>OY730482.1:35894648-38702216 GCA_963422695.1 Xylophagus ater | reverse complement strand
TTCCAAAATTTTGAAAAATATATGAGTAATGTTTTTTTGGGCGTTTTCTAAAAAAAATAAACTATTGGACATAGATCATAGATCAATACATATTTAATTTTTTATTTTCTTAAGCAATAAAAGAATGTTTCACAGCATTAAATTGAACAGCACAGCTCCCAAAAAAAACGATCGTGCATTCATTATGCCCTATGGTAGGTACTACCCCAGAGGGTATATTAGTTTTGTCACTCCATTTGTAACACATCGAAATAATCGTCGTAGAAAGGTTTCAAGGGTAGGATTGTGTCGGGAATCAATATCAGTTTATACATGTTCGTCCGTTCGTCCGTATACAAGATAATTCAAAAACGCGTTATCCGATTTTGTTGAAATTTAGAATGTAAGTTGGTTATTCCTTAACTGGATTTAGTATTACATTTCAGCAAAATCGACCAGGGGAGGAAAGTTATTAAGCAAAAACCAAAGTGACCAGAAAGTTTTGTCTTTTTTTTAATATTGTTTTTCGGATTAAATTTGAAAATTTGTCAATCAAATACGTAAATAGACGATACCATGTTAAATTTGAGCAAAATCGGTCAAAGAAAGAAATAATCCTAGAAGATAATAAGCCTGTTTTTTTGATGTACTTTAAAAACTAATTCACCGATTTGTAGATTACACTTATGCTATCAGGGTCTAGGCTACCTTTAAATTAGAGGAAATTTTGAAAAGAGGAAACAAAGTTATGAAGGAAAAACCTTGAAATATTGTTAGTTTTGGCAGTTTTCGTGTCCCATTTTTACCATAGGGCATCAAAAATCGGCTATAGGCCGATTTTCAGTTAGTACATGTTTTTTTCTCTGATCAACATTTAAAAATAAAAAAAAGTTTGTCTTTAAAATAATCCCTAAAGATATTTCTCTCATTAAAATGTTAATTGTATTAATTAAATTTCGAGTTTACAAATTAATTTTAAAGATACTTAAATATATTTAAGAAAAAATGGTTCGTGTCGATCTCATTTGTAATTTAATGTGAAGAAAGCATAATGGTAATTTTGGCATGCATTCCAAAGAATTAAAAAAGGTAACGCGGTTTTTTTTTCTTTCTTTTTTTTCTCTTTGTATGAATAATAATATGCTTGGAAAAGAAATTATGCAAAAATTAAGTTGTTACTAATTAATAAAGTATACTTTCCGTGATAAAACAAAAAAAAAAATAAATAACTAAATAAAAAACAAAACGAGTGTGAACGTTGGTCGAAATTAACATAAATGTAATTCATAAAAGATACAAAACTGTTTCAATGTGAAAGTATATAGTTTCCGAATGTTTTGTTTTAATTAAGATATTATCTTTTGAAGATAATTTAACATTATCATAAATATATAAATACATAGATTATTTTAATTTTTTATTCTATGCCTTAATTAAGGAAATTACAGTCTTCTGTTCAAGATCTCTTCTATAGCTGTGCTATTTGTTAGGAATTCTTTCGGTTCTAGTATAACATATTTAAATGTCTAACATACCAATTATGTCTATTTGATAGAAACTCTTAAAAGGAATTAAAATCGACTTTAGAACGCCTACGGAAGGTAATACAATTATCGTTCGTGTATGTTACTGTTAAAAATAAAAAAAATGTAAACGTCTCGTTTATATCAGTTTCCCTGATATATTGATGTCTGGAGCTCTTTCATCATAGTTTTAGTCATAAATTCTAATATTTATATGGTATTAGTAAAATACTTAGAACTTGAAAGATAAAATAAAATAAAAACATTGAATCTATTCAATGATGAAGAATCGGTAGATTGGGTTGTCTTGAATGTAGCTACTATTATCTGAGCGCATAAAAGCGTTAAGAATACTATATATGTCTTCTCAAAACATTATTTAGATAAACCTACTATTCCTTTACTATTTCTTAACTCATCCAAAACTATCGTATTCAATCTACAACAAACTTTAACAATTAATACATCTTCTAATATTCTATGTCATAAAATGAAATTCATATTATATAAAGATGGCAATTAGGGAAAAGTTAATTTCGTTTCAAAATTCATTAATTTTTATCATTTCAATCAATTTAACGATTCCAATTCAAAAAAAAAATTCATTTAAACCTTAATCATTTGATCAAATAAAGGGCTTTTTATTCAAATTTCTATGCTCTGGCATAAATATATCCATTTCCATTCTAATCAAATTGTCTAAATTAAGATTAAATTCCTTTCAGTCAATTATGTTTGAGACAGCATGACGCGATGATGATCATGTTACGGTTTTTCTTTTTTCATCTTCTATAAATAGTTATTTCCTTCTATGTAATGCTAATTAATATCATATGTAAAATCAATATTATATTTCTTATAGTCCATATTTGGTGAGTTTACATTGGATTTTCGTCTGTAATGACAGTGTAAAGAGATTTTATCATCATACATTTTATCCAATTTGCATAAACAATAAAAAGAAAGTAGCCATTGAACTAATGATGTTATGTACTCATGTACTCGACTACTATGTTGTTATTATGTTTTTTTTTTTTTGGCTTGTTATAAAGTTCTTTTTTCCTGAACTCTTCGTTGTTCTTCTTGAATTCTTTAATTGGTAAGAGTGACATTTCCAAACGATATCACATATACGATTTATCACAATTAAACATCTCTAAAATAGAAAGAAAGAAACTTCAATATAGCAAATTTTTAATATGCTTTTTCTGATGAAGGAAGCAGAAAAAAAGAATGAATTATTATGAATACATGCTGTGATATTCAATTTGCGTGGGCCTCTTTTTTTTGATGCCCTTATTAAAATTTTACCATATCGAAGAATATGTACAGTTAGAAGAAAACTGTATACAAAAACCAAAAATATGGTTTTCTTTGCAAATTTAAAGCAAGTTAAAAAGGTTTTTCAGAAATAGAACAACAAAAAGAAGTAGTTTTTTACCTAAAATTACCTAAAATTATTTTACATAAATGTATATTTTCCAAAATTTATGTTTTCTTTTTATTCTTCAATAAATCAAGATTTATTTCGTTCCCATTTTTAATATTGACGTCGTAATTCCATTTTTAAGTAATTTAATTTAGATTAACTACATTAAAATATATTCCTTTCTAAAATTAAATCAAACTTTAGAACAAGGGTGTCCAACCTTTTTGTTTCCCTGTGCCACATTGGAAATATATTTGGTGTTTTGAGCCACAAGTATGTAACCAGGCAACTCCATTAGACTTTTTTCAAGACTTATTTTCTGTCGGACTAAAAAAAAATCTCGTGGAGACGCGAAAAATAGGACTTTTTTTTCAGTCCGACTGAAAATAAATCTTGAAATAAGTCTAATGGAGTCGTGGGATTACTATAGCTGACGAGCGTAAAAAAAGTAAAATATACAGTTTTCATCATAGAGTTAGTATATTAACTAGAGGTATTGATTTTCTGTCACAAGTGGGGCCGACACAGGGGAATATGAAACTTGGGTTTATTTGTATGAAAAATAAAAACAACACAAATTTTAAATACTAACTGAGGGGAAACCAAGTTAAATTATTATATCGCATTGGTTGAGCGGCGAGTCGTTGTCTCCGAAACTTGGAAAACTTGGGTTTCTATCGTATGGAGTAAGCGAGCGAGAAGATAAAATAGTGACCATTTCTCCTCCATAATTTTGTATGAAAATGAGGGAAATGAAATCTCCAGTTAATGGCATCTCTATGGTTTTCATCTCTAAGGAAGCGGAAGAAAAATATCACTTAGGCTGCCAGGTAACAAACAACAGAACCGTGTAGCTGAGCGAGCAACGCAAATACAACGAATAAGCTTTCTGTTCTTTTTCTGTTTCTGTTGTTTGTCATTTTGGCAGCTTTAGCACGAGAGCGCATATAACACACAAATCATTCATTCCTCAGAAAGATGGAGACATGCTTCAGTAACTTTAAATATTTTTGGGCCGCATTAATACTTGCCTCGAGTTGGACAGCCTTGCTTTAGAATATTCACCAAATTTCAATAGCAAAAAATTGTATTTCTGCAGAATATGGAATTAAATTTATGTTTTTCTTCTTAAAATTAAAATTTATTCATGCTTTTTTCTTTTCTTTCTTTTTCTTTTTTTTAAAGAGAAGGTCAATACTGTTTCTCTAGAATTTTCCAAATAATATATTTCCGTTAATTTAAATTTTCTTTTCCTACATTAAAAGTTGGTAGTTCAAAAATTTACATAAATGAAAGTAAAAACACTTTAATATGATTGGTTTTCTGATATTTTTGTTATACTTTAAAATAAATATAAATTTTTTCATATTTTTTGTAATAAATTATAAATAACGAAAAGAAACCATTTATTTAAATAAGAAAAAATTCAAGTTACTTGGAAATTAAACTAAACAATTCGTTTTTTTTTTATTATTTAAATATATTTTTGTATTTCAAAACAAGAAATGATTTCCACGAAACCATCAAGGTAATATCCATTGAAAGTGTCAAGGATACAAACTTTGTTTGTCCAAATATAAAAGCTTTATATACCACCAATACGAAGAGTATGAGGGAATTTTAAAATGTTAGTGAATGTATATTCTTTTAAAAGAAAAAAATACAATAATATATCAGTTGTTAAAGGCATGTCTCAATAGGATGTACTAATAACCACTTCTGTGAAAAGAGAATGCACAGTCAAAGTGTACGTACTTCAAATTGAGTTCATTTTTTTTGAAAAGGTATTATCTGGTAAATCACATTGTGACGTCTGCAATTCTTCTATCATCACATAATAAATTTTATGTCATGTTTTTTAATGGCCCTACACAAAAATTGTACCAATTGTACCAAAAAGGAAATTATTTAAAAGTATATTTATTTGAATTTTTTTTTTTAATATTTATTTTGTATGTTTTTATTATTAAAAACAATTTGTTTTTTTTTTGGGAAGATATTATTTTTTGGAAAGTGAAAACATTTGCTTAACTATGCAGAAATTAAAAATGAAAGTATTGTCTTAATAGAATCCCAATGAATTTTTTGATTTTTAAATCAATGCTTTTACTTAATTATCATGCAATTATTCAAGATTTTTTTATTATTTTCGAAAATTAAAAATTAACTCTAATGTTTACTTTCTATTAAATATTCAGTTCTTATACAGAGTTGAACAAATTTTTTGATCTTTATTAATTTTATAGTTAAAATTCATATTGAAAATTTTTAAAAATATAAAATAAATAATTTTTTCTGTTATTTTTATTATTATTTTTTTTTCTTTTTTAGAGTGTCTTAAGTCGATCATCATCTACAGAAACAGACGATGAACCAGCATCTAAGTTAGCACGTCTATCAGATTGTGAGAGTCGTACGCATGTCTCTTCAAGTGATATTTTAAGTCGTCAACAAACAATCAGTGACGATACAAAGTCAGAGGTATTTAAAATAATCATTTATGAAAATGTTTATGTATTTTTTTTTTCTTTGAATAATCAAATTTCACACCTACATTTTTTTAGTGTTTAGTGCTAATTTAAAAATGTCGGAAGAAACAACTTTACTAATTACATTTATTAATTTCATATTACAGTTTTCCTTTAATCCGGAGGACGATATTGAAGAAGACGACGACGACGACGATATTATAGAAGACGCCGAAGAAGAAGAAGACGAAGAAATTCATATTAATTGGACTAATTTAAAATTTGATGCAGCCTTAGCTGTTAAACAACATCAAGCTAATGCTGATTTTGATGCCGATTCTGAAGGTAGTGATTGTGATGCGATCAAAGAATCAACAATAAATCGTCATAATAATCATAATCATCATCATCATCAACAATATCAGCATAATAATAAATATTATAATTCGGGAAAAAAGGATAAATTAAATCGTTCAATAAAATATAATGATGAATCAGTTTTAAGTGAAACTATGGACTCGTCGCAATTATATAAGAACGGTTCTTTGGAATTGAAATTACCGGAAATAAAAATACAACATATTACAAATTCGAATATAAATCGTTGTACAATATCAACACAAACTGGAAGTGCTGTAAACGGTGGTGTTGGAAGTGGTGTTATTCCAAATATAAATAATAATAATAATAATAGTAATAGTAATAGTAATAATAATAATAACAATAATAATAATATTGGAACTGTTTGTAAGAAACGACAACGTACTGTTGATATATCAAAATTTAATCGTTCAAATAGGAAATCAAAAAATTGTGCCATATTTTATTTTAAACATTTGGATACAGATAATGAAAATTTTGGTTTATCATCTCAAGGAAGTGATGTAAGTGTTCAAAAAGAAAAACAAACATTTTTTTTCTTCCATAAATTATTAATTAATTTCTTATTTATAAAAAATAGGCAATAAAATCTGGTGAACCATCTTCAGATGATGAAGGATGGATCTTTTCTAGTGATTGTATTGATGGTAATCTTCAAAATACAGTAAATGACGATTCAGATAAAGAAAATAAAGAGATATTAAAGAATTTTGATGATATTCAAATAACACAAACAAATATACACAATATGGATTTTATTACAAAAGATACTACAACAGTCACTGCCATTAATAATAATAATAATAGTTTAAATCTCAATGGACAACAAATAAATGAGGTAAGAAAAGTAAAATTTACAATGTTTTTTCATATGGATAGAAAATGAAATATATTTTATATGAATTATGAATATTTTAAAGGCAAAAGGAGACCAACAACTTCAATTATTGCAATCTAGTTCGGGCTTAAATCATTTCAACGGAGAAATTGATATGGAAACTGTCAACACGATTACTACCATCAATGGATTTAATAAGAATTCATCGGAAGCTACAATAATATCTGAAATACTATCAAATAAGGTAATAATAATAAATACTAGAAGTGACTTATTTCATGAGTTTCCATTGACTTAAGTCGATCTCCTCTACCTTTCTTTTGGTTAACCTGTACTAAATGTTGTATTCGATTTTTAACCAACATAATAATAATATCGATGCTACTAAATCTTTTAACTAAAGCATATTCATTGTTTTTTTTGTTGTTATTTTGTAGTATTTAAATTCAATATAAGAAAAATTATAAATTCAACTTTTGTCTTGTCTCTTTTTGTATGTAAAAGATACAAAATATGTTTTTTAATATCATTTTCTTTCTATTTCAAAATGCCTGTAGTTTATTTAAAATATATAATGTTCTCTTGAAATATTATGTATTATCTTATCTTGTTTGGATAAAGGGAATTATAATATTATATAAAATGAAAGCGATATAAATATTGATTAGACCGTTTCTAGAATGACATTTTTTATGTGACTGAAATAAACAAATGAACAATTTTTAGCAGTCAAATCTATATCAAATATAGGAGTATTTTTTTTTATTAATAAACAAATTTGTATAAATGAAAAATAATACCAGAAGAATATCGACTAAGCCTCACAAAAGTAATTTCAATAAAAACCAGAGATGCAAACCGAAACTTTTTGTGCAACAGGTGGTTCGGTTTTGATTTAAGCATAAATTTTATTTCTGAATTATGGTTCTGGTTTCTAAATATTTCAAAATTTGGTTTTGGTTTAAAGAGTGCATAATTTTTTGGTGTTGGTTCCGGTTCAGAACAAATATGTCTTTTTTCTTAATTATTGCAACAGAATCGAAAAAAATCCAATATAGATTTGCTTGGCAAATTTTTTTCAACTGTTGTTATTTCTTCGCTTCGAGTCAATTGTGTCGTAGGATTCCGAGTGCTTTCTTTTAAGATGCCGCATTAAATTTCCTGGGTGATTATTAGTCATAACTGCATACTGCATTTATTGCACTTACTCTGCTATTTGTTATTCAATTATAAACAAATTTTTCAAAAACCGGGTGTTTTTTTTTATTATCTTTGTTGCCGGTCATTTTTCTTTTGGGTAATATTAAAAAAAATTGTTCTAAAATTTTTTCTGTCGAACCGAACCATTATTCAAAAGGAAAATATCGGTTTATATGGTTCGGTTCAACTATTAATTTTAAACTGGTTTTGGTTTTGGTTTTGGTTTAGTTCGAGCGAATCATTTTAAAAGTGGTCTGGTTTTGGTTCGATAAATTTCGATGGATCAGTGGTTTTGGTTCGGTTCAAACGAATCGGTTTGCATCTCTGATAAAAACAAAAAATAACTAATAAAAATAATAAATTGATATTTGACACATTTTCCGGTTATTTTCTGCTTTCGTAAACAAACTTTTATAAACTTTGCCAGGTAAAAAAACGTGCTATCGTTCACATATCAATATCATTTTGTTGGTATATTAAAAACGTTTAATGAAATGCAAGCTGATTTGCGATAAACATAAAAAAAAATTGATAATTTTGTTAGCTTTTTGTGCCATTTATTTACTTTATCTGCTTTCTCATGCATTGAAAAAATAAAATAAAAATAAGTTTATCACAAAAAAGAACCTTCAGACACATTTGAAATATCGAATGTCGATTCGATATCGATTTTTATGTACTAAACGCGTATATTCAAAAATTACTGTTATTAAGCAAGTTAATATAATTTGATTCTAGTTTTTGCGAAATTGTGAATAATTAAAATACCAGTGGGTTTTTTTTTATCTTTTTATCTTTTTGTTGATAAAATAGCATATGCTATTTTATCCAATATGTTTCATTTAGTTAAAATAAATATTTATTACTTCATTCTGTATAAGTGAAAGTCACCTCTTTTTTTTATCTTATCTTCATTTCCATGCAAACTTTAATTTTATATTAAACAAGATACGAAAAAGGTATTATTTAAATATTATATTCATATTTTAGGAATGCTCACATGAGTCAATCAAACAACTTGTTATTGATGCTGAAAATCTAGTTCGTGATGAAGCTTTAAAGACGCCCGGCAAGAAGCATTCTATAATAAAAATTTCATCATCTTCAATGAAAAAACGTGAAGTTAATATGCCAGTCCCAAATATACAAAGAGTTCAAGTATAAACATTATTAATATTTAATTGTATTTGTAATTAATAAAACAAATCTATTTTTTTTTTTATAAAGGAATGGTTAGAACATCAACCAATTGCTCAGAAAGATTCTACTGTACCATTTTCTTTACCCACAACTGATGGTGAAGCATCTGGTGAATATACGGAATCTGATTCAGCTGCACGTGAATCGGATACATCTGAAGGATTTACCGATTCGGTTGCAACATGTATGCAAACTGGAAGTAATTCACAATGTACATCAACAGAAATTATTGGTGGATCTGCTGAACCAATACCGAATTGTGGAAGTAACACAAGTTTAACTTGTACAAAGGTAGTAAAATTTTTAATATACTATATAATATTTTCCATTTATTATTAAATTTTGTTTTTTCTTTTCTTAGGTTATTCGACGTACAAATCGAAGAAATTCTGATCGACCATGGTCGGTTTCTTGTTTATCACAATTAACTGAAAGTGATACAATTATAAGTCCTGATAAAATTAAATCTAATCAAGGTCTTGCAAGCCATTCCATCAGTGAATCTGCTTTACATATATTATCATCACCAGGTCGAAGGAAAAATTCACCACAAACACAAGTTAAAAGTTCTGAAAGTAAAAACTCACTTAAACGTCGTAAAACAAGAAGACGTCGTTTAATGGGTAAAAAAAGTGATTCAGGATCAGATAGTATTTTACCATATGATTTACCGAAAATAACACAATTAATAAAATCTGAATCACTTTGTGGACAAATTAATATCATACAAGATCTTACAATGGCTTTGTCGATGTTATCACTTCCAAGACCGAAGAAAGTTGAAGAGAAATCAACTTCCGAAATGGAAAGTGAAGAAGAGAACAAATTAATGAAACCCAATTTTAAATTGGGATCTTATACAAAAGCTTTCATTTCTAATGAATCGAAATTGGGATCTTTAGCAGCACTATCGAATTATATGCACGAGGATCAAGGAGGTAGGTCTTCTATTTATTGTGATTGGCTTAAGTCATTATATTTTAAAGCGTTAAAATGTTGCAATTTGATTTATTTTTATTTCACTATAATTTTACAAGCTGCAACACCAAAAGTTCTTAAAGGTATTCAATAAAAAAAAGCCTTTTATAAATCTAAAAGAAATATTTAATAAATAATTATTGAATAACATTAAGAGATTATCATTTATATTCAATTACAGATTCTCATACAGGAACAGAAGATCATAGTAGCTTTTCTGAACAGGCATGGGACAATTATCAAGAAAAATACAATTCTGAAAATTATTCAGAAGGTCTAGATTCAGATGCTGCTCGTCGTTTGTTGGAATTTGGTGATGATTATCGGTAAAAGAGAAAATTAATTATTTTATAAAAATTCAATTAATCTAGAACAATTTCGATTCCAGCAATTTCATTGATTCACAATCGGATTGTTGTTCATCACTTTCTGCTGCCAATAATTTTGATTCATTGTCACCACCAAGAATGGATTCATTAAAACAAAATGAAATGAAATTACCACATCCGCCTGTTACTAGTTCAGTGGATCATATTAGAAGACGTCGTACGTTGGAATTGGAATATGAACGTCGAAGGAAATCAATGGAAATGAAGAAAAAGAATTCACAAGGTATATATCGTTTTTTTCCTTTGGATAGACAATAATAAATATTGAAACTTATTCAACACATATATGTATATATATATATTACAGATGATATTCATCGTTCACGTTGTACTAGTGGTAGTTCATTATCTTCAGGTCAATCACCGAAAACTTTAGATAGAAGTAATCGTACTGTAATCGAAACAAACAGAAAATTGGAATTCGGTATAAATAGTAATTCCACAGTTAATTTGAGAAAAACTTCTGAAAGTGATAATTCAATTCGTCGCCGTAAATCCGAAGATGGTGGTTCATCGATGTTACGTCGTAGATCATCGCGAACAATGGAAAAATCATTTAAAGTTATTCCACCAACATCATCTTCAAGTAATGAGGAAACTGATGATGAAAAAGAAATGAAAAGTTTATTATCACAAAGTCGAAATCGATTAGAAAATACGCATTCATTGAAAATTCGAAGTCATTTACTTCGACCTGAAGATTATGTAAGTTTTCAAGTTTTCGTATTTTATCAAAAAATCAAACATTAATCAAGACAATAGTTATTTTTAATTTCCTTTCAAGATAGATTTCCTTATCTTAAATTGAATATGGCCAAAAAAAAAATTAATGTTATTAAAAGATTTAAAAGAATTTTTAAGTCATTGAACTATAAATTATTTTTGTTCAATTTGTGTTCGTAACATTTTTAAGAAACCAGTTAAATTATCGTTTATTTGGTTTGCAAAATTGATTAAATCTATTTCTTGTTATTAAAAACTCATCGTGATAATGTTTTTTTTTTCTTTATATTTTGATTGATTAGCTAATAATTCTTAAATATAGACTCTAAAGAATATTTCTCATTAAATTTAAATCCAATTTATGCTATTCTTATTAATTTTGATGTTTTTTTTTATATGTGAATTTTTCTTTTCATTTATTTCTTGAAGGCTGAAATTATAGCAACTTGTCGTGACAATATAAGATGTTTGGAAGCTGTTTTACGTGGTCCACCTGGAACAGTACTTTCACAAGCTAGAACAAATGAAACTAGAGGTAAGTCAATTCAACAAAAATATTGGAAATGTAATATTTTATAGCTTAAAAAAATATCATTTTGTAAATATATTAAAAGTATGAATGATTTTTTAATTTAATTTTAGAGTTTTTTTTAAAAAAAAGTAAATTTTTAGATTTTTGAATTCGGTTTTATGTTAATTTTATGTTCCTATCTAATATCTTTTATCGTTTAATTTTGTAATTATATAGGGTGTCTCCATAATAGTGCCACATTTAAATTTCGCGCTATTTTCGTTTCATTAAATTGACAATACTAAAATCCTGACATCTGTCATCTGCCATTGCTGCTATTAACACGTTCGCGGACAGTAAAAAACTCATCTCATTTGGCACCACAGTGAAAAAATGAATTCTATAGCATTCACGCCCACGAATGTGTTTATAGTCCTGGAACTCTGCACGAAGAAACGACATTATTATTGACAGTTTGTCAAGTTTCGAACGCCTATTGTGGTCAAAAAGACAATTCCACAAAATTGAAATCGTCCGTTTCTTTCGGAACATTCTTTATTTAATTAATTATTAAATTTCCCGTCGAATGAAGTATGGATCATACCTGTAGGACCCAGAATACTTGAGATATACGTATACTTTCATACTAGAGAAGTTTTGTATTTCCTGTCTTAAAAAGGAATATTTTTGAAAATGTCGTTATTAAATTGATCGTCGAATGAGGGCTGGGTGGGTCGTGCAGAATATCCGAGATATACAAATACTTCCAAGTTACGGAAATTAAATCTTGCGCTTTTATTGGGACACCCTCTATTTGTTATTCTTAATTAAGACAATTATATTACATTTTTTAATCATTATTTCCTTTTTTAATTAATTAATTAATTAAATTTTTTTTTGTATACTTTTTCTTATTAACAATAAACCAGATTCATTTTATTTTTCATTGTAAATATTCATTTTATTATTTATAGTGTTCACCTTTCATATACTTTGTGTGGTGCTGTTTTGCTAGAGTTTTTATTTATTATTAATATTTAGAAATTTATTATATCATTATTTTTTTTAAAAGTCTCATAAAATGCAATTATAAAAGAGTTTTTTTACTTGCATAACTTTCCAATAGTTATATTTTAATTGTCTTATCAAATTTATGTGCTTTTAATTTTATTTTATTTGAAAATAACTTAAAAGTGACAGAATTTAATTAGTTGTAATGGAATAAAATTATTGTGTAAAAAAAAATTTTTGAAGTTGTTCCCCAATTAGAAAATTTTACAAGTTTTTCCAATTTAAAACTAAATTTATAAATTCAATTTTGCTTCTTAAGTTAGAAAGTTAGAATTTAAAAATACATTTTACGATTGTATAGTAATTTAGAACGCGATATTTTTGTTTTCATTAATTAAAATTTTCCAGTAATATTATTGGACTGAGTTCATTCTTAATATAATTTTTTGTAAAGAAAAATAATAACTCTTCTCTACATGGCATTGCATCAAATTTCATTGTGCCAACAAACAGTAGCGTACAATATTTTTGTTATTTAAAAGTATCTTTACATGCTCAACCATAAACGTATAATTTAAATCAAAAGTGTGGAAAAAAAAACTTTACCCATAAAATGCATGTGTTTTGTTTTGGATGTGTCGAGTAGGTAGGTAGTTAGAGTAGAAGTACTGCGTACAACATCTTATGGGCCCATTGTGATCCCTAAGAAACCAAGAGTTACCCGATTGAGGAATCTATTCCTCTTCAAAGCATTTGATTTTCTTACAAAATTTCATTAAACTAATTTTTGAAGAAATGGCTTCCCAAAAAGTTATTACGAACTAGACGAGAGACGAGAGCTGAGCATTCACATAAAATGTGTCTGGGTGTGTCGAGTAACTATAAACTGTTTTTTTATAAGAATTCATTTGCACCACTGTTTTAAAAAAAAAAACAAATTAAAAACTGCATTTGCATGACCAACAGGATAATGTTTTTAACTATATTACAGGTCATAATATTACTGTAATCCGATCCACCTACATGAAGATCAAGTAACATTTATGGTATTTGAACATGACCTACCATATTCTTGTGTGTTCTAGAAAGTTTATAATATAAGTATTATTATTTCTGAGAGCAGCACAATATCGTTTCGTATATGGTTTTTACAAGTTTATTCACCCGAAATATTATGTTTATTTAAAAAGGAAAAACAATAAAAAAAAGTATGTAACGTAGCTGGAAAATTATGTTACTTCATAATTGTATAAAGAAAAATATGTGCAAATACATTTTTGTTTCATCCATTCGTTAATCGTGGGAAGCCATCACAATTACCATTTATAGATATTTATTTATATATTTTGTCTGGACTTGTTATGTACTAGTATGTGGTTTAACAAGTTTTCTGGTATTTGTCAAGTTTCCTTTTTTGGGAAAGATGTACATGAACACATTGTCCTAGAAATCAATTTTTTTAATTATTAAACAAGAATAGAGAAAGATGATTTCTGAATATCTTGTGGCGGATTTTAACTTAACTTAATATTTCATTATTGTTGACTTTCAATTTTCATATTTCAAAAGTTTCAGATTTCACCCCGATGTGTGAAATGTTTTCTTAATGCTGCACATCAAGTTTTTCAAAAATTTATGAAATTATTTTTCTTGAATAAATTTCATTCTTTTCGCCACCAAAATAAATGACCAGTTTTTAGTTCCGTGAAAATATATACATACCACTTTTAAAAAATCATATTAATCACACCTTTCAGGTTGGTGCAGCATTTCTAATTTTAATTTTAATTAAAATGTATAAAACTAAATTTAATAACAGTGCAAAAATTTTTAATTTGCAAATTGTAAGAGAAACTTATTGTCTATTTTAATTTCTAAAATGATCTACATTTGAAAATGAAGTCAATGATGGATTAACAACAAATCAATCAAAATCATACTTTTTTTTTTTTTTTAATTAAAATGAAATATACAGTCAAAAATTTAAATCTTGTAGAAATCTTGGAGAAATTTTTTTCGTTTCTTTCAAGAGAATTTTTCTGAATCTCTGTTTTAAGATTGAGTTCATGAAAATGGCATTTATTTTAATTTATACACTTTTAAATTCAAGATTTTAAAGTTAGTTTGATTAAATTCAAATTGAATCTGAATTTAAAATACTTATATAGAGTTGATAGAATATATATCTTGAACTTTTCATTATTTATTTTATGATAATGAGCCCAACCTTCATTCCTATATGTCTAATCTTCGATTAACACAAAAGAACAGTGTGTCATAGCAAATAGCATACATAGAATAAATAGAGTGACAAATTTGTATTCTTTTTGTGGAACCCCATTGCAGATCTGCAAAGAAATCTATCGCATTATTAGTATTTTTAAAAAAGAGTGTAAATACATACGTATTTTTATATCAGACAAAGTTGTTGTTTTTTTTTTTTTTTTTCAAATGCTAATAACAAGATATCTAGTTTGCAGACTGTTAGGTCCGCCGAACACTTGAGCTAAGCTATGCGAGCGAGCCTCGCTGTAGTTACATAGCTTAGCTGGGCTCGCTAACCCCGTTGCACACTTGAACTAAGCTACGGGGCGATATTTTTGGTAAATTCATGCCTTCAGTTCTATTTGAGCTGTCAGAGAGATATAATGTGCGAGTAAAGTATCGATGAATTATTACTAGACCTTTTCCACTTGACACTTACAAATTTATGTCTAGAAGATACTACCACAAAATAAAGAAAACATATACTACACTTTTGCAAGCATCGATTCCTCTACACTGTATAATGCCGAAAGTACGTATAAATTATAGTCAGCGATGCCAGCGAAGCTCGTTCGCGTAGTTGAGGTCAGAACTACGTGAAAGAACTTAGTTCGTGTCGCTCATGACCAGGCGACGTAGTTTCAAAGTTTCGCTGAAGTGTGCGACGACCAATACAAATTCTGAATTTTTCATTTTCAGTGAGAGATTAAGCTTACGTAGTTTAGCTCGCTTAGCTCAACTGTGCGTCGGGCATTAATCTGTACGACATGAAATAAAATTTACAGACAATTTCAAATCAGAATTATTTATACACCAAAAAATCCTCGATTTGCATCATTCTGATTTGAGTCATTTTCGAAATTGCTTTCATAAATTTTCGTGCTTTTAAAGTTGCATCGTTAATATTTCAACTTGCGTTGCTTAAGTTCATATAAGTACGTCAAATTCAATTTACGTCATTTCGGATTGTATCATCATTTGTTAGTCCCTATTAACCACGCAAATCGAGGTTTTGGTAGATATTATTTTTAAAATTACAATTAAATAAATGCTAGATAATTCGTTGATGCTATTGGCCATGATCTAAATATAAGAATGAGAAAACAACATTTATAAACTTTCTAAATATATTAAATTCATGATTTTTACAAAAAAAAACAACTTATTAACTAACGCGGGCTTTTTAATAGCATATTTTAATTTGTACATAATTCATTTATTATCAGAGCAGAAAATGATTTCTACCCAAAAAAAGAAGAAAAAAACAACAACAGAAGAATCAAAGTACTGTAAATTTTTCCAGAAGCATTTTGTATCATTTTTGGACCATGGAATAATGGCCAGATTTATTTGTTTATGATTGGTGAATATTTTACAGTAAAAAAAGAAAAAAACCTACAAAAAATTCACGGTTGAAAAATCAAAATCAAAAATATTGTATCTAAATAAAAATGTTTAAATCTAAAAAGAAGAAAAAAGAAAAGTATTCTATGGAGTCTTGATTATCGAATGCATTCAATTGCTGCGACCATCATGTATGGACAACACCATTTTTCCGCTCTATGAAATTCTAACTCCATTTCTTTTAAAAAGAACCGCAATCACATTATTTCTGGTTTAGTTATATTATTTTGTTTTGTCCAATTTACCGCGAAAAAATATCATAAATGTTTATGCCCTATGGTAGGTACTACCAGAGGGTATATTAGTTTTGCCACTCCATTTGTAATACCTCGAAATAATCGTCGTAGAAGGGATTTAAGGGTATGGTTGTGTAGGGAATCAAAAGTTATATCGATTTATGCATGTCCATCCGTCCGTCTGTATACAAGATAACGCGTTATCCGATTTTGATGAAATTTACAATGTAAGTTGATTATTCCTTAACTTGGTTTGGTATTGCATTTGAGCAAAATCGATCCAGGGGGAGCAAAGCTATAAAGGAAAAACCAGCGAGACCAGAAAGTTTTTTCGTTTTATTGTTTATGGTTTTTCGGATTTAATTGGAAAATTTGTGAATGCATTTTATTGGAAATAATTATATAGGTTAACTATACAAATAGATGATACCATGTTAAATTTCACTAAAATCGGTTCTAGGATAGTAGAAAAAGAAATAATCCTAGGGGAAAGTAACCCTCTTCATACAGTTTTTTTTTTTTTTTTTTTAATGTTCTTTAAAAACTAATATACCGATTTGAATAAAATTTGCAGGTTAGACTTATAATATCAGGGTCTGGGTTACCTGCAAATTAGAAGAAATTTCGAAAAGAAGAAACAAAGTTATGAAGAAAAAAATCGGCTATATGCCGATTTTAAGTTACTATAAGTGTTTTTTTTATTAAACTTTAAAAAAAAATGCAATAATTGAACAGAATAATAAAATGACGAAATTGAAAGACTTCTTAAGAAAGTAACATTCTGAATAACTGCGAAATGTATAACCTTTCTGCTTCTGGAATTATTAATATGGCCAACGGCAACCAGTATTAAAAAGATTGAAACCTGTTAAACGTGACATCATATATTTGCCTGTATTGTAAATCATAGAATAAATAATATTATAAATTTTCAAATTATCATTGTTGTCTATTCAACTTGTCTCTTTTAAAAATAACTAATATCGATATTAACGATTATTATCAATCATAAATTCCGTGCCTTAAGAAAGTCGCCCACATCTCGCATGATCTCTCCTCTGTAGAAAGTAAACAATGACGTAGAGAAAAATAAAACAACATTAATTCTGATGTAAATATCCGAAAAAAAATCTTATGTCATATGCTTTTTGATAACCATGACAAAAATGCTAAAAATATTGATATGAGAATTATAATACAGTAGACAAGGTGTACAAATTAAATATAGTGTGCCAAGAAAATTATTTACATTCATTTTTCATTTTTATTAAAAAAAATCATCTAAATTATATTATTCTTTCAACAAATACAACTTTAGATTGTGAATAAAACATAGATAAACTTTAAATCGGTGTATAGCCGATATTTTGATATTCTATAGTAGAAATGGGACACGTAGTACATAAATATTCCAGTGAATTAACTCTTAGAAAAAGACAATCAAACTAATAATAATTCTTCATAATTTTGTTAGTTTCTCTTCAAATCTACTCCAATTCAAAGGTTATCTGGGCTCTAAAGGTTCAAGCAGAATGACCAATTCACGACGCATAAAAATACATATATACGTTTAAACTACACAGAACGCGACAATGCAATCTGAAAACCAAAAACCGTGAATCCGTCATTCTGTTTCCCGCATAATAGTGTAAATATATTCTGTACATTTTATTCATATCGATAATCGGTATTTCTATTTTTCAAGTACATAAAAAAGACAAAACTTTATGATCACACGCCAATTTTTATCTCGTAACTATTTCTTTCTGCAACATTCTTGAATTGATTTTTACAGAAATTCAACATAGTATCGTCGGTTAAATTTAATCGTAACGTGATGTGATTAATTTGAATTGTTACAAGTTTTCCAATCAAATCCAAAAATTAAAAAAAAAGAAAAGATGAAACTTTGTAGTGACTCTTCCTTTATAACTTCAATTCACTTCTGTCGATTTTGTTGAAATGTAATACGAAATCGAGTTTAGGTATACCTAACCCATTTTGTAAGTTTCATTAAAATCGGGCAACTCATTTTAGAGTTATCTTAAACACACAAACTTTTGATAACTTTTGATTTTCTACATATCTAGGTAATGGCTTGAGAACGTTCTTAAGGCCAATCTCCACACAGCCGACATCTTACTTCTGATGCAAGTATGGGATAACACCATACAATGATTGGTTAAACAGAAAGTGAGAAAACAAATTTTGTGTCGGCTTCTGCATTTCTGATTTCCCCAACTGATATTCGATCTGCAAATGATTCCCCTCAAAAACAGATGAACATGTTTATCTGATTTATATGACACTTCATCTGCGGGTGTCATACTCTCACCATAATCACACACGATACCGTCGCACACTACCAATTTTTCTAAATTGTGTGGGCGGGACTCTCATGTTTTTATTCGATCAATCCTAGCGAAAATTGCAAAAGTCCATCTCTTTCTAGTTTTCTGATTTTTCCCGTCCGAATAGGATGTCGGCTGTGTGGAGATTGGCTTTTAGATGATTATTTCTTTGCGTTACAAAATTTAATGATAGGAACTAATATATCCGCTGTTAGTATCTACACCATAGGGCATAAAAATTCATATGGGCATGGAAACATACTATACTTTATTTATTGTTAATACATCTTGTGTTATCAAGTACTTATAATTTCATAGATAGAATTGAATTACACGAAAATTATATAATAAAAAAGAAAAACTTGCATGAAAAGTTGTCATGTAAATTGTAAATTCTTGTTCTTCTTCTTCTTCTGGCTAGATTTAAATTCTAAACTAATAACAACGATGAACTAGTAACACTGGTGTCGGGCGGCGTAGGGGGGAGATTATTATAATGTTTCTACTCAAATATCGTGTAAAAATGAAGAAATAAAAGCTTTTTACTCCTCTGTTGTCCCCAAGTTAAAAAAAATACTTTTCGAATTGACTTACTTTTGTTGTGCTGTTTGTTTTTAAAAACCATGTGCCAGTAGTACTAGTGCCAATCGCGTGTTAAACTTGTATTTCATGAGCCAATTCATACTAAATATATAAATATATATGTTATTTCTCTGTTTCAATGTTTTTAGAGCGGTAAAGAGGGAATCTTATGGGGAAAATATATATATATAATTTGTTTATAATTTTTTTATAAACTTAAATTTGGCTTTTGTATTGTGGCGATGGTTTTCATTTCATCAGTTTTCAACTTACAGTTAAACGTGTTATACCATAAAGAAGAAACAGCACGAAAAAAATATATATATATAATAAAAACAAAAATCCAATCGGATATTACTTATTTGAATTTAATTAAAGAAATATTTCGATTTACGACTCGAAAAAGAGAATGTACTTAAAGAACTTTTCTAGACGAAGAATTTCTTTTATTTTGATTACTTTTGAGAAATTAGAACGCAGTCTCGTACACCTCTCCGCTCGTATACGAGAGTATATAATAGTTTTACCTAATATAATATTTAAATTGTGATCGATCGACTATCCGTGTAACTTAATAGAAGTTTTTTTTTTTTGGTTTTCTTAATTAACCAAAAATTAATTATTTTGTTTTTAATTTAATTCAAAAATAGTTTTTTTTGCGATAGTGTAGTAATCGCATTGTATAAAAAAAAATGTTGTGCTGCCTCAGATAATAAATTTTAGTTTTTGTTTTTTTTTAAAAAAAAGTGGTTTTCAATGAATTTTATTTTTAATTTTTAAATATTTTTTTTTTTTTTTAAATATTTTTAATATAAGAATAACAAGTTCTAAATGTTTCACCAATTTCATAATATGGGTAAAAACGTTGGTGTACAAACAGATGTTATTTCAATTACAACAAAATATGGTAAATCCTGTAACAAAAAATTCAGAAATTATTTATTAATAAAACACGAAATTTTGTGTAATTAGAATTTCGTAGACTTTTTTATGCCCTATGGTAGATACTACCAAAGGTTATATTAGTTTTTGTCACTCCATTTGTAACACATCGAAATAATCGTCGTTCGAAAGGTTTCAAGGGGTGTATGGTTGTTTAGGGAATCAAAAGTTATACTGATTTATGCATGTCCGTCCGTATATAAGATAACGCGTTATTCGATTTTGTTGAAATTTAGAATGTAAGTTGGTTATTCCTTAACTGGATTTGGTATTTCATTTCAGCAAAATCGACCAGGCGGGACGGAAGTTATTAAGCAAAAACCAGGGTGACCAGAAAGTTTTTTTTTATATGGTTTTTCGGATTTAATTGGAAAATTTGTGAATCAATTTTGTTTAAATTAATTATATAGGTTAACTATACAAATAGATGATACTATGTTAAATTTGAGCAAAATCGATCAAAGGATAGTGAAGAAAGAAATAATCCTAGGCGAAAATAAATCTGTTCATAAAGTTTTTTTGATGTACTTTAGAAACTAATTCACCGATTTGAATAAAATTTGCAGATTTGCAGGGTCTTCTAGGTTACCTGCGAACTAGAGGAAATTTTGAAAAGAGGAAATAAAGTTATGAAGAAAAAACCTTCAAATATTGTTAGTTTTGACTGTTTTTCTGTCCCATTGGACATCAAAAAATCGGCTATAGGCCGATTTTAAGTTACTATATGTTTTCTTTTTTTTTTAATTTAAGATTTATTCAGTTATTTAGGATGCCAAGAAAAAAAAGAAATAATATAATGGATTTTTTCATGGTTGAGTGCTAGTTTCTCAGAATTTTCGGAGCAGACAAATTTAAAAATTTTAATCATTTTTAATTTTTATATAGAATTAAAACTATTCCCAATGCCTATTGTCATGAATACTAAAAAATTTTCAAAAAAATTTATACTTTCTCATCTATTTTAATACTCGTTTATTAAATACTTGAAATTAGCTCTGCAAATAACAGTCATAACTCTGTTATCATTATTTTAATACCTTGATGAGATATAAATTGTACATTTTTATGATCATATATCAAATTGAAATGTACTCGGAATGCCTAATTATTACAATTTTTAACTTCTATACAAAGTGTATGAGTTATTGGAATCATTCCTATATAAATTGATGAGACGTTTGCAGCGTTGCAAAGCGCGCCTCATTTTTAATAGTGTTTGTTAAAAAGACTGTAAATACATACATGAAATTTTATATCACACAGTCATTTTAACAAATACTATTAATAATGTGACGTTTGCAGAGGGGTGCCCAAATTGTCAACTCTCATTATTGTATGCTTTTTGGTATAAGTTACTGGAATCATGATCTCTACGTTTTAAAAGATTCTAAATCATTTGCAATCATCTTTATTAAATGTCTGTCTGTTCGTCTGTGATAGGCAAAATTGCGACCGTATTTTTTCACATGAGAACCATTCTATCAGAAGTTACGTTTGTTCAGACTAAAAATTCGAGTAGCTACCGAACAAAAGTTAGGTTTTTTATTTTGGTGTTTTTAAATTACAAGATATTGCAACGTTATTTATGAATCGATTTCAATGAAATTTGGTACAGGATATTTTTTCAATGTGTCTAAAAATCAATTAAATCCGAACACTAATTCGGGTAGCTGCCGAACAATCAAAATTAACAGAAAATTCATGATATTAAGTAAAACTCTGTTTTGAAGAACCGAATGCAGGACTTTTTGAAAAGGGATGAAAAACATTAAATGGGATATTCAATTGTTAGCTCGGATTTGATGGAATTTTCTAATAATTCCATATCAGAATTAATCAACGTTATATAAAAGAACGACGGAGAGGATTGACGCTAATTTTCCATATTTTATAGTTTTTTGAAAACTAAAATGATTTGTAAATATGTATAGAAGTTTCAATAGTGGTTTTGCACTATACTTGTTTTTTTTTGCTTGTAAAACTTGTCTCATAAAAATATCAACTTTCGATTTTTTAAACATATAAATGGGTTTTTAAGATATGTCATTTTGTTTTTACTTTATAAGTGTAAAATCTATATTTGCATAAATGGTTATGATGTGTTTTTTTTAAATGTTTAATTAAACATCTTTCTTTAACAAAAAAAAAAAAACTCATATTTTCCCATCAATAAAATAAATAACCTGTAATTATAAAAATGTTTTCTTCTTCATCATCATAGATTTACTTTCATCATGGGAAAATCTATTAGGATGGAGTGAAAATGCAGCGGCTGCAAGAAAAATGCAAGAAGAGATGATCATATTGAAGAATGCATTAAATCGTTTGGGTAAACAAATTTGTGAATTTGATACAGAATCATCAATTCAATTGGCAATAGAAGAATTAAAAGTATGTGTGGAAAATTGAAATTTTCATGTAAATAAATAATTAACACCTATTTTTTTTTTGTTGTTCTTTTAAATAGAATGAAAAAACACAATTACAAACATATCGTACAAATATGTTACGTTTGAATGCATCCGTTCACAGTTGGCTAACAAGACAAGAAATGAAATTAAATAAAGAACTAGAAGCTATTGCTTTAGCAGAAAATGAGGAAATTGAAAATATTAAGAATAATAATAATAATAATAATAATAATAATAATAATTTGGGACATGAGAAATGCTTACAAATCAATACTATTGTACAGTCAGAATCAGAATTTCATAAACATCTTAAAGATGAAGTCAGTGATATGTATAGTGCTTGGGATGAAGCTGATGCAAGGTAAGAAATTGTGTTTGTATCAAATTTAATTTTATATCATATTTAAATTCTGGTTTTTTCTTTCCTTTTTTGCTTTTTAGAATTGCAAATCATTTAGAAGTGTTGACCGCTTCATGGATTGCCTGGAGACAACTTGAATGTGGTCTATCGGAATTTCATCAAGTTCTTGGTAAAGATCGTGGTACACTTAAAGGTCTTGAAGGTGCACTAGATCGTGGACAAACGACATCAATAGAATTAGCACAAAATGTTAAAATTGTTGCTAAACTTTTATCTGAAAAAGTTGAATGTAGTCAACAGCAGGTAAGAAGATGCACGCGAAATATTCTTAGTCATATTAATCATATTTTAATCTCTTTTTAAGTTATTTATATTTGAGTTATTTTTCGATGAAATATTTCGCCAAAGCCACAAACAAACAGATAGTGTTTATTGAACACAAAAAATACTTTTATTGTGTTGCACTCGCGGCTCGCGGGTTTTTTTCTTTTCTTTTTTTAACACAAATTTATTCAGATTAAGTACAATTTTCAGATTTAAATCGGTTTTTTTTTCACTTCTGAAAGTGTTTAATAGATTAAACAGTTAATTTTTTGGCTTAAATTTAATGCGGCTTGGCTGTTTTTTTTTGTATTTTATAAATTCGCCACCTTCACACACTTTCACAATTGGATTTCTGGGAATATTTTAACCAAATATATTCGCCATTCTCCTCTTGTGTTCATGAAGGAAAGGTGAATATATAAAATAAAATAAAAAACAGACAGATAGCATTGGTTTTTTAGTAGTCGTTGCAAAAGAAAAAAACGCTAATTTTGAAGTAAAAAAAGGAAATGTTAAATCGAATATATATGAATTTTTTTAGGGCTTTCTTGAACTTGTTTATTGAATTTGGTTAACAAATTTTTGATCAAGTTTTTGTAGCTTTTCCGAATCGATCTTCTTCAAAACTTGTTCTTGTTATCACCGGTGAAAGTAAAACAAAAAAAATGAATAAAAAAATTATGCAAATGAAAATCAAAATACATAAAAATATATAAATTTTTATGAGATATATTCAAATTAATTAAGTTCTTCTTTTTTTATCGAATTTATGTTATTAATTAAATTTTATGTTTTCACATTTTGTCATTTTTTTTTTCTTAATTATTTTAATATATTTGAATTTCTACTTTTAGATTTCTGTAGTTTCTTCCGATTGTACGGATCCAACTCGTCTTATACCAGTTGTTCAATTTGCTTCATCATCGAATGGTTCATTATCAGATAGTGGTATATCAGATGGTGGTGCTACATCTGATGGTGGTTTATCAGAACGTGAAAGACGTCTTGGTGTATTACGACGTTTAGCTAAACAATTGGAGAATGCTTTGGCACCAGGTAGTGATGCATTGAAATCAATTGCTGCCCGTATGGAAGCTGCCGAAGCTGAATTGAAAACCTTACAAAATACATGTAGAGAATTAATTGTACGTACTGCCGTTTCACAGCACAAAAAAACTCAAGGTATACTATCATATAATGGACAAATTGCTCAAATCAAGCCACAACAAAGAATTAAGAAAAACTCACCATCACCATCACCACCGTTGCCAATATTAAAACGTAAAAATAAACGTAGATCTTCAATGAATGGTTCCGGTTCGATAACAAACGGTTCATTAATTCGTAATCAAAGAAAATTCCTTAAAAATACCGCTGTAACAACACCAGATTCCGGTGATCCAGATGATGATCCAAAAGATTGGGAATTATTAACTGAAAGTGATGATGATACCGGATCAAAAGATGGTTGGGCATGGAGAGTAGCAAGAATCGCTTTACCCGTACAAATTGCATTATTAACATTATTCTGTGCAGCATATCTTCTCGAACCACATTGTTGTGATTCATTGAATAATTTATCAATGAGTTTTACTCCACAATTACGTTATGTACGTGGTCCACCACCAATTTGAAGAGTTTTATATCATTTACCTGAAAATAGGCAAAAATAGGCTCTTTAATAAGTTGTTGGTGTTTAGTTTTTTTTTTACTTTTTCGACAAGTAAACAAAAAGGAGGAGAAGTCACACGCTCTTTTGATACATAATTTATTATAATTTTTTTTTTTTTTTGAGTGCATTAAAAAACAATGAAAATCTCATTTAAATTGTAATTTAATTAAATGTATGAGATTTTCTTTTTTAATTATATATTTTGCACTTTAAAAAAAAAAGAAAAGAAAAGTAATCCGGAAGAGTATTTTCTATTAAGGGAAAAAAGCATAACATATATTAAATTAGGGAAAATGGAAAGAATTTCTTATGATGCAATTAAAAAGGGTTCTATCATATCTTATTCTTTTTTTTTTTTTAATTAAGATCTTTAAGGATATACTCATTATTCATCGGAAAAAGAAAATGGGAAATTTTAAGATGAAAAAAATGAGTGTTTTTTAATATATTTTTGAGAAATAAGTTTGCATAAGAATTTAGAAGTTTAGAAATGCAAGAAGCAGCAAAATAACTTTTCAGTTTTAAGAAAATCATGTTTTTGATTTTTCATTTTAATTTTTGTTTTTCTTTTCGAATAATTTAACTGAGTTCATATTTTTTTTTTGGGAAGGAAAACTAATGGATTTTTACTTACAAAATTATTTTTTTTTTTTTATATAAGAAAATTGAACCAGTGACGTAAGTTTAGAAAATTAAATTAATTAAAATTAAAAACCAAGAAGCAAATGGATAGAAAAAAAATCCAAAATGAAGAAAGTGCTTTCAAATTGTATTTAATTAAAAAAAAAACAAGATCATTTCTTAAAGAGAGAAGTACAAATTCTTGCCTTTATTTGATTCACAATGTACTTAGTTTCTTCTCTCTGTTTCTCGCTCGGGAATTTTATTTATGCGAATACCAATTTTAATACAATTTGGGCATTTATGAAATGTGCTGCTATTTCATAAATGAAGCGCGCAAAATACCACAAAAGAAAGTAATTAAGTTTAGGGACCTTAGAAAAGATTCTGTAATGAATTCTTACAGATTTTACATTCTGCCAGCAAAATATGGGCATTTTTAATGGGGATGTTGTTATTCGTTCTGAGATGAGAACACACAGACCAGATCTTAATTTAAAATTGATCTTAGATAGTTTATTAGACTATAAAATAAACAATTTATATTTTATACAAATTTTTTTTTCTTAAATAATTATATTTAAAATAATTAATTTTTTTTATAGAAAATATTTGAATTTTTTTTTATTTCTGTTTTTTCCTTCTTTTTTTTATGTTCAAAACTATTTTAGTCGTTTTAGTATTTGAAGAAGTACATATTTATATCAAAAAATCTAATTTGAAACATAAATGGAGATTTTACACCTGAAAAAACATGTAGTTTGAAATACACATTCTGAATGAGAAGATTTCCATGGAATTTTTCACGCATTCTTTTCCGAAAATTGAAGATAAATTAAATATATAAAATTGGTGGTTTGTAATTCAGATATATGGGGTTTTTCAATAACTTTTTTTTAAAATCTATATATAAATAGGCCAAAACAAAAATTTACCTCCCTTTTATTCCTATTCTAACAAAAGATGTGGCTTAATATATATATATCGATGGAAAGCTATTGTTGAGGAGAAGTGTTTAAACACAAAAAGTATGTATGATCGTATGATGTATATGATCGTTGAGCCAGGTTGAACAGGTGAAAGTTTCCCATATAATTATATGGGAACAACATCAAAATATATGGCACACAGAGCTGTTGTGTGCTTTACGAATTTGTGTAATTAAGGAATGGAAATAACTGAAATGTTTTAGAAGGTTTTTGTTTCAGAATTATATAGAAAACAGCTGTTTATTTTTCTGAACCAAATTCAAGAAAGCAATTGAAAAAAGCATTGATGTTTGGATTTGTAAATAAATAAGTGTGAGAATAAGAATATCATATTGATTGCATAATTGTGGCTCTATCTCATGATCTCGTTGATTCCGCCAGCCCCCTAAAACACACCAAACAGTAACAAGAGATGTAATGATTATTCATTCAATTACTCTTGGATTTTTAGAATCCCAAATGTGACAGAGTTTTCCTTATAAACCCAGCCATTCAAATGAGAATTAAGCTTAGGCAGAGATTATAATTTTTTTAAGAAAAATGGTTCTTATAGATCGCCCATTTTTATAATGGATTTGAATTACTTTTATGCAATTTTCGAGAGAAAATGAATTCATTATAATAAAATGCAAAACCTTCTACTGCAATTATGTCAAAAATATGAATGACACAACTGTCATCATAAGCAAATACAACTCTTGAAGAAAAAAAGTTATTGAGAAACCCTATATTTATAAACTATTTTATATATTGTGTTTTATGTATACAGATTAAAAAGTGTGAATCTTTCACATTTTGATAGTAATCCTTTAAAGATTTGCTAGAAAATCGAAAAATCTGAGAATAGATTTTTTAAGGAATGGAACAACATTTTTTTTTGCTTCTAGAAACTTTTTTTATACCATTTTTAGCTGAGCTTTGATTAAATGAAACCGTTTTCTTTTTTGAATACTAAACGACCAAATAGGATGAACATTTATTTTTACTATTAAAAAATAAAATAATAAAAAGACTACAGTTACAAATTTTTTTTGCTTTTACTTAATATCGATTAAAGTATTTTATTGATTAAGAATATAAGTCAAATTCAAAGAAAAAAAAATTAGCTTGTGGAGGAGGCCTTTAAATCCGTTTACTTTTGAGAAGATTTCGTATGTTTCTTAATTTGTTTATGAATTTAATAACAAAAGTGCCTAAAATATAAAACTTACAAGTTACTAAAAATTCCTAAAACTACAATTTTTCTAGCAATTACAAAATATACCCAAAAAGAAATATTTTTTTTCTTTTCTTTTTTTCTTAAGAAATCTTTTAGAGAAAAAGAAAGTAATTCAAATTAAAAAAAATTATTTATTTTTTTTTTTTTTTATTTTTTTGTTTATTATCAAATTTTACAAAGCAAATACTTAAGGTAAGTAATTGTAAACATTTTTTTTAATTAAAATAAAACAGAAAAATTTAAATTAAAATTAAAACAAAAAACAAAAAAAAAAAAAAAAAAAAAACTTTAGTTTCTATTTCTATTACATTAATAGATGATAAAATTTTTTATGAATATTTCGTATTTTTAAATACATTTATTCATTATTAATTAATTAATTACTTTTTTTCATCATTTTATTATTAAATGAAAACAAAAAAAAAAACAACAAAAAAATAATTTAAAATTATAAAAAAACAAATTAAAAATCACTAAAATTTAATAAGAAAAAAAAAAATTATTTTTAAATAATTAAAAAAATTTCTAATATTTAAAATTATTATTTTTAATAATTAAAAAAGCATAAAAAACAACACAAAAATGGAAAAGAAATTAAAAGTGAAAAGAAAAAAATTAAATATTGAACACTTTTTTTAAACTGAAATAAAAGGAATTTCATTTTTGAATTGTTATTAAAATGATTTTAAATTAATTTTGAGGTGTATTTTGGAAAAATAATAAAAATAAAAAAAATTTTTTTTTTTTTTTGAAAAACAAACATAACGATTTTGTCTTTAACCCTTTTGTCTTTCAGTTTTGATCCTTGCCATCCTTAAATGTATGAAAATAATTGAATCACCAATTTCGAAAAGGGCTCATGTCCATTTTTTCAAATTGTTCAGGAGACACAGAAAACTAAATTTCTGCCAAACTATATGGAATTTAAGACCGCAAATTTTTTGAAAGTGCCTAACCATTGGACTGACAGATTTTTTTGTCCCGGACATTCGTCACAGAACAACTCACACTACATTATTTCCTCAGAGACGTTTTCACGTATATAATCATTTAAACATGATGCCACTTCGTTGGGTCCTTTGAGGGCTTGACCCTCGTGCTAGGAGTAGAAAGTTACTTTTGTCGTTTTCATATTCACGCAAAATTCATAGTTGGCGGAAATAAAATACTTCCTGGACGGGCAGAACTGCCAGTAGGATATTCTGTATACAATCAAACTACAAACCCACTACTACACTACTAACAACTCGAGATTTTTCAGTGCATCCAAATTTTCCTCTAAAATCAAAGAAATGCTTTTAGAGGAAAACTTGGATGCGCTTATGAATTATTAGTTAATTTCTTAATTATTAGTTAATTTCTTGGCATTTTGAGCACGCGTCAATTTGTGGTCACCCAAATGACAATTTATAATTGACTTTGTAATAGTTCACATAAGCTAGATGTTTTCAATTAATTTCGTAAAGGGCTCATCTCCAGAAAGACATACATTTTACGATTTGGTACTGCATTTCAGCAAAATCTGCCGATGAGGAACAGAGTTATAAGGCAAAAACCATGGTAACCAGAAAGTTTTGTCGTTTTTTTAAATGGTTTTTCTGATTTAAAATTTTTTTTTTTTGGTTTCAAAAGTATTTATATAGAAAAAAACCTTTAAATATTATTAGTTTTGGCTGCTTTTCTGTCCCATTTCTACCATAGGGCATCAAAACTCGGTTATAGGCTGATTTTCATTAACTAGATGGTTCAACAATAAAATTATACCATCAACGAATTTAGGAATTTTAATTTACGCTGAAAATATGAAAAGTAATATCTTCTTTGCAGGACTGTCATTTACTAGAGGTTCTCATCTTTGTAAATTCTATTCTTGGTGTGTAAATAATCACTTGGCATTTAATATTAAAAAGTGCCAAGATTTTAATCTCCCTCTTTACTGCAACCGTTTTAAACTAATTAAACCTTCAGACATTGCAGACATTGCTACCTTACGGCGTAGCTGATAATCTTCATTTATCAAATTTTGGTTATACCATTGACTCTTCGAGCCTCCTCAAACACTTCAAAAGTGCAGGTTAAGAACCGTTGTTTTATTCGTCATCGACAGTCATCATACCGATTATGGAAGGTTTAGTGCGACGGAGTGTAAATATAAATTCTAAACATTTTGATTTTTCGCTGAGCAAGCAGAAGCTTGCAAGCGCAATTGAGGAATAACCAATTCGCATTGTGAATTTCATCAAAATCGAGTAACGCGTTTTTTTGTATACGGACGGCAAAACTAATATACGCTCTGGTAGGCATAAAAATTCAAGGAAGAAATTCACTTTTTTTAAATAAATTTTATCAATCTGTGTTTATTATAATAATTAATTAAATAACATAAATAATTTTCAAACAATTTAATTTAACAATATGTTTAGTGTTCTCGCAATAAACTTAATAAATAACGTTTATTTAATTCATTCTCTAGAAGTGCCTTTTCTGTAGCACGTGAATTGGGAAATTTTTGTTCTGGAATTCCGTTTGAAATTTGACATTTTCTTGCAAATAGTTTCGTCTTCCTCGCTTTCCTGTGTAAAAGGCTGTTCCCCAAAAAATTTTTTATTTTGATACAAAGTTATCAATTTTTTTGGATTACGATAATTCGAAAGATTTTCTTGATTTTCTATTAAACGTTGATTCAGTGCTGAAGTCCTATTACAATTTGACCGTATTCTCAATGGTCGATGCGTTCGGTTCTTTGATATTTTAATCCGCAAAGGAGCAACACTGACTATGAACAAAACCATTAAAAATAGGAATTCAATTCCATAAATCACAATATCATAATTTGTTATTAATGCCATAATTTTCAATAATTTTACTTTTAAATTTAATTACAAATAATTTCTTAATATTTTTAACGAGAAAAAAAAGAAAAGAAAAAAATTACAGCCAAATTCAAGAAAAGAAAAATTATAAATAAAATCGCAGTAGTCTCTTTTTTAATATTCAATTTGTTTAATCTAAAAAAAAACAATTTCAAGTTAATTATTGTAAAAGGAAAAATTCAAAGTTTTTGGGAAAATTCAAAAATTAAATTGTGCAAATTTTGTATAAATTAAAAATGTTTTTCTTCAACATTTGGATAATTACTCTGGTTTTGGGCGGAATTTACCTAATTGGCTGGTTTATCTGGAACTTAAAAACTCAAAATTCGGAATATTTGAAACGTCGTATGAGGAAAATTCAATCGGCCGAACGTCTTCAAGTGAAAATACTAAATCTTCGTATGAAAATGGAAAATTCATCAGCTAAAGAACAACCTGGTGAAGATTTATATGAAGAACTTGAAAGGAACAAAAATCTTCAAAGAGGGCAAATGAAGATGATTCGGAATCGGAAATTTTCAGTGATGAACTTAATACTTTTTTAATTGTTGAAAATGGAAAACTTAGTGAAATATTTAGATTTAGAGAAAATTATTATCGAGTTTTACAAGAGATTTTTATTTTTAAAAAGAATTAAGAAATTTTGAGTAATTCCAATGGTAAAATAAAATAAATATAAAAAAAATATTGGGCAGCAGCTAATTAGTTATAAATAAATAAATAAATTGTTAAGTAGATGTATATAAAAAATATTTATCATTAATTGTGTATTTCATAAAATAAATTTAAAATCAAATCCAAAAACTTTTCTTTTTTTTGAATGAAATTGGCAGAATAGATTTATACTAATAGAGGCCAGGCTACTACTGAATAAAAGCAAATTTGGAGTGGAAATAAAGTTATACAGAAAGAATCTTTAAATATTATTAGTTTCAGCTTCTTTTTTGTTAACTAGGAATCCAATTTTTACCATAGATTATCAAAAAACCAGCTACATACCGATTTTAAGGCACTATATGTCACTAATTTTCATTGGTCAAATTTAACTTTTTTTTTTATAAAAATTAAGAAATTACAAATTTTGTAGTTTTGTCAGTTTTGTCCTAAACTATTAACAGACACAAAATTTAACTTAAAGTTTGTGTATTTTCAGTTTATAATAATTAGTTTTTTTCTTTTATATATAAAATATAAAATATATAACATTTCAAAACTTTTTTTTTCAGTAACTTATAATATCTCGGAAAGGTCTGTTATTCACTGAACCTGCTGTATCATTGGGCATGTAATTTGGTGGATGTTCCTTCAGTTGCTGACCATATGTACTTTTGCAATGTGATTATTTATATATAATATATTGTTTTACGTCGCTGGTTATATGTTACTGGGTGGTGGTTTAATGTGATTATGAATGATATCTTGCATTGCTTATAATAAGGATATCTGAAGTATTATTAAAAGAATTCAATTTAATTAAAAAACAAGTTTATTGATCAACGATGGTGTTTTATACTTTCTTCTCTCAATTGAGATGTATATAAGTCTCTCTTTTGTGAGAATTCCAACCGAAATTTACAATTCTTAATTTCTGTGAGTCTGTTACTTTCAACTGAAAAAAAGTAAGTAAAGAAAAATATGATATTATTTATATTTAATTAAAGCTTAGAGAATAAAGTTCATTATCAAAAATATCGATTATAAGTTCCAGAGTATTACAAACCAATTTGCTCAACTATAGGATACACACATAGTACAAGTAATAATGAAGATTTCAAACTACTGTGCATTCCACTGATTCTGGTTGTGTAATAATATCCGTACACATTATATATTTTTCCATTTTTTCAGATAACAATTGTTTTACTGTATTTGAAATTGTACCCACAATAGCTTCGCTGAACATCCAGTTGCCAAAAAAGTTTTGGACACATCTACGTATACTAGGGACTATAGTATGTTGGCTTTTCTTTTATGGTGTTCGTAATCGAAAATTAAGATTTTTGAAGTGAAACGCTTCTATGGGGGCGATTAGCAAAAATTATGTCACGTTTATATGGACGTCCTAGACGATTACAATGTTCGCCAATATTGTGGAGGTTATAATGAGGATTATTTCCATTGAGGACCAAATGATTCTATTTGCCACCGTATTGGCGCTGTAGTCGATACAAATTCTTCAACTTTTTATATAGAGGTTATACTCGATTGAAATGATCGGCAAAGTTGTTGAGGTTTTTATGGGGGTAATTTCCCATTGAAGACCCAATAGTTCTATCGCCCATCATTTCGGCGATGTATTCAAAAAAAAGCTTGTGTTTCTGTGTGGACAAAAGCACACTTCCTTTTTTTTTTTTTTAAATAAGAAGAGCTATTTTTTGTGGACAGTTTGAATTTTTTTATAAAAAATTTTTTGAAAATAATCTTCACTAATTCATGAAATAGTAACAAACGTAAAATTTAAAAAATTTTGATTTTTCATTCATTTCCATATTTTTTTCATAAAGAATTCTTCAATAGAATTTGTATTCTGAAATTCCATTTCCATTCTCATCAGACTAAAACAATTAAAAGGATATTTGAAAATTAAATAAGTCTGACCAAAAAATATTTAGACAAATTTTATAAATTGCATTTTATTTAAATGAAAGCCATTTCCCCATAATTTGATTTTTGCCAGACCAAAAAAAAAGGGTAATGTCACTTCTATTCGAGGACTCTTACCCTTATTTTAATGGTCAGTAAAATACGGTAAAATATTTAAATGGACAGGAATAAGGATTGAACTAGTTTAAAATGCAAATTGAAACGTGATCTCGTGATTCATTTAATGTCGCTTTTTCAAAATTGGATTTAACTGGACTTAGTTTCGGGATTAGTACATAATTCTATTTCCGTGTTGAAGATTAAAATTTTGTGGTGGACAATATTTTATTGTCGTTCTTGGAAGTTTCAAAATTTTGAATTTTGAAATTTCTTCTCAATATTTTTTTTTTTTTTAGATAAAAGGATGATGAGATTACAGAAAAATATTATTTGAAGAAAATAACTAATAAATGTGGCGAATTTTTTTAAATCAAAAGGGATGGCATATTAAATTGATTGAAGTAAGATCTTTGTCATGAAGTCACGAAGGAAGGTAGGCGGTCTAGACCTGGAATTAAGTTTTGTATACAATATATATCGTAAGGTAGATGTACTCGTAGTATCCATAATATCAATTTGGACGGTAGATTAGATTAGATTAGGTTTTTAAGGTGTTCCTGTACTGCGATCTTTAAGATCTATTGTACCCCTTTTCTTTGGTGCAATAGTTAGGTTATCTTCCCATTCTACAGCACCTCCTCCAGGTATTTTAGTATCCGGAGTGGGTTAAGAGATTATGTCTCACTTTGGACAGTAACTGTAACACCTTTTTAAGTATATAGAATTATAGATCCCATTCCACAGAATGGGTTTTTGGGTATCGTATGGGATTTTAAGTTACTAAAAATTTAAAACAGATTTTAATGTTGTTTTAAATCAACTTTTATTGAGAATTTATTAACATTGACTGCCTTATTTTATTCGACATTTTTATTGTTCACGTTAAACGAGTTATAAAATAACTTTTGCGAATTTCTTTTCTTTATGTTTTACTGTTGGTTTATTTTTCCTATTTTTTTCCTATTAAAATGCAAAAATACTCAATATCCAAAAAGGATACAACACATCTTATATATCCGCAGTTGATTTTAAATTGTGACAATAATTTCTTGTCTTTTTTTTATAGAATTGGCTTTCATTTTGAATAAACGAAACAGTTCAATTCAATGTTTTAAAGGATCTTAAAAAAAAAATCAAACACGTTTTGTATATATTTGAAAGGCAATAATCGATCCCTGAGGCATTTTAAAAATAAATCGGTTAAAAAAAAGGGGCTTATGATTTTACTCCCAATGGAACGATGGGGTACTTGTACTATATTTTTGTCATGGTACCACACATACGGAAAATGTCCAATGTTATGTTTTCTTGTGTATCCTTTAACTTTAACATATGTTTTTTTTTTTTAAAGGGGTGCAAGCATTTTATTTTAAAATGATCGAATTCATTTTAGGGAAGCATCTTCTACGACTGATTTGGAATTGTGATAGATGGGATTTTGTGAAATGAACAGGAAGAAAGTTAACGAATTCGATTTGGTAGATATGAAAAAAACTATGTGCACTTATTTAAAAAAGAAAATAAAGGAAAAAATAACAATCTGAGATTATCTATAATGAATGTAGAACGCCAGAACGATTGGCATTGAGCCAAAGACATTTTAAAACCCATTTATTTGGGATAATACAATATTTTAAAAGAAAAAATGTTCTATAATAATAATCAAATCGTGTTCTTCGAGTTTAATTATAGTTATTTGTCAAATTCGTATTTACTATTGAAAAAAGGAAGTTAGATACAAATTGCAAAATTTATATTTTGTAGCCTTAAAATATTCCCTATCAGTAAAGTCCATTGAGAAATGCTTTCAAATAAATGGTATAAGTTTGGTTTAAAAGTGCCATTCGATTGAGACACCAAATCGAATTGAATTCATATTATACAAAATTCAAGAAATAAAAGCCACGACATTAGAAATTTTCGAATTGAGCTTGAAAATCGAAACACCAAATATGAAGTGGTAGTGCTGTGTTCTACGAGTTACGTGTGTTACCTACCCTTGTTACTCCCTACGTATTAACATACCCTATGCCTTTTATGACAGGTTTTTCTTAAAAGATTCTTGTTTTTTTTTATTTATTAAGGATAATTTTGGACAATTCGAAGTTGAGGGTCTTCTTCTTTCCTTTCACTTTTATCTTGAACGCACTATTATACAATAAGAAAGTATACGACAAACAATATTTTATTTTCCACAAAAGAAATAAATCGAAAAAACATAAACTCCCTCAAATTTTATTTTCCAGAAAACTATTGGAAATTAGAATGAATTAAACCAACAATTTATTAGACTTTTTATTTATATTTTGCCCCCCCCCCACTCAGTGGATAACTATTCTATTTTTTTAGTTGGCCTATTCAGACTGCATATTCCAAATTTAATAAAAATCTGACTACTATTGGCTGATTTAAGGAAGTTTTTATATTCAGCTCCCCTCTTGCAGCCCCCATTGAAAATCCAAGTACTCTATACTCGAAGTTGGAAGGACATGTACACATATACCAAATTTTTTTGAAATCGGTTCAGTAGTTTTCGGGTATATAGGGGATAAACAACAAATAAACATTGATACTACATTTTATATAAGTGCGAAACAAAGTATTAGTAAATCGTTACCGGTGAAAACTTTTTTATATAGTAGAAAGAGAAAGAAGATTAAACCTTTTTCTACCTCAATATCCAGCTAATTAACAATCGGTTCTGTGTACAGGCCCGGCAGATCATATTCGGCCCTAGTGGGTAGTTGATCGATGGGTCCCGGTATATGGAGGAAAAAAACAATTATAAATAAGGAAATAGTTAGAATTCCCTTTATCGTATTATTTATTCATATTAAAAAGAAAATCATTACATTCGGTACAAAAATATAATTGCGCAATGGAAAAACTGCACTGGGATTTATATTTTGCGAAATAAACTCATTTAACAGTTTCTCCAAATCGTGTTTGTCTATAATGTCAGAATAAACATGTAAGATAGCAATATTATTGAGGCCGATCCTGCAACATTGTTGATCTTAAATACGTTTTGACTCAACGGAGAACACGGAAACTTCGTTCGAACAAGTTAACACTGGAATCGTGATCAGCAGACGAATAAATCGCACGAACTGTGGAATTAAGCACTATAGTCCATTCGTATTTTTGCAAAAATATACAACTTCCCTCAAGTTTTTCGCCTGTTCATTTTGTCTTTTTAAAAGTTGCAAAAGCATATCCCTGTCGCTAAGCAACCTGTCTTTGTCCAAGTCATCTTTATAAAATTTTGCAATAATATCGACATCTGCGGACTGATCCATAGCGAATCGTTCCAAGAATTTGAAAAATCGCGCGGAATCATTTCCGAATCGACCTTTTAGTGACGCAATTAAATTGGTCGAAATCTTCAAAGTACGATTTTCTGAAAAATCTTGGGAGGGTTGGTTTTGAATTTAAAGTTTCCTGCTGTACCTGGATTGAGACGTTTTGGAATTTTGCGCTGACGCGAACTGTGCTTCAATTTTAATGGTAATTTGTTTCTATTATTTTTATTACTTTTTGTTTTATTTGGTTGAAACAATTCTTCAAATAGGCTTCTCACAAAATATTATTTGTTTTAATTTCAATATTTATCTAAAAAACTTCTAAAAGATGACTGAAGTTGATTGCGTGTTCCATCCAAGTATATCAGTAGTACCAACATTCGGAATTAAAAGTTAGAAGCACATAGCTTAAAAAATAGTTTTTTTTTGAGAAAGCGAACTAGTGGCCGATAGAATTCCCAAAAAAAACACAATTATAAAGATGTATCGTAATACATTTTCTCGAAAAATGCCTTCAAATTTCGAGTGTGTATAAACTACTCACCATACCATGTTTTTTGTCGGGCTGTCGGTGTATTCTTATTTCTTTTTTCAAAGATCTGATCAGTTAATGTTAAAATAAGAAAAACTAACGAACCTATATTTAAATTCAATCTGGTTTGTTTCTGGGAATCCAAATCGGTTAGTTTCATAATAATCCCTCTGAGGCTTTGTTCCGTTGGCAACTTTCCTTTAGGGTCCAAACAAAAATGACGGATCCACGACAGATTCACGATTCACGGTATATAATTCGTTACCTCTTGATATTACAGTTTATGGTAGTACGAAATTAAGTACATATTAGTTAAACGTTACCGGAGAAAACTTTTTTATATAATACTGTTTTACATATTTTCTTGGATTACAAATGAAATGAGTTGATCCTACCTTTAAAATTTTGAATTCAACTAAAATTATGGAAGCCCTCATTACGATTGACGTGTTTACTTACCACAATAATAACTTCCTATTTTCACGACATAAAAAAGGATATTTTTGGGAAATACCTCAATGTTTGTGCAAAATCTATGCGCTTAATAATTTTTATTGGACGTAAAATATTGGTAATCTAAGAAAATCTTATAAACAGACATTCATGATAAGTACCGATGCTTTCCGAATAAATAAAATCATGGAGACGCATACTTTTCTAAGTGAAAACAAAATCAAAATGTATGCTAATGAAGGAAAATCCCTGCAAGGGCCAAATATCAAGTCAAGGGGTATAAGGCATTATATATATACTTTTTTTTTTTTTTTGGTTTTAGAACTAGTAAATATACCGTATAGCGTCAGTAACCGGCATTGTTTTTTTGTTTTGTTTTTGTTGTTTAGAAACGTGTTATTATTCCTGAGATCATCGAATCCTGGTCAACAAAACAATTTCAGGCCATTCTAGTGGTACGTTTCATATTCAGTTTTCGTAGTTTAGAAATCGCACGTGACAGATACAAGTTGCCCAAAGAAATCTTAGGCCATGATACCATGGTTAGTACTACAGAACTTAATGAAACTATATGCGGATTGGTAGGATTCATTGTGTATTCAGATATAGTACATAGAAAGACCATTTTCATGGACGTGTACATAGTATTATACATTTTTTTCTTTTTTTTTTTTCTTATTATTTTCTTACCTAACGGAATGCGTGCGTATGAGTGTACATTACAAATAATGAGGCGTGGTTCACGAAATAGGATAGGTATATCCTGTGTATAAAGTTTTATATACCTATATAGTTTATGGGGAGGCACATAAAAGCGGAAAAATCTGGTCTGCACGTAGATACGTTTTGTCCTGACGGTGTTCGTGATGTCACGTCCCGCCTGTTTTGGGGCTTAAAGATTTGATTCTGCGTAAAATTGGAGTTGCTCCAAATTATGTGTTGGGGAATTGAATTTTCCCTGAAAAGGAGGAAACGATATTTTTCAGATGTTTAGTCTATGTTCAAGGTTCAATGAGAAAACATGTTTTGAGTTTCGTAAGGAATATAAGAACGGTTTTCGGAAAGTGTTTAAAAAATGTATTATCTTCAAAATATGATCGAAATTTTAGGATCCATTTTAAGAATTCATGTAAATTTTTAAATATTTTTTAAAAAAAATATTTCTGTTTAGGGTTGCAAAAAGGGTTAATTTTCAACTTTTCTTTTATATTCATATAACTATCGATTTTTTTTTCTAGGTTTTTGTATTTTCTTTCCAATTTGTTTTTTTCAATATTTATCACTTTCGATAATATAAAAATCCTATAAAAGAAAAATCTTTTTGGCCTACTTTTATTTGTTTTTTTTTTTTGCGTAGACATTTTAATATGGGCTTCGACCCAAAACAAACCATAGTCTACACTCTACGGCATTTATACCATAAATTTTGAAACTTTGATTATAAAATCCTCTCCTTTTTTTCAGGTATCGAGTATCGATCGTGAATAAAATAACCATTAATAAAAAATTTGTAAGATATCCAGCAACAGATTTTCTTGGGATGCTGTCCCTGTATAAGAAAATAATGGAAAATTTAAGGGTGAGGATTTAGTTATTGTGTTAGAGCACCCACAAAAAAAAATAAAACATAATAAATAAATTTAAAATATATTTTAATGATATCTATTTTGTATTTTTAGTTCTAAAAATTAATTTTATGGAATTATGAAGATTTTCAGGAAAAGAAACAAGAACTAACTACAAAGAGCAAATTTTTGAGATAATGATATTAGCTGTTGTGGAACGAAGTCTTTCATCTTACTACAAAACAAATTTGTAGCTCATTTCTTCACAAATTGGTACACGGTTTCTCAGGTGAAATTAAATCGTGTTCTTGCGTTGTATAAAATAAAAACCCACGGAAGACTTGATTTCCATGTAAATTCGTAGTGTAAAAGTCATACATATTTTATATACATTCCTTTTCACTTTTACGACTAAAATATATGCTTTATGATAGAGTATTTATTACATTCGTGCGAAAATCTATGATGTGGTCCGATTTGAATGAAATTTTAATAGTTAAAGTGTTCTAACTTATTTCAACACGATTCATTTTATGATTAGACTTAGATTATAGCAACACTGTTTCGGTGTGCTTTGCGAGAGCTTAACTATTTGAAGAAAATTCACACAATAGGTCTGTTTTATTTGCCACTTGCTCTGGGGTAGAGCAAATTTTTACATTGAAAACAAAAACAACAAAAGAGCAAATCCTACACTACTTTCAGACCAGGTGTAACTATCACACCCGAAATTAGTTCAGTTTTCTCCCATAAAAAGTGTATTAGCTAAACGTTTCTCATTTCATTACAATATGGTTGCTAAGCAGCGCTACAAACATTTGAATTAAAGCGTTTTCCTACTTCTGCTCGTTTTATTTGCCACTTACCCTGCTCCAGGGTAGGGTATGGCAAATAAAACAGACCTAATATATGTTTTCGAACTTAAAACGCAAAATTTCAATTTATTGAAAGCTATGAATATTGAAATTGGATTTACTTTCTTAGGACGGCCGTATACTAATATTTTTAAGATTTTGGTAGCATGCAATCGTTGGGCATTACGAATGAAGTCATTTTTTCCATTCAACTAGAACGTATAGTTAGTCAAAATTACATATTATTGATTAAATTTTGTTGTAAATTTAATGTTGGGTTTGAAAAATCATATTATACTGTATTTTTTGCGAATATTCCAAAACATCCTAAATTTTCATTAGTGTCGAAATATCATCTCAAGAAATTCATATTATGTAGTCTCAAAAGGTCAAAAAAATAATATTACACTTTCCTTGCGTCTTCTATTTACAGTAAAATTATCATAAAATAACAATTTGTTTTTATTTCCTAAGAAAAAAAAATATTTCCTCTTATTTTTTCCATTCAAATCCCATAAAAATAGTATCCGTATTTTTCTAGAACCGAAACAGACTATATATACAATTTTCTTGACAAACGGAAAAGGCCTGCCAGTAAAGTGTTTACCTTTGGACGTTCGAAATGAATGAATGTGTATTTACCGGGAGAATTTGTGAGAAATTGATGTGACTTCAGAGGGTGAACTGAATTTGGGTTGATTTTGATCTTTTCCTGTTAATAATATCCCAAAAAATAAGAACTCAATTCATTAAATGAAAACTCGATAAACTTATTTGTTTGGTTTTTTTTTTTGTTCTAGGCAAAAAAGTTTATCACTTCGACTTCAATTATTTAGTTTAACATTTTAATTATATAATTTCTAAGAAAAGGTAAATTGTTATCGTTTTGATGGTGCTCTTTTACACAGCTTGTTACAAATTGGTGCCACCAAAAAATTACATCAATTACAATTTTATGTAAATTATTATGCAAAAACATAGGAAACTCTTTAAATAGTCAAAATTCGTATTAAAATTGATGTTTTTTTTTTCTATATGAAGGGCGAAAAATTAATGTGTAACAATCGTTACATATATGTAAATATTGTAAAATGCGTTACAAATTGTAAGAATGACTAAAATCCATAAAAGTAAATCCTCGCACATTTCGAGCAACTGTTGCAAAAATGAAGAGTGGAAAAATGGGAAAAATTTCCTAGAACAATTTTCGCGATTTCGCGTATTATGAGATTGTTTATGCCGTTTTGGGATTGTGTTAACATAATAATCTGAATAAAAAGGTGATTTCAAACATATTGTGCTATTTTATATATATATATATAAAAAAAAAAAAAACCTAATTTGATCGTCTAAGAAAATTTTAAAGATATACTAAAGAAAGAAAACAAATATGAAAACGATAAATTTTCGCAATGAAATCACATTTTCCTTTCGTTTTTATTACAGTGAAAGGTGAAAGTCAATTTTTTTGCTTCATTTTGGGGACACTTTTCAATACAATAAACTTTTACAATATTTTAGAATATTTGATTTTATTTTAAAACTTGTACGATGATATTTTTTTAGCATTTTTAGGAAATAATAATTTATTGAGAAATGATTTTAGATAATTTGATTTGAAGCATATTTGCGAGTACGAATGTGTGCTTGAAGTGCGAAACTGACATCGAATTTTATTATTATTAAAAATAATTTAAATTTATAGAAAAATCTCTTTCAGATGTTAGATAATTTTAAACTAGTAAAGAATCTATAATGTTTTATTAAGTTAACCAATTAAATTATTACTAAAGTCAGATAAATTTAACTGTCAGGACTTCAGGAACAACTCACATCCGAGTGGGTATAGCATATAGATCCGACCTCTTTTGCTTTCACCATGGAATAGTCAATGGCTACGTTTACACCGACAAATTTTTAAGTCACCTAACTAAAAGTAAGGTTTGGTCACACGTGTTTACACTGTACTAGACCTAGGTCTAAAACAATGCCATATGTGAGCATTTATGGACATCAAAAGATGAGCTCTCATCTGTCAAAGCTTTCAGTGAAATTTAACATTTCGGAGATATTTACTGCAGTGCCATCTAATCAGCTGTTAAAAAGTTCTTAGATCGATTTAAATTTCAGGTAGGCCTGCAATTTTGGTGACCTGACCTAAGTTACTTTGGACGTGTTTACACCGTCATATTTAGGTGGACCTAAGCACTTAGGTCTCTTTTTAAGTCTCGGTGTAAACGAAGCCAATGTCACTAAAGAAGTAATCTAACAATTACGCACTCTTCCTAAAAATGTCTGCAGCAATCACGTGGAACGTTCTAATATGTTTTCACACATTAAAGACATTATTTCTACACCGAAATTTTTGATATATCTTTCATTATATGGATTAATTGAGTCTAGACATTTTATTTGATTTTGATTTTCGGTAATAATCGTTTAAAACTTTCTATAACACAAGTCAGTTTATTAAAATCGTCTAAAATTTTATGAATTCGCCACAAATTTTGAAAAAAACAAAGTCTGACATAACTTTTTTGAATTTTAAAAGTTTAACTTGTTAGCTAAAAAGAAAACAAAAAAAGAATTCGTTTTTTGCGTTTTATGGTTTTATTAAGCTTTTATTTGGAAAATTTTTTACAAATTAGCATTATTATCAAAACTACCAATTTTTAAAGCGCAATTTAAATCTTTTAATATTGTTATGTAAATTATTTTTGGCGGAGGCTTCACATTCACAGTATTTGATTATATTTCGGAAACAAAAAGAAAAACAACAAATGTCTTTAACAAAAATTCATTTTAAGAAATAAACTTTAACATTTTCTAAATAAAAATACCAATAAATAGATATATTTTGTTTCAAATCAATTCAAAAGATTGTATAATCAAAATTTGAATAACGCCGACGAAGTTAGTTGGTTGTAGAATATTTTTGATTCAATAAAATCGCTTAAAAACATTTCATTCAAATCATCAAGATTATATAATTAAATCTTGATGTTAGAAACTTTATGGAAAATATAAGAGAGAGAGGAGAGTGATATGAATTCAGTATGAAAATGTACTATTTATAGATTCTAATTCACATAATAAGTATGAAAATGCACTTTATAGGTCCTTTGAAAAACCTACTAAATCCATTCTAAACGTTAATAATCCACAAAATATTGAACTAGTATTTTGTTTCATACGAAAAAAATTCCTAAATTGTATTTCAAGTACCCATCAAGATCTTATCACGAATAAATAAAAAAAACTATAAAATTTGAATGAGTTTTCGATTGAAGAAGGATCAACCTGAAGACCTGATATGTTCAATAGTCTAAAGGCGAAACAAATTTTCCATCCTTTTTATTCGATATATAATAAGTTTGATTCTTATAAATTAAAGTTCAGAAAAAAAGGTTCTAAAAAAAATCCTAAAACACACGTTAAGGGCTTAATAAGATGACTACACACCGACTCGATTCGTTCGCATAATTTTTCTATAAGTGAACCATCTTCTCTGATCCCCCCCTCGTATTTGTATTATATGGTCTTTTAAATTGTTGGTCATTTGAATTCGGACATAGAGTCATAAAGATAAGATGCGGTCAAGAGATGGCAATTTCTGTTTCACCCTCAATTGACTTTCTACATTATAATATTACTTTTGAATATCCATATGGAAAATATACAAATATAGTCACTTTGAAATGTATTTTTTGCAGTCATTCTGGGTTCTTATAGGAGTTTTTATCTTTTGGTAACATTTTTCTTTTTCCGTTTTTTATAGAATAGTTGTCATATGTTAAATTGTGAGCCCAGATGAATTTTAGTATTTTATAAGAAATTTATGTTAAATGAAATTTCTTATTTTCGATTTTGATCGAAATTTTACCTTTTAATCGAATATATTCATAAAGTAAACAATAACAAGATAATCCTTTGTTTTTATTAAAGCTTTTGGTGATATTTATTTTACTATAAAATATGTTCTACTAGAAAATATTGTATATATGTATTTTTGTAATCGGTATTTCTAAAGCCCATTTCATAAATATTTGGATTATATTAATTTTAAAAGGTAGACAACAAATCGCTATAAATATAAACCTTGAAAAGTATATCATATTTTTATGATTTCTATCTAAATTGTCCTTGTGAAGGCTTTTTCGTTTACGAAAAGACAAAGTGGCCATTAAAATTCATTTTCCTAGAGAGTCCCTTATAAATTTATTTATTATATTAAATACATTTCTATATAAAGTGTATAATTTATGTAAATATACGAGAGTTCTTGAAGTGAAAGTGCAGAGATTTTCTTGAAAAGATAATCACAAAATTTTATTGTTTATGATATAATTTAGGAACTTTAAAATATATCCAAGCGAAGGATAGAGATATAGAAAAAAAAACCCTTTTCATTTTCATGTAGATATATGATGCCAACGGGTAGAAAATAGAAATTAGTATTTATCTTAATTGCTTTCTGTATTTTGAATTATAATCTAAAGTACAGAACGAGATTGATGTGAAAAGTTCTAAATTCAATCTGTTCCAGAACAAAATAAAATATTAAATTTTATATAATTTCTTATATATCGATTTAGATAAACCATAAAAAAAGCGGAACAAAATTAACGATAAAATATTGAATTTAATGCAGTTCTTTTTTCTGTCGTTAGTATCATAAATATTAGTCTTTATAAAATTAGTAAAACATTGATTAAATAAATAAATGTTAAAGCTATTAAGAAAAAAAAAAATCGATTAAAAACTAAATATTGTATACCATTATAAAACGGGATTAATTTTAAACAAAACCAGTTTAAGTTTTGTTTTAGCGCACACCAGACATTTAGACTTTGCAAGTCCAATGAACTAATATCTGAGTCAATCTTTTTAGCGATGCCTTTTTTTGCTCTCATAACTCCATTCATGTATATTTGGCGGCTTGTTTATGGTTTTTTCAACTTGAAACCTTGTTCTTGAATGATAGCACCTTTATTGATTTATGTTGATTTGGATTTGGATCGTGTGGCCCGTGTGGCCCTCTAAAATTTAAATTTCTTCTCGTGCTGTGTTTTTGGTTATGAATAATACTTTCTAAATCAGACAATCAATTAAGGAGGATTTCAAGAATATATTAGTTTGTTATAATATTCCACTTGTTTTGATTGTTGAACAATAAAAATATTAGTATTCCTGTTTTTCAAGAGACTTATGTAACTTCCTTTTTACCATAATTATAAAAGTCTATTCTTTATAAATAAAAGATTATTCATATGAATATAAACACTAAGGCAGACAAACAGGCAATTGGACACTATACATAGAGAATATGTTATCAGTGTTTCGATGATTTTTATGGATAGATTTGGAAGCTATTTTTAACTTTTTTGCACAAGCCTACAAGTTATCCCAAATTTTGGATTTTCCCCCATCAACACTTTCTAACATATAAGACATACTGTTTCATATTTTCCTTGATACATAATGTATGATAGTTGTCAAGGCATATTCCATAAAACTTACACCACCCGCTCTCACATTCGTTCTTTTTTTAAAAGGCTTATATTTTTAGCAATAAAATCGTATTTTGAATTTATTAAAAAATCAAACTTCTTTAAAGTTTTTATATAAGATTGTAAAGGGTGATTTTTTAGCGTAATGAATTTTAAATTCAAAAAAATAACACAAAAAGTTAACTTTTAATCAAAAATCTTTTTTATTCGAAAGACCTATTCATGCCATTAATATTTAAAAGTGACTTTGGGCATATGGCCACTGTGACTGCTCTGGACGAAGCGCATATTATTAGTCCAATTTTGGTTTGTATTTTCGATCAATAGCGGCCGTAGGCCAAGAATAACACGAACAATGTTGGCAAATTATTGCTGGTTTATGAGCCCAAACCAGGGACTACAAGTAAGCCCATAGAAAATGTTGGAAAGATGTCAGATCTCACCATTTTGGAGGCCAATTTAAAGGGATATTTCTCAAAATCACATTATCGCTAAATCGTGATTTCAATAAATCGATAGTTTCTGTTACTGATGGCACGTAGCGTCTTCCTGTCTAAACCACATCTCAGCAGGATCAATGTCATCCATATTTTCGAAGAAATATTCATTGATCATGGTCCGGTAACGCTCTGATTGACCATAACACGAGCTATCGCCTCATTTTTAAAGAAATAAGGGCCAACGATGCCATCAGCATGTAAACATCATTTTTTGGATGCAATGGGTCCTCTAAAGTCTTCTACGTTGGTCTTACTCCAGAAGCGACAATTTTGCTTATTAATGTGCCAAAAATGAGCCTCGACACTGAACACAAATTTGCGATAAAATAAATAAAAAATTTGGATAATTCTTGATTGTTTCTCAACCGTGAGTTTATTCATGGTGAAATGGCAATGCTAACTGACCATGTTTGACTTTGACACATGTCACGAATCACGGGCGAAATGTCAATAAGGCAACACTGAAAAACCAAACGCCTAAAAAACCGCCCGTTAGTAGTATACAGATTTTTTTTTCTGTAAATCAATATTCTATCGAAAGCTCAACGAAATTGCTATAGAAAGATTTGATATGCAATAATTCTGTTTCCAAAAAATTAAAAAAAAAAAACGCGAAAAGATTATAGAAGTGAATTCATTTTTTACTTAAGATCATCTGATATTCACCCTTTTTTGAACTTATTTATCATCTTAATGATATCATATTAATAATGTGATAACGCCCAGCGAGAGAATATATTTAATTCTTGTCCTAATTTGCATACGGAATTGTTTAATTAAATATATAACAAAGGTAGGTAAATAAATTTTCGGATTTCATTTTTGATGGTGTATATATGTGAGTTTGTTTGTATATATTATATTTTCTTGATAGCATACAAATTATTCTTAAAAGCTTGTTTCGAATTCTGAAAGTAGTATAAAAGACGAAGGAAAGTGCGTTTAGAATCACATTCAAAATCAATCAGGGTAAAGAATTGGTGGTGTGAAAAATCAAAAAAAAAAATTCAATATAAACATGAAATTTTTAGTAGTTTTTATTTTAAGTATTTTACAATTAGTAAGTTCACAGTATTATAGTCGTGATTATTGTAGTAGGAAACTTTGTTCAAATGGAGATCATATGGCTTGTAATAAGCCAAGAGTAAGTTCTTACATCTTGAATTTTAATATAAATTGAAATTTAATTTTTCTTTTTTTTAATATTTAAGGTTTTTGGCCCAAAATGTCCCAGAGATGCAAGAATTATGCCAACATATAGATATAAAGATCTTCTAGTCGATATGCATAATCGATACCGAAATTTGATTGCATCTGGAAAATTAAAAGGTTTTAATCCCGCAGCTCGTATGGCAACCATGGTAAGTCGATCCGAACAAATATTATTTTATATTAACTAACCTAAGAGATTTCTTCCATTAATATATTTTCTAATTTTTATATATCCTCTTTTTTTCTTGAAAGACTTGGGATGATGAACTCGCACATCTTGCCGAAATGAGAGCTTATACCTGTGAATTTGCACATGATACATGTTATACTACAGATCGTTTCCGTGATCCAGCTCAATGTTTGGCGGCATCATTTGATTATGGAACAAATCTTGAACAACATTTGCGTGATGTTGTACCAGGTTTCTTTAGAGAACAACAATGGGCCGATCAAAGTTATATCGATAATTTTAGAATCGATGGTAAATTGTAAGTTAAATTAAAAAATAAATATATATATTTATTAAATAGAATTTAATTAATATTCTAATATTTTCAGTTCATATATTGGACATTTTATTGTACTTGTTGTTGAACGTAACACAAAAGTTGGTTGTGCGACAGTTGAATTTTCCGAGGGTCCATGGAAACGAATGAATACTGTTTGTCATTATTCATCAATTTATAGTTTACGTAAACCAATTTATGAATCTGGACGGCCAGCATCAAAATGTTATACCGGATCAAATCCTCGTTATCCAGCATTATGTTCGATTTATGAAAATATCGATCCAAATCATAATGAATTGTATTCTTAGAAAATAGTAATTATTTTATAGTTCAAAATATACCAAATAAAATCTTTTAATAGATTTTCAAATATCATATATTTTATTTTATATCAAAATAAAAAAAAGAAGGAATATTATTCAAATTTGATTTGTATAAATTTCTTTTGATCATTTCTATACAAATTGGACAACGAATAAAAATACTCTTAATTTCTATTGAAAAGAATCCAACGTTCCAAAAAAAAAAAGAAGAAAATTATTGTACACAATTTACACCCAAAAGAAGAAAATTTACACTTGCTTAAATCACCACAATTTACGCGACCCTTCAAAGGAATTCCCAATGTTAAAGTAACATTAGAAGTGTTTCACAAGACTTTTTTATAAATTGAATTTTCCACTCAACATAGTGGTCGTTCTATTCTTTAGTTTTGAAGTAGACATTTGAACACTTCCGACATTCAATATATAAAAAAAAACGTAGCAAAAAAATACGAAAAAGGATATTACCCGACAGTAGTAGTACACTGAGTGTGAGTGGGAAAATGCGTTATCTGAAAATTACTTGACCGTGGTAAATCTCTTGGGAGCAACTTACAGTTGAGAAGCATCAGTGCGAATCTTGTCCGTTTCGGTCTCTATTTAGTATAGAATCTCCCTAGATATTCGTATATAACGTAAAAAGGACCAAATTGGATTGAATAACATAATTTTAGTATACAATTTCTTTCTTTTGGTATATTTAATGCGTGTGAATATTTTCTACTTTCACTCAAACTCTCAAAATCATCATCTTACATATAGGTATCGGAATAATTTATTGTATATATTCTTATAGCTATTCTAAACATATACAATTGTACATGGTAAATTTGAAGGATTTTCGTGTGTATTCAAAGTAATCTATAAGACGGGTGTAAGTTAAGGGAAAATAAAAATAATATCTAAAGAACAAACAAACAAACAAACAAAAAAATTCCATAAAAGTACATAAAGTACTTTTGTTTGGATGACATTCAAGCACTTTTTCGGTCCTATGTGTATAGTATCTAGTGCATTATTCAGAAGCTCCATTGTAATAAAGCATTTTCGTTCTTGTTTTCTTTCGTTTTTTTTGGGTATATATACTTTGCGGTAAATTTATGAACCATTCCCCTAATGCGTCTCTGAATTATTTCGTCCTTGGATGCAATAAACTTGTATTATAGAACAGTAAGACTGACAAACTGTCGGGTTTTTATATCATGGTTCTGCATTAATCTTGCATAAACTTATGGAGACCGTGGATTGTGGATTTATTCACTTGATGGCGATTAAAGAGGAGTTTTTCTCAAAGTATATATCTAGCCATAAATGATGTATCATGAAGGTTGGGTATCTTGTAGTAGTCATTACTAGACATGGGAATTTATGAAGTTTTCATATTATTTAACTTGAATATAACAGGAAAATTCTTTAGCTTTCATTTCTTATAGAATTGGAAGTGCTCGCTCGAATGTAATAAAGAGAAAAGTCATACATGAATTACGAAATTAGTACCTTTGCAGTTGAACTGAATTAGAATGATGATGAAGATGAAGAAATCTTTATATGAGAAGTAAAGAATTTTATTGATTTTTTGCTCGTGTGTTTTGTGATACACAGAAAATTAAATATTGTAATTAATTTCAGCTGTTTCCGTGTAATCAGAATTATTATAGGTCCTTGGAAAGTTATGTAATTTTTCCTAAATAATTCAGTATTATTTCAGCTATTTTTTGCGAGCTGAAAACTTTGTCACAAACTGATTGTTTGAAGTGAACACTGATATAGAATGAGTTGAAATCATTGCATTACACTGTACTGAACCTGATTCTATGCTTTTCTTGAAAAAACACATAACTTAAAGAAAAGCCCTACACTACATTTCCCCTCATTTATTCTATCAATATATTTATTTAATCGAATTATTTATCGTATAAATTAGAATTTTATGTATTTAGAAAAAAATCGATATCCATCTGAAAGATGTTATCCTTAAAAAAAAAAGGTCAGTTCCGTTTCACACGTTTCCTTGGGATAAGGTTTAAATTTAATAATAATAAAAAAAAATATGTATGTGTATACAAACATGGTTAAACGAAAATATATTGAAAATTGAACACATTGGATTACGCATTTATATTTATGATCGAAATAAAAATAACGAATGAATTGCAGACCATCTGATGACCAACGTTTTTACCTTTCTAATATCGATATTATAGATATCGTAAAAATTCCAACTTCTTTCAATTTCATTGGAAAAGTCTAGAAAGGTCGTAGTCCTTAAAAAATATATGCGGTTTTTTTTTTCTTTCATATTCCCAAATCTAATGACCTGTCGTTTTGTGCGAAATTATTCATATAAATTTTTATAGTCGATCATTGAAAAAGCAACATTAATTTTTGATCTAAGCGAAGTTTAATCATAATATTTTCGTTCTGGTTTTTATTTTTTATTTATCCAAACAAGGAGAATAAAATCGTTTTATGAATTATGAAAATTTTGAACTTGAACTGATGAACATTGGAAACCGCGCTGTGCAAGTTAAATTTTCAATATTTAGAATTTATATTCTAGACAGATCTCTGATTTTAATGATCATTATTGCCCAATTGGTCATTAAAACTAGACCTTTATTTACGTAATAATGATCAATTTTAAGTATCTATTTCAAGCATCATTATTTTTTTAATTTTCAAATGAAAATGTGAAGGGGTCCCAAATTTTTTCCACACATTGTTTACATCTACATTTGAATATTTTAAAAATTTCATCTGGTTTTGACATGTTTTCTTCTTTCACATAAACTTAAAAAGAGGAAAATGGTTATTGTTTTAAAAATTCCTTACAATTTACTAAAATGCAATTTAAAAAAATTAATTTTATTGAATCAAAATGAATAAACATTCTATTCTCAAAATTATATACAAAATAGTAATTTTATGAACCTTTTTGAATGACAATAATAATTATCATTGTGAAAAAAATAATGGGTCATACAGAAATATCATTAAAAAATAATTATTGTAATTAAAATCAGAGATCTGTCTAGGAGGGCATAGGCTTGATTCCGAATTCTGTTCTATTCAATGGTGTTAACTAATGGAGCTATTACTAGTTTTCAGTTCAGCGATTACGTAAGAAAGGAGTTCTATTCATATGCTATACATGTTATACCAAATCAGTCGGTGGTAGCGTTCTCGGGAACGCTATCTTGTGAGGACCTTAACTTATCGCAAAATATATGTTTTCGTTTTTGTATAAGTAACAATATAAGTAACTAGAACCCTTTTATATGGACAGCTAGGTCAAATGAAATAATTTTTTACTTTTTTATTTTGTAAGAACCTTAATTTAAGGTAATAGCCACCTACCTATTCAAGACTACTCATGGTTCCATTCATTTCTGTTATTTTTGTCTAGGAAAATATCGAAAATTTTGAAAATGTTCAGACAACTTTTTATCAAAATTTTGTTAGAAAAATCTAAAAGAATTTTCAATAATATGGAATTGTTCGGATTTAAGGTAAAATCACTTCGATTTTTCTTCTTTTTTTTATCAAATAATGAAAAATGAAATGCCATCCCTTGAAATGTAATTCGGTATGTATGAAATCGAAACTAGTCAACCGATAATAGAAAAAAAATCTGAATTGAACGGTGTTCTATGATTTATTCGAATTTAGATGACCCTTCATTATTATGCATTGAACTGAAATCGTATGGAAAATTCGCTTAAAGAAATTCATTTCTCATTTTATATGAAGGAAAAAAATAGAGAGCATACGAATAGTACAACTGATATGTGTATATAGTTCACCTCCGGGAAAGTTCATCATTTCCACGTTTGAATGAGTTTCTAGTCTTCATCTTTTGATAGTCATCTCTCCAAAGAAAAGGGCACTACATATAAGAATGAAAGTGTATTGTACCAAAACTCGATCAAAATCTAAGACATTTTTATATGCTAATTTTAAAGTAAGAAATATATTATAAATACGTGTGAAATATGCGAATAATTTAGTTAGATAAATGGAACGACATTTTTCTTATTGGATAGAAAAGTTTCTTAGTACTTATTAGATTAGCAATCTTAACGGTGAATAAAATATTTTTATTTTAAACTCATTACGATATTCCACGTTGATTGATACTACAGGCTGAAATGCTTATGATAGGTGCCTGAAACTATTAAAGTTAACATAAATGAAGTGCGTAAAACTACCTGTTCTTACCTAAGGTCGCAACAATGGCGTCGGGAATATTTACAAGCTTTTAAACAGACAAATAATAACGTGTCTGAGCGATTATTCGAATAGATCTTAGCATAGCCGATATTGGCGACGTTTACACCGAAAAATGTTTAGGTCACCTAACTAAAAGTAAGGTTTCGTCACACGTGTTTACACTGTACTAGACCTAAGTCTAAAAAGCGCAACATTTTTTGTTTGAATTGCACTTAATTGGAATTTTAATTGCTGCTTCACCAACTATTTCCGAAGTTTGTTTGAGGTTAACCCAAACAATAATAACTACTACAGTGCCGTCTAATCAGCTACCAAAAGGTCGATTTAAATTTAAGGTAGGTCTGCAACTCACTGATTTTCTTTACGATTTCCATTTCGTTGCTGAATAACCGCAACATATATGTATAAGTTCAACTTCATATGAAATTGTAATTCGTAATAATATAAAAATTCTGAATTTGAAAAAAATTATATTTCATTGGAACTTTTTCTTTTAAAGTCATCAATTGAAAAGCAATATTGTAATCAAATTCATTTCTTTTCTTCCAACGCCCATATTACAATCAATATTGGACATAAGTTCGATACTTCTTTATATCGACTTCAATTATTCTTGTTCGATTTTTCTCAATTCGTTTAGGGACTAATCGAGAGGAAAGTCATTTCGTTTTATTAGGGAAAATAGCTTTGACAAGTTCACAAGGTACAAAATGAACTGGATAGGGTGACTACGGGCATACAATTGAAATTATCATAAAAGAACGATTTGTTCTCAGTGCGTTTTTTTTTTGTTGTCGTTTCCTTTTCCTTATATTGCTTGCTCTAAAAATTGAAGAAAAATAAAGAAAATTCTTCTGTAATAGAAAAAAAAAACTGTGAATTTTTTATTTGAAAGACTTTTCATAGTAATTTGTTTCAATATGCGACTTAAAGGTGAGAGACAAAGTATATTGATTGCAAAATAAAAATCAATCAAAAAAGAAAGCAATTTTAGTTGAAGAAAATTGATCGAATTTCTATTCAAAAAGTTTTAATTTTAAAACAATTTGTAAACGCAAAATATTTCTAATAAAAAACGAGTAGTTTTTTTTTCTTTCCTAGTTATAAATTGAACCGCATTGATTTTCACAAATCAACGAATAAATTATGCAAATTTGGTTAAATCTTTCCTAAAAACAAGAAAACAAATTATTTTTTTTGCGGCATAAACTTTTGAGTGCAACGTTTGGATAGTGAAAGTCGTTCAATAAATTAAAATCAAATTAACTAGTTTTATATTTTGGGTGTGGTAAAAAAAAGCTAATTTATAAAAAATGCAGTCAAGACATATTTCCTAAAGATAAACATCACATGAAATATTCTCTGCAATTTGAATTTAATTTTGTTGACTTCTCGACTTCTTAAATTCTAATTAAAGAAAAGACAGAGAGAAGAATTTTCAAATAAAAAGACAATATAACTTAGGTCTATTCAAACCCACAAAAATAATGAACCATTAAATTTGGTATTCAATACTATTTAGAATTTGATAAAATATATAAGTAGCTTTACAACATCAGCAGGATATTTACATTATCTCTTGACCTGAAAAATAGACGGTAGAATAGTAATAATAATAATAATAGTACCATAATAAGAATCAACAATAATCGATAGATGCAAGAAAATTGGATTCAAGAAAACGATGTGAAGTATTTTGACCACACTCTCATATGAGAGAACACATTAGCAATCAAATCACCTTCTTATTTCGAATGTAATGGATATAAAAGCCCCATGAAAACGAATGAAGACATCCTTGGAGAACAATAAAAGTATAAGTTAATGTTTAGCTATGTTTAATGCAGAAAACTTCCTACTAACGAACTTTATTAGGTAATAAAACCACAGATGGTGAATATGGATGCCAAAAATAGATACAAACTATTATACGAATTTTGTTGCAATAAGAGACTGAATAAAAAATTCAAAATAAACATTTTATTTAAAGTATATATAAAAGGAAATGGAGTTACAATTTTAAAAGAAAAACTCATGAAATTCTTTAGCAAATCAAGCTTAAAAATAATCATGAGTCTGACTTTCAGTTTCTCACCTATTATCGTTTAAAAACAGATAATCAAGGCTGATACATATTCAAGTATTAAATCCAATACTCACGATCAAATCTAGCATCCGTTAAAAGAGTGACAAACCATCGTTAACGTATGATTTGATCGTGTGTATAGAAAACCTAACGGAAGACTTAACGAAAGTGCTGCCATGATGGAATTACGAAAAAACTTATTGGGTATAAGTAATGCAAAAATGTCATCAAATCCGTGTTTTATCAACAAACTCATTGAAATTTTAATATGAAATAGTCATTGGAATTTCTTTACTATATTTTATGTTATTTCTTTGAATAATAATTTTTGTGATGGACGCAGAAACTTATAACAAACTTTTCTTCCAATTTAGTTTGTCATACCAAAACGGATTTAATATTTGATCGAATTTATAGATACCAGATTAGAAGGATATATTCGATTTCATGACTGGTTTAATATTTCAGTTTTACAGAATTTGCAATGAATAGCGGAAATTCAGAGATGCACCCAATAATAGGAATCATTTTTATAGAAATTGAAAAAGTTGTGAAACAGATTGACGGATCCACGGTTTGTAGACTGTATTAAATATAATCCGTTGTGGATCCGTCGCGTTCTGTGTAGTTTAATTGAAAACGCATACATTGGATTCGTCCAAACAGAATGACTAGAACCTTAAACACCCTAGAATTAGATCTGATTAATGAAAATAATGATGATATTGATGCGCTGATGTGCGACAACAAGTGCTCAATATATAGAAAATCAAATGGGAGGAATGAGCAATGATGAAATTTTGAAACATATAGAAATAAAATGATCCTATTATTGGGGCAATCAATTATGGATAACATAAAAGAGAAACAAGGTGATATATGATTTTAAATATAAAAATACAAGTACAATAAATACAATTTTCTTACCCATTTTTTGTATGCATTTTTTTGTATGAATTTCTTTTCTTAATTGCTCATATTTTCATTTCAGATGTTCCGAATATATCATCATAGGATCAACCAACAACAAAAACGTCATCAATCTGATCTCCATTTCTTTATATGAAAATGTTCCCACCGGTAACCCTGGAGACAATCTTGACGGATACAACGGACGCAATAGCGTATGTCAAATAAATATTAATTTCATATGAATTGTATGGAAGGTGTTAAATCTCGTTTTAGACGCGATGGTTCAGACGTTGTAAAGTTGATTTGTGTCCAACTTTTTACGTGACTGATGCGTTGAAATGTCATTTTCAATTTAATGCGTGTATATGTGAATTATTTTGTGAGAACTCCATTTAAAAACGAAATTTTTGTATTTGGTTCAAAATGGATATGTAAAAATTAATAGAAATTTTATACAACAAAAGATCAAGGGGCTGCTATATAAAAAGGTACAAATGAAGAACGAAGTGTGGCAGGTAATTGGTGATAGCCTTAAGAGCACTAGTAAGCTTAATTTTAAAATATAAACAATACTATACTTTCTTTTGGATATAAAAAGCTCCCTAAATCAGCCTGTCACAACAGAATAATATTTCGAAATCAGGTTTCTGAACGCAACCAGACAATGAACCCGTCTATTCTGAGCGCAGTCATAACAAGTTCTAACTGTCAGAGCATGACGTCACTGTCATAACTTTCTTTTAAAGACTATTTGGTATTCTGACCCCGTCATAACTAATAATTGTCATAAAAAAAAGATCGTAAGTTCTGACCGAAAATATTTTACATTATAACGGAATTTTATATAAGTTCTCTAAGTGATTTAATTGATAAATATGGAATAATTTCCACCATTTCTTTAAATACACAAATAATTTTACACCTATAGAAAAATTTCAAACCTATACAAACATTTTCGAGACATAATTATGACCCGTTTGCTAGAATATGAATTTTGGCAGCAGTCATAGTTTCAGTCAGAATATTATTATCATAAATATTTATGACAGCGAAACTGTCACAATGCCAGAATAAGCGGGTAAATGTAATTAAAACATTAAAGTAAAATGATTTTAACATGTGTATAGAAGTAATTAATTGAAAGTTCGATTCCATGTCCCAATAGGGGTTGGCAGCGGAAAGCGCTGGGAGGACAAATCCCTCTAGCTGAATTTAAAATAAAATTTATATTAAAAATATAAAAAAATGAAGTTGAGGAAAAACTTAATTTTTTTATCGATTTTTAATCAAATGTAATAAATTAAATCTTCGGTGTATATGTTCTTCGATATCCCTTTTCAAATTCAGTTCTCATATTCAGTAATTGACCGCACTTGTGGCCAAATTATAGCATTTATTTTAAGTAAATCGTAGAGTAATTACCACCTATCCTATCCGAAATGAGCATGTATGTAATTTATTGCTCGTAATTACAGTATAACTTATGGCTTTCACATAGAAAATAATTACACGCATGTATCATGGATGAGAGATTAATTTAACATTATAAATTGCTGACGTATTAGTTATAGAGAAAGTAAAATTTTGAAATTAGAAATATTTTTGAATGTATGAAACGATTTAAGTATGGTATATATTGTATATTCGAATGCAAACTTTAGGGAATCTCTTGGCTTTAAAACATTCATAACATGAACTATAAACTTTTTCATTTTACATATTATACTTGTATGTAACTAAATGCTATAAAATGCTCGACTTTACGAGATGATAGCAATCTTTTGATTTAGGCTAAATTTGCATACAAACATAAACTAGAGAATATATATATTTTTCTTGAGCAGATTATAAATGAGATGTTTACAGAGTTAACAGACACATGTTATTCCTTCAAGTGTTAAAACTGAAATATTTTTTTAGGAAAAATGTCCTTAATTTTTAAAGAAAATTGTCACGATTTTCAGTTATCATGTTTGTCCATTTTTATGGAAATTAAAACTGAAATAAAATAAAATTTACTTATACTTTTAGCGAAGACAATTTATTAAATTAGATCATTAGATTCAATTGGAAAAATTGAGCCCACTGTAAAACAAATGACAAATTAAATTAACATGTTTACAACATGAATATATTACAGAACGTAGATATTCTTGTGACCGCAATAACCCAGTAGGAAATTAATTGATTACCAATCCAATGATGTTGTGGCAATTTGTAAGGTGTACGCCTGATTTACAAGAACTAATTAACTTTTGACTCATATGCCAGAAGGTGATTACTAAGATACTACTACTAATCTAATTAAGTATATTTTTCTTTTTCTTATACAAATGCAAATGATTTAAATTACTTTCTAACCGAATTAAAATTTTAAGAAATATCAAAATATAACGTACAGTAACTGAAAATCGACCTAAAGCCGAGTTTTTGATGCCCTATGGTAGAAATAAGACAGAAAAACTGTCAAAACTCACAATATTTCAAGGTTTTTTATCTACATAACTATGTTTCCTCCTTTCTAAATTTCCTCTAATTTGCAGGTAACCTAAAGCTTATTAGCATAAATCTGAAAATTTTATTCAAATCGGTACATTAGTTTTTAAAGTACATCGAAAAAACTTTATGAACAGGCTTATTTTCTCCTTGGAGTATTTCTTTCTCTACTATCCTTGGACCGATTTTACTGAAATTTACCATGCTACCGTCTAATTATGTAGTTAATCAATGTAATTAAATCCGAATTAAATCCGAAAAACCATATAAAAAAACGACAAAATTTTCTGGGCACCCTGGTTTTTCCTTTATAACTTTGCTCCCTCTAGATCGATTTTGCTGAAGTTAAGGAAGAAGCAATCCACATTTTAAATTTAATCAAAATCGGATGACGTGTTTTTGAGTTATCTTGTATAGGGACGGACGGACGGACATGCATAAATCGATATAACTTTTGATTCTCTACGCAACCATACCCTTTCTACCGTTTCTACGACGTAGTACCTACCAAAAAGCATAAATATTCGACCTACTACATACACCTTACCACATAGTTTAAAATATGATTTGAATGACTTATTTGACGAAATACGGTTGGAACGAGATGCAAACAAAGTTTTTACCAACATAGCACATTAGAATAGGCTTTCATTTTCCGCATCTCTAAAATATTGGATACAATTTCCAACTGGGAGAGTATATTCAATGAAAACTCACAAATAAGTACATATAAATAGTTGTGATTTGTTTATGCTTTTATTTAAATTAAATACGCGTTTACTTAGCAAATGAGGCTCACAAAGCCTTTCTAGTGTTTTATTTTAATTTATAACATAGTTCTTTTCTCCATTCAGCCTAAATGAAATCATTTCTGAATACTAAAATTTCAGATAATATACTTTCTTCTTTTGTGTGTGTGTGTGTAGTCCAAAAATCGTAAATAACAAGAAAAACGTTTGCAATTATTTTTGAAAAACGTTTTCCTTTAGGCTAAAATGAAAGTTAATATTCGACTCATAAAAATTATACCCTCTCTGCCGTAGGCAATAATAACGAGCACAGACTTTCGATTATCTACTATGAAATTAATTTCCAATGATTGGGTGTCAGCATTAATCCTTTTCTCAATATATATATATATATATATAAATATATACGTGGTCAATGAAAAGATATCCTAAAGGTGATATTGGTTTGAATTTAGTTATATTCTTCTCCCCTAAGATACAAGAACGGGAGTAAATAATACACATTGATAATATTAGAAAGCCTTTAATCAGTCGAATTAAATGGTTCATTTGCTGAAGTTTTTTTTCTTCTTTCTGTCAATATAAGTCGTTCTGGTATGAGTTTTATAATGTTTTATTCATGACAAGAAGGAAATTGGTCAACAATTTACATTGTTGTACACCAGAAAAAAAAACTAATAATAGTAATAATGAACTTTTATTAATATTTTCCTAAAAATAGATATTTACTTTAAGATTTCAGCGACTTTTTCGGAAATTTTTTTCTAGTTTGGCTTTTCAATTAAATAGTAACGAAGAATCTGGTATGTAGTCGAAAATCTTATATCCACATGTTTTATTTTCTCATTAAGGATAATAAATCGCATGTGGTCACATATATAGTATACGAAAAATCATGTATATAGGTTTTGATATTATACTGGATAAAGTTTCTGAAGAGGAAATTTTGTCCTTTTGTTTTAGGCACCAACTGTGATTTATTGTCGAAAACCAATTTCAACATGGAATAATCAACGCGAATTTGTTTACATTTCGGATATAAAATGAACAATAGATTTCAAATTAGGATCAACTTAATGTGATTTATGTTTCTTTTATTGAGGTCCCATTGTAAACTTTATTTATATCTCAAATTTGGTAGAATTTAATTTTTAACTAAAAATTTAATATTTCCAAATTTCAACTGTCGCAGTAAGAAAACTAAATAACCGGCTCTATAAAACACACTCTTTAAAATTTCAGGTTGTTTTGGCATTTTATTACATTTTAGGTGAGGAATAGACTAAAAAAAATATTGATGAATTATTTTTCATACAATGTCGATATAAAATCTTATATAGATTCTGGATCATAAAATATATCCACGGTGAACATTTGAAGTTAATACCAAAGTGTGAAAGTATAATTGATGATCTCAGTTAGAGTATTAATTTGCAAGGACTACCTTCACGACATTATTTTTATTATTGGTAATATTATTGTCGTCTGACGTTGTCATGAAACTTTACTTGATTCTTTCAATTTTAAAAAGTCTAGCACACTTCTGTTAAGTTTATATATGAATTTGGCTTTATTGAGCTAAATCAGCAAATCTAAATTTATTTGATTACATGATTCATATAAAATACCCGTTAGTGTGAACCAGTCCTTGTTGTAGAGTCTTTTGAGAGCTCTATTCATAATAGTCGTAATTTTTCTTTTTGTGATTATTGAAAAATTTGACCATATTGTGATATTATATCTTATGTGCGATAGAATATGTGCATTGTATTTAAGCTTTGCAATTTTGTTAGATAGAAAGAGTCCTGTTCTCTTAATCGCACCTAATAATGGTGTAATTTTTGAACACAATTTAGATATATGACCATTCCAGTTAAGATTTTCATCAATGATCATGCCTAAATGTTTTACTTCCTTCACTCTTATTTTCTACCGAAAAGAAATGTAAGGTAGTTCATCCATACCTTAAAAGCACGTTCTGGGATCGTAACATCTACTTTTTCCTTAATTTTCTATACTTCTGTGGTTTCTTTGATTTAAATGAAGCTATCATATTTTGTGGTCTCCGAGAGTTTAATTTAAAATTATTTTGTGGCACTCAATACGATCCATTCCAAAGGGATAACTAAGGAGAAAACTCCACTGATGTGGTAATGTGTCTGAATCAATTTGACTAGAAATAGTATTTTGTTTTCTTTTCTTTTTTTTTTGAGGCGAAAGGCAAAAATTAAATCTAATAAATGTGATAAAATCCTTCTGATCCTAAACTATATTATCTTATCTTATCTATTGGGTTAAAACCCTTTAACTTCCCTTTTCTAAATTATATTTCCCTTCTTTTTATTTTCATATTTCAAAATTTCTTACCTATATTAACACAAATCCAACCAGAAATAATGATTTATAAACTTCAATAAAGTCTTCATCCTTTCAAGGCATATTTCATAGATTATTCTGACTATAAGTACTATCACTATGAATGTCATTAACATTCGGAACACATTCATGATTATTATATTTCGAGAAAAAAATATGTACAAATGAATTTTCTTTTCTTTTTTTTTGGGGAAAACTAAATGAAAAATTCTTTTCGATCGTAAATCATAATTATCATATATTGTATATGAACCCTATTATATGGAAAATGGTTATTAGAAACAAAACGTATAGAAGTTCATAATAAAGTCATTTACAAATTATAGTATTTAATGTGATTTTATGAAATCGAATGAAACATTTGTAAGGTTTTATTAAAGACATAATATAATATATTATAGTTTAGTATAATAACTTTAAATATCTTCAAATACCAGGACTGGCATTCTGTACAGCGACAGGCGATTGTCGCTTGTGACCAATTTGAAAGTGATCACCGCATATTTCGGCATTGCGTAGGGCGATCACTTTCGTCAGTTTTGAAAATGTTCTGTGAAAAGTAAAAAATTGTTGTTCGTCCGAAAAAAAATATTGCGTTGTATGGAAATGTATTTACTAATACTTTCTTTTTAATAAAAAATAAAAGTGTTATGATAATAGATGCATTAAAAATCTTTAATTTTTCCTGCATATTCAAAGAACATTAACACTTAAAATATTATTCAAAAAAACAAAAAACAAAAATGCTTAATGTTTTAAATAATATTATTAAATTAATTCACTTACACTTTAAAAAAAGGAAATAAAAATAAAATAAAATTAAAAATTGCCTAAAACATAGACATCAACTTATAAAATTATATGAATGCGACAGGGTTCGAGCTGTCGCTTCAAATTCATCAATATGCGGCGATATCACCTTATGGAATGCCGAAAAGCGACAGGCGATGAGCGACAATCGCCTATCGCCGTGCAGAATGCCTACCCAGTTTAATGTATTTTATTAATATTAATCGAAATGCAAATTTCTTAATCATATGATGAGAAAATTGATATTACACATTAATGATTGATTCTTAAGAGGACAAAACAATTAAAGTATATTGTTAAATGAAACGAATCGAAAAAAGGGAAACATTGGTGATCTAGTATCCATATGCAAAGATTTTTATGGAAAAGTAACCAAAATTGAATAGTCACATATACAAACTATGAGATTTACTTGTGGGCATCCAATGTTCTAAAGTCCGTTATCGTCTCCTACAATAATCATAAATGTCATAAAAACCATTTCTAATCTATTTGACTTTAAAAATTGTATTCACTTGTTTCGTCCATATATATAATCGTACGTAATAATAACACTACAAGGACCATTGAATAATTCGGTTTTTAAGAAGGTAATAAATGCCATTACTCTACCTACAAGAAAACTTACTTAACTTAGTCTTACGCTATGATGGTAATGCGCTTGGGGAAACATATAAGAAGCTTATGGCAAATATTGTCCCTTTTTCATGTAATAATCTTAGACTAAAGAAATTCTTCAATGCGAGGGTATATATCTTATTCTACAACAACACAAAATATAGTATAGTTTTGCGGTTGTTTTGTGGGTTTCCATACAAATCTAATTACATTAACTTTTTAATTGCACATTATTATAAACCACCAAAGTATACTAAAAATTTCACTAACATGATGAACATTTTTAAATCATATCTTTATTAAAAATTCTAATGTGTTCAGGACAATTGGGAAAACTCAGTCTATAAGTAAAAAGGTGTTTTTAAGTCCTTTTTTTAAGGAAAAAAAAAACGTATTTTTTCCTCTTTTTTTTTAAATGGTTTTATATATACGATTCTTTTATGAGATTTTCCATTGTACGCGATATCAATAAAAATCGCATCAAACCTTTTTTATATTATATATAAATGGGGAAAATTTATTACCACGTATTGGAATTTTTCAAATATACTTTTTTCATCTAAGATTTAAAGCTTTTAAAATTTTTTGAACGTGAACATTGAATTACTTTTACAAATAATATCAAATAAACGATTGACTATATCAAACAAAAAACGACACGTATATAAGGCCTTTCTTAAAGGTTTCAAGAATTTAAAATTCTTCCTAAAAAAAAACATTTCTAATAATCTGGAGGAAGGTAATCGTGATGCAAGCTATTTTTTTTTATTTCAGATAAAAAATAGATTTAAATTTCCAATTTTATTCGAAAAGAAAATTGTGGTCAATAATGTAGAAAATTTTTTAAAATCGAATTAAAACAAGTAACAAAATAAATTAAAATTCCGTACAAAAATGTATCCCTCTTTATGCGTAAGAAATTCGATAAGGATTCGGTAAAAAATGAAGAATTTTTTTTCCATTTCTTATGCGGAATTGCCTTTTTTTTCTCGTGATCCTGGTTATGAGAAAGGTGAACATTTCCTTACAATTCGTATGAAACTTGTCTAATTTGTAATTTTATGTAAATTTTGACTTTTTACGATTGTTCTTTTTTAATTATAAGCAGACCATTAATTTTCTTATGTTCTTATAGAAGTTAGACGCGAGAAAAAAAGAAAAGCGAAAGAAACGTTTTCCCAAGAAAGAAAAAAAATTGTATTAGAATGTAGAAAAAAAAATAAATTACCTCGAAAATGCAATAAGGATGCCAACGAGTCGAATTAGGTGTTAAAGTGGGGCAACTTTAATTTACTTTTCGTTTTTCTTCTTTTTTTTTGAGAAGTTCTTAAATGAAAATTCAAATTAAGTATATAGATGAGTTTTTTTCCTGTTTTTAAATCGTAAAAATATTTCGTTTTCGTTTCTTTTTAAATATTATTTTAAAATAAAGCTTTTTATATAATAAAATACGATATTATTACCGTTTTTATTATTATTAAGATCAGATGAGTATAATATGCAGTCCCCATCGAGTATCTTTCATCTCCAAATTATGTTCAACACCATTGAATCCGCAACATATTTTGATTTTCTCATTTTCCAAAACGGTTCTGAACCATTTATTATACAGAATAGGTGTACATGATATGCTTCACTCAATCCTGAATGTCCTCTGTGATACATACCCAACCGTGAAAGGATACTTCAAGAAACCGCGAAAAACTTTCTATTTCGTCCAAAATATCACCGATGGGAATAATTTTAGAAAATGTTTTACGATGAAATTGGTTGTAATTGTACCGAAAATACAGTGTAAAATCGATTCTATAATACAGAAACTGAAACTTTTCTGTTCGGTGCCCATTCAAATCGCGAAAACTATTCACGGCCAAAAATAAAGGGTTAAATTTAAGGCAGCACCATTTTTACAATTTGTATTTTTTTTTCTTTTTTAATATGGAAATTTTTTTAATACAAAATTAGCATAAGGAATAAAATTTACGAGCCTCGAAATTACATTTTTTCACTGAACTAAATTTTTTGTTAAATGATGTTGAAAGTGAAATGAACCTTTTTCATTTGTTTAGTGTTCTTTCTTATGTTCTTTAATTAACAAATAAATGCGACAAACGTAATATAAATATTTTCTTTTTTTTGGACTTCTTGGTAAAGAATGAAAAAATATATATCCTTTTTCTTAGATTATTAAAAGAAAATAGTATCCGAAAGCACCCTCAACCAATATAAATTGTTCCATAATTTACCATTCCTATAGTAAGGGTTCCCGTAAAACATTTAGTATTGCATCATGAAGAAAAAAGAAAAAGGACATTCATTCTAGAAATTTTATTTAATGGATAAAAAAGAACAATTTTCTTTAGTAGAAAAATTTCTGGATAATATTTGAACGCTCATCAAAATTCGCTTTATTTGATAAATTGAAGTTTCTCTTGAAATAGACAAAAAGATAAGAATCCAATGATTCTTAGGATTGACCATCGAGTAGCACATGTTCTTGATGAGATGGTGATGTCCTTTTTATGATAATATGAAATCATTTGTGAATTGAAATGACTCAATTTTATAAATATTGCATTAACCGCATATGGGATCGTGAATATCCAATATTCCAGGATGACGGTCTAGTAAATAAAGATTATTGGGATTAATCTAATTTGTATACAGGATGTGACATAGAAAAAAAAAGTTTTGAAGCACTAGTTAAAAATTCTTTTATGAAATCATATTGCGATTTGGTAGATACATATCTTCATGATTACTTATTTGTATAGTGACAGTGACCCATTTTATTGAATCTCGAATCTTAGGTTACCAAAAAGTAGAAACAAACGTAGCAGAACAGATTGGAATGAATTTTTTATGTTATACAATTGCATGACGGTATGCCGAATGCCTTGGACAATGACTTTCTTCAACGGGAAAAAGGAGTTTTCGTAGTTATTTGAAAGGATGAGAATTTTTCTAGTAATTATGGAATCAGTCATATTGTACCAACGATAAAGTAGTGCCAGTTCCAGTAATGCCATTTATTATATTTTATTTACCTACAGTCTTAGTCAGTGTATGTGATTAAGCGATTCTGCGGTAAACCTGGCTTTAAAATCTACCAATAATTCTTCAATTAGGATATTTGTAGACTAAAATCTCTCAATATATATTTCAAAATATATACATTTTAATCGAATATTATCAAATAGAAATTTATATAATTAGAAATTGTGTTGTTTTAGAAGAAAACGTTTTAGTATCTTCCTTTAGGCAATTTCTCAAAGCCTAATACCTCGTACGAACGTTCTCTCCCTTTTGCAAGGATATGTTTTTACTTCCGTATTATTCTTATGAAACAATTCTCATAATTTTTAAGTATACACTCTTATTCATAATATTTCGTCTTATGATATCTGTTTTGTTTTCATATCAGATAACTTATTGATTGGTTAATAAGATTGACTGCAATTTTTCACCCTTAAGCGAAAAAAAAACGTACAAGATAAGCCCATTTTTGATTTTGATTTTTCTTATTTTTGTTTTCTTCGTCGATATTCTATGAATTCATTTCAGACCGTGATATAACTGTGACGATTTTCGTATTAAACCAATTTTTTTCTTTTTTTTTTCGTTATATAGCTTTTCATATAGCCAAAATATAAAGATTTATAGCGGTCCTTTATTTGTGATTTATCATTTCAGAATGAGAAAAAAATCCTTCATCATAAGAAACAACAAATTTCTTTGTGTCATTTTTCATGCGACATATTTATGTACCCCAAAAACATCTGATGATAAATGATCTCTGTAAACATATATCAGGTCTATTTTCAGAAATACTGATGCTGTTCTTCTAATATGACACAAAAAATCTATACATATAAGTATGAAATCTATTTAATTCTTTTGAAAAGTTTAAAAGTATTTTTATTAAGTAAATATTTTAGTTGACTTATGCTGGACATGATTGAATGAATGACTGAACATTTTGAACGGCTTAAAAAAATATGCTATGAATATGTTTAAAAATTTCTTTTTTTCAATGGAAATTAGCTCAAACAAAAGACATTTTCAACACTTCCAATGTAAATTAAGTTCTGGTCATGATATGTAGATGTCTTCTAGACCCTCTTGAATAAGTTGATGCTTTTAAGAGATGGTATATGATTTGCATACATGAAATATGTTCAGTAAAAAGGGATTATGTTTACTATATATACTTTATTATTAAGACTAAGTATAACCCTATGTAAAAAATGAGATGTTCTGAATTTCGTGACAATAAAAACCATTAAAAGATAAACAAGTGAAAAATTATGTACTTCAAGTTGGCTTAAAGTATAACAATTTAATTTTTTTATTTTAGCTAAAAGGACAATAAAAATCTTTGAACCCATTTGAACTGAAATTAAATCGACTTTTTGAATTTTTCAAGGAAAATTTGTGGTTGACCATCAGATTTAAGGGGAAGAAAAAACAACATATTTTTTAATGGTATATCATTTCATAAATAAGTAAAAACACTTCAATAAAAAAAAATTTTATATCGAGAGGAGATCTCAAATAAACAGCCCTCTTAAATTTAAAACATAAAAACTTGAAGCACTATAATATGCCCTTGCAAATGTGTCAAATGATGTTCGATCATATTAGGTTGAAATTTATTGGTTCTTTTCGCCAAAAAGAAGTTATGTTATGTCATGCTATAATGGAAAGTGTTCGGCAATTGTAACTGGATTTCTTAAGTTAGAACAACCGCCCAGTAAAAATATATGGGATTTGAAGTACTCTTAATCACATCATAATTAAGGTGGTACACTATTATTAGGAATATATATTATATGGGATTCTACATGAATGGAACCCAGAAATGTATTCATATTAAAAATGTTAAAATTAAAATATGAATAATGATTGGGTTTGATTAATATCATTGCATAGACTTCTGGGGAGTAATCTTAGTCCCATATAAAGAATTTTTTTCAGCACTGCGAATTACTTTTCCGAAAAAGAACTTGAACCAAACAAAATATGGTAATGTGTATTATTAAAATTAAAATTTTATAGAAAATATATAAATCATTGAATTACTTATGAGATTTCAAATAAAAGAGCAACTAAATTTTATTTCACCACAAAAATGAATTTTCCCGCACAAAAAATGATATAAAATAAAATTCCACTTTATCATTTCCTTTGGGGTTTCGAGTAAGTTAACCACTTTTTTTTTGGAGAGGTTCCACCGGGACAATATTTATAACATTTGCAACTGGTTGCCACTTTGTTCTACCACTGCCACTTTTTGCTCCATAGATTTCCTTCAAATATGAATTTCTTTTTTTATTTTTTCTTTTGGAACATATTCATAGAATTTCTCAAGAAAAACCCGCGAAACCCTTTTTCAAATCGAAGCGAAAAATAATACAATTTCAAATCAAACATGTGTAAAACTTTTCCCCTTTTTTTATATTTTGTAATTCATTTTCAAGATTTATGCGAAGTTGTCAATAATAAATTCGCATTTGTATCAAAAAACCACTATCAATCCTTATCAGTGCGTAATTTCGATATGAATTGAAGTTGAAGAACATAAATTTTGATGGTTTTATACGTAATAAAAGTTAATTATTAAGGTATTTTCGTAGAACGGTTTTAAATTTACAGTTTTTTCAATAATATTTTATTTTGGCCCAAATTGAGAAAAATAATATTAAAAGTTTACTTAAAGCATAAATAGCATATTTGTAGGCGTATTCTGAAATTAAGTTACACTTCGTTAAGAATTTTAATTTTACAGGAAAGTTTATTGAAATTTTGTTTAAATAAAAAAAATCCTATTTTCCTTTTTTTCCAATAAGCTTAAAAATTTAATTTCATACTAAAACGTATTTCAAAAATTTGATAAAAATTTGACAAATATAATACAAGCCCAGTGCAAATTGAAACACCTGTATGATAAGTTGAAGGTGTCATCATCACATGTAACTGGTGCACTTCAATTTCTTTCGTGTAATAATAAATTCGAGCACATGCCGCCAACATTTATTGAAACTGGAAACGGATATTTTGGTCATAAATCTTTTTCACAAAGAAGCATTATACAAAAAAAAAAGAAAGCTGTTTGAAGAACAACAACCGAATCTCTTGTAGTTTTGGTGGAATCAATAAATCTTTTCACTATGTTACAGAAGTTTTCTTTTTCCTTCGTCAAGTCCTTCCCATATGATTTCTCATATAACACGAAAATTTAAGGCATTTTGCCAACAAGTTCAGCAATGATTTTCATTTGATATATATATGGAAAGTATTTTTCAATATAATGTTCATATCGTCGTTTAGAATGTAGTGGTGACATTTAATAGTATGTACAGTACAGCTTTGGGTTCATTTCGATTATATTTATACTTTTTCCGACAACCTAAATTGCTGTCTTTCAATTGTAAATTAACAAAATTATAGGAATTACAAGTACCAACCATTAGGGTGAGTTCAATTCGTGTCAATTTATTGTGCAACTGGCAAATTAGATTTATCCTTTCATATGGGACTTTTTCCTCAAAATATGAGCACAAATTCTTCACAAAAGAAAACTAAATTGAGCATCTATATATTGACAAGACCAGGAAACTCCTATGAAGAACTTCAAAAGTTATCTAATACTGTATATGTTATTTGAGAAGGGTCCAAATAGTTGCGGATGAGTTTGATAAGTGGGTGGATTTTTTTTATGCTTCTACATACACACTTCATATGAGAACATGTGCGTTTTTTTTTTTTTAGTTAGAATAATATTTTGGAAATAATATGAGTGGCATATTTCTATTTTATCCAATTTTTTTTCGTTAGGGGGTTTGTTGAAATGCAATACAATGCTTTCCTTTTGGATATACTTTTTTTGGGGGGTTATTTCGCCTAGCTTTTTTTTGGCTTATTTTGTGGTTACACTTTCAAATTTCTTCATAAATTGTTTATGAAAGTTCAAGTTAATAATTTAAGACAAAACTTCCACAAAGAAAATGCGAAATATATTTGTATAAATATTTATAAATAAGGATCAGATTGAAAATTTCGAAATTCATAAATATTTTAAAATAAAAAGTAATATTAAAATTTTTCTGTTATCGCTTGAATAAATAATTTCAATTAATTTTATCTTTTTTAATTTTTTAGGAAAAAGAAATGGAAATTTATGACACGAATTTTTTGTTGAAGGAAATCAAAAAGAAAGGACAATTTTAAAATACCCTTTGATAAGAAAAATTGTACCTTCAGCTTGGAAGATGTATTACCACAAAAATCATTGCCCATTTCCATAAAAACCTCTTGCTCCTTTACTTTAAAAATAGAAATCGTTGTAGTCATCTTTTATTTATGAAAATGAATCTCCAAGTTGAAACATAAATTTCCTAAATTTCCGTTTTATTTTATTTATTTATTTATTCTTTTTTCTCCATTGCCATCTTAGGACCACGAGATTTTTAGACTTTCCAGACTTTTACACTTTCATAGACTTGGAGAAAACTCTTATATTTTTGTAAACAAACAAGATAGATGATCACCTGGAGTGTCATAAAATGGAATCTTAAACAAGTTAACGAAATCTCCGGTAATTAATCATTAAAATAAAAAATTTTTATATATAAATAAATTCGTACTCGAATTCAAGATAATGTCAGCAGAAATGGATTCGGCAATTTTTTCCTAATTTGCATAGCTATTTGTAATCTGAATGTTCAACTGCGTGTTTTTATTATCACCCTGTGTATTTTAATTCCCTTTGATGTCTTCACAATTTTTTTTTTTTCTAGAGATATTGTCGTGGTACTACCTCTTGGGTTGGGAATTCGGTAATCGGTTACATAGTAAAAAAAAAAAACAGCAAATATTAGGAAAGGGAATTTCGCTCAAAAAACGGACGTGAATTTTCTTTTTAAGGAAAATTGGTTAAAATTGTCGTTTCTTTAACCGAGATTTAAATATGTAAATAATTTTTCTTGAAAGGGTGTGAAAATAATTTTTTGATCTAAAGAAAAAGCTATGCATTTTTTTCAAAGTAAATTTTACAAAAAAGAAAATCAAATTTTCCTTAGAGAATTAGTTTCATATATTATTTTCATGCCACGAAAAAAAGCTTCCTTTTTGTGCATATTTCTAAAAGCAATTTTGTTCAAAAAGAAAAAGAAAAACTGTTCACTAAGATTTATTAACAACAAACTTTGTAAATTAATATATTCATTAGTTTTACATATTCATTTAATTTCGGGCATACAGTATCACTTTACAAAAGTTAATCCAAAGTACCAAAACAAATCTATAAGAAGATTTTCTTGAGAAAAGCAAATTGCGGGACAATTATTTTATGCAAATTTTGAAAAATCGACGATAGAGACTCTCCACTTTTAACCTATTGGGATTTAAAAGTAATTTGTTTTAATCAACCCCTGAATAATTACCTTGAGACTTTGACAAAGTTCTCTTCATTAAGTTTTCTTTCGTTTCTAGTTGTTAGTTTTTCATGGAAAATTGTTTTCTAAGTTAAGAACAAATAATCTACATGAACTAGATTTCATTAATAAACTGGATAAACTTGGAATTAAATGAATTTTCTTCATAAAAAAAAGGGGAAAACAATTAAAGATTTAGTTTTAAAATAATTATAGATTTAATTAAAACTGAACATTTTGATGAGTCGAGAAATATTGTCAATATTTTCATCTTTATTTCATAAAATATATACTGAACTGTATAATTATTTTAAAGAAGCATATTTTCATTCATAAATCCCCCATAAAGGATTCAGCCTCATTGACTTTGAAAATATAATTTAAAACATACAACACCCATCAATTCATCATGAACATTGTGCGGATACAAAAAAAAGGTCATGTATAAAGTCTTTTGTTTTGGAGGCAATCCTTCAACCCTGATTACCTTGAATGTATATCATCATTAGGAAGAGAGCTACTCTCGTATTCGTACAGTTTTATAGAACTCCCCCTAATATTTAGTTAAAATTTTTTGGAGTTCGCCAGGGTGTAAATTGGCTTTTAAATGCAAATCTCGATAACACAATTTGTAGATACTCATGTCGATGTTCTTATGTTTCATGTTTTAAATCACCCATACCGCTCGTCGTCTTTTGTTATATAATGTTTGGTAATGTTGAACAGGTGTCAAAAGGATTAGCTTGAAACAATGTTTACGGAATTAAGCAATTCAGTTAAGAGGACCAAGAGTGGATTAAAATGAACCGAAATTTAATTACAATGATCAAATTTTATTTGAGGTTTTTGAAAAGTATATTCGTATATACAAAATAGTATTTTTAAATTCATTTGAATTTTGAAGAAGATTCGTCTTATTTAATATCATTTTCTTTGTTAGAGAGTCCTTTTATCAATGGAAGTAAGTCAATCTAATGAAAAAATTCCATGATGCTGTAAATCATGATTACACCCAAGTGAACTGTCGTTTTGTGTGTTCATAATGAAAGAGGGTTAATCGTAGGACAGACCTATATAGATTTCTTTTTTTGTTGTCTTCTAACTGAAAATATAGGGACTTTGTTCTGTAACTATTAGTGCTACTGTGATATTAGATTTTTTTCATAAGGATATTTTTTGCTTATATATAAATGAAAATGGTTAAACGATTATCATCTACTATACTTTGTTAAATACTTGGAAAATGAATTAACTATAAATCATCTTTAAGAAATATTTTAACGAAATGAAAAAGAAAAGGAAATATTTTCGAGGTTAAATCAAGCTTACATCCTCGAAGGTTGTTGTTGTGTTAAAGAAATGCGACACACGACATCTAAATTGGATTAAGTTTGCCGTTGGCTTTGAAAAAGTTGGAGTAAGGGATACTAAATGAAAATTCCAAAGTTAAGATCAAAATCGAGTTTTCATTTCCGTTTAACAACACTATTATAAGAAAGAAAAAATAGAAAAAAAAACTACCCACGAAAAATCTAAAAGTCATACATAAGAACGATGTCTTTTATAAACCATTTTCATCATAGAATATTCTCTTCGAAGGGTGCATAATTTTACGGAAAAGCTTATGAATAGGTTTTAAAATTTTCAAGAAAATTCTTTAAGTTGAGTTTGTATTCGTCTTGTTCAATTTTTAATTCTGTTTTATTGACAATCAATAACAATAGAAGTGTTAGACATGGTTTAAGGATTTTAGAATAGAGCTGATTCTATGTGTGTGACGTAGGATGAGATTTTTTTTTTTGTGTTCATATTGTATAATATTCGCACTTCTTTGACAGGTGGACCGTGACGTCGCTATATTTTTTTTTAATAAAAAGACTTAGCAACATAATACATTAAAAAAAAAAAACAGGAATTTAAGGTTTTCTTGTTGAGAAATTTACTGTGAAAAGTTTGACAGTATAGATTTCCATTTATTTGAAGCAATTTTTGGTGACTAGAGAAAAGGATAGTAATAATTTATTTTGGTTTTCCAAACCCAAATAAAAATATAATGTAAGAAAGTAATAATAAAACAAATATTTTTTAATAATATCAACCAGACAAACCTTTCAGGGAATGAATAACATTACCTATATGCAATGCTATCTAGTCAGAATGGATAATTAGTCGGAGAACTAAACAAAAATTTGCTAATTGATTCCCATTCTTGAATTTCAGTATTTGCAAATTGGATACTTGTTACAACTTAGCTATACATTAATAAATTTTATATGATTGAATTGTAACTATTTGTCACGTTTTTTCATGCACAAACGACAATCTATATTTATTGAAATAAATTTAAACTATTCTTAAAGTCATTTCTCCTAATACTCTCTCGAAATGCACAAACTTTCTTATAAAAATAATCAATAATATATTGAATCTTAATCAAGAATCTCTCAATATTTTCGATGAACACAAAAAAAAAATGTTACTTTTTCTCATCTAACTTAATTTGTAATTCATGTTCCCAATGAAGAAGATATAAACCGAAAATAAGATGAGTTTCCGTTTTCCTGATATAGCAGGCGCGGGTGAAGTTTTTATCAGGATGAATTATTGGTGAATTATTCAAATCGAACGTATTGTCTCAAGAATAAATACATATATATATATATACATAAATATGTTTACAAGCATATTCGCAACATATCCTTAAACATATTGCATTAATAAATCATAATAATAATATACTCTTAAATTTTTTTTTTTGCGGGAAATATAAAAGGAATAATAAGTAAAATATCGACCTGAAGACCAAAAAAATAAGAACCACAATATATGTACATACATAAATACAGGAGATTTTTTTTTTTTTTGTATAAAAATATATTCATATACTTTTTATGTTTACATAAAAACATAGAAATTTATGCAAATTGCGTTTTAAACACTTCTCTCGAAAAAGAAAATCGAATTTTTTCTTGTTTCTTATTCTTCTGGTATATAGAGTGTCTCTTTTTTATGATCCATGGTAATCAAAATTATGGCATTCAAGAGGCTTAAAATAATTTCTTCCTTTTTTCTTTCATTTTTTTTTTTTGGTGGTACCATTTTAAGGGTGACAAAACTCAATTCAAGTGCAGACTATAAACGAATTAAGTTTATAGTAGAGGACTTCATTTGAATATTTTTTGAAAAAAAAAAAAAAATACTCTGGAAGTCATTTCATGTCCCCCTTCACATCCTTTTTATCAAATCATTAAAAATAAAAAAATAAAAATAAAAGAAATAATGGTGTTGGCATATTTTTCTTTCCTTCACTAAGGCTGTCAACAACCCAGTTTTACTCTTGTTCTTATGTTCCTGAAGGACCTTAACGTAATTTCATGGATTTCTACTATACTTTCTGCAACAGTTATATTCCCTTTCTTTTGTCGAATGCATATATACTACACTAATACATTAATAAGGGGTTGGATGATGGAATCATTTATTCGGTAGCGTTTTTTTTTTCTGGGCTTGATATCCTGTTCTAAAAGAATTTTCGGTCGATTATTTTTGGGTCAATGATTTTCAATTCAACATTCAGTTGATTAGCTATACAGTTGGAAACTGATTCTATGTGTATTTGACATGAAAATAAAAGTCTCTAGATTCGTAACAAAATATTTGGACGAAAGTTATTTTCAAAGGGAAAGTAATGTTAGGAAGAATTTTTAGAAATAATTGATTCAAAATTAGAAAAAGATATCAATACCAAGCAATTCTTTTATAACAAAAGTCCGTCAAATTGTCTCAAAATACTGAATGAAATAATTTTTAGAAACCTACTATTCCTCATTGTTGATATGACTATGAAGAAAATACTATAATATACTATATACTATACTATGAATTAACTATGGAGACTATTAATCATATAATCATTGGCATTTTTAAGGATACTATGATTTTAATATGATTTCAATTGCATTTTACCACGCATAGTCATGGCCAAATCGTTATTTGGAACATAGTCATTTCATTATAGAAAAATTAGTCTGTATTCAAATTGATTTAATATGAATACCAATGAATTCACAATGTATTCTAATGATTCTATCACGGACATGGTAATTTTTTTGTTTAAACTAAAATATGTGGTTGCTTCTTCCTCCAAGTTTTGTTCTGTATTTTCAGTAAAAATGTGTGATCTCTTTAGAATTCGTTATGTGTTTACTATGAAACCTAGTAGTTCTACTCTATATTCTAATGGTTTTTCTGCGAACACCAATGATTTTATCACGGGCATAGTCATTATTTACTTTGAATTATTAAATGCAATTTTGTTAATATTCAATAATTCAGAGAGCGATGAATGCTTTCTCGCCTTCTAAAACGGTTTCTACTATGACAAGCTGTTTTTCAGGAAAACTGTTTTTAAAAATGTATGCGTAGATATTTGTATGCACTATGGTAGGTACTACCAGAGGGTATATTAGTTTCGTCACTTCATTTGTAACACATCGAAATAATCGAGTCGTAGAAAGGTTTTAAGGGTATGTTTGTGTCGGGAATCAAAAGTTATATCGATTTATGCATGTCCGTCCGTGCTTTCGTCCGTCAGTCCGTATACAAGATAACTCAAAAACACGTTATCTGATTTTGATTTGATATTGCATTTCAGTAAAATCAATCCAGGGGGAGCAAAGTTATAAAGGAAAAACCAGGGTGACCAGAAAGTTTTTTCGTTCTGTTGTTTATGGTTTTTCGGATTTAATTGGAAAATTTGTGAATCTATTTTGTTTAAATTAATTATGTAGGTTAACTACATAAATAGACGATACCATGTTAAATTTCAATTAAATCGGTTCAAGGATAAAGGAGAAAATAACCCTCTTTATAAAGTTTTTTTGATGTACTTTAAAAACTAATACACCAATTTGAATAAAATTTACATGTTAGACTTATGCTATCAGGGTCTAGGTTACCTGCAAACTGGAAGAAATTTTGAAGGGAAGGAGCAAAATTATAAAGAAAAAACCTTTAAATAATGTTAGTTTTGACAGTTTTTCTGCCCCATTTCACCATAGGGCATCGGCTATATGCCGATTTTCAGTTACTATATGTTTTATTTTAAGTTTTTATTTAATATTAGTTATTTAGAATTATTGTAACTGGTCAACACATAAAAAGGATTTTATAAATTGATTGTGCGCATTGTTAAAATATTTTTGATAACCTTTGAATTTATTATGAGCACCTACTAATTTGACTATGTGTCAACATGATAATTGGACCATTGTATTGACTATGTATGACTTCATTATGTGATAAAAATCATTGCCAAAAATAGTTGATTCAAACCCAAAAATGCTGTATTTTACATAAATTTTTCTTTACAATTTGAATGTTTGTTTATAGTTTAGTAGGACGTTTTCACGTTCTGTCAGTTTTTCGCCATAAATAGTACATTTTTATAATTTCAAATCCTTTAAACTTTATAAAAATAAAAGGAAACTAATAAAATTTCATTTATGCTTGGTCTGCAAAAAGAAAAATATTTAATGAAAATAAATATAACGGAAAAATTACTACTAAATTTCTACAGAAAAAAAGAAAAATAATAATAAACGGAAGGAGAAAATTCTACTAATTCTGGTAGTCTTTCCCCATGTCATACAGTATTAATGCGATCATATCCAAGATTCGAGTCACGTTTGGAACTCATCGTACGTGCATGTATTTGGAAATTTAGCCTCCTCGCTTTATTTTCTTTTTTTTTTCGTCTTTCATTTTATGACAAATTGTGTGCTATCCCAATATCTCTTTACCTCTCTTTACCAAAGTTGTAAAGCATTAGGAAAAAAAAGCACCATCCAACTTTTAACCTTTCCATCTCACTGATGTAGTATAGTCCAAAAATCCCATCATCCAAGCAAATATAGAATTACTATGTATACACCTATATAGAAAAGGAATATAAAAATCCAAAAATTCGGAAACCTATGCGGAGAAAGTTTATTCTTAAGGTTTTTGGCATTTAAGCGAAGTAAAGCTGAAGTCTTAATTATCGCAAAAGATTAAGAGGATGTAACTTTTGTGGGAGATACGCGCACAAGAATACTATTTTATGCTATATACACAAGTTCATATAAAATCATATATGCCGGTACATATTTGATAAGATAAATGCTGAATTTTATATTCTTAGTCTGGGAGGTGTTATGAGATGAATTTAATGGGTAAGTTTTTATACCTGATATGCCTGTGAAATTGATGAACAGTAAATTGGTTTTATTATGCCTTCGGGATGTTATTATTTTGAACTATATTAATGAAATTGTGCGAATTTTAATTTGTATAGCGTATTTAAACTTAATAATTTCATTTTCAGTTAATATAAGTATTTTATGGAGTTGAAAATTATCTATAATAAATGTCCTTAAAATTAACTATTAATATGATAGGGAAAAAAAGAGGAAAGAGGAAATCTTCAGGCATATACATATGTATATTTATTTGAAAGTAAGTTTTGAATTACATATTTATGTTATATTTTCTAGCGTAATTTAAAATATCCAAAATAAGTATGACAGTAAAGTCGTCGTCAAAGTTTTATTTGAAACTGAATAACGAAATACAAAACTAAAAATTCAGATTTCCTACATTTAGGTTTTAGCTTCATATAGTAATATTTTTTAGAAGCATTCAGAATGAACCGATTTGCTCCATATTGCACTAAATTACAATTCCGTAATTCTGCTTCAATACATAAAACTTTATTTCAGATGGGACGTTTTTATAAAGTGCAGTAATTGAAGCTCACTAATCCACTCATGCGATGGCTGAAGTTTTGAAGGATTTTAACGAATTATTTCTTCAAACACATCCGAAGTTAGAATCGATAGGCTTACCATCAAAAGGCGCCACGAAAAATCTACGAGAAGATGTAGATAAGGAAAGTGACAAAGTTTTATAACTACTTAAGTTATTGTTGGTAATTTTACATATTTATTCAAAAGTTCAAATAATATCGTAAGTATATGAGTTATCGATTACAAGAAATTATTATACATAATTTTTACAAAATATAATAACATTTTCAAAGTCTGATTGGATGAACTGAACTATTTAATTGAAAAATAGTAATAATAGTATTTTAATCTCCAGAACAAAGCTAATCAACGTTTCTGAACTAAAATATTCCTCATTAAAAACCATAGATCTATTGAAATAGGACTTGCATAAAATCATTCTGATAACTATCAAAATATAGGATGGAAAATGTTAAGCCGGAAATTCATTTTCACTTGCAGTCAATCAGTTTCTTATTAACTTGTCAAAGCGGGAGCATAATCAAAAAAGAAAGAATATTTAGAGAGAAATTTTTGGAAAAGAAAGCAGTCAACACCATGAATAAAACATTAAATTAAGGCTTTGTATTTATATAAAAAGACTGACCAGGAGGATTCAATATGAGTCTAAATAGAGTATTTAATTCGCTTGATTTGAAGATTGTATACGAATGCTCTCATCACAATGATTTTGTCGATAGCCCCGAGGGGAATTATAATTCCATATAGACGAGAAGTATTTACCCAAATTACTCTCATCCTTTTGGTACATATTATAATAGGCGTATAGATATTATTGTATACAGACCGAAAATCAGTTGACCCCATTAACAAACTCTATATTCAAGTAAGTCGTATATAGTTTCAATTTTTGAATAAAATAAATGAATTTATATGAAAATCTAATAAGATTAGATAAACAAAACTCATCAAAAGATAGAAACTATCGGATTAGAATTATTAGAACGAAATAAAAAATCCATTTTGAAGCGTAAAGAATGAATGTCTTAGAAATAAAATTTTCAAAAATATCAAGAAAATGAAAAATTGAAAATTTCTTGACAAAAAACTTAGAAGGTGCAAGAATATTTTAGAAAGAAAGTTTATCCTGCAAGTATCTTTCTCGACGAAAACTTTACAAAATGGTAAGGGTTATGTGGACTCAAGTACAGACAACGTATATAAAGGTATTTCCTAGTTCGAACTACGAAGGATTTTAGTATGAAAATTCTTGTCACGTTCATGTTAAAATCAATATTTCCAAGGGCGGAGTTATAAACACTACCGTTGGACGAGAACAGCATATTTGGATCTATGTTCCACAGTTTTTCTACATTCTAGAAGAATTTTGTTTACCTTTTTTTTGTGATAATTTTTCTATCATTATATACTTTTGAAAATTCTATAAAATAATTCCAAGGTGTGGTTCTCATAAAGTATGGATAAAATGAAATCAACTACCTACCTAATATAAGTAGTTTCGTTAACTTGCTTTTAAGAAAATTACATGATGAAAGTTTCAAAGGGTATTTAGAGTGAAAAATACGGACATACTTTGAATATCATTTTTATTAATTCTAGTCTCGTTGATCTTGATTAACACCTAATCTAATAATTTTAAAGTGTCTGGTCTTCTACACGTAAAAAAAAGCATTTCCGATGCATTGTGGAGAACATTGAAAAATCATTATTTGTGCGAATTTTAAAGTATTGTTTTTTCAAAGTTTAAATTGTTGCCCAAACATCCTAACAAACATTTTCTATGTCAATTTGAAAGAATTATCTTCAAATCTAAATCAACGAAATTCGTAATTTACTCAAAAATTTCTTTCCTTTCAAAATTCTACCTAAATTTGTTACCCAATTTTTGGTATATATCTACTCTCTTTCGAAACATATTTGGCTGCGGCATTCGAATAAATTAGAGGGCGCCAAATTGGATTTAGTTTAACCTTACCCGATGGTAAAATGTTAGCAAACAAAATTTAAAATCAGGGTTCTATTGGCTTTAATATGATTATCTTGAAACTCGACCGAAATCGAGCATTTTAAGGGTGGTATATATATATATACATATAATATAGTATATAAAATTTATTCTTACCCGTTCTATACTGAAAAAATTAACCAACCTATCCAATAAAGTCTTCTTTAATATGACTTGTCGACGTTCTCTATACATAATAAATTGAATTTTGTTTTTACAAATTAGTGGTTTCATTACATCATCATAAAAATTCCAAATTAAATAACCGAATTTAATTAGCTGACAAAATTTATAATTAAATTAGAAATTCTTTGTAATTAAAGGGCAATTGTTTATTCTTTGGAATGGATATGTTTGTTCAAATAATTAGTAGAAGTATTTTAAATATTTTGTTGGTTTGATTTAATTTTATTAAAATAGAACAACTAAAATTTTAAAATAAAACAAGAGAGGGTATAGTATAAAGTACTAGTCTAGTTTTTTAAGCGTCTAAAAAATTTATTATAATCTCGCGAAAATAAACAACAAAACATCAACGTATATAAAATGACAAAAATTTAATGCGCGTGTACTTACAAAATCCAATTATTTATATACATACATATATATATAATCTAAAAATTGACTTAATCTATCTTTATACGATGTATCTCTATATAAAAGTGATCCGCTTTAAGTGGAAATCCGCGCTCCTGAAATTCATTTTACATGAAACGTATTGACTCCTCGGCAATATTGTTTACAAGCTTACAAGATTCCTACATTAAAAATGCTAATTAGGATACGGCTCTATGCGAGGATGTATTGTATTAAGAATGTTGATTTCTTTTAAATTTGCCCACATTTTGAAGTTCATTTGCATACGAAATGGAGAATAACATTAACCGCCAATTAGAAAAAAAAAAACTTTAGCATATTTTTATGCAAGCGGTATTTTCTTTATATTAACGTGATTATATATAAAGTGTCATTCGTTGGTTAGTTTTTATGGTGATTCAAATTACATGTCTACCGTAATTTTAAAGAATTTTCTTATACATATAGACAGATTATTGATTTAAATAAAAGAAACCAAATATTTGATCAAAAATCATTAAACATTTTTCTATATACATACTATATATACTATATTTAAATATTACGGACTCGAAACAATGTATATTTTCTCTTAATATGAAAAGTTTCCTTAATACATTGATAACATATACTAGACTGGAATATGTACATAGATATATACTAAATATTCTTCTCACGTTGCCTATCAAGCTTAAAATCAATACAAACTCATCAACACGTTCTTCAATATGGGGAAAACTTTTTTTCTTTCTCGTTTATCTGTACACCTTATTGGAAGAGTCCATCAGATTATATAAGTAGAAAATTTGAAAATTTTTTTCAAAGAAAGTATAAGGAAACAAATTCAACTTTCTACCTTTTCGGATATGGGAATGCAACTATAATAGTACTCTTGAGATGAATTTCAATCTTAAAAATCTGAAATTCATATTCGTACCAAAAGAAAACATAAAGGGATTTCTATATCACAATAAATTTTGTATTATACTTTATCAACCAAAAAAAAAAACTTGTCATTTCGATAATTCGTGATTACATGACATAACATTACATTGAATATTATAAATCCTCGAAAGAGATATATTTTATATTAATTTAAAAAAAGAAAAAAAAAGGGATAATATAAGAATAACAAACAGAATGACTACTGTGGTCATGAATATAAGAGGTCATGTAATACAAAAATGACAAATGCCGAACAACGTGACTACCATTTCATCGCAATATTCGATAGTAGTTATTTTCATATACCCTTTCTGTCAGGTCGTGGTTTTATTTAAAAAAAAAAAAATCTCGTGAAGAACTGAAATCTTTAATATTATATATTGAACTTCATCCAACTACTTCACTTCATCATTAAAATTTTCAACTATACAAGTATTTATGACTCTATTAAGAATATCGAAAGGTATAGACAGATTTTCATTATATATGAATTTTTCATAATAAAAAAATAAATAAATAAATCTTATTAACATGAAGTTCCGGATGACCTCAACTGAATATGTATATAAAAGTTCATAAAATATAGCAAATATATAATATTAAAATAAAAAGCTAAAACATTTTTTTTTCTTTTAATGTACTTACCGGTTTATGACTCGCTAATGTGAACACATATTGGTGGAAATAATGTCTTTCGGTTTGCATTAAAAAAGAGATTTTCTTCATTGATTATAATAAACATGAAAATGATGTTGTATTGTATGCATTCTCGATCCCACCCATTAAAATGCACACATCTTGTTATATGGTGCTATATTTTGCTGACACCATCATGTATAAAATCTCCATTCAGCATACATATTTTTTAATGTGTGTTGGGAGAATTGCAGCTCCTATGTAAAAAAAAAGCTCAGAACATAATTAAAGAAAACCCATGATAATGGAAAATACAACAATAACAACATAATAATATTGCAAAACGGATAATAATAAGTATACAACATAATAAAACAACGTAAAAACAATTTTTTTTTTGTTGCCGACTCAATATTGTTTTGAGTATCCATCAAAGTTTTCTTCTGAAGAGAAGAGATGGATGAATATTCTCGTTGGATCACCATCTTCGCAATATATCCATAGCTTCTGAAGACGGCGACGACTTTACAGTTCTGGGTCTGGGATGGATTGTATTTTGACTTGAACGGGATGAATTAGGTAGATTGGGTGTGGATACATGAATATGTGTATAATATATACAGAGCAGCATCCCACCATATAGTCGGATTTGTGGTTTTTTTTTAGTTGTTGTTGTTTTGTTTTGTGCACTTCTCTATCCTGTCCTAAATGTTTCGTTAGTATTAGTCGTCTTTTTTTTTTTAAGGTACTATTATCATTCGTTCATTCTCTCATTTTTGTACCTGGCGTATATATATATATATATTTTGCAATGGTCTGTCGGGTACTTTTGGGTCTCTGATGCTGCTGGATATATGATATGGTATTTCAAGTCTGTATAGTTGGTCTAAGTTGTTTGATATTATTATTATTATATTTTTTTTTTTACTTCGTGATTTGCAGTATATATTACCCCGTTCCGGAGATGTTGTGCTAAAAGTTGCTCCCTAGATAGTTTATCGCAAATGTCCATGCTGTAAACAACACGCGACGGAACAAGAACGCGTGTGCAGAAAATTTCAACCTCGCAAAATAGATTTTTAGTGTGTATAAAATTTTGATTCGTATATATTCATATTATTTGGGTAATTCGTGTACTCGTGCATCTCCAATCATTTATTTATAATATTTGTATATATAAATATATATATATATATATATAGAAATGTAAATATACGACAATATTTCAATTTACACTTCTTTAAAAGGCGCCTCTGTATGAACTGATTTTTTATTGGTTCAAAGTGTTAAATATGGTGTTATTAATATTCTATTGATAAAGGAAAAATGAAATTATTTCCAAAAAAATAATTAAATATAGATTTGTGTATAATTATGATTCTAAAATTGTAAATTATTGTTGTTTTTTTTTTTTTCTTTAACCGAATTAAATTGGATACAATTTTCCACAGTGGCAATGTTTACTAATAATCAGTTGATCTCGTTAAATGAATTATTTTATGATTTAATAATTGCTCGAACTACATGAATTTGTTATATTATTATTTATAATGGATCATCATGGGAGTGGATTTGCCACCTCACCTTGGGCAGCTGTTCTCGGCCATCATGCAATGTCTTCGGGGGCTGAACATCCAGGTTTTGCTGCCGCCGCAGCGCATGCTCATAGTACCGTTGCTCACCATTCACATCATCATCATCATCATCATGGGATGCCAATGGATTTACACGTCCCACAAGGTTTTCCTTATTACAGGTGAAAATAAAAATTTCATTACTATATTACATTTTATTGTGTTAATTTTCGATTTTCCTATATGAGTTTTCGTGAACGTTGAAGGGATATAAAAATCCTGATACAGACATAAGATCCTATCTCAATGTTGGGTTTTATATTTCAGATTTTATAGGCTATATCAACCATAATTTTAAACTATGGAATTTTGAAAATTTTGTGTTATTTAATAAATTATTTTCCAATAAAATGTTTATATTCAAGGAAAATTCTGAAAATTGTTATGGCATGAATTTACCGACGGAAATATTGGTTACATGAAAATCCTTATTTAAGTGTATTTTTAGATATTTCAATTTTTTTGTAAAGATTTTGATATATATGCTTTTATATTCCAATAATAAATTGGTATTCTATGGAATTTTCTATAACACTCGTACACATTCATTTGAAGATATTAATAGTTTAAAAACACGGTACGGAAATCAGAAGTTATGCGAATTATGAAGACATTGATGCTGTACCTGGAAATCTTCCTTTTTCTTTTTATTTGTTCTCTTAATAACGTAGTTTTAGAAGTTGAGAAATCCTGATTAGTTTGTCAACCAGGAGGTTTACTAATAGTTTCAAAATAATCATATACAACAACAAAACTTGTCCTTATATTATAATAAGCTAGGATTTATATAGGACTATATGGATACTATATCCGTTGAATTCTAGCCGATGAAAAGTAATTTTGATGTTTTATATTAATCAGTGACAGTGAATAGCGTAGACAGAGGACAGGTTAAACTTTAGGTATGTTGAAAAGTCAATGATTTTCTTAAAATAGTGAATTTGCCACTAACAATGCAAGATCATAAGTTGGATAGGTTGATCAAACTTCTGAACTTTTTCATTTTCATGTATCATGTAAGCATTTTGTTCAGAATGCAATATTATGAATTAATTTAGTCTTCATTATTTGATGTTTTCCGGATAAAAATTTTCATCGTGGCCCTGACTACATGTGATCTTGCAGCATCTTGTTGGAGTCACATTTTCACTAGGAAAATTGTAATTTTCTTTAATTGATTATTGGTTCTAATCAAACGTTTTTAATTACGTTTTCAATTACACTTTCTTGAGGTGTCAAATTATCCATGACTAAAATAATAACGAAATATGTTAATCTCTCGAAATATAAGAAAAATATTGGATTATTTTCAATTTGATTCATAAATATGCCCTGTGACTGTTTAGGACGTTACTACTACAAATGTTGAAATCATTTCAATGTTCTCCGGTCTTTCTACATCGGAACTGTAAACTTTTATTTAGAATTGGAAGCATTAACGACTAACGTATAAATATGCGGAAACTAAAGATCAATTTTTAAAGTAAATATTTAGATATACCAGTTCTAAGCTAAATATGTGCTCAAATAAGGCGGCCTTCAAACACAAAACTTCTTAAATTAATTAAAATTCTACTTCAACTGTAAGATCATGATCCTGTATTATTTTTTAGACTGAATGTTTTGAAATCAATCAGTGGATGAGAAATTGTCAAATGCCACTATCAAATCAAGGCCCTAGCTTCTGTGTATCCTCATCAAAAAACTTTCAGAATCTAATTTAGAATTTTTTTTTAAAACACAAGAACCTCTACATGGAAACGTTTATATCGGTTCCCTAACATTCGAGTTATTTTAAACATAACTTCAACTCTATGCACTATATCTTTTGACACATATACATTTTAAGTTAATTATGTTGATATCTGACACTATATTTATGTAAAAATTTAAGAATCCTTTAGGGAGAGTTTTTCGTTATTTTCATCTTTATCATCCGATTTTTAAAGCAGGAGAACAGATCAGGGTGCCTATTTTCGAACTTAATCTAGCTTACTGGTATATGGAAATATGCTAAATCGATTATGGTTTAACAAAATCGTTATTCTGGTCATCCGTATGCGAATGAATTCGTGTCTCTGAAATACGGAAGCCACTCGACTGGGTTTAACCAGCCAAAAATAAATTATATCGAATGAAAACGTGTTTTTACATTATTTTTTGATCGCACAAACGAAAAATGTTATATTTTTTAATGAATTTTTTACTTTTCCTGAGTGTTTGGATATAGTAATTTTCCGAAAATTACTAATTACATAAAAACTCTCAAAAAAAGAAAATAAGTAAAATAAAATTTTTAGTTTGGTTTTGAATTTATTATGGTGATTCCAGGAAAGGCTCTTTGTTTAATGGCGACTTCTCAAACATTTTTATTTCACCTCTTTTTTTCAAAAAATTTTAAATTTAATACAAGAAAATTTTTAGAAATCTGGAATTCAAATAATGAGATAAAAATAATTTTTTTTTTTTACCTACAAGTTGGATAATAAGAATGATAACCCTTTCTGTTTAAGTATATATTCACATAAAATATTAAAATTTAAGGGATTTAACAATCACTAATGCAAAAATTTACAGTAAAATATTCTAGTTTAATTATTTTCTATTTACTCTTTTGGTATACGAAACTTTTGCTATGAGAATACGACATATTAAATCGCAACGAATCAACTCGGATAGTAGTAAACTCGATTAAGTTCTAGAATAGGCCTCCAGATCTCTGCCAACCGCATTGAAATTCAAAATTATTTATGAATAATTTTAGAAAATTTAATATTATTCAACATACAGTAACTAATTTTAATATTAATATTTTTCACTTTCTTTGGGAATTCGACTATCACTTGAGATGGAAAATATTCAATTCGTTTCAGAATAAATTGTCAATCAGTATAATTTGATATTCTTAACTTAGTTTGTTAAATGCAGAATTATTTATTATTATTTTTTTTTAAATTTTTAATATAAATTCAATGAAAATGTTCATTTCTTCTTCACAAAACAGTATCATTCCGAACCAGATATGATATTCTTCTCGGATATTTTTTCATCAAAAAATTCATTTCATATACATTAAACAAAATCGAATAAAAGAGAGAGGATCAAAATAATCACTACCTATCAGAATTTCAATTATATCGATAGCGTTACCACCGCGTAATGACTATAATTATTTGAATTATTACTCAAAACAAAAAAAAAACAACAAAAACCGAAAGCGAAAAAAAAAATTATAAAAATACTATATATATGTATATAGAAGAAAAAAGCATAACATTTTTATCTCGACCGACACTTGTTGTATAGCTTTTTTCCTCGCACGTTTGGAAATAAATTGTTGAAATTATTATTGGACGCAACACTCTCTAGACTCAATGGTTTCAATCTTATATATATATACGATTCCGCCATCCAGAACGTTGTGCAGATTACTCTGTTTTTAGGGTGAACAATTGTACAATATATGGAAATGTAGTTACCTATAACAAAAAACAACAACAGCAACAGCAATATGAAAATCATATATATTTTCGAATTTGTAATCGCGGTGCAGTATGCAGTAGATGACGTATAATATGCACTTCTTAATTTATTAAGATTCATTTTCATTTGTATCTTTTATATTTTTTTGGATTCTACTTCATTATTTCATATACAATTCGATTACTTCCCATGAAAGAGTGCCCTTCACAAAATCATAATTTATATATTTTCTTTAATATTATTATTATTATTTTGTTTTTTTTGTGTTTTTTTATAAAAATCTGTTTGGCGGGCTTCAATTTATACTTGACTTATATATGGTACCGAGATGAAGATTATAGGAAGCGATATTATAAATTATACACGAGTCGTTTCAAATCCATCTATGTCTTATTCAATTTACGGTATTGTGATTACAAGACATTATATTTGATGCACCTAGAAATCTGCTTGCCTTTTTTTTCTTGCTTGTATAGCCAATAATAAAGAAAAATTCGTTGAATCGAGCGTTTTAACCTTTTATATGTTATTGCAATAATACAAATCTAATAGAGGCTATTTATTTGTGAAAAATTTTAAATCAATTTTTTTTTCTTAATCTTGAAATTGATTGGTAATACGTTATTTGAAGTTTTTTATTTTTAGAGATCTTTAGTATAAGTAATTTTACAAGTATATCATATAATTTTATTGGAAAATTAAATAATAATTTTGATTCAAGTTTTTTTTCTTTTGTCAGAACTGAATTATATTTTAAATTTATTATCAAATCTTCAGAAAGTAACTAAAAGTAAATCTCAGGATAATCAATAGATTCATCACTAACGAGAAAATACCATAATGGAAAAAAGTACACAAAATAATTGAAAAACACTTTACCGAAAATTATAGTTGAGTAAAAAAAAAAGCTGGAACTTCGATTAGATTTTGTTTTCCTGTTAATAATAGTATCAAAATAATGCATCCACATTTTATTTTATGTTTTGCTAAATTTGACAGAATATAGTAGTTTTTCTTAACATTCGTATTCTAGTTACTAGGAAATTGGATGTTATTTTCTTTCTTTAAATAGATGTTTGATGTACATTATTTTATCTAATATGTGAGAACATTTTTCAGAAATTTCAGTGAGCTATATTGAAAATAAAAACAAATTTTATTGTATTTAAAATTTATAACTATGACATTCCAATGTTTGAAATATATTATGAGCTTTAAAGTTCTCCTAGTATAAAATTATCTATCTATCTGTTATATAAAAAAGTTTTCTCCGCAAATCATTTATAAATTTTGTAGGATACAGAAAAAACTGAACAAATAACTTATATAACTGAAAAAATATTCGGGCAGGGGTTAGGTTCGAACTTCAACATGCCTGATTTTGATTTTACTAAATAAAGTCGCTTAGTCGCTTTCGCGCTAAACCATTGACTTCACTTTTCCAAGCTCAGTTCAAATTCGTTAATATCAGCTCAAAACTGAATAAAAAATTATAACTGAAAAAAAATAATCACTATGGCCTGGGTTCGATCTTATGCACAGTTGATTTTACTAAATAAATTGAGTGAAGCGAGCAGGGGCGGAGCCCCTAGTATGTTATAAAATAGTTTTTTAGGATACAAAATTCGGAAAAATCTAATTAATTATTTTATAAATAAGTATTAAAGCAACATAATATAAAAAATCGTAAAATAGATCATAGAAAATTTGATATACACTAAATTTTACAAAATTTTTACATATTTTTACACTTGAATTTATCACCGAGTATATAATAGAAAATAATAAATGTGTTGATCTTTCATCAAAAAAAGAGGACAGCATAAACAGCTATTTATTGTAGCTATTTATTGTCATCGTCGATATTACAGTGACTGAAAAATTTATCTTTAGGCCATATTAAAAGTTATCACCTTACATCAATTTAAAGCGATTGCTTTTGAAAATCACTAAAAATGTATCGCTTTACACAAAGTTCATTTCTGACTAAGATATTTACTTAATCATTTTATGTTTAAGAAGATAAAAATAAAAAATGTATGTCAAAAATTTTTGGGAATATTAAATTTTTACAATTATTTAGTTGAATACTTTAGAATTGAGAGTATATGATATTTTGTCAAAATGGACATATGCAATTTCAATTTTAAACTATTTAAATGTTTTAATATTCTTTTTTTTAAATAAATAATAATATACTGTAGAGTATGTTTCATTATCTTTATAGTACGGGTTTCCTTTTTACAATTTGTAAAAATAAATTAGATCCATCCTTTTAACTATACATATTCATTTGCAGCTTTTCATCATCATCAAGTTCACTATTTATTTATTACGATGAAAATTATGTCAGACCCATCTCGTAAAGTCCTGACAGGTGTTCCATTTTTTAATTAATTATTAATTTTTTTTATTTCAGATTTTCATTTACAAAAACATTTAAATAATTTATTAGCGATTCATCCATCATTTTTATTAAAATATACAAATATCCATAAAATAGCCACATTTTCAACAAAAAAAAGCGATTTCACCAATATCCTCTCAAATTAGTCAGTATTTCTGCCTATAGTTATCGACATTGACTTTTATGATTATAATTTCGAATGACTGGAAACGAAACCCTAGTCCAAGGCACCAATGCCAATCTAGATTTTCTTCAGGTCGCATTAAATTATTTATTATTATTATAATATTTTAAGCATCACGGAGTTTATGTCCATTATAGTCCTTGAAACTTGTCCAAATCTATAAAAAAAAGCTTCTAACTAATATATATAAAAACTTACACTAAAACTGCAAGAGGATATAAATAAAAATTGAAAGACGAACTTATTCTAATGCATAAAGACATACAATAATAATAATAATAATTTATAATTCTAAAAATTAATACATAAAGTGTCCAGAATTTCAATGGAATACACCAGGCTCAACAAGAATAAGCAATTGCAGCAACAGCAATGCCGTCCGCATTGAAAATTTATATGAAAATTCATCGACGAAATTTCAAATCAAAATAACTTTGACAAATTGATGATGCTGATAATGTATGTATCATAAAGTTTACTTTAGATAAACGTCATATAAACTATAAGCCATCACGTAGGATTTTGAAGTTACTTAAAATCATTATATCGACGATTTTTTGATGCCCTATGGTAGAAATAGGACAAATCTATAATTCAATAAATTAATTCTGAGAAGAAAAAAATCAAAACTAATATTATTTGAAGGCTTTTTCTACTTAACTTACTTTCCCCTCTTCTTTAAATTTGTTCGAATTCAAAGCAAGCCTGGACCATAATAGCTTCTGCAAATTTTATTCAAATCGATATATCAGTTTTTACAGTACATTGAAAGAATTTTATAAACAAGCTTCACTTTTCCTACAACTATTTCTTTCTACAGTATACTCCGATTTTACTAAAATTTTACATATTAACGTTTATTTATGTAGCCAACCCATCGCTTCCCTCGGCCGATTTGCTGAAATACAAAAAGGGCCATAAAAATATTTCAATTTGAACAAAAATGTCTTCCCTCTAGTACCACTGATACTAAGAATGTAATACCAAAATAAAGATCCGGAATTTACCTAAAAAGGAATCCTTTCTTAGATGCCGATAAAAAAAGGACTTTGGAAGTTATGAATATTTATGTCAGTAGCGTTGAGTACGGCATTCCCACTGGCAACTGATCTTTGTGTCAAAATAAACCAAGGCATCGTTTTTATATTTAATTGTCCATTTTTCGCTATAAAAAAGAATTGTATTCCTAACTTCCCAACAAAGAGGAACAAATCCAAAGTATGTCCTTTAATAACTCTGAAATTATTGTACTAAGATTTGTTAGGAAGTAAAATATAGAAATATCTACATGAAATGTTTTAACATTGTAATAACTAATATTAAGTAGAATTCGATTTTTAATTTTCTTTGAAATTAGATATATGATATGCAGCCCTTTATATATATGATTAAAAATCGAATGTGGACTTAGACCGTATGGAATGTCCTCTATGGTCTTTTATTGATATAATATTGAAGTAATATTGAAATATTGTATATGCATAGGTTCATAATAATACTGTTAAATTCGCCATAACTTAGTTCATACACTATTTATACAAGCCTCATTAGTTAAATTATATATTAAACCCATAGCAATACTAGGTGGATTGAAAAGTAACCTCCTTGGGAATGAAAAAAAATTTTTTTTTAAATGTTTTTTTATTTTATTCAATATAATCCCCTTTTAGCTCGATACACTTATTCCAGCGATTTTCCAACTTCTTGATCCCGTCCGAAAAGTAATTTCCCGGAAGGCCTGCAAAATACTCCTCCGCGGCGTCGATGATTTCCTCGAGTGAGCTGAATTTTTTATTGATGAGCCATCTTTTGAGGTTTGGGAAGAGATAATAATCCGAGGGAGCCAAATCGGGCGAATACGGTGGATGCGACAGCAATTGGAGCCGTAACTCATTGATTTTAGCCGTGGTTGCGATGCTCTTGTGCATTGTCTTGCAAAAACAAAATTTTTTTTCGCTTCATGTGAGGCCGTTTTGCAGCGATTTCGGTCTTCAATCGCTCCAAAAATGCACAGTAATACTCGCTGTTGATGGTTTTTCCTTTTTCGAGGTAGTCCGCGAAGAGTATGCCATGACAATCCTCTGTAACCGCATCGGAGGGCCTGCCGCTGCGGACTTGATCGGTAGTGGAGTTGCGGCCACCACGAAACTCTCGAAACCAATATTTGACGGTGTAATCTGACTGAGCATTAGCCCCATAATATTTATCCAACTTTTCTTTTGTTTCCTTCGCCGTTTTGCCTCTCAAAAAATAATGTTTTATGAGAGAACGAAAATCGTGATGCCAAACACGTCAACAACAATCGGCTGTCAAAACAAAACTAAAGACAGTATCGCACTGAAATTTGGTATGTCTGCCTAAATATGAAAGGACTTCAAGGCACCATAACCTTTTTTGCAGTAGCAGCGCATTCTGGCGGTCAAGGAGGTTACTTTTCACCCCACCTAGTATATTTCATTACAGCCCTAAAACTTCATTCTGAAAAGATCAGAATATATTATAATACCAGATTTCACAAATTAAACTGATCCATTCCATTAAACAACCGATTTTAACACCTTTCAAAGTGCTCTTATCACTAAGTTCCATCAACTTAATTCATATGTTTCACGCAAATTTCCTTATCATTTTTTTCGCATATGTAATTTGATAAAATATAGTAAAATATTTGAATTCGTGTAAAAGTTGTTCCGCCTCGATACAATTTAATGAAAAATCAAGGTCATGATTAAAAAACTCGTTACAAATATATTAAATCGCGTATCTTATTTGTTTTTCACATGTAAATTACTCCAACTAAAAATTAACCAATATTTAACCAACAAACCTGCCAAAAAAAACCAACGAAATTTACATAATTGAAAATTTAATTCAACATAAAACTCTCAGAAATTTCAATCCACCTTCCATACAAATAGGATTTGGTATAACGAAAAAAAAGCTTTTAATCTCCAATTTAAATTTTTCCTTATTATTCCTCACATGAATAAATTGTATTTGAATCGGTCGGCGAGGTAAATTTCTATACCTATATACCAGGTAGTATGCATATCGTCAACTTTTCTTAATATAGTTTCATCCAAATAATATAACAATGATCTGGAAACTGTTCCTTTCTTTTCCATCTGTCCTGAATTCAACACATATTGTGTGTTACATAACATAAAATATGTACTAAATTTGATCAAAAAAAAAAAAAAAACGAGCGTGCTCATCGCACGACATCAATATCGTAATGCATTCTGCATATCAATTGCAAACATGATAATACTAAAGTTGCAGTTTTACCCGATGTTTGGTGGAATTTCTGTGCTGAATTTCATCGATCCGGGCCTTGGAGTCTGGGCTATTAGGTATATTATATATGAAATCAATAAAATTTTTGTTAGTAAGACATTCAATATATACGCAACATCATTAATGATTCAGCATGGATTTCATATTTGAACTTTACTTTCATTGTTTTAGTTTCGAGAAAAAAATTTTATTGAGTTCAACTTTTTCTTAATAGTATACTGACTGCTAATAGTAATGACTGGTAATTGATACACAAATATATGCGTTTTTGATGATATTGACATGAGTGGGAGGTGATAAATAGATGTGCATATGAAATTTTAAATATCAACAATTTCCAGCATTTTTGTTAAGCTCCTGCTTACTTTGAATTTTAAATGTGAAATTATATAGTAAATTTTCAATTTAAACGTTTAAAAAAAGCGTGTTCATTTTAAGAGCAATTTTATTAACATTTAAATTCCCTTTCTTTCTCAATTGCCGTTTTTTTTTTTTTTTTTTAATGTAATTATATTACAATATCTTTGAAATTTCCAAAACAGATACTTTAATCTGTAAAGCTGGCACCTGACCTCCATGGTACGATGGAAGATATTGAAAATATATAGTGTGAATGACAAACTTATCGATGAAAGGAATTGTCAGAAAAATATGTGGTCGTACATCGGAGGCTGGTATATCGTACCACAAAGGTCTGAAGCCAGCTTGAAAGTTTATTTATGGTAATTTTAACTCAATTTCACTTTGTAATAAATCAATTGAGGTAAGTTATGTTTATATGTCCTTCATTAGAAAATCTTATACGAATTTTAGATAAAAAACAGGACTGCTAAGAAAACATGTACATAATTATTGGAGACTTATTAAATTTCTCTGTTCGCCATAAGTCAAATCATTAATCGTTCTACGGAATTCTAGAGCCCTGTCATTATCATTAATTTTGCAATTGAATACGATCTAATGGAAGCCCGTCATAGTAAATGTTAAATTTTCTTTCCGGAGAAAATTATTTAAACCTTTTTCAATTCCCATGTATTATAATAACAGGTAAAAGGAATAATATGAACTTTGCCTGCAATTATTGTTGGTGGCAGCTCCAAAAACGCAATTTTCTTCAGGTTGGGATTAGTTTTAGATAGCCAAAATATTCAAAAGTAACAAAGCAAAATCCTCCATTGATTCATTAACATTATTATTTTGTAATTAATTTCTGCATTATTTTTATTTGAATCGAAAGATTTATTTCTTAAAGAACCGCAAAAAAAAATTGTTAAAGAAACTTCAGTGAAAACCAGTCTGTCTCAAAAACCGAATAGTGAATATTATCGTTGTTAAATCGAATCGGATGCACAACATATAAAAACTAAAACTATGCCGTTTAAAACAATTGCCAGTTTTTCGTCCCAAAAATTTTCAGACATCGATTATTTTTGCCCATCATATATGTCCAAGTGGTTGTATACTCGATGATCGGTATGCTTGTATTATTATAGATCGTTATCCATATCCATAAGAAGATTCGCATCCTTTCATCAAAACTGTACACTCTCGCTTTGATGGATATTTTCGCATATATTCTGATGATCAAGAAAATGGTTGATATCGTACATTCAAGATCATATACATATATGTATATATATTGATCAATAAAATTGATGAACAAAACTGTCTTTTTTCTTTCTTGTGATGATCACCCGCTGATGGCTTTTGTATAGTTATCAGCTTAAAGGTTTTTGGGACTATGGAAGGTTTTTCGACCGTATTCTAAATTCATAAAAGTCGAAACTAACGTGTATTATCTGATAATCGTGGTATTCTGTTGTAGATCAATCTTTCGTCATCGTTTCTTAATTATGCAATTTATTTTGTTGATTTCTTCCCGTAATACATATTTACGCGTTATTTGTAAGTTACTGATCGATAACAATTGATATACCTTAGTGTAGTAGGATTCAAACGAATGAAAATGATCTTTTCTTAAAAACAATCAACTTGACAATTTATAAACTGATATAGGAAAAAATTTACGTTTTGATGGAAAGCAGTTTGAAAGGAAAAACATATAAAATTATTGTTTTAAAAAGAAAAAAAAAAGTAAACATGACGAGAAAAATATCAACAAAATCGATTCAAAAAGAGTCGAAACAACATAAAAAAACATATATTTCTTATTCTGCAATACAATAATGTTGTCTCCATCCGTATACAGTGCAATATCAGAGTTGCGTTCACTCACCAACTAAATGTAACTAAAAGCGACCAAAAGTTACACTTTTGCGTTCACTGCGTACCAATATTTAACTACGATGACGTCATTACTCCGACACTCTAACGTTCACTGGTTGACACCGGTGTCGATTTGAGTAACTTTTTTCAACCAATAGCATGGGACGTAGTAGATTATTGTCATTTCTATTTCGTCAGTTAGATTTTGAATTCAAAATAGATTTTTTTAAATTCACTATTTTTTTTTATTATTTGCCAACTTTATAATTTTACTAATTAGTTTATATTTAATTCTTTAAAATATATTCGAAAAAAATTTAATTGTCAAACCATAAAATTAACCACAAAATTAAATCATAAAAAGAAATAGATTTTTTGAAACTAATTTTAATAATTACAGCACATTAATTAACCTATAAACGCGCATTTTCTCCAATTGACATTTCGAAATGACACTAATTGACTACGACTACGACAACGATCGTTCACTCGCAACAAATTTACTTTCACCGACTTTTTTGACATTTATTTACACCGACTTTTTTTTTACACCGGTGTGATCGAGTGAACGTAACCCAGCTCTACAAAATTTTTACTAAAAAACGAATATTTTGATAATAACACTAGCGGCACTAATATTAACATCAGTATGATCAGTATAACAAAACAGTAAAAACAGCAGTAGCGTTTAACATCTTGGAAAATAGCCTATGGACAAAATCCGCAGCATAACACAGGAAAGTGATCAACCGACCAACCGAACAGGTATTATGGTGGTGGTACGTGGACATAAGTACAACTTTTTCTGATTGTAGAAACAACTAAAAACAACAACAAGAAGAAAAAAATTACTTCTTGTCGCAACCAAGACGATCGTCTGTTATTTATGGATTTCTACAACTTTTTACGTAGTCGCGATATGCGACTAATTGGGTATGAACGCTAAAATAACTTGGCATTGTTCTACATAATTGCATTCGTCGTCTAAATCAGTTGTTCTTTTTTGTTTCCCCTGCTGTTTCCTTCATTTTCTTTGGTTTTCATTTACAAATTATTAAGCTGACGGTTTTCTCTATTTTATATGATGTCATGAGCGGTATAAACATTAAAGTTAGAAATATACAAGAGGACTAGTAACGATTGGTTTAGGAATAATTACAATTTGAAGTGATCATGATTATTTGTATACCATGATATAGTTTGAGTCGTTGTTAGACAGGTCAGTTTCAATTTCTTTGAACTGTGTTATATGCAAATTATGATATGCAATTATATCTATATTAATTTTGAGTTATTTCGTGCAATGATAAGATACTTGGAGAAAATGTAATCCATTCACACAATACAGTATTGAAGTAATGTCTTCATTTCATAATTGCGAAATATATATAGCTACAATCATCAATAATTCTGGTCCAGAAATAAAATAATGTCTTTTTTCTTGGGACTACCAGCTCAACGGGATATTTGAAGCGACGTCAATTTTTATGACAATAAATTGTTAACATGGCAACAAATCATTGATTCTGAAAATGTTCAGGTTTGCTTTAAAACATATATTGCCTCAGAAGTCAATATTTTGGACAATCCTTAACATGAGAAGTACTTACGAAGTTAATTATTTCGTACTAGCCTCTTCCTGTACGCATTCAATTGTCCTCTAAACAAAATCTTGAATGTCAAGGCGACATTTTTACATTTTTTTTTGAAACAATGGTCAAACGATCAAATAAAATCTTTGGGTTAAAAGATGAAAATGAAGGAATCATATATACCCAAAGACGTTAAGAAGCAAAGTATCAACATCATATTCTAACACAGCCCTAAAGCAATTCAATATGTGATAATGGAATATACTAACTATATTATTTAAGAAAAAAAAAACACACAGCAGCAATGATTATCGACATTAGTGTACATCCCAGCACCAATATTATCATCGTGTAACCATCGGAACGTTGAAATTCCGCAAGGTCGATGATTGTTGATTGAACTGCATGCAGACTTCTCAACTAATATTAACGCTGTTTTTCTCCCGATATAATAATTGAGATAAAAAAAAGGGCCACTTCAAAGGTAAGATATATATAAATATGTATGGGATTGAATCGTTTTGTTGGAGATAGATGGCAATGAAAAGCGGTATCGATCAACAGAATGGGACTTATACTGAGTATAAGGAATCGATCGAATAATTTAATATAAAATATCTCATCAAACAAAAAACAAAAACAAGAACAAAAACAAAAAAAATTGTTTTATATATTTTTCATATTGATGTTGTTTTAAAGTTGATATTGATTTGGTGTGGTATTTTGCGGTGCGGGATGTTTAACAACCCGAAAAACTGCATCCATATATTATTTATCAAAAGATTTATAAAACAAAACGAGAAAATCTGCACGGTAATTATCCATTTCTTGGGTGGACGTAATTAAACAACCATCGCGACTAGTTTTTCACCTTAAAAAGATTTCATGAGATTTTTCATTTTTATTCTTTTTCTTATATTTTTTAATTTTATTTCATTTTATTTATATAAATTTTTTTTTGTTTGTACTCGTAAAGAAATTCTTCTTGTTAGTTACATGACTGTTTACATGTGAGAATATGACGCATTTTCTATCTTATTAATTAACTTTAAAATGAATTAAATATACAAAATACAATTAATACTAATACTATACATAGTCCACCCCCTCCTTTATGCTGAATCATATGTTTTTTCTTATTATTATTTTTATTTTTAATTTTTTATTCACCTTGCAAATATATTATAAAACTGTTCTCCAAAAACAATTTTAATAATTGCTCTGATGTCTGGCATCTGGTCATAATAATATGGTACAGATTTATCTTTTAAGTATTTTTATGTATGTGCTTCATGGTTGATCATTTAGGTCCTTCAATCCATCATCTCTTCCTCACCTATAGAACCACCGTTTCTTTACCTATAAAAATGCACTGTGATCTTCATATATGTGCTCACCAACATATTAAATCAATTTTGAATCTGATGAAATTATTTTTGTTCTTTTTTTTCGGCGGGAAGAAGTCAATTGCAAAAATTTTTGATTTTGTTGAAATCGTTGTTATAGGCTATTTCTTATTATAGCTTGTAGCTCTCAATTTTTTTCTTTGCTTCGAAAAAGGGAAGATATCAAACTCGGGATACTGTATTTTGTGACGAATTTATGTTTCAAGATAATTTGAAGTGTATACAGATATATATATAGAAAGAAAGATTACCATGAAAACTGGATATATATGCTTGTACACGGAATATGTTTATATTTTATGGAAAAATTATATTTTGATAATCATTTTTTAAATTATTTTTGTTTTTTTATTTTTAATTTAATTTCGTTTTTTTTTTTATTATTACAGATACCGCGATGATGGACTCTGTTGGGGTGACAGGTAATATTGTTTTTTAATTATAATGATTTAAAGGTATATAAAAATGCTTTTAAAGGAATATTAATGTGATCCTGAAAAGAAAATTCCATACAAAGATGAGTTCAATAACATATTAGTTTAATCCAAGCATTTTTTTAAGTTAAAAGCACATAAACTTTTTTTTTCTTTACAAAAACACCGAAAAACAAGTAAATCACAAAATGTTGTATTGTTTTTAGAAAATAATTCTTTTTTCTCCATTAAAAATTATCAGTACAAGTTTTCTTAACGAAAAACTGGAAAATGTTCAAGGAAATAAATTTCCCCATGGGAGCTAACGCTATATACGCGGATAAAATGAATATAAATTAATATGAACGGGATTATGTTCTTGGAATATTATGTTACATTTTACAACGATGTCATCAGTTTATATAATTGACAAAAAAAAGAAAACAGCAGCAATAGGTACTACTAGAAAAGCATAATCCTGGACAACTGTGACCTTATTAGGACAATATTATATTATGAGCACATACAGTAAAGAGAAATTTAATTTATTATTTTAAAAATATATATAATGTTGTTTACTTTACTTGATGATTGTGTCAAGGAATATATTGGTGTACAATTTCCTGGACTGATAATTTATGTTTCTACAAAATTCATGTATTTCTGTTTTTTTTATTATTTTTTTGTTCGTATGTCATTAAAAATATTCGCAATTATGTCTTTCACCTGATTTTTATATTTGAAACAGAAAAAACATTAAATTATTACTTTTTAATAACTTTATAACTTTTTCTTTTAAATAATTTATGACCATAAAGCGAGAATTGTATATATAATGTATTTTCTACTGGAAACGGCACGCTTTGTCCGCGCGTTATGATTACCATAAATAGTCGAATGCGACGACAGTCCGTCCCCGGATAAATGAAAATTATATACAAAAAAAAAAAGTATAAATAACAAAAGAAATAAGAAGTTGAGATGCAATATTCTTGCGTTATGAGAAGCTAAGTTTTTATTTATAAGTTTTTTTTTTTTTTTTTTATATAAAGAAGAGTTAAACCGCGATTACAAAACGTGAAACTCTATAAATATGGTTTAAATTCGAAAAGAAAATTCCATATTTTTCAAATACAAAATCAATTCATCATCATAGGTAGGGTAAGTTCAATCAATTTCGAAACTACTTTGTGAACAAATGAAATTGTCAGATCGATTGAATTTGATCGTAAATTGCTATTATGAACGATTTTTCTTGAATTATTTTCATCAATAAGATATTAAATTGTTTAATTTTTAGACATCAAAATATGACAGTGTAAAAACCTTATTAATTTTTATTTCTATATTTTAATAAATGAGTATATTATGGTTGGGAAAGCATCGAACTTGTCTTTAACATTAATTAGTATGGAAAAGAATTAATTATTATCCTAAATGTAGGCAGTTAATATTGACGTCGTAAATACAATGTAAAAATGAAACTATCGAAAATTTAAGTAATTTTGTCTCAATATTGATTGTAAGTCCAGCCAGAAAGATTTGTATACAATCAAATTGTTTGCAAGACTTTCTTGTATATTTTAAATCGCCGTTCTTCAAACTGAAAAAATTGAGTTTTTTTAAATCCAGATTTTTTCTTTGATTAAAAGCAATCCAAACAAATTTAATTTAAATTTTAATAAGCAAAATCATAGTTTGACTTGGATTTTTGAAGAAATACATTATCTATTGTATACTAGAGACATGCGAATACTAAGTAACAGTCACAAACGCCAGATTTTGGAATAATCCCCTTATGCCTATTTTACGCCCGACCATTGATTTTATATGTATTTAAATGAGCTAAACAGGTTCTGTGTAGTGGGCAAAGTATTAGTACATAACAGCAGTTTAAAACCTGCAAAGTTAAAGTGTGATTTCGAAATTATTGCATTTAATTTTGAACATAGTGTCCTGTAAATTTTATCTAGGAAAAGGGTTCCGCGAGATGCCGAAGTTTAAATACCACCATATTGGTAGTTTTTGAGAATAATCAAAAGATTTCTATATATATACAAACATTTCCTCAGTAAGTAAGTGTACGAGTATTCTCAGTGTACTCTGCAGATAATTGCAGTGCGATTATTCGCCTTGTTTTATTCTTTTATTAGATATTCGCTAACGATTTACCTGCGATAAACTCATTGCGGTTAAATACCGCTAAATTAATTGCGAATGTATGTTTTTACATTGCTTTAAATTCATTTTTTTATTGCACGTATCTATTTCATTTTAAACAAAACGCTTCGAATTTATTGGTTTCAGAAACCTAACAAAACTACAAATACTTTGAAATGAATTTTAAAAAAATTATAACAATTTCCATTTATGTTTTTTGGGGTTGAAAAATTTAAATTTTCTATGCAAATAAAACTTTATCGACTAATTTTGAATAAAACATTCAAAGAGAACAGCGTGATGGATTTTAAGTAATATTGAAAGGTACACTAGAGTGCTCAACTTCTATTGTCATGTGGCACAGATTTTTAGGCGTGATATAAAAATACCTTTATTTACAGTCTTTTTTACTAACATTATTGACGAAATATATTTCCATAGTCCATCCGATTTCAGTGTACATTTACCAGTATTTTATTTATTATCCATTGGAATATTTTGTTGAAACATAAATTTGGATATTTTATTAACTTCGCCGGATATTAAAAAGAAATTTGTTAAATACCATTTTTTTAAATTTTTTAGTAACTTCAGAAATGCAAATCATATGGAAAAACAAACACACCAAATTTTTTATATTTCGCATCTATTAATATTAAAAATCTTCTTAATTTTTGAAAAACTCTTTGCCCTGATTTGTACTTAAGAAGCCTACCAACGAGCCAAAGCTCGCACTTACTGAAGTAATTCGCCAAATGTTCTCTGTCAAGCTTATTCAAATTAACACCGACTGTGTTTGGGGTTTGATCACACCGGTCATTTTCCTTCATCATTCCAATATAAGGGCCAGTATTTGAAATAATGTTGACGGATATACAATAGTAATGAAATGAGATTTTAGTTTTACATTTCCTGTGCGCCCATATTGCAATAAGATTATTTTGTTGTTAAATTCCAACTTCACAAACATTTTGAAACATTTTGTTGTTCCTTTGGGTACGTACATATGTAACGTATTCAAATTCTCCGTACGCTACAGCTGCGATTATGGCGGGAATAAGTTATGGCAAAACTCTTGTTGGATTTATTTCTTAAAATATTGTTTGCGAAATAGTTTTAGCTATATCTTTTATTATGTCTCATTTCTGTTGCTAAATAACCTAAATTAAAGTCTTAAATCATTAAATTGCCAAAAAAAGGCACGCGATCTTAAAGACGGTGTTCGACTCACGACCAAAATACTCCCAAATAATAGTTGAAATTTCGAAAACACTGAAAAACAAATGAAATTTTTAAAGGATTTTTTGGTTTGACTGTTTTTCAATTGACGATCGTTCACTGAAAAGAATTCGAACCGAATTGTGAAAGATTGTCAAAGACTTTTTTTTTTCTGAACAGGTGAAAACGATAAAATGTTCGTATGGAATTTATCTGAAAAATGTGTTCATTTTATAATAAAAAAGATTCTGAAACAAAAATATTTGAAAATAGTTTCTGTTTAAGAAAAAGGGTTATGAACTTGTATGCAAGAAAATAGTAATAAAGCATAAAAGAATGATATTCATTGTGTGTTAATGCAATTTTGATTAAAGACAGAAAATCAATCGTATTTAATTGATACAGAAAACAATTTTTGATTCAAATTAAAGAAATTTATTAATTTATTTACTCTCAAATAATAGAAATCCAAAAGAACATATTTAAATATTATATCGAGTATTATCATTATATTTATTGTACAATGTCATCTTATAATCATTTATGCCTATTTGAAAATTAAGTGCACAAATCTTGTACAACTTTTGTCCTTTTTGGTTTTTGAGTACTTTGACTTGAGGAAGTTTATGGGTTTTGTATCTATTATGATCTTAAATAGAAAAATGTCAGATTATGCGTTTAACCATATGTTTTTCTACTTGTTTTTCAGTTTGAGTTGTCATACGTTCTACCTGACAAATCGTTTGAGTGGAATTTCAGTTTTTGAATAATTAGATTGCTTTTTTATGAGTTCACATAATTTATGAGAAAACATCTGAAAAAGATAGTCTGAAAGGGCCTTAAGAACATATCAAGTCGCGAGAGTTAAAGAATATGCAAGCAATAACTCATATTTTATATTCCTTATAAAATGTAGAAAGTAAAAATCATATTAAGTCTATTTAAAATCTTTAAGGAACAGATTTCTCTAGAAAAACTACAAACCATATCTCATTATTTTCTTACAAAAAAAAAGTACATATTTGCTTCGCTTTACTATTTTATAAATATTTGAGCTAGAAAACGTGTACATTTCTAATCATTAAAAAAAGTCTATCTAAAATTTTTTTTCTATTTCTTTCTAGAAAGTCAATGGACGAAATGGGAACTCCGACTTCAGTAAATGCGCGGTAAGTAAATTAAAAAAACATATATCTACTTGAAATGAATTATTCATATCAAATAAAGGATAAAAAGCGGCAATAATAAAACATTATTACAAAAAAAAAAAAAACTGATCACAACATATTTTCATAATATTAATCAGAAATCGGAAAATTTTATTTTCACAATAAAACTGATTAATAAAAATCATAGAAAACAAATTTGTTATACTAAAGTGGTAAAACGCTTTCGACTAAGAAGATCAAAAACAACATTGCAAGAACTAATTAAATCAGTAAAGAAATCCAAAGAATGTAAAGTTCATTGCGAAACAGGTTCTGATCGCGGTTCCAGAATAAGAAGAGCCTATTGGAAAGGAACATGGCTTTTTAATTAATGCTTCTATACGATTGACTATATACTATAATCATACTATATCAGATGGTCAACAAAAAACACGAACGTAAAGAGCAAATTGCTTAACCCATGGATTACCATAATTTTTTAAAAGCATATAAATAAAGTGTAATTATATATGAAATCCTCACAAAAGGATCGAAGTTTTTTCTTTTGCACTTAATTAAGCCGATTCAAAGAGATGTATATGACTTCGCAGACATAATTAGAAATACTCTCTTTTTTTCATATTTATTTTTGAATTGATGATTATGGACGTTGACAACTATCGAGAGTGCGTATATTATAAGCCAATATTCACAAGTTGAATATTTAAAGAATGTAAATTTATTCTTAAAATATTTTCTTTTTTAATTTCACATTTAAGGAATAGAATGAAATTGATTAAATTGCATTCAATTTATTTTAATTCTTGGTTGATTTTATTTTCAGTTTTTTTCAAATAGCTTTCAATTAATTTAACACAATAAATTAAATTATTAAATGTGGTTTTAAAGTATACAATTATGAAAATTCATATATAGTTTTATGAATATATAATGGATATTCCAGACTTACACTTAATTGTAATGTTACAAATGGAAAACGGCATAACGTTTAAATTTTTTCATATTTCGATTCAAAATTTGCTAAAAATTCGAGACTTTGATAGTCTCAAGTGCACAAATAGGGAGTTTGTTTCTATTCCCGCATTAAAGACTGAATTTAAAGCTGTCTACACTCTTGTACACTTTCGTCGATACTTTGGCCTACTAATTATTTCTAATGGATTTATGTCTGGTAAATTTGAAATCCATTGTTTTTCCAAAATAAAATGCGAAATGTTGACTGCCAATCGTATCCGATTTGGATCAAGTTAAACAAATAATAATCAGAATACTTATATTTGCACTTCTATTAGCTGTCTGGTGGTATTTCCGAAACAAGGGGTATGTGTCCTGTTCAAGAAAACGAGTTGCAGAACTAGGATGGTGGATAACTTTTTTTTATTTAACTTTTCCATGCATTCCTCTGAAGAGATTCTGTTAGATTTTGACAGTATTATTCAGTATTTATTTACTATAAAACTGGATCCATTTGTTGAGCACCCACAGGATTAGCAAATATACTTTTTTTTGTATTCCAGTGATTTTATAAAACTTCTTTACACGACCCATAAACTCAAATAAAAATAATTTAATATTATACAATATTTATAACAGAAACTTGCATAGGTTTTTCCTACAAGCCCGAACAAGGTAGTAGTCCATCGTGATTAGTTATCTTAACATATGATTAGTCCCTGCGCATATCGATTAAATTAAATAATAGCCAAATAAAAATCAAAGTTTTATTAAAAATACATACATATGTAATATCGTTTATTATATTAATTAAATTAGTATAAAACTATCACAACAATTTATATTATTATAACAAAAGAGTTGAAAACACACAACATTCATCCAAATTCAATAAGATCGCAAAAGTTTTCGACTTAGTAGAGACTCAACTCTTTGTTTAGTCTATGCACACATGAAATCGTATATGAATTCAGTTTAATATAACAGTTTCAATATTTTCAATATTTTCGCACTTAAAAAGATCATTTTCTTCAACAAAATTAATAAAAATTTAGTTTTTTAGTTAATTTTTGTCGTTTCTAACTATCACAAGAATTTATTCTAGAAAATATAAATCGTCATGATAATGTCAGAAGACTGAATAATCAAATAAGGTTTTTTTTTTCATCATTTTATATGCTATTTTTATAGATGAGCATTTTGGGTAATTTTATATTTTTTTTTTTTTGATTATATAATTCAATTGAATATTAAAACGCCAATGAGATTTAAATATTAAATTTACAAGGTTTTCGTAATCCGAAAAATGAATACGAAATAAATAAAAACCAAAAAAAAAAAAAAATTTAACTATTATTTTTTTTTTAAATTGTTTTTACATAAATTATTATCTTAATTTACGTTTATTACGAAAGTAATTTAAACAATATGCACTAAAATAAAAAACTTACCCGATTATTCGGTTTTTAATTCTCAGAAAAAAAAAATTTTTTTTTTTTGTTTTTAAAACAATTCATTAAAAGTTATACAAATAATAATATTTATTGTCAGTTTTTTTTCTCTCCATTTTATAATTTATATTAATATTATTTCTACTTAAATTCATTTAGGTTATATTTAAAAGTCCCCACAAAAATATGTATAAAAAAAATTATATAATTTTCAAGAACCTTATCAAAGCGGTAATCAAATCATATATATTTGAAAAAGAAAAATTGAATCTCCATTGAATATAAATTCATCAAAAAAAAAAAATGTTTGAATGCTAAAAAAAAAAACTCTTTCCACTCCTCAAAAACAACCAAAAAAAAAAACACCTTGCTTTATCACGGATTAAAGTTAATCAATATGTGATTCATGGATTTAAAGAAAGCATAATCATTTGCATATTTCAATTATAATAAACTGCCATCTCTAAATCATAAATAAACGCAATTGGAAATTCAATGCGAGTATTTTTGCGCGTATTTTATTTTTAACTTCATTACACCTTATTAAATTCGCACAAAAAAAAAAAGAAAAAAGTCCATATGATAATGGAGGATACCCTTTTTGAAAAAAAAAAGTATATACGTGCAATTTTTTTTGTTATCTTATTTAACGAATTTCATTATATACGACAAAATATATTGCGGGATTTGTTTTTCTTTTTTTGCTCAAGACAACTTTTGATAAGAGAGATTTTATTTGATTAGGGATATCCTATATGCAACTTCGCTTCCTCATTCCTTTCCTAAACGAAGTACGTTTGTACGTTTTTTTTTTTCTTCTGTTACCCTTCATTTGATTCTATCCAGATTTTTTTGCAAAAATAAAATTCAATTGCCAAATAAATGCAAATCTTTTTAGTAAATAATTGTCTTTTTAAAATCTTAAAAATTCCCTTGTGACAACCGAATATAGTTTTAAACGCCAATTCTTACAATTTTATTTTGTTTTTTTTTTATTTCTTGAAATTCTATCAAACAACACATTATATTCCTTTTGGGTCTTCTTCATATAACATATCCAAGATCTTATCGAATTTTCAGTGTACCGTTAGAAAGAACTCTTTGTAAACAAAAAAAAAAGAAGGAAGATTTCTATCTTTTTATTTAGTGTATTTCATTGTTAAAGGTCCCGTTTGGATATTGATAAGGTCCCGTTTCAATAATTTTACTTTCACATCAAAATAGTAGCCCAATTTTAAAATTAAAAATAGCATACATTTTAATTATGGTATATGACCGCGTTTATAGGCGTATGTATAGTGTAAATAGTTCAAAAATTGAAATTACCTTTAGTATACCTGTCTTTGAATAGTCTGATGTTGACCATACTACTAATTACTTTTGTCAAGGAAAGAAAAACTATAAATTCTGTTTCAAAATTTTGTTAGATTTAGAAGAATAGAAACAAAATCTATCTATAGATATGTATATATAAGTAAATCTTATCTTTTACCTGAATTTCTCTGATGATCATAAAACATTTAAAAAAAAAACAGAAGAAAAGAAAATTTTACAAGTGATACCAAAAACAATGGGAAAGAGAGGTGAAAGGAAACAATAAAACATTTGAGGATCATTCTGAGGATCTTCAGGAGAAAGTAATAAAATTTGACATTCAGGTGATAAAGTTGCAGGACAACATAATTTTTAGTTTTTTATTATGTTCTTTTTTGTTGTTATTACTAAATATAATATTGTACAAAGCGCCAAGTTTTCACTTTTTTGTTTTGTTTTTTTATTCACGCGATACAACAATATAACATACAGAATAAGGCTGCGCTTGACTTTATACTGATCGTATCCAAATAGAACATCACTCGTAAATTCTTAAGATGACGGGTTAGATGGCTTCCTTTAGGTTATACTTTTTGAAAATAAAGAAAACGATTAGAAAAACAAGAAAAAAAAGGGAATAACATATATTTTTATGAAATTAAAGAAAAAAACTTAAAAACCTCCAAAAAAGAAACAAATAAAATCAAAATTCAGGTAGTATACCTATTTACTTGCGTTTGGTTTGTTAAGATATTATAATTTCTTATGAAAATGAAACCGTCTGCGGTGATGATGATTATTATTATGATGAGATCTTTTCATTTTGGGATGCCATAATTTTATTATTATGACAATGTGAGGGAGCAGACAAGTGCGACTGTCAACAGTAGCCGTGCGATAAAATTTCTGTTTATAGCACGAGATGAATTAATTCGAGGAAAACGTGAATTTCTTGTGAATGAAAAAAAAAATCTTGTGATATGCCTGACACACGTGCATTATACACTATATCTTAAAGGAAAGAAAAAAAACAGAAGATATTTAAACGCTTTCCAAGAAATTATGAATCTTATTAAATGATAAATGTTTGTTTTTGAGAAATAAAATGTTTTTAATTTCACTCCAAAGGCAACTTATACAATTATTATTTTACTAAAATAAATTTTAAACCTTAAACATTGTCTTATTTGCATGTTTTAATTGATAGTATATTTCTGTTAAATCGGTTTAACTAAACTAAGAAAATTCAGGAAAATATTGGTTCAAAATATGTTTATACTTTAAAAATTAAGGGAACATTTTAGGAATACAGATTAAGAATAGGAACAACGCAATTTCGAAGTTACGAATTGCTTAGGCGATTAAGACGATCTTAAAATATATCGAACAACCCGGTCGTCCTGAATCAGATCAATATATTTAACAATATCTGAAAGATTCAGTTCAGTTTAAAGAAACCATATCATGCGGGGGTATATATGTATTTAGGTGTCCTTAAACTAAGTATTCAAAGTATGTTAATTAAGTTTAGGTCGGTTTAGTTCTTTTCATGGAACTTACGCCTACAATTTTACCCAAGGAAAAAATTTCATATCGAGAGCTAACAACTTAATATTGTGATTTCACATTATTGGGGATGAGTATCGATTATTACTACCCATCAGTTTTTTCAGTAAAAGCTGTATATTTTGTAACGATCTTGCTGAGGATCGACTAGTGCTCTACCGCTAGACTATCGTCGTCAGCACACTAGACAGTACATTTTTATAGCATTTGATAATTAGTTAAATTTGAATAAAAATAGTTCGAAACATAAAGAAATTATTATATATTTAAGCTTAGAGTATATGTATACTCAAATTTCTCTCTGACCGTAACGGTTTAAAGAAAACATAAAAATAAACATTAAGTGAAAATGGTTTTAAGTACTATTAAGTACTATTTTTTTTTTTTTTTGTAATAATACACCTTTTGTTTTGTTTAGTTCTCATAATTATATTGTAAACAATCCTCTAAAATGTAAAGCTTATCAAAAATCCAAAATAAATTAATATACTATATATAGAAAATCGTGTATAGTGGGGATCGACGACCGTTATATACGTGCCCTTCTTTATGATAACTTTTTCTATATGCGTGTTACGAAAAATTCAATTCACAAAATAAGAAGAAAAAAAAAAAACAAAAGAAACTGAACCGAAACTCTTCTCGAATTTCAAATTGGCTGCGCCCAAACCCAATCCAATTTCCAATTCAAACATAAAAGAAGTACTACATTCACTAGTAGCAGCTAGTTTTCTAGTCAAAGCACAATCATTGATGGGTATTTTGTTTCCCATCAACTTTGGACACCATAAATTTATATACTAGAATCGAAGAATCGAGGTCAAAATCGATCAATTTTTTTTTTCTTTTTTCCGTCAAGATGATGAATGTTCGCGACACATTTCGACTAAGAAAATAGAATTATTATGTATTGTTTTATAATGGGACTATGCCACTGACATTTTTCTCTCTCTCAATATATGAAATCTGAAAAGTTCTACAAGTTTATAAGCGGCTAGACTCCTTTAATATATCTATAAACAAATATTGAACCCAAAAATAATTATTTACGCATTAAGTCCAAAAGTTTTATGCATTTAAAAAGAAAACTGATTAGAATTATTTTGACATTGACATTGTTTTTTTCTTTTTTTGTCATCGATGTTGATTCTATACCATGTCGTCATAAGATGCAACACAAAATAAAATAACTATATATATATATATAGATATATATTTTACGCAATTTTCATCGGACGTGCAAAGATGTCAGCCACATTAGTTTCGCCGTTATTTTCACACGTTTCGCTCATTTTGTGTATCAGTCAGTTACCTTGCACGTTCTTGAAAGCTAAAGATCCAAATGGAGGGACCATTATCATGCTTATGCTTCTTTAGTATATATAGTCCCGCAAGCTATATATATATATATATATGTTATTATTATTTTTTTTTTTTTTTGGAGTTGTATGGACCAATATCTAACCTAACCTATCCCGAAACTTAGTTTTTATACCTCATGTGTGAACATCACTCTTAAAAATAAAAGGCGACGAACAGAAAAAAAAAAGAATTTTTTTTTTTTATTATGAACAAACGAAACGGACGAACGTGGTTTGGCTACGGCTGCTGATTTCTGTATGGGAACAATGTTATGTATATAAGTTGCTCCTGTCGTTATGGTGTTGTTGGTTATGTTGCAGTGCTGCTGCTAATACTCCTCGAATATTGTTACTCTTATGTTATGGGTTTGTGAACGTGATATTTTGATTGGGTCGTCTTTTTCCATTCATGAAATTGACAGGTTTTACGGGATCATACGGTACATGTGCGGTTTTTTTTTTTTTTTGGATATAGGTATATAAAGAAATGAAAAGAACAAAATAATAATAATAATAATAATAATAATAACAATAATAGCATGTGTATAAAAAGGAAAAAAGAGACATTCTTCAGGTCGTCTGCAAAACTGATGATTCTTTATCATACAAATTTTCATTTGATTTGAAATTCGTTTGGCATACTTTGTTAAACAATTTGTTCAAAGATTTAAACGTGTGCCATTAACAAAATCTAAATAAATGTCAACAAAACAATAAAAATGGACAACATTTTAACAAATTATCTTACAATTCATTCGTTTTATGTTCTAAAAAAAATGTTTAGAAAGACATACCAACAATATTTCAGTATACGATGTGGTTTACAAGAAATAAATTAATAAAGACAAAATATAGTCGCACAAATTAAATTCAAAACAAAAAACATTAAATGAATCTATGCTTATGTACTTTAAAATTTTCCATATATTATGAATTATTTTCAAAGTGAAATACATTCGCAAAAATTGTTAACGCTAAGAAATATGTAAATTAACAATATTTTTATATAAATTTTGAGATACTTATGTACAGAGGAACGAACAACACATCCAACATTATAATTTAATTTGGAAAGAGTTAAAAGTCCCACACACTCTTTGGCGGAATTATTTACTTTAAAAACAACAAAAAAGTTATTATGGTATAAAAACTGCCTTGTATGTACATAAGCGAAGAAGGTGTATAAAAAAGAAAGAAGCCTGCACGGAACCTCTTTTATATACATATATAAATAAATTGGAGCCTCTGAAAGTCAACGATAAGAGTGGTAGAAACCTGGATGTTGTATACCAACGTCGCGCGTTACATAGGCCAAAAAGTTTTGTTGGAGTTGACTTGTTGATTTGTATGAGGCGTGGTCGCATCAGCAGAATATCAAATAGTATATTCCGAAATGGCAGGAACGTACGAAAAAGAAGAGTCCAAATCATTGCCGATTTGTATGTAGCTTATGTTCTATAGCTGGATCTGGCTGGATATGGTAACACAACAACAACAAAAAAAAAGAAAAAACAAGAAAATACCATCGCAAAAAGTTTTTTGGGTTTGGAATTCATTTTATTTCCCATAATATCATATTCTTCCATATAGAAACTTTTTCTGATGATTCTCTTCTTATATATTCGATGCCATTCGTTATGTGACTATAGTTTTTTTTTTTTTTTTTGGTTATATAGTGTTGTTGATTCATGTAGTCACGTCCCGCCCATTTACGAAACTTACCGAAATGTTCCGATGCGTGACTCTATTTAAAATGCCACTGGTGTGTTTTGTACATGACTGGTGGATTTTCAGGCTAGGCTGGTTCTTGTTTTTTATATACAAGAGATGTTAAATTCCCCCAACATTTTCAACACACACACACATCTATAGGTATGTTGAATATACAGTGCTTCAGAGGCGCGCATATCAGTTGTATATGTACACTAAAAAAAAATAAAATCTATACTAAATTTGTGTGCTGTATTTTCGTTTACTATATCGCAGCACTGTGAGTTTTAACAAGGCAAAGAAAAATGTATGTATACAGTCGAAGGTAACACAATGGGCAAGTGCGCTAGGCCAGTAATAGAACCAACCCCGTTCTCCTTGAATATATATATGATATTTTGGTTGGAACACCAACTCTTGTAGTTTACCATCAACAGCAGCAGCAATCTCTATATAGAAAAAAATTGTGGTACTTTGGCCTGTTTGCGTTCATCGCGTTTCTGGTGTTTAGTTTCGATTGTGACGTGAATTACTCTGCACGTCCCCTTTTCTTGTGGCACTTTTTTAAGAAAAAAAAAATATTATTATTGTTCTGTAGCGTACAGTGTGTACGTTTAATATTTGGATATTGTTTGATGGTGCTTCGTGCGATATAGGAATCGCATTATATAGTGATGTTGTACTCTTGTTGTTTCTGTTACTGTTGTTTTTCTATTTGTTATTATCAAATCAGCTGATTACATGTGTGCGATGTACTCTAATAATATACAGTGTACACTATCGAATCTAAATTAAATCGTATTTGAGGTTGAAACACTTGAAACGTTCGAAATTTGTATGAGAAGGACTTCGCTGCTACGTGTTACCAATCTTTGATATCTCCGTCATAAATTTTTGAGTTTCAAATATTTTATGGTACAACAGTGGCACGTTCATTTACTAAAAAAATATATATATATATATATAAGGAAATATAGTTTAACGAAAGTTTACCATAAACTATAATAATCAATTAGAAAATTATATTTCCGGGTTGTGTTTAGTTCCTTTTTCGATTTTGTGGACAACAAAATATTAAATGTGCCAATATTAATTATTAAGAAATGCGTGTGCGAGTGATATCAAAATGATTTTCATTAAATATGAAATTTCAAACTATTAAAATGTTTTACTAGAAGGAAAATTATCCTTAATCGAATTTTTTATAAAACCGCGATATAAACGTGAATTTAAAAAAAAAAAGAAATCCTTTTTCCTATTTCTCCAATAATATGAAATAGTGTGAATAGTGTTCTTATATAGTGTTTAGTGTGATTCATAAAATCAAATTTAATATAAATTTTTTTTGATTTGAATTCCTTTTATATTTTCGAATCAACAAAATGTTACCATATCAAGCGGTAGCTATGGACTATGCCGGTTATCAAAGGCAGGGAACCGGTGTACCAGGTGGCCCTATGGCGATGGGATCGCTTGGGATGGGCGTTGGAGGATCGCCCTTCACACACTCCTGGTTGGTACCGACTCAGGACCTGTGTGCTGTACCATACAAACAATTGCCAAATCAACATCAGAATACAACGATGCATTCTAACCAACAGTCACTTGAACCTGGGCACGTTTTATCATGATGTTCATTTAAACCAAAAAAAAAAAAAAAAAATTATAAAAAATCCTAAAATATGTTTTTTTTTTTTTTTTTTTAATTTAATTCGCGTTTGTATAACAATTTTTATTCATTTTTAACGCTAAAAATTACTTTTTTTTTAAAGAATTAAGTTTAATTGAATTTTTTTTTCTTTTTTTTTGGTTTAATATCAATTTTAGAATATTTTTAAACACTCTGTCTCAGTCTTTTAAAGTTGGTCAAAGTTAGTTTAGAATGTATTAATTACTTCTCGAGAAACAGTTTCTTCGATTTATTTGAAACGAAACACGGTTTATTAGTTTGAGTCCTTTAAAAATTAAGAAATTTTTCTTTATAATGTGCTCTATAATCATTTGCTTCAAATTTAATGTGAATTAACAAATTTAATTAAAATTTTCATCCTTACTTATATTTTCCAAACTAATTGATTATCCTTAAATCTTTAAATATTAATAATTCAGATGCATTTCATCTTAATTCAGTATTTTACTATCTGTATGCAAACGATTAACCTCAAACTGCACAAGTTGTGAAATCGATTACGATCCTATAAGAAAATTTCTATAAAGGACTTATTCAATTCGTATCGATTAATATATAGTTGTGTATTATTCTTTCCATGAAAGACGTAGCGAATCCCGTTATTCAATCGAATCGAATAAAGGACATATCATAAAGAAATATGTTCCTTGTTCTATTTAGTATATGTATTTCAAAACTGTCGTTAATTTTTCCTGAGTGAACGAAATGAAAAATGAACCGAAAGCATTTCGATTTCAGTTTAAAAATTCATATTTAAGATATTGGAAGACTTTTAATATTGAAAAGTTTCAGATCCTTTCGTAGTCTTGTTTTTTAAATAGATAGATTAAATAAAATCTATCCTATATTTCGTTTTTTACATTAACACGCTGTTTAAAAGAATCATTATAAATAAAAGCCTTTTTCTTATCTTAATTTTCATCTTTAAATTGTATTCATTGGAAAATTATAACCGAAAATAAAAGCTCAAATCACTAATTCGCTGGGATTCAGTTTTTAACCTAAAGTCCTTTTTCATAAAGAAATTAAACGAAAATAAGTTAAACTAAACAAATTTGTGTGCTTAAAAAACTTTTCAATAATTTTAAGTGGAATACAATTATTTTCTAAAACAATCATACTAAACAAAAAAAATCTATTAAATTAGTTTCTTTTTAATTAAATTATAAGAAACACCATTAAAAATCAATTTCACCTAAAAGTCACAACTCAACATTTTCTTCTGTATAAAAAAAAGCTTAAATTTTTTATATTAATTAAAAACAATGTGTATTTTATAATGTTTTAAGGAGGTGAAATTTCCACCTTAAATAATTCACTTTTATTGATTGGCGGTATTTTTTGTTCGTTTTTAAAAACCGCGTATATACACACATATGTGCGATAAATCTTAAGGATGTATTATTAAACAATTGAACTCTATAACCCACTCAGTAAATGTATAGCAATCATTGAACTCGCTTGAAGATCTATAAAAACAAAAATTCTTTTCAATTCGATAAGAAAAAAAAAACAACAACACAAGTATTCAACACACACCTTGTCGAACTAGCAATTCTAAACGATGTATACGAGTACGTAAGTGCGGTTGCTAGAAACTAATGACATGGATCTGATGGTCCAGAAACAACCAAATTAGATGACTAAGCATAAAAATGCATCTGAAATAGTATAACTTTCGCATTGTATAGTAGCCAATCGAAGGTCCACTTCAATGATGATGATGATGATGATGATGAGGTGCAATTGTTGCAATTAGTTATGGTGCCACTGTATATACCGTGTCATGTAGGTGTATTTTAGATAGTTTTCAATAATCGCGGTCTAAAAAAAAAAAATAACACATCGCGATGACTATTGATATTATATCGATACAATTTAACTTTTTGACTATATAGAAATAGTTATCGTATTTTTTTTTAATTTCACGCCTAGTTGAGTGAATTAAACAGATCCAAGAATATCGGATCCAATTTTTCGATCGATTTTCATTCTTTCTGATATTACAATATACATATATAGTTTAATATGACTCTTAAAATAGTTTCCATGAACAAGAACATTCAGAAAAGTTTCAGTTAAAAAAAGATTTCATTAAAAAAACCAAGACAAGGAAAAATTTAATAATGGAAATTTTCAGCATACTCTCGATATACTAATGAAAAATTGGATAAATTATATTCGAAGAAACTGTATATATTCACACGTCCAAAAAGGGAACCATATGGGATTCCGACTTCTTCATTTCAAATGAAAAATGGTCCAAAATATAAACGACGAGAAAGAAAAAAGAATCGCTAAGGAGGGCAAAACTCTATAAGAAGTGACAAATGAGGACATAAGTGCCAAACATACCGAAACTAAATAGAAAAAAAAAATGTTGTACACATTATATTCTCAAAGCCCAATCAATCGAATTGAATTGATAAATCGATTTTTGTTTATTCCATTTCTTTTTAATATTAGAAACAAATTACCAAATTATACCTGATTTTTTTTTTTTTTTTAATAGTGAAAAAACTGTTACAATTTTTATTTTTATAATTAAGTAGAACGAATTTTTGTATATGTAGAAAATTTTCATATATCCACAATGTTTAGAAGGGGATTATTTTGGTGTTATATAAAAATTTAGAATTATACGAATTTGGTTCTTAAAGTCCTATGATAGACTATTGTGAAATGTTCTTTTGATCAATACAATTAAAACGCGGTCTAAATAAAAGATTATTCGCGCATCTATATCAATAGAAGAAAATTTTAAAGCGGATTTATGTAATTCGCATACGCATGACTGACTTTTTTTTCTGCCATGATACAAAACATCATCTGATTATATGATCATGTCACCAAAAATAATATCAATCGATCTTTGAATATATAGTTTAATAGAAAATAAAAAAAAAATAAATAGGAAACATGCATAAGGATTTAATCTGTACAATTCCCATGAAAGTTTCATGAAATAAGAAATTTAAGGTACTCTATGGGTATACATTTTTTCCTTTCTATTTCAGGGGGGGAAGTTTAATGGATATAATAAGACTTAGTAACCACAAAACATGCAATTAGTATTGTATATGGTTAGGAAGGTGCGATAATAAAAATATCAAACAATTTTAAGGGGATTCTTGAGATTCTTTTAGAGAATTTTATACAATCCTGTACAGTTTCTATATGTTTATAGAAATTTTGCACGATTTTAGTTGTTTTTACTTTTAAATGTCTTCATTCATATTTTTATTATCTTGTTTTGCCATAAAACTTTCTTAATTCTTTATTATTTGTATAACATTCTATTTTACGTGTATACGGTTGATATACGACTATAAGAATAGCCTGAAGGTTTTTACATAGTGGTAATTGCTATTTTACAAGACAATTATTTGTGATTTTCGCGATTATAATTACTCGCGAGATACTCATTAAATTTAACAAATTAAGTCATAAACAGATGGTTAGAGTAATTTGGTGGTTAATTTTTGTTACATCATATTATAGTAATTTGGTTTTGTTTAAAGAGGCTAGGAGAAGATATTTAATTCATATAAATATCTTGCCTATAACTATAACTCTTAAATAAGAAATGCGTATTTGTGTGGGTGTTAAAATTTTATTAATGCAATTATAATTACAAGTTAATTCAAATATATAAAATTAAATGTATAAATTAATATTTTTTAATAATTAATAAATTGTCGATAAACATATTCCGGATACTACCTCTTATAGGGAAAAGAGAAATTCACAGAAGTTTTAAGCACTTATAGTAACAATACAAATAATTGGCATTGAATGGTTTAGAATTTTACTATATTTTATTATTTTAGTGATATTCAATTTATAGAAGATCAAATGAGTAGCTTAAAAAATGTTTCAGAGTGTATCTTTTTACTAGTAATATATTAGTCTGATACAATTTCTAGTTCTTTGTTTAAAAACTCTATTGTTTATTTCGTAAAGTTTAGTTTATATAAATCACCGAGCTTGATTAAGAAAATTACTTTCACACACAGCTCCAGTTTATTAGTTTAATGCCCGAAAACAGTTTTCTAAAAAATAGCTTGTGCTTCAAAGGCATGTCTCTTCAAATAGGCTAAGAATATCAAAATATCTAAAATAAGATGTATCAATCTTATTAGAAAACCTATTTTTGGACTTTCTTTGATAAATTTTAGTCAAAGTTATGTTATATTTGTGACTTGGTAAATCGTCTTTGAAGTGCATGTAATTTAAATTTTAAGAAGTTCGGTAGTGTTTTTTCGGTTTTATATATTTCACTTTATATGCACCCAGAAAAATTGTAAAGTTATTGGCTCGATGTGACAACTGAATTATAGTTCTCACAACAGAGTTTTAAGTTCTCACATATAAAATTCAGTTATCACAATAAAAATTCCAGTTGTCACAACTAGACAATAACTTTACAATTATTCTGTGTGAGGTTGTGATGGTTATTCCATTGATCAAGACTCGGAAGATTTCACGTACAGAATATAAGTTTAATAAAGTTTAAGTCAAGAATCCTTCATAATTGATCTATAGTTAGTATGAGTGTTGCTCCAAAATAACTTATGATTACAGGTAACCCCCGAAGGACACGATTAATTGGTTCCGTCTTCTTTGAAACCGTGTTGTTTGAGACTACAAAAAACGGGGTTCCATTTCAAATGTGAAAATAAAAAAAACGTTACGTTTTTAATTTTTTTTTTGTTAAATATGAAACTAAACATTTTCATTTTTTGAATTCATTGATTTTTCAAATTTCGTGATAAAAGTTATAATTCCCTTATAATTCTGAACAATTTTGCCTTTGATCATAACTCTCTATTTTATCAAACAAATGGCATATTTGGAAATAATTTTATATCAAATAATATACAGTGTCTCAAAGTAATATTGGAACAAGCTGAAATTAATTTTATTCAAAGTGTTTTTAGCCAGAGATAATATATTAGAAAATCGGTTTTATTTTTTTTTTTAAACTTTTATTAATATGCAACACAAAAATAAAAAGTAATAATTAAAAATCTGCTATTTAAAGAAAAATAAACTAAGATATTAATGCAAAAGTAAAATTTAGCCTCAAAGATATAATGGAACACGTCATTAAAGTCGCGAAATTGTTAAGTGGAATTGCAGCTAATTTGACTGATCTCGATGAAATATTCAGGGGTATACCTTTTTATGACTTTGGCATTATTTGTTGGATTCTGGAGTGAGCGGTTTAGCAAAAAGCTATAGTGTGGCGTTAAAAGGTCCTCAAATCACGGTTGACTGAAGAAAATTAATAGTTCTTTATACAAAAATTGGTAAAATTGTTCGGGAAATATCGTCAATTGTAAATCGCGGAGCCACTACAATATTTAATATAATAAAACGATGCGAAAACATCACCAACTATCAAAATAAGGCCAAGCTCAGTGGAGGAAAATTTTCACGGACGCAGACGAACGATGGATAATTCAACAAACCAGGCAGAATCCCCACCTTAGTGCAACGAAACTAGGAGCAGAAGTAGAGAAATATCTATGGAGAAAAGTTATTCCCGAAACTGTAAGAATTATTCTAAGGAAACACCAGTACAATGCGTTCTGGAAACGAGTTGTATTCATGAATGAAAGCAAATATAATGTTTTCAGATCAGATGGACATTCATATGTATGCAGAAAGGCAAATGGGGAGCGTAAAGAAAAAAAAACTTAAAGTCAAGCGTTAAACACGGTGGAGGTTCAGATATGGTTTGGGGTGCTATGTCTGTAGCAGGCCCTGGAAATCTCTTCATAATAGATGGCATGATATATAAAATGAAGTATATAGAAATTTTGAAATCCAATGTGAAAGGAGAGTGGCGAAAAATTGGGAATAAACAATAATTTTGTCTTTTACCAAGCCAACGATCCGAAACACAAGGCCTACAAAGTCAGAAATTGGCTTTTGTATGACTGCCCACATGCTTTGGAGACACCACCCAGTCTCGGGATCTAAATGCTATTGAGCACTTATGGAGTCATTTGGAAGGAAAATTGAAAAAGCTGTCTATCTTTAACAGAAATCAACTTAAAGTAATGTAAAGGACGAATGGGGTAAAATTGAGCCTTGCGTCTGTCGCAAGCTGGTCGAGTCTATGCCAAGTCGTTTAAAGGCAGTTAAAAGACAAAAATAAATATAAATTTTTTAAAAAATATTATTATTATTAAGTTTAAAAAGTTAATTTACGACTATGTTCCATTATATCTTTGAGGCTAATTTTTACTTTTGCATTAATATTTTGTTTTATTTTTTTTAAATTGCACATTTTGAATTAAACTTTTCTATTTTTTTATTATATATTAATAAAAGTTTAAAAAAAATATAAGACCGATTTTCTAATACATTATTTCTGGCTAAAAATACTTCGAATATCATTAATTTCAGCTTGTTCCATTATTACTTTGAGACACTGTATGTATGTATTTTATTCCTTTTCAAAAGAATTACTCGAAAATCGTGTAGTTTGAAACCGTGTAATTCGGAGGAAGGTATCCGTGGTCTTTGAAACTCGTATTCTTCTAGTACCGTGTTCTTCGGGGGTTACCTATACTTTAAATAGAAATATCCGGAAAATGTTGATCAAGAATGTAACAAATCGTTACTAACGATTTTTTTCATATTTTATGGACATGATAAATTGTGTACCATTTAAATTTCTAATTGATTTAATCTGATTCTGTTTATTAATTCAGTTTTAACGAATCTGATTAATTCTTATATACAATTTTGGATGCGATTAAAAATTCTAATAATTGAATCTTAATTACAAGCTAATGTAATTATTTTCAATTAAAAAATCGAATTAGTAATCTTATATTAAGCGCCACCGATTTTTAAGAAAATTAAATTTTTTTTCTCTTTAAACTGAATTTTAAATTTTATGCGATTTTTAGAAAAAAAATTGAATAGAAAAAATTTAGGATCTGTTTTTAAAGATTTTAATGAAAAAAGGAACCAAATACCTATCATAGAACGTAATTTGAATATTATTCCAATGTCAAAATTTGAAATTTCGTTTAATCACCTTCGAGTTCTTTAAATGCCGCAAACCCATTATTCATCCTGTGGTTTATGGGGTCCGTTTAATTCAAACCAAAACCAAAAAAAAAAAAAAAAAACGAAACAATATTGTGGAGCCATACAGAATGGGTTATATGTTAACGTTCGTATAGATATATACCTTCTTTCCTTCATACCCAAATAATATAATTGTCGTTCAGTGTGTCATGGTAATAGATCTTAAAAGATTCCAAAAAAAAATTACTAAACTTTATAAATATAATAAAAACACCGAAATAAGAAGAAAAAAAAACTAAACCATATTAAATCTGGTAAAAAATTAGTGTGACAAAATGTATATATGTACTTTTGTGACAATTTCGTTTCATTCATTCCGAAAGAAAAACAACAAATCTTCATATGAAAAGGTCGTTGACGGATTTTCATATATTATTATTTAAGAAAAAAAAAAGAAATTACAAAATATTAGTTATCTTTTGAGATGATATGTAGTATACCATTTATACCATTACAAATTTTCCCATTCTGTGATCAGCCACGAAAATTTCATATTTCAACAACTTTTATAATAAATACGAAAAATCAAAGGAAAACAAAACGAAAATTTTCATTCATCACCTCATCATCTCATTTCATTCTCTTATTTTTTTTTTTTTGATGCGGCAAACAAACTATCATAAAAAGGTAATCTCTTGATCTGGCGGTACATACGCGGCTTCTATACTTCATATACTTCAAGATTGGCTTATATGTTAATGGAATTATATGCCATGGGCCTGTAGTTGTCAACATACAGACTCGAATGGATATTTTTTAACATCTTCTTTTTTCTTATATGTAGATCCCCAGGTGGATTGTACGTTTTAGGTAAAACTCGCGACTATACATATATGCCGAGAAACGAAATTATATGTAAAATATGTTTGTGATGAGCTCATTGCACTTAGTTTACATATTTTTAAAATATTTTTAAAAGAATAAAAAAAAATCCATGCATGAAAATGAGAGCAATAAATTAAACAATTGTTGTCGTTACTATTAGAGTATATACCTATTCTTTTTTTTTGGTTTTTTTTTCTGTTTACTATGTTATTAATATTAAGATTATTGTTTCTTCCACCTGACATTAAAATATGAAAATCTCATGTAATACATTTTCTCAGTGCTTTTTTATCTTTTATAGTTATTTTGAATATAGATACAGAAATAAAAGCAAATTCTAAGCATTCTTTTAAAAGTGCATATATCATAATGTATTATTTAAAAAAAAAAAAACAATTCCGAATACTAAATGTAATCTTTTTGACAAACAGAAAATACAACAAATAAATAACAAGTACCAACTATTTTATGTGATGTCAATCTGATGATGTAAAAATCGTGTTCTTGCATTTTAAATACCGCGTCGTGTTAAATATTTGAAATGTGAGAAAAAAAACTATGTTAATCATACTTTTTTTTTTAGCTAATTACGGTTTTTTTTTACTAGTTATGTACTCGCAATTTCTCATCTTAATTAGAGAGGCGCTAAAATTTTACATTTCAATTTAATTTCACATTGCTATAATACGATTACATGCCACGTATTTATTATTAATTGAAATAATTGTATTAATTTTTCATTTTACAATTAAAAATTCTTAAAAATTGTTTACAAATTTATTGAAAAATTAATTAAAATGTCGATGCAATTATAATCATAACACTTAATTAATTATAAATCGATTTAATCATTGCGAAAAAATCGATTATTAATAGAAATGATTTATTTCTTAAACTATTTTTGATAGAATCAATTTTGGATTATTTAATTGATTTCATCTTTAATTTTAGTCAATAATATTAAATTAATGGTTTTATGAGAAAAGATTTTCTGAAAAATTGTTTAGAATTCGTATAGTAAATCGTTTTTTTTTTCAAACATCAATAGCTTAATGGTGAGGCACTAGTCTTTCGAAACATAAGGTCCTTGGTTCAATCCTCGCCAGCTTACTGACAAAGTGCACAGTACTAATATCGGATGCTCATCGATAATAACGCTATTGTAGACAAATCGAAAATAAATTATGATTGTAAAGAGCCGAGAATTCAGGATTCGAATCAGTACTTTAACATTAGTAAAGTAACGAAATCTAAGCACTCGAATATGCTTTGACATACTTCTTAACCTATTCATTTTCCATTCTAAAAATTGTAAATTTTATAATATTTAAAGAATAAAAACTTATTTGTAAAATTGTAAACCATTCAATGCGAATTATTTATTTGTATTTCTAAACATCTAAAACTCCTATACATACTATACAAAGTTGTTAGCCCTCGAACCGCAATTGAACATTTGCCTTGCAAATATAGTCCGTGATTTGTATGTTCATATGTAAAATTGAAGGCGCAAGTTGTATGAAGATATGTATATTCGATCTAGCATAAACTGAATTCATATACATTTACTGTGCGGAAAATTACCATATAGTAAAATTAAATGTTTCAAAATTTTATCATCCCAAAAATATAACTTTAAAATATTGGTGTCTATACGTATACGTTCTATAAATTAGAAAGGACATATAACTTAAAAGTTATATCAAAGTTAGAATTTAAAGTTTTATACTATGACATTAAAATTTTTGGACAAAACATGAAGGAGGCCTATATTTATTGCATCTGGTTAATTAATAATCTTATTCAAATCTAACAAATATTCAACAAGTTGAAATCGATACTTTTTAGGATTGAAATTTTCAGTTTAGTAGAAGGGTTATTTTGTACTTCTTTAATTCAAAAATGAAATAAGGAGCTTAGTCTACACTTTCAAGGAATTATGGAATCTGAAAACGTTTTAAATTATTGTACTATATAATGACATTTCAAAGCGGTCCTAATTTTAGACAACTTATAAGTTTTTTATAAGTGAAACGTCGAGTAGTATTTTATATAAAAGGTTTCTTCACATTTATTTTAAGAATATTTGTCTGATTTGTCAACTTTTTTAAAATTACAAAAGTTAGAAATTTTAAATTTCATTTGATTGTTAAAAACCAGCGAAATCTATTATCTTTAGGACCCAAAGGAAGGGATTTTATATTTATCGTAATATAGAATGCGAATTGTTTAGAAATTACTTTTATATTAATTTTTAATTAATCTCAACAATATATTTTAAAGAATATTTTAAAAAACCTTAATGATTATTTTATGAAAAATACAAACATCAATCCTAAACTAGTTAAAATAAGAAGAAAATAAATTAATTGAAAATATTATTATATCATATTTATAGGATGTATTGACACCCTTATTTTGTAATATTTTCCGCATAACTAATGGAATCCCTTATCAAAATCCCTGAAATTCTCGAAATTTAAGACTCGAACAAATATATACGCAGAAACGTTTTGCAAATGCCAACATAATTACAATAAAATAAATAATAATACAATATATAAAAGATTTACTGACTTTTCCAAAATTAGTTCGATGAATTCGTTTAACTCAATTTCGTTTGAGAAAATTAATTCTAATCGGACACCTCAGCAATTCATTAAATATCTAAATTAGTATAAAAACTTAGAATTCACAAAATATGTCCTTATTTCTGTTATATTTGTTGGTCATGATCAATATCCGAGTCAAATATACTTATCCTCTTTTTCTATATATCCCCGGAAAATAATTAAAGTTTTGTGAATCCTTTGGGATTTCAAAAGAAGAAGAAGACTTTTTTTTATGTGGATATGTTGAATGAACTAAATATTTTGCGTCCATCAGGGAAGCTATATAGTATAATATTTTTTTTCTATATATACAATATATATAGGTAGGTATATATGCAATATCTCCATATCATACTTCCATCAATTTGTCCACTCAGCAGCATCAATGTCGAAGTGTTTTTATTTTGACCTGAAGTAATAAAATCATCCCAAAGGAATTGTTTGAATTTGGTTTGAGTGCGTTTACTATATTTCTGAAATTCTGGTGTCCATTTAAGGAATAAATAAGACAAATATAATTCTTGGATCCTTAAATTTTTTTTTTTTTTTAGTATATCCTTCAATATGGATTCTTCGGTATTATTTATTCCCTTTACGTGCTTGAATATGTATATATATACTATATATAGTATGTATAATCATGATTGTGTTGTGTAAGAGTGGTGATGATGGTTTATGATCAACAGAGCTCTCATTTAGAATATCCTTCGATTTTATACATTACGAGTAAAATAGTGTACATCTAGCTTGCCCACCCTCAAAAGACTGAGTGCCTTTTTGATTTTATGCGTTTATTTCACCTTTTATTTATTTTGTTTTTCTTTTATTTTTTTTTTTGGTTTTGTTGGTAAATCTTGTTTTTTTTTCTTTTTTTTTTGTATAAAATAATCTTAAATTTTTATTGATTGACTGGTGTTTTATTTTAGTTTTTTTGTTTCTTTTTTTCTAATCTTACAGTATTTTGGAATTAAGAAAAGAAAAATCAAGAGATGCAGCCAGATCTAGACGTGGTAAAGAAAATTTTGAATTCTATGAATTGGCCAAAATGCTACCATTACCTGCCGCTATAACTAGCCAACTTGATAAAGCTTCTATCATAAGACTGACAATTAGTTACCTAAAATTGAGAGATTTCTCTGGACATGGTGATCCTCCATGGAGCCGTGATAATTCGACTGGTAGTAAAGTATTAAAAAGTAAGTACAGCAGTTTTTTTTTGTTTTGTTTACTTTTATGCAAAAATTCGTATTTCATATATGGTTATGGAAATGGAAATATTTTCGTTTTTTTTTTCATTTCTAGGGGTGTGAAAATATATTCAACGAAGGGAAAATGAATAGGTCAATTGTTTTGGGGTGACATTTGTCCTTTTTGACAGCTGTCATATTATACAAATAAAATAAGGTCCTACAGAAATTGTTAGGATAAATAGTGTTTGCATAAAGAACTCTTTTTTATTTTATGTTAAGCGAAGTGCATTGATTGGATTATTTTGAATTTCGATCAAAAATAATGTATCTTTTTTTTGCGAAATATCGGAGGATATAGCGAAAAATTAAATCCAATAATGTTCGTGCTGAATAAGAAACTTAGCTGATTTTGAAACAGAACAAGAAATAAATATCGAGTTATTTGGAAAATTATGTATTAATAATTGGTTTCAATAGATTTTTTAGAAGTGTCCACAAAAATTTCTTTTCCTTTCAGTGATGTTCCGACATTATGAGATACAATAAATGTCATATTGTACAAAGTATTTCAAAACTCTTCTAACTTGAATAAAAATAATGCTCAGAGAATATTTTCGTGTTAAATCAAAATAAATTAAAAACACTATGAGCTTTGTATTGAAGTTGGGATTTTATAAACAAGTCTCGTAAGTCTAAAGCAGAAAAATACGAAAAATTAATTGGGATCAAAAGTAAAATCTCCTATAAGCTTAAATCTTCGTAAAGCGGAAAACATAATTTCCCTAGTTCGTTTCTGTGCATGACTTTAAAAATAAAAACAAACCATACTAAATGAAAATAATGAAATTTCTTTAGTTTCAAAAATGATTGCAAATATTTTACCGCGAATTTATTATTATTTCCTCTCTTATAATGAAGTGTAATTGCATTAACGCCAGTATTTCGTTTTTTTCGGCGAAACCTTATATAAATTAACAAACTACGAAGAAATGCAATCGAATACCTATTTTGAAAATTAAATTTAATGAAATTAAAAAAATTTCATGTCTGTCTGGTAACCTACTTTCATATGCTTGACTTGTCCACCAAAAATTTATTCATTTGGTTCCACAATCAAAATATTTGGTGTTCGAAACCAAAAATTTTAATCATTTGCCAAAAATTTTTTCACATTACTAATTTGTGACCCAGTTTAACTGTAGAAAATCGGTTTTACACATTTCATTAATTTTTTAATTGGAATTGTTTAGAAAAAAAAAAATAGGAATCAATTTTAACGGTTGCTATAAAAAATATTTTATGTAATTAGAAAAATTGAATCATTTAGTTTTAAAGATTAAATTTTGGAAATTTTAGAAATTGTACATGTATATGGTCTTATGAAATATTATCGATTAAGAATTAAATTAAGTTTGAACCATTTAAACTATCTTACACATTTATTCATAGAAAACATATGTTTGTTCAGAAAGTGTTTTTAAACACAGTCAAACGATGAAACATTAAAACCACTGTGCTAAATTTGCAAGAAGTCAATGCATTTTATATGCTTTGAAAAGTATTTGCATCAACTATACAGTAGAAGTCCCTGTATACTGTATGTGCTAATAGCAACATTTAAAAAAGACATTTTATAAAAAAATAATTGTTTTTCCTCTAGCTAGACTTGATCCAAATTCTTTTCCACACAACAGTCTTATCTTTAGTTTTCTACATACAGAAAAATTGTGAACGGAAGTTTAGTTGCCGCAATTGAATTTTAGTTGTTTCAATGGAATTTTCAGTTGTCACTAGCCAATAACTTTATAATTTTTCTATGTGTAAAAATATTAACGTTAACGTTGTAGACTATTTTATAATATTACATGTGTACCAATTTGGGAATTGTTTGTTGGTTTATAAAATATTTTAAGGATTTAATTTAAATGAAAACAAGCTATTGAAACTTCTATACAAATGTTCAAATCAATTTACTTTTTCAGAAAACTTTCTAAAAAAAAAAGCTATAAAATATGGGAATTCAGCGCCAGTCCTTTTCGTCCTGTTATATAATATTGCTTAATCCCAATACAGAATTATAAGAAATTCCATCAAATCAGAGCTATCAACTGGATATTCCATTTAATGCTATTTATCCCTTTTCAAAAGTCCAACATTTGGTTCTTCAAAGCAGAGCTTCACTTAATATCCTAAATTTTCTGATAATTTAAAGCTATGACCAGAAAATTTAAAGTTTTTAACGTCATATATTATTTTATATTTTTCGTACTTCATTCGGTCCTTATCAAGTCAATCCTAATACTGAATTTTCTGACAATTATTTAAAAACAGAGTTTTCAACTTCATATCCTTTTTAATCCTTTCCGTTGTTTTCTATAATTCCCTTCATTCGCTCTCTATCAAGTTAAATTTAATACAATTTCTTTTGAAAATTAGTTAGTTAGTTTTTAATTTGATGTCCTTCTGCACGACCCGTATCCTCCTTTAGATCCTGGCAAGAATCCACGGGCATCTTACTCTATGTACAGCCAATGAAGTCGCCAAATTTTAATAAAAATCGGGTAACACGTTCCTCAGTTATCCGAACTAAAATTTATGAACTTTAAATATATGAAGGGAAACTTGGGAAATTGTTTCATTTCATACAAGCTACCCGAAGTAGTATTCGAATTTAATTCATTTTCTTCATTGAAAAATTATGCTGTCCCAAATTTCATTAAACTCGGTCCATAAATAATGTTGCAATACTGTGTAATTTAAAAACAAAAAAAAATGAACTATTGTTTGGCAGGTACCCGAAGTTTTAGTCCAACTTCTGATAGAATACTTCTCATGTGAGAAAAACCGTTCGTACCAATTTTCGTTCAAATCGCTTAAAAAATACGGCTGTAATCTTGTTTATCACAGACGGACAGACGAATAGACGGACGGCCAGACAGACATTGGATAAAAATGATTGCAAACGATTTAGAATTTTCTAAAACGTGGAGATTTGCTTTCGATCATGATTCCAGTAACTTGTATTATTTGTATAGAAGTTAAAAATTTAAATCATAAAGATCCCGTTGATGTTAAACGAATCTCCTGATTGTACTGTTCTATCGATATCGATAGACCAATAACTTTTGGCTATTATAGTTGTGACAACTCAATTTTTGTTCTCAGAACTGATGTTTCAGTTCTCACAATTGAAATTCAGTTATCATAACAAAAAATTCAGTATTCAGAATTGGCCAAACGCTTTATGATTTTTCTGGATGTAGTTCTGTAAATGCAAAAAGGAGAAAATGTTAAACCTTCAAATTAAATAATTCAATTTAAAATTAGACAACCTTAAATTCGTTTGGATTTGAGAATTATTTCCCATACTTACTAAATTTAGGCACGAATTTTCATCATAAGCTAATACAGACAGTTTATAAAACGTTTCGGTTCTTATATTTTATGTACAAAACATTGATTAAAATTTTCATGACACTATCGTAATTATATTTAATGCAAGAAAATTTAAAATCGAGAATGCTTTGTACAATCATAAGTTAGCCTCATGAAAGGTGGAAGTTCTGGCGATCGTTATGATAAAAAGAATTTCTATTTCTGATTAAAAAACAATCAAGTTAGTTATTTTTCAGTCAGTTTTTCATATTATGTTATGATATTTTAATTTCAAAGAAATACCGAACTGAAAATTTCGTTTTTATTTTAATGTCCAAATAATGCTTGACTTTTTTGTTTAAAATATTGTATTTTTGGAATTCTTTTTCTTGGTTTTAATCGCACTGAAATAAATGACAAATCTAGCTAAATTTTAGTGATAAAACCAAATTAGTAAAGTCAGAATTGTATATTCGATACTTTTCAAAATTTACACAGAATATTTCAAAATTTACGATGGAACTTTCTCTATAATTTAAAAAAGTATAGTGTTCAACATATTTTGTTTAATTTTAAAAGAATTGTCATATACAAGAATTACTAAGTTATGTTAAATATTTCAAGAAAATTTTGTATCGCTAATATGAACTTATATACAAATAAAGAAAAGAAATTTTTTTTTTCCCAAAACTAACTGTTTTAAGGCGATCATTCTTCATCAAGATCGGTTTCTTGGAAACTTTCTAGACGTAATGTCACAAATTGAATACAAAATAATTTTTTTTTTTTTGAATAATTAATTCTGTTCGAAATGATCGACATTAAAATTAGTAGCGTAGGATCACGTACTCTACTAGAAGCCCAGGTGATCTTTATATGTATATAACTATATAGTTTTAATCCACCCTCACATTCGGTTCTTTATGAGTGCTCATCAATTACGTCAAAGGGGCGACATTTTAATTCTTGTCTATATATTAATGTATATATAAAAAGAAAACGAAAATGTTTTTTTTTTTTGTTTTTTGTGATCGGCGGCATTCCGTTTCTTTTTTCACTTAGAAAATGTTTTTCGTTTATTATTATTTTAATTTTATTTTCTACTATAGGCATCGTTTTTTTTTTCTCTGGCATATATGTCGTATATAAAAGTCTTCTTCAAAAAAAAAAAAAATGAAAAAAATTTCTGATTTTGAATTCAAGTAACGACACCAGCGATTTCATTTCCTTTCTCATAAAAACTCCATTTAAATAGTATTCAAGAAAATAAAAAAATAAAACTGAATTTCTTTAGTTTATTTGTTTTTTTTTTCTTTTTTTTTCATTTCGTTTAGTTCAATTCAGTTTGATATGCGGCCATTTTGAATTGTTTTTGTTCATACGATTATTATAATAGTGATATTATGATAGTATGATGTGAACAATTTCTATATATTTATATATATATCGGGCATAGCAAGGCGGGCATTTTGTTAACGGGAGCTTTTACCATGAGGGTGGAGTGTAGTTTTTAGCGGTTAAAATGCAATCGTGGTTCTAAGATAATGTGTGGCCCCATAAATGTAAATTCTTTGACTATTGTCATTTTATTTGGCTGCGATTGTCACTCAGAATCGTCAAAAATTTAATAGATATTTTGCAATTCAATGGGAAAATTATTGGAGCCCATTTATATATGAAAAATGGTAAAAAATATTTTCATTTCGGATGCTACTAAATGTGTGAATAAGGAACAGTTAGTTGGTAGTACAATGCGGGGGTGGTTGATTTTTTAATTTTTCAAAATAATATTTGAATTTTTAAAGAAAATTCTTATATATATATAGAGTTTGAGTTTGAGGTATAGTTTTTCATCTTCCATTTATATATATATATATCTTCTTTAATATCATTTGCAATGGCATGTGATGTGATGTCTTCTACCATTATAGAGCCCCGGAACTCCTATATCTTCATATATCTATATACTTCGAAAAGACAATGAGCATTTGTATTTCAAAAATGTTTTTGTTGAAAGAGTCGTGCATTGACAGAATTTTAAGTAGTGAACACCGCCATTTTGTTTTAGTGTTATGCCATAATAAAAAAAAAATACGAAAAATATATATATATGTACATATTATTCTTTTTTTTTTTTTTCTTTATACATACTCGTCGTGTGCTTCTATAGTTTGATTTTATTCAGTATGAATTGTTTTTTATTATTATTTATATATTTTTTTCTTTTTTTCACTGGGAATAACTTTTCTTAAAGGTGGATACGCCTTGTAAATAAAAAGAAGAAAAAAATTTATACCTATTCCCAGTTTTTATTAGTACAATGATTTCTTGACAAAAATTGTTCACAATATGAAAGTATTTAGGTTCAACAAAAATAATTCAGGAACATTTTTTTTTCTTACCCAACATATAAAATGATATAGAAATCATTACCGAAATGGGGAAAAATTTCAACGGAAATCCATAACAATTCCAACCATCAAACTTGCCTCTATCATCACCACCATCAACATCGGTCATTTCTTTATTCAATTAAATTGTGTATGCGGTCGATGGTCATCATATGGGCCACCTCCATTCAATTGTTTATCCTGGTATCTCAAAAAGGTTCTATATATACACTATATATAAGTATTTACGGATGAACTTTACTTACGGACAAATGCTCAGATGGGAGACTCTATATGGCTGTTAATCACCCGGCAATAGCTTTATAGTATTGTATGTTCGCATATTTGTTGGTTTTTCAATGTTGTCATTGCCAAAATACCCAAAGGCTCAGATGGATAACTCGCAGGGAAAATAAAAAATACAATTTAAGGGGAGTTTTTTTTCTTCTTCACAATGCATCAAATATATAGGACTATGATTTTTGGGATGGCTATTGTACTACCAACTCAAAAAAAAAATAAAGCAATTGCTTGGAGACTTTTTTAACAGATTTATATTTTTTATTATTATTGTTTTTTTTTTTTTGTAAGTTGTTATCTTTTTATCTGCAATGAAAAGAAGAATTATTACGGCTTAAGGTTAAACACTGTACGCACATATATATAAGTTTTTTTTTGGGTATTACCGCGGCTAACAAACAAAATAATGACCTGAGGGGGCGTTCAAGAAGGAGGTGAGCCGTTTATATAAAGTGATTTCTTTTCCCATTTTGTAATTGGGTTTTTTTTCGATCGTTTAAAGTTTTCAAATATTACAAAATATTGTCATCGATTTAAATAATTTATTTAAAGCTTTTTTCAAACGAATTTTGTGATTAATGGCTTCCTTAATTGTTTAAGTTTATTAGTTTTAAATGAAATTTTTCGTTAACGTTTAGCATATACGCGGTACTAAGTCTATATACGCAAGTATGAGAAACTAAATTGTTTGGTTTAATGACGAACGATATAAATCCACCTTGGCATGGTTTTTGTTTTTTTTTTTTTTTGTGTTTCTTTTCTTTAGAATGACGAATTTATGTCGAAAACAACGTCAAGGAATTCAGATTTTATTTTATGTATTTAAATTGATTTCTATAGATTTAAAAATATTTGTTTGCCAAGAAAATTAATTAATTCATAAGTCGTTTTTTTTTCTGATGGTTTTATTCAAGGTAATTTTTATATAATAAGTATATTTTACGAAATGATTCTCACGATCTAATTTTCTTAAGATACCTAATCTGTACCCAAAAACTATAAATAAGTGGGTTCTTTTTAAAATACTTTTCTCTATTTCAAAACAATTGAATCCATTTTGCAAAAAAAAAATTGGATGGTAATGGATTTATATACTCGTACGTCCTGAAGTTGAACTTTTCCCATTGCCAGTTTACTAATTATTCGAGGCTCTTCCATGCTCAAGTTAAATTGAAATGCATAGAAGCATTACAGCTAAATCATATTGCTAAGAGAGTATGTAGTGGATATCTGTTAAGCTTTAATAGCACTTCTAATGCTAAAAAAATATGAGAAAATGTTACTCTGGTATGGCCTTTCGGGTTGTATTTATCTGAAGTATTGAGTCATTATCATTTATAGTTTGAAAATAGGAAAATTTAATGTTTTGGCACAGGATTTTATATTCCATACACTACTATACTATATACATTATAAGCAAGTAATATTTATGGGTCACATTGAGTTTTATAATAGAAATAGGTAAAGATTGAAATTCTTGAGTTTTAATTCAGATATTTATTTTGAATAATCTACGAATTTTAGTCAAAATAATAATAAATTTACTGAAGTTTAATTATTAATTCATTTGACTATATAAATATATACAGACAGAAAAATCACAAAAGCTTTTGGCTAGTTCGGACAACTGAATTTTAGTTGTGAGCTATTAAAACTCAGTTGTGATAACTGAATTTTAGTTGTGAAAACTGAAAACTCAGTTGTGAGAGCTAAATTTCAGTTGTCGGAACTTCATAACTAAAGTTTAAAAAAGTTATCACAACTAAATTTTGAGTTCTCACAATTGTGTTTTCAGATATTACAACAAATAAGTCAGTTATCACAACAAAAATTTCGGTTGCTAGAACTAGCCAAAAGTTTTGTGGATTTTTCTGTGTGTAATATATATTTTTCATTTTCGAAATATCTACATATATAATCCAACTAAAGATTTCATATAAAATTCTATCATTAATTTTTTTCCCCTCTTTAGCAAGACGAAGTCCAGCAGTTGAATTATTTGAACAGCATCAAGGAACACATATTCTTCAGGTACAATATAATTATAAAAAAAATAAATAGAATATCACACCAATTGAAATTTCAGTCTCTCGATGGTTTTGCGTTAGCGGTGGCAGCCGATGGTCGATTTCTATATATCTCAGAAACAGTTTCAATTTATCTTGGTCTATCACAAGTTGAAATGACCGGAAGCAGTATTTTTGATTATGTTCATCAAGCCGATCATGCTGAAATCGCCGAGCAATTAGGTCTTAGTTTAGCAAATGCCCAAACAAGTAGTGGAGGAGGTGGTGGTGGTACAGGCGGTGGTTTAGCATCACCATCGTCAGGTGGTTCCGATGAAGGTGGAGGAGCACAAGGGACAAATAATCCCGATGGTAATTACTTTTTTTTCTTTAATTTTCCAAAAGCTATTTCTCTATCTATTTTTTTTTATCTTTTCTAAATTTCAAAACAAAAATAACACTATTTAATACGTACATATATTTAAAATATTTTCCCATGGAGTAAGTGAACTGTATCAATTTCAATATAAGGAGAAAAAAAAACTGAATATAAGAAAGATTCATGCCTGAACTGACCAACAACCGTAACTCATTAACTGATTAATTTGCCATGAAATTCTCTTTTAGTGATGTTCATTAACTTAACGCCTTTTTAATATATATAAGAATATGTAATAAATAGTTTTTCTTTTGCTATTTTGGAAACAGTGTTATAGAAGTAACCTTGAAAGAGAAACGATTAAATTGACTTTCTTGGTTGAAAAGCTTTTAAAATCAACTGGAATTTTCTTTCACCACCCTCAATTTGTTTATTATTTCTTAATAGATTATGTAACTCTATGATTTTTATGTTTTATTAATTACAGTATCAGCTCAAATGTGTTTAAATTCTACTAGTGCTTATAAAGGATTCGAAAGATCATTTTGTGTTCGTATGAAATCCACGCTAACAAAACGAGGATGCCATTTCAAATCATCTGGATATAGGGTAAGTCTATTTTTTAATTCGTAATTAGAATTAAAGTTCATATAAATCGTATAGTAATCGTAATTATAGGAAATGTCTGATATGATAACGAGAGTGTAATCACATCTTAAATAGATATGCGGTTAAATAAAAAAATATGAATAAAATCCGTTTTAGCGGCTTACCTTTTTAAAGATTAACAATATAGATTTTAATTTTAAATAAGAAAAGGTGTTAGAAAAGATATAAGAACATATATATGCATATACATATATATATTTGTATATATTTCCGGTAAATCATACCGAAATCACCTTCGTATATATATTTTTTTTCTGTATTTTCAACTTATAACGAATGTACAAGATTTAAGGGAAGATTATGTATGACATATGCGCGAAATATGGGAATCCTCTCGTCATATCAGTAGACTGCAATCACTTTTGCCCGTCGGCTCTTGGTTTTATATCTTTTTGTGGTAAAACTTATTTATGACAGAAGCTACCTTATATTTTGATTTTTTTGGTTTCTTTTTTATAAAAAATATGTCGCTTTGTGTTTTAGTTTTTTTTTTTTCGTTGCCGCCGGTAACGGTGTGAAAAGGTATAATTTTTTTTAATATGACAAATTATGAATGTTCTTTTATGACAGTAGCTATAAGAATATGTTTTACACAAAAATACAAAAGGTTAAGATTTTATTTTCGCAAGTTAAAAACACCCACTCCAACTAAAATATAGGTGACAAACAATTTTCATTTCTGATGATATAACCTCAAGAATTTTTCATGTTAAACACTTTTTTGTTTTCATAGTTTTGACTTTGATTGCCCAAAAATGATAAAATAAAAGAATTTGTAAATACTTACAATAAAATTTTATTTAATTATTTCTATGAAATGTTGGTAGACGAGTCATACCACAAAAAAAAAAAACTTTGCTACAAATTATGAATAATAATTATATTTCTTCAAATTTAGGCTTAGTAGAATGACATAGTTATCTTTTGGTGGTGGGTTCCTTTAAATTCTATTACAAAAGGTGATTTTCTCTTGTTGAATCAGAGCATGACATAAGATTTAAAAATTATTGCTATAGTTAACACCTCGATCACTTACTGTATAAATTTATAACAAGAACAAGGATGATATCGTGTTATAATCTAATTAAATATGTAATCGCACATGAATTCTCCTCATGAAATTTTGCAATAAGAAAATGAATTTCTTTGTATAAAAAACCCACAAAATTAAAACTATTTAAATAATAAACCTTTGTTGATAAAAAAAAATAAAGAAAAAAAAAATTCAATCAATTCCTCACTAATATCGCTTAACATAAAACTTTAAAATATTCTTCAGATCCATGTACACTATTTCTAATGTTGCCCCATAGTAAAAAACATATCATGGCCATTAGTATATAGAACCTAATTGTTTTTTATTTATATTATCATTATATATGCATCACATAATCTCATTTCTGTGTATACGTACACAAAACCCAAAGGAAAATTCCACATCACAAATGAAAAACCTGCATCTACTTAAGGGACTTTGGGAACTTCTCGCCATATATCCCATAGAAGATGAATACATAAGACGACATATATGAGAAAACTCATACGACATAAGAAAACTTGGATATTGTCTCTATAAAGATATATCCACGATCATATTATAGAACAGACTATCTGACACCTTGATGCTAAATTGAATGTAACAATAACATTATTATTATTATTATTATTATTATTATTATTTGGAAGGACGAAGAATCCTAGGGGTTTATCCCACATGTCCTATAAACGCGATATCTTTTGAAATTCTTTAAGCAGATAAAATCTTAATCATACAGTATACGTATATTCATATACACCGTACCTTTTGTGTACAATTATACAATTTATTTGGTTATTATACTTATTTTATATAATTGTAAGTTTGTACAAGAATTTTGTCTTCCGTATATTAAAATATATATAATATTTTTTTCTGTTTTGGGAAATTTTAATTGTACGTCGGTTAAATAATGACTCTCATGCAAGGATTCTAATGACTTTTCAACTTTAATTATATCATATATGAGATAAGGATTCATGAATTATATTTTATTTTTTAGAAAGGGAAGGATAAATATTTTATGTAGCGTGCGTACAATACACACATATTCTTTATAGGCGTTTAATCTGTAAAATCTCGCATCTCAAATCTCTTATGGTAGTTTATTACGAATATTTTATAGTTGTAATATACCTTAATAATTTTTACATATTATGTAATATTATCTTAAACATTTATACGTAAAACCATATAAATGCTAATTGAAGTAATTAACCCCATCAATTAACTAATTAAGTCGTGTGTACCCCATCTACAGGTAAGCGAGGTATCTGATAAAGGTATTACCAATGTTGGCAAAAGTGGTAAATCAACGGCTACCAATTATTCGGTACGTATCAATAAAATCAGTTTTTCCGGAATTTGAGAATCATTTCTAGAAAGAAAATTTGTTTACAAAATTTGCCTTTTTTTCTTTTTACATAATATTTTATATTTAATATAGAACTTTAAAATGATATTTGAATCAAATAATAAAAACTATGTTTAAGAATATTTTTATTAAAGAATAATTGGATTCAATCAAATGGGTGGAACTAAATTGAATCAAAACATTATTTATAGACTGTGTACAAGTAGTGTATCTATGAACCTATTTTTTCGTTTTAGTTCTATGGCTCTTAAAATTCCGTCGGTTAAAGAAAATTTAGAAAATTTATTTAACTATAGTCTATTTATGTTGAACGCAACAAAATGCACCATTTCAACTGATGTAGACTCTGAAATTAACAGTTTCCACGTTTTAATTTTATAGGTGCTGCAAATTAATTTTAATCGACAACTAGTCGATTTCGAAGTTTTTCTTAAAGTGATAATCCACTTGTAAATTGAAATAAGTCAATGAATGAGTAGAATTTTCGCTGTAATTTTTGTAGAGAAACTTGCCGTCGCGAAATTTGCACACTCATATATGGCTCTATTATACTTTACTCTAATAATTCTCTGCACACAGAAAAATTGTGAAGTTATTGGCTAGTTCTCACAACTGAATTTTGGTTGTGACAGCTAAATTTTTAGTTATCACAATTAAGACTCAGATGTCCAAAGTAGCCAATAACTTCACAATTTTTCTATGTGTATGTACTATATTGTACCTATTTTCATACTAAATTGTGTTTTCATCTAACTTATTCATAAGTAAATCCCTAAATATAATTTAGGTATTGCATGATTATATCCTTTTCTATAATATTAATTTTGCTATGATTTGGAGTTGAAGTTCCAACTCATAAGACTCGATTTTAACATCAAATTTGGCCTATTACGACAAATGTGTCCTAAAAAACTGACGATTAAAAATCCTATTTTCATGTTAAAAATTACAAATCAGAATTAAGTACCCATTCTAATATTAAGTTTACTTTTTTTCATCGAAATTAATAATTCGAATATCATTGAAATTATTTAACAAATTGTTAAAATTTATTTAATCTAATTTCATTGAGAACAACTTCTAATAGAAATGATTCGATAGTAAAATGTTCAATTTTTCTTTTTAATTAAATTATTTTTCTTTGTATTTTTTTCTTTTTAAAATGTTCAAAATTAATAAAAATTAAATAAAATACTAAAAATTAATACTGTTAAAAAAAAAAATGTTGGTAAAATATTTTAATTTTTATTAATTGAAACGAACAAAATCTATTTTAAAGAATATTTGACATTTCTAATTAAAACAATGACTGGTTTATTGATCAGTATCGAATATAACATAAATAAATTATTAAAATTAATTCAAAAATTTATATTTTTGTTTTATTTTTAATAATTTATTTACATTAAAACAATTATTTTTAGTACAAAAAAAAGAAGTATATAATCTTCTTTTATTCGCACACACTCTATCGAAGAAAGTATACTAAAAAATTTCTATTCAAAAAAAAGAAAATTCGTATACTGTAATAATTTTCTTTTTACAGATATTTAAATTAAATAAATTATATAACCAAACAAGAAAAGGCATTTTCTTTTATGACAATTTATAGAATATTTTTCTTCTTTTCTTTTTTCTTTCTATAATTTTTTTAGGTTGTTTTAATGTTATGCCGATTACGACCCCAATACACATTCTCTCATACAAGAAAATCACAACCCCCGCTACTTGGTATGGTTGCATTGGCAATAGCTTTACCGCCACCGTCTGTTCATGAAATACGTTTAGAATGTGACATGTTTGTGACCAGAATAAATTTCGACTTCCGAATAGCGCACTGTGAACCAAGGTATGTTATTTTTTTTTTTTTTTTTGAAAATGCTTTTTATATATACATATCCTAGGTATACTCAATAGGTTCATATAGTACCTATTTTTATTAGTTGAATATATGTTAAAAAGGAAAACAGAGTACTATAACCGCACCGAAATACGTTTTCTGCATTTCTTATTTTAATATTTCAAAGATCCTCTATTAATACATATTTCTGCAATTTTTTTTGTATACCCTTCGATTTTTATCTTATCACGATTCACCCTTGATTTCTTTATATTTTTTTTTAAAATTTATGTATAGTCACTTTTCCTTTAGTTAATCCTTTTCAAACGAAAATTCGAGGAAAATCTTGAATATTTCCTTTTTGATCAAGAAAATAAAAAGAGTTGTGTGACTCCTTCGATAAAGTCGTAAGACTTCTTAGTAAATTTTAGCATAATTTTATAAAAATAATATCCATATTTTCTTCAGATTTTATCGTATTATGATCAAAAAAATACATTTTCTATTGATTAATCGTTAATCAATGAATTTTATTACAATGTTTCTGGCAACTACCACATTTTATATGATAACTACTTTCTAAATATAATTAAATTTATTTCAATTTCTTCTTAAAACCAATTCTAGAGTAAGTGATTTATTGGATTATACTCCAGAAGAACTTACAGGTAAAAATTTGTATGCACTTTGTCACGGTGAAGATGCAACGAAATTAAGAAAATGTCATGTGGATTGTAAGTAACCATTCAATTAAAGATCTATCATCTATATTAAATTATGTTTTTTCATATAGTAATTAATAAAGGACAAGTTTTAACGCATTACTATCGAATAATGAATAAAAACGGTGGTTATACATGGCTTCAAACATGCGCTACAGTTGTTTGTAGTTCGAAAAATGCTGATGAACAAAATATTATTTGTGTTAATTATGTTATCAGGTATTTAAAATAAACATGATTTACATAAAATTAATTATGTATAACACAAATTATATTAAACTTTTCAGCTTGCGTGAAAATGAAAATTTAATATTGGATTGTTGTCAATTAGAAACACCAATAGAAATTATAAAACATGAAGAATCCGGTAATGGTGATAATGGTGCTGGTTCACCTGGTGGTGATCCATCAAACGAAGGTCATCAAGGACCGTCTGGTCCATCATCAGAAACCCAAACATCACCAAAATCTGATGTTGAACATCGTACAAGAGCACGTAGCCATAATAATAGCAATAATAATAATAATACTAATAGTACAACAACGAATAATAATAATTCAACGATGGCGGCATTAGTCAAAGATAGTATTAGTTCAATCACAGTAAATACAGATGATGTAACAATTACATTACCAAAACGTGGACATAAACGAAAAATTAAAGTTGATGATGAGATATCGGTTAATATAGACGTACCAAAATCATCACCGGTTATTACAATTCCAACCGATTCCCGTGAAATACCCAGACGGCATCCAACAGTTATTGAAGAACATACTGAATCATCGGTAAAATATTGAACATAAACAGTTTTAGTGAATATAATAATTAAAAAATGTCTTTTTTTTTGTATAAAGGTTAAAGATTTAGAAAATGCAATGTCCAAGCATTTACCGTCACCGAGCGGAAGTAGTACAACAACCGATTTTAGTACAGATGCATTATTAAAACAACAACAACAGCAACAGCAACAACAACAACAACAACAACAGCAACAAGAAAAAAGTGGCGCCATTCAATGGATCGGGGCACCACATACAAATCATCCATTTCATCAACAACCTGCACCAATGCCAGCCACAGCACTTTTAAGACAATTATATGCAAATCGTGAAAGTGTTATACGTGCAACGGCAAGACAAACTCCATCCGGTGTATTTTATGGTGATAGTCAAACTGGGCCATTACCGACACCGCCGGGAAGTGAATCGTCATTTGATAATCAATTCTTATTACATGGTCATTCACAAAAATCATCTGATGCATTCACAAATTTAGTTTCAACATATAGCGGCTATCATAGTACAATCGATTATCATAATGCGATGACTCCGCCAAGTTCCGTTTCACCTCGTGACTCCGGGAATGTTCTTAATAATGTTAAAAATCCATCCCATACAACAAACGGTTATGAATATACAGATCCATTACGTGGACAATACAGTACATCAGCATCTAGTGCTGTCGTTGATACACAATCCACAACGCCATCATTACCACTTAAGCCGCAACCATATTCAGCGGCAGCAATGCATCATCATGCTGCAACGAATACAATCGATGCATACGGAGGTACTCTTGAACCGCAACCACAATATTTCTCACATCACTCCAGTTTTCATTTGTATCATAAAGGAGCACCATCAGCCGGTTGGTATACAACACCCTCATAGAATGAACACGCATATAAATTACCAAATTAAATTTTTATTAAAAGAACAAAAAATAAATAATAATCTTCTGCGAAATAATATAATATTATATATTAAGAGATTTGTTTTGTACACCATTTATCTAGACACACGGTCCCATTACACACCCTTGTTTTCAATTTCAATCATTTCATGTAATATTTCCGAATTTTGTGCGACATTATCATAAAATTCATATTAACGACATTTTATTGACATAATTTTGACGGTTCCTAGTTAAGATACAAATTCAACAAGAAAACATAATATTCATGATGAATTTTGGATTAGTTCGGAGTTTATCTTAATGTGATCCCCAAATGGCAGGCAAGAAAATATCAACTGAAATAATATCGAAATATTTTTGATTTGTGAGTTCCAAATTTTAACTCAAGAAACACATTATCAATCAGTCTTTATGGTTTTCGTAAGGAACATTATCTTGTAGTTTCTTTTATGACATTAATATTATATCGAAATTATTTCACCTGTTCTTGGATGCTTGATTTTAAAAGATATTCTTATATGGAAAACTTCTGAGGGAGAATAAATTATAATTTTGATTGAATTATTTTGAAATTATATTCATATGGCATATGAATTTAATTCTATCAGGTTCTTATATACGCAGTATATATACTTCCTTAATATTCATTTTCATGTATCCATAATAGACGAGAAAACCAATCCTCATGTAAATGTTCAGTTAGACATACAAATTTTATTGGGTGTATTATTTCAGAACTCCAAGTAAACTGTTATACCATAACGTTCAGACTTGGAAATGTTATACAATATTATACAGGCATCCCTCGAATAACACAGTTAATTGGTACCGTGTTGTTGAAATTCGTGTTATTCGTTACTAATATTTTTTACAATTGTGAAAATATCGTTCCGTGCTATTCAAAACCGTGCAATTCAAAAGTCGATATCCATACAAATTTGTACATTTACAATAGTTCCAGAGAGAAGTAAGCACTCACAACTTTATGGAATGATACTAAAACTATTCTGAGCACAATGAAGAGAGAAAATCTATTTACGATAAGAACTGAGATTTTCAACCTTGCTTGATGCACTATGTGGTCGTTAACAGTAATATGTGTGTATACATTCGCAAATTCGTGTAATCCAAATCCCGTGTTATTCAAAGGTTGTCGCAATTTTTGACCGTGCTATTCGTGACTTCGTGCTATTCAAGTACCGTGCTATTCGATGGATGGCTGTATTATGCTTTCCATTTCGGATGGGACTCATTTGCCATATAGTTGCGATGCAGTTCAAATACTTTTTTGGTAGTCTTGTTTTTACACAGTATAGCAACTCTAAATATTGTTTCGGAATATTCTATGTTAGACTAGTTGTTAAACTACGAATATGTCAGATGCGAATTTAAACTGGCGTATCAAATTACAGACTTGTGAAATAGAATTTGTTGAAATTAAAACTTTAAACCATTCAATTCGGCAGCGATTTATTACAAGATTTACATTATAGATTTCTAAAAGCAAATATGTATCTTGCTGAATTTTTCTCGTTGAAGACAAGACAAAACAGAGACATCTTTAAATTACATCTAGATATGCAAACTATAATTAAATTTTTTAGCAGGTGTTTGAGTTCTGTCTTCTTATTTCATAGAATAAAGTGTTTCAATCAAATATTGTAAATGTAAGAGCTTGAATATACCGTGTTCAGAGCTTTGTGTCATTTTGCATATCTAGACGTAATTTTTAAATTATCTAAACGCTAAACGAAAAGGTAAACGAGATGATAAAACCGTCATTCGTTAGAGCTGATTTTTCTGCTCTACGTCGCCGTCACCGTAATAAAAATTTGTTGCCATCGATTTGAAAATAATTGTTTTAGTATATCAAAAATTTTAAATTAAAAGGACAAAGTGAGAGAAAATATGAAGGTGTGGAAATTTAAAAAATTTCTCGATTTTTTTTTTTTAATTAAATATGTTACATTAAAATTTGGTATTAAATTAATAGTAAAATGTCATTTGTTTTTTTCTTTTGTATATATTGTAACTTAAAAATTAAAAAAAGAAAAACAAATATTAATCTTAACTCATTAAAAAGGAGAACAAATATAATAAAACTCATATTAAGAACATTAAAACAAAAATATATATAAATATATAAAACTTTGAAAAGAAAAACAAACATTTTTAGCTTCTAATTTAAAAAAAAAACTAATTAAAAACTAATTTCCAATCAAAAAAAAGGTACTCAAATAAATCATTCTTAAGCTTGAATTTAATATTTGTCATTATTTTTTTATTTTTTTGTAAATACATAATTTAAATTAAAATTATAAAAATTAACAAAAAAAATAAAAAATAAATAAAAAAATAATAAATTAGGTAAAACATTTAAAAATTGAAAAAAGAACAAAAAATACATTAAAAATTATATTGTTAATAAAATTAATTAAATAAATAAATGTTGTTAAATATTTTAGTAATAAAAATAATAATTAAAAAATATATTATTAATATTAATTAAATAAGAAAATAAGAAATTCAAAAAAAAAGCAAACTTGTACGAAAATACTCAACAATTCATGGCATATATTTGTATTGCTCAAAAGATAAGACTTTTTACTTAATTAATTAATTTCTTCTTCATTGTTTGTGCCAAAATATTTTCATTTTATTTTTTCCTTTGAGAAAATTAATTGAATTTTTTTTTTATTGTCTTTAATTAAGTAATTATATAATCCTGAAGAATTGTACTCAAAAGTTGTTATAAAATTTTGATATTAATTTAATTATTATTTTTTTTTTTTTGTATAAAATATGATAAAACAAAACCGATATTGCTTCCATAAATATGTAGTACTTGATTATTTGGTTTCGAGCAACATATTTTGTTAATTTAAAATGGGATCCAAAGTAACATTTTTTCATATTTTTAGCATTAAAAAGCGTCAATACAGCTTTGCGGCTATTAACTATGCTGTGATTTAGCAATTATTTAAGATGCTTCGAAACATTTTAATGTTACTTGGGGAATTAAAAAAATGTCTTCTTTTTGTATTTTCAGATTTTATAAAACTTATTTAATTCTCTTTTATGACTGAGCCATAAGAAAAGTTTCTGGTTGGATTGTGGGATCAGAAGTTTCTTCATTGAGTAAAATCCGTAATCCGTAAGATGATAAAAAAGGAATTTTTAAAAATTCATATTTCGTATAGTTTATCGGTCAGGATCGACCTTTCTCAAATCTTGTCTTAAACAAATGTTATACCAATTTAAAATTTTTATATAACTTTTATTTGGTTGGAATTAGGACCTTATTGTGGTAATTCAAACACCTCTTCAATTACTACCAACGTTTCGTCTACTTTATTTAGACTTTTTCAAGGTTTATAGCGTGAAGTACACTATCGTCAAATCAAAATACTTAGCAAAATTCATTAAAAACAGATTAAATTCTTTATAAAGTCCTAATTCCGACCAAATAAAATTTATATAAAAATGCATCGAAGGACAGAAAATCAGTCCAATTTAAAATATTTTAAAGTTTCAACAGATATAGATTCGCCGGAAAATACTGAAGCATTATCTAAAAGAAAATGGCTGGAAATCAATGAGTTGTTCGAAACTCTTTAAAACAAGAGTAGTATGAGCAATTTGAGCAAATTATTTTTTGGAATTTAATAAAATTGATTACCAACAATGTTACTAATACTAATTTACATGAAGTCGCTGTTTCCCCTTTATCTATAAGATCGCATAGAAAAGCTGTGAATGATTTTGAACAAGGACTTTAACGTCATTGTTCTACATTCGCCATTCGGAGAGTTAGTGTATTGCTTTGTTCGCTTCAATAGTCTACAAATATGTAATACCTAATTCTATACTCTATTCGTTTTGGTTTCTCCATTATTGCCGACATCGGATTCGAATTTAATGAAATAAAATTACTCAAAATAACAAAATTCCTTACATATCAGTAAAATAAAAGCTAATTAATATTCAAAGAAAAACTACAAAAGAACATAAAAAAAAATTTCAAAAACTTTAATTTAAAAAATTAATTATTTTAATTATAACTATTTAAAATTGTGTAAATAATGACAAAATGATTGAAAAAAAGAAAAAAATTAAATCTAATTATTTTTTTATTTTTCTTTTATTAAAACAAAATTTAATTTTTTCGTTTTTTAAAAATGTTATTTTTAATTAAAAATTTGTTTTTATCGTCTAAGATTTACTTTATTCTTTCTTTTTGAATTGTTTAAAAGCGGTGCAATAAAAAAATTTTGGATTAGTTTCTTTTTTTTGTGCAAAAGAAAATAATATTTTACTCTTTTTTTCTGTAACTTTCTTTTCATTTTAATTAAAAAAAAAGTTTTTAAATGTTACTAAAAAAAAAAAATATTTGCGCCTAGAAAAAAAAAATTTTGCTATAATAATTATTACAATAATAAAGAAAACAAAATAATATTGAAAATATATTGAAAATAAAATGAACAAATTATATGATTAAAATTTAAAAATTGTGTTTTTATTTGAAATTTGGAGAAGCTGGTTTTTTATAATTCAACACATTCAGATATTGTGCCGATTCGCTTGCCTGTATATTCCCGCAGTGCGTGCTGCCCTACGCTCTGCATCTCGTAGCGCATAGAAATATCTATGAAAGTGTAATATGACGCTCCAAATAATAGGCTGAAAAACAATTCTGTTCTGTCAGACAAAGAGTAAATGAATTTCAACAGAACAATTTCAACTAAGAGTATTGGAAAAATAAATAATACTACGTCGTAGACTATCTTAAACACATCGCTCTACTATCAACAAACACGAGATATTATAAGTTACTCAAAAAAAAGAAATTTTAACTTTAAATGTGTCTTACAGAGAGTATAGAAATTAATCTGGAAAACCATATGGCCAGTTTTTTTTTTTACTCGTCAAGATGTGCAGGAAAAATTCTGCACGTTCGTTGATTTATTATTATTCTCTGCACGCCCTGCCTGATAACCCACCACACACCACTGCTCAAGAGGGTAAATAAAAAACCGATATTTTGTATATAAGATCGAAGATCATATTTCTCGAGAATTTTCGATATTTTCTGTTTTTTTCCTTTTTGCACAGTGTAAAATGACTGCCAGAATAAAAGAAAAAAACTAATTATTATAAACTGAAAATACACAAATTTTAAGTTAAATTTTGTGTCTGTTAATAGTTTAGGACAAAACTGACAAAACTACAAAATTTGTAATTTCTTAATTTTTATAAAAAAAAGTTAAATTTGACCAATGAAAATTAGTGACATATAGTGCCTTAAAATCGGTATATAGCCGCTTTTTTGATGTTCTATAGTAAAAATGGGATTCCTAGTTAACAAAAAAGCAGTTGAAACTAATAAAATTTAAAGATTCTTTCTGTATAACTTTATTTTCACTCCAAATTTGCTTTTATTCAGCAGTAGCCTGGCCTCTATTAGTGAAAATCTATTCTGCAGATTTCATTCAAAAAAAGAAAAGTTTTTGGATTTGATTTTAAATTTATTTTATGAAATACACAATTAATGATAAATATTTTTTAAATACATTTACTTAACAATTTATTTAGAATTCATTAACGAACATTTTCAGTTGCAGTAAACTTTGCCTATTATTAGTTAACACCTTTATTTCACCGTTATTTAATGTTAGATAATTTGAATTTTTCGGAATAAATTCCTAAGGATTTTGGAGGAATCTCAAATCTTGAACATCTATTATTGTGGTGCGAGATGAACTACTTTCGGAAGAAAAAGCAGTAAAACTGCAATCGATTCTTCGAGTTGTTTCAATCGATGCTGGCCAAAGTACAATTATGAATTCATTATCTTTATTCGAAAATTCAGCATTCATATTATGTAAAGTGTTAATTGAAATTTTACAAGCCATAATAAGTATTGGCAAATCATTTACAAATTCAAGCTATTTTCCTGTTAAAAATGAATTCGGTTTGCAAAAATCTTTTAAGGCGGGCCTAGATTTTCCCATCGAATTTTCACCACCATAAACGAGAATTCCTTAACATATATTTTCATTTAAAATCAAACATATTTACATCGAATGCTAAAATCGCTCGTTGATTTCCTTCGATATATAGAATATCTAAAAGGAATCGTTGTTTATGAGAACGTACAAAATGCGATAGTAATATTCTAACACCAATCGTTTGTTTACATGTAGTCACTGGGCAATTAACTGGAGTTCCTGATATTCTTTTATTGGTATTTTTGAAGTTTTCTCGAAAATCTCTTCGGTTTTATCTTTTTTTCCTTCATTTTCAATAGATTTAACAATCTGGCTAGTATCCGGGGAATTCTTCATTTTTGTTTTGAAATCAACAACATCGTGAGTATTAATTGATTTCTCTTTATGCAAATATCATGTCTTGAAAACAATTAAACGCATTTGATTATACATAGTTTGCTCTTCAAACTTCGACTTTACTGGTCCGGTTCCCGAAGGATTATCCTGAAGATCATCACAATTTTTCCAAGAACTCATTTTTAATTTACAACTAATCACTTACACAAAAAATAAGAAATTAAATAAAAATATTATTCATAGAGATCTATGTAAAATGAAAATAATTTTTAATTTTAATTTTCATGATAATATCAGGGCATTCAAAGTAGTATCAAAACCATTGAAATATATTTTTGGAGATTTCGTTTTCTTCACTTCCATAAGAAATTTTGTTAGTGAATCGCTTACTCCAAACCCAAGTATCAGCAAACAAACTAATAATCAGATAGAAATTAGCCTCTTATTTCTAATACCACCTTGGAAAATGAAAGGAAAACTAAATGAGCCCAAAAAAGGTAAAGGAAATCATCGAACTAAAGCCTTAATTCGTATGACCATTTGCCAGCTTATAAGTAGAGCAACTGGAAATATGGGTTTACAAGTTTTCTGTCTGCATCTTAAGATAGCAACGAACAAGATATTAATCCATTTCAGGGCATATATCAACCAAAATACATGTTTTTACACATTTCACCAATATGAGTGGTTAAGTTATATTTTGTTAGGACAAGGATCTTAAGATCTGACTGCATTTTATACAACACATGAAAATTTAAATCGAAATATTTCAATAAGTTTTCCATATTCATCTACAATTAATAAATTAATAAGTTTATCAGTGAAAATTTCCGGTTCCGAATCATCTTCATTTGCACTCTTTGAAGATTTTTCTTCTATTAATGAAAGTTTCTTTTCAAGTTCTTCATATAAATCTTCACCAGGTTGTTCTTTAGCTGATGAATTTTCCATTTCCATAAGAAGATTTCGTATTTTCACTTGAAGACGTTTGGCCGATTGAATTTTCCTCAAACGACGTTCCGAATATTCCGAAATTTGAGTTTTGTAGGTAAAACAGCCAATTAGATAAATTCCGCTCAAAACTAGAGTAATTATCAAAACGTTGAAGAAAAACATTTTTATTTTATACAAAATTTGCATAATTTTATTTTTTGAATTTTTCCAAAAAATTTAGAATTGAAATTGTTTTTTTTTAGATAAAACAAATTAAATTTCAAAAAAGAGACTACTGCGATTTTCTTTATAATTTTTCTTTTCTTGAACTTGGCTATTTTTTTTTTTTTTTTTTTTTTTCTCGTTAGTGGGGCAAGGTGAAAGTAGGTATATCACCAGGAAACTGTTCCAAGACCGACTAGATTCAGGATGTATGGACACATCTTGTGCGTAGTGAAGAGCTACGTCCTGTACGCGGAACCCCTGCTTATACTAAATCTTGCGGATCTAGAGGAGACAACCTCGATAAACAACCCCAATCTCAAAGTGTTAACCGATCCGCGCGGAAGGGATGAATGGCAGTAGGGATATACTGTCATGAACGGAGGCCTCAGATAACAGGCAACTTCTAAGTGTACAAGTGCATTGCATCGGTAAAACAGCTCTGTCGATGTGGACCATCATTTCTCGCCATACTCGTGGGACCATCTTCGGCAAAACGCTCACTCTAGAAGAGAACGACGAGCTTTAGAAGCAAATGAGGAAGTAGTTGAGGCAGTAGCTCAGACTGGAAATATGCCGTCTGGCTCTGGTGAAATCAACCCTTCAAGCGTAAATAGAAAAATGCCATCCGCTCTTGAAGGTATTAAGGAAGCTGCCAGGGTATTTGAGCCTGAGCAGGAAAATAGGGACACTGGTGAGAAGACTGCTTATCAACAAGCTACTACTTGATTTTATTATATTATCAAATCTCTCAATTTGTAAGCCGCGATATTCCGCTTAGAGAGTAGTTCTACTAGGCAGGCAGTAGCCGTTCTACTGTGATGGAGGTTGATTTGTACCAGCTCCATCACTATTTACCGGCTCCTCTTCCTCGATACCTTTAGTGTGGGCAGGTGGTTTTATCATCACCCTGCCCAAACTATACCGTACCATCCCCTTGCACTTCTCCAGATAGGGAAGCGATTCACGGCTGAGTGATAGAAGGTAATTCTGACCGTGTTCCCTCTGGAGTCCTTCAGCACCTTCCATCCCTAAGATTTCATTTCCCTATTTTGGTTTCTCAGCAAAGCTAGGAACCTGTCCGGAGTGGTGTAGGGCTTCGAAATCCAAACCCAAGCCTTAGGCATGAGGTATTTGTGAAGGTCCCTGACAGCAACTGCTGCGATTTTGGCACCCTCCCAAATACTGCCGAAACCGCTGACAAATTCACTAAAGAATTTTGCCGAGGCGTCAGCTGACTCGTAAAAAGTCAGCATAGCCATCTGGAACCTTTCCTCGATTTTTTGCCATTGGTAGAGTCAATCGATCATCTGACTGCTGCTCATTAACTACAGCCACACGCAACTTATCCAGCTCTGCATTCACAGGCCGGTTGCGTGTCGCTGTAGGTGCCTTGTTCTTAGGCTTTTCGCATCGCCCTGCGTGACATCATCCCCCGACCTGTCACGTTTGCCCTGAAAACGGTTCCGTTTCGACTTGACCGTTATGAAGCCTTCGTCATTAGATGACCCCGCAATGGGATCCTGAGGAGCAACCTCTTTTTTTTCAGTTATCTTATCCTTATAAATGGCAAGTAAGCTCTTCAAGGTCTCGTCTCCAGGTACAAATTTGGCCCGTTCATACTGCTCTTTCTCCCAGAGGCTGAGCACACTGGCATCCATCGCACCGTACGTCTGGACCTTCCTAATGGCAGACCGGAGACGAATTCTAGCTTGTTGATAAGTAGTCTTCTTACCAGTGTCCATATTTTCCTTCTCAGGCTCAAATAGCCTGGCAGCTTCCTTAATACCTTCAAGAGCGGATGGCATTTTTCCATCTACGCTTGAAGGGTTGATTTCACCAGAGCCAGACGGCATATTTCCAGTCTGAGCTACTGCCTCAACTACTTCCTCATTTGCTTCTAAAAGCTCGTCCTTCTCTTCCAGAGTGAGCGTTTTGCCGAAGATGACTTCCATCGAGCGAGTCGAATCGACCTCGCTGTTCCGGCTCCCATCTTCAACAGAAGACTCACTCTTCTCAACGTCTGTTTTTGTTTTTTTTTATTACCGTTCATATTTATGGTCCCACGAGTATGGCGAGAAATGATGGTCCACATCGACAGAGCTGCCTTACCGATGCAATGCACTTGTACACTTAGAAGTTGCCTGTTATCTGAGGCCTCCGTTCATGACAGTATATCCCTACTGCCATTCATCCCTTCCGCGCGGATCGGTTAACACTTTGAGATTGGGGTTGTTTATCGAGGTTGTCTCCTCTAGATCCGCAAGATTTAGTATAAGCAGGGGTTCCGCGTGCAGGACGTAGCTCTTCACTACGCACAAGATGTGTCCATACATCCTGAATCTAGTCGGTCTTGGAACAGTTTCCTGGTGATATACCTACTTTCACCTTGCCCCCCTAACGAAAAAAAAAGGAAAGAAAAAAATGATAGCCAAGTTCAAGAAAAGAAAAATTATAAAGAAAATCGCAGTAGTCTTTTTTTTGAAATTTAATTTGTTTTATCTAAAAAAAAACAATTTCAATTCTAAATTTTTTGGAAAAATTCAAAAAATAAAATTATGCAAATTTTGTATAAATTAAAAATGTTTTTCTTCAACGTTTTGATAATTACTCTAGTTTTGAGCGGAATTTATCTAATTGGCTGTTTTACCTACAAAACTCAAATTTCGGAATATTCGGAACGTCGTTTGAGGAAAATTCAATCGGCCAAACGTCTTCAAGTGAAAATACGAAATCTTCTTATGGAAATGGAAAATTCATCAGCTAAAGAACAACCTGGTGAAGATTTATATGAAGAACTTGAAAAGAAACTGTCATTAATATGTTAGAAGAAAAATCTTCAAAGAGTGCAAATGAAAATGATTCGGAACCGGAAATTTTCACTGATAAATTTATTAATTTATTAATTGTAGATGAATATGGAAAACTTATTGAAATATTTCGATTTAGAGAAGGTGATTATTATCGAGTTTTACACAAGATTTATATTTGTGAAGAAAATTAAGAAATTTTGAGTAATTCCAATTGTAAAATAAAATATAAAAAAAATATTGGGCAGCAGCTAATTAGTTAGCTTCCCAGATTAACTAAAAATAATATTTCTGTTTCCATTCAACACTTTCTATACATTGTAGTGACAAAAGTTTTTAAAACAAAATGTTGTAAATGCAATTATCGATATTGAATTTTGAAAGCCTGCGGAATAATTTTCATGTGTTGTATAAAATGCAGTCAGATCTTAAGATCCTTGTCCTAACAAAATATAACTTAACCACTCATATTGGTGAAATGTGTAAAAACATGTATTTTGGTTGATATATGCCCTGAAATGGATTAATATCTTGTTCGTTGCTATCTTAAGATGCAGACAGAAAACTTGTAAACCCATATTTCCAGTTGCTCTACTTATAAGCTGGCAAATGGTCATACGAATTAAGGCTTTAGTTCGATGATTTCCTTTACCTTTTTTGGGCTCATTTAGTTTTCCTTTCATTTTCCAAGGTGGTATTAGAAATAAGAGGCTAATTTCTATCTGATTATTAGTTTGTTTGCTGATACTTGGGTTTGGAGTAAGCGATTCACTAACAAAATTTCTTATGGAAGTGAAGAAAACGAAATCTCCAAAAATATATTTCAATGGTTTTGATACTACTTTGAATGCCCTGATATTATCATGAAAATTAAAATTAAAAATTATTTTCATTTAACATAGATCTCTATGAATAATATTTTTATTTAATTTATTTTTTTTTGTGTAAGTGATTAGTTGTAAATTAAAAATGAGTTCTTGGAAAAATTGTGATGATCTTCAGGATAATCCTTCGGGAACCGGACCAATAAAGTCGAAGTTTGAAGAGCAAACTATGTATAATCAAATGCATTTAATTGTTTTCAAGACATGATATTGCATAAAGAGAAATCAATTAATACTCACGATGTTGTTGATTTCAAAACAAAAATGAAGAATTCCCCGGATATTAGCCAGATTGTTAAATCTATTGAAAATGAAGGAAAAAAAGATAAAACCGAAGAGATTTTCGAGAAAACTTCAAAAATACCAATAAAAGAATATCAGGAACTCCAGTTAATTGCCCAGTGACTACATGTAAACAAACGATTGGTGTTAGAATATTACTATCGCATTTTGTACGTTCTCATAAACAACGATTCCTTTTAGATATTCTATATATCGAAGGAAATCAACGAGCGATTTTAGCATTCGATGTAAATATGTTTGATTTCAAATGAAAGTATAAGTTTAGGAATTCTCGTGTATGGTGGTGAAAGCTCGATGGGAAAATCTAGGCCCGCCTTAAAAGATTTTTGCAAACCGAATTCATTTTTAACAGGAAAATAGCTTGAATTTGTAAATGATTTGCCAATACTTATTATGGCTTGTAAAATTTCAATTAACACTTTACATAATATGAATGCTGAATTTTCGAATAAAGATAATGAATTCATAATTGTACTTTGGCCAGCATCGATTGAAACAACTCGAAGAATCGATTGCAGTTTTACTGCTTTTTCTTCCGAAAGTAGTTCATCTCGCACCACAATAATAGATGTTCAAGATTTGAGATTCCTCCAAAATCCTTAGGAATTTATTCCGAAAAATTCAAATTATCTAACATTAAATAATGGTGAAATAAAGGTGTTAACTAATAATAGGCAAAGTTTACTGCAACTGAAAATGTTCGTTAATGAATTCTAAATAAATTGTTAAGTAAATGTATTTAAAAAATATTTATCATTAATTGTGTATTTCATAAAATAAATTTAAAATCAAATCCAAAAACTTTTCTTTTTTTGAATGAAATCTGCAGAATAGATTTTCACTAATAGAGGCCAGGCTACTGCTGAATAAAAGCAAATTTGGAGTGAAAATAAAGTTATACAGAAAGAATCTTTAAATTTTATTAGTTTCAACTGCTTTTTTGTTAACTAGGAATCCCATTTTTACTATAGAACATCAAAAAAGCGGCTATATACCGATTTTAAGGCACTATATGTCACTAATTTTCATTGGTCAAATTTAACTTTTTTTTATAAAAATTAAGAAATTACAAATTTTGTAGTTTTGTCAGTTTTGTCCTAAACTATTAACAGACACAAAATTTAACTTAAAATTTGTGTATTTTCAGTTTATAATAATTAGTTTTTTTCTTTTATTCTGGCAGTCATTTTACACTGTGCAAAAAGGAAAAAAACAGAAAATATCGAATAGTCTCTAGAAATATGATCTTCGATCTTATATACAAAATATCGGTTTTTTATTTATCCTCTTGAGCAGTGGCGTGTGGTGGGTTATCAGGCAGGGCGTGCAGAGAATAATAATAAATCAACGAACGTGCAGAACTTTTCCTGCACATCTTGAACAATGATGTTAAAATCCTTGTTCAAAATCATTCACAGCTTTTCTATGCGATCTTATAGATAAAGGGGAAACAGCGACTTCATGTAAATTAGTATTAGTAACATAGTAGGTAATCAATTTTATTAAATTTGAGTTTTGTAGGTAAAACAGCCAATTAGATAAATTCCGCTCAAAACTAGAGTAATTAACAAAACGGTGAAGAAAAACATTTTTAATTTATACAAAATTTTGCATAATTTTATTTTTTGAATTTTTCCAAAAAATTTGGAATTTATTTTTTACAATAATTGAATTGAAATTGTTTTTTTTTTAGATTAAGCAAATTAAATTTCAAAAAAGAGACTATTGCGATTTTCTTTATAATTTCTCTTTTCTTGAACTTGGATATCATTTTTTGCTTTTCTTTTTTTTCTCGTTAGGGGGGCAAGGTGAAAGTAGGTATATCACCAGGGAACTGTTCCAAGACCGACTAAATTCAGGATGTATGGACACATCTTGTGCGTAGTGAAGAGCTACGTCCTGCACGCGGTACCCTTGCTTATACTAAATCTTGCGGATCTAGAGGAGACAACCTCGATAAAAAACCCCAATCTCAAAGTGTTAACCGATCCGTGCTGAAGGGATGAATGGCAGTAGGGATATACTGTCATGAACGGAGGCCTCAGATAACAGGCAACTTCTGAGTGTACAAGTGCCTTGCATCGGTAAGGCAGCTCTGCCGATGTGGACCATCATTTCTCGCCATACTCGTGGGACCATAAATATGAACAGTAATAACAAAAAAACAAACACAGACGTTGAGAAGAGTGAGTCTTCTGTTGAAGAAGGAGCCGGAGCAGCGAGGTCGATTCGACTCTCTCGATGGAAGTCATCTTCGGCAAAACGCTCACTCTGGAAGGGAAGGAAGAGCTTTTAGAAGCAAATGAGGAAGTAGTTGAGGCAGTAGCTCAGACTGGAAATATGCCGTCTGGCTCTGCTCAAATCAACCCTTCAAGCGTAGATGGAAAAATGCCATTCGCTCTTGAAGGTATTAAGGAAGCTGCCAGGCTATTTGAGCCTGAGAAGGAAAATATGGACACTGGTAAGAAGACTACTTATCAACAAGCTAGAATTCGTCTCCGGTCTGCCATTAGGAAGGTCCAGAAGTACGGTGCGATGGATGCCAGTGTGCTCAGCCTCTGGGAGAAAGAGCAGTATGAACGGGCCAAATGTTTACCTGGAGACGAGATCTTGAAGAGCTTACTTGCCATTTATAAGGATAAGATAACTGAAAAAAAAGAGGTTGCTTCTCGGGATCCCATTGCGGGGTCATCTAATGACGAAGGCTTCATAACGGTCAAGTCGAAACGGAACCGTTTTCAGGGCAAACGTGACAGGTCGGGGGATGATATCACACCGGGCGAGGCGAAAAAGCCTAAGAAAAAGGCACCTACAGCGACACGCAACCGGCCTGTGAATGCAGAGCTGGATAAGTTGCGTGTGGCTGTAGTTAATGAGCAGCAGTCAGATGACCGATTGACTCTACCAATGGCAAAAAATCGAGGAAAGGTTCCAAATGGCTATGCTGACTTTTTACGAGTCCGAAGATCAGGAACTGCTCTTCGATGGTGCTGGTTGGGAGGGCGGTCATAAGATTGTCGCCTCGGCAAAATTCTTTAGTGAATTTGTCAGCGGTTTCGGCAGTATTTGGGAGGGTGCCAAAATCGCAGCAGTTGCTGTCAGGGACCTTCACAAATGCGTCATGCCAATGGCTTGGGTTTGCATCCATGAGGATGCCCCAGTGCTGTAATTTGTAATCTGAATTATGCATCATGCTTTCAACCATGGTTTTGAATGTGTTGTGTGAATTGCGTGTTTCTCGGATGAATGTCTGAATCTCCAACGGCGCAATCATAGATCCGGTTGCACCCGAACTAAGTTTGTGCTGTTGATTGAGTTTTAGGCCTCTTTCCACAATAATTCCGCCCTTTATGTGCGATAAACAGTCTTGATGTGTGAATAAGTTTATGGCAGTCTCAAATTTTCCCATAAATTCCGACTAATTTTCATGAACTGAACATCCAACCATTTGCACATGATTCTCTTTGAACATTCTCCAGTGCGTGGCTGCTGAATCTTTGATGTCTTTCACATGAGCCATTTCTTTTGCCATTAAGTCAGTAGCTGCCATTCTTCCCTCCACTTCTACAGCTGATCTGAAACCAAGTGAACTGAGTACTCAAATAATACCACTGATTGATTGTTATTGCCAATATCGCCCGGTCTAATTCCAACTGGACCACCATGAACCTGTTGCTCCGCCGTAGTGTGTATGACTGGTGAGGGAATATCTCAGGCCTGTATTGCTGCCACAACGTCCAAAGCCTTAATCGCCCCGGTTGCATTCCGGCAGTGGTCATTGCAACCGATGCAATGTGCGTGGGTGTAGGTTGTTGCCTGTATGAATTTTGGGTGTCGATGTTGCCATTTTGCGATTTCTTCTTTTTTTTTTTAAAATGATAGTTGTGCCAGTCGCATGGGTCCACGTTGTTCTGGTGTAGTTAAATGATCCAAGATGATCCTTGTGATCTCCGAAAGTTCACGAGTAATGTGAATGCTTGGCGATATGTTTCAAGAAGCTCCTTGAATGACAATGCGTTTTGAAAGCCCAATGTGATCAAACTCAAATATTTGAGCACCAACTTGTTTGAAAAACAACAATGAGAACTAAGAAACGCTATGTGAATCGCTGAACTATTTTAAGTGATGCAAACAAGAAAATTGCCAACAAAAAGTGATATGGAAAGCACTAAACCACTTAAAATGCCACCAACACGAAAAAAATGCCAAAAAAATCACTAAGATGTTTGAAATAACAAGGGAAACTGCCAACAATGGAGCGCTTTGGGAAGCGCTAAACTGCTTAAAGTGTCAATAACATGAAAAATGCCATGAAAAATCACTAAGTTATTTGAAAAAAAAACTCCAATATAGGAAAATGCCAACAATGAAGCGCTTTGGGAAGCGCGAAACTGCTTAAAGGGCCATCAACACGAATAATACCAAGAAATCACTGAGTTGTTTGAAAAAACTCCAAGAAAGGAAAATGCCAACAATGGAGCGCTATGGGAAGCGCTAAACTGGTTAAAGGCCAATAACACACACAAAAAAGACCAAGAATGGAAATTCCAAGAATTCACACGAAAACTTCACTAAAGCCACCAATATTTCGTAAATTTATTTGCGAAGAACTCCAACAAAGGAAAATACCAACAAGGGAACGCTATGGTAAGCGCTAAACTACTTAAAAGGCCAATGACACGAAAAACCCAAGCACAGAAATTTCCAAGAATTCTCACGAAAAATCACGAAAAACCACCAATATTTCACGAATTTATTTGCACAAAACTCCAACAAGGGAGCGCTACGGTAAGCGCTGAGCTACTTGAAAGGCCAATAACATGCTAAAAAAATCCAGAATAGAAATGTCTAAAATTTCACTCGAAAAATTCACTAAAAACCACCAATATTTCGTAAATTCACTAATTCCTCACAGGAGGCACCAATAATTGTTTGGGGGAGAACAATTAGTAATTTGAATTGGAGTAAAAACCACTTAATGACTCGATTTGTATATGTTTATTGATTAAACTAATGTAATTATAACCAAATGTGCTGTCGACTGTTTCTGTTGAATGTTTCTTTTAGAATGAATACCCGCTGCATATCCACAGTTATTTCTCTTGTCTTTCCTTTGAACACCATTCGCCTCTCCTCGTTCTCTTCAGCTGTGTAGACCGTGATCATAGAGATACATTAAAAAGAGATATTAATTTGCTGTCTCATGTGGGCCGACAGAGGGGAATATGAAACTTGGGTTTATTTGTATGGAAAATTAAAACAACGCAAATGCTAACGGAGGGGAAACCAAGTTAAATTATTATATCGTAAACGAAATCTCCAGTTAATGTAACTCTATGACCGTGATGTTTAAGTTTCTATATTGCCTTTATGTGTGTAACATCATACTGCAATCTATTTGTACCTCTGCCCTGTGTCTGTATGAATGAGATCATGACCAAACTTGTTCAGTAGTTCTGAACATATTTTGTATTAACAACTATTATGAAACTACATTAAAAAATTAAAAATTATTGAAAATGATGGATTCTTTAATAACAAATTATGACATTGTGATTTATGGAATTGGATTCCTATTTTCAATGGTTTTGTTCATAGTCAGTGTTGCTCCTTTGCGGATTAAAAAATCAAAGAACTGAACGCATCGACCATTGAAAATATGGTCAAATTGTAATAGGACTCCAGCATTCAACCCACGTTTAATAGAATATCAAAAAAGGGTTACTACAAGAAAATCTTTTGAATTATCGTAATCCAAGAAAATTGATAAATTTGCATAATTTTATTTTTTGAATTTTTCCAAAAAATTTAGAATTTATTTTTTACAATAATTGAATTGAAATTGTTTTTTTTTTTTTAGATTAAGCAAATTAAATTTCAAAAAAGAGACTATTGCGATTTTCTTTATAATTTTTCTTTTCTTGAACTTGGATATCATTTTTTTCTTTTCTTTTTTTTCTCGTTAGGGGGGCTAGGTGAAAGTAGGTATATCACCAGGGAACTGTTCGCCTGCGGAAATGACGCCTCGGCAAAATTCTTTAGTGAATTTGTCAGCAGTTTCGGCAGTATTTGGGAGGGTGCCAAAATCGCAGCAGTTGCTGTCAGGGACCTTCAAAAATACCTCATGCCAAAGGCTTGGGTTTGGATTTCAAAGCCTTACAACCACTCCGGACAGGTTCCTCGCTTTGCTGAGAAAACAAAATAGGGAAATGAAATATGAGGGATGGAAGGTGCTGAAGGACTCCAGAGGGAACACGGTCAGAATTACCTTCCATCACTCAGCCGTGAATCGCTTCCCTATCTGGAGAAGTGCAAGGGGATGGTACGGTATAGTTTGGGCAGGGTGATGATAAAACCACCTGCCCACACTAAAGGTATCGAGGAAGAGGAGCCGGTAATTAGTGATGGAGGTGGTACAAATCAACCTCCATCACAGTAGAACGGCTACTGCCTGCCTAGTAGAACTACTCTCTAGGCAGAATATCGCGGCGGCTTTAATCCAGGAACCCTGAATCAACATTAGGAAACAAGTATCAGGATTAAAGGTAAGAGAATTTACTCTTTTCTATAAAAAAATCGGAAGGGAATGTCAGAACTTGTATCCTTTTGAAAAATACAGTTAAAGCTTTTCTTTTGGAAAATTACAGTTCTGCGGATATTACAGCAGTGGTATGCGAATGGAAGCAGCAGAAAGGGAAGCCTATGTGCCTGGTTTCGGCTTATCTACCCTATGATGGACAGATGGCGGACTTGCCACCAGTAAGTTTAAAGCACCTGGTTGCACGGAATACGTGGGAGGTGGTTATCGGATTTGATGCCAACGCTCACCACACACAATGGGGAAGTAAGGACACCAATGAAAGAGGTATTTTACTACTTGATTTTATTATATTATCAAATCTTTCAATTTATAACGTAGGGAGTGACCCAACTTTTATAGTTAAAAATAGGCAGGAAGTTTTAGACATTGCCTTAGCTAACACTTCCCAATATGAAATAGGAAAATGGAGATTCCCGCAGGAGCCCTCACTCTCTGATCACAGGTGGATCTTGTTCGACGTCGGGGCTCGAATAGATAAGATATTATCCTTTAGAAACCGTAGGAAAACTGACTGAGGGAGCTTTGCTGATTCACTGAGCAATAGGCTCAAGGAGGCTCCTAGGTCAATCAAGTCCAGAAATGGAGTGGACAGAGCAGTTAATTACTTTAGCCATAAAGTAATTAAAGCTTTCGAAAAATCGTACCCAATATCTAGCAACGAACAAGATATTAATCCGTTTCAGGGCATATATCACCCAAAATACATGTTTTTACGCATTTCACCAATATGAGTGGCTAAGTTATGTTTTGTTAGGACAAGGATCTTAAGATCTGACTGCATTTTATACAACACATGAAAATTATTCCGCAGGCTTTCAAAATTCAATATCGATAATTGCATTTACAATATTTTGTTTTAAAAACTTTTGTCACTACAGTGTATAGAAAGTGTTGAATGGAAACAGAAATATTATTTTTAAGTTTTCCATATTCATCTACAATTAATAAATTAATAAGTTTATCAGTGAAAATTTCCGGTTCCGAATCATCTTCATTTGCACTCTTTGAAAATTTTTCTTCTATTAATGAAAGTTTCTTTTCAAGTTCTTCATATAAATCTTCACCAGGTTGTTCTTTAGCTGATGAATTTTCCATTTCCATAAGATTTCGTATTTTCACTTGAAGACGTTTGGCCGATTGAATTTTCCTCAAACGACGTTCCGAATATTCCAAAATTTGAGTTTTGTAGGTAAAACAGCCAATTAGATAAATTCCGCCCAAAACTAGAGTAATTATCAAAACGTTGAAGAAAAACATTTTTAATTTATACAAAATTTGCATAATTTTATTTTTTGAATTTTTCCAAAAAATTTGGAATTTATTTTTTACAATAATTGAATTGAAATTGCTTTTTTTTTAGATTAAGCAAATTAAATTTCAAAAAAGAGACTATTGCGATTTTCTTTATAATTTTTCTTTTCTTGAACTTGGATATCATTTTTTTCTTTTCTTTTTTTTCTCGTTAGGGGGGCTAGGTGAAAGTAGGTATATCACCAGGGAACTGTTCCATGAACGGAGGCCTCAGATAACAGGCAACCTCTGAGTGTACAAGTGCATTGCATCGGTAAGGCAGCTCTGCCGATATGGACCATCATTTCTCGCCATACCCGTGGGACCATAAATATGAACGGTACTAACAAAAAAACAAACACAGACGTTGAGAAGAGTGCGTCTTCTGTTGAAGAAGGAGCCGCAACAGCGAGGTCGATTCGACTCTCTCGATGGAAGTCATCTTCGGCAAAACGCTCACTCTGGAAGGGAAGGACGAGCTTTTAGAAGCAAATGAGGAAGTAGTTGAGGCAGTAGCTCAGACTGGAAATATGCCGTCTGGCTCTGCTGAAATCAACCCTTCAAGCGTAGATGGAAAAATGCCATTCGCTCTTGAAGGTATTAAGGAAGCTGCCAGGCTATTTGAGCCTGAGAAGGAAAATATGGACACTGGTAAGAAGACTACTTATCAACAAGCTAGAATTCGTCTCCGGTCTGCCATTAGGAAGGTCCAGAAGTACGGTGCGATGGATGCCAGTGTGCTCAGCCTATGGGAGAAAGAGCAGTATGAACGGGCCAAATTGGTAACTGGAGACGAGACCTTGAAGAGCTTACTTGCCATTTATAAGGATAAGATAACTGAAAAAAAAGAGGTTGCTCCTCCTGATCCCATTGCGGGGTCATCTAATGACGAAGGCTTCATAACGGTCAAGTCGAAACGGAACCGTTTACAGGGCAAACGTGACAGGTCGAAGGATGATATCACACCGGGCGAGGCGAAAAAGCCTAAGAAAAAGGCACCTACAGCGACACGCAACCGGCCTGTGAATGCAGAGCTGGATAAGTTGCGTGTGGCTGTAGTTAATGAGCAGCAGTCAGATGGCCGATTGACTCTACCAATGGCAAAAAATCGAGGAAAGGTTCCAAATGGCTATGCTGACTTTTTACGAGTCAGCTACCGAAGACCAGGAACTGCTCTTCGATGGCGCGAATTTATTTGCACAAAACTCCAACAAGGGAGCGCTACGGTAAGCGCTGAGCTACTTGAAAGGCCAATAACACGCAAAAAAAATCCAGAATAGAAATGTCTAAAATTTCACTCGAAAAATTCACTAAAAACCACCAATATTTCGTAAATTCACTAATTCCTCACAGGAGGCACCAATAATTGTTTGGGGGAGAACTATTAGTAATTTGAATTGGAGTAAAAACCACTTAATGACTCGATTTGTATATGTTTATTGATTAAACTAATGTAATTATAACCAAATGTGCTGTCGACTGTTTCTGTTGAATGTTTCTTTTAGAATGAATACCCGCTGCATATCCACAGTTATTTCTCTTGTCTTTCCTTTGAACACCATTCGCCTCTCCTCGTTCTCTTCAGCTGTGTAGACCGTGATCATAGAGATACATTAAATGGAGATATTAATTTGCTGTCTCATGTGGGCCGACAGAGGGGAATATGAAACTTGGGTTTATTTGTATGGAAAATTAAAACAACGCAAATGCTAACGGAGGGGAAACCAAGTTAAATTATTATATCGTACTGGTTGAGTGGCTAGTCGTTATCTCCGAAACTTGGAAAACTTGGGCTTCTATCGCTTGGAGTAAGCGAGCGAGAAGATAAAATAAAGACCATTTCTCCTCCATAATTTTGTATGAAAATGAGGTAAACGAGTAAACGAGTTAATGTAACTCTATGACCGTGATGTTTAAGTTTCTATATTGCCTTTATGTGTGTAACATCATACTGCAATCTATTTGTACCTCTGCCCTGTGTCTGTATGAATGAGATCATGACCAAACTTGTTCAGTAGTTCTGAACATATTTTGTATTAACAACTATTATGAAACTACATTAAAAAATTAAAAATTATTGAAAATGATGGATTCTTTAATAACAAATTATGATATTGTGATTTATGGAATTGGATTCGTATTTTTAATGGTTTTGTTCATAGTCAGTGTTGCTCCTTTGCGGATTAAAAAATCAAAGAACCATTGAAAATATGGTCAAATTGTAATAGGACTCCAGCATTCAACCCACGTTTAATAGAATATCAAAAAAGGGTTACTACAAGAAAATCTTTTGAATTATCGTAATCCAAGAAAATTGATAAATTTGCATAATTTTATTTTTTGAATTTTTCCAAAAAATTTAGAATTTATTTTTTACAATAATTGAATTGAAATTGTTTTTTTTTTTAGATTAAGCAAATTAAATTTCGAAAAAGAGACTATTGCGATTTTCTTTATAATTTTTCTTTTCTTGAACTTGGATATCATTTTTTTCTTTTCTTTTTTTTCTCGTTAGGGGGGCTAGGTGAAAGTAGGTATATCACCAGGGAACTGTTCCATGAACAGAGGCCTCAGATAACAGGCAACCTCTGAGTGTACAACTGCATTGCATCGGTAAGGCAGCTCTGCCGATGTGGACCATCATTTCTCGCCATACCCGTGGGACCATAAATATGAACGGTACTAACAAAAAAACAAACACAGACGTTGAGAAGAGTGAGTCTTCTGTTGAAGAAGGAGCCGCAACAGCGAGGTCGATTCGACTCTCTCGATGGAAGTCATCTTCGGCAAAACGCTCACTCTGGAAGGGAAGGACGAGCTTTTAGAAGCAAATGAGGAAGTAGTTGAGGCAGTAGCTCAGACTGGAAATATGCCGTCTGGCTCTGCTGAAATCAACCCTTCAAGCGTAGATGGAAAAATGCCATCCGCTCTTGAAGGTATTAAGGAAGCTGCCAGGGTATTTGAGCCTGAGAAGGAAAATATGGACACTGGTAAGAAGACTACTTATCAACAAGCTAGAATTCGTCTCCGGCCTGCCATTAGGAAGGTCCAGAAGTACGGTGCGATGGATGCCAGTGTGCTCAGCCTCTGGGAGAAAGAGCAGTATGAACGGGCCAAATTGGTAACTGGAGACGAGACCTTGAAGAGCTTACTTGCCATTTATAAGGATAAGATAACTGAAAAAAAAGAGGTTGCTTCTCGGGATCCCATTGCGGGGTCATCTAATGACGAAGGCTTCATAACGGTCAAGTCGAAACGGAACCGTTTACAGGGCAAACGTGACAGGTCGAGGGATGATATCACACCGGGCGAGGCGAAAAGCCTAAGAAAAAGGCACCTACAGCGACACGCAAACGGCCTGTGAATGCAGAGCTGGATAAGTTGCGTGTGGCTGTAGTTAATGAGCAGCAGTCAGATGGCCGATTGACTCTACCAATGGCAAAAAATCGAGGGAAGGTTCCAGATGGCTATGCTGACTTTTTACGAGTCAGCTGCCGAAGATCAGGAACTGCTCTTCGATGGCGCTGGTTGGGAGGGCGGTCATAAGATTGTCGCCTGCGGAAATGAAGCAACGGCAAAATTCTTTAGTGAATTTGTCAGCGATTTCGGCAGTATTTGGGAGGGTGCCAAAATCGCAGCAGTTGCTGTGAGGGACCATCACAAATACGTCATACCAAAGGCTTGGGTTTGCATCCATGAGGATGCCCCAGTGCTGTAATTTGTAATCTGAATTATGCTTCATGCTTTCAACCATGGTTTTGAATGTATTGTGTGAATTGCGTGTTTCTCGGATGAGCTGATCTGAAACCAAGTGAACTGAGTACTCAAATAATACCACTGATTGATTGTTATTGCCAATATCGCCCGGTCTAATTCCAACTGGACCACCATGAACCTGTCGCTCCGCCGTAGTGTGTATGACTGGTGAGGGAATATCTCATGCCTGTATTGCTGCCACAACGTCCAAAGACTTAATCGCCCCGGTTGCATTCTGGCAGTGGTCATTGCAACCGATGCAATGTGCGTGGGTGTAGGTTGTTGCCTGTATGAATTTTGGGTGTCGATGTTGCCATTTTGCGATTTCTTCTTTTTTTTTTTAAAGTGATAGTTGTGCCAGTCGCATGGGTCCACGTTGTTCTGGTGTAGTTAAATGATCCAAGATGATCCTTGTGATCTCCGAAAGTTCACGAGTAATGTGAATGCTTGGCGATATGTTTCAAGAAGCTCGTTGAATGACAATGCGTTTTGAAAGCCCAATGTGATCAAACTCAAATATTTGAGCACCAACTTGTTTGAAAAACAACAATGAGAACTAAGAAACGCTATGTGAATCGCTGAACTATTTTAAGTGATGCAAACAAGAAAATTGCCAACAAAAAGTGATATGGAAAGCACTAAACCACTTAAAATGCCACCAACACGAAAAAAATGCCAAAAAAATCACTAAGATGTTTGAAATAACAAGGGAAACTGCCAACAATGGAGCGCTTTGGGAAGCGCTAAACTGCTTAAAGTGTCAATAACATGAAAAATGCCATGAAAAATCACTAAGTTATTTGAAAAAAAAACTCCAATATAGGAAAATGCCAACAATGAAGCGCTTTGGGAAGCGCGAAACTGCTTAAAGGGCCATCAACACGAATAATACCAAGAAATCACTGAGTTGTTTGAAAAAACTCCAAGAAAGGAAAATGCCAACAATGGAGCGCTATGGGAAGCGCTAAACTGGTTAAAGGCCAGTAACACACACAAAAAAGACCAAGAATCGAAATTCCAAGAATTCACACGAAAACTTCACTAAATCCACCAATATTTCGTAAATTTATTTGCGAAGAACTCCAACAAAGGAAAATACCAACAAGGGAGCGCTATGGTAAGCGCTAAACTACTTAAAAGGCCAATGACACGAAAAACCCAAGCACAGAAATTTCCAAGAATTCTCACGAAAAATCACGAAAAACCACCAATATTTCACGAATTTATTTGCACAAAACTCCAACAAGGGAGCGCTACGGTAAGCGCTGAGCTACTTGAAAGGCCAATAACACGCAAAAAAAATCCAGAATAGAAATGTCTAAAATTTCACTCGAAAAATTCACTAAAAACCACCAATATTTCGTAAATTCACTAATTCCTCACAGGAGGCACCAATAATTGTTTGGGGGAGAACAATTAGTAATTTGAATTGGAGTAAAAACCACTTAATGACTCGATTTGTATATGTTTATTGATTAAACTAATGTAATTATAACCAAATGTGCTGTCGACTGTTTCTGTTGAATGTTTCTTTTAGAATGAATACCCGCTGCATATCCACAGTTATTTCTCTTGTCTTTCCTTTGAACACCATTCGCCTCTCCTCGTTCTCTTCAGCTGTGTAGACCGTGATCATAGAGATACATTAAATAGAGATATTAATTTGCTGTCTCATGTGGGCCGACAGAGGGGAATATGAAACTTGGGTTTATTTGTATGGAAAATTAAAACAACGCAAATGCTAACGGAGGGGAAACCAAGTTAAATTATTATATCGTATTGGTTGAGTGGCTAGTCGTTATCTCCGAAACTTGGAAAACTTGGGCTTCTATCGCTTGGAGTAAGCGAGCGAGAAGATAAAATAAAGACCATTTCTCCTCCATAATTTTGTATGAAAATGAGGTAAACGAAATCTCCAGTTAATGTAACTCTATGACCGTGATGTTTAAGTTTCTATATTGCCTTTATGTGTGTAACATCATACTGCAATCTATTTGTACCTCTGCCCTGTGTCTGTATGAATGAGATCATGACCAAACTTGTTCAGTAGTTCTGAACATATTTTGTATTAACAACTATTATGAAACTACATTAAAAAATTAAAAATTATTGAAAATGATGGATTCTTTAATAACAAATTATGATATTGTGATTTATGGAATTGGATTCGTATTTTTAATGGTTTTGTTCATAGTCAGTGTTGCTCCTTTGCGGATTAAAAAATCAAAGAACCATTGAAAATATGGTCAAATTGTAATAGGACTCCAGCATTCAACCCACGTTTAATAGAATATCAAAAAAGGGTTACTACAAGAAAATCTTTTGAATTATCGTAATCCAAGAAAATTGATAAATTTGCATAATTTTATTTTTTGAATTTTTCCAAAAAATTTAGAATTTATTTTTTACAATAATTGAATTGAAATTGTTTTTTTTTTTAGATTAAGCAAATTAAATTTCGAAAAAGAGACTATTGCGATTTTCTTTATAATTTTTCTTTTCTTGAACTTGGATATCATTTTTTTCTTTTCTTTTTTTTCTCGTTAGGGGGGCTAGGTGAAAGTAGGTATATCACCAGGGAACTGTTCCATGAACAGAGGCCTCAGATAACAGGCAACCTCTGAGTGTACAACTGCATTGCATCGGTAAGGCAGCTCTGCCGATGTGGACCATCATTTCTCGCCATACCCGTGGGACCATAAATATGAACGGTACTAACAAAAAAACAAACACAGACGTTGAGAAGAGTGAGTCTTCTGTTGAAGAAGGAGCCGCAACAGCGAGGTCGATTCGACTCTCTCGATGGAAGTCATCTTCGGCAAAACGCTCACTCTGGAAGGGAAGGACGAGCTTTTAGAAGCAAATGAGGAAGTAGTTGAGGCAGTAGCTCAGACTGGAAATATGCCGTCTGGCTCTGCTGAAATCAACCCTTCAAGCGTAGATGGAAAAATGCCATCCGCTCTTGAAGGTATTAAGGAAGCTGCCAGGGTATTTGAGCCTGAGAAGGAAAATATGGACACTGGTAAGAAGACTACTTATCAACAAGCTAGAATTCGTCTCCGGCCTGCCATTAGGAAGGTCCAGAAGTACGGTGCGATGGATGCCAGTGTGCTCAGCCTCTGGGAGAAAGAGCAGTATGAACGGGCCAAATTGGTAACTGGAGACGAGACCTTGAAGAGCTTACTTGCCATTTATAAGGATAAGATAACTGAAAAAAAAGAGGTTGCTTCTCGGGATCCCATTGCGGGGTCATCTAATGACGAAGGCTTCATAACGGTCAAGTCGAAACGGAACCGTTTACAGGGCAAACGTGACAGGTCGAGGGATGATATCACACCGGGCGAGGCGAAAAAGCCTAAGAAAAAGGCACCTACAGCGACACGCAACCGGCCTGTGAATGCAGAGCTGGATAAGTTGCGTGTGGCTGTAGTTAATGAGCAGCAGTCAGATGGCCGATTGACTCTACCAATGGCAAAAAATCGAGGGAAGGTTCCAGATGGCTATGCTGACTTTTTACGAGTCAGCTGCCGAAGATCAGGAACTGCTCTTCGATGGCGCTGGTTGGGAGGGCGGTCATAAGATTGTCGCCTGCGGAAATGAAGCAACGGCAAAATTCTTTAGTGAATTTGTCAGCGATTTCGGCAGTATTTGGGAGGGTGCCAAAATCGCAGCAGTTGCTGTGAGGGACCATCACAAATACGTCATACCAAAGGCTTGGGTTTGCATCCATGAGGATGCCCCAGTGCTGTAATTTGTAATCTGAATTATGCTTCATGCTTTCAACCATGGTTTTGAATGTATTGTGTGAATTGCGTGTTTCTCGGATGAGCTGATCTGAAACCAAGTGAACTGAGTACTCAAATAATACCACTGATTGATTGTTATTGCCAATATCGCCCGGTCTAATTCCAACTGGACCACCATGAACCTGTCGCTCCGCCGTAGTGTGTATGACTGGTGAGGGAATATCTCATGCCTGTATTGCTGCCACAACGTCCAAAGACTTAATCGCCCCGGTTGCATTCTGGCAGTGGTCATTGCAACCGATGCAATGTGCGTGGGTGTAGGTTGTTGCCTGTATGAATTTTGGGTGTCGATGTTGCCATTTTGCGATTTCTTCTTTTTTTTTTTAAAGTGATAGTTGTGCCAGTCGCATGGGTCCACGTTGTTCTGGTGTAGTTAAATGATCCAAGATGATCCTTGTGATCTCCGAAAGTTCACGAGTAATGTGAATGCTTGGCGATATGTTTCAAGAAGCTCGTTGAATGACAATGCGTTTTGAAAGCCCAATGTGATCAAACTCAAATATTTGAGCACCAACTTGTTTGAAAAACAACAATGAGAACTAAGAAACGCTATGTGAATCGCTGAACTATTTTAAGTGATGCAAACAAGAAAATTGCCAACAAAAAGTGATATGGAAAGCACTAAACCACTTAAAATGCCACCAACACGAAAAAAATGCCAAAAAAATCACTAAGATGTTTGAAATAACAAGGGAAACTGCCAACAATGGAGCGCTTTGGGAAGCGCTAAACTGCTTAAAGTGTCAATAACATGAAAAATGCCATGAAAAATCACTAAGTTATTTGAAAAAAAAACTCCAATATAGGAAAATGCCAACAATGAAGCGCTTTGGGAAGCGCGAAACTGCTTAAAGGGCCATCAACACGAATAATACCAAGAAATCACTGAGTTGTTTGAAAAAACTCCAAGAAAGGAAAATGCCAACAATGGAGCGCTATGGGAAGCGCTAAACTGGTTAAAGGCCAGTAACACACACAAAAAAGACCAAGAATCGAAATTCCAAGAATTCACACGAAAACTTCACTAAATCCACCAATATTTCGTAAATTTATTTGCGAAGAACTCCAACAAAGGAAAATACCAACAAGGGAGCGCTATGGTAAGCGCTAAACTACTTAAAAGGCCAATGACACGAAAAACCCAAGCACAGAAATTTCCAAGAATTCTCACGAAAAATCACGAAAAACCACCAATATTTCACGAATTTATTTGCACAAAACTCCAACAAGGGAGCGCTACGGTAAGCGCTGAGCTACTTGAAAGGCCAATAACACGCAAAAAAAATCCAGAATAGAAATGTCTAAAATTTCACTCGAAAAATTCACTAAAAACCACCAATATTTCGTAAATTCACTAATTCCTCACAGGAGGCACCAATAATTGTTTGGGGGAGAACAATTAGTAATTTGAATTGGAGTAAAAACCACTTAATGACTCGATTTGTATATGTTTATTGATTAAACTAATGTAATTATAACCAAATGTGCTGTCGACTGTTTCTGTTGAATGTTTCTTTTAGAATGAATACCCGCTGCATATCCACAGTTATTTCTCTTGTCTTTCCTTTGAACACCATTCGCCTCTCCTCGTTCTCTTCAGCTGTGTAGACCGTGATCATAGAGATACATTAAATAGAGATATTAATTTGCTGTCTCATGTGGGCCGACAGAGGGGAATATGAAACTTGGGTTTATTTGTATGGAAAATTAAAACAACGCAAATGCTAACGGAGGGGAAACCAAGTTAAATTATTATATCGTATTGGTTGAGTGGCTAGTCGTTATCTCCGAAACTTGGAAAACTTGGGCTTCTATCGCTTGGAGTAAGCGAGCGAGAAGATAAAATAAAGACCATTTCTCCTCCATAATTTTGTATGAAAATGAGGTAAACGAAATCTCCAGTTAATGTAACTCTATGACCGTGATGTTTAAGTTTCTATATTGCCTTTATGTGTGTAACATCATACTGCAATCTATTTGTACCTCTGCCCTGTGTCTGTATGAATGAGATCATGACCAAACTTGTTCAGTAGTTCTGAACATATTTTGTATTAACAACTATTATGAAACTACATTAAAAAATTAAAAATTATTGAAAATGATGGATTCTTTAATAACAAATTATGATATTGTGATTTATGGAATTGGATTCGTATTTTTAATGGTTTTGTTCATAGTCAGTGTTGCTCCTTTGCGGATTAAAAAATCAAAGAACCATTGAAAATATGGTCAAATTGTAATAGGACTCCAGCATTCAACCCACGTTTAATAGAATATCAAAAAAGGGTTACTACAAGAAAATCTTTTGAATTATCGTAATCCAAGAAAATTGATAAATTTGCATAATTTTATTTTTTGAATTTTTCCAAAAAATTTAGAATTTATTTTTTACAATAATTGAATTGAAATTGTTTTTTTTTTTAGATTAAGCAAATTAAATTTCGAAAAAGAGACTATTGCGATTTTCTTTATAATTTTTCTTTTCTTGAACTTGGATATCATTTTTTTCTTTTCTTTTTTTTCTCGTTAGGGGGGCTAGGTGAAAGTAGGTATATCACCAGGGAACTGTTCCATGAACAGAGGCCTCAGATAACAGGCAACCTCTGAGTGTACAACTGCATTGCATCGGTAAGGCAGCTCTGCCGATGTGGACCATCATTTCTCGCCATACCCGTGGGACCATAAATATGAACGGTACTAACAAAAAAACAAACACAGACGTTGAGAAGAGTGAGTCTTCTGTTGAAGAAGGAGCCGCAACAGCGAGGTCGATTCGACTCTCTCGATGGAAGTCATCTTCGGCAAAACGCTCACTCTGGAAGGGAAGGACGAGCTTTTAGAAGCAAATGAGGAAGTAGTTGAGGCAGTAGCTCAGACTGGAAATATGCCGTCTGGCTCTGCTGAAATCAACCCTTCAAGCGTAGATGGAAAAATGCCATCCGCTCTTGAAGGTATTAAGGAAGCTGCCAGGGTATTTGAGCCTGAGAAGGAAAATATGGACACTGGTAAGAAGACTACTTATCAACAAGCTAGAATTCGTCTCCGGCCTGCCATTAGGAAGGTCCAGAAGTACGGTGCGATGGATGCCAGTGTGCTCAGCCTCTGGGAGAAAGAGCAGTATGAACGGGCCAAATTGGTAACTGGAGACGAGACCTTGAAGAGCTTACTTGCCATTTATAAGGATAAGATAACTGAAAAAAAAGAGGTTGCTTCTCGGGATCCCATTGCGGGGTCATCTAATGACGAAGGCTTCATAACGGTCAAGTCGAAACGGAACCGTTTACAGGGCAAACGTGACAGGTCGAGGGATGATATCACACCGGGCGAGGCGAAAAAGGCACCTACAGCGATCAGGAACTGCTCTTCGATGGCGCTGGTTGGGAGGGCGGTCATAAGATTGTCGCCTGCGGAAATGAAGCAACGGCAAAATTCTTTAGTGAATTTGTCAGCGATTTCGGCAGTATTTGGGAGGGTGCCAAAATCGCAGCAGTTGCTGTGAGGGACCATCACAAATACGTCATACCAAAGGCTTGGGTTTGCATCCATGAGGATGCCCCAGTGCTGTAATTTGTAATCTGAATTATGCTTCATGCTTTCAACCATGGTTTTGAATGTATTGTGTGAATTGCGTGTTTCTCGGATGAGCTGATCTGAAACCAAGTGAACTGAGTACTCAAATAATACCACTGATTGATTGTTATTGCCAATATCGCCCGGTCTAATTCCAACTGGACCACCATGAACCTGTCGCTCCGCCGTAGTGTGTATGACTGGTGAGGGAATATCTCAGGCCTGTATTGCTGCCACAACGTCCAAAGACTTAATCGCCCCGGTTGCATTCTGGCAGTGGTCATTGCAACCGATGCAATGTGCGTGGGTGTAGGTTGTTGCCTGTATGAATTTTGGGTGTCGATGTTGCCATTTTGCGATTTCTTCTTTTTTTTTTTAAAGTGATAGTTGTGCCAGTCGCATGGGTCCACGTTGTTCTGGTGTAGTTAAATGATCCAAGATGATCCTTGTGATCTCCGAAAGTTCACGAGTAATGTGAATGCTTGGCGATATGTTTCAAGAAGCTCGTTGAATGACAATGCGTTTTGAAAGCCCAATGTGATCAAACTCAAATATTTGAGCACCAACTTGTTTGAAAAACAACAATGAGAACTAAGAAACGCTATGTGAATCGCTGAACTATTTTAAGTGATGCAAACAAGAAAATTGCCAACAAAAAGTGATATGGAAAGCACTAAACCACTTAAAATGCCACCAACACGAAAAAAATGCCAAAAAAATCACTAAGATGTTTGAAATAACAAGGGAAACTGCCAACAATGGAGCGCTTTGGGAAGCGCTAAACTGCTTAAAGTGTCAATAACATGAAAAATGCCATGAAAAATCACTAAGTTATTTGAAAAAAAAACTCCAATATAGGAAAATGCCAACAATGAAGCGCTTTGGGAAGCGCGAAACTGCTTAAAGGGCCATCAACACGAATAATACCAAGAAATCACTGAGTTGTTTGAAAAAACTCCAAGAAAGGAAAATGCCAACAATGGAGTGCTATGGGAAGCGCTAAACTGGTTAAAGGCCAGTAACACACACAAAAAAGACCAAGAATCGAAATTCCAAGAATTCACACGAAAACTTCACTAAATCCACCAATATTTCGTAAATTTATTTGCGAAGAACTCCAACAAAGGAAAATACCAACAAGGGAGCGCTATGGTAAGCGCTAAACTACTTAAAAGGCCAATGACACGAAAAACCCAAGCACAGAAATTTCCAAGAATTCTCACGAAAAATCACGAAAAACCACCAATATTTCACGAATTTATTTGCACAAAACTCCAACAAGGGAGCGCTACGGTAAGCGCTGAGCTACTTGAAAGGCCAATAACACGCAAAAAAAATCCAGAATAGAAATGTCTAAAATTTCACTCGAAAAATTCACTAAAAACCACCAATATTTCGTAAATTCACTAATTCCTCACAGGAGGCACCAATAATTGTTTGGGGGAGAACAATTAGTAATTTGAATTGGAGTAAAAACCACTTAATGACTCGATTTGTATATGTTTATTGATTAAACTAATGTAATTATAACCAAATGTGCTGTCGACTGTTTCTGTTGAATGTTTCTTTTAGAATGAATACCCGCTGCATATCCACAGTTATTTCTCTTGTCTTTCCTTTGAACACCATTCGCCTCTCCTCGTTCTCTTCAGCTGTGTAGACCGTGATCATAGAGATACATTAAATAGAGATATTAATTTGCTGTCTCATGTGGGCCGACAGAGGGGAATATGAAACTTGGGTTTATTTGTATGGAAAATTAAAACAACGCAAATGCTAACGGAGGGGAAACCAAGTTAAATTATTATATCGTATTGGTTGAGTGGCTAGTCGTTATCTCCGAAACTTGGAAAACTTGGGCTTCTATCGCTTGGAGTAAGCGAGCGAGAAGATAAAATAAAGACCATTTCTCCTCCATAATTTTGTATGAAAATGAGGTAAACGAAATCTCCAGTTAATGTAACTCTATGACCGTGATGTTTAAGTTTCTATATTGCCTTTATGTGTGTAACATCATACTGCAATCTATTTGTACCTCTGCCCTGTGTCTGTATGAATGAGATCATGACCAAACTTGTTCAGTAGTTCTGAACATATTTTGTATTAACATACTACAAGAAAATCTTTTGAATTATCGTAATCCAAGAAAATTGATAAATTTGCATAATTTTATTTTTTGAATTTTTCCAAAAAATTTAGAATTTATTTTTTACAATAATTGAATTGAAATTGTTTTTTTTTTAGATTAAGCAAATTAAATTTCAAAAAAGAGACTATTGCGATTTTCTTTATAATTTTTCTTTTCTTGAACTTGGATATCATTTTTTTCTTTTCTTTTTTTTCTCGTTAGGGGGGCTAGGTGAAAGTAGGTATATCACCAGGGAACTGTTCGCCTGCGGAAATGACGCCTCGGCAAAATTCTTTAGTGAATTTGTCAGCGGTTTCGGCAGTATTTGGCAGGGTGCCAAAATCGCAGCAGTTGCTGTCAGGGACCTTCACAAATACGTCATGCCAAAGGCTTGGGTTTGGATTTCGAAGCCCTACACCACTCCGGACAGGTTCCTAGCTTTGCTGAGAAACCAAAATAGGGAAATGAAATATGAGGGATGGAAGGTGCTGAAGGACTCCAGAGGGAACACGGTCAGAATTACCTTCTATCACTCAGCCGTGATTCGCTTCCCTATCTGGAAAAGTGCAAGGGGATGGTACGGTATAGTTTGGGCAGGGTGATGATAAAACCACCTGCCCACACTAAAGGTATCGAGGAAGAGGAGCCGGTAATTAGTGATGGAGGTGGTACAAATCAACCTCCATCACAGTAGAACGGCTACTGCCTGCCTAGTAGAACTACTCTCTAGGCAGAATATCGCGGCGGCTTTAATCCAGGAACCCTGAATCAACATTAGGAAACAAGTATCAGGATTAAAAGTAAGAGACTTTACTCTTTTCTATAAAAAAATCGGAAGGGAAAGTCAGAACTTGTATCCTTTTGAAAAATACAGTTAAAGCTTTTCTTTTGGAAAATTACAGTTCTGCGGATATTACAGCAGTGGTATGCGAATGGAAGCAGCAGAAAGGGAAGCCTATGTGCCTGGTTTCGGCTTATCTACCCTATGATGGACAGATGGCGGACTTGCCACCAGTAAGTTTAAAGCACCTGGTTGCACGGAATACGTGGGAGGTGGTTATCGGATGTGATGCGCCAACGCTCACCACACACAATGGGGAAGTAAGGACACCAATGAAAGAGGTATTTTACTACTTGATTTTATTATATTATCAAATCTTTCAATTTATAACGTAGGGAGTGACCCAACTTTTATAGTTAAAAATAGGCAGGAAGTTTTAGACATTGCCTTAGCTAACACTTCCCAATATGAAATAGGAAAATGGAGATTCCCGCAGGAGCCCTCACTCTCTGATCACAGGTGGATCTTGTTCGACGTCGGGGCTCGAATAGATAAGATATTATCCTTTAGAAACCGTAGGAAAACTGACTGAGGGAGCTTTGCTGATTCACTGAGCAATAGGCTCAAGGAGGCTCCTAGGTCAATCAAGTCCAGAAATGGAGTGGACAGAGCAGTTAATTACTTTAGCCATGAAGTAATTAAAGCTTTCGAAAAATCGTGCCCAATATCTAGCAACGAACAAGATATTAATCCGTTTCAGGGCATATATCACCCAAAATACATGTTTTTACGCATTTCACCAATATGAGTGGCTAAGTTATGTTTTGTTAGGACAAGGATCTTAAGATCTGACTGCATTTTATACAACACATGAAAATTATTCCGCAGGCTTTCAAAATTCAATATCGATAATTGCATTTACAATATTTTGTTTTAAAAACTTTTGTCACTACAGTCTATAGAAAGTGTTGAATGGAAACAGAAATATTATTTTTAGTTAATCTGGGAAGCTAACTAATTAGCTGCTGCCCAATATTTTTTTTATATTTTATTTTACAATTGGAATTACTCAAAATTTCTTAATTTTCTTCAAAAATATAAATCTTGTGTAAAACTCGATAATAATCACTTTCACTAAATCGAAATATTTCAATAAGTTTTCCATATTCATCTACAATTAATAAATTAATAAGTTTATCAGTGAAAATTTCCGGTTCCGAATCATCTTCATTTGCACTCTTTGAAAATTTTTCTTCTATTAATGAAAGTTTCTTTTCAAGTTCTTCATATAAATCTTCACCAGGTTGTTCTTTAGCTGATGAATTTTCCATTTCCATAAGATTTCGTATTTTCACTTGAAGACGTTTGGCCGATTGAATTTTCCTCAAACGACGTTCCGAATATTCCAAAATTTGAGTTTTGTAGGTAAAACAGCCAATTAGATAAATTCCGCCCAAAACTAGAGTAATTATCAAAACGTTGAAGAAAACCATTTTTAATTTATACAAAATTTGCATAATTTTATTTTTTGAATTTTTCCAAAAAATTTGGAATTTATTTTTTACAATAATTGAATTGAAATTGTTTTTTTTTTTAGATTAAGCAAATTAAATTTCGAAAAAGAGACTATTGCGATTTTCTTTATAATTTTTCTTTTCCTGAACTTGGATATCATTTTTTTCTTTTCTTTTTTTTCTCGTTAGGGGGGCTAGGTGAAAGTAGGTATATCACCAGGGAACTGTTCCATGAACAGAGGCCTCAGATAACAGGCAACCTCTGAGTGTACAAGTGCATTGCATCGGTAAGGCAGCTCTGCCGATGTGGACCATCATTTCTCGCCATACCCGTGGGACCATAAATATGAACGGTACTAACAAAAAAACAAACACAGACGTTGAGAAGAATGAGTCTTCTGTTGAAGAAGGAGCCGCAACAGCGAGGTCAATTCGACTCTCTCGATGGAAGTCATCTTCGGCAAAACGCTCACTCTGGAAGGGAAGGACGAGCTTTTAGAAGCAAATGAGGAAGTAGTTGAGGCAGTAGCTCAGACTGGAAATATGCCGTCTGGCTCTGCTGAAATCAACCCTTCAAGCGTAGATGGAAAAATGCCATCCGCTCTTGAAGGTATTAAGGAAGCTGCCAGGCTATTTGAGCCTGAGAAGGAAAATATGGACACTGGTAAGAAGACTACTTATCAACAAGCTAGAATTCGTCTCCGGTCTGCCATTAGGAAGGTCCAGAAGTACGGTGCGATGGATGCCAGTGTGCTCAGCCTCTGGGAGAAAGAGCAGTATGAACGGGCCAAATTGGTAACTGGAGACGAGACCTTGAAGAGCTTACTTGCCATTTATAAGGATAAGATAACTGAAAAAAAAGAGGTTGCTTCTCGGGATCCCATTGCGGGGTCATCTAATGACGAAGGCTTCATAACGGTCAAGTCGAAACGGAACCGTTTACAGGGCAAACGTGATAGGTCGAGGGATGATATCACACCGGGCGAGGCGAAAAAGCCTAAGAAAAAGGCACCTACAGCGACACGCAACCGGCCTGTGAATGCAGAGCTGGATAAGTTGCGTGTGGCTGTAGTTAATGAGCAGCAGTCAGATGGCCGATTGACTCTACCAATGGCAAAAATCGAGGGAAGGTTCCAGATGGCTATGCTGACTTTTTACGAGTCAGCTGCCGAAGATCAGGAACTGCTCTTCGATGGCGCTGGTTGGGAGGGCGGTCATAAGATTGTCGCCTGCGGAAATGAAGCAACGGCAAAATTCTTTAGTGAATTTGTCAGCGGTTTCGGCAGTATTTGGGAGGGTGCCAAAATCGCAGCAGTTGCTGTGAGGGACCATCACAAATACGTCATACCAAAGGCTTGGGTTTGCATCCATGAGGATGCCCCAGTGCTGTAATTTGTAATCTGAATTATGCATCATGCTTTCAACCATGGTTTTGAATGTGTTGTGTGAATTGCGTGTTTCTCGGATGAATGTCTGAATCTCCAACGGCGCAATCATAGATCCGGTTGCACCCGAACTAAGTTTGTGCTGTTGATTGAGTTTTACGCCTCTTTCCACAATAATTCCGCCCTTTATGTGCGATAAACAGTCTTGATGTGTGAATAAGTTTATGGCAGTCTCAAATTTTCCCATAAATTCCGACTAATTTTCATGAACTGAACATCCAACCATTTGCACATGATTCTCTTTGAACATTCTCCAGTGCGTGGCTGCTGAATCTTTGATGTCTTTCACATGAGCCATTTCTTTTGCCATTAAGTCAGTAGCTGCCATTCTTCCCTCCACTTCTACAGCTGATCTGAAACCAAGTGAACTGAGTACTCAAATAATACCACTGATTGATTGTTATTGCCAATATCGCCCGGTCTAATTCCAACTGGACCACCATGAACCTGTTGCTCCGCCGTAGTGTGTATGACTGGTGAGGGAATATCTCAGGCCTGTATTGCTGCCACAACGTCCAAAGACTTAATCGCCCCGGTTGCATTCCGGCAGTGGTCATTGCAACCGATGCAATGTGCGTGGGTGTAGGTTGTTGCCTGTATGAATTTTGGGTGTCGATGTTGCCATTTTGCGATTTCTTCTTTTTTTTTTTAAAGTGATAGTTGTGCCAGTCGCATGGGTCCACGTTGTTCTGGTGTAGTTAAATGATCCAAGATGATCCTTGTGATCTCCGAAAGTTCACGAGTAATGTGAATGCTTGGCGATATGTTTCAAGAAGCTCGTTGAATGACAATGCGTTTTGAAAGCCCAATGTGATCAAACTCAAATATTTGAGCACCAACTTGTTTGAAAAACAACAATGAGAACTAAGAAACGCTATGTGAATCGCTGAACTATTTTAAGTTATGCAAACAAGAAAATTGCCAACAAAAAGTGATATGGAAAGCACTAAACCACTTAAAATGCCACCAACACGAAAAAAATGCCAAAAAAATCACTAAGATGTTTGAAATAACAAGGGAAACTGCCAACAATGGAGCGCTTTGGGAAGCGCTAAACTGCTTAAAGTGTCAATAACATGAAAAATGCCATGAAAAATCACTAAGTTATTTGAAAAAAAAACTCCAATATAGGAAAATGCCAACAATGAAGCGCTTTGGGAAGCGCGAAACTGCTTAAAGGGCCATCAACACGAATAATACCAAGAAATCACTGAGTTGTTTGAAAAAACTCCAAGAAAGGAAAATGCCAACAATGGAGCGCTATGGGAAGCGCTAAACTGGTTAAAGGCCAATAACACACACAAAAAACACCAAGAATCGAAATTCCAAGAATTCACACGAAAACTTCACTAAATCCACCAATATTTCGTAAATTTATTTGCGAAGAACTCCAACAAAGGAAAATACCAACAAGGGAGCGCTATGGTAAGCGCTAAACTACTTAAAAGGCCAATGACACGAAAAACCCAAGCACAGAAATTTCCAAGAATTCTCACGAAAAATCACGAAAAACCACCAATATTTCACGAATTTATTTGCACAAAACTCCAACAAGGGAGCGCTACGGTAAGCGCTGAGCTACTTGAAAGGCCAATAACACGCAAAAAAAATCCAGAATAGAAATGTCTAAAATTTCACTCGAAAAATTCACTAAAAACCACCAATATTTCGTAAATTCACTAATTCCTCACAGGAGGCACCAATAATTGTTTGGGGGAGAACAATTAGTAATTTGAATTGGAGTAAAAACCACTTAATGACTCGATTTGTATATGTTTATTGATTAAACTAATGTAATTATAACCAAATGTGCTGTCGACTGTTTCTGTTGAATGTTTCTTTTAGAATGAATACCCGCTGCATATCCACAGTTATTTCTCTTGTCTTTCCTTTGAACACCATTCGCCTCTCCTCGTTCTCTTCAGCTGTGTAGACCGTGATCATAGAGATACATTAAATGGAGATATTAATTTGCTGTCTCATGTGGGCCGACAGAGGGGAATATGAAACTTGGGTTTATTTGTATGGAAAATTAAAACAACGCAAATGCTAACGGAGGGGAAACCAAGTTAAATTATTATATCGTATTGGTTGAGTGGCTAGTCGTTATCTTCGAAACTTGGAAAACTTGGGCTTCTATCGCTTGGAGTAAGCGAGCGAGAAGATAAAATAAAGACCATTTCTCCTCCATAATTTTGTATGAAAATGAGGTAAACGAAATCTCCAGTTAATGTAACTCTATGACCGTGATGTTTAAGTTTCTATATTGCCTTTATGTGTGTAACATCATACTGCAATCTATTTGTACCTCTGCCCTGTGTCTGTATGAATGAGATCATGACCAAACTTGTTCAGTAGTTCTGAACATACTTTGTATTAACAACTATTATGAAACTACATTAAAAAATTAAAAATTATTGAAAATGATGGATTCTTTAATAACAAATTATGATATTGTGATTTATGGAATTGGATTCGTATTTTTAATGGTTTTGTTCATAGTCAGTGTTGCTCCTTTGCGGATTAAAAAATCAAAGAACTGAACACATCGACCATTGAAAATATGGTCAAATTGTAATAGGACTCTAGCATTCAACCCACGTTTAATAGAATATCAAAAAAGGGTTACTACAAGAAAATCTTTTGAATTATCGTAATCCAAGAAAATTGATAAATTTGCATAATTTTATTTTTTGAATTTTTCCAAAAAATTTAGAATTTATTTTTTACAATAATTGAATTGAAATTGTTTTTTTTTTAGATTAAGCAAATTAAATTTCAAAAAATTTTCTTTATAATTTTTCTTTTCTTGAACTTGGATATCATTTTTTTCTTTTCTTTTTTTTCTCGTTAGGGGGGCTAGGTGAAAGTAGGTATATCACCAGGGAACTGTTCGCCTGCGGAAATGACGCCTCGGCAAAATTCTTTAGTGAATTTGTCAGCGGTTTCGGCAGTATTTGGCAGGGTGCCAAAATCGCAGCAGTTGCTGTCAGGGACCTTCACAAATACGTCATGCCAAAGGCTTGGGTTTGGATTTCGAAGCCCTACACCACTCCGGACAGGTTCCTAGCTTTGCTGAGAAACCAAAATAGGGAAATGAAATATGAGGGATGGAAGGTGCTGAAGGACTCCAGAGGGAACACGGTCAGAATTACCTTCTATCACTCAGCCGTGATTCGCTTCCCTATCTGGAGAAGTGCAAGGGGATGGTACGGTATAGTTTGGGCAGGGTGATGATAAAACCACCTGCCCACACTAAAGGTATCGAGGAAGAGGAGCCGGTAATTAATGATGGAGGTGGTACAAATCAACCTCCATCACAGTAGAACGGCTACTGCCTGCCTAGTAGAACTACTCTCTAGGCAGAATATCGCGGCGGCTTTAATCCAGGAACCCTGAATCAACATTAGGAAACAAGTATCAGGATTAAAGGTAAGAGACTTTACTCTTTTCTATAAAAAAATCGGAAGGGAAAGTCAGAACTTGTATCCTTTTGAAAAATACAGTTAAAGCTTTTCTTTTGGAAAATTACAGCTCTGCGGATATTACAGCAGTGGTATGCTAATGGAAGCAGCAGAAAGGGAAGCCTATGTGCCTGGTTTCGGCTTATCTACCCTATGATGGACAGATGGCGGACTTGCCACCAGTAAGTTTAAAGCACCTGGTTGCACGGAATACGTGGGAGGTGGTTATCGGATGTGATGCCAACGCTCACCACACACAATGGGGAAGTAAGGACACCAATGAAAGAGGTATTTTACTACTTGATTTTATTATATTATCAAATCTTTCAATTTATAACGTAGGGAGTGACCCAACTTTTATAGTTAAAAATAGGCAGGAAGTTTTTGACATTGCCTTAGCTAACACTTCCCAATATGAAATAGGAAAATGGAGATTCCCGCAGGAGCCCTCACTCTCTGATCACAGGTGGATCTTGTTCGACGTCGGGGCTCGAATAGATAAGATATTATCCTTTAGAAACCCTAGGAAAACTGACTGAGGGAGCTTTGCTGATTCACTGAGCAATAGGCTCAAGGAGGCTCCTAGGTCAATCAAGTCCAGAAATGGAGTGGACAGAGCAGTTAATTACTTTAGCCATGAAGTAATTAAAGCTTTCGAAAAATCGTGCCCAATATCTAGCAACGAACAAGATATTAATCCGTTTCAGGGCATATATCACCCAAAATACATGTTTTTACGCATTTCACCAATATGAGTGGCTAAGTTATGTTTTGTTAGGACAAGGATCTTAAGATCTGACTGCATTTTATACAACACATGAAAATTATTCCGCAGGCTTTCAAAATTCAATATCGATAATTGCATTTACAATATTTTGTTTTAAAAACTTTTGTCACTACAGTCTATAGAAAGTGTTGAATGGAAACAGAAATATTATTTTTAGTTAATCTGGGAAGCTAACTAATTAGCTGCTGCCCAATATTTTTTTTATATTTTATTTTACAATTGGAATTACTCAAAATTTCTTAATTTTCTTCAAAAATATAAATCTTGTGTAAAACTCGATAATAATCACTTTCTCTAAATCGAAATATTTCAATAAGTTTTCCATATTCATCTACAATTAATAAATTAATAAGTTTATCAGTGAAAATTTCCGGTTCCGAATCATCTTCATTTGCACTCTTTGAAAATTTTTCTTCTATTAATGAAAGTTTCTTTTCAAGTTCTTCATATAAATCTTCACCAGGTTGTTCTTTAGCTGATGAATTTTCCATTTCCATAAGATTTCGTATTTTCACTTGAAGACGTTTGGCCGATTGAATTTTCCTCAAACGACGTTCCGAATATTCCAAAATTTGAGTTTTGTAGGTAAAACAGCCAATTAGATAAATTCCGCCCAAAACTAGAGTAATTATCAAAACGTTGAAGAAAACCATTTTTAATTTATACAAAATTTGCATAATTTTATTTTTTGAATTTTTCCAAAAAATTTGGAATTTATTTTTTACAATAATTGAATTGAAATTGTTTTTTTTTTTAGATTAAGCAAATTAAATTTCGAAAAAGAGACTATTGCGATTTTCTTTATAATTTTTCTTTTCTTGAACTTGGATATCATTTTTTTCTTTTCTTTTTTTTCTCGTTAGGGGGGCTAGGTGAAAGTAGGTATATCACCAGGGAACTGTTCCATGAACAGAGGCCTCAGATAACAGGCAACCTCTGAGTGTACAAGTGCATTGCATCGGTAAGGCAGCTCTGCCGATGTGGACCATCATTTCTCGCCATACCCGTGGGACCATAAATATGAACGGTACTAACAAAAAAACAAACACAGACGTTGAGAAGAGTGAGTCTTCTGTTGAAGAAGGAGCCGCAACAGCGAGGTCGATTCGACTCTCTCGATGGAAGTCATCTTCGGCAAAACGCTCACTCTGGAAGGGAAGGACGAGCTTTTAGAAGCAAATGAGGAAGTAGTTGAGGCAGTAGCTCAGACTGGAAATATGCCGTCTGGCTCTGCTGAAATCAACCCTTCAAGCGTAGATGGAAAAATGCCATCCGCTCTTGAAGGTATTAAGGAAGCTGCCAGGCTATTTGAGCCTGAGAAGGAAAATATGGACACTGGTAAGAAGACTACTTATCAACAAGCTAGAATTCGTCTCCGGCCTGCCATTAGGAAGGTCCAGAAGTACGGTGCGATGGATGCCAGTGTGCTCAGCCTCTGGGAGAAAGAGCAGTATGAACAGGCCAAATTGGTAACTGGAGACGAGACCTTGAAGAGCTTACTTGCCATTTATAAGGATAAGATAACTGAAAAAAAAGAGGTTGCTTCTCGGGATCCCATTGCGGGGTCATCTAATGACGAAGGCTTCATAACGGTCAAGTCGAAACGGAACCGTTTACAGGGCAAACGTGACAGGTCGAGGGATAATATCACACCGGGCGAAGCGAAAAAGCCTAAGAAAAAGGCACCTACAGCGACACGCAACCGGCCTGTGAATGCAGAGCTGGATAAGTTGCGTGTGGCTGTAGTTAATGAGCAGCAGTCAGATGGCCGATTGACTCTACCAATGGCAAAAAATCGAGGGAAGGTTCCAGATGGCTATGCTGACTTTTTACGAGTCAGCTGCCGAAGATCAGGAACTGCTCTTCGATGCGCTGGTTGGGAGGGCGGTCATAAGATTGTCGCCTGCGGAAATGAAGCAACGGCAAAATTCTTTAGTGAATTTGTCAGCGGTTTCGGCAGTATTTGGGAGGGTGCCAAAATCGCAGCAGTTGCTGTGAGGGACCATCACAAATACGTCATACCAAAGGCTTGGGTTTGCATCCATGAAGATGCCCCAGTGCTGTAATTTGTAATCTGAATTATGCATCATGCTTTCAACCATGGTTTTGAATGTGGTGTGTGAATTGCGTGTTTCTCGGATGAATGTCTGAATCTCCAACGGCGCAATCATAGATCCGGTTGCACCCGAACTAAGTTTGTGCTGTTGATTGAGTTTTACGCCTCTTTCCACAATAATTCCGCCCTTTATGTGCGATAAACAGTCTTGATGTGTGAATAAGTTTATGGCAGTCTCAAATTTTCCCATAAATTCCGACTAATTTTCATGAACTGAACATCCAACCATTTGCACATGATTCTCTTTGAACATTCTCCAGTGCGTGGCTGCTGAATCTTTGATGTCTTTCACATGAGCCATTTCTTTTGCCATTAAGTCAGTAGCTGCCATTCTTCCCTCCACTTCTACAGCTGATCTGAAACCAAGTGAATTGAGTACTCAAATAATACCACTGATTGATTGTTATTGCCAATATCGCCCGGTCTAATTCCAACTGGACCACCATGAACCTGTTGCTCCGCCGTAGTGTGTATGACTGGTGAGGGAATATCTCAGGCCTGTATTGCTGCCACAACGTCCAAAGACTTAATCGCCCCGGTTGCATTCCGGCAGTGGTCATTGCAACCGATGCAATGTGCGTGGGTGTAGGTTGTTGCCTGTATGAATTTTGGGTGTCGATGTTGCCATTTTGCGATTTCTTCTTTTTTTTTTTAAAGTGATAGTTGTGCCAGTCGCATGGGTCCACGTTGTTCTGGTGTAGTTAAATGATCCAAGATGATCCTTGTGATCTCCGAAAGTTCACGAGTAATGTGAATGCTTGGCGATATGTTTCAAGAAGCTCGTTGAATGACAATGCGTTTTGAAAGCCCAATGTGATCAAACTCAAATATTTGAGCACCAACTTGTTTGAAAAACAACAATGAGAACTAAGAAACGCTATGTGAATCGCTGAACTATTTTAAGTTATGCAAACAAGAAAATTGCCAACAAAAAGTGATATGGAAAGCACTAAACCACTTAAAATGCCACCAACACGAAAAAAATGCCAAAAAAATCACTAAGATGTTTGAAATAACAAGGGAAACTGCCAACAATGGAGCGCTTTGGGAAGCGCTAAACTGCTTAAAGTGTCAATAACATGAAAAATGCCATGAAAAATCACTAAGTTATTTGAAAAAAAAACTCCAATATAGGAAAATGCCAACAATGAAGCGCTTTGGGAAGCGCGAAACTGCTTAAAGGGCCATCAACACGAATAATACCAAGAAATCACTGAGTTGTTTGAAAAAACTCCAAGAAAGGAAAATGCCAACAATGGAGCGCTATGGGAAGCGCTAAACTGGTTAAAGGCCAATAACACACACAAAAAACACCAAGAATCGAAATTCCAAGAATTCACACGAAAACTTCACTAAATCCACCAATATTTCGTAAATTTATTTGCGAAGAACTCCAACAAAGGAAAATACCAACAAGGGAGCGCTATGGTAAGCGCTAAACTACTTAAAAGGCCAATGACACGAAAAACCCAAGCACAGAAATTTCCAAGAATTCTCACGAAAAATCACGAAAAACCACCAATATTTCACGAATTTATTTGCACAAAACTCCAACAAGGGAGCGCTACGGTAAGCGCTGAGCTACTTGAAAGGCCAATAACACGCAAAAAAAATCCAGAATAGAAATGTCTAAAATTTCACTCGAAAAATTCACTAAAAACCACCAATATTTCGTAAATTCACTAATTCCTCACAGGAGGCACCAATAATTGTTTGGGGGAGAACAATTAGTAATTTGAATTGGAGTAAAAACCACTTAATGACTCGATTTGTATATGTTTATTGATTAAACTAATGTAATTATAACCAAATGTGCTGTCGACTGTTTCTGTTGAATGTTTCTTTTAGAATGAATACCCGCTGCATATCCACAGTTATTTCTCTTGTCTTTCCTTTGAACACCATTCGCCTCTCCTCGTTCTCTTCAGCTGTGTAGACCGTGATCATAGAGATACATTAAATGGAGATATTAATTTGCTGTCTCATGTGGGCCGACAGAGGGGAATATGAAACTTGGGTTTATTTGTATGGAAAATTAAAACAACGCAAATGCTAACGGAGGGGAAACCAAGTTAAATTATTATATCGTATTGGTTGAGTGGCTAGTCGTTATCTTCGAAACTTGGAAAACTTGGGCTTCTATCGCTTGGAGTAAGCGAGCGAGAAGATAAAATAAAGACCATTTCTCCTCCATAATTTTGTATGAAAATGAGGTAAACGAAATCTCCAGTTAATGTAACTCTATGACCGTGATGTTTAAGTTTCTATATTGCCTTTATGTGTGTAACATCATACTGCAATCTATTTGTACCTCTGCCCTGTGTCTGTATGAATGAGATCATGACCAAACTTGTTCAGTAGTTCTGAACATACTTTGTATTAACAACTATTATGAAACTACATTAAAAAATTAAAAATTATTGAAAATGATGGATTCTTTAATAACAAATTATGATATTGTGATTTATGGAATTGGATTCGTATTTTTAATGGTTTTGTTCATAGTCAGTGTTGCTCCTTTGCGGATTAAAAAATCAAAGAACTGAACACATCGACCATTGAAAATATGGTCAAATTGTAATAGGACTCTAGCATTCAACCCACGTTTAATAGAATATCAAAAAAGGGTTACTACAAGAAAATCTTTTGAATTATCGTAATCCAAGAAAATTGATAAATTTGCATAATTTTATTTTTTGAATTTTTCCAAAAAATTTAGAATTTATTTTTTACAATAATTGAATTGAAATTGTTTTTTTTTTAGATTAAGCAAATTAAATTTCAAAAAATTTTCTTTATAATTTTTCTTTTCTTGAACTTGGATATCATTTTTTTCTTTTCTTTTTTTTCTCGTTAGGGGGGCTAGGTGAAAGTAGGTATATCACCAGGGAACTGTTCGCCTGCGGAAATGACGCCTCGGCAAAATTCTTTAGTGAATTTGTCAGCGGTTTCGGCAGTATTTGGCAGGGTGCCAAAATCGCAGCAGTTGCTGTCAGGGACCTTCACAAATACGTCATGCCAAAGGCTTGGGTTTGGATTTCGAAGCCCTACACCACTCCGGACAGGTTCCTAGCTTTGCTGAGAAACCAAAATAGGGAAATGAAATATGAGGGATGGAAGGTGCTGAAGGACTCCAGAGGGAACACGGTCAGAATTACCTTCTATCACTCAGCCGTGATTCGCTTCCCTATCTGGAGAAGTGCAAGGGGATGGTACGGTATAGTTTGGGCAGGGTGATGATAAAACCACCTGCCCACACTAAAGGTATCGAGGAAGAGGAGCCGGTAATTAATGATGGAGGTGGTACAAATCAACCTCCATCACAGTAGAACGGCTACTGCCTGCCTAGTAGAACTACTCTCTAGGCAGAATATCGCGGCGGCTTTAATCCAGGAACCCTGAATCAACATTAGGAAACAAGTATCAGGATTAAAGGTAAGAGACTTTACTCTTTTCTATAAAAAAATCGGAAGGGAAAGTCAGAACTTGTATCCTTTTGAAAAATACAGTTAAAGCTTTTCTTTTGGAAAATTACAGCTCTGCGGATATTACAGCAGTGGTATGCTAATGGAAGCAGCAGAAAGGGAAGCCTATGTGCCTGGTTTCGGCTTATCTACCCTATGATGGACAGATGGCGGACTTGCCACCAGTAAGTTTAAAGCACCTGGTTGCACGGAATACGTGGGAGGTGGTTATCGGATGTGATGCCAACGCTCACCACACACAATGGGGAAGTAAGGACACCAATGAAAGAGGTATTTTACTACTTGATTTTATTATATTATCAAATCTTTCAATTTATAACGTAGGGAGTGACCCAACTTTTATAGTTAAAAATAGGCAGGAAGTTTTTGACATTGCCTTAGCTAACACTTCCCAATATGAAATAGGAAAATGGAGATTCCCGCAGGAGCCCTCACTCTCTGATCACAGGTGGATCTTGTTCGACGTCGGGGCTCGAATAGATAAGATATTATCCTTTAGAAACCCTAGGAAAACTGACTGAGGGAGCTTTGCTGATTCACTGAGCAATAGGCTCAAGGAGGCTCCTAGGTCAATCAAGTCCAGAAATGGAGTGGACAGAGCAGTTAATTACTTTAGCCATGAAGTAATTAAAGCTTTCGAAAAATCGTGCCCAATATCTAGCAACGAACAAGATATTAATCCGTTTCAGGGCATATATCACCCAAAATACATGTTTTTACGCATTTCACCAATATGAGTGGCTAAGTTATGTTTTGTTAGGACAAGGATCTTAAGATCTGACTGCATTTTATACAACACATGAAAATTATTCCGCAGGCTTTCAAAATTCAATATCGATAATTGCATTTACAATATTTTGTTTTAAAAACTTTTGTCACTACAGTCTATAGAAAGTGTTGAATGGAAACAGAAATATTATTTTTAGTTAATCTGGGAAGCTAACTAATTAGCTGCTGCCCAATATTTTTTTTATATTTTATTTTACAATTGGAATTACTCAAAATTTCTTAATTTTCTTCAAAAATATAAATCTTGTGTAAAACTCGATAATAATCACTTTCTCTAAATCGAAATATTTCAATAAGTTTTCCATATTCATCTACAATTAATAAATTAATAAGTTTATCAGTGAAAATTTCCGGTTCCGAATCATCTTCATTTGCACTCTTTGAAAATTTTTCTTCTATTAATGAAAGTTTCTTTTCAAGTTCTTCATATAAATCTTCACCAGGTTGTTCTTTAGCTGATGAATTTTCCATTTCCATAAGATTTCGTATTTTCACTTGAAGACGTTTGGCCGATTGAATTTTCCTCAAACGACGTTCCGAATATTCCAAAATTTGAGTTTTGTAGGTAAAACAGCCAATTAGATAAATTCCGCCCAAAACTAGAGTAATTATCAAAACGTTGAAGAAAACCATTTTTAATTTATACAAAATTTGCATAATTTTATTTTTTGAATTTTTCCAAAAAATTTGGAATTTATTTTTTACAATAATTGAATTGAAATTGTTTTTTTTTTTAGATTAAGCAAATTAAATTTCGAAAAAGAGACTATTGCGATTTTCTTTATAATTTTTCTTTTCTTGAACTTGGATATCATTTTTTTCTTTTCTTTTTTTTCTCGTTAGGGGGGCTAGGTGAAAGTAGGTATATCACCAGGGAACTGTTCCATGAACAGAGGCCTCAGATAACAGGCAACCTCTGAGTGTACAAGTGCATTGCATCGGTAAGGCAGCTCTGCCGATGTGGACCATCATTTCTCGCCATACCCGTGGGACCATAAATATGAACGGTACTAACAAAAAAACAAACACAGACGTTGAGAAGAGTGAGTCTTCTGTTGAAGAAGGAGCCGCAACAGCGAGGTCGATTCGACTCTCTCGATGGAAGTCATCTTCGGCAAAACGCTCACTCTGGAAGGGAAGGACGAGCTTTTAGAAGCAAATGAGGAAGTAGTTGAGGCAGTAGCTCAGACTGGAAATATGCCGTCTGGCTCTGCTGAAATCAACCCTTCAAGCGTAGATGGAAAAATGCCATCCGCTCTTGAAGGTATTAAGGAAGCTGCCAGGCTATTTGAGCCTGAGAAGGAAAATATGGACACTGGTAAGAAGACTACTTATCAACAAGCTAGAATTCGTCTCCGGCCTGCCATTAGGAAGGTCCAGAAGTACGGTGCGATGGATGCCAGTGTGCTCAGCCTCTGGGAGAAAGAGCAGTATGAACAGGCCAAATTGGTAACTGGAGACGAGACCTTGAAGAGCTTACTTGCCATTTATAAGGATAAGATAACTGAAAAAAAAGAGGTTGCTTCTCGGGATCCCATTGCGGGGTCATCTAATGACGAAGGCTTCATAACGGTCAAGTCGAAACGGAACCGTTTACAGGGCAAACGTGACAGGTCGAGGGATAATATCACACCGGGCGAAGCGAAAAAGCCTAAGAAAAAGGCACCTACAGCGACACGCAACCGGCCTGTGAATGCAGAGCTGGATAAGTTGCGTGTGGCTGTAGTTAATGAGCAGCAGTCAGATGGCCGATTGACTCTACCAATGGCAAAAAATCGAGGGAAGGTTCCAGATGGCTATGCTGACTTTTTACGAGTCAGCTGCCGAAGATCAGGAACTGCTCTTCGATGCGCTGGTTGGGAGGGCGGTCATAAGATTGTCGCCTGCGGAAATGAAGCAACGGCAAAATTCTTTAGTGAATTTGTCAGCGGTTTCGGCAGTATTTGGGAGGGTGCCAAAATCGCAGCAGTTGCTGTGAGGGACCATCACAAATACGTCATACCAAAGGCTTGGGTTTGCATCCATGAAGATGCCCCAGTGCTGTAATTTGTAATCTGAATTATGCATCATGCTTTCAACCATGGTTTTGAATGTGGTGTGTGAATTGCGTGTTTCTCGGATGAATGTCTGAATCTCCAACGGCGCAATCATAGATCCGGTTGCACCCGAACTAAGTTTGTGCTGTTGATTGAGTTTTACGCCTCTTTCCACAATAATTCCGCCCTTTATGTGCGATAAACAGTCTTGATGTGTGAATAAGTTTATGGCAGTCTCAAATTTTCCCATAAATTCCGACTAATTTTCATGAACTGAACATCCAACCATTTGCACATGATTCTCTTTGAACATTCTCCAGTGCGTGGCTGCTGAATCTTTGATGTCTTTCACATGAGCCATTTCTTTTGCCATTAAGTCAGTAGCTGCCATTCTTCCCTCCACTTCTACAGCTGATCTGAAACCAAGTGAATTGAGTACTCAAATAATACCACTGATTGATTGTTATTGCCAATATCGCCCGGTCTAATTCCAACTGGACCACCATGAACCTGTTGCTCCGCCGTAGTGTGTATGACTGGTGAGGGAATATCTCAGGCCTGTATTGCTGCCACAACGTCCAAAGACTTAATCGCCCCGGTTGCATTCCGGCAGTGGTCATTGCAACCGATGCAATGTGCGTGGGTGTAGGTTGTTGCCTGTATGAATTTTGGGTGTCGATGTTGCCATTTTGCGATTTCTTCTTTTTTTTTTTAAAGTGATAGTTGTGCCAGTCGCATGGGTTCACGTTGTTCTGGTGTAGTTAAATGATCCAAGATGATCCTTGTGATCTCCGAAAGTTCACGAGTAATGTGAATGCTTGGCGATATGTTTCAAGAAGCTCGTTGAATGACAATGCGTTTTGAAAGCCTAATGTGATCAAACTCAAATATTTGAGCACCAACTTGTTTGAAAAACAACAATGAGAACTAAGAAACGCTATGTGAATCGCTGAACTATTTTAAGTGATGCAAACAAGAAAATTGCCAACAAAAAGTGATATGGAAAGCACTAAACCACTTAAAATGCCACCAACACGAAAAAAATGCCAAAAAAATCACTAAGATGTTTGAAATAACAAGGGAAACTGCCAACAATGGAGCGCTTTGGGAAGCGCTAAACTGCTTAAAGTGTCAATACCATGAAAAATCACTAAGTTATTTGAAAAAAAAACTCCAATATAGGAAAATGCCAACAATGGAGCGCTATGGGAAGCGCTAAACTGGTTAAAGGCCAATAACACACACAAAAAACACCAAGAATCGAAATTCCAAGAATTCACACGAAAACTTCACTAAAACCACCAATATTTCGTAAATTTATTTGCGAAGAACTCCAACAAAGGAAAATACCAACAAGGGAGCGCTATGGTAAGCGCTAAACTACTTAAAAGGCCAATGACACGAAAAACCCAAGCACAGAAATTTCCAAGAATTCTCACGAAAAATCACGAAAAACCACCAATATTTCACGAATTTATTTGCACAAAACTCCAACAAGGGAGCGCTACGGTAAGCGCTGAGCTACTTGAAAGGCCAATAACACGCAAAAAAAATCCAGAATAGAAATGTCTAAAATTTCACTCGAAAAATTCACTAAAAACCACCAATATTTCGTAAATTCACTAATTCCTCACAGGAGGCACCAATAATTGTTTGGGAGAGAACAATTAGTAATTTGAATTGGAGTAAAAACCACTTAATGACTCGATTTGTATATGTTTATTGATTAAACTAATGTAATTATAACCAAATGTGCTGTCGACTGTTTCTGTTGAATGTTTCTTTTAGAATGAATACCCGCTGCATATCCACAGTTATTTCTCTTGTCTTTCCTTTGAACACCATTCGCCTCTCCTCGTTCTCTTCAGCTGTTTAGACCGTGATCATAGAGATACATTAAATGGAGATATTAATTTGCTGTCTCATGTGGGCCGACAGAGGGGAATATGAAACTTGGGTTTATTTGTATGGAAAATTAAAACAACGCAAATGCTAACGGAGGGGAAACCAAGTTAAATTATTATATCGTATCGTCGTTATCTCCGAAACTTGGAAAACTTGGGCTTCTATCGCTTGAAGTAAGCGAGCGAGAAGATAAAATAAAGACCATTTCTCCTCCATAATTTTGTATGAAAATGAGGTAAACGAAATCTCCAGTTAATGTAACTCTATGACCGTGATGTTTAAGTTTCTATATTGCCTTTATGTGTGTAACATCATACTGCAATCTATTTGTACCTCTGCCCTGTGTCTGTATGAATGAGATCATGACCAAACTTGTTCAGTAGTTCTGAACATATTTTGTATTAACAACTATTATGAAACTACATTAAAAAATTAAAAATTATTGAAAATGATGGATTCTTTAATAACAAATTATGATATTGTGATTTATGGAATTGGATTCGTATTTTTAATGGTTTTGTTCATAGTCAGTGTTGCTCCTTTGCGGATTAAAAAATCAAAGAACTGAACGCATCGACCATTGAAAATATGGTCAAATTGTAATAGGACTCCAGCATTCAACCCACGTTTAATAGAATATCAAAAAAGGGTTACTACAAGAAAATCTTTTGAATTATCGTAATCCAAGAAAATTGATAAATTTGCATAATTTTATTTTTTGAATTTTTCCAAAAAATTTAGAATTTATTTTTTACAATAATTGAATTGAAATTGTTTTTTTTTTAGATTAAGCAAATTAAATTTCAAAAAAGAGACTATTGCGATTTTCTTTATAATTTTTCTTTTCTTGAACTTGGATATCATTTTTTTCTTTTCTTTTTTTTCTCGTTAGGGGGGCTAGGTGAAAGTAGGTATATCACCAGGGAACTGTTCGCCTGCGGAAATGACGCCTCGGCAAAATTCTTTAGTGAATTTGTCAGCGGTTTCGGCAGTATTTGGCAGGGTGCCAAAATCGCAGCAGTTGCTGTCAGGGACCTTCACAAATACGTCATGCCAAAGGCTTGGGTTTGGATTTCGAAGCCCTACACCACTCCGGACAGGTTCCTAGCTTTGCTGAGAAACCAAAATAGGGAAATGAAATATGAGGGATGGAAGGTGCTGAAGGACTCCAGAGGGAACACGGTCAGAATTACCTTCTATCACTCAGCCGTGATTCGCTTCCCTATCTGGAGAAGTGCAAGGGGATGGTACGGTATAGTTCGGGCAGGGTGATGATAAAACCACCTGCCCACACTAAAGGTATCGAGGAAGAGGAGCCGGTAATTAGTGATGGAGGTGGTACAAATCAACCTCCATCACAGTAGAACGGCTACTGCCTGCCTAGTAGATCTACTCTCTAGGCAGAATATCGCGGCGGCTTTAATCCAGGAACCCTGAATCAACATTAGGAAACAAGTATCAGGATTAAAGGTAAGAGACTTTACTCTTTTCTATAAAAAAATCGGAAGGGAAAGTCAGAACTTGTATCCTTTTGAAAAATACAGTTAAAGCTTTTCTTTTGGAAAATTACAGCTCTGCGGATATTACAGCAGTGGCTCAGTATAATAAACAGACAGTAATTTGACTAGGAAATGCAGAGAAATTAGACGCGATCTTCCCAATACTTCCTCTGAGAATGACAGAAAGAAAAAATTCCGCACAAAATAAGGAAAGAAAATTAAAATTTTTCATTAGAAAGAAAGAAGTAACCTATAAATCAAATATATTAAATTTTAACACGTGCTCCCTATAAGATAATTGTAGCAAGGGAGACAAATAATAGTTTTATTATGGTCTTATGCGTTTTCGGCAAAAGAATGGATGAAACGAAGAAAGCAAAAAACCCCGCGTGCTTCTCAAGCGCCTAATCCATGTCCTGACACTTTTTTCAAATTGTACTAAAGTTTTTTTCAACTGTTAGTGCCTATTTAACAGCAGTTTTGATAAGCACGTGGGTTTTTTTAAGTAGAAGAAATTTTTTGTTATGTATTTTTCAAATATTTTTGGTGTTAGTGCCTGTATGAATTATTATTTACATAAATGTTAGAACTGTTTATTAAAGCTGAATGCATATTCATCTCTGTTCCACCAACATAGCGTAATCTAAAAAAAATGATAGAACATAAAAAGATAGCGGTTTTTTTTTATATACATTTTTTATTGAGAAAAAGCACACATGCATGGAAAATAACAAGAATGGGTGGCAAAAGCGGGTGTAAAATTCTAAAAATAAACGCAAAATTGGCGAGGTCATTCGTAATTTTTCACATTTTGTTCGCCAGTTTTCTTACTGTTTATTATACTGTGGCAGTGGTATGCGAATGGAAGCAGCAGAAAGGGAAGCCTATGTGCCTGGTTTCGGCTTATCTACCCTATGATGGACAGATGGCGGACTTGCCACCAGTAAGTTTAAAGCACCTGGTTGCACGGAATACGTGGGAGGTGGTTATCGGATGTGATGCCAACGCTCACCACACACAATGGGGAAGTAAGGACACCAATGAAAGAGGTATTTTACTACTTGATTTTATTATATTATCAAATCTTTCAATTTATAACGTAGGGAGTGACCCAACTTTTATAGTTAAAAATAGGCAGGAAGTTTTTGACATTGCCTTAGCTAACACTTCCCAATATGAAATAGGAAAATGGAGATTCCCGCAGGAGCCCTCACTCTCTGATCACAGGTGGATCTTGTTCGACGTCGGGGCTCGAATAGATAAGATATTATCCTTTAGAAACCCTAGGAAAACTGACTGAGGGAGCTTTGCTGATTCACTGAGCAATAGGCTCAAGGAGGCTCCTAGGTCAATCAAGTCCAGAAATGGAGTGGACAGAGCAGTTAATTACTTTAGCCATGAAGTAATTAAAGCTTTCGAAAAATCGTGCCCAATATCTAGCAACGAACAAGATATTAATCCGTTTCAGGGCATATATCACCCAAAATACATGTTTTTACGCATTTCACCAATATGAGTGGCTAAGTTATGTTTTGTTAGGACAAGGATCTTAAGATCTGACTGCATTTTATACAACACATGAAAATTATTCCGCAGGCTTTCAAAATTCAATATCGATAATTGCATTTACAATATTTTGTTTTAAAAACTTTTGTCACTACAGTCTATAGAAAGTGTTGAATGGAAACAGAAATATTATTTTTAGTTAATCTGGGAAGCTAACTAATTAGCTGCTGCCCAATATTTTTTTTATATTTTATTTTACAATTGGAATTACTCAAAATTTCTTAATTTTCTTCAAAAATATAAATCTTGTGTAAAACTCGATAATAATCACTTTCTCTAAATCGAAATATTTCAATAAGTTTTCCATATTCATCTACAATTAATAAATTAATAAGTTTATCAGTGAAAATTTCCGGTTCCGAATCATCTTCATTTGCACTCTTTGAAAATTTTTCTTCTATTAATGAAAGTTTCTTTTCAAGTTCTTCATATAAATCTTCACCAGGTTGTTCTTTAGCTGATGAATTTTCCATTTCCATAAGATTTCGTATTTTCACTTGAAGACGTTTGGCCGATTGAATTTTCCTCAAACGACGTTCCGAATATTCCAAAATTTGAGTTTTGTAGGTAAAACAGCCAATTAGATAAATTCCGCCCAAAACTAGAGTAATTATCAAAACGTTGAAGAAAACCATTTTTAATTTATACAAAATTTGCATAATTTTATTTTTTGAATTTTTCCAAAAAATTTGGAATTTATTTTTTACAATAATTGAATTGAAATTGTTTTTTTTTTTAGATTAAGCAAATTAAATTTCGAAAAAGAGACTATTGCGATTTTCTTTATAATTTTTCTTTTCTTGAACTTGGATATCATTTTTTTCTTTTCTTTTTTTTCTCGTTAGGGGGGCTAGGTGAAAGTAGGTATATCACCAGGGAACTGTTCCATGAACAGAGGCCTCAGATAACAGGCAACCTCTGAGTGTACAAGTGCATTGCATCGGTAAGGCAGCTCTGCCGATGTGGACCATCATTTCTCGCCATACCCGTGGGACCATAAATATGAACGGTACTAACAAAAAAACAAACACAGACGTTGAGAAGAGTGAGTCTTCTGTTGAAGAAGGAGCCGCAACAGCGAGGTCGATTCGACTCTCTCGATGGAAGTCATCTTCGGCAAAACGCTCACTCTGGAAGGGAAGGACGAGCTTTTAGAAGCAAATGAGGAAGTAGTTGAGGCAGTAGCTCAGACTGGAAATATGCCGTCTGGCTCTGCTGAAATCAACCCTTCAAGCGTAGATGGAAAAATGCCATCCGCTCTTGAAGGTATTAAGGAAGCTGCCAGGCTATTTGAGCCTGAGAAGGAAAATATGGACACTGGTAAGAAGACTACTTATCAACAAGCTAGAATTCGTCTCCGGCCTGCCATTAGGAAGGTCCAGAAGTACGGTGCGATGGATGCCAGTGTGCTCAGCCTCTGGGAGAAAGAGCAGTATGAACAGGCCAAATTGGTAACTGGAGACGAGACCTTGAAGAGCTTACTTGCCATTTATAAGGATAAGATAACTGAAAAAAAAGAGGTTGCTTCTCGGGATCCCATTGCGGGGTCATCTAATGACGAAGGCTTCATAACGGTCAAGTCGAAACGGAACCGTTTACAGGGCAAACGTGACAGGTCGAGGGATAATATCACACCGGGCGAAGCGAAAAAGCCTAAGAAAAAGGCACCTACAGCGACACGCAACCGGCCTGTGAATGCAGAGCTGGATAAGTTGCGTGTGGCTGTAGTTAATGAGCAGCAGTCAGATGGCCGATTGACTCTACCAATGGCAAAAAATCGAGGGAAGGTTCCAGATGGCTATGCTGACTTTTTACGAGTCAGCTGCCGAAGATCAGGAACTGCTCTTCGATGCGCTGGTTGGGAGGGCGGTCATAAGATTGTCGCCTGCGGAAATGAAGCAACGGCAAAATTCTTTAGTGAATTTGTCAGCGGTTTCGGCAGTATTTGGGAGGGTGCCAAAATCGCAGCAGTTGCTGTGAGGGACCATCACAAATACGTCATACCAAAGGCTTGGGTTTGCATCCATGAAGATGCCCCAGTGCTGTAATTTGTAATCTGAATTATGCATCATGCTTTCAACCATGGTTTTGAATGTGTTGTGTGAATTGCGTGTTTCTCGGATGAATGTCTGAATCTCCAACGGCGCAATCATAGATCCGGTTGCACCCGAACTAAGTTTGTGCTGTTGATTGAGTTTTACGCCTCTTTCCACAATAATTCCGCCCTTTATGTGCGATAAACAGTCTTGATGTGTGAATAAGTTTATGGCAGTCTCAAATTTTCCCATAAATTCCGACTAATTTTCATGAACTGAACATCCAACCATTTGCACATGATTCTCTTTGAACATTCTCCAGTGCGTGGCTGCTGAATCTTTGATGTCTTTCACATGAGCCATTTCTTTTGCCATTAAGTCAGTAGCTGCCATTCTTCCCTCCACTTCTACAGCTGATCTGAAACCAAGTGAATTGAGTACTCAAATAATACCACTGATTGATTGTTATTGCCAATATCGCCCGGTCTAATTCCAACTGGACCACCATGAACCTGTTGCTCCGCCGTAGTGTGTATGACTGGTGAGGGAATATCTCAGGCCTGTATTGCTGCCACAACGTCCAAAGACTTAATCGCCCCGGTTGCATTCCGGCAGTGGTCATTGCAACCGATGCAATGTGCGTGGGTGTAGGTTGTTGCCTGTATGAATTTTGGGTGTCGATGTTGCCATTTTGCGATTTCTTCTTCTTTTTTTTTAAAGTGATAGTTGTGCCAGTCGCATGGGTCCACGTTGTTCTGGTGTAGTTAAATGATCCAAGATGATCCTTGTGATCTCCGAAAGTTCACGAGTAATGTGAATGCTTGGCGATATGTTTCAAGAAGCTCGTTGAATGACAATGCGTTTTGAAAGCCTAATGTGATCAAACTCAAATATTTGAGCACCAACTTGTTTGAAAAACAACAATGAGAACTAAGAAACGCTATGTGAATCGCTGAACTATTTTAAGTGATGCAAACAAGAAAATTGCCAACAAAAAGTGATATGGAAAGCACTAAACCACTTAAAATGCCACCAACACGAAAAAAATGCCAAAAAAATCACTAAGATGTTTGAAATAACAAGGGAAACTGCCAACAATGGAGCGCTTTGGGAAGCGCTAAACTGCTTAAAGTGTCAATACCATGAAAAATCACTAAGTTATTTGAAAAAAAAACTCCAATATAGGAAAATGCCAACAATGAAGCGCTTTGGGAAGCGCGAAACTGCTTAAAGGGCCATCAACACGAATAATACCAAGAAATCACTGAGTTGTTTGAAAAAACTCCAAGAAAGGAAAATGCCAACAATGGAGCGCTATGGGAAGCGCTAAACTGGTTAAAGGCCAATAACACACACAAAAAACACCAAGAATCGAAATTCCAAGAATTCACACGAAAACTTCACTAAAACCACCAATATTTCGTAAATTTATTTGCGAAGAACTCCAACAAAGGAAAATACCAACAAGGGAGCGCTATGGTAAGCGCTAAACTACTTAAAAGGCCAATGACACGAAAAACCCAAGCACAGAAATTTCCAAGAATTCTCACGAAAAATCACGAAAAACCACCAATATTTCACGAATTTATTTGCACAAAACTCCAACAAGGGAGCGCTACGGTAAGCGCTGAGCTACTTGAAAGGCCAATAACACGCAAAAAAAATCCAGAATAGAAATGTCTAAAATTTCACTCGAAAAATTCACTAAAAACCACCAATATTTCGTAAATTCACTAATTCCTCACAGGAGGCACCAATAATTGTTTGGGAGAGAACAATTAGTAATTTGAATTGGAGTAAAAACCACTTAATGACTCGATTTGTATATGTTTATTGATTAAACTAATGTAATTATAACCAAATGTGCTGTCGACTGTTTCTGTTGAATGTTTCTTTTAGAATGAATACCCGCTGCATATCCACAGTTATTTCTCTTGTCTTTCCTTTGAACACCATTCGCCTCTCCTCGTTCTCTTCAGCTGTTTAGACCGTGATCATAGAGATACATTAAATGGAGATATTAATTTGCTGTCTCATGTGGGCCGACAGAGGGGAATATGAAACTTGGGTTTATTTGTATGGAAAATTAAAACAACGCAAATGCTAACGGAGGGGAAACCAAGTTAAATTATTATATCGTATCGTCGTTATCTCCGAAACTTGGAAAACTTGGGCTTCTATCGCTTGGAGTAAGCGAGCGAGAAGATAAAATAAAGACCATTTCTCCTCCATAATTTTGTATGAAAATGAGGTAAACGAAATCTCCAGTTAATGTAACTCTATGACCGTGATGTTTAAGTTTCTATATTGCCTTTATGTGTGTAACATCATACTGCAATCTATTTGTACCTCTGCCCTGTGTCTGTATGAATGAGATCATGACCAAACTTGTTCAGTAGTTCTGAACATATTTTGTATTAACAACTATTATGAAACTACATTAAAAAATTAAAAATTATTGAAAATGATGGATTCTTTAATAACAAATTATGATATTGTGATTTATGGAATTGGATTCGTATTTTTAATGGTTTTGTTCATAGTCAGTGTTGCTCCTTTGCGGATTAAAAAATCAAAGAACTGAACGCATCGACCATTGAAAATATGGTCAAATTGTAATAGGACTCCAGCATTCAACCCACGTTTAATAGAATATCAAAAAAGGGTTACTACAAGAAAATCTTTTGAATTATCGTAATCCAAGAAAATTGATAAATTTGCATAATTTTATTTTTTGAATTTTTCCAAAAAATTTAGAATTTATTTTTTACAATAATTGAATTGAAATTGTTTTTTTTTTAGATTAAGCAAATTAAATTTCAAAAAAGAGACTATTGCGATTTTCTTTATAATTTTTCTTTTCTTGAACTTGGATATCATTTTTTTCTTTTCTTTTTTTTCTCGTTAGGGGGGCTAGGTGAAAGTAGGTATATCACCAGGGAACTGTTCGCCTGCGGAAATGACGCCTCAGCAAAATTCTTTAGTGAATTTGTCAGCGGTTTCGGCAGTATTTGGCAGGGTGCCAAAATCGCAGCAGTTGCTGTCAGGGACCTTCACAAATACGTCATGCCAAAGGCTTGGGTTTGGATTTCGAAGCCCTACACCACTCCGGACAGGTTCCTAGCTTTGCTGAGAAACCAAAATAGGGAAAAGAAACATGAGGGATGGAAGGTGCTGAAGGACTCCAGAGGGAACACGGTCAGAATTACCTTCTATCACTCAGCCGTGATTCGCTTCCCTATCTGGAGAAGTGCAAGGGGATGGTACGGTATAGTTCGGGCAGGGTGATGATAAAACCACCTGCCCACACTAAAGGTATCGAGGAAGAGGAGCCGGTAATTAGTGATGGAGGTGGTACAAATCAACCTCCATCACAGTAGAACGGCTACTGCCTGCCTAGTAGAACTACTCTCTAGGCAGAATATCGCGGCGGCTTTAATCCAGGAACCCTGAATCAACATTAGGAAACAAGTATCAGGATTAAAGGTAAGAGACTTTACTCTTTTCTATAAAAAAATCGGAAGGGAAAGTCAGAACTTGTATCCTTTTGAAAAATACAGTTAAAGCTTTTCTTTTGGAAAATTACAGCTCTGCGGATATTACAGCAGTGGCTCAGTATAATAAACAGACAGTAATTTGACTAGGAAATGCAGAGAAATTAGACGCGATCTTCCCAATACTTCCTCTGAGAATGACAGAAAGAAAAAATTCCGCACAAAATAAGGAAAGAAAATTAAAATTTTTCATTAGAAAGAAAGAAGTAACCTATAAATCAAATATATTAAATTTTAACACGTGCTCCCTATAAGATAATTGTAGCAAGGGAGACAAATAATAGTTTTATTATGGTCTTATGCGTTTTCGGCAAAAGAATGGATGAAACGAAGAAAGCAAAAAACCCCGCGTGCTTCTCAAGCGCCTAATCCATGTCCTGACACTTTTTTCAAATTGTACTAAAGTTTTTTTCAACTGTTAGTGCCTATTTAACAGCAGTTTTGATAAGCACGTGGGTTTTTTTAAGTAGAACAAATTTTTTGTTATGTATTTTTCAAATATTTTTGGTGTTAGTGCCTGTATGAATTATTATTTACATAAATGTTAGAACTGTTTATTAAAGCTGAATGCATATTCATCTCTGTTCCACCAACATAGCGTAATCTAAAAAAAATGATAGAACATAAAAAGATAGCGGTTTTTTTTTATATACATTTTTTATTGAGAAAAAGCACACATGCATGGAAAATAACAAGAATGGGTGGCAAAAGCGGGTGTAAAATTCTAAAAATAAACGCAAAATTGGCGAGGTCATTCGTAATTTTTCACATTTTGTTCGCCAGTTTTCTTACTGTTTATTATACTGTGGCAGTGGTATGCGAATGGAAGCAGCAGAAAGGGAAGCCTATGTGCCTGGTTTCGGCTTATCTACCCTATGATGGACAGATGGCGGACTTGCCACCAGTAAGTTTAAAGCACCTGGTTGCACGGAATACGTGGGAGGTGGTTATCGGATGTGATGCCAACGCTCACCACACACAATGGGGAAGTAAGGACACCAATGAAAGAGGTATTTTACTACTTGATTTTATTATATTATCAAATCTTTCAATTTATAACGTAGGGAGTGACCCAACTTTTATAGTTAAAAATAGGCAGGAAGTTTTTGACATTGCCTTAGCTAACACTTCCCAATATGAAATAGGAAAATGGAGATTCCCGCAGGAGCCCTCACTCTCTGATCACAGGTGGATCTTGTTCGACGTCGGGGCTCGAATAGATAAGATATTATCCTTTAGAAACCCTAGGAAAACTGACTGAGGGAGCTTTGCTGATTCACTGAGCAATAGGCTCAAGGAGGCTCCTAGGTCAATCAAGTCCAGAAATGGAGTGGACAGAGCAGTTAATTACTTTAGCCATGAAGTAATTAAAGCTTTCGAAAAATCGTGCCCAATATCTAGCAACGAACAAGATATTAATCCGTTTCAGGGCATATATCACCCAAAATACATGTTTTTACGCATTTCACCAATATGAGTGGCTAAGTTATGTTTTGTTAGGACAAGGATCTTAAGATCTGACTGCATTTTATACAACACATGAAAATTATTCCGCAGGCTTTCAAAATTCAATATCGATAATTGCATTTACAATATTTTGTTTTAAAAACTTTTGTCACTACAGTCTATAGAAAGTGTTGAATGGAAACAGAAATATTATTTTTAGTTAATCTGGGAAGCTAACTAATTAGCTGCTGCCCAATATTTTTTTTATATTTTATTTTACAATTGGAATTACTCAAAATTTCTTAATTTTCTTCAAAAATATAAATCTTGTGTAAAACTCGATAATAATCACTTTCTCTAAATCGAAATATTTCAATAAGTTTTCCATATTCATCTACAATTAATAAATTAATAAGTTTATCAGTGAAAATTTCCGGTTCCGAATCATCTTCATTTGCACTCTTTGAAAATTTTTCTTCTATTAATGAAAGTTTCTTTTCAAGTTCTTCATATAAATCTTCACCAGGTTGTTCTTTAGCTGATGAATTTTCCATTTCCATAAGATTTCGTATTTTCACTTGAAGACGTTTGGCCGATTGAATTTTCCTCAAACGACGTTCCGAATATTCCAAAATTTGAGTTTTGTAGGTAAAACAGCCAATTAGATAAATTCCGCCCAAAACTAGAGTAATTATCAAAACGTTGAAGAAAACCATTTTTAATTTATACAAAATTTGCATAATTTTATTTTTTGAATTTTTCCAAAAAATTTGGAATTTATTTTTTACAATAATTGAATTGAAATTGTTTTTTTTTTTAGATTAAGCAAATTAAATTTCGAAAAAGAGACTATTGCGATTTTCTTTATAATTTTTCTTTTCTTGAACTTGGATATCATTTTTTTCTTTTCTTTTTTTTCTCGTTAGGGGGGCTAGGTGAAAGTAGGTATATCACCAGGGAACTGTTCCATGAACAGAGGCCTCAGATAACAGGCAACCTCTGAGTGTACAAGTGCATTGCATCGGTAAGGCAGCTCTGCCGATGTGGACCATCATTTCTCGCCATACCCGTGGGACCATAAATATGAACGGTACTAACAAAAAAACAAACACAGACGTTGAGAAGAGTGAGTCTTCTGTTGAAGAAGGAGCCGCAACAGCGAGGTCGATTCGACTCTCTCGATGGAAGTCATCTTCGGCAAAACGCTCACTCTGGAAGGGAAGGACGAGCTTTTAGAAGCAAATGAGGAAGTAGTTGAGGCAGTAGCTCAGACTGGAAATATGCCGTCTGGCTCTGCTGAAATCAACCCTTCAAGCGTAGATGGAAAAATGCCATCCGCTCTTGAAGGTATTAAGGAAGCTGCCAGGCTATTTGAGCCTGAGAAGGAAAATATGGACACTGGTAAGAAGACTACTTATCAACAAGCTAGAATTCGTCTCCGGCCTGCCACTAGGAAGGTCCAGAAGTACGGTGCGATGGATGCCAGTGTGCTCAGCCTCTGGGAGAAAGAGCAGTATGAACGGGCCAAATTGGTAACTGGAGACGAGACCTTGAAGAGCTTACTTGCCATTTATAAGGATAAGATAACTGAAAAAAAAGAGGTTGCTTCTCGGGATCCCATTGCGGGGTCATCTAATGACGAAGGCTTCATAACGGTCAAGTCGAAACGGAACCGTTTACAGGGCAAACGTGACAGGTCGAGGGATGATATCACACCGGGCGAGGCGAAAAAGCCTAAGAAAAAGGCACCTACAGCGACACGCAACCGGCCTGTGAATGCAGAGCTGGATAAGTTGCGTGTGGCTGTAGTTAATGAGCAGCAGTCAGATGGCCGATTGACTCTACCAATGGCAAAAAACCGAGGAAAGGTTCCAGATGGCTATGCTGACTTTTTACGAGTCAGCTACCGAAGATCAGGAACAACTTCGATGGCGCTGGTTGGGAGGGCGGTCATAAGATTGTCGCCTGCGGAAATGAAGCATCGGCAAAATTCTTTAGTGAATTTGTCAGCGGTTTCGGCAGTATTTGGGAGGGTGCCAAAATCGCAGCAGTTGCTGTGAGGGACCATCACAAATACGTCATACCAAAGGCTTGGGTTTGCATCCATGAGGATGCCCCAGTGCTGTAATTTATAATCTGAATTATGCATCATGCTTTCAACCATGGTTTTGAATGTATTGTGTGAATTGTGTGTTTCTCGGATGAATGTCTGAATCTCCAACGGGCGCAATCATAGATCCGGTTACACCCGAACTAAGTTTGTGCTGTTGATTGAGTTTTACGCCTCTTTCCACAATAATTCCGCCCTTTATGTGCGATAAACAGTCTTGATGTGTGAATAAGTTTATGGCAGTCTCAAATTTTCCCATAAATTCTGACTAATTTTCATGAACTGAACATCCAACCATTTGCACATGATTCTCTTTGAACATTCTCCAGTGCGTGGCTGCTGAATCTTTGATGTCTTTCACATGAGCCATTTCTTTTGCCATTAAGTCAGTAGCTGCCATTCTTCCCTCCACTTCTACAGCTGATCTGAAACCAAGTGAACTGAGTACTCAAATAATACCACTGATTGATTGTTATTGCCAATATCGCCCGGTCTAATTCCAACTGGACCACCATGAACCTGTTGCTCCGCCGTAGTGTGTATGACTGGTGAGGGAATATCTCAGGCCTGTATTGCTGCCACAACGTCCAAAGCCTTAATCGCCCCGGTTGCATTCCGGCAGTGGTCATTGCAACCGATGCAATGTGCGTGGGTGTAGGTTGTTGCCTGTATGAATTTTGGGTGTCGATGTTGCCATTTTGCGATTTCTTCTTTTTTTTTTTAAAATGATAGTTGTGCCAGTCGCATGGGTCCACGTTGTTCTGGTGTAGTTAAATGATCCAAGATGATCCTTGTGATCTCCGAAAGTTCACGAGTAATGTGAATGCTTGGCGATATGTTTCAAGAAGCTCCTTGAATGACAATGCGTTTTGAAAGCCCAATGTGATCAAACTCAAATATTTGAGCACCAACTTGTTTGAAAAACAACAATGAGAACTAAGAAACGCTATGTGAATCGCTGAACTATTTTAAGTGATGCAAACAAGAAAATTGCCAACAAAAAGTGATATGGAAAGCACTAAACCACTTAAAATGCCACCAACACGAAAAAAATGCCAAAAAAATCACTAAGATGTTTGAAATAACAAGGGAAACTGCCAACAATAGAGCGCTTTGGGAAGCGCTAAACTGCTTAAAGTGTCAATAACATGAAAAATGCCATGAAAAATCACTAAGTTATTTGAAAAAAAACTCCAATATAGGAAAATGCCAACAATGAAGCGCTTTGGGAAGCGCGAAACTGCTTAAAGGGCCATCAACACGAATAATACCAAGAAATCACTGAGTTGTTTGAAAAAACTCCAAGAAAGGAAAATGCCAACAATGGAGCGCTATGGGAAGCGCTAAACTGGTTAAAGGCCAATAACACACACAAAAAAGACCAAGAATCGAAATTACAAGAATTCACACGAAAACTTCACTAAAACCACCAATATTTCGTAAATTTATTTGCGAAGAACTCCAACAAAGGAAAATACCAACAAGGGAGCGCTATGGTAAGCGCTAAACTACTTAAAAGGCCAATGACACGAAAAACCCAAGCACAGAAATTTCCAAGAATTCTCACGAACAATCACGAAAAACCACCAATATTTCGTAAATTCACTAATTCCTCACAGGAGGCACCAATAATTGTTTGGGGGAGAACAATTAGTAATTTGAATTGGAGTAAAAACCACTTAATGACTCGATTTGTATATGTTTATTGATTAAACTAATGTAATTATAACCAAATGTGCTGTCGACTGTTTCTGTTGAATGTTTCTTTTAGAATGAATACCCGCTGCATATCCAGTTATTTCTCTTGTCTTTCCTTTGAACACCATTCGCCTCTCCTCGTTCTCTTCAGCTGTGTAGACCGTGATCATAGAGATACATTAAATAGAGATATTAATTTGCTGTCTCATGTGGGCCGACAGAGGGGAATATGAAACTTGGGTTTATTTGTATGGAAAATTAAAACAACGCAAATGCTAACGGAGGGGAAACCAAGTTAAATTATTATATCGTATTGGTTGAGTGGCTAGTCGTTATCTCCGAAACTTGGAAAACTTGGGCTTCTATCGCTTGGAGTAAGCGAGCGAGAAGATAAAATAAAGACCATTTCTCCTCCATAATTTTGTATGAAAATGAGGTAAACGAAATCTCCAGTTAATGTAACTCTATGACCGTGATGTTTAAGTTTCTATATTGCCTTTATGTGTGTAACATCATACTGCAATCTATTTGTACCTCTGCCCTGTGTCTGTATGAATGAGATCATGACCAAACTTGTTCAGTAGTTCTGAACATATTTTGTATTAACAACTATTATGAAACTACATTAAAAAATTTAAAATTATTGAAAATGATGGATTCTTTAATAACAAATTATGATATTGTGATTTATGGAATTGGATTTATTTTTTGAATTTTTCCAAAAAATTTAGAATTTATTTTTTACAATAATTGAATTGAAATTGTTTTTTTTTTAGATTAAGCAAATTAAATTTCAAAAAAGAGACTATTGCGATTTTCTTTATAATTTTTCTTTTCTTGAACTTGGATATCATTTTTTTCTTTTCTTTTTTTTCTCGTTAGGGGGGCTAGGTGAAAGTAGGTATATCACCAGGGAACTGTTCGCCTGCGGAAATGACGCCTCGGCAAAATTCTTTAGTGAATTTGTCAGCGGTTTCGGCAGTATTTGGCAGGGTGCCAAAATCGCAGCAGTTGCTGTCAGGGACCTTCACAAATACGTCATGCCAAAGGCTTGGGTTTGGATTTCGAAGCCCTACACCACTCCGGACAGGTTCCTAGCTTTGCTGAGAAACCAAAATAGGGAAATGAAATATGAGGGATGGAAGGTGCTGAAGGACTCCAGAGGGAACACGGTCAGAATTACCTTCCATCACTCAGCCGTGAATCGCTTCCCTATCTGGAGAAGTGCAAGGGGATGGTACGGTATAGTTTGGGCAGGGTGATGATAAAACCACCTGCCCACACTAAAGGTATCGAGGAAGAGGAGCCGGTAATTAGTGATGGAAGTGGTACAAATCAACCTCCATCACAGTAGAACGGCTACTGCCTGCCTAGTAGAACTACTCTCTAGGCAGAATATCGCGGCGGCTTTAATCCAGGAACCCTGAATCAACATTAGGAAACAAGTATCAGGATTAAAGGTAAGAGACTTTACTCTTTTCTATAAAAAAATCGGAAGGGAAAGTCAGAACTTGTATCCTTTTGAAAAATACAGTTAAAGCTTTTCTTTTGGAAAATTACAGCTCTGCGGATATTACAGCAGTGGTATGCGAATGGAAGCAGCAGAAAGGGAAGCTTATGTGCCTGGTTTCGGCTTATCTACCCTAAGATGGACAGATGGCGGACTTGCCACCAGTAAGTTTAAAGCACCTGGTTGCACGGAATACGTGGGAGGTGGTTATCGGATGTGATGCCAACGCTCACCACACACAATGGGGAAGTAAGGACACCAATGAAAGAGGTATTTTACTACTTGATTTTATTATATTATCAAATCTTTCAATTTATAACGTAGGGAGTGACCCAACTTTTATAGTTAAAAATAGGCAGGAAGTTTTTGACATTGCCTTAGCTAACACTTCCCAATATGAAATAGGAAAATGGAGATTCCCGCAGGAGCCCTCACTCTCTGATCACAGGTGGATCTTGTTCGACGTCGGGGCTCGAATAGATAAGATATTATCCTTTAGAAACCCTAGGAAAACTGACTGAGGGAGCTTTGCTGATTCACTGAGCAATAGGCTCAAGGAGGCTCCTAGGTCAATCAAGTCCAGAAATGGAGTGGACAGAGCAGTTAATTACTTTAGCCATAAAGTAATTAAAGCTTTCGAAAAATCGTACCCAATATCTAGCAACGAACAAGATATTAATCCGTTTCAGGGCATATATCACCCAAAATACATGTTTTTACGCATTTCACCAATATGAGTGGCTAAGTTATGTTTTGTTAGGACAAGGATCTTAAGATCTGACTGCATTTTATACAACACATGAAAATTATTCCGCAGGCTTTCAAAATTCAATATCGATAATTGCATTTACAATATTTTGTTTTAAAAACTTTTGTCACTGCAGTGTATAGAAAGTGTTGAATGGAAACAGAAATATTATTTTTAGTTAATCTGGGAAGCTAACTAATTAGCTGCTGCCCAATATTTTTTTTATATTTTATTTTACAATTGGAATTACTCAAAATTTCTTAATTTTCTTCAAAAATATAAATCTTGTGCAAAACTCGATAATAATCACTTTCTCTAAATCGAAATATTTCAATAAGTTTTCCATATTCATCTACAATTAATAAATTAATAAGTTTATCAGTGAAAATTTCCGGTTCCGAATCATCTTCATTTGCACTCTTTGAAAATTTTTCTTCTATTAATGAAAGTTTCTTTTCAAGTTCTTCATATAAATCTTCACCAGGTTGTTCTTTAGCTGATGAATTTTCCATTTCCATAAGATTTCGTATTTTCACTTGAAGACGTTTGGCCGATTGAATTTTCCTCAAACGACGTTCCGAATATTCCAAAATTTGAGTTTTGTAGGTAAAACAGCCAATTAGATAAATTCCGCCCAAAACTAGAGTAATTATCAAAACGTTGAAGAAAAACATTTTTAATTTATACAAAATTTGCATAATTTTATTTTTTGAATTTTTCCAAAAAATTTGGAATTTATTTTTTACAATAATTGAATTGAAATTGTTTTTTTTTTAGATTAAGCAAATTAAATTTCGAAAAAGAGACTATTGCGATTTTCTTTATAATTTTTCTTTTCTTGAACTTGGATATCATTTTTTTCTTTTCTTTTTTTTCTCGTTAGGGGGGCTAGGTGAAAGTAGGTATATCACCAGGGAACTGTTCCATGAAGAGAGGCCTCAGATAACAGGCAACCTCTGAGTGTACAAGTGCATTGCATCGGTAAGGCAGCTCTGCCGATGTGGACCATCATTTCTCGCCATACCCGTGGGACCATAAATATGAACGGTACTAACAAAAAAACAAACACAGACGTTGAGAAGAGTGAGTCTTCTGTTGAAGAAGGAGCCGCAACAGCGAGGTCGATTCGACTCTCTCGATGGAAGTCATCTTCGGCAAAACGCTAACTCTGGAAGGGAAGGACGAGCTTTTAGAAGCAAATGAGAAAGTAGTTGAGGCAGTAGCTCAGACTGGAAATATGCCGTCTGGCTCTGCTGAGATCAACCCTTCAAGCGTAGATGGAAAAATACCATCCGCTCTTGAAGGTATTAAGGAAGCTACCAGGCTATTTGAGCCTGAGAAGGAAAATATGGACACTGGTAAGAAGACTACTTATCAACAAGCTAGAATTCGTCTCCGGTCTGCCATTAGGAAGGTCCAGAAGTACGGTGCTCAGCCTCTGGGAGAAAGAGCAGTATGAACGGGCCAAATTGGTAACTGGAGACGAGACCTTGAAGAGCTTACTTGCCATTTATAAGGATAAGATAACTGAAAAAAAGAGGTTGCTCCTCGGGATCCCATTGCGGGGTCATCTAATGACGAAGGCTTCATAACGGTCAAGTCGAAACGGAACCGTTTACAGGGCAAACGTGACAGGTCGAGGGATGATATCACACCGGGCGAGGCGAAAAAGCCTAAGAAAAAGGCACCTACAGCGACACGCAGCCGGCCTGTGAGTGCAGAGCTGGATAAGTTGCGTGTGGCTGTAGTTAATGAGCAGCAGTCAGATGGCCGATTCGCTCTAAAAATGGCAAAAAATCGAGGGAAGGTTCCAGATGGCTATGCTGACTTTTTACGAGTCAGCTGCCGAAGATCAGGAACTGCTCTTCGATGGCGCTGGTTGGGAGGGCGGTCATAAGATTGTCGCCTGCGGAAATGAAGCATCGGCAAAATTCTTTAGTGAATTTGTCAGCGGTTTCGGCAGTATTTGGGAGGGTGCCAAAATCGCAGCAGTTGCTGTGAGGGACCATCACAAATACGTCATACCAAAGGCTTGGGTTTGCATCCATGAGGATGCCCCAGTGCTGTAATTTATAATCTGAATTATGCATCATGCTTTCAACCATGGTTTTGAATGTATTGTGTGAATTGTGTGTTTCTCGGATGAATGTCTGAATCTCCAACGGGCGCAATCATAGATCCGGTTACACCCGAACTAAGTTTGTGCTGTTGATTGAGTTTTACGCCTCTTTCCACAATAATTCCGCCCTTTATGTGCGATAAACAGTCTTGATGTGTGAATAAGTTTATGGCAGTCTCAAATTTTCACATAAATTCCGACTAATTTTCATGAACTGAACATCCAACCATTTGCACATGATTCTCTTTGAACATTCTCCAGTGCGTGGCTGCTGAATCTTTGATGTCTTTCACATGAGCCATTTCTTTTGCCATTAAGTCAGTAGCTGCCATTCTTCCCTCCACTTCTACAGCTGATCTGAAACCAAGTGAACTGAGTACTCAAATAATACCACTGATTGATTGTTATTGCCAATATCGCTCGGTCTAATTACAACTGGACCACCATGAACCTATTGCTCCGCCGTAGTGTGTATGACTGGTGAGGGAATATCTCAGGCCGAGACCTTGAAGAGCTTACTTGCCATTTATAAGGATAAGATAACTGAAAAAAAAGAGGTTGCTCCTCGGGATCCCATTGCGGGGTCATCTAATGACGAAGGCTTCATAACGGTCAAGTCGAAACGGAACCGTTTACAGGGCAAACGTGACAGGTCGAGGGATGATATCACACCGGGCGAGGCGAAAAAGCCTAAGAAAAAGGCACCTACAGCGACACGCAACCGGCCTGTGAATGCAGAGCTGGATAAGTTGCGTGTGGCTGTAGTTAATGAGCAGCAGTCAGATGGCCGATTGACTCTACCAATGGCAAAAAATCGAGGAAAGGTTCCAGATGGCTATGCTGACTTTTTACGAGTCAGCTACCGAAGATCAGGAACTGCTCTTCGATGGCGCTGGTTGGGAGGGCGGTCATAAGATTGTCGCCTGCGGAAATGAAGCATCGGCAAAATTCTTTAGTGAATTTGTCAGCGGTTTCGGCAGTATTTGGGAGGGTGCCAAATTCGCAGCAGTTGCTGTGAGGGACCATCACAAATACGTCATACCAAAGGCTTGGGTTTGCATCCATGAGGATGCCCCAGTGCTGTAATTGATAATCTGAATTATGCATCATGCTTTCAACCATGGTTTTGAATGTATTGTGTGAATTGTGTGTTTCTCGGATGAATGTCTGAATCTCCAACGGGCGCAATCATAGATACGGTTACACCCGAACTAAGTTTGTGCTGTTGATTGAGTTTTACGCCTCTTTCCACAATAATTCCGCCCTTTATGTGCGATAAACAGTCTTGATGTGTGAATAAGTTTATGGCAGTCTCAAATTTTCCCATAAATTCCGACTAATTTTCATGAACTGAACATCCAACCATTTGCACATGATTCTCTTTGAACATTCTCCAGTGCGTGGCTGCTGAATCTTTGATGTCTTTCACATGAGCCATTTCTTTTGCCTTTAAGTCAGTAGCTGCCATTCTTCCCTCCACTTCTACAGTTGATCTGAAACCAAGTGAACTGAGTACTCTAATAATACCACTGATTGATTGTTATTGCCAATATCGCTCGGTCTAATTCCAACTGGACCACCATGAACCTGTTGCTCCGCCGTAGTGTGTGAGACTGGTGAGGGAATATCTCAGGCCTGTATTGCTGCCACAACGTCCAAAGCCTTAATCGCCCCGGTTGCATTCCGGCAGTGGTCATTGCAACCGATGCAATGTGCGTGGGTGTAGGTTGTTGCCTGTATGAATTTTGGGTGTCGATGTTGCCATTTTGCGATTTCTTCTTTTTTTTTTTTTAAATGATAGTTGTGCCAGTCGCATGGGTCCACGTTGTTCTGGTGTAGTTAAATGATCCAAGATGATCCTTGTGATCTCCGAAAGTTCACGAGTAATGTGAATGCTTGGCGATATGTTTCAAGAAGCTCGTTGAATGACAATGCGTTTTGAACGCCCAATGTGATCAAACTCAAATATTTGAGCACCAACTTGTTTGAAAAACAACAATGAGAACTAAGAAACGCTATGTGAATCGCTGAACTATTTTAAGTGATGCAAACAAGAAAATTGCCAACAAAAAGTGATATGGAAAGCACTAAACCACTTAAAATGCCACCAACACGAAAAAAATGACAAAAAAATCACTAAGATGTTTGAAATAACAAGGGAAACTGCCAACAATGGAGCGCTTTGGGAAGCGCTAAACTGCTTAAAGTGTCAATAACATGAAAAATGCCATGAAAAATCACTAAGTTATTTGAAAAAAAACTCCAATATAGGAAAATGCCAACAATGAAGCGCTTTGGGAAGCGCGAAGCTGCTTAAAGGGCCATCAACACGAATAATACCAAGAAATCACTGAGTTGTTTGAAAAAACTCCAAGAAAGGAAAATGCCAACAATGGAGCGCTATGGGAAGCGCTAAACTGGTTAAAGGCCAATAACACACACAAAAAAGACCAAGAATCGAAATTCCAAGAATTCACACGAAAACTTCACTAAAACCACCAATATTTCGTAAATTTATTTGCGAAGAACTCCAACAAAGGAAAATACCAACAAGGGAGCGCTATGGTAAGCGCTAAACTACTTAAAAGACCAATGACACGAAAAACCCAAGCACAGAAATTTCCAAGAATTCTCACGAAAAATCACGAAAAACCACCAATATTTCACGAATTTATTTGCTCAAAACTCCAACAAGGGAGCGCTACGGTAAGCGCTGAGCTACTTGAAAGGCCAATAAGACGCAAAAAAAATCCAGAATAGAAATGTCTAAAATTTCACTCGAAAAATTCACTAAAAACCACCAATATTTCGTAAATTCACTAATTCCTCACAGGAGGCACCAATAATTGTTTGGGAGAGAACAATTAGTAATTTGAATTGGAGTAAAAACCACTTAATGACTCAATTTGTATATGTTTATTGATTAAACTAATGTAATTATAACCAAATGTGCTGTCGACTGTTTCTGTTGAATGTTTCTTTTAGAATGAATACCCGCTGCATATCCACAGTTATTTCTCTTGTCTTTCCTTTGAACACCATTCGCCTCTCCTCGTTCTCTTCAGCTGTGTAGACCGTGATCATAGAGATACATTAAATAGAGATATTAATTTGCTGTCTCATGTGGGCCGACAGAGGGGAATATGAAACTTGGGTTTATTTGTATGGAAAATTAAAACAACGCAAATGCTAACGGAGGGGAAACCAAGTTAAATTATTATATCGTACTGGTTGAGTGGCTAGTCGTTATCTCCGAAACTTGGAAAACTTGGGCTTCTATCGCTTGGAGTAAGCGAGCGAGAAGATAAAATAAAGACCATTTCTCCTCCATAATTTTGTATGAAAATGAGGTAAACGAGTAAACGAGTTAATGTAACTCTATGACCGTGATGTTTAAGTTTCTATATTGCCTTTATGTGTGTAAGATCATACTGCAATCTATTTGTACCTCTGCCCTGTGTCTGTATGAATGAGATCATGACCAAACTTGTTCAGTAGTTCTGAACATATTTTGTATTAACAACTATTATGAAACTACATTAAAAAATTAAAAATTATTGAAAATGATGGATTCTTTAATAACAAATTATGATATTGTGATTTATGGAATTGGATTCCTATTTTTAATGGTTTTGTTCATAGTCAGTGTTGCTCCTTTGCGGATTAAAAAATTAAAGAACTGAACGCATCGACCATTGAAAATATGGTCAAATTGTAATAGGACTCCAGCATTCAACCCACGTTTAATAGAATATCAAAAAAGGGTTACTACAAGAAAATCTTTTGAATTATCGTAATCCAAGAAAATTGATAACTTTGTATCAAAATAAAAAACTTGTTGATGAACAGCCTTTTACACAGGAAAACAAGGAAGACGAACTCTGTACAAGGTAATGTCAAATTTCAAACGGAATTCCAGAATAAAAATTTCCAATTCACGTGATATAGAAAAGGCACTTCTAGAGAATGAATAAATAAACGTTATTTACTAAGTTTTTTGCGAGAACGCTAAACATATTTTTAAATTAAATTGTTAGAAAATTATTTATGTTATTTAATAATTTATTATAATAAACGCAGATTAATAAAATTTATTAAAAAAAAGTGAATTTTTTCCTTGAATTTTTATGACCTCTGGTAGTCACTACCAGAGCGTATATTAGTTTTGTCGTCCGTATACAGAATAACTCAAAAACGCGTTACTCGATTTTGATGAAATACAATGCGAATTGGTTATTCCTCAATTGCGCTTGGAATTAGATTTCAGCCAAATCAGCGTATGGGGAGCAAAGTTATGAAAGAAAAACCAGAGTAACCAGAAAGTTTTGTCGATTTTTTGTTTATGGTTTTTCGGATTTAGTTTGAAAATTTGCGAAGTAATTTAGTTTAAATTAATTATATTAACTAAATTAACTAAATAGACCAGGGGGGGCAACCTGCGGCTCTTTGAAGGATTATTTCTGGCTCTCGATAAATGTACCCGAGTTCCCTTTTCATTTTTGTGCTATTATATTTGAAAAAATTATTACCATTCAGTGTTACACATTGTAAATTACATTCGCATCAATGCAAAAAATCATCGATAATTCAAAAATTTCCTTGAAAAATTAAAGGACGAAGAACTTTCAAATGACATTAATTTCTTTTGCATTGTTAGATGGTTATCTAGCTACAACGTATTAAATCGTTTTGTAGATTTGTTTGATCCGATAACTGCATTTCTAAAAGAAAAGAAAATAACCTATTCAGAATTAGACGATGACGAGTGGTTACAAGACTTAATGTTTTTGACTGATGTCATGGAACATTTGCAAAACACTGAATTTACAATTGCAGGCGAAAGATAAAATCATTTCTGACCTCTCACAGTGTATAATTACAAATTTTTCAAAAGGACATTAAAAATAAAACATTTTGTCATTTTCCTCGAATTAAAAAATTTTTTTCAAATATTAAACAAGAAAAACTCAACGAGTATATAAAAAAGCTAGAAGGAATATTGACGGAATTCCAAAATAGATTTCAAGACTTGAAATATTTTAAATCGTCTCTTGATTTTTTTCTGAATCCATTTGAAATTAACATAATTCAAGGTGAGTTTTACATTTCCAATATAATTATGACCCAAAAAGCATCTGTAGAATTAGAATTAATAGAGGTGCAAGAAGATCAAGCTCTACAATTAAAATATAAGTCGACGTCGATTACTGAATTTTGGAAATTTATAAAAAAAAGGCTGCTTGTTGAATTATTTCAATATTCGGAACAACGTACTTATGTGAATCATTTTATTCCACTTTAAAATTCGTGAAATTCAAACACCGATCAGTATTAACTAACCAGCATCTCAAAGAATTACTGAGAACTGCTGTCACCAATTATTCACCAAATTTTAAAGAATTATCAAGAGAAGAAAAAGAAATGTGTTTAATTTTTAATATTTAAATTCAAAACACATATTTTGTAGTTTTATTTATGTTTCCAATAAATATAATTTCTGTGAAAACATTTTTTTTAATACTTTTTTTGCATTCCTTTTAAATATGTATTTAATTGCGGCTCGCGAAAAATTTCAAATTTTGAAAAATGGATCGGACTATCAAGGAGCTTGGCCACCCCTGAAATAGACGATACCATGTTAAATTTCAGTAAAATCAGTCTAAGAATAGTGGAGAAAGAAATAATCCTAGGAGAAAATAAGCCTGTTCATAAAGTTGTTTTGATGTACTTCAAAAACTAACACCTGGATTTGAATAAAATTTGCAGATTAGATTTATGCTATTAGGGTCTAGGTTAGCTCCAAATTACTAGAAACTTTGAAAAGAGGAAACAGAATTATGGAGAAAAAACTCTAAAATATTAGTAATTTTGGTGCTTCTTTCTCGAAGTTAATTCATTGAACTATGGATTAGATTAGATTAGATTTATTTTATTGAGACTTAGAAATAACATAACATATAGTGCAATTCATTTTAAAATTTCAAATTATTGAATAGTTGACTTTAGCACCTAACTTAAACTAATCACTTCAATAGAAAACAAAAAAAAAAATTCATAAAAATTCAAACATTCAATTTCACTAAACAAAAATCTCATGTAAAAGTGCTTGCTCCCGGCACTACAAAAATTACTTAAAACTAAACTTAAAACTAGGTAACAAATACAATATTAAATGATAATAAAAAAAGTAAACGACAATTCCAAGCCGTTTCAAGCAAGAAGCTAGAGAGATGACCGACTTCACAACGAACTCTTCTCAATAGAGCTGTTAACCTCGGTTAGCCTAGGACCCAATATTGAACCCTGGGGAACTCCGGATTTAACATCTAGATATTTAGACTTGTCATTCTTAATTTGTTTTCTGTTCCGAAGAAAATTGTAAATAATTTTTAATAAAGGACGAGGGCAATCAGCCCTAAGTAATTTAAAAATTAACCCATTAGACCAAACTGAATCAAAAGCCTTCTCCAAGTCAATAGCGCACGCTACCGTACATTCTTGGTTTCGGAGCCCTTTAATTATTAAATCTTGGAATACTAAGAGCGCATGCTCTGTTGAGTGAGCTCTCTCAAAGCAAAATTGATTATCTGGTATTAAGCTTCTATCTTCACAAAAATCCTCCAGATGAGTGAGCATAGACCAGTGGTTCCCAAACTATTTTGGCCATGGAACCCCCAAATTGTTTGCCAATGATCGCGGAACCCTGAATATTTTTTCAACAACGACTTTTCAAAATTTAATGAGATATTAAATGAAATAAGTATTATTTTAGTATTTCAGATTTTATTGAATTAAACAAAACTTAAAAAAAAAACAATTCATCACAGAAATAATTAATAAAAATACAAAACATAAATTAAAATAAATGGAAAATCTTTAATGTGAAGAATGCACCTGTTTCTTTGATTCTAGGATTCTCTTAAAATTGGGCGTTGTTTGAAAAAAAAAAAAATTTTTTTGTTTTTTTGCAAATCTCCACGTTTTATAAGATTCTAAAACGTTTGCAATCATTTTTATCGAATGTCCGTCTGTCGTCTGTCTGTCCGTCTGTCGTGTACAAGATTGCAGCCGTATTTTTGACGCAATTTCCATGAAAATTGGTAAGAGAGGTTTCTTCCCCATGAGAACCATTTGATCAGAAGTTGGGCTCGATCAGACTAAAACTTCGGGTAGCCGCCGAACAAAAGTTCTGTTTTTTGTGCTTTTACATGGTATTGTAACGTTATTTATTAACCGATTTCAATGAAATTTGGCAAAAGACACTTCAATGAAGGAACAGTTGTGTCCAAAAATCAATTGAATCCGATTACAACTTCGGGTAGCTGCCGAACAAAATTCAAATTTTTGGTATGAAATGATACGATTTTCAAACTTTGCTTACATATTTTCCTCATAATTTGCAGTTAGGATAACTCACAAACGTATTATCAGATTTTTAGAAGGTAACGTGATTTGAACATACGTATAGAAGTTTCAATAGGGGTTAGCGCACTATAGCTTGTGAATGAAATAAAATTTGTCACGCGGAACCCGTAAATTTTTTCGTGAAACCAGGGTTCGGAACACACTTTGGGAACCACTGGCATAGACCTTTCAAGAAAAACGTTGGAAGATTTAGATTTAGATTTATTTTATTGAGACTTAGAAATAATATAACATATAGTACAATTTATTTTAAAATTTCAAATTATCCACTAGTTGGCTTTAGCACCTAACTTAAACTAATCACTTCAAGAGAAAATAAAAAAAAATTCATAAAAATTCAAACATTCAATTTCATTAAATAAAAATCTCATGTAAAAGTGCTTGCTCCCGGCACTACAAAAATTACTTAAAACTAAACTTAAAACTAGGTAACAAATACAATATTAAATAATAATATAAAAAAAGGAAACGACAATTCCAAGCCGTTTCAAGCAAGAGCTAGAGAGATGACCGACTTCACAACGAACTCCTTTCAATAGAGCTGTTAACCTCGGTAAATGTGGCCTGCATCTTTTTTATACAGATTCATTGTTAGAGGGTCATCGTCGGAAGGATTAAAAAACCAAACCGAGTTAACATTGAGGAGGCTTAATGGAGATGCATAATATTCAGCACCGAGCGGCGAAGATTCGTTGGTAATAAATAATGACTTAATTAAGTTATTGGAGTGATTCTCCATTTTCATAAATCTTTTTTTTGTTAGTTTAATTAGGTATGACGTAAAAGGAATAACTCTCGATGATTCGTATATAAATTTATTCGGAAACCATTTACCTCCCGGTCTACGAAATTTACCTAGACATTTTCTGAGAATTGTTCTTTCAAAAGTTTCTAATTCTTTAACAACATTTGGATTAATAAAAATCCATACACCAAAACCGTAAGTTATGACAGGTCTAATCAATGTTTTATATATTAACAATTTGGTTCTCGTTTCCAAAGCTGTGGAGTTTAAAAGTGGTTTTAGCAGAGCTGCGGCTATTTTTGCTTTATTCAATGCATATCTTGCATGTGGGTTAACTTTCAAACGATGGTGCATTTTAATTCCCAAATATTTAATTTCCTCTTTTAGGGGAATGACTTGGCCTAATATAGAAAGTTGTAAGCGTTTACTTTCTCCTACCGCTAGATAATGACCTTTACCGCTAGCATTCCTGAAGCAAATGAGTTCACATTTGTTCAAGTTGATATTAATACCCCATGTTTTGAAATATACTATTAATTTAGTAAGACGAGCCTTAATTTCCTCAAGTGCTTCAGATGGCCTTTTACGTGAGATCGAAATTATAGTGTCATCCGCGTAAAGTATTGCGCTTGAATCCCTAATAGGGGAGTCGTGGAGAAAAATGTTAAATAGCCTCGGACCCAATATTGAACCCTGAGGAACTCCGGATTTAACATCTAGATATTTAGACTTGTCATTCTTAATTTGTATAAAAAGTTTTCTGTTCCGAAGAAAACTGAAAATAATTCTTAATAAAGGATGAGGGCAACCAGCCCTAAGTAATTTAAAAATTAACCCATTAGACCAAACTGAATCAAAAGCCTTCTCCAAGTCAATAGCGCACGCTACCGTACATTCTTGATTTCGAAGCCCTTTAATTATTAAATCCTGGAATACTAATAGCGCATGTTCTGTTGAATGAGCTCTCTCAAAGCCAAATTGATTATCTGGTATTAAACTTGTCTCTTCACAAAAATCCTCCAGATGAGAGAGCATAGACCTCTTAAGAATTTTACCCAGATTTGATAGCATATAAATAGGTCGAAAATTCGAAACATCTTGAGATAATTTATTTTTTGCTATAGGAATAAGTTTTGCCAATTTCCACTGATCCGGAAAGTATCCATTATTGAAACAATTGTTGATAATTATGGTGAGTAAAGGCGCAATTTGTTTTTGACACTTAGTCAATACAAAATTAGAGATTTCATCTGGACCAGCAGATTTTTTCCTATTTAGGAGATTGATAATCGATTCAACTGTACCTTGAGAAACAAATAATTCCCGGGTGGAAGGATTAGAAGATAAGTTTTCGCAATCAAAATTAGTGACATTGCCCTGAGAATCATTACGAAAACTATTTAGTTCGGAATTAACGAGGTTATAAAGATTTGTATTGTGAGAAGGATTTGTTTCCGAAAAAACGTTGGAATAAAACGAGTGAAAAGCACTCAATTTCTCAGTCATATTTAAATATTCCTGTCCATCGTATCGAATCGGGGTGCTAGTTATGTCAATATGCGAAGCATTTCTTCCTGTAATTTTGAATATTTCCTTGAATGCCTGAGGAGATGGCCTAATGTTATTTAACCTCTTACGAAAGTGCTCATTCATCTCCGAAGACAACTTTTCGCTAATCAGTTTACTGAGACAGGAAATTCTTGCAGAAAGAGCATGATATTCGATGTTAACTTGATTCAAGTTATTATGATATTTTCTTTTTAATTGTCTTAACCACATTTTCCTGATTTTGTACATTTTTTTAATTAATCCTGAAACGTTTTGGTACTGTTTATAATTTCCAGTTGTCAAATTTTCTGAATGATTAGAGATGCAACGTTTGATAGAGTTTGTGAAAGTTGAGATGCCTTCATCAATTTCCAGATTTGTTAGGTTTTTGTCTGGAAGAAGGGATATACCAGAGAGTGTTGACTCAAGTTCACCTCTGAAATTTTTCTATTTAGTTTTTTTAAAGGATTGAAATGTGCAAGGCACACTTAAAAAGGGATCAAACCTTGTAAACCTGATATCTAGTATTATTGAGAAGTGATCGGATCTCGACGGTTTGGTATAGCATTCAAAATTTGGTTGATCTAGATCCAGTGAGTAATTTATTAAGGAAGAAGAGACAATAAAGAAATCTAAAAAAGATGAAGATCTAGGATATGTTGGGTTGTTTCCATTAATAATATCTAGGTTCAGAAACGGACCATCCATAAACCAAGAGTGTAAATGGATGCCATTAACATTTCGCATACTGTCGCCCCAGAATTCATGTCTTGCATTAAAGTCCCCCCCAATAATGCAGTTGGTAAAGTTAAGAGACAGTTGGTATAACTTGTCTAAGTCTCTTCTGATATTAACACCTTTATTGCAAGGCAAATGTATTGCTCCAAGCAACAATTTTCTTTGCATATTATCATGGTCCAGGTATGGCATTGCAATTAAAGTAGCTGATATTAATTCAAAGTTGGACAGTATAACTTCAAAATGAAATTTTTTGTTTACTAAAATTGCAGTTCCTCTATTGTGATCATTTCTAATCATTTCGTAATTACTAAAGGACACTTTGTGATTATTTTTTAGGCAGGTTTCCGATAAAAGAGCGGCAATTGGCTTTAAATCCGTCAATTCGTATTCTAAAGAAAGTCTCCTTTCATGAGAGACAATTGAGTTCACATTAAGGTTTAAAATTTTTATACTGAACATTGAAATTAATTGGAACATGGCAGAGACGCAACAAAATTTAAGTAAGCAACTGTTTTGTCACCACTACTTTTTATGGAAAGATAATGAGGCCAAAACGATTTCAATTGATCAATAATTACACCAAGAGGTGCTCCAAAGAGCTTATTGCTTTCATTAATGAAATCATTTAAGGTATTATCTTTTGTTGCAGTATTATTTTTAAGAGTCGAAGCACCAAGAACGGCAGCGTAAGATTTGTTTGGCTGAATGAAATTATTAATCGCGTTTAAGTTAAATGACTTACTTCTTTCTATTGAATCTTTAAGGAGGGTTTTATTCCTTAATCTTTTCTCAGTATACAATTTGTAGGCAGGGCAACCCCTAAAGTTTGCAGGGTGTCCTTCAGATTGGCAATTCACACAGAACGCAGGAGAAGGATTCACACCTTCGTTCTTACGTTTACAGCAATTAATCTCATGATCGAGACCGCATTTCACGCATCGTCTTTTTTTTGCGCAATTGGCTGCGATGTGACCAAAGCTCTGGCAGCGGAAACACTGGGAAGGACCCGTAAAAAACGTTGGAATAAAACGAGTGAAAAGCACTCAGTTTCTCAGTCATATTTAAATATTCCTGTCCATCATATTGTTAGTTATGTTAATATGCGAATGCCTGAGGAGATGGCCTAATATTATTTAACCTCTTACGAAAGTGCTCATTCATCTCCGAAGACAACTTTTCGCTAATCAGTTTACTGAGACAGGAAATTCTTGCAGAAAGAGCATGATATTCGATGTTAACTTGATTCAAGTTATTATGATATTTTCTTTTTAATTGTCTTAAGCAGATTTTCCTGATTTCGCAAATTTTTTTAATTAATCCTGAAACGTTTTGGTAATGTTTATAATTTCCAGTTGTCAAATTTTCTGAATGATTAGAGATGCAACGTTTGATAGAATTTGTGAAAGTTGAGATGCCTTCATCAATTTCCCGGTTTGTTAGTTTTTTGTCTGGAGGAAGGGATATACCAGAGAGGTTTGACTCAAGTTCACCACTGAAATTTTTCTATTTAGTTTTTTTAAAGGATCGAAATGTGCAAGGCACACTTAAAAAGGGATCAAACCATGTAAACGTGATATCTAGTATTATTAAGAAGTGATCGGATCTCGACGGTTTGGTATAGCATTCAAAATTTGGTTGATCTAGATCCAGTGAGTAATTTATTAAGGAAGAAGAGACAATAAAGAAATCTAAAAAAGATGAAGATCTAGGATATGTTGGGTTGTTTCCATTAATAATATCTAGGTTCAGAAACGGACCATCCATAAACCAAGAGTGTAAATGGATGCCATTAACATTTCGCATACCGTCGCCCCAGAATTCATGCCTTGCTTTAAAGTCCCCTTCAATAATGCAGTTGGTAAAGTTAAGAGACAGTTGGTATAACTTGTCTAAGTCTCTTCTGATATTAACACCTTTATTGCAAGGTAAATATATTGCTCCAAGCAACAATTTTTTTTGCATATTATCATGGTCCAGGTATGGCATTGCAATTAAAGTAGCTGATATTAATTCAAAGTTGGACAGTATAACTTCAAAATGGAATTTTTTGTTTACTAAAATTGCAGTTCCTCTATTGTGATCATTCCTAGTCATTTCGTAATTACGTAATTACATATGCAAATCTGGTAGTACCTACCTACCATGGGCATAATAAGAACTTCGAATGTTAGGTAAAAAGTTATCAGCCATCCGTAACTTAAAAGTTACCTAATTCCAGACTAAATATTTCGGTTCGAGTAGCACGATTGTTCAATTTTTGTTTAAATAAGTTCGGAATTATTTTAAATTATTTCATGTTTGAAAAGAAAAATGCCAAACTTCAAAAATCAAAAGGAAATCGGAAGGTAAAATTGTAAGATACAAAAATCAAACAAATTTTCTGTTAATTTCATTGATTAGTAGAGATATTAATCTTCTGTTTCACGTGGGCCAACAGAGGAGAATATAAAATCCGAAGTATGATTAATTCCAAAGTGTAACTAATGATAAAGTATGGAAAACTTGGGCTTCTATCGTTTGGAGTAAGCGAGCAAGAAGATAAAATAATGACCTCCATAATTTTGTATGAAAACGAGGGAAATGAAATCGCTAGTTAATGTATCCTTTTGGGTAAACCATGTAACCATGCTGAGTGTATCGACCGAATAAAATTCGATACTTGTTATACATTTTCCTTTCGTATGGATATTATTACATGGAGAAATCGGAAAAGTATTTTCAGTTCAATTAATTATGTATGTCAGAGGGATAATGTCATTAATTAGATGAAATAAAAAATTTTTGAAAATATTATTCACAACGTTTCATTTGATAAACTAGAGTTCCAATTAAATTAAATTTTAAGAAATTACAAAAAACAAATGGGTGCTGCCACCTAATTGAGAATAGCAGAAATATTAGCAACTTGCATGTGCCTCCAAATATTCTCGCGTCGGCTCTTATCTCAGGTATTCAGTATCCAACAATTAGTTCGATTAGAATCTAGTTGCAAAAAAGTATACTCGATTGAACCTTTTAGTTAAAAAGGGTTTTAGTCCTTGTCCTTAATAACCCAATTTAATTTGAACATAATTAATTTTGTATTTCAGTTTCATGGCGTATGTTTGTTTATCCACTCAAATAAAATTCCTGTACCATTGGTACAAATCACTTGGTTTAAGTCTAGGGTGAAATCCAATGAAGTCTGCTGAATTCAATTTTGTTGTTCGAACAAAGACAGTAAATTATGATAAGATGTGTAAAATTGGGTTTGCCCACAAATTTCGACTTAAAAAACTAAATGAAATATAAGGAAATAATATACGAGGAGAATTCTTTCTTATTTTTACATTTCGTTTTTGAGCTTTGGTTTTTGTACTGGATTGATAACTTTTTTCAAATCATTTAAAGAAATTAAGCTTTGAATTCATTCATTTTATAAATCCCGTAGATGAGTATATTTTGTTCTTGGTTTTTTTTTTCTTTCTCATTTTAGAATTAAAGTGTTTGATAGTAGAGAAACTTTTATTCTATTAATGTGCGCATACAAACAATTTGTGGCTTTGAATATATCTTATAGAGAAATATGATTGATATATTTGGTGTCGGTTTTTTCCTACACTGATTTTAGAATTCAAATGTACTTTTAGAAACATTTTTTACTCTTGAAAAAATAAAACAATTGAAAGAAAACAAGTCCAATGATGCTCATATCGATTCGTTACCTAGCCTAAACTTAAATAGCAAAGAATTTTGTAAAATGATTTTAGCTGAAAAGATAAGCTATAATGATATCCAAAAATATTTGTCTCAAAATGTCAATTATAAGTCTGCATCTTGTTATAATTTCTTGCGTGATGATTTAGGGCTTCACTTACCTAGTCAGTCAGCTATATATAAGTAGAGTCCTGTGAAACGACTTCAACCAGGTTTTGATGATGTTTTAATAAAAAATTTGGTACAATTAGTTAATAAAATGGACAAGCAGTGTAAGCAGGCAGTGTTATTATTTGATGAAATATCAATCAGAAGAGATTTAGTTTATAATACATCTCATGATCTCGTAGATGGGTTAGTGCATTTAGATGAAAATGATAGGAAATTATTACTAGGAAAACAAATATGCGTTTTCATGATCAGGGGCTTGTTTTCTAATTGGAAATATATAATTAGTTATTTTGTTTCTGAGAACAGCATTGATGGTGCCATTTTAAAACAAAAATTGGAGGCTAATGTAAAAATATGCTTCGAAATAGGGCTTACGGTTAGAGCTATAGTGTGCGATCAAGGTATGAATAATCAAAAATGCTATAGGCTGTTAGATATTAATAAAGAGAAGCCATATTTCTATTATAATCAGAATAAAATAATTGCATTATATGATCCTCCTCATTTATTAAAAAATATAAGAAATACACTCAAAGATTGCACTATTGAGACTCCTGACGGACCTGCGAGTTGGGAAGTTATAAAAAGTGTTTATAGCATAGACGAAAAATCCAAAAAATATAGGTTGTGTCCAAAGATACCAAAAAAACATATTGAACCAGGGGTTTTTGATAAAATGAATGCCAGACTTGCAGTGCAAGTCCTGAGCAATAGTATGGCTGACGCAATAGATGCATTATTAGAAAATAACTCCTTTCCACAAACGATTAAATTATATGCAGCAGCGACGAGTAAATTCACTCGTAGTTTTGACAAAGTTTTTGACTGCCTAAATAGTCGTAATTGTGCGGAAAAAAATCCATATCGGAAACCATTAACAAAAAATTGTGCTCAATTTAATTATTTAAATGAATTCAAAGAATATCTTACAAAATTGGGTCTCCCTGCAAAAAAAAAAAACTATTGTTTTGACGGATTATATCTTACAATTAATGGTATTTTAAATTTAAGTGCAGATATATTTTCGGACAAATATTTAAAAATTAACTTTATATTAACATCTCGACTAAATCAGGATCCATTAGAGAATATGTTTGCGCAAATTCGGGCAAAGGGCGGTAATAACAAAAATCCTAGTGTCCACGAGTTCAATGGAATAGTTGCGCGCATAATGTCAATGAGAATTATAACGTTCTCATATGCAAATAAGAATTGTGAAACTGATGAAGACATTTTACTTAATTGGGATAACCCATTAGAAGATACTTATATTGATAATTCTAATGAAATTACATCCAGATTATTGGCACAAAGTTCTGAAATTGTTTTGGATGATATAGAAAAAGATGCGAAAATAAATGAAACCTTAAACTCCAAGAGTAATTCCGACGTCGCAGACCCAGCAAAAAGATATATTGTCGGCTATGGAATTTTAAAAATTATTTTGAAAAAAATAAACTGTCCAAATTGTGCCATGATAATGAATAAAGACGAATGTGATTTTCTTTTACCGTCGGAAAAACTTATTAAACACAAAAATTTCGACAAAACTACTGAAAGGACTTTTCTACAAAATCCGTCCGATCTTTTTTTCGAAATTTGCAAATTGCATTTTCAAATATATGAAACTTTTTTTGATAATTATTTGCATTTTACCAACTTAAAAGCAAAAATTATCGAGGAATGCATTCAAAGAACTAATGAATTTTACCCCAGTTGGTTTGCTGAGAACCAATGTTTAGAACATCGAAAGGAAGTTCTAAATTTTTTAATTCTGGTTCTATTAAAAAAGAATTGTTCTTGGGTCAAAAAAAATGGAAATAGTTTACTCAATAGTTTTACAAAACACCCACGCTTAAAAATTTTAAATGAATAAATAATCCTGATATATATTTTCAAACCTTCTAACACGACATTATGAAATCAGTTATTTGGTTATTCAAAGCATTCCAGAAAAAAATTATGTCAACATTCGATGTTAAAATTGTAGGAAAACGTATGTTGGCAAATATCATCACATATTAACTGTCGAACGTACTTAAAATGAGTTAGACAAAATTCTTCCAAATAAATATATTATATAATAATCTTTATATATAATATATATAATTTAAAATTTACGGAAATCCAATAATCCTTAGTTGACCATAAAATATCAATATATCTATAATTTTTAAAAAAGCAATCAGATACATGCATATGTCCATTACTTAAAACAAAATTCAATTAAATTCTTGGCCCAAGTTCGAAAGATTTTAAATTCTTTATTTAACATTATTTAACAGTACACGAGAAATTCTGAGAAAAAAATTTGTTCAAAAAATACATATAATACAATCGACATTATCTTGTTACACACACAATCGAACATACAAAATATTTCTAAAAGTACGTTTGAATTCTAAAATCAGTGTAGGAAAAAACCGACACCAAATATATCAATCATATTTCTCTATAAGATATATTCAAAGCCACAAATTGTTTGTATGCGCACATTAATAGAATAAAAGTTTCTCTACTATCAAACACTTTAATTCTAAAATGAGAAAGAAAAAAAAAACCAAGAACAAAATATACTCATCTACGGGATTTATAAAATGAATGAATTCAAAGCTTAATTTCTTTAAATGATTTGAAAAAAGTTATCAATCCAGTACAAAAACCAAAGCTCAAAAACGAAATGTAAAAATAAGAAAGAATTCTCCTCGTATATTATTTCCTTATATTTCATTTAGTTTTTTAAGTCGAAATTTGTGGGCAAACCCAATTTTACACATCTTATCATAATTTACTGTCTTTGGTTCGAATGCAAGTTTTGATAAAATAAGGGTATTCACGCGTATATTGTATAATTGTGAAAAATTTGTAATATTCAGCAACAAAATACATTACATGGCTAATATATTTGTTGCACGGTTTACATTTTCGCAATACCAATGCCAAAAAAAATTTAAATTGTAATGAAAATTCAAATTGGAGGAGGGAAAATTGAACCGAATTTGAAATTCAGGATTATTGTATTAAAAAACTTATGAAATACGAGTAGAAGTGAAATAAAAAAAAAATTCTGATAAATTTGTATTATTTTTATGCCCTATGGTAGGTGCTACCAGAGGGTATATTGGTTTTGTCACTCCATTTGTAACACATCGAAATAATCGTCGTAGAAAGGTTTTTTAAGGGTATGGTTGTGTCGGGAATCAAAAGTTATATCGATTTATGCATGTCCGTTTTTTATTTATAAGTAGAACTTTTTTTTTAGACTGAATTATAATAGCAAGAATGAACCATCAGAAAAGTACTAATCTGCAAGAGTCGTAATTATAGTATGATGTGCTTTGGTTAAATTTGATTTTCAATTGGTTACATTTCGTACGGAAATTTTAGCAGTTGAATTGAAAACTAGTTTTTTATTTGACTATTATTTTATTTTACTGGTAAATAATCATTCCTGAACGGATTTGACGTGTATAAGCTGGCAATCGGTCAGTTTTTGTTGCCTTTTACCAAAGTATAGGTAATGATAAAGTATGGAAAGCTAGCCAAGTAGCCAGAATAAGTAAAAACACGTGAAAGAATCTTTCTTCTAGTATTAGTGCATTGCCATATAAATTTTAAAACGTGCTTCTTTGCTTACATTATATTTCTCTTTCACCCATACGTACAATATGTAGCTATCTATGTCAGCAGTGGGTAGAAAATTGTTTGAGAAAGAACAATCAAAATTTGAAAAACGGCGGTACGGTAAGGATAGGAAGTTTCTAGACTTTATCATTAGTTACACTTTACTTTTACAATGCTAGTACAATTATGTTTTATTGCCTTTTGGACATTGAGTAGTTCGCTTGACGAAATTGAAAACAATTATGAACAGAAATCAGCTGATTTTGAAATAAACTTTTCGTTAAATACAATTTCACAATTATACAAGACCAGTCACAACGACGAGTGAATAACCCTTAATGCTACGCTGTGTTACAAAATTCCGCTGTAATTTTGTATTTCTTTTGATTTAAAATTAACTTAATTTTGAACTATTTTTAAATTAAAAATAGTTCAAAATTTTAATGTTTAAAATCAGGGATATTTACATCAAAATATGAGGTAATACATTTTTAAATAAAAATAAAATTTGATTTTGTAATTTTAAAACTAAAATAAAAACAGACTTGTTCTTGGACTATATTTTCTTTTTTTCATAAAAAAAAAACCTGTTTAAAAACTTTGTAAGAAAATTTCAAAAATTCCTATAATTGATAACAAATTCAGAAAAATATTGATAACTTTTAAATGAATCAACAAAAAAAAAAAAGAAAAATCACCGGCATTGACATTGATAACTCGGAAGGCTTCCACATATTCGATAATAATGAAGAAATTATCAATCTAGAAAGTTCACATACGAACAAATTAATAATGATCTTCAACTTGTGCACGTCTAGTTACGTAATAAAAGAGAATTTTGACCTTTTTGCTTTTTAAAAATTCAAGTCCAATATTTACAATTCACAAAAGATATTTGAGTCTGAAATGAAAAATGTCTGGAATTCAAAAATAGTAAAAGCCAGTTGCTAACGAAAAATTTATAATAATTTATTTAGATTAAATTAGTTTTTGGAATTGTTTTTCTTATTTTTTCTTCGAACATTTGATATTCTTAAAATATAAAAAAAATATATTTATAATTTTGTTTCTGTTGTTGATGATTGATGAACACTTTGTGCTCGTCCAGATGGATCTTCAGGGCATCCCCAATCAGTTCTGGGAGACCATTTTTTAACAGTTTCTGCACAATATTTTCCTGGAAATAATTCATTGAATATTGAACGGTAATAAAAAGCTTCTTTTGTTGTTGGCGTATTAATTGGATAGATTTCTGCAGCTTTTGCGAATTCTTCATTGGTAACATGTGAACCGGCATATTGTCGTATAGTATCAATCCATGAATATCCAACACCGTCTGAAAATTGTTCTTTTTGTCGCCAAATAACTTCATCGGGTAAATAATTATCAGTGAATGCACTTCGAAGAATATATTTCTCGATTTTATGTGATTTTGTTGTTTTTTGACCATCTTTTTCTGCACGGAAACTATTTAAATTTCCCGGAATTTTTTCATCGGGTCGCAATGACATTACATAATCAACAAATTCTGTATCTAAGAATGGTACACGTAGCTCAACACCCCACGACAATGCTGATTTGTTAGCTCGTAAACAATCGGATAAATGTAAATTTTGTACTCTTGTTACTAATTCACGATGAAATTCCTCTGGATTCGGTGCATTAAAAAAGTACAAATATCCTCCGAATATTTCATCTGCACCTTCACCAGATAGAATCATTTTGATACCTTCACTTTTTATATATCTCGCCATAAGAAACATCGGTATACTACATCGTACAGTTGTTACATCATATGTTTCCAATTTATAAATAATATCACGAATACAGTCTAATCCCTGTTCGATTGTGAATACAATTTCTGTGTGATCACTTCCAATGTAATCGGCAACCATTTGACTATATATAAAATCGGGAGCACCTTTCAGACCGACACTGTAAGTTTTTAAACGGTAATTTGGATATTGTTCACGACATATTTTCGTGGCAATCGATGCAATCAAACTTGAATCAACTCCACCAGACAATAAAGCTCCTAATGGAACATCACATTGTAAATGTGATCGTACTGCAGATTCTAATTTTTGTCGTAATATTGTTAAATCGGTGTGCTCTTTTGGAATACGAGTTAACCATTCTGGCTGAAAGTATCGTGTAATTTGTAAATTATCAGCAGTTCCATACATCATAGTACCCGGTTCGAAAACCTCAATTTTTACACATACATCACTTAAGCATTTCATCTCACTCGACACCCAAATATTACCATCTGAATCTTCACCACGATACATCGGAATAATACCATATGGATCACGTGCCATTAAAATTTGTTTCGTTGTTTTATCATATAATGCAAATGCAAACATTCCGGTAATATATTCTAAAACTTTCTCACCGTATTCTTCGTATAATTCAATTATTACGTTACAATCACTTTTTGGTTCATAACAGCCACGTTTCTTAGCAATCTCTGCTGCCAATTCGAGGTAATTATAAATCTCTCCATTTGCAACCAATACAACGTTTTCATCACTTGATTTCATCGGTTGATGACCTGTTAAAATACCAACAATTTGTAATCGTTCATGCACCATAATGACACCGTCTTCTTCAATAATATCAACACCAGTATAATCTGGGCCACGATGTCGTTGTTTGCCACTTTGTTCATAAGCAATTTCACGTAGACTTTGTACACTACGATGATATTTTTTTGATGGAATTGGTTTTCCATTTTTTGAAAATATTGCAAATATTCCACACATTTTGCTTCTTCTTTTTTTTGTTTTAAATTAACTAGTTACAAATTGTCTTGAGATTCTATCAATTCGTGCCACGTTTTAAATAAACACACAAATATTAAAATAAAATAAAAAACACGGAATCTTCTCAGAACTTCCAATACCAAGCGATTCTTCCTAAGCTCACTGTTTAACTGAAATAAAATTATGTGAGAACTGGTCTTTTTAGTAAGTTTTCAAACATTTTTACCGACTCACCCCTTTCGCTTGCTCAGCTCTTACCTATCGGATGACATGTGATGATAATTTTCAGGTCGGAAATTGCATCATTTTTCAATCGATTTGATAACGAAATTGTGAGACTTTCTTGCTTGTTAAAGTTTTTGTGCTTCGGAACATTTTTCACGGTTGCGCAGAAGACCGGTTTTACGAAATATTGGTTTTTTTATGCATTAGAATTTTGACACTTTTTTTTTTTTTGATGACGTTTGTGCAATATTCAGTAAGAAAATAAGTATTTCTAGAAGTCAGATTCTTTTCCATTCAAATAAGAATGCTCCGCAAGTCATCTTTTAATATTTATAATTGTTAATTTGTTTTGATATACAATTTTAAATAAATTTATATCCGATTGTAAACTTTTTTAAAATTGAAACAGACAATGATGGTTGTCCAAATTTAATTAAATCTATTTTGTAATGGATTTTTTCAATATTTTCCTTGGCTTAAACCATGGTGGTTTTGATCCACGTGCAATTTAAGTTCAGCTAAAAATTCTTTGTTTTCACGCATCTTATTTTTCTAATAAATAGAAATTATAAAAAGACTATTAAATTTTTTTAAATTTATTAAAAAACTAGTTTTCTTATGAAAACTTCTTTTGTTTCCAAAAATATTTTTTTTTAATATCGCATACACATTCCATACCAATAAAAAGGTGGATTTTTTTATTTTTCATACTTTCTAGTTAAGTTCAGAACCATTTAGTACTTTTTCCACGCCTTAGAAATCAAACTGACCTCTATTTATTTATAAATCATTTCACTACTTAACGATCGTATTGCCATCTACTATAGAGCAAGTAGAATATTTTTTAAAATTTTAATCCCAATTTAATTTTTGAATATAATTAAAAATAAATTAATTAAATAACTTTATTAAATACTTAAATAAAATGTTTATTATTACCATATTATGTCAATATTTGTCAGATATCTTTATGTACTAAAACAAATATTATTGTTCCAACTTTATTATTAATTAATAATTTTAATTGAAACTTTTTCAATAATATTATACTAAACTACATAATTTTTCTAGAATTTATTTTCACTATTATTTCATGTCGTATATTTTCATCTCGAAACAAATCCAATTTATAAAAATCATTTGTATCTAATACAAAACAAAAAGGATATTAAAAGTTAAGAATAATCTTTTGCAAGGTAAAATTGGAGAAATATTTTTTGTCACATTTTCACAAGTGCACGCTATTTCTCAATTTGTAGTAAACTAGAACGTGTTTCTTTATCATCACACGTAATTTCAGCAGATCTTCGGATTTCCTTATTTCTTCACTATAAAAGATTCTTCTTTGTTTTCTTATGTTGCTCCTCTTATACTATTGTTCCCAAGAGAATAACGGAATTCAAGGAACCAAAAACAAATATATAAGAAAACTATATACTACAATTAAAACCTCAGAAGAATTCAGAGTACAAGAAAATTCCACGAGACCATAATATAAAGCTATATTATTATGATAGAACCACCCGAAGGAATTGAAGATGACCAAATATCTAATTACTAATTAATAACTCAGTGGTTGTCCGGATCAAATCCTTCTTCTGTCTAAACGAAAACTAGTTCAACAAAAACAAAAAAAAAAAAAAACTTTTATACTTGCTTGATTAGCTTAATGATAATGAAAAAGAAAAATCATAAAAGTTTGTTTTTTGGTTGATTGAACTTTTATGAATGAGAATCTTTCAAGCTCTAAAGAATTTATCATAAATCAGAATATAAGAACGAATTAATTTTATTCAATTGTGTACTTTTCTAAAATTAAAAAAAAATATGAAATTATTATTATTATGTCTGTCTTTTTGATTAAATAATTAGAAATTCTTTTTTTTGAAGTTCTTACCACAACCACAGAAAAAACATAATGAAAGTCGTATTCTAAATGAAACAAGCTATATAGTGCAAACCACTATAAGAACTTCTACACATATATCGATCAAATTATTTTATACAACAATTTATCCCCACGACTCCATTGGACTTATTTCAAGACATAATTTCAGTTGGACTGCCAAAAAAGTCCAAATTTTCGAGTCTCCATTAGACTTTTTTTCAGTTCGACTAAAGTTATGTCATGAAATAAGTCCAATGGAGTCGTGTGGTTTGATTTATTTTGTGCAAAAATTTCGATATTTTGTCCGAGCACCCAAAGTTATGCTCCAAATTTCATACAAAAAATGCGAATTTTGTTTAGAAGCTACCCGAAGTTGTTATCGGATTCAATCGATTTTCGGACAGAATTGTTCTGTCATTGAAAAATTATCCTGTACCAAATGTCATTTAAATCGGTTTATATATAACGTTTCACTACCCTGTAATTTAAAAACACAAAAAACCGAACTTTTGTTCTTCCCGAAGTTTTAGTCCGATCAAACCCATAGAATGGTTCTCATGTGTTAAAAACCGCTCCTACCAATTTTCGTTCATATCGATTCAAAAATACGGTCGCAATCTTGCCTACTAAAGACGGACAGACGGATAGATGGACAGACGGACAGACGGACAGGCGGATAGATGGACAGACGGACAGGCGGATAGATTGACAGATGAACAGACGGACAGACAGACAGACGGACAGACGGACAGACGGACAGACGGACAGACGGACAGACGAACAGACGGACAGACGGACAAACGGACAGACGGACAGACGGACAGACGGACAGACGGGCAGACGGACAGACGGACAGACGGACAGACGGACAGACGGACAGACGGACATACGGATAGACGGACGGACAGACGTTTAGATCATGATTCCAGTAACTTATATAGAAGTTAAAAATTAATTGATATTTTTCATTTCTACAAAACAAACTAAAATCTGAAAATTTTTTGTTAAATAAAATAAAATTATCTCATTAACCGAAAGTACAATATTATGGAATTTCTAAAATTAAGTATATTTAAATTGATTTTCAAGTTCATTATGAACCAAATATTTTATATCATTAATTTGTGTAGGATTGTAACTAAAAGTCTGATCTTTCGCTAATTGAAGAAAATCCTGGTAAACAAAAATAGCAATTGTAAATTCTTCAATATATATCTAGTAAGTAATACTAAAATATATTTAAATAATTTTGACATGAATATCTGTTAAAAAAAGAAAACACAAATATCGGTTTTACACGCGTTCCATTACACAAATTTTGATTTACAAAATAAAATTTTTCATCTTCCAAATTTCTTTAAAATTATTTAATGGTTTTTGAGTCTACTCAGGAAATAAAACACAACGCTTAAAATCGTGATAGTCCATGGCTTTTCCTTCTCAATACTGACTTTGACGTTGCAAACATCACTCTTTTGCTGTTCGATTTTCTCGAGAGATTCCCAAAGTAGCTACTAGCATCAACTAACGTACTCAACTTAGGTACGAGCGGTGACCATTTATGTTCGATTTTAATTTGTTAGATAAAAGTTTCAAAAAAGACGATGACAATCAATTTTAAAGTTTCAAATGACTGTTAAGAATAGATATCGACGCCTCAATCCAACTTTCACAATCTATTTTATTGTTTTTACAGAAAACAAGTTATTATAAATTATTGTTTCATGCTTCTAAGAATTATTTTAAAATATGTCACACATGACCCAGTTTTCAATTGAAACATTAAAGTCATCCATTCCTTTTAGTATATAGAAACTTGAATTCGCTTTTAAAGAAATAATAAGCAAAAAACTCTGTGCAGTACATATACCATATACAATGACAAAAATACATGCATATACTATTTCATTTTACATTACTCTCGTTATTGTAACAATAAATATTGGATATGTTTCCTTTTAATTTCAGTTAGCCAAATGACATTATTTTCTTGATCTGAATATCTGTCATATTTTCTCTCACATCTAAAAATAGGCAATTTATAATTTCTTAATGAAAATCTATATACTTCTATAAGTTTTTTTGTCTGCAGCGCAGGTATATAAATCCATAATTCAATCAATATATAATTTATCTGATTTTTTCCCGTCATTATTGATAAGATTTCACTTAATATTTAATAATTAAATTAGTATTTATTTATTTAATAAAATCTCAATTATTATGGAAATTTAATTATTAATACTAATTACAAAATCAATAAACAAATTAATCAAAATAAATGAAATAATTTTAGTAATTAACTTTTATAATAGAAAAACTCTCTATATGAATATTTAGTACAAAAAAAAACTAATTTTGTTATTCTAAAAATTAAATTAAATTAAAGATATGCATTTTTGAATCAAACGCTTTTTAGTTTTAATCGAAAAGCTCTAGCATTACAAAATGTTAAGCCTTTTCTGAGAGCAACTTTTGCTATCTATTGTTTCAAAATTCAGAACATAGAATCCGATTTAGAGCAACTGCAATCAATTCAATCGAATTTGGTGTAAAATTTTAGCAGGATTATAGAAGTATTATTTTCTACAATTTGTAGGCAAAAATCGATTGATCTAAAACTAAAAACATTCTATTTCTCGTTTATCTATGAAATACAAGTCCCTTGAATGATTGTTTCTCATATAAAGATATAAAATAAATGGTTTTGTAATTTCATATATTTTCCCTGGAGGTGTAAGTAGATAGAATGTGAATTTCTCTTCAATTGTGTGTATTTGTTTGGTTTCAGATAAAGTACATACATTCTTTTAAAATACATCATTTTTAATAAATGTACATAGCTCGTATGAATTATTTAGTTTAAAGAATTTGACGTAATAATTTCATATCATCGCATTAAGGTTACTCACGAGACTCATGAACGAATTAAATTCACATAATAATTTATTGCGTATACAGTCATAAGGGAAACATGAATTTTCAATAGTTAGGATTATGCATGAATGCATGATTAACATATAGTAGCTCTTCAGTTCAGACTGAAAATATTGTGCCTTTTAGAAGCGTTTTAAAATACCTACGTACATATTCATTGGTCATGGCACAATTATTAACTCCGAAAACATCGACTCATATGATTGATGGTAAATATTTAATCCTTTGACTTCAAACATCAATAGGCGAAATTTCTATATTAAATTTCCACAAGAAACACCCTATGTGAAAATAATTAACAGGTAAATGGATTTAACAAGATCATGGTAACATAGCAATAATATTTTCAAATGATTTCGGCTTTATGAGTTTTATTTATTTATATTCTAATTTACCATAAATATATTAGAACTATGATAATTCTTGATAGATAAAGTAATTTCGCAAAAGCACTACATTTTATTGTTTTACTATAATAAAAAAAAAAATATACACATCTAAAGTAAAATTTAGAGTCCCTATATGGCATCATCATTGTTTCTGATTGAAAAACAATTATAATACTATAAGTACATTAAAATGCATATTCTAATTTATAGTTTAAACAAATTCCTTGAGAATTCCACGTAATTGTAAAATTGCAAATAAATCAACTGAACAGATATGTTAAGTAAACTTAATGCGGTAAAACATCCCTAATATGTTTTTAACATTTCACTGGAAAATAAAAGTATACAGCATTTCAAATCAATGAATTTTGGTAAAGGAAGAAATTCAGACCAATTCATGAATTATTGCAATAAAGCATTTTCATTATAGAGAAATTAATTATAGAGGAGAAATTTTATTTAAAAATATTTCATATTTATTTTTAATACCATGGCTTGTTAGAGTATACTATGGAGACCTCAATATTTTGGGATATTTAAAAATAAGAACCACTAATTTTGGATGGACCCATAAAGATACATTAACTGGAGATTTCATTTCCCTCGTTTTTCTACAAAATTATGGATGAGAAGTGATCACTATTTTATATTTTCGCTCGCTTGCACCAAACGATTCAAGCCCAAGTTTTCCAAGTTTCAGAGATAACGACTCACCGCTCAACCAATGCGATGTAATAATTTAACTCGGTTAGCATTGAAAATTTGCGTTGTTTTTATTTTCCATACAAATAAACCCAAATTTCATATTCCCCTCTATCGGGCCACGTGAGACAGAAAATTAATATCTAAAGTTAATATAACTCTATGGATGGACCTCATATACGTATTTGAAAGTTTTCAATGCATACAATTTTGTAGGACTTATAAGCATTCCTATGCAAAAATTTAGTGGTTTTAAAAATATCCTCAAGCATTGTGTTGTTTAACTAATAACAATAATATTTTAATATGCAAAATAAATAGTTTGGACAATATCTGGTCCACGTTGTTAATTATTATATATATTATATTAGATATTAATTTGTTGCCTAAGGTGTTGAGTTCATATAGTTTCGCAGCAGTTGAAGGTTCATATTATTGGATTTGAACTGTATTTGCCTAGAAATATTGGCTATAAGAATATTCACTTTAAATTCTTATTTATGTAATTTAGTTTAAGCTATTGATTAAATTATTTACAACGAAAAAGTTAAAATTGAATTTTATTACAATTTAGAAAATATAAAAAAAAATATATCTTTTATCACAAAGTTTAAATATTAGCAGATTGTTTTCTTTTAATTACACTTTAAAGGTGTTTGATGAAAAAGAAAATTCCCATTCTTTAACATGTCCTTGAGTTATATAAAAATTGGAATGCCGGATTCCTTGGAGAACAAAAAAACATGTTAAGTCTTCCGAAAAGTTAAGGAAAAATAAACAAAATCTTTAGAGATATACAATGTTTTTTTTTCCCTCTGATTTTAACTAAAACCCTCGGCCAAAAGCAGTTTCCATTTTTTTTTCTTCTCTTAGGTTTATTTTCTCTATCGGGAAGATAAGAAAATTTACGAAAATTAAAAAAATTACAACTTTTCCTGATAAGTCGAAAAATAAAAGGAATAAAAGTATGTACTAACGGCAACCGAATATAACTAATAGAAACAGGATCAACAATAGGATGAGAAGCAATTAAGAAGGTTCTGGTTGGAAAAGATATAGAAAAAAAATACATCAAGCAGAAATACCTTCTGTAATTAAATGAGCCTTTTTTAAGAGTAGATATATATATATATTTTTTTTCATTTTTGGTTTACAAGAGTATGAGAATTGAATAGTGGTTGATTATTACCCCCAAAGAATTGCGTTTAGACCAAAATTTTGTTCTTTTTATTCTTCGGGAAATTTTAAATTGCTTGAAGTTTGACTATGGAATTTTCCGAAAGGAATTCTTATAAAATGAAAAAACAAGAATTTCGTTGTTTTCAAAAAAAAATTCAACATTTTTGTCGTAATGATTTACGTTTTTTTAATACTCTAATATTTTTATTGTTAAAATTTATTGTTTTATGTCTTTTTTTTTTCTTCTCACAATTGCAACAAAAATGTTCTTAAGTGTTTTTAATTTACGTCATTTACTTTTGCCCTTTTAACTATTTTTACTTTAAGGACCTTTCATTGTACCAGTTTCTAACTAATTGCTTTAAACGACCCTTGAAACACTGGCGAATCATCAAGCACAGGCATCTTAATCAACTTTAAAAAGTAACGAAAAGGAATTAATTGCGCTTAAACAAATCAAGGCATTTTTTTTTTCATTTTAAATTGTTCTAACCAGAAAAGTCTTACTTTTGCTTTTAATTTTGATTTAAATACATCAAAATTTGAAATAAGGTACGACTACCTAAAAAAAAAAACGTAATTTTCTTTCTATTGTAAATTGAGAAATGAATTGCAAATGAATAAATTCTTTGCATTTTTGGAGATAGAGAAAATTTTAAAGAAGAGTTTTTCTTTTTTGGTAATTAAAAATGTTCTTTTTTTTTGTTGTTTTGGTCGTTTTAAAAATTAACAGCGTTGTTTTCTTTTTTTCTGTAGAAGAAAACCCATAACAAAACTAATCAACCCTTTTTCCCATTTAAAAAAATAAAACACAACAATAAACAATTAAAAAAGAATTGAGTTCAATGAGTTTGAAGAACAACAAAATTAAAATGTGTTAATTATAAAAAAAAGGAATTCTTTAAAGGATTCTTTTTAAATACTTCACATAAATTAAACAACCAGACTGAAAGTTTATTATTTACGTTGTTCGCTCTTTGAAATTGTAATTAATATGAAAGAAAAAAGAAACAAAAACTTCATTTCATATACGAAAATGAGTAGGCCTTAATAAAAACGGAAAAAGATATCTTGAAATAACAGAACGGCAGTTAACTTAACTAAATCTCATTAAATGTCAATTGAAGCAAGTAATATGTTCGCTTTTTATAGTAAAGCACTTTGCTAAGTTTATGAGCCGCATAAATGAAGAAATCAATCACAAAACATGCATGAAGGATTTTTATGATACTTTCTTTTTTCTCGATATATAGTTCTAATAAAGTTTATTTAACTTTATTGGAAACAGTACAACTTACTCGTAAAGATCTAATAAAAGTAAGGATCATAACGAATGTAAATAAGTTTCTTATTAGGCTAACTATAGTAGTTTGTCCTTTTTTTATATAAGAATGTAAATGCTATTATTTTAGCTGGAAATCTTTTCTAGTTTATTTTAAAACAATTTAACTACAATAGTTGTAAATCAAATGAAGACAAACGGCAAGCAAATGGCAATATACTTAATTTTTGAATAAATTGATTTTACTCGATATCGGAAATATAGTTACAAACCTTTTAAAAATATTATAAATAACTTTTTATCAACTTTTAGCCAATTTTGAAAAAGACAAAATAATATTACACATTTTAGTACCTAAGGTACACCGAGGAAACTGTTTAAACTGGCTTGGGCAGTGTTCTGACATTAACATTTGGATCTTTCAATAAACAGTAATGAACAAAATGATAAGGTTCAATGGAACAATCTGGCACTTTTTTTCGTCCCTTATTAAGGTTTTAAGTAGATCTTATACTAATGAATACTTCAAAGATGCATTTAAAACCGAAAAATGAAGAAGAAATATGGTATGATATAAAATCAAATATTTATATTATAATAAGTAATCTCTTCTCCCACTATATAATTAAAAATTGTACAAAATCTAGAAACTTCTTCCAAATTATGCAAGGCGTATCAGGCTAAAACAAAAACTGGGATTTCTTTGATGCTAAAATTTAATTTAAAACAAAAATGAGGATTCTTAATAATATTCAGTCCTAATAACATTTTCTTCTCTAAGATTTCAATTGAAAGAAAATATATTTTCTAAATACGAATTTCAATAGAATTTGTATCATATTTTATTGTGGCTTCATAAATATATACAATTTTATTTCACTACGACATTATCTTTCTTTCGTTTTTTCCTTTTTTTTCTGCCGAAAAATAAGGGAATTTTAATGCCATCATTTTCCTTTTAGTTAGAGAACAAAACTTTGACCTTTCTGGAAATTCTATCAAAATTTCTAGGGAATTGAAAATTTTGGTTTGTTTGTCTCTTCGAATAATTACATAATAAAAATCAAATTAATAATAATAAATCAAGAATAAATAAAAGGAATCAAACGAAACGATATTTAAATAGATTTTTAATTGCTATACAAGAAATTTAATTTGATATTATTTGTATTCAATTATAATGTTTTCTATAAATTCAAAAATATCATTTATTTTACAATAAAATATTACAACATATTTACATATTTCTTCGCAGCTCAAGGATTTAGCGGCTTTTCTTGTATTTGAAATTGTTTTATGATGAATGTTCATGAATTTATTAATACGAAAGCATGTCTAAATAATTACAATATATAGATAATGATAAAAGGGTTTTCCTCATAAAGAAAATAGATTTTTAAATAATACTTTATAGAACATAGAATTCAATGATTCATATCTTCTTAAAATTGTGAAGGTTTTTTTTTCTTTTCTTTAAAGGAAGTTTCTTTATGAAAAGCCTTTCTTGAAAGCAAATTCTATTGTATAATGCTTTTCTAAAAAAAAACCCATACTCTTATTCTAAAAGGCATCAATTATATCAGATTGTATATACATAATATATTGCACTATATTCTACTTAGAATACTTGGTGATTCATAAAATCATCAAACAATAACAATAAAACATTGTCACAACACAAGTATTCTAAGTAAAACAACTAACACAAAAAAAAACACCACACGAACAAAAACAATTCTTGGAAATATTCAAGAATGTATAGAGCTTTCGAGAAAATATCGCCATCTAATCTGTTCCAGAAAGCTCCAGAATTAAATTATAAATCATTGCTTTGTGTATTGGATAAGAATTTTCGGTGAATAGGGAATTTTCTAGAGATCTTCTTTGTGTAAACGTTGCCACCTAGTTTTAGAAAGCCAAACGAGAATATTCGAGAATATTCCGAGACACATCAATTTTATATAAAAGGAGACCTGGAGTCGAGGCTAAAATCATTCTTAATCGATCAGTTGAAGTGAAAAGCTTCATCAGAGATTATACAAAGCAGAGATTGGAAACGAGATTATTTTTGTGAAAGTAATTAAAATAGTGAAGCTCTAAAACTGTGATAAATAATTGTAATAATTAAATTATTGAAAGACAAATATTTTTAAGACTAATTGTTAAGCAGAAATAAGTACAAATAAAGTTTATACGCTAAATTCACATAAATAAAAAGTGTTATCATTCTAATAACATCGAACCGAAAGACTAGCACGTTACATTGGTGTCAGAAGTGGGATTATTTATTGTGGAAAAGACAATTTTACTAAAATTTTCTGCAAGAAAAATCGAAATTAAACTAGAAACTTCTGTGGGGAAAATTTCGAAGAAATTCGTTATTAAGAAATTTGAGTATAGTAATTTCGACTGTGTGAGAAATTTCAGGGGCGTACAAGAAATTTTGTATGAGTTGTATAAAAATTTCGATTGTGCGAAATTTGAGGTTATACGTCGTGTATCGTGTGAAAATTTCAATTGTACGAGAAATTTCGTGGAAATTAAGATTATACTAGGAAATTTCGTAGTATTTAGATACTGTGCGAGAAGTTTCTATAGAACATAAGAATTTCGTGAACAATTAAAAATATTTGAACGATGGAAAGTAAACTATTAGACAGCTTAAGTACATCAGAACTATCCACAGTTCTGCGTGTGTGGAAGTCAGTTTCCACGGGAACTAAAACAGAAAAAAAGAAAAGAGTAATCGCTGAATGTGCAACAAGAGAACTAGACATTAGCACATTCGATTTTAGTGAAATTCTGAAAGAGGAAAAACAAGAAGAAATCAACAACGAAGAGGGAAACCAAGAAGAAACTACCAACGAAGACGCGGCTAAAACAACAGCAAGCGTTCAAGACGATTTAAAGATGCTTATGACTATGATGATCGGTCTTCAGACTAAAATGGACTCAAATGCTTCTAGTCTGCAAGAAGAAATGAAAACAAATGCTTCTAGTCTTCAGACTAAAATGGACTCAACTGCTTCCAATCTGCAAAGTGAGATGCAATCCAATACAGCAAGTCTTGAAAGTAAAATTACAAACGTATCTGACATGCAGAATGAAATGAAATCTAGTCTTGAAAGCGAAATTAAGTCGAGCGTTTCTGGACTGGAAATCAAAATGGAGTCCAGTATGGACAATTTGAAAACTCAGGTGGAATCCAGTATTGCGAGTCTGGAAGATAAAATGAAAAACAATACTACAGACCTAGAAAACAAAATTACCACGGAAGTTACAACAGTTCGTGCGGAGGTCAGCAACGTAGAACAAAAATTGGACCAGAAATTGGAACAAAAAGTAGCAGAAATAGAAGCAAAAATGGCTGACATCAAAGAAAATAAACCAAATATTGAGTCATCAGGTAAAAGGATGAAGCCACCAATATTTGACGGCAAAACTTCATGGCCTGTATATAAACGACAGTTTGAAGCGGCTGCTGGTGCGAACAACTGGTCCGATAAAGAAAAAGCCACAGCAATAATTCTGGCTCTACGGGGTAACGCAGCCGATTTATTGCGGACAATCTCACCAGAAAATGAGAAGAATTACAATTACATTGTAACACAATTGGACATTCGATATGGGGATACCCACATGAAGGACGTATACCGAATGGAGCTCGTCAACAGAATGCAAGAATCTGGAGAGACACTTCAGGAGTTGTCAGCAGATATTGAGCGGTTGGTATACTTGTCATACCCCGATTATCCCCTGGAGCTGCAGAATGACTTGGCTGCAGAAAGATTCACCAATGCCATTCGGGATGCAGACATTCAGTTCAAGGTCCGGATTAGTGGAAAGCGCATGTTGCACGATGTGTTGGCTGTCGCGTTGACATTGGAAGCTGCAAAGAGAGCAACAAGGGCGGTTCCAATGGTACGAGCTGCTATGGTTGATGAAGACTCAACAGAGCTAGCGATAGACCAACTAACTGAAAAGATAAAGGCGAATGTGCAACAAGCTATCCAGGAATTGGAATTGCACGATACTAAAAGAAGACTGAAATGCTGGGGCTGCGGTAAAGAAGGACATTTAGAGCGGCAGTGCCCCAACCAGACAAAAGCACCGATTATGGTATCAGTCTCTCTCCTACAACAGAGTAACGACAGATTAACGACGCAAGGAGTAATTGCTGGTCATCGATGCAGGATCATCGTAGATACGGGTGCAAGTAGATCCATCGTAAACAGGAAGCTCATTAGTAGGAAACACATGAGCAGAAGCAGTAACAGTGTTCTTCAAACAGTTACAGGGGAATCATCTCCGATTCTGGGTGAAGTGATTCTAGCATTGGGGCTAGATGAGTATGTGTTTCGACATACGTTTTTGGTGGCTGATATAATGGACGATTGTATCATGGGCCTGGACTTCATGAAGCAGAATGGAGTGAGTGTAAGCATTGAAGATAGGTTATTGCGATGTGGAAATATTGAGTTCCCGCTAACGTTGGAGGAAGCAGATTCTAGTGACACCAAATCAAATCTACGAGACCAACAAGTTACGTCAGATGCAAATGCTGTTGTAGAAATGAAACGGACGGACGACATTGGACTGACAACTCAAGACACGGAGTTGTCAAAAAGTAAAAATAGAAGGAAAAGAAGCAAATCCAGTGTCGTAGATGCTGAAGGGGTTTTTGAGGAAACAAATAAGGACTGCAGGAATGTGAAAAAGGTAGTAGCTATCCGTACATTAAGGATTGGAGGCGATGACATGTCGAGCATCCGAAACGCGCAGCTAAAGGATGAAGATGTTGGACCAATCCTTAAATGGAAGAAAAGGGGTCAGCGTCCAAAATGGAGCGATATTGTAATACGCAGTGATACGACAAAAAGTTATTGGGCTCAGTGGGACTCGTTACAGATAGAAAATGGCGTTCTGAGGAGAAAATGGGATTCTCCTGATGGAAAATCCAAACTAATGCAGTTGATCGTGCCTAAGTCCAAAGTACATGAGGTACTTGGTGAAGTACATGCTGGAACTTCAGGGGGACATTTGGGAGTCAACAGAACATTAGCGAAGGTGCGAGAACGATTCTATTGGGTACACTGGCAAGCTGATGTCAAAAGCTGGTGCAGGAATTGTGACACCTGCACAAAGATTGTAGGACATAAAAAGGAAACTGAAACTGCAGTGGGGCAATATGTTGACGCTGAACTGAAGCAAGACACGAGTGGACAGGATAGCACCAGACAGACTCCACCGGAAAGATCATCTCGACAGCATATACGGGTTCCGGTGGACAAAGTATTTGAGGAACCTGCAAACAACAAATTAAAAGATAGTGACTGCACCAACGAGATGAACTCTTTGGACGTGGTATGGCGAAAGCGAAAATCATCGAAAGTAAAAATGAAGGTGATTCATTCAAATCAGTTAGCGAAGAATCGCGGCACGGGTCCAAAAGAGTTCTGTTCGGGACGAACAGATTTAAGAAGGGGGTAGTGCACTATATTCTACTTAGAATACTTGGTGATTCATAAAATCATCAAACAATAACAATAAAACATTGTCACAACACAAGTATTCTAAGTAAAACAACTAACACAAAAAAAAACACCACACGAACAAAAACAATTCTTGGAAATATTCAAGAATGTATAGAGCTTTCGAGAAAATATCGCCATCTAATCTGTTCCAGAAAGCTCCAGAATTAAATTATAAATCATTGCTTTGTGTATTGGATAAGAATTTTCGGTGAATAGGGAATTTTCTAGAGATCTTCTTTGTGTAAACGTTGCCACCTAGTTTTAGAAAGCCAAACGAGAATATTCGAGAATATTCCGAGACACATCAATTTTATATAAAAGGAGACCTGGAGTCGAGGCTAAAATCATTCTTAATCGATCAGTTGAAGTGAAAAGCTTCATCAGAGATTATACAAAGCAGAGATTGGAAACGAGATTATTTTTGTGAAAGTAATTAAAATAGTGAAGCTCTAAAACTGTGATAAATAATTGTAATAATTAAATTATTGAAAGACAAATATTTTTAAGACTAATTGTTAAGCAGAAATAAGTACAAATAAAGTTTATACGCTAAATTCACATAAATAAAAAGTGTTATCATTCTAATAACATCGAACCGAAAGACTAACACGTTACAATATAAACCATATAATGCTCGTTTTAGATGTGTATCTTTAGAATTATAGTACATGTATTTAAGTATAAGTATGTGGGACGAATAACATCGTCCCGTTTTACTATAAGTAAGTTCAAATTTTATCCTCAAGTAACAAATTCTATAATAGAAGTTAAGTTTTATGTTAAATACTTTATACGTTACACTTGGAAAACTCATAAATTTTACCAAAAATCTGCATAAATGTTATATGCCGTGACTGGTTTAAAGTCAGGTAAAACGGTAATATTAGCTTCCGTCATGATTATGAAATAAATAGCAAAATTGCATGCTTACATCCGTGAAGATGAGTTCATTTTTTTTTTTTTTAGAAGGAGTTAAAGTAAAATTTAGTTTGCACAGTCTTCTTATACTTGTATATTAACATAAGAATATCATGATGCATGTTGATTATGAAATTTGTTTGTTTTTAAATTTCATCTGATCTAAAGCTTAAGGATTACTTTTCGTACATGACGGAAAATTTTTCATTTCTCTTATTGTGTATTATTGTTTTGAATTTAGTGAAAATATATCCATACTTAGTTTACTGATACGGAAAAGTATATAAACTTTGTATATTTCTTTAAAACTCAATTGTATAGAAAATCCTTTCAAAAACTATTCCTTATAGAGAAAAGAGTATCTGTATTCTTCAGAAATCTTAAATCTTTAAATAGGGTAATTGTAGCAGTAGTCGGTATTTACTCAGTGAAAAATGGAAATTAAAATCAGATAATAATATTTATATTAAATTATTTAACTTTTGGGTTGGGTTATGTCATGTATGGCTAAATAAAGTAGACGACTATGAGAGGCTAGTGGTAAAGCAATATTCTTTCTAATTATACAAATTTCAGTTCGCCTCACGTCTTCATCGGTAAGAAGGCATTTAAAAAAAAAATTAATTTGAATTAGTAACGATGAAATCAATACAAAATTAATTAGCTTTCGTACAACAATTGATATTTTATCAAAGTCTTATAATTAATCTGAAAAACTTTTTACATGGCCCTGTAATAGTCTATTTACCTTATTTCCCCTTTTTTTTTAAAGAAATTACCAAAAATATAATATAAATATAAGTTCTAAAATGTATTTCGTTCGAAGTGAAAATGTCTTAGCTTTAAGGAAAAAAATAAGAATAAAAGTTTCCTGTTTTCAGAACATTTTCTTTGCAGATTTTCTTCATACTTTGTATTATGTAGTTTCTTTTTTGACTTTTTTAATATCTACTCTTTTATAGGATGCCCTAAAAATATGCTTATCCATGCAAGCCATATTTAGTATACGAAAGTATATACTATTAGATACCAAAAAACTGAAACCAAATTTACGTATCTACATATTTACTACATAATATTAACGCCAGACTTTATTAGTTAACATTTTAATGTGAGTTCATTGTACCATCAACAAAATTTTTAACCAGAGAAAACTTTTTTTCAAAAGGATGTTTCTGTCGATTTAAAATTTAAAAAACAATGTTCTAAAATAGGTGTTAAAAACATTAAATAATTTTATAGTAGAACGATTTATTAGTTAAAATTATGTTGAACGCTTTTACTTTTACGGTAGTTTATCAACCGTCCATGGGAACGAGTATTTATATACGACTATTTGGACAGGACTTTTATCATCCCTTACAATCTTTATTCTACTTAAAGGATACTTCTTTAGTCTGTTGTTTGTTGGTATCTTTTTACAGGTTTGATAAATATCTCCTCTTTTTGCCTATTAAATTTCTTTTTAAATATTTGCGCGAAAAATCTTAAATTAAACTGATGACGATGAACTTACAAAAGAAGTCTAACTTTAAATAATTTACCCCCAAACCCGAAATTTCACTTATTCTGATGTTATATCAGTCGAGTAAGGTTAAGCACGAACATTTTTATTTAATTTTTTTCGTTTTTTTTTTTTTTTGGGTTCTTAATGCGGTCCATAAATTTTCAGATGGTAATTCAGTACTTAAGGAATTCTCCATTTTTGGTGTACTTCCGGTCGTAGTGTAATTTCGTATATTACACATAAAAATATCTAAGTATATAGTAAAGTTTTTTTTTTATGGATAATATATGTGCCGTCATTACACTCGTTAACACTTTTTAGGACGACATTTATAACACCTTTAATATATGGTGATGCTGATTTTAATGTCATAACCTTCGCAACTTTACTCTGATAATTTCAGGATGATAAAAATTATACGAGTCAATTTTTGATGATCTTTTTGGAATAGCGTCGAACTTGCTTATATAGCAGTATAAATTTTTATTAAGATTGCGCCTATTATATTATAATTTCTTAAGAGAAGTCGGTACTATATTAGTTTCTTTTTAGGCATTTCGTGTATAAAAATTTTTTTAACTTGCGTTTCATAGTCGAAATTGAATTAATTAAATTTTCATCTAAAGTATAAAAAGTATAATTGATTACGTATATAGGCGCCAGATAGAAAACGTCAATTTCGATACCCATTGTTAAATCCTTCAATTATGGATTCTTCTATTGCTTAAACGCAACTGAAATACTCATTTGAACATTTCGGTGTTAGAAATCATATCATTGGAATATTCGAAGGAGCTTTAAATAAAAGACAATTGCAAACATAAAAAAATTTAATTGGGGACTTTAATTTTTTGTGATCATAAGTAGGATATCATTAAAAATGAAGTCGTTAAAAGTGGAAAAAATTAATGAGTGATAAATTCTTTTTAAAAGAAGTAATAATATTATTCTGACATTTAAGTTTGAGATCAATTATAAAGAAATGCTATCAGAATTTTCTAGACAAATTTATTCGTCATATGATTTTATTTGTATTTTTAATAATGAGATATCGAATTTTAAAGAGCCGAATTATTTTCATTATAAGAATTCAATGAAATGGATGAATGAGTCTTGTAATTTTATCAAAGAGTATGAAATTTTCTGTAGAATATATAAAATCAACATGTATTCCCACACATGAACCTGAAATAGATTTTGAAAGAAAATTTCTTTGAAAAATTTAAGAGTGTATTTTTAGGACTAGAACAAGTAAATAACTTTAGTTTTGAAAACAATCTATTGTATACGTAGTTATACAAATATACATGCATAGCGTTATATTGTATATATAAATAGTGAAACTCCTTTTTGAAAAAAACCCTCGAAAGGTCATCGCACTTTGTTATATGTATATCGCTACTACAAAGTGTATATTTAGGAATAATGAACAAATATATTGAACACTGAAAAATTGCATGTGAATCCAGTTCATATTCAAATTTTAAATTGTTTCTTTCCTCTAATCAACAAGTAAGTAAGAAAAGAGAAGTTCCTAAATTCATGGAGACAAAGATATGAAAATAAACTTTGTAGATGTTTATCTTATAAAAGGATTTTCTATATAATGAAAAAGAAAGTGATTAACAATTAGATTGTGAGTAAGATAGAAATGCCACTGTAAACTTTCTGGAATATTTTCATAGAAAAGATTTCTCTTAAAGTCCTTTACCTTTATTATCCATTTTGTGATTTTGTATTCTGTTTGTATTACGTTGATTAACATGGGTCAGTTAACCCTGAATATATTTTCACAATGTCGAGAATACAATATAATGTAATCAATACTTCTCATGACCCAGATCTATTCTAAAGATGAACAAACACACAAACATTATATGGAATATACATCAAAGATACATTTTTGTTTGATATATTGAGAATGAATTTTGAAAATGTTGTGCATTTCACTTTGAAACCAAAAAATCCATTAATGATTTGTTTTCTAAATACCAAAAATTTACGAAAAGGAACTTATAGCAAACTGATACCTTTCGGTTAGCCGCATTCACTTCCATCAAGGTTTTCATCAATTTAACTTTCACACAATTTTATACTATGTTGCTGTTGATTGATGCTATTACCACCATTCTCTAATCGGCTTTAATAGATTGTCGGTGATTTTGAAGACGTATAGAAAATAATATAGAAACGATTAAATTCATTATAACGAACGAACAGAATCCTGAAAAGGCTCTATCCAGCAAATTGAGCGAGGTTCCTTGTGGAAGTTTTTCTTTATTTAGTTTTTTTTTTTTCTTAGTTGGATTTTCTCAAATTTTTTCCTTTACATCTATAGGCGTGCCGATGTGTGTGTTATTCGAATTGTGCTGTTTTAGAGTTTTTCTATTCTAATCCTAAGGCTTCCTTTTTAAATGAAACTAGAAAAAAAAGAAAAAAAAGAAAATACGTACGTGATGGGAATGAATCTTCGATTATATAATATTTCTGTAGCTATATTTTATATAGAATGAATACATCGTACGTCTAGGATTTTGGGATAAAGTGTATATGTGATCCATTTCATGGGTTTTTTTCTTCGTTTTTGATCATTGAAAATTTGAACTTTTTTTTTCAGACGTCATATATAATAAAAGTATAGTTTTGTCCCAAAAATTTATTGCTACTGATTTTCGCTTGTCACATGGGAGTGATTTCTTCTTTTGATTTAGTTATCTTTAAGTGAAATCGATTTTTTTTTATTATCAATAGAATCTGTTTGAAGTATTCTATGTTTTCATTATTTTCTTCGTTGGTGTATTATGGAAAGAAATACATTGAAGAAGAATTTCATATAGTCGTTTATATATGAACTTATAAGAAAATACTCTTATGTTTGTGTGTGTGAGTAAAAAGAAAGAATTTAATCGCGCTTGATTGATTGATTGAACCCAAGATTCAGGAAATAGATTTTTACAAATCGAATCCCAAAAAAAAATCTTCAATGTCAATGAAAATATTTAAGAACTGGGTAAAATATCGTAGGAAAATAAAATCGGTAAAAACTTGAATGAAAAATCTGTACAAGTGAATTCCTCAAAGAATATACACGAATATTTTCTTAAATCAATTTTAGTTTAAATTATTTTTAAGGCATAATATTTAATTTTTAGATTTTTTTGATTTGATTAGAGATGTTTTTCTTGGAATTTCTTTAGTTTTAAAAAGATTTTTCTTGGATAAATGTTTTATATGAATATGTTTTTAAATTTTATATTTGATAATATTGTTTCCGAGTCTTTATTATAAATTATATAAAAATAGTGACATGGTATTAGTATTTGGAGTTATGATTTATAACTTCCACCGTCGAGTCCTTGTCCGGTTCGTAAAAGTTCACTGCTGAGGTGTTTCGGGATGTAGGGTCATAAGAAAAATACTAATAGAGTGTAATAATAAATGTAATGGAAAAACGAATTTTAACTAATGTTAAATTAATTTTTATTTATTAAAATAATTTTCTTTTTTTTATTCGGCCATTTATTCAACCATAATTTAATCAATCCATTCAATTTATTTAAACTTCGATCAATTTTCATCGAATATAATGAATTTTTCATTTTATTTCATTTAAGTATATAATAAAGAAAAACATAGAGGAAAATCTACCGAAATCCTTTTGACCCTTTCAACAGATTTATAAACCTATTAAATGAAAAGGATTCATCATTTTTTTTTCTTCCCCAAGTGAAAACTTCAATTTATTTCAGGTATTCGGTATTCATTTCGATTTTTAAAGTTATTGCTGTTGATTTTCATACAAAATTTACGTAGGTACTTTACTTGCATATATTTCGGGGTAGATTTAACCCATTTTTTTACGTTTATGTGTGAAAATTGAAAGTATTTCATTTTGAATTTGTGATGCTATTTCAAATTTTCAATCATTTAAAATCCGGGCTTTTAAATTAGTCCATGACATAAGCTCTTTTTGATTCGTCTATACTTATTATAGAGTTATGTGTTCATATATAAGTCGTCTGGAACAGATAAAATAAATCTCCTTTCGAGTACATTGAATACTATATTTTAGTTTTAGACAAGCTGGGATATAATTGAATTGGGATCTGGAAAGTCTTCCGTATATAAGTAAGTTGATTTTATGGATTCATGGTTTCGTGAATTCATGTAGTTTAGAAAAGCTCAAAAAAAAAAAAGGAAGAACTAAATTGACTTTATCTGGATTTTGATAATGACACGTTTAAATTTTCTATAGAGAAAAATAAACAATTTACTCCTAGGTATATTAAAAAGAAAGAAATGAGTAACAAAAAAGCTGGTAGTAAGAAAATTCTGAAAAGTACCCGTTACATGATTTTTTTTCTTGGAATATTATATGAATTTTTATAACATATAAGTTTCAAACTAGAATTGTTTACGCAAATAGTTACCGATTTGGATAACAGATTTTCAGTTGTATCAAATGCTTTGTAAAAGTTTCAATTGGAACTTAAATCCATTAGATTGATTGAAAAAAATTATCGATTTGAAAATAATATTTTCTCAAATCAGAGTAAAACTTAAACTTTAAGATTTAGTGTATGTTATTGAATGGAAAATATATTTTTATTTTCCATAGAAATGATGATTTCAAATAACTTGAAAGAAAACTTCTTATATATGTAGAAAATGTACGAGTGAAGAATTTCTAGGTTTTACATAAAATAAACTTATTTTAGAAAACCAAATTGTGATAAAGCACATTCGTAAATGCAGTTTCGTTTGTGACTTTTGTAAAATAAACACAAGTAAAATTCAATTTTAGACTGATTTAACAATTGATTTAGAAGAAATATAAATTTGTCATAGATTGCAAATCAACAATTTAGAAATCCATGATATTCGTTTTTCTTTTTTTTTAAAGATATTTCGTAAAAGTACTCAAAATTATATTCCATAATTTGTTGAAATAGTCCCCGTAGAGACCCACATTGAGTACGAGAAATAAATCAAATATTATAATTGTACTTGCAATTATTTAAAACCGAACATGTATAGCTATTCTTAATTATTAGATAATTTCAAGTTGTAAAATTCATTGTTTAACACAGGAAATTATTTGTAATTTATTGATGAATAACATATTCATATAATATGATGAGATTTGCCTGATTATTCGTTATTTTGACAAGAAGGCAAAATTTATGATATTAAATTTGTATCAATATTCAACAACATTCCGTACGTATTTGTACTTAACTTGTTGATATAGGTAAATTAGATCTCAATATGCAATATGATTATTAATTGATCTTAATAAGGGACTTAATTTAATCTAGAAACGTTTCCATATTATAAACTTAACTATATTTCTTATGTATATTTCCATAAAATTATTATCGTACGTGATGTATATAAAATATGCCGACAGTATAATTCTAAATCAATATAGAAATTATAAAATAAATTTCATCTGTCGTACAAAATGAAAATATCTTTAAAATGGTCAGAAAAAAAAGACCATAAATTTAAGAAGAATAATGGTTGAATTTTCTTTTCTTTTTTTGGTATATATTTAAAACTTTTTTTTTTGTTTGTACATAGCCTGTCTTAAAAACTTTCACATAAAAAAGGTCTTTTTTCCTTTAGGAGTTTTATTTGAAGGTTTGGGATTTTTGTTGCGGGTTAAATAATAAACACGAAAAAAAAAACCGAAATTCTTTAGAATACATGCCAATGTCAGTTTCCACCTAATTAAATTAACATTTCCATAAAAAATAATAGAATATAATATTCTGAAAGAATAAAGTGAAGTAAAAGATAAAAAAAAAAAAATAACCATGTAAAATATGTATAATGAAATGATGTCGATTCCATTTATTATGTTAAAAGATGAAAATGATTTCAAAGATGAACGGTCAACACAAAATAATATAAACGTACACACTTACTGACCCCGACCGAAAATACCTAATGACAAAATAATGTCCTCATTGACACCCTCTTCCATAATGGAGAACGATCCATCTTAAAAGATAAACCAACAAACAGCATAGTGGTATATCCTAAAAAACAACAAAGATATTATTTTGTTCAGGTCAAATTTTAACCGAACCAAAAATGTAGAAAAGGAAAAATGAAAACTTTCTAATACCCAGGAATAAAATATCTCTGACATGGGAACGAGATAAATATACAAGTTTGTCTTGATTTGGAACATAACAGTGTACCAAGTGAAAATGTTTACGAACTTCGGGGGATATACTGAGTATATATCCCAGCAGTGAAATTGTTTTTGGTAATAAAATTAGCAATTTCATTCGTCCCTGAAGTTCAGAATTCTTATAGGACGACCAAACAAAAGTGACATGAAATAAAAACTTTGTATTATTATTTTGTGATAGTTGCCTAAAAAAAAAGAAATTGCGAAATTTTATACGGAAAGAAAGGACTTTTAACAGGCTTAGATGAATTTGTCTTTTTTTTTATCAATGTTTAAATGCGGTTAAAGTAAGAAATTTCAGTAGAAACAGAAAACAGAAAGTGAACAATTTCAAATATTTTATTATAGTTTTATGATTTCATTTAATGACATATTAAAATGTTTCAATTTTGTTTTTAATTCCTTAAAAACGAATTATTTATAAACATTACAAAATTCTGAATAGAATTAAATTATAAGTTGGGATTTTGAATTAAAATATTTGAAATGTAATTTTTTTGATTTGATTTCTATTTCGTTAAATTTTAAACTTTTAATTTTAATTTATTTCTGAAATTATATTTTATTTTTCTCATTAAATAAAAGGACTCTAATCCAATTATATTTGATTTTTTTTTTTGTGGTTAATTAAAACCACCAATCTTTCTTATAAAGACGACTTTAAATAATGATGTTCTTAAGTGTACTTATATTTTATTCTATTATTTTTAGGAATATACCAATGGGAATATAGTACCTTCGAAATTCAAAAGAGAAATCCTTAAATTGCGTTTAGACTTAATTTTTCCAGAAAAAAACTTTAGGCCTATTTAGAGAAACCGAAGAAGTAGTTGAAATTATACGTTATTTGGAAGAAGATAAACGATTTTCTTAGTTAAAAGTGGTCAAGCAAAATGTACGCCTTAGTTGAAGCGATATTTCTTGCTTTCCTTTGCTTATGCAAATAATAAAATTTTCATTTTATATTTGTCTAAACGCCTAAAAATACTAGAAAGAAAATTTCAATTTGTGGAAAATTATCGATAAAAATAAAGTTGTAGGAAAATTAATAAATACGATTTTGACCAATTTGCATGAAAAACGTCGATCCTTTGGCGTTGGATTGGAGACAGAAACTTCAGATCAGAATTGTAGCGAAATTGGTGACGACCAATAATTGATATCAGTAAATTAGTTATAAATTTAAACAATTAAATATAACTATTGTTGAAGTCAATAAGTTGGTTTTTACTATTTGGAGAAAGTCATGTGCCAAATTTACAAACAAACAATGCCCAATAGTTTTTTAATAAAACTATTCAAGAAATATTAGAAATAATCATACTAGCTGAGATATATACAACAAATTAATTATTTGTTTAATATAACGTCAATATAATATATATTTAAAATTTTAATTAGTATTGTGTTTTAACTATTGTAGAGCAACTGAGTTATAAAATCACGAATAGTATGAATCTTCAATTTGTTCCAGTTTTAGCTGATTTGCCGTACAATTAAACTTCTCGATTTTAAGAAGAATGAATATCCAAAGTTACTATTTGTTTACCAAAACTCATAAATAGATTTTAACTATATAGTAGTATTACCAAAAGTTTCATGCTAACGTAATTATTATTCTATAAACAATGCAAAACCATTTTCCCTTCGTTTTTGTTAATTAAATTAATTCCGGAACTAATATTACTACCTGTGCACTTCAACAATTTTCGTTTGTATACAAAAAATAAAAAAATATATATAAGTTTTCGACCACTCTTTAGAATGTAATTGTGTACAAAAGCTTTGGTTTTCTTTCTTCTATAGTCCTTGGTTTTCCGAGTTTGTCTTTATTCTTATTACAGTATGCATTATTCAGCACCGCATATAATCATTTTCATTTCTAATGTAATTACGTGAAGCCAACATAAGTTAGATTTAGTTGAATGTATTTTTTCGTATAATTGAACTTAAGTACAAATTAGTAGGATGGAAAAATTAAATGAAGTTCTTCTTAAACATTTGCCCAAAAATTTACACAGTTCAAAACTAGAACAAATACTAACTACGAGAACTGTGGGATAAATTCTCTAGAATTTGGACTAAAACAAGATTGTTTTGTTGATATTATTCACAAAAACTATACCTAAAAGTTTTTTTTTTTGAAAAAATTTCAATATGAAGTCTGAATTCTTTCATTAAATTCTAAGAATAATAAATTAAAAAAAGAATTTATATGTAAAAAATTTAAATCATAATTATTTTGGAAATTTCAAATAGGATAACTCCAAATTTTATATTTTCCAGCTATCTATATTCATATATAATAAATATACACTTTTTTTTATTTAATTAACTCAATTTGTTTCTTGATGGTTGTTTCATGTTTCATGAAAAGAGAAAAAAGTCATAGTACTGCATCAAAAAAAAAAAATCGACGAAAATTTTTTGGGAAAATAATTTTGTTTGGCATGTGTTAGCTGAATTATATTTTCCCACAAAATTTTTAAAAATTGAGTTTTGTGGCAAGAAAATGCGGTTAGTAAATACCCTGAAGCATTTCTATATGAAATTTCGATGCATATACTGTCCCTGGACACGAAACTATTACCAGTGGGAAAATGGAATTTCGGATAAAAAATGTTAGCAGGTTAGTTAAAAGAAATATTTCCTTTATTTATTTTAAAATAATTAACCAAAACGGATGAATGATATCTAAGTACCATGTGTACACCTTTATATACATTCTATTGTTACCTGAATAATAATAATAGTTATAAAATGTGTTGTTTTCATGAATTTCTAGTTTATATAAAAACTACAAATATATATGAGAGACCTTATAGCTGACGGATTGAAGTAAAACCGAAATAATCCATATTGGAAGTAATCAGAAAACTTTTGAGCAAGTAATTGAAAATAAATGTTGGGAAGTAATCGCAATTAGATTTCCGGTGACTGTTTGTATACGATATCTGAACGTAATGTGCTTAAGAAAAAAGTTATACTGATGGGAATATCGAGTTTTTTTTTAATTATTTAACTATAGAGATAGACAAATTGAATTAAATCAGGTTGAAATTAAGTGCATGCATAAAATATGTTCAGGAACGTATCCTAAAATGTACATGAACTTTACATTTCATTTAAAATTGTGTTAAATTGAATTGTATCAAAATTCAATATAATTTTAAATGATTTAGTTGTTAATCCGATATAATATTTTTATACCACAAACATTTTTATATACAAAAAATTGTATTTTGTTGATAATGAAAAAAAAGATTATAATTCCAATGAATTATCAAAATTTTAAGAATTATAATATTCGAATTTTACCATTCAAAATATTTTATATTCGTTCAAATATGAAATGGCTTTACAAAGACTTATGTGAGTTTAAAACGATTTGCATATTTGTTGATATTTTTGTGTTGTCTATAGAACTAGATGACATGGGAATTATGCATAAGGGCGTTGAACTTTTTATTATTATTTTTTTGTTAAAATTTTTACATGAAAGTTCACTGCACATATATTCTATATCATAGAAATAGGATAAGGGCCTACTTACAACTGTATAATGTTATCATAAATTATGTCCAAACATGTTCATAGCATATATCCTGTGATAACTTTACCATTTCACCATACATTCATTGCAAAAAAAAAGAAAAAAATTAATTTTTTATCTGCACTCTTATCTCTAATATTTTTATTTCTATTTTTTTCTTTTTCATATGATATTATATAATATGTACCTGAAGTTTTTGACTTTTGCGCGTATTTGTCATCTTGTTCAGAAATGTAACTTGTAAAATTATATAAACTCCGCCTTTATTGCCTCCCTATCCTCGAGCATAATATATCCACTGTGAATGACATTTCAAAGATCTGTGCTTTTGCCTGCATCTTCAGAAGAATGGAAAAAAAAAAATTCTGTTCCTTTTGTTACATTTGAATGAGAATGTTTAAAAGTATCTATTCTGGTAAAGATATATGCTGGATATCCTTTTATTTTTAGTATTTCAATTTCAGGTTTAGATGGTTGCATCTTCATGAACGTTATGTATGCATTTCATGCTGTTGATGATGATGATGATGATATGATGATTCTTTTTTTTTTTTTGTATGAAAAAATCACTTGAGACAATGCTTATTTTTGAATAAACCAAGTACATTTCATATAGTGAACGACCGTCACAACCACTTGTTGACTTATCTGTTTATTTTGATTTAAATTTTTCTGGTGCATACTTGAATGCCGCGCACATACATGCTCACCGATTTTTTTAGGTACACAACAGTGATTCTTGGTTATCTTTTGATAATTTATAAAATTAAAAATTTTTTTCTTTCTACCTAAAAAAAAAAAAATGAATTTTAATAATATTAAGCGGTTTTTTTTCTATATTTTCAATGATAATGTGATGCAGTTTCGATTCACTCGTTATGTGCTCTTATATACACATACCTCTTTATTTGTTGAAATTCATTCCAGATAAAAGTTTTTTCTAAAAAAAATTTTAAGGGTATTAAAAACACTCAACTATAAAATTTCCATAGAAACTATTTATTTCGATAAGTATAGGTACATAGTTATGTAAGCGCTTTTATTATGAAACAGAATAATTTATATACAAAATGAAACATATAAATTAGAATGTAAATTCCGAGTAAATATCACGAAAAATTCTTTTTATTATTGAAAACTCTACGTTCTAAAATATTTTTATTAAATTGAAAATAACAAATTCTTTCTACTGATATCATTTTTCATTTGTATTTCATGTTTGAAGTTTTATAGCCAAGTAAATGCAATATAAACTTTATTCAGTTAATATGAAAAATCGTTTCAAAAATAATCTCCACCTATGAAATGTTACATTTTTATGTTTTGGAATATAGTAACATTGATATGAGTACAAAATATATTTTTAGCATATATAATACATATAACAAAACCTTTTTCCACGCCAAATGCGTGTAAATATGAATGCTTTTAACTTTTGTACAGGTGTAAATTGTTACTGTTTCATAATAAATTTTATGACAATCATTTCAATAAGTTATTTCTTTCAATATGTCGTTCTAATAAACTACTCTTTGATAAAATAATTAACAAAATTTAATATAATATACTTCAAACAATAAATAAATAAATAAAATATTTTATAAATAAGCTCTTTTCATATTTTATTACACGAAATTGAAGAAATTATTATTTTCTTATATGTAATTATATCAACTCTAAGGAAAGTATTCTAACCGTAGATCAATAGATTTAAATGATGAGTTTTAGTAAAGTACTCGTAGACTTTGGTACGTATAGATTTGTTGTAATTTAAAACGAAAAACTGATATCCTCATTAAAGTGAAGTGATTTACGCAAAATAGTGGTTACCACGTTTGACGGTTCAACATTCAATCCACTAGTATCTTTTTATTGCCCCGCATCAAGAGTCGATAACAATTTGAGATACATGGATACGCAAGTTGGATGTATTAAGGTCAATCTCCACACAGCCGACTTCCTACTTCTGATGCAAGGATGGGATAGCACTATACAAAGATTGGTTAAACGGAAAGGGAGAAAACAATCATCCTACAAATTTTGTCGGTATCTGCACTTCTCATTTCCCCAACTGATTTTCGATCTGCAGATGATTCCCCTCAAAAACAGATGAACATATTTATCTGATTTATATGGCACCTCATCTGCGGTGAATACTCTCACAATAATAACACACGATACCGTCGCACACTACTAATCTTTCTGACTCTGATGTTTTATTCAATCAATCCTAGCGAATATTGCAAAAGTCCATCTCTTACTAGTTTTTTGAGTTTTCCTGTCAGAATAGGAAGTCGGCTGTGTGGAGATTGGCCTTTAGACTAAACTCTTACCTCGCATATATGGAGAGTTCAAACTAGGTCGAAACTGGGTTGAAATTCATGTGTTGCGGTTTTTATTTATTTTTGTATTCTCCAGTATATTTGGATTCGATTTCGACTCGATTTTTTAATTCTCTGTATCCATATATGCGGATCTAAATTTCGATCGAAATCTGGGCCTGATCTTTCGGCAATTCCATAGTTTATAAAAAATAAAAACAATGGTGGTTTACCATATATTTTATTTAAAATAATTAAATAATTCTAATTATTCTATTTAACAAGAAAAAAAAAATGTTTAAACAGAATACATTTTTTCTTCTATATTTAGTAATATTCTTGAAAATAATTATAATTTGATTTCATTAAGTTGATATCTTTAAATGAATGCGGTTTTATATAAATTCAAGTCAAGACTGAAACAGGAAAACTAAATACCAATTCTAGAATATCATTTCCTGCTTGTGTCATAGAAATTGTATAATTCTTGAAAATTTTGTGGTAGAAACTTCAATAGTGAAAATCAGAAACTTCCTATTTTATACCAAAATGTTGAGTATTACACATAATTTATCTTTATAAATATTCCTTTTGATGCTAGTCGTAATCGATTATATAAATACCGCAACCAAAATTAATTTTCTACATATCCCAGAAAATATATATACGTACCTTACAGAAAAAGGATTATATCTCCATTTTCGGAAATTTCGAGAAAACATGCTTTGAAGTTTAAAATGGGGTAGTTGTATTTTTTGTTTAAATATGAAATTAAACTAGAAATTAAGTTTTCTGTGTTTTAAATTAAGTATATTTAGTAATGTGTTTTATGGTACAACGATTGATATCATTCTGCACTTGATCATACAGGGGTGGGCATAATTATTTTTACAATAAATAAAACCGACAAGACGCCTGTCTTTGTGGTCACTTGTGACTCTATTTCTGCAAATTCTTTTGATCTTTTCAAGTGTTTCTAGCTCTTTCTTTTTCTTTAATAGCAGATAAACACTCTACGGTGAGATTTGATAAGTTTCCGCGGTTTTAGTAGCAGAAATTTCACACTCAAACTTCGTTATAATGGTCGCACGGTCTTCCACATTGATTTCCCTTGATTTCGCCATTTTGAAAGGTTTTCCAAAAAAATTTTTTTTAAAATACTGTAACGTGTTATTCTTTCGGTTCGATGTTACTAGAATGATAACACTTTTTATTTATGTGAATTTAGCGTATAAAGTTTATTTATAATTATTTCTGCGTTACAATTAGTCTTAAAAATATTTGTCTTTTAATAATTTAATTATTACAATTATTTATCACAGTTTTAGAGCTTCACTATTTTAATTACTTTCAAAAAAATAATCACGTTTTAAATCTCTGCTTTGTATAATCTCTGACGAAGCTTTTCACTTCAACTGATCGATTAAGATTTGATTTCAGGCTCGACCCTACAGCCCTTTTTATATCAAATTGGTGTGTCTCGGAATGTTCTCGAAAAGCCTGGTCGTTTTCTAAAAACTAGGTGGCAATGTTTACACAAAGAAGATTTCTAGAATATTCTTATGCCATACACAAACAATAGTTCTAGAAAGCTCTAATCATTGTTTAGGTTTGTGCCAATGATCTATTATTATTTCCTCCTAAAAATATCTTTTTGTATGTGCTATTTTTATGGCATGAGTCATTGCTTATTGTTATTGAGAAGTGTATTGTATTCTATCGATTGTGTAAACAATTGCATTTTGGAGTTTTCTGGAATAGATCTTTTGTATATTAGATGGCGGTATTACATTTCGCGGAAATCGTTTTGTTTGTTTATAAATAAATTATTCTCGTGTTTTCTGGGTTTTTCTTTTATTAAGAAAAACTCAGAAAAGTAATTAATTGTTAGTGTTTGATGATTTTATGAATCACCAAGTATTCTAAGTACAATATAGTGCAATACCAAAGATTAAATATTAGAAAATAATGTCCTTCAATAATTTTATTAAGTAAACGGACCATACTGCCCAAAACACAAGACTTCCGACACTGTTACTGTGTGTAAAAATACTTATGCCCTATGCCAATAAAAGTTTATACTGCTGTGTATAAAAAACCTTGAGCTATTTTCACCCCCTTTTCGCCCCCTTTTTGCTATTGAGTTTTGAGCATATCACTGCTACATCTCCAAAAAAAATTTTTGTAAATTCTAATTGGAACCCAATAAAATCGGCATGCAAAGAACGTTTTTCAAGAAATTTCAAGTGTAAAAATAATTATGCCCACCCCTGTATATATACTTATATATATATATTTAGAAATGAACCACTTTTTAGCTCTATAAATATTTTTAATGCAACTTTTGTGTGTTAGAAACTGTACATAATGGGCGTAAATTCATTTATTATTATACAATTTAAGGTCCTGGTATCTGAGAAAAGGCATTAATTCGAATTTTGTAAAATGCGACATACGATACTTTACCACTAAGTTATGGATTTATATATGTATATTATGTAATTCAGTTGATTAAATTTACTTTCTGCTAATTCAATTTAATTAACCGAAAGAAATCCGTTTTAATCTTAAGTAATTCTAGATATTTAAAGGTGGTCTTATTAATGCAAACATTTTAAAATAGATGAAATTAATTATAATTTATTGTATATATTAAGAATTTTCACTAAAATGTTTTTATACTAATAATCGAAAAGTTTTATATAATTTTTATATTATTTGAAGTATCAAGTCTGATTAAATTGGCATTAACTTGTTATAACATTCCATTTATAAAGATGTCGTTGATAGAGAAAGAAAAAGAAGCGATTGCTTTAAAATGGTCAACACATTAGGTGATTAATCGACCAACCAATTTGACAGTTAACTATTTGTTTTTTATATATATAATCTAAGTGAGCTTTTAAAAAAGGAATTAGAGATCAGAATAATTCGTCCCAATGATTTAACCTGATAGAAATTACATACGCTAAATGCCTCTCCCATACTAACTGAGATATTTGCAAACAGTTTTAAAACATCCTTTTTTAATATACTATATTAAGATTATGTATTTAATAAGAAAAACTTAGTTTTGACTTGACGACATAAATCTATTTCTACTTTTACATTATAATGTGGCAATAAACTCTAAATATATAATAACTAAAGGTTAATGCTAAAATTGAAGCCATTTCACATTTTTCTAAATGAAGAAAATCCTTTATAAACTTTATCGAATTTATGAATTTAAATATAGTTCTAATTTTATCAGACTTTATTTCTGGTCTTCAAATAATTTCCACTAATTAAAATTTTCTTATTAACTGTTAATAAATAGATTATTATTATATTATTCATATTTTAGAAAAAGTGTTCAGTTTTAGCATTCATTTCATACATTCATATTATTGTAGTACGAGTAGTATCAACTTTATGTTCTAACACACTTAGATTACAATACTTTTTAAATATACTGGTTGCTCGGATTTTACAAGTTAACCCTGAAAGGGGAGATTCCTTTATTTATTATGAGCAAAAAATCCTATTGCTGGCAGTGACATTCAAGGTGTGGAAAAAAAGGAGTAAATTAGTACCGATGTGTGAAGATACTATATTGCCTTTCAAACTGAAAATGTTTTCTTTACCTCAATTTAATTAAAAGTAATGAAAATTTATTTTTTAGAGAAAAGTTGAGTTTAAAATGAAAAAAAAAAATTAGCAATAGCAATATTAAGAATTTTGATAACAAAATAAGGAGCAGGTATTTAACTAAAATCAGGTCCTAATTTAGTTGCTCTGATGGTACATTTCTTTTCAAGAGCTTGTATTTCAATAGGTGCTTACAATGCCACTTATGCCATAGGAACTTTTTTGCAGAATAAATCAAGTAATCACCACTTTACTCATTTACGTTTGATGTGCGGACACAAAAATAAGTTCAAAATAGTGGCAATAAAAGACATGTTTTGAATAATTTTATTCAAACGAAATAAAACATTACCGGGGAGTTTACAAAGAAAATAAATGTTGAAATAAGCCTTTCGTATTAAAGTTGAGAACAATCGTATTATACCAAAATCAAATGAAAAGCAAATATTGAAATCGAATGAATGGAAAGTCGTTTAATAAAATTTTAATTAAAAATTGCTTTATGATTGTCTAAAACTATTTGAACATTTTCTGATTTTAAACTTCAGAAGAAATTTTAATTAAATGTTTCATAGACTTGAACTAAAACTTTCATTATATTATTTGTCATATATGTACTATACTCTGTAAAAACATTTATTACAAAAGTTCGATTTATACAAAGTAAAGGTAATGAACATTAATTCAAGTTTATTCGAAGTTTGTTATAAAGAGATGTAAAATTTGTTTTTCAATTTTTACAAATTTAAAATAATTATTTCCGAAACAATGTATTTTTAATTTCCGACGTTAATAAATATGAAAAATTTAAACGTAGAAAAGTTCACAACCAAACAAGAAAGTGAATCTTAATATTATAATTTAAAACAAATTTTGAATCCAACTTATTTCATTCAAAATTCATGAAAAACTGGCGGTTTTCTTTTGAAAGACAAATACAAATACACCTTCTTAAAGAAAATGTAAATATTATGGGTTTGTCTCGTTATTGTCTGTTTTAAATTGTCCGAAAAACACTTCAATGAATAATGCAAACCATACCACAGCATAGCTAAACATTTTCCGACGATGTTTATTCTTTTCTTTACTATTTCGAGGAAAATCCACATTATAAAGGCGTATACAAGCATGAGGAAAGCTCTTTCTTGGAAAGCTCTATGAATTTACATTTTCTTGAATAACTATAACAGAAATATTTTTTATTATAATTTAGAAAAAAAAAATTCAAAATTTCACTTATTAAGGGTATATAAGTAAAAGGTTTGCCACGTGTGCAAAATATAAAAAGAGATGTCGGACAACAGCCTTATGGCACTTGATGTGTCTGTCTGCTAGGGGACTCACCATAATTTATTTAAGAAAACCAATTTTGCTTGTCGCACATCTTGATCCAATTCTTAACTAGAATATTTGTGGTTTGGGTTTAATAAAGAATAGAGTCTTGTGTATTTTAAATATAGACTAAATTTATTTACTTTCATATACTGGGACCGAAAAAGAAAAGGGGTTTTAGAAGAAAAGATTCCTAATACGTTCCTTGAAGGGACGGTTGGAGTAAAATTCGTTAAAATATTTTTGTGAAATACAATTAGGGCATTAAATCATTTATTCCTGATGTAAAATTTAAGATAATATTCGGTAAATAATTAACTTTGTAGTAAATCTAGACATTATTTATTATAAAATCCATTCGATATCAAGCCACATGCGGTTTGAAATTATTATCATTTCTCGGCTTATTTTATAAAAAAAATTATCATAAATTTCTATATCACATTTTACTATTTAAGCAGACCCTTAAGGATATATATATATATATATGTATGATTACTTTCTGATATTAGATAGTAGTCCAAATAAAATTATGTAGTAGGAAAAACCCTACGATCTGTTGCTGTTGCTTATCATAAATTTATAGTATATCAAAAAAACAAGACCAAACAATTTGTCATCATACCATCTAGAAATTTTTCCTAGGCATCTTCTCAAGGGAATAAATGAAATATGTTGTTCCTTCTAGAAATATTTATCAGTAAAATTCCAGATTTACAATATTCAAACGGATAACAAATGGAAACTGAAAGAATGCCAGTCCTTCTGTTCCAACTCAACTCATTTACTTTGGAATTAAAATTTTATTTTAATTTAAAGTTTTAAATTTTGAAAATCTAGTTCAACATAAAACAGCAAAAAGGATCTATTGAAAGAAAACTTTTTTCGAAGAAAATCTATATATATATAATCGAACCGAAAACTTGTATTATTCATTTCGAAAACAAAAAGGTCACCAATGGCGGATAAATTTCCTGTTAACTGTTTTCTAGAAATTTTCAACAAATATTTTTTTTTCTATATATAACATCTTGTGAATTCTCGTTTTTCTTTAGTATCCCACTTCATGCTGTTGTTAGTTTAAATTTTGATACCAAAATAAAGAACGAAATAAAGAAAACTTAGTCGACATTAAGGAAAACTTAAAAAAAAAAAATCGAAGTTATATACAAAAATTTTACTAAATATATAAATATACATATAATAGAAACCCCTAAGAAATGTTTTTATAATATTTCACCCTTAGGATAGAGTATCATGTATATATTTCATATAGAGTCAGAGCTATTACAAATACATTATAATGGGCAACCATTGTTCGGGAAAAGTTGAAATATCCGTAGGAAGAATAAATTTGCATACTTTTATATGTTTCGTTCGAAATAAAATATCCTATGACAGTAAAATAGAAAAAAAAAAAAATAATATGAAAGTGAAATGTCCTCTTCCACAGAAGAAATGGAAAGTATGTCGAAAGTGTAACGAAAATGGAAAAAGAATAGAATCATTTAGTACAGAAAAAACAAAAAAAATTCTAAAATTAACAGAAAATATTTCAGTAAGAAAATCAATAAAATAAAATAAATATATATATGTACATAGATATATGTTGGGAACGTTGAAATTCAAGAGTTCGAATGTTCAAATACAAAATATAGTTCCATCTTCAGTGGTGAATTTTCCTCAAGGTCATCAGTAAAATAATGAAAATTAAGGGGTGCGATAACTATGATAAAATCTAAATTTTCCATTGTCATATTATTTCCGTTTAGTTTCATTATATTCCTCTCGACATTGATTTAATTACAACACAGGAACAAAAAAAAAACAACAACAAAAAACGGGATAGGTTTGTCGCCCCCAATAAAGAAACCGCACCTTTCGTTTTTCTCATTATTTTATAAAGTCGATGTCTCTTTAACCACCAATATCTATCAGTTTACGTAGTGTTTGCTCATTATATCAAAACTGGCAGCCAAGTGAATGGGATGAAACATGAGAAATGCTTCACCGCATGCCGTCACGTCAGTCAAATTACAGGACGTTGATGTTGCCTACTGTTTTAATGACTGACTATATACAACTAAATGATGATGGGTGACTATATAGATACACTTTTAATATAATTTCGTAAATAGAAATGGTAATTTGTATAACTCAATTAAATACCTGCCTGCTTCGGAAGTAGTTGTTTTTATAATATTGTAATGAAGACTAATAATATTATATATGAAAACTGTGTACTAGATTCGCTTTTTATCTACAGTGACAATATAATGTACAGACGTTATACGAATATAAAACATCCATTCTATTATATTATTCAATTAGAGATAGTGTCGGTGTTATATCAAAGGTACAACCAAATCAATTGTTATTTGACTGAAAGTTTTTGGGATGTAGTATATTCGAAATGGCCTTGCTTAATTGAAATTGTACAGTGAGTAGAAAAAGTTATTGTAGATTTCGCTTTTTTTGAAGAAAAAACATTATTTAAATCTTTGTAGCTAGATATCCACATACACATTTTGACGAAGTTAATTTTTTTTTAAAATTAATCTGCGTGTAACGCTAAAATTGGAAAGACACAATGTGCGCATTTTTCTTACCACGACAATGCACAACAATATATTCCCGGCCGAATATACCTCGAATATAGCGAAGATGTTGAAGTTAAAGATGTTAAGTTTCTATATGAACTTGGAAGTAAAGAAACTGTTTCAACTTACAAATAAATTCTGTGTCTAATAGTACCTGGTGACCTGATTTGGGATTGACAGTGTAACACTCTGACCGCTTGTTGAGACAAGTGTGCAACTGTCAAGTTCCTGAACAAGTGCTTCCTCTACCTCCACGTGGTGATCACTCGAAACTATTTTGCTTAGCACCCGTTTTGTAAAATTAGGCTAAAATATTGTAAGTGCGAAACTGGCCCTCCATTTTGGAGGTTGGCATAATGCTAACTACCTCACCCGTATAAAAAAAAACTTGTTCTGAAAGATGGCCCAGGACCTCCATAGTCTGTAGCGCTATCGAAGTAAGTCTAATAGTATATATTATCAATTTTCAGATATATTCCCAACATAGACAGGTGTTAAGCTACGTTTTTTCTACTCACTATAAATCGAATCAAATTTAATTACTTAAAATTTACAAATGATTGGGATTTTTGCTTTCCTTTCCAAGTTTTTTGCTAATTAGCGAAATAATCTTTTAACCTAATTTGAAAATTGTTCTCGTTTTTCGTTTTTTTTCGTTTTCTTTTTTTCTTTTCTTACAATTAACACTGTATGCAAATCTTCTAAATTTTTGATTAGAGAAAAGGAAATTTCAAGAATTTCATTTTTAAAATTGGGGAAAGAAATTAAAAACTTGCTGAATTTCAAATTAACAATTTTGTGAATTTTGTTTTATTTTGATTGAAATTAAAAAGGGTAAAAATGTTAAAATTTTTTATTTGCGACTATTTTAAATAAATTCGTTAATTACAAAATTTCTTTATTAAATTTATTTAAATACACTTGAATTAATTTAATGAGTTTAAATTATCATTTATTTAAATAAATTCATTTTAAAATAAATCGAAAATATTTTATTTTTAAATAGGAAAAGTTTAAATTAAATTTCACTAATTGACATAAGAATAGATAAATAAGACTAAATTAAAAAAAAAAATCTAATAAAATACTAATTAGAAATCCGATTGTAATTCCATGGATTTTATTGTAAAAACCTTATGTGACATGATAACTGTCACAGAAGGTGTTTGTTAATTTTGTGATGGGCACCTTGTATTGTGTATAACATTTTTATGTGACATTATCACGTGTAGCGAATGGTCATTCAAGCAGGTCAAACACTAATAAACCTTTTAAATTGTTTAATACCTCAAAATATATCATGTGTTTATTGGTCGTACGTTTATTTTATGCTGTTGAAAAGAAAACAAAAAAAAAAAAATGAAGAAACAACAGGAAAATTGTTTTCTATAGATATATAATAGAATACCATTAAAATTGCCTTTGATTTCTTACAGGTGAGTCAGGATCATTTAACCATGAATGAGGCTAATGGTTTTGCATCACACATGTTAAGCTCAAAAACAACAAACTAATGGTAAATTTTCCATAGTTTCAAATAGAATTACTTATAATGGTGAGAAAATATCCGTAAGTTCTAAACATTTATGTTAGTACATTACCACAATTAAGAGGATTGAATTTTGATGTTGAATGCATTCAAGCTCATCGAAATACCGTCTAGTTATATTGCTATTGTAACATAATTTTAATTGTAAATTTCTTTCTATATAACTGAAATGTAAATGCTTGTTATCTCTCATGAATAATTTCTATCATTCTATTTTTACAAAACGGATTGTCCAAATAACTTGTTTATATCTAAATAAATCTGTTAGTGAAACGTGGAAATTGGAAAGTATTAGAAGATTATTCCCGTCAATACAAAATCAATTAAGCAATCAATTACAATCGGATTACTTGTTTTAACAATAGAAGAAAAATATTCACGATGAAACGATGTGGTAAGTAGAAAATACAATATTGGAATTCACACTGTAAATTTTAAAATGAATTTTAACAGATCAATGAACAGGGCAGAGTTAATCGTCGAAAGGATTACTTTAAATAAAATACAGAAACACTATATAGTACATATAGTATGTATGTACATATCGTGTAACTTTTCTATTCGATTTTGTAATTATTGATTTCGAAATAGATTAGAAATTTTTAGTTCAATTCAAAAACAAATATTTAAAAGTTTTCAATTTAAATTTTTTATTTACAAAAAAAGAATGATAATAATTTGTCAATTTGTAAGTTCTTTGAAGCATGAAGATTTTTTTAAAACAAATATAATGCGCAAGACTTTTACACGAACCTCTGGATATTTTTTAATAATAAATAATATAAGCTGGAATTTCGGAAAATTGAAGCCAATTTAAATCGATTTTTGGCTTCAATACTATAGTAATGTTTTCATGTGCTGTCACTTCGTTTGTGACACTAAGCTTCTATAAGCTCTGTCGTTTCAAAAACTTTGAATTGTATATTTTTGTGGTTTCATTCAGTTGCTGACATTGTGGTTCATGGTTGGCATAATATTAACATGGCATATGTAGCTTTGGATCCACATCAACTCATATAAAATCTGATGCTGATATATAGATAGTGAAGTATTTTTAATCAGATACCTTTCACAAATTTTAAAAGATGTTAAATCAAAGAAAGTTTTTTTTTTGTTTTTGTTTTGCATTTGACTTAATTTTGGCTCAAATTTCTAGAAATGTAGTCTTGTACAAAAATGAGGTCAGTTGGCAAAGTTTATGACATATAAAATTAATGAACAGCATTACAAAAATATTTCTCCTTTTCTGGTGCACACATATAGACGAGTTTTTCATATGTAGAGTGAGGATAGAACAAGTGTACTTGAAAATTAAAATTTTGGTATCGCTAGTAAATAGAATCACAAAAATTAGATGCTAAAATCTTTTAAGGTCAAAAATTAATTGATATTTTCCAATTGATTAGAAATAAATTACTTAACTATAACTCTGAAATTGGCTACCTGTTTCTACCATGATTGGTTTTCCTACAAAATTAGAAATTGAAAATATAATAGTTATCACATTTTATATGGGAGTTGTGTACATTTTGTACCTTATTAAAATTTAGTTCTTTAAAACTATGGAATTCTTAGTTTCTTCTTTATGTGTAGATCAAGTTAATGTTTTTGGAGGCAATTTTATTTTCTATTACTTATTTGTCTGGATATCAGAAACCTTTCTGTGCTGATTTCTATAAACGAAAAAGTTTATTTAAGGAGCAAAATGTTGTAAATTTGTAATTTTTCTTGAATATATAGTTATTTTAGAATGTTACTATATGGGGTATTTCATTCAAAACGTAGTTATATAATTTCCTACAGATTGGTCAGAATATGTCCTCTGATTGGTCTATGGGCGAAATTTTAAAAATTATGTTGATTATTTTTCTATATAATTTTTGTTTTAGTTTTGGTGTCTTTTAAAATTTTTTTAAACATAACTTTTTTAATTTGGACTTTGCAGTTTCTATTTCGTTTAACTTTTTCCTTAAAATATTTTTAAAACCAGAAATCTTAATAAAAGTTTTTAAAAAATTATGGTCATAGCCTTCTCACATTAATGAACGAATATTACCATTATTTTACCCGCAATGATTTCGAAACACTTTTTATGTAACTAAACTCATTTTTTTTTTTTTTTTTTTATAGATATAAGTAAAAGTTGATTAAATATTCTTGAAAGTTTTTAACTATTTTCATTCACGAATAATTATATTATATTTTGTGCGGATCTTGTCTTTGAAGGATAATAATTGGAATTTCTTTATAAAGCGTAAATATATATTAGTACTTACCCAAAAGAAGGGAAACTTTTTCAAGTTAAGAAAACACCAATATTTTATTAGATGGTAATGCATGGTGTTTCGTACATACTATAGAATGGTTATTCATATAAGCATTTTTGCTTTCTTACGTTCAACAAAACTTTAAGGAAAAAGATAAATTTTCAACTATGTGGTACATAGAAGAAAAATTATGAAGAAAACTTATTCAAAGGAGAAGCTTTTAGTTACAAATTTAAACTTTCTCTTCTAACAAAGTAAAAATTTCAAAAAAGAAAATTAAATAACAATGTAACTTTAAATTTTTAAATGAATACATTTTTGTTGTTATATTTAATTAGAAAATTGTTAGGAAATTATTGAAAATTATTGAAAACTATTTGAACTATTTAGAATTATTTAAAATTTTCAAATTTAATTTAATTAATTTGATTTAATTTTATCTTAATTTTTTTTAAATTTTTTAATATTATAGCTGGTTTAAGATATACATAAATAGAAAATATTTTTTTATTATTTTGCCAACGTTTTGGATATGTTTAAATGTTTTTTGCTTGATATAGTGTCAAAAAGAGATGTTAATAAGACTTGTTTCTTTCCCTTCCTAAACCAGCTATAATATAAAATTTAAATTTATTTAAAATTATTGAAAAATATAAATAGATACATTTTTTGTAGTTATTTTCTTAAACATATTCAAAAGTGAACTTCGTGTTATAATAATAGGCTGATATAGATATATCCCTAATTTTTATTTAGTGTTTATTATGTAAGCTCATTTAGCACTCAATTATTACCAAATTGTAAAAGTAAATCACTTGAAAATTTTTGTAAGAATTTTTGTATAAGAAAAGAAGTAATGCAATATTTGTGTTACGAAAGAAAATAATCATTTTACATTTTCTCACAATATACAAAATACTTTATGTAAACGGAAGTAAATTCTCGAACGCTTTCAAGTAAAATTATTCTATGTCTATTGCATAATATTATTGTGCTATAATGTCTTGCAGAGTATTTGAAAGAAAGTAGCCTTCAGTTTTCTTTTTCCCATGACACTATTCGATGTATATGTTTTTAAATGTTTTCGTCATGTTTTAATGGAAAAAGTTTGTTCGCTTCGAACAGATTACAAAGATGTCAGTATCAGAAAAAACTAAAAAAAAAAATTCTTCGATGTGAAACTTACTTTAAAAATTACATTTTATCTTTCTTAAAATGATGAAAATAAAAAAGAAATGATTTTAAAATTTTCCAAATGATATGAAATGATTTAATTAATCAAATTATTATGACAGATTTTCAAATGTTCTTTAAAAAGAAACGGTAAGATACACTAAACCAGATTCGCAATAATAGTGTTTTGCAAAAACCCATCTATAATGAACATATTCTGTCATAAACATTTTCTTAATAGAATCTTCAGATATATTTTTAATTGAGCTGTTTCACGTGTATTATCACAATTAAAGTTTTCAGAGAAAAAATATTAACATACCTACTACCTATATTTGCAATTTGCCGATTTTATTTTTATTTTCGAAACTCTATAAAAATAATTCTTCGTACAATTTAACTTGACAAAATTTTTCAAATGGAAATTATTACATTTATTATATTAAAGATTTTCCATTTCCAAGGTATTTTGGAATATTTTCATTTATGCATAAAGTAGAAAATCTTCTCATACTTGTTCGAGTACATACGAATATGAAGGGTTTTCATTCCGCATCCGAGCATTTTTGTTTTCAATGTTATATATCTTGAATGAAGATCTTCTATCCATACATATTGCACACGATGAAAATTTTTCAAGCGCCCAAAATAAGAAGTTCATAGTTATGCAGCAATAACATATATTATAGTTTGTTTGGTATGTGACACAAAAATAACTTACATTTTAAATAACATAATATAAAACACTGTAGGAGAACTATAATATGTGAAAACCACTTCGAGATGAAAATTTCCGTGAAATTGAAGATGTTTTCTTCAAATTGAAGAAAATTTCAGCACAGAAACATTTTTGAGAACCTAGAAGAAATTGAAAAAATAAATGTGTAGTGGAGACTCGGATAGTTCCATTCCATTTTCTACTTTTTCAATATTGTCAGTAGTAAGTTTATCGAAAATGAAATTTTCTACAAGGTATTGAAATGTTTTTTATTTACAAAAAACTAATAGTAAGTCAATTGATTTTAATCAGTAAGGAAGTAATAATGGCTATTATATCCTGGAAGGTTATGTTAAGTAAAAGTAAACGACTTCAATCTATTGGATTAATATCAGCTATTTCGAAATTAAACCCGTGCGGAAATTTGATCTTAAAAGAAAAACATTGGATTAAGAACGACAATTTAGACGTAACAGATTGTTAAAAAAAAGCTTAAATGAATTATATTTCTACTTGGATAGTTTATTATAGTAATTGAAATCCATATTCCTATTAGATAGGCTTGAAGCAAGCAAAACCAAATACATATGTATTTATATCCATTTGAAATCCCATTCTGATGAAATTTTTTGAAAATTTGCTTCCTTTTCTTAAGGTCAGATATCGCAATAGGAAGATATCTTAAAATTCTGAGATTTGGAGTTAACTACATAGTGTTGTTCTAAATGTCTCATAATATTCGGAAAAGAGAGAATTAAAAAATATAACAACGTTAGTTTAAAATTATATTTACCAATATGACATTTTATGTGTTTTAAATTTCAACCAAAAAAATTAAAATTAACCACATTGCCAGAAGAAACTGGTTTATAACTTTTATCGGTAGTACTATATTAGCTCCTCGAAAGCCTATATTTGAATCTAAATGACTGGGTAAAAAAAAACTTCAATTACAGTTTTCTCAAAATCAATTTCTTCAAGAAATCCATGTATTAAAGTGGACCAGCGACATATTCACTACCGAAATTTTCCACAAGGATCTTAAATAATTCCGATTTTCTCCTATATGTAGAAATATAAATATATAAACAGTAAACATATACTTGTGTACAACACATAGAGGTAAAAAAGGATACAAACTTGAAATACTTTCTTCTTTTAAGAAAATATAGCAACATTCAAAAGAAAGGCCTTTTTAACTTGGCGTCGTAAGTACGTCATTAGAATTTATGAAATTTTTATATAAAATGAGATGTAGTGAACATTTTAATGTGACATTATCAAAACATCGAATCAGTTAAAATCGTAAAACATATGTAACATGCAAATTCATTGTCAATTTAGGAAATCCTAACGTGTTTTGGATGATAATGGTTAAAGTGATAACAATTTTTGGACAATAATTTAAAATTATAAACTTTCTTCATTAAATATAATATTTTTATTAACTTAAGAAACCTTTTTAATGGAAACATTAAAGAATATAATTATATCAGTCTTAGCTTAACTTTAGCATACATGTTTATATACACCATTATATTTTAATTTAATGAGTTTTTTTTATACTCAGTTCTTGTAGGCGTGAGTAAAGAAAGTTTTGATCGATATTAAATTGAATTTGGGATGCAGGGTCTATAGTTAGGGAATGAATAATACTTGATAAGAAATTGCTAATTAATTGTTATCAAAACTAATAATTTTCAACATAGCTGTAATATGTTTTTGAGACCCAAAATATCGGAATTTTTTCATTATACTTGTAGATCAAATGTTTTCTTCATAATTCTTAAGTTTTAATTCATAAATCTATTCTCATTCTGCCTATTCTCTATAAGTATAAAATCATTAAATACTAAACTTTATAGATATTTATTTATAAATTATTATAAAACGTACGGAATTTTAATAAATATCTTATATTTTTTTTTTTACAAATACTTATTTAAGAATTCTAATTAAACTTTTCGCGTATTTCCAGAAAGGAATTTGTGTTAAGAAATCTCTGTTAAGATTTATTTGTCTGTTAAGTATTAAAAATAAATTTACACTGTAAAACTTTTTAAACTAGATTCAGGAAAAATATAACTAGATGAGAATTTCTAGAATTTCTAATTAGGGATGTAGTTAGAAAAATGTCACTAGATAATCTGGGTATGAAATGCTCAAACTACTATTCTTCATGTGAAATATCTTTGAGATTCTAGTATTTCATGTAACTGGAAGGAATACGCCTAATAAATACATGTATCTGGGATGGCCATTAGGCATGATTAATGTAGATAAGACGCCAACATGACTATCGATATATTTAAACTAGGACTAGGGTAAACAAAAATCATGCAGATAAGATGCCTGCATGTAAGAAAAAATAAAAAAGGTACGAAGCCTACGATCTTGAATCAATTAGTCTAGATTTGATCGTGGCAAAAAGAAGTTTCGTTCATTGAAATAAACTGTTTTATTTTACCCTTATCGTTTTTCCTATATATATATATGTAGGAAAAACAATAATTATTTTATTAAATAAAAACACTTTGTTCATTTTTTATGTTTTAGCTCTTTTTATTTTCTCTCGTTTTCATCGCGGTTGTTTCTCGACTGAAGATCATGTCTTAAAAAAACATCGTCTTCCTTCTTTCATTTTTCATGCATGGCCCTTATTTGCCTGACGATTATTCACGCTAGTCCTTATTCAAATATCCCAATCGTCTTGTTTGACTTGGACCTTTTCTTATTCTTATATTACGTCGTCATCCGCTTAACATAAAACTATCGTGTAGATTTCTTATCTACATAACTCATCTTTACATAGGACTCATTTCGACTTTTATGATGCAGCTGAGTCAACATGTTAACGTTCGCGATAGTCCTATATTTACTTCCGCTTACCATGATTCTATAGACCTCTTATTTACATGAATCACGGCCATCCTACATATATATATACTATACATATTATATATATATATTACTCGGTTATATAAAACTTTTGAGAGATAATTTCCAAAAAAAGTCTTTATTTCAGAAACCTTTTGATGTACCTATTTTGAACATTATTTCTTTTTATATGAGTATACTTTCAAAGTCAAATATCTAATACAATATTATCAAGGTTTTAGTAGGTACTTAACATTTCGTCCTAGTTTTTTTCCAAGACAAATATGACATGTGAAACATTCAGTATATTTGTTATCGACTGTAATATGTCAATCAACCAATAAAGTAGAAAATGTTGAACATGTTAGAATCCACTATATTATTTATTATTCATATTGGTATACAATTTTGACAAAGCACTTAAATCATATCAACAACTTAAATCGAAGCAAACATTTGACCATATCAATTTGTATACTCGGCATCATATCACACCATATATCCATCAGAAACTTCCTGTGGTCAAAAATGATTGATGCTTAAACTAAAAACCATACTTCAGCTAAAAGAAAGACGAAACTAAGTTTCATTTTAAATGGCATTCTATAGACTGAATGCCGTTTTCATGTTTGGGTGCTATTTCTTAGAAAGAAAATAGAAAATATGGGAAAAAACTATTCATCTACTAAAGCTACGTTACCCACGAAAAAATTAAGTCTTTAGGGTAGAAAAATATCTAATACAATTGACCATTGATAAATATGATTGGAACCTTTTATCCTTATGCATAATAGTTAGTAAGATTGCGTACTTATGTGCAAAAGTGATCATTTTTTATTCTATGGTATATAATACAAAAAAAAACTTTTTCGAATGAAAATCATGTATGTTTTCCTTTTGGAATATGGGACGCATATTTTCTTGGAATTAAAAGAAATGAAATGGAATTGTACAATTTTATAGTTGAATTTTATTTTGTGCTATATTTTACTTTCACTATAAACGTAATATTGAAAATTCTCTTCTTTTATATTCTTTTCATATGACTTTAAAAGAAAAATAAAATTTAACAAAGGAGACCAGGTCCAGTAAAAATAAAATGGATTATCTAATGGAATGGAGACCTAGATAAACATTCAACCATACTAATATCGTATATAAGATTGGACAGTAGATATACCTAAATAGTAGTAGTCGAACAAAAATCAATAACGAAGAAAAGCTTTAACTTTATTTCTTGAATTAAAAACTGAAATTAAGATGACACCTTTCCGGAAGATTAAAGAGAGCTTTAATAAAGGAATAAGGTGATTATGTATGTATACATCTTTCATAAATAAATAACGTTGGATTTTGATCGGATCTTGTACATCAATATTGTTCAAGATAGTTTTCACATATGAGATTAATTTTAAGCTTGAATTTTCAAGTTTATAATAAGATTAAAGAAATTTATGTATGTTAAGTTTCCGACAAATTGTATTCAATGATACATAAATTTCGTATATGTAAATATATATTTAGAAATATGTACGCATTTCGGTGGGGGGGCTTTTATAAAAACTATTGTAGTAAAATATGAATTTAAAATATTTTATTTCCAGTTCGTAATATGTATATAAGTCCGACCACTTCAACTGGTGAAAGTCGAGTTCATTAATAGTATCTACTTATGCTAAAAATTGTAAATATTGTGACGTGCTAGTCTTTCGGTTCGATGTTATTAGAATAATAACACTTTTTATTTATGTGAATTTAGTGTATAAACTTTATTTGTACTTATTTCTGCTTAACAATTAGTCTTAAAAATATTTGTCTTTCAATAATTTAATTATTACAATTATTTATCACAGTTTTAGAGCTTCACTATTTTAATTACTTTTAAGATCAAAGCTTTAGTTTTACTTCGAATATTTCAAGTTCACAGTTCGGCTTTCTAATTTGAATTGATCCTAGCCTCGACTCTAGGTCTGTTTTTATATAAAATTGGCTTTCTAAAAACTAGGTGGCAACGTTTACACAAACAAGATCTCTAGAAAATTCTTATTCAATACACGAAGAATAGTTTCCCGAAAATTCTTATTCAATACACAAAGAATAGTTCCAGAAAGTTCTTCTATTGTGAATCATTGCATTGGTTTGTGACAATGATTTATTATTTATTTCGGAGCTTTCTGGAACAGATCTTTTGTATATGCTTTTTCCTCTATGACATGAGTCACCGCTATTGTTCACATTATTGAGAAGTGTATTGTATGTGCTTTTTTTTTTTTATGACATGAGTCATTGCTATTTGTATTGTCTCGGTCGTGTGAACAATTTAATTCTGGAGCTTTCTGGAAATACCTTTGATTTACCTATTAAATCAAAATATTTCCAGCAATTTCTAGTGATGTGCAGTGCACATCTGTTCACCCCGAACAGAATCTTCTGAAGTCGTCCCGTGATATTTTGCTAGCCGATTTAAATGAACAACTTTCATTTTTTGCCCTTGGAGATCTTCGTATGCGATATACGACGTCATTTATCCTTTTTATGACGGTATATGGACCCTCCCATTTTGGCATAAACTTAGGTGACATTCCCTTTTTCCGTTGTGGATTGTAAAGCCATACCAAGTCACCATCCTGGAATCCACAGCTGTTTGTAGCAATGTCGTACCTTATTTTCATTCGGTCGCTAGCAATTTTTATCCGATCCCTTGTTATGTGATGTATCTCGTCTAGACGATCCCTCAGTTTATCGGTGTAGTCACTAACTTCCATTTTGTCACATTCTGGTCTACCAAACATTATATCCACAGGAAGCCGTATATTGCGTCCAAACAATATTTCCGATGGAGTATGTTTTGTGCTGTCGTGGTCTGCAGTTCTATATGCCATTAGGAACAATGGAATGTGTTTGTCCCATTCACTTTGGTCTGATGTTACCACCTTTGATAAATTTTCCTCCAGGGTTCGGTTGAAACGTTCCACCATACCGTCAGATTGCGGGTGCAGGGGTGTTGTTCTGGATTTATGTATTCCCAGCAATTGGCATACTTCCTGGAATACCGCTGACTCGAAGTTCCGCCCTTGGTCCGAGTGTAGTTCTAGTGGAACCCCGTATCGACTTATCCAGTTTTCAATTATCACTTCTGCCACTGTGGTAGCTTCTTGATTCGGAATGGCGTACACTTCCGGCCATTTGCTGAAATAGTCGATGACAACCAACACGTATCGGTTCCCTCGTTTAGACTGAGGAAATGGTCCAGCTACATCAATTGCGATTCGTTCAAATGGAGCGCCAACGTTATATTGCTTCATTGCTGCTCTAGTTCGTCTCTGTGCTCGCTGCACATGTGTCACATTTTCGACACCAACTTACAACATCAGCTCGGCAGTTTATCCAATAGAATCGTTCTCGTACTTTTTCTAATGTTTTGTTGACTCCCAGATGTCCCCCTGAAGTCCCACCATGCACTTCACCAAGTACCTCATGTACTTTGGACTTGGGCACAATCAACTGCATTAGTGTATCTCTACCGTCAGAAGATTCCCATCTTCTACTGAGAACGCCATTTTCTATTTCCAGCGAGTCCCACTGAGCCCAATAACTCTTTGTCGAACTACTATAAGCTGCAATATCGCTCCGTCCCGGACGCTGATCCTGTTCTTTCCATTCAAGGATTGGTCCAATATCTTTGTCCTTTAGCTGTTCATTTCTGATACTAGTCTCGTCATCATTACCTATTCTTGTTGTCTTGACCATGACTATTTCCTTCTCATCTAGCCTACCACAGTGCTTACAATTCTCACCACATGGTCTTCTAGATAAGGCGTCAGCATTACCATGCGATGTCCCCTTTCTATGTTCTATTTTGAAGTGGTACCCTTGTAGTCGCTCAATCCATCTTGCCACTTGACCTTCTGGATTTTTAAATTGTAGCAACCATTTAAGTGCCGCATGGTCGGTTCGAAGTAGGAACTCCTGCCCGTAGAGGTATTTGTTGAAATGCCTAACAGTTTCAACTACTGCCAAGAGTTCTTTCCGGGTGACGCAGTAGTTTACCTCTTGTTTGGAAAGTTTCCTACTGAAGTATGCGATCACTTTTTCTTCACCTTCGATCTGTTGAGAGAGTACCCCTCAAATTCCGATATTGCTGGCATCCGTATCCACTATAAATCTTTCTCCAAATTTTGGATACGCCAATATCGGAGCAGAACATAGTCTATGTTTCAACTCCTCGAAAGCTGACTGGCATTCTTCGGTCCACTCGTATGGTTTTCCCTTATCCGTTAGCTTGTGTAAACAACCGGTTATATTAGCAAAATTCTTTATGAAACGTCGGTAGTAAGTACACAAGCCTAAGTATGACCGGATTTCATGCTTATCTTTTGGTACTGGCCATTATTGAACTGCTTTTATCTTGTCTTCATCGGTGGCAATTCCTTCTGCAGACACAACATGTCCTAAGTATTTCACCTCATGTTGAAATAGTTCGCACTTCTTCGGACTTAACTTCAAATTAGCTGCACGAAGACGTCCAAATACTTCTCGTAATCGGTGGAGATGTTCATCAAAAGTTTTTCCGATTACGATGATGTCGTCCAAGTACACAAGGCACGTCTTCCATGTTAAGCCCCGTAGGACATGTTCCATTAGTCGTTCGAATGTTGCCGGTGCATTACATAATCCAAATGGCATCACTGTGAATTGCCATAAGCCTGTTCCTACTGCGAACGCTGTCTTTTCTCTGTCTTCCGGTTCAATTCCAACTTGCCAATAGCCACTTTTTAGATCAAGTGTTGAAAACCAAGTTGCTCCTGAGAGTGTATCTAACGTGTCGTCTATGCGGGGAAGAGGGTAACTGTCCTTCTTAGTTACGTCATTCAGTCTTCGGTAATCTACGCAAAATCTTGTAGTCCCATCCTTTTTTCGTACTAGGACTACCGGAGATGCCCATGGACTGTTTGATGGTTCAATTACTCCTTCCTGATGCATTTCCTCGATCATGTCAGCAACCTCTGTTTGTTTGGCTAATGGTAGTCTCCTTGGTGGTTGACGAATAGGATCTGCATTGCCGGTATTAATTCTATGTTTCACTTGGTCCGTTCGTCCAAAGTCCCCTTTACTACATACAAAGACATCTTCAAACTCCTTCAATAAACCTGTAGCCTTAACTGCTTCCGACTCTGATACCCTTTTAGTGATATCAGAGACAAGTGGTTTCAAGGCTTCCGGAAGAACCCGTTCCTCCCGTTGAGTTTCTTTGCCTCTGCAGTCCTCATTTGTTATTGACGAAACTCCTTCAGCACTGCCGACAATGGTTCCCTTTTTCAATTTCTTGTTAATTTTTGAAATGTTCGCCACTCTGACTGGAATTGTCCCTTTTTCGTTCATTTTTACTATTGTTCGCGCTATCATTAGTCCATCCTTTAAGTTTTGAATGTCAGGTTGTATAATTTGTATTGCTGGCCTCCCAGTACCATCGACCAGTCTCGCCTCTACAACAGCTTCAGTATTTGCTGCAATTGTTTGGTCTTGTAGAATTTCTACTTTGGCACTGGAACCTGCTTCCTCCAACGTTAGCGAGAAATCAATATTTCCACATCGCAGAACTTCCTCTTCAACATTCACACTCACTCCATTCTTTTTCATGAAGTCCAGGCCCATGATACAATCGTCCATTATATCAGCCACCAAAAATGTATGCCGGAACACATACCCATCTAGCTCCAATGCTAGATCGACTTCCCCAAGAATCGGAGATGATTCACCCGTAACGGTTTGAAGCACCCTGTTACTGCTTTCACTGATGTGTTTATGATTGGTTAGTCTCTTGTTAATGATGGATTTACTTGCGCCCGTATCTATGATAATTCTGCACTGATGACCAGCAATTACACCCTGTACCGTTAGACTGTTGTTGTTGTGTTGCATAAGCGAGACAGATACAACGATGCTGGGGGCATTATTCTTTTGAGCTAACTTGTCCCCCTTTAAGTTAGCTCCGTTTCGTTTCCCGAACCTTTTTGTCTTGCTGTTTGGTTCGGGCACTTATGTTGCACATGCCCCTCTTTTCCGCAGCCCCAGCATGTGATTTTCCTGCGCGTGTTTCTGTCCCCTTCTTTCTGGATTGACCGCAGTACTTCTTTTATTTGCTGCCTGAGGTCTTTGATATCCAGTTGCGGTGACCCTTCAGCAACTGTAGCAGTCCTGATCCGTGGGACTGATCTCGTAGCTTTCTTCGCACCTTCTAATGTCAAAGCAAACGCCAATACTTCTTGTAGCGTTCGCTTTCCGCTAACCCGGACGCTATTTTGTATGTCCGTATCCCTTATGGCGCTAACGAATCTTTCTCCGGCCATCTCGCACCGCATCTCCACAGGGTAGTCGGGATAGGACATGTATACTAGACGTTCGATCTCCGCCGCTAATTCTTGAAGCGTTTCCGCAGATTTCTGCGTCCTGTTGATGAGTTCGATCCGGTATACATCCTTCATGTGGTTGTCCCCAAACCGATTATCCAATTGCATTACAATGTAATTGTAATTTTTCTCATTTTCCGGTGAGATTGTCCGCAATAAATCGGCTGAGTTACCCCGTAGAGCCAAAATTAATGCTGTGGCTTTTTCTTTATCGGACCAGTTGTTCGCACCAGCAGCCGCTTCAAACTGTCGTTTGTATACTGGCCATGAAGTTTTGCCGTCAAATATTGGTGGCTTCATCCTTTTACCTGATGACTCAATATTTGGTTTATTTTCTTTGATATCAGCCATTTTTGCTTCTATTTCTGCTACTTTTTGTTCCAATTTCTGGTCCAATTTCTGCTCAACGTTGCTGACTTTGGTAGTTATTTTGTTCTCTAGATCTGTAGTATTGCTTTTCATTTTATCTTCCAATCTCTGCTCAACTTCGCTTACTTCTGTGCGAACTGTAGAGACTTCTGTAGTAATTTTATTTTCAAGGTTCGCAACACTGGATTCAACTTGGGATTTTAATTCACCCATACTAGACTCCATTTTGGTTTCTAGTCCAGAAACGCTTGTTTTAATTTCATTTTCAAGACTAGAAACAGTTGATTTTAATTCGCCTTGTAAATTGGAAGCATTTGTTTTCATTTCTTCTTGCAGACTAGAAGCAGTTGAGTCCATTTTAGTCTGAAGACTAGAAGCATTTGTTTTCATTTCTTCTTGCAGACTAGTCTGAAGACCGATCATCATGGTCATAAGCGTCTTTAAATTATCTTGAACACTTGCTGTTGTTTTAGCCGCGTCTTCGCTGATAGTTTCTTCTTGGTTTCCCTCTTCGTTGTTGATTTCTTCTTGTTTTTCCTCTTTCAGAATTTCACTAAAGTCGAATGTGCTAATGTCTAGTTCTCTTATTGCACATTCAGCGATTACTCTTTTCTTCTTTTCTGTTTTAGTTCCCGTGGAAACTGACTTCCACACACGCAGAACTGTGGATAGTTCTGATGTACTCAAGCTGTCTAATAGTTTACTTTCCATCGTTCAAATATTTTTAATTGTTCACGAAATTCTTATGCTCTATAGAAACTTCTCGCACTGTATCTAAATACTACGAAATTTCCTAGTATAATCTTAATTTCTACAAAATTTCTCGTACAATCGAAATTTTCACACGATACACGACGTATAACCTCAAATTTCGCACAATCGAAATTTTTATACAACTCATACAAAATTTCTTGTACGCCCCTGAAATTTCTCACACAGTCGAAATTATTACACTCAAATTTCTTAATAACGAATTTCTTCGAAATTTTCCCCACAGAAGTTTCTAGTTTAATTTCGAATTTTCTTGCAGAAATTTTTTAGCACAATTGTCTTTTCCGCACTGATTCACAATAAATAATCCCACTTCTGACACCAATGTGACGTGCTAGTCTTTCGGTTCGATGTTATTAGAATAATAACACTTTTTATTTATGTGAATTTAGTGTATAAACTTTATTTGTACTTATTTCTGCTTAATAATTAGTCTTAAAAATATTTGTCTTTCAATAATTTAATTATTACAATTATTTATCACAGTTTTAGAGCTTCACTATTTTAATTACTTTTAAGATCAAAGCTTTAGTTTTACTTCGAATATTTCAAGTTCACAGTTCGGCTTTCTAATTTGAATTGATCCTAGCCTCGACTCTAGGTCTGTTTTTATATAAAATTGGTGTGTCTCGGAATATTCTCGAAAAGCCTGGTCGTTTGGCTTTCTAAAAACTAGGTGGCAACGTTTACACAAACAAGATCTCTAGAAAATTCTTATTCAATACACGAAGAATAGTTTCCCGAAAATTCTTATTCAATACACAAAGAATAGTTCCAGAAAGTTCTTCTATTGTGAATCATTGCATTGGTTTGTGACAATGATTTATTATTTATTTCGGAGCTTTCTGGAACAGATCTTTTGTATATGCTTTTTCCTCTATGACATGAGTCACCGCTATTGTTCACATTATTGAGAAGTGTATTGTATGTGCTTTTTTTTTTTATGACATGAGTCATTGCTATTTGTATTGTCTCGGTCGTGTGAACAATTTAATTCTGGAGCTTTCTGGCAATACCTTTGATTTACCTATTAAATCAAAATATTTCCAGCAATTTCTAGTGATGTGCAGTGCAATATATTATAATTTATCATAAATCCTGTATTCAAACGGAAAACTTCTGACTATGTGTTGTTCTATATTGTTGATTTTGTTTCAGAGGCAAGCAAGTGAGCAAGTATGAATAGAGGTAGATTTAAACTGCGTATGTTAGTAATGTTTGAAAGATAGTAATTTTCTAAATATTAGGTTACGATAACTTTAGCTATTTTCAATTAGTTCTTGAGAATTGAATCTAGTAGAAACTTTACTTAAGCCCGAAAGATTGCGGGTACCTATTATAATTTTTATTTTTCGATTCTTTTAGGCTGTATAGCCTAGATCAGCCATTCTCAAACTATGGGTCGCAAAATTTTCCTGGAGTCGCAAACAAGATTTCCGGTTTTATTTTTACTTTGTCAAATAAATTGAAAATCAGAGAATTACATTAAGTCTGCTTTTTTGGATCGACAAATAAGGAAAAGGACTATAACATCAAAAGAAATACTTGAGACAGCTCTTTTGGAAGAACGGGAACGAATTCCCGAAAATTATACTTGCAAATTAGTGAACTCCATGAAAAATAGGTTGACCGCAATTGTCAAAAACAATGGAGGTCCAACAAAGTATTGATTTTTTATAGAACTTTAAAATATACAGTAATCCCCCCTATAACACGGTAGATTAGTTCTGCGTTGTAGGAAAAGGTGTTATACGAGCATTCTCGTAAAACGCGCTCGTATGACCCCGTATAACGCGTTTTATACAAATGATTCACGTTTAACTTTTCTCGTTAAAGCGGGTTTAAATCGAATATTAAGGAAAAACTATGTTATGAGCGAAATATGATTATGAACTGTACAAATCATTATAAATTTTACAGTACAAAAATATAACGTGGGAAATCCCAGCGTTATATAGGGGAAAACACGTGTTATAGGAGGGAAATTGCGTAATATGAAAATGCATTCTAAGAGTGCCGTGTTATAGGGGGGATTACTGTACTGATATTAACTATAGGTGTTAAGTTTAAATTGACGCTAAAAAAATGAATTTTTTGTGGTTTTTGTTCTATAAATTAGGTTTTTTTTTATTTAATCAATAGAATAGAAAAATAGCTCATTAAGAGGACAAATTAAGCTTTCTTTAAGATAAATTTTCATTTAGTTTTAAAAATATTAGGAAAATAAGTCAAAATTTGTAGGTGTTAAGTTTAAATTGACGGTCACTGTACGTTTTGTTTGTTTTTGTTTTATTATAAAACCATTTCCTAGTCTTCATATAATTCTGTTTATCACTATATCAAAATGTTTTACTACCATAATCTTTTTTTGGAATATGTATTATATAAGAGTCGTATAATTTACTTACTTTTTGCATATTTTATGTTACATTCTAATTCTATATGAAATGTCATTTTGTTATAATTTAATAGAAAACAAATTAAAAAAGGAATTTGGATCCTCCAAGTTTTGTACACGTTGTTTTCATATTCATTTAGATACAGATGAAAACGTTAAAGAGCAGACAGTATGAATGGCAAAATATTCAAGGGTATAGTCAGACATTCATATATATACTTTTTATTTGATTTTAATTTACATAAATTGTTTATTATAAAGAATTTTTTTAATTTGCAAAAAAATATGAAAATAATAATATTATTTCATATTATTAAAAACTCCATTGAATGTCAGACGGTAATGAATTCGTCCTTCTGATATTAAAATTGAAATTAAAAAAATATATGTATATATTTTCAAGTACGAGTATGTAGTATTTCATGTTTTTTTTTTTACAGATATTTTATGATGTTGTATCATTATTAAAAATTGTTCGTTATTTATGAAAGCAGCCATTTGTACCAAAAGCAATTTGTTATTTTCGTTTTCACCTGAACTTTTTTTTTTCTTCGTTCTCTTATTAAAAGGAAATATTTTTTTCATATTACTTTTGCAATTAAAATTTTAGTGGACTTTTTGTTCTTTGAGAAAAAAAAAAAAAAAATGTTTCGTCAATATTTCATTTTCTTTGCTTTTCTTGTATTTTCAAAAAAATTTCAAAATAATGAGAATAAATATAAATATTTACAAAGTGAAATTTAATTCATATAAATATTGTCGTATTCATGAAAATCTTTACGTTGTCCATAATCATAAATTAAAAAAAAGAAAAGAAAAAAAAAACAATATAAAATATGTTTAATGTCAATTTTTATTAATTCCATCAAAATAAACTAATCTATTACACGATAAATTCGTATATATGAGAAATAATCCAATCCGGTTTGTTAATGGTTTCTTATCAATATAAATAATAATCGAAGTAAATAAATCTTGTCCTCAAGATTCTTTATGATTATGATGAAGTCTTATGCATGGACCACAAAATTTATTAATATTTCTTTTGATAACAGATTAAATCTTATAGAATATCAATTTTTTTTTTTATTTTATACCATTTTCATTTATTATACGTTTTTATATTGATTAAAGATTAAAGAAGAAGAGATGTTTCGTTACCAATACTTTTAATTACGTTCAGTGGATTGCCATCATCATCATCATCACCAATGAAATTTTATCCCAAAGGACTCTATGAAGAAGTAAATTAATAAGAATCCTCAGATGTTAAATAAAATTGCCTGAAAGCTAAAATAATATTTGGTAAAGAAGAAGAAGCAAAAAAAAAAAAAATGGGAGGAAGAATTTAGTAACAATATGAAATTCTAATTAATTGATAAATAAATATCAGGGTTATCATAAATCAGATATAAGATATTAAGCTAATTGAAATTGAGAGACAAAATATCATCTTAAAATTTTGCGAAAAGATGATTCTGTTGAACAAATGAAATTTAAGACTTTTCTATAATAAATTTAATTTGTCGTTGTCGTTATTTTCGTATTCAAATATTAGATTTCTTTATTATAATTATTATTATTTTTTTTTTTTGACAATAATTAAGAAAATTTTCATTCCAAAAGTAAATTTAATTTATTTTCATAAAAGTTTTGGAAATTCATATTTTCTGAAGCTTTCAGTAGGAACAAGTGTTTTAGTTAGATTATATGAACTTATTTATTGTTTCAAAAATACAAAAAAGAAAAATAGAAATAAAAGTTAATGAATAAAAACTGATCATTTGTAAAAGACTATTTAATATGTTGTTTGAACTTTAACTTGAATTACACAATTTATGCCATTCATAGTACATAATAATATATTATTCGGCATCATCATCTCTTATAAAAAAAAAATATTATATATGGAAAAGATGTCAGAAAGCTTTTAATTTCCTTGTCATGTCATCTAGATAAAGTTTTTTCTTTGAAATCGTATCATGTTTTTCGACGCCGCATAATTAAATTTCCTTCAAAATCATTATGTATTATATAAAAAATAATATATATTATGATAAAAATTCATAGGTTCATAATAATAATACATTAACATACGAGAGTATATATATAATATTTATGTCGAAAATTTCATTTTATTATCGTCAAAGTTGTGGATGGAGAGATATCTTATAATAATTTTTGTTATTTAGAATCATAATATTTAAGTGAGAATGCTTCTGTATCAAGAATAACACAGAGCATATTATTATCAGTTGTCTCCAACTGTATAGTGGCTTGTTTGTATGAACATATATATATATAAGAATAAATGCTTGGAGGTGAAATCTCACGTAGCCGTTATCTTGTGACACATTTGTCGCAACATTTACTATATGGTAAACATCAACAGGCACGTAAAGTTGACATTTCATATTGTACCTAATGGAAAGGCTAAGTTTTTTTTTTTGTGAAAAAAAAAAAAATATAAATAAAAAAATAAAAACAAAAATATTATGTTACAGTTCAAGTCAATTTAGATGGCGGAAAAGGGATGAACGCACCAGATATTTGGTATTTATTATATTTCATTCAATTCTTTATAAATGGGATTTTATTTTGATTTTTCTTGTTGATTTTCAATGTATACAAGTAGAACCGAACGAAAAGTCTACATAGATCCATAAAATGTGAGGTAATTTCATAAAGGGCAAGAAAAGAAATTTTTCAAAGAAAAACAGACAAAATATTCAAGAGATGGTATTTTGAAATGATAGAAAATATTGTTGCGGTATATCAGATGTATTTAAGAAACAAAATTTACAAAAAAAAAAAAAAAAAAAAATACCTGGCAGATGGGGACAAAAAATGATGAGTCTAAAAAGTGTTAATATACCAGGAAATTAACATATATATTTATTTAAAGTTATTTTAAGTATCATAACAGTATATGCAATATTGCACCAACTAATCTGACGCGAACTATAAGCTACTCTTTAGAAGGTTTGCAATTTTATATTAAGATAAGTACTTATATTTATGTAGATAAGTTCTAGATACTCGTTCTGTGTTTTCTTTTCTTTTTTTTAACAAAGTACATATAATACATTTTGGCACTTATAGTATACGTGTGATTATATTGCACCATAAAACATATTTTCATCATTAGCACATACGCACAATTTTCATAAATACCGATTAAAACACAATTTCAAAGTCTCTAAATACAAATAATTATTATTTCTAATACGTGAAAATCGTAATATAATTACAATCTATAGACTAAGTTTGTACCTAGATTTAATGTGAAGTATTAATATTAATTATAGTATTTAAGCGAGAACCTAAATTAGATTTTTAAAATAATAATTTAATGTTTATAAAATTATTAATAAATTGATAGTAATTCAAGTTTGTATTTCATTTTAAGAAAATTTGCCTTATTGTTATTTTCTACAAAAATGATAAATGTAGTTTTTAAATGTTCCCTTAATTCATTCCTTCACTTACATTTATCATTTTAGAATGTTTAGAATGTATTTAATGTGAAACATTTATAAAATAACGACTCCCTTAAACACATCTTGGCAAATATAATAAAATCTTTTATATTTTATTTTTGTTTTAAAATTTCTATGGCATTTCTTCGTCTATGAATTATACGATAATATATCCTCAATATATTACTCTCATACAATTATTCTAGTAATTTTCATTGAAAAATTAACTTATCTAGAAATCATTGCAAAGTTACGCATATGTGTGAGCAGGATTCTGTTTCTTATATACGGCAAATTCTAGCAATTTCGTAAATATATATGTATATATGATTGTGAAATTTTTGCCATTCTATCATAAAACAAGGTAAACATTGTATATATTTTTGTATATTCATATATACTTCATATGTAAAGATGGAAATGATATTACAAAATGAACCTGATAAAGTCACCCATTTTCCAGGAAGGATTCTTTTATATGAATTTCAAGGTATGTATATATAAATATTTTTAGAAGTGATAGGATTTATTGTCACTAACATATTCATATAATGAATGGTAAATAATGCTTTTGGATTCCATGAAATATGATGAAGAAAGAATGTTAAAACGAAGAGATTTTCATGAATATGTAATTAGTCAAATTGTCAACATATACTTGCAGCTTCCGTCATGTATAATCAATTATTTATATTTCTTTGTTGTAAAAAGGTATCATAATGAAAAGGAATTTGATAGTAACAAGATCATTCATCAATTCTCGAAAAGCTTAATAATACACAAAAATATAATACAATATAATATATATACGAAATCATTTATGTAAGTATAAGCTTAAAAAGGAAAACTTTCAAATGTTGTAGTTTTAAAGAGTTTTCTAAAAAAAAAAATTAAATACATATTTTTAAAAGTTAATCAAAGTTTTATTCTTATACGAATATGAACGAAGTTTAGCATTTTACTTATACAAAACAGTTTTTAATATTGATTTTATATTTACTTCATGAATTTTACTAAAATAAGTATTCACTATGATTATACTATAAAATATATAATATAACATTTATTTTGTTTTTAAGATGAACTTCTAAAGCGGTTAATAATAATATAAAAAATGTTTTTCCAAGAAAATTCTTTGTCTTTTATCATGTTATTAAATCGAGTCTAAATGGATACTTAAATTTTAAAAGAAGATATACCATAAAAGGGGAGCACCATATAAAAAGGGGGTTTTTTTGAACGACCTTTAAATTTGACAATATATGACATAAGACTACATTTTAACGCACCATCTCATTTAATAATTAAACGAAATGTTTAATAATAAAGTTTTTGCAGATGATAATAATTAAGTCAAGGATATGGTAGCGTTTTATATATCTTATATCTTCATAAAAGTATTTAAATTTAAAATTTTCACATAGCGTACAATTACTCTCGAGTTGTCAAATGAAATTGTGGTTTCACTTAAAAAGAAAAATTCTTTTGATCATGCGAAAATTGCCTATATAGGCATTTTTCTTTTGAAAATAATTGACTTAATAAAATATACTTTATTTTTTTGTATAATATTTAATATAACTAAATTACAGACTTGGAAAATATGAAATTGAAGTGCACTGTAATATTATATAAAGAAAAATTAAACTCATTTATATTATTTTAGTCTTTATTATGAATAAAATTATCGCATAATAATTATTTCCAAAAATATATAAAACTTTTTACAATCAGCTTGCTTCGCGTTCGTCCAGAGCCTATGGGAATGGTATTAATAGGGATGGAAACCATTTTGAACCATACCATAAAATGACAACCTAAAACACTAGTTAGTTAAAAAAAAAAAAAAACCACCACCAGAAACATCAGTTTAAAATTATGAAAACCCTGTACCAAAAGAAAATCACTAAAAATAATGCGTTTCTTATTTTTTAAAAAATTTTTTTTTAATAGCAAAACGATTAGGCTTTTTTTAATACGTTATAAATGAAGAAGAATCAACGATTTGTGATTTGGTGTACTATCGTGTAACAAAACCAACTGTCCAATTCGCGATATTCTGGTCAAATTCGGCTTTCGACTGCACTTTTACTCTTATTTTTACTTTTACTTTTCATCTATTTTTATGATTCATGCGGAGAAAAAGCACGCTTTTTATAAAAGCTTTTAGATCAGGCCTGGGTAAAACTAAAACTGACTAAAACCACGAGAAACTCAAATAATACCCTAGAATCATTTTAATTAAAAAATAATATCCTACCGTCATCCGAATACACTAGGGATATAAAAGCCATGAGCCTTACCATGATATAATTTTCAATGGTTTCTGTCCCTAGGTATTAGTGAAATAGAAATGCTAACAGTACACCGGATAGTATATTCAGTTCAGGTACGGTAAATATCCCAACAAACAAGGTACACCATATTTTTGCTTGTGACTACAATAGTGCAATCATCACTTTTAGCAAATTTTTCTTAGGAGTACATATTTAAATATATTAATTCATTACCACTATTGTAATCATATTAAGGTAGGTTCTTTTATGAATAACTGGATAAGGTTTGGATGTAATTCTCAAGAAAACCTTCATTCTAATTGAAGTGACATACCATTATGAATAAATTTAAAGTTAAGTAATAGATTTTTCTCAGGAAAAATTTTTTTTATTTATTACACTCTGTATATAGCTGTTGAAATGATGACTTCTCGGGAAAGGCATCATTAAAATTACAAAAAATGGGAAAGATTCAAGGTAGATAAATAAAAAAAATGTATAAAAAAGGACTTATATATAAGGATTTCTAAACAAATTTTTTTTAAAGATATAGTTCATCATTTTTATTTTGAAAAGAAATGTTTTATATATAAATTTTATTAAGAGAAATTGTCAAAAACTGATTCATTTGAAGAAGTGGCCCTTGTAATAAATTTCACATACGTATCTGATTAAAGCTCAAAAATTTGTATACTCAATAAATATTTGTTTAATAAGACTTCAAAAGTGCAAACAACTTTATTAAGTTCATTATCACCTCACTTTCAAATCAATATGCAAAATAGACTTTTATGTTGTAATATTTTACTAGTAGTGCCTTTTAGTTCATACATTTTCATCGATTTTAACTATTCTCCTCCTATTTACAGAATAATCTAATTAAATATTGACTTATGGCTAATTGGACTATTCAGTATTGTACTATGTATAAAGAATTGTTAAAATTTATCTGAAAAGTTCAAATCTAAAGTGGTTGTCATACAAATGAGGTAGCAAAATTAATATGACATTCTATCTAGATAATATTGTATACTAACAATATCAAATTGGTATTTATAAATTCATTATTTCAAAAATAGGGAATTTTTCAATAATAAATTTTAATATAATACATTTTACAGTTTATTTATATTTAAAATTATTATGATTTCAATACTCTATTAAAACAGTTTCTATAACACTTTGTACTACAATTGGTTGTAATATGAAGTGTTATAGAAACTGTTCTTGAATTTTAGAAAATTTCGACTGCATGTTTAATTTTAAATGGTGTAACCAATTTGTTACAAGATTTCATAATAAAGATTGGGTAAATGAGTGGATAAATGAATTCACAAGAACATATTATACAATATAATATATACATGTTTGTTTTGTGCACTGAATTATGTATGGTTATAATAACCAAAACAAGTAGTTTAATTTGAAATGCTTTGATGGTGCCCAAAGGGTTTTATATGACAAGCCCAGCATTAAAGAGATTACTTGAGTGAACAAACAACATTATACGATAGTTCTTGTGTTCTTTATATAATAATGGCGAATATATTATATTATAGTATGAGTTTATTTCTGGAAAACTGAATTCGTGTCATCCTCCTATAGTAAAACAATGTTTTTAATGAAACCAGCTGAATTTTTGGTAAGTGTAGATTAAGATAATTAAGCTAATTTATCTGAAATAATTACCATGTATATCAAAAGTGGGCAGTTTCATATTCAAGTAATGCAATGTCAAAGCCTTTTCGATGTTGAACATATAAAACTGGTTTAAGTTTAAATTTATTAAAGTCTGGTAATTATTTGAAAGAAATTTAATCCGATTGTAGATCATTGGTATTTTACGTACATACGTACATACGTGATATAAAGTATTTTATATTTTAAATTGATTTGGAAAATAACATTTATTAACCATTAAGTAAATTTGAATTTTCAATTAAACTTATTTAATTTTTGAATGATAATTAATAAGTACCTATTACGATTCATGATTTATTTATTAGTTCCTATAAAATTTAAATTTACTGTAAATTACAGCATTCAATTAAATGATTGTTAATTTGTTATTTTTCAAATCAAAAAGCTTTCGACTAGTCCATAAATCCTGTAAATGAAGGTAAGCAAATAAATTGCAACCATATTCAATATAGTGTCCAATAAAATCTATCCTTTACTTTTAATAAAAACGAAATCAAATAAAACATTACTTAGGTTTTTGTTATACCATAGAGTCAATGATATTTTCTAGTTTAGTCTAGCTCACTGAATAGATATCTCGAGACAATTTCAAAATGAACAAAACGAAGTTCTTTGTATATCATTTTAAGGAGCTAATGGCTATATCCTTCTGAACTAGAATCTTATAAGATAATATACAAACAAACACACACTTTGTTTCTAACAGAACCCCTTCAAAAAAAAAGAAAGTAGGATATAATAAAGATACAGAAGGACAAAGTCTCAAGTAAGTCATTAAAGAGATCAAGAGGTTCATTTAGATGAAAATAAAACCACACATAAAATAAGACCAAAAAACATGATATAAAAATACTATGTATATAAAAAAGAAAATCAAGTTTACACAAGTGGGATAAACTCCCACAAAAATGGATAATTAAAAGTTTTCGATACGAAATTAAACAAACACAAATAACACTTTAATTCGCTTTTGTTTAGAAAGAAAAGTTCATTTGTTTGTTTTTTTCGTTGTTTCAATCGTGATGGTTTTTCCTTAAGATTTCATTATACACAACTGATATACTGATACTAATAAAATAAAACCACAGTTTATTGTCCTTTTGCCTTGATTTTGATAGATATTATTTGTGTAGTATTTAGATTGAATATATTTTAAACCAAGTAAAGTACAGAACGTGTAGTTAAGTTTCTCTAATTCGACAACGATTTTATTAGAACCGTTCTTACACGTCGGTCTTAAAAATCACTGTACAAGTATCTTAAAAAATAGGTATACATATTGCACTATATTTCTAGGAAAAGATTCCTCGATTTTCTTGATAAAAGAAAATTTGGAACTTTCCTGAAAAGCACAATACACAAAACACACATAATTAATTAACATTAATTGCAAAATAAAGTAGAATATTTGATGATATTTTTAGAAAGAGAAAACTTATGAAATATTACAAAAGAAAACACAATTCAAATAATCATTGATTTTTTGGTGTAACAATTATGACAGTTCTAGAATGCAAGTAATTTCTAGAAATCTTGAATATAAGTAAGTTTTAGAATGTTTCCATGCAGGTATATAAAAACGCGCTGAATCAAAAATCACACAGTTCGAATTGACAACTTAAACCGTGATTGTATCGATGTGATTATCGAAGAGATTTTGGAAGCGATTATTGGAATGTGTTTACATAGATGTTTTTTTTTTAACATACGAACCGGGGAACATGTAACAACATCTTGGCCACTCGTATCCATTCGATTAGTGAGATCAAAAAATAATATGTTCATAGAAATTAAAACGCTTTTTGCAGATATATAATACAGCGTTTCTCAACGGAAACTGAACCATGACTGAACCATTTACTGATTAGTAAAATGTACAATTTTTTCACAATTGTTGCAATAATTTTTTTTTGAAACAATTATTTTCATGTATTTTTTAGCAATAAATATAAATTTGCTTTCGGCCCTCGAACCGTCAAATGAAATAGAATGATATAATAAATTCTTCCTGCAATATTTTAGGAGTAAGCTGGTTATGTACATTTACATTGATTAAATTTCTGATAATTGATTCTAAAGAAATGCCCATGTTCAATATAATTCATTTGAAATTTACTGCATTGACCTTTATTTAATTAATACGTAAAAATATTTTGAGTAAGCTCGACATTAAAAAATACTTGAGAATCGATTTGTAAATTATCTTTGATTGAAGGAAAAAGAATATTTAATAAAGTTATGGTTTTGTTTCAAACTTAAGTATTTATTTTATCCGCATGTAAACTTTCCCACCCAAAAATAAATAAAACCAAAAATCAAAACAAATTTAAATAAAATTACAATGTAATACATTAATATAAAAAAGGTACTTTTATTACGCAGGAAAAAAAAAACGAATATATAAACTAAATTCATAAAGCCTACCATTTTAATGTATGTACATAATATATTCTCACGAGTTTTGAACATCTTGTGTTACTTTGAGAATATTTTACATTATTCTTTAAAGAACGTGAACAATGAACCACATGTTCAAGGTAAATATTCTATCTTTTTTAATATCTCCAAAGAACTAAATATATATATATATATGTTTTTCTAGGAAAATAGAATATATGTCGTTTTCTATGTTTGTTCACCGTTACACATTACTAAAAATCAGTTTAGAGACATTCAGTCACGCATTTCGGTTGTTCATTTCTAGGCAAATCTTTCGTTTAAATTCAAACCCATTCTATTGTATACAAACTGGGACTCATCAATCGTTGTTACGTTCATTGCGAAACTGACATTATCCATATTATATATTATGTATATGTAAAATATGTTTCGGGTGTAATACAATATATTGTATTGTATATGAAATAAAATTCTATATATGTAAAAACATATCTAATGTATTTGCTAGCAAATCTTCGTGTCTACTTCTTGCAAGTTTGTTTTTAAAATAGGTATCAAATCCCAACACTCTCCTTTTAAACAACATATATTCATATTATTATTCTTTTCCTCGTATATATGTACATATATAGTATTTTCATTTCTATTTTCATTTTCGATATGTATGTTATCTTATAAAAATTCAGTAAAAGTTTAAATCACTAAAAGTTTACTTTATATTAAACTGAAAACAAAAATTATTTACAACATTGAAATACTTTTAATTCACGTCATGAATTTTCAACGTCATTCAAAACATAATTTTTCATGATAGTCGTCTTTCCTTGACAATATACATATAATGGATGCGCGGTAAATTTCGCAATATTATTAAAATAAACAAAAAAAAAAAACAAAATAGAGAAAAGATCCACCAACCAAATATCAAAAAATTAAAAAAAAAACTCTGTACATTATTATTTAAAAGAGTATATGGGGATGTTGTCCTGTTTTTCAGGATACATGTTATACTCTATTCATCTTACTCGCAATAAAATATTGCATTTCTATATGAAAACATTTTTCTTTTGGCATGCAATTTAACTATTAAAAACGTTGTACATTTGGTCGATCAATTCTATTTACAAAAAAAGAAAAGGATGGATCCTGGCTGATGTATCCTATATCCGCATTGAACGAACTATACCCATGTCATAATACATTTTTACATATTCATGTAAAAAACAATATAATATTGTATAAAGGATAATTTGATAGTTAAAAGTTAGTGTATTGTAAATATTTTAATGAAGCTAAAAGGTTTTCGGATATTAAAATGCAATTATTTTGATTCAAATTGGATTATAATACTGTTATAGTACATATATCATATTATGTATTATAGAAAACATAACATAACCTTAAATGCAGTCTATAATTCAATATGGTTACCTTCTGTATGATGTCCATATGTATACCACCTTCGGTGTAATTTTAAAAATATGCATATTGGTATTATTATTATTTTTTTTAGTATTCCTAGAAAAATATGAATTTTTATTAAAGAATTAACATTAAATGAATTTTATGCTAATAAATTAGGAAAAGAAATGGTTTTTCGTGATTTATTTTTTAAGAAATATGGTAATGTTAAATTTTTATATTAACATATGAATTTTTGAAATAATACAAAAAAAAGTATAATAAATTATTAAATTTTTTGTTCTATTTTATTCTTTATTTATACAAAATATTTCAAGTGAAAGGAAGATAGGAACGATAAACCGAAAACTTACCTCTGTTTAGCTAATTCACCTAAAATTATCTAGGTTATGTAATCTAGGTTTATGTATAAAGCCTTATTAGCCGTCTTTAACTTAGTTTAAGACACTTTCTTCAATAAAAAGTGTATTATCCGAATCAGAAATTCTATTCACGTCACCTCGAATGTGTTTGCTCTATACTATTTTTATAAAACATGATAATAGCAATGTTTATAATTTAACATAAATGCATTTACTATATGAGTTTAATTTGGATCGTTTCAATTTATTTCGATTCCAATAACAGGATGTATAAACATTTGAATAAAATTTATTGTCTAACACTATACTGAATTATTTTCTTCATAAAATTTCATCCAAGGATTTAGTGGAATACCAAATTAATAGAAATTATATTCATTCAAAGATTTAAATTTAGTTTCCAAATTTGTTTGAAAAAAATAAAACAATAAAAACCAGAAAAGCATTGTAATTGAATTGTAATTAAATGTTACTCCCATTAAACTCAAATTATGTGAGAGCTTATTTTCTAATTTGAAATAATTATAATATGTAGTATTTAATTTTTGGTATGATGAACTTGATTAACACTGGTTTAATACTTAATTATACCCATTTCCCTCGTATATAAGAGTGAGGGGGTGATATGCTATTTACTTTAACACGATTCACATATAGGTTTGGGAAATATTTTAAAGGATGGATTTTATTCATTTTATACGACTACACTTTATTTAGTCTTTAAACTCATCAAGTTAATACTCTTTCTAATTATTTGTCTTTTGCCTAAGTATATTTTAACACATCAAAACATTGTTAAAATGTATAAAAGAAGTCAAATTAAATGGCATACTAAAAGGTACACAAAAATTTAAGAATTTGCGGTAATTTAGAAATTTCTCTTTTATCTCATTTTTTAATAACCTGAAATATTTATAAACTCTATTGTTTTGAGATTATCACTTAAGAAATACATTGTTTATATGAATTGACAATATCATGTATTATAATCACTAATCATATCGTTGCCCTCGAATAAGCACAACTTATTTACCATCTTAAAATCTCATAATAGGGCTTAATTTGAATTTTGTGTTCAAAAAACTTCTAAGATTAAAAACTTACATTTAAAAAAAAAAATTAAACAAAAATCGAAAATAAATAGAAGGATTAGGTTTCAGCCAGCATTAAAGATATACAAGGAAATTTTGTTAGGTTTCTGAGATACGTTTTCCTTAGCCGAAGGCGGCAACGTATCCTTCATATAGAGTGTAAATTAATCATATAACTTTTATTCTAAATAAACATTTTTTTTTATGGAACTCATTTAGCTCTCATCACAATCAGTAAAATCGCAATGTCACAGAATATTTAAGTATTTTTTTTTTTTTTTGGTTATATATTTTATAATGAACTTTCAAATAGCAAAATCATTGATCGACAATAAAAATGTTCTTTGTTTCGTCCATTAAATGACAGTAAAAATACTGAACAAAGTTCGTGGAAGCCTTCAAACTCATATCCTTAACCAATTAAATCCACTTCTCACATACTATTTATATGGACAGATATAGTACAGGAACAACAACAACAACAACAAGAAAAAACTTTTATATTTGAAAATATCACGAAACAAGTCAAACGGATGTCAGTACTTTTCATTAGCAATTAATTGATGTCGTAAGACAATTTAATGGCATTCACAAGATTGGCAAACAGTAAAACTTCTCTGATGATAATCTCTTTCTTCGTTTAATGGATTTTTCGTCATTTCAAGTTGTTTTTATTTGCAAATAAATGTTATATCGCAAGGATATACTTCGTATCATTTGCGAGTACAAAGGGGATATATAAAAGGAAAGTTATGTCAAGTCGTTTTTTTGTTTTTTGTCTATTCAAAATTAAAATTACAATTATACTTTCAGATATAGAGACAACATATATTTGAGGGTTAGTAGAAAGGAAAATCATCCCATAATTAATAAGTATTTAAGTACCGAATTTTGATATTATAATAATCCAATTTTTCACCCATGACATTTCCACCCTATTTGTTTTTCTATTCAATAACCTTAAATAATTACCAATATCGTGATTTCCGAAAATATAATAGACAACTTTCTTTGAATGTGTATGTGTATTATCTAAATCCTTTTTTAATCTTTTATTCAATATCATATAATACCGTTGTCATTATTTAACGAAAAAAAAATAAACATTCCAAAAGATAGGTTATACCTTATTTCTTACGTGTACTACTATGAAATGTAATTTAGGAAAGTTAAATCTTTTAAGTAGTATCTATGAAAATCTTCACTAACATAAAATCAAATTTTCCCTTTGTTATTATTTTAAAGAATTTTCATTTTATAGAGCAAATCTTGAATTCAGTACGAAAACATAACAAACTGTGACATTTTACAGACTTTGAACGAAATTTTGAATTCTTATTTACCAAATCTTATACTTACTCGTATTTTTAAGATATTATAGCTAACTTAATCGAAAACACAAAATGCGATTAGATATTGTTTGCTTATCTTGTCGCGTATTTAATGATAAGATGAACTTTTTCGTTACTTTTTTCTTCTTTTTTTTGTAGGTAAACCATTTTAACGATATTTTATTGTACAGGAGATGAACGCAAAAACAGGTAATAACCTTCCAGATGTGGATTAGATATTCAATAACAAAGAGTATACATTTTCTTTTTTTGCCAAAGGTGGTACTATATTATGGAATATCATTTCTTATTATATACTTTCAATATCAACTAGAAAATCGGTATATAGAGGAAATTTTCTTCGGAAAATTGTTGAAAAAGATTTTGTAATAAACGCGTTGATATATAAATAGTTTTTTTTTCTTCTCTATTACCGGACGTTTTTGAAACTTCTACGACTACGCTATAGGAAGCAATTTCTATTCTTATCCTTTTTTTTTTGGTTGTTGAATGAAAACCATTTAATACTTTGGTAACGATTTCTATTGTCTGGTGGTCATATAATATATACTAAATGTTAACTATTCTAAATTTCCTTTTTGTAAACATGTAAGTGATAACATATTTGTTGTACTGTAAGTACAACTTGAGTACGCTGAAATTGATGTTCAGTATGTACAATATATAAAATTCTAGGTACTTTAATTATATCGTGTTGTTTTCTTTTGTGGTTTTTATAGTGTTGCAATGGTTTAAAATCAAGTAGAGTGTAGTAAAACATTTGTCGACAATTGTATTATACTAAATTCTTGACGACTAAATTTCTTGATATGAATATCTTAAGGCGTCGTATAAGAACAATATTATGAAGCACTTGATTTGAATGAAATGTAATGAATTTTCTATGTTACATTACTCTACGAACTTTATGGAATTTAAAACTAATAAATTTCAATTAAATAAGAATTTTTGTTTTTCTGTGCTGAAATTTTGAACATTATAAATTACACTTTTTTATAGGATGGTACTTTTTTGATTGAATATGTTTTAATGTTTTTTGTAGAAATAAGAGTTGTTTATAATTGGATTAAAATGAATAATTATTAAAAAAAAAAATGATGATAAAGTTATTTAATAAAAATTATAAATGACACAAAAGTCTGCAAATTATAAAAGTGAACAATTTATAAAAGAATGCCATTTATTAATTATAAACTTATGACATGAAATTGGTAAAAACAAAAAAATTAAATTAAAATAATTAAAAAGTATTTCTGTTAAAAATCTCTTTTCAAAAAATGTGAACATCTAAAAATTAATTTCGAAACTATTTCTTTTCATATATGTGGAAATTGAATTTATCAAAGGAAATTTGCTCAGTTTTTCTTTTTTTTGTTGTTAATTAATAATAAATAACTAATAACAAATAATAAAAAACATCAAATTTCCCGCTGCGAAAAGGTGAGCATTCATAAATTTTGTGGATTCTAATGTTAAAATTTTCTTAGAAATTTCAAATAATGAAAAAAATAATGTTTTCCTTTCGGGAGTTTGGATAACTTACAAGCATATATGGCAAACTATAACAAACATTGGGGGCGGAAAGAAAATCCAATTTTGACATTAACTAAAAGACATTATTTTTTTTTCAGTTTCTTAATATTCTAACAACTACAGTCGAACATTATATACTTATTATTCTGTCCTTGTTTAGTTAGCTAGTTGTGTACTGCACAATACACAATGAACTGGAACTTTATGGTACAAAGTCAAGTCACTTTGATTAATGGAATGTTATAGTCACGCCATATACGCGAATATACTTGATATAAGAAAGAAAATCCAGAGTTTTTCTTTTCATATTTATTTTATTTCACCAGTTTTTCTTTTTTTTTTTGTTCTTGTTCGTTTGTGACGAAAAGCATTTTTTCCAACATATCAAATTCAAACTGAAACTGTCTGACATGTTTACTATGTCCGGTATACAAAAAGAAAAAAACGTTATTAATGATATTGCATAAAACTTTATTACTATTAGTAATTTGATGATGTTTGAAAATTATAATAGCAATTAAAAATATTAATATTAAATATTAATTAAAACTTAATAAATATTTAAATATGAAATTTACAGTTACCGCAGATGATTGGAGCCGATTGGGGCATACTGAAATGAAGTTCGCAATATGGGTCGTATTTATGTCCTAAAACCTAAATAGTCATGATATCAAAAGGATTTCATCAAGAATTTTGTATAATTTGCAAAAATTATTTTCTAAATTATTTCAATAAACAAACTCTTCAAATAGGTCCTGACTTAATTCCATTTAAATACCTACTAAAAAATGTGAAAATCGTATTAAATTGAAATTCGAACAAATCATCGTATTGAATTCAATCAAATTCTTCCTAAACTCAATTTGATTGTATCCCAAATGTATTCCTCAATTTTATAATATTGTCTCTTCACCATCTTTCTATATTAACGAAAATTCTTTCTATATACAATATTTGAATATTTAAAGATAGTATTGTTCTCTTAAAATGTTTTCCCGCCCAACAAATTTTTCCTCCATAGGCCAGATTAAAAAAAAAGAAGAAAATCACTTTATTTGTGTGTTATTGAATTGTTTGAATGAGATTCTAATGAAGTTGTCCAAATAATAAAATTCTAACCCATAGAAAATTTGCCCAACGTATAGAAACAAGTGAAACATTCTTCGTTCTAATATTTGAATTGATTTTTATTGTTTTTCTTAGAATTTTTTACGTAATCGAATTTAATATGAATTTTGTGTAGAAAATCACCTTAAGAAATTTATGAGGTTACGTACAAGATTTTAATGAGTTTTCCGAAAATTTTATTCAATTGCATTCATCTGCAAAATTTCATTTCATTTTTTTCTTTCATTTTATAACAAAAAAAAAAATCATTTCCAAGCAATTAAATTCGAATTATTTTGTCGTTTTTCTTAATAATCTCTAGGAAGATAAAACGTTTAACCCTTATCTGCATAGATAGATAAGTTGAAGATTTCATGTTAAGAGAAATGTTGCGCTCAATAGAAAATTTCTTCCATTTGCATAATTGAAATCTTTGGCAACATGGTTGAAGTAGCGATCCTGGCTAATGGTGTACAATCCAATTTGTGGGAGATCAACTGATTGCTTTCGAATTTTCCATAGTATAGTGTTGAGGAAATGACAAGTGTTTGTTCTCTATGGCAGAAGATATATATATGTAGATACTATAATACTATAAACTCGCTTTAAGAGTCAACTACAGTTTACTAAGTTTACCAACAGTTAAGAGCCAAATTAAGTATAAAGTGTATGATGGGGGCTGATTCTTTTAAGATCTGCCGGTTGCACAAAATCTGTAGGACATGTGTTTTTCAATTGTTCAAATTATTTGCAGCTTTTTCATTATTTATGTAATATAAAATGACTTGTGATGATAAGGGTTAAAATCAAATTCCATTTTTTGTAATAAATGAAATTCTGAATAGTATAAGAATTTTTGATTATATTAAATATTGTGAATATCTTCAAATTTTGTTTCCATTTTTTATCGGTTGGTTGCATTTTAAATATAGTTAAGTAAATCACTAAGAAATAAGATACACTTCTCAAGGGATGTTACTGATTTCATTAGAGTAATTGTGATTTTGTTATACCAGACTACGATATTATGTCAATGTTAGAATCTTTATACCACGAAAATGCATCATTTGAAAAATAATAAATTTTCATGTATTCTGAAAATCGCTTTAGAGATTATACAAAGTTGTACAGATTTCAAATTTTCGAAAAGACAATGTATATAGAACATTAAATTAAAACATAAAACAAAAGCCAAAAGAATAACATCCTCTTTGGTATTATAATGAAAACGTAATTTCTTTTTCTTCCCATCTTTTTGACAACATTAGCTTAGCGTAACGGGTAATGATGCCTAACATAGCAATTAGAATTCACTCTCGTGTACATTTAATAGTATCTTATAAATTCTGATGATGTTCGCGGATTGTAATTTCTCCACAAAAAGAAGAAAAAAGAGCAAAAAAAAAGAAAAGAAAAGGAAAATAATATACCAAAAGGGAGAAATAAATACTCTACATAAGAATAATAATGTTATTTTCTTGACTTTTAATATTTCTTTAATTTTCTTGTCATTTTAAAACTATTCGAGTTGAATAGCAATAATACCAGATGGGATAATAGAAAAGATCTTTCAAGATATGCCATGTTCTTAGATGATGGTTTAATCATTTAAAAGTTAAGAGTGCTTTTCCTGTTTTTGTTTTCGTTTCGGTTAAGAATACTTGATTAAGATCTAAAAATTCCAAGAATGCTTTTTCTTTTACAAACAATTATAATATAAAAAGGATTATTTGTTTACGCAACGGATAATAGAATAATTTCTGTAATAAAGCAATTTTTCTTAAATTAATTCCAAGAGTATTTTGATAGAAGAAAATTCTATAATTTTCCTTTTGTTTTTCTTGTTCTAAAATAATAATATAAATGATTACAATGTCGCGTGTAATTTTAGGGATTGCGTAAGAAAAAACTAATCCGAATCTTAAGAATGGAATAATAATATCCGTGATCATAAGTCGGTCACGAAACTTGTAATTGTTGTTTGTAAATGCCAGTACTAAAAATACCTTTGGTTATCCTAGGACGGACTGGGGTGTTATTTTCTATTGGGCACTGCGAGTTTCCTCTTTCTAGAGTTTTTCTTTTCCATCATATCTAATAAATTAATGAAACAATTTTTGTCTCAGGTACCCAGAATCTTAATCGAAATATTATTAAATCTCTGTCATATTATTTAGGCGTTGAAGAAATTTTCGTACATGCACTTTCACCAGGCAGATCGGTTGGTTCTAATAAGGAAAATACCTGAGAACGAAAAGTCTGCAAAATGAATACCTGCGGTAACTAAAGTTGAATAAGCATTTTATCATAATGTGAACTACCAGCTCCAATAAGAAGTTCTATGACCAGACAGTCCATCACTGGTTATTCAAAACGTATTATTTAAGGATAATTTCTAAGGAATTACGCTACGCATTTCAAAAGGAAAACACAAATTATTTTAAGTGTAGAATTCTAAAAATTGCCAAACCATATTTCATAATATTTTTTTTTTCTTTAGGAAATTAGTTTGGAAGAAATTCACTCAAATTTTATATATTTTCCTTTCAAACAGACAAATAAGAAAAGATTTTTGGTGATAAAATTAAAAAGAAAAACCTTTTCGTTTTTGAAAAAAAAAAAAAAATTTCTCATTTTTCTTATGAAATATTTCCTTTTTAAGTTATTAATTGATTGAAACCTTGAAAAATTATATATAATTATAATTATTAAAATCTTATTGAAAGTAAAGTGTTTTAAAATATCAAAGATTTTTCCTATTTCCTTGGTAACTTTTCATATTTGAATTCTACACAGTAAATAGAAAAATCGAAAAAAAACACATTCTAATGATGGGATTAGTATTCCTATTATTATTAAAAATCCTTTGGAGATATTTAGTATTGGAAAAATAAAATATAGATCAATGGAATTTATCATTATTATTCATGATTGCTTCCTGAGATGTTCGTATACAAAAAAAAAAACACGAAAAACGAAGAAATACCCATTATTTGAATTTTTTTTAAAGCGCTTTTAAGTTATATGCGAAAGGAATCAGGTAATCAATTCCTTTTTGACAGGTGCCTAATGGGACAATATTCACAAAACGTTATAAAAATTGACATCTTGGAAAAAAAGCTCCGTCGTCGATGAACACCACCAAACTCTATCCATAAGAAGAAAAACGGAATTGTGAAAATCTCAATAAGGAAAAGAAGAAAGTCGAAGAAAGAAAATTTGGCAGTGATTGAAATGCTTTTAAGGGAAGAAATACACGTTTTTCTTTTTCAATAAAAAATATAAAAAAATTAATTTAACGAGTTCCACTTTGGTAAGCAATTTTCCAGTATTTCTTTTTTGCTTTTGGTCGTGGCTATTTCGATATTAGGCTAGAGATTTTTTTTTACCATTTTCCAAAAAATTTGTACATTATGAAAATTGAATTATTTCCTTAAATAATATTGATTTTTTAGCATTTGATTTTCTGTGTATTTTTATATCTTAATTCAATTACAAAATATATATATAAAAAAAAAACGATTCTAATTAATAAAAATAAATTTCTAGATGGTTGTAAATTTTCTTTTATACACGACTGAGCTTTGGGATAACTAAGTTAAATTTCAAGTGGAAATATTATGCTTAAATATAAAATTTTTAAGGAAAGGAATTTTCAAAGGAATTTCTTGCGTTTGTGTTAAAGGAAACAAGAACTGATTTTGGTAGTATGAAAAGGGAATTTTTTCCAGAAATTATTTTTTTACAAAAAAATCAAATTCATGCATAAATTCTGAACAATATTAAAGAAATTTACTCAAAGGGGCTGTAAATGTGCCCCTAAGAGCTATCTGACTAAAAGATGTGAACTCGGTAATTGAAATATGTTTAAAAGAAAATGCCAGATACAATAATCAATTCAGTTTTTTCGCCACTATTTTACTTAAACTACACACACAAATCAAATTATTTAATCGAAGCTTATTTAAAGTTATATTGCCCGGCTTGATTTAACATACCTGTCACAGGTATAGTATCTTTCTAATAAAATCCAAGAGAAATTGTCGTAAATATGACCCACAAAAAATGAATCTAACAGAAAATTATTATATCTCTAAAAATTTTAAAATCTAATATATCTCCAAGAAGCACAATGTTCCTCCAATGGAAAATATAAGACTATTCTAGAAAAACCATATATATCGTAAATATCATATATTTGTTAAAGCAATATTTTATCTCCAATGGATAAGTGGTATTCATAGGAGATGTATATTGGCTGTAATTTGGGTAATGAGAAATTTAAGCACGGAACATATGCACTATCAACTTTGGCAGACCAATTGTCGTAATATTAATTGGTTTGTACAGTCAAGTCCAGTCAACGTAGTTTGCGTTCGACCTGCGGTATATACATGTAGTTTACTGGTTTCGATTTTTTTCAGTCTATCTACGGTATAAATATTTCGTTTTAAATACAGTTAAAAAAAATGTTTATATAATTCAATTCATTTTTTAAAACAAGTAGTCCAATTTGTAACTATTTTTGTCGCAAAATGGAGCAAAATCTTTTGCTATATAAGTTTATTAGTGCGCAAAGTTCTCGGTACAGCATATATAACATTAGGGAGGCTAAAATTAATATCAATATTGAATATAATTCAGATATACATAACGATATAAATTAATCTCATACTTATGTAATAGCAATCTTGAATAGTACTGCCCATCAGATATAATTTCTTTTAAATCTTTTTTCGTTAAAATCATAATATTAAAAATGAAATGAAGGACATATAAGATCAAAATCAAATTCTAAAGTTTATATTACTATTTTTTTTTTTATTTCACTACGAACCAAAACCACCCACTTTTCATTACTATGATCGAAAATATTATAAGCTCATGTTTTAAAATGATGTTTATCATTAAAATTTAATAAGATCCAAAGACCTAACTTCATAATATTTGGTTATAGAATTCAAAACGCGTGCCTATTCGAAAAGAAACAAATACAAAGTAATGTTAAGTAATCAGATAATATTTTGAAAACGGACCCCCAAAAAGTAATATCATCCTAAAAAAAAGATAGTAATATATATGTACTTGTATATGTAGAGCAGATTTTATATCTAAAGATTTTCTGTTATTTTTTCCAGTATTTTCTAGAAGTCCTGGAGATTTGCTTGTCGTATCTATCAGCAGATGTTCTAAACTGCTTTAATGTTCCCAACTGTTAAACATCTCGTTTTCGGTTATTTTCTTTGCAGTTTTCTTTTCTTTTCTTTTTTTTTGATGAAAATTGAGATAATACTTAAAATATACATATTCTACCTGATGGGATATACTATAAAACGATATTAGTATATTACATTTTCGTTTTTCAATATTCGCGAATAATATACACTTGGAGAAACAAGTTAACGCGTTATAACCAAACGGTATTACCATCAACATCCAGAAGGTAGGTATTTTTTTTTTATATATGTATATAAAATTTCCGGAAAAAGTTTTTAATATGCAAACCAAGAATGTTATGCTTAATAGAGGGTGACAATTTGGTATTTTTCGTGTTTTGGATTCTTAAAAGAAATGTACGAATTCTAGTTAGAAGAAATATAAAAGTTTAACATTTCGTGATGATATTTTGCATAATTAAATGAATGTTCCCCCAAAAGAGGTTCTTTTTTATATGAAAATATATATTCATGTTTTCTTTGTATAATATTAAATTACTAATATCGAAAATTAATATCAATAAAATAAATTGAAATCAATTTTTGGTATTGAATTGTTAAAAAAATCTCATTTTTTGAAATTAAATTATTTTTGATATTATTGTGAAATTTCATGGGAAATTTCTTTTGAAAGGAATAGGGATGTAGTCATAGGACTATCCTTTGGAACGATAAAAAAAAAAAAAAACTTATATGTGTTTAGAAATTGTTACATATCTTATCAATTGTAAATGCTGTTTAGGATACGATCGTCAAATTATTTTCGACAGAAAAAATATTCTTTTTAGCAAATTTGAAAAGTCTATAGGTGTACGAATTACATGCTAAAGTAGGGTGGTAGACAAAATTGCCCAGCACACAAAAACGAAATAATAGAACGAAATAGGAAAAAAAAGAACGTCCATTGATATAAGGTTATCATTATTATTCAAGACACGTAAAAGTTACTCTTTAAGAAGGTAGATTTTTACCCTATAAGACTGACATTTTAGGAACACACTACATGCATATACCACTGTTGAACAACAATAAAGATTTCGGCATTCCATGTGATATACTCGTACTTATAATGTCTGTTTTTTTTTTCTTCCTTTTTGCTTTTTAGAGAAACTGAATATCCAATGCGATATAAAGAGGTAATCTATGGAAAAACGCGCCACCAACCATTCAGTATGCAAAGATTTACAAATCGCTGTCTAAAAATCCAATGTGATCTTTGCGTAAAAATTGCTTAGATTATATTATGTTTTTCTTTCATATATAAATAGAAAATATACGTACGTCGTCTGAATTGTACGAAAATACTTCAAATTGGATTGAATTTATTTTTTGAAAAAGCTGCTTATCCTTATTTCATAATAATGATGAAATATTCATAAAAAAACATCTCATATGTAAGCCAAGTCAATTATAAACTCATATGAATTTTATCTTCATGACGACATTAATTTGTATCATATTTAAAATTTTGGATAGTTTTTTTTTGTCCTCTTGTTATGATGCCACATACTATGTGTTGACACTGTCAAATGCACAGAGAAACTTTTATGAGTTCACCGGATTCTATACAGAATATTTAAAAATGAAATTATAAGTTGACGTATTTTTATTGGAATTTAATTTGCATACATTTTGTAGTAAATGATTCATAATTATGAAAATAATTAACTGTAAATATTTAATAATAGATTAAGGACTGTGTCACATATTTCAGAATTTCATTTGCGGAATTCAGTCGAGTTATATATAGAATAGATAGTTTTTTGACGTTGTATGATGTTTATGCCCTATGGTGGTACTACCAGAGGGTATACTAATTTTGTCACTCCATTTGTAACACATCGAAATAATCGTCGTAGAAAGGTTTTAAGGATATGGTTGTGTCGGGAATCAAAAGTTATATCGATTTATGCATGTCCGTACGTCCGTCCTTCCGTATACAAGATAGCTCAAAAACGCGTTATCCGATTTTCATGAAATTTACAATGTGAGTTGCTTATTTGGTATTGCATTTCAGCAAAATCGAACCAGGGGGAGCAAAGTTATAGAGGAAGAACCTGAGTAACCATAAAGTTTTGTCGTTTTTTTGTTTATGGATTTTAGGATTCAATTGGAAAATTAGTGAACCAATTTTGTTTAAATTATATAGGTTAACTACACAAATTGATGATACTATATTAAAATTTCAGTCACATCGGTCCAAGGATAATGGAGAAAGAAATAATCTTAGGAGAAAATAACCCTCATCATATAGTTTTTTTGATGTGATTTAATAACTAATGCACCTATTTGAATAAAATTTGTAGATTAGACTTATGCTGCCAGGGTTTAGGTTACCTGCAAACTAGAAGAAATTTTGAAAAGAAGAAATTAAGTAATGAAGAAAAAACCTTGAAATAATGTTAGTTTTGACAGTTTTTCTGTCCCATTTCTACCATAGGGCATCAAAAATCGGCTATAAGCAGATTTTAAGTTACTATATGTTTTTTAAATGAATTTGATTTGATTTGAATTTTACATTTCAAAAAGAGTTGTGAGAATGACATCTCAGATTGACAGTTATCCTTATCGGAAGTTCTATCATGCTTAAAAAATCAATAATGTGGAAACAAGTTCTTATTTTTACGGAAAGTATAATTCGAGCTATTGATATAATTATATTAAAATCGAAATTGTTGATTCGATATATAATTTAAAAATAAAATATTTATCATTCATTTAAATCAAAAATTAACTAACTAATTAATTCGTATACCATTTCTTCTCAACTATACACTTTCTGTTATAATTTATTATTCTCAGTAAAAAAAAAGCCAAAAAGCAATTATTAAACCTGGGATTGGCTAAGACTCGTATTTGAAGCACTGAACTTTAATTCCTTGATAGCCTGAGTAAAGAAATTTTTATTATTTGAAGACTTTTACATATTATGAATATGGATATATTACGTTTCATTTGTCAAGAAATTACTGTATGACAAAACTTGTTCCTACTAAAACTATTTAAATTTTGATTTTAAATTCATTTAATTTTTTTCATAATTTTAAATTAAATCTGAAATAAAATATTATATTTTGCTAGAGTTTTATTTTCTCATAAGTTTTATTGAAATTTTGAATTTCTGAGATATTTTATCAAAATCCATGGTTTTATACAATCTTATCTCATATAAAGGCTCGTCCATTATTCTCATATGAAATTCCATCAAGTTCAAGTTTATAATTTTTTACATGCTTTTTTATGTATGATGTAACATAAAAATGGCATCGCATTTTTCTCCTTGTAATATCATTTTTTACATAAAAAAAAATGAGAGTAAAATACTTTTGACAGAGAAGAAATGCTCATATAAAACTATGCAAATTAGTAGTAATCGCAATTTGTATTCTAAGTTTAACATGAAAAATCTAAACCCAAATGGATTAGTCGAAAAAAGGTATAGTTTTCATAATATTTCAATGTACAAAAGTTTCCTACATTTTTCTGCAAAAAAAAAGTTGCCATAACTATTTCAAATTTGAATAAAATTATATGATATGATAGCTTTTCTATACTTAATATTTCAAATTTAATTTTATGATAAAATATGAGAGATAGAAAAATTTCTTATCTAAAGAAAGTAAAGTATTGAAGCAGTAGAGAATAAAATATAAGGAAAGAGGAAATTAAATGTGAATAACCGAGGCCAATTCCTACCGACCACTTCCTACGTCTGGCGTCAACTGGACTACTGAACACTGTGATAATGTATATTCCTTGTCCTCTTATATTAATTGAGTATTGGTTATTACTATATTTTTGAACGTTTTAAACAAAATTGTATCTAAAGGTACGGTTTCGCTGGGAGCTGTTGCAGCCGTTTAACAGCTAGTTATTGTAAAATCTTAGTGCGGAATTAAATATAAAATAATAATGGATTTCTTGAAAATTTTATTTATTGAACAGGAGGATGAAGAGAAATTTCTAAATTTATTCACTATTGAATAAAGGCAGCCTATAAATACTATTTTTAAATCCCGTGAAGAAGAAGGATGCTTTAATCTATTTATAAATGGTCAATTAAATACATCTGGTGAATATTTTAGACTGAACCGAATAAATATTTCAAATTGTAAAAGAAGATTTAATTAAAAACATTTCAAATGCTGAAACAAATCCGATTAAAAATTTATTCACTTCAATTCTATTCAAACGAACAGCTTCGATAGCAATGTTAGGACTGGTTCAAAAGCAGTCGAATGGCAACAGCTAGCTGTTGACAGCCGGCGATGAGCTGTCGAACAGCGTGAACGAAACCACTCACACGGTTCTACCATAAGAAGAGTCACTTTCAACGGCCGCCGTCAACAGCAGACAGCCAGCGGCCGCCGTCAACAGCTCCCAGCGAAACCGTACCATAAAATATAATAGAAAACTTACACATTTACATATGTACATTTCTGTATTCAATTTTGTCTAAATAAGTCCACGATATTTAGTATACATAGAAAAGCGACGAGAGAGATACACACCGGCATTACGAAAACCGTCAATTAGTTATCTCCCATATAATATTCCTGTTGAATTTCTTTGACTACAATATTGACTTATACTTTCCATGGAAGTATGTATAAGAAAGTATAAATTCAAAACTAGTTTAATAAAACATATTTTTGTGAATGGATTAAAATTCTGAATTCAGACGAATATATTACTTCTTTTTTCGTGTTTTAAATAGTTTCCTTCTTTTGAGTGAGTATGTTTAATATTTACATAGAATAGAAATCACATTTTTATTTTTTGAAGATTTACAAAAATTTCAGAAAAATTATTCATTTTTTAATTAAATTTTTCTGTTCTCTTAAAATTCTCAATATGTTCAAGTATTATTAATAGGGAAATAATATTGTAGCATGTTTTTTTTATTCCTTAAACAGTATTTCTTTTTCTTTTCCAACTGAAAATATTTGCATGGAAATATTTGATTTTCTTTAAAAAAGGAAAAAGCTTTTGAAGTTTTTTTTTTTTTTGCATAAAAATAAGAAGAAAATTCCATTTATATTTACGAAAAGAATGAGATTTTCAGTTATTAATCTGGTCGGCTCCACAAATTCGAATCCATGTACCATTAATGTCATGAAATTCCATAAAGAAAAAAACTTTTATATCATTATGAATATTTTTTAGAACTGAAATTCTTTTGTTTTTTAAAATAACACCAATAAAGCCTTCTTTCAAAAGACATTATTCTTTTTAATTTGAATAATATTATTTATTTTCGATTTTTCTTTTTTCAAAAATAAGACAATTAAAAACTAAAACTTTTAACATTAAAAAAAAATTCATGGAATTTAATCAATATAATAAAATTGATATTATGACCAATCTGAAACGTTTAATTCATCAATTCCAATTCATATTGGTTTATAATTTTGACTCTTAAAACCAAATTTCAATTGTTTTGAATGCCTCGTTCTTCAATATTTATTCAAAATACCGGAACAATTATAAAATTCAAAGCTCCAGTGTATTTCCGGGTTATCCATCAAAGTTTCTATAAAAGGGAACATAAAATAAACAAATAAGCACACACACACACATCTCTTATACGACATTGTATTTGTTCATCCTGATATTATGTCCTGTGGGAATAAAAAAAATAAGACTAACGACCGAACAACAATATAGAATAACTTCATTTATCCGTTTGTCTCGACTATTTGGCGGCATTCTGTTTCATTTGCAATTCCAAACCCAGTAGAAAAATAAATAGAAGCTTGAAGCTGGAAATCGAACGGCAAAACAGAAGGACGTAAAATTGCTTGTACATGTGAAGAAGTTTTATGCCCTTTCGGGGACAAAATATCAATTTTCAGACAACACAGGGCAGGCCATTTTAGTGTCGGTTGTTTGTACATTCTGAGAACTCTCATCTAGCCCAAACCCTTTTTTTTTTATTATTACTACGTTTTACTAAAGGTTTATACATAGTTTTTACTTTTCTTTATGATTTTATGGGCGCTAAAAGGGACAACAAATCTTTAGTTGTCTCATATCTGTATGTCGTTGAAAATGTGTATTTCTCACTTGGTTCTGTTTAATTTCATACATTGCAGGCAGGCAGGAATTCTCATTTGACAATTAAAAGTGAAACCCATGTACATAAGGGACAAACATATAGGATTCAGTTTTGATAAGACTATGTACGGATGCCTTTTTATGTACATAAAGGGTTACAATTCAAATAAAATAAGAGTTGTGATTTGCCTTTGTTTTGTATCCCTTTTGTCTTTATGATTCGTGTTGTTAGGTCATTCGCTTAAAAAAAAAAAAGACAAAAACTTTACAATATAAAGCTTTTGTAGAGAAATGACGGCAATGATGGCGATGATGATGAAGATGGTTGTATGTACATACTTTTGAGAGTGATTCTTAGATGAAAGCTAAAAAAGGTAAAGTGTTCAAGTTGTTTTTCTCTTGAGGATAGAACAAAAAGCGGATCCAGACACAAAAGGATAAATATAAGAACATACTTTTTGTAAATTGCATTTTATTCATTCATTTATTGTTGTTTTTAGCTCTTCAATTTCAAGATGAACAACTTTTAAGAAATTTATAATTATGAGAATCTTGAATAAATTAGTTAGTTCTTTATAAGAACTTCAAAGCTTATTTAAATGCTTTTGAAACACTACAAAAAACATATATTTATTAATATTTAAAGTTTTCTCGGGAAAATCTAATTAACTGTAAAGTTTAATTTTAATAATTAATTCTTAATCAAAATTAAAACCAAATATAGCGTAGTAAGATTTATTAGTTGAAGAAAAAAAAAGTTCACAACGAAGAAAAGGATTGGTTCTAGTGTTCAATATTTTTAAGAAAAAATAAATAAAATTCCAACTAAAAGACGAATGATATTAGATTTAATTTTCGAATTTATTTTAGTTTCAAAAGTTGGTTAACATTTAATAAACAATTTTATTTAATTAAATTTTAAAGATACGAAGAACTTTTTACAATTTCCTTTGGGAAATTTATCATGAAAGACAATAAAAGGTGATGTAAATGTAATTTAACGGGGTATACGAACTCTAACATATATTTAATTACATATCCCTGTACTTTTGAGAACTATATTTCATTAAAAGTTTGTTAACGTCTATGCTAAAAAGTTGTACGGCCTTTAAATTGATTACTGTTTTAAATAATATTTTATTTATAAGTAATTTTAGAACTTACGTAAAGAAGAGCTCTTTAACATTTTCGGAAATGTTTTAGACAAAAATTTCATTTCAATATTTAATTAATATTTTAAAAACAAACCACTTAATTTTCCTACATATTAAGTTAAATTCAGTTCCATATGCCGGATTTTACATAGAAAATTTTTAATGCATTTTTAAATTTTACCAGTAATAAAAAAGTTATAAGTTAAAATATGGAAAGATAGCCTAACACGCAACCTCACGAACAGCATTTCAAAAGTGGTTGATTCGGATAAACATGTATTTCCATTGAAAGCCTTTATTCATTAGGCATTCAGTAATTTGATTTCAGTTTTAAACTGGGTCTAAGATTTTGTTGTTTAATTAATATTTACAAAATCATTCAGATTGAAAGAAAACGGCAGTACCCTTTGTTGCCATCCTGTACCTTAGCAGAGTTTACAAAAGTAAAAATAATTAAATTAATAGCAAAGTTTATGTTACAAATCGTTCGGTGCCAAGGTACTATCCTCTTAATCACGGAAAACTTTAAGAAAAGTTAGTTGGATGCTCTTAAGAAGCCGCTATACCAGAAATAAGAAGAGAATTAATATAATTTCCAAACATCTCGTTAGTATTCAACCATAATTAGAAGAAAATATACGAAATCATGTTATCAAATCAAATATTTTGCGTTTATAATTTTAATTTGTGTTAATGAAAGTTTTCTAAGCTTTTTTTCTACAAAAAAGTTAAATTTATTAACTTTTAATTTCATCGTTTCTTTTCTTCTCCAGAATTATTAATAAATGAAAGGATTTTGAAAGGTGAAGCAATTAATCTTAATTTAAGATTTTATGGGCTAGAATCAACCAACCAATGAATTAAAAAAAAAAAACAATAACAATTTCGAAACTTTATCAAATAAGAAAATTTTCGTCGGTATAGAAAGATTTTGAACTAAGTACATTTTATCCAATTAAGCTGTCAATCATGTCAACATGGGATATAATTTTGAGCTTATGCAAATACAATATATTATGCTCTGAAGGAGACCGCCCTTAGAACGCGTCTAAAATAAGAAATTTTATTAGATATTTTTTCCCTGGATTTAGTAATTTATATTATAATGTAATTTTATGCAAAAGAAATGTATGTTCCATATGCGAAATGGTTATGAAATATTGTTTAACGAATTTGTATATTAAAATATCATTAATTCAGAAAAAAAAAATATTAAAGCTATTTTAAATATTAAAACAATTTTTAAGAAAGTAAATGTCTATTGTACAAATAGAAGAAATTTAGAAAATTTAAATAACTAAAGTTCTAACAAACCTTTGTCATGAAATGTCACATAGAAACCCAACTGGATAATTACTAATGTCACAAAGGTGTTATAATTTTGAAAACCATTTTCTAATGTTTTTCAGCTAAATAGTATATTAATATCTTTTTATATCCTTTTTCATATAACTCGCAGCCAAATTCTCACTAGAAATGTGTATGACATATTTTGATAGAAATCCCTTGTAAAATGGATTAAAGCTTTATATATATTATAGAAACTATTCCAAGTTTCTTCTAAAAAAAAAAACATTCCTCTTAGGATAAAGATTAATAAATTTCATAGCACTCTCAATGAAATCTACTAAATCTCTGAAATTTAATTAAGTAAATTCTAATCTACTTAGCAAATCCCAGATTTAAAGATTCTTTTAACTTTTATTTCCGAAAAATCATTTATTATTAAGAATTTTATTAAAAGGAAATCTGATATTCTGTGTTTCTTAAACTTAAAAATATCTTTACATCTTTTTGATCTAAAAAAAATGGTTTTATATAAAATTCTATTTAATCGCATTTTGCTTATTGTACCCCAAAAAATACATATATATATATTATATATGCGAATATATGATTTATGAAAATGGAAACCAGAAAAGATATTTTCCAAAAAATCTAGCATAGAAAAAGGACTATGTTTATTTTATTTTTGGTGTATCTTGTAAGGAATTCATTCATCTTATTGTACAAAATTGGCAAACTCTTGTGATACATACTGACATTAATAAATGTCTTCTTCACTTCCTGATGTTAATATAATTTATCTTCATTTAAAAAATAAGAAAAATCAAAGGAAAACAGTAAGAAAAATTATAAAGGATACTTGCTGGTAAACATAGATCTGGGTTAGAATATTTCTTATAAATATAACAGTTTAATGTTAAGTGTTGTGACAAACATTTTATCTATTTAGTCCGGGTTCCTTTTGTCCATTTAGAATGAACTACACGGCGGGAATAGATAAACGTTTTTATATGCGTAATTAAATTGGTTTTTATTCTATTATGAAAGGACCCTTTAATGAAATATGAACTTGAAGGTTTCATTGAATATTATTAAAATGTTATTTTTGTATAATATTCTTGAAATTTTAAATTTAAGGACTTAGAATATTACCAGCTAAACGATTAATCCCAACCATATCAGACTGACTAAAAATGACAAATATTTATATCAGAGGATAAATTTTAACGCACTGTATATCTACAATGGATGCAAACAACTTTCCAAACATATTTAAATTTACTTACGGGAATTGAATTTAGTGGCAACTTTTATTTTAAATTGTATAGGTTTTTTTTTCAAATATGGATGAGAAATTGGAAATTACTATCATTTGAATTGTTTTCTTGAGAATGTGCGAAGGTAGTGTGCAATCAAGAACATAATTTGTACTATACATTTAAGTAATCAGCTGAAGGACAATAATTACCAAAGAATAACACCGGGGAATATAGGTCATAAATATTCTCTGCACAGTAATATATCCATACTCATAACCACGAACCTGCATGCCTAAATTGGATCAGTAATTCACACCGACGCATTCAATGTTCTCAGAGCCTGATATTAGCAAACTTCCTCAAGAAAATGGCGAAATTTTATGGATACAAAAACCAAAACAATTTTCAAACTGTCGGACAGTTTTTCTTTATGTGCCAGCATAATCGGCTTCAATTGAACGATTGTATATAAATTGCGAAATCAAATCGGTGTTGAAAAGGCTGTAAAACTTGGAAAACATTATTCGAAAGATTTACATTAATTTAATAATTGGTAATCTTTCTTAAAGTAATTAAATTAATGTTATATTTTAGCAAAAGCGATCAAATGTGAAAAAATAGTCTTGAAATTTGATTAAATAAAATATATATTAGAATTCTTGAATTAGCGCTATTTTATGTATCAATAATTTCATTAGTGATATTTATGACATTTAAATTTTTTAACGACGTTGCAAAAAAATTGTGGGATAATATCCAATTTTATTTAAATAATTTTTATAAGATGAAATCTTCATTTGAATCACAAAATAAAGCCGTATAAAATTCATAACAATAATTCCTGTAGAAATTATAGAAATTGTTTCCACTCAGCTGAAGAAAATCTACTTTATTATTAGTAAAAATTATATTTCATCATGTAAACTTAGTTAATTTTATTTTAAAATAAGAAGGCTTCTAATTTAATAAATTTTCATTCAATTTTGTTTAATCACCAAGAAAAGTTTCATTTTTACGCATTTCAGATTTCTCATTCAATCGGTACCTTGGGTAACATTTTGGTCCTTCGCAAGCCAGATTTCAGTAAATCAGTCAATATATTGAATGAGAAATACATTTATCGAAACTCTTTTCACGGTTCGGTTCGGTTAAAAGTTCGCAAAACAATTTAGTCACGTCTTACGTATTACGTCGGAACAGTTTACGGTTTTTGTCATTAGTGCTGAAATAGTGCATTGTGGTGAAAATAACTATAAAAGAAATATTCTTAATTCACACAGTTCCGCGTAAAATGGCCGAATTAAAAACCAAACGTAAAATCATTAAATGCCAGTTAACACGCATTGAAACGTATGTGAACGAGTTAAACATAAGTGAAGCGGTGTTAGAAGTGTTAGAAGAAAGATCTGCAAGAATCGATGAATTATTTGCAGAATTTAACGAAGTTCAGCTAAGAATCGAGTCCGAATTAGGTGAAGAAGAAAACACAACTCTAGAAGAATCACAAAGAATTGAGGTGGAAAACAAATATTTCAATGTAAAAGGAATATTGAAAAAATACATAAAGGTTTTGACCAAGGAATCATCTGAGAGTGACTTCAATAATTCATCAGACTCAAAGAATGTGGGATCTGAAAGTAATATTGGACATTTAGAACAGGCAGTAAAGGCACTGATGGAACATCAAACAGTTCTTGCCTCTTTAGTCAACAAGTTTTCGGATTCAAATAAAGGTACTCTTATTCCTCCAACTGTTTCAACCAATCATCTTCCAGGATTCAGGTTACAACCAATAGAAATTCCACGATTTAACGGTTGTTATAGAGATTGGCCAGAATTCCATGATTTGTATAAAAATCTTATACATAATAACACTAAAATCTCAGCTTGTGAAAAGTTACAATATCTAAAACGAGCTTTAGTTGGCAATGCACAGGGAATTCTGAAAAACGTATGCATAAGTGATGCAAATTATGATCAAGCTTATGAAGAACTTGTTGAAACCTTCGACAAGAAAGACATCATCATAGAATCGCACCTTCAACTCATCATAGAACAACCAAAGCTTACTTCCTCAAACGCAGATGGGCTACGATCATTATGCAATACTATCAATGAATCAGTGAGGACATTAAAGGCTATTAATGTACCTACAGAACATTGGGATCATTGGTTAAATTATATTCTGTCATCCAAGTTAGACAACGAATCAAGAACATTATGGCGTCGAGAATTAAGTGGAAAAAGCAACAATTAAGAAACGAAATTCGCTGAATTAATTACATTTATTAACAATCGCATCTATGAATTAACAGCTAATCAAGACATTTCTGAAAAAAAGGTAAACAATAAGAACTCAAACACAGCACGATCACGGAAATTTGTACATTCAGCATCGATAGTATCTTGTATACGGTGTCAAGGTAATCATTTTATGTATAGTTGTCCTACTTTTCTTAATTTAACACCAGAAGCTCGTAAGGAATTTATAATCGAAAAGCAACTTTGTCTTAACTGCTTGAAAGGCAAACATTCAGTCAAGACATGCTATTCTAAATCTTCTTGTAAATATTGCAAGCGAAGACATCATTCTCTTTTACATGAAAATTATCAAAGCAATTCAAATACGGTAGAAGATCCAATTAAGACTACTTCAAACAACAACGTTTCTACAATTATATCAAACGCAGCACAAGTACAATTACAATGTACCACTATCTTACCAACTGCCTTAATATTAATAAAGGACATGCAGAGTTCTTCTAGATACTGGTTCGCAAGTTACTCTTATTTCAGAAGCATGCATACAAAGACTGGGTTTGAAACGCTCGCATTCACATCTTCCTATTAACGGAATTGGTTCATCGGAACCAAATTATACCAGAGGTGCAGTCAACATTGACTTACGATCAAGATTCAACAATTTTCAAGTTTCAACTCAAGCATTTATTCTAAAAAAGATCACAGCGGATATTCCTTCAATTCAATCACTTCCTACTAATTTATTAAAGGGTTTGAATTTAGCAGATCCGCTATATTCAACTCCTAATAAAATTGACATATTATTAGGTTGCGATATTGTGTTTCAAGTATTGCAGATTTTCCCATGGCTCAAGAAATTTTGTTTGGTTGGGTACTATGCGGCAAATATTATATTGAAAGAAATAAAGAACAACTTAGTTTACACTGCACGACAAGCATTGACGAATTATTAAAGCAATTTTGGGAAGTAGAAGATTTGAAAATTGATATATTACCGACATGAAGAACAACAAATTGAAGAACATTATGAGAGTACCCATTTCAGAAATTCTGAAGGTCGATATGTTGTACGTCTACCTTTTAACAACAGAAGGAATTTTCGGTCTTTGGGAACTTCAAGGAAATTTGCAGAAACTAGATTTAATCACATGGAACGAAGATTTGAAAAAATGAAAAACTTAAGACAGGTTATAGCGAGTTCATGGATGAATATTTACAACTTAATCATAGGGTGAAAGTATCTAAATATGTTCCAGAAAATGAATGCTTCTATTTGCCCCATCATGCTATTATTAAGGAAACTAGTTCTACCACAAAGTTACGCGTTGTTTTTGATGGTTCGAGAAAAAGTAGTTCCGGTGCATCTTTAAATGAACTGTTGTTGGTTGGACCAACAATCCAACGAGATATTTGGAGTTTGTTATCAAATTTTCGTAAATTTTACATTACATATACTGCCGATATTGCCAAAATGTATCGTCAGATTCTTATTAATCGAAATGACACTCCATATCAACGAATTCTTTGGCGGAATTGTGTTTCGGATCCTATTGAAGAATTCGAATTAACCACCGTTACTTATGGTACTTCAAGTGCACCATATTTAGCGATCCGAACATTAAAACAACTCTCCATTGATGAAGGTGAACGTTTCAAGGTAGGTGCCAAGAATTTATTAGAAAATTTTTACGCTGACGACTTTTTGGGTGGAAGTCATACCTTAGAAGAAGCGTTGATAGTCAAAGAAGAATTAAGTGCACTACTTTCAATGGGTGGATTTGATCTTCGCAAATGGTCTTCAAATTCAGAAGAATTCATTGCAACCGTAGAAGAAGATCATCGTGAAGTTTCATATCCTCTCTCACTTGAACCAGATGCTACAATCAAGACGTTAGGATTAAAATGGCATCCAGCTTTCGACTCCTATACATACGAAGTTAATATTGAATCTGAACAGGAGAAGTGTACAAAACGCTCTATTCTTTCAGAAATTTCAAAATTATATGATCCGTTAGGGCTATTATCACCTTGCATAGTAGTCGGTAAAATTATATTACAACAGATATGGGTTGCTGGTAATGATTGGGACGACAATCTACCAACAGCTATTGTCACGAAATATCAACAGTATCGGAACGACTTAAATTCATTGCGTGCACTACGTATACCTTGGTTGTTGTACATTACTAAAACTTCACATCTTCAATTGTGTGGCTTCTCAGATGCTTCTGAGAATGCATATGCTGCAGTAGTTTACTTACGGACGATGAATCAAGATCAAACTCACATCAATATTATTGCATCAAAAACAAGAGTAGCGCCAATTCAACAAATATCTTTGCCGAGATTGGAATTATGTGCAGCACATCTTTTATCAAGACTAATTTTCAAAATAAAGATTGCATTTAATTTTGATTCCATTGATACAATAGCATTTACAGACTCGACAATAGTTTTAGCCTGGTTACAAGAAATCCCGAGAAGATGGAAGACATTTATTGCCAATAGAACATCATACATTTTATCAGTACTACCATCTCAGCACTGGAGACACGTAAAGTCTTTCGAGAATCCAGCAGATTGTGCATCAAGGGGATTACTTCCAAAGGAAATATTAAACTTTGACTTATGGTGGAATGGACCATCTTTTTTACGGGACAGAAATTTCAATACAGTCAATTCAGGATCTTCAAATTTAAAACCTGATTTGGAAAGAAAAATTGTTAGTCTTCATATGACCGCAGAACATTCAAATGAAAACACCAATATTATATCTATTTTACTTGCTCGTTATTCAACTTTAACACAACTTCAAAGAACAATTGCTTGGATTTTTCGCTTTATTACGTGTTGTAAACCAAATACAAGAAAACAAGTACACGAAAGGTTTTTGAAGGCACCAGAACTTCAAAATGCACTGCATACGATTATCAAATTTACGCAAGCTACATAATATTACGAGGACTTAGAAATGCTACACAAGGGGAAAGCTCTACTGCCTAAAAGCAAATTAATTTCTCTCAACCCTTTCTTGGACGAACTCGGAATTTTACGTCTAGGTGGTCGAATACAAATGGCAAATATTAGTCACAACCAAAAACATCCAATTATTGTACCGAAGAATATGAAACTAGCAGAACTTATAATATACGACACACACATCAAATATCTTCATGCAGGTCAACAATTAATGTTAAACATCATTCATTTAAAATACTGGATAATTGGATGTAAAAACGAAGTACGCAAATGTATTCAAAAATGTACACGGTGTATTCGCTATCGAGCTGAAGGTGGTAACCAGCAAATTGGTAATCTACCAGGTTACAGATTACAACCATGTCGTCCATTTACCAACACTGGAACAGATTATGCTGGTCCATTTCAGATACGAACTTGGAATGGTCGTGGTGCTAAACAACTGAAGGCATACATAGCGCTATTTATTTGTTTGGCTACAAGAGCTTTACATCTTGAAATCGTTTCTGACTTATCTACAGGCGCATTTCTAGCAGCTTTAAATCGCTTCATGGGTCGCAGAGGCCGTTGTTTAAATATATACAGTGACAACGGTAGCAATTTTGTCGGTGCTGCTAGGAAAATCACAGAATTTCAAAGGTTTTTGATGCAGAATTGCGGGCTAATATCAAAGGAACTTCACGATAATGAAATTACATGGCATTTCATTCCTGCATGTTCACCACACTTTGGTGGAATTTGGGAAGCTGGGGAAAAGTCGGTAAAATACCACATCAAACGAGTTCTAGACATGGAAGCTCTAACACCAGGTCACTTTCTTACGCAAGGTCCTTTACTTTTACCACCGCAAGAAAATTTAGGCGATGAAAATATATCGTATTCATCACGATGGCAACACTTGCAGCGCCTTGAACAACAATTTTGGAAAAGATGGAGTTTAGAATATATGTGTACCTTCAAAAACGCAAAAAATGGGCGATTAGGAAAGTTAATATGAAGATTAATGATCTCGTATTAATTAAAGAAGATAATCTACCTCCATCTAGATGGTTAATGGGTCGCATTGCGAAGGTTATATCTGGTAAGGATGGCTTAGTACGAGTGGCAAGTGTTCGGACAAAGAACGGCGTCTTGGATCGGCCGATTCATAAATTATGTATTTTACTTTCTTCAGAATAACGAATATTAATATAATTTTTTTGCAACATTTGAAATCAGTGTTTCAAGGTGGGCGGGATGTTTCCACTCAGCTGAAGAAAATCTACTTTATTATTAGTAAAAATTATATTTCATCATGTAAACTTAGTTAATTTTATTTTAAAATAAGAAGGCTTCTAATTTAATAAATTTTCATTCAATTTTGTTTAATCACCAAGAAAAGTTTCATTTTTACGCATTTCAGATTTCTCATTCAATCGGTACCTTGGGTAACAGAAATAATTTTCCAATTTATCAAGGATTATCGTATTGAACTTCCTATCATAACTTCTTTGAAAAAGTGAAGTAATACACTCCTTTTGATAGGTATTCTGAAAATAAAGTGTTCTACCTAGTTGTTAACTACGCGTATTTACTTTAGATTGAAAATCGATCTAAATCCCAATACTAAAAAAGCCTCGCCGACTCTGTAGTAACGGTATAACTTGAATCGTTTTCTACATTGCTGTTGTCCTAAATGCATCGTAAAATGAAAATCATGTGGGAAATAAAAGTCTCTAAAAGACTTTTAGCAATTTTCAGTTAATTTTTCTCATACAAAAAACCATCAAAAAACATCCTTTTTTTATATCGATTTTAATACAAAAATGCATTACTGTTTCTAATAGAATGAGAAGACCCGATCGTAAATCGGTTTTTTTTTAAATGGGAACGATATAAAATGTTAACTTTCAAGGAGGCTTTTGTCATCATCATCATCTCATAATATTTCTTGCAAGATGGTATACTATATTATTGTATCGAACTTTTATGAGTCCCTTCGGGTAGATTTTATAAAAAGTTTCTCTATAGGTACATGTCTATATATATTTTATATATGTATATATTTTTTTTTTTTTGTAATTTTATATGAAATACCATACGTTGACTTCGTTCGATTTCAATAAGCTAAGTGCTTGCGAACATTTCGTTAAGATATGAGCTTCAAAACATACACCTTTAAAGGCCTTTCTCAAGCAACTTATTTTATTTTCCATAGAAAATATTTAAAGAGAAAACTTTATTGTTTGTTTTTCTTTTAAATTAAGCAGAAATTATTTGAATTCTGAAACTTAAAGTTGTTATTTTTCCTGAAAAACTGAAACTTTTAAATTGAAATAAAACGTAATATATATTGAATATTATTCTTGTAATATTTTACTAATTCTAATGTTTGTTTGTTGTTTGTTTATATAGAAAAATCTTGTCATAATGAAAATAGGAAACTTCTCTACAAGTCTTTTATGTTATTTTTTTTGTTTTAATTTCTATATCATTATCACAAAATAAAAGCAAAAATATATAAAACAATTCTTTTGATACGTTTTCTTAATGTTACAAGAATGAATTGAGTTTGTCATGTAGAAGAAGTTTAGAATTTTCTTGAGGCTTTTGAATGGATATCAATTTCTTTAAAAAAAAAAAAAAAAAAATGAAAACCAAGAGAACAAAATCATTTTCAAGAATTGAAATTTGAAACCAAGAAATTTTTGTAATATTTTTATGCGAAGAAAGGAAAATCAGGAAAATTCTCGTCCTTTCTTTAAAATAAAATATTGGGTTTTTGGAAATTTAAATATCTCTCATATTTCAAAAGAAATCATAGAAAGTTTTTAACATCTTATTTTTGATTCTCATTTTCTTATACCTTGGTATACCAAAGTGTATTGTAATCGCGAAAAAAATTCGAGACCCGGTTTTCAACGGAGACATATGTTTTTAAGGTTTCCCAATCCGAATTGATTATTTTCGAGATGATAGCTGTGTATCTGTGTGACTGTATACATTTCTTTTAGGCGCCACAATGACTTGTGAACGAATTGTTAGACTGGTGTAGAGATGTATTGTACTGGAAGGAAAAACTGGTTACTATTTAAACGGAAAAGCGCCTGCGAAAATTGAGGTAGAATTTTTCTACCATATTTCAATTAATTAATTCAATTAAATCCTTTATACTATATAGTTATTCTGTAAGAAAATTATATTTGAAATATTGTGCATGAAATAGTTTTGTGGCTTGGAGTACCAGGTATTTTGTTTTAACTATTTTTGAATGTTTATTTTTTCTACAAATAAAATTGTATCATAAAATTGTTGATTTAAAAAGTTCTTTTTTTTTGCTAAAGATATTTTAAGAATATTTTGAAAACAATTGCAAAATATTTCTTTAGATAAAACAACGATTAGAAACGTTTCTCTTGTGCGAAATTTCCAGAAACAAAATCTTCGTTATGCTCATTAAAATTTTTAACAAGACTTTCATCTCTAATTAATGGAGATATTAATACATACATACCTTAACAACTTACTAACTTTAATGTAAAATAATGAAGAAATATACTTAAAAAATATTGTTTATTTTGTACGAAAGTTTAACAGAAATTCTACAGAAAAACTTCTAACAAGAGCTTAACTAAATAAATAAATAAATAAATAAGGACGTAGAGAAAATTTTGACGAACATTTAAACTAAACACCATTAAATTTAATTTCACCTTATCACTATTTTGAATTTATTGACGTACTACTTCAGATCCAACTGGTCGTAAAAGGGACTCAGCTGCTGCACGTAATTTTTCCGATACTAAATGGGCGATATGAGGTGTTCGTTTCCAAACAAATTCTCTGGTTCGATCATGATTATCAGGACTATCAACTTGTACCTGAAAAGAAAACAATTTAAATATGATTTTATAAAACCAGGTAAAAGGAAATTAAAATTTAGTATTCCTTTCGTACCTGTTTTGGTTGTTGAACTTTAATCGAAACCAATGTGGCAGCTCCATTAAGAACACGTAAATTAATTCTTCCCATCATTTCATTTGTTCGGGCTGTGGCACTTTTAATATTACGTACTGTACCACGTTTAAAAGATTTCTCAACTTTCAACGTTAACGGACCCAATGTGAATTTTGCTTTTACCGTTGAATTATTACCAACTGGCATCACACGTACATTACCGACACGTTTTAATGATGATAGACCATAAAGTGTACCTTCAGCCTTTCGAGATTTCTCATTCGGATTATTTTGTGGAGATTTTAATTTGGTTGATTTAACCTTATTAGATGTTTTCTTATTGGCTATTTTATTTCCACGAATTTTTTGTTGAGTTGCTGATGCTGGAGTTTGTGAGGATGATGTTATAAATTTTTGCGGTATACCATGTTGTCCAATTTTTGATTCCATCATATTATTGGATTTTGTTTCAATTTTATCAGAATTTAAATTTAAATCTTTTGAACGTCTTCTATTTTTTTTTGCTGGTGATTTCCTATTGAAAATTAATATTTTAATATTTAAAAATTATTTTTCAATAATTACATAATCAAGAAAAAGAAACCTTCGTTTTCCATTGCTATTTTTTGATTTAGATTGTTGTGCATTTACTAATCTAACTCGGACTGGATCGTAAGATGTTTTTAAAATTTTATTGATTCTATTAAAAATTCCATCAACAAATCGATTATATCGACCTGTTAGAGCTTCGGGAATTGCATTTTCGTCTTCTAATGAACCTAAATGTCATAAATTTTATATGAATTATTATTTTCCTAAAATGCAAAAATTAGATTAATTTCCAACAAACTATAATTTTAGTAATGTCTAATTTAAAATTGATTTCGACTAAAATTGTCAAACTCCTTCTCTTGAAACAGGCTGTAAGTTGTTAATTTTTTGTCAATCAGTTACAAAATGGTTATGATTTGGGTACGGAATAGTTGATTAGTCAATAATAATAAACTAGTTGAATCCGGTTTGGGTATGTTATTTGATTAGGCCGCAGAGTTATATTAACTAGAGATATTAATTTTCTATCTCACGTGGGCCGACAGAGGGGAAAATAAAACTTGGGTTGGGTATGAAAAATAAAAACAACGTAAATTTTAAATGCTAAATGAGGGAAACCATGAGCATACTTTTTCATTACTTACACTTTGCTACAACTCAGTTGTTCATTGCTTTTGAAACAGGAGAAAACGTTTAATTTTATTACGGTCTGGTTGGGGATCAGTTTCGAAATAATTTTGGATCGACTACAATATGCTTGGAGACTTCAATGATTAGTAAAATTGTTACAGACTTTTTAATTAAATAATATTTAAATTTAATAATAATTCAAAACTTAATTTCTTTACCGATTGAAAATTACCGGAAGTTATTTATCTAAAAAACGAAAAAAGAAGAAAAAAAAAACGAGAAAATTGAAAATCTGAAAAAATACAAGTTAATAAAATTTGCATGAAATTTTCCCAACGGAAAATTGTGTGCGAACTTCATTGTTTCTTTCTTCGTGGAAATCTTTGTTTTCTTGTATAAACAAATAAGTCAAATGTTCTACAGACTTTTTCTGCCATTTCAAATTACAATTTTTTTCTCATTTTACGTTCAATACAAGTGTATTTATTTATTTATTTTTTTTGCTTCCAAAATATAATCCTCTCAATACTTTTGATATAAGGATTTTTTCACCTCATACAACACTCCACAAGAAGAATAAAATAATATAAGATGTTTTAACGTCAGAAATGTCTCTTTAAATTATAAAATGTTTGGATATTGGAAAAAAGGAAAAGCGGGAATCTTCAAATGAATGTCAATAAATTCATAGAAACGAATATTGCTTTTGGGGATGAGATATGCGTGAATGTACGAAACGAAAGAAAGTATAAATATGGTATACGCACCTTCTGAAAATTTCGATTTGATTCAATTGGATTGTATTTTGTTTTTTTTTTCTTTTTTTCTAATAGAAAAATACACCTTCTTGATAAAGATTTTTCACGAACAGATTTAGATAAAAGATTTATTTACTCGTATTGCTTGAGAATAGTCGTTTCGAAAAATATTAAAGGATAACGAAAAAAAAAGAAATGAATTTCAGATTTTCTTCTAGCGATGATGATTCCTGAATATTTAATATAAAATTACTGATCATAATTATGTTAAAAGGTTTTCGAATATTTTTGTTTTCTTTGCATTTATAGGAATTTTTGTTTAGAGAAGAAATTATAAAGTACAAATCAGTTAGATTTTTACGAGAAAGGCGTGTTGAGGAAATTATTTAAATTTATTTTTTGTATTAAATTAAAAATCTCTTTGGAGTGTTTCATTCGTTCAGTGTGAAGAAGATATTTTAAATAACACTTTAGAGGGAATATACTAATATTTAAAAAGATACAAGAAACTAAACTTTATCAGGACTGTTAGCACGTACGTTGTTTCACACTTTGGATTCGACCAAACAGAAAGTCGTTTCAAGTTGCTGAAGCAACTTACGTGCTGCCATATTTTCGAAAATTCAAAACACAAAGTGTTTGCCTCTTTCCGGCTAATTAATTAATATAAAGTCTGCATAAATGTTAAAAATAACAAATCTATTTATTCTTATAATTGATCTTCTAAGTAGTTAAAAAAAATTGTAAAAATCAATTTTATGTTCAGTATTTTTGGGACTAATCAAATTTATGATTATGACCAATTTATTTTCCCAAAGTGCAGAAAAACCATTGACCGAATAATTAGTCCTTTCGAATTAATACACACTTTCCTGACCTAAAACTCTTTATAAACCAAAAATTTTATGCAATATATTAATATTTAACCTACTTTAAGTTTTCCATTTTAAAAGTTTACGAACAAGGTTAAAATTATTTATTTAAGTTTAAATTCAGTACTCTCTTTTTAAAAGAGTGCCAAAAATGTCAGTAAAATTTAAGAAAATAACTTTTTGCCATATGTGCCGTAAGTCATGTACAGTACAGAGCATAAAAGTAAAACACGTCAAGGAATTTAGGTCGCACAAGTCTGTGAATTTAATCGGAAATATGGAATAAGAAGAAATAACGAAAGAAATTGGAGAAAGTAGCCTCGAGTTTTTTTTTTTTTTTTGTATTTAGTAGATATTTCTTCCTCTGTAAATATGTACATCAAATGACTTTTATAAGAGTTCTGGTATATACATGTAGTTGGCGCATTTCAGGAAAATTTGTAATATTCGAGTTTTACATTGAAAAAAAAAGAAAATGTAAACAAGTTATGCATACGTTTGGATAAATTAAAAGTAAACAAATTTTCATAAAAAAAAGCGTAGAAAAAGTAAACCAGCCAAACTGGAATTGAAGAGCAAAACAAATCAAACACTTAACTGGAAAAAAAACGACTTTAAATTTTCACCAGTATCAAATTGACAGGTGAAAACTTAGTGTTTTTCTTTTCTTAGTTGAGTACTTGTTTCTTTGAAAGTTTGAGTAAGACCACAAAAAAAGGTAACGAAGAAAAAGAAGGAACTCAACTCATCGAAAGGAATGAAAAATCATTGTAAGCGAAATTTGAAACAGTTGAGTATTTGCTTGCGCAAATACGAGGAAAAAAGTAAAGGTTTTTTTTTTATGCTTTTCGAAAGTAAATAGGTATAAACGAAGTTCAAGTTGGAAATTCTTTAGAAGTTAATTCGCGAATGATTTATAATTGAGAATCGGTTGGAAAATATTACTTGAACTATTTTCAAATGTCGAAAATACTTTACTTTCTTTCAGACATCCCAAAAAAAATATGATGAGATCAAAAAAAAAAAAGAACCAAAATGATGGCAATAGGTACTACTATAGATACGTTTCGCATATTAGTATTTAATATAGCTTTAAGTTTTTTTTTAAGTTTACTAAATTATTACTAACTAATTATTTAGTAAACTTAAAAATTGGGATGTACAGTAATACAAATAGTCAATTATTGTAATGATGGTTGTGTACCTTTTGTTAGGACGATAAGTCAAGAAGGTGTGCACATGTTCGAATAAAACTTTGTACACATGAAATGATCATCGAATCTAGTTTTAAAGTTTGAAAATTATTGGAGAAATTGAAATTTATGAATAAATTTATGACATACTTGAAGGAAAATAACGTTAATAAATTAAAAATAATTATAGGTATAAGCTGTAAATAATACCATACCATTAAAAAATGTAAGCAAATAGTTAAAAAGCAATAATTCCCGTAGAAAACGCTTGAAAAAGCACCAAAATCCAGCGCAAAAAAAATGTTCAATGTAAAAAAAGGGTAAAAAATTAAAACGCATAAATTTTAATTTAAAATTAATTAATTATAATCGTTAAAATAAATAAATAAATAATAAATTAACTTTAAAAAATGTGAAAAAAAAATAAATGAAAATCAGAACGAAAAATTTCCAAATCAAAATTTCATAGATTTTAAAAGCACTTTCGGTTACTTTAAAAAAAAATAAAAGCAAAAGTTTAGATGCGCTTTTTTCGTTTCGATTTTATTTATTTTCTATTTGTTTATGAACTTTTCTTTTTTTTTTTTAAATTTTGGTTGATCGATTATGATTTTAATGAAAGTTTTTTAAATGCGCATATAAAGCTTTTATGTTATACTTTTTGTTTGCTTCAAATCCAAATGAGTGGCCATTTTTCAAGCGTTTTTTTTTTTGTATATTTAAAAATGATTTTTTTTTTTAAATGGCTCCTCCCTTCACCCGATCTGATTTGTTTTATACAAAAATGATTTTTATGAGTTATGTTTTAATGCAAAGCTCCTCTTTGATGAAATTTTTTTAGATTTTGACTCACGTGCACGCTTTGCTTCAATAACGCCACCTCCGATGAATTCATCGTCATCATCATCATCATCGTCATCATCATCAACATCTAATGCACCTTCGATGCCGTCATCATCATCATCATCATCGTCATCATCATCGGATACATTTGAAACTGCATTCGTAACTTGCTGTTGAACACTGGAAACTTTCTGTACGACATTTGTTTGAACTGAATCTAGTGGTTTAGAATTTAATGATTGTATATCAACTTTGGTATCGATCGGTGTATTCTCTTCATCATAGAAGACTTGTTGATCAGCTTCATTTGGATAATCAGCATTTAATCCAGCTGCCCCAGCAGTATCAATTTCGTTTACAACTGATGAAACAGCTGGTTCGGAAATAGCTGGTTGTGGTTGAGCTGCAACTGGAGATTGTACAACAGCTGGACTTGGATCATCATCTTCATCGTCATCATCATCTTTAAATAATAGAAAGCAGAAAGTTTTATATTATTCAATAGAAAGTTACATATTTACCATCTAAAATATCATCAAATATTCTTTCTAAGTAATCATCTTCTTCATCATCATCGTCATCGTCAGTTGGCGCTGCGTCGTCATCATCGTCATCATCTGTTGATAAAACAAAACCTTCAAATATCTGAAATACTTGGAATTTATAATGTTTTTTAGGTTTCTTTACCATCATCATCATCTACTAAGGCATCTTCAATTCCTTCATCATCATCCTCGTCGTCATCATCATCTTCGTCAACGCCTGGAACTGCCGGTTGAGGTGCAGCAGCTTGTCGCCCCTCGTCATCAACGCTTGTTGCTACTTTATTCTTTATTTCTTCGACTAATTCATCATTTTGAACGATTTGTATTGGTGAAGAGTGAATTTCTAATAAAGCACAGCTTAGAATTAATATTAAAATCGTGATCTTCATTTTTGGCTCTTTTTTGGATGAAGTGTAATTTTAATCTGAAAATAATAAAATAATTAATTTTAAAACTTGTTATAATTATATTGTTTGACATCAATTTGTACAAGACGAAATGGGAACAAGCATACAAAATTTCTTATTTAATAAATACATATGCACATAGATTTTAACCTACTTCTACAATTGAATTAAAGTTTCACAATTTTTTCATCATCACGCAATAATAACGAATTTATTCATTAAAAGAAACCTGAACAAAACAGGTTAAACGATTTCCTACATACATGACAATGAACTTGATCGTGGCGGCTATCAATGATGATAGAACTAACAATTCAATATGGGCTTTTCTTTGAGGTACACATGAGTAAATGTATTTTGTTGTTGTTTTTAAATTAATTCATATTTCATGATCCAAGTATGCAGATATGGCACGCATCCGTAGTAAAGTAGAAAAAGCTTCTCAAAAAGAAACCAGAATTATTTAGCAATCATAAAAAAAAACCGGCAATATGAGTAAAAATCCAGGTGAATGTTTCTTTTCACGATTTACGACTTGTGCATGTCAATGAACCGCATACCTTTAAGTATGTTCAGGTACTCTTCTTTCATACTATTGTATATATATACCGTTGCGTGAATTGATGCGAGGTTTACAAGTAAACACCTACATAACTCTATAATATCGCGGTAACGGAACATTCATGACCATCAAAATTATTTTCATACATAAAATTTATATACGCATAAAATTACAAAATTACTATATGTTAGGTCACATATTTATCTTGTAAAGTATAAAATTTCCGCAATGCCGTTGAAATGATCATTTTATGAGGATCATAACTAAACGGTCTTAAATTATGTTAATTTCTTATACAAAATATTTTAAGATAAATTTTAGTGAATTAATATTTAAAAAGTTTTTTTTGTTAGCCTATCCGGGATTCAAGAAATTATTATAAAGATCATAGTCGGAAGTTAACTATGTTAATTTCTGACTACCTGTTATGCGGAAAATATGCTTTTATTTTGTTATATATTCCGTTAGAATAAATTATGCTTTTTTGAACGGATTGATCGAACAACATAAATTTTATCAGAATATTAACTGTTATTTCTTTTAACAATAAATTCAGGTAGTCGATATCGTTTTTACACTTCTTCTTCCGTATGTTATCGGCATTTTCACACTGTTTTGCGTGAAATCTATTCGTATAGAAAATTCAGAAGAAGAAAAACACAATATTTGGGTATTTAGAGAAAATAATCTTAAAGGGATTTTATTTTTTTGAAAAAAAAAACATTTGGAAAAGTTTCCACAAATAATTTTTCTTCCAGGCACCAAATATTTAAATTTACTGCGATAAAAGCTTTGTAGAATATTCTTTTTGAAATAATAATTTCTTTGTATTTTGTTCTGAAGTAGTTTTTTATAATTTTAAAAAAGAAACTTTGAATTTTACTTTAGAAAAATATTTTCCTTTTTCAAGTCATTTTTAAATTCACGTTTTAACTTTAATTATTAAACCAAGTAAAGAAAAAGTAAAACAAAAAACTATATTGAATGTGTTTTTACGTTAAAATTTTTGTTTTAAAACTAAGAAAGAAAATAAAGTAAAAGAAGAATATTTTACTTGAAAGTTTTCTGATTTTTTTTTTCCAAGAAAAAGCTTTTTTAATTTCTGGTCGGTCACTCGTAAATTTTTAATGACTAACGAAAAGTTAAGAAAAAAGAAAATTGAACCAGAATCTTCTTCATACGTATGTAAACAGAAGTTTTCATATATTTATTTCTTTTCCAAAGGCTAAGAAAACAAATTTTCAAAAATTTACTTTCTAAGCTATTTAAAGAACTGATTTTGTTAAAGAGAAATCTTGACATCAAAGTTCTTTAAGTTCTTCACAAAAGGGACCTTTTCCAGTAGTTTTTTTATATTAAATTTTCTTTTATTGTTTTAACGTAATTTAGACGTTAGAAAAATATTAATGGATATTTTTTTTTCTTTCGATTTTCCAAACAAAAAAGAAATATAATATTTTGGGCCAGAAGTATCCATATATAATCCAAAATATTTGAAATAAAAATGTATCCTAAAATAATAATCCTTTTATACAGCACTTTCTCTCTAATTGAAACACTTTCTCACTCGATTAATACCTTTTATAAAGCTCGTTTAATTTAGATTGCACTCAAAATTACAAAATTAAAGAAGAAAAAAATAAAAAAATAAACAATTTAACCGATTTTATTAAACTTTAAATAATATCAGGTCGGATTAAAAAGAATCCAAGTTCACCGATCAACAGTCAATTGAAAACTTATCTCAACGTTAGTAATCTTTTAAAGAAGTTAACATTTTTTTTTCGATTTAACAGTTATAAAGACAAAATACAAGCACAATACATTTTTCAAATTCAAAGTGAAATCGAAGAATTTGTATTCATATACATTGGGATACGTGTCGAAGAGCTTTACCAAACCATTTTTTTTTCAAAGCACTTTATCTCACATATTCGTATAAACTGTCTTTAAAACCGCTGAAAATTTTTGATTTGACGACACCAACAACGAAAATTATATGATATTCTCTCCTCATACTCGTATTCTAAGTATGCTTTCCACTAGTAGTTCACACTAACGAATACAAATCGACATACATTCTCATAGCTAAACAATTTCATCATAGAAACTACATATTTTTCTTTTATTTATTTTTTTTTAAACCGGAACTATTGCATGCCTTCAATTCAATTGATGTTATTTCTAACCAGGTCTACTATACCTTTTACATAGGCATTATATAGATCACAGTAAAAATATCGAACTTGACCAAAAAGTATGTGATCAGAATCAGAAAATTGAATTTAACTCTATTCCTATCGAATGCGGAAGATAACTTTTGGAATATTTTTCTCAATGTTCATTACATTGTTTGGAAATATGGCTTTTCTTGTCATCTCAATATCTTAATTTTGATTGGGACACATTCAAAACTTATTCTTATGATGCATCTCAAAGTGAACAATCGTATAGTTTGCGTTGAAATTTTACATTAGTTAATTAACAACTTTCTTTTATACGTACGTAACATTAATACATGGATTAGCTATACTATTAGAGTCATTTTAATATGTCCCAAAGTCATAATTTGGTAGGATTAGGGCTAAAAGAAAATTTTTTTTATTTTGTGTATTCCGGTCCAGATGACTAGACTTGAAGCTACCACACGAGTGTATTGGCATTTTTGTTCCAGTTTTCATTTTTTTTCTTCCAGTTGTATGATTCTTTCTAGATTATGTGCCATGAAAATTGATTAGTTGCGGTAATCTTTTAACTCGTTAGCTTTTTGAGTCAATAAATACTATTTATAACTGTATGGTATTTGAAGATGAATAAAAAAAAAAAACTTTTACTTTGGTCGATTAGATTGAATATACTGTCATTTCCGAGCCTATGTATTTTTTTCATATTGGAGAGAGTGATATTAAGGTTAAAAATGCTTCTTCAATTGAATACTATTCCATAAAAGAAAAAAAAAATTATCATTCAAGAGAATAGAAAGTAAAAATGTTGAAGAAGTTAATAAATGTATTCTTGATTTGAACTTAAAAGAGTATGTTTATTGGAAATAATCGTTATTTTTTATTTACAAGTGGACTATTTAAAATGGGAAAGAATGTAGAAAATATTTTAATCAATTAATTGTTAAAATACATATTTGTATAAATCCTGTACTGTATAATTTGACTTCCAATCCAGAGTGCTTGCTCTTAAGAAATAAACTTGCCCGGAAGTGCCGTATCCAATCAAATTATCCATAGATTTATCTCAAATATTCTCATTAAGATGACTAGGTTGACGAATCACAATAACATACATATATTATACAGTTTTCTCAGAACTTCAACAATTTCCGAACTGATTATCTTGACAGAATGAAAACTTGATGGAAAGCATCTTGCAACAAAACTTTATCCCGCTTTCTATTTCTTTTGTTGAGAGCCACTAAAGACTGATGAAAATCAAACTATTGATTAGTTCTCCAAACAAATACGATTCTTTAAGAAGGAAATTTAACATTTTTAATTTCCTTTAATTATCGAAGCCAGAACTCGATCGTTCTATCTTCCTCTTTCATTGGGACAAGATGTATTTATATATCGAAAAATTTCCAATTTAAAATAGATTGTTTTTCCATTTTTATGACAATTTTCAATACAAATGTTTATATTCCATTTAAATATTGAAAATTGTCTGTCAATGCAAACACATAAATAATTACGTAGTATATTGAACTTGTTTCACATGAATTACGGCCTGTAAATCATATATTTTTTGTCAAATTTTCTAATTTTAAAATATAATCCTTTAACTATACGATCTATCATTAAATTAAGCTTAAAATAACCATAAAATCAGTTCAAAATTAAACTTTTAACAATTCAAGAAACTATAAAAATCATGAGAGAAGGATGAAAATACATTTTTCTTTCTTGATTTATCATTTTAATCCTTCCCAAAAGAAAATACTTAAGAAAGTTTTATTTATAATCTTATTCATATTCAATTCATGTCGAAATCTGTTAAAGAACGAACCTATATAATATATTAAAAATTAAATTCTTAAATCACGGTGAAATAATTTTTAGATGCGTCATCATCCTTTAGCAAGGCCATAAAGAAGTATATCGAAAGAAAATCCCTCATTATATATATCTAGGTATAAAGCCACCACGATTTTCTGGGACGAAATCTGATATACATTATATATATATGTATATCTAGTACCTAGCTTCAAGTGATATATATAAAATTTAGAATCATCATCGTTGATGGTGAAATATTTCGACACTATAATTTGGTTATATAGATTTGTTGAGCCGCCACCGGAATGAGTTGAGTTTTCTGACGAAACTTTCGAAATTTTCGAGAATCCACTCATTCTTTATCCGTACATCATGATTTGCAAATTTTTGTCAGAATCCGATATTCACCTGGGAATTGTACCAGATGACCAGACAGAAATTAATGATGTGTCTCTGTATTTTCACTAAAAGGTACTTGTGATTAAATTTTATTGCTGCATCGTCAACTATCTATCTCTAAAAATCTTTCGGTATTCATTCGAATGAAGGCTTTTTTTTTCTTTATTTTATGCAAACAGAAGGTGTTTATAGAAGAATCGGTGTTATATTTCTATGTTAAATAAAAATGCAGATCAAACTACAGGAACAATAATCAAAGACAACATAAAAGTATGTTTTTTCCTTTGCTTGTTTTATATTTGTATGGACTCTTATCTTTTATCTTTTCATCCGCATTAGACTCATTATCTCCATTACGCATTCGGGAAATTATTAAAATGCCAGAACGCGTTCTGGCAATTATCAAGATGCCAAAATGGACACTTTAAAACGTTCAGAAAACGAGATTTCGCTTTTCGGCAAGTTGATGATATCTTGTCGTTTCTTTCGGCCAATGAGCGAATTCGGTTTTTGTTTCTAACTAATATATAAGATACGTTTCATCAATTTCGATATTTAATTGCAGTCTAAGTGTAGTGTCTGTTAAGCCCTATTTTATCAATATTTCGACATATACTATACATTATTGAAAGCATACCATAAATTTCACACGTTCGCAAATCAAAAGGAAATTTTTTTTATGGTAAAACAAGAGAAGAAAACTCTATCATCACCATCTATGGTAATACAATTTATATTTTTCTTTATATCATATTACTTGAGCATATCTCAAGGTGTGTCACGTCAGGTAAATCTAAAATATATCGTATTAGTTCCGCATAAAAAATGGAAAGCTTTTTTTTATAGATTCGATAACTTCTATAAAGGGTTTTATAAACCTATATTTTTTGCAAAGTTTTGTTCTTCTATCTTTTAAAGAATTATACTAAGAAGGTTCTATAGAGTTGGTGTACTGATAAATCTGATTAAGTCCTTGAAATTCATATTTATTTCTTCTGTTTGTATTTCACACTCGAATAAGTGAACAAATAACAAATTTTGACAAAAGCATACGAATTGACAGACAGCAGACGAGGTCGAAAACATTGTCGTATAGAAAGAATTGCTTCGATAACTCGAAGAACATTAAACTTAGTCAGTTATGTCAGTAAAGCGATATTTTCTATAAAATTTAACTTTTTTGTTAAAAAGTGAATGAAACTTATCCATATAGGACCATGAGTTTTCCAACAAAAAAAACCCCCAAATTTTTAACTTTACCTTTCTTGTATGTTCTCAAAGCTTATCCTAAAAGAATAAAATAAAATCAAAAAGTGAGATATGTATAAAAATATAAAGAAGCTTTCTCAACTGATCTACATACAATAAAAGTTATCAATTTCCACGTGTATATGAAGGCCTGAAATTTGAAATTGGGTTTTTAATATGTAGTAGAATTTTTTGTGTCAATTTCTAAATTACGAATAATTTTGTAAGATTAAAATTTTCAATTCGATCAGAAAAAGTATTCCGATCGAAGGTTGTCTTTAACTCGGTTAGAGTATATTTGGACATGATCTTTAGACCTAGTTCAAGTTGACTTGAAATCTATACGGCGAATATATTAAATAATGTTTGAATACGAGTTTTTGTTTTATTTCATAAACTCTTAGATTATTAATAATTTTTGTTTGTAGTCAAAGAAATCTATGTTAGTTTCGGTTATTTACTTCAGGTCATAAAAAAAAAATACTGTATTTGAAAACTTATATCATGAATTTCAAATATCCCTTTTATTTCAAATATTTCAAATTCACAAGAAAAATATGAACTCGAACAATTTTGTTTCTAAAGAATTCACATGATATACTACATATACTACTTTTGGCCATCATCGAAGTAAGAAGAGATTCAATGAACCGGAAAAGTATTTTTTAAAATGAATAAAATTTACATTATTTAAATATTTTCTTTTCTTTTCGAAATAAAAGAAAATTGAATTCAATTTGATATAAATAATATTTTTTTCTTTTTTTTGATAAAAATGAATTTCATATAGTATTTTATAAGGAAAAGGAAATATGATTGTCTGAATCCGAGTTAGAAACAAGAAAAGGAAAAAAAGGAAATTCTGTATATTCCCTTTTTTTTTATTCAATCACACGTTCCTTTATCTATTCCAAAAGGAACACGTTCTTAAGAATACGTGCCTAAAAGGCTTCTATATTATGTTCGTTTCTTTGTTGAATGAATTTACTACACCTTTATACAATATGTTGTACCTCCATATACAAGTTAATCTTGTAAATCATTAGATTTAATCTTAATACCACATACAATATATCATAAAAATTCATTCGTAAAAATTATTTTCTAATAACAGTTGCGTCTTATTTTTAAATCATTCACTTAAGAAAAATGTTTTGATTCAATTTCTTGTGATTGTTTTTTTCTTTGTATAGAAACGTATAGCAACATTTTTTATACATCGTTTTTGTTATAATAATGTATATAGACAATTTTTAAAAAAATTTAGTCTCACTGGTTTGATACAAAAAAAAAATTTGTAATTTCCTATTTTAATGGTTCATAAATTAGGAAATTCTCTAATTTCTCTTTTGACCTCTCCAAACTTTTTTCCACTGTAGTTCGTTTTTTTTTTATTTTTTTTTTTGACGATTTCTATTAAAGTATATAGCAGATGGTATAGTATACATTCCACCCTAAAACAAGAACTGTGTCCAAAAACCCATGAGAATACATGAAAAGCCAACCGAAACAACAACAGCAAACTGGGATTAAACTCAACATTCCAGAGATCTATATGTGCTATATACACATTTTCTCAATAATCTGAAACTCCATATTTTGCTTTATACACAAAATAAGTTATATCATTCATGAGAAATTCTGATAAAGATTCGAAAACAGGAAAAAAAAACCTATAAACATAACCAATGGTGGATCTGAAGTAACTAATTTTTAGCATTCTTTGTTTTTTTTCCTGATTTTTATTTTTGTTTCGTTCGAATGTCGCATTTTTATATCGTATCCATGTTACACTCTAGTACCAACGTGTTTATGGTCACTACTCTACAATGTCGTTGGGTAGGTCGCTAAACACTAGATCTAAGCAAGTATTTCTAGTATTAACGTGTACAAGATCTCCCAAACAAAACCAAAACGAAAAATCGTTCTGGAGAATAAAAATTTCATTTTTATTTATATGATCCTTGCGCATGTCCTTGAAGAAGCATTTTCTCGACCTTACTACAATAATATTAATGTTTCTTATTTGAGTATAGTAGAATCAAAACCGGTTCTTTTCTATTTGTAAATTCTTTCAAACTCCACATAGCCCCCAAAATCCTAATCCGAAAAAATAAGCATTAAATCAAATGTCAATTTTTTCGAAATTAGTTTCCCATCATAGTTCTTCCCACTAATTGTCCCGAAACAGAATAAAATTTTATATTGAATACAACAGCAATTCGTAAACCTACTTTTATTTGATGTAAGAATATTGTTTCAGTTTTTATTTCAATGGTGAACAGATAGATGGATTGTGTTTTGTGATATTTAATATTAGAATGCTGTAAAATTTTAATTTCCTAATTTTTTCGGTTTCCAACTATTTTTGATAAGAATTATTTTCAAAATGTGATATTTTGGTGCGCGACGTTTAATTTCCGTATGGTTGCGAAATAATGCTACCAATATTGAAATTTTTTCTTGTTCTTGTTTCTTTGCCATTTTTTTTTTTGTGCTGTTTTGATAGGAACAGGACCATGTGATAAAAATACATCTAATGTGTTTATATAGGTTAGCTACTTTGTTCATGGATTTGCATTAAATAAGAGCTAGGCAATTTATAAAAGCAGCAGTTTATACTTTGACGTGGCCGTTGCATACCTCAACTCTAGTTGGTGAAGAAAGTATTCAAATAAGCGTCAATAAAGAATAAAAATAACAATCGGGAATTGCACTATAGCTTGTTTGTTTTATTTTGCTAATTTTGATAATGAATTTCGTATTATTTTTTTCGAAACCAATAAACACGACGGAAAACGAGTTTTTTTTTTGGTTTTCTTTAAATATTAAAATGTGGGAAAGAAGCGATTTTGATTCTACGATACTGATTTCCTATAAAATCGAAATTTCGAAATAACGCCACTGGTTGTGCAGTTCAGTTCTCATTTCATTTCTCACGCATATTATATTTGTTACTTTTGCCATCCGGCAACATAAAATTTCGTTGCTAGCAACATCAGAAGAATATCATGTAATCAGTTTAGAACGAAATCTAGAGAAAGTTTTTTGTATTTTAGACTGATAACATGTAGTACGAGGTGCAAGTGGGTGGTATACATATATTCAAATGCGCCATATAGTGAAATTTCCCAAAGCAGAAAACAAACAGGGGCAATATAAGCAATGAACGAATTGGCATCCAAAATATTCACTGGACGTGAAGCTTAGTTAGTAGTTGCGTCGCGACGCTCATTGAATTAACTAATATTTTAGTGTTCAGGAAGAAACATTTTTGTTTTGGTTTAATGTTCGTTCGATAAAATCGCGGGATCTTGATAAGAACAATTAGTTGGAAAAGACGAGGAAGAGATAAACATTAAAAGAACTTGATATAGTGTTAAATATAAATTCATAGACCCACTATATTGAAGGGCATACACTATTTTTAGTGTGTCGTTCTAAATTTTTTTCTGTTTTAAATGAATTTAGTTCTAATTTCATAAATTCATATAGGGTGTATGCTCGCGGTGTATGTGAAATTGAATTACATAGAATAAAATTTATGAAGTGTTTTATTTATTTTTATTATATTTTCTTTTTCCTTTGGTAATGTCAGACGTTGATATCACCTATAAGCATTCTAGCCGATGTTTTCGTTGTCGTCATAACCATCAACATTATCATTGTCGTTTATTTTAAAATATATATATTTTTGAGGGGCGGTGTTTTACATAGTTTGCCAATCCCGTGCATTAAATTAATTTTTGTGTCGGAAATAATTTAAAATACAAAATTTCTGATGTACTCTTAGTGTTAATTGATAAAATTTGTTTATTTTTATAATTTTAATAAGAAATAATTAATTTGCATGAAAATTGTATGGAAATAAGTTAATAAAATTAATATTTTACATATGTGTACATTAAATGGAAATTTTTATTACATTGTCGTGTTTATTAAAACGTTGATGTATTTATTAATGTAATTTTAATCTTTGCATTTTTTTTTTTTTTTTAAATAATAAAATAATTTCTGAAGGAAAGAAATTTCTTCAAAAAATTGCTTAATTTCGGATTTTTATAGTGAAATAAAATTAAATTCTTTAAAGTTATAATGTCGATATGTTAAGAACGAATATTATCGTGTTTGGATAAAAAGAAAGAAAGAATTTAATGTAATCATGATCGCATATGTAGGACTACTGTTCTATCTGATAAGTAAGTTTATTTTAAGTTTTTCTGTTTTTTTTTTTTTTAGCATATAACTAAATCATATAAAAGATGTTTTGTGAATATTACCTTTGGATATACGTGGATCGGAATGTTTCTTGTTAGATATTTTATAGAAGGAACATCAAGAATAACATGAAGTTAAATTAGACGCGAAATATACTTCTTTTTTACACCATGTTTTTTTGTCTAGTATACATATGTATATGCCAAGGATTTTTTTTTTCAGATAATCTTTTGAGGCATATATTTTATATATATATATTTAAATTTTTCCATTAATTTCTTTGAAATTTACATAAAACTTGTTAAGGATAATGTTGACAATACGTTAAGAAAAACAAAAGAAAACGACTATAGGCGAAAAAAAGTCAATTAAAAAAATACAATAGAAAAAGGATATAGGCACACCAATCCAACGAAGTTTTGTTTGACTTATAAAAGAAACATAATGAATGGGATGGTTTCTTATAATCTTGATTTAAAAAATATATTATTAATGACTTAGACTTCTTGAAACAGGGCTCTTCTAAACGAATGATTTTCTTTTATTAAGTATCCTTTTGTATTTATTCTTAAAACGAAAGAATTAAAATTAGATTCTTTATTTCAAATTAAAGAATTATAGATTTTTCCAAAAAGAAAATTCATTTTAAATAAGCAAACAACTATATTATCATTTGATGAAGACTCACTCCTCTTTGGTGTGATAACAATTATATAACACTTTATTGATATTAAATATTTATAAATATTGATTAGAGTTTTTGGTTTGGTTTATTTAGAATTCTAAACTGTTTCCAAAAACAATTAAAATTTCGTTTAAATTAAATATTAAAACGAAAATTTTGTATTTAATTTTTCCTATGCTTTCCTTCTTCTATATCATTTAATTTCGAAATTTTAAATTTAGTTGAATTGAAATTACGTCCGTAATTAATTGGACTTCTACTAAATACGAATTATTCATATAAAAAAAGGATGTTTAAAACATAATTTAACCAGAAATTATAAACTTTTATAGAATTTTATTACATTTGTAATGATGGGTTATAAAATTCATATGGAAAACAATTTCTGGAAAGTAATTTATGGATAATTTCTTTGTTTTAATGGTTTTCATAATAAAATTAATTACATTATTTGAATGCATTTTAATCTACATTAAATAACCCAAATTGGGGAATATAATTTCCATGAATTTTTCATGACTTCCAAACAGTAAATCAACATGATTTAATTTCAACTAATATTAAAGTTGAATTTTTCATTTTGCTATCGCCTTTGGCGTAAGATAAATTTTAGTGCTAATTTTTGATCGAGTTTTATAAATGTCCTAATTAATCAAAATATACAAATGATTTCTTTAGAATCTTCTTTTGAATCATTACAAGCGCTATTACTCTGCTGTAGAACTGAAACGCTTTCATATACATTTATTTAGAATAATGGAGTTCAAAGGATTAAAATCTAATCACAGAAAGAGTAACGTTTTCAGCTCTGTTTCGATCAAAATTCCATCTTAAAGATCTGAACCGTGGAAATACTACAAAAATTTAAAGTGAATTTCTCGGGAACTAGGTTAGAAAAGTAATTTTCCATCTCTATATATATTTTCCTGCGTCTATCTGACATTTATATTATCTATAAGAATATGTAATGTCACCTTTTTCCAACAATTTTCTTATCACATTTTGAACACTCGAATCTACCCAAAAAATATTATTATTTCTCTTTTCTCTCATATAATTTCATTTCGTTCTTATTACTACATGTCCACAAAAAAAGAAAGGAATAATACTTTTCTGGATTTCATTCCTTGTTATGTTAATGAAATCAGTATCTATCTCATGCCCACAATCACAATCAAAATCAATTTTTACTATTTAACTAAAACAATTCGCCCAAAAAAAAAAAACACAAACATACTAAAGACATATAACAAGGATATTTTGAATTGAAAATTTATTTACCAAAAGGAAAAAGAAAGTTATTTTTCTTTATAGTTCGGTTTCTTTATACTTTTAATAAAATTTTGTATTCGTACCAAAGGAGAAAATTCTAATCAGAATTTTGCTAAAGTACACAAACTTAAGATTTTGTTACGCGAACTTTTTTTTCTCTTTTTTTCTATTTGTGGTTTTCATATATAAGTTTCCTGATGACAATTTTCAATGTCCTTTTTTGCTCCTTTTGGTTATATTTCTTATTATTCATTTATACGATCTTAGTTAGAAAATATAAAAAAAAAGAAATATCGTCGTCATAAAGATATTCAAGAAAAGCAAAAAAATGTGTGAATTTCACTACTTTTTTAAGTACCAGATCTAATACAACCTCTTTCTACGCCTACTTTGTGGACTTTTACTTCCTGAAGGGGGCATTATAATCCCGAAGTCAAAGTTCATATTTCTTGATGTTTTATTCATTTTGATTCCGTTTTGCCTGAGTTGAGTTGTCTTGTTCGGGAATGGGAAAGCCCGAGAGAAGTTTATGACATTGCTGGTTTTTAAGATGAAATGTATATACGCAAAGCCAACACTTTCATCAAAGTGGTAAATTGTTAAGGGTAAAGTAAATGGTAATCGTTATACTTGGAGACGATCTCGTTAAACATTTTACTATGCCACTCATCTGTAAATAAGATGTATGCGCATAATTTATAAAGATAGTGTTATATTTTATGTTTACAATTGAAAATGATAGAAAAAAGAAAGAAATTAGGGCATATTATTAAAGGGTTGACAGTTTTTCCAACTTGCTAGTTTAATAATTAACTTTCTAAAGTTTAATTAACAATTATAATAACAAGTTTTAAATCAGATCACTTCAAACACCTAAATATAATTAAAACTAATAGAAATTACAATGTTACAATGTTACAATACCGTGTGATTTTCTACATGTCTATTGTCGTTACTTATTATAAAATTCTTAGTAAAGATGCATGAATGTAATGTCTATTTGTATTATGTTTAAAATTTGGCATGCAGTTCTACTCAATAAATTATAGTCTCATCTTCTCCATTTTTTCTATCATCAATTTTACACTGAGGGTGTCCAATGAAGTATTTTTTTTTTCTAATATTTTCCAATGTTTCATTTTCATGGAAACAATGTATATACACATAGTATAAGTTTTTAATCTTGGCCTTTGTTTAAACGTGCAACTAGGTCATGATACATATATGCTATAGATATCATGTATAGTATATAGTATGAAGTTTTAGTATGCTTCCTGTGTTAATACCATTTTCATATAATATGGTGATGCACAAAATGCTAGAAATTTATTTAGAACACGACAGGTATAAATCTTATCCTGTACGACGTGGCAAATAAATGAGAAAAATCCGAAAAAAATTGTAACACTTTTTTTTAGTTGATGGGTGTGCATTCTTCCTCATCTGGATCAGAATTCAATAATACAATATAAGTCATTTGATTTTATTGTGCTTCTGTGCAAAATTGAAGTACAGATTGAAAATCACTGTATATGTACTTTTGGTTATTGTAAATAAAATGCATATTTCCATTCATTAAGAAAAAAACTGGGAATAAAAAATATTGATATCAAAAACTAAATATGAAATTTTCATTTCAAAAATATTACATATTCGATACTTAATTCTGCAATCATGAACAATTTAATCAATAATTGGTATATTTCGTAGATTGAATTGACTGTATTTGAATTTCTTATCGAAAAGCTAATTAACTAATTAACTAATTAACATACTAAAAATTCTGCAGAGATAGGTAATTGATTTTCTATCACATCATGATTTGACGAGAACTGGGAAGAATGACCTATTTTTTGTCCTCTTCTAACATTTAAACTAAAATTTAATTTTAAAGAATAGAAATACCAATTAAAGATTTTATTAAGTTTTTTTCACATATTAACAATTATTAGGTAAATAACCCAAACTTCAACTTATTAATTCTTGGTAAAATTAAGAAAGAAAACCAGATAGTAACTGAAACTCGGCCTATAGCCGATTTTTTAATGCCCTATTGTAGAAATAGGACTCGTAGTTAGAAAATCCATAATTCAATCTAAGTAAAAACAACAAAAAACTGATTAAAAAAAATTGTAAGGTATTTTTCTATAACTTTGTTTCATCTTTTTCAAATTCGCTTTATTTCACAAGTGGCTTGGGGCATAATAGCATAAATATATTCTGCAAATTCTATTCATATCCGTATATTAATTTTCAAAGTACATCAAAAAAACTTTATGGACAAGCTTATTTCCTCCTACGGCTTTTTATTTATTCATTATTCTCGGACCAATTTTATTGAAATTTAAAACAGTACCTTCTATTTATGTAAATATGTAATTCAAATAACATTGCTCCACAAATTTTGCAATTAAATTCGAAAGATCGTAAAAAAAAGACAAAACTTTCTTGTCTTCTTGGTTTTGGGTTTTTAACTTTGCTTTTCCTCAGCCGATTTTACTGGGATGCAATACCAAATCATATTAAGGAAGAACCAACTTACATTGTAAATTCCATAAAAATCGGAAAACGCTATTTTGAGCTATTTTGTATACGGATGAACGGGCGGACGGACGGACTTCAGAAGTCGATATAACTTTCTACCATGATTATATCTAGGCGTTACAAATGTAATGGCAAAACTAATATGCCCTGTGGTAGTACCTACCATAGGGCAAAATATTGATCTATAAAATGTATAAGAATTTATTACAGTTCGTAGAATAGTAGAAGGTATGAATTTTGCGTATAGCGAATATCATATTTCCATTCTAGTGGATATATTGTATATAATTACTGATTATTGATAACAAAAATCATTTTCCTTTCTAATACCGTATATCAGAATGATCCTTATTAAACATGATCTGGTGCCAAGCCAAACGAAAAAAGAATTTGTTTCCAATACATACATAATATATTTTATTAGTCGAATTTGTTTCTAAAATTACTTAGTACATTTGTACGTAGGTACATATTTAATGGTTATATCATTTGGTACATTCATTACAGTATCTAACAGAAAGTCGGCATCGTAATGATAGTGATGTCATAAATACCAGAAAAGTGTTCCTCTCTTTTGACCATTTTTGTTAATAGTTATTATGCTTTTAACATCCCTTAGATTTGTACAAATAGTGTTGCTTGGATTGCTACCTTAGATGGCAATGACAGCGTCTTCTTTTATGATTATCACATTGCAATTTGTTAAGTTTGTTTGTCAACGATTTCTAGAAATTACGTCATTTGCAGTAGGAAATATCCTGTTCAAATTATTTAATTATTATTATAGAAATGTTGAAGCTTTTATTGATGTTTATATAGAGCGGACTGAAAAAAACATATGTATAAACTCAAGCCTTTCATGCATAATGTTCGCCTATAAGCACAAACCTATAAGGCTTATCCTGTCAAGTATTTTAATATTATTTTAATTTTGACTATGTTCTTTTTTTTTTTTGTTTTCTTGACACGACATTTATGAAAAATTTCCTGAAAATACACCTTAAGAAGTGTAAATCATAAATCTACTAAGAAAAGTATAATAAGAAATGTTTATTTGGACAGTAAATAACGCTTTCCAAAATGAAACCCAATATTTTAAGTCCATAATTTCGTAAAATAATACCTCTTAATAAATTTTACTGGAGAAAATGAAATTAAGACTTCTAAATCTTTAATCTAATAACATTAAAAAAAAGAAAAACATAATTCCTCGAATTTCATAAAATTAGCATATTCTGAATTGTATATTTTATTAAGTTTATTAAAAGAAATAAAGAAATTTAATATTCTTATAAAAATTTGAATTGCGCATATTTTTTATTTTATATTTTTTTTTATGAAAATAATTATTTATCATTGAAAATTCTTTAAGTCTTAATCCGCTTGCAAAAACGGTAACAAATTCGTACAAATTCTAGTCTATATTATGGGTGACCATTTTGGTTTACCAATCTTTGTGGTTGGATATTGTATAATGTTTCAGTTGATTTGATTCGTGGTTTTTCGATAGTCTATTCTCTGGTGAATGGCACATAGCAGGATGTATTACTATACCCACTGTCCATGAAGACCAAAATGAACCAACTTCAAAATTCCCGTCTTCTTTTTTTTTTTATTTTTTATATAGAACAACCGATAAACCGATAGGCTTTTCGCAAATACTATTTTGTATTGAATTTCAATGCATATTATTTTTGAATATGAAAAGAGTATACATTTTTTTTTCATGCTGTTATATGAAAACTAAAATTTCTTTTTTAAGCTTTTCTATTTTGCATATCTATAACTGGAAACCCACTTGTAAGACTTCGAAAGTATCCTCTTATAGTATAACAGCTTTTTACGTGGCTTGATTTGAATATCATTTATTGGTTTTTTTTTCTTTTCATCTCTTTAAACCCTGTTAAAGGGTTTTTCCTCATTGATGCCATTTTTTTTTCTGTTTCGGGTGGAATACAACCACCTAAAAAGCAAACAAAAGTTTTTCTTTCTTTTCGTTTTTTTAAGCTTTTCCAAGAATAAAACAAGATTATATATATTTCTTTTTTTTTTTTTTTTGAAGGCGTAAATTCAAGAGTGAAAAAAAAAATTGAATAAAAATAGGCGAATATTTTGCCAGAATTTTTATTAAGTTTTCATTTTGCCTATTAATATAGACGGCACTGAAAATTGCACAGTGGTTACCGGATTTATTTGATTATATTTTTCCTTCTTTATGGCCTCGAAGGAAAGTAAACCTTAATTTTCAAACCTTATATTCGATCCGGCACAGTTTTTATGTTGGTAAGTATTTTCTTTATATATTTTTTTTTTGTTTTTGTTTTTTGTTTGTAGGAAGTGAAATTCAGAAAAAGAATTATTGGTCATTGGGTTCATGACATAATAATTAATGGTTTAAATAATTATAAACAAAAAAAAAAGAAAGGAACGTTTTTGTATTGCGGCTGACGGGATTACTGCGTAGAAATATCTGAATAATTAGAATTTCATGTAGAAATTTACCATCTGGATTTCCCATAGAAATAGATTCATTTCAATTACCGCGAGCGAGGTGAGGAAAAATATGTTATATTATAATAAGTTCCCATTCTTTATTCATTTTTAATCGTTGTGTTTGGGGAGGCAAAAAAAAAAAAATATTCTTTACAAAATACGATACAGCATTTTTCTATCTAGAACAAGGAATTAGAACAGTCCCAAGATACTAAAATGATAAAAGTTGATTAGGGAATAAATGCCTTTTCTTTGCAAATAGTATTAAATTATTGTATATTAATTAAATATAGTAGATAATTTAATTTCTAGTCTGATATTCAAACTAAGTTTTAAATTATTAAAATTAATTTCTTACAAATTCGTATAAATTGTAATTAGCTATATTTATAATATAAAAAAAAACTTTACTCCTGAATGAATAAAAATTACCATTAATTGATAAATAAAAATTCGTTTAATACAGTTTGTGAAGATCTGGTATTTTTGGCACGTTTTCAGAAGCTTTTTTTTTATATTAAATTAATTAATTAACATGCAATCAATTTTAAATAACTTTGCTAATTATTATTTTTAATTCATTTTCCTGACGAAGATATAAAAATGTAATAAATGTATTAAAAAAAAATTGAAAAATTAGACTTCATTTTATAATTTCAGAGCAATATATATTCTAGAAACGAATACTTTTAATGAAATTATGTACGTTTATATTAGGTTAATGGGACTAGTTGTCACTTTCCTTGTTCATTATTATAAAACAGAACAATTTATGTTATGCAAGCATTTTATAATAATTTATATTTTTTTATTTTTATGGAAAAATAGGTGAAATAGGAATTTTACCCCACCGATTCTTTGTACATACTTAATAATAGGAAATTAAGAGATCTGTGTAGACATTTAATATTTAAGAGGATAATGATGTGATTATAATATGTAATAATGATAATAATAATAATAATAAAAAATTTATTCGAACATATACAATTTTTGGAAATTTAAAATTTTTAAAATTTTGTTAATTAAATAGTTTAGAATTGAGAGTATATGATATTTTGTTAAAAAGGACATATGCAGTTTCAATTCTGAACCACTTTAAATTCTTTTTTTTTTTTTTTACAGATTTCATAAAGCGTGATTTTTTGAGCGTAATGAACTTTAGATTCAAAAAAATACCACATAAAGTTAAGTTTTAATCAAAATAATTTTTTTATTCGAAAAACCTATTTATGCTATTAATATTTGAAAATGACTTGGGGTATATGGCCACTGTGACTGTTCTAGACGAAGCGCATATTTTAAGTCCAATTTTGGATTGTATTTTCGATCAATAGCGGCCGTAGGTCACGAATAACACAAACAATGTTGGCCAACTATTGCTGGTTTATCAGTCCGAATCAGGGACTACACGTAAGCCCATAGAAAATTTTGGAAAGATGTAAGACCTAATCATTTTGGAGGCCAATTTAAAGGGATATTTCTCAAAATCACGTTATCGCTAAATTGTGATTTCAATAAATTGATGGTCTCTGTCACTTTATGGGACTTAGCGTCTTCCTGTTTAAACCAAATCTCAGCAGGATGAATGTCATCCATATTTTCGAAGAAATATTCATTGATCATGGTCCGGTAACGCTCTGATCGATTATGACACGAGCTACCTCCTCATTTTTAAAGAAATAAGGGCTAACGATGCCACCAGCATTTTTCTGGATACAATGGGATCTCTAGAGTCTTCTGGTTGGTCTCACTCCAGAAGCGTCAATTTTGCTTATTAATGGAGCCAAAAATTAACCTCGCGACTGAACAAAAATTTGCGATATAATAACGGGAGCGATTTTCAAAGAAAATTTGGATAATTCTTGATTGTTTCTCAACCGTGAGTTTATTCAAGGTGAAATGGCAATGCTAACTGAGCATGTTTTACCGACAATATGTTTGACAATACATAATTGAAAGGTAAACTCTAATATAGGCATTTATCAGAAATTAATTACTTGATTACTTGATTTGCTCATCAATTATTGCGTGTCTGGATTTTTCGCTGTAATATCTAATATGTATACACAAAAATTAGTTGTACCAGGAAAAAATGCCAAACGCGATTTTTTTAAAGAGAAATATTTCAAATTTGTCTAAAATTATAGTCTTCCAAAATTGATATAACACTTTTGCAATTATCCATGATAGTTAAATACACTTATCAGATATGTAGTAACTAGGGATGTGAAAAGCGAAAGATCACACTCGACCAATGATCAAAACCGATCATAACGAAAAACCGACATTCTTTTTCGGTACAAGTAATACAACACGAGTCACATACATGAGAAAAACTTATTAAATGACAATAAATTTTCATTAGAATATTATTGATTGCAGTTGTATTCAGGGATTTTTCCAGCAATACAATATTTTTCATAAATACTTTATGATTTAAGTGATATCCTCTAATTATGTCGAATGCATAAATTCTTGATAATCTATCCTTTTTCATAATTAAATATGAAATTTATTAAACTAGGTTAAATTTTAATTTCTATTTTTAAAAGAACTAAAATCGATACTCAATAATTTTTGATCAAATTTTATGATTTTATATTTTTCTTTTGACACATATTTAAATTGTGTCGAAACATTTCAAATTTTAATGTCACCATTGCAGAGTGCAATTTTGAATTGGCTTCATTTAAAATCCACATTCAAATGTTTTGTACTTTGCAGTTTTGTAAGTATTTTAAAATAAACAATACTTACAACTTTATATGCCATACATTTGTGGAAGCAGATGTAATTTCCTCTTGATATTTAGAAACGCTTGAAATTTTATATCTTTGTTATACTTGAAAAAAGCATAATTATAATAATTTGGACATAAACATTTATGAATTTTTTGCATATTCATATAAATATGTAGGCGTTTCATGAGATATCTATCTAAAAAATGCAGTGAACAATATTTTTAAAGTTGTTTTTATTTTGTAATGTAATCTTCCTCTATCTGAATACATTTTAAAATCAAGGAATTTGTATCTACAAAAAAAAAATTCTTTCCTGGTCTTCAAAATCGATTATCACATAGCTTTCTAGTCCTCTTCTGAAATGAAGATATTCATGGATAACTTTGTAAAACTGGTTGGTATTCAAAAATTTAGTAATTTATGCAGTATTCATTTGTTTATGAGATAACAGAAAATTTTTTAGGTTTTCAATATTTTCATCAGTGATTTGAATCATTTGGTCAGATCTGATGAAACTCATTGTAGTTAGTTGACACTGGAATTTATTTACTTATACCAAATATACTACACGTGATGAATTCATAAGAAAATTGAATCTCTGAATCTAGGATAATATTGAATTGATCCAAAATTTAGAAAATGATATACCTTGTTTAGAAATTATTAAAATCATTTCAAAGTTATGTAATTTCCGTTTCCGGATTTTACCTTCAAAAATATTCATGCAGAATATAGTATTCGATTTTATATCAAGATTTTACATCAGAAACTAAAATCTGAAATAGCTTTAGACTAGCTAAAATATTATCATTTTTTTTGTGAAATTTTTCTATCATATACATACTTCTCATAACATTATTTGTAGTTTGTTTGTTACACACATGAGAGTAAGGATCAGGAACCGGATTTGTTTGATATCCGTTTCCTTTGACAAAAAGTTATGAGAAAATTTTCTATAATTCTTATATATGAGTGTATATACAATCTTTCCGACTATTCTGTATGCTCATATAAAATTAAAGACGATTGAAATTTGTCCCAGATTTCGAGTTTTCATATTATTATTTGGGCGTGTGAATAATAAATATATATACTTATATGAAATGTCAAATCAAAAGTATAAGTTAAATTTATTAGATTTTATATTTGCCCTTTTCATTTCCATGGCTAAATATGCGCCCTTAATGAAAGCTTGAGACTCTCATTAGTGTGCGACCATCGAAATATAATTTTGTAACGAAATTGTAATATATAAATCGTTCAATATTCTTATTTATGCCCCTTCTTTATTTTTCACAGTCCTTTTTCGAATATTTCATATAGAATATATATATACATATATAGATATATATTAAGAATCTTCTATATTCCATAGAATTTAGAAGTAGCAATTTTGTATTCCGTCTAGAATATTGATTGGTTAGACTTAGGTTCTGGTGTTTTTTTTTCTTCTTCATCTTCTTCTTATTTACCTCCTTTAAGAGTCCTGATGAATTGTTGATTGTGTTGAACTTAAATATATCCGGAATTCCGTTCAACTTCTTATTACATCTTTGATTCAACATATTCGTACAATAAATTTGTTTTCAAAATGAGAAGACCAAAATTTATATATATCTAGTATCTAGAAGTCCTTTTTACCCATTTACTCGTTTATTTGTTTGTTTATTTGATTGCTTACTTATATGCTTACTTATGTAGAATATAAACTTATTTAATTTATGTTTAGATTTAAAGATGCGCATGTTCAATTTTATCAGAGAACATGGAACATGAAGCTTTTCCATAATGTCAATTATACTAGTTATATACAAATAAAAAAAAAAAAAAGCCAAGAAAAGGGAAACTAAGTTACCAAACTTGTAATTTCGTATATAAAAAATTATGTTCAAATGAAAATTTATTTTAAATAAAAGAAAATTGATAAATAAATAACTTTCTTAAATGTTAAATATCTCTAGATATTGCCTAATTCTATATTACCTACCACTATCTTGTATCTCATAGTGGCTGTACTTCAAGAGTGATTTAAAAAGTGTTGAGCTCAATGGTTTTTTCTTGTCTTTTTTAAATCCACAACAATATCAAAGCTAGAACTATTAAATTAATTGACAAGATGAAAAATTTATCGAATTTTGCTTCTAGGACATTACAAATGATTTATTTTATACTTCATATTTTTCTTCAAAAGAAATCAGATTACAATAGATTTATATGAATAAATTTACATTTTTAATGAAAAAAAACTCTATACCCTTTAAAAATTTATATCACGGGTCAAGTACCCACAAAAATATCCACACGCAAAGAACGCATCAAATATTTTCCATATGTCCAAAATGATAACGTGACAACCGAATAAAATAATTAATTATTTAGGTATTTCATAGAAGACATCATGAAAAGTCAATGATTTAAACCAGTTTAACTTTAGTAAAATATTAAATTCTTAAGAAAAATAAAAGAAAAAAAGCTAATATTCAAGAATTTTAAAATATTTCTGAAAATCATGTTTTTCATCTAATAATTCATATTAATGTGCAATTTAAGAAATTATACAAAGAACGAGTAAAAGCTTTCAAAAAATATAATCTAACAAAAAAAAAAAATAAATAAAAAATGTCAAACAAAACCGAACAAACTGAAAATGGGTAACAACAAAATGTTGGGCGTTTCTAACCTAATGTTCTCCGCCCTATTGTTCTTGAGGGAATAATTAAATAATACATACACTTGGTGATACATATATTATCTATATTTTTTCAATTCAAAGGATTAGAATTTTCACCAAAAAAAAAAACAAAAAAAAAAAGAAAATACAACAGAAAATTTAAGAAACACTCTAGAAAAAAGTTGAAACTTTAAAATCCATATATCTCTTTCTAGAATTCATATGATGAATATGAGCAAAAAGTTATATGTTTGTCTTACCAGAAGGTATATTTCATCATAAATTATCCGTGCCTAGTGTCGCCCCATTTGCCTTGTATTTTCCGTTTGTTCTTTCGAGTATTTTACATCAACTTAGAAAACCATCAGCGTTTTTTTTTGCTCTATGCCAGTTGAGATAAAATAAAACATTTTAATTGTATCCGAAAAGTTTTGGTGTGTTGTCTCCTACCCACGCCATGTTAGACATTTGTCAGTGTCCACAGAAATAACAACAACAAAACAAAAAAATACTAATAAAATAAAAACATAAGATATATTATAACACAAGGGCCATATTAACACGCTGTAAATAAAAACAGATCGTAAAATATATATTTCGGGTGATATACACAACATATCACAACATATTCAGTACCATACTATACAATAGAGTTGGCTCGCTACAATAGACATCTGCTAAAAACCGAAAAATGATTTTATATTACAATGATTGCGAAAATTAAATTTATAATAATGTTATTGTTTGATTAAAATCTATTAAAATGTTCTTTTCGAATTTCATTTGAGAAGGAAATGGATGTTAAACGTGCTATCTTGTTGATGGAGAAAGTATTTTAAACATTTTTTATATTTTTATTTACGCATGTATTCATAAGAAAATCTCTGAATTACTACATAAACTTTAAGTTTCAAGATTCAATATTAAATCTTAGAGTCATAGCAAGATATGTCATAATTTTGTACTTTCGGGACGTTTACCATACATTCAATAAAAATACTATCTTGTAAAAATAGACTGTTCCCACTAATTTTAAATATGGAAATTTAAAAGCCGGATATATGATTGAAAATATGAAATGTAATGACAACTAGTATAGCTTTTAGCTATTATAAGAGTGCTTGAATACTCTTTTCAAAGAAATCACGGAAGTTTGTTCTAAGGTTTTCATTTGGTGTATTCCATTATCTTTGCAATATGTATATGGTATATCAGGTTAAGGTTGGGTTTATGTTCTGGGCGAGTTTTCATTCAGGTCATTCAATTTCATACTAAAAATGCTTTCTTCGTCTCTGCTATTCAGTTAACTTGAGACAGTCGAGTTTTTTAATTTTCTAATTTTCTAATTTTCTAATTTTTCAATAATTTCAATATTTTGGAGTTTCTCATTTCTTTTTAAGAAGTTCATTTTATAATATTGTATTTGTATTAGCTTTTATTAAAAAAATAAAAATAAAATTAACATTTACCCTTAATTAAGATTTAAAATATTTTCACATATATTCTGTTAATTTTCCTTTCATTTTTTTGTAATTCAAAGTCGTCAAGAATTCATATCTAAATTCCTTTTCAAATATTTACTATATTCGAAGATTTGAACCCACACAAAAATTTCTTATATTATAATTTTAATTATTTATTGTGGTTGTCATGTAATTACATCTTTTCAAGTAAATGTTTATGTAGACTAAAAAAGAAAAAGCTAACAAATGAAAGAATTTTGCTCAACAAAATAACATTTTAATCAACATGAGTAAAACCAAAAAAAATTGTAAACAGCTAAAAATCCGACAATGTTATATTCATGTAATTTTGACTTTAATATTATTTACAGCCGCGTGCAAAAGAAAAACTAGATATTATATATAACAAACACGGTGAATGATGATGACGTGTGCGACGAGGTCGAGCTGGCTATAATTATAATCAACCTCCATGGGACTATCTTTCTTCTCAAAAAATATGTCGTATGTAATACGTTCGCCATTAATAATAACATAATAACTTTTGACCACCCAACAAAAAAAGCAAAAAACACAAATACCAAAGTGTACTACATCAATTTTTGTTATTTCTTCCTGTTTACTTTTCTTTTGTATAACATTTATTATTTTTAAGGCATTATCCTATATTTTTTGTACCACAAAAACCATACTTAATTCGCTAATCCAGTGTTTTTCCACAAAATTTCTCATCAAAAATGAATTTTCTTCATGATTTTTGAATTAAAATATTTTTGACGAAAAAAATTCATGAAAAAAAAAATAATAATACTAAAAAAATAAATAAATAATAAATAAAATCTCGCGTACTTTTTTTTATTCTAAAAATAATTAATGCGAGAAGAAAAACAAAAATCTTATTCGTCGGTGAAAGAAGAATCTTGTAAGACTTTTCTATGAATTTGGCTGATACTAATGACTGCTATTATTCGATGTTACTTCATTTCCACGACAATATAGTACATTTTTCATTTTTTTTTATTGGGTCTCTTCTTTTTTTCTGTTTGTCATAAGTTCTTAATGGTGACAGATAATGATCCAGAAGTAGTAGTCTATATAGAGCTCTTGTGTCGTTTGACATCTGCGGCTTAGAATGGATGAATATACTATATGTGACGATGATGATTATGTGTAAATCAACAATAAACTAATTTAATTCAAGTATAAAGTGCGGCAGAGAAATACAGCCTTGGCCAAATATATTAGGCACCCTTTAAAATTGTATTGTATCTTGAAAAGACAAAAGGTTAATTGAAATAAAAGGAAGCAGAGAAATTAACAAATTCCACTATTATGAACAATAGAAAGCAAATTGGTCACGCGTCTGTCGATTTGGAGCTATGACCGCACACTTATCGTACACCGGGAAAAATACATAAACCGCTATTGCATTATAACCGTGCATTGGTGTTCTTTCTTGAAAAATAAAAGTCGTTTACAACTTCATATAATTACGCCATAGATCATAAAATTCAAACTAATTACTTCCGAGAAATGATTTGGAAGGAAAGTGAAAAAGAAAGGATGCCTAACATTTGGCCAAGGCTGTATGTAATTTTAAAATACGGTATCGTAAAGATGGAGATGTGACGAACATAATATTCATCTAATGGGTTTTTAAAATTGTATGAGAAAAAGTCCATTTGACAAAATTAATGAACTAAAAAAATATAAAGAAAAATCTTGGTCGGTTACGATCTGTAATCGCAAATCTCATCTTCGAGTTTAGCTTAAATGAATTGTACACGAAAATGTACAAGTGTCAGAAAGAATACAATAGGATCTAACGAAAATTCAAAAGTAAAAGAACCAACAATGCATCTCTTCAAGAATTGCATCGATTTGGAGTTTACATTATGTACCATTTTTCCATTTAGAACCTTTCGGATCACTATAATAGCTACTTTATTTCTGCTCTATTTATCGGTTGTTGCTCCTAATATTGAAGAGTTCAAATGAAAAACTACTATCGTAAATTATGTGTCAAAAAAAAATCTTTGTCTACTTGAATAATCTATAGTCACTTGTCTGCCGCACCCTGCATATACAATTTTTGTCATTAAAATGCTTAGATATACTATACATATATATATTCCTAGTTAAGTGAACTTAGATGACAGTGTTTTTAACATTTAATCTACTATAGAGAATGATTAACATCACAGCACATAGTTAGATCCTGAAGATAAAAGTCAGGATCTGTTGGGAGTGTATTACATTAAATCACGCATTTCGCTATGTCTTCAAAAATAGCCACAAGAATAATATTATAGTAGAAATAATTTATTTGAACTTTTACCGCGCACACAAATATTCGGTTTTTTAGTGCATTCTCAAAATTTAGTAAATAAATTATGAACTGAATAGAACTGATTACAATACGCATGCGATTATCTCGTTTGTTTCTAGAGTATTTTTAATCTTTAAATTTAGATTATTATGTGTACTTTTTGGCAGTAATTCGTTTATAACAAATTAAGCAAATTACAATAGCGAAAGAATGTTTAAATTGTATACATGCAGACCTGAAAAAAAACGCTCTTAGTCATTACAAAATCACAGCTTGATGTGATGGGACAGAAATGACAAAAATTGATGGATGGACTTTTGATTTTACTTTCTTTTTTTAGTGTCACCAAAAATAATGCCAAAATTTCCATTGGACAGTTTCTTTTTGTGAGTGATGAAAACTTTTATATGGAAAATTCTTTTGATAAGATCGATACTTTGTTCGATATTAGTTTAAGAAAATTAGATTCAAGAGTGTTTTTTTTTTATACGAGATCCTGTACCCAGTCGATTCTTGTTCTTTGATGGATAAGAGAATATATTTTTCATGGGTTTGTAATACTCTATTTTCATATTACATGAAAAAACACTTTAACAATTGGACTTTGAAGAATTTCGATATTTCTAATGGATTTTATCACATGTAATCATTTCCATATAAATTGATAAGACGTTTGCAGCACTGCAAAGCTCTCCTCGTTTTTAATAGTAAAAAAGACTGTAAACACATGAAATTTTTATCACACAGAGTTATTTTAACAAATACTATTAATGAGGTGACGCTTGCAGACGTGCCCAAATTGGAAACTCTCATTATTGTATGCTTTTTGATTTTATGATATTTTAATATTATAGTAGTTACGTATATCCTTGACATTTTCAAATTCCGCCCAATAAATACTGATCATTTTAATTAACTCCAAAAAATGTTAATATAAAAATATGAGTAATTATAATTTTAATTAATATTTACAAGAAATTTTAATGAATATACTAATATTTTCTTAAATAAAACATTACGAGAGTATCTCATATAGAATCCGTGAGCTAGCATAATAAATGAAGTTATGAGTTTTCACAGGCAAAAAAAAAAAAAAAAATTACAAGAGTTAAAAATTACGTTAGAAAATCCGAAAATATAAAATAGAAAGCCTTTCACTAAATAGCAACGAGAAGTCTTTCGCTAACTGAGATTTGTAGACTTTAATTTAATATTTACTTTTTTTTTCCAAGAGTTCACATTTTTATAATTTCTATATTTTTGTTTGTTCGTTGATTAAAATATCATCCCCGGGAAAATGTATGAATAAATATTTTCTCTAATATTCTTGCTAATGTGACGGGAATAAACCCTGAAACGAAACCATAGTTCGTATATAATTCTCGTGGGTAACGAATTTTGTTTTTGGTATTTTTTTTTCTTCTGATTTTTAATGTTAAAATATTTCTTAATATATATATTATATACAATTCATATATATATATATATATATATTTCTTCCAGGAAATTTCATTAATTTCAGTTAAATCGCATAAGTAGGACATTTGCATTTTTGATGTTTCAATTATGCAGTACTAATCAGGATAAACTCATTCAATTTTAATATCTACATTAGTTCATTCGTTAGAAAAGAAAAAAAATAAATAAATAAAAATAAAAATACAGTAAAATAAATACTTCGAACGAAACTAATTAACTTTTTGTTTATTCATTTCGGACAAATTACTATCTTACAGCTTGATTAATTAGGTAAATAATAATGATTGCATAAATCGTATTACGAAAGCATGTTACACAAATATTAAATTATAAAATGTTACAAATTGGATTATTAAACAATGTATGAGGATTGTTCTTGTGCTTTATTTTAAATGGGAAGTAATTCTAGATTAGAATATTATTCATGTAGCTAAATACAATTATAGGTAATAAATTGCTAACCATTAACTAAGCTGACAAATCTAGTGTGTCTGTTATAAAATTTATGGAAGGAAGGAAACTGTTTTATGACAAAAAAAATGGAAAAATATAATTTTGTATTAAAGAATATTATCTATGTACACCTTAGCCTAAGAAAAGAAAATCTTCTGACAATAAAAAAGAATTCCTATGGAGAAACGAATAAAGCCTAAAATGATTCCTTTACACTGTCGCAAACGTTTTTATTGAGGAATTTGTTTTTTTTTTCGCTTTTTTTTAAAAAAGAAATACGATATAAATTTTGAACTCAGTTTATAGATAACAGATGGGTTTAAGTATAGATCCAATATGGATAAAATGCTGCTATGATCATGACAGGAAACCAATCATATTAAAATGTATACAGAAGCATATAACCATACTTCATGTTTTCTTCTTTTTTTGTTACCATACAGATGTAGATGGAGGATAGAGAAGGAGTAAACACTCTAGCGAGAGTAAAAAAAAAAGTAACATTTCAATATTCAAGCCAGTTATCGCCTTATCAACGCGTTCTCTAGTACTACGCAATAAAATTCCCATAAAAAAATAATTTTATTATGAGAAATGGTTTGGCCTTTTTCACGTGATTCATGCCATTTTATATCATAAAACGGATTATGAGAATTTGAAAAAGCCCGTAAAAAAAAATAAGAAGTTTATGAAAAAAAAGTGAAAATTCTCAAAAAGAAATAAATAAAGTTTAGTGAGTGAACTCCCTTCTTTTTACTGCCTCGTGCCCAAAAGTCACAAAATATTCACAAAATGAAATTTGCGTTTTTCACCTCAAAATTAGTTTTTTTTAATATTCATATTATATATTATTCAAATTGATTGTATTTCAATTATAATATCCTTCCAGAATGATTTAACCCACCCAAAAAAAATTTCACTAGGAATCTTGATGATGATGAGAGAGTGTGGTCTTTCGAGAAACGTAAAAAGTCCTACTTATGTATAATTTTGGTTTTAACAGTGAAACATTTTGATGAATGGTAAAATTACTCACTTTATCATACATTTTTATTATTCTTTTTTTCCTAAGAAACTTTGAATTCATTTTTGGTGTAAATTTCTTCTGGAATTGAACAAAATACTGTGTTTTGTAGCCAAAAAAAAAAGCAAAATGTGAACACATTATCAAATAAGATGGAAAAAAGTTGGGACGCTAAGAATTTGATAATTGATTAGGAACATAAAAAGTTAATGGACTGTAAGAATGAACATTTTATAACAGTATTACATGTAAAAGAAAATTAAAAGTTTTCCATAAAAACAAAAAACCATATCTAAGACTGATGGCCGGATTGGATTATTATGAAAGTACATTGTTTTTTTTAAAGAAAATTTTTAACAAAGCTTTTTAAGAAATTTCGCGCGTTCATTGAATATACATAATTTTTCATTTGCATTTCCTTTAAAAATTATTGATTATTATATGATTTATATGAAATGTTTATAAAGTATTCTCATCAGTTGAAAACTTTCGTCTTTTTTCTCCCGTTTGCCTTGGCTGTCAAAGTTATGTCCAAAACAAAACTGAAAAGTATTTTTAAATTTTAAATAAATTAATAAAATACATATTATAAAAAAAATATTTAAACTTAAATTTACTAATTATCATATTACATATGGCGACTTCAGAATTGACTTGAGATCGAATTGAAACTTAACCCGCGTTTTTTTAGCTTTATCGGATTGAAAGTTTGACTTGAAATCGACTTGTAAACAACCTCAATTGAATAGACGCTGCCAAAAAAAAATTTTTTTTTTAGGTTATGTTTCGCCTTTGCTCATACTCCATTTTAAATTTTCAAATCGATTTGAAGTCGATCTAGGTTTACATGCAAATTTCAAGTTGATGAGAAAAATGTTTGTGATCGGATCGACTAAAGTCGGTTTAAAATCGATCCGGGTTATCATGGACCATTTAAGTCGACTTCAAGTAGATCATGTAAACGAAGTAACAGAGTGTAATGAAGAAAAAGCAATGAAACTTACGTCACAGAAGTGACTACACACAGAAAAATTGCAAAGTTTTTGTCATTGTTTTAACAACTGAAATTTAGTTCTCACAACTGAATTTTCAGTTGCCATAACTATCCAATAACTTTACAGTTTTTTGCGTGTATTATTAGTGGTTTTCGAATTTTCCCGTTTTCTACCTATAAGACATTAGGTTGGTGAAGTATTTCTTTCTCACCTGAATAATCTCTGAATACTATGTAATACAAACAAAAGACAGATGAACAGACAAAATTTTTCTTTCAATGTTTTTTTGTATTCTAAAAAAAAAATACTCAAATGAAAATAGTTAATAAGGTTAAAGAATTATTTAGAAAAAAATTTCCATTTCAAAGAAGAATTATTATTTTTAGAATATTTCATGAAGTAAAATCTTTTTTCGACTTAGTTTATTATTAGCACCTCAAAAGCTGAGAAAAAACATTTGATCTTATAATAAACGACGAATAAACGTTTAAAACTTTAATATTTTATATAATAAAAAAAAAACAAAATAATATTCTCGAATTATTAAAAAATATAAAACAAAACTGATTGGATCATGGTTTATCGACCAAAACCTATAAAACTGAATTCTTTGAATTGACACCTTCGCGTATACAAAAATTGTTGTGAAATTCTTAATTTTAAAAATAAATAGGCTGTTTTTTTGTCGATTCAGAAAAAAAAAAGTTATAATTAAAATATATACAAGAAGAAAAAAACTAATCGTATACTAATTCGAATAGTCTTGAGAATAACCAATGGGATTTTTAAAATTAACAAAAAAAAAACAGGAAAAAAAACAAGAATTTATGTTATTCAATAAAGATGAGAACTTTTTTTTTACTTAGAACTATTATAGCTTCATTACTTCAGTTCATGTGGAACATTCCCTTAATCATCTGTCGAACATAAATTCAAACAAGAAAAAAACTATTTCCTCATACATTTTTCATTTGGAAAAACATAATTTTAAAATAGTGTAAAGAAGAGCATATATGGATTATGCTTAAAAAATGATGATAAATCCAACTTGACAAAAAATAAAAATTGATTTTTTATAGTCGGGAAAATGCTAATGATTTGTTTTTTTTTAAAACGAATTTGTTACAGAGTTAAAGTTGAGATTCAGATATACTGAAAAAAAAATTTCTTACTTCACATTCAGTGTGAATCGAAGTATGAGAAATTATAAAGTACCCAAAGCTAGCGAAGCAACCAGAATAAAGTACAAAAAAAGAAAAACACGTTGCAATAAGTGCAAAATCTAGGAGGACGAGGGTGAATGAAAGTTTTTTCTTTAAAACAGCACGTGAATGACGTAATTTTTTTCCCAACCAACTTTCCGTACAAAACAAAATCTAATGGAAATGAATTCAATTTTGCTTAAAGAGGGCTAAAAGTATTAAAAGAATGCATTGTCATCGTGTTCTGAGCTATTCTAAAAGTTTCAAATGTCTAGATAGTCGGGAAGTTAGTTGAAAATCGATTGCAAGATTTGTACTGGACAGACAAACAATCAAACAAACAAGAAAGCGAGTTAATAAAAACGTGGTAAAATTAAATCATGTTTCTCATTCACTCACACGTAAAATATGTATAGATATCTACGCAAATAGAAAATGATTTGAAAATTTAAAGTCGAAATCTGAAAAACGTCGCAGAAATTGAAGATAAATTTAAGGACTTTTTTTTTATTATATTGAGGTACTTTACAATTACTTATATTTCGGTGTGGCAAGTAAACTCACAATTTTGTTTAGTATATTTTCATTGATGCGATTGTATGGAACGCTATCGATTTCATTCAATGGCCTAACATTACTCTGTCTTCCCCTTTTTACATTATAAAATTCTCGTGTGATATAAGTTTATTGAGGAAGGTAGCATAAACAAACTGAGGTGATGAATATTTGTCATACGTAGCAATTTTTCATTAAGCTTTTCTTTAATAAAATATTTCACAGAGAAAATAAATAAAGAAAAAAATAAATTAAATTGAAAGCAAAGAAAAGATCGAGAGGCCATTTTAACTAATTAAAATATTCGTTTTAGTTCATTTTCTATAAATTCATCATCAAATATGAGCGTCGGAAATTAATTTAAGAGAAATAATAATTAATGAAGAACGAAATTTATTTATTTATCATTTCTAATAAATTAAAAAAAAAAGCATGATTTTAAATAGTTTATAGTTCGAGCATTATTTAAAAAAGAGGAATATTAATTATTTAATTGAAATTTATAAATAATATGCAAGTAATGTATTTAGGGGGTAGGTAGGTAGGGTAGGGGTACTACGTACAACACCAGGCACCTTATGGACCCATTGTAAACCCTACGAGGCCAAGAGTTACCCTAGTGGGAAACGTATTCCTCTTCAAAGCATTTAATTTTCCTGCAAAATTTCATTAGACTGCCCATGTCAGTCGCTTGAAGTAATGTATTTAAGATCTATATAAATCGATACGAATTTACTGAAGCTGAAAACTTAGTTGAAATAGATAAAAATGTAGTTCTTGTATTGACAAATTTTTTTCTTTGAGTATAGAAACTGAATCGCTAAAAAACCTAGGGCGAGAGTAGGTCAGCCAATATTGTTGTATTGTTTTTGGGCTAATTCCGGTGTGAGCTGTTGTGTCCTTTGATCGTGCCAATGTTTAAAAACATCATCGTTCAATGTGAACACATTAATCACAAAAAGCTTAAAAAAACTTACTTTTAATAACATTTTGCAACGAAAAAATTGGAATAATATTTTCAAATAATACCGAAACCATTAAAATGAATGCTTTTTTCTGCTCTAAACTTTAATCTAAAAAAAAAATAATAATAATAATACTTTTTATTTATACAATAGCAATTTTCTTTTTTCAATATTTTACTAAAAATGACCTTGGAGAAATAGTTTTATAAAAAAAAGTATAAATCAAACGAAAATATGACCAAAGCTTACGGATTAAGCTATTATGGCCAGAATCTGAAAACGAGGAAAAATGGTAATCGTAAATTTCAGTAATACTTAATTTTTTTTTGTTTAACAATTTTCGTTTTCATAATATTTTGCATATAACGTTTTATATATTAAAAATATAGCTTTTATACCTTGAACATGTACTTACATAAAGGATACACTATTATTGTACGAAGACATGGGCTATGAAATTCATTCTAAAGGAATTTATTACCATATCTAACCGAAATGTGTGTTCTTTATTCAAGCAAAAGCTAAAACCTTATTTGTGTGTTAAGCTATTCTCTATATCCATACCACAAAGTGGTCTCTTAATTGCCAAAATAAAGCTTATACAAAATCCATATATATATAAAGGAAAAAAGAAAAAAATAAATAAAAGAAAATTTGTTGTATTTAAACAGTGTTTATTTAAATCTGATATTTGAAAGGTTCTATGTTCAAAATTCTAGACACAAATCGATAAGGAACTCTGCCAACTGGAAAGCTTTTGATTTTCATGGCATTTTAATCGACGCCTTCATTTATTTATAATATCAATTTTATGATCATGTATAGGTATAGTGATAACAAAAGGAATTAAATCCATAAATCTATGTGGTGATTTTCTAAAGAGTTTCATATTTATATAGGATCTGAAATATGAAAGAAATTAAATTGATTTTACATAAATTCATGATAACAATTTGTTATCTATGAGTACATACTTAATTTACTGTTATTACAAATATATTAAGTGTGATGAATAACTTCATTAATTTTGTATAGAGGTAATTTGTTTAAATAAGAAAAAAAAAAAAAAATTATATAATTTAAATTCAAATTTAAAATTTGTCAAGATTTATCTCAACATTTTAAATGATATTAAAAATTTAGAGTTCCATCGAAAACCATATATACTTAACAAAAGGTTCTTATCTACTATTAAGCTATACAACAGGACATGTCCAAGTATATAATGTCAGGTTCAGTGAACCACTTCCGTTCATGATATGGAAAGTTCATTATTTACCATAGAATCCTTCGTTTTTTTATTTTTTTATTTTGCCTTCCATAAAGTAAAGTGGGATAATTTAAATTCTTTCAGGTCTGATATCCATTTACAGAGTTTATAATTTGTTAAAGGATGACATTTTGTAGTCATTCAAATGAAGAATATATATTCTACCTCCAAAATCCTTAATATAAAATTAAGGTAAAATTTCTGCGCAAAAAAAAAAAAACAAAAAAAAATGTCTTTCGTTATCATTTTTCTATTATAAATTTTTCAAACTCTTTAATACAACCCACCAAATTGATGGGTTTGTCTAACTCATAAATTATTTTCGGCGTGTTGAAAGGGTAATGAAATTAATGATAAAGGGCCAAATACCCATTCTGAACAAGAAAATAACTAACCGAAAAATACAATCTTCAAAATGGGTTTTAAGAAGGTTTATCCGTTTAGATTGTATAAAGGGCAGTTTAATGATTCCCAACGATTTTATACACAAAACCATTTCTATACATTTTATATCTTATTGCATACACACGGTTTTGTTTATATATTTACAGGTAGAAAGTATCTAAAAAATTAAGTACACCAAAACACGCGAAGGTTTTCTTATAAAAATGTTGTAAAAAGAAATGTTTATTTCGCGAGTAAAATAAAATAAAATGAAGAAAGAAAGCAAAAAAAAACAACAAAAAAACAATAATATACTTTTCGGTGAGTTTATATCATTTGAAAGTGCGATAAACATTTTTTCATTTTTAAATAAATTTAATGTAATCAAATGAAAATAAAACCACTCCCCAAAATGCATGAGAATAATGTCTCAATTTAATCATACGAAATGTAAAATTACCTAAAATAAACATTTCCTAGGCAATTTGCTAGACTTTCTATAATAGGGATCATTTCATTTCAAATCTAGTTAAATTCACTTAAATTGGTCATTATTAAAATCCTCAAACGAAATTAATTAAGAATTTAATAGACCATAATATTAATATGAAATAAAAATAAAAAAAAAGAATATCTCCTTTTTAACCTAATTGGGATTTGAAATAACCAACTTAGTTTAGTTTTCCTTTTTTTTTTCGTCTCCTTCCATGAAAAATCATCAACACGCAAAGCGCTTTTCATTTTATTTCTTGTACTAAAATTTATTATACAAAACCAGATTTTTTTTTCTTTCTTTCTATATAATGAAAATAAATCCAGTATTTCAACGTTTTTCAGATGAAATATCCATTTCGGGAAAGAAAAACATGAGCCTTTATGAAAAACAGAAAAGTTTGTTAACAATAAAGAACTTATATAAATAAAAGACAAGTTTAAGAAGCAAGTATTTTGCAATTTATTACCCAACGTAACTTATGAACACAACGTATTTTAAGAAGGAAGAAGTTTCTAAAGTCCACTTGTAAGAAATGCAAAAAATAAGAAAAAAAAAAAATAGAAAAAACACAAATAATAACAATAACAATAGAAAAACTGTCGTTTATCAGCCAAATGCCAGTACCACGTGGCATGTATTGGGGACGTTCGATGGCAACCATGAATTCAAAAAAAAAAAAAAAAATCAAGAAAAAAAAAAACAGAAACGAAGAAATTGTACAAACTTTTTTATTGTCGATAACACACAAACTATACTTATTGACCAAATTCTATATATTTACTGTTCTTTATTTTCAAGAAGTTTCCTTTCCTAGAATATCCGAAAAATCTGAAGAACAACTGAAAAGTTTGGATACAATCCTAAAGCCTATTGTGAGTACGTACTTATTCACCCCTCTAGGTGGTCATAAGTAAAACCCTTGTCCAGTAAAAAGGTACCAGCACCAGCACACACACGTATAAATAAGTTCCACTCAATTGAAGTAGCATTAACAACAAGGGAACTTCGTTACAGTTCCTACTTATTCTTAACATATAATAATTTCAACTTAAGGCAGGAAAATCGAAAATAAAAATAAAAAAAGTAGAAAAAAAACCAACGAAATTTTCAAGCCAGTCAGTAACAAATGCTGCCGCTCTAGGGCAATCGCATAAAATTGCGATCATAAAATTTTATGCAGACATAAAATGGTACGAAAATTGTTTCTTTATGCTATTTTTCTACACTATTGGATGGTTTTCCCTCATTGTATGTTTCATATAAAACTTCTATGCTCTCGACAGCCCCTTCTTGTTTGTCATGAACCATTCTAGGTTATTTTTTTCTGTTTCTTTTTTTAATGTTGGCTTCCAAGAATTATTTTTAATTATACATCGTTGTTTATTGCAAAACGTCCAAACGTCCCACGTTTTATGTTAGATGTTAAAGTTTTTAAAACAATGCACTGTCTTATTTAATATATGTACGGTTCTTCTTCTTTTCCAGCTTTTTTTTTGTGGTTAAAGAATGTTCCTGTGTGGTATCTGAAATGGGTTTCTCTGTGCCATGGAAGAAAGTTGTATATATTGTTGATAATAGAATAACAAGAGGCAAGCATCAAATCCATTTTTAAATAACCCATCAAAACTCATCCACAATCAAGTTGCTAGACTAGAGACTAAAGTAATTTTCTGTTGTTGTTCATTGATAACAGTATATTAAATAAAATGTTAACGAGAAAATTACCATTTCGGAAAAATGCTGATTTCATTTCCCTTTCACAGAGAATTAATGCAAAAACTTTGTCATTTCGATTGCTTTAAAATATTTGAGTTTATTTGTTATTTTTTAACTTTTAAGTAATGTAAAATAAAATCATCATTTTGAATAGTTTAAAGTGCAATGAATTCAAAATGGATATTGTATCTTATTATTGCCATACATTTTTAATGTTTTTTTTTTTCTTTTTTCTTTAAACAATTTATTTCAATTGTTTTAAAAATGTTGAGAATATTAACATAAAATTAATGGATACCAAAATTCACTTAACATTTTCGGTAACATTTGCCTCTTACGGGAGAACCACTTGGGAAAGAATTTATTAAAACTTCTTAGTTTTATCGAAATTTCATTTAAAAAAGCTTTAAAATTTACAACAAAATTTTAAATGAAAATAAAATAACGACCTAAGATAATATTTCTAAACACACACACGAAATAAAATTTTATAATCCTGATCTTGAATCCTAATACCCCAAAATGATTATTATATGTATATCCAAAAATTTTATAAAAGTATCCAACATGCCGTTTTGAAATTTCAAATTAGAACCCTTTCAAATTATACCCAAACTAGTCGTACAATAGTTAATCTTATCCAAATGTAAATTGTCACTCTCTATGCAACCCGAAATATCCAATTTTATTCAGTTTTTGTGGGTCATACAAAATTGATTTTTTTCCCCCATTTTATTCCCTTTTTGGGAACTAAAATTTTATATGCAAACACATTTTCATGAGACATATTCATACAATCTTTTCAAATGGGCTTAAAGGGACAAATTCTCTGAAATATTTGACATTAAAATTATACGACTTTCTAATTGAAAACTTGATCTCGAAAATTTAAACTTTTCAAATAAAACAAAAAAAAAACATCACAAATGCAACAGCTAAAAAATTTAAAGTTAATTCATCGAAAAAATTTTCAAATGCAGAAAAATGTTTAAATCATTCTAAACAGAACGGAATGATAAAAAGTCTAGCTTCATTGCAGATACTACGGAAATTTATTACCCTCACATTGAATCATATCAAGATCCCAGGCTTTACCGTCAAAAATATTATCCGAAATAAAAGTAGGAAGTATCTAGTTATCCGTGAATGGAGGAGCCATCATCAGTCAGAAATCCGGTGACAGAAAGTATTATATTATAGAAGCCGGGAGAAGTTTTCTTTTTTTTTTTTTGTTGATTTGTATCACAAATAAAACAAAAAAAAAACGAAAGGAAAATCTATCTGTGTATTCAAAATTAGCTTTTGGACTGTTTTTCTTGCTACTACATCATCGTTTTTGTTTTGTTCACATATGAACGACGTGTTGAGGATATTATATAAATGCAGATATAAAAATATGTTGCTGGAACATACTTTACGTGGGATTCTTCAACATTCACACCCGCAGTTGAATGATTTGTTATTATAAAAAAGTTGATAATTCCGTGTTTAAGGTAAATACGAAGGAAAAAATATACAGATATAGAATGCTGTACAAAAGTTTTTGCTAAAGATGATAATTGAAATATTTTGCGTTTATTAAATCTAAACATATAATAAAGTAAAATTGGTCTATAGCCGATTTTTTGTTGCCCTATGGTAGAAATGGGACTCGTAGTTAACAAATCTAGGTACAAGCCAAGGTATTAACTGTGAGAAAGAAGCTCCAAGACTTCTAGTATTTCAAAGTTCTTTCGCCATAACTTTCCTTCGTCTTTTTCAAATTTACTCTAATTTACAAGTAGGCTGCGGCTTAATAGCATAAATATCTTTTGCAAAATTTATTTGAATCGGTATATTAGTTTTTGAAATAAATACTTACATTAGTGCTAAATAATTGCCAAATCAGAGCTTCTAAGCTAAAATTACTCTGTTAATGCTAAACAATATAAGATCTCAGTTTTGTAGGAGCTATAAGGACTTTGGGTTATATAATTGATACAAATAATTGGCATTGAAATTGAAACGTTATAGATTAATTAGAAAATTTCGAATAACTATTGTATTGTTTGAATAATATTTAGAATTTATAGAAAAGGCAGAATACATTATAAGTACAGTGTACAGTGTGTAATGGTCCAGTCGTCTTAGACCTCGTTTCTAGAAACTGATTAGACTCTGGTTCAAATCCAGATGTCGGTTCTTTATAATTTATTTTTTCTTTGCCTACAGTTTTGCTCAATGATATATAGAGTATTCAAATTTGAGGTATTTTTGAAATTTTAAATAAAAGACATAAATTGTGTGAAATCTTTATTTATTTTTATTGGAAATTAAAGTACATTGGTTACGGTTAATAATGAAAAGGAATGTCGTTCAAGTGACCTCCTCTGCTGGCTCGGCAGGCTTTCAATCTTTTACCAAAATTTTGAATAACTTTCTTTTGAGGTTTAAGGTTTAATTGCTGTGAACGATGACGAATTGATGTCCTTGACTCTTCAACAACACTTTTGCTAACAGCTGTATTATTTTCACTTGAACGACCATTACGATGATAAATTCTGCTTCTCTGATCTCGAACTGAACCAGTTTCTTCCAATTTATCAATGATAAGTTTTATAGCACGGTTTGTCGGAGCATTTTCTTCCAACTTCTGAGTAACTTTCACCATATTTAAAATAAGTTTTTATAATGAAAACACGTTGTTCACTCGTGTAGGGATTCATTTTAACTAACCGGAATTATTTACTTCATACATAAAAAAACATCGGTGTTATCTAGTACCTGTAAAAAAACTGGCGCCAAATTTAAAAATATATCTCAAATTTGAACACCCTATATATAAAGAGAAGATATGGAAAGTTCAAAAAAGTTTTTTTTAATATAAGTAAATTACATTAGGTCTTATGGCGTGAGCTTTAAGTTCCTTAAAAGTTTCGCCGTAAGATCTAATGTAATTTACTTATGTTAAATAAAAGCTTTTTAGAATTTTACATATTTTTAGTAATTTATGGCTTTGGTTTGGTATTGAAAGTGTGACAAATTATCAAGGCGATGGCAAAGGTATACCCAAAATACTAATAAGTCTAAAAAGTCGTAGGTTTTAACTCAACGAGAAGTTATACCAGTATGTATTAATTACTAGTATATATTATTAAATGTTAGCCATTCAAAATTAATGGCTTTTTATTAAACTATACCATATTGCAAATATGTTACAATATTTTGTTTGATACTTAGTTAAAGTTTCAGTACAAACTATTTTTAATACGAATTATTTAATTTCTCTGGAAAACAATTTGAGATGATGTATGAAACATGTTAACATCAAATACGAAGAATTAACAGATTTATGGTGTGTCAAGTATTACAAAAATGCATTGAAAATATTATCACCATTCCAAATAATAAATATTTTATTACCGCTCAAGAAAATCGTCCATAAAATTAGTTCAACACTAAAAATAATCTGTGTTAAATTGAAATTTTGTTTTTGATTATTTTGTTTATACAAATTAAAATGAAATTTTAAGGATTTTTGAAAATGTTTTACAAAACAAAAACAAATAAATTCTTGAGTTTTAATTTTAGTCGTCGTGTGGCGAATTTAATTTACTTGAAAGATAAATTAGTTTCTTTTTTTTTTTTTTGAAAATGAAAAATTCATTAAAGTCAGATTTTTACACTTTTAAGAATTTTAAATAAATTTTATATATATATATATATTTTTTTTTCTTTAGGCAAGGAAAGAGGTTAATCTTGATTTTAATAAAATACATTTTGTTTTTTTATAAACTTTAAAGTAAATAAATTAACAATAAAAATTTATCATTTTGTTTATCTTCGTTTTACGTCTTGCGATTTTCACAAAAGTTAAACTTTTTGATTAAAATGTAAATTTCCACTGAATTTTGTAATCGCAAATGTAATAGATTAAAATAAAAGCATGGGCTTATTACCATGGGAATTCTTAATCTAATTTTCTTTAGAATACGAAAACTTATCATTATCAAGCGATTCTGATAAGATGGTAAGAAAATGACAAATTTTTCATTTCGAAAATAAAGCTTTGGGAATACAGTTAAATTCTAAGAAAATGTTTAGACCCAATAACTTTTGGTATTGTTCGATAAATAACATCATTTATACAACTATTAAAGTAATCAAGAACTATAATTTATGATGTACTATGTAAATTGTCATAATACCTTCAAATGCATATCTTGCCTGAAGAAGTTAGATTGATATTTTTATAGCACATATACGGTGTTTCCATGAATAGATAAGAATTGGGTTTATTTAGAACCCTAACTTTCAACAGCAAAGATTTATTAAAATATCATTAGAAAATGCAACTTAAAAAATTGTGCAACATATTGTTGCGTACTACCCCTCTGGTTCGATGTTATGAACTGGTAACACTTTTCATTTATGTGAATTTATTTACAATTATTTCTGCGTTAACAATTAGTCTTAAAAATTTTTGTCTATCAATTATTAATTATTACAAAATATTTCATCAGAGTTTATTCACAATGGAAAACACTATTAATCACTTATTAATCAAATCACTTTTATATTCCCTTTGTAAACCAACCACAAATAATCATGTTTCAAATCTCTTTCGAAGTTTGACTTCAACCGTAGTCGTTCCAGCGACGTTTCCTTCTAATATACTTCATCGCTTCAAACTCGAAAATGTTCTTCTATATGCATGGAAACGTTCTTCCAGAAATGCCAAGAAATTTTATTTCTAAAATTCGCAGGAAACGTCAAAACAACAAGTGATCATTTGTGTGTGATTTCTTTCGTAATTTTTCATGATCTCTCTCTTTAGAAAAATCATGAAACATTACAATTTCTTTTTTTTGTTAATTTAATGCGTAGTGTTTTGTGTTTTTAAGGAAAGTGGATTCTTTCCTAGAAATATAGCGTAATATTTTGAATTAATATTTGAATGAGTTACGTATTGAACCTCGATTGAGTTCAACTTTACGATGTTTCATCGTTCATACATTATATATATTGGTTAACTTACATTGTTTAAGTTTCAATTTAAGCTGTGCTTCCACGAAACTTCGATTCAGTTTGAATAAATGGCTGAAACAGAAAAATTTGTCAATGTGGCTTTATGAAAAAACATTACAGGCAATCTAATTCGACGCATTGATTCTTTTGGGAATAACGGAACCATTTTTTGTATCCTTTATGTTTCCTGCATTGGTGCACGGTGAAGGCGTGTTGCCATATACTGAGAACTACATATTTTAAATGAAATATAGTACATATAATGAAATATAAAACAGTGAGTGAAAAATATATATGTCCAGCAATTTCGACATATTTTTATACCCTTTTATCCTACTAAATATTTAAATTGTCTATGTTTAAAGCTGTAGATCCGAAATAAACCCTTTCATAATTTTATGATAATAAAAAACAAATAAATGCATTTTCCTAAAAAATTTTCCTTTAGCGAAAAAAAAAAAAAAATCTTATTCCATAGAAATCCTTAGAAGTTATAGTTCATTGGTAATTATCCAGAGATGTTTGATTTTCTTTTATATAGAACTAGATATTTGTCAGTTCCCATTATTTGTACGTCTCTAATTCCCACATGAAAGGCCTTCATATGTGCTTTTTTCTGTTTACCAAATTTTCTTTTTGGTTTCTATTATTTCTTTCCTTTTTTACACTTTTTCTTTTTGGACATTTATGTTGTTTTATGACAGTCAGTTAGATAACATCTTTTCTGGAAATTGTTTTCGTTTTTTTTTTCTTTTTTTTGTTTGGAGAGATAAACGTGTCGTCAATTTATATCCTGAAATTAACTTCATTTTTCGCAATGCCATGTCTTCTACTAACTTCTTATTATTTCAGTTTTATCTGAGTGTGCAATTCTTAAAAGGTCGTTCTTTTCTCCTTCTATCTACGTAGAAACATATGTATGTAGTTTAACGTTGTTTTCTTAAAGATCCTTACGATTTTTGGAGGGGTTGGTGTTGTCTAAAATTCTTGTCTTGTAATATTTTTCTCTTTGTTCTATTTTCCAAAAAGGTAGACAAACAAAAGTGTAGTAGGTGTTGATAATTCTGATAACAAAAATGATAGTATGATGTGTCCAGGAGTTATTTGAAAATGCTGAAAATTATACCAAAACGTGAAGAAAAGATTTTCATCTTCGTTTCTTTTTGTTGTTTTTATTGCTTTTCTTTTCTTGCAAAGTGATTAAATTGGACAAGAATGATAAGAATAAAAAAAAAAAAATTGAAGATAATCAAAAAAATAAATAATAAAAATATAAGAAAAACAAAATATAAAAAATGTCTACTCCTTCTTTGTGTTAGTTTTCCTATTTTTATGTTGAATGTCGGTTTTTCTTCAAAAATTTCTTAATTGTTGATTCATGATGATAAGGGTGCAAAAATTTGACGACATTTACTGTCAAAGATTTATGAGATACGGAAATTTTAATAAAATTATAACAAAAAATAAGAAACAATATTCTCTAAGCCACAAATAAGACTAGAACAGCTTTCCTCTTTGAAGATGGTTCTTGCTGTGCAATTTTGTGGCTGTAAAGTTGATATTTTTAGTATCCGCAAGAAAAAGGAAAAGATTTTAAGTGGAAAGAAATGTAAAGAACCGGGATTATGTTATCAGTGTGGTGTCTTAGAGATATGTCAAATTGTTTTATGATGACATGTTTATAGCCACTTATAAAAACTTTTAAAAACAACTCTAAATTTGAATTTCTATATGCACAGTAATCGCTCGCTCTATGGACACTCGTGTTAAGGGATTTCATATTTACGGACTATCTCATATCTCTAGAATTTCATATGTCTAATTTTCTATAGCCTAGAATTTTACTTTCTTAGGCTTCTGGATGGTTTGTCTTACATTTTTTAAGTTCTATATCATGTTTTTTTCCTTAATAATAAATCCATAACACCCAACATTTGTATCGTTTGTATGGAAGATGTATTTAAAAAGCCAAGAACTTTCAAAGGCTCACGTGGCACAAACTTTGCCTCTTGACATTAGTGTATCCAACCAACTTCGAGTACCGAGAACACGGGTACTCGAACATTTCCTACTCGAATCGTAAAATAGTCGAGAATTTGGATTTGTCAAACAGAGACAGTGTCAACTTAAATGTTTAGATTTTAGTAGTTCAAAATCTATTAATAAAACAATTGTTTCCAATACTTATTGTACATACTGTTGTTAACTGCGTACTTTTCATAAATTTAATAGAAAATTTAATATTGTACTAATTCGGGTTACTCTCTGTTATTATTTTTATTTGTGGTTGTCGGTAATTTCAATTTAAGAAAATCACATCAACTTTACTGAACCGTAAATGAATTACCAGGAACACTTTTAGTAAGCAGATAATTAATCCTTATTAAATGATTACCAAATTTACCCCGAAAAAGATTTTCAAAAATCTTAAATAGTATTATGAAATTCCTAAAAAGGCAAAAACTTATTCATACAGACATTAAAACTTATAAAAACCTTTTTTTTTCCTCTAAAGTCCTTAAAGCTTATTCTACGAAAAATGATCTTTTCGAAGGGAATATAATATTTTTGTAGTATTTTCTTTGAAAAACTCTTCAAAATTTATTTATCCTTTTCCATTTAATAAATTGTAAGAAGTTATTTAATTAAAAAGGACATGCTTCTAAATTGTATTAATTATAAATAAATTTAATTCAAAGAAACAATTATTGTTTCTGCTCACTTCCAATTCTAAATTCGTCGAAACTTATGAATCTCTTCACAAATCTTCCAATTTAACATCTTCGCATTCAAATGTCCTAAAAATGTTTTCTCTGTTTTTTGGCAAAAATGATTTTCTACATGAGAAAAATTCCAAATATGACTTTCTTATGCACAAAATTTCAAGTTTAAGTTTATTTTTTTTATAAACTATAAATAACTAAAAGCTTCTGTGCCAGCCTAACTGGCAATTTTTAAAAAAGGTATTTTATTAAAAAGAACGAAAAAAATAGAAATAAAAGAAAAATATGATGCAGTAAAATATTGACCATAGCGGCATTTGATAACGAATTCTGTAAGGCCAACGGTCTTAACAGTTAATTATTACTGAACTCAGAAAAATGATTTTGTATATTTTAATTTTCCTAAAATATGTATACTATATATAGGGTGTCCCGAATAAAAGTGCAAGATTTGATTTGCATAACTGAAGTTTGTGTATATCTCGAGTATTCTGCATCTTATAAAGACGACCCATATCTCATTCGACGATCAATTTAATAAGGAATTAAATTCCATTCACCGTTTTCAAAAATATTCCTTTTTAGGACAGGAAACACAAGAATTCTCTTGTATAAAGGTATACGTATATGTCAGGTATTCTGGGTTCTACAGGTATGAACTATACCTTATTCGATAGGGAATTTAATAATTAATTAAATAAAGAATGCCCCGAAAGAAACGCACAATTTGAATTTTGTGGAATTGTCTTTTTGACAACAGTAGGCGGCCGAAACTTGACAAACTGTCAATAATAATGTCGTTCCTTCCTGCAAAGTTCCATGACTATTAATAGCAACAATGGTGCATGACAGATGTGAAGATTTCAGCATTGTAAACTTAATGAAACGAAAATAGCACGACATTTAAATCTGCCGCTATTATGGAGACAAACTATATATATAAGAGATAAACAATTTTCCAGAGAAAAATAATTACTGCATATTTTTAAACTATAAATTTATTTATTTTAGCCCAAAATGATTTACTTACACTCTTCTACGATGTCCTTTTATTAATGAATTTGCATAAAACTGGTTCTGCTGACTTCAAAGCAAGTGAATCCGTTCTAAACTGTTGATCATAGTTTATTGTGCATCTTATACCGTAGACATACTGGTTAGAAAATTTTAGAAGTAAAGAAAAAACAATTATTTTTAAATATGCAAACATTTAAAATCTTAAAGAAACAATTTGGAAACATTATATTTAAAAAAAAAAATAATTTCCCTCACAAAACCCAAAAAATTTACAGCCGCCAAATTTAAATTTGTTATTTTGTTCTAGTTTTGCTTCATGTTTTTTATTTTTGAATGGGTCTGTCTATAGATGTAAGCGGTATTACCAGATGAAAGAGCGAAAAGTTCTCAATTATTCAATAATTAAAATTAAAATACTCGATTAACTACTCTCAATAATTGAGAAAATCTTGTCCATTATCGAATTTGAATCGAGAATCGTGAGATAATCTAGATTATTGCTGCTAATTTGTCTTTAGTATTACTATACAATAAATATATTTTTCAGTGATCTTGTTTTTCAAAGGAAAAAAATTATATTGATATAAAAATGGATGAACTCACAAAACATACAAACATATATAGCGCCTTTTAATAGGGCATAACAATTTTGTATCTTTATATGAACGCATCCTTAAACATTAGTAATGACCTGTCAATGTCAAAACGTAGATTAAAGTCAACATTTTCGTCATGGTATAGTTCATGAACGAGCAACGCTTGGAAATTATTAAAAATTACTACCAAAATTCCAAGTCGGTCGCCGCAACTTTAAGAGCGAAAAATCATCCTCAGCGATGGGCTCATTTTTGGCTAAACGGATTTGTCAACAAGCAAAATATGCATTATTGGACAGCATCAAACCATCCACATCCACTGCAAGAGACACCATTGCATCCACAAAAAATCACTGTATGATGCGGTTTACAGGCCGTATTTTTTCGTTGATGCGAACGATCGCCATATTACCGTCAATGGAGAGCGCTACCGTGCCATGTTGGAGGATTATTAGATGAAAATGATATCGGCGATATGTGGTTTCAACAAGACGGCGCTACAAGCCACACAGCATATGTTACAATCGTTATGTTATGTCCTTAATGAAAGACCCTTTATATAGCACTCGTAAAGTATAAAAAAGTAAAAATATTGTTTTGTTTAAACAATTTTGTTTTGCATATTTTTAAACACTGAAAAGTTAAAAAATTCTCTTCAATTTTAAGTAAATTTGCTGATGTGTGGAAACATCAAAGTTAATTCATTCCTCGTTGTTGTTAACTCGATTAAAATGGTCGCTTTTCTGATGATGTTTTCTCGCAAACAGGATGCATAAATTGAAAATTATATAATGCACTATGCTCGAAAAGCTTCATGTGCTAACTATGAATAAATTCGAGACCATTGAAAGTTGAGATTTTCTTTTCTATATTATATTTGTTTTTTTTTTTGTTTCTTTATTATATCGTTATGCGAGAAATTAGTTTCGCTGCATTTTTTTTACTTTGTTTGTTATTTGGCAAACTATTTTTGGCGTCCATTTTTTTCAGTTGTTTTGTTTGTTTGTTTGTAGAAAAGAACTTATTTTGAAGTTCGTCTTTCATTTTATAAACATTAAAATTGATTTATTTTTACACAATAACTAAATAACAACTGAATAACTAGAGTTATACTAGAGAGTATAGTTTCAATCGTTTGCTTCCAATAAAACTTTGGCATTACGATCAACTTTCGTCCTTTTTTCATTTCTTGACTTTTTTTAGAATTGTTGATTGTTTTTTTTTTTCAAATTCAGCCAAATAGTCATTCGCGTATACTTTTTTGCTGTAAATATTTCATGGAGATATCAAGATATCCAGTAAAAGAAACAAACAAAACCACGACTTTACAGGTCAATAAACAATTTTTAATACCTTTGTTTCGATGCACTGTTTTTTTTTTAAAATCCCATACAAATAAAGTTGAAGGAAACATAAAAGTTTTAGACAGTATAATTTTAGGAATTTGAAAAAATTCTGGAACAAAATAAGGAATTCATTTAATTATTATATAACTAGGTTCTGTTTTTTTTTCTGTTTATCATAAAAGTACAAGCATCACTAATCCAACAAAGATTTTGAAGTAACTAAAAAGAAACTTTGGCATTCACAAATCATTCACCAAACTGAAATCTTGCTTGAATGGGATGATCCTGTTTCAGAAACTGGACTTTTAAATCCCGTTAAATTTACAGTAAATCCTTTATTTATACATCTAGTTCAGTGATAAACTTAAATTTAAATCTAGTTTGATGTTACGATCTAGATAAAACCTTCTATTATGTGGAGTTTAGTTTTAAAGTTTTGTTTTTAAATATATTTCAACTTATTTTTGGAAAATAACAACATTTTTTTGTTGGCATTATGATTTCAACAAATATATTCTGTGTTTAATTTAATTGCAAAAAAACTTTCCTAATTTAATTTTATTAAGAAGATTTCCTATTCTATATTGTACATATTATTGTTTTTTTAAAAATAAATAATACAATAAACTTTGTTCAGAATATTATTTTCAAGTTGGTTTTTGAAAATTGTATCACTTGAATGCATTCAAAAATGTTGTCGACAGCTTTAGGTACAATAAACTTCAATAGAATATTTATATTTAATAAATAATAAATGGAGAAGAGTTTAACATAAATAAAAGAATCAAAAACATATTCAACTTTTAAAAAGTCTAAATCTTTTAATAAATCCTTAATAATCCTCTTAGAACTATTTGCTGTTTTTAAGGACTTATATTTTTTGTATAAATATTTATATACAAACAAAGTTATATACATGAACATTTTAATACGAAAAAATTTAATATAAAAATATTTGTGATATTTATTTTGTAGAATGTTTTAACATTTTCTACCTTTTCCGAGTATATATGGTACTCTTTCAATGCGCAAAGAATTTCAGCAACAAAATACTGGTAAACGATTCTAGGGATCGAAATTGTTTGAATACTTTCTTATTTGTACAAAACTTTCATCTTATTCAATTTGTACTGGTCAATATTTGAGGTAAAACTTTTCATATATGTATGTAATACATTGAATATCACAAGTCTTTAACTTAATGAAGATTCAACTCCGTTTTGATGAATGTATAGAAACCAGGAGGGATTAAAATGGAGAATTATTTCATTTTTTATGCCCTATGGTAGGTACTACCAGAGGGTATATTAGTTTTGTCACTAAGTGTGTAACGCATAGAAATAATCATCGCAGAAAAATTTCAAGGGTATGGTTGTGCAGGGAATCAAAAGTTATATCGATTTATGCATGTCCGTCCGTCCGTCCGTCCGTCCGTCTGTGGACAATATAACTCAAAAACGCGTTATCGGATTTTGGTGAAATTTAGAATGTAAGTTGGTTATTCCCTAACTGCGTTTGGTATTGCATTTCAGCAAAATCGACTGAAGGGGAGGGAAGTTATTAAGCAAAAACCAAGGTGACCAGAAAGTTTTGTCGTTTTTTTTATATGGTTTTTCGGATTTAATTCGAAAATTTGTGAATCAATTTTGTTTAAATTAATTACATTGGTTAAATACATAAATTGACGACACCATGTGAAACTTCAGTCAAATCCGTCTAAGGATAGTAGAGAAAGAAATAGTTGTAGCCTAAAATAAGCCTCTTCATAAAGTTATTCGATGTATTTTAAAAAGTTATATACCGATTTCAATCAAATTTACGAAACGTGTTTATGCTATTAGACTCTAGCCTACTTGTGAATTTGAGCCAATTTGAGAATGAAGAAACGAAGTTATGGAGAGAAAAACCTTGAAATATTGAGTTAAGTAGAAAGTTCGTGGCGTTTTTTCCAATAGATGGTTTTAGAGTCGTATAACTTTAGTAGTTCTAATCCTATCAAGTTATATTATAGCGCGCTTAAAAGGTGACATTTTGTAGAACATTTATGAAAAAAATTGTGAAATTCGGGCAGAAATAATTGGGGTAATTGGGTTTTGAAAATGAGCCAAAATTCTTTAAAAAATTCCCTATATTAATGCTCCATGTTAGCTACTACCGTCCGTCCGTGGACAAGATAACTCAAAAACACGTTAGCCAATTTTGATGAAATTTAGAATGTTAATTGGTTATTCCTGTAGTGGATTTGGTATTGCATTTCAGCAAAATCGACTGAGGGTCAGCGAAGTTATTAAGCAAAAACAAGGGTGACCATAAAGTTTTGTCGTTTTTTTATATAGTTTTTCGGATTTAATTGTAAAATTGGTAAAGCAATTTTGTTTAAATTAATTGTATTGACTACATAAATAGACGATACCATTGGAAATTTCAGTGATATCGGTCTAAGGATAGTGGAGAAAGAAATAGTCGTAGGAGGAAATAAGCCTGTTCAGAAAGTCTTTTTGATGTACATTCAGAACTAATTCACCGATTGGAATAAAATTTGCAAATTAGACTTATGCTACCAGGGTCTGGGTTACTTACAAATTAGAGAAAATTTTGAAAAGGGCAAACAAAGTTATGAAGAAAAAACCTGTATATATTGTTAGTTTTCACAACTTTTCTCTCCCATTTCTACCATAGGGCATCAAACAATCGGCTATGGGCCGATTTTAAATTACTTTATGTTTTTTTATATGCGTTTATACATTTTTCTTGAAAAAAAGATCTGATCAATTTTGATTTTTTAAAAAATTATGATATCAGATCTTTCTAAAATTCCCAAAATCGTATTTATTTGAAAAACAAAAATTCGAACAATCCTCGAAAACAAAATGCAACTAGAAATATTCTTACCTATGAAAATTTTCATAAATAAATACATTTCTTTTGTATTTAGCTCTTTTAGTGGCTTTTAAATATTCACAAATTCAAAATAGTTTGTTGCAAATTTGGTTCACATGTGCCTAAAAATCGACGTATACCTTTCTATTCGACATTGTATCTTAACATGCCTTGAGCATGATTACTAAGTGGGTAACGCCTCCTCAAACGCTTTGTAAACCTTAAATTTATTTGATTGGATTGGGTCCCTTTCAGTAAGGTATATTTATTCTTAATTATTTCCTTCCATATGAAAAGGAATGAACTCTTAACCATATGTGAATGTTTATAGTCTCTTCAATTACTCGTATCATAAAATCCGTCGTATGCTTGCGGTGGCAACATAAAACTATTCATGTAAATTTTTTTTTTCTTTTTCATATACTATTATGGCTAGAAAATGAAAAAAAAAATTTAAACATTATTACGTAATTCAGACTTAATTTATTTCATTTCAAGTCTTTTACTATCATAAACATTTTATATAATCTACTTTAATTCCGTTTTGCAAATCATAATCATTTTGTACAAAATTGTATATTTTTCATTTGAAAATTTCTTTCTATTTCCCTTTTCTTTCTATAATACGATACAACACAACAAGCTCAATTCAATTCCATAAGTTTTTTTCCTTTTCCGCTGGAATATTTTTTCTTGTTTTGACAAAAGGCGTCCTTTGAAAAAGTCATTTACTAAATCCTTATGCGAATGTCTTATTTCGAGATCTACAGACATTTTGTTATATCTTTATGTTGTCTTCTCTTGAAACCGAAGATATTTGTGGAAAAATGTTTTTTTTTTTTTTTTTTATGTGAAATGAACATGGGATCATTTTCTTTTAGTTTTTCATCTTTTTAACGGTGAATGTTAAGTAGCTGAAAGAATAAAGCTTATATTATTTGGTTCCTTTTGATGTCCATAATGGTCTTTTCCATTAGAGCACATTTCTCCACTCTCAAAAGAAAAATTGTATATAAAGGAACATGGATGTTTCTGTAGATTTCATATTAAACTTTGCCAAAATGGTTAAATGAAATGTAATATTATTTTTTTTCTTTTCTTTTCTTTTTTTGTATATGAAATAATATTCTTCATTTTAAGATTCTGGTTATTGGATCAAATTATTTATTAAGAAGGTTTAAATTCGATATAATATTAAGTTAATACAATTCAATGAGAAAACGTATAAAAGTTTGATGAGAAAATAAAAATCATGAAAAAATAAATATCACGAAATAATAAAATCAATGAATTTTTAAAATTAGAAATTTATTGAATTTCTTATTTTCCATTCAATTTAATCGAAATAAATTAAATTTAAAAGTTTTCTGATGAGTTTTTTTTTTTTAACAATTTTCATATTTATGTAAAAAAAAAAAAATCAATAATTTCCCAAAAAAAAGTACAAATTTTATATGAAAATTGTGATCAAATATTATTTCCAATTAATATCACCAAGTATAAAAGTGTTAATATATTGCGGTTAGCTATGTTGTGATATAATTTCATTTTTAATATTTTATTTATTTTCTTTTAAATAAAATTGCTTTGAGAAATTTAAAATTAATTTGAATAATTCGGGGAAAAGTAATTTTCGATCAATAAAAATATTTTGGTTGGAACTTTTTGATTGACTATAATTAAATTTGACTAAATTATAGAATATTAATAGATTTTGGTTATGAAAGAAGAATTCTCCAATATCAAAAATAGGAAAAGTTTTAATATCCACTTAAAATATAACTAAAAATCATTATAGCTTTAATTATTAAATACAAAAGTTTTCATTTACATAAAACAAAAAAAAGAAAAAGTTTTATTTGAATTTCTACTAACAGACAAGAGTTCAATAAAAACGACTGAAAACTCTTTTATAGAATTTCAATAAATGATAAAAATAAACATGATTTTAAATTATATATCTATAAAAACAGTAAAATCAATTCGCTGTACACGTTTTTCGTTGAGGATTATTTTTTTAATAGAGTGACCCGAAGTTCAATGCAATTTAATTAATTAATTATGTTTCGTTTAAAAGCTTAATGAAATTAAATTCACAATAAATATTGAAATTTGATGAATATCTACAGTGGGAGCTCGATTATTCGTGATATTAGGGACTAAACTTTTTCTGATTGAAATGGTAAAAAGTTCTGTGTAATAGAATGTTTTCATTTTTGAAAAGATTGAATATGAAAAATTAATAAAGATGCCGACTAAAAATGCTAAAGAAACTACAATATAGGTCATATGCATAAAAATCAGACTTTACTCTACTTTCCTAAATTTTAAGTAGAGTAAAGTAATTGAGTATTTGTTCAATATGGTATTCTAAAAACTGTACTTTACTCCGTTAAGTCCGAAATTCGGAATGAGTAGCATTCTGTCATTTAGTTGTGATTTCATGTGATTTGAAATTTCAGTTATTATTCATTACGGTTAATTAGGATCAATTAAAATGGATTAAAAATTAAAATTAATGATTTTATAATAAAAATGATTAAAAAAAAAAAATTTATTTTCAAAAATCCAATAAACAAATTAGATTTTAATAATTATAAATTAGAAAAAGTTATGATTTGGCCTTTTCTTATGCAAATTGTTTTCTCGACAAAGTCTTCATATCATAGCACTGGACCGACCGATTTACGAATCTACTAGCATCTCTACTAAAAGGGAATTAAAATTTTATTACGAGATTAATTTATATCTAATACAATAAAACACTTTTTCTCCTCCACTGTGTCAGTATAAAATAATCTTCCAAGTAATAACTGATCCGATTTCGATAAATATTTGGAATTAAGACATTTTACATTATCTTCTCTACAATACAAGAAGATTAGTTCAAATTTGCAATGTTTTTATGTAACGTTTTTGTGTAAAGTCCAACGTTGGGCACGTTGGCCTACGTTGGACACGTATGCTTCGCATGCTAGTACGGTATAAAAATATATAATTTGCGACCTTTGCATATCGAAATTTTTTGAAATGTATGCCAACATCAAGCTACTACTGCATTCATTTTCCACATTCATTCGAGCAATTACGGTTAAAGAAAACGCAATCGAATGCATTTTAATTGTTTAACGCACAGAAATCCGTTCACTTTTGTCGACAACTAATTGAAAATAAATTGAAAAAACTGAATTCTAGCATGAGTAAAGCTGTTTGAGCATAGTGTAGACCAAACTCAATATTTTTCGAGTATCTTCGACTTTTTTAACTTTTATGCATACGGAATTAGTAGTCCGAATACTCAATACTCACTGACTTTACTCAGAGACTTTTTAGCATACGAATGCGAAACTTTACTCCAAAATGTCAAAATTTAGCAAAGTAGAGTAAAGTCTGATTTTTATGCATATGACCTTATATCTAGCGATGGGATGTATTTGCCATAAACTAAGTACTAACGTATACTTAGTAATGATTTTCTTTTCAGTTTAGTCCTGTCTCAATATTTCTTCATACATGTCCCGGTTAATCGCGTTCCAACTATGCAATTTACGGGTACAATCATTTATTTGTTAAATATTTTTAAAAAATTGAAAATCAAAATCGTGAACATTTTTCGTTTGTAAATAATAATAACGAATATATTGAATTTTATGTTTATTTAATAATTCTTTTTATTTATTCATCAAGAATTGTATTTTATTAAAAATATTTTTTGATAATTAAAGAACATAAATTTTTTTCGACTTATTTTCAAAAAAACACAATTTCCATATTTCCAAATATTTATTAAATAAATAACATTCCAGCTTATGAAAGCATTAAATATGACATATTTTATTGGGTTTAATTTTAAACCCATTTTTTTGTATGTGGGAATAAAATCGATAAAACAATCAGAAAAAAATCCAAAATCTTCTTAAATAATTGTAAAACTATTATTTAACCAAAAAAAATAACGTACTACATTCGAAAAATCGGGATTTTCCAGCTTAAATATTTCCGGAAACTCCAGTTTTATATAAAACTTGTTCGAGCTTGAAATGAATTTTAATCATAAAAAGGCGTTTTTTATACTGTTCTCTGTTTAAGTAGCTTTATTTTAATACTTTGGTGTAAAGAATATTTTTAGTTTTTCCCTCTGGTACAAATGTTTTTCCTTGTAAAAATGAAATTTTGTTAAAAACTTCTCATTAGGCACATTACATGACGTCACAAGCTTTTAAAACTTATATTTTTTTTTATTTTTGTGCATTGGCAAATAAAGCATGTGTTCGTTTGCTTACATTACATTTCCCTGTCGCATATACATCTGCTATCCTATGACAGTAGTGGATAGAAAATGGTTTGAAAAATTTTATCTAATTCCGGTCAGAATCGGTAAAAATATGGACACAGCAGGGATACTTTTTAATTGTCATACTTCGCCTCAAGAAAAATGTATTATTAGTGGGAGTGGCAAGAGTTAAATCTCGCCCAATTTTGATGTAGTTGTCGGCAGTGGGTATGTGAACTCACCAACCAAGTTTAACTTTTTTGCGATAAATATGTCGAAAATTTCATTAATTGTAGACGTTAAAAGTGGATGACTATAAGCAGCGCGCTGGAACAAAGAATCATTTGAGACATACCATATCTCATCAAAATAGGTCCAGTCGTTTAGGAGCCAACTCGAAACATGCAAACAAAAATCCACAAGTATAATATAGATTCAGTTTTTATGAATTTTAAATCCTATCAAATTTTCCATTCGATTTATTGCTTAAATGGAAACAAATATGACTTTGCTGTAGTTTGGAATTTGATATTGGAAAATATTCGCCGAATCAAAATAAAATATAACAGAAACAAATTTAACTTTCCCTATATTCTAAGCAATGAAGCTATTGAAAAAAGATGTAACCTAATCAAGATTACAAATCGTACAATCATTTTTATATTATTTTTAATAATTAGTTAATAAAATAGAAATCTATTTATAGTTTCATTGAAAATGGAATATTTGGTCCAGCTGAACATCAGATTTCGAAGTAAAAACTGTGCCGTCGATCAAATTTATTTATTCATTATATTCTCCTCCGTCTTTATTGAATTTTTCCTACGATTATGTAGTAACTAAGAATTCAAATTTACTATTAAATCTTACACTGACTTATCTAGTTTATGAATGCATAGGTATTTTTATAATTAATACCGTCAGTATTAACCATGAATACAAAATGAAAAAAGGGTGAAGAAATATCTTGTCATCATATTTTTATATGAAGGAAGTCAAAAAACAAAAAAAGGAATCGCGTAGAAACGTACAAGAAAAGGAAAAATTGCGAAACGAACCATTAAGCAGCAAAATCTCGCTATAAAGTTAGCCAAGCGCTTTGGATGAAGCGGGTGATATGTTTAATCAGTTAATTGTATTTTTAATATGACTTTTTGACACTATCAGGTTCACAATTTTATAATTCAAACAACAAGGAAAATGTATATGATTCAAAAAAATTAATTGCAATTGAAAAATTTGGGCGGAAGAAGCTAGTATAGGCACCAATTTATTAGTATAGTTAACGAGGTCGTCAATTTGTCTATAAATGGATTATGAAGAAAGATTTATACCATACATGAAAGATTGTTTCTTGCCCTGCATACCATCATACGAGAAAAGTACAATATTTGTTAGCCAGATCTGTGAACTGTTCATACGATATTAGCTTCACTGAAAAAATATGAATCTATCTAAATGTTTAGCCCATTGACAGATATTGGGCTTTAGTGGAAAATATCTTAAGGAAGAAAGGATAGGCTGGGAAACCACTATTAAAATTTTAGCAAAGTTTAGCATGTGCAGAGAAAAGTCGGCATATTTAGTCGACAAACAATTAAAAAAGAAAAATGATTGTTTTAGTTTAATGTGTTAACAATGGAAATTGGAAAAGAAATTTGAATTGGCTTAACTTGTCTTCTATCCAGTTGAAAAAAAGCTCAGAATATAGTGAGATACTCCTTATTATATTTGAATCATATTTAATTGAATTCTTAAAATCAAACTATAACAAACACATGTAACTTATCTTCCTGCGAACAGCTTGCTTTTATTACAAAAAAAATATTTTATATAACAACATATATGTCACATATTGGATTAAATTTGATTATCACTTGTATAGAGAAAGTTATCCTGTGCTCAAATGTGTCCTTATTTTCCTGTTTTCTTTTTATGTTTTTTTTTTTTTTCTCAACAAAAAAATTTCGGCATTTTATATTGTTCTCATAAAAAAATAAATTACTAAAAATATGATCGAAGGGAAAAATGAAAGCAGGAAAATTGTCTCACATTTATTCATATACTTTGGGTCATCTTAATAGGCCAATATCAACTCAAGAATTTTCTCGGATGAATTTTTATTTTGTAGGTTTCTTATTCTTTCCGTTGTTTGTTTTTTTCTTTTCTTTTTTGTTTGTACTACTAAGTCTTCGGAGACGGAAAACTAGAAAATCCCTTTCAAAAAAATATTTCCAAACCCTCCAGAATATTGATACAACCGTATTCAGTACAAACACCATCACTATAAGATTGTGATGAAAAATTTCTGTGATATTTTTATCGCTTTCAATTATTAGGGGCAACAATACACGGTTGGTAGTATAGTGTTTGGATTAAAGCACTAAAGTTACATCGCGAAAACTTTTCCCATGCAATAATCGTGACTGTTTACAATTTTGCATTTGGGAAATGCCTTTTCATGTCGTTCTTGTTTTGTTGTTTTAGCTTTTTTTCTTTCTGTCCACTAAATTTTGTGGAAAGTTTTTTACTAAGCAAAAAAAAAAAAATGTTTATATATAAAAAGAAAAACACAAAAAACGACATGTAATGATGAAAAATATAGAACATATTATATGATGAAATAAAGGACATGCAGGACTGTTTTTCTCTTTTTTAATAAAATAATAATAATACAGGTCAATGGTGTACAATAATATATTTTTAGAAGGAAACAAAAAGTAGGCCAAAAGAAAAAAAATATTGTGAAGGAAGTTTGATGAATTCTATTGAATTTCAATACATGTACTTACTTTTATTATATTGATTTGTATATGGTAGCCTTGTATGCAAAACACCCACCAAAAAGGTTCATCATATTTTTTTTATTTATTTATTTTTTTTTGTTGTACTATCAACTCAACAACCGAAAATTTTTCTTTCAGTTCTCTTCTTGTATGTTCCTTTAATTCCCCATCATTTCGATCATCAATTTTAGCAGGATCTAGAGTAGACAACTAGACGGACGAATGAATATTATGTACTGTACGTGATGTTATATAATATAAGTATATGGTTCAACTTCTGGCAAATGTCATTTGGAACCTCTTTGCGTGAATATATTTATAGAATGTCCATAAATTTGTGCAGAAAAGTGTAAAATTTATCATCATGTAAAATTATAGCGAAATATAAAAAAATATAAAAATGGGGAATATGCAAATGATGTGGATGGATATAAAATGATCCGGAATTGATCTATATTTATATTATCCGAAATTTTATGTGTCATATATCGAAAAGTTCGATATTATGATAAAAATTTTAAATTTATATGAATTATGATAAAAAAAAAGAAAAAAAAAGAAATTGAAAATTTAAAACATATATATGGTAGTAGAATATCTTATTTGAAAAATTGGTTTTTTTTGGAGCAATTTCCCATAGTAATCCTTAAACTGATCAAAAAGGATTGTAACTAAATGAAAATACTATATTACAATACTATAAAAAAAAACTAGTTTTAGAAGGACATAACATAATACGAATTAAATCAAAGACCAGAATTACATTAGGTTTCTTTTGATATCAATTGACAATCGACACTATCTGTTCTTTTTTATTGTTATAAATAATAATCTAACTATTAGAAATGTTCACTAGTTTTCCATTTATCTTGGTAAATGATTTCATATGGTATGACTAAAATGACTAAAATTGAATTTCACCTCTTTTGTTATGATAGTAAGAACAGGAGAATTATAAAAACGACGCCTTGTTCAGTGTTGTAATCATTTTAGTCACACACGATGATAAATCAACATTTTATTTTGTTTTTATACCCTATGGTAGTATACCAGAAGGTATATTAGATTTGTCACAAGATTTCTTACACATTCGTCGCGGAGAATGGTTTCAAGACACCAAATATGTAGAGAATTTTAAGTTATATTGATTTTTACATGTCCACTCGTTTGTCGGATTTATTTGGAAAACTTTTGTGCAAAAATTCCATTTAAATTACATTGGTTACATAACACTATGTTGAATTTCGATAAAAACGATTCAAAGCTAGAAGTTGCCAGCCGTTTAAAGATGTTTTACATTTTTACTTCGAAAACTGATTTTCAGTATTTCAAGATTACCTTTTAATTGGAGCAAATTATAAAGATGGCGAGGAAACAAACTTATGCAGTTAGTTTTGGTTTGTTTTTTTCTTCTTCTCAGATTTAAATTTCTTAACTAGTCCCAGTTTTAATAAAGGATACCAAAAATTAGTCTATATGCCGATTTTTAGTTTATATATGTTTTTCATTTAGGTTGTGTGCTTGTAATAATGAAAAGTGGAGAAAGAAAAAAAAATTCTTATCATTAAATTATGACATGACATTTCGGGAAATATATAGTTCTTCTGCCAAATTAGAAATTACTTTTCCGTCCAAGGTATTTGATCACGCGAAACTGTTTAATATATCACTTCATGTGTCATTGTTATTTTCTTATATATGACGGAAGATCAAAATATATAGTTAGTACACGTATGATTGGTGGTTAAATATGTTATTTATTATTATTATTATTATTATTATTATTATTTTTTGGGGATACAAAAACCTTAAATAGAAGAAATCATTTCCTTCTACTTTTTAATATATATCTAAACAAGGTTCAAGTTTTATTTTTGAATATTGCAATGTTATTTTTGACATAGAAATTAATTTTCCTTCTTCATATTTTCCTATTTTCATATTTTCATATTTTCATATTTTCATTTTCATTTTTTTTGGTTTTTTGGATCGATGAAGAGAAATATATTTTAATCAAATTTTATTACGATTAAATACATTGAAATTTATTTGGTTGAACAAATAATTTATCTACGGTATTTTGTTCATACTTAACTGAAATATAATCACAAATTAATTATATTTATTACAAAATAAATTACAAAAATTAAGATATTGATTTCGTATATATGATAAATGGAGAAAAACTTGCTATTAGATAAATTTCTTTTGATAATAAATTATAAACATAAATTCCATAATAATTAATTGTTTTTTTTTTGTTCTGATTTAATTTTAGGTCTTACAATGTGCTATCAGAGACCGTCACAAAATCATAATAATGTCGATCATAAAGGAACCCATCCGCCACATTCATCGTATGGCTATAAATGGATTGAACCATATTTTGATGTAACAATGCCAAGAAATGTTACATCTTTAGTTGGAAAATCAGCCTATTTAGGATGTCGAGTTAAAAATTTAGGAAATAAAACTGTAAGTAGAACTTTGATGCCTCTTTTTTTTTAATATGTAAAAGAAATTCAAGTTTGAATTAAATTAAGGATCTACTGAAATTATGATCGAATCATATTTTTTGGTTAGGTAGCTCAAAATTTTACAGGCGATCGTAATTGATTTAACAATTTTTTTCTAGCTTTTATTTCTGGAAAATATCCTTCAATATTGGAAAGTTTTCCATAAAATAATCGTTTCTTTTCAATATTATTACTGTCGAATTTCTTTTAACCGGAAATGTTTGATTCAGGAATCTTTAATAATCAGAAATAATATATATATTTAAACGGTCTATTATTAATAGTCACAATCCACGATATATTACTGTGGTTGAAATCTTAAATTAGGAAAGCTAATATTTACTATTGCTGCTATTGGTACAATAGCAGCCTTCATAGTTGAAGAGCTCAACCATGGTAACCGAATAGAATCATTACAAGAATATTTTTAGATTTTGGATTAAGCAACTTTTGATAATATACCTCCCATTTGCTCGTATTTTCCGGATAAATTCTAGAACTTGACTGAGGTTCAGAGGTGAGGTTGAGAAACCTAGGGTGAGCCATGAAATAAGAAGGATAATCGCGTTGCTATTATCAATAGAGTACTCTGCTCACTTAATAGACTTTCTACTTCCAAATTTTATGTTCATAAAACAAATCTGTCACCTCTTCTTGGAAAACGTTATAGTTGTAGTTCTTCTTTTACTTTGATATTAAAATTAAAAAATCCATTGGAAGTTAAATAAAATTTTGGAAAATGCATTAAGGACATCATGAGTACACAATATTCTTAAACAATTATTGGATGTCAATTGTTACCATATCGTATTCTGTAAAAGTTTTAATACTGAATTTAATTTAAAATTAATTTTCTTTATGTAAATGGAATAGTTTATATTTTCATATTTAGGATGTTCTCATTGCATCAGCATCCTTTAGTTAAAAACCACAAACTATTTTTTAATTATCAATATTTACAATACATAGTTGTATAAGTAAAATCTTGAGTAGAATATCATGAGCTTTTGCTAGTCTGTTCCTGACCTAATTTCTATTTAACAGAATATATATTTATTACTCATTTTTGTGTGGAAAACTATAAATTCAAATTTATATAAAATCATATCACAAATTGTAATTAATAAATACTTTACAAATTTCCCTAATACAAATTCATTTGTAAATTGTTTTTTTTTTTTTTTCTATTATAAAACTCGAAATTAATTCATTTTATCATATATGATCTCATGAATTTAACGATAATGGAGAAGGTTTCTATTATATTTGAAGTAAATTTTACATAATAGTACTCGTAAGTCTGACTACGAAGTGTAGATTCGAAAGAACAAAATATAGTAAATGTGGAACACATAAAATTATGTTGGCTTTCTGATTTACGAGATGATTCTTGATGTAGGTTAGTAATTTAGAGAAGCATATTATATCCAGATACCTCCGAAAAAAGTATATAAAAATGAACAGAAAAGTTATTCTTGAAATGTTGTTTTCATTTTTATGCTTGCAAATATTTCGGGTACTATATAGAATTCCTTATTTTTTTTTTCTCATTGTTAATAAAGCTAAATGTTTATTTAAAGTTAGAAATGATCCTTTTTTTTGTATGATTCCGTAGTTAGTTTAACATGTTATGAATTAATCAACCACCATTTGAAAATTATTTACGAGTCTAACATCCCTTAAGGAAGTTATTAATATCAATTCTGAAATATTTCAAATTCTTCATGAAATGCAATTCTAATGGAAACATTTTCATGCTTTTTAACATCATAAATATTTTCTCGGGCAGTGGAAAGAGAATTTGGAAAAGAAATATGATGTAGCACATTAATTCTAATTGTTATTATTTTCGCGTTAACTTTGCTTAGTTTCAATTTATTTGTGTTATTGTGTATTTATTTAAAGAATTGAACATTCTTTAAATATTTAATATTTCTAGAAAAAAAAGGGTTTAATCAAAACTCCTTATTAGGATTTTCAGAAATATTAGAATTTATTACTAATCTTTGGAGTAGATTTTTTTATGAATCCTTTTTTTCTTTTTGTTTGACAAATAACAGTCCCTATAAAAAATAACATGTTTTTGTGTTATACGATATATGTTTTGTAGACTCTTGAATAATTTATTCTGGCTCTGTCAAATTGTCACTCAGCAATCGTAGAAAAAAGAAATTTAACAGAAGTTTTATATGAAAAATATATTTCAACATTTCACATCAAATTATCTTTCGTTTATGCTTATTTTGTCGTTGTTATTGTTTTTTTTTTCCTAAGATAAGCGTTATATTGTGTTTTACTTGTTTTTCCCTAAAAAATCTCAATGCGAAATGTATATGAACTGGAACACACAACAAAAAATTGAATCTCATGGGTACACGCAACATTTAATCTTTTCAGGAGAACATGTCAACCATTTCGCTATATACTTTACATAGTATATATATAATATATATAGTATATATATAATAAAGGGTGAAATATCTCATATAATAAAAATTAAATTTATTTATAAATTAACTACAACTGTAAGTAACTAAAAATTCAAGCACAATGGATTTAAATTTGTTCATTTTTGACTGTCATTTAGGCAGCTATTCATTACTTGTAAATTCGCTCTGTAACCGTAAAGATCCGATCAATACCTAAATTGGTATTCTGATGCTTGTGTAACAGCTCTGTAAGTTCCTGTGAAATCGTCTTTATCTTTACGATTGAATTTTATATATCTTTCAAAAGTGAAAAAACATTACAAATTCTGTATTAATAAAAGGAAAATTGAAGTGAAAATTATATAAAATCTGTTTAAAGCATATAAAGTTGAAACTAAATCAATAATTTTTTCGTAGATGGCGAATTTATTTTATCAGAACGAAATAGATACGGATTCAGGAAAATATTTTTGGCGTTTATATAACTTTCCTTATTTTTTCTTGGTGTGTAAAGTCACGGTTACATAGGCATACTATTTAAGAATATGGCAGTAGTGTGAGCTTCACTACTCGTATAAATATTGATTGGAGTTGATTGTGAATAACAACATTTCCAAATTAATTGTACTTAAATTCACAATTGTTCGTTCATGGAAGTGTTGCATTAAAAAATCCTTCAATATCGGAAACTCTCAAAATAAATTCGAAATTTTCTCGAATTCCATTGTTATCGGATTTTGAAATTCAATTTTTTCATCATCCAAATTACATAATTTTTCGATTCTGTTTTTCTAATCCAATAACAAACCAGTCAAAAAATCTTTTATAATAAAGTTCTGCATAATTAATTTTAATTCTGTATAAAAGATGGTGCATACTTGATGCACACTTGATTTCGATGCATCATAAATTCGTCAATTCATAGTGTCGATGGCTTTTGAAATTTCCGAACTGAAGGGAATGCAATTCTTATGTTTATGCTTTATAATAAAAGTTTATTATAATAAATGTAATATAAAACATAATATTTATATAACTTATATGTTGATTTATGTAGTTGCTTGAAGATCTAAGCTTGACATCAGGTGGAAGTTGTTCGATTGACTTATTAAGTTTGATTGAAGAGTGAAATATACCATAGCAATATATGCAATATGCATAATTCGATATCGCGAACTTTAGCTCCCTGTGAATTATATATGAGAGATAAGTTTCAATACCATCTTTCGCGTCCCTCATAAATTGTTGTTAGGGATTATGATTTTTCATAGAATTTAATTTTATGGCATATTTTCTGAAGATTTTTTTAATTTCCTTTTAACTTATCATCATGAATATATACAAATTTTCCAAAGATATCAGCACTTATTTATTGATATTATAGATTATTTTTCCATACAAATATCAATGAATTCGATCACAAAAACAATTACCTTCATATAATTAATATAATACGTATTTTTTTGTTTAGGATTTCTATGTCAATAATAACAAAAGTTAAATAGTGACAATTTTCTTTACTTATAGATACTACATCACTCTTCCCACGTGTAATGGAGGTTTCTTTCGGTAAAAATAACAATGGTTTATACGTTCTTCATCATCTCAAAAAAAAAAGGGAAAACGTAGCACAATTGGTGTTTGCCATTTCTTGTGTTAAACGTCAATATTAACTTTTCCCTTTGGAGCTATTCCTTATACCCATTTCTTTGTACAATGAATACGGGTTAGATATGGTGAAGTTCATGTTGATGTTGATTCAATAGGTTTCTATAGAATGAAATCTTTTGTAATCCATAGACAATAGTGTATGAATAGCATATATATAGTTTTCAAAAGCAAAGTTCATTTTATCTTCCTTAAAGTTATATGCCTCCTGTCTTAACATAACCGCATCAAAGTAAGGAAGGAAATATTTTGAAGAGCATAATAAAAGAAGTCATAATCATTTGTATATTGTCATAGAAACAATAGAGGTCATATTTCATACGAATTATTTTATCTTTAGTATAAAACTTTAATCTATTGGTGCGTATACATCAAGTTTTCAAAGATCAACTTGAAATTTAAAATTGGATTGAAAAACGCAAAGTCATGAATATTGTTGTCACATTCCAATTTCTGGTGGTTGGGTCACAATGTCCTTTTCTCAAGTCGATCAGAGAAATGTTGTGATCGATTTAAATTAAGTCGGTTTGAATTCAATCCGTGTATACATCCGTTTGAATCTGCTTCATGTAAGTTTAAAGAATTTTAGAATTTGAATAAGAACCAAAATTCTTGAGTATTAAAGACATTCAAATATTTCGATTTCTAACAAAATTTACAAATAATTCGAACTACAGATAACCAAATTCAGGTATATTTTTAGGTTTAACTCTAGACAAATTGCTTGTCAAGATAGATTTATATATTTTCTGAATTTTATAGTTCATTCTATCCTCTATCAATGATCATACTATACACATATGAAAATATATTGTTCCTGTTCGTTGGAATACGAATAATAGTGATAATGATGTTGAAATATTTATGCGAAACTGGTGAATTGATTGCCCAATATTTTAAATTTGAGCAATAATCAATTTAAATCGAATAGATAATTAAATTCAATTGAATAGAAAATTTTCAGAATACTGAACCATATTTTCATGGAATTTTATAGATATTGTTATCGAGCACCTAAAATAATATTCCTAAAATATAAAAATCAATAAAATATATTTTATTTATTACAATTAAAGTAATATTAGATACTTACATATTTATTGTTGATTTCCACCAATTATCCACACATAAACAAAAAAAACGGTGAAATTATTTTCAATCAAAATATTTAAATCAACCAAAAATAAACATTTTAATGGTGTTTTAATTATACATAATTATTCTTAGGATACATTGTTTTTCTTTAAAAATGAAAATTCTTTCCTTATCTAATGTAATTTGGTTGTAATTTCTATTTCTACCATTCTTTTCCACCGCATTTAAAATATATAGAATTGTTTTAAAAGTTAGCATCTGTTCGGTTACATCAATTAATTTTTTTCTTTAAATAACAATGTTCGATTGTAATGATATAGTTTTGTTCTTGTTACAATTAATTATAATTAACATAAAAACTCTATAATCAGTCAAACAAAAACAAAAAAAATATATATAACTTTTTAAAATTAGAATCTGACGATCGAATAAACTATCTCTATACCTACATTGTATGTGCCGCCTTGAAACTCCAAAGCACTTATGGTAAACTTTTATTCGTCATTGATAAGAAAGTTATAAGGATGTTAATCAGGGAACTAATGAATAACAAAATGTAAAATGCACAACGCTATTAGATATGATACAGGCACAAGTATCTTGTAGATCATTTGGTTACCACAAAACCAGTTGAGTTAATATGAACAGCGGCGCGTTTTGGTAGCCTGGGATCCTACCCAATCTATAAATATTAAACTTTTTTCTATTTATTTATAGGGAATTTCGTACGCTGAGTTCCGTACTGTTTACTTAAGCTTCCCAAAGTTTTCCATATGAAATTTGTCGCTAATAATATTTATGAGGAGGGACATGGCTTTTATAAATCATTTTCTATCCAACTGATGTTTCTCTAATTAAAAAATGGTAGTATACTAAATAGAATTGAGTAAATCCAATAATAATGTACAAATCAGAATTATAACAATCTCACTTTTCCATTTTGGTAGACCCCTTTTTATCAAGGCACATCAGTTTTTAAAAACCGAACACAACCAATGCGTAACAATATGACAACATTAGCTTTGCACAACATTTTATTTGTTTGTAGAAATCCACTGATTACTAATGATTATATTGTCGATTTGATGCCCCTTTAAATTGGGTGCCCTAGGGCTTATTTGCTTACGGTGTATTTATATGCCGCTACTTCGTTTGCGACTAAAATCAGTGAAATCGCAAATTTCCTATCAAATTGGAAAAATCATGGTTTTTTATGATCGAAAAGAAAATTTTTTTTTTACTAACTAACAATTAGGTAAACTAACATTAGGATACTCTTTTTGTAGTGGTAGTAAAGTAAATAAACCCAAAAATTCTGCACTTTCAGAAGAGAAACCGCTTTAGAGAGAAGCTCTTGTAAGAAAAAGAAATGATTTTAATTAACATAAAATAATTTAATTGAATTGAAACAAATTTACTTAGCTTTTCTTTTGTTGATCAACAATGGCGTTTCGACATCCTTCTTCCTGTGGCGCTAAACATAGGCTTAAGTCTCTTCAAAAGGAAAACAAGAGACCAGCATAAAAAGAATACTATTTATGTATACAACACATTCAGTCTACGATGGGATCAAGAAGGTTTTAAACACAAGAAAAAAAACGGGAGCAAACCGCTTTCATAACAAAACAAACAAATTCATTCAGTAAAAGATTTAATACCCGGAGGAGGCCAGATAAAAGCATTTTGTTTTTTTTATTATTTTTGTTTTTTTGTTACATGTCATATTTTTGTTTATTTTCAAATTTTATGACTTCATTTTTTCTGGATACAGCCAGGGCTGTAAAATCCCTCGTCTTTTTCAGCGTTCGTTTCTTAGTTAAGCCGGAAGCGAAGCGGACAAAGCAGGAACTGAAACCGAACCGAAACGGAACAAAATAGGAACCAAGCTCTATTTCTTATCCACTTCGAGGTGCATTTTTTTTTTCAAGCATTTAAAATTTTGGGTGGTCTATTTAAAATTTGCGTTTACATACTTTCTTCTAGTTTTTTTATATTTAGTTTTTCTATGGTATATTGTTTCTCGAAATCTACTGAGTTTTCATGATTATTTTGCAGTTTTGATGCCCCGTGAAATATTCAAATTAGTTGAAGTTCTGAATCTAAAAATTTATTCGTCAATTTACAGACTCTGTGTTTGTGGGCCATATTTTCGGAGCCCATTTATGCCGAAACATGTATGGAATCCAATCAAGAAGAATTTTTATTTTTCTTCCGAATACCACACAAAATCATTATGATCTCGCCAAAAAGGTTTTTTTTTAAAGTTCTTAGTAAAAAGTAATTAAACAGGATTTATTACATTATTTTTATATTGAGTTTTGTTTGCAAAATTCTTTTTTGGAATTTTACTTTTCTAAAGATTTATGAATGTCTTCTGTTTCTATGGAAAATGTAATTAAAACTACTTTTTGCATAATTTTTAATTGGCATCACTTTCACAAAAAGAAAGGTTTCTAGGTCATTTTTAAAGTTTTATTTTGTCTAGAAATGGATTTCATGATGCTAATTTTAGCGGTATATACACGGTTAAAAATTGGCTGTTTTCACATTTTGGTTCGTTATTATTTGGATAGTTAATGATTTTCAAATGCACTAGAAATGATCCTGGAAGTTAATGTTTCTAGGTTACTAAGGGTAAGTTCGCGCTGGCATGAAAGTCATTAAAATTGAAGTATTTTTTTTTTTAACCGTGTACTGATATACTGTACTACGTATAGAGAAACTAGAAATGATAATTCTAAATTTAAAAATAGATGAATCTGTTTGAGTGAGATTTTCTTTTCTTAACAATAAATAGATTAAAATAAAAAATAACAAAATTTGCGTCACTCGAAATTTGTGGCTCTCACGTTTTTAAAATAAATATATTCAGTTTTTATATATATATATATATTTTATCGCATCATTAGAATAATTTTCTTAGTTATAAGTTAAAAAATATCAGTCAAAGATAATTTTATTTATTTCTATCAAATTATCAAATCATAAAGAATTAAATTAATATGTATTAGTAAAGAAAACATATATATATATATATTAGACATAAATTCGTTTTTTTTATTTGAATTTTGTAAAATTAAAAATAGATAAAAATGGATAAAATATTGATGAAGTAAAAAAAAAATTAGAAGAAAAATGTTTAAATATAAATAAAAAAACTCACAAGATTCTTTGTCAAATTTTGAGTTTAAGAAAAATTATTACATTTAGTTAAGAACAAGGAAAGAATTCACCTGCAGAATAAAATCCGCTAATAATAAATTAAATATTATTTTCGTTGTTATTTATGTGACAGAAGAGTATAAGTCATTTAAATTTATTACAAACTTTCGCTAATATTGAATTAAAATATTATGTTTACGATAAAAAATAACTAAACTATTGAAATTAGATATTATAGTTTTGAAAAGAAAAGACGAAAATAAATTCGTAGACCGATCTTAAACCAAAAAAAGACTATCCAAAAATATCTTCTCAAAGTTTTTTCATGATTTATGAAGAAACTTGTAGTCAAAATTTAGAATACCGACATTTTTTCGAGAGGAAAAATATAATTTTTTAAAAAAAGAAAATTTTTATTAATTTTTGAGAAATATTGGTTAATTCGTAGCTTGAGTTCAAAATCATCAGTTCAGCCCATTTTAATAACATGAAAAAATAAATCAAAATTAGTACATAATAGCAGAGATATGTCGGAATGATAAAATCTGTACTCAAATATTAATCCTGAGAATATCGATTTTGCATAAATAGCAACATTTTGCCATATAATCTTAATAATATTAGCGGAACTCGTTTTGAATCAGGATTTTACATAGAATTTTTCGAAATTAAAATAATTTTGTGGTATAATGGTTTTTAGGGAAAATTTTCGATAGTATCTATTATTGAAATTCACATTCGCTTGTCTACTTATAAGGATGAATATAAATATGAATATTTGAATAGATCCATTGATATAAAGTTTTCCATCAAAAGGACCCAAAATAATACATATTTTAAGAAAATATATTATGAAAATACTTGATACAAGTTATTGAATTTATTTTATTGGTAAATATTTTCAGGTTGCTTGGATACGGCATAGAGATCTTCATATTTTAACAGTTGGTACTTATACGTACACAACGGATCAAAGATTTCAAACAACATTACATCGAGATATAGATGAATGGACGTTGCAAATTAAATGGGCACAAGTTCGTGATGCTGGAACATATGAGTGCCAAATATCAACGCAACCAGTTAAAAGTTTCTCAGTTGATTTAAATATTGTTGGTAAATATTAGTAAAAATTCGTTATAATTTTTCCACACTATATGAGATTTTTATTAATCCTTCGAGTGCTGTAAGAACTATGGATTTTAGATTGTGCCGAAAGTGTCATGCTACTGTGAATACTGTATAAAATACATATTTGGATGAATTGCTTGTTATTTTAGAACCTTTCGGATTATCGCTCTGAAAGGTTCTAAAAGTGGGTATTGTTATTGAAAAACCTTATTTTTCAAATATAAGCATCCAACCTTAATAAAAAGTAAACAAAAACCAATTAAATCAAGTGATTCCACGAACAGTATTACTTCAAAATATAGAATTTGATATATTAAGAAAAACTTAATAAGCAAATAGTATGTAACAAAATTTTAGGTTTCCTTTATTCATTTACCACTTCAATGAATAAAGGAAACCTAAAATTTTCTAACATATTTGCTTATTAAGTTTGATCAATAAAAATAATGTTTAAAGTACTGTTCGTAAGCACAAATTAAAAATAGTTGTTTGGACTAGCAGTGCTCTTGGACTCACCGATTCCAATAAACCTTATTTTTTCTTGATTTAGAATGATATCAGGAATATTATATCGAAATAATAAAATAATAAGCGGAAGGTCTTTTATGCCATCTATTATTGTTCGAATAATAAAGTGGATTTAGATTTCAATAGCTTTTTTTCTTGGTATAAATTAATTTCTAATTATAATCGTGAGTAAACCTTACGACTCTTGACATTTGTGGCATAAACTTAAGCATTCTATGGATTAAATTAAAACTCATTAAAAAAGGCTTCTATAAATCCTTTCAAACTATATATCTAGATACACTAAGTCCTGAAAAAATAAATTATCTACAACAGTACTATAGTGATGATGCATTTCATTTGGATTCGGATCGTTTATATCAAGGCAGTGATGATGAATTTTCAACATTAAACGGTCCCTTAAAGAAAGTTACTGGTCTGTATTGCAAAAAAAAAAGTTTTCTCAAAAGTGCTGTGTGTTTTCACATTCATCCTGATCAAAACTCAATTTTTTATCCAATTTAACAACTAATTTCATATCTTATTTTCCTTAATTAATTCTAATTAGCTTTGATTTTTCCAAATACTAATTAAATGATAACAAAAAGACAAAAGGAATTTTTAATTGACATAATAATTGGACTTTGAAAAAAATAGCATCGTATAAGCTTTCATAATTTATTATATATTAAAAATGCAATTAAAAAATAACAGTTATTAATTTCTATTTTGTTGAATTTTTGTTTGGACAGTTTTCTGAAAACTTCGTACTATTAAAAATGTCCTCTTTTGTCATTACTGAAGAAACAAATAAATGATACTTATCCCCCCCAAAATGTAATTTATACTAACGAACTTTTAATATATTTTATATTGTTTTATGTTTTATGTTTTTTTATTTTATTTATTTCTATTTGATTTTTAGTGCCAACGGCGACTATACTGGGTGGACCAGATCTATATGTGGATAAAGGAAGCACCATTAATCTGACGTGTGCAATAAAATTTAGCCCAGAACCGCCAACATATATTTTTTGGTATCATCAAGACAAGGTAAAATATATTTTATTCGGGGTTTTTCTTATAGTTAACATGTATGTGCTGTTCTTAAGTGTATTTTTTTAATAGATTTGTTCTTATTCTTGTGTTTTAAGGGAGTGTACAACATACATAAATATATATTTTCTGTCGACTAGATTTTCCATTTAAAAAGGTTATATATTTCATAGAATCAGGATAACCATACAAAAAATCTACAGAAAAAGTTCAACTCAGAGATTGTGGTCAAATTCTTGTATAAATCTTCAATAGTTTTAGATTTTTACTTTCAATTCTCACTCCCACTATAACTTATTTCGATCTTTGGAAAATTTTCCAACAAAAAAAAAGAAAAGTTTTTTGAAACAATAAATTGTGGACTAACAGTATAAAATCAGAATCATAGAAGGACTCGAATTTCTTGGTAAGTCGTTTCATGTCTCTCACGTATTTGAAAATGTTGAAATGGCACGTAACGAAAAATACTGAAAATATATTTTTCATAGAAATTCGAACTAAAAAGGATGAGGATTATTATGACATTTTCGGGATTTCTGAAAACCCTTTTATTAAATTTCCCACCTTAAGAACAAAATAAAAATATGTACCAAAATTATTAATTGGAATTTTTTTGAAATGAATTCAATATTTTTCATGAAATTGATATAAAATATTTAGTTTCTTCTAATATTGCGATAATAATACAGCGGAATTAGCTCTTGTGTAATGAATCATTTGTCCAACAAGCTTTTTTGAATCCATTCGATATAATTTCTATCCTTCAACATGTATTTAGAACCCTGATAAAAATGAAATGATTAAGGGTGTCGTTGACACATTCAAAATGTTGATGAAAAATTTTATCGATTTAATATGAGTGAAACTAAGTGAAAATGTAAACATAAAATGTTTCTAAACAAGATAATTATTAATTCATATAAAGAAAGTATGTAAAAATGGTGATGCATTTCCCGCGAGCATAAATTCCTCTAGAGAAACGTATGCTATATTTTATAAATTATGTTTTTTCCATGAAGGATTTTTAATTACTGTATTGCGTATACTACTTAGTACTTAAGCTCTTCAATATAACAATGAAATGGGAAAATTCTTCACTGAAGAACTAATTATTATTTTTCAGTTACAGTTCATTTCAGATAACTTGAAAGCATGCGAAGTTTTATACATAGCTATTGTTTAAAATAATCATTATATGACAATAGTGAAAAAAATACTTCCTCAATTTATTTGAGTAGAATATGTTTGTTTGTAGCCATCGATTTGTAGATAGGACAGATAGGCTCCTACCAAAAGCCGTGCGGTTATTTCATTCTCTCTCAAAATCCTTAACTTTCTTTTCATTTAAACACAATTTTTCAAAACTTGTTAACTAAAAAAAAAAACGATGAATTGTTAATTTATTTTGCTACCAGGAGTTCACAGGATCGAAAAAATTAAATTAATCAAGCTACAAATAATTTTCATAAATCATTGAAAATTTTACGGATCTTATTTCTATTTTTTTTTATGTTTACTATCCAAGAAGCATATTTGAAGTAAGTACATGGATCTTAACTACTCTTATACGACTGTATATTATGAAATAAGAGTCGTTAAGTCCTATATACATCGAATATGTTGTTTGGGCATCTCTTATATAGATTAGGTAAAAAAAACATGTCAGTTTAATTCCTATTAGCCAAATTTAATATTTAATATTTGAAATTTGGAATTTCTAAATTGAATATCCTTCATAATTTTGAATATAATTACAATAATTTAATTCAATAATAATACCCATTATTGTGATAATTTATTGTGACTGAGGTTAATTGAAAATGTCACTATCCGGTTGTAAATATTTTCCTAAATATTTTCATTTTAGCTAGGTGACAAAAGCATGTTGATTGTTTGTTAGTTTCCAAAATCATATTGTACAACTACGTCCGGAACACTTTATACTATATGTGTATCGCAGTTCTACATTAAGCACTAATATGAATTGTTAATAAATAGGACTAACTAGCCTGGCGCCCTTGCAAACGATAAAGTTCGAACATCGCCTTCAAATGCTCAAATTAGACTGCTCTCCACTACATATTCGACCCCTGTTATCACCAGAGCTAGCTGCTCCCCCTTCTTTTAGAGGCAGAACCCACCTGCGATCCTGGTGTATGTATGAGAAGGTTTTTTATCTTATGTCATATAACCGAACAGGATCTTTTCGTTCTACAATATAAAATTTTTTTTTCAAGTTATCTAAAATTTACTGCATTTGTGGTGATCAACAAATTTACTCATAAATATATGGGACTGTAATGATCAGCTCAGGTGTGGAAGTTATATCAACGGACATGAAAATATCTTCATTATTTTACTGACGGGTGTGCCTCACCCTTTATATAAAAAAAGCTCGTATGTTGAACACTTCCTTTTTCCTTTTCATTAATTTTATTACTTTAACAAACTTAATAAAAATTTTTTTATATAATAATCTTTAATTTTTTTGCATGTTTTTCACAATTTTTATTGAATGCGATTTTTTATCACAAAAAAAAAAATAAAAAAACATAATCCAGAGTGCGGATCACGAAATCTCGGTTAATGATTTTTCTTCTTTTTTTTAATGCAAACTCATCAAATTTTGTTCAGCTTCTAATCTAGATTATTACTTTTCTTTTTGCTACACGTCATATATGACAGGTTCTTAGCGATGATACTACACGCGGTGGAATTACATTTATGACGAGTAAAGCAGAAGGAACAAAGTCAATACTTTTGATTGAAGATGCAGATATAACAGATTCTGGAATGTATTCGTGTTATCCATCAAATACTGACATCGCCACAATTCGAGTTCATGTATTGAATGGTAAGTACCGAAATACTTATTACATTCCTTTTATCTTGGCTTTAATATCCTGTAGTGTTAAGCGATATATACATATATATATATATATATACATAAATGTAATTCAGAATATGACAAGTACCCAATAACTTTTTCGATTAATTTTCATACACAAGGAAAGAAAAACCTTCCACATTTGCTTTATTATAGTCGTTGCTATTCCGACAACCGAAATATACGATATAACCTCCAACCGATCCCCATTTGAAATATTTGAACGAGAATAATTACCTCAGATTAGACTGATAGACATGCACAATATTGTAATGGGGAGGATTCTATGACTGATTTCATGTATACGATAAGTTCGATAAAAAAATTTTTGCACGAAATCACTTGATATTTTTTTTTCTACTTTCTCGATATACTAATATACGTTTTCATGAAATTTATATAAATATGTCAACAATATATAGTATATTTGATGATGTAGTCTTGTAACATGGTAGCATAATTGATGATGACCACGATGATAGTGTTTTTATCATATGTTAAAGATCAGTTAAACTTTCTGGTTTTTAATCGATTTTTGTCAATATGTACTCTATTTTCATAGTACACAATAATAGTTTTTTTTTGCTAATTTCCACTCTAGACACGAAAGACTATTTTAACGACCGACAATATCGCATGTATAATGGACAACTCTATAGAGACTATTATTCTATTTATTTTTTATATAGTATGTTTATGCAATTATAGTGAAAACTTATTATTAAATTAAATTCATATTTCTTTTTTTGTTAGCAGCGGATTATTTTAAACTAATTAAATTTAGAAACAAAACTAATTGCAATAATAGAACCATAATGGAATTTGGAAAGTAGATTGGAAATCGTTTAGTTTTGATAATAAGAGTAAGAGCGAAAATAATTATAATAGGATGGATACAAAAATATATACGCAGATTATTATTTAGTATAAAAACTAACTAATTTATCTCATTAACTTTTTGCTAAATATTACAATTCCTATATTTTGCAAATCATAACTATGAATTTCAGCAATAAATATTGAGACCAAGACAAAGTTAAACCGGATTTTGATTTATGTTTTTCCACCAAATTTAAAATTAAATGATTTTATTTCAAGTAAAATCTAATACCATGTATTTATCTCTCAAGTATTTTAAAAGGAACTGAATAAAAATATGTTATTCACTTTTTCGTATATAAGCAATTTGTTTATTATTTATCCAAGTTGATAAAACTCTCTGCGAAATTAGTAAAATGTTAAAACCATCTCTTGTTAGAACACCTGAAGTAATATTTCCAACATAAAAAATAAACTTTCCTCTTAAAAACAAATCTTTTACATGCGAAAACCCTCAGGCAAATATGTATATCCTTTCATATATTCTTCATTCCATATAGATTTCCCTCTTATTTTCCCAACTGTATGGAAAATCATTAATTGCAATCTAAAATGAGATTTACTTTCAATGTTTTATTTTTCCCTTATTTTTTTTTCTTGTTTCTTCTTCTTTTACAGGTGAACGCCCGGAAGCAATGCAGACAAGTGTAGGAACATTAACAGCACATATTCTAGGGCAGAACTATAAACTTTTAGTGTTCTTATCATTCATCTACAATCACTTAAGAATGTACTATTCATTCTTCGAATTTAGTGCAAGATTTTATAATGTTGATGGTGGCATTTGTGGTATCCAACAGAAACTATTAAAACTTCCATCACGGTGATAACTTGTTATTTTCTCATCACAAGAAAACAACTACTAAATGATTTACTATTTCCTACTTTTACTGATGTAAACTAAACTATAATAAGAAAATGAGGAAAGAAAAAGGAAAACTATATTTTAAACATGCTCACATACATTTCTTTATAATTTTAGTTTTTATAAAAAAAAGAAAAGAAAAGAAACTTGTTTTTAAGTTCAGATCTAATTTTTTTTTTGTCCATTAAAGCATTTTATTCTGATAAGAAAATATTCATATACGGAAATTCATTAGATATGCAAAATGCATTTATCAATTCATTAATTTTTTTCTTATTTCGCTAAAAACTAGGTTACGGACTTACGATATGGGAATTTTCTTGTTTTTTTATTTTCTTTTTCTAAATAAATATCATCGATAAAATAGTTGTACTTTCTTTTAAATATAAAATAATGATTAAAAACATGATAATTGAACGGCATTCTGTATACTCAAAGCGGAACAAGACAAGATTTTTAAGTTCTACAAAAACAATTTTCTAATAAATAATTCAATACGTGTTTTTTTATTTTGTATGCAATTTAAAAAAATGTGTCACAAAATCATAATCTGTAATTGCAAAATAGAAAATCAAAATAATAATTAATATAATTAATAAAAAAAAAAGAAAAATTGTATAATCAAATATGAAATTATTATAAATAAATAAGATATTATAAAAACAAAAAATAGAACATTGTTTTTAAGAGTAAAATTTGGAAAGAAATGTAAAAAAAAATAAATGAAATTTGCACATATTCTTCAAAAAAATAAAATAAAATAAAATAAAATAAAATAAAATAAAATAAAAATAAAATGAAAATAAAATAAAATAAAATAAAATAAAATAAAAATAGAATAAAATAAAATAAAATAAAATAAAATAAAATAAAATAAAATAAAATAAAATAAAATAAAATAAAATAAAATAAAATAAAATAAAATAAAATAAAAATAAAATAAAATAAAATAAAATAAAATAAAATAAAATAAAATAAAATAAAAATAAAATGAAATAAAATAAAATAAAATAAAATTAAAATAAAATAAAATAAAATAAAACAAAATAAAATAAAAATAAAATAAAATAATATAAAAATAAATGGATCTTCATTAATATTTAATCACTTCGTTTTGTAAATAAATAAATAAAAATAATAAAAATAAATAGAAAAAAGAAAATAAAAGTTATTATAGGAGAAAATTATATTGAAAAGAAAAAAAAAGAAGAAATTGTATAAAATTATTGAATATTAATATTAATAAAAATTGTATATTTAAACTTTAAAGGCTCGTTGGTTCTGTTATAAACAAAAAGAGGATGAAATATAAAGGAAGGGATTTATGTAAAAGCAATAAGAGAAAAAAGAAAATTTTCAAAATAAAATAAAAATTAATTAAAAATAAAAATAAAAAATAAATTGTACAAAAAAAAAACAGAAATTATAAAATATGTTTTATTTCATTAAATTCGAAATAATTACAAATAAAATTATTTTCTTTTGTTTTTTTTATTTCAGAACAGACAAAACATAAAGCTAAGTTATGTTGCTTTTAAAAATAAAAAGTTTAATTGATTCTATAATTTTATGTAAATTAATTTCATAAATTATTTACAAGTTACCTAAAGGAAATACCAACTGAACTAGTTCAGTTTCGTTCGGTTCTACTATTCTAATAATTGTCTTCTAATTGAAAGTTTTAGAAACAACAATTTCTAGTTTTTATATGAAAACAAACTTATTTAGAAGAATTTAAAATTAGTTTTCAATGTATTCGTTTCGTTTTATATATGGTATAGCAAAAAAGAAAAGAAAAAGAAAGAAAACGCTATTCTAACTATAAATTTTCAAGAATTCTTCAACAAACATTTAAGAATATAATTTATTTAAAATTTCCAAACAATTCTCCTAAACATTATTTCTGTCTTAAATCAAGAGCAAAACTACACTTTGACTCGTTTATTCAAGCTTATTTCTCAAATTTCTTTGCTTAATTATGACAGTTTTAAATTTAACATTTTGTGATAATTAACGTTAAATAAACTTTACCCGTGAAAACTATATCAATTTATTTATTAATAAAACAATCAGTTATGTATATAGTAACAGAAAAAAAGAACAAATTTACACATACTACGAATTAATTTCAAAAGCATTTAAAAATACTATCGTACGAATTTATGAGTTTACAATTCCATAAACATTCTCAAAATTAATTAACATTCCCTAAATTATTTGAATTTGGTCACAGCAACTATTTAAGGAAAGATTAGATTTAGTCCAGAGGACGGCAGAGTGAAGTATACGTCTACTACATGTTGGTTTAGTTTATGTGATCTACTATTATAGTTACTCAAACATTTAAATTACAAACTTTACTAAATAAATAAAAGTATCTCGCCATTTAACTGACAGATATTTACTAATTTTTCCATATTGAAACTCATTTTTAAATATAGTAAAAAACATATAGTAACTGAAAATCGGCCTATAGCCGATTTTTTGATGCCCTATGGTAGAAATGGGACAGAAAAACTGTCAAAGCTAATATTATTTAAAGGTTTTTTCTTCATAACTTTATTTCCTCTTTTCAAAATTTTCTCTAATTTGTAAGTAACCCAGACCCTGAAACCATAAGTCTAATCGGTGTATTAGTTTTTAAAGTACATCAAATAAACTTTATGAAGAGGGTTAATTGCTCCTAGGATTATTTCTTCCCCCACTATCCTTAGACCGATTTGATTGAAATTTAACATGGTATCGTCTATTTGTGTAGTTAACCAACATAATTAATTTGAATAAAATTGATTCACAAATTTTCCAATTAAATCCAAAAACTATAAACAAAAAAACGACAACACTTTCTGGTCACCCTGGTTTTCCCTTTATTACTTTGTTCCCCCTGGATCGATTTTACTAAAATGCAATACCAAACCAAGTTAAGGAATAAGCAACGTACATTGTAAATTTCATCAATATTGGATAACGGGTTTTTGAGTTATCTTGTATACGGGCGGACGGACCGACATGCATACATCGATATAACTTTTGATTCCCGACACAACAATATCCTTAAGTCCATTCTACGACGCTTATTTCGATGTGTTTCAAATGGAGTGACAAAACTTATATACCCTGTGGTAGTACCTACCATTGGGCATAAAAAGCTGATCAAATAATTAAGTATTTGAAAGTTGATATTGTGTTTATTGGCAAACTTTGTTTTACAGCAAAATTGATATTTTTCATAACTTACATGTTGTTTTTAGGTAAGACATCGACTTTTTGGATGACTCCTCGGCTTATTTACAAAATTTATTTTGAAATAAAATATTTGCTTTACAATTTAGGATAACTTTTAGTTCTGTGAACTTTCGGGACCTCCTATCTGAATCTGTTGAATTTTTATTGTAAACAATATTTCTGGTTTGGTTAGGACTGTTAGAAACTTTCAGTAATTTAATTTTTGATTTAGAATTAAGTTATTTATTTTTTATTATTATTAACAAAGAAATATTTAAATATTTGTGTCAAAGGACGGAGTCAGTATAAGCAATGACTCTGAAAGAGTTTACTACGCACGAACATACTAAAACAATTTTTAAGTATTTTAAATAATTAGTCATTTAAATGTTAGTGTCCGGAAATTATCTGCAAATTTCGAAATATTCGCTCCAAAATTAATTTAGGTACATCTTTAAAAATTCGATACACATAAAACTACGTATCTGAGCGTGTGTGCTCGACTTTAAATTCTTCAATAGGCCCATGTAACATTTTTAAATAACTAAACAATTTTGTCAAAAATAAATTTCCATTTGAGTAAAATTTTAATAACAAAAAGAAAAAAAAGAAGAAAAACTTCCAAAAATTTTTGGGTAATATTTCACTGTGTTTTTCTTTTTCTTTTGTTTTGACATTTTCCTTTCTATATACATACGTAAAGAGAAAGTATTTCCTTATCCCAAAGCGCTTTTAATAAGAACTTGACATGAAAGGGTTAAAGTTAAAGTATTTATAGGAAAAATTTCTGACAGGTGACTTATTTTTCCGTTTTTTTCTTCAAAAATATTGAAAAATAAATCCGTTCATAAAATATTTTCCTTGATATTTTTCTGTTTCCTTAGTTTTTCTTCTTGTTTTTTTTTTTTTTTAAGTCATTCGGAAATGACAAAAGCACGTTTGATAACTTCATGATGTCTTTCGCAATGAAAAGAAAATTATCTAAGTGCCTTTATTTTCCCACGAAAATTCCTCTCGAAAAGTTTTATATGAAATCCATTTTTATTATGTTCCAAAATTATGTATAATTTTCCGAAATAAATTTTCATGTGAAAAGTTCATTAAACTGGAATTTTAAAATTAGAAAATGTTTTTCTTTTTTTTTTTTTTTGTATATAACTTTTTAATATTATTCAATTTTTTGATGAAAAATTAGAGTACTTTCGAAACTCGTTAAATTTAAAGGGATTAAATTTTCTGGCTTTTAGTTTAGTTCTGGAAAAATTTCTTTGAAATAAATTAACATAATAAAACAATTATAGAACAAGTTAATTAGAAAAGAAGTTTGCTTGTTTGCGAACTAGAACGCTTACACCTGAGTTTATGTGTGAGTTAAGTTAATTTATTATGAATGTTGATATTATGAGGAAAAAAAAAAGGAAAATTCTTTTTTGGAAAGTTAATGAAAAATATACATAAAATATGCTTGCTTTACATATGCTACGAAATTAAATTTGGTATTTTTAGAATAATTTAATAATTACAAGAAATATAATATTCAAGTTTATTTTATTCATATTAATTGCAGTCGATTTGGTATGAAATTACAGAAAGGAATGTCTTCATTAAATATTCTTGAAATGTGAATTTCTTTTAATTATCAGGTTTCACATAAGAAATTACATAAAATTTACTTTGTTGAATAATTGAAAATGATAGTTGTTTAATTCTTGTGTTAACTTATTTTTAGACTATTAATTGGTCTCCAATCAATATTATTTTAGAATTCTGTCATAAAATCAATTTTGTGTAATTTCTTTTTCTAATTTTTCAAACAAATTCTGAAAAAAAAAACATATTTAAAACAAATTACATAAAACTGAAACTTATCAAAAGTTCATTTATATTAATAGAAAGCAGCTTTAGTAAACGATTTGTTGGGCGAAAAAACTATGAGTTTAAGAATATCAGAATTTGGTTGTGGAATATTCAACATATTAACTAAATTTTTTTACTAGTCGTTCTAGAACAGAACAAAATTTTAGCATTTAAAACAACAACCAAGTGGAACAAGTGGTTCTGGTACAACTAGTGAAAAAATTGAGTTTCTTTAAAGTTTACTACTCACCAAATGTACAAAATGTATTCTACACGCATTGATAAAAGAAAATTAATTATTAAACCCGAAAATTAATGGACGTTTTTCACGTATTTTTGCACAATATCTCAAATTGAGGAACTGTGCTACTCAGCACCATTCATTCGTATAAATTTTTACCACTTCTTTCCATACGACATTTGCTATACATCTGCCCTTTGATTCTATTTCAACATTTATATCTTTGAAAGACTCTACTCGGGATAGTTGTATACCTATAGTCGTTTGAATGAAAAGTGAAGAAAATTATAAAGTGTCATTTCGTATACTCCACCATATTTTTGTTTCAAATGCACCAAATGATGAAGAGCTGATTTGGTCGCAATTATCTTGAGTGTTTTAAATGCACGTATGTCCATTAGGTCTTGAGAAATTTCAGTTTACGCGTAAATATGAAACCGGAAATGACTAGAAATTGTTCATAATGTCTGAAGCTCTGTTTTGAAATGCTGTCATTTGATTAATCCAAAAATCTCCAAAAAGGTGTATAACCTTATAAACTGTTTTTCCGCTGGAAGCACATTTTCTGACGATTACAAATGAACCGCAAATATGTACGATTCTTGATTATTGAACAATTTAACGTTTAGATTAGATATTTGATGAATTTTGATTTCTGGATAAACAAAAGAATACAAAAATGTATATTTAGAATTATATTAGACTGGAAATTTTTGCTCCAGAACATGAATAAAAATCCCAATTATTGTGAAATTGCCGTACCATTTTATATTATTTTTTCAATCCCATATTTTACGGAATCTGATATTGAAAGGCAGATTCTTACTTAATTCATAATAAGTAATAACTTGAGATGATTAAAAATCTTTTGTAGATAATATTTCTTTCTTTTCTATCATATAAACATTACTTAACGTTTTCGTCTTATGAAGGAGATATCGTCACATTTGAATTAAAATTATTTGATTGGCAAAGAGGTAAATTTCATTTGATCTGGCTCAGTGGAATAGAAAGTTTCAAATGGGAAAATAACTTTGCATATACCTGTGTATATCAATTTTTGAAGAAGAATGTATATTTTCTTTTTTCGGTTTATTGAAGTACACGTTTCTACATGTATATGGGAAATCCTTGATATTACGCAAATAAGATTATATATGCTTAAATGATAAAAACGATAAGAATTCTGTCAATGTCAACCCAACTCAAAAAATTTATTTTCCCTTTAAAGTTCCATTTTTTTTTCTCCAGAACTGTAATATATTTTATGCTTGAACAGTTTCTTACTCTATTTTTTTCTTTTTTCTTCAACAAGCTTTTATAATTTTTGATCGTGAGCGGAATTTTTGAATTTTTATTCCACATTAAAATGAAAAAAAAAAAAAATGAAAAAAGGAAATTTTGAAGAATATCTTACAGGAAAAAAAATTGTATCCAAGAAAAAATTTCTTATGAATCTTTAAAAATCCAGGAGGTTTATTATCCTTTATTGCCTTTTTTTCCTTGATAATTCTGACTACGAATATTTTCATCGCTTTGTTGTTGCACTTTTCTGGAAAACTCAGAACAAACAAAAAAAAAATATATATATATATTAAATAAATGCATTCACCTCAGTGAATTTTAATTAGAGCAGAATTTTATTTCAGAAAATATTTTCAGTGAATTTAACAAAGTGAATCTAAATTACAATATGGGAGACCGGGATAGGTTGAACCATTGGATTCGTTGAAACATTAACGAATTCTCTCTTAAAATAGTAAATTTTATAAAAATTCTTTTTGTATAGTATATATCAGATGATGATTTTCACTATAATGCACTTTAGTTTGTTTCAATATCAAGTTACTTAAACCTTTTTCATTTGTCTTGCGAAAAAATAAAACTTTTATTTGTGATGAATACATTAGTACTATCACCATTTAGAAGGACATTACGAGACGAAACGCAAAATGATTTCAATCTACTCTGGTCTTCCTTAGTCAGTCGTTCATATATGGAAACCACGAAAATAGTACTAAATTACAATACATCCCCATTCTTTATTTTAACAATTTTGACCAGTTTATAGCTTGATTAAATGAAGCTTTTAGTCAAAAAAGAAAAAAAAAAACAATGACCACCAAGTAGTTTTCATGCTCATTGACCATATCATAGAATGGGATGTAAATTTTCAACACATCTCATTTCAGAAACTTCTAAGTTAATGAAATATTTTAAATGTGAAGTGGAGTGAATTTTACCTAACAGAATCTATTTTCGGTGTACATTCATTTGCCAATCACAGAGTTTCTAGTTTTATAGAGAAAAATTTTTATACTTGTATATTCCAAAAGTTTGAAATAAAAAAGTTCTCGTAAAAAAAAAAAAAAAAGCACTGCAATTCAATTGAAACTGTAAACTGAATTTTTAATGATTTTTCACGGTACTATAATCGAGGATCATGGAATATACACGTATTATCACATTAGATAAGCTTTATTCATCGAGATTCTTATTATCTATAATTATTATTTATTGTTTAACAAATATTAGATTATCTTATTTAAATTAATATGTAATCATTTATTATAAATCAATATCTCATCATATTTTAGTTTATTTAATTATTACAAATCAATTTATTATTTTCATGCTCGGACACCTTTCGTAATATTTTCCAAGCTTCTTTGTGATCCATATATTATTGATTAGGCTAATATCATCCCTCCAACGTTTCAATTGACTCACTCCCTGTCTTTCTTATGCTATTTCTAGGAATATAGCATGTAGTGTTTATGGTTCATCGGTTGTCTTTCCATCCAGGCCCGGTTCGATTTTTGTTTCATTAGAACATTTGAAAAAATTTTCAGATTTCTGATTCCTTCGTTTTGTATTATTCTTTGTTTTCTCCAAACTTAAAATTTTTTCATTCACGTCCCCATTTTTCATCGCTAGATTTTTTGCGACCTCAGGTATTAACTATGAAAAAATTAAAACTTTTATTATCTATAACGAATAACGACTTAACAATATTGTGAGTTTTTATGAAATAACATATAAACTGAAAATGTTTGACTCTAATTTCCGCCAACTTATATTTTAAAAGCCGATGTTTTATACAGTTAAAAAGTTTTACGACATTTATATTTCGATGTAAAAATACCACACAAATATTTATTAAATTTGTGAATTTAAAATTAAATCTTGGACTTTAAAGCGATTACATAAGGTAATTTTGTAAATCCTTTACAACTGAATTGTTAAATCTCAAATTTAAATTTGATTCATTTACAATTAAAAAGGTAAAATAAATCTTTATTTTAAAGTACCTATATTGAATTCTATATTTTTAATTTGTAAGAATTTTCGTTATTAGCTTTTGACAAGATTGAAATTGCGGAACATGAGGTATTTGGTATTCGTTTTTCAGACACTGACACACGAAGGCTTTTTAAATGACCGACGCCTTGATTTTTACCAGCTTTTTTTTATATCATAAAAAGAGAACAGACAATCGAAAATTTTAAAAAATTAAAGTATAAATATCTAATGCCGAATTTATAACAAAAAATGTTCCAAGTGGACGTTGGTTTTCCGATTTTCTGAATCCCTTGTATATTCAAATTCCCAGTTAAGAGGCGCTACTGGGTATGGTGTCACCTGATAATTCATCGTATAATCCCACTGATATCAAATTCTTGATGTCGACCTTTATTTTTTCCTCTTCACTTGCCAAAATAAAAGTTCGAAAACAAAAAGGAAACGTAAACTTTTTTAGAGGAATTTAAAAGTGAGAACAAACTGTCAAGTTTTTCTTTTAAGAATTTTCAGTGTTATCCAAGTTATTGGTACTCTTTTTCCCAAGTGATCCCATCGACTTACTGACTCACGGGGTAGTATTAAAAAAAATATTGAACAAAGTTTGAACCACTTCTCAAAATGTTTCGCCATCACTGGCTTAGACCATCGATATATATATACATATATACTTTTATGTATCTTAATTTAATAAATTTAATATTGCAAAATAGCATACTAAAGATAAAACAAGCGTTTTCCTAATTCGTCAGCAGCCTCATTAGTTTGAAGGAACTCTTGATCATTGATTAATTTTTCTTTTATATATCTATATATGTGGGTATTGGATCTTCCATAGATCTGTTAGTGCCAGTTGAGACGATTTGGTTGATATGTTCAATGTTTGGGAAGCCGTACATACGTCGTGACGATTAAATATATGGAATAATATAATTTGTTAAATTATTTGAATAGGTAAATTCCAAAGAAATTTCATATAATGTAAAAGAAAAATCAATTTTTAAATTGAAAATGACATTCTTAATGTCTATTCTGTTTTTCATTTTCATTGCCAGGAAATCAATATAAATTGAATTAAAGGAATGGCAAAAGTATTTCATCGCTTTGGATTATGTCTTTCAATTCAATTCAAATAAATTCACCTGAATGCAAATTTTCCATGTTAAACGTAGAATCAAGAATTTATGCAGATTTTATCAAAAAGATGAACGTGCAATTTAGTTCTATAAATACAATATTTCGAAAATTTTTTTATTCCAATTAATTTATAAAGTTTCAAGACTTGAAAAGTTCATAAGAATTTTCCTTTCAAAAATCAAATCGAATATGAAAGTTTAAGAAAAATTGATTTTAATTCAATTTAAGCGTAATTACTATGAAATTTTCATAGAATTGAGAAAAACTCTAATCAAGTTTCAATGCGGTTAATAAAATTTAATAATTTCAACTCAGTTAAGTTAAAAAAGATTAACCTAAACTTTCGGCTGTCGAGGTTTCGATTTTGGCCAGAAAAAGGGTCAGTGAAATTTTTGTTTCTCTCCATAAATAACCCTTTTTTTTATGGTCATATTAAATCACTTTTTCCCCGTCGGAAGTAATTAAAACCTTTTTTTTCTCTCTTCTTTTGTAAGCTGAACACAATTAAATTAATTCTTTAGTGAACAAAATAAACAAAAACGGAAGAACTTTTAACTGTTTGAAATGAATTATGTGAGAAAATTCATTTTTCTAACCCAAAAATATTTCAACCCTTGGACGGAAGAACACATATAGTATATATTACTCACACGCAATTGCATCTAATCAATAATCAACCGACTTACTGCGAAATTTTAAAATTAGTTCTTCTCTTCCCAGAATGTCATTTTGTATGTAAATAGAAGTGAAACAAAGTGTTTTAACTATAGAAGGTGATCTACTCCGGTTCACTATAATGAAATCCTGCATTGATGGGGTGACTTTAACTCAGCTTTTTTTAGATACCTTTTAAAATGAATTGAACATATTACCATGCTGAGGCAATAATCTTTCGAAATCTTATAAAATTTTAACCATTTCTTCCTTGTTATTTCGTCTTTGAGAAATCGTTGATATGTGATGTTATTGTCGAATTCTTTCTCTTTTTTTCTCACATTTGAGCAATTCGGAACACTATAATATCTATTAACCAATTTTTTCTTTAATTGAATCACAAAATTCACAATTTTCGTTTAAAAAGCAGCACAAAACAAGCAAAACAATTTTGGTTTTTTGACAGCTAGAATGCTGTGCGTCAATGACGTCAACATAACACACACATCTAAATACTGTGTACGAATATAAAGCGGAATATATCACCTTCTATAGTTACAACACTTTGGAAGTGAAGGACATATTATAGAACAAAGTTGAATGAATTTTATAATGGAAAACCTTTCCGAATTATTTTCCATGTCAAATGAAAAACAATAATAAAGAAACGTATATAACTTCGACAGGAACTCGACCGGAATCTGTTAATTTGTATTCTCAAATGGGCCTACAATAAATGGGTTCAGAACACGTTGTCTACACGTTTCAGAACCACTTGAAAATAATATTGAGGGTAGGAAAAAAAACCAACATTATAGTATGTAATAAATAAAAGACACCACCAGTTTAGAGAAAAACAGTTTAAGTGGGCTGTCAGAAGCATGCAATTCGTTTGTGGAATTAATTGTGTTAGTTAGTATAGTCGCATTTATATTTACATGAGTTGAGCTATTGTGAAGAATATGAAGGACTCTAGGCTTGGTAAATATGAAGGACAATATATACAATTGTATATATGCAGTTGAGAAAACATTCTAACCCTCCCCAAAAGTATATAAATACATTACATAGTCTAATTTATGTCTCCAAAGTTGCTGAAATTGCGCACCAAAGTGTATTTACCAAGTGTGTGTATAACAAGATTCGAAATTCTACATGATACAAGTGTAACTATGGGTTTACGTGTGGGAAAACAAATTTCTGCCTTGATGTGATAATGAGAATTTGGAGCATCTACATATGAAATGAAACTGTCAAGCATGCGGAAATAAACAAATTCATTTCCCCTATTTACTTTTTTATACTTTAGGAAAAGTGTTGTAATTGGAAAAGAAAATTGACAGGCAATATGAAACGAAGAAGAATGTTTGAAGGTCAGGATAATTCGTATTCGCAATTACAAATGTTACAATGCAGTAATGATACCTGTTGTAAAATAATAAATGGAAAATGTTAGTAGTTTTCGACCAGAAATGATAAATTGGAAATAGATTATTTGATATAGGATAGATTTATGATTTTTTGCTTTTTCATTACTTTAGTCAAAAAATGTTCAAAAAATGTTTGAAACAGAATATTTTTTTAGTTCTTTTATAGAGAAAATTAAATTAGAAAAGTTTCCTATAAGAAAGTTAACGGTATCACATATTATTTAATTAAAAATCATGTTTAAATGCTAAATATCTGATTTTAATTATTTTCATAGAAAAATTAAATCACATTTAGTTTGTTTTGATAAAAAATGTATTCGATATAATTGGAGAAGAATTCCTGATTCGTTTTGGGTTATTGGAAAATTTGCAATATATACGTATATTGGGTGAAGGAAAAAGTTCACGGATTTTTTTCTAATAGGTAGCTTTAGAGCCGCATAACTTTAGTAGTTCTAATCCTATCAAGCTGTATTATAGCGTGATTGAAAGGTAACATTTCATAGAATATTTTTAAAAAAATAATTGTGAAATACAGTCAGAAGCAATTGTGGTAATTGGGTTTTGAAAATAAGCCAAACTTCTGAAAAATTCGCTGCATTTTACAACATCACTTCGACCAAGGCGATAAAGCTTCGCAGGGTTGTGAAAAAATTTGTAGTGCTTATGGTGAAGATGTTCTATCAAAATCAGCAGCAAGTAAATAATTTACTCGTTTCCGCTCTGGAAATTTCGATGTTAAAGAAGCGCCGCGCTCTGGTAAATTGTAAGTGTAAAAGTCAATGAAATTCTCCAAAAAATTGAGGAAGACCGAAACATTTCATCTAAGGACATTACTGAGGACCTACAGATTGATCAAAAAACAGTTTTGAACCATTTGGGTAAGGCTGGATACAAAAAGAAGCTCGATATTTGGGTTCCACATGAATTAACAGTGAAAAATTTAATGAACCGAATTTCCATCTGCTGAAACGAAACAAAATCGACCCATTTTTGAAAAGATTGATAACTGGTGATGAAAAGTGGATTCGACTCTTTACAGTCAACAGCTAATGCGATTAAAGCACATAATTGAGGTACAGTGGCCACAATTGATCTATAGGAAAGGCGCCATCTACCATCACGACCTCACACATCTTTAATGACTAGGCAAGAATTGAAAGAGCTTGTTTGGGAATTTTGGATGCATTCACCGTATAGTTCGTACCTTGCTGCGGCCGACTACCACTTGTTTCGGTCTGTGCAGAATTTCTTTAATAGAGTAAAGCTGACTTCAAAAGAGTTCTATGAAAATCACTTGGTTCAGTTTTTGGCCCAGAAATCCGAGAAATTCTACAGTGATGGCATAATGGTTTTACCAGAAAAATGGCAAAATATTGTCGATCAAAACCGCACATATTTGGTTTAATAAAATGAATTTAAAATAATGTGTTTGAATTTTGGTGATATTGGTGGTATTTGGTGGTATTGTATTCACAAAGCATTCTGCTAAATAATCAATTCTATACATATGGTTTTTCCGTATAATCTACTAAATTATAATGAAATGACTCGATCAATTAAATTGATAAGAAAGACACTTTAATTGTTTCCGGTTTAATGAATCTGAAGCATTATCTAGTTAACAGTACTCCAATTGATAAGTTTCAATTATTTATGGTATAAACCGCACCGGAGAAATTTTCATGATTTCCTTCAAAGAAGTGACTCCATTTATCACATTCTTTGCATTGAATTTTCATGTCATCTATCATTTGAATAATTTCTGATATAAATTTAATGTAAAAACAGAGCTGCCCACACCAAGGCACTTTACTCCGGATCAAATTTGAAAATTAGAAAAATATTGCTCTTCTAAATTTGAAGCACGAACGTTGTCAATAAATTTTATTCGTAATATTTCTGATTATTTTTAAAAACATTTAAAAAAAAAGGAATAAAATAATTCAATACCAGATATAATCAATAATTCATAAAATAGAAGTTATATGTTTTCTTTTCTAGATGGAATATTTGGAATATTTGGAATTTGTATAAATTCATTTAGGATTGTTCAACGATCACAATTCTTACTTTTGAATCTCCTTTTACAGGCCTATTCTGGCGTTGTGACAAATTTTTAGTCTTGAAAAATTTGAACTACTTCTGGCAGACGAATCATTTTGGATGTATGAAACACTATGGCAACACCATCTCTTGTAATTTTATGCAACTAAAGTTTATCGGGGTCACAAGTCCTGACCCCGATAAATATTTGGGTTATGTTTTTGTTGCTTTTACGTGTTATGAAGCCGACCCCGACCTAGACCCAGATTTAAAAAACGCACCTAATAATAATCCGAGAGAGTTGTCATGGTTATTTGAGAAATACTCTCGAAAATGTTTGTATAGGTCTAAAAAATTTTTATAGGTGTAAAATTTTTCCATGTTGTGATTTCGTTGTGATGTAAAATATTTTCAATCAGAAATTGTGATAATTTTTTATGACTATTGTGAGTTATGAGCGGTTCAGAATATGAATTAGTCTTTTAAAGAAAGTTATGACAGTGACGTCATGTTATGGCCGTTATGACTGGGCTCAGAATATGCATGTTAGTCAATTAAACATCCTTCGGCGTTATTTATAAAGAAATTTCAATTTGACATGGTAGAATTTCTACATAGAATATTTAGTTAGTTAGTCATGCTTTATTTGAAAGATTTTAGCAATGCTCCTATAGTAATATCCGGTTACCAATTCTTTTGCTTTTCGAAAGAATTTTCAATTAAAAAGGAACATGGATAATAAAAATGTAGTCTCAAACGAATAAATGCGAAAAACAATATCCATCCAAAGTCTGCTTAAAAAAGCAAAATAAAAACAAAAGCAAACAAAGGTAGTTGACAAATTTGTACATATGCACTAAATATGTTTCTCCTCAAACGAATAGCTAAGAACGAAATTTCAAGAGTAAAATGGTCCCATGGATAGCTACGCTGATAGTAACATGAAAATATAGAATTTAATACTGTATGACCCAATGTGTATACGATTTTTAATGTTGGATGTTTGAAAATTTCTTTAACTCGTGTATAATAAAGTTACATGATTTTGCATGACCAAATATTAATATGTTAATTACTTTGACTGTAAAGTTTTGAAATTGTGTCTTTCAGTTCTGGTAGTTTTGAAACAAACTTAAAGCTGTATATTAGCTATTGATATTAGAATATAAGAATTAAGATTTCATTAAAATTAAATTTGATCGGAAAACTTCAGAAATTAATCATAAAACTTGCAAGTAACCAGAACCAGTGGCTCTATTCACAGGTTCTATTCAATTTTACAACTTGTTTATATAAAATTCATCAAACTTTCTTAAAGAACAATTTCCTGTTTTCAAAACCAATTGCTTCGGTTAGTGTATTTTCTACACAAAAACTTTATAATGAATAAAAAATGATTATTTTTTCCACAAAACGGTCAAACTTTTCCTTATACCAGATTCTGAGTCAACAAAAATTCCATAATAAAATCGAAAATTGCTAAAACAACAAACAGTTTTCGGTGAATTACATATTTGGTCATTTTTTAAGTTCAAAATGTTTTTGAAAAATAAAGAAAATATCTAATCAGAAATATGGTATTTTACTTACGAATAAAAATCTTAAAACTTTCTTTCGTTTCATTAAAATTGTATCCCGATTCAATCTAATGACGATCAGGATGTCATTATGTGAACTTTTATTTGATAATGCAAAATCTTTGTCGACACAGATTCATCTTAATTCAAATTTTACGAAAACTTTTGTTTGGTTCTGTCTCGCCACATAATCCCTTATGGCATTTTGATCTATTTTGAATCCTTTGAGATATACTACAGTATACGGCAATCCCTTTCAAAAATAAATAAATGTGCCCGCGGGAATAGATTTTGTACGTTTCTTATTTCTTCATGTTTTCGTTGGTGTAACGAAAAATTCGAAATTTCATAAAAACCAAAAATTCCAAATTATACGAAACGAAAATAACCATCCCCGCAAAGGCATTGAAAAGAATGGGGAAATAATCCGTATATAAGAAAGGAAGTTGTCATGAATTATTCTGAAAGGTTTTCTTGTTTGCATTAATTTCGTATTTAAGTCCATCGAAGATTGGTTTATGCCTTTGGGGGAGGTTTACTCTTTTTACCAGAAATCGTGTAATGAGTATCAAATTATTTGATTTGCTCCTCTTCAAAAGAACGTGACAAGTTTCTGCTATATAAGAGCAAAATGTTGCCAGTGCCAAATTTAAATGTGGTTATGTGAATTCGTATCAAACTTGAATTCTTAAGCTTTATTTGTGCTTTTTTTCTTCATTCGACGCTAAAAAAAAAATTTATCTTTTTTCGGTTTTTAATAGAAAAGAAAAAGAAAATAACATGAAATAGAAATGATTCTATTTTCTTGGTTTTTTATTCGTTTCAAGACGATTAGATTTTCGGTCAATGAATATCAAGTTGAAAATATTGGGAACTTAAAAAACATTTATTTTTTTTTATTCGAAAGTTCAAACTGATTAAGTTTTGGGGTTATTGGAGATATGAAAAGTTGATAAAAACGAAAAATAAATAAAATTTTATGCACAAATTATGAAAAACTGAATTTTAATAGTTTTGTTTCGAACATAGTATAATTATATTTTATTAAATAGACGGTTTTCATCCAAAACGAAACATAATTTTGATTAGATTAAGTATACTATATAAAATATTTATCAGAAAATCTGTATTTAATATAAAAAATAATGTATTCTGGGTGAAATATTAACTATGTTGTTTAGATTATGTTATTGATATGAATATTGACTGAACTTAAAATTGAAATCAAACTCAGAAGACCTCCCAGCTCGCGTTGTACCAATATATCATCGCTACGTCCAATACTATAGTCCTAATATGAACGGAAGTAGAAGCTATGTAAAATCGACTGGGTTACTGGTATTATTTTCAATAATGACCCATACATTATTCCGATAGAATAAAATTTGGAAAAAATTAAAGTTCTTCTCAAATATCATTGATTATTCCTTGTGATTAGGACGCATACTCATTGGAAAATTATATGAATAAATATCTTGTAAGTTGAATTTGTTTAATAGCCTTTTCAATCGTTTTCTATAATGTACCTCATCACAAAAATCCTGCTAATTAAAAACTTACTACCTCTGCTGAACTTTTATCAGATTCCAGACAAATATATTATTAAATAACTTTTAAAAAATACGCTTAGTTGTTAATAATTTTTTCAGAAACTTTAAAAACTGAGATCATTATCATCATTCATCCACATGACAACATTCTTCTACTTGTATTTTTCAACATCATTTGAATTCTTATCAAAGAAAAGTCTGATTTAATTTTGTATTTTTTTTTCTTTTTTTGGCTTGCAATTAAATAAATTTAAATCGTTTTCAGGATTTTTCATTTTAAACTTTATAAACTTAATTTATTTACGTCGTCTAAATGAAATTGCTACTCAACCCATTCGATTTGTCTTTAAAATGTTAACCGTCTACCGTTTTAATGATATTTAAATCTTTTGCAATGACTGTAATTTCATTTGCGACACCCAACTTTGTTAACACAAATCTGTTCCCATTAATCACTATTCTTCTATAATAATATGGTAAAAAAAACAAACAAACTCTAAAAAAGGCACTTCAATTGCAATTTAAGGAACATATATGTACATATGTATATTGAATGGAGGAAAAATGTCTGTGTAAAATATATGTACATAAAATAGGATAACAAACAGTGAGAGAAAGAGCGATTTAAAGTGCGAACTATTTAAGGATATGAGCTTATATATAGTTGCCCAACAGTTCCGCTTTTTAAGTGAAGTTAGTGCTGAAACAAACATTATGGGTCGATAAATATACATAATATACTCTATTTTCTCTTTTGCATAATATATCCATATTAAAAAAGAAATATTCTCTGACCATAAAGAGAACGTTCAAAGCGCATGGCAGTTATTTGACCTGGAAAAAGGAGTTTTAGTTAAAGTTTTTAATTAAATTCGTCGATCTGTGAAAAATACTTCAGAAAATTGAATTTTTCCGTGAACTTCTGTAAGACGATATCCTTTTTCTTGTTGATTTCATATTGTTAATAACAATTCCTAGATGAAGAACGTGTATGCGAAAGGAAACAGAACAGATCTGCAAACAATATAATATAATATAATTTTTTTTTTTGTTTACAAAAGACAAATGGATTTAAAACCTTTTCAAGTATGGATATTTTATGGCTCAATTGAGAACAACTTAGTGGTATTTTAGTACAAATGTAGTATGAACAATTACTTTGAGAAATGATACAGTATAAATGGATTCCTTGTTAAATTTATCATAAATGCATTTTTCCTGAAAACAAAAAAAAAAGAAACCATTGCAAACAATAGCGTTACTTGTCTAGAACAAGTTTTTGTGAAAATTTTTCTCTATTTCTATGGTCGAATGGTCCGACAAATTTAATACACGAATTATTGTAGTCGACTGATTTTCAAATGCTTTCATAAAATTTCCAACTATGTTTTCTATGGTATTATCAAATTTCTAGTGATAATCAAAAACTGTTAAAAACATTTATTTCTTTTCTATAATTAATTTCAATGGAATGTGCAAACGAATGATATTTGATAACTAAGCAATATTGTTTTAACAATGTTTAATTTCTATAAACATTTAACTACACCAAATTACCTAAATATTTTTTTTTATTGATGTCGCCAAGAATAAGCACATATTTATTTGGATATAGTGAGTGATCTATATCGACCATCTAGGGTCGACGACGGCCTGCAAGGAGTCCATGTCAGCGAAAAAAAGTTATAATTGCATAATTGTCAATACTTAATTGTAAAGAATTTGTGCTGTTCATATACAAGGTTGCATAGTATCTTACATTATATTTATGATCTTGGGGTGGTATACTCACTTTCAGCCCTTTCAAAGTGAGTGGCCCTATACCAGCTGTCAAAAATACATTTGAAATTGATGAATTTACATAAAATCAATATCAGTTTTGGGTAGAACCCCTCCCAAAACTGAAAAACATGGCAAATGGTCCACGAGACAAAAAGTTTGGGAACCTCTGATTTAAAGTCATAAAAACTTAAATGTTTTCTTTTGTTTTTTTCTGGTCCTTATAAATGTATATCTCAGTTAGATAGATATTAACTACACTAAATAGATCGCAAAAAATGTATCCTCAAAACCAGTCAAATTGTCATTCATCAAGTAAGACAACATATAGAAGCCCATATAATACCCTTAAAATGGTGAATTTATCGTCCTTAATCCTAAGTTTGTTTTTCTTGTGGTATTTTCTATTCTATACTTTATTATTATAATAGTGTAAATTTATACAAAGTCAAGTAAATTGCATATAACGCAAAAAAAAATTATAAAAAATGGACTCAAACAATCGATTAATTTCGTGGTACACGAGTTTTTTCTTGTCCATTTTCCTAGTTGAAATTGTATGTTATCATTTTTTTGAAATTTAATTTCAACATTTAAACTAATGATAAGATGATGATGACAATAGACTAAAAATGCTGCCCATTTAGGTGGACTATTCAAACTACTAAACCACACAACTGAGGAACCAACCTTCATTATCATTAAATTTATTCTTGTGTAACATCTATACTACGAATAAGTTGGACAAAGTACCTCTAACTATATCAAGCTTTAGACTTAAAGCTATGTAAAAAAAAAGAAGCATACTTCAGTCTACAAAATTTGAATAATAGTTAAAGGAAGGATGAATTTAAATCAGAAGGTTTTAAAAATAAAATTTGCAAAAATCTTTAAAAAAAATTTAAATTAAATTCCAAACGTTTTCACTTTACTTTTATGAAAGTATTATAAATAAAATTCTAAGATTTAGCTTTTCATCAAATTTAATACTTTTGTACAATTTATTCAGTCGAATTATTTTTAAAGAAAACGAAGAGAAAAAAGTTTCATAAAATTTATTGTAACAAAATTAATAAGTTTTTGAATTCATATTTGTTGCAGTCCTATGAAATATACTTTTGAAGCTTATTCTTGGATTCATTTAATTTAAAGCATAATATTTTGAAAAGAAACAAAATTCCAATATTAAATTATTTTTTTGTTTTTTTGGCACCAAATATTTTCCAGATTTAAAAAAGTGAAAAGCAAACAAACTTTTTGGTTCCTGACTTTTTGTACATAAATTAAAAGTAAATTAAGAAATGCTAATGTAAAATATACGTAAAAGCAATAACGTGAACAAAAGTTTAGTTTTATATCATTTCTTTTTTTTTTTGCTTGTGTACTGAAAAATGCCACTTTCTACGAAAGTTTTCTCAGCTTTGTTAAAGTTTTCTGTAACACAAAAGGAGTTCTTGTATTACAAAATATAATATATAAATAATACCCCGAAAAGTTGAAAAGTTTCTCGAGTCAATCCTTTTAAAGGTTCCACGAAATGAACTTAACGGGGAAAGCGAACAAATAAAAACAATCAAACCATCTGAAATTGTACTCTTTCGTCCTTTCGGTAGACATGTAAATAGTGTTACGATAAATGAAACAGAAATAATGCACACAAAACAAACCATTCTGATGGAAAAATGAAAACGTAGCCCGATTTGTATTTGTTTTGGTTTTAATGTTATACAAAATATATGGAACCTTTATGTTATATATAGACAGAGAGTTTGGTTGCGAATTCTTTTTAAGGATACTAAAAAAAAGATTTTGAAAAGCTTTTATTTTACACTTCTTTGACTTTTAAGCTCAACAGTCCTTTGAATATAATTTTGCTATTCTTTCTGTTGCCTTCAAATCTAGCTACTCCAGGTTATTTTAACTGGGGTAGATCAAGATAACCCTTTCGCTTCATAAATATTAAAACTTCCGGACGGAACATAGTGTTTAATCGATTGTTGTTTGTTACACCCCATCATAGAGTTTTATTTGAACGGTGACGGTACCGTTTGGGTTCCCCCACCCTTCCAAAAAATTTCGTATAATATTATATATCATAACCGTTGGACTCGAATACAAAAAGGTTTTCGCCTTCTATAAAACTTTGTTTTCTTTTTTTTTTAGGATAATTTAGTCCGTTTTCTAGATTTATTTAATACACGTATTTATATGTGTACAAATAACAAAAGTCCCTTTTTCCCTATCTATATAATATATTAAACAATAACGAAATGGATAGGGAAGTTCATTTACTTGTATTTACGAATATCTTAACGAAATTTTTTTTTTCTTTATTACGACTAGAATTGCGTTCAATAAAACAAGGAAAGAATTTGATTTTCTTGATACAATCATATGCCAATGAGATTCAAGGTACCCAATAATTTTCTAAGAACATGGATATAAAAAAAAACAGTTTTTACTAACAGAAATGAAACGAACCACGCTAATAGAATGAGTTGAATAACAACAAAATAAAGGAATTACAGACCAGATAACAAATAAATTGAGACAATCCTGAAAGAAAAGAAGATATAACTTTTTTTCTTTTACCATAGTTATGGAGCTCTCTCTCTACCCAAGATCTCGAATTTCTTTCAGAATGTTATATATAGGTAAGTATTGCTACTTGTGCAGATGACAGTGTTTGGATTATGTTATATATTCGAATATAATATGAGTCCTCCTTCCGGGTGTATGAAAGTCAATGAAGACAAGGTTTTTTTTTCTTTTGCCCTTAATACTGTTGATATACTTTTGTGCTGATAAAGATAATACAGTTTGATGTGTACTCATTCAATGAGACTTCAGGTAAACATCTTAAATATATAATAAAACTTATGAAATATGTATATACAATATTTTATACTACTGGAAAAAATTATTTGCTGACTCACAATATTATGAAGAGCATAAACATTTTATTTAGTACACTCGTAATAAACTGAAAATATAAAAACTCATCTAAAAATCATGTTTAAAATTCTTGAAAGATTTTTAATATCTAAAAACTGTTCTTTTTTTCTAGAATAACTAATATCAACATAAATTATGTTGTCTTTATTAAATTTCAATATGAAAATGCTTAATTCTTTCAAAACCAATAAAAAGGTTAAGTAATTGAAATCTATAAAAATATTAAAAATTTTAAATGCTTTACTATTGGGGTCAGACAATTATCTTAAACTATATATTAATCATATCTTATATACATATATAATAACATAATTAATAACAAAATATGAACTAGATCAGCGTTTCCGAAATTTTTCCTATAACGAAACACTTTTCAAATCCAGAAATTTGAAAGGAATTAGACTTTGATTTGATTCCTGAATAATATCGAAATTTGTACCTCAGATATTTATGTCGTTGTATAAGGAAGTCAAGAAAGAATACCTAGTTTTGACACGCTGAAATATTCTCCTGTTAAAATTACCCAGAATTTATGAAATTGCAGTTTCTTGCATTTTTATTTTAAATCAATTAGGTCCAATAGATATTAATTTTGATAGCTTTTTTAACTTTCCACAAGAACATAGTTTGGAAAATGCTGAACTAGACTATTATGAACTTATTATCGAATTGTTCATAATTATTATTATAAATTAAATTATTTCATTCAAAATGCTTTCGAATTTAAATTTCCTTCAAAATGAATATCATTAGAATTCGAATGAGATTAAAATTAGTTAAAGTTCTCAGTTAAAGTTTCAATTGCACTGAAATGGATTCTTCATGAAGTAAACTTCACAGTTTGATATGCAAATATTAGTTTTTGTAAAAATTATATAAAATATTCCATTCTCGAATTGCTGGTACCAAAGTAAAATCTCAAAAACGTATTTGGTATTCAAACAAGATTTAAACCCAAATCAAAAAATATAAATATGTCATTTCGTGATGCATTCTAAAACAACTTCAAATATCATAAATTTATTTTATATGCAGTCATGTCCGCCTAGAAGCTGAATTATTTTAAATTAAATTACTTGTACTTTTCATGAAGTTTATTAATTTTCTTCAAAAATTTTAAATTAAATGGAATTATTTAAATATCTCAGAAATTTACCAAAAATTCTTTGAAAATTCTCCGAAAATTTCGAAATTGAATACATCAATAATGTAGAAAAATTATATCCTGTTCAGAACGGAAAACTGTTTATAAAAATGTCTTCGAAAAAAGAGCCATATTTAAATGGGGACCATAAAAAAGCACCACACAACAGTGGTATAAAAAAGAAAGGAAATAGGCGACCATAAAATGATTTTAAAATCCTGATAAAAAGTAAACGTCGGAGAAGTTTTATATTGAAAAATTGCATTTTAACATGCAATCAGATTAACGATTAACCTTTGTAGACCGATAAGTATTCGTAGTGTGCTGTCTATACATGCCTTTGAATAAATTCTTCTCTGTGTCGGTCCATTTTTTTTTTTTTTTTTTATTTATATATTATTGTACACTTTTAATGTAGATTACATACCACAACCTTCTTTCAAGAAGATCTTTATCAAACTACCACAAATCACATTCTAACTTACTGAAATATTTATAGTTTCCCCAATAAAAAAAAAAGCGCAATCTTTAAATTTGGAAAATTTTCTCACAAGTTTTCTTTTAAATAAATAAACACGTAAGAAATTTTCTAAAATATAATAAATAAAGTTAAAAATTTAGTTGATAACTCTACTAAAACTAATATGAAAAAAATTGGCTACCAAACCTGTCCGTTGTTCGGGGCTTATTAGAATTTCCGCTCCACCTTTGACAACACAGATATTAAATAAAGAAATTATATTCCACGAGGGTAAGTAGGTGTCTCCAAAATAAAACTAAGTATACAGAAATACATAAATACTGCAGCAGGTACTTAAATCATAGCTGAATATGTGCAATGTAAGTACTTCCGTATTGCGATATTTAACAGAATCAGAGAGATGTGTAACTATTTTCGATTAATTCATTTTACAATTTCATTGGTTCGCACAATATCAGTTCCTGGTTTTTGGTTGATATTACTAACTTTTTTCGCTGAGTGTACAGTTCTTTTTACCATATTTCAATGAACAACTAAAAGGGTAGAAGGTCTTATCTACCTTTCTCGGCCATCAAAGATATCTAAAAAAAAATGTTTATATTAAAGATTTAAAAGAATTAGAATAGGGTAACAGGCCTTATAAAAAAGCACTTTAGCCCATTGAGGTCCAACAAGGTTAGACAGATTCTATAAAAATGTTATATAGGCTTTCTATTGTACAATTTTGGGTAAAAATAAATTTGCTATTAAATATTCGAATACATATTTATAATATTTGGTTTAGGGGTTAATAATGTTAAACATATAATAAAAAGTATGTGCTAAGATTTCAATGATAACTTAGACTCAAATTGTCGCACCATAAAATTAAAATGTCTGTAATTTAAATAAACATCAAGTTTCTCGACAAAAATATCCACATTCTAAATATTTTGCAGTTAGATAACTTTCTTATTACTTTAAAAGCTTCATATTTTCATTTGAAAAGTGGAAAACTAATTACCGCGTTGAAAATAGTATACAAGAACAAAGCTAAATTATGAAATTCATTTCCATTAATGTGTGCAGTTGAAAATGTTAAGGCCATACATTAGTTAGGACAATAACCGCATTGTACTGTAAAATGTAGGAATGTTTCACTTTTTCCAAAGAATTTATAGAACATAAATTTTCCTTAAAGTTTTCCACTTCAAGTAATTTAATTTTCCCCGTTTATTTATAAAACAATTGTAAATCTTTCATTTTCATATATAACATCGAAAGGGTTATATATATATATGATTTCTCTTTGGAACTTCTTAACTAATTGTTTTCCTTTTCTTTTTTTTTTTTTGCAGTTTTATGAAAATTTTTTCTTAAATTTCTAAAAAAAAAGAAGCGAAAATTCCTATATTTTCATATTTAATATTCCAAAAAAAGTCATTAAAAACTGTTCTCACATAAATTAATTAAAAAATATTACATTTATATTTGCCTGTACATACTTTTAGTATTACATATTTCCATCGAATTAATTTATTTGACGGTTTACCACTCGTATTGAGGATTTTTTTGTTTTTTAACAACGTGTTTACTATCGATATAATCGTTTACATTTTTACCTTTCATCGCTTCATATATAGGATATTATACTTGAACGGAAGTGGAAAAATTGTATGTGCCCTCTCGAGGTATCCATAGTATCGTATTGATAACATGAATTCTAGATACTAAATACAGTATGTACTATATATAGAAGAATATTTTTTTTTCTTTTCGTTGGTTTGAGAGTGTTATTTTGTTTTCAGTGATAAACTCCAATATTTTACGTGAGTATTGCTAAAATCAATTTCCATGTAATTGCATTACATTGGTAGAACACGCGTAGGATAACATAGAGCACATATACACTTATATACATATTTCGTTAGCTTACAATCAAAACACACTAAATAAAAATATATGGAAACTTAAAATCAATATGTAGCTGATTTTTTGATACTCTATTGTTAAAAATGGGTGTCGTAATTAAGAAAATTTCCAGTCAAGTTAACTAAATCCTGCTATTCGAATTTGCTTTAATTTAGAGGTAATCTTGACTAAAAATTTTATTTAATTTGTTTCGAAGTACATCTAAACCACAACATCAAAAACTAAATGATAAAATTGTATGGCAAGACAAATTTAGCTCCGAACTATTTTTTTGTATACTAGCGTTGGATGGATTTTAACGAAATTCAACATAATGTCGTGTAATATAAGAAATGTATATAATTTAGTTACGTAAAACTTGTTGAACAACTTTTCTAAAAAATTCAAAAAAAAAAATTGCGAAGGTTTGGTTTCTAGTTTTGTCTTTTTACTGATTTTTATATAATTAATTACAATACCAAATCGAGTTAGGGAAAAGCTCACCTACATGCATTAAAATTAGACAACGCGTTTTTTTTTAGCTATAGTGTACACGGTTATACAGATGCGCGGACAGATGGACAAACCGACACGGAAAGTTGGATATAACTTTTGATTCTCTACACATCTAGCTCGCGCTGATGTTTATTTCTAACGAAGGAAGAAAATCCATTCATAAAAAAACCAATCAAAAATTGTGTTAAAAATGTAATACTTATTTAATGAAAATATAAATAGTATAAATGGATAGTATCTAAGGATCACAACATTCAGATCTAGAATACCTAAAAAAAAAATTGAACTCAGTGTGTTTCGATTGTCAACCAACGATATGTAGATAGACCTACATGCATAATAATAATAATAATAATAATAATAATAATAATAATAATAATAATAATAATAATAACAACAGTTGCCATACATATTTGAATATCAAAGTGTTCCTTTACTTTATTCTGTTAGGATGGAAAGAATCAATTTTCTTAAAGTCTGCATATGAAATGTATATAGCGAGGTTTTCACTTCTGCAAATATGTATATGTATTAGCACATCATCTATCTATTCGCGTAGAACTTCAATTATTCTATTTTTGGAATATTTTTTAATATCAACACCTGAACGAAAGTAGAAAGTAAGTACTTACTGATTTTTTTTTTTTATATAAAAATTGCCAAAAAGAAAAAATAAATAAATACATAGGAAACTCTCATCATTATTGAGGAAACATTCAAAAGCAAAATATCTTAATTAAATTTAGAATTAGAATTTCTTAAAAGTTTTCGAAAACATAATTAAAGTAATTTATTCAATAAAATCCAATATAATTTCGAATATTAAAAAAGCCTTTGGGGTGATTTTATTTTGACAAAGTCTTAAAGGAGCTGTGCTAATCTTAAGACTGTTTAGAGACAATTAAATTTCAAACACCTCAAGACATAAAATGAATTAAATTATTACAAAGAAAATAACATAGTTTTCATGTTGATAATAATTTTCTAATACGTACGATGAAAACTTTTAACATTTTCCAAAAACATAAAAGTCAATTAATATTGATGGAAAATGTCTTTAAAAATATATAATTATTATATTTTGAGATAAAAATTATTACAACACTATTTTAATGAAATACACATATTTCTGATAATATATAATCGATTGTTTTTTTGCAGAAGAATAATAAAAAATAAATAAAAAAAAATTATAGAATAATTTCTTGTTTTTAAAAGAAAATAAAATGAAAAGTTTCCATATGAAAAGAAATTACTCTAGCGAAGATTTCATGGTGAATTGGACTACAAACTAATGTACCTATAAAATAATATACGGATTATATCTTGAACTAGAGGAGAAGGAAAATAGATAGAGCATAAGAACAGTTCTTTCATGAATATGTAATCCTTCGACTTTTATTTACATATTTGCATACACATTGTTATACAGAACTTTTATTGCGTTTTTAAACAAGTACCTTTCTATCCTATCTTTGTAACTCTACTTTTAAAAATCCAATAATATTAATATTTCTGTAATTTTCATTTATTCTTTCTCTAATATATTTTTATTTTTTATATAGTATTTTCTACATACTATATATTCGTTTCCTGTGAGAAAGTTATGAAAGCTCAGAAACAATATACAGGAATTGCAATTTTCTTTAGAACAGAAAAATTTTCTTGTATATTGCGGAAAAATGTATTCTATTCTGTAGTATTTTATAAATTATTTTTTTTTTTATATTACGTATTTTCTTAGAGAATTTCAATTATAAAAGATTTAAAATCCATTTAACTCTATTCTATGCAAATAATATATTGACTTTTTAGAAAAATCAGTTACTTATAATATCTTTCTGTTAGAATTGTTCTAAAGGTAAATAAGATTTATGCAATTATTTCAAATGCATATATTTTATTTTGATTTTAATACAGCAGACATTTTTTACGGATGCAAACGTGCATGAATCCGAAAATAAAGATATTATATAAAATTGACTTTTAAGGCCCATCTCCACACAGCCGACTTCCTATTCTGATGGGAAAAATCAGAAAATTAGAAAGAGACGGACTTTTGCAATTTTCGCTTGAATTGATTGAATAAAAACAACAGAGCCTCTCCACACAATTTAGAAAAATTGATAGTGTGCGACGGTATCGTGTGTGATTATTGTGAGAGTAATACAGTAATAAGTACAGTATGTAGTTATCTATGCCAGCAGTGGAGAGAAAATTGTTTGAAAAAGAACAGTCAAAATTTGAAAAACGTCGTCACGGTAGGGATAGGAAGTTTCCATACTTTATCATTACTTACACTTTGTTTTTCATACAAATAAACCAAAGTTTCATATTCCCCTCTGCCGGACCACGTGAGACAGCAAATTAATATCTCTAGTTAATATCACTTTATGATTTCTCCCTTTCTGTTTAACCAATCTTGGTATAGTGTATCACATATTTGCATCAGAAGTAGGAAGTCGGCTGTGTGGAGATTGGCCTTTCGACTTATTTATAGGACAAACTAATAATATTTTACTTACAATATGTTCCAGATTATAAAACATCATTTAAAAAAAAAGAGGACAAGATGATAACGAAGTGTATTAGGGATTTCTTGAAAACCATGAAAACATGCTATTTTTGTAATAATATTTAACGCAATCAATTATTTTTTCTGCATTTTGTATCTAATGTACATGATTCGTTTTACATTTTAGTTCAAATAAACTATATATTGCGAACATAATGAAAAGCGTGTAAATCAAGTTTAATGCAAAAATTATTTTCCCAATAGTTCAAGGACTTACGTATATCAAAGGGCGATATTTCAACACCATAAATAGAAAGTTCTTTGTGATAATATATAAAGGTAGTAAATAAAAATACAAAAATGAATAAAATAAATTCCGTAGAAAATTTCTATAGCAAGGTTCTAGCGAAAACGTCTTCTTGGCAAAAAGAAAATTTCTGCGGATAATCGGTAAAGTAAGCAAAATATAAAAGGTATGTATTTGAGTTTCTAAAACTCATTAACTTGATAACCATCTGAAAATCTCTACAATTGAAACGTGTCAACAAAATAAAGAAAAACATTATGTTTAATGAACTTTTGCATTTTCCAAGAATGAGAAAAATCTTTACAAAAATTATTTTTAATTACCTTCGTATACATTTTGATTTTACCTTTTTCTAGAAGGTTGAATTTTCCTTTTTTGTAAATATTATATTTTAATATTTAAAAATTTTATGGTTTTTTGTGGTTTTTTGTGATTTTTTGGTTTCTAACACGTATTTGGCTTGATTAAACAATTTTTAATTCGAAATTAACATTATATTTAAATGATAATGAATATTTACGAAAAACATCAGTACAAATTATATTTTACTGATAATTAGCTGAAAAACAAAAAAACCAAAAAAAAAATATTGAAGAAAGATAACACTGGAAAAATATCTCAATGATGGGAAGGAACAATTTTTAATCGATATAAGAAAAGATAGTATTACCAAAGTCATTAATTATAAGGATACATAAAATTGGTTTTGCCCACAATTTTGACTTCAAAAACTAGATGAAATATTAGGAAATAATATTTGCTCTTTCTTTTCATGACTTTAGAGAAATATTCACGGAAAGCTTTTTTCGTTCTTATTTTTACATTAGTTCTTGAGCTTTTTTCTTTACTGAAAGAGTAATTTCAGCAAAAAGATTTATTGTTGCCTATGGAATTTTAGGAATTAGTTTCAAGAAAAGAAACTGTCCAAATTGTTCCATAATAATAAATAAAGACGAATACGATTTTCCTTTACCGTCGGAACAACTCATTAAACACAACACAGCTATTGAAATGACTTTTCTACAAAATCTTTCTGATTTTTTTTCGAAATTTGCAAATTGCATTTTCAAATACATGCAACTTTTTTTAATAATTATTTGCATTTTACCAACTTAAAAGCAAAAATTGTCGAAGAATGTGTTAAAAGAAACAATGAATTTTACTCCAGTTATTTTGCCGAAAACCAGTGTTTGGAGCATCGAAAGGAAGTTCTAGATTTTTTAATTTTTGTTTGTATTAGAGAAGAATTGTTCTTGGGTCAAAAAAAAGGAAACAATTTACCCAAAAGTGTTAAAAACACCCGCGTTTAAAAATTTTAACTAATCTTAATATATAACATACAGTAATTGAAAATCGCCCAATAGCCGATTTTTTGATGTCCTATGGTAGAAATGGGAGAAAAAACTGTAAAAACTAACAATATTTAAAGGTTTTTCCTTGATAACTATGTTTCTTCTTTTCAAAATTTCTTATAATTTCCAGGTAGCTTAGAGCCTGACAGGATAAGTCCATTCTGCAAATTTTATTCAAATCGGTGTATTAGTTTTACTTTCTTCACTATTCTTGGACCGATTTGATTGAAATTTAACATGGTATCGTCTATTTCTGTAGTTAACCAATGTAATTAATTTAAACGAAATTGGTTCTCAAATTTTACAATTAAATCTGAAAAACCATATAAAAAAACGATAAAACTTTCTGGTCACCCTGGTTTTTGCTTAATAGTTTCGCTCCCTATCGGACGATTTTGTTGAAATGCAATACCAAATCCAGTTAAGCAACAGCCAACACACATTCATTTCATCAAAATCGGATAACGCGTTTTTAAATTATCTTGTATATGGACGGACGGACGGACATGCATAAATCGATATAACTTTTGATTCCCTACACAACCATACCCTTAAAACCTTTCTACGATGAGTTTTTCGATTTGTTTCAAATGGAGTGACAAAACTAATATACCCTCTGATAGTACCTACCATATATACATACATAGTTTCAAATTTACGGAAATTCCAATAATCCTTAGTTTATCATAAAATATGAATACTTGAAATGTACAATTTTTACAAAAAAGAAAAAATGGGGATTACAAAGTTCCATATCCTTCAACCCTTTAAAAAATTGTTAAAATAAATGATTCATACAAAAAAAAATTATTATGAGATCTTTATAAAAGCCAAATTAAATCTTTATGTGCATTAATGCACAGTTTATTTCATAAAAACAAAACGCAATTCAAATCTTAAAGTAAATTTTAATCAAGCAGCTTTTTTTAATCGTGTTAAATCGAATGAAATCGTGTAAAAACGAAATCAATTTTTTTTCTAGACCGTGTTAAATCAAAACCGTGTAAAAAAAGACCGTGTAAAAACAGAATTGGGTGTATCAACATAATATACTCATCGATGCCATTCAAATGTTTCCATAAGATGTATTCTTCAAAATTTTGGCCTAGCCAGACATTTTCGAAGCCGGGCACTATCTCGAAAATCAAAAGTTAGACTGTACAAAACATTGATCCTTCCTGTACTCACATACGCCTCAGAAACATAGGCAATAAATAAAGCTGATGAAAACATCCTGCACATCTTCGAAAGAAAAATCCTCCGAAAAATATATGGAGGTATACGAGAAACTGAGGGCTGACGACGAAGATACAACAGTGAGTTGTACGAATTATACAACAATAGCGATGTCGCCACGATAATAAAATTTGCAAGGCTTCGGTGGGCAGGACACGTCATCAGGTCTAATAACAACAACCGCTGTAAACGAGTTTTAAACACCGTCCCAGAAGGAAGAAGACGAGCTGGCAGACCGAAATTACGATGGATTAATGGTGTTAATCAAGATGCTGTCAAAATTGGAGCAACGAACTGGAGGACAGCTGCGAGAAACAGAGGTTCATGGCGAAGCAGACTTGAGCAGGCCAAGACCCGTACAGGGTTGTAGCGCCACTGATAATAATAATAAAGTATTCTTCAAAGCCACAAATTCGTTCTATCTGCATATGAGTTGAAAAAGAATTGTTTCAATTATAAATCCAGTAAAAAAAAGCTCAAGAATTAATGTAAAAATAAGAACGAAAAAGCTTTCCCCGAATAATCCTCTAATATCAATAAAAACAAAGAGCAAATATAGCGTCGCATATTATTTCCTAATATTTCATCTAGTTTTTTAAGACAGAATTGTGGGCAAAAGCAATTTTACATCCCTTTACTTATTTATGGCTTTGATATTACTAATTAATGAGTGAGTATAAGTAAAAGTTTGAAATGTCCCTCGGGTATATTAATTTGAGTGCTAATTAAAAGCTTTTTCATGTTTTATCGTATCTGCGAACATCACTAAAGAAAAAAATATCTGGTATGGTAAACCACCCAACTTTCTTATACACAATTATTATACACAATTTCCTTTTCAACTATGAGGATATAGACGAAAATTTGTATACAAAGAAAATTATGCAGAATTTAATTCTACATCGAAAATGAATGCAGTTTTATTTTGAGGTTTTTTTTGTTCCTGTTCTGATTGAGATGGAAATAAGAAATGAGGCGAAAACCGAAACTTCTTTTCAAAATCAACCGGATTCACCACGCAACCTAAACGTTTTCATTAGAATACATATGCATAGGAAGGAGCAATTCATGTTTTCTCATTTTATTCTAACAGACTTACAAAAAAAGCAATTGTTATGAACGTTTTCGATTCAGATGCCCTGGAAGCTTAAAATTTACATTTCCGTTGAGAACCATGTGTTTTGGTGATTTATATTCTTTAAAAAAATATAAGAAAGTTAAAATAAATAAAATACATAAGCTGTATTTTAAAAATAAGGAAATGAAGCAACAGGACAAAAAGGCTCCTATAAATTCCACCTTTTTAGATGGCGTATAACGAACTTTTAATTGAGGTTGACTTTAAGAAATGCCAAGGAAAGAATCTTTATGTACATGGAGAAATTCTTCCTTTTAGGTTTGGTTCCTTTTCAAAATAAAATTGTTGTTGTTTTTTTTGCAATTTTTTTTGCAAATTTACCGACAAAAATTAAAATTTCATAAAATACGGAAAAGAAACAAAAATGAAAAAAAAAACTCAAAATTTCCTTACATGAAAAACTTTTGAGATTGACGGATGATGTTGACATTGATATGCGTAAAATTGAAATTTAAAATTAGGCTTTATACTTTGCCTTAAATCTCATTTTATGCCATTATATTGTTTTAAATATACTAAAGAATACAGGACTCGATTTTTTTAGAGCATATTAATTTAATAATGTTAAAAACAGATGAAATAAATCGTTAGAGGAAGGTTTATTACAATTAAAAGAAGAAAATAAGAAAATATTAGTTAGTATAAATCTATTATAAGATATCCGAAGATTAAAATTGAATAAAATCAATTTCTTTTCGGCTAAAATACGTGACAATAATAAATATGATGGTTTTTTTTAAGCAAATCATGCATCGTGACAACCAAAAAGTTGAGTTTAGATGTTTTCGAACTAGCTAGTCAGCTAGTATGTACACATTTTATAAATTCATGTATTTGAGAATGGGAATTTTTGCTGTTGTTAATATTGAAAATTCTAATATATGTATAGTAATATGACTATCTGACAATCCAGTAAAAAAAAATTGCAAAACAATTCTAAGAACCAAATTCGCTAGCTTATATACAATTGGTTCTCAGATTTTTAACAAAACTTCGATTTTTTTGGAATTAACATTTCGCATTTGTTCATGTGTTCGAAAGATACAAAATATATCCTTCCAAGACGAATAAAATAATGAAAGCCTATGAAACACTACCTTTTGATTATGCTGTATCTTTAACACTTAAATATTAAATAATAATAGCTAAATAGTTAGTTTGACCTTATTCTTCTATTTTCTTATTTAGCTTAGGACTATTTTTATTTTCAGCCATACTAGAAACACTAAAATTTGAAACAAAACTGGACAAATTCGATATTATAACATAAATTATGAACACATATTACCATTTCTATTAATACAAGCCCACAAGACTCCAAATCACTATGACAACAGATGTAAGATATAGTTTTACGGTTAAGAACCTTCTCAAAGTAATAAAGAACCGTATTGATATTATTTCTTTATTGGTATCCTCTTAATAAATCAATGTTTTCCAATTGTATTAAGAAAATCGAAATCGAAAATATATAGGTTCTATTTTCTTTTCTTTTTTTTTTGGGTATTGAACACGGTCATATCCTGGAAGTCAACCGTAAACCTGAAAACATTTGATTTCAATTTAGGTATAGTCTTAATATTAAGTGAATCGTTCATGTTGTGAAATCTATAATAATATAAGAATTTGGACAATATTATATATTTCTCTAGATTATTATATTTAAAAAAAAAAAAAGCAAAAAAGGATATTCTTACAAGAAATTGTTCATAATTTACTTTTTACGAAGAAATTATTTCAATTTTTAGATTCTGATTCAATCGTTCTGAAATTTATATTCCTGTTTTGCACCTCCACTAAAGTTAATCACTTATTATATTAGAAAGATTCGTTTTTTTTATATTTAACAACTTGTAGCCTTTGTCGGGTGTTATATAAGTTATTTAAATTTGAAAGAAAAAATTCTTTATTACATACTTGTATTAAAAAACGTCCCAAAAACCAATTTTTCATGAATACAATTTTATTTTGTTCTGCAAAAAAAAAGAAAACAAAACAAACAAAATATCCTCTCTAGCTAATGAAGAAAAACATTCGCGTATCTTCTGTTAGATTGTGCTTATCTACCAACAATTTCTATACACTATAGTATATATGAGCGAGATCAACAAAATCATTTGATATTAGATTTCACCTGTATGCAGACCTGCTTTCACATATTTATCTTCGGTTATGATAGAATCATGGTAATATAAAGTGTACTGTTTTCATAGCAAAACTCATATCCTAGAAGTTATCCAAAAAGATCTTCGACAATCCTTACCACCAATCATTTTTCACATATATATGTGATATGTTATCGCATATATTGTTATACATAAAAGGATATTCAGCTATAAAAACAACAATAACACCAAAAAAGCATCAAAAACTGAAAGTTGTTTGTATTCAAAACAAATGGAAAAAAAAAACAAACATACATTTTGGTATGATAGTCAAGAAATATTGAGAAGACGTGTCAGGAAATTCTAACAACACTATGAGAAAAATTGGTTCATATGTTTAGAGGCGGGCCATCTACACTGTTACCCAAACAACCGATACCATAGTACAGTGTTTCTCATCTGTCAATAGCACTTCTTGTTTCGAATCAAAATGATTGATAAGACGATCATACATCATCAACTTTACCCTTTTTGTCGGGAAATATTTTTGAAATGGGTGAATGAAGTGAATGGTTATGCGATTTGCTATTTAACATTTTATCAACAGTAAAAATGCATAAAAGAACGAAACGAAAGGAAGGAAAAATAAAAACCATTGAGGGAGTGTCGAACAAAAAAGCCTTTTCAAGAAAACCATTTTCTTTGTTCAATTTTATTCTCTGTTAAAGTTAACCTTTCTTGACATGAATGCGTATATAACGAAGAAGAAAGGCAACAGGATAGATTCCTAATATAAGAATAGAATGTCAAAAGGATTTCTCTTTTGATTGAAGGGTGACTACAGTTTTTGGTGAATTTTTAATGTCAATTATATGTAAAGTTCCTTAAAGCAAAAGTTTACCTTTCAAAATGTAATTTCGAAAAAGATTTTGATTAGCTTTAAATCATTTCCAGATTTTTATGTCTAGACCTCTTTAAGGATTTTAAATAATTTCTTGTGAAAAAATTAACTTTATGGTTAATAACGAAAAAAATAGAAGGAACAACTAAATTCAAATCATTTTGGATGACAGAATCAAAAAGAGAAATAGAAATATGTTAATAGTAATAAGTTCATATATTCACATGATTTCCTTCCATTTTAATTTAATTTAAAAAAAAAATTAGCACTTTTCAGCAAAGAATTTTGCATTCCTAATAAGAATATCATTATTTGAATTCCCAAGGTACACGATCATTTCGAAAGTTCCAAAAACATGTTCAAATTTCCTTTTCGAAATTAAATCAATTGCAGCCATTATTTTAAATTTTAAGACAATTTCAAAGATTATTTAAGAAAAGATGGGATAAGCTATATGTAAAACCATTTGTATACTGCTAGTTTTCGAATACGTTACTCTGACTGGAAACCTTAATCCTTAACAGCATTATATATACAAATATATATGTTTTCTCTATCAAGATCATTTATATAAATTAATGGTCAACAAATACCTCCATTTGTAATCGATAAAAAAAAAGTCGTAACAAAATGTTTTCTATCCCAAAACATGTAAAAATACTGCAATTTCAATAGATCTAAGTTTTGCAATGAAAAAAAAACCCTTCTAGATCTAGTGAAAGGTTCAAACGGAAACAATTTTTTCTTTTAAATAAAAGGAAATCTTAAGCTGAATGGAATGAGATAATGCATATTTTATACTGAAATTTCAGGATGTACAGGTATATCTACATATAGTATATATATATATATATATATGATTCAAATCGTGATATTCCACATCTACATGGATTGGTAAAGTAAACGAGGTAAACTTTCTCGTTGCGGAAAACTAAAATAAATCATTGGAAAAAAATTGTTGTAAACTTCTTCCAACACTTCTTTTTAAGAAAAAGAAAATTTCAATTTTTTTTTTCTTTCTTTCTTTTATGATAATGGAATTTCCCAAACTGAAAAGAATCATGATGGCAAGTTTTGTGAAAATTTTAGATTTTTTAAAATAAGAAATTGCAAGAAAAAAAGAAAAAACAAATTTTAGCCGTTTCCATGTGCAGAACTGCAATTTTTAAAGAACTCAACAAATACGTAATAAATTGGTTTGTGAGAATATTTGACAGCTAAAAAAATATACTACGTATTTATTTCAAATAGGAACTAAGGAAAGTAAGAACTCTAAAAATAAGAAATTCGTTTTTCTTTTTGGCATGACATTATTATATGGAATATATAAGTGTACTATGAATAATATTCAATTTAAATTTGAACAAATTTTTGTTAGAGTTTTCCTTGTTATTTTCGAAATCTAAATGTGCATATTAAAATTGCAGGAAACTAGACTAATATGCATATGTACAAGAAAATTTCGTATTTCTATAAGTCTCTAGTGTTGAGAAAATATAGTATCATTATAATAACTTTTTGAAAATTGTATACATATATTTTTTATTTTATTTATAAAACAATCATCTTTAGATTATTTAGAAACTCATGTCTAGCATATAGTATTGTTTGTTATCATAGATGCAATGAACAAGATACTATAGCAACTCTTTATATGAATTGTCCGCTGTACGCGTAACGATTTCTTAAATAATGAGTTACCGAAAACGTGTTCATCGAGATTATATCCAAAAATGAATTTATCTTTGGAGACATTTTTTTTTCAGTCTTAATCCAAAAACTTAAAAGGCGCCCATCATACGTAAATACATGTATGTACACATATGTATAATATATTATCCAATGACAATCTGAATTCTGAATCAACAAACTCAGTCGAAATTTCAGAAATGTGTATATCCTATGGTAGTAAATCAATATAGGGTAATACATATTATCACAACATTTGTAACATATTGCAGATCATTCTCAAGAATGATGATGGGCTACTTGTTTCTTGAATTTTACATGTCCGTCCGTCCATAGACGATAACTCAGAAAAACTTTCAATAATTTTAATGAAATTTAGAAAATTCCTTAACCCAATTTGATAGCCCTAAAGTATTTGGATAAAGCGTAAATGAAATTATAATGAAAAAGCGAGCATCGCTATATATTTTTCTTTTTGAATTTAATTCAAAGAGTTATAAAACAATTGCATTTAAAGTTATTATTGTAACGTGCTATTCTTTCGGTTCGATGTTATTAGAATGATAACACTTTTTATTTATGTGAATTTAGCGTATAAACTTTATTTGTACTTATTTCTGCTTAGCAATTAGTCTTAAAAAATATTTGTCTTTCAATAATTTAATTATTACAATTATTTATCACAGTTTTAGAGCTTCACTATTTTAATTACTTTTAAGATCAAAGCTTTAGTTTTTCTCCGAATGTTTCAAGTTCACTGTTTGAAGTTCTGATCTGAATTGATTCTCTACTTGAATCCCGGCGGCTATTTATATAAAATTGATGTGTCTCGGAATATTCTCGAATATTCTCGTTTGGCTTTCTAAAACTAGGTGGCAACGTTTACACAAAGAAGATCTAGAATTTTCTATTCCATACACAAATAAAAATACTTCTGAATCATTGCTTTGGGTTTGTGACACTGATAGATGATTCATTGTGTATTGTATTCTATCGATTGTGTAAACAATTGCATTTTGGATTTTTCTGGAACAGATCTTTTGTACATTAGATGGCGATATTTCCCGAATAGTCTACAAATTCTTGAATATTTCCAAGAATTGTTTTTGTCGTGTGGTGTTTTTTTGTGTTAGTTATTTTACTTAGAATACTTGTATTGTGACAATGTTTTATTGTTATTGTTTGATGATTTTATGAATCACCAAGTATCCTAAGTAAAATATAGTGCATTATAAATATAGTATAAACAGACGATATCATGCTGAATTTCAGTGAAATTGATACAAGGAATTGTAAATTGTTTAACTACGTGCCACTTTCTACAACAATATTGTATAACAAAAAAAATTGGCTATAAGCCGATTTTAAGTTTTCATATAATTCTTTAAGATTTTAACTTTTGATGGTTATACAAACAGCCTGGCATATGTGTAAATTATACGCTAATATAAAGATGAAAAGAAAATTCGGTAAAATTTCAGCAGACACACAAAGTTTCTAACCCTTTTATAAGCTTTTTTTTCATCTAATATCATATGTAAATAAGCTTAGTCAGACTTAAGCAACTGAACTTATTTGTAAAGGTTATATGGATAGGTTTTAGCATCTTAACTCTGTATTCTATATTTACTTTGAATTTATTTAATTACAGAAGATCTTGTGACACGTTATTTGATCAATCAGTATATTTGATATCAAGACATTATGAAAGAAGAACGTAAAACGCTATTTTTTTTTTCTTCAATAAAACTGGAAATTTTCAACACTTAAGATTTTCATGAAAATTTTCAAAAGATATAATTTATTACACAATTTATTTACACAAATGTTTCGTTATATCGCCTTTAATTTCTTATAGATTCTAGAACTTACCAAATTACAATTAAAATAAGACATCAAAATAAATCCCATGAAACATATTTCCAAAAAGCTTGTCAAACTTATTCTAATAGTATTCCTAATTTAATGAAATAGTTTGGACACTTTTATACTCGACTAAAGTTTCATGTTTCAAATAATTCATACAATTCATTTATGACCATTCTAAAATCCATCTTTCAAGAAGATTGTATTTTCTATTATATTAAATTATTAAATTTTAAATTTGAATATTACTTTGTGACATTTCCATTTTCATCTAACCGAATACAATTATAATCAACTGATTTTAATATATCGCATTTTCTAGTTTAGAATTACATATATTTACTTAGTAAATTAATTCGATAACATATGACGAAAGTTTTCCATTGTTGTATAGAAACCTACCCATTTAATAGAAAGTTTTATTTTATAAAACAGAACAATTTCATGGAATTTCTTTTCGAATTCAATTTATCACGTTCAAAGAGGGTTTTGGTTCTGAGTGCATGAACGTGTACGGGACTTTGTTTTCTACAGTTTGTTAAGGTTAGTGAAGAATAGTGGTTACAAAACTTTGAATTACATACATATTATACTCGAGTATAGTTCGAATGATCCAGTTTCTTCTTTATATGAAATTTGAAAACTTTTCAATTTTCATTCAATTCACGTACATGAAGTGTACAAATGAATTGGAAAGAATTGATTTGTGATCCGAAAACACAATATTAACCTTTTTTAGTTTTGAAATGTACTCGAACATTTTTACTCCTTAAATAAGAAATATTGTGTTCAATATGATGGAATTAATTAGATTTCGAAAAACTAAACAATCTACTACTTTAAAAAAAAAACCTTTAAAATGAATAAATTACAAAAAAATGTTTGCAATTCGTCGCTATCCTTAGGCGGATTGGCAGTATCGGTATAATCGTATTAATCCGTCGAATTCGAAAGAACCAGATTTTACGATAGCATTTGGTATGGGTTTCTGTCCGCAATATTAGTTGGACCTAATTTATCAATACTTTTTCCAGTCTATCCTTTAGGTACCTTAAAGAGTCACAACTCAGCAGATATCCCTAATGTTTTATCTATGCATACTCGTACATACTGAATGAGGGTTAATGTTAAACTACCGGGTGCGGCAATTGAAATGTGTGGATTTAAAAACACTGTAATTTTTTTCTTTATTGGTTGGTTTTATTAAAATTTATGGAAATGATAGTTTATAATACATAGTTAATTTTACAATTATTCGAATAATATACTTGTATAATAGCATTTTGCCTTAACCAGCTTCCATCTCTTTTTAAATGATCCACATGATGCTCGCACGATGTCTTGGCTTTAATGGTTTCATTCACAGGTCAAATCTTTTTCTAAACGGCCAAAGTTACATATGTGTTAATCCAACGGATTTAGATCTGATTTAGATGTTTGACTTTCTAATCAAATGAAGCGCAACAATCGAATTTCCTTTAAGGTCCATTGTACAAAAAAAAAGAATGTGTTTTTCAGCAGCAACTAATTTTTACTACTGACAGATAGTATGTCAAACAAACATTCATGTCAAATTTTAGTATTGCAAGATGTGCGGTTTACATTTGACAGCAATTTAAATTAGACCCTTCAGTTGCCGGACACGGTAGTATTGTGTCAACTTGAATTTATGAGTATATGTTTATTATACGTTAGAAATTTCGGTTTTATACCATTCATATTCGATTCAGTCCAAATTACAGAAACGATACTCCTTTAAAGAGGTTATGCCATTTTAACACTTATAAAATAAGGTAAAAACTCAAAAGTCTGTTGATATTAGATACTTGCTGGAATTATTGCCAATATTTAAACAAGACATTTTATTAAAAACAAAATAAGAGATGAAATTGAAAATTGATCCCTAATTCTTTTCCAATCGGCTCTCTTAACTAATCTATTTTTATTGAATTATATTGTATTATTAGATATTACGGACTTGAAATATTCTTGAAAAAATTAAAAATTAAAAGGCTATAACTTGACAAACTTTTGAAATTTGAACTTTTACGAAGCCTCCAACAATTACTCAAATTTCAGACTTTAAGGAAATGTAAAAAATGGTCAAGTTTGCCGAATCGCTTAAAATACTTAGTCCATTTCATAAATTCAAGTCGTTTCTGAAAATTTAAATTTTCTAATATTCAATTCATGTAAAATCATTCATATTTTATATTATTGTAATGTTTTAATGATGAAGCATAAAATATTCTCTCAAATATTCACAATTAACATAAATAAAGTACAAAATTAGGTTTTTTCTTTCCTTTATAGAAATAATTCTACTTAATTTGAATCCTTCTTCTTCTAATTCCGGCAAAGCAACAAATTCATCATACAGAAACAAAAATCACCTTAATCCTATCTTAATCTCTTTAGATTAACTATAAGGTATATATTTTCAGTTATATTACAGCATATTATTTATAAATATGAATGAGAGAAGTATGACAACAATACAAAGTTCCTTTTTAGGTTTCGCCAATAATTTTTTCATCCTTATAATTTTTTCTTACATAAACACAGATGAAAGTTTTCGCGTGTACGTAGGCTCTTATAGAGCTTTGAGTACGGAGTATTTTACAAGTTTTCAACATACATATATCCTTAAAAATTCTGTATCCTTGAATATTATTTCTAATTCATTGAAAATGTTTAGATTTTTTCGTATATACGAAGCCAATTTCAACACTTCCTTCATGAAGTTAATTTTCCTCATGAATATGCAATTTTTGTCTTGCCTTCTTCGCTTTAGAATATTTTTTCATATACATAACATAAGGAATATGACAGAAATTACATGTGTAAATTTATTCACATGAAAAATATAATATATTTGCTTGTAATAGGATTTTTCGATAAAATATTATAAAAAAATTAATGCAAACAAATTATTATGTAATTTTTTTTTTCTCCTTTTTAGAAATAATTTAATTTAATTAATTTTTTGAAATAATGTTATCGAAGCATATAATAGAGTATTTTTAATAAATCACAGAAATGGACGTGTTATTCATTTATTCGCTGTTATTAAAGTTGTGTTCATCTTTAAAAATGTTATATTTACTATTTATATTTATTCGTAACAAGCAGAATATTCCAATTAATAGATTACATCAATCTTTGATATTTTCCAGTAGCACTATCGTACTACGTCTGAAAGGATATAAAATAATGTTTGCAAAGAAAATCAAAATTTTCCTTCTATTGATTTCTTCACCATACCACCGGAACTTGTCAGAATAATCATATTCTCCATAATTATTAATTATTCATAAAAATTGTCGTCTCGAGAAGATGACTGGTATGCAACAGTTTGAGAGAAATGCTTCTTTTTAAAGAAAATGTATTTTCGTTGTTCATGACAGGACATGAATAAATTAAATCAATTCCTGAGCGAATGTCCATAGTCAATTATTTTCTTGTTAAATTAAAATTATACACTTTCAATTACACGCAAATTATAAAAAAGTTAGTATAATCAAATAATTCGGTGTTAAAAATTTGCGTAATTATTTTAATTTTTAATATTCAAATTAAATCGCAAATTATAAATAAAATAATTGCTTTTATCAGAAGGCTTGTAGAAATTCTATTATACATATATTTTATATACTTTATTTCTCGTTTGAAAATAATTATTATTAAAATCCTAAGAAATCATAAGAAAACATAGTTTCCCCATTTAAATCTTAAAATAAATAGTTTCGCAGTAACCTCCTTTTTTTTCCATGTGCATTGTTATCTTTACCTTCTCATAAGATTTTCCAATTATTTTTATCCGACCTTTGCAACTCAGGTTTGCATGTTTTCAGCTATTTCTATGTTGAACACTGAAAAAAAAAAAAAAAAAAAAAACACGGATGAAAATTGCATTTCTTATGTAAATATAATTATTTTTCCATTTCAAAATAGCTGGTATTTACTTTACGGAAATTTATAATTTTTATTCAACTTTAAATTTTCATTTTTCTATTTTTAAAAATGCATTAAACTTTAGTACTCGGCTATGACATTTTAGCACGTTGATTATTCCGTTTTATATTTTTAATTGTGAAAACTATTTTTAACAACGATTTTAATTAAATTTTAATGTAATCCTTTGAAATCTTTATAAACTATTTGCTTTGGACAAGGTTAGTTAGTTTTGAACTTTCAAAATTTCTTTAACTGGTATTTGCAAAAAAAAGGTTTTGATTTATTCTCTAAAATATTGTATTTCGCTATAGGACTTTCTTTATATACTCGCTTATGCATAATCAGTCAAGTGGCAGATTATTTAGACTGATTAAACTAACTGAAAACTGACTTTAGATGCATTCTCGCTTTGTTAACTTTGTGACCAGGTCAACGCTACGAAATGAAATAGCTTTTATTTTCTAAATATTATAAATATGATGTAAAAAGGATCTTGAAATTTCCATAGAATCTATATTAAATATGAAATAGACTAGACTATTTTTGGGTAGTCTTATTTTCAATTAAAATTGATTTTTCTAAAATAAAACATATACTTTAGATTTAAATAAATTTCACTCAATATAATGTAATGAGATTTTCAGTGCACGAATTATTCTATAAAAGAAATAATCAAATGATATTCTGTCCTGGTTCACACATGATTGGTTCTAAAATCCATTTCAATGCAAATTATGTTATACGAGTATATAACAAATATTGACACAAGCAATATCATATAGCAACCGTATAGAAAAAATATTGCACGTATGTAAATTTATATCTTTTTTTGGGCTAAAAATACGATTTTTCTGATATCCTAAAAATAAAAGCTTCAAAAAAAAAAAATTCAACATATTTATATTAAAAACGACCCAATTTTTCTATGTACATGATTTTTTTCAATTTCAATTTTCTTATAAACTTTAGACCGACGCTATCAAGACCATAAACTACTCAAAATAAGAAATTGTCAAAAATGTTTGAATTTTCTAGTTAAAAATCGACCATATCTGGTGTCTGGTTTCATTCAGATATGAAAACAGTTCAGTACCAAATTTTATTAAAATTAATCGACATTTTCTTAACTTGAAATCATTGGGCAACATATTTGCTAAGTTTAGTGATCACAAATGTAAATACGAAGGAAAGGACATTATCAGTTCCATCCTAAAACATGGAGATTCATAATTTACTGGCATAAAGTTTGATGTATGCGGAAAGTAAGCAATATTACAAAATAAAAATCGAAGGGAGTTTTAGGTGGTTAATATAAGTAACTGAAATTTAATGGCTTCGCAAAGTACAAGTAATAGTTGTATTGTTTGTCAGGTTCGATACCTACTCTCAGCTCTCTACAATTTTATTACTTTTCATTTTCTTACATAAAAAAGTGATTAAATTTTTATTATAATAAATTGAAATTTATAATTTAGTATATTTTTTGATGAATTCAAGACATCTCTAGATTGTCGTTGCTGTAATCAATAAAAGATTAACATTGTACTACATTGATTCACATAATACAAATTTATTGATACTTATTACGATATCGATAAATCTACAAATTAAAAGTTCATTTCGTTACACATTTAATTTCGTTCGATTACTAAACACTAAAATAAAACAAAAAAAAAAAAAACATTTTATGTGGTGGAAAAATCATGAATAAACTGAGAAAATGCGTCTAATCAATTGGGTGAATTCGAAGAAAACGCCCCCACAACATTATAACATATGTATACATTAAATGCAATAAATTTTCACCATTAAATCCAAAGGTATGGTGTAGAGTGATGCATTTTAAACATTCATATAAAATCGAATTTTGGTTTTATTGCTACTTAAAGGATAAATCCTTTTTCACCAAAGAGGACGGATAAACATATAATATAGAAGAATATATTTTCACGCGTATATACTATATATCGTTATATAATCTTTAATAATATAATATAATATATATTAGGTCTATATGGTATTATATACATATATATTAATCGGATATATAGTGATAGTGGTTTTGCTGATTTTATGTAATACCTTCGAGGCAATACTAAATGTTTTGATACGCCCTGAAGTAGATGAATAAAATCGAACACTGAGAACACAGAGGACAATATATCAATGCGGATGTGCCAGAACAAAGACAGTTAACAAATGTGAAACTCATGAACTGTTTCCGATCGATAAAACATCATCCTAAAAATTCTCATCCTCGATGATACCAGAAAAAAAAAATAACAAAAAACAAAATATCATCATCGTTGTCGAATTCGAAGTCATATTTTGAATCAAAAGACGAATAATATATATGTATGGAACGTTGATGATGGTGTTATATGGTGCGAAGTGACTTAAAGATATAAATATGGTGTTGGTTCGATGCGTTATAATATATTTATCAAACGATAAATTCATGAGGTTTATTGTCATTTTGCCGACTGGTTTCACATACTTAAATCGATGTATTATTCTACGATCTAATACATTCATATATCAGAAATCCTTATCACGCACAAACACGCTTTAAGGACATTTATTTGCCATCAAATTATATATATTTATATATATATATATGATATGGGGGATTGTTCGAAAATGCCTTTTCAATTAATGTCATTCAAGGCATTTACAACATCATAAAATAAGAAAATCGTGGTTTACAACTAAATTCATTTTACCTATAAATTTATTATTGTATCGATATATAGTCTGAAATTCCAAAAATCCGATTAAGAATGTTTTTCTTTAATTGACTTTTGTTTCAGAAAAATGTTTTAGGAAAATTTATTACTTAAAAATTACAAATATTAATCAATTTTATTAAAGGCATAAAGAAAATCATATTTTCAACAATATTTCACTTAGAAAAATGTGTTCTGCATGAAAATGTATTTTTATAATAATATCAGAAAAGGAGTTAGTGATTTTCAGGAATTTCGAATGAAAGTACATTTACCTTTCTTCTGATTAAATGGTTTGGTTCTATGATTTTGGAATAACTCCGCAAAACAAAATTCAATACAGGTATTGTATGAAATTCGTCAAATATAATTAAATAAAATCAATAGAATTCTTTATGCAATTTCATCAAATTTTCTACAATAAATGAATTGACTATATTTTCGCATTGAAGAAAACTATTGTAAGGAAAATGATTCATTATTTTTATTCAAAGATTTTGTAAGTCATTCACAAAAATTCAAAATCATCAAAAAATTTATATTAAATTCCAACATTGTCAAAATTAATTCATTTTGTTGTTTGGTGTAAAAATTAAGAATTCCATCAACTCTACATGAGAAAAAAAAAATACTAAATTTTAATAAACTTTGTATCTTTGGTGTTACAAAAAACATTGTAATTATCAGGAAACTAAGGAATAAAGCATACTGTGTAAATTACATACAACATCTTTCAACAAGAAATAATGGTATCTTATGATGGATCACGCAATATATGGACAAAGTATTTCGACCTATAAAAACTTATAACAGGAAAATTAAAATCATGCAAATATGTTTATCCGCTTTAATAATAAAGATTCAAATTTTTATGAAGGAACTAATGGTAGTAAGAACTATTTTCGGATACCTTCATTAGTGATAAGAATGTCAAAAATAAAATTATATGTGGTCCAGCCCCAATGTAGATATTTCTGTCAATAGACGGAAACTGAAGTTGTACGAAATTGAAAAAAATTTGAATGTTCTAGAAGCCCAAATCCGGAGTTGAACTCGAAACCTCCCAACTGCTAGCAATGTTTAGTACTTAAACTACATCTACTAAACAAATTTCCAGGACCAAATCCGATTGAATTTAAATATAGGTTAGTTATTTTTTGTTTTTTAACATTAATTGATCAGATCTTTGGAAAAGAAATAGGTCAAATGATGAATATTGTTAATTTGACAGTCCGTCAAAACACATAATTTTAGCGGACTCTAGAATACAACATTTTTCTTGAATTTTTTCCTCCTTAAGTTCAAAAATGAAGGAAAAATAACTTGAAAGAAACATGGCTTAATTATGGTAATCTCCCTCGTGATTTGTATCTGAATTTCATTTGTATAATAAATGTTAATATAAAGGAAATACACATATGATAGCTGCACGGCCACTTTTGTACGATAACTATTCAAACATATCCAATGAAGAGGATGACGACGACTTAAGAAGTTAAAATGAGGATGGATGCAATTTCAATTGGCATCGGCATCAAGCTCACCGTAGATCACACCGACTGACTCGAATTATTATGATGTGTGCTGTCTTAGGACTGTTGCTTTTGATTTACACATTGTTTAGTAATGTTCAACCGAGATTAATTTCAATAGCTGAATGGGATTAAAATATATCCAGGTATACCGCGGATTATATACTCCCAAATCACGACATTTTTGTTTAAATAATTTCTTTTTATTGATAGTTGTTTGCTCTTCAATTGATACTGTCATAGCAAGACAAAATATACGAGAAACTTGGGGTAACGTAATCGAATTTAATTATCAACTTTTCTCGAAAATTCATTCTCATTTGTCTGGCCAATAGTTTTATTTTAATTTAAAAAAGTTTCTCTATATTCCAATCATTCCCAAAGTCAGATATTAATTATTCTTTCAAGAAGCAATTACGAAAATTTTTATTCACTTATAATTGTGAATTACCAAACAAAAATTCACAATATAACTTTTTTGTCAAAATCAGTAAAGCTTCATCTTCTTGCTATGGTGAAATAAATCAAAAGCTTCAGTACATGTTAAGCCGAAAATTGAGCTTAACTTAAATTAGAGGATACATCTACCTGGAAAAATTCAAATAAAACTAATATACCCCTCTGGTAGTAAATAGCTACCAGAAGGCATAATGAAGTGTTATATTTTTGCACTTTCTAAAAAGCTCCAAGTTACAAATTTGGTAGATTTTCTGCACAGAAATTCAAATAATACAATAAAATTCAAAGTTTATTATTATGGACTTTTAAATTTATGTTTTATGAGTTTTTTACGTAGACCCACAGCAACATTGCATTTTTATATTTCTAGTAACTTTCAATTGTTTGTAATTTTTTATCTTGAACCAAAAATTAACTCCGTGTTTAGCATACCAGAACTTAGGAGGCAGTTTGTTCGGTTTGAAAAAGATTTGTTTATGTTAGAACTAAGAAATGAAATACTGTTGATGAAGCATTAAAAAAAAAACAAAAAAAGAGTTCTTATTATTATAAAAAAAAAAACACCATTGATTGGTTGATTTGGTAAATCATAAAATTTAACGATCGTCAAAGTTATAATTTTAAGTAATAAAAATCTTGTTTTTAGTACTCAAAAACCAAGGATTTTATTAACTCTAAAAATACTTTTTAGCATAAGACAAATGCAAAAACAACAAAGAAAAACCAAAAAAAAAAGAAAATTTAACAACCACACTTTATTGTAAAATAGATAAAACATAGCGGATAAGAACAATATTGGGTGAAAAGCGCCTGACATCAGAACAATGATGAAAATTCTGTCATACAAAATTTGAAATATTTTCCGGAGCTTTAAAAAAAAAGACTTTATTTAAAGTTAATTCTGGGAATTAAATTCCAATTTAATAGGAAAAGACAAAAGTCAATCATTTACTGAATTTATGTTGCAAATTAAAAATTTCAAATCTTTTATTAATGAAAATATAAAATTAATTCAGTTTTCATTAGTTTACGAAAGTTTCAGATTTTTAGTATAACTTCTAAGTGAGGAATTTTATTTTATGGAAACATACCGTTCAAATATTTGTAAAACCATTATAAGACGATGGCAATTACTTCTTATACAGTTTGTATTGATTTTCAAGAAGTTGCTATAAATTCCAATTCATTACTTTTTAACATAAACCGACATAATTTTTAAACGGTTATGTAATCTAGTACTTTCAACTTAACATAGTATAAGTACAATGACCTTTTCATCTAAACAAGATCTTGCCTATTCTTATGTGTATATTTCAAGCCACAAAAGCCTCTCGGTTTCTTTTCTGTAATATTATTCTTTCCAGTAGAAAAATCCATCTAAGGGATTTCGTGGTCGATTAAACATACTGAGACCATTATCAACTATAATTTCCCCATCAGACAGAATATTAGTTATATGGGTTTTTTTAAAAAAAAAAAAAAAAAAAATACCCAGATTCTCGAATATCAAAAATTTAAGCTAAAAATGGATATTATGCGTGTAATACATACAAGGGTTTTACTCTTGGGAATTACAAGTATAAGTGGAGAAAACTTTTAACAAAAATTTATTGCATCTCTTACACAGTGAATCCTTCCCATTGTGATATTATATAGTCAACTTGACCCTATCGAATGTTTGTTTTTCCGAAGCCGTATAGACCAACCTTTTCTTTCTTACATGGTGTTATAGTTTTATATTTTCGTATACGAGTATAGTCAATTGAGCTGTTTTCGAAGATACAAAAAAAAAAAAATCAAAACGAAGATGAAATGAAGAAAATTCTTTGATGGGAAATAAAACACTTAACTCAGCTTTATCTGCTAAAAAAAAAAAACAAACAAAATCTTGTAACATTTATAAATTGTTTGATAAAATTGTATATTCGGACAAAAAATAAAACACACTTAAGATTTTTGCTTACGTGTGCACTTCTTGGTCATCACTAAAAGAACTATTCTGACACCAGTTTAATGGAAGATTTAGTTCAATCACTTTTAATTTTATAGAAGATCAATAGAAAACTTTTCGATTCTATCAAAGTTTTGATGAACAAATAAAAGATATTTGGATCAATTAAATAAATTCAATGGATTCGATTTGTAATATCATCAATTTCTAGAAATAGGCCTCAATTATTTCGTATTCTTTACATGAAGTCAGATAGAAATCTTTTAGAAAAGAAGATATGTTTATTCAAACAGATTTGCAACATCGAATAAAAATAGCTTATATACTTATCTATGTATGTATACATTATTTTAAAATCGAATTAACATAACTCATTTATATGGGATACATGTAGCATGACCGCATTTTTTTGCTTCATGAAAATCATTTAATTTTTGTCACATATAATATACGCAAAATTGAATCTGAGGGTAGACAGATTTGCTTGCACAAACCTAGATCCTGATAGAGTAATTCTAATCTGCAAATTTTATTCAAATCGGTGTATTAGTTTTTAAAGTACATAAAAAAAAACTATATGAAGACGGTTATTTCCTCCTAGGATTATTTCGTTCTCCCACTATCTTTTGACCGATTTGACTGAAATTTAACATGTTATTGTCTATTTGTGTAGTTAACCTATATAATTAATTTAAACAAAATTGGTTTACAAATTCTCTAATTAAATCCTAAAAACCATAAACAAAAAAATGACAAAACTTTCTGGTCACCATCGTTTTTCCTATATAACTTTGCTTCCCTTGGATCGATTTAGTTGAAATATAATACCAAACCAAGTTAAGGAATAACCCAACTCGTATTACAAATTTCATCAAAACGCGTTTTTGAGTTATCTTGTATACGGACGAACGGACGTACATAAATCGATATAACTTTTGAATCCCTACGCAACCATACACTTAAAACATTTCTACGACGATTATTTCGATGTGTTACAAATGGAGGGACAAAACTAATATATCCTCTTGTAGTACCTACCATAGGGCATAAACAGAAACAATCAGATAATTTAAGAAAACCAAAATCCACCTGTATTACTAGGAATGATGATGATAATGAATAAAATCGCGATTAAGCCAAAATTTTGCGAATTTGACCATAAAACCATTGCAAATTTATTACAATAAAAACAACAGAATGAGATAAAAATGGTTTGATTTTGTTGTTATTTTAAATTGCCAGTAAACAATTGTGGGTATTCAGATTACCAAAGTATCCTTCTGTACATTGCAGTCGATGCCATTGGCAACCTGAGTGCGTGTATCCTAATCCATATTCTACAATTTTTTGAATACTAACGGTTTGGATAGAAAACTTATATTGATATCATTATTTCTGACGTGCGTATTCTAGATCTACATAATTATTTAAATAATTGGTGGAAAACTTTAATGTACCATATGACAGAAAAGTAACAATATTTTTAATGGTACTATAAATTATTTGGCGCTATTTGAGTGAAAGATATTATTTTAAGTTTTACCATATTTACAATGAATAGTTATCATAAATTTATATGGAATGCAACTACAATATAAATATTTAGTTAATAGGGAGAAATAATCTCCGAACAATATTAAAATATTTTGCGGTATTCAAAATTTTCATTAGAAATATATTTCCCAATTATTATTTGAAATTATTCTACCATAAACTTTTCCAGTTCGATACCATTTCGAATAATTTTATATAATTTTAATTTATTTCCTGACGAATAATAAGTATTTTTTTTTTTAAAAAAATGTTTCATTTATTTGTAAAATTTGACAGGAAAACTTCATTGAAATTAAATGGATTTATTAATTAAAAAATAGAAAAGCATAAGAAATTCATATTTTCAATTACATTCATCCCCCTACCGCTTGTTTCTGCTAGAGTTATATTTTAGGTACAAGAGCAGTCCTGGTAGAAAGAATATTTGGTTTATATATAATAAATTTACCAAATTTGGTTTAACCATCCTAAATTTAAAGTTTTGGTTTTTGTTTGAATTACAACGATCTGTTTCAATTAGACGACATAAATTGTTCGAAGGTGAAATCATTAAGTGTCTGGTTCAATTCTGGTCTGTTTACCGTTACAACAAGAGCATGAGTTCTACTACTAACTTATTCTTATCGCTATTAGCGAAGACATCAATCCAAAGTTGTTTATCGTTAATAGCTGTGTTTTATTCATCGGGGTCAGCGCCTATTTTGGAAAAAACGATGTGGGTCTCGAGAAGACAAAAATATTTTTCTTTGAAAAAATTCAACTTTTTCGATCATTTTTTAAATAAATTATGCGTAAATCAAATAAATACTACCAAATTCTCAAAAATCTTTATTGAATGATATTAAAAAATCATTTTTTCCTCTAATTTATGAAAGTAATTATGACATTTAAATCCACAATATATGAGAAACGATGGCTGCGCCATCTCTTGCAAATTTAGGTAACTAAGGTAACTAAAATCTATCGGGGTCTCAGGCGCTGAACCCGATAAATATTTGGGTTATGTTGTCGTTGCTTTTACATGTTATGAAGCAGACCTTGACACCGACCCCGATGAATAAAGCACAGCTAATAAAACAATTGCAAACGTTTCAAAGCTTGCATTCAAGTTAAATTCTAGGCGCAAGTTAAGTGACTCGCCCTGAACTTTTCACATGTCCTTAATAGTCCATACCCATCGCGAGATGTAATAAGTTTTGTTGTATTTTAGAGTTTTTTTTTTATATATCAAATTTTATAAAATTTTACAATAGAAATGATTTAATAATTTTACATATGGAAAATGTATATGTTAGCGGCAATGTGTCCACCAAGACACGAATTGTTGGAACATCCACCGTATTCGCCAGATTTGGCTCCTAGTGACTTCCATCTATTTCCAAACCTGCAAAAATTCATACGTGGAAGGCGTTCTTCGTCAAACGAAAAGGTGATAGCTGCCGTAGAGGGGTATTTTGCATACCTTCCAGATTCACACTTCAGGGATGGAATCAATCGATTAGAAAATCATTGGAACAAGTGCATTAAGGTTCAGGGAGACTATATTGCACAATAAAGTATATTTCGAATCATAAAATTGTGTTTTTCTTATCGAGCCCGAGAAATTTTTGACTAGCCTAGTATAATCCGGTATTTTATAGAATGCCTATTATGCAAAGTATTTAATAAGTTTAAGTTTGTACATTATATATAATCCCGAAGATTCTTTCGGCAAAGAAAATTGAATTGAACTGCTATTATTGAGGTAACTTATTATCAGATTATTATATTATTATATTATTATATTATATTGTATTTGTATTATTGACTTCGAGCATAATCAAGCTTTCGTTAAATTTGATTTCCATTTCATTATGTTGAAATCAATCAATACATTCAGTACGGAAATTTTAACAGTAAAATTGCAAATATTTTTCTCGTGAAATATGACTCGACCATTTGGTTTTTTATGAATATTTATTTTCTAAACGATTCTTAATTTTTTTAAATCAGTTTTAAATTACAAAAAACAATTTATAAAACACAAAATTCTTTGACGGCGAACTGTCAAATGCTTATTCTTACTTATGCACATCATAATCGGTTGAACGAATTTAACATGGATAAGTTTGCATACGTTCAGTTTTTTTGTCTTTCTGCTATGCTTAGGTCTTCCTATTATAATAAAGCCTTTCTACTTTATCAAATTCACCGAGACATTACATATAATAGAATGTCAGATTAAATATATTGCTGCTGACATATACTATATACCTGAATCAGATTTATAAAAACGAATTAAAGCAATTCGATTTTCTGGATCACCATTAAATTCTTAAATCGGTGCGCCAAATGGGAAACTGTATTGGAAAGCAACGAAATTAAATCCATAAACTACCAATCCTAACCATTTACGAATTCAAATCGATATGTAGAGGGTTATTTTCTCCTAGTATTATTTCTTTCTCCACTATCCTAAGACCGATTTTGCTAAAATTTAACATGATATCGTCCATTTGTGTAGTTAACCTATATAATTAACTGAAACAAAATTGGTTTAGAAATTCTCTAATTAAATCCTAAAAACCATAAACAAAAAAACGACAAAACTTTCTGGTCACCCTGGTTTTTCCTTTATAACTATACTCCTCTTCGATCGATTGCTGAAATGCAATACCAAACGAAGTTAAGGAATAAACAGCTCGCATTGTAAATTTCATCAAAATCAGATAACGCGTTTTTGAGTTATCTTGTATACGGACAGACGGACATGCACAAATCGATATAACTTTTGATTCCCTACACAACCATACCCTTAAAACCTTTCCTCGACGATTATTTCGATATGTTACAAATGGAGTGACAAAACTTATATACCCTTTGGTAATACCTACCATAGGGCATAAAAATTTGGTTTTTAATTCTTTACTTTAAATCATTTTATTCAATAAAATTTTCATCTGCGTTTTCAGTCAAATAATTAACAGAAAATCAATGATACCTATTTCCACAGAGCTTTTAATTTATTAGTTAATTGAAATATTGAATTTCCAAAAATTCTAATTTATTTGAATGGTTTCTTTTTTTCTTGTGTTCTTTTATTAATTAAACTTTTTGAACGGAAATTTTGAAAATTATCAAAAAATTATTATTTATAATATACCGAGTTGAATTTCACACTTTTACTCTGTTGAAAATTTAAATGCGATTTTTTGGACGTTGGAACAGATGTCATCATAAATTTTCCAAAGTATACATTTTATAAGCTTTTGAAATTCAAATACATTTGCACACACACACCCAAACACACCCACTTTTTTTTAAATTAAATTTTTCCATCGCAGTTCTCTTTTTTCATTTTTTATTGAAAAACTAGGAAAAATGAACGAAACCATAATCGCCAGATGTCACGATTTGCCGCGATTACTGTGACAAATTGAAATGTGACATTTATGACTCCCATAAGGAAGATGAAAAACAAAAAAAAGGAGCTCAATTTCTATAGTTTTGTTCATTTCACAAAGCGAAAATACCTACAGAAAAGTTAAAATTAATAAGTACTGTACAAAATTATTATTCTTAATCAAAATAAATAAATATGTTTGGAATGAAACATAATATTTCTAAGATCAATTCATTTATTTAATAAGAAGACTAATAAGAATAATAAACAACTTACATTGAGAACAAGAAAAAGAATCGATGAACTTTCTCAAAGTTAATATAGTTTCTATGCTATCTTTAGGGGTATGGTATATGAAGAAACAATTTTGCTAGGAAAAGTTAACCTACTTTGTAAAGAAAAACACAGGAAATATTGTAGTTTACGTAAAACATACACCTTGATATTCAAAATTATTTGTTTTTACCATATTTTGTCTTAAAACTATTTATAACTTCCCATATCTTGAGTTATTTTCTATTCTTATAAAAATAATCTCTGAACCTAATTTACCTTAGCAAGATTATTTCTTCAGGCGCCTCCTTTTAAGTTGTGACCAATTCACCGCCAGACGCCACCTAAGCTTACATTCAATTTGGATCCTTTGATTACATAAATTCTTTTATCCCTTTGCACCGCTTGATTGCACAAAAAAAATATACAAAGTGATTCTGCATTTCCAAAATCAAAAACAATCTCCACGGTGAGCTGCCTTATAATATTCCGGTCCCTAAAATGGGTAGTGATATCTGTCATAAATACGATCGTTAGGTTCGCCGTACAGGACCAAAATCTCAAGATGTGTACCTGCGACTTTTGATCAAGTTATATCAATTTTTACAACGTCGTACAAATAAGAAATTCAACAGAATTGTACGAAAACGTTTGTTTATGAGCAAAATTAATAGGCCACCAATGTCACTTCAACGTGTAACTTGTTTCATGAAGAAAGTTCCAATAAAGACGACAGCGATGTTATTCTTGGAACAATAACCAACGATATTCGTTTATTGAAAGTACCGAAATTATCAGTATGTGCTCTCCATGTCACAGAAAAGGTACATGAACGAATTCTTGCAGCTGGCGGTGAAGTAATTACATTCGATCAATTGGCATTGAAATCACCAACAAGAAAGAAAACTGTTTTAGTGCAAGGCAAACGTATAGCACGCCGTTCATGTGGACATTTCGGAAAGGCTCCTGGTGTCCCACACTCACAATCTCGTCCATATGTCAGATCAAACGGACGTAAATTCGAACGTGCTCGTAGACTACTACAATCAGGGCTTCTGGTTGTTTCTAATATTTTTCGCCTTTTAAACTGAATTTTCCTTCGTTTTTTCTTTGAAATTACTTCAATTTTTGATATTATTCGAACTATACTATATTAGTCCTGCCTTATATCGTGAATATTCATTTCATTCCTTACATTATTAAAAATTGTTTTTGGTTTCATTCTATATTTTTTTTCTTTCTTTTAGTAAATTAAGTCTTAATATTTCTATATCCTTTTTTTTTCTATGAACTAATTTTAAATGATAATTTAAAGAATAAATTGGCTTAAAACAAAACCAAAAAAAAAAAAACATATCCACACAAGAAAGGAAAATTTCAAGTAAAAAATATGAACGTGAGAGTTTCATTTATATTTCTATTCAAAAAAAAACACGTTCAAACGGATAATTACGAATCCGTGAGAAAATTTAAAATGAAAATTTCCTCGAAATTATTACCATGTCTCCAAAATAAGCAAAATACTACCCCACAAAAAAAGAAAAAGAAAAAAGGAAGAAAAATTATGAAGGAAAATTTAAAAATAACAATCCTTATGATGATGACATGATTTTTAATATACGAACACATTACGTGTTCGCGTGTCTAAAAAAAAAAGAAAAAGAAAATTTCATATTTTAATTTAGAAAAAGGAAACCAAAAAAAAAAAAAAAAAATTTGTTAAATTATAGAAATTTCCTTTATTTTTAGTTTTTCCATTTTCAAATTATGAAAATTGTTTTAAATGAGATTTCGTCGCACAATATGTGCATTATTTTTATACAATTTTTGTTAAATATATTTTCGCACGAAAGCCTCTTTACTAGCAACAAATACAATTTCCTCTCCGTTCGTTTCTCTCATTCAATTAAATAAGTAACAATTTTCATTTCAAATTAAATTCCATGTAATCACACAAAACTGCTGTTAAAAAACGAAGTGATTTAGTTTTTTGTATAAAATATTTAAAAAATAAAAGAAAAAAAAATTTATGAGGTGAAAACTTATTATTACTTTAAATTGTAACATTCATACCCGATGGTAGATACTACCAGCGGGTATATTAGTTTTGTGACTACATTTGTAACACATCGAAATAATCATCGAAGAAAGATTTCAATGCATGTAAAAGATAACTCAAAAACGCATTATCTGATTTTGATGAAGTTGGAAATATTGGTTGATTCTTTAACTCAAATTTTTATTGCATTTCAACAAAATCGCCCGAGCTGCAGCGAAGTTATAAAAATCAGTATGTTTAAATCCTTGGACAGATTATGTAGTCAACCTATTTAGACTACATCCCTTGTCCAAGGATAGTGGAGAAAGAAATTATTGTAAGAAAAAATAATCCTGTTCATAAAGTCTTTAAAACTAATACACCGATTTGAATTAAAATTAGAGCTAATTTGACAAGTAGGAAAAAAAGTTATTAGTTTTGGTTGTTTTTTTCTCAGAATTATTTCAGTGGACTTATAGATTTGTTAACTACCAGTCCGATTTCTATCTTGAAGCAACAGCTCTATAGACCGATTTTGAATTATTGTATTATATATGTTTTTCTTTTGTTTCGGGAAATTATATGCTGGGAAAATTATGAAATGAATCAGTTTTTGGAAATCTATTGATTGATTTTAATTGTATTGATTCTATACAATTTTTTACTTTTCGAAAATATTTGAAGTACCTTAGGCACTTTTACAAAAATACTTGCTACATTATGCATATTTTGAAATTAATTCAATTATTTAATTAAAATTTTCAGATAACTTTGCAAATGTAGAAAATCCAACAAACCACTAATTACTACTTTTTACTGCGTTTTGTAAATATGTTGAAAGAATTTTTAATAAATACACTACCAATTCGGTATACTAGATAATTTTAACTTTCTACGATTTTTCTTACTTCTTACAAATCACTAGTATGGATTTCATATATATTAATTTCTTACTTTCTTACCATACTTATAAGCCAGGCATAAGAGCTGAGAAAATACATCAAACGTGAGCCTCATCTGCAAACAAGGAGAGTCGAAACCCACTCATCACTTGTACACGTGTTCATTAGCACTATACATTAGATCTGTTTTATTTGCCATACCCTACCCTGGAGCAGGGTAAGTGGCAAGTAAAACGAGTAGGCGAAAGTTTTAATTCAAATGTTTGTAGCGCTGCTTAGCAACCATATTGTATTGAAATCAGAAACGTTTAGCTTACACTTTTTATGGGAGAAAACTGAACTAATTTCGGGTGTGATAGATACACTTGGTCTGAAAGTAGTGTAGGATTTGCTCTTTTGTTGTTTTTGTTTTGTAATGTAAAAATTTACTCTACCCCAGAGCAAGTGACAAATAAAATAGACTTATTAAATATGATCACATGTAATCAATTGTATCACACAGAGTCTTTTTAACAAATACTACTGACGCTTGCAGACGTGCCCAAATTGGAAACTCTCATTGTTGTATGCTTTTTGATATTATTTAAACGCCTAAAAGTAAACTTCTATATACAATTTTATCAAATTTAGATTTTACATTTCTGGATTAGCTGTGAAATTAGGATATCTTAAAATGTAAACATCCTTCAAAATTTTAACTTCACATTATTTTACTGACACAAATCTTTGTACATATAACATGTACGTACATAATCAGTAAGCTAATTCAAAGTATCCACTTCAAATACCTATTTTGATAAACTTCAGTTTCAATAGATTATTCGCATGTCTGTTAGTATAATAAATTTATCAAAAACAAAAAGAGGAAAATGTTATAATAACAGTTTTACTGTTGCATATCTCAATATTCATTGAATCATGAGATCATTGAAAAATCCACTCAGTTTATGTAGAAAATACTTTACCAGGCTATCTATATATATATATATTTTTTTCTTTCTCAAAAACATGAAAAAAACTGCGAAAATAAGGTCGAATTATATTCAGTTAAATGGCATGGAAAAATATTTTCATCGAAGAAAATTTAATGGAAATCTGAAAATCTAATTTCGATGTTCATCTTTTGTATTTCAACATTTCAACTTTTGTTTTTTTTTTTTTTTTTTTTTAAGAAGGAAAAACGAGTGTCTATAAAATGTGTATATTAAATTACTGGCATTTATGTGAGTAATTTTGTATTAGATTTTTGCGTAATAAATACACATTCAAAGCAATCGAACATAAAAATGAACAAATTGGATAATACTAAAATAAGAAAATATATGTAACTCAGACTTAGAACTGATTACATCTCCTATAAAAAAAAAGAAAAAAGAAAAAAGAAAAACGGAAACCTACAACGTATATGTGTGTAATAAAAACTCCTTATAATAGGATAGAAGAATCGATCCAAAACAACAAGAAAATGGAGAAGAAAATCATTATGAACTGTCACAACTCAATCGGAAATCTCCAATCTGAAAGCTTATGAAGTTGAATGGTTTTTTTTTTCTTTTCTTTTATAGAAAATACTTGCAATGTATTTACACAATGTTCAATACCTATTTTATACGGATACTAGCAAGGGTTGAATGAAGCGAGAAAAGAAAGTCATAAACTAAACGAAATCTATAAATGGAAGAAAACTATATATAAGTCATAAAAATTGGTGATCGTCATAGACGAAAACATATATGTTCGTAACTATTATGGATACAAGGATATATATACTTCCATTAAATAGTTATTCAGTAAGTCAGTTAACCAGAAACGCTGACCAGTATAGTCAAAAAATCTATAATATATGAAGTAATTTTTCGTTTCATTACATCTTAAATACATATGTGTTTGTATAATTTGTCAAAAAAAAATAAATATATATATATATATACATATATATAAACAACAAAAAACAACGTACAAATAGAGAGAAATTTATCGCACTTAAAGTATCCCCCAACAGGGATTAAGAAATGATACTGATAAATATCAGGGCCGTATATGCTCATTGGGATTAGTGACAGGATCTTCGATAAGAGATAAACATTTAATACATATGTGTTTAGGGGTCAGCCAATTTTAGATATCCTTTTAATATCATATAATTTCTATGTACACACATATATATATGTAGCAGTAAAATGGGTAAAATTCTTCGATCCAAAAGAGGATCTCTCATTCCGCCTAAATTACTTCGAATAATATTAACCCGTTCGCTACCAGGATCTCTTAGGAAAAACGTCCACCACAGCCCAGAATTTTTTCGGGATTATATGACACCAATTCTAATAGACTTATTTAAAACATTCTAAAAAAAAAGTAAAATAAACATTCTTTTAAACTGGCACACATATGTGACGCTGGGCTTTAATAACAAAACAGTACGTCAAAAATTTGTGACAGCTGGAAGAGAAAGGGTTAATATTTTGGAAGAACATCAATTAGTTCCTATGGTTTACATATACTCAAATATAATGATATTCATGTCATTGTAATTACAATATCCTAAAAATAAGGAAATCAATTCAACATAATTTATATGACATTGATAAATCTGTGTAATACGAATCATTTCACATTGTAGGAATTTCTGTTAGAGGATACATATGGGTAAATTGTTATTGCTTTGATATAGGTCCATATCTTTGTTAAGGTTAAGTAGATAAATGTGATATACAAATATAAGGTATATTTAGGTTAAATATATCGATATGTCCCAATAGATTCGTGGTTTTTTCGTTTAAGCATACACTTGAAAACACTGATAAAATTAACTAGAATTATACTCAATTAAATATCAATTTGTATCGATTTAACCTAAGTTTTAATATAGTATCAATCATATAGTCATTATTTATGGAATTTACTACGTCATCTTATCTAAACTTTCTTATTTTATTTAAATGCGTTTTGAACTTGATGGTAAAGTGATGACTCTCGCGAAGAATTATGTCATTATTATGACAACGACAGTTATTCCAATAAAATTACAATTCTACCAGAAGATGAATTGATTAAGAATTTTTTTATGAATTCAATTTTAAAGTACATAAATTATTCGTTTCATATGAATAGAAGTTCAATGGACGTTCTTACAATATCGCTTGTTTTATTCGCCAAAAAGTCAGTTTGGTATGATGTCATTCAAAATATATTATATTATAAGAATTTCTTTACATTGCCATATGACAAACCAACCAGAAGAACTTCATATATTGCTCAATATTATAAACTTCCAATGTGAATCCTACAAATCTACGAAGAGATGAAAATTTCATTTAATTTATATATTAACAAACTAAAGCAATCTTAAAATTATCAACTATATAAAAAATTTATAGAAATGTTTCAATTAATTCAATTACCCTTTTTCCATATAGAAAAGAAATTCAATTCTTCCATTTCATCACATGTTCAATTACAATTTTTCTTATCAATTTTATTTTTTTGGGGTAATGTTCGCAATCCAATCAACCATAAAGGATTAGAATTCTTATTGAAATTGGATTCTATTTCGACAAAATTATTTTCTGGAATACACATTCAAGTTTAAAAAGAGACATTTCTTCCACATCACTAAGGAGTAGATGGAAGATCGATTCGTATAATGTATCGGACATAATGTGAGAAAACTGTAGCATATAAATATATATATATATATATACAATATATACATTACGCTCACCTGAATATAGAGAATCTAATAATTGAATTGAATGAATGGTATTTACATACATAGTATTGTGTAATAGTAATATATATTTTCCGGAAACCAATTACAGAATATTTATAAATAAAAGTAGGTGAAATGTGTAATCTACTAAAAGGATGTAAACTATGTTTATACCTCCATATTTGATTTTATTGTGTATCTTTTAAATTATAGTCAGAGCTTAATAATGTCCTCGATTCACTATCGATATTTTTAATCAAAAAAAGAAATATTTGGAATGTATTCCTTTAAACAAGCTTAAAACCATATTCAAACAGTATAAGCGATATACCTATGGAAAAATGGCAAATGGTGTAGAAAGTTTGTGGAATTTTGAATTTAGTTAATGATGAAGAAGACAATTATATATTCACAATACTTTATTTACGATGTAATGTTCAGGACCACGTCCTTAAATCAACTAAACTGTAGTACAAATAATTTCCCTATTTATACTAGTGTATGGCCTACTTAGATACGAATTTAATATTTGTATATATATATCAACTAAGTGTTCAATAAATTATCCAGTTTTCATATTATAAAAAAATCTGGTTAAAATGGTGTACTGTAGACCTGTTAATTTTCTTTTCATCTGTATATACCAAGAAGATAGTTTTTAAAATTCCCCATATAAAATTCTCCAGTCTTACAACTAATAATATGTACACAAAATAAAAAAACTTTGTAATATCATCAAAGGCTGATTTAACATTGGCTAATTTGAATAAATAATTTGGATACTTATTTAAAATATTAGCAGAATCAGCAATATTCAATTGAGTCAATCATATAATGTATATAATATATATATATATATATAGCTGTATGAAATTTTTTTTGGAAGTTTAGCTCCCATGCCCTAATCCTGTTTCAAAGACCTAAAAAACAGGCTATGCAAAATTTCTGCTCAATCGGACATGTTTAAGGCGACCCTCAGTGTGGTGTACCTGTTAATAATTTTTTATCTAGTATTTAGTTTACTTGTTGTGCAAATATCGTGGATAAAATTAATATTTGGAATTTTAATTTTTCCCCGAGAAGAAAAAAAACATTTAATAATACCAACATTTTTTCAAAAAATCATATTTGATTCCGAAAAGAAAAAAACAAAACTAAAAAAACTTAATAAATCTAAAATGGAGTCAAACAAATTATTAATTAATGAAAGCATGGAAAATAAGACTGTATCAAAAAATCGCCGCTTGTAATTAAAACTGAAAAATGTAATAGTATTTTGAAACATTTAAATCGTAATAAAGACATTGTTGAACAATGGGAAGAAGAAAAAAAATTTAAAGAATATTTAAAAGAAGGATCGCACGAAATGACCAGTAAATGGACGAACAGTGTTGAGAATAAACGAAATCGCAAATTTATTGATAAAGAAGATGAATATAAACAAAAAGCCATTGAAGGTGAATTAAAATTTAAGGAATTAAAACAAAATGATGAAAAAGTACGTCGCGAACAAGAAAGCACAAGAATTAATACAACGTCTTAAAGTTGGTCCGAAAGAATTGGATAGTGCTGCAATGTTATGTGAAGTTCTAAAAGGTCAGGAGATTCAAAAAATCTAAATGTGAGTATCGCGAAAGCTCAACAAGAACGCCAAATTAAAGAGAATGAAAAAGCTCAATTGCAAGCAAATCGCTGGATTGAAGAAGAGCAAAAAAAAATACTCGAAAACAAGAAACGTTATCTGCATTATAAAAATAAAGTTTTCAAACAATTACAGTAGGAAGAACATCGTAAATTGGAGTTTTCCAAGCGACAAACGGGATATGAGAAACGTATCCGGGAACAAACTGATAAAGATTTCAAATCACAAATTGATCGTGAAAGAGCGATTCTTGAACGTAAAAAGGAGACAATGAGACGAAATGCATTGGATGCTATGAAAATGGTGGAAAAGAGACGTTTACGTGATAAAGTGCAGGACGAGGTTGAAAATTAAATTATCGAAATTTATAAGAAAGGCAAACAAACAATAGAAGAAATCAAAAAGGAGAAGGAAAAAAACGACAAGAAGAAATAGCTCGTTTTAAAGAAGGAAACGTAAAACAAATATTCTTATTAACAAATGATAAATCTGGTTCGGAAGATGAACGTTACAATAAGTCTGTTATCGATATAACATCGAAAATGGATATTCAAGATAAAGAAAGAGTTCAACGTGAAAAATCACTTAAAGCCGCCCGAATTCAACAGCATTTGGACTATATGGAAAATCATAGACAGGCTAAAACGAAGGAAATCGATTTGGTTCGTTGGTCGATTGCGAATCGTTTGAAAAATGAACAGGTTACACAAGAATTTGAAATACAAAAACATGAAAATAAAATGAAGAGATCTCAAGAAATTCGTTCAATTCTTCTGGAACAAATGAAAGAACGACAAATAAAAGAGCAAAAATCTCGTGAAGAAAATATGAAACTTTTATCACAAGATAATGAAACGGACGATAAATATTTTAAGCAATATTCAAATATTTTGATTGAAGGTGCTAAAAAGAAACAGCGTCCAATTTTACCATTAATAAAAGCAACTGAACGATATAAAAAACATTATGAATTAGATAGTACATCAACCGAAACATTTACAATCGAATATACTAATCGATGATAAAGTTGACAAAATTTGCGATAACAATTCTGAGAAGACTATTATTAAATACGATGTAAATGAATTGAAAGATTTTAATCCGTTTTTATATAAACCGATGGCAGTTTGGCCACCATATTAATCTTCAAATGCAAACGATTCAGTTTTGTTTTTGTTTTTACATCGTTCTAATTCAATTTTCGTGTCGAAGTTTCAATTAATTGAAGTTACAAAATTTTGTTAAATTATTTTTTGAAAAAATGAAAAAAGTAAAAGCAAACTAGATAAAAATTAATTTGCAAAATTATAACACAACAAGTAAACTAAATACTAGATAAAACATTTTTAACAGGTACACCACACTCAGGAAGTATTAAATACATCCGATGTATGTAATACTGTTTTTTTGTTAATTGGAACAAGATTGAGGGGTGGGAGCTAGACTTTTGCAAAGTTGAAAAATAAGGGCCACCCTAATATATATATAATAACAAGATCATTCTCGATAAAATATCCAAATTTTTCCAAAATTTGCGGAAAGTTTATAGATGACTCTCTTAAATACAATTCAATCAAACATACCATAAAAATTTTGAATGGTACTTGTATATAACTCGCTGCCTCTTGATACTAATTCTAGGCCGATTCCACTCGGGCAATTCCACTCGGACAATTCCACTCGCACAATTCGACTCGGGCGTAATTCCACTCGGCAATATTCAACTAGGGAGCAATATAATTCGTACTCGTACGAGTTAAATACATTGAATTATATTGCTCCCTAGTCGAATTGTTATGTTATTATTCTAATCCCTATTGTTTTATAAGAGTTATCCATACCAATTAATATTAGTTAAATTACAAAGAATTATATATAATTATACTGATTTAAAAATGACAACATTGAAAAAATTAAAAAGAAAGAAGACCTAGATTATGAAAAGAATTATGTCCTAGTGGAATTGTGCCTGAGTGGAATTGTGCCGAGTGGAATTGTGCCTGGGTGGAATTGTGCGAGTGGAATTGTGCGAGTGGAATCGGCCGGTCACCTTTCAACAGGACGGTGCCACTTGCCATGTTATTTCCAGAAATGGAACCGTCAATTGGCTGCCTCGTTCATGCAATTTGACGCCTCTCGACTATTTTCTTTGGGGTCACGTGAAGTCATTGGTCTAAAATTGGGTTCAACGACTGGGTTTTTGCAAACGTGCCCGTGGTAGTCATGCAAAGGAAATTGAATTATACATTATATATAAGGGCATAGAATGTGCTTTAACATGAAATAAAAAATGCATTGATATCTCAAACCGTTTTTGTTTTATTTAAAAAAATATTTGTGGCGTCCCATTTGAACTACCCTATACTATACCATATATCTAATGCGTTTATTGATTTCTTATTATTAAAAATTCATTCAGGGTATTGTTTGTATCTAAAATATTAGTTTCTGTGTTTATTAGCTGAGAATTTAAATTAATTGCATCTTGCTCCATATTTTGATGTTGTTTTTGTCAAATATACGTGAGTTAGTGTTGACCATAGAGTTACATTAACTGGAAATTTCATTTCCCTCGTTTTCATACAAAATTATGGAGAAGAAATGGTCACTCTTTTATCTTCTCGCTCGCTTACTCCAAACGATAGAAGACCAAGTTTTCCAAGTTTCAGAGATAGCGACTCACCGCTCAACCAATACGATATAATAATTTAACTTGGCTTCCCCTCAATTAGCATTTAAAATTTGCCTTGTTTTTATTTTTCATACAAATAAACCCAAGTTTTATATTCCCCTCTGTCGGCCCACGTGTGCTAGAAAATTAATATCTCTAGTTAATATAACTATATGTTTACGCTACTCTTTTGTTTCCGTGTAATTCGAATTCCACTACTATTTTCACATTCTTAAACTCTATTAAAACGGATTACATTTTTATTCCGATACTAGATTTAAATTTTGATTTAAATTAAAAGCATTCTCTATAATAGTAATGAATAAAATGCTGACATAACATCGTGTAAAATCTTTATCGGACTGAATTAAAATAGAATACATTCGATTGTTTTTCCAAAGTTCTATAATTTCTAGTATACTGGTCTATGCTTCCGGTTTTATTTTCTTTTTTCTTTTCCGGAATAAGAATTGTAAGAACATTAAAGTCTTGTTGGCAATTATTTCACACAATATAGAAAATGAAACCAATTCGAAGTCATTTTATTACAAAAACGTGCATTTAAGGATTCACTAACCAACGACAATATACAAATCGAATACTACAGAATATTTAGATGGGATCTTGGCAAAAAAAAAGAATCTGAAATGGTAGTTCCATTCCTTTGTACTCCATCGAATTGATTTTTCCTATATTATATATAAAGTTATGTAAGGACAAATAAGAAAATTTTTGGGTGCTAGACAAGTTTTTCATCTAGTAAAACAACTTTCAAGTTTTGTTTTTTAATCCTTTTTTTCTGCATAGTGAAAACTATATACTAAAAAAAAAACGTGCATATATATTTTGGCATAGTTTAAATTTAAGTAATTGAATTTTTTTGAAATAAATACCAAAATGCATTTTTTTTGTTTTTAGCGGGTGGAAACGAAAAGTACCCAAAACCATCAAAAAACTGTAAATTTTAAAATGATATATACGAGTATTGTATTACTAGGAAATCCTTAGCTTTTAATATTTCTATGTGTTTGGATATGAAATAACTTGAAAATGCTTCTTTCGGCATTTTTTTTTTTTTTACTTAAACGATATCATAACCAAGAAAAACCCAAAAAATTATAATATAAAAATACAGCAGGTTAAAGGCATTACATAGAAATATAAAATATGTAATATAAAAATTTTAGTCAGGTTCGATAAAAAGTTCATTTCAGTAAAGAAATTTTTCTTGCTTGTTTCTTTCAAAGTTAAGAAGTAATTTTATTTGTTCAAAAAAAGAAGAACGCGAAACGAACCCAATTGCTTTCGTAACAACCGAAATGTATGACAAAAAATGGAAATTTCAATGTTTTCATCTTAGAGTATGGCATATGAAAAAAATAATAATTCCATTTTCTAATTTCGTACAACACTGTTGAGTTATGTTATGAAAATTTCAATATTTTATAAGATTTCACTTAAGAATTGTTTTCTACAAATTGTTGTTATATATGGATTTTTCATATCCAAAACAATTGTTTCGGCATATTTGAAAAGTCGTTTTTGAATAATTTATATTATATTTTTTTTTGTCACAATTTTTCTCATGCAAATTTTATGCTATTCAAATAATTTTGCTTCTGCAATAATTTCAAAATATTTAAAATTTATTCAAGATATTATTGTAATGATATTTAAAGATTATGATTTTCACAGAAAAAAAGGGCCAAATCGGGAACATATTAGCCGTGTTTTTTTCATCGGAGTCAGGGTCAGGGTCTGCTTCATTACATGTAAAAGCAACAACACCATAACCCAAATATATCGGTGTCAGGGCCTGAGACCCCGATAGATTTTAGTTACCTAAAATTGCAAAAGATGGCGCAGCCATCGTTTTCCATATAAATGTGGATATTGTAATATAGGCTGCGTTTTATTCATCGGGTCAGCGCCTATTTTGAATAAAACGATCTGGGTCTCGAGAAAAGAAAAAAAAATTTCTTTAAAAAATTCAACTTTTTCGATCATTTTTTAAATAAATTATGCGCAAATCAAAGAAATACTAGCAAATTCTCAAAAATCTTTATTTAATGATATTAAAAAATCATTTCTTTACGAATTTATGAAAGTGATTATGACATTTAAATCCGACAATATAAGGGAAACGATGGCTGCGCCATCTCTTGCAATTTTAAGTAACTTAGGTAATTTGAATCCATCGGGGTTTCAGGCGCTGAACCCGTTAAATATTTGGGTTATGTTGTTGTTGCTTTTACATGTTATGAATCAGACCTTGACGCTGACCCTGATGAATAAAACGCAGCTATTATCAATTTCATAAATTCGTGAAAAAAACGATTTTTTAATATCATTCAATAAAGATTTTGAGAATTTGGTAGTATTTATTTGATTTACGCATAATTTATTTAAAAAATGATAGAAAAAGTTGAATTTTTTTCAAAGAAAAATTTTTTTTATCTTCTTTAGATTCGATCGTTTTTTCAAAATAGACCCTGAGCCTGATGAAAAAAACACAGCCATTATCTCACACAATTTGTGGAAGTACCAAAAACCCATAAGATTAGTATTAAATTAATGCATACCATTTCATGAGCCTTGATTTTAAGATCCGTTATGAGGACTTACAATAATATAAAATTATGTTATATTACGGTAACGGAACTAGAATCACTACATAATGAAACATATACTTTTTGAGTTTTTTTTACTTCATAATTAGCCTAATTATAATAAAATATACTTTTTTTTTCCATTTTATACAAATTGGTCTGAAAAACTAAACCCATTCAAAATACAAGTATTTCATGATTCATTGTTAAAATAATTCTATTTCTTATTGGGTCATCAAATCGCCTTACAAATCCTAAACAATTACGAGTTCCGGGAATGTACCCACTTCCTTCGTTTGGCTATTCTTTTGTTCCAGTACTTTGAGTCTAGAGAAAAATTTGAAAAGAAAGTAAGAATAAATTTCTTCAAGTATGGTCGTCTTCCTTTCTTTCGTTCTGCATTAATAATTGAAATTATTCGCTTAAGTTGAATCCAAGAATCCTATACAAATAGTACTTTTATTATTGAAGTGATTTTAAGAAATTCTTCTTAAGAAATATTTCAATATTGAAATTGATAAGAAATTACTTTCAATTTTATTCGAAACAATGAAGAAATGAAAAAACGAACCGGAAATATATTAAATCTACAAAATGAAATACAGTTCTTTGTGGTGGAATTCTTGTTAATTTGAAATTTATTTAAAACAACTCTAATCTTCGAAGTAATTACCGTCATTATATATAACCTTCTGGTAATTTCCGAATTGCATCACGATAGAAACTTTACGGATTCAGGGCAAACTTTATATCATAAGCCATTTTTGGACGTCTTCAAATTTGGACACTACTGCTTAAAAATGCTTAAAACTCTTGTTACTTGGCGGGAAAATAAATTCTTTTCAAATACTTACAATTTGAAACGCGATCCTTTTACGACTGTTGACCTAACATAATTGCTTGTCGAAAATACAAATTCGTATGCGTAACTTGAAAAAAGAAGGAATAGAATTAAATCAGGTTACAGAAAAAGTTTTACTATAATAATTTCAATCATCCTAAAAGCTTAATAACTATTAAAATAAAAAGAAATATTGAAATTTTAAGGTTATATGTCTACTCTCTGAAAATATTAATAAAAAAAATTGTGATTGATTGAATGAAAATGATGCATTTTTTATTCGTTATAATTTTTCATAAAACACGTATATTATGAGGTGAGAAAGCCAAAAAGGTATATGTATGTATGTGTTTCTTTAAAACAAATTTTCTTTTTCAAGTTATTGAATACAGGTGTTTGGAAAAAATGTCCTATAAGATAGCTAACATTTGATATTGGCTTTAAGAGTTCTTAAAAGTGAGTGGGTGAATGGTTTGAGTATATTTTTGAAGCCCAATTATTTCCAGTTCCACTTGCACAGAGCATATGAATTTGACTTCGATTTTGTTTTTATATACATTACGATATATTTTCATTGAATGTGAATTAATATGATGAAAAAAAAAATTTCAAAATAAAATTTGAAATTATTTCGAATTTCCTGTTTTTCCGTTTGACTTTGAAACTTTCGAAGCCTACCAACTGGAAAAATATTAGAACGTATTTTATTGAACAGAAAATAAATTTGTGATAATGAGATTTCTATTTATTTATATATATATATATATATATATATATATATATATATTAAACTTTTCAACAATCAAGAATTTATTTTCCTTTAAAGTTACGAGAGAAAAAAAAAATGTCTGAAAAGTTCTTTATTATTTCTTTCATATATTTTTATGGGAATATATGAAAAGTTAATCTAGAAAATTCAGTTTTATTTAATCATACTCATACTTTTTATATTTCCGAAAGGTAAAAATCAAACAATCTGGTGCACTTCGTGTTATTAAATTGTAGTTGAACTTTTTCGCAGCATCGGAAAGAGCTTTTTTTTTATTTTTTTTTATTATATAAGAAAAAGTACGAAACAAAAAGAGTTATTAAATTTAGTTCATGATGGTTTTTATGGTAACAGAAAAACTTTAGATGATTCGAAGCACATTCTATTATCATTCTGATTAAAAAGTCTGTGAATATATTAAAATAAAACTTTAGACAAATGAAATATAAAATATGAAGAAAAAAAATGAAAATTAAATTTTAAAAAGTACTTAATTTGTTAGCTTTTATAAGATTTTAAAATTCCTTATTATTGATTTTCATTAAAGAAATCATATTTTTGAGATGAAAAATTCGATTCCAATCTTATTTTTTTTTTTTTTTTGTTTTGCCTCATTATTAAATGAAAAGCTTTAAATGAAATCAAATTCTATGAAATTCTTTTCTCTTAAATTTCTAAAAGGAATTTCTACTAACGTGTACAAAAATTAGTTCAAATCATATTGTAACAGAAACCTGTTAAGGGATCAAAGAAATGTAACGAAATACTTTTAGTAAAGGTCAAAACTGATTAAAACATGCTGCCTTTTCAATTTCCTAGAAATTGTATTACTTATTTGATATAAAATCAAACCGTTTGTAATTAAAATCCTTATTTTGTTTTAGATTAAAAAAAAGTAATTTAATCTTTGATACTATGAAACTGTTTGACATTTTCTTTTTATACAAAATTTTCATTTAATTTTTTACGAACTCATATCAGAAATAGTAGAGAGTAAAGTGTTAAAGAAAAGTTATTTAAAAAACGTGTACAGGTTTGCACACTGAAAGAAGCTACATTTGTTTATAGAAAAAAAAATAGAGGGAAATTCTCAAACTGGATGAAGATATAACAGACTTCTGTATCTAACACATCAATTTCCTTTCGAACAGGAATAGAAAAATAAAGAAAATTAAAAGAAAATGTATTAAATGTAATAAGAAAAGGATAGTATATCGGCGCTGTTAAAGGAAATTAGTTTAAAGTACTTTGTATTAGCCTCTTATCGTTCTACAATATTGTTAGGCAACTTTATAAGTATTAATTATTCTTTGGTTCTATTATATGTATGTACGGCGAAAAAATAATTCTCATCAGAAGTATTTGATACAATTTGCACTAAGGCATTTTCTGTCATTGCAAAGAGTTGTTTTTGATTTAGTTTTATTCAACAATATGTACTATCAGCATTTAAAGTTTTATTCGAAATAAATAAATAAAAATTTTCCCTTTCGTAAAGCATTGCAATGTAGTTAGTAAGAAAATTGGAATTTGAAAATTCTATAATAAAATATGTCTACAATTTTTTTATACGTAGTTTACATGAATTTACAGAATCCGATAAAAAATTCATCAAAATTTTTTCGATGTCATTTTAATCTCTGCCAAAGACAGCTTGTAGCCAAATTTAACTTGAACACATATATTACATTGCAAATAAAGTTTTGTGTCAGTTAAAAAAAAAAATGTCCAATACTTGTATACTAAGTTTTGAGTTCCTTCGAATTTTAAAATCATGTTCTTGTGAAAATATGTATTTGGCAGTGTGTAATTTGAATAAAACTTGGTCTATTGATTGATGGACAAGGAAGAAATAGAGAATAGAATATAATATAATCATATGTCAAAAAGGTACTCAATCAATTTTGATGACACTTAAACACATTCACTCGTTATAAAATTCAGACAAGTGAATTGAAATTGTTTAATGTTTAAATTACTTAGAAAACGGCTCATTAAATTTTTAGTGACTGATGCTTTTGATAAAATACATCTCAGTTCTGGTGAAGATCCGTGGAATTGTTGAAGATCAATTTTCACCTAACTGAATGATGGGAAAATGAACCGATTTTCCAAATGTTGTGCGAAGTAAATGCATTTTTAAACCATTGTGAGGTCACAATTGTTGCGGTCTGTTTAATTTTTATTTTTGTTTCAACGTATGGATGCCACAGCATTCTTTTCAAAATTAGTATTTAGTTGGTGAAAGAGTGAATTAGTATTTTTCCTTTTATCGTACTCAATAGCTGCATCCAGCACTCCTAAACATTTTTTCAAAATTCCTAATCTAACCAGTTAGAATTTTTTGTACTCCTGGATGCGTTTGCTTGAATCAAGCGAACGGTAGTTATCTGTGCTAAACGTCCAATTAGTTTTATTTGAATAATTTTTAAAAATATATTTTTTGTTAAACGAAATAAGTATTGAGAGTAATCAAAAATTGAAAATAAAATGAAATAAAAATTTTATAGGAAAGTTTAAAAGTTTTATCAAACTCATTTTTTTAAAATTCCAATAAAAATTGGATAATCCAGAAACAATTTTCAAAAATAACTCTCAATTTATCCTTTACACAAATCATTTTTTAACGTGAACAACAACCAGAAATGTGCTGCTGTTGGTGTTACATTACTGCCCAATATTTTACGATACATTCGAGACTGTGTTTTTTCATTATATTATGAATGGATATAGTGTATTGCTGGCATTAAGCATATATCTGAAATATCTATAAATAGGTAAACTTCTAGTGCACAATATTGGTATTGTATTTTTTTTTGACATAAACGATAAAAATGCAGAAAAAAAACTGAAATGTTCTATCAAAGATTACTTTGAAACATTTTCAAAACGTAAAAAATTATTTTACTACGAAATATAAAATATTCAACTTATTGCATATGAAATTTTCTTGACATAATTCTGTTTCATTTCGTGTGTGGTTAGTTATGTTTTATGATCATATCTACTTGTATTTTTATGCTCAATATTGTATACGTACAAATTCTAAAGTTTTTTTTACATGAGAACGATGTTAAATTCGTAGGAAATTTTTTATATACGCAGTTAAAACAAAAAAAAAATGCATATAAGTTCCTGTTTTTTTTTAATGATACATCCTTAAATTTGTAGACTCTATCCTTGTACTATAAAATTTAAGGGACAAAAAAAACAAACGATGAACAAAGTTGTAACTTTACGAATATAAAAAAAATCTCAAATTTGATTTTTGATTTTGTATGTTTTCTTTTTAACATTTCATAAAATAAAAAACAAATTCTTTTTTCGTTTTCATAAATTGTAAACATTTAAAAATATAATAAGAAATTTAATTTGTTTTTATTTTTGGAATTTAAATATTTAAAAAAAAAAAACTGCCTTTAAAATTAATTCAAAACAAAGTAATATGATGAAGAAAGTCCTTAAAACATTTTGAATAGAACTTACTTTACATTTAATACAAAGCAATTTTCTTACAATATTTCAAGAGTGTGTCTCTCAAGAGAGATTCGTTTTAATTTAATCAAATTTTGGACTTCAATCGTAAAACTTGAAATCTTCAAAACAACTTTTTAAGGCAATTAAACGTCTGTCAATTTACACAAGGTGAACAGAATTAAATAGAATGAAGAGAGACATATTTCTACCTGTGATCTATATCTGTAAAGCTGGACATATGCAAAACATGTTCTTTGTTACCTCATAGCCGATAAGTATACTTAATACGAAAACAAACTTTTTTGCAAGTCAAATTATTATGGGTGAAGTTTTTGATAAGAGATATGCTCGAAAATCAGGACTTAAGGACTATTTTTATTTAAAAATTATTGATTTTTATAAGAATTGTATGATAAAATGGCTAGGTATCAAAATGGTTAAGTATAATACAGGCCAAAAAAAAAATTTTCGAACTTAGGAAATTTTGATTAATAGCAAAAAGCGTAAATAAAGAGAGTTCTCAACTTGGACCCTGTTTTGGGCACATCTGCACACGCTACCTTATTAACAGTATTTGTTAAAAAGACACTGTGTGATATTAAAATGTATGTATTTAAAGTCTGTTTTACAAATTCTATTAAAGATGAGGCGTGTGCTTTGCAGCGTTGCAATTGTGCTAACAATTTATATACAAAAAAATATGCACGCTAATAGCTTAAATATTTTCTTCCAAATGTGCCATTGTGGTCAATCCACTTTTTTCAAATTTACAAGAAATATAATAAGAAATATCTTTCTAGGAATTTTAGAAAACAAAGCGAAAATAGTTTGTCTATGTTTTTTTTCAATTTTAATTTCCCGAATGATTCGTCACATTCAACACAAATAAAGACAAAAAATTTGAATTTTTCATATACATAATAAAATGTTGTAAATCACTTGTTGAATTTTCATGTAAACATAAATTGCAACATAATCTTTTCTTTTTCATTAAATGTAACTTACGTGAATATTCTGGCATATAAAAAACTAAAGTAATTTATGAGTTGCTTCCATATTGGACATGCATATAAGAAAATTCATTTCCATGATGAAAATATATTTGGAAGAATAATATCAAATAGTAAGTATTGTTTTGTTGGAAAGAAAAATAGGAGAAATTTAATGTCTCAGGAATTTAGATTTTCATACACAATATTTTTCTTCGTTAAATTTTCGTTGTTTATTTGAAGAAAATCGGAAATTTTATTAGATATGGAAAAAGCATATCAGTCGCCCCAAAATTTTATGCTTAAACCAATTTATCTATTGTAAATTTTAAATAACTTAAGAATATCACGTTTATTTGGTGGATCATAAAATTTTTATATGTTTTTTTTTTATGTACGAATTTGTAAGATTTTCCATTTGAAAATGGTAACAAAGAAGAATATTATTAAGAATTTCTATTCAAATTGAAGTGAGACGCAAAAAAAAATAGAAATGTTGAACGAAAACTCTTTGGATTGTGTCAAATCTTTCTCGTTGAGATTGAAATGAAATACACCGCAACGTTATTGATGCTGCTACTTTTAAGAAAATTTCATTGAGATACAAAATTTTCGTTCTAAAATCGGAATCGTAATACGTTTATTGTGTGATTGAAACCTTTCGTAGGTAATATATGTAATCAAAGTAGTCTATTTAGGATTTTATGTAAACCGAAGGTAAATTGGTTGATATAAGTATAATACTAGAGGTAAACATAGGGTATTCATGTCATGGCTTAAGAATATCATCGAGTATATGTGTCACCGAATACTAGCTTAATACCATTTCAAGTACGTAGCATAAATATAGTTGTGAAATTCAAAAACGTACGTGACTTACGTTTTTTTTACTTAATTTTTTTACTTTGATATATTCTTTACTGATTATCGCAGCTTTTTGTTGGTATGCTTCTACAGTAGTATTAGACTAACTTCGGTAATATTGTGAAAAAAATCTTTTTTTTACTTTCCCGACTTAAACGGATATTTTAGGGTGTTCGTCCGAAAGCTTAACTTGTTCCAAAGTAAGTGCAAAATTATTTTCATCAAAAATGATTAGCTCCATACCCGTTCGATAATTTAAATCTTATATACCACCTTTACAAATGGTCTGATTTCAGCGTGATTAACATATCACAATTTGTGTGCTGCACAATGCTGTTTTTCATATATAACAACACTTTTTTAGGCTAAAAAACGACAAAATTTTATAAGTACGTCGTCGAACAAACGACTTGACCGACTTTGAGAAAATTCATACAGCTTATGTATTTGAATCTCAAAGTTGATTGTAACTGTCACTGAAGTATTTTGCTCATTATTGATAATGGTCCATTTGAAGATCTTGACTCAAATTCAGCGTTGTAAGAATTTAATAAGTCATATTTTTTGTATATTCGATTTCCAGGACGACTGACAATAAAAGTATACACTTATTTTCTCAACTATGTATTTACCTTTCACTGAATTGAATAGAGAGAAAGTTTGCAAGTAAATTCCTTCAATTAAATGATGACGTGATGCGTTCCTGTCGATCTTTGTATTATAGATATTTCTCTGTTAAAAATATTTTATTTTGTAAATAAATTAAATCAGAAATCTTATTTTATATATTTAAAATTTTTTTCATTTAACCCCAATATTAAATTATTACGCCTTAATTCCAGTCACTTAAACAATAAAATTATTTCACAAATTCTTCTACAATTTACTAATTTCACTGAAATTTATCCCTATTGAGACGAAAAAACTTTTAATGCGGCTTTTAACTTTTCTTCTTAATTGTAGATATCATTGTGTTCGAAAATGAATAATAGAAATCACATCTAGCTATATATAGTATATCCTTGTATATCTATATAATGTCAACTCAAAATTAATTTTCTTTCGTATTAGTTTTAAGAAAGAACTTTTATTTTTTTTTTGAGAAAATGTGGTTTTATATCAAATAAAACCACAAAGTTTCAGTTTTAGATTGAAGAACAAGTAAGTTGCCAAATGTTTATAGAAACTTTCCTCCTTTGAGATATCTACTTACATATTGGGAAACTTGACTATATGAAATTGACTTAAAATGAGTTAGAACACGCACATTTTTGACTCATTCAATTCTCACTCAAATAATATCGAAATGCTATAAAGTAAAGAAAATAAAGTTTTCCAATTCGGATTATTGGGGATCTAGTTTTTATTCATTTCATATTAGAAACGATTTCTAATAGAAAAAAAAAGTCATATCTTATTAGAAAATTGAACATGAAATCTTGATAAGGAATTTTCTTTATAGAAATAAATTACAAATTTTCATGCTATATTATAATAATTTCAAATAATTTTAATAATAAGATTAGTATGAATAACAATAGGAATCCAAATTCCATAGTAAAGCGAATTGTTCAAATTAGTTCTATACGAACAAATATATTATTATTTCTATGCATAAATCCAATTATTGGAATAATAAAATCATTCTTAGAATATTATCGACTTAATAATATCTAAATTCTTCAATTTCATAGATATGAACATGATCTTAAACATATATTCTTTAAATAATTCTATTCAAATTAATACATGACACTAAAAATACATAAATATTTTTTTTTAATTATCCAAAGATAATTGAAATACAAAGTTTAATATGTACAACTAGTACGGTACTGATAGATAAAACTATTTCAGACAAATATAAAACTATATACATAAAATATGTATAATAATAGTATAATATCTAAATTGCAATTTTCCTGAAATAATGTTTTATTAGGAGTCTTTGGTTACGTTATCTACCACCATCACTACTATTATACCAGATTGCATGTTTGAATGCAGTAACTTAACATAACCCTTTTAACACAATTCACCTCAGGAAATATGAAAACCCTTTGGTTGACCGAAATACAATACAATGTCCATCAACACATATATATATATATTTCTATATTCACTTGAATAGGAGCTAAATCAACTATAACTAAAATGTATCCTGTTAAGCTTATAGTTCTATCGTATTATAACTGAGCTTATAGTTTAAAGTAAAGTAAAATAAAGTTCACCAAACGATATTCGTTCACAAAGAAAAACATTTTCATTAATAACTTTCTATCAAAATTTATAAATAAGTTCTTTTTAGAGTGTTTTGTTGAACATTTTGCCTATTTTTTTACTTTGTTATACCTATAGAGAATATGTGAATTAATAAAAATTTAGTAATAATGCATATTTGTTTTATGTTTCTGGTAATTTTTTGGTGAGTATGTTAATTCCAAAACGTGTTAACCGATTTTTATACAATTTTAAATATTAATCTGCTCAAACAGAAAGGTCTTATTAGTACATCGTATTTGAAATGAAATGCTGAATTCCAATATCATCGATATTTTAGTAAATTGGCGATCTTACTTTCCGCGGTTGGACTACATGCTTAGACTACATCTTTAAATACTTATTTTTGCGGCGTTACAACATAAAACAGAAAAAATAGTATACCGATACAGAAGTTTCATTATTTAAGTTTTAAACATTACGTAATCAGAAATTCCATTACCTAAAAAATATATAATCTTACAGAAATCTGTCATCAACTAAGCTCGGGCATGCAGACATAAGAGCCATATTGCAGAATAGCATTTTTAGTTATAGTCGTTGCTTAGCACATTTTTATCGGCATCAATAAATAAATTTATCTGTACAATTGCATAATAACCCTACGTATATAAGAAAGTTCGTTGGTATATTTACATATTATTCAAATAAAAACACGTTTATTTAATATCTAGTATGTTCCAATGGCGTGCGAAGACTTTTGCAGCTAGTTGGGGAAAGTATTTTTATTTTATTTATTCATTTTATTGATTGTTAGATAATTTCGATAAATCAGCTTATATACATATATTGTGTACATATTTTTAAATCAAAGGTTTTAATTTAATCACTTTAATTTATTTATACATATGTATGTTAAGTCAATACGGCTCTGGTTTTTCGCAAATTGATTTAAAAATTTTAAGTCGGAAAGAAAGACGTTAGACAAAAAATTCAAAATTCAAATTGTCGACAAAAAACAGTTTTTCTTACATACTATAGATTCAAGCCAATTGGCCAGAAAAAATTCACAACATAGAAAAATTAAATAGAAAGTAGTCCCAACTAGAAGAAAATATCAAACGCAATTTTAAAATCAAGCATCCAAAAAAAATTTCCTAAATTCTTGTGCCAAAATCATTTCAAAAATGGAGAATATTGGTTTTGGGAAAACAAGTGAAAAGCTAAAATTGGAACATGAATTTGTATGGGAAATATTTATGATCAAGTCTCCATACATGTAATATTTTTGGTTGCGATGTTACGACCTCCAGATTTCAAACATGCAACGAATATACCCAAATAAATGTTAATGTTAACTAATAATTTGTATGCATTTAGGCTGCCCTTTATGTGATGTTAGTAAAGTAAACAAACCAAAAAATGCTGCACTAACCTTTTTAAAAAGGAAGTCGCTGTTAGAAAGAATCGCCTGTAAGAAAAAAAAAAGGATTTTATTCAATACAAAAGAATATGAATATGATCCTAAATCTCCCCGAAAGAAAAACACGGTTAGATCCCGCGATAGGTGGGGGAATATTTTATGTACATAAATAGTTCTATTTTATTTGGACCTTACGTTTTTCTTTTGGACAGGCTTATACTCGTGTAAGGTGTAAATAGAAGATTAAAATAGAAACGCTATCATTGATCAACATCAAAAGGAGAGGTAAATATACTTGGTTTTGGTGCAAACAAAGTTGTGAGTACTGCTTTGCAAGATAAGTTTCCTTTTTTTTAGTTGTGTAAGTACTTAGAGAATTGTGCGCATATAATTGTTACTTTGGTTGTAAATGCGAAACTTACTTTGTGCAAAATACGTGCCGCATTCGCTAACAATGGAACAAAAACACCTTCGAATGCGATTTTCTCAACAACATTTGGACCCATTTAAGAAGGATAAAATGGATTTCGTACATCGATTCATTACTATGGATGAGATTTGGGTTCACCATCATGATCCTGAATCGAAACAAGAAGCTAAAAGATGTCATAGCAGCTATAGAGGCGTATTTTGGAGGGATTTCAGGGATGGAATCCTGAAATTGGAGAATCGTTGGAACAAGTGTATTGAAGTTCAGGGAAATTATACTGAATAATAAAATATATTTCATTTACAAAAACAGTGTTTTTTCTTGTCGAGGCTGAGAAATTATTGGACAGCGAAGTATACGTTAAGCATAATTGCGAAATGACTTATAAGTGTTGAAGATTTTTCGTCCTTCATTTCTTAAAAGTTGGATAAAACAACTTCTTTAAAACAGACTTTATTAAAATGAAAATTACTAATTGCAATAATTCTGTGCTTTATAGTAGAGGCAGACATAGGGTATTCATACCTTAGTATCGATACTACAGTATAGCCTTGTACCATGGTATAAAAAGGGGTTGGCACACATCAAACATAGTATTTGTCTGACATGTGGAATTCTGCCATTTCAGCGAGAATATGGGAATTTCTTTTCGCTCCTCTTAAATCCTCTATATGATTCCTATAAAGATCTATAAATTTTGAGGTTTCATCCACTGATAAAATTTTGCGTTTTTTCTTTACTTTTTCCATTTTTTTAAAATAAAATTTTCAAAAAAAAAATTATAAACATGTCAATTGCTCAGCTTTCCTACAAAATTCCATTCGCTACTTTCCGCTTCAATAAAAAGGCGCGACAATCACTAAAGAATAGATTACAGTGGCCGAAAAAATTAAGCAAAAAAAGGAATACCACGTACTTTTTCGAATTTAAATACCAGATTTATGCTACATAGTTGAAATGGTATTCGACGACACACATATGGTATACGACAGGGTATTCATACTTTAGTATCGATACTACAGTATATGCTTGTACCATGGTATAAAAAGGGGTGGCACACATCAAACATAGTATCTGTGTGACATTTCTTTTTGACATTTTTAAAAAGTACAATGGATGTGAAAGAAATATTATGTATTTATTTAAATAATAAATTAGCGATAAATAATATTGAAAGTGAAAATGAAAAATTAAGAATGCTTGCCGTTAAAAGTTACATGCGGTGTGCAATGTTTAGAAGAATGTGGTGTGTCCATGGGCATCGGCAAAATAAACGGAAAATATGGTCCAAAGTAGAATACATTTTCATATATTTCAAATTAGGAATTAATGAGAATAAATTTTGTAGGTCGAAAATTCCAGCTTTTGGGAAAGGGATGTTAAAAATATGGACAATGAAAAATTCAAAAACTGTTTCAGAATGGATAGGAATACTTTTAATTTCGTTGTCGCTCGCCTACAACATTTGAAAATGCTCTTTCAATGCATTTCAGTAAGTAAAATTCAATTTTTTATAAATTTTTAGCTGTTATTTTTATTTATTTTGACAAAATAACTGAATTAATTGTTCTTGTAATTGATTATTTTTACAAACTTTTCAGTAAATGAATCCTTTTTAATTTTAGGCCGCTTGGAAGTACTTCCGGAAAATCCAGATGTCCCCGGATCACTTGATTCACACGACTCTAACTGCGCTGTATACGATATTGATGTTTGCATGTTTCCGGAATCTGATGAGTCTCCAAACATGTGTATTGCTGAGTCATCTTAAATTTTTCTTATGTTATTAAAGATATAATATATTCTATATAAACAAAAATTCACCGATTGTTTCCGATATTAGCTCCTCTACACGATTACTTTTAAAGTTTCCAATTAATTTTTTCAATTCTTCATAATGCTCCCAATTCGAAGGCGATCCACCTGAACATCCAATTTTTGTTTTCTCGCTCCTGGAAAATGGAAAATTGAAATAATTGCCTCTTTGCGTAATGAATTACCTAAATTTTTTTGTGAGGTTGTTCATTCTCGTTCTAATTTCCTCTGGCGTCAACTTCACGTTATAAATACTATAATATTCTTCTGCCATTTCGGCGAGAATATGAGAATTTCTTTTCGCCCCTCTCAAATTCTCTATGTGATTCCTCCAAATATCTATAAATTTTGAGGTTTCATCCACCGATAAAATTTTGCGTTTTTTCTTTAATTTTTCCATTTTCAAAACAAAAAAAGTGTGAACATGTGTCAATTACTCAGCTGACCTACAAAATTCCATTCGCTATTTTCCGCTTCAATGAAAAGGCGCGACAATCACTAAATAATAGATCACAGTGGTCGAAAAAATTAAGTAAAAAAGGGGATACCACGTACTTTTTCGAATTTAAATACCAGATTTATGCTACGTAGTTGAAATGGTATTCAGCTAGTATTCGACGACACACATATGGTATAGGGCATGGTATCCTTAAACTATGGTATGAATACCCTATGTGTGCCTCTAGTATTAGATAGCACGCCACTGGTATATTCATAAATGTGGATTCCATTTCTTTCCCTCCGTTTGCAATTACAATTCCTTTTTTTTTGGACGCAAAAAAATTTCAATAAATAATTATTTAAATTTGCCAACAGAAGTTACCAGATGACCAATTTAATAATATTCATTTCATTTTGTGACCAAATATAAAATAATTTCCTTTTTGAAATAAACAAATTTTGTAAAACATAATTTTGTTGTACAAAACTTTTTGGAAATTAAAAATTTAAAATTATTGTATTAAAAAATTACTGATGAAAAGTTTTCTTACCAGCTGAATTTTTGACATTCACTCATCCTTGTAAAAAAAAAAAATGTATTCGATATGATAAAGAAGGAGTTTTGGGTACAGTAAATGCTGTAAAATCAAAGGCAAATGATTTCTTTTAATTTTCGAATATAACAGAATTAAGAACTCTAACAATTAATGAGAACAAATTAGTCGAATACGGAATTATTGCTCTGGTATAGATTTCATCATGAACATATAGTAATGCCTTATGGTAAAAATGGGACAGAAAAACTTTCAAAACTAACATTATTTCAAGATTTTTTCCTGATAACTTTGTTTCTTCTTTTCAAAACTTCTTCCAATTTACAGATAACCTAGACTCTGATCGCATAAGTTTAATCTGCAAATTTTTTTCAAATCGGTGTATTAGTTTTTAAAGTATATCAAAAAAACTATATGAAGAGGGTTATTTTCTGATGCCAATATTTCTTTCTCTACTATCCTTAGACCGATTTGACTGAAATTTAACATGGTATAGTCTATTTGTGTAGTTAACCTCTATAATTAATTTAAACAATTCCAATTAAATCCGAAAAACCATAAACAAAAGAACGACAAAACTTTCTGGTCATCCTGGTTTTTTCTTTATAACTTTGCTCCCCCTGGATCGATTTAGCTGATATGCAATACTGAACCAATTTAAGGAATAAGCAACTCATATTCTATTTCTAATGGACGGACGGACGGAGATACATAAATCGATATAACTTTTGATACTCTACACAGCCATACCCTTGAAACCTTTCTACGACGATTATTTCGATGTGTTACAAATGGAGTGACAAAAGTAATATACCCTCTGGTAGTTCCTACCATAGGGTATCAAAATGGCGAATTGATTTCTAGATTTCGAATTTGGCACGCAATACATAGGTTTTGAGAGAAACTAATAATCGATTATTGTCATAAATTTATGTCATACGAGTAGCAAGAAATTAAATTAATTTCATTAAAAAAAATCGTATCAAAAATATGACAAAATATCAGAAATTCTTTAAAAGTCAATTTTAAAGATTCTATTTTGCAAAAACACAATTTTTCTTAAAAAAAAAAAAAAAGAAACAAGAAAAAAATCAAATTTTCTACTTAAAAATCAATTTTCATTTTTCCCAAAAGTAGAAAATCATATTAAAAATTCTTGATGGAAATTCTATAAATTCAAAATTAAAGATTCTCTATGATTGTATCTTTTTTTCTAATTCCAGTCCACTATCTCTGTTTGTTTTTTTTTTGCCTTCGAATACAATTTTTCTATTTAATATTTTTGTTCTATGAAAGACGAAAATTATCGGACATTTATCATTCTATTTTGGTATTCCATGAAAAATTAAGCCCAAAAAAAGAAAAAAAAACTGAAAATAAATATTGTCTACCATTTTTAGTAAAATATTTTTCCTTTTTTTGTAAAAGAAACAAAAAAAAAATGTTCTGGATATCTTTTCTTCGTATCCCACTAGAAAAATCATCAATCATATTTTCTAGTTACTGAAGTGTGAAATGGAACAGAATACTTTTTATCCGCAACCAAAAAAAAAAAAAGGAAGAAAAAAGGATATATTCACTCTGAAGTAACTAAAAATAATATCGAAGAACATTTTGCAAAACTAAAATCGAAACAAACATTTTCAACAACAATAACGAAAATATATAATAAATAATAATAAAAATGAGAATAGTCATTCTATATATGAATATACATATGTGTGTGAGAGACTGAATAAAAGTGAATGAACGATAGATGGCCCCAAAGGCAAAATGTCACTGACTATATCGTCTCTAACAGGATTAATGTTTCGTAATATTTGTTAAGGACATTTCATTTCAGGTCAGAGACATCATCAATCTATTAAGAACAATAGAATAAATCGTATATCAATAAAATTGCCTCAAAACCAAATTTGATACGTATTTTAAGGATAATTACAAATCATCTTGAAATATAAATCAGATTTTATTATATATTCGAAAATGTATGGATTATATATTATTTCTAAAAAAAAAAAAAACATATACAATATAAAATAAATACATTCGAAAAGCATAAATATATTTATATAGATATACTATTTAAATATAGACTTATCTTAAATTATGGTTAGAAACTAATTAGATAATCAGAAAGCATTAATAGAGTGAAAATGGACGAAGAAATTTATTATTATTGTTGTTTGAAACGGAAATATTGAGGACAAATTTAAATAAGCCATGTTGTGTGATATCTTTTACCCATGAAAATTTATGTTTTCGAAATTGAAATTCTTTTGTTGGTTGGGACAAGAGTTTTCCACAAGCAAAAATATCACTTTGATATTACATATAATTAATTTGCTTCATTTTAGTATGCCAAATTGATATTTTATTACGAAAAATTTTGTTAATTAAAAGAGAATAACATTTTATTTGTTGAATAAATTTTGTTTTGTGGAAATTTTTTGAAGAAGGAAGGAAAAAAAAAGAAGTATCTTTGAAATTTGATAATTTTAGTACTTAAATATATAGGGTCTTTTAATAGGGACATAACAATTTTGTATCTTTATATGAACCTGACAATGAACCTGTCAATGTCAAAACGTAGATTAAAGTCAACATTTTCATCATGGTAAAGTTCACGAACGAGCAACGCTTGAAAATTATTAAAAATTACTACCGAAATTCCGAGTCGGTGGTCGCAACTTTAAGAGCCGTAATAATCGTCCCACCCGACAGGCTGTGCATGCTATAGTGGATAAATTCGAATCAACATTTTCATTATTGGATGTTCGAGTGCCAACGAGACGTCGTACCGCTCGCAGCAATGAAAATATCGCAGCCGTAAGTGAATCAATTCAAAATGAGCCAATTCAGTCCATTTCACATCGTTCTCAAGAATTGGGCATGTCTCAAACGTCATTATGGCGTATTTTGCGAAAAGATCTCGGCTTACAGCCTTACAAGATCAAATTGACTCAAGAACTGAAGCCACTTGACTATTTGAAGCGCCGAAACTTTTCCTGTTATGTCCTTAATGAAAGACCCTATATATATAAATACAGATAACAGGGTGTGATTAAGAAATCGGCATGAGTAAGAGAAAAAAGGAAATTTCTCTAGTACAGAAAATAATTACAAATTAACATTCGGATTAAATCAAACACTTAAATAACAAACATATAAATAGCATATTCATTATAATTCAGTCAATATTGAAGGTGTTGTAGGCAGTTAATTAGTATTTATATATGATTTTAAAAATACAACATAATTATATGTTTAGCATATGTGGCATAGGAAAAGATATAGTCTCTCTTGGTGCAAGTTGTTTAGTGGTATTAAGAAGATTCTGGTCGAAATAAAAGTAATTATAAATTACTCCCAGAGTCAAGAAAGCAACCAAAATAAAGTACAGAAATAAGCAATAAGTGCAAAAGAGCACGGGTAGTTTTCAAAAGCAAAATCTATCAAGAAAGAGGGAGCATGAAATTTCTTTTTAAAAAGAGAGCACATGACATTCTTATATGCATATTTGTACATAAATTTCAGCATGTATTTGTTTGTTTGTACAATTAAATCATATTTCTCTATCACACATACGTATGCCAGCAGTGGATAGACAAGTGTTTAAAAATTTACAGTCGAAATCGGAAAAACGTGATCACAACAGAGATCGGAACTGGGAATACTTTATAATTACTTACTTCGCTCAAGTTCGACGATTTCACATACTATATTTTCAGTTTCCTACAAAAATATTATAAACATTTCCAATCCAATAAAAACATTTTAATTCGATGGTCATTGATTCATTGCGGTATGAATTAGTCAGAACAATAGTATATTCACAGTTTGTCCTCAAAACAGAATCGAGCTTATAATTGTATCTGATGGTAGTCCTTAAATGATCCTTAACAATGAATTGATAAAGTTTCAATTAATATTTTCTAATATATGATAATTTAGAGATGATTTTCATATATTTAAGTTTCTATAAAAATCAAGTACTTGCCGTGTACACTCGGTATTTTCAAATATTTGTCGGTCCTTTCATTCTCGAATTATACTGTATTTATTCAGGAAATGGTATCAATTTACTGTAACTATTAATTAAAATAAAATATCAATATTTCATAAAATAAATAAATATATAAAAAAATTATTAAAGTTGGCTCTGATTTTTCAACGTCAGTATTGAGAAAAATTATTATACAGAAAGCAGAAAATTTAATAAGGTTTAACTTGTGAAAATTTATTAGAGCTTATATTTTTTAAATTAAAATATATAAAAACGAAATAAAATGGACTCTATCGATATTTCTTCAAATATTGTAAAAGCTTCAAATGATGATTTGAATAAGGAAACTGAAAAGATTTTAAGTTCAGACGAAGAAATATCAGATAGTAATGACAAAATAATTCTTCAAAGTAAACTCATTACGGAATCTTCTAATATAAAACTTTTTAATGAGAATTTCCAAGAATATATTGAAACTAAATCCGAAAAAAGTTTAGATATTCTTAATCGAAGTTTAGCTGTAAGTAAATGAAATAAAATTCGGAATTTTTTTTTTTTATATAATCTTTATTCATCAGATTCTTGGTAGCACAATAAATCCGTATCAATTTGATCCGAAAAATTACGAAAACACAAAATTATTTATAAATCTTCATAGATTAATGAGCATTTTAGAGACAAGATCGTCATTACTTTGGTCAGCAATAACATTTCTAGAACAAGCATCACAAAATCAATTAATACGACATGCTTTGGTACAGAAATTCAAATTTGTTAATGTTCTAGGAAAAGTTCTAGAATCAGTAAGAAATGAGGTAGGAAAATATATTGAATTTTGAATTATTTATTTGTTGATTCAAATAAAAATAAAACTTTATTTTTTCTTTTCCTTTTTTTTTTTCTTTTTGGGTGATTTGAATAGTATCGTATTAAAAGGATCTTGAGTTTACTTGAATATTTGTCATATAATATACATATAACATGGCAGGAACCTTATTTATCGGAACTTATAAAAGTTCTTATAAATTTTATTAATGGTGATAAGGTTAATAAAACTTCCTTACTTTATTTTTTATTTTTTCTTTTTTTCTTTTGAAAATACAACAAAATAAATAAATATTTATGATTATAAAATGTGTATGGATAGAAATCAACTAAAAAGAAAATGTTATATATTTCAGGAATCATTGATTTCGTACTCGCTATCAACGCTCATAAATCTATGCTATAAAAATTTACCCTCGATTTACTTGTTAATGAGAAATATATCTACTGAAAAATTCTTCAAGAAAATTCAACCATACGGAATTTTGGTATACATAATACTTCGTTTTTTTTTTTTCTTATAATATAGATTTATATTTATTTTTAAATTTATGCCCAATAAATTGAATTTTTATTCTCTATCCCTCTTAGGCCTGTAAAATGAGTCTAATCATTGAAAACAGTTTAGATGAAATTACTGCAGATGATATATTTAAATATATTTCATTTACATTTACCGAAATCGAACGTGGCTTAGAGTAAGTTTAGTTAAAAATTCATTAAATTAGATTTTCTTTTAAACTAAATTCGAAAAATTAAATTGCTTTTTTTATTCTACGAAATTTTTAATAAAATCATCAGTTTTTTTTTTATTTTCTTTTGTAATTACCAATTAAAATTCAAATGTTATTAACAAAATTTTTGCTTAAAGCCATAGTCAAAGAAAAAAGTTTATTATCTTGCTTACTAAACTGGATAATAATATTTTCCTTATTTTATTCTTTGTTTGTAATTAATTACTTTTAGTAATTTCAATGTTGGATTACTTCGTCATAATGTTGACTTTTTCTTCGATATGAAATTCAACAAACTAATTAGTAAGTATTTTAATGAATATGAAAACTATTTCAATGATGTCGATCGAATTGTACAAGTAAGTATTGAAATTCATTTGCAAAGAATTCTTATTAAAATATTTTGTCTTTCAGAAAATTGCTAATATCAGAGATGCTCCGAAAAATGTTACAATTAAAGTAATATTACAGGACCTACCACAATGCATTGGCATTTGTTTTCAATTATTGAGTGATTTGATAATATTAAAAGGTTTTTTTCAAATATTTTAATAAAATCTAAGAGGTCTACTCAAATAATTGTTTGATACTCAGTCGCTACAGTTGAGCGGTGTTTAAATATTGAACATACTTAAAATAAAATGTTTTCCTGGTTTTCAAACAATTTTTATTTGTTTATACCTATTTTGGAACTGATCACATCTTTTGTAAAACAAGTTTATAGCTGCACTTTTTGATCATACCATATATGTATAGTAATTTCGATAAACTTCATATATTCTATTTTTCAGGTGATCTATTAAAACCATTATTTTGTGATATTACAAAATGCATTCTAAATTGGCTCAACTATGAACAAACTGCATCAAATGGGTTTCAACTTTTAACAACTTTAATAGGTGTTGATGGTAAAAGTTTAGAAATAATAAGAAAATGAATAAATTTTCAAAATATCTTTTTTGTTTTAGACAATTTCGATCATTTAAAAGAAATTTACGATGAACTATCAGAAAGTATCTCGAATGCACTTGTTATTGTTGAAACAATTAATGCTAGTACAGAGCAAATGGAATCTTTATTGAAACTTTTGAATGTTGTAATTAATATAAAACCTTTGAACAAATCATTCATCGAAACAATCATATATTTTTTTGATAAAATAATTTTCAAAGATATAATATTTATAAACTCCGAAACTGTAAGAACACTTTACCAGTGTTATTAGATTTTCGAAATAACTATTACATTTTCAGAATTCATTAAAAACAATTACATCGTCGGAAACTTCAATGTATATAAGAGCTATTGGAATTGTTGAAAAAATATCAAATCTACGACCTGATGAGAAATTCTGGAAAGATAAACTTCAGATAATTTTTAAAAGTCAAATTGTGCAATTCATTATTGCAAAAGGAATTCTATGTGAAAATCCAGGTGAGTTTTCCATGCTGTGTAAAGTAAAACAAAATGTTATTCGTTTTCTTTTTTTCTTTTTGTTTCAGAAATATGCACACTTATCTTTAAATTATCAAATGTTGAATGCTTTCCAGCTGAAAGTATATCACAGGTTCTTTTAAAATATTTCAGCCTTTTTATTTTTAGTAAAAACAAATACAAAAAAAAGAAAAAGAAAATAATAACTACCATTTCTTTCATCGTTTTTTGTTTCTCATCGCCTTGATTTATGAGCTTTCTTCTTAATAATAATGATAATAATTGTATAGCCTTAAAGCTAATGAAAGAATCGTGGCACTTTTATTCAACAGAAAAGATTTATTTGTCTGCTGGATACAATGACAGAGTCTTACCTTTCAATGAAATAAGATTCTTTTGAATTTATACCATAGTCAAGCTTTTCCTTTTTGTTTAATTAGAGTTTAAAAAATGTCAAAAGTTTCTTTTCTGTATTTTTTTTTTTTTTTTTTGTTTTAGATCGGAATATATTTTTAATTATATCGGTTTTAAATGTTATCTGTCTTAAGAATTATATTTTATGAGAAAATATCCGGTTGTTTCAATAGAAAATTAAAATTTTTCGGAATTGTTTTAGAATTAAATAGAATACAAAATTCCAGATTAAAATTTAATGATGTTTTAGTAAGTTATTGTATAGTAGAGTAACGGTAGTTTGACTTCTTTTGATCTATTTTGATCTAACCTTTTAACCTAATTCTGAAGTAAGATTTACTTTTTGCTAACTAAATTGATATAAAGAGAATTCTTTTTGTCAACAGCTCCATGACCTTTTCATTGGCTCTTGTACCCGCATTCGAGCAAGTTCTTTTTATTTTTAAATTCATCAATCTTCAAAATAGCAAAGCCAATATACTACTTTCAGAGAAAATAATTTCAAGAGTCTGGAAATTATTTTAATAAAGCCCATATTTGAGAGACCTGAGGAGGGGTCATCACAAATAAAATAATATATTGTAGATAAAATACACACATTTTATTTTCCAAATTAATAAAATATAATTTTTAAAATAATTAAACATTTCCACATGCGATAGTTGAAATTCCATGATGTCGTCGTATGCGACCCTACTATATATTCATCTTACTTTATTTTTTATTTAAGGATATTATTTTTATAATATAATTTAATTTTCATAGAAAATGGTTAGTCAAGCACCAATTGGAATACCATATATTGAACCAACAGAATGTATATTAGAGAATTTTCCATATAATTTCTTGAATATTTCATTAGAGAAACGACTAAATAATCTGATTACTATGATGTTTGCAGCTGTAAAAAATCAAAAGGTTATAATCCATTAGAACTGGTTATAATATGTGTACTTTATAAAATCTTATTCTAAGCAGATTGACAATATTGTTATGTCAGATGTCTTGGAACTTTTCGAGTACAAGTTATCAATGTCTACGAATTCCGAGAAAGAACTTTTATCCAGATTAGATGAATGCAATACTCAGGTATATATCTACATTATATATATGATAATAATGTATTGTATGAAATTTTAATCATATATACAGATCACTACGTTATCTCATAAAGCGGCTTTACTTACAGCTGAAATATCGCATTATCAAAATAGGAATTTCTCATTACACATGTCCGCGGAAAGGTAAATTTTCTTTGTAGTACAATTTTTGTGTACGAAAAAAAGGAGAACTTTGTTAACTAATATATTTTTTTATAGTAAATATATTCCCGCAGGCATAAAAACATTTAAATATATTCTTAAACATTTATGATTGTATTTTGTTGTACATAATATGATTATCTTTTATTTAATTGTAGAATCAAAGACCAATCTGTAGGTCTTCAACAAAGCGTAATTAGTCTCACTAATGTTTTAAACAATTCCCAAAGTTTAATAGATGATGAACTCGTCCGTCAGGTCGAGTTACTTAATGAAATGGAAATAAAAAATACGGCAATAAACGGTAAGAAATCATAATAAATATTTTACATACTCGTAGAGTATATAAGAAATTTGTTAAGTAATTAAAAATCTAATACTATATTGAAACAATATTTCCTTTACCAATAATTAATTAAATATTATAAAATTTCAAAGATTTAAATGATAAATTAACGGAAAAAAAAATTCGAGTCACAGAGCAAGAAGATAAAATCAAACATTTGCAGATGCTTTTAATAGGCGAGGTTGGAAAAATTTTCAAGTAACAACTTTAAAACTCTTTAAATTCTCCCTTTTTGGTGTTTAGCATTCTCAAATTAAAAATTTAATGAAAGAAATTGAAAATCAGAAAATTTTCAATGAGCAATTGAATATGAAAATATTTGAAAAAGATGAAAAACTAATGAAAAGCAATAAAGAAATTAAATCTCTAGTCGAAGTAATATTTTCTTAGTATAATACTTATACAGATAAAGCTTTTTTCATTTTCTTTATTTTAATTTGATTTAATTTAATTTAATTCAAACAAATTGAAACTAGAACATTTTATTTTTCTATTTTATATCATTTTAAGGAAAATTCAACTTTGTGTAAAAGATTGCATGATATTAAAGCTCGTTTGCTGGAGAAATCAAATACACTCGAAAACTATGTAAAAGATATGAAAGACATTGATGAAATGAAAACTCAAATTGTAACTTTAATGAAACAAAAAACGAGTCTTTCAAATGAAAATCTGGATAATTTCGTAACTTATGAAGGATTGTGATTTTTTTTCCTTGTTAAATAACTGTTATATAATTTGTATTTGTTTTAATGAAATTTGAATTCTATTTTTTTGGTATTTTGAAAGAAGTAGAAATTAATTCTCTATTATGATTTAAAATATATTCTGGATCTTGTACGATTTCGAAAGAATTCGGAAATATGATTTATTAATAAAAAATTGAAATTCAATAATACCAATAATAAATTTTTTGTATGTTTAATATAATATGTTTTTTTTAGGAAAGAGAAAATAATGTGATTATCGTCGAAGACCGAACCTGGATTTGAAGTTGAGACTTCTCAATTGGTAGCAATCTCTAGTACTGAACAACGTGTATAAAAAAACTTCAGTATTTTTTTTATTTCAATTTCACGACATTAATTTTCCATTATTTATGGAAACAATACAATTGGTATTATTTGTGAAAGCTATTTAATGCCAATTAATTATTTTTATTACAACAAACGCCTAAAACTATTCTACAGTTACAAATTTAAATCGTTTATAACTAACAAATCGCAATTTTTTATATACTCATATTTTATAATTAGCACCTTTTATAATTGATGTTAAAATATGAAATTAAGTGAGCCCTGTAGGCTTTTTCGGATTAATTAATATCAATCTACTACATTTGTATTTGAAATTTTATTTTATTTAATTTCGAAACTTTAAACTGTTTTAAAGTAATATATATACTACGCGGAAAAGATTTGTGGGACAATCTCTACGTCCTGTATTTGGTTTATCGACTCGATTAATCGGATCTACAAAAAGCCATTGTCGATATAATAGAAATTTGGTATTTCACAAAAAAAATCGAGATCGAGCCGGGAAACCAAATACGGACTCAGCACAATAAAATCCGACTTAATATTTGTTATCACTTAAGTCTCACCTAGTTTTCACTTGACTTACCTGAGATTATGTATGTATCTGATACAGGCTTATCTTAAGATTTACTATAAAGCTGCAAATCTAAGAGTATATACTAAAGACTCTAGAGGAATTGAAGAATTAAAGAACTCAAGTTCGAGCCAATTGAATTTCATAATACTTATTGGTGTCTAGGACACGAATGTTTTGGAAAATCTAAGTCAACTAAGCGAACAAACAAACAATAGAATGAAACATAAATGTTATATAAACGAATTTATAAACTCGTTTAAGTAAATCTGCAATCAAGGACAGCATATTCAAGTTATTAACCGTATTAGCTATAGTTAATATTTTATCAAATGAACATAATTTAAATTTCTTCTATAAATTATGCTAAATCAATTACACTAATTTGAGTGTTCTTATATTCAAGCAGAAATTTATATCTAGAACTAAAATTTATGAGTGTAATTATATTCTCGTATTATTGATAAAGCAAAATGTTTGACAAACATGAAATTACTTTAGTTCTTGTTTCCAATTTTATTACTTTTCCCTAACAAATGATAAGAATTAAAAGGGAAGAGAACAAAAACTCACTAATTAGAGTTTTATAAGAGCTCCATGTAAACACGCGACATCTGAACAGGAAATATAGGCACACTATTTTAAATCTCTTTTTAATGTTTTCTACTTTATGATTATTTATTTAATCATGTGTTTATATATTTAACGATTTTAAAATGAACATGTACATGCGGAAATCATGTTCAAATGGCATTTATATAATTTCATCCAATAAAAAAGTCTTGAATTTATGGGAAAATTTTTTTTAAAATTGTAAAATAAATTTTTAAATTTCTCAAATCATTAAAATTCCATTAAAAAATGAAAAATGAAAATAATCCAATAATATGGAATATATTTTTTGCGAAATTTGTCAAAACCACCACCAAATTGAATATCCTTTCGAAATTGTTCTTTTCTTTGTATTCCATTTCAAATTATTCATAGTTTATTGCTCATCAGTTATACATTGGTCATTTATCGTAGATGATTTCATATATTTTTGAATAGAATCATATTTGGAAAAAAACCACATTCAAATGTCGAAAAAACAGCTCAAATAGTAAATCGAAAATCGAAATTATATATGGAATAGTATCAGGCGACATTTGTTTCACTGAAAAACATCATATATAGAACCGGAAGGGAACAAAAAGCATTCCCTTAAAAAAACATATGAATGCATATATGTATATATGTACGTATATCCACTCAACAAATATGGCAGCGATTCGTGATTGAAAGGATAATTTGCGATGAATAAAACATGTTGATGGTGGCAAATTGAATATATTGAATTGAAAGGGCAAATTCTATACAATTACATATGAGTCGAGAAAAAGTAATGTCGTATATGTGTTGTTTCATTTCTGTTTTTGTTTTTTTTTTTGCAAAGTATTATATAAAAATAAATATGTTAGTATATGGAAACAACATCGATACAATAGTATTTCGTTAGGAAATAAGGATGATGGCAAAATAGCAAAAATATGTACTACAAAAACTTACAAAAATATACATTGGACACCCACATTCAGTCACCCATCATAATAATTTTGAGTCCAAGAATATCACAATGTCATAAAATAGCAGAATCTGGCGAATTCGGACGTGATTGTATAGTTTGTAATATAATATTTGTGGAGATCGACATATGGTCAGCTCATATTTACCCAGTCTTAATTTTTCAATTTATTGATTCCTTTTTGTCACCCGGCACAAAACCGGAACACATTATGGTTTATTGTTTTGCGGGATATTATAATTTTATATAAATCAAGAATATGGAAAATAGAATGGGTTATCGAATATAGGATATTATTGAAAAGTATCAAGTGACCAAAAAGTTTTCATTTTGGTAACAAGTCAATAATAATGCAAAAATAATGCAAAGTCTTTCTTGACTAGCCATAGGATATGCTAATTTAGAGGAGACCATTGACTGGAACAGAGTTTAAATTAAAACCCAGCTATACACGTAGAAAAATCATAAAGCTTTTTGGCCAGTTGTGACAACTCCATTTTAGTTGTGAGAACTGAAAATTCAGTTGTGAGAACTAAAATTCAGTTGTCCCAACTAGCCAAAAGCTTTATGACTTTTTTGCGTTCGGACAAACATTTTTCCATTTTTAAATTTCTTTCTTTTCAAATTTTTTTAATAAAATAACTTTTTTAAATATTGTCAGTAATACTGTCATACGAGCTTTTAGTTATTGTCAATACATGCCACATATACTGTTGCAAGTTAGAATCTCTCTGAAGTTTATGTTAAGTTTAAATATTAAAAATAATAATAATCAACACTGGGTTTTCATATCAGTAAAATTTATAGTATATTTCAACGGATCTGATATGCATTCTCGGACACAACAAAAAAATTTTTGTCATTTATTTGCAATCAGTCAGTATAAATTCTTAAATGGGGCTAGTGAGCGGAGCGTAGCGCGGCGAGCATATATTAAGTCACTAGTAATAACATAGAAAAAAATAAAAACAAAAAAAGCATTTATAAATAGATAACAAGTGTTGATAGTTGTTGTTGGATCCGGGATTGTATACCAGACCCATTTCAAATTATCGAATTTTGTTGCAATATTTATTCATTGTCCTGAAAAGCTATTTTTTTTTAATCAAGTATATTAGCCCAGTCAATGGGCACTTTTACCGTGCAAAAGGTATAGCAAACTTTATATTTGGTACGATTGTTTAATTAGGTAAGCTCTTGAAAATTCCAAATTTTCGACCTTGAAGGGTGCCACTCACTCCTATACTGGTTTAAAGGGGTGGAAATCGCTTTTTTACGATTAGCTCGTTACTGGTGCAAGATACGTTGATTGAGGTTTGTATAAGAAATGTAGAGCGTACGATTCTCTACATTTTTTGCTTAACACATTTTTTTCTAAAGTTTATAGTTTTGAAGTAACAGTGCGTAGAGTGAGCGTTATCATCAATTTCTTGTAAATTTTATTTCTCAACGAAATTTCCGGCTGTTTATTAATTTTTTTACACTTATATTTTACTCCTTTGCCCACCACCGTAGAGTTAGAGTGATAGCGCGCGTTTTTTTACCGCGGTATCCCCAGTTGGCATAATCCACGAAGCATTCATCATGTTGTTGAAGATAATTAATGATTTGATTTCTTCAAGTTTCTTGTATTCATTGATGTTCTGGATCAGCTAATGTTGAAGAATATTGTTCGGCAGAGATTGTGGACTCTCCCTGAGAATTTTCCTATTGTTCTACAGGATCATACCCATAATCATCTGGCATTTGTAAAGTCAAAAATTGATTGATTTCAGGTGGTACACCCCTGCAATCGGGTATTATTTCCGGGATATCATTACTCTAAATTCCTGCAAGCTGGAGCCGTTTTTTACGCTCCTTTGACTGGGCTATATTAGCTGCATTTTGTTTTAATTTGGAAATTAATCATTCAAAATAAATTCGCTGTTTGAAAATTATTTTACGGAAAATTTTCTTTAAACAGACGAATTAAATTGACCTTCTGGATCTTAAAGTATCAAAATAAAGCTTTTCGATTTTTCTTATAGCGAATTGTTCAATTTCCAAGTACAGTTGCTACAACTTTAACATGAATGTCAGTTTATCTGATTTAACTTAATCTTTTATAAAGATAAAGATAAATTTAGCACCCACTTATCATCACTTACATGGTAGTAAATATTTTCTTTTTTCCTATTAGACACAAGCAATACGTTCGATGTTTTCACGTTATTTGAAAGAAATAGGTCCAAGAATTTTTCAGGTTAAGCTTTTTTCTTTCATATAATCCTGACGGTTTGAATAAGGATCTTAGAAACCTAAAAGAATAAGTTGATCGACAAAAAAAAAAAAAAATATGTTAGAAATCTAAGGATGGTACATAATCCCCATAGGAGCTCAAAAAACAATCAAGCTCAAAATTTATGTCCGCCACAAACAAAAATTTCAAACTCGCCACCCAAAAAAAAAAATGGTTTTTCTTTTCTTTTTTTTTTTTTCTAGACAAAAAAAATGGTATATAGGAAAATATTAAGTCTCCAAACGTAGGCGCGAATAGAAAAAAAAGATTTATGTACACCTACATAATATATACGTATCTATTTATATATTATACACCAAGAAGATGAAGAAGAAGAAGAAGTCTCAAGCCGAATACTGTAATTACGTGATTTATGGATTCGGCGTTTTTCTTTCTTGTCAGCCAGGCCTACAAATTCATTCGTCCTGTGAATAGATTTTCGGGTATTTACACGTGGATGGTTGAACTGATGATGAAGCAATGTTAGTGGTAAAATAGAAAATGATACTATATATGGATAGAAAATTTGTGGTTACCGAAAATTTGTATACATCTAGAAATATATATTGGTTGGTAGTAGTGCGGTTCATTAAATTACGAACAGGCAATTTTTTGGTAAACATAAATCACGCCATATACACCATTAGTAAAACTTTTCCATAACGAAAAGATCCGTTTTGGATATCGTTAAAGTTTTTTTTCATTCTTGTTTTCCTATCAAACATTTTCTTTTTTGGTTGTTGTTTTTGTGGCCGTGTAGATACAAAAGTCAACTTCCGCCATATCCAAAACAAAAAAAAAAAAATCTCACCACAAATTACATGTGAATGTGAAGTTTATGCTGATATTCGTCTATATAGAACAATTTTTATCTTTAAGAAAATATTGTGCTTGTCTTTTTCATTTGGCTGAATTTCGTTAAAGGATAATCGAAGAGGTGTTTTGTGTGTGAAAATCTTATATGAAAATACGAAACGAACAGTTTCTGGTATTTGGGGAAAATAATGATTAGAAATGAAATCAATACTAAAACAGGTTGTTTATTATTAGTCAATAGGCAATAAATAAGACTATAGTAAAAAAAAAGAAAAAACTTAGTCCAAGAAAGTTTTCTCCATGATCAAAGTGATTATAGTAAATGATTTTTATATGAAGCGATATGATTAATTTGATGTGAAAATGATAAGATTTAAATGAAAAGAATATAAATTTATTAAAAATTGATACCTAATAGATCATAATATTTTAACAAATTGTCGTAAAGTTTGGTGAATTATTAACAAACATTTCGAACGAATCGCATTATCTATACATATGTATATATAAATTGAGTATTTTGTTATTATTATAGAGATAGTAAATTATAAATTTATTAATTGGTTAATAATCACTAATATGTTCACATATTTATGTGATATATAACCCTTTTATATTTATTAGATTATATATACAAGACAATGACAATGATATTAAGGATATTAGTATAGTGATTAATTGACGATGTCATATCATCTGAAACAAAACGACTGACAAAAGATCTGATATATATAAAATCTAATATGAAAGGAATGAATTGTTAATCATCAAACAAATTGTGTAGATATTAACACTATATATCTTTTGTTATACCTTTTATATCACTATAAATGCCATGTTATTATTAAATTTCAAAATTTTTGCTTATAGTACAATCGATACCGCAATGACATATTACTTAAACCACATATACAATTTTATATAGAAAATATATCCATATTGGTGAATATATTTATCTATTCTTATTTTAGTATATACGATCTGTGATTCTGTCGAGTTATAACCACCGAAACCATAAATTCTCAAATAACGTACGTAAACATGAGGTCATTTTATTTCAATTTGTCAACTTTGACTTGAATGCCTTTGTGCATTCGAGACAACATTATAAATGTAAATACATATATGTATAGTTTATCTTCTTTACCAAACAAACTCCTTTTTTTACCAAATAAATGCATTGATTTGTTTGTCGAACTAACCTACTTGAGATTCCATGTTCACAAAATGCATAGTTGAAAGAAATGGCTTGAGAATAATAAAAGAAGGAAAAGCTATTTTTTTTACGGATAAAAAAAGAGTTTAAAATAAACTTAAGAATTTTTATATAAAAATATAAATATTTGATATTCATTAAAAATGAAGAAACATATTTCGATTAAACATTCAGTTTATGTATGATAAATCTTAATCTTTGATTTGTAATTTATTTATACGATGGTATCATTTTGAGATTATGAATTATGAAAGATCTTTTGACCATTCCTATGAATTTTTAATTTCTAATGTGTTTTATAATTGAAATATTCAATATTCAGAAGTTTATATGGACTCCCTAGAACTTACTTAAGCGGTGACGTTTAACTATGTTCACTTAAGTCATCGATGTAAATGAAACTGATATTATTTCTTAACCTACACAGTAAGTTTTCAACTACTTCAATACTGAATTTATTAATTTTATTGAACCTATATCCTTTATTAAACTTATATCCTTTTTCAAGTAGTTTAAAATGGGATATAGTATCTCACAAATTTTCATAAATGCATTAAATCTTGTACTATTTTAAGCGTAGAGATTGCAATACTAAAACTTAATAATTCATGGAAATATATTATTTATGAAATTATAATTACCATCTTAAAGTATGCAATAGAAAGTATTTAAGACGGCATTTACAAGCTAACCGATTGTAGCCTTTATGGAAAATGTGTTAACCACTCCTGATGAAGGCCAGAGCAAACACTTAATTCTATTTATTATTAAGGCGATTTTTCGTTGAGTAGAAATATTTTCTTTAAAGTTCTTAATTCATATTTTAATGGTATACTAGAGACTATACTGTCGATATAAAAATACTTTCAAAATAATCTTTTAAAGGCTAACTAATAGTTTGTTATTCTTCTAACTCATATTACCAACGAACGAACGTTAGCTACTTGTTATTTACTTTTCCAAACCAAAGATTTAAATGTAGAAGTTTTTTTTTTCCTTTTTTGGAAAAATATATGTATAAGAATAAATCTGAAAATAGTAAAACTACAATCTCTAAATATTAAAAATTCATTTCATTTAGAAAATTGTTTTAAAAACAATTTAATTATTTATATTTGTCCCCAAACAAATTTCCATAAAAATCAATTTATTTCGTACCCATTTTCTACTTTAAAAAATTATGAATTTAATCAAGCTATTGAAACCCCAATTTCGGTCTTAATCTTGACATATAATAAACAACTTAATATATATTACACTTAAACACATATGGTCCATAATGTGTTCTAAATATTTAAACTAGGATACTTTTAGTTTGTCGATCCCATAAACAAAACAAAAATTTTCAGGTTCTTTTTTGAATTTATAAATATTCTACAAAAAAAAATTATTCATGGGACAAAAAGATACATTTAAATATTTCAGAACAGAAACCAAAATAAGAACCACAAAGGACCTAAGGTATTCCAAAATACAATTCTAATATGAATGAAAATATAAATTAATAATAATCAAGTCCCTATCAAGTATAAAGTATTAAATAAGAATTGAGAAAGGGAACCAATCTACTAAGAGGATTATGATTACAATTAATTACGTTGAAACCATATTTAGATCAATCAATGGATTTCTTAATTAAAATAATTGGAAGTGTAAATATGATGTAATTATTAAGTAATAAAATTGGTTGGTAAGACAATTCTCATATATGTAGATAGGATTTATGTGATTATATAAAATTTAATAATGATTTTAATGAGGTCGTTTATGCCATGAAATTAATTTGATTTTAACTTATTTAGTTCATTAAATAATAAACTTGACAGACTACGATAAAACTAGTTCAACAAAACTAAGTTTAAAAAGTTCATCTGTTCATCTGATATACTACATTCATTAAACTATAATAGTTTCTTGTATTCTTCCCAACATAAATGTAGAATATTTGAGCAATAACATACATATATCAACGTAAAAGAAAGAAATAGACAAATGTATACTAGTGGCTACAATAAGACAGTCTACCTGGAATATTTAAATAAAACAAATCTGAAATAAAGAAATGATTGCATTGTCTCATTGGCATGCAAAAATGTTGCTAGAGTGAAATGTATTGGTGTAAATTGTTCAACCTTTAAATAGAACTAGTAAGAGAAAACCCGTAAAAATTTTGTGATTAAACCAGTCCATGTTTTGCCAGTTCGTGGAACACTTCAAAATAAAGCTAGTTAAAGGGTTTAATTTAAATCAGATTAAATACACTAATCTATCCCTGCTTTAGGATTGTTTATAAATTCCAAATTTTAAGTCTGACGAATTTCCGATAATACATTACGAAAATGTATTTTACTTATAATATTAAAAATAGAATTATTATCAACGTATTATTTATATATTTTCATGGAAATAATAAATGTTAATTAAACTTAACAAGTTGTAACGTTTAAAATAACATTAATTATATTTCTTTGAAGAAATAAGAGCCATAACCACATCGGGACTATGGGATACGTTGTCTGTCACTATTTATATATCAAACTGTTCTCTTCTATAGTGTTAATTTAGAATGACATCAATGAAAGTCAACATAAAGACTGAACTGAACAAGAAAGGAGCCCAACCGACGAACATAATTAACTTTATAATACTTTAATTAAAAATTTCATTATTCTTCATTATTTATATAGATTTTTTTTGTTATTTTAGTATTTTTTCTCTGTCGTGTAATAAGACTGAAATATAAATAAAGTAGTAAATTTCATATATTTACTATTTTTAAATGTAAAAACTAAATGTTTAATTACACTAAAATAAATGTTCAACCGTTTATGATATGTAATAAATTTAAAAGTATCTCATTACTATAATTCTGAATGCATTTATATTAAAATATTGTTTTATTATTTGTTTATAAATATAAAAATATTTATATGAACAAAAATTAAAGATTCTAATAAAAGGTAATAAACTAAAAAATTATATTTCATTATTAATTTTATTTGTTTTCCGTTTTTAATGGAAAATCTTGAATGTTGAATTTTAATAGCGACTAAAAACTTTAAAAATTCATTATTCTTAGTTTGAAAATCGTGTTTTTATATTTGAGAAAAACGATTTTGATTGAAAATCAAATATACAAAATTTTATAGAAATATATACTATAATGTCAATTCAGTATTTATTGTATCTTTCATCGTCGATAGTAAAAGTCCTCATAAAAGGGATAGGCAAATAAATACTGAACAATTTTATTCAATTTTCCATAATAAAAAAGGTGAATTTGGAAGAAGAATCAATAAATTGAAACAATAAAGAAATAAAATAATAAGATTTAGGCATATCGAGAGGGTAATTGGCAATAAACTGTTAGTGATAAGGGTTTACTTGCAGATACTGCATCTGACCTATAGCAAAAATCATACAATAATGAGAGTTTCCAAATTGGGCACGGCTGCAACCGTCACCTTATTAAATAGTATTTCTTAAAATGACTCCGTGTGATATAAAATTTCACGTATTTACAGTCTTTTTTTACAAATGCTATTAAAAACAAAGCGCGCTTTGCAGTGCTGCAAACGTCTCACCAATTTATGTAGAAATGATTACATGTGCCTATAGTAACTATATCACACATACGTAGATTGCATCGAGTATTATTGACTAAACACTTCTCTTGTCAGCAACATTAGTCCTAAGCAATATGGACTAACCGTGCCTTTTTGCTTTTATTTTACCCCCTAACAGGGTCGAATTTCCCATTAGACTTAGGCTGCAGCCTAGGGGCCCGCGCCACAAAGGGGCCCACACCACAAAAAGAATACTTTGTTTTTGTTGTACAAATTTATAAATATATAAAAGAAACTTCGTCTCCACTCCATCTCTATTCTCATTACGTCACATATCTAAACCGAGGGAGAAAATAGGAAACAAATCTCATTTAGGCCGCTATTTTCAAAACATAAGTTCACTCTGTAACGACAAAGATCCGATCAGTGCTGAAATTGTTATTTTGAAATTATATGTATATGTAACTGTTCTATAAGTTCCTGCCAAATCGTCTGAATCTTTACGTCAGGGTTTGAAATATCGGAACTCTGTAAAAAGTGACATCAAATTCCAAACTATGTGTTAATAAAAGGAAAATTTAAAATGAAAATTATTTAAAATATGTTGAAGCAGATAAAAATGAATGTAACTCCGTTTTTTTAAAGAGAAATTTTTAAAATCTTTCGACGTAATGCATTATTGGAGAGAAAAAAGAATAGTTTTAGTACAGATTCCGAATAGCAATTTGGGCATTTATGCAAATTTGCTTAAAGAATTTTTTGTATGGAAAGTTGCAGCGTTGGTACTGGCATAAAATAATTTAGCAATTTAGCGCTGGGTATTCACTTAATCTTGTAGTGCAGGTTGCTGCCGAGTGTTGTCTGAGTGCTGTAAGCTTTTTTGACTTCTTGGAAGAACTTTACTTACATTTTACAGCCTCAACAAACAGATATAAAATTTTAACACATTTCTTGAAAAAAGCAAAAACTGACAAACCCATTCTCGTGCCTAAAAGGACAAAAACTCCATGTTAGAAGACAGGCACAACGTTTTAGCTTTGCTCAGCATTGAAAGTGGTACTTTAAAACAACCAATATCCTAGACAGATCTCCAATTTTAATGATCATTATTGCCCAATCGGTCATTAAAACTGGATAATGACCTTTATTTACGTAATAATGATCAATTCTAAGTATCTATTTCAAGCATCATTATTTTCTTAATTATCAAATGAAATTGTTAAGAGGTCCTAAATTTTTGTCTCGCAGTGTTTACAGGGCCATCTACATTTGAACATTTTAAAAATTTCATCCGGTTTTGGCATGTTTCTTATTTTACATAACCTTAAAATGAGAGAAAATTCTTTTTATTCCAAATATTTCTAGAAATTTTGTTGTAAACAATAAAAAAAAAAATTAGCTTCATTGAATAATAATTAATAAACATTGTGAAAGTTAAAAAATGCATGAAATTTTGGAATGAGAAGAATAATGACCATTGTGAAAAAAAGATGATGTGTCATCCAGAAGTATCATTAAATAATAATTATTGTAATTAAAATCGGAGATCTGTCTAGAGCATAACTTATGAAGATTTTATAAGTAGTTTCATGAGTACGAAGTGTAAGCGCAAACTAATTAGTCACTAAGATTATTTGACAATAATTTCAAGTCTGCTCGTTTTGGAAAGTATTGTATTTAACTTACTAATAAATAAAATTTGTTTGTTTGTTAAATTCTTTTTTGATTTTATGGAGATTTGTATTAAAAAAAATCCTCCCCGGTAAGGCCCGCATCACAGGTTCAGTCTAGGGGTCCACAGGTCATAAATTCGGCCCTGCCCCCTAAACTTTAATTTTAGGGAATTTTATTACTATGAGAGCCTCAAAAAATAGTGTAAATTTTGAGAATTAATTGCAGGAAAACTACAAATGCGATTTCATTTATTTTTCTACATAAATAATAATTACTTAAACACTTTATTAAAGCATATTCATATATAAGGAAGTTATGCAAGTTCTCGTAAGTTAGTTAAACGTTCCCGAATGGTGTACATGATTTGGACGAAATGGTTAATCAAAAATAGTTTATTGCTTTTTATTGATGAGGAAAAAGAGTTTGAATTTTTTTCACAGTTCTGTTCACTCAAATTTGCGGATAACCCTTTTAGTTTAATAATCATCACGCTGAAATTATTTTACTATTTTTCTGAATATGTGTTTCAAATTTCAAATAATTTCTATTCATTTTGTAAAAAATGCGCCTAAAGTTCGACTACAACAGATTACCTTGACGTTCCTTTCTCGTTCCAAGTGACACGCGAATTTTGCACAACAAGAATTTAAACTATTTTTTAAAGAAAAACAAAAAGTTAAAAAAATCTACAATTACATAATAGTTGTATTCTAAACCATTCCAAGCTAATTATTTATTTTGAACTCAGCATGTAAAAACTCCTGCCACCTAAATTGAAATTTCAACCCCATCTGTTGTTGTAAATTGATATCAAAAGTTTTGACTTCTTTCTGTTTAGTATTTTCCATGCTAATATGTTCACCCGACGCATGAAATATTATTAGCAAGATTTATCAGAGGGCCGTCCTAGCTAAACTATAATACAGTAGCACAAATGTAGCAGATTGACTGAAACATTTGATGCCCATCCAGATTTTGCATTTTGTACCAAATCAAGGTTTATTGTATTAAATAAAGATATAAAGAAATATGAATCGTTTCCTCATAAAATCAGAGGAAGGATATTAACAAAAAAAAATAAATATGATGTAAAATTACAATTAATGTTATTCTATTAAATTCTTGCCACAAATGCATCTGTGAAACATAATAACATGAAATTAAATAGGATAAATATTTCATTGTCGATAAATTATCGATAACCACAATAATTCACTATAATTTTAAATGTTCGTTCATGCAGGTGAACCGCCAAATAGTTTCTCAATTATAATTATCTATTCATGTTTATTTCCATCTTAATTTTAGATATTTAAAGGTGAATTTATTGAAGCCATTTTAAATTATATACAAATCAATATTACATATCGGTATATCATTTCTATTTATTTATAATTATTTTGTATTTTTTAACTATTTATGGAAAATTTTTACAATTTACAATTTTTGCCGTGTAATTTTTATTTTATGCCATTCGATTTTTATATTAACGTGGGAATTTTACCGATTGCGTAAATGTATATTTTTCCGAGGAGTGTTGCATGAACGGGTTCGTGTATAAACTGTGTAAATCTTGTCTCATAAATATAATTTTGTCAATTTAATTGTTAAATTTGATTAGTTTCGACTTAACTCCGATATTTTTAGCAAAAAATTAGTAGTATTTCTTTAGTTGTCCAAGAAAATTCTTTTTTCCTCCTATAGTAATTGCCAAAGTAACATATGTGTAAGTTATTCAGGCTATTTACGCACCAAAATTGTCGCGGAAATTTCCCAGGTTTGTGTATTGGAGTTTCCATAGGAATTTTGACAGTTCATTTACGAGGTGGGAAAATTATGCAGTTTACACGATTTACGAGGGATTTACGCGTTTCCATGAATACCCCTATTGTGTACGATTACAATAGTATGCCGAAATACGGTTGATTAATCAATCCATAGCATTGCCGCTAATTATCGTGTTTTCTTGTTCTATGAACAACCTCAGAAATCTTGGATTCCGTGCTTTCACGAAAATATTTCATATGGTAGGAGTTGCCTCAGCCGCGGAATGGTCAAATTTGAACTGATATAGTCAAATTTGACGAAAATTTGAATTTTTCAGACATCTTCTATATAAATAAAAATTAAATACTGTTCGTTGGTAGGCGCATAACTTGAGAACCGCTGAACCGATTTTGCTCATTTTTTTGTTAAAATATTCGTAGTAGTCCGAATAAGGTTCTTATGGAAGGAAAAATGGGAAAATTTGACCGGAAAATTGGAAAATTTGGGAAAAACTAAAAGTGATTTTCTTCAATGGGATTTTTGTAATAGAAATACGTTTTTTTCTCATTGTTACTTTGTTTACACCTTTTCAATAGCTTTTTACAAATCCACAAAACGATTACAAACAAATTTATTGAAATTTGGACGGGACAACGTCTGTCGGGTCAGCTAGTTATAAATACAATAGAGCACACAAAAATATAAGTAATTGAGTTATTTTGTGCGCACTCTGAACATAATTGATAGATACATGTACTAAATATTACAACTTATCAAGTTTTTCCATCGTAAGTCATAAAAACAAAGTCAAATAGAAAAAAAGAGTCGTAATGAGAAAAGCAGGTATTTTGTATGTATCAACAAGATTTTCATTAATATCCACTTGATTATTCAATTAGAAAGGACTCAGCTTTATTGTATAAAATGAAAAGCACCTTAATCGCTTAGTAACAATCCGTTCTTGTCTTGTTATTTCTAATCCATATTATAAGACATAACAGGAAACATATAAAGTAGCTAGTAATTTCCATCTTAATTAACACTTTCAATTTTTCATATAATATCCGTTTAACTATTGAGCACCTTAAAGTATGTTGTTATAAACTCATTATTATAAATGTTCAAACAAATAAAACCCCATATGTGTACATAAACATAATATCCTTCTCGAAAATTTTATCCAGGTAAATATATAATATAATTCGTACATTTATTCTAATAAACACATCTAACCCATATCTAAATATGTATAATAATAAAGGACTTTTAACATCAAAACTAGAAGTGAAGTCATAATCCGCAGTTTTATGCCGCAAAATAGGTATGCTCGTTAAAAACATAAGATACTTTTAGGACTTTATACGCAAAAATACAATGCCAACTAACTAAACATACACACTTTTAATATTTTCAATATATGTAAATATAGACCATATTTGCGTGCCTATTTATACAAAGAATCTAAAATATAAAATACTATAATCAGCATGGTATATATGAGAATTGAATGGTCGGGCCTTCAGAAAAAAAAGAAAATCATTTACGATGGTTACACCATCATCATACAATAAAATGAGAATTCATAATGAGATTTTTGTTATTTTAGAGAGATACAATATTGTAAGAAACTTTTCAAATTTCGAAAGATGGATAATATTCTATGTATGATATTTTTATGTTTAGTAATATAATATTTAAAATGTCTTTTATAAAATGATATTTAATACAAAATGTACTTTAAAGAAAATTTTTAAGTGATGTTATACTTTTTCTCCCTTCTTAGAAAACTTTAGGTCAGTTAAGAAATCGTGTAAAATTTAAATAAAACCAAAAAAAAAAAAATTATTCGAGGTAAAATTATGAATAATTTGGAAAATGTTTATCTTACAGAAGTTGAAAAGTTTTAAACATTTCTTTTTTATTTTCCTTTTTTCTTTTCTTATATTTTTTTTTTTTTTTGGCTAATATTCTAATTTTATTACGAAAACAGAATAGAATTATTTATTTTGAAAAGTTTTTAGTTGAGTGAAAGTGTAATTAATGAAATTTCAATAAATTTTAAAAAATTTAAGAACTTACAGAAAAATTTGCTATGTTTGACAAACATATTGTTATCAAAAATTTCAGTGCAATTTAAGAATTTTTATAAACAAATAAAATGTTTTAAAAAATCATATGTTGTTCGTTTTTTTTCTTTTTCTTGATTACAAAAATGTGTTATTTTCGCAATAATTCAAACTAAAAACAAATTGTACATCATTTTTCCCATGTTTTTATAAACTTACCAAAAAAAAAAATAAAGCAGAAAAAAAACGACACTAACATAATTCTATAGAAAATCCTGTAGAAAATTTTTATAGAACTATATCTCCATTTTTATTCTTGCTCCCAAAGTGATACTCATCCTGTCAAAATGTTTATAATATACGATTCCCCACTTGAATATGAGTTTCTCATATCCTATGATGTGACTATAAGTTGGATCAACAATAGGTATAAACGGATACTGTATTATATAGTTTACGTATTCTTGTTATATTGATTTTTAAATTGTACAGGCTTTCGTCTCTTATATAGATTGGCTTGTATAAATGTAAATGTATGCAAATTACCATACAACGTGTATATCATATGTGATACACACCGTATAGAACTTATACTGAACGTAAATTGCAAATATGAGAATATTACAAAAAAAAAGAATGGATTTCAATATTCCCATAGTATAGTAAATTCTTTTTTTCATAAACTGGATATATGAAAAAAACAAAAAAATATATATATTGTCTTAAATGTTTAAAAGCAGGAGGAACTTTTATATAATTCCAAAAATTTCACGTTTAGCTACATTATTCCGTATATGTGAGAATGAATATAAAAAGTAACTGAATGGTATAAATGCTGATTGTTGGCTTCCTAAATTGAATCAGAGCTTCTCTAAGTGAATAGGAAAAGAAACAGAAACGAAATAAAATAATAGAAAATATATAGAAAATCTCATATACATACGCATATATATGAGATGTTTATTTGAAATTTGAAATCGAGAATATTATATTCTCTTAAGTGAAAATTCTCGGGTCTTGTGAAAAATGAACACTATATTGGTTGTACCGGGTGTTGGATCTAAATTAAAAAAAAAAATTATAAAACCAGAAAAAACAAAATTTAAATTCTGATCAGTTTCGTTTTTAAATGAATTCATATAGATTATATTATTGATTATTAAAAGTACTCACATAATATCTAACTTAATCCAGTTTTCATTTTATTGAGTATTTCTACAATATTCATTTCGTATAACCACTCTGGCCGAAAACTATGCCAATTTAGAATAAAAACTCTGTATTATTGGTATTTACTATACATATGTATGTACACACGTCGAATATATTACCCATTCTCATATATTGTAATAAAGACAATTATAACTAAAATTAGTACTATAGCAAAAGCATTAAGTACACTTACATCCTTCTATTATATAAAATAGTTTTTCTCCGTAAGTGAAAGAATTAATTGTATGCATACTTTTAGGCGAATATATTTAAGGAAATAATTTTACACATGAATATAACTCACAAATTCAAAACGAAGGATAGAAAATTTAGCATCTTGAAAAATTGAGACCGAGTGAAAAAGAAAAAGAGAATCTTATTCTACCGCTGAAGAAAATAAAGAATATACAATAAAACCAAAAGCTTATTGAATGGTGTCCTTGATACATTTTTTTAATTGGTTTAGTATTTTGGTTGTTGTTTATACACACGGGGGTTGATGAGCGAAGCGAGTTGAAGGCGGAGACCTATAATTTTATAAAAAATATTTTTTAGACAGAAGTTTAACCAACCTCATAGTAAATAATCACATGCCACCCGCTTTATTATTGAGCAAAGAAAAGAATTGAAGCGAATTCTGAATTAAGAGGATTACTTATATAGGATTCAATGAATAAATAAAAGTTAAATATTTTTTCATTGTTCCATGAAAACTAAATAAGCTACTTTAATGAGACGCTATACAAAAATAGATAAAAACGGTATTAACTATCAAGTTGCCCCGAAAGCATAAGGAAATTTGTAATCCAACGTACCCAAATATACTCTATTTAAAAGTTTTTAAATTTGACCTACATACTTTCTCGCCGTTTATCTTCATACATGAGATAAAAAAGAACTTCCACGGCGAAAAGTAAAGAAAACTCTGTCGGTTTTTCTTTCCATATAACACTCCTTTATTAACGAACGAGAATCTTTATATTCTGGTTTGTTTCACCTTGTATATTTCATACATATTTTCTAATTTACTAATTTCCTGAATAATTTAATTTTGAAGATTTAATTGCAACATCCGGTGAAAATTTTACGATACAAATATGAAATAAAATTCTATGTTATTCTATATTATATTCAATTTGAAAATATGAACTAAATTTTAATAAATGATTTATTGTTATCTCAAAATTTATCTTTGTTTAGATAATAAATCTTCTTTCCAGTCCCAAAAACAGAAGAAAAAAAATGAATACCTTAATTTGAACAACTTCTATAAAATTTTAATTCAAAATTCATTAATATTAAAAAATATATATATATAGATTTCATCAAGTCAATATTAAATAAACCATTTAATTTAAAATAATATACTTAAAAATTGAATTTTATTTGGTAAATATCTGTTAAACCAAAAATTAAAAGAAAAAAAAACAACAAAAATTCTCTGAATATTCATTACTCACACTGTTAATCTATATTTACACGGATATTATCCACAATTCCATAATAATTAACGACTTTTATATAGGTAACTCTGATTCCTCGTAATAAATCAACATGAAAATATTTATTTACTATTGTATATATATGTATATATATATATGTGTTCCTATGATATGTACTATATATATTTATAGATTGTGTTAACAATCTGTTACAATAACGTATACCACTAAGATCAGGTGGATTTTCTAGTGAATGCTTAAATAGACATCGCCATCGTCAATTTGAATTATGCATCAGTTTTAAGCACCCAATTACAAAGTTATTTCATGAACAACGATCGTCCGTTGATTTATTTTAATGGCGTTATGTAGAAAGGCTAAGTTATATTTATAATAAGAGCCTTTTGTTGATTAATCACCGGTTGAGACTAAGTACAACATATTTCTGTATGTAATATTGTATATATTTTCATGAAAATAGAATATGGTTAGTTTGTATACAGGAAAATTCTAGGCATTTCTCTGAAAATTGTCGAGATAGATGGTTGTTTTTTTTTTCAATTTTTTTTTTGCTTTGTATACCTAAATATATCTAAATTGTGTTAGGCCTGAATACTCATTACCAAAAAATTTCGATTCACTTGAAAATCTATCCAATACACATCCAATCGAATACCCAACCTCTTTGGTTCAATCATTCGAATTTCCTTTATTTTGGGTGGCAAAGATGAATGTAATCGATGGATCTATGCTCGTGCAAATGAGAAGGTTTCAATAGCAAATATGTAATATATATATATTGACTATACACTCTTTGGGCTGGTGTATAGTATATTGAAGAGGTCTTTCAAAAGGCAAAAGAGAGCTTATTCAGAGTGGTTAATCAATTGAGTGCTTTCACAGTGGTTTTTATTTTTTTTTTTTTTTCAAACTATTTCCTTTATGTGTTTCCTATCTACAAAAACAAACAGAAAAACTTCCATATTTACTATATATTTATTGAAATTTTTTTTAATTTATATCGATTTATTTTACATTATCTTAATTAAAAAAAAAACATAATTAAATAATTTAATCCGATTGAAATTCTTATTTCAAATAATGCATAGGTAATATTATTTTTATCATCCGCAATAAATCAAATTTCATTAGTGAGCATAAATTTTATACCATAGACATACCTCATGTGTTAATTAACTTAATTATGATTTGTCACTTCGTATTGTGACATATACTTTATTCTTCATCAAAATGTATTTATAATTATTTTTAACATTTAATACAACTTTTTTACTTTTCATAAAACTTTGTAGTAATTAAAAAACTTTTGAAACAGTGAAATATAATAAATCTAAAATAACAAATTAAAATTATGTTTTTCCAAAAAAAAAAAAAACATTTCATTGCTAAGAAAAAAAGTTGGAACCACCAAATTCAAACCTTTTATTTTCTTGATATCTTTCCCGCTTTGGCATTTTTTGAAAAATTTATTAAAATTATTGCCAGAAGAAACCTATTGGAAAAACAAAACTAAATCCACAGTGCAGAATCTTCTATTGAAACAATAATTAAGAGGAAAAGGACTTCGTCAAGTATTTTTAATTATTAAGAAAATCTGATTCATTATCAGACTTTGATTAAAAATTTGAATATAATGATAGATATAATTACAAATGCGCCTAACTTATGAGGAATAAAATTCTGAACCTACATTTCAGATCATATTTACAAAATGAACCATATTTGGAATATTGAAAATATCATTATAAATGTCTATATTTAGGACATGATTATCTATTCGTATACTATTAAATATTATGTTTAATTAAAAATTAAAGACCATTTGAAAGTTTATTTCATATAAATAAATGAAATATTTAATTTCATTGAAAAAGGCAGGTAGCCTAAAGTGCTTTTAGAAGCTTTCCTCTTTAAACCATGATAAAATATACATATATACATATGTTTGTTAATCGAAAATTAGCGTAATGGTGATTCTATACATAAAGCAATATTTACTTTTGAAAAACAGAATAGATTAGCCTCAATCAAATACAACTCATTTGAATAATGATTTCAATAAATTTTATTGAATTCCGCATACGTTGAAATGGCATTTTGATTTCAAAGAATTTAAATTTGCTTAAAATAAAAACAAATACCATAGTCAACTATCATATTTTTATTGAATGTGTATCCATCACAGTTTATAGATTGTTCCACATTATAGTATCTTCGCTGCACATACAAGATATGACTAAATATTTCGTTAATATTAGAAGGTAAGAAAAAGAGGACTCGTGTGAATTTAATCGAAGAATGAGTAATTATAAAGTACCTAAACAACTACACCAATCAGAACAAAGTACTAATAGCTGTCTATGCCAGCAGTGGATAGAAAATTGTTTGAAAATTTACAGTCGAAATCGGAAAAATATCGTCACGGGGTACTTTATAATTATTCACACTTCGGTTTAGTTGATAGGATCCGGACTAGTCATCTGAAAGTTTGACACTTTTACTGGATACAATTTCTTCGTTTCTAATCTTTCTGATTAATATTGTATATAATGAATGCAAATAAATCTAATTTAATTGTAAAATATGACTATGGAAATTTAAAACAATTACTTAAACATTTTAACTCAAAACAATTATAACATAAGATTTTTTCTATAATTTATATTTTGGGAATAGCTGTTCGTGAGCTGTCAAGTGATTATTCGCCTTCCACTGTGGAACCTATAGTTGCGAATAAAAGATTCGCTTGTTTTTAAGCTTTAATCAAAACTTCTCTAGGAAACGGAACTCAGCACCCTTGATTTGTAAACAACATGCTTTCCAACTAAGCTATCGACACCTCTTATTTAACTACTTCAGATTCGTTACTCCGTATTTGTATACATATTTATGTTACTCTTACAATCGTTATAATCATAAACGAGCATGCGAAAAATGTACTAATAAATTAGTAAAAAGCACAAACTAATTAGTGAGTATTACTAATCAAAATCAACTAATGAATTTTAGAGATAACAACTAATTTTAAAAATATTAATTTGATTGTTTAGCTTTTCTTTTTGAAATATTTTTTCAATTAATTAGGTTTACTTAAAAGTACCAATCAACAGGTTTATGTGCAGACCGAACCAGTACGTTTGGACCAAAAAAGTCCGCATTTAAACTTGGACCGTGCCGGACCAATTTGGTCCATTTGTTTGGTACGAACCAAATAAAACCGAATTGGTATGGTGTTGTCTCATAAACTACTTTGAACCAAAACAAAGCAGAAACATAACCTAACGTTTTATTGTAAATGGAAAAATCTTACTGATGCAATTTTTAATAAAAAGTGAGATTAAGGATGTTGACATCAAAACCACTATGAAAAGGTTTTGATTATTAATATAATAATTATCATTGAAATTAAGTTCACTTTGCTTTTATAAACAAATTGTATTTTTTCGCTGTCACTTTTTTTTGTATCAATTAATTTTGTGACTTCAAACTGTAAAGAATAAAAACTTAAGATTTCCAAATAAACGGAATCATTTTTGGTCCTTCGAACCTGGATCCAAGACTTTGGATAACTAAAATAAAAGAAAAATTACAACAAAAGACGCATTGCAGAAATGGCGGAAGCGGTGATGAAGAAACTAGTTAAAAAACGGAATATCATAAAGGGTACACAATTTAACATTAGAACATTTACTAATAAATTTCATCCACAAGAAGATTCTATACATGAATTGAGAGCTAGGAAAGAAGCAATGGAACAAAATAGAAATGAATTTGATGCAGTTCAAGAAGAAATTCTGGATGCTTTAGATGATGAAGAGATTCCAGCAGCTCAAGCGGAAATTATAACAGAATTTTACAACAATCATTATCAAATTATCGGCTTAATAAACTCCCATTTGGAAAAGGACTCAAAACAGCACATAACGTCTACTCACGAAAATATTACAAGACTACCTGAAATTAAACTACATTCGTTTTTTGGACGTTATGATAAGTGGATTGCATTTAAAGAATTATTCAAATCAATAATAATAGAACACTCCAATATTACTGATCTCGATAAATTACATTATCTTATTAGTCATTTGAGTGGTGAAGCTTTGCAGGTTGTCAGTCATATCAACATGTTACCACAGAACTTTCAAGTTGCATGGAAACTTTTGTGTGACAGGTATGACAATATGAGATTAATTGTTGAGACGCACGTGAGGCAAATAATTGACACCAAAGTAATTAATAAAGAATCCCCTTCTGAACTTCGTCAACTTCTTGATGATATTACAACTCATTTACGCGCACTGGAAGCATTAAAACAACCAGTTCAACATTGGGATCAATTATTAATACAATTAGTATCGAATCGGCTGGATCGAGATACCCTCAATCAGTGGCAAATGCAAACTTCATACAACGAATTACCTACTTGGGCTAGTATGATAAATTTTTTACAAAAAAGGATTCGCGTATTAGAATCAATGAATTTTGGTAACATACCTCAACAAAAATTACAGATTTCTAAGTTGGATAAACGTACCAATTTCGCTAAGTCAACATCAAAAACATTTTCCACGCTACAAGGAAAATGCATTATTTGTCAAACAGCAAATCACAACATATATAGTTGTGAACAATTTCAACAACTAAATGAAACTCAGCGTTTTAACAAAGTGAAATCTCACAATTTATGTTTAAATTGTTTAGGTACTGCTCACATGGCTAAGCAGTGCAAATCAACTAGAACATGTCGTAAATGTAACAATAGACATCACACATTGCTTCATGATCACTTCATTAAATCTGCCTCTTCGAATTTTATATCAAGCAACATTCAAGATTCTCAGAATGTCCGTTTTTCCTCAAGAGATGTAACTCCGCCAACATTAGAAAAAAGTACACATTTATCTCAACACGCACAATCATCAGCATTGTGCACTCAATCAAAATTATCATCACAGGTACTCCTCTCAACAGCGATAATTTTAATTCGTGATTCTACTGGAAGATTTAAACAATGTAGAGCTTTACTTGACAGCGCTTCTCAGGTAAATACAATTACAGAATCATTTTCATTGCAGCTTGGCATAACTCGTCATAAAGTCAATCATACTATTATTGGATTGAGCCAATCAACTATCAGAATTAAACACAAGATTGGCACGCTAATTAAATCACGATTAACCGATGAATATAATAAAACTTTAGAATTTCATATCGTTCCAAAAATCACAAACGAAATCCCAAATCAACATATATGCATTCAGAATTGGAATTTACCAAAGCACATCAAGCTAGCTGATCCATCATTCAACATATGTGGATCCATTGACATCCTACTTGGAGCTAACGTTTTTTATGACATGCTCAAATCTGAACAAATCAAACTCAACGAAGAATTGCCAATTCTGAAAAATACTCAATTTGGTTGGATATTAGGTATCATACAACTCATCGCAACCGAATCAAATATGCAACGTAATCACTAATACGGATGTTGATTTTCAAATGAAGAAATTTTGGGAAACATTATCAGTAGACATACCAATCACACATATGTCTGATGAAGAGCAAGAATGCGAAAAGCATTTTTTATTAACTCATTATCGCGAAGAACATGGTCGATATGTAGTTCGACTGCCAATTCACACTGAATTAATCGACTCATTGGGTGAGTCATTCTCTGCAGCATCGCGTAGATTCCATTATCTAGAACGAAAACTGTCTAAAGACAAAAGTCTTAAGGAACAATATATTCAGTTCATGGATGATTATCTTCAGCAAAATCACATGAGTCCTTTAGATGAAGATATCAATAAGGAATTGCACCATTATTATTTACCGCGTCACTGTGTTTTAAGACCTGACAGTAGTACAACAAAACTTAGAGTGGTTTTTGATGGATCTGCAAAAACTACTACTGGAATTTCGTTAAACGACATTCTTAAGGTTGGTCCAGTTGTTCAACAAGAGCTTTTTGATATTTTACTGAAATTTAGGAAATTCAAATTTGCCTTAACAGCTGGCATTCAACAAATGTATCGTCAGATTAAAATACACTCAGATGATCAACAATTACAATTAATAATTTGGAGGAACGACGAAGAAGATAAATTGAAAACATTTAAACTAAATACAGTCACTTATGGAACTGCAAGTGCACCATATTTGGCAACTAGAGTACTTAATCAAATTGGAATTGACCAAGCTAAACAATTTCCATTAGCTTCAAATGTTATAAAAGACTTCTATGTTGATGATTTACTAACGGGTAGTGAAGATATTAACAATCTACGAGAAATATGTTCTCAATTAACCAATATGTTAAGTTCTGCAGGAATGAAATTACACAAAATTTGTTCAAATGATGTGCGTTTATATTCAGAATTACCGGAACACACATTAGTTCAACTGAATGCTTCAAACAATACTACTATCAAAACACTTGGCATTATGTGGAATCCAAATGAAGATATTCTACAATATAAATTTTCTCCAAAGGCTCATACTACATCATCTTATACAAAACGAAGTGTATATAAAAATTTCTTCACTTTTCGATCCTCTTGGCATTCTCAGCCCAATCATTGTGCAAGCGAAAATCTTCATACAAAAATGTGGCTCAGCAAAATAGGTTGGGACGAGAGTTTATCAGAAACGGATTTGCAAACATGGTTAGAATATGCAAATCAATTACGACACATAAGTTCTATAAAAATCAACAGGTGTGTATTACCATTAGAATCAACAAAAATTGTACTTCACGGATTCTCAGATAGTTCTGAATCAGCTTTTGGTGCAGCAGTTTATGTACGTTCAATTACCAGCAGAAATCAAGTGTCATGTAATTTATTATGCAGTAAGAGTCGAATCTGTCCACTCAAGAAAATAACTATTCCTAAACTTGAGTTGTGTGCAGCATTGCTACTTGCGAAATTAATCAAAAGAATAGTTACAACACTTGAAATAAAGTTTGACAACATTTTACTATGGTCAGATTCAACAATTGTGCTTGCTTGGATCAAAACACAACCAAACAAACTAAAAACTTTTGTAGCAAATCGCGTATCAGAAATTCAAGAACTAGTTCCAGATTATCAATGGCTACATATTAGTAGCAAGCAAAACCCTGCTGATCTCGTATCCCGTGGAATGTCATCTTTCGATATTGAGCATAATTCTCTATGGTGGCATGGTCCCACTTTCTTATCGCATATCAAGATCGACAATGCAAATTACAATGCAACACTAAATGAAAATGAAGCAATACCTGAACTTCGATTTACTTCATCTGCCTTAATTACTCAACATGACGATGAAATATTTCTTAGATACAGTTCATATAAAAAACTAATAAATGTGTATTCCTATTGCTTCAGATTCATTCACAATTGCCAGGATAAGAAATCAAATCGAACTATCGGACAACTTGGAGTGGATGAAGTCAATAATGCTACACATGCTTTGATAAAAATCATTCAAAGCAAAGTTTACAATCTTGAAATAATTAATCTGAAAAAAGGAAAGGAGGTTTCAAAACGCAGCAGTATAAATTCTTTGGCACCTTTCATTGACGATCAAGGTATTCTTCGCGTTGGTAGCAGGCTTGAAAATTCACAACTTTCCTATGATAATAAACATCAAATATTACTGCCATCACATCACGCATTCACACAATTGCTTTTTGAGTACTATCACAAACAGCAATTTCATTGTGGTCCACAAGCACTGTTATATCATATTCGACAGAAATATTGGCCCATAAAAGGGAAATCATTAGCTAAACGAATTACTAAAACTTGTATCAAATGTTTCAGAAATAAACCACGAAATGTACATCAGCAAATGGGTCATCTTCCCGCGTCAAGATCAACACCAAGCCAACCATTTTACATAACAGGAGTTGATTATTGTGGCCCGTTTATCACAAAAAACAAGAATCAACGAAGCGGGGCAAAGTTAAAGTCATATATTGCATTATTCATCTGTTTTGCAACAAAGAGTGTACACCTGGAAGTAGTGAGCGACCTATCTTCAGAAGCTTTTCTTGCGACATTACGCCGATTCATTGCTAGACGTGGAAAACCAAGAACTATACATAGCGATATTGGACGAAATTTTCTTGGTGCGAAAAATGAAATGGAAAAATGGCAAACATTTTTCAAAACTTCTCAAGCCGCTCTTATGAATTTCAACACAAACGAAGGTATTGAATGGAAATTTATTCCACCCTACTCGCCACATGTGGGTGGCTTGTGGGAGTCAGGAATCAAACTTATCAAATTTCACTTGAAACGTGTTTCTGGAGAACAGGTCCTAACTTTCGAAGAACTAACGACATTAACAACACAAATTGAAGCCAAAGTGAATTCACGGCCACTAACACCACTGTCCGATAATCCACAAGATTTGAATCCTCTTACTCCTAGTCATTTTTTAATCGGACGACCGATGATATCACTTCCAGAACCAAACATTGATGACGTAAACATTAATATCCTTACAAGATGGAGAAGAATTCAATCTATGGTACAATCATTCTGGAAACGATGGTTTAAAGAGTATTTATTATCATTACAGCAGAGGAAGAAATGGAGGACAACAACACGAAATATTAAGGAAAACGAATTGATTCTTATTCATGATGAATTTACACATCCAACGCAATGGCTCCTTGGACGCGTCATACATATACATATGGGAGCGGATAACAAAGCAAGAATTGCCTCTGTCAAGACTAAAAATGGAACACAAAAGCGCTCCATAATTAAACTGTACCCTCTCCCAACAACAAATTCTAAATTGAACTGACTCATCATTTCAAGGCCGGGAGAATGTTGACATCAAAACCACTATGAAAAGGTTTTGATTATTAATATAATAATTATCATTGAAACTAAGTTCACTTTGCTTTTATAAACAAATTGTATTTTTTCGCTGTCACTTTTTTTTGTATCAATTAATTTTGTGACTTCAAACTGTAAAGAATAAAAACTTAAGATTTCCAAATAAACGGAATCAAAGGACATAAACTCAACAGCTGAAAGGACCGAACAACTCCACGTGTACCGGTTCGGTCTGCACATAAACGTAGTGAATGTTTTTTTTTCTAGGCGCTACCGAAAATACTGGCACCGCACCAGCTTTTACAGAGAAGACCAGAATATGTGAATTAACTCAATAATACAACCCAAAATAAATACAACAATAGTGTCGTATTTGTTTTTGACAATTTAAAAACCATTGATAACATGTTTAGCGTCCTCTAAATAAATAAAATTCAAAATAATCATAATTTTCTGACAATTATGTTGAAATAATCGATTGATTAATACAATTTCAACTAAATTTAATCAAATTAATTTCTGAAATTTCAATTAATGATATTTAGCCAATGGAATTTTGATTCAATTGTTTTACTAATCAAATATATTCTATATTCTAATAGGAAATCAACTAGCTGTACTTGACAACAATATAATTGTGTATTTTGAAATTTCATACAATAAGATCTTTTTGAATGTTGTCATTACTTTATCATCACAAAATGTAAGTCATGTAAAATTTAGTATCTGCATCTTCAAAATTTTTCCTAAGAGTACATTACATTATGTAATTTCTCACATGAGTTGCCATAATGTTCCTGAAAATTGACAGTTCTTATAATGTGAGGTTGGAAAAAGTCACTCACATGAGCATATATTTTCATGAGAATTTAAATTTTAGAAACGGTTCTAATTAGATGTGTGAGTTTTTGAAAGAGTTAAGCTCCTTACAGACTAGATACATGTCTGCAACCTGAAACCCACAGACTGACTGCACGTCAATTGACATGTATATAAACAACATTTTAGAAAAATCACCAGTCCGACGAAGTGCTCTGTCGATGATTTTTCAGACTTAATTTTGCTTTTCACAATGATGTTTGCAAACAAGTTGAAAACCGACATACATTGGTTGAACATGTCTACAGACTTGAAGCCACGGCTATTGAAAATCAAAAAATTTTGATTTTTCGATATGTCGATCAACCGTTTGTCAACCAGCCTACAGACGCCTAAAATTCAGTTTTTTCAAACTGGTTGACGGACATGTAGCCCTATCTGTACTATGATTTAGATATGAACAAACTATTTTTTGGGGTTAGAAAAAAATGAATTCCAAAAAAAAGTAAAATTTTACATCAAAAACAAATTTTTTTTAATGGAATTCGTTGAGATTTTGTAATAATGTAAACTTGATATGGAAAACTTGAACAAATTGAATTATTCGGAATTTTGTTCATTTTACACCTGAAAGAAAATTGATATGATTTTCTTTTCTATAAGAATTCTTGTGAGAACTCATATAGTGTAAAGTGACCTTTAAAAATGATACATTTTTGGACTTAATCCTTTTGATTTCTTAATTATCTCATAGGATAATTTATGTTTTGGTTATTTTTTATATTCTACAAATTCTTCTTTTTTCGCTAATAAATTTTGTAAATACACAAATTAAAAATTGTTTGTAAAACATTTTATAAATTACCATCAATTTTTTTTTTTGTGTTTTCAAATAGAAAAATGCAATTCTTTCTTTTTGTAATTCAAATACTAATTATAACATTTCAAATTATCAAACATATTAAAATGAAACCTTTTTTCACTTCTATGTGTCTAAGATTAAATTGCTAAATTAAAAGGTTTTTCAACCTCTTTCAAGAAAACATAATCGTTTGCATTCCTTTGATATCGCAGCTCAACCGAAGTAAATTTCTTATTTTAAATTTCATTTTTATATTTCAGTCTAGAGAGGATCTTATACCATTTAATTTCAAGAATTTTCAGTAAATATATTATATGAAATATGTATATAGCATGTATTTTGTATATAATACGGTGTTATATTTCGTGTACGTATTTTCACTTTGTACATATTCACGTGTATATACAATATTATATGCTTTTTTTTTTTTTAAAAAAACATGAATAATATAAAAATGGGAGACATTTAGAACGTAATTGCACTTGGCAATTTAATTGGCCTCGATTTATCAAATAAACCGTTGAGTTGAGAGTTAGTGAAATTCCTTTTGTTAAGTAAGGTGCTGCAAGAAAAGTTAATGGCGTAAAGGCTGAAATAAATTACCTTGGTTAACATCAAATTAAAATATAAAAGAAAAAAAAAAACTTTTTTTATATTAAAAGCAAAAAATAGGATTCGTTTACTTCCATTATATACTTTTATCGCGAATTTTTTCTACAATATTCCAAGTGTGTAGGAGCACTTTAGGGAATTTATTATTATCAGCTTTTCTTAAGGACATGATCTCTATAATATAAAAATTTTTATGGTTAAAATGTATAAAAGAAACGATATTCATTGTTTTATAATTAAAAATGCAAACTTTATAAGACTGAAATTAGAAAAATCAATTAATTATTTAATAAGTATAAGAAAACATGACTATAAGGATTTTCATTTAAGAAGCTCACACCTATTTCATATTATTTTTCATTTCATATCATTTCCAATCTGTTTTTTTATTGTATTTAATAAGGATTTCTTCAAAGATGCCATTTACTTTACATCGTCTTTATTCATTTTGCTTGCTGTAGTATTGAACAGTAAAAGGAGGGAGACCAAATTATCTTTAGCAACGGGTTTCCGTGGTGTGATAAGCTGCAGTCGATCAAAACATTTTCAATAGTGGTCGAAACCATGAAGGTGATAATCTCTTATAATCCTTAAAAACAATTCCCATGCTGAAGAAGAGAGGCCAATAGTTTATGTTAAATGCATCTAAAATTAGCATCAAGAGTTATACTGCTGGATTCGTAGTTAGATACGATTACATAAATAAGTAGGTTTGTAATATTGAAAATGAATGTACTCTAATTCTCTCAAAGGATCATTTAAATCCCTTTATCTCTATTATAATTAATTTTCATTTTGTTAAATATCTCTTTATTACAAATATAATTAATGCCAATAAAGAACTACAAAATGCTTGCAACAAATCTATTGAAACTATAGAAATTATATTATTGCACTTCCATTTTTGTAACAACTGACATTATCTTGATTATATAAATCTTGATATGGCTTTATAATGCCAAATATACATACAATCGATACTATTTGATTGAAATCCTTGTACTAAAATGTTTATTATTAAATTATTCACAAAATATTTCATGAAAATTTTCAAATACATTTACTATAAAAAGTACCTATTGAAGACCAAATAGTGTCGCAATATAAAATATAAATTTATCCAGGTCAAGTCAGAAACACTTGGACTTCAATTTATTATTTTCTCTTCTTCACAGCAATATAAAACCATAAGATTCTGGACACTATCGTTTTCCTACATTATCTTATTGCAATGTTAAGTACTACATATAAAAACTCGAACTAAAGGATATACTTTAAGTACATATCACTAAATCTACATAATACTATTTCTATACAGGAAACTGTAATCATTTATGTATTATTTTACTTTCTTAAACTTTAGTTTACTTATAGCTGAGTACATATTTTAATACCCGAAAAATTTGATAATCAATTTTCAAATATGCCTTCAGTCTAGTGAATTTGAATCGACCATTACTTATTCATGTATATGTGTAAGGTTCTAATCATTTGTAATGCGTACTATAAGTCAGCAATACGGAGACGGATTTATGTGAAAGTTGGTACACAAATGTAATGGAAAAATTATCTGGTTAATTCTTGGACGGGAACATTAAACAGGAAGTTGATAATTTTTCACCAAAAATCAGATTTCCCACGTAATATCCTCTTTATGCTATTTCTTCAAGAAAAGAATCTAATCCTAATTCTTAATTCTTTCGAATACAGCAATTTTTTTGTATCCCACATAATTTATTAGAAAATTTTAAACGTGAATTATTTTGTATAAGAAATATAGTTGATTCGATTTATCAACCAATTTTTTATGGTAACACTTTAAATACAAGTATATATGTTCACATATATCTGATAAGGAAAACCAATAAAATACTTAACCTCAATAATTGTAATATTAAAAATCTAGAAATTTGATATCTTAAAACTTATAATACTTAAATAAATGAAGACATTACTGGAGTATATAAATTTCACTAAAGAAACTAATATCTATAAAAGTGTAGGTATACCACAAAATCAAATTTTCTAAAGTTTTCTTATTTTCTTCTAACATTATATAAAATTATATATGTACATGGTTTGTCCTATATGTTTTATATTTTTGAATGACTTTACTGTTCTTTCAAAAGTTCTTTACACATTCTTGCACAACACTCTACTGAAGTTTTCAAAGAACTATTCTCAATGCAATTTGTTCTTTACTTGACTTATATGATGTAGAGACGATATTATTATATCCTTGTACATACTTTACATAAACCAAAAGGATTCTAGAATTTCATAAGAACGATAGATAAACTAATAAAATTGAATTTTTCAGTACATTTACTAGTACTGATTTTTCTATTTGTTAAATTGATGTGAATTATCAGTCAATTCATAAGAAATGAATCTTATTTCCTATCAAGTTTAATAGAATACGGATTTCTTTGTTGTAAAGCTAGCTCTAGACACTCTAACCAGTTTGTCAAACTTCAAGTTTACTCAAATTACTGTACCTCTTCCTAATAGGTTGGTTGAGACGCTAGGTCCCTTCCCCGAACCAGTTTGTCCTTCTAATGATTGTCAGCACCGTACGTAGATCCAAGTAAACTAACCTCCCCTACCCAGATTACGCGCACCCAGGGTAGTAAGCCACGTTCTAGAAAAGGGGATTCACAAAAAATGTTCTGCTGACTCATTTTTTTCGAGACAGGCTCCGCATATCGGACTCTCGGTCACCCCTATTTTCCACATGTGTTCGTTTAAGGAGCAATGTCTCGTTACAATACTCAGAATGGTTCTAAGGGTTTTACACTCGAATCCCATCATTCTAGTCCTTTGGCCATTCGACCCAATGAGTATCAGTTTTTGTATACATCCGTAAGCCTTTCTGCTTATATGATAACTTAAAAGTACTTTAACTATTTTGTTTGTAAATTAAAAAATATGTTTGTCATAAAATTATGGTGTTTTTTAAATAAAATCGCGGTGCCATGATATAGTCCATAATTACTTTGATTCTAACTAAAAATCGTTTTGACCAATTTGGTTGAAGTTTAGAATGGAAGTTTATAATACAAAATTTTATTTTTTATAGGAAATTAGACCCAAAGAGGAAAACGAAGTTATAATACGGTAGCCGACAGAATATTAAAAACTTGGGTATGATATTGATTTGGATATTGCATAGCTCATAATTCATAATTTCAAGTTTAGACGAAAACTTACAAAAGTAAACCTAAAATTAGGACCTAATTGAAATAGGAGGAATCATGGAGCGGAAAGAAATGAAATTGTCCACCGTAAATGAAACAACGAACTCTAATTTTAGAGAAAAAAATTATATAATGAAAGGAAGTTGATGACTACATAAAACTTATAGATTTTAAGAAGATTTTATGAACTCATAAACATGCAACTAAACTTAATTTTGAAGAACATTTTTACAGCGCTTTTGTTTCTAATCATTATCTAAATTAATCTTATATTCCATTCGACCACCGATAAGCAATCATCGAATAAATTTAATACATTTATTTGATGATAGCTTATGGTATCATATCAAACATTAATACTCCATTTAGTTGGATTTGTAACCGACTATTACACGGACTCTGCAGCTAAAAATGTGGTATAAATATTTGAAGTAAAAATTATTATATTTTTTATTTATTTTGTTACTAGTTAAAAGCTTTTCATTATTCACAGACAAGTGTTCAATATTTGTCCTTTTCATATCCGATAGTAAATTTCAAAATGCGGCAAAAAAATCCAGATTTCTATCTATTATTTCCACATGACATATTAGATTTATTTTGTATTGTCAGAAAAAAATGTATAACAAAACTTTAACCAATCAAATATTACATACATATAAAAGAAAAAAACAAAAACACAAAACAAAAACTTGCGAATTTAATTCTATTCCAAAAATTAAAATTTTCTTCAAACAGAAATTATAATCAGGAATTCTTTTTAAAAAAAGAAAAACAACAATTTTTCTGCTCCCTAACTTCACAAAAATCATCTATAAATTATCCCAAAATAGAAATTAAAAGCTTTTTTCTTCTCCCCAAATATTTAAAACATGCGCTCCAAAGAAAATCCATTGAACAAAATTTCCAAAAAGTCACCAAAAGCTTCGACTCGTCACATAAAAACGATATAATACGATTCTAATGGAGTACAAAAATTCCACTATGACGAACAAAAAGTTCGCAATATAGAACCAGCTTAACCTCCTTTCAATAAAGAACGATAACAAAAATCATTTCAAACGTAAAACTCGAATACCGTGTTTCATTACTTCAGTTAGTCCGGAGGACATTTGAAGTTTTCAACTTGAAAAGTGTACAAATCTAAAAATTATTGAATTTTCCAAAGAAAAAAAAAAAATAATATTCAAAATAAAAAGAAAACATCTATTTGTATTGTGGAAAAACTAGAATTTTCTCAAAAAAATTTCCACTAAGGATTTTGTGTGTTTTGAAATTTTGCCAAAAAAAACAAAAAAAACATAATAACAAAATTCGATAAATGAAGAAAATCTTAAGGGAAATATGAAAATTCATCGCGAAAAATGTGAATGACCATAACAACAATAATCGAAAAAAAAATAAGCAGGAAGAAAGTTTCGGAAGTGTGATAATTGCATAACTCGAAATTTTGGTGGAAAAAAAAAATTTTTTTTTGCAATAAGAAAAGTGCATTTTCTTTAGAAATTTTTTAAGTGAAAAATCTTCAATATAAATTTTCTTTTTTTTTATTAATTTTTTTTTTTTTTTGTTTTTTTGGGTGACGTGAATTTTTAGCGATAAAAGAATTTAGTCCAAAATAAAAATAATAGAGCAAAAAGGTTAGCATTCAAAAAGTAAATCTAATTTCAAAAAAATATATGTAATGTATTTTTTTTTTTTTTTATGTGGGTTATCACAAATTTCTTATCAAAATAATTCCCGGAATAGTAGCAATACATATATATATATATATATATTTTTTTTTTTTATAATAAATAAATTTAAGTTCAACATTGTTTTTTTGCTTTTAATTTAATCGAAATGAAAGCTTTCTATTTTCATTTGATATGATCTGCTTCTTGTTCGTATACATATTCAATTCAATTCAAGAAAAAAAAAAAAGGAACAAAATAAGACCATCTCAATTTACTGCACAAGAATTTTCTTCTTGATTTTCTTTTTTTGCTTTTGTTAAATGGAATAATATCGTATAACAATTTTTCTTTCTTTTTTTTTTCTTCCCCAGAATAAGAAACTTTTAATTAAAGACATTAGCTGTAGGATATTAAAGTGTAAATTATAATATACTTTCTTATATGTATATACATATATACAGTATGGGATATATCGTTAATAAGATGTACTTAAATATTTTAACTTTTCTCTTTGCCTTAGCCTATTGCAAGCATATTATTAGAAAGCAACACCCATGTAGAGACATCCGATATACATTATATCGAAATCGCTTTGTATATCAATCAATCGTTATTTTAGTCTTTTTTTCTTAACGATTCATTGCCGCCAGCATATTTAGTATGGGAATTCCTGTTAAAAGCATGTATTATGTATACGAAAGATATAAGATGCTTCTATAATGAAGATAAATCTTCAAGGAGTCCTTTTTATATTTATCAAGCCTATACATATATATATATATATATATATAACAAGGGTTTTTTTTCTTCTCTTAAGTTTAATTCTGTCACATACGTTCAAGATACTAGATTTAAAATTTAAAACATGCACATTTATATACTTGGGAAGTAAATTTCCTACTTTGCTTCTTATTTTTATATTTTTTTTTATTAGTTTTTAAAGAAATTCTTTAAAGCTTTTCATAAGCGAATTTTTTTTTTTTTGTTATTTTCAATATTTTATTTGACAGTGATTTTTTATAGTTGGACAGAAGACCTTTCTGACATACATATAGTACATATATGTATTCTTTATTGTCTCTCTGATAACATTTAATAAATCACCGGGTTTAAATAAAAATCTATACAAAAAAAAAAGAAAAGACAAAAGCGCTGAAATTATTTAAAAATTTAAATCATTTACAGGGTATTTCAAAATCTGAAAAATTTAGGTCAGTAATGCCTTTTATGGTTGTAAAATTTTTTTATATGAAAATAAGTTTTATTTTCTATCTAACCTTAACATTCAATTATCTTAATATATCCGAAAGTTTATTATGAGTCGGTTTGAACTTCGCCTGTAAATTAATTATTGTAAAAAAAGAAAAATCTATCAGAAATATCTTTAACTACATTCATATGGACAAAATTTTCATGTAAAAATGAATAATAATAATAAGTTTGTGAACAAGAACGAACCATCAAGACTAGACTACTAAAATTTTATTACAAATTTTAAAAAGTTGTACAAAATTATATTATTATATTATTATATTTTGCCATGAACTCAATCTGTATCTGTAGTTAAACTAATCGTAATGAATTTAATGAATTTCATACTATTTGAGTCATTATTAAGACTCATTATTATACCCACTGATATTTGCCACTTTCATTAACAACCTAAAATTGCAACGGTCAAAAATCATAAACATTTTGGAGTAACCTACAACAGTAAACTCACCTTCAGTCATCACTTTTCCGACATAGTTATGCAGTTATTCTCCTTCTAGAAAGATAATTTCGAAATTTTTTTTTTCAATTTTTTTAGAAAGAAGTCTTCGGAATTGTACCTCCGTAATATTGAAGCCTTTCTATAGCACTTGTACATTGATTACAAAACTTCTGCAGAAAGGCAAGTTCGCCTAAAGCTCTGGATGAAATGTTCCTTCATCAAATCATAAAATAAAAAATTTCTTCCTCATCAACAACTTTGGAAAAGAGAAAATTTCTTGCTCCGTGATATAAAATGGCAACACCATAAAAATACCAACTCGTAATCCTGATTCCTTCAGGAGACCTAACTATAAATTATTTATTTTTTTTAAAATCTCCTGTTTTAAGGATTCGAAGAAATCATAACATGTTTTACGGTAAAGAATTTTATATCACTGGCCGAGTTATAAACACCAAACTGATTTTGCTAGAAATCAATTTTGGTATTCTGTCGTTTTTCTTCGTATCAATTTTCTTTTCTGCACTGAACTTTTTACCAATTTGAATCTCGTGTCCCATATGTATATTTTCCTTATTATTGTTTTATATTACAATATTATTTCCCGATATTATGTTTCGCATTACTTTTTCTTACTTTAGTTCATATGTAAATGATTTTACACTTTTATCTGAATTTATTAAACTTAAATTTAGTAATAATTAATTGCGTATATCTTGTTACTAATTTTAGATAAAACTGTAAACTATTCGAATTACTTAAAAAAATAAAAATAAGATAAAAGCAAATAAATAATATAATCTGATATCGAAATACCCTGTAAATAATTTTTATATAGAAAAAATCTTTTTCTTTCGTTTGTCTTTTTGTATTATGAAAAGGATCCTTTAAGTAGGTGTTTGTTTGAAACTTTATTTTGTATATATTCTATACAAACGGATATTATATTTTCCATTTCTATATTGTACATTTTCGTATGCTTTTTTCCATATATGACGCTACTATTTGTATGTTTTTTTTAAATATAATATATTCAAGCATATATCTAAAAAAAAAGACACAAAAAAAAACTTTTCTTCGCTGTTTTCTTTTGACAACAACATCAACAATAATTTGTCTATGGTGTTTCTTTTTTTCCATTTTTTTTTTTTTTTTGAGAAAATGCGTGAAAAACAAAAGTTTTGTTATATAAAATGCTACTGATATATCTCATATATGTATATTACACAATATAGATACACTTATTGCCCACCATATATACACTTCATGATGAAAAATCTGTAAATATATATCATCACACCATCTCTCATATTATGAAATGAAATTTTAATGTGAAAAAGTCAAAATCTGAAAGGGTTATTCGTTATAATACTTTATATGTTATTAAAGTCTTTTTATTCTTGAAACTATATACATATATTATATCAAGAGAAATTTAGATTTAAAAATATACTAAATTTATATATGTATAAATATACATATGTAATATATAAATATATGGGCTTTTGGGAACTCTTATCACTCTAGGTCAGTCGTATATGTTACATTTGAAAACTTTCTTAATCCATTCCTCTTTCTCTCTCTAAAAACTTACAGTTCAAATGTACATATACATATATACAAAATTAAGCCTACAACAGACTATGTAAAACATATTATGATAAACATAGTAAATATCTTCTTTAACTGTTTAGATTTTGTGGCTATTGTTATTTCGTATTTATATTGTGTCTTATCTATGGTCTATCAGGTTCTTGGTAAGATTAAACACCTAATTACAAAAGTTCCTCATTTTAAGATGGATCAAAGAATTCTTGAATGATTCTTTGAATGAATCACATACAATGAATCTTTTCACAATACGGAAATTAGACTAAGATGAGATAAAAGAAATATAGTATATAAATATGTATATAAACAGGTGGAAAGATTTTTAGTCATTTTACAAAGAATCTTTTGTTTTCATTATTTTCCTACAAACAGACACCTTTCTTGATTTTCGATTTGTTGATGAGATATTTAAGAAATGAAAGAAAAAAAAAGTTGCAAGGCTTTTTGAAAAGAAGAAAAAAAAATAAGAAGACAGTTTTCAATCTTTTCTTAAAGATAAGAAAAGAAAATCTTTAAGATCTTTTCTTGTCTCAATATTTTATAACAAATTTTTCAAAAGCTTATAATACATATATGTATAGTTGTTTTCATTGATAAAAAAGTCAAAAAAAAAATTATTAACAAGAATTTGTCTTTAAGCTTTGCTCTCAAGTATTATTTTATAATCATGATGAAATAAGTTCACTGCAACATTAACTTTTATTAACACTTCGAGCAATAATACTCGTAATGCAGTAATTTCCCATTTTCTAGTCAAAATTAAATTTAATATAGGAAGAAACTGATAGTTTTGTGTTCCTGCGTTTATAATTTAATTGACCTCAATAGTTTAGCAGATTTTTGGAGACTTTAACAGCGAAGATCAAAATGCTAATGCTTAAAAATAGTAGTGCTGCACCATTTAAAAGCTTTTTTACTACAGTATCCAGTATACAGGAGAACTTGAGTCGACTTAAAGTAAACTTGAAGCTCATGTATACGCAAATTAACTTCAAGTCGGACTTTACTCAAGTCGATCACAAAATTCTGTCTGATCAAATTAAGAAAAAAAGACAACCATACCCAACTTCTGACAGGAAAAGATGTCAAAAATATTTCTAATTAACTGTAAAACTGATTTAGAATTAATTTTCATGTTATTCAACCCAATTCAAAATTTCGATAATTCGATCTTTCGATCTTCATACTCGTACATAAAATATACGTGCTATATGATTTCAAAATAATATATGATCTAAAGTGTATTTGAATATATTTTATAGTATGCAAAATTGTCAAAATACTTAAGACCCAAAACTACCCAATTTTGTTTCTAAAACATCTGAAAATAACAATGTAATAAAAATAAATTAAATCCCTATTAAATAGGGATCAAACCGTATCTAGTTTAGTCTTTAGTTGATCATGAGTGTATTCCCTTTTAGGCAATTCAATATGACCTGCAGTCTATTGGTAAAATAAACACGAAGAAATCTAAATAGTTAATGAAGGTAAAATAACCCAAGTTTTTAGACATTGATGAGTAAGTAATTCATCTACTGATGATAACTCGCCTTCAATTCTACATCAGATAGTTACACTAATGATACAAATATTTTCGCACATTCATAACAGACTCACAAAGTGTCGGTAATGTTATAAGCGTTTCATAATAAGTGACCAAGTGTTGATCTGGTCGGTAACCCCTCATTCCAGAAAAAAAACATAATTTCATATATATGTTTTTATATGTTTGTATAATTTAGTAAAAATATAATTTAAATAATTTAATTTGATCACGAAGGCGCCAAAATGATTTATGATATTTTTTTTTAAATTAAATTTTTCGGGTTACATAAGAAAATTCCTAAATACATTTTCCATTCTTTTCATTGAAATTTTGCCAAAATCAATAATCAAAATGCAAATTTCATATAATTCGGGTATATGTAAATGAAAGCTTTAATGTTTGTGGTCAGAATAAAAATTGTCATAAAAGCCTGATTAAAAAGTCACGAATTATTTTTGATCATTTGTATTTATATAATGAAATTTCGGTAATTAACTACACAATGATAGAAATGGTGGAAAAAGCTATATATACATAAATTTTAATGAGTTATTCTAGATTTGATAAAGTTTGATTTGTGATTTCATGTTTTTTTTTTTTTTTCATATAATAATCTATGAAAGTTTAATTTCCGATATAATATTAAATTTTAAAATTGTTACACATAACATGATGTGAATGTGAAGGGCTTTTATATTTTCTCTTTTGATTTTAATTAAATGTAAATAATTATTTTTTTTTCCAAATTAGCTCAACAAAAATTTATTTCAAAATTATTAAAATTATTTTTATTTGAAATGAACTTCAATGAACTGTTAAGAATTTTTAATTACTATAATAATTACAATTATAAAATTATATATTTTTATATAAGTACGCAAAAAAAGAAAATCTCACTTGTATAAAATTATAATACTCAGCATGATTCCTATGGGATTTTTTCGTATCTAAACAATATATACATAAGTATATATACAAACTCAAATATTTGTATTCTTGTTGTTCATTTTTAGTAAATAATATATAATTTGTTACAATATCAACATTAAAAATCAGCCAAGTTTATATGCAAGTTTAATATGTATAACTACCCTTTTTTTATAGCATAAAAAGCAAAGAATCTTATTATAAATACCCAATGGAACAATGAATCATAAACGAATTTGAACCGACTCAATATACTAATACTATAGTCACGCAAAAAGTAATCCCCAGATCTTATATAGTACATGAAATAAGAGTATAAAAACTCATAGTATTATATCGTAAGAACAATCTTCAAACTTACGAGTATAACCATATTAGATCTCATAAAAATTTTCACGGGTCGAGATGTGATATCCTTATATATATATATTTGGATTATATTAGTATCTATAACCTCACGTAACCAAATCGCGAATACTAGAGTTCTTATTAGTCCTTTGTAGATTTTTAGTATATACCTTTTCCAGTAGATCATGAATTTTGAATGAAGGTCATTAAACGTCCCCTTTTCATTAACACGATTCCCAACTGTTGAATGTTCGTGATAAAATTTATCATTTAGTATTTTTTCTCTGCAAAGAAGAAAGCCCAGAACTAACATACCATATATAACCTACGATAGTGAAATCTTTGACTGTCTGACTATGGTTTAATATGATATAATATATAGTTTTCGGGGTGATTTTTTTTTTTTTCTTTGCTATAGTTTTCAAATTGTATCGATTTTTAAGTTGATTGACAGGTAAAAAAAAGATTATCTATTTTGTACGTGCAATCACGTTGAAAAAACAATTTTTATTTACACAAAACCGTCATAAAACCCATATTTAGCGAAGACAAGTTTACGACGGGGGGTTTCTTTTTTTTTTTGTTACTCTCATAACTCTCCATAGACCGCAATAAATCGACATTGAATAAACCTATTCGGCTCATACTAGTACTAATATAAAAACTAAAATTCTTGAACTTCAATTAAGCTATATAATCTTATGGAAAATAATACGAAATATAGTTATTTGAAAACTTTACGAAAAACATCATAAAACTCCAAAACTGAGTTTCGAGTTTTTATCGAAGTTGAAAAGGTGTAGTAAATTTCGATATTTATTTTTATCTGAAAACTATATACGATATTTTGCAATATAATAAAATTTTAATATGATTTTTATAACTCTTATTACACAAGATTTTATTTGAGAAATATTTCGATTGGCTGAGATCATATAATATGTAATATTTTAATACGTACTCTAATATTAATTTATTATAAACAATATAATGTTGGGGTACTCTTCTGTTTTGGGGTGCATATAATGTTAATAAAACATCAGACACAAAACAAAAAGCATCCAAAAAGAGTAATAAAAATTTTGAATTAATATACCATAAAAACACTGATCGTGTTATTTATTATCAGAATTTTATTCGCCGAGATATTATAAAATATTGTCAATACGGTCTTCAGATAAATTCATTATTAATATTTCTATCGCCACCTTTTTTGTTTTGTGTGTTTGTTGTTGAATAAATGATATTTAGGATTTAATTTCATACTTACGTAAAATTGTTATATATTTTATATATTTTAATAAAAAACTTGATTTTCAGAAATATGATTGTAATATTCTTATTTTGGAATATTAACTTCTTTCATCTTTTTGTATAGAAAATACTCGACAATATTATAAATTCGATTTTGTATATTTATGTAATCCTTTCATATAGATACACTTTTTCATTCATATTCAAAATTACAATTCTATAACAAAATATTTTCACCTTATTTTTCTGACAAAAAACCGATAAAATTTGAATATTGATTTTATATATTGGTGCAAAATATTTATATCAAATTATGTGTTTTGTTTTTTCTTGTTTTTTTTTTTGGAACTATGCCTTTTAAACAATATTGACTGGACTTGCCAAAAAAGAAAGAAATATTCAAAAATTCAATTGAAAATGTTTCCATATATAAAACTGAAAAACAAAAATATAATATAAATATCCTTGTTCATCGAGATATAAAAATATTTATGTTGAATATTATTATGTATATTTCTATCGAACGTGTTTTAAATTATGTTATTGTTTAATGTCAGAACATATTTTTAGAAAATTACTATATAACGAACTTTCAGAAAGAAAATTTTCAATCTCGAAAAGAAAAGTTTATTAAACAAGTTTAACTTTACTCATTCAAAGTCACAGACATTTTTTTTGCCAGTTTTTCCAGTTGTACGTTTTTGTTATACATATATATATATAGATATATATATATATATATATATATATATATATATAATATACTAATTTAATATTCCATTATGGGCTCGAAAAAGCCCAGCCCGTCTTGATAAAAAATTGAAAAGTGAAAAGTTATTATGTCGATACAGTTTTGTGGAAACAAATCAACCGATTTTTATGAAATTTGCAAGTTTACCCACACAAATGGTTTGATATAAAGACAGTTGGCATCTGTTCTTTTATGTTATATTATCAAGTGTAAAAATTTGACATGTACACATCACTTTGTCATCTATCTGACAGGAATTTACTACAATTTAGAAATTTCTTTCTACATTGAAAGATGATATTTTCATTTTATCTTTAAATAGATAAATAAAAAGGAAATAGCTGATCAAATAATTATGTATTTGACAATTGATATTTTTCTTTTATAGATAAATGACGGATATCAAGAGGATACAAGTCATAAGCTGAACTAAAAATACATTTTCATATTAATATTAGATTGGTTTTCATTCAAATGAAATTTATTTGGATTTTTAATCAAATTATTTTATAGATGAAAAAAAAAAATTTTTTTTCCAATGATTTCACATGAAAATTATTTTTAAATCTTTTCCTATATTGTTAAAAATTGATATTGTTAAAAATTGATATTGTTGAAAATATCCAATAAATGCTTTACAATGTTTGCCGACGTCAGCAAAATGAAATTTTTTTATTTCTGTATCCTTTTTATCCTGAAAAGGGTTACACAGAAAAAAATATTAATAATATTCAAATATAAAATTAATGGATATCAAATAATAACAGAACTTATAAGGAATTTTGAAACGTAATACAATAATTCATTTACTATAATTTAATTTTTAATTATTTTTATTAATATTTTAATTATGTAATATTTTAAATTTTTCCGAATATTTATTCGTTTTTATTAAAATTTTGTTACAAGAGGAAAATTAAAGTTTTCTCATGAGTAAATAAACTTTTATACTATGTTATGAATTTTTGTTTTTAAAATATTTTACTTTTACATACTTATGTAATACATTGGCTTTGATTTATCAAGCATGCAAATTGACTGGGATTAATAAAGTTAAAGAATTTTTAAAACCATTTTTTTTTTCGATTAATTGGAATATAAAGAATAAATTTTGTAATTATACATAAATCATCAAAAGGATCATTTCCTCGACTGTAATTTTTTGTAATGGATACAAATTCCAGATAATCAATAATTATTACATTATCTTTGAGAAAATTATTTTTCATGTATATTTGAAATGTAAATAAAACTTTAGATTTGTTTGCTTGTTTTTAGTTGATTAAATGGATTCTTCAAAGGCTTAATAAAAGCGAAGTCAAAGGATACATTCAGAACTCTTAGGCATCTGGATGCAATTCTAAGAATTTTCTTTTTGCTAACTTTAAAAGCGTATTTGTGTTTGTTGTTGACTTTAAAGAAAAAATTGAACATCGATTTTCTTTTGAAATACGAGTATATTCCATTCATTTTGTTCTTCAATGATATAATTTTAATATACGAATAAATTAAAAAAAGAATCATTAACTTTCATTCAACAATTCTAAGAATTTTTCATAAACAATAAGGACTTGTAGATGCGCCAGAAAATGTAGATATATTCAGTAAAATATTTTCAAATCTGTTTGTTTAAAAAAAAAAAAACTAGAGTGGAATCTTTGTAATTTGGTTCCAGTGGAGTTCCATACGATACCAATCCTGAATTTATATCGTCATCGTAGCTTAGATTATGGCTACTTCTAGTCATCAAGTCGTAATTTAGCACGTTCTACCCAGCGCGGTTTGTCATATTCCGTATGATGAGTCAGCGCGTGGTTATAAGTTGTTTATCCTTATGGCGGCACTTGTTTGCTTGTTTTTAGTTGCACAAAATGGTCCATATATATATGTTATATAAATACAGTATTCAAATGAATAGAATTTTCAGTATACGATGAGTTTGATTTCTTAGGAAATTGTCGAAAGTTAAGTGTGGGTCACCTGTCGTTCACGCCGTCAGATAAACGAACAGCTTGTGAGTCACCGGTGGCCCACGTCATCAGGTAAACGAACAACTTGTATCCCGCGCCGGGTTAAAAGTCTGATATGACACCTAAATTTCTTATATACAATATTTCATGTTTAACTTTCACATAAACTATTGAAGACATAACCACAATAAATCAGATACTCCAATAGCATTGGAATATCTGATTTATTTCAGTAAAAACTGATTTGAAATCAGTAAAATCATTCTAGACTCATTATTCCGATTAAAAGAAAGTAAAGTTGCCAACGAAACAGAGACACAATGGTATTATTATCATGAAACTAACCGATTTGGATTCCCAGAACCAAATGAAAGTTGGATTCTCTGTTCCGCCGTAGGGAGTAGTCCCCCTAGTAGCCTTTAAGAATAATCAAACGAATAAAATGTATTAAATTTTACTGGACAAGTTTTATATTTACGAACTTGATGAAATACATGAACATAAACTTTATTCTAAATTTAAAGCAAAATCTATATTCAAAACAATTGTAATTTATTCAATTTTTGGTTTTTTAACATTAACTGGTTAGATCTCTCATTACGGATATATTTTGCTCAAAACTTGATCGATAATTGTGAATAACTATTAACCACTTAAGGACCACGCCCGAGTATACTCGGGCGGTTATTATGTGATGATTATTTAATGATTTCTGAAGGGTTAATCTATGTTAATTTTTATTTTTCTTTTATCAAAAGATTAAAAGAAAATATTGATATTATTTAAAAATTTTAAATTAAATTCAGTCCCTGCCCAGAACCCTAAAATATTTGCTGTTCGCGTATCGATTCTTTAACTATTACAAAAACCCGAGGCAAACTATAATAGAACTACGTCGTTTCAAATCGTCTCCGGTTATACGAGTAAGTAAGTATGGTAGAATAAGCAGCTTTTCGAAACTTTTGAAGTAATATCTGAGAACGTATTTAACTAATTTTACCTTCCAATTACAAATTCTATATTATGATAAATATAAAATAGTTTGTTCTTCTGAAAACCGGAGGCATTAGTTGCAGTCGGCAATTAAAAAATTAAATATGTACGTAAATACAAAGGAAGAAAAAGTGTTTTCCAAGTACCTAAACGTAATTAGCATAAAATTATCGAAACTTTTGTATGTTATTTTAAATTAATTATCTAATTTTTGTATATGTTTGCAAACTTATAACCAGATGTGAAATGTTCAAGCACATAACAAACATCACAAGGATTATCTTCCTCCATAATATTAATACTTCAAGTCCTTGATAATTATTTACAATTAATCTTATTCTCATGTGTATATACCAAAAAAAACCCTCACTCAGATACCATTTAATTTAGTAAATGCATTTATAAAGTCTTCCTGTTTCTGTTATTATTAACGTCATGATGGCATGTGGTTAGGATATATACCTAGGTAAATAGACAGCACTAGAAAATGAAGATGTTTCCTTTAAAACCAAACTATATAATATATTGTATTTCTCATATACGATAAGATTTGAAACCTTTACTGTATATATCTACATAATAAGAGTATCCGAAATGTGTAAAGTCTCGAAATTTAATTCGAATGATTAAATGAAAAAGACTTTTTGTGGCTTTAATAACTTTATAACTTAATTTTAATTATTTTTAATACGAAATTTTAAACAATTATAAAATATATAAGTAAATAAAATATAAAATATATTTCGTATATTTAATTATAAGAGGGAAAAAAATGTTTCATCTTGTTTTAATGAGGTTTTCATGGTAAAAAATAACAAAAACTTTTTTTCTTTAATGAAATTTTCCAGATCAAATGTTTTCCATCAAAATATAATAAATTGAATTTGAAACATTATGTTTGAAGGCAAATAATAAACAGGTGAAAACATGTATTAGATTTAAATTAAAGAAATTATAATGAATTCGGTTTTAATTTACATAATCCTCATCAGAGATGTGTAAACATTAATATACAGGGTGTTCCAAATAGTGATCAATTTAATTGGAGTCATCTCCCATTCAGTCATTAATGTATATTTAGAGAAAATTATTGCGCTCTAAGTCGATATGGTCGAATTATTAAAGACTAGTTAGATGAATATTGTCCCAGTCGCTGCATTTAAAAGAAGGCGTCCAACTTATTGACAACTTCTAATATAGTCGTGACTAGTCGTAAACTATCTAGCATCCTTCTATAGGTAACAGCTCAAAAAACCTAACTGTTTGCTATATAATTATTGTTACATGTTATCAATGCTTATATACTTACTATTAAAAAAAACTTCTTTCCATTCATACATATGTCTCAAATCGAGTGTTACGAATTTACCTCAGAATTTGTTCTAACTTTAAATCAGTCATATCCAACCGAAATTGTTTGCTAAGCCGTAAAATGTATAACTGGTCTATTATGGATCATACACATGTAAATAGGCAAAAAAAAAATCACAACATTTTATTTTAGATTGGATTAACCTTTTCACTAATCAGAAAATTCAAAAAAATCTAATATATAACTCGCTGCCCACTTCAGCAAGGCCACAGAAAAGCTCTAAATAGGCAGCGGGTTTGACATAGCTACTTTAAATTAAAAAATCACTTTCTGAATATAACACCCTGTATAAAAACTGAAGATAATTCTGATGTGTAAATTTAGATTTGTAGTGACTTTATTTCATGACATTCAATTCAAAATCAATCCACTAGTTAAACCCATTTCTTTTACAATATGTTTCACGTATTAATGTCCTTTCACACATACATAAAACAGGATAAATTTATAGAACTGAAATGAAAAAAAAAAAGTTTAGAAACACATACATATAATCACGTTATATATCCGAAGCTTAAATTGCCTATCTTAGCACCGACTTAACAGATTTTTTTCTATAAAAGTGTTTTCTGGTAAATAAACTACCACCCACTCAGCTTGCATAGATTTTCTAAGAATTCTTTCATTTGTCTTCGGTTTTTTTTTTCTTTTTAGGACTATATTCCTTAAGATTTCGATATTTGTAAAACCGGAATGAACCTTTGTCAACCAAACTAACCAACCAACCAAACACATTGACAATTTCATTTTTCTTTTATATAAAAATCACCAGTACCATTTTCTAAGTCACTTTGTTCTATTATATATTTCTTACAATATATCCTTTTCTTTTTCTAGTATAATTTTTCTTTTTCGCAGGTTATTTCTTTATTATTCGCCAATTTACGGATTGTATTGTGTTGGAGCTTTTCTTTCATTCATTCTCTAACTTCATTTTTAGTGGTGAAGCTAAAAAATATAAGAAATAAGAGTTTCTCTACATATAGAATTGCTCGTTTCAATTCATCCTTTTTAAGATATATATACTTTTTTTTTTCGTTTTACTGGATTTTATTCGTCTAATATAATATATAGTATAATTTCTTTCTTTCTTATACATTTTTTTTTTCTTTTCTTATTCCACAGAATTGACGAAATCATTCCGTGACGGATGAACTCGTTTAGACGTTGTACAAAAAAATGTAAAAATTACGTGAGATCTAGAATAGCGTTTAGTGATGGTGAAAGACAACACAAAGACTTTCGTTGAGATATTTTTCGTTCTGGTGATCTTTTTAAATGGTAAGTAAATATATTAGGTATTATTTATTCGGTATAATACTAATTCCTTTTAAGAACGATTATTATCCTGATAAAATGCTTACACGTACATTAAATATTATAAGAGATATTTTTTTATTAACTTAATATGAAAAAATGAACAGAGAACTTTCTTTAGATGCACGAAAAAAAAATCCATATTTGATGAATTTACAACACGATAATGATTTTTTATATCACTTTCCTAGATTGTTGCGACTTTTATTATATCATTTTCAATAATTAATGAACTAAAGCTTGAGAATATTTTGGCAAAATGTATTTATATTAAAAGTTTTCCTTCTTTTATAATCTGAAGATTATACGGTTTTTTTTTTTTTAGATTTCTTTCTTTCTATTATTGAGATTCTACAAATTTAGTGAAATTTTGTGTTTCAGAAATACAATCCACATTTAGAGAATTCGAATTTCCATTACAATTCATCGTACACCAAAATCAATAATAACCTTATTTTTTTTGCCAAGATTACATTCGAAATAAAGCCATAATGTATGCGTACCAATGTTTCCAAAGAAACAAAAAAAAAAAAAAAAAAAACAAAACAGTAACTAAGAAAACCTTATATTCTCATCAGAAAATTGAAAAACAAATTCTTGAAATGGAAAAAGACGAATAGATACTTCAATTCTAAAATAAATAAAAATATGAATACATGTATGTTATCAAAGATAATTTATTTTTAAAATTTAATGTTTCTAAAGGGCTTTCACAACAATCAAGTTTATTATATTAAAAGCAAAATGTCCTCATCGCATATTGTTTTTCGGCTCACCTAAAAAACAGAATAACAAATACTACGGTATGGTAAAACGCTGCAAACGAAAACAAAACAAATGAAAAATAATATTTTCATTAAATATTAATGAGATTTCCATATTCCTCATTTCAATTCTATTTAATTGAAATTATGAAATTTTGTTTTTAAGTATTTGAGGCTTTAATTTTGGCCTGCATACACCTTTGTACCGTCTGGACATAGATTTACATATTATGATTTCACTTAACTTAAATACAAATATTATTTGGCAATTTCTTAGGCATATGTCATAATTTATCAATTTTCAGAAAATTGAGAAATTTTTAAAGTTAGAGACTAAATCATATAGTAACTGAAAATCGGTCTATAGCCGATTTTTTATTGCCCTATGTCAGAAATGGGACAAAACTGATAATATTTCAAGGCTTTTTCTGCATAACTATGTGGTCACTCTGGGTTTTGCTTAATAGCTTCGCTCCCACTCAGTCGATTTTGCTGAAATACAATACCAAATCCAGCTAAGCAATAACGAACTCACATTGTAAATTTCATTAAAATCGAATAACAAATTTTTGAGTTATCTTGTACACGGATGGACGGACGGATATGCATAAATCGATATAACTTTTTATTCTCTACACATCTATAGCCTTAAAACCCCTCTACGATGATAATTTCTAAGTGTTGCAAATGTAATGACAAAACTAATATACCATCTGGTAGTATCTACCATAGGGCATAAAAATATCGTGTAGGAAGGAAGCAATAAACCCTATACAGTACCGAAGTAACTGATACCATTTTCATATGAAATATGTGTATGGTGTCATGTGGAACCCAAATGGCAATGTTAGCTCATTTCAACGAAAATTTGACTGATGCCCTTTTCAAAGGAACTGATTGAATTATTCGAAAATGCTTTTTCAGAATTTATTCTGTAAAACTTATATAAAAACCAAAAACATATTAAAAATATGAAACATCGTATTTGTTTTATCAGTTTAATGGCTGAGAAAGGAACATGTCTAATATTTTTATAAATTATTTTTTTTTTCTAAACAATTTTCTTTCTGTTTACAAAAGTTATTTCTTTAAATTTATGAAATTTTCTTATAAAAATATATAAAACTAAAATCGGCGTGTAGCCATATCAGTAAAGGAAAAACTTCTATGAATTTAACACATTTTGTTTTCTCACTTTCAATAACACTTAGCATTTTTGAATACATAGAAAATCTACATCGGTTTTCACTAAAATAATGAATCGATATTTTATGTCATAAAATAAAGATTTCAAACAAACTATTTAGCTGAGATTTTTCGGAATTATCTCAGATGAACAGCAAAGAAAAAGAACAATTATTAGAATTTTTACGTATATTACTTTCTCGGCACCAATTCTGATCAAATTCAATGTTAAATCTTGTATATTTATAACAATCTCGATTCATACGATGCATGGATCAAAAGCCTGGTGAACTGATCTTCCAAAATTCTATCGTGATATAAACATGTGTCGAGGTCGATAACTAATATGATAATAATAATAATTAAGTGGTCCCTGTTTCGATCCTCGTTTTGTTAAAAGTTAAAAGTTTATTCTGCTTTTACTGAAAGAAAAATTACCAGTACTAAGATGGAGTATAAGAACTTCAACATCCTCTTGCGGTATATGATTTCTTTATCTAAAACTGTAGTGTAAAAAACTGATAGTATATCCCAGTTTGGTCTTCTCCACCATAGGCCATGTATTACAACAGAAAGGAAAAACAGAACATTTTATATATAATATTGAAAACATTGTTTTAGGCATTTTCTGTTTGTTAATAACTGTATTCCTTTCCCATTTTCCTTAACATAAATATACAGTATCGTAAGATTTATTACATTTTTTGAAAATGTAAATTTTATGTTCTTTAAAGAAATTATTACTGAACTGTGTATAAGAAAATAGAAGAAACCGAAATTGACCTTTATGTTTATGAGGTGATAAATTATTAGATGTTCTTCTGTTCGAATTTTCAGATTTCAGTAAAATTTTTTTTAGATATAATTCAATTTCTTAAATTAAAATTTAATTTGAAGAGAAACAAATTTCCAATTAAAAATTGTATTCCTCGACAAAAAGAAAAAAATTTCTTGAATTAGGAAATCCAAGCTACTCGTGAAGAAACTATTTGAATGGCTATAAATTGTATAATATTACTTAAAGTAAAAACTCCCATATTTTTGATTAGCTAGCAATGACAAAATGAAAAGAAGTTATGTTTCGCAAATTAACTTTAATGATTAAAAAGCTTTATAAAAGCAACACTGATACATCAACCAATTTTTAATAAAATCCGTCATAAATTTGATAATGATCAGATAAAAAAAAATTAAAGAACCATATCCCGCGATAGGGCAGATAATCGAAGAAAAACAGAAAGTAATATATACTTTTAGTGTACTGTATTAGTACTGTATTTTATCTTAACTTATTACAAAATCAAGCTTGAAGAAAAGTACTTTAATAACCTCATAAAACCAACACAGATGTATATAATTTAAAATATTTCCTGGCAATCAGAGATCGTTGATGTTCACTATGAAATAAAAGAAAAATTCGAAATTTTCTTAATATTAGTTTTGACAAACAAAAACAAAAAAAATTCAATCACTTTTCTTGGGAAAAATTTATAGTTCGCCATATTTTTTCATGTTTTCTTCATTTTAGATATGAAACAGTTTTTGTTTTTTTTTTTCTGTTCGTACTCGAGATTTACTTCCAAAACGCCTGTGAGTTTCTAAGGAACTATAAACAACTTTGTTTGCCATTTAACTTTATAAATTTGTTTGTTTTTTATATCGTTTCATTTTTTTTTTCATTTGACTCTTAAAACATATTTTCCTAAATGTATTCTAAACGTATTCCTGAAAAAAAAAATCTCCTGGAACTTACATACAGTATGATGAAGTTGAAGAAATATTTGTTGATTTTTTTATTTGGCTTTTCTTTTTATGAAAAAAATTGTCAAGGCAGAAAATTTATTTTATAACCATTTCATCTAGCTTATTCACAGTAAAATCCTCCCAAAAGGACAATTTCACTAAATTCACAGCTCTCCATAAAAAAAAACACACAAGAAATCACCAACAATTTTTAAGGCATTTGAAAGAAAAAGATTTAAAACTTTTCCATAAAACTAAAAGGATGTAAATAACTTAGTGTTATATTTTATATTCGCTTGGTATGATTTTTTTTACTTTATTCAATTCGAATGCTTATAAATTCGTTTTGTGTTTATTAAACTTCGTTTTAAACCAAGGATCACTTAATTTCGGCATAATTCATTTTATGAATCCTTTTAAGTTCTGCAAATCCAATTAAATTTTTATATTCTATTCATAACTGAAAATATTCAAATTTGAATGATATCATTTCGTATGAAAAACACATGAAATTTGAAAACTTTCACCCAAAAACAGAATTGTGTGCCTTTCTTGTAGAAAACGAAACTAGCAACATTTCTTTCTTTTTTTTGTACGATCCTTAAAATTTTCGATATCTTCAAAATTATATATATCCTTCGAAATAACATTGAACACTAAAAAGATTTAAAGTGATAAAAACGAATTGCAAATATTCGTAGTCGAACAAATTCTCACATATTCATTCAAATTCTGTTAAAATATTCTGCTTAAGCTTTTTCGCTTTTTTTTCGTTAAATTCAATTGCAAACTTTAATTGCGATTTTCCCATTTAAATGAATTTCAAAGAAAATCGTAGTGTGAAAAAAGAAATTCTTTTTATAGTAATATTCGACTAGTATGCCAGTCGCATGGAAATTTTATCTAGATTTTATGTAGATAGTTTTCTTTTAAGTGTAAAATCTTTAAAAGAAAAAAAACTAGGAAATGATGATGATGCATAAGAAAAATATTTTTTCCAGCGATAAAGTTCTTTCGATATTAAAAGGAAGAAAATAAAATGTTCCAAAGTTCAGGGCAAATATAAATATAAGGAATTCACAAGAAGTGCAACAAGAATATATATTTGCATTATGAAAGTTAAACAAGTTATTGGGAGTTATATAAAAAGTACATACGACACAATTTTAGATATGCTATGACACTATCAAGAAAAAATGGCACAGAATGAATTTTAGTTTACTTCTTTTCTTTTCATTCATTTTATATTATTTTTGATGCAATTTAAATTTGGATTTGGAAATTTTTCCATTCGTATTAAAGAATTTTTTTAGTTAGTTCTGAATTTTGTTTCAAAGAATTTAAGTTCGTTATATATTTTATAATCAAAGGAAATTTAATATAAATTTATATAATTAAAGATGCATTTTTTTTAGGAACTTTAAAATTTTCACATGTAAAAAATTTTAATTATAAAAAATATCAGTTATTCGTGTTACATCATATTTTCAAGAGTTCTGAATATTATAAAGAATAATATTCAGTTTTCAGGTTTCGGTACTTTTCTAGTTTTAAATAAATCCACATGAACGATTTTAGCACATCTTTTTCCCTTCCATTCTTCAATGTTCATCATTTTAAACAAACATCTAGCTTAAAAGTTTGTAGGTATAATAATAATAATAATAATAATAATGGCTTCAGATATTGCCTAATTGCAAGCAGCAAAATATAGGGCAGATTTTTTTATCATCACCTAACGATAAAAATACCACTATCAGAAGCAAAGTCTGAGCCAAACAACTATTTTGCGTCATCATCAAGCCCGGGGTGAAGAAAAGGAAAGCTGCTTAAAGTAGGTTCAAGTGAGTGAGAAGAGGAAAATTAGTGTATTAATGTATTAATATTTTATGTTATGTACGTATTCAAATAATTCGTTAGTAAAAATTGAGATTACTACATACTTCAACCAGGCCTATATTACTAAACAATTAATACAACAGAGATTCCAAAAAGCATAAAGGTTATTTGAAACTTTTCTTTAATTCCCGCTTTCCTATTAAGCTCTCTACACATGCGCGTCAGAAGCTCTTTTATTCCGTAATTAGTGTGGTGATAAGGAATTGTTAAGATGCTTTTAGACCTAGAGTTGTGGAGTTTCGTCCAAAATGAAATCAACTCAAGAAGAGATGGAGCGTCGATATTTTCCGATATAAGCTGTTGTAGAAAAACCGCATCTGAAGACCAAGTAATGTTAAGCGAGCGTCATACGACGACAGATTATAGTTTGCTTGCCAGGGGATATAAGATAACTAACTTTATCTTTACTAATTTAGGCACAAAGGAAACAAACGATTTGCTCTCATTTTCAGTTAATTCACCCAATACTGCTATTTATACTGAATTTTGCCTTCAATCAATAGTTTATATCAAGGGTGTCCAACCTTTTTGTTTCCTTGGGCCACATTGGAAGAAGACATGGTGTTTTGGGCCACAAGTATATTACTATAGCTGACGAGCGAAAAAAAACGTAAAATACAGTTTTCATGTTTAAGTAATTTAAAATTTATTAGTTTATGAATTTTTTCAACATTCGTTTAATATCGCTTAAGCCGTCAGGTGACAAACAACATAACAGTGTAGCTGAGCGAGCAAAGCAAACAGAAAGAGAATTTACTCTGTTCTGTTCCTGTTTCTCTTGTTTGTCACTTGTCAGCGCACACAACACACAAATCATTCCTCAGAAAAATAGACATGCTTCAGTAACTTTGAATATTTTCGGGCCGCATTGATACTTGTGTTGGGCCGCATGTGGCCCGCGGGCCGCGGGTTGGACAGCCTTGGTTTATATAGTAAAACTCACCCAAACCCTATGGTTTAGTTTAGTTTAAAAAATGTCTCCTTAAAAAACACGCAACTGGTTAATTCGTTTCACTATTCATGACACACTGATGTTTGATGTTTGCATAGACCAGAGTTTTTTGATAAATTCGTCTCCTATTTTACTGGTTTTGTTACAATTAGATATCCATACATACATATTTCAATATAACTAATTTCTCTATAGCTTTTTATTGTGATATAAAAATTGTAACACTTCAATAGGGATAACTCTATGCAGTAATATAGTTCATTATTAATAAATAAACAATATAATTATTGCATAAATTGATTATATTTTTATATTTTTATATTTTTATTCAAGCGATTTCAAATTTATTATACGATTTTTCCTTGGATACTAAACCTCTTGCAGCCAATGTTTACAATCTAAATGGAACTAAAAGGTATAATGTTAATCCATTGTAATTATTAGTATTTATTTCTTGGATTTCCCATGACATACATACATACTACGCTATATTTTTTATTTCCCATATATGATAGGTTGTCGGAAAAATAAAAATGGCTTCCAGATGAATGCAGTAAATAAATAATTACATATTATAAACATTTCATTATATCATGTTCTGTCAGTCAGATATAGGATATGTGTAGTTTTCACACTATCACCATCGTTGAGAAGTGAATTACTTATATCTAAATAAAAACAGAGAATATGCATGCTAAATTTCACCAATCATCTTCTATATATATTTTTTTTGTATTTCATGGTTTTTACATTATAGATAGTATAATATCACTATCGTAAAACAAACAACCCTATCGTTTCATCGTATATAAAGGATATATGTTTGAAATAACTCTAAAAAAAAAAAGATACCATAAGAAAAAATATATATTTTAGAGAAAATATTCTTCGTTTCATAGATCCTTCAACAATTTCCTTTATAGATATCAGAATGAACCCAGATGTTTTGCTAGAATATCCAAATCATTTATTCATAAGAAATGTATCTAGGATATATGTGAAGAGTGGTTTGTAGATTATTTAAGAATTTATTCAATGTAATGGGTCAGGAAAAGTAAACATCTTCACTGTATAAGTGTACAATTGAAAAGAAATGTAGAATACTTTCACGTTCAATATATATATCATAAAATAATTTCGATAAGAAAAATTCCTTAAAAAAAATAAAATAAAACAAAACAAAAGAAAAAATAAATAAAGACTTTAAGCTCTTCTTCCTTTTCTACTCATATGTGTTGATTTTTCTTTTCAAAATACAAAATCTTATCAAATAAACAGAATATAAATCTTCTTTTATTAATATGCTATTGAAAAATATAGTTGAATTCGAATAAAAAAGCTTAACGTATGATGAAACATAAAACAAAATATTTCGGTAAAGTATATCTCTTAACAGTTATTATTGATTCAGTAAAGTAGAAAAACTTGAGACTTCTTCTTTTTAGCTTAGTACAAGTAATGTGGAAACTATTTGCGTTATATTTTTTGTTCAACAAGTTTTAGAAATTCTGCAAAAAATTAGCATTTGTATGGTTTTATATGAAATTATTAGTTGTATGGTTTAATTAAAATGAAGTTAAACTAATCTAACAGAGCTATGAAAAAATTTTCTATAAGTTTTGAGCATATGCTGCAGTTCAAATGATAACTTCAAAAGTTTCGTATTTTTTCTTTCCCTATATGTACTTCGTTTTTCGGTTTATCCCTACTAATACAATGCAGGCTTTAGTTTTCAGTAATATAAAAAGTGACCATTGAAATAGAACAAAACTACGTGATCAATGCTCAAAATAAATACTATAGTATACTATAATCTCTTAAAGATGCGACAGAGCAGGAAAAATCTTATTCAAACCAAACTATTTAGTTTGAAAGAAGTGGATCTTTATATTCAACGAAAAGATTTGCGCACACTCTTAAATAACTTTAAATGGATGATCCGTCAAATAGATTACGCGATATTAAAATCGCAAAAAAAGGGTTATAAAGTGGGGGTAAAGTTTTACTACTTCATAAGATACTACAAATTAAAGTTAGCTTTATGTTTTAAACTACTTAAACAAGACTAGTCCTTCAAAATTTTTATGCTATCCAGTGTCAGTCGTCATTTCTTAATTCTATAGGAAGCATACTTTAATACTTAAAAAAAAAAAAACAAGATATATAATAAGATTTTCCAATGAAAGGATGTTTGTTCATCAAAAATTCCTTTTTATTTGTTGTAATAAATATATTTGTCTCTGATATTTACTCATACTAAAATAAAATGGTCTACATTTTTAAATATTTACTTGGAACAAGATATTTTGTCTTAAATTTCAGATATTTTCCGAATAATATACTGAAACGATAAAAGAATTTTTCTATTATTGATGATTTTTCTTCATTGCAGAAGAAAACAAATAAGATTTTATTATTATTTTTCTTTCTTTTTTTTCCATATTTACTGTTCATCATCAAATATTACATTAGGTATTTTTGTTAAAAATAATGATGTCCATGTAACTGTCATCATAAGTACACTTTAAGTTTTATTTTTATTTTTTTGCTCTTCTATAATAACATTTATTTAATATACCAGAAACAAATTCTGTCTTAAAAATTTTGTATTATGGAAAATATTTAAAAAAAAAAAAATAAATAAAAAATAAGATCATGATTACAGACAGCATTCACTTAACTGAATTTCTCTTGGGGATGTCCTTGGTATCTTTTACTTAGGTAAGCATATCTATAAAGGACTTTCTTGAATTAATGAAAAACCATTTGAAACCTTTACCCAAAGAATATGACCTTAGAAATAGAACGAACATAGTTATGTTCGAGTTCAAAAAAATTATTTACCTCCATTCATTAGCATTTCCTTATAATATGAGGAATACTATATCTACATCTATATATTAAAATATATTTCTAGATTTGATTTGATTTCTGTTTGATAGCAATCAAAATTCAAGAAATAGATATTTTTAATCATTTTTTTTTTATTTTTTTTCTTTTCAAATTACAATGTAATGAGTAGTACTTGCCTTGAAGTGTACAAACTCAAATATTCTATTCATATTATCTAAAGAAAAATTTTAGTCACGTTTGAAATTATTCTTAGATTTCTATCAAAACTTATAAAAGTTCAATTGCAAAATTCAAATTGCAGAAAAAAAGAAAAATAATATCTTTCTGAACTTATATTAGATATTAGAATTTAGGTTCAATGAATTTATTTCCGTCCAATATTTCTTTCCCTCTATTATAATTCACTTGAATAAGTCTTTCCAGATCAATATCAAATTATAATGATTTTGAAAATCATCAAAGCTCTATGAAAATGAATATTTTCCATAATCGAGAGTGTATAAAGTCATCATGTACATACTCGTAAGTATGGAAATTCTTTTGATATAACAATGGAAAAAAAATTTTCTTTTTGTATTTTATGACTAGAAAAATTTACATCAAAATCCATTGACCGTAATTCAAAAAAAAAATTTTTTTTCAAAAAAAAGACATGAAATATTATTTAAAGCTTGGTGAAAAGGAAATGCTAGGAAAATTATTATTTTAAGAGAGAAAATAAAAGGTATTTTATGAAATTGGTGAACAACTCCAGAAGGTCTTTGTAGAAACACGCGAAGTATACTATATTCAATATCCTATGATACACCAGTAATAACGTAGTTTCTGTATCCTTCTTAATTTTGTACGACTTTTCAGCTATTTTAGAGGTTATATTATGAATCTTCCGTTTTTCAGAATCACGAAAATATTTTAAAATCTTTAATATTTGTAATATACGTACAAAAAAAGTTTGGAGTATATATTCGTAAATCCAAATAACTGAAGAAATCTAAATATAAACTACCCTATGGTTTGGAGTAACAATATTATTTGAACTTTGACTTAAGTAGGACTTACATTGATCAGTTTTCTATCAGTTTTTGAGCAACTATACAAGAAAACTGACAAGTGTGAATGTAAAAACTGATAGTTTGTCAGTCAAACTTGAGAATTATTCAAAATTTTCATGAGCAATCAGATTTCTATCAAACACAACTGACAGTCGAGTCATGACTGAGCAATGTGAGACCTTCTTAATATAATTAAAATTTCAAGCCTTTAACAAATATTATAATATATGTATAATATAAAAATTTGTATTGGAACTGTATTGTAACTAACTCAGTTGATGGAAAAAAGCTTCAAAAAACTGTTTAATCATTAATGTTATTTTCTGAATATATCTCAATTGACCAATTTAAATAAAATTTTGCAAAATTTAACAATATAAGATCTCGCTTTGATATTGAAACATAGGAAAATTGATGAAGTGACGCGTATCTTACAGCACATGCAATCATATCTATATAAATTGATGAGACGTTTGCAGCGCTGCAAAGCTCTCCTCATTTTTAATAGTATTTGTAAAAAAAACTGTAAGTACATGAAATTTTATATCACACAGAGTCATTTTAACAAATACAATTAATAATGAGGCCCTTGCAGACGTGCCCAAATTGGAAGCTCTCCTTATTGTATGCTTTTGCTTATAGGTATATTCAAAAGCTGTTTAAATTTACTTCGATGTTATTGTTTTGATTATGAAAAATTCAGGACAGAGTTTCATAGAATTTAAAAAATTGGCTATAGAACGATTTTACTTTTTTTTTATATGTTTCTCTACAATAATTTGAAATTATAATATTCAATTTAAATTCAATTTTCAATTCAATTTATTCTTATTTTATAGTACGATACCACATATGCGAGTAGATATCACAAGGATATATTATATATAAAATAATGTAATTTTGAATTTATAAAAAGATTATTATTGAGCATAAGTCATGTGAGACTATAATATGAAAGTATTCTAATCATTATATTAGTAAGAACCGTACACAATTTTGTAATACATAGTAATTTTGTAATTTTATATTAAATTTCTGCAAAGAATCAAATCATAAATCAGTTAGAATTTTTGGTTGCTGGCACATTTCTATCGCTAGTTGCGATATGTGAATAAGTAACTGGTACGTAACGGAGACTGAAAATGTTACTTGTGAAAACAACTAGAAATTCTCTGAATAGAAATATAAATATGTACAAAATCTATGTTTTTGTATAAAATTCGTTTATTTTAATTAAATGAAAGATTACAAAATTTTTTGAATGAAATTCTAAAGAAACACAATTAGATTATTGTAATTAAAATTATTTACAATATTATTAATTACAATTCAAGTAACATAATTTCTAGCTCTATGCTCATTTTGGATATGAAAAAAAAACAAGAATATTGTATTATACAAACTGACATAGTAAATAATGACTTGGTTACATGATTCCTGTCATTACAGAAGAGATATAGCTTTAACTTTCTCATCGATCATTTCTTTTGCATGTATCCATACAACATATAATTTCAAGTTAGAGTCACATATCAAAACTTATTCCATATAATGATCTGATAAGTATGCTTGTCTTATGCACCTGTTCCATATATTCTCTCTTCGTGTTATATATTATGTCACACATAATTTATTTTGCTATATTTTCAACTTTTCAAGAAAACGAATTTATTATATTCGTTTTAATATTATTATAATATTTTCAAGATACAAACTCATATGGTACACAGATATATTTTCATTTATTTATTTATTTATTTTTTTTTTTGTAAATCTTTAATAGAATTTTCCGTATTTAATTTTCAATATCAAAAAGTTTTCATAAACTAACTATAATACTGTATGAATTTTCGCATCATATAAAAGAAAAACTTCTTAAAGAACAAACCTCAAGTAAAAAAATCATTTTCCCAATGAATCAATTAATTTTCTCATACTATACATTTTTCAACTACAATTTCAAATAATAGATTCTTATACAAAAAAGAATACTTTACATAAAACTTCGATTACTAATAATGTATATAAATTTTATTGCACTAAAACGATATTTATGTTTTATATTTATGTATCTTTGCGATTGTTTACTGTCCCTCTGTTTTCTATTGTATAACAATACAATATTACATAAAAAAAATACAAAAAAAAAACTATAATATTATTCTGTTTCTCATAATTCCCTTCGTTTAAGCATAAATCAAAGCTTATAACGAAACGAATTTTTTTTTGATTAATGAGAGTTTTATTGTATATGGTCTTAAGATTTATGAGCCTGCATCATGAACTCAATGACTGTAAGAATATAAAAAAAAGCAAGAAAAAAACCATAAGTATGACCAACTAGCACCAAAGAGAAGATCACATTCTTTTTATTTTCATTTCTTTTCCGATGAAGACCCATCTATAATGGAACCTAAAATGATGAATAAAAAAGAGAAAAAAGTATTAAAACATCCCGACATAAAACTTTTTCGCATGGACTTGGCAATAAATAGAGGGAAAAGAAAAAAAACTTTGAAAATAATGCTGATTACTTCGTTTTTTTTTACGTTTTCATTATTCCTTATATCAATTTTCATCCCACTGTCTTATCTATATATTATAAGGACCACCAACACTAAATTACCCATCAAAAATCCTACCAAACTACCATTTAACATTTTAGCAGCAAACAAAACAAAAAAAAAAAAACCAAAAAGCCATAACGTTTACAATATTTTATACAACATCGACATTTTCATTTTCTCATTTTCAACTTCATCTTTTCAAACAATATCTTTTCATTTCGATTTTGCCGCCAATGTCACCAATTTGATTCATCCGGTATCTTAAGGTACAATTCTGAAACCTTTACCAATGAAGAGATAAGAATTTATGACTTCCGTTTATAATGTCAATGAAGAACTAGTTATACACACCCATCTACCAAAGGCATTATCAATATTATTGCCAGCCTCTTATTCAATGAGAATATTTACTACATTTTAGATACACACAGTGTATAAGTGGTTATAACTTTTGAAAATACAAATATCCCTTTGAGGAAATTGGAGCAAATGTAGACAGAATCTAATCCATTGTTAGGTACAAAATATTTGTTTACATTTGTTATGTCCTTTCTATATATCTATTTGAAATACGTTGTAGAAACGAAGTGAATAGAATTTTGTTTACCTAATTTTATATATATAAGAAGATCTTTCTACAGTTTCTTGAATTAGTCCTTATGGGAGAGTTTGAATTAAAAGTGAAACTTCTATATCAAGAATATCGAGATTTATGTTCTTCTATACATTATTTTATAAATGAGCAAATATATTCTAGAACTTCAAATTATATCCTTTCGAAGGAAATCTTTTTTTTTTTTTTGTTAATTCAAATGACAGATTTGTAATTATAAATGTGAGTATATTCTTTAAGATTCTGTTTCTAGTTCATCTTTGTATTATTATTGTTTATGCATTTATGCCTTATAATAAAACTCGAATTAGATTTCTAGGTTGTGGGCTCTCATCATTATCACTAGGGAAATTTTAACGGGTTAAAAACTTCTTTTTTTTTTTTTAATAAAGTGTATCCGGCTGTATTATACTAGTTATCATATTTTATATTAAAGAGAAAAAAAATTAAAAAGAAAAAAATATGAAACATCTTTTAAAACAGTTTATAAAGCCGAAGACAGCAATTTTTTTATTCCACTTATGTATATGAAAAACTTGAATCTAATGTGAAAGCTTTTTGGTGTTCGCCTCGGGAAAAATATCTTTTGATGATGAGCTTTACCGTGTGACACTATATACATCGTTTATACCTCTTGCGGTGCGTATTTGTTTTTGTATATATATTTAATATTTTTGAATAAAGAAACTTGTTTTATGTGTTATTTAAAAAAATAAAAAAAAATCTAAACCTCAAGATAAATTTGTTTCTGATGCTTATGAATTTTGAAGAATATATTTTTAAGAGGTAATTTCATTCCATTAATAGCAAATAAAAAAATCCTTAAAAGATACATATTTTATATTTTTAAAACGTTTTTCTTCTATATAGCTTTTTATTAGATTATATCTCAAACATAAATTATTACTCAAAAATAATTTTATTTTTTTATTTTTTTAAATTTATACCTTTGAATGTCCTATAAAAATTATTTGTTAAACGAGAGAAAAATACATATATAAATTTTATTTTGAGGACCAGCAATTTATCATTTTTATTCTTCTTGTTGTTAGCCAACCCGTTGATGTTAGATTTTACTATATTTTAAATACATTACAAGTAACTGAAGAAAATTTTTTATGTAAGCTATTAGAACCTGGCATTTACAAAACTCTAGCATAAGTATTATTCTCCTTTTCGGTCTTAACAACTTGAAAACCTTAATAATAGTATAGCTTGTCTGTATTTTACAAATCTATTCTTATTTACAATAATTGGGGATTTTATTTAAGTTTGAAATTCTTACATGCAAAGAAAATATAATAGAAATATGCTTTTTTGCAATGAGAAAAAAGTTATTTCTTCTTAAATATCGTATTTAATATTTTATCGTACTTTTTAATGATCTCTGTTCGATTCTTATCAGATGCATTTCCATAGAAAATTGTATGAAAAAGTTTATTGAAAACTTACTGAAAAAAAAATATAATCTTTGTCTGCAAGATAATTTTAATGGGAAATATATAAATATTTTTAAGAATGTTTGTTTTTAAGTTTTTGAAATACTTTTATTACTTTAAATCTTTCAAAAATCTTTGTAAACATAGTAAATGTCAGTAAAAGAGAATAACCAAAACATTCTGAAATATTTTAATAATTTCGAAACAATATATCTATCTAAAAATATCTAAAGTTAGGATATTTGAAACTTCCAAAGAAACATGTTTTTGCGTGGATACGTACTTTAAATATTTTAATATTTCATATAATATTTCCAGAAATTTGTATACCACCAATCAACTTTACAACTTTATTAGAAATATTTTGATTGATGAAGATCATAGACTGTTTTTAGGGTTTAAAATTTTAATTTAAGTTGTCATACACAAGCTTTTAATATTTAGGTACTATATAATTGAAGTTTTCAATTTTCAAATATAATATTTTCGAATATATTTTATTTAGATGCTGGCGAACAAGATTTTCACCTTCAAAAATAGGAAATATATTTATTTCCTTAAGTACATAATACATAATACCTTTTATCTAGTTTATTATTAAATTAATTCTTCGAAAACATATTATTTTTTTTCTTTATCTAACAAAAATCTAAATTTTAATAAATTCGAAAAGTTTTCTTCGAAAAAACAAAGTCATTCCTTAAACTAAACGAACGCAAATATAACTTTACCTTCTAAATATAGGCATATAGTTGGATATATTCGACTACATAACTCTTGGACCATTGAATTTATTATAAAATTCAGTAAAAATAAAAGAATAAAATTCCTTCCGATCAGATAAATATCTTAAATCAGAAAGATAGCATAATAAGTAAAGAATCTGAACAATGAAATCAGATTCTAGTAAGTTTTGTATGTTTTTTTCCTTTTTTACAGTTTGTAAATGCGTGTGGCACCATCATAGAATCCTTAGAATTTTATAGCTTGATTTTCGGAAAACAGGACGAACATTTATTTCGAATTTAATAAGACTGAACCAAAAATGTAATGTTTTTGTTCGAAAAAATTGTTTTTTTGGTTGGTTGGAACTTTTTTATCATGATATCTACACAACCAGAAATAGAAAAAATAGAAATGTAACAAAAATTTAACTTCCGTGTTGACATTTTTAACATGATAGAAAAATTTCACTTTCTTTTTTTTCTTGTTAAATTCTATGTTAAAAAATTATACAAGAGAAATTATTCTATAGTTTGATTTTCTTCTTCTATTGTAAGTGGGTTCCCTTCGAAAGCTTAGGGTATTTCCCTAATATGTGTTTCTCATAGGCATACTTCGCATTTTCAGCAAATGATTCTTATTGGTATGTGTTTAATAATGCGTAGCATTTTATCAGCTGAATGTAAAGAATTTTATTAGCTAAAAACACAAAAATTGTTTCTAGTATAGTGGGCCAAAACCAAAGCAATCGAATATACTATGAAAAGAAATGGAAAATTTTTCTTTTATCTTGATGTTAAAAAATCATCACCATATGCCATATGGATTTTTATTCAATAGGTACATTTTGGACGAATATTTGGTCAGGAATATTGGAAATTCACGAACTGTGAAAAACTTGGGTATACCCTTTTTTACGGAAATAGGCCAATTCCATTAGATTCTTGTAATGGACGAAAATCTGGAGTATTCGAGTATTATGAAGTGAAAATTTTCTAAATCTCAATTCATATCGAATGAATAGAAAAATGTCAGGAAATTGCAAGAATAATAAAATTACTGAACACGAATTTTCAATATTAAATTGATTTTTTTTTTAAGTTTTTCTTGCTTTATATTTTTATTTCTTCAAATAATATAAATTCAACTTTTTAAGTGCACGAACGAAAATATCGAAAAGATCTTGAATGCTTTAGCAAAGAACAGCTCCTCGCAAGTACAATAATTTATACAACTTTATCTAACTATAAAAATGATAACCACTTACCTACCACCTGACATGTTTTATTGAAATAAGATTTTATTTTCTAAGTACGTATGCTTTTAAAATACAAGCAAACGATCAATTTTTTCGAACCATTTTGAAAACACATTCGCTAATTTATCTATTTTAATGGGACACACATGAATACATTCGAATGTTTGTATATATCCATTGAAAATGATTTCCCATGTCCCTACGGAATAGTATATAAATATTCTTAGGTACTATCATTAATTTTGTACTCGTCCTTCCTCGAAAATAAAAGTAAAAAAAAATTTCAATGATTTAGTTAGAAGCTGTTAAAAAAAACAAGAACTAAAACAAAAATGTCCACCAATAAACTTCATCGATAAAAACAACCGAAACTATATATAAATATATATATATATATTTTCTTTTTTGACCCATTTATTTGCCAAAAATGGACTTTTTTATTGCTTTGGGACGCTAGTATTTTTCGATATTATTGAATGAAATTTTTCAAATAGAACCGGGAAGAATGTTTTTTAAAAAAATTTTTTTTGTTTTATATTGAATAAAATAAACTAGTATATAAATATAGAATATAAATTTTCATATAATTCAAAATTCCATTTGTTCCTGATCTAAAACCATAGCATAAAATGTTTGATTTGACTGTTTTATATACACTTGACATAGCGACTATATAATGTACATAAAATCTATATATTCCAAAAACAGCCCAGGAATAATTTTTTGAAAAAAACAGAAGGTTTTCTAAGCATTCTATTTGAAAAAAAAAAAAAATACTGTTTACCAATATATACAAAATATATATAAAACCAAAAAAAAAAAAAAAGGATGTATATATAGTTCATGAATTTTTTATGATGCGTTCATGTGCAATCAGCCATTATCTTCAAAAGCTTACGAAATTGAAAAGTTAGCTTTAAAACATTCTGCAGAAATTCAATTCATCTCAATATGCATCCACACGAACAAAGACTAAATATGAGAATGGAATATATTCAAAGAAAATTTTGTACCACATATCAAATATTTTTTGTGTGTTTCTATATAAATTTCACGTATAGTATGTGATTTTATATCAAAATCAATTTCTATGGAAATGAGGAGAGCTAAATCGTATACAATTTCTAGGTCCCTTCGATACAAAAAAAAAAAAAAATAGGAAGAAAATAAATGCTAATTCTAGTAAAATTTTTCACTTTTTATTCTCCTCATATACGACTTTTCTTTCTACCAAATTACATCCTTCAAACTCTTATATAGGTGGAATATTATTTATGTATTTCGAAATGATCAGTAATTCAAAAAGAAATCGTTTATTGATTTTTTGATTGATGTACATTTATGGTAGATGGAATTTAGTATATTAAATGAAATGGTTCAGTTTAAAAGAATTGAAATTAACTTTGATTGAATTTTAATGAAATTATTGGAATTTATTGGTAATTAAGGAGAAAATTTAAATTCGAATTTTTTTCCTAAAAGATTAGTGGTAAAGTGTCGGTTTCAATCAATTGTTAAAAAATCTCTTTTCAGATTTTTTTTTCTCTCATAAAATGCGTTTTTTAAATATTACAAATCACACTGGTACAGATGCTTCGTATACAAGACAAAATCGAAAAGCATATTAAAATTTTTTAACAATTTCTCATTTTTATTCTTTACAGATATGACAAATGGTGGAGTACAGGGACCAATGAAGGGATATAATTCTCTAACCGATGGTACCACTCCTAGTTATATAAATCCAAAATGGGCTGAACCATATTTTGATGCAATGACACCAAAAAACGTAACAGCACTTGTTGGTAAATCAGCTTATCTTAGTTGCAGAGTTAGAAATTTAGGAAATAAAACCGTAAGTAGATTTTTATTCAATTTAATTCTATACACCTCAAAAAAAAAATATTTTATTATATTGCCGTCAAAAAGCAATTCGTTATTGATTAGCCTATAAATGAGAATTCTAAGACTCGTCCTTTCTACATGAAAGAAATTTGAGATATATACAATTCAATAAGGATCATTTCATACATGCCTATCGCATATAAATAGTATATACTTTTAAATTTGGTCGTAGGCTATATGTATACTATGAATTGCTATACTCTAACAAAGTGTTACACAAACTATGGTACGCGTACCCTAAAGAAAATTAAAAAATATCTACTCAAACAGCACATGTAGCTTCTCCAATATATGTATATCGTATACTATGGTATAAGCATCATTAAATTCTATATAAGCCAAATGTTCTGCTTAGGTATATATAAAACGGGGTACCTAATAAAGGATAGATACTTCATGAAAATTTGTCTGGAAACACTGCAGTCTAACACATGTTTACTACACTAACTAAATATAATATTATATTGTATAATGGAAGAAAACCAATATTTTTCAGATATGGTTCAATTATTTCAAATCTGAGAATATCAATTTCATCGTTTCATATAAGATTTTCCATTTTTCTATGAGATTTAAAATTTTCTCTATCAAGCAGCCAAGCAAAACGAATTTGATATACTGACAATTTCTTAACGGTCTCAAAAATTCCATAAACTGCAGTTCTTTTTAAAAAAAAAAGAACAATAACAAACACGAATTAAATTTTTTTCTTCTACTCTTATGCTTTTCAACTAGATTTATCCAAAATATGAAAATGCGGCAGAAACCATTTCTTGGAAAAATTACAATTGGGATTTGTACATATACATGAAACTTATCCCTCTCGGATAGAATGGATATTGACATTATATTATTATATATAAATGTCTTTCGCGAATAAAATGCCAAAAAAAAAATAAAAGAATTTTCTTCTTTTCACGGATTTCGAAGGAGGAAAATAGAATGGAATATAATATTTCTATGAATAGAATCACAGCAGTGTCCATATATATATCCTATCATTTTTTTTTCGGTTCTATTATTCCTTTTTATTAATATAACAAAAAATATACGTCTAGTCAAAATGATGATATAGAATTACACTGTTTTTCTTGCAAATCTTTATAATGCAAGGATATTTGATGCACTATGGGTTAAATTTCCCAGAAAATTGACAGAATTCAAGTTGAACAACTCTAGTAGATAGTATAACAAGTAGAAATTCAAGTATAGTAAGCAATTTCAAAATTATATTGAAGCTATTAATTTGAATTGGTTTTAAACTTATTTACTAGTAAACTACCAATAAGTAAAGTACCTTTTCTTTTATGCAAATTCATACACGAAAACTTATTCATTAAAATACAAAATTGAAAAACGGCTAAATTTGATATTCTAAAATTTACGGAAGAAAGCCGAAAACTTTCTTATACACAGTTCTATATATTCCAAAATTCTAAATAGTATGAGAAATTAAAAGAAAAATTCATATGCAGAATAAAAACAATATATGTTACAGAACTGCGTGTGACTCTATTAGACTGGAGTAGACAACCATTTTGACAACATTGATAAAATAAACTTCATATAACTTTTTCGCTAATTTTAAGACGGTGAAAAATGTATCTACCTTCATTAGCATTGCGTATATCAAAAGTCACTTTCATTATATATATGAAATATATCCGACAGAGCATTTTTACCATTGCCGTCATTAGCTGCGGTACTCTTACTCTCACCGCTGATATCAGCTATGCGATTAGGCATTTCAAAGCGGTCAAGCATCACAAGAATTTTGCAGAATAATCAATAACTAGGTGTACACATCGCATCGTTCATCGCAGAAAAATAGGCCAAAATAATCCTCTTTCAGTACAGTATTTCGTCCTACTAAGTAAGCAGTGGAATCTTTCATTCTAATGCGGTTTATTCACTTGTTCTTTACGCATCATGTCACAAAAATGTTGGCTTACGTAGCAACGGATATATTCGGTATGAATTTCGTTGACCTTATATATTTCCGTTCAAAGTTATGTGTACTTAAAGTATAAGAAAGTAAACAGCAAATCAGATATTTTATTATTTATTTAAAATCAGAATTTCCTGTTGTTTCTTTATTTTTTTTTTTTGTTATATTTACTTTATTGATTCCATAAAACAATTACAAAATGTTTCCCTTAAGGCGATAGAACCTCTTAAGAACCCTCCCCACATTGTTTTGATATAAATCCTGTGAAATATACAAATTTAACTTCTTTTTTTTGTGGAATATAAAATTTAAAAGGGATGTAAGGATGTACAATTTTCTTTCCTTTTCTCAAACCAAAGTTTTCAAATTCAATATAAAAGTTTATTATAAAAATTGCTAAAAGCAAAATAATTCTCATGAGAAAATAATAATAATATTCAATGATTTAACATTATTACATTTATTTCACCTTAATATTACAAAATTTTGTTTTAAGAAAATTTTATTTTTGAAAAGAAAGAAAGTTCATATCTTATTGGATTTTTAAAAGGAGTCGAGCGATTAGTGGAATATAAATATAAATGTTTATGAATTATAATTTTAATGAAAATACACTGCTCATATCTGGAAGTATAGTTTCTTCTGATGGAACAAAATTTGGAAAAAATCAATCTTTTCTTCAAATATCCTTTATTATCTGTTTCAATTAGGACCTATATGTATTCATTGAAAGAATCTTTGAATAAATTTCACGTAAGTTGGAGTTGTTTTATCCTTTTTTATAACTTCCTTTATTCGACTTTTATCACATGATTTCCTAAACAGAATTTCATATCTCCTTCACAGGAGGTGTAGGTAGGGACTAAATCTTATAGACAATCAATGAACTTCTCAAATTTCATTGAAAACGAATGACACCTTCATGAATTATCGTGAATACAAATTTTGAAACAAACAAACAGACTTAAGGCCAATCTCCACATAGCCAACTTCCTACTTCTGATGCAAGTATGGGATAACACTATACAAAGATTGGTTAAACAGAAAGGGAGAAAAAAATTTTGTCGGCTTCTGCATTTCTCATTTCCCCAACTGAATTTCGATCTGCAGATGATTCCCCTCTAAAATAGATGAACATGTTTATCTGATTTATATGCCACTTCATCTGCGGGTGCATACTCTCACAATAATCACACACGATACCGTCGCACACTACCAATTTTTCTAAATTGTTTGGGGAGACTCTGTTATTTTTATTCTATCAATCCTAGCGAAAATTGCAAAAGTCCATCTCTTTCTAGTTTTCTGATTTTTCTCGTCCGAATAGGAAGTCGATTGTGTATAGGTTGGCCTTAACTGACATATCCACCCTCATTTTTGAATGTTTTTCCAAACCGTTTTTTTTTCTATTCACAAATTTCAAAAACCTAGAAAATCCTGTTCTTGTAACTTTCTTTTAACAAACAAAGTAATTTAATAAAACATTTTTTTACATACATATTATTGACGATAACCGATAAAAATGAAAATAAATAAATAAATTTAATTTTTTTTTTAAGACAGAAAAATGACAATAAACTTTCAAGGATCATAAAAACTTTTCCGTCAACTTTCTTAAAATATCAAGAAAAGTCTGTCTGTTAGTAAACTATGAGCAAAACTAATCAATCTAGAAAACTGAAACCACGATAAAAACAAACTTTTTCACCTATACCTTATTCCTCCTAACACAATGTTTTTTTTTTTTTCTCAGACTTTAATATACTCGAAGTTTTCTTTTCACACGTACAACACGATATTCCTATGAAAAATATATGAATTAACGATAAAAACGAAAAAGTTTTAGTCGGTACATAATAATATCCGTATATTTTCAATAATACGTTCTCATTTAATTAATTTTGATAGATAAAAGGCCACACCAAAAAATCGAACAATAATTCTTAATTAGGTTCTTAATTAGTATTTTATTGTACTTAGAAATTCTTTTGATATCATTAAAGTAAAACTTATAAAGAATTTGAATATTATAATACTCCCGTTCCACAGTAATTAATTATTAAGGACTGTTTTTTTTCTCTCTTTTTCGGTAAGGAACAAATTTTGATATTTTTGCATTGATTACAAAATATTATGCAAAAAAATAGACTATATTTGGACAAAACGTATTCTTAAACAGTGTTGCCATATTCGAATATGGGCCAAAAACTAATCAGTTCTAAGTTAGGGCCCAATACATGAACTGCCTAAATTCCGTCGAAATCGGTCCAGCAGTTTAGTCTGCAACAAAATGGAAACAAAATTTTGCCGTTTTTAGACAAAAAAAGCATTACCAAATAGTGTTGCCATATATTAATTTCGCCCAGAATCTAACACCATCTCGCATATTGACGCAACACAAAAATTATGAAAATTTCATGGAAATCGGACCTTCCATTTAGATTTTATTAACGATTTCAAGAAAAGCGAACTTACGGACGAACGGACATAGGGCTAATTATTTTTGATGAAACGGCTTTTGCACTTATTTTCATCTTTCTAGCCCTTCTAGAACAAAAGCAAGGTTTTCGCACGATTATAGTACTTTCCTATAAACATTCGTTTATCGGGAAAATAAAAATATGTGTTCATTATATATAAGGAAATTAATATAGAGTGAACAGATTTTTGAGCGGATAGTGAAAGGAGAGCAAAATTTGTCCGCCAATTAAAGGCGTCCTGGTTAAAAGAGTACTGTTAGTTTAAAATAGGTGTCCATTTAAATTTGTTAAATTGTTCATCTTTTAAATTGGCGAAAAAAAAAATGTCGACAAAAATTTTTTGCATAAAAAAGATTCCTACAAAAACGAATTAAAATAAATGCCTGTAAATATTTTATCTAACCTTTGATGAACAAAGTGCTTTAAAAAAGAGTAAAATGTCAATTTTTATAGTTATGGAAAACTTGGGGACAAATTACGATAGTCGTTATCTACTGCTACTATCACCAAAACAAGCATTTTGATATAATAAAATACGACAGGTTCAGAGCTGTCGAAAATTTTATGCGATATTTCCATCCGATAATAAAGACAATGTCGATTGAAAACATTTATTTATATGAAAATTTAAATTTTAAATGGTATAAAAATCCGTATCGTCTGTGTGATATCAAATTATTTTTACGATAGTATCGCGGATCATTCGATACTCAGGATTTGTCCCCAAGCATTTTCTAATTCATATATTGTATAATATTTTGTAGAACTTTTTTAGTTTTTTTTTATATCTATTCGAGATATGGATTTCAATGTATCCAGAAATTGTACGTACTGCAACAAATCAATAGCCCCCCAGTTCAAAATGGAGATATGTGATAATTTTGAGATTTGAAGTTAAGTACGTAGTTTTCATCGAAATGTTTTATATTGTACGATGAATTAAAAAAGCGAAGTAAAAAATGTTATACATTTTATTTCAAATCAGATTTATCAAAATGACATTTTGGCTTTTTACAAGTTTTAAATTGCAATAGAAAATTGAAAATTATACGAACTTTTTTACTTATTTAAGTACATTGCCGGAAGAAATTCATTTATTACTTTTTACTGAAGAAATAAATTTTACCAACACTCGAAAACCTACATTTTAGCACTAGTTTGAAAACTTCAAATTCAATTTTCTCAAAATCTATTTTTTCTAGATATCTTTGTATTGAACTGGGTCAGCGATATGTGCGCTACACCATCCAGTTTTATCTTAATTTTCATTAATACTAAATCGAATATATTATATACTAGGGTACTCAATAATTTCTCAGCCTCGACAAGAGAATGCGCTCCTAACAGGTCTATTTTTTGTCTTATATTGGTACAATCTTCATATGAAAACGTTACAAGTTTCAAGTGGATAAGTCAATTCAGTCTTTGTTTAGAAGCCATTTGAAATTGATGTGTCATTGAATATCGTGCAGTGATTAAATTCGTTATTTTGGTTGGTTTACCATCTACAGAAATTCATCCAAAATTGTTAGAAGTATATAAGGATGCATCATCTTCGCTTTTCACTGTGAAAAAATGAGCTGCTCTTTTTAAATCTGGTCATACAAGCCTCGAAGATGATCCAATCGAAGGTCGTCCAAAAAATGTATCAACAACAGAAAACATACAAAAAATACAGGATATTGTTTTGGAAGATCGACGAGTGACTGTAAATGAGATAGCTGACACGATAGGCAACTCACATAGATCAGTACATCGTATCTTAGCTGAAGTTTTAGGTTTCAAAAAGCTTTGTGCAAAATGGATGGCGCATTCGCTAACAATGGAACAAAAACACCTTCGAATGCGACTTTCTCAACAACATTTGGACCGTTTTAAGACGAATAAAATGGATTTCGTACGTCGATTTCCTACTAGGGATGAGACTTGGGTCCACCACCATGATCCTGGTTCGAAACAAGTTGCTAATCCTAGGGAATCCTTAAATTGAAGAATCGTTGGAACAAGTGTATTGAAGTTCAGGGAAATTATACTGACTAATAAAATATATTTCATTTACGAAAGCAGTATTTTTCTTGCCGAGGCTGAGAAATTATTGAGTACCCTCGTATATCTCAGTGTAGCATTTTCAAGGCGATTTATCAAATCATATTATACGATTCCACTTCAAATATATTCTTCTCAACGTTCTCACATTACTAACTTTCATTTACACACATGAACAATTTTATGTTAACCCATAATCCTGTTTTTTCTTTTTTTAACTCTTTACAATTATTAGATTTAAATGTTTTTATGAGTCAAAGATATAATTGCACAAATATCTAAAAGGTTTACCGCATTTATATTCTTCACTGTCATGAAGTAAAAATTTACAATTTAAAAAACTTCCGCTAATAAGAAGTCCTTACCCTCAAACTCATCTCATTTACAAAAATTATATCCTTTTAGCATAAATTTTATCTGGTGGACGTATGGAATATAATTTTCCAAAAGTTATAAAAACTTTATCTCCAAGCAAAAGAAAATTATAAAAATTTATTAAAACGAATTCAGTGAATTAGATTTTCTTTTGATGTTTCACATAAAAATGTTTAACTATTTTTATGCTCATTTGGTTTATATGCAAAATAAAGATCCATTAGAAGACTTTTATATGTCATATTCATAAATCGTTTTCTACAATTAATTATTAACAAATGAAAAAATAGAAACAAAAAAAGTTTAACTGATTATTACAAAATAGGTACTAATACTAGTAGTGCTCAAACGAATCTATTTTACTAAGTTTTTATTAACTCACTTTTTTGTTTGTTTGTTTGTTTCTCCAGTACAAATCTTGCAATCGATTTTGAAACTTTTAGAATAGCTCAGAACACGATGACAATGCATTCTTTTAATACTTTTAGCTACCTTTAAGCAAAATTGAATTCGTTTTCAGTAAATTTTGTTTTGTATGGAAAGTTAGTTCGGAAAAAAAATGTTAAAAAAGTATTTATTAATACATAGAATTGTCAAGTTTATATGATTCAACAGAAAATTTAAAAACGTCTTGTCTTGTTAAATTCTTATTTTGAAAATCGTAAAAAGAAGAAAGCAAGAAATCTACTGGAAAGTTTAAAAAAAATGACCACAAGTCGTAAATAAATTAAATTTAATCAAATCGTTCTCATGTGTGTCGTTAGTTGCGAATTACAAGCAAAGTAATTAGTTATTTAAAATGCGAATACATAACAAATGATAAAGAGGATTGCGTTGAAATTGTTTGAACGTAACAATTTTCTAGAAATTGTAGTCTTGCTAGAAGTAAAAGAGAAGAATTATGTTAGTATTTAATAGAATTTTAAGAAAATAAATTACTATACAAAAAGGTTTCTTTAATGAACGAAACAAGCAAAATTTTATTCAGTCATATCATAGTATCTATGATCTGGATTAATGTGAAGAAAGCTTCACGCGATAGTTTACAATTATATCCTATAGAATAAATGGAGATCGAAGAACAAATTTGAATAGATTTTTGTACCTTCAATCTAATTCTCCTATAAATTAAATTGAATTTAATAGATTTTTCTCTGTTTAACGGTTAATATCAAAATGTAGTATAAGTTTTTATCAGATTAACGTCTGATAAATCGGCGAATGTTAAACAAATTTTAAGAAATAGATGGAATACTTAAAGCTTGATACACCTCTATTAAAATGTAATTTGGTATTGCAGTATCTCCAAATTAAATTGCGAAAAGAATTAAGAAAATGTTAAATAGAAAAGTTCATTGCCCACCAAAATTTAATTGTTCCTTCTGTTCGCTAGCTCTACCGAATTTGAAAATGTCAATTTGGAAACTGTTGTAGAACTTTTTCATACAGGCTTTTAATACAAACAATCAACTTTGAAAGAGCAAATATTGTATTAACGTAAAAATATTTATATAGATTTTTTGAATAACATTAGGCACTTTGTATTTACACAGTTCAATTGTTAGTACTTGTATACATAACTCTGAAGTACTTGAATTGAGCAAATGGAAATCGACTATTGAAATTGAAAAAATACAAATGTATATCTCTAATACCGATATTGTTGTTTAGACCTCGTTTCTAATACCTTATGAGGGCCAAACTCAGCCTCTGATCTCAATTTATGGTTTAAATTTTATCAAATTAAATTTTTATTAACCAAAATTTTGCAGTTAAATTTTACGAAATTCCTTATACATTCAAAAAGTGAATAACATTTAAATTCTGTTTAATTATTTGTATAAAAAATTTGTTTATTTAAATTGTTTTAAAGAAATTCTTTAAACAAGTTAAAATGTTTAAATTTATTTTAATTTCCCTTTTAATTCTGGGATTATGCAAATATCTTTGTGCTCATGACAAATTTCCCTACTTTTTTTCTCTTTTTTTTTTTTAATTCACAAATAAATGTTTATGTCCTGTTTTTAAGATGATTATTTTCTAACATTTAATTTATCTAATTTTAATTATTCAAATTACTTTCAACAAAGCCGAATTAAATATTTTCTTATTCGTGCTTCGATATACAATTAGAAAATCATATTCTAATTTTCATGAAAATCTTATCCAAAAATTGTTATGAATAATTTATAATACGTTTTTTTATAAAATTATCTTAACAAATATATGTATTAAATTTAATCTGAAATAGTGTTCTACTTTATAATGAATCAAAAATTAAAATTCCTTAACATCAACATAGTTCATAATAAGTTCCTTTTCATATATTTACTTAAGTACTTGTAAATTAACATTAATTACCAAGTTAATAACATAACAAAACATTTTATAGCTCTTAAAATTACAAGAATCTTATCTAATACATTCATCAGGGTCCAAAATGAGAACATCCTTTTCACTTAAACAAAAAAAAAAAAAAAACAGAAAAAAAGCAATACAATTTTTATCTATATTTTCAGGTTTCATGGATCCGACATAGAGATATTCATATATTAACTGTCGGCAGTTATACGTACACATCAGATCAACGATTCCAAGCAACGCATCATAAAGAGACAGAAGACTGGACCCTACAAATAAAATGGGCCCAAAAACGTGACGCCGGAATGTATGAGTGCCAAATATCAACACAACCAGTTCGTAGTTATTTTGTTCGGTTAAATGTTGTTGGTATGAAACTTTTAATATATCCATTAATATTTTTTTAATAACTTTATAGAAAAAATATGGTCATATAAACTCAAACCAGTCTCTAGGAAAAAAAAAACGAAAGGGAAAAATTTTAACATTTTCAAACTAATAACTTGAAATTGGCTATTTAAAGATTTTTTATTAAGTATAAAAAACATAGGAAAAAGTTGTTCGGTAAATTTTTTTTTTTTTTGGTAGCTCACTTATTTTATGCGCGGTTTAAAATTTCATCGTTAAAGTTACTAAAATTCAATAACCCGTGTGTAAAAAGTTTACATTTCGACTTATGTTAGCTCTTAACGACAACTTTTATGTAAACTTTTCCTTAGCATGATGATATTGTTCTATATAAAATAAACTTCATGTTATGTACTTAATCCGTTAGTAAAATTTGGTGCTTTTACATGTTTTATATTATACCAAGTTATGAGTACTTTATTTGAAATATAATAAAAAAAGGGCATAACAAAATAATAATGCATTTATAATCACAACAAAACCAAAATGCAATTTATTGAGAAAACTTTTTCTCAGAATCAAGTTAAACCGATTTTTAGCTTAAAAATTTATGTTTTCAAAAAGTTTTACTTGAACTTTAACAAATCTAAATTCTTTTACAGAAACTTTCATAGGTTTCCTAATTTCAATAATCAATATTTTACCCGAAAGTGGAAAACTTTTACTAGTTTGAAAACGTTTTTATTTTCCATATTCATTTTTAATCAAAAAATATCCGTTAAACTTATTTTCAACCCAAAATTATTATATGAGAATGGACCACAAGGCCCAACATAGATTTCATTGCAGCACTGCAATAATGCGAAAAATGTATACATAAAGAATTCTTTGTTTATTTTCTCTGTGATAAGGAATCCGCTAATGTTATATTATACAGTATACACCTATCGATGCCGACAGACTAATCCTAGTGGAAGGGTACGAGTCTTTCGAATCAAAAGGTATTTGATTCGATTCATGCCAGAATCGTTAAAAAATTATTAGTGATATTAACCGATTCTTATCAGTAATAACGTTGAGATCACTACAAAGTTGTTAGCCCTCTGTACAATAATTGAATATTTTCCTGAAAATGCGAGAAAATATTATAAACAGTGGCGTTTTAGAAAGGAAAATATGTAGAAGAAAAATATTTCTGATAACATAAAAAAGTCGAACCCATACTAGCCAATAACAAATTTGTATGTCTTATGGTAGGTGCAATTAAACCTGATACATTGATTTGACTAAAATTTACAGAAAATATTTATGCTACCTGTGAATTAGAGCAAAATTGAAGAGGAGAAAATAAAGTTATGCTAAAAAACATGAAATTATTATTAGGCTTGGTTGTTCCTATCTTAAAGTTAACCAAAGCAGCGTATTTAACAATGGCTGTTAGCATAGTCTTCAGTCCAGAAATAGTATTCCAGATGTATATGCATCAAATGTCCTGCTTGGGCTTTTTATCCACCTATATTTTTCAGACAGAACGCCCTTTGTAGGCCATCAGAGAACATCACTAATTAGAATCGACCTAGACTGAATATATATGCATTTGCACGAGGTTGTCGTACTTAGTTGGTGCTTAGTGTGTATGCACCTAGTTTAAGGACACCAATGTCCACTCAGGTAGTATGATTTCTTCATTCGTACAGTCCAGTTAACTACTGAAACTCCTAAAATTTAAATTACAAAATATTCACTTCAAAAAGGTAGTAATTTTTACCCGGAAATTAATAGTATGTAAAAACAAAATCAATTAATTTAAAATAATATATTTCTAAACAAAAGAAAATTACATTTCCTGTTTATTTATCATTTCCACTTGAGACATCTTCCTTTTAAATAGAAAGAGCAAAATAATTAGAAAAGTAAATTTTACTTTTGAATACGAAACCAAAAAAGCAACTTTAAAATAAGTAAAGAAAATTTCAATTTATTTTTTTTTTTTTTTTTTTGTTTTTTTAATAGTACCAACAGCTACAATATTGGGTGGACCTGATCTTCATGTAGATAAAGGAAGCACAATTAACTTAACGTGTACAGTAAAATATAGTCCAGAACCTCCAGCATATATTTTTTGGTATCATCATGAAGAAGTAAGTACAAAAAAAATTAAAAAATATACAAAAATGAGTCAAGATTTCATTTCTACTTTATAATTATTATAATTCATAATCATAATAAGATTAGACAGAGCCGAATTAATTTTGTACTTTCGATTTGTTCTGCTACAATTTTACCAGATGACATTATGCAACTGAATATAGTATATTTAAAAACATCATTTTAGATATACACCCAACTCTTTTTTATACGTTTTTTTTAACGAATTTAGACGGTTCGAAAAAGTCTTCCTTTTTTGAAAAATTTATTTGATCCGATTTCAAAGTCATTACCCTATAATTATGTACGTGACTAAGAGCGGTCTAGTACAAATTGCAGTCTTTGGTACTAATATATCAAGAAAATTCACGTTTTTATCACACTTCAAAAATTAGGCAGCACTGAGCACTGCTTATAATGTAATAGTTACTGGAGAACCACCTTATTCGATAACTCTTACCTACTCATTTCGTATGACATTTACATAACATATTGCATCATTAAATTATTTAAGTTTATTTGCTTACAATATTTAATCAATTGTTCGTCTTACCAGCCATACATAATGTTATCCATTATATTTGAACATTTCTGACCTTAAGAAGTGAAAAAGGGTATTTTTATCTTAAAATTTACAGTTTTCAGTATTTTTTCACATGGTTTTTAAACTAAATTATAGTTCTTACACGGTTTTCGGACATAGAACGTATCCCCAACCTATGTTTTTTACACGTTTTTTTACGCGAATTTCTGAGGAATATATCTACCGTGTAAAAAACGAGTTGAGTGTATTAAGATTCTGAGCAATCTCTCATATCATATAAAAACGGATTGAATTCAAATCAATTCATCTATTTTGATGTCATCAACAACTAATAGATTTCTTGAATGAAAATTAGGACCACCAATATTGGAATATATGGCAAGAAAAATGTTATTGAAGAACTCTTCAAGGAAAAACTTTTGAAAACTCTTGAAAACTCATAAAAATTCTTCTACAACATCCAGTTAGGTACTCGTACACAGTTTTGGAAACGATATCACACAATTATATATAAAGTCTTTTAAATTTTCATCTTGAAATGGAATTTTTTGCGAATGCACTCTTTGTGTAACACTATAATATTTCTCTATAAAAAAAACTCTGAATACCATTTCTGAATGGAAATATGTCTATCCACTTATAATTCAAAGAAAATTTAAAGTAAAAGCAGGATTTTTTGTTTTTTCTTGAGTTTGCTTGAGTTAAATCTTTTGATCCGGACCTGCTAATATACATGAACATAATAAATAATACATATATACATATATTCGCTTAGTACAAGATCACCTTTTCAAGTCAAGTCATATTATAATAATTACATCAAGTTTTTTTTGGCTTTTATTACATCATGGTTTCCTGATCCTTTTCTTTATCTACCTTTTTTTGCTCTGTTTTAAATATTTATCATCATTTTGATAAAGAACATTTCTGCTCATTTTTTTTCTGTTTTACTATAATATCACAAATATTTCATATCCATATGAGTAAAATTTTTCTAAGTACTAGAAAAAAAAAACCTTTCGCTAACGATTCTAGTACAGCATACTATGCCTAGGCACAATTTTGAACCATTCATATTCAGTTTGGTTTTTTTTTTTTTTCTAAATGATAGAAGAATAAATAGGACTATGCTGAAGATGGTTTTGTTCCCATAATTATTTGTGGTACTATTCAAATGTACACATACTATACCATATAAAGGAACATAGTATAAAAGAATACACTTAAATCGGTATAGTAACACTTATAGCGTGAAATTTTAATTAATTTCTTCGTTTTACATTTTCTTTTTTATTTTGGTGTATTTTATTTTGCGAATTTCCACGTCAGTTTTCCTTGTTTTTTTTTATTTTAACAATTTTCACATAAGTAACGAACGTAATTTGTTACATTTTTCATAAAGTACATGTTTGTTTTTTTTGTTTTTTTTTTTGTGTTTTGTTGGGTACCATCAAAAACCATACAAATACTAATTCGTTCCATATTCCTTCTTCTATGGTACCATAAACCCAATTCTATTTTATCACATAAGTAATTATTAGTATGTTCAGGCATTTTTTTTTTTACATGTTATTTTACAATCATATCGGATAGCTAAATTTTTTGCAGGCCCATTTAAATTTTAAACATATATGTATATGCAAATAAACTATTCTTAATGATAATTGCATTTAAATGATATTATGTTAAATCCTTTCGTTTGTTGTTGTTGTTTTTTTTTCTTTTTTTTTTGTACACAGGTCATTAATTATGATTCTTCAAGAGGCGGAGTATCGGTAATTACAGAGAAAGGAGATATTACAACATCATTTTTACTAATTCAAAATGCTGACTTGGCTGATTCTGGCAAATATTCGTGTTCACCATCAAATGCAGATGTTGCAAGTGTTAGAGTTCACGTCCTAAATGGTATGTAATATATTATAGATTATTACAAAAATTTTACAAACTGAAATTTATATTACAAAATTTACAATATTAGCGTTAAATGTGAAATGGATACAAACATGGTTATTTTTATTAATGTTCAATTAGTATATTTAGAAAAGTTGGTAATTAAATCATATTTTAGTATGTTTCTGTTTTAAGAGCTTTAAAAAGTATTTTATTAACATCTTCTGAAGTATATAAATGCTAATTTAAGTGGATTATACATTTATACTGACTTGAGTAAAGCTTTTGACAAACTCTTACTAAGTATACTTTTCAAAACTTCAAAAACTTAGTTTCTCGCTTGTTGTTCCTATTTCTTTTATTAGGTAATAAATGACGGTAGTATGCAAGCGATATAAAAGTATATTTAAAATATTATCGAATCATAGTTACGGTAATTTACTTTTAAAGTTGTTTTCAACTTACATTGTACGAATGTAATCAACAAGGTAAACACATTACTTAGTCTCGTAAAATGATGGTACAGACAGGTTCAACGAACCTTTTAGATGTTTACTTTCCATATTATGAAAATAATATAACTTATATTCGGTCGATTTTAAAACTATTCCTCCAGGAATTACAATTTCTCAAATATCCCCCTTGTGTTTAATCTCTGTGGAGCACATTATTAAGAAAGCTTTTAAAAATGTGTGCTATGTTTTGTTTTGAGGTGGGGCGAAATGGCGCCAAAACTCCAATCATACACTGCAACATAAAAATATCTTTTGTGAATAGCTCTTCTGAGATTAGTGTTTTCGTCGTGCAATATTTTTGCATTCATAAAGGGTATACCCGACGTCTGCACAAGAGTAGCACAATGCATTCTTAACTTTTTCCAGAAATCTGTATTTCTAACATTTCCGTAACATTTTCTCAGGTGTCTGTATATTTATTGGAAACATTAAATAAGTAAAAAACAGTTGATGTGATAAGATCTTGAATACAACACCTACATTTTGCCAAAAACGAAAATTCCACCAGTAAAGTAAATATTGTATTCATTACAATTACTGAATACAAAATTTAAAGACCTAAACTTACAACTGTAATTTCGTACAAACTTAAGCTGTATTGAAATTAAAACTGAGAAATAAAAAAAGAAAAAAAACATACTTTACCTTTCAATCAACCAAAGGATCAAAAATATTAAATATTTAAATTTGATAGAATCAAATTACAAAATTTATCCAAGAATCGTTATAAAATTTCGAATCATTTACAAAACTTCATAAAAAAAAAATTCTTCAATATCAAAATTGATAGAATTTCTGTTCTTATCTAATAAAACCGCAAGAATAATTTTTATTCGACAAGTAACAATCCTAAATACACAAAAATAAGAAATATTCACTTGTTTTCATTAAATGAACGAATCAATAATAATGTCCACAAAAGGAAAATATCAACACAAACAGTTATCAACAATATCCGAAACGATTGATTTTGAACAATAATCATGAAATTTTTCCCAAAGAAAATTCTTCATGTCCCCACGGCAAACAAACTGAATGAAAGAAAAAAAAAGGCAGAAAAATTATGAATTATTACAAATCCTTAGTCCATACTGATATTATAGAATTCCAAAAGGAATCCTTAAATCGAATGACAAAGAAAAAAAAAACCATGTAAATAAATGCTCATAAATAATTTCTATAGTGTACACTTTGGTTTGGTTTCGGTTAAGTGGGTGACGATAAGAACAATAAAAAGGACGAGAATATAGTGTACACCTTTTATTGATGGTCTGTTAAACCTTTCTGATTTCTCATTTATTCCGGATATCAATCAGAATTTATGGAGAGGATAAGAAATGATTTCAGAGAGAGATTCCTAAAAATAAAAAATCGAAATAAAATAAAAAATACTTACTGTTTTTTTCTGCTTTTTTTTGCTTGTTACAAAAAGTATAAAGAAACATAAAAATAATATGGAAAGCGGTTTGTCAGCTAGCTGGAAATCTCATTTATAATTGAAAATAAGAAAAACTGGGATATTGCCTCCTTTTGACACAAAAACAATACTATAGAAATTTGTATATAGTAAAAACTTAAAGGAAAACCTTTTTTCTTTTTTTTTTTGGATTCAACACAGAGCACTTAGGTTATGTATTCGAATAGTATGAAAAATAACTTTTCCATATGATGTTTGTGTTTAGTTTTTTTTTCTGTTTGTCCTTACACTCCTTTTTTTTGTTGTTAGTTGGTAGAATATTATATCTAAAAAAAAAAAAAAGAAAAAAAACTAGATATACAACTATGTACATAAATATGTATAACATAGAAAAAAAGAAAAACAATTTTCTTTGCACCAAAAGAAAAAATTTAGTGCCCAAACAAACAGTACAGGTTAACATAACAAGAGTCAAAGGAAAAAACAGATGAAAATACAGGAGAGAAAGAAAAAATTCTGAAGTTTTTCCAACTCAAATTGCCACAATAAGACCAAAAGGAAGGCGAGCTTTATTACAACTCGTTACATTAATGGTGCAATAAAAACTACGATAACTGAGCATTTTTTCTGTACATATATACATTGCGGGACGATGAACATTGGCCTAATGTAATAGAATGGACTGACTGGAAAGAGGATATCGTGGAGCTCAGAAAACAAAGAAGAAATTACTAACGACATCCTACTTGAAAAATTTTTTTCCCAAAATTTGGAATAGGGAATATCGGATACGTAAATATATACCACAAGATTTCGATTATATACTTTTTTGTTGTTTTTTTTTTTGTAATATTTACATAAGTTTTTCCGCGTAATAGAAATTTCTTAAATGCAATTTACGTTAAGTATCGTAACAACGATGGGAATTGAAACGAAATTATAAAATCGGCAAAGAGAAACATGAATAATTGATGCCGAATTCTATTCCAATTAAATTTAAATAATATGGCATTCATTGTGCCCAATTAAAATATCTAAAAAATTTGTAATAATAATTTGAATGGTAATTTTATTTTGGCTTTGGGAAACATGAAAATGGATAATAAACTAAAATTCAGATTAAAATTAGGATCAATTTTTATGGGATCTAATCTATCGTGAATTAAAAATAAATTACATTTAAGTAAAATTACAATTTCTTTGAAAGAATATTGTCATGATAGCATAACCGGAGACTACTTATAATTATGTTGACATAGTTAAGAGTCGTCTGTGTCTGTGGTATAAATGTTATGATAACAAAAGCTTTATGAAAGGAAAATCAAAAAAAAAAAACGAAATCTCTTAATTAGATTAAGATGAAGTTCCTAGTATTCCTGTAGTTCTCTAAGTCCATTTATGCGCAACAGTAAAATCAAAAATCATAGAATACATAGAGAAAAAACCCTAGAGCAATTTCTGTGAACAATTTTTGAAAGTTCTCATGTCCTCGAATACTAACAAGATAGAATTGTCATTGTATGTAATATTTTTATTCTAGAGAACGAAACGTGCTCACCTGTGTATGTAACATTACGCGTAGATTAGATACTTTTGAAATAAAACCTCTGGTCACACAAATTGGTTTAAATCAAGACCAAAAGTTCAAATAATTTAGACATGGTTTTTTGATTAATTACTAAATATTATACTGAAACCTCTTTATAATAGAGGTATTCCTTTTGCATTGTAAAATTGTATAAATGCAAAACGAATTACAACGAACTGGGAACGCACATTGATTTATTTATTTCTTTATTTCTTTATTTATTTCTTTATTTCTTTATTTTTTCATTTATTTGTTTATTTATTTAATTATTTACTTATTTGTTTATTTATTTATTTCTTTATTTCTTTATTTATTTATTTATTTATTTATTTATTTATTTATTTATTTATTTATTTCTTTATTTATTTATTTATTTATTTATTTATTTATTTATTTATTTATTTATATATTTATTTATTTATGTATTTATTTATGTATTTATTTATTTATTTATTTATTTATTTGTTTATTTATTTGTTTATTTATTTATTTATTTATTTATTTATTTATTTATTTATTTATTTATTTATTTATTTATTTATTTATTTATTTATTTATTTATTTATTTATTTATTTATTTATTTATTTATTTATTTATTTATTTATTTATTTATTTATTTATTTATTTATTTATTTATTTATTTATTTATTTTTCAGATATCGATTGCCAGCAGCACAATAAATATATAACTATTTTCAATTATAAAATTTCTAATATTTTCTATAAATTATGTTTGTTAAAAAGGTTATTCTATTTTCCGATTGTAAATTGAGAGTAAGATTTGGAAATAAAGAATATTGAATTCCATTATACGTAGCACGCTCATTTATCTATTCTAATTCCAATCATATACATATAAGTAAATAAGTAAATATTTCGAAATTATCGATTTCAATATTATACAAAAACATTTCTATATAATATAAAAGTCTACAAGCAAATCCCAAAATTAAAGGTAATTAAAATTTATCAAGATATACATTATACTCCCAAAAGTTCTTTAATTACATTAAGAAGATGATTTCTTCATACAGGCTGAATTATTTATATATTTGTATTTACATGCGTGTTTTGTAAATGGAGCAATGATGATAACAACGCCAATTTAATATCATCTCTAACATACTGACATTGAATATATCCCAATATAGAACTTAATTTGAGGGTATCCATCCGATCATGATCATGAATTACTTGAAAAACCAATTATTCGCCTCAATAGATTCCTTTCATGTAGGAATTTTTATATTTCTATTCTTATACGTTTTCATACATAAACAACTGTATTACATAATTAAATTGATAAAATTTATAAATAAATCCTATATTTGACTAGAAAAATTAAAAACGATTTTAGGTATTAAAAATTACCATAACTCGAAATCACCATGACAGTGCAACTGGTAATATATATCGAATGGAATGGAATTCCATAATTAATAAAAAGGCATTTCATTAAAAAAAAATGAAAATCAAGAAATTGATTAAAAACATCGATTTGTATATTGAACTTCTCACATCTGCTTGCTATCTTTGGGCTTCGTTTTCGACAACTGGAAAAGTTTTCCGTTTCGTTTTATGTTTCTTTGTTGTGTTTTAATAATTAATACTTCTAATAAATATATAAAATTAATTCCAAAATCAAACCTCCAAGTTATAAAAATTGGCATCATGTCGAGGCCACCTACGTTTGATTTGGAATAAAAGCTTAATCAACATTGATTTTAATTTTGAACTTTTGAAAATTTTCAGATAAGACATACTCTATAATTTCATATTAGTAGGTTAAATTATTTTACTGCACAATTAATAAAAAATCAGATACAGATGTAAAGATAACCAATTTTAAGCATTTAAAGTTGAAAGTCCCCTGAAGTAACTTTTTTTTCTTAGAGGTTTTTGCCTAATTTAATAAGTATTTTTTGGTAACTAAACCGATTTAGTTTTAAAAAAATTGTGTTTGGCTATTTTGCCTTTATCATTGTATGTTCAGCCTTATTATTTATCTACTAGTCTCTTCATATAATTAATTATTAAGTATAGATCGAATCTTAATAATATTTTCACAAGTACTAGACTCCTTCTTTATATGACGTTGAACTCTCCAAGTGTGGTTATTGTGTCGAAATATTGTGCATTATTATACATTCTTTTTGATATATAAGAGCATAATAATATTGTTGAAATTAGTTCGGGCCGTAATTTCAGGTGAACATCCCGAAGCAATGCAAACCGGATCATCAGGCTGTCAATACAGTTGGTTAAATATATGTTTATTGCTATTTATTTTATTTTATTACAATGCAACCAAATTGAATTTATCATCGACATTCAATTATAAAAATAGATGATAGACGATGTGAATTTTTAAATAATTAAAAAAACAAAAAATAATAAAATTTTGAATGTTACCTGCTGAGAGAGTAATTGGAGACATTAGATTATATAAAAACCATTAATTTCTATAGGAATAAAATAATAAAACCCAAAAAAAAGCAAAAAACATTTTAAGAATATTTTTAAGTCAAAAAATTAAATACAAAAAATTGTACTGTAATGAAATGAATTAAAAAACATAAAATTCATTTAATTAGATAAAATAAAAAAAGAAAAGGAATGTAAAATAAGTTAAATTAAATAAATTAGAAAGAAATATTTAAAAATTTTAAAAATAAAAAATTTAAATATGTTGATTTTTTTTTGTTTTGTTATAAAAGAGTAATAATTTTTGTTGTTTCTAATTAATTTTTTTCAACTAAAAGAGTTTTTAAGAAATTATAATAAAGAAACGACACAACGATAATTACTAATCAAGAAAAATAAAAACAAAATAATATGCAAAAAGGTTTTTAAACATTTATTCCAAAATAATTTTTATAAAAAACAAAAAAAAAACAATCAATGTTTATGATTTTGTATACAACAAAGTAAAGAAACATTTCTAATTGTTATTACATAGAAATTTTAATATTAAATTATATTAAATATAATAAAACAAAAAAAAATTTGTTTTCTTCTTTTTTATTATTTAAAAATACGCTCAATCTAAATTTATAATTTCCTTTTTTAATATATTCATATAATATGCACTAAAAATCAGATAAGTGGCACACTGTACTGTCTAATGTCCTAATTCAATAAATACTCTTTCCTTTCACTGTCACCAAAATTCGATAATTTTCACAATCAGATATTCAAAAATGTTTACACCTTAAGCGGAATTTATTCACCAATTCCTCCGGAGGAGAACAAAATATTTAAATTGAAAACAAAAACAAACAACCAAATACGTTCTGCGCTAATTTCATACGAGGTTTAAATTTTATTCCAGAAATGTGTTTACTTTTCTCACATGTAGAGTGTGTTTGTCCGAAGGAAAAAGTTGTTACAAATATTTTTCGTTTAATGGCCAAAATTCAAATATAATCTATTTTATTATTTACTATTATTTCTAATAAAAATTCCACTTCAGTTTAAAAATCTTAAACGTTTGTCATTTCATTTCAATATGATTTCAAAGCTTTGCTACTAACATTTACTTATTGTTTTATTGGCACCGGTTCTATTCTAGAGCAGAACATGCCAAATAAACCAGTCTTACTGTTCAAATGATGTGGAAAGGAGTAAAATATAAAGCTAAAAAATTAATAAACTGCGGGAAATTTCGCTGTAAAATAAAATTTCCCAAAAAATTGATGAAAACCCTTAATTTCTACGAGCTGTAGCTTCAAAACTATAAACTTTTGAAAAAAAAAAGTTTCGAGCAAAAAATTAAGAGAATTGTACACTCTACGTTTTTCATACTAACCTCAATTAACCTATCTCGCACCGTTAACGAGATAATCGCGAAAATGCGATTTTCCACCCCTTTAAACCAGTATGGGGATGCGAGCGGCACCCCCTCAAGGTCGAAAGATTAGAATTTTCGGTAGCTTATCTAATTGAACAATCATACCAAATATAAAGTTTCCTATACCTTCTGCAAAGTAAAAGTACCCATTGACTGGGTTATAAACTTAAATTATTCCTTTTGACACTTATCGAAGTTCGAATGGGATATATGTCGGGCAATGTGACACTTATCCGAGTTTTTACTCGTTTTGTATTATAATTTCCATTTCGTCTGTGATTTATGAATTTCCAAAATGTAAATAAATATAAATTTGTTAAGTTTTTCTTCTTTTTTCGTGTTATCATTTATATTAAATGAATGTATTTGTTTCCAATTGATTAAATAAATAAAAATAAAAAAAAAATAAAATAAACTTTTAAAAAATATGTATTCTTGCAATTAAATGTATAAAAAAAAATCCTATACAAAACGGGAGAGAAATTATTTCCAAAAACCAATACGAAAAAAAAACGATTTAAAAATTTAAATCTAATAAAATAAAGAATTTTAAGAAAAATTGTCAACTAATTAACATAAGGAACCATAGAAAAAGAAACAACCCAAACAAAAAAAAAGGAAACATTAATAATTTTCCATTTTTCTAAATCCTGAAATTTAATCCGTATTATTTTGTTCCAAAAAACCCCTTCAAAAACAAAAAAAAAGGAAAAGGAAAAGAAACCACTTAGCATAAAACAAAAATAAGAACTAAATGTAAAAATTGTATTTAAAACAAAAGAAACAAGAATGATTCAAGAAACATTGTGGATATTGTTATTTACATAAAAAAAAAAAAAATACCAAACCAAAAGAGATTATGTTGTTTTTATTTATTTTATTTTATTTAAACACAACATAAAAGCGTTAGAAAGAAAAGGTTAGAAAATTCATGTTCAAAATCAAGAAAATAATTTAATAAAATTGGTAAGTACAAACGCATAATTACAAATTTCAGATAATCCGGATTAATATTTTAAAAACGAAACTTTTAAACAGATCTAAGTTTCTGGTTTAATCAGAATTTATTTATTTGATTATGTCATTTACCTGTGCAGCTGGTAAATTATACGACACGATATCAGTTTATTCCAAGACTAGCCTAATTTATCTGCGCTACCTAAAACCCCCTACACACCATACGATTTGGCTGTACAACCGACCGACCGACTAAATTTAGCGTTGCATCCACACCATCCATTTAACGGGTCGACAAGCATACAAACCATACGATTTGGTCGGTCGGTCAGTTGGTTGTACAACCAAATCATATGGTGTATAGGGGGTTTAAAGGTGAAAAAGTATACTTCATTTTATAATCCCCCCAAAAAAAAAGCCTGGACAAAACAATTTTACAAAAGTCTACAGTAGAAGAATAACTAGAACCCAAAATTGAGACTTTTGTAAAATTAAGTGCAGTTGCAATTTCAGTATATGGATTGGAATTGGATTTTGTACAAAAACTTTTTAAAATCAAAGCCCGTTATAGTCAGACCAAAACGACTAAGAATTATCTAAGGCCTAAGTTATAGCACAATCATAAGAATGAAGGAAATAACTTTACAAAGGAAAATAAAGGTATTTCAAAGATTTTTTTTTTTTAATAAAAAATACGAAATATGGGAAATAGTTTAAGAAATAGATTTCAGATAAAAATCTTACGTATATCACGTATTTCGTTTTTTATAATTCTTTTTGGAATTAATCAGCTGTTTTTATAACAGTGTTTCAATTTCCATTCGTTATAATGAAGAGCTCTCTAATTAGCTGCAACATGTCTCGTTCATTTTTAACCTCAAAGTTGAGAATTAGTATTAAATTTCACTGACATTCGTACCTTTCATGTAAAATCAGAATAAACGGTCAATTTCTATTTATTCCACAATTTTCTTCATTGTAATGATCTTATTATAACTTATATCCTAGACAGGTCTCCAATTTCCATGCTCATTATTACCCATTCGGTCATTAAAACTCGATAATGAACTTTATTTACGTAATAATGATCAATTTTAAGTATCTATTTCAAGCATCATTATTTTTTTAATTATCAAATGAAATTGTGAAGAGGTCCTAAATTTTTTCTTCACATTGTTTACAGGGCCATCTACATTTGAATATCTTAAAATTTTCATCTGGTTTTGACATTCCTTCTTCTTTCACATGAACTTAAAAGGAGGAAATATAGTTATTACTTTAAAAAATCATTATAATTTACTAAAATAGAATATAAAAAAATTAATTTCATTTCAAAATCAATAAACATTTTGTTCTGAAAATTATAAATAAAATAGTAATTTTATGTACCTTTTCGAGTGACAAGAATAATGATCATTGTGAGAAAAACAAGATGTGTCATGGTTCATCGAGAAGTATCATTAAAAAATAATTATTGTAATTAAAATCTGAGATCTGTCCAAAGCATAAGGCTTTAGGCCTAAAAGAAATTGATGTGAGTGAGTTCATCAACATAGATAGACTCATACAAAATAAAATGAGGTAAGTATTTCAACCTTTGTTTCCATTTTAAGTTTTAAATTCATATTTTGCAGTAACACAAATTATTTCCTTAAACTAAACAAATTTCATTGCTCAACTCTTACTTTATATTGGACATAGGTTTGGTTTCGGTATATTCTTAACAATGATTGGGTTTGGATAAAAAATAGTGATCCAATTTGACGATTTTTTTAAATATATTTCATTGGTCTCAAAGGAACCAAACCAATTACTTTCAAAATGCTCTAAATTCTTGGCGATTTTTTCTTAGTTTCTTTTTATTGATTTAGCTCTAATAAGAAAATTGATTTCATAGCAATAAATTTCTTTAAATAACTTGACAGAAAACGTATTTAAATTAACTTATTTAACGAAAAAAAAGTTCTCTAACAAACCACAAATTACAAGAAAAAAAAAGAAAGCTAGACAAAATTTCAACAAAAAAAAACAAATCAAGAAATACATAACGATTTCTTTTCCATTTTAAAATCCTTCAAGATTAGTTTCTTTGTCTGAAATTCTCGAGTTGACAACTCATCAATCTATTCCGTCATTGTTAAATACATAGTCTAAATCCATTTTCAATTATAGATTAAGGAACCGAAAAATGGTCATATCATTATTTGATTGAATCAAAGCCATTTTCAAAATAAAACATAAAGAATAGGAAATTAGTGGGATATGAGACGATATTCTTAAGAAGATATAATAAGATGAATCTTTTGAATACTTTATTATAACATAAATAATGAAAGGTTTCCTTAATTCGGCATATCCAACACTTCAATCTTTATCTTATAAGCAAAAAAAAACAAAAACGAATAATTGTGAAGATCTGAGAACATAGGTCGAACCTGATACTCATCAGTTATACTAGGAGCGAGGTTCTAAACACTCAACACTAGTTTTAAGCTTTTTAATTGCCTTTCTATAAATTCAGTAGTAAAACTTCTACACGAAAATATGTCATAACAATAATACAGTCTTCTTATACGCCAAATATATCCTTTTATGATCGAATTCACCCTTTTGCTAACCAAATTCACTACTTCCAATTTTTCAACAGGTTTAATAAAAACAAGGATCAAACACAAATTTATTGTTTTTTTTCGTAATTCTGAAATCAATTGCTTGTGCAAATTCGTAAGAATTTTGGTGGAATCTTGTAGGTAGACGAAGAACTTAGCGTAAATTTAGGAGTTTTACATCTTTTATTGGCAAAATATGATCTAAATGGTGTTTTCTCGCGTACTATGTGTTAGAGATACACAAAATTGATTTTGGTCCTTAGCGGTCTTCCATGTTTCTACTATATAATTAAGGCCTTTTACATAAATTAAAGAAATTTGAATAACTATGATTTGACTTGGTCACATGAGTTATATATAATGTTGTTCAGATGCGACCTGAAGAGTATAGAGTATGATTTCTGAAGAAAATATAAGAAATTCTTTTTTCTATCATTTCCATCCAAAATAAGCTTGACAAAAAGTCAAATTTTGCAATTTTCTTCTTTTTTTTGTTTGTACAAAGCTTTTGTATCTCTAAACAGTTTATCGAGAAAATTAACCATGAAATATTGTATATGATAAAGTTTAATGGTTTACCCATTACTACGTATATATGGAGAGAAAGATCAGAAAATCGAGATTGGGTCGAAATTTGAACAGGCATATATATTTATATGGATACCGAGAAAGTGTAGTCGATAACACAAAAAATTGTAAGTTTTCAACAAGCAAGTGAAAAACCGTAACTCGGTAACTGAGTTAATTCCACTTAACCGAATTTAAACTCGATCAAGGTGTATGTACGCATTTAAACCTAGTTTCGACCTGGTTTAGACTCTTTAATTTTACCGGGCACATATTAAATATTTTACAATCAATATTTATTATAATACACGAATTAGAAAGATATATATAATATTAGTATCTAATTTCTATAAGTTAGAATTTGAATAGATTTTTTTTATCGAAAAAAAAAATATGAAAATCGAAATAATCTCTATCGTCTCACAATTCAAAGTATAATATCATAAAATCTTACAACACAAGACACTACGGAATATTACAATATTCAAACAAAACTCATTTTGATTTGTTCCAATGTATTATATTTTCAATATAATATTTTAGATTTTAAGATATCCCTCTGGACAAATAGAACAACAAAGGTTAAATGGGCTGACCCGAAATCATGATTAGTCTTGGATATTCTATCCGAGAAGATATAATAGGAAGCGAAATAGATACATATGGAAAAGTCTATAAGGATACACCTTTCCAATACGAACGATTTAGAGATGGATATAGTATTCAATGGATTCACATAAAATTTTATGACAATTATATACTTTAATAATTTAAACTTTAACAAGAGAAAAGAATATAATCGTATAATATTCACAAAAATGTAGTTTAAAAAAAAATTTTCTTTTTTTCATTTTTATTTTGTCGGTTTCATTCGAACCTGAATCTTAACTTTCATCGGATCCTATTTTTCACATTTAAAGGAACCCTTTTTTATGTAATAAAATCAAAAACAAAAAAAAACGAACAACAAAATATATACAAGTGAAAACTTTAGTCTCTGTACTTAACCTTTTTCACGTAAGGTTTTTCACTTTAATCTTTAATTAAACAATATTCTTCTGTTGTCTTTTAAGAACTAAATACTAATATAAGGTATAAAGTAAATCGTTATCATATATAGGAACATAAAGTTATATAGTGATGTGGTTTTAGACGTATGTAAACTATTAAAATAATTTTCAACATAGAAAAAAGTACATAAGAAAAACAAGGAAATTTTGTTGTCAAAATGAAAATTTTAACCACTTTTAAACCTCAATTAATCATATATTATATATGTATAAATATATTAGTTTACATGTTTAGATTTGATGTTTCCGGGAAAAGAAAATATATACATATATGAAAACATATAAAGAGGGATTAAGAAAAGGACTAAAAATGGATTGAATGAAGTCTGGATTTTCTATTCAAAAACCCTCATCCAAATACTTATATAGAAATTACTTAAAATAACTTAGTCCTTTTCCTTTATCCACATATCATTATGGTAAGAAATGTCTGACTTTCCTCAATTACTTAAATCCTATACTTTTACTAGTTTTTTAGATTACAAAACTTGGTGTTTTTTTTTTTTTTTAATTTTAGGAAGTCATTATTATAAAGAAATACACCTGAGCTGAAAAGGAATCCCAAACTAAAAGGACTTAAAAAATTTCGAAAAAAAATTCTCCTTTTTTTGTATTCTAATGAAGTTAATTTAAAAAGACGTATTATATTAATGAAAGAGCCTGTTGTCGTTTTTTTATGATATTAATGAAGATCTGTGGTTTTTAGGGAAAGGAAATAATTTTTGTTAAGAAATTCAAAATTAAAATCAAATAAACTATTTTTAATTAAGATTTTGAATGATAAACTTGTCATCCAAGAAAAGAAAAAACTTTCTTTTATTACTCATTGAAGAAAATCTACGAATTTCCAGAAGTTTAAACAGCAACGGTTGCGTAAAAACTAATTTGGCTAATTTTGTTGTGTAAAATTTTACTTAAAATTCTGAAATTTCGATAACTGAATTTTTTAGTTGTGACAATTGAATTTTCAGTTCTCACAACTAAAATTCAGTTGTCACAACTAGCCAATAAAAATTGTTCTGGGTATGTGGAACTATTTATTTGATCTTCCGCAACATTTCATGTTTTTTTTTATTTATCTTCTTTGATATGTTCGAGACCATGCTAAAGTTAGAAATTTACAAAAATTAATTTTTCAATATCGCTAGTCTTTCTTTGGGAAAATTTACTTATGAGAAAATGAGAGTAGATAGCTTGTCTATGCCCAACGATCGGTTTCAGGTATTTGCGACATCCCAATGGAAAAGACTAGCTCTATCTTGTCGACTAATCATTGCAAAGTAGTCTACTGATGTAGCATCTTATGGTTTATTCTGTTTATATTAAACGCAATGTTTTTAAAATAAAGTTTTAAGCCTTCCCATAATTTAAAGTAAGAAGATACATCGTTATATTATTCTGCAATAAATTGCGACACAAAGTAATTATAGAATTAAATAGCACATCAAGCATTATTGGAGAATTTGTTTCTTGAACTCAATTTTCAATTTTATACCTATCGTTTTTTTTTTTATTGTACAATATAATAGCTTAAATAATTGGAATTTCATTAGTGAAATACGTATACCTATAATTATTATGTTAACCTCAAAAATAACATACAATTAAACTTAATTTATAGATTAAAGGTAAAACTCATTCATAGGTCTATAATTAAAGGTTGAAAAAACAAAAGATTGAAACTCTCTAATAATTTCTATGCATTTCTACTTTCAAAAAAGAAAAGGGCAATTTCCTTTCTCTTGTACTTTCTATTTTTTGTTTTATTTTTTTTATATTATTCATATTTAAATATATATATATATAATGGGTGATTCATTTAGAGGTACCTTTTCAAATGTAAAAAAAAATAAAAGAGAGGAAAAAGTCTAGAGGTGTGATATAACACGATCTAGGCGGGCAGTTCACCGGTCCGAAGTGCGAAATTAACTGTTCACCGAATTGTTCTCGCAATAAACCCATGGTTTCACGGGCTGTGTGGCAAGTAGCGCTGTCTTGTTGGTACCAATTGTCCTAGAGATCACGGGCTTCAATTTGAGGCAGCAAAAAATCCGTTATCATGGCACGATAACGGTCGCCATTGACGGCTATTCTGATTTTTGAACAAATATGAACCGATGATTCCACCAGCCCATAAACCACACCAAACCGTGCATTTCTCTGGATGCAATAGTAGCTCTTGATACTCATCGGCTTGTTTATCAGCCCAAATACGGCATTTTTGCCTACGTATCCATTTAGCCAGAAATGGGCCTCATCGCTAAACAAAATTCTGCGATAAAACAGCAAATCATCATTAAGCTCACAACTCCACAATTTGGAGTCAATATACGGCTGTAAGTCTTTCCATGATAAAATCTCAAACAATACTGAACAAAAATAGTATGACAGGTGCGTCAAGCGCGTCATCTGTCAAAAAATTCATAGACAAAAAAGTACCTCTAAATGAATCACCCTTTATTTAGTCAGGGTTACCACGCATTAATAACTCATTGCATGACTTTTACGATAAAGTTATTAAAAATATCATATTCTCATAGCCATTAATAAATTACTATGAACGAATATTATTAATAGTAAAACTATTTATTAAACGATTTAGCAAAATCTGAGCATGACGAAATTCATTTAAATAAATCTCAAAAAAAAAAAAGAAATTAATTTTTTGATATTACTTAATATAATTTCACAGTCAACCCATATCAACACAAAAGTTCCTGTTTAATGAGAATTAATTTTACAATATTAATTCCAAGATTTTTTATTTCGAATTATTACATTGAACTTTGATCAATATTTTTCTCATTAAGATCATAATCAAACGCTTTTCTTTTTTTGTTTTTCTTCTAATATAATTATGAAAAGGATATAAAAAATCGAAATGATTTATTTGTTTCGAAATTAGTAGATTCATTTTTAAGAATTATACTTCGATACCGAATTTATAAATTGGAAGAAAGTAATTTATTACAAATTTTCGAGCTGCCATATTAAATTATCCACTTCATTTCTGTTATATAGAAACAGAAATAGTCAAAATATACAAATTTATTTTTAAATTTTATGATTACATATAACGTCCTAAGTAGCGAAGTGAAATCGGGGTTGCTAGGAAACTTTCAAAAATAAAATTTTCCATAATTCATTTAAATGTCATCTTACAAAAATGTCACGAATTAACCAATTCGATACTCTTAGTTTGAGTAAAGACGTTAACGTTGCAAGGATACACTTTGGTTTCAAGCAAACCCACCTGAAACGTGCAATTGTGACCCTTCGATCACTTAGATAATTTTAAGCAAACCTAAAACATAATTGAAACGAATTATTTACGCGACGCTTGCAAAACGAATTAGTTTTTATGCCTTATGGTAGGTACACCAGAGCTTATATTAGCCTTGTCACTCCATTTGTAACAAAGTTATAATCTAAAAACAAGGGTGACTAGAAAGTTTAGTCGTTTTTTTTTATGGTTTTTCCGATTTAATTTGAAAATTTGTGAATAAATTTTGTTCAAGTTAATTATACAGGTTAACTACATAAATAGACGATACCGTGTTAAATTTCAGTCAAATCGGTTCAAGGATAGTGGAGAAAGAAATAATCCTAGGAGAAAATAACCATCTTGATATAGTTTTTTTGATGTACTTTAAAAACTAATACACCGATTTGAATAAAATTTGCAGAATAGATTTATGCTACTACGGCCAGGCTACCTGCAGATTAGAACAAATTTAAAAAAGTAAAACCAAAGTTTTGCATACCCTGTTGAGGGCGCCAATAAATACGGCATTTGCAATTTTTTTGTTCATTCTCATATAAAATCTAAAATCAATTAATTGATCACAGATTTACAGTAAAACATTCCAACGGAATTTGAACTAGAACCAAATCGCATTCGATTAAAAAAAAAACAATTTTCATATGAAGGGCAAGATAATTTCATAATTGTATGAACACCTCACCTCATTTTTGTATGAACACCTCATTTTTATATGAACACCTCATTTTTGTATGAATGATAGAATAAGATTCTATTTCTCTTTTTCTTTAAATATCTAAATAAAGTATGCAAAATAAAGTATACAAACTTTATTAAGACGTTATCGAATCTGAATTACTTTAAGCAGTCAAGTCAGTGGCTCGGTGAGGAAGCAAGTTATTTAGTGAAATGATCTGTGCATAAGTTCGAACCCAGGCGATGGCGATTATTTTTTTTTTCAGTTAGAATTATATATTCAGTTTTGATTTGATATTAACGAATCTGAACTGCTTGGAAAAGTGAAATAATTATATTTATATTATTTTGCTCATACTTAATAAACTATAACTATAACTTTTTGTAAAAAATTTTATTCCTTGGATAGGGAGGGCGCAACAAAAAAGTTTGCCTAGGGCGCGGCGTTTTAAAAAAAATGTTTGAGCCACCCCTGCATACCCTTGAAATGATGTTAGTTTTGACAGTTTTTCTGCCCCATTTCTACCATAGGGTATCAAAAAATCGGCTATAGGCCGATTTAAAGTTACTATATGATTAATTTGAAAATTAACAGAAAACTGAAAAATAATGTAAATATTTACAATTTGCATTACAGTAAGTTTTATTTCTTCCTAGAAATCTGATAGGTAGTAAACATTATATTGTAGATTTGATACCGACTAAAATTGGATGCCTTATTTGCCTACGGAGTAATATGCCACTGATCAGTGTCCGTAACGGCTTTTTTTAATTTCATTCCAACTTCACATGACACAAGTTTCACTTATAGTACGTTATTATAACGTTATAAACTCCTCGGTTTAACGTGTTTTCAACGTTACGGTGACGTTTTACGGAAACCAACCAAACGGTTGTTCCGGCGAAGGGAGATAACCAACTATGCTTTACAACTCTCAACTCAATTCTCAACTAATTTGAAACTTCGCAGTTTATATAACGTGTTGCAACCATTTTAGCACTCCATTTTCTGCTTGGAGTAAGTGGTCTTGATTTTACGTCAACTATTAAAACACAATGGAACCAGTACTATACTATACATACAATCATTCCTTTTACACGGATTTTGTTCAAATTCATTAAAAAGTCAAGATTTGCTAATCTTAATAGGTATTCATTTAAATCAGTTAATTCACAGAAACCTCTAAAATCGAGGAATGAGCATGCAAATAAATACGTATACATAGTACATACATATTTCTTCTTTCTATTTGAAGTTAAGGGCAAAATATTGAATAGAAATAGATTGTAACACATACACGCAATAACAAAAATAAACGGAGATAAATGTTGATTATAATTAAAATGTGTTCAGAAGCTATAATAACACCCAGTAAGAACTGTACACCCGACGTAATTTGAACAGGCTACCCCTCGTGTTAAATGGGATTATGTACGAATTTTAAATACATTTCACGCACATATATCAGTAAGATTGTGATTACCCATAATATCAAATTCTTATCACATCGTCATTGGTTTCTTATCCGCAATTTAAAATTAATAACAAAGCAAAAACAAAACAATATCTTTCTTTAAAAGAGGACTTATTTTTTCATCACTTTAACACTCTTCTATCAGAATTACATGCTGTTCCTCAATAATTTCTGTTCTTTTTCACAAAAAAGGATAAACTGGAAGGATTTTTACTTTGCTTTTATTGAAATTAATTTTCTAATAAATACAAGAAAATTTATATTTTTATTAAAATGCAAATCTCATATGAGTTTTTCTTAGAAAATGTAATATTAAAATAAAAATAGAAAAGAAATTTCATTTTGTTTTTTAAGTCCTTGTGTATATGGCTTTTTTCTAAATCGTTTTTATCCAAAAATATTTTTCTTTAAAGTTTTTTACCTGAAAAAAAAATAAATTATTATTGTAGGCGTTGCGCCAATAATTGGATCTTCCTTCCTGACTTTTCCCACCCAAATGGTTTAGTCAGTCAAGAACCTTATAATGCCATGGCTCCGGAAGAGGCGAGTACCAATAGCACTCGATTTTGTAAATCTAGTATTGTGCCTCAGCACGGAAAAGTAATATTTATATACTTGAAATTTTTGCCTTTTTTTAAAGAAAATCAACGATTTCTATCAGTTCTTCCTTTGCTTCATGAATAATTAAAATAAATTCAGGTAGCGGTTCTTTGCCGCATAATTATTTTTGGTAGCGTACTAATTGGTGTTATTGCCTGACAAGGGAGAAGTCTCCTAATAGATAAATTAAGTTAATACATATTCCTAATATTATTTATTTTAATTGTTAGTTTTACTTCAATAATTTTATTAAAAAAATCGTACTCACTTAAAAACATATAGTATCTTAAAATCGGCCTATAGCCGATTTTTTGATGCCCTATGGTAGAAATGGGACTCGTAGTTAACAAATCTATAGTTCAATGAATTAACTCTGACAAAGAAGCACCAAAACTACTAATATTTCGAGGTTTTTTCTCCATAACTTTGTTTCGTCTTTTTCAAATTCACCGGTAGGCTGGGGCCTAATAGGAAAAACAGCTTTTGCAAATTCTATTTAAATCGGTATATTAGTTTTTAAAATGCATCGGAAAAACTTTGTGAACAGGCTAATTTTACGCTACGGCTATTTCTTTCCCCATTATCCTTGTACCGTTTTTATTGAAATTTAGCACAATATCGCCTATTTATGTAGTCAATATATGGAGATAATTTCAATAAAATTGGTGTACAAATTTTCCAATTAAAACCGAAAAACCGTGGAAAAAAAAGGACAAAACTTTCTCGTCACACCGGTTTTTGCTTAATAACTTTTCTCCCCCTTCGTCGATTTTACTGAAATTCAATACCAAACCAACTCACATTGTAAATTTGATAAAAATCGGATAACGCGTTTTTGAATTAACTTGTATATGGACGGGCGGAAATGCAGAAATCGATATAACTTTTGATTCTCTCTACAACCATACCCTTGACACCTTTCTACGATGATTATTTCGGTGTGTTACAAATGTAGTGACAAAACTAATATACCCTATGGTAAGTACCTAAAAAGAGCAGATAGTTTTAAATCACCAAACTATATAAAAAAAAAATGTTGTATATCAGAAATTCATGAACTTTAAGAAAATCCTAAACGAAAAAGGAAAGAAAAGAAAATTTCCATCAAAATAAATCCACACTAAGCAGAAATAATAACACAATATCCTGGAAGTTGTGGTATTCAAATTTTTAAGTCTTAAATACCTTTTTTGATGGAAATTTAAAAAAAAAACTGATTTGTTTCTTCTCTTTTTCCTTTTATTTTGGCTAGTAAAAATGAAAACTCAAAAACAAAAATGGATTTAACAAGCCCAGGGCAGAGGTATCAGAAATCTTTTCAGAATTTGAGGTGAAAATTTATTCTTTACGTGCCGACAAAAGTCTTCTTCTTATGAATGGGAAAAAAACTGGTTACGAAAATATTCTATCTTTACATGTGGAAAATATTTACTTGGAAAATTTTGGTATGACTTTAAAACGCTTTAACAAAAACATAACGAAATTGTGATTTTCTAAAATAAACAATTAAAATGAATAATATTAAAGTGAACAATTTTTCATATGTGTAGAGATTTTCCTATTCACACGGAAAATTCTATTCCCATAATAATGATATTAACAAAACTTAATATTCTGTTGTCGAGAACTTTAGATACTATAGAATAGAATTTTGTATTCAATAATATAGTTTCGGTAATATTTATAAGTTTATGGTTCGTTTGTATTCAAATTTAATCAAAATTTCAAGAATGATTTTATTATGAAAATTGTAAATAACTAATTCGTTGGAAATCCTTTTTAGGAATGCAGGAAAAACACATCATCCCTTTGTGGGAATTTAATTTTATATATAAAAGACTAGAAAAAAAAACAAAAAAGAACAGGTTATTAAATATTAGATTTGAAGGGAAATAAAATTTTTTTGAGATGATTTCATTAAAATTTTGAATTTCTTATTGAAAATTTGATTTCATTTATTTATTGTAATTTATATTTTTAATAAGAAAATCAGTAATTTTGTAGGATTTCTATTTTAATCTAAATTTCATTTAATCTGTAAATCTTATTTACTTAAAATTAATTAATTTATTTTATAAAAAAAGAAGAAAAGAAAAAAACTCATCAAGAAAATAAATTGAAAAATAAATTCAAATAAAACTTCTGAAATAATATCAAATTTAAAAAAAATAAAATTTATATTTACAAAAAAAAAACATATAGTAACTGAAAATAGGCCTATAGCCGATTTTTTTCTTCATAAATTTGTTTCTCCTTTTCAAAATTTCTTCTAATTTACAGGTAACCCAAACCCCTGATAGCATAACATAAGTCTAATCTGCAAATTTTATTCAAATTGATGTATTAGTTTTTAAAGTACATCAAAAAAACTATATGAAGAGGGTTATTTTCTCCTAGGATTATTTCTTTCTCCACTATCCTTTGACCGATTTCACTGAAATTTAATGTGATATCGTGTATTTGTGTAGTTACCCTATATAATTAATTTAAAGAAAATTGATTTATAAATTTTTCAATTAAATCCGAAAAACCATAAAAACGACAAAACTTTCTGGTCAACCTGGTTTTACTTTTATAACTTTGCTCGCCCTGGATCGATTTTACTGAAATACAGTACCAAACCAAGTTAAGGAATAAGCTACTCACATTGTAAATTTCATCAAAATCGGGTTACGCGTTTTAGAGTTATCTTGTATACGGACGGACGGACGGACGGACATGCATAAATCTATATAATTTTTGATTCCCTACACAACCATACCCTTAAAACCTTTCTACGACGATTATGTTGATGTGTTACAAATGGAGTGACAAAACTAAGATACCCAGATTTCATTGAAATCAGATAACGCGTTTGTGAACGTGAACTAACATACTGAGGCAGACTAACAGAATAACTAATAAACTTTTAAAAAGCATATTCTTTCGGACACATAGGACCCGAAAGCGTAACCAAAGAGAGCGCAAAATTTTAGTTCAATAATATATTATACAAAAATGGAAAAAAGTCAATTTCTCCTAAAAATTCATTCATCATCGAACATATTATTGCTTATCTCAGCGATAAAAGTAACGACGTTAAATATATTAAACGAATTACAGTTAAGTCATCGCCAAATAAATTATCCACAAGAATAATACATTATTTGTTTGTTTGTCGCGTTTAATTGGTATACTCCTATTATAATCCACGAAAGAATTTTTATTATTTATCACGAAATACGACAAAACCCATTAAATTAGATTGTGTTTGTCCTAAAATCTTATAATATAAGATTGTAGCCCAACAGAAGTACGTACAACATACGTTTACCTATAAATTTAATCCTAGTTTCCGTTCAAATAATTTCTTAATAGAAAAAGTCTACGATTCCATCGAATCGATATTATTATTAGTTTTATTCAGTGAACTTTTCAGGTTTATTTAACACAATATTTTCAGTTTGCCCAATTAGAGATGTAATACAAATAAGTCTTTCCCCTTTTCTAAAACCGGTGAAACAGTTTGTCCATTACTATACTGGACCCGGACGGTCTTGTATTATTAGAATTAATTTTTTGTTTTTCCAAAATACCAAAATTTGTCGGAACCAGATTCTTTAAACGACCTGAAAACTTCTAGAAGCAACAAAATCTTTTATTTTGCTTGATTTATGAAATTAAATTTAGTTCTTAAAAAAATACTTATTTGAGAGAAAATGAAAACAAAACTAACAATTTATTATATTTTATAAAAATTTAATATCAATTTCCGAAACAATTAGGATTTCGAAAACATTGGGCAATTCGTGAAAATAACAATAATACCGGACCAGTTAAGATTTTATATTTACATTTTTATCTACAATCTGAAAAATAAATTTTGTAGAAATAATCTGATGGTTTTCATTGGGGGAAGTAGACTTATCCTCCTGATTCATCTTATCTGGTTTATTGTATTATACCTACGAAGTTCAGATCACATTTGAAAGGATCTCTATGTTAGGAAGCTTTATTGATTCTGAAATTAAATATTTTTTTTAAATGTTCGTCTGTTTCGATAGGTAACCAGGCAACTCCATTAGACATTTTTCAAGACTTATTTTCAGTCGCACTGAAAAAAAGGCTTGTGGAGACTCTAAAAATTGAACATATTTTCAGTCCGACTGAAAAAAGGTCTTGAAATAAGTCCAATGGAGTCGTGGGGTAATATAATTTCTGTTTTGAAATTATCACTATTAAAAACGTTATCCAATTTGAATGAGACTTATTTGAATTTTTAGAAGGATTGAAGAAAAATATCAATATTTTTTTATAATAGATAAAAATTTCTATTACCAACTTTAATATCTTTGTTGTTGGGAGGAATTTCAATCAGAAAAATGTTCTTCCTTTTTCTGAAAGAATATCTGATGTCCAGCTGAGACTATCAATGGCGAAGTTTTCAATTTTCCTTTTAGATATTTTCATCCATTTTGTCCGTTAAAAACCAGCTTTAAATTCAATTTCAGTTCAATTTAGCTTTTATAAGCTAGTCAAAATTGAAGTGTCGGATTATATAAAATTTCCAATTTAAAAAAAAACTTTCGTATACATTGTAGTATATCCATACTTACTAGTCTATGCATAGATTATATTGTATTATAAAAATATCAGAACCTGATGAGAGTTTTATATGTCTATGAAATAAGTTTAGCGTTTGAAATTGAATCAGCAATTTCAAATTGTTCAGGAGACACAAAAAACTGAATATCTACCAAACTATATGGAATTTTAGACCGCAAATTTTTTTGAAAGTACTAACCATTGGACTGCTTAATAACATACTGAAATAGTTTTCTTTACTGTAAGAGTGCCGAAAAAACTAACTGTTACAGTTTTCCGAGAGGAGCCCTTCTCGAAATTGATTGAAGAACATAAATGGTTTTAGTAATAAAATGGCATAATAAATAATGTTTATCATAAGACAGTCAGTTTATTAATCAAAAAACATCATTGTCACAATCATTGTACGAGTGTCCTCTTTGCGGAAAATAAAGGAAAACTTTAAACTTTCGACTGGCTGATTGTTTTTGTTTTGTCCAACTACGTTAATTCTTCAAAGACGTTTTCAAGTATATAATCATTTAAATATGATGCCACTTCATTTGGGTCCTTTGATGGTTTGACCTTCGTGGTGGGAGTAGAAAGTTGCTTTTCATATTATGCACATAAAATTCATAGACCCATAGTTGGCGGAAAAAAATACTTCCTAGACGGGCAGAACTGGCAGTGGGAGATTCTGTATATAGTCAAATTCCAAACACATGACAGTGCTTGAGATTTTTCAGTGATTTCTTTAATTTTAGAGTAAAATTTGGATGCCCTTAGGAACAAATAGTTAATTTCTTACTTATTTATTTTTTGGCATTTTGAGTACACGTCAATTTGTGGTCTCCCAAATGGCAAATTAAAATTGACTTTGAAATAGTTCACATAAGCAAGATGCCTTCAATTTATTTCGAAAAGGGCTCATCTCCAGAAAGACATTCATTTTTTTACACTTTTAAAAATAGAAATGAGTCCCTCTTGCTCATGGAACATGCGTCAATAAAAAAAACCCCAAAAAAGTACATTTTGAAAAAAAAACCGACATGAGCCCTTTTCGAAATTGGTGATTCAATTATATTTTACATAATTAAAGGTTGTGTTTCTTTTATTGGTAAACGAAAAATAGTTTTTGAAGGAATCGAACCTAACTGACCTCCTATCCAAACAAAATTCATCTAATCAAACACGTTACGCTGTTCATATTAATAACCAACGTAAATTTGACAAAAATTCATTAACAAATTTACTATAAACTTTGAAAATAGCACCAATTTCATTTCTACTTTATAAATATAGAATTTTAAAATAAATTTTCAATCACATTTTCATTGGAAAAAAGATTTCTTGCGAGGTAGGCCAGGTACAATAAATCATTATTACTTTATTCATTTGATAGAATAGAAATTATTTGTAGTGCGAAATTTTCATTTTATATTATTTAATATTTATTATTTAAAAAAAAAACAGAAGTCAAAATTAATTAATTATTATTCAATTTTGTTTAATTTGCACCCTCATTAAAATAAGTTGCCCAATGCCATCATGTGCCTTGCCACAGCGAAAAAATTACAATTTTGAGGACGACAAAGATAACAGCGAAGCGAAAGGAGGAGACAAGAAAAACATCATATATGGATGTTATCGTGCCGGGATTAAAACAAAAAATCCGTTTTTCAATTTTCTACGGGTTTATAGACCCGCGCAATGCGGATTGTCAGGAATCCAAATTGCTGTAAACGGTGCAAAGGTTTGGAACAGTATAGAAGAAAAGGAAAAATGTAGGTGCAGACAAGAAGCTTGGTGTGCAGCTCCGTATAAGACCTTATAAGGTTTTTGAAAACAATTCGTCGCCGAGGAGCATGAAATCTCAACGAGATAAAAATTAATTTAAATAAATAATATTGTCCTTTTTTTGTATATATTTCAATATATTTTTTTGCTCAATAAAATTTATAAAAAGTCTTCTTTTCTTTTTATTCAACTTTTTTTATTACAGAACCTCAAATGGGTTTTCTGTTGGATTTTCAGTCGGGATTGTTTTTAGATGCGGCTTCGTCTAGGCAGAATAGCATTCAGTATGGCCTTTTCAGAATCGGTTGTCTTTTAAAATATGTATCAAATTGTTTTAGAAAAATGAGAATTTAAAAAATGGATGCAATTTGCCTAGAATATTGACTTGCAGCTTCTTTGGGGTGGTTTTTGGTTGCGTACTTTCTCGAAACTAAAGGAAAAAACATAAATCTTTCAGACAAAACAAAGATTACTAAAAATTTCAATTTAAATATCAGAACCTGATGAAAAGTTTCATATGTCGATGAAATAATTTTAGTCTTTCAAATTGTGTTTTACAGAAAGTAATTTGATTTTTTCAGATGTAAAAAATCGACAAAGAAACTAAATTATGAATCTTTAACAAATGTTTAAAAATTGTACATCAAATCAATTATTAAATAGACAATAAATAATAGACAAATAATTCCAATAGATTATCGAATAATGGTATATAAAATTGCTTACAGATCTCGATTTCTGGTGAAGACGGCCTGATTTTTTCCATAAAAAACATGATGAAATAATAAATTTTGTTTTCAATGTAAACTTGATGTAATCACCGGAATTTTTGATTTTTCTTTAACGTTGAATCGAAATCATATTTTTAATATACATATAAAAAAAAGGAATGATTTTATTTACATACTTTTATTTAATTTCATTAATAAATTATGATACTAAATATTTTCTACCAAAAAATTGTGCTTTCTTTTCAAACATTTGCGATTTAATCGGTGTATTAATTTTATAAAATGGATTTAATGAATATTTAATATAAGTTTCATAAATTTCATTAAAGAAATTCTTAATTCCTTCGTCACAACGATTATCATGGACCATTATGAAACGCATTTGGCTAGCGGTCACAAATGCTGACACAAAATATTGATTGAATTTATCAATTGATTTTAATTGTGTATTACTTGTTTTCCATTTATGTTCATCAACTAAATCTAATGCAGCATGTGCAATAAATTGATTTAAATGCCTGTGGTCCTCTTTCTAAAAAGTAAAACAAACAAAAAGAAAAATATCCAAATTTAGTGATTTACAATATTCATATTTTATGTTTTTTGTATTTTTATATACCTTAACTTCTTTACTAGCATTTGTAAATTCTATTTCAAATATTGGATTATCATAATGTCCAACAATTGCAAAATAAAAACTGCTTGACATTTTTATTTTTAAGAAATTTTATAATTTTTATTACGGAACAGAAAAAACGACAACAGAAATTCTTTACAAATTTGACATTGACAGTTCGTTCTGACATTTATTAAAATCTAAAAATCATAGAGATATACAAGTGGAGATATCGTTTCAATAAGAATCTATGCAGTGGAAACTGTAAATTATTTATATTTTATCTAGCGCTTACAAACACAAGTCTTCCATGCTTAAGAATAATATATAATAATTAAATTTTCTCATCACATTTAATTTGATTTTTCTAAATATTATTAATGTTTTCTATTCACATCATACTAATGTTTAAATTTCTCCATGGTATTCTTCTTCTTACCTGGAAATTTTATAAAATCAACATATAGTAACTTAAAATCCGCCTATAGCCGATTTTTTGATGCCGTACCGTAGAAATGGGGCCGAAAAACTATCAAAACTTACATCATTTCAAAGTTTTTTCTTTATAACTTTGTTCCTTCTTCCTTCCAATTTGCAGGTAACCTAGACCCTGATAGCATAAGTCTATTCTGTAAATTTTGTTCAAATCGGTGTATTAGTTTTTGAAGCGCATCAAAAAAACTTTATAAAGAGGGTTATTTTCTCCTAGGATTATTTCTTTCTCATTTATCCTTGGACAGATTTGATTGAAATTTAACAAGATTTCGTCTATTTATATAGTTAACCTATGTAATTAATTTAAACAAAATTGATGTACAAATTTTCCAATTAAACCCGAAAAACCATAAACAAAAAAACGACAAAACTTTCTGGTCACCCTAGTTTTTCCTCTATAACTTTGCTCCCCCTGGATCGATTTTGCTCAAATGCAATACCAAACCAAGTTAAGGAATAGGCAACTCACATTGTAAATTTCATCAAAATCGGATACCGCGTTTTTGAGTTATCTTGTATACGGGCGGACGGACGGACGGACATGCATAAATCGATATAACTTTTGATTCCTGACACAACTATACGATTAAAACCTTTCTACGAAAATTATTTCGATGTGTTAAGAGGCGTCCAAACGCACAGTTTTTTACTCAGTTTTGCCTGCGCAAATCAAATTTGCGCATGCAAAACTGAGCGTCTGGACAAGTCACAGTTCGTTTGCGCAGGCAAAAGTGCGGCTTGTGCATTTGAGATCGTGTCTGAAAAATAACTATGATACGTGCATGCAAATCGTAGCGTGTGGACGAAAACTCATTATTTTACACAGTTTTCATGCAATTGCGAAAGGCGAAAGGTACGAAAATGTCTTCAAGAGACTTTTTAGAGGAGTTAAGCTTAAACTATTCATTATTAAAAGTTCTAAGCACAATATCTTGACATTAAGAAGTTTCAAAGAAAACTGTGTAAAAAAAAAATGGAAAAGACGGTATCGTGTGAACACAAAATTTGCGCAGGCTTTCCCGCAGAAAAACTGCGCAAACTACGACCGTGCAAAAAGACTGAGCTTTTGGACCGTAATTTACAAATGGAGTGACAAAACTAATACACCCTCTGGTGGTACCTACCATAGGGCATAACCAGAAAATTAAAAAACCTATTTTGGATTTTGGAATATTGTATTTATAACTCTAATAAGAAAACGAAACTACTTTCAAATTAGAAAATTGTATTTTGAAGAATTTTTTTACTTTGAAATTATAATTAAAAAATTACATAATTTTTTCTAAGCAACCTTTTTATTTGAAAAAAAAGCGCACTCTTTGATCAGGCAATGCCAAACAAAAATATATGTTGTTTCGTTTTTTTTCCTTGTGGTTGCGAATGGTTGATCTAACTTGCCGTTACTTATAACAATAATAATCAACAAAAAGTAAGAATTTTCAAATCTATTTTGCAGTTTAAAATCTATAAATTGTGTTATATTTTTGGTATATTGCTTTAGAAGTGAATGACAAAATCTTAAAAGAAGATTAAATAAGATATTTTGTGAAAGAATCCTTTGTGGCAAAAAAAAAAAAAAAAAAAAAAATGTCACATTTTCCAATAGAATATGGTCCATTAGAATTTGGGGAATCTGTGCTTACCGCAGAACTTAATTCAACATACCTACAAACAACAGAAAATCCTAACCAAAGAGCATCGGTAGCTAGTGAGTTCGTAAGTTTTGAGAAAATATTTCCATAAAACTATGAAATTTGACTGAAAACAATTTTGCATTTTTAAGACAAAAAATACTAGATATTTATGGTGTACGGATTATCTGGATGATATTATTTGGTACCTTAAAGAGATCGAGGTAAACCGAAAACGAGTAACATTTAAATCACCCCAAATTGATTGTCGACAAAATCTATTGCAATTGATTAAAAATGGAGCGAAAAAATATGGACTTAGCAGGACAACAGTACATTTAGGTAATTTAAAAAGACTGGATCTAACTCCTTTGGTTCGCCAAAATGGATCGGTATAACCAAAAAGTTGCTTAAGACTTTGACTTGAATTCTTTGTTCAAAAAAAAGAAAAAACATAGCAACTTAAGGGCGGCCTATGGCCGATTTTTTGATGCTCTTTGGTAGAAATGGGGCTCGTAATTAACAAATCTATCGTACAATGAATTTGTATAACCTTATTTTCTATTTTTCAGAATGGAACCTAATAGCATAAATATTTTCGGCAAATTTTCTTCAAATCAATTTTCTTCAATTGTTTTCAAAATACATAAAAACAAAAAAAAAAAAAACTTTATGAACAGCCTCTTTTGCTCTCTCTATTCTATTCTATTTCTTTCTTTAGACCGATTTTACTGAAATTTAACCTAGTATCCGTCTACTATTTATGTAGCCGACGAATGAAAATAATTTAAACAAAATTGCTTCAAAAATTTCTCAATTATATATCCGAAAAACGTTGAAAACAAGAAAACTTTCTAGTCACCATGGTTTTTGCTTTTCAACTTCGCTCCCACTTGTCCGATTTTGCTGAAATGCAAAGATCAAATCGAATTAATCAAATCACATTGTAAATTTCATCTAAATCGGATAATACGTTTTTGAATTATTTTCTATATTGACGGACATCCATAAATCAAAATAACTTTTGATTCTCTACAAATCTAGAGCATTGAAACCCTTCTCAGATTGATAATTTCTATGCCTTTCAAATGTAGCGAGAAAACGAATATATCCTCCGCCTAGTAAGTACCTGCCATAGGGGCGTAAAAAAAATGAGCTGGGTACGCCCTATTATGAAATACGATCGTAATCGTAATGTTAACTTAAGGCCTGTTGTTTTTATTGTTTTCCATTAACAACAAGACGCCTTACGTTAACGATACGATTACGATTGTATTCCTTAATAGGCCCCCCTGGAAATTATTCAAAATAATTTTTGTTTTTACAAGAATTAAAAGTTACTACTTCCCAAACATTTGAAGATAAATTCACGACTTTATAAAGATTTTCTATTGTCTCTATTTCATATTTCCAAGAATCTTTTGTCCAATTGGCAATCAAAGGATTTAATTAAATCAATTAATAAAGATTTCTATTATTTTCTTCTTGTACAGCTATTTACATTATAGATGCTTTTATGGACATGAACTATATTCCCGAATTAGAATTAAATTTATTGGCATTAGTTTGTCTTTGGTTAGCATCAAAAATTGAAGATCGCGAAGCAAAGGTACCAATACTTCGTGAATTAAATGCTTTGGTCAATAATCAATATAAATATATTGATTTTAAAAAGATGGAAGTCAATGTTTTAAAATTTTTCGATTGGTGTTTATTGTTTCCAACAGTTGCTTCATATTTAGAAATGCTAACATTCAAAATAATAACAATGGACGAATTTAATCAGATGAATGCAAATGAAAACAATCCAAATGGAGCTAATGAAACATTTGAACAAATCACAAATACTTCCAATAATATTTTATTAGATTTTACTGAAATTATTTTACATGGTAAATATTATTTATTAAAAAATATTATAATTAATACTCTTTTTTTTTTTTCTTCTTCCAAACAAAGAAATAATTAATTTCTTCATATTTCGTTAATTCTTTCTTTTTTTAGATCACCAATTGACCCATTATTCCCCATCAAAACTTGCTGCTGCTTGTGCAGCAACTGCCCGAAAAATATTAAATATTGAACCGATTTGGCCGGAACGTTTAAGTGATTTAACAAAATATAAGCAGGAAGATTTAAGTGAATATATTACAATTTTGATTTGGTTCCGTGAAACAGTTGCTTGTATAAATGAACCAATTTTATCATTCACAAACGATAATAATGATAAAACAACAGCGGACTCAGGATATTTAACAGATCTCAGTGAAATCAGTTCGGAAGATGAGCGGGAGGAGGAGGAGAAGGAGGAGGAGAAGAAGAAGGAGGAGGAGGAGAAGGAGGAGGATAAGAAGAAGGAGGAGAAGGAGGAGGAGAAGAAGAAGGAGGAGGAGGAGGAGGAGGAGAAGAAGAAGGAGGAGGAGAAGAAGGAGGAGAAGGAGGAGGAGGAGAAGAAGGAGGAGGAGGAGAAGAAGGAGGAGGAGAAGAAGGAGGAGGAGGAGAAGAAGAAGGGGGAGGAGGAGAAGAAGGAGGAGGAGGAGAAGAAGGAGGAGGAGGAGAAGAAGGAGGAGGAGGAGGAGAAGAAGACGAAGGGGGAGGAGAAGAAGGAGGAGGAGGAGAACGAGGACGAGATGATCCTGTCCAAACGAAGGAGGATGATTTAATTTTTGAGAAAAATCAGTTTGTGTACAAAAAATTATTTGTTTTGAAGTCATATACGTTATTTTTATTTATTTTTTTTCCCGTACTTAAAAGTACAAACATGTGAATGAGAATTATTGTGTTATATGTTCTTTTCTGTTTTTTTCTTATAAATTGTCTTTTCTTTTTAAAATTATCAAATTTCTAAATGAATAGGATTTAAAAATGTTTGACGAGAAATGTTATGTTAAGTTATGTTATTTCAATTTCAAAATGGCAGGTATATGCGATTATGTTGCCATCTATTGTAATAAAAGTTTCGCCTACTTAAAATTTGTTTTTTCAATACTGCTCCATCAGTCAGATTGATGGGGCCCCCATAGAGATAAAATTAATTGGAGATTTCGTTTAACTCGTTTTTTATACAAAATTATGCAGGAGAAATGGTCACTTTTTTTTATCTGGTCGCTCGTTTACACCAAAACGATTCAAGCCCAAGTTTTCAAAGTTTCCGGAGATAACGACTCGCCGGCTTAACACCAAATGCGATATAATAATTTAACTTGGAGGGGGGGAGGGGTTTCTTGTTTTTTTTCAGCATTTAAAAGTTGCATTGTTTTTATTTTTCATACATTAAAAGCCCAAGTTTTATATTCCCCGGCCCATGTCAGACAGAAAATTAATATCTCTACAAATACATCTCTTATATAGATGGAGAGCTAATCTTTCTGATCCATTTTCAGCCTGTTACTTTATTGTTGTGAATGGGGAAGGTTGGTGCGTGTTAAATTTTGGTTCCAAATAAAATTTTTTACCAAAAAAAAACAAGTGAACCCCACTTAAAAAAAAAATAGTCCCCTTCATAATTTTAGAGCAAAAAAAGAAAAACGAAAGGAAATTACTTAACCGGTTTTTCTAGAAGGTCGGAAAGTTGCACATTTTTTTTTCTTTCTAGTTTTAGAAATCTAAAAATTTTTATTCATTTCAATTTCAAGAATTCGATCAAGAAAATAACAATGTCGGTTGGAAAAGTTTTTGTTTATGGTGGACGAGGTGCTCTTGGGGCTGCTTGTGTCTCACATTTCAAAACAAACAATTGGGTAAGTTTGAAAATACTTATTATAAGAATTTTCTATTATTTCCAATGCTTTTTTGTTTTCTTGTGAAAAACCAATCTTTATACAAAACCAAAAAAAAGTGGGTCGGAAGTATCGATTTGACTGCCAACGATGAAGCTGATGTTAATATTGTGGTGCCCCGTGATGTATCCTGGGTGGAACAAGAAACTGATGTAGTAACAAAAGTCGGCGAAGCACTTAACGGTGAAAAATTGGATGCTATAATTTGTGTTGCTGGTGGTTGGGCAGGAGGAAATGCTTCAAAAGGTATTTTCCTAAAACGGGAGAAAAATAATAGATGAAACATTAAAACTGCGTTCTTTTCAGATTTAGCTAAAAATGCTGATATGATGTGGAAACAAAGTGTTTGGACATCAGCAATTTCAGCTTCAGTTGGTGCAAAATATTTAAAAAGTGGAGGAATTTTAGCTCTAACTGGTGCTAAACCAGCTTTAAAAGGAACACCCGGAATGATTGGTATTCAATTTTTTGTCCTTTCGTTTTTTTTTTTTTGAATATATTTATATGTTTTTCTATTGTTTTTTTTTTTTTTTGTATATTAGGTTATGGTATGGCTAAAGCAGCTGTCCATCAATTAACAAAATCATTGGCTGGTGAAAATTCTGGTCTACCAAATGATTCGCTTGTTGTTGCGATTTTACCAATAACTCTTGATACACCAATGAATCGTAAATGGATGCCAGATGGTGATTTTGGATCATGGACACCGCTCAGTTTTGTTGCAGAGTATAAAAATTTACAATTATTTTTTTTTTCTAGTTCGTTTATAATCTTTTAATTTCCGACAATTTCTTTTTATCATAGATTATTTATGAAATGGACAAAAGGTCAAGAAAGGCCATCGAATGGTTCACTTTTACAATTAGTCACCAAAAATTCGACAACAACATTAGTTGAGGCTGAATAATAATTAAAATGAAGTAAGAAAAAAACATGACAATAAAATTCATTCCATTTTAGACATGAAAAATGATTTTCTTCACAATGAAAATTGAACAAAAATAAAAGAAAAAAGCAGGAGATTATGAAAATTTATCATTTTTTTTTTATATATATATAAATAAAACCCTTGGTGGGCTTTTTTTTTTTAAATAACCAAAAAAAGTCCAAAAAGGTATAAATATATTTGTTTGTTAAAGCATAAATTGTGAAGGTTGTGTTCTTTTTTATTTGTAACACTTTGAAGGCCCACTTTTTTTTCTCTGAATCACAAGAATTTATTTCTCCTTGGCACAGTTTTGTTTTTATTAATGGAATTATTACACAGCATACGATTCCACCACCTTTTTCAGCACGTGAGCTATTCTGTTTATTGTTTTTCAATTCATTTTAGAATTTCTTGAAATTTTTTTTTAGGTCCAGTTCCTTTTCTTAGTTTTAAAACATTAAAATGTACTGTTTTAGAAAGTGGCCGGCATTTTCCGACAGTCGCAGTATCACCAGCCTCGATATCTCTGAAACAGGGCGACAAATGGACATTCATATTCCTGTGTCTCTTCTCAAAATCAACTGTATTTTCTAACATAGTGAAGATAATCTCTGCGGATAACAATTGTCTTCTGCATTTTCAATTTTTGTACTACTCCATTTAAAATACGGCCACGTATTCTTAGATTTCCTGTGAATGGACATTTTTTATCAATGTAAATCCCATCAATTGCCTCACGAGGTGTTTTGAATCCAAGTCCAATATCTCTTTGGCGACGAAGACTTTTCTTTTTGGATAAGCCTAGTTTGGCTTTCCTATTTAGATTAACTCCAAATTGTTTTTGAAAAGCTTTTTCGTTCTGATCAGCCATGTTGAGAGAAAAACATATAAAATAATCGTGGTTTTTCTTCTCTCAATCGGATTCTCTTAGATACTCCACTATTTGCAGTAGAATTTTTCTATATAATTTATCCTCCGATTGCATTACATGATTCTACTCCGTTTAAGCCAAGTTTTCTGAAGTCAGCGATCTTTACCATTGGATTTTGTGAAAGAATTCTGAAGTGGAATCATCGTAACTCGATTTAATCCGAATCGTATTGAAAAAAGTATAGAAATTTCGATACGATTTAGTCTCCAATCGAATTACACAATTTCATTCCAGTACAAAGTAAGATTAAAATATATAAATAACTAAAACTCGGCCTATAGTCGATATTTTGATGTCCTATGGAAAAATTGGAACAGAAAAACACTCAAAATTAATAATGCATAATTTTGTTTCTTATTTTTCAAATTACTTCTAATTCGTAGATAGCCTAGGGACCCTAATAGCATAAATTTATTCTGAAAATTTTATTCAAATCGATATATTAGTTTTTAAAATACATAAAAAAAAAACAGACTTTTTTTCTACTACGACTTTGGTTTTCCTCATTCTCCTTGAACCAATTTTATTCAAATTTAGCAAAATATCGTCTTTTTAATGTAGTCAATAATATGGAAATATACCAAATTTCTAGTTGAATCTGAAAAACCATAGAAAAAAAACGACAAAACTTTGTGATCACTCTCGTTTTTGGTTAATGGCTTCACTTCCCCTCGATCGATTTTTCTGAATAACCCAACTCATTGTAAATTTCACCAAAATCGAATAACACGTTTTTGAGTTATCTTCTACACAAACGGATGGACTGATGGATTGATTCGGTACACATCTATACCCTTGAAATCTTTCTACAATGATTATTTCTATGCCGTTCGAAATGTAGTGACAAAATTAATATAGCATCTGATTGAACTTCTATCATAGGGTATAAAACCGCAGGTTAAGAAGTGTTTGCGAATGTTTGCAGATCCGTTCGTTCGAAGCAGAGAACATTTTTTTCTTTTTTTGAATGTCATCATTTTTGAAAATCACCCAAGTCACATAGGACAATCGAAATTTGAATCCACGTATAAATGGGTACAGCAGACTGAAATATCGGGTTTAAATCGTAGTTGAGAGTCGACCAAAAAAACGTCTCAGATTCAAATAAAATACAGAGCCCATATTTGGTTTCTCGATTCGATGTTGTGAAATACCAAATTTCTATTATCTCAACAAAGACTTTAAAGGCTGTCCAATCCGCACCCCAAGGCATGTATCAATGCGGCGCTCTCGTGCTAAAACTGCCAAGTGACAAACAACAGAAACAGGACCAGAACAGAAAGCTCTTTCGTTCTGTAGTCAATTCTCTTTCTGTTTGTGTTGTTCGCTCAGCTACACTGTTCTGTTGTTTGTCACCTGGTGGCTTATGTGAAGAATGAAACATACTAAGTGTAAAATTAGAACGAACATGTTGGATAAACACCTTGTTGGACACCCTTGCTTTAAAGACTTTTTGTCTTTTGAGAAACCTAATATGAGCTCAGTTTCGATTTAGTTTAGATTCTCAATGTATGAGATGGTAGTAACGTTCGGCCTTCCAGAATTTCATTGCTGTAAATAATATGAGATGAGGCCGAGAAAATATTTCGGCGTTTAATTAAGCTTTCTCATGTCGGCGGCCGACACGATGAAAATAAGATTTCTTTGTAATTTTTAAATAGTTTTATTTAAACATAAAGAAATTATTTCTTCAAAAAAAAAAAAGTTACTTTAACTAAATTTTAGAGGAGCGCTACTTTTAAATAATTTTCATTTTCATTTTGTTTTTTGTTTTTTAATAATTAAAACAATTACAAAGTAATTAATATATTCATTTTACAAATTAGTTTTATTCGTATTTTTTTTTAACTTTTCTTTCAATTTTCTTCAATAATTTGAGTGAGTTTCCGTGATTTAGATTGATTTTTAAAACTTTCAATTTTTTGGCAGTTTTTACTATTTCGGAAAATTTCAAAAATTCATATGTAAAAAATAGAAACAAAAAAGAAATCTTTTTATCTTATTTTAAATAAAATTTTTGTCTATTATTTTCCCCCAATTCACACTTTTTGAGTAAATATTAGTTTATATGATGTTCCTTGTTGCCTTTTTTAAGGTGTTTTTTTTTTATGTTTGTTTTTTGTTAACATAAATATTTTTTGTTTTTCTTTCTTTAAACAAGCTCCAAACGTTTCATTTCTTTGAATAATTCTTTTCCCATTTGTGCTGGACTTCTTGTTACAATAACACCAGCTTTTTCAAGAGCTTTAATTTTATCCGGTGCACCACCTTTACCACCCGAAATGATAGCACCAGCATGACCCATACGACGTCCTGGCGGTGCTGTTAATCCAGCAATAAATGATACAACTGGTTTTGCTTTAATCCCCTACAAAAAAAAAAAACCATATATTTTCCATTTGCAAAAATATCGATAATATTTTAAAAATCAAAAATAAATACTTGATTATGTTCTATTAAATAGTCGGAAGCTTTCTCTTCAGCAACACCACCAATTTCACCAATTAAGATAATACCTTTTGTAGCTGGATCTTTTAAGAAGACTTCCAAACAATCAATAAAATCTGTACCGTTAAATGGATCACCACCAATTCCTACACAAAGTGTTTGACCAAGCCCCACCTTGAAATTTTCTTATGTTTAAAAATGTTTTTTTTTTTAAGTCAATTTTTATAAAATGTTTTTTTTTACTTCAGTTGTTTGATTCACTGCTTCATATGTTAATGTACCGGAACGTGATACAACACCAACATTACCACGTTTATGAATATGTCCGGGCATAATTCCAATTTTACACTACACAGAAGAAAGAAAAAAAAGAAAACAATTAAATGAATTTGAAATTAAATACGCTTTTTATAATTTAGAAATGAAAACATCTGTGAAACAGATTGAACTTAAGAAATCCTAAATACAAAAATTCATATTCTTATTCAATTGCAATTTCGACACCATTTTTAGGCATACATTTTTTCGATTTCAATTCATTTGCAGTATTTCCTTTTCCTTTTAAAATCTAAATAAGATTGTTTTTTAATCAAATATTTTTTGTCTTTAAAACGTCTTAAGTATGTTGTCTCATCGGTGTTATCAATTCATACTCTTACAAACAAACAAAACTCTGCTGATAAGAATTATTTTATATTTTGGCCTTTACTCTCTTTATCATATTTTTTCTTGTAAATTCTTTTTTTTTTATTTTATAAATTTTCATTGGCTTAAAATAATATTTTATTAGATTTAAACCAAAAAAAAGAAAAAAAAAAAATACCTGTTCGGGAGCAATGATTCCTGGACAATTGGGTCCAACTAATCTGGATTTATCTTGTGTTAAAAGTGCATGTTTCACACGAACCATATCATGTTGTGGTACACCTTCAGTAATGCATACAATTAATGGAATTTCTGCTTCGATTGCTTCTAAAATCGCTTTAGCAGCACCAGGTGGTGGGACATAGAGAACCGTTGCATCACAATTTGTCTTTTCTTTTGCTTCACGTACCTAAAAAAGAAACAAAAAAGATCTATTATAAAAAAAAAAAAACGTGTAATTGAAAACTTTTGATGACTTTACTGAAGCAAAAACTGGTAATCCCAAATGTGTACTTCCACCTTTTTTTGGTGAAACACCACCAACTAATCTAGTTCCATATTCAATTGCTTGCTGACTATGAAATGTGCCTTGTTTACCGGTAAAACCCTGGCAAATAACTTTCGTTTCAGATGTTAAACCTAAATTTTTACGGGTTTTATTATATGTTGAATTAAAACGAACACCGCTAAGAACTCCATCTAAAATGAAATAAATTTTAAATTTGATATTTTTCAAATCAAATATATTCCAAAATAAACAAAAAAAAAAAAAAAAAAAATGTATTTTAATTAAAAAATTTGTATGAAACTTGAGGACCAAAGTTCGTCCATTCAAAATCTGAAGTTCAAGTTGGAAGAACTGTCAAAATTTTCCTCAAAAGTTTTCTCAAAACAGAATAAAAAAAAAATTAAAAAATTTCAGATTATATAATTTCATTTTTTTTTCTAACCTTTAACACGGCTTAAAATTCTTGCTGATGCTGCCATTTTAATAATTGACTAATTTAATTTTTCAATATGTTTTTTAATAACGGAAAAAATTTTTCTAAATAATTTTTTTCAACCCGTTTTAGAAAAAAAATTTAGATTCTTTTCGTTCAACGAAAAACGACGAACCAATAAAAAAAAACCTCACTCGAACTGTACTGAACTGCTCTATGAAGTTGGCTGTAGATTAGAGATGAATACGTGATATTGTTGTACTAGATTTTTGGATACACCACCTTTTTCAAATAAAGCGCCCCATAGAAGACCAAAATTGTTTTCAACCTGGTTGTCAACCTGGTTGTCAGGTTTTGCCACAGACGAAACGAAATATTGACAACCAAGATGCCAACATGACTTTCGAGGTATTGTCATCGGCTTTGGATGCTTATTTTTGACAATAAATTCACAGCGCACAATTCAATTTACAACTGATGTTGACAGCCATGTTGTCAACTTCTCTACAGATGATGCAACATGATCGCAACGTCAGACTCCGCTGTTTTCCAAATTTTTCCAAAACATCCAACATTTAAATACCAACCACCAACATACCCACAGACGTCCTACATCGACACCAACATGGCAAGTTGAGGACCAGGTTGACAACAATGTTGGTCGTTTATGGGGCCCTTAAGAATAAACTAATTCCAATTATGAAAAAATATTTATTTGCAGTTTTAATTCAGAACAAGTTATCAGACTTTAAAAACTATAGAAATGCATTACATGGAGATTTCATTAGCCACGTTTCTATACAAAACTATACAAGGGAAATACATGAAATTAAGATTTCCCATATTTTTTTGGATAAATGGGTCATCCGTGCCCCATTTTAAGTATGAAGTAAATCGTGATTATTTCAAACGAGGTTTCCTTTTAAATACAATTTACTTTTGGCACATACCACACGACTCCATTGGACCTATTTCAAGACATATTTTCAGTCGGACTGAAAGTCTAATGGAGACTCTAAAATTTGGACTTTTTTGTCAGTCCAACTGAAAATATGTCTTGAAATAAGTCCAATGGAGTCGTGGGGTTATATTTTTGAAGTGAAACACTTCTATGGGGGCGAAAATGATGTCACGATTTTCTGTGACGAAACATTACATTACAAAAAATCTTATTATATGAACGTCCTAGATGATTACAATGTTCGCCAATATTGTGGAGGTTATAATGAGGCTTATTTCTGTCAAAACGCATTTGTAGCTACGGATGAACAACGAACCCACGGAAGCCACTATAAACTCAGGAACTAATCTCGATGCAGTCTTCACGAGATATCTAGAGAAGTTTCAATCAAAAATATCCTATTTCAGTTACCACAAACCCATTGTATCTTTACATGAGCCGCCGATAATAAAAGCTATTGGAAGGAAGTTCTCAGAGCCGCCCTCAGACTAAACTAATATTATTTTCTAGAGTACGTGCGTGGGTGGGAGTTAAGAAAGACAGCATGCTTTTTTTTGATTTATTTATGTTATCTTTAATCCCTTATATATATTTTTCGGCATATAGGCGATTTTTTGATGCCTCATGTTAGAAATGGGACAGAAAAACTGTCAAAACTAACATTATTTCAAGGTTTTTTCTTCATAATTTTGTTCGCTCTTTTCAAATTTTTCTAATTTGCAGGTAACCCAGACCCGGATAGCATAAATCTATTCTGCAAATGTTATTCAAATCGGTGTATTAGTTTCTAAAGTACACAAAAAAAATTATATAAAGAGGGTTATTTTCTCCTAGGATTATTTCTTTCTCCACGATCCTTGGACCGATTTGACTGAAATCTAAAATGGTATCGTGTATTTGTGTAGTTACCCTATATAATTAATTTAAACAAAATTGATTCACAAATTTTTCAATTAAATCCTAAAAACCATAAACAAAAAAACGATAAAACTTTCTGGTCACCCTGGTTTTTCCCTTATAACTTCACTTCCCCTGGTCGATTTTACTGAAATTCAATACCAAACCAAGTAACCAAGCAACTCACATTTCATCAAAATCGGATAATACGTTTTTGAGTTATCTTGTATACGGACGGATGGAGGGACATGCATAAATCGATACAACTTTTGATTCCCCACACAACCATACCCTAAAAACCTTTCTTCGACGATTATTTCGATGGATTACAAACCGAGTGACAAAACTAATATACCCTCTGATAGCATCTACCATAGGGCATAACAATAGTACTAAAAGACGTGAAATAGACTCCAGGAATTAGCAGAAATGGAAATTGGAAGGATATGTATTTTTAAATATTTAATAAAAAGAAAACTCAATAATAAATAAAATTACAATTACAATCATTTATTAAAATAAAATCGTTTTACAAGTTCAGAATTAGATTAGAGATGATTCAAACTGCGATTTTCAAAGATTGCTCTTTCAAAAGAACTGTGATTTTTATGTGTTCTTTTTCAATTTTCAAAATTGCTCCTCTCCTAATCACAGATATATTTTATTGTGGAGCAATAAACAGATACTGGATCTTTTCGAACATCTGTGACACAATTATTGGCACCATCCTCTTATTGTTCATATTATGCAATTATTTATTAATTACATATTTAGGTTTACAAGGATGTGTCCTTATATGCCTTTGGAGAGTGACTCTTTGTGCAAATGAACGATTGCATTGGTCATATTTGAATAATTTCTCTCTGGTATGTAACTTTACATTATTTCAAAAATTATAAATGTTCGAAACAATCATTTCACATTGATGGCATTTAAATGGTTTCTCTCCGATATGTGCCCAGTTGTCAAATTGAAGATTACACTTGTAAGCTTCAACTACACAAACAGACACAGACGGGAGAGAAACCATTTAAATGCGACTAATGCGATAGTTCATTTAGATAGTTATAATTTTAAATCACATGTAAGGATACTTTCCAGAGAGAAACCATTCAAATACGACCAATGCAATAGTTCATTTGCACAAAGAGGCACTCTTCAAAGGCATATAAAGACACATACTGGTAAATCCAAATGCATATTTCATATAAATTGCATTAACCATTTATAAATTTCAAAATTCTGCACAAATTATGTTCGGCAATTAGTCCGCCGATAAAACTCAATTTATCTTCGGGGCGTCAAAAAAAAAAAAAAAAAATGTCCTTCGAATGATTTTTTATATATTCACCAATACAAATCGCCATTTTGATGGAATTTGACTAAAATATATATTTTATTCAGAAATTATGAAATTTCTACATTTCTTAAAAATTTTACTTACAATTTACGAACGACTGCATTAAATATGACGAAAAAAAAATAATTATCGATTTTTTAAAAATCCGAACTGGAAAAACTCGTTTATTATATAAAATATATTTCATGCTTTTTTCCTCGTGGCGAACATTAGATTCAAAATTATTGATGAATTTCATGTCCGCCACGAGATTTTATTTTAATGTTCTGCTCCGAAGACCACGTTTCCAGACGGAATTTCTGCACAAAAAAGAGTGATGCGAGCTCCTCACTTGAAGAAAATTTCTAATTGTTGCTTACTTCATTTACTACATTATCGACTTGAAGTATTCTTCAATTCATAAATTATGAATTTATAATCCTGAATACACAATGGAGGTAGCGTACGTAAGGCAGCATAAAAAATTTGAAATATGTTTATGAAAATCCTTTGGGTATTCACAATGAATATTATTTTTTTAACTAGTTGAAGTAGTCAACGCAGAAAGTTGTTCAACTTTTAATTTTATACACAACTGAGGTAAGGAAAATAATCTCAAAAATCAGTTTGTTTTGATGTTACAGTTCTTAAAAACATGGATGAAGTCAGTGTCAATTCGATTTTAAAGTAACTGATGAAATACCGAATATAAAAGGGATAGTATTATTGAATTAATGGAGTTCCAATTATTAGGGCACAGACACATTTCTATGCTTCAGAGGTTTTCGCAGTCTTGACTTCTTATTCCATTGTAATCAATAAAGATAACCTATTTTTCGATATTGACAACGTAATGGCGAGAACCATATAATATCAATCTATTATGTATATAAAAAAAAGTTTTCTCCGCAAGTGAAAGAATTATTTGTATGCATACTTTTAGGCGAATTTATTTAAGGAAATAATTTTACAAATGAATGATTGTTATTTATACACTCCCTGCTCGCTTCGCTCACCAGCGCGGAGCCCCCTAATAAAATAAATAAGAATTTTTCTTGCATCATGTTTTGGCTTCATTTTCTTTACGGCACATTTGAACGTACTTTTTTTTAAACAATTGTAACAATTACTAATTATTATAAACATTTTGAACAGATTCTGAATTACTTAGTTTCTGATAAAATTACAAGTACAAATAATAGAGTCAAGTATAAGAAAAGACAAAAACAAAACTGAACAAATTCTAGCTAACGCTACGTCAAATTCGTTCAACCGATTATAATGTGCATAAGCAAGAAAAAGCATTTGACAGTACATTGTCAAAGAATTCTGGAGTATAATCTTATAATTTGATTGACATGAAATCGAATCCATAAATTCATTTGCATTCCTATTTTTCTTTCGAGACGATTTGGGTCAAGTCGAAAAAAACGATTCCGCTCCTGGTTGCTGTTTTTGGTAATTTAAAAGTGATTTTAAAAAAGTGAGAATCGTTTGGAAAACTTATTTTCATAAAAAACCAAATTGTCAAATCATATTTCATAAAAAAAAATATTTTGCAATTCAACAGTCAAATTGATTCGTATTGTTTTAACATAACGAAAGTACGCCTCTGCACGTTATAATTGCAGCATACGATTCATGCTTGGCTCTTCTATTATAATTCAGCCTTAATAGTTACCATTTTATAATCGAAGCGTCGTGTATTTTATACTTTAATGGCGTCATGATTAAATTAATATTATTATTTATTACTAGGAGCTCCGCGGTCCAGGCGCCCTTTTCTATTAATAAACATTTAAATTTAGATATCGATCTGAGATCAAAAACCAAAATTTTTGCTTTTCATAATATAATTTTATTATATCGCCGATAGATGGCTGCCATTTCGTTGGCTTCATTGAAGAAAATTATCTCTAGAGTGATTGAAGAAAATATTTTAAAATAAAACATAAAAAACTGAATGTGATGCCAAAAACTTTATTAAGAACCGAACGAGCAATCGTTTCCATTTATTTTTTTGAAGATTATGTCATTCAAATGTTGGCTACAGCTACGCTTTTCGGTGGTCCATTGTATGGATCCAATTATGAATCACTTTTTCGAGCATTACGCCTGGAATCTAACCAATAGTCCGAGTAATGTATGCTTCCAAGACATCATTCGTAGCTGGTTTATCTACCTATACTTTAGACTTCACGTAACCCCAAAGAAAATAATCCAGAGGTGTGATATCACACGATCTAGGCGGGCAATTCACCGGTCCAAAACGTGAAATCGGCTGCACGCCAAAATGATTTCTTAATATGTCCATTGTTTCGCACGCTCTATGACTAGTAGCGCCGTTTTGTTGCAACCAGGTATCAAGTCCATCACAAATGGGAAAGAATTATTCAAAGAAATGAATATAAAAACTTGACCAATTCCATTAATAGTTGGCAGATTTTCATGAAGTTTGAAATGTATATACGAGATAGGCTAATATAAATGATAGAAAATCGTCCTTAACTCACTCAGTAGACATATTCATGCCCTATGGTAGGTACTACCAGAGAGTATATTAGTTTTGTCATTACATTTGTAACACATTGAAATAATCATCGTAGAAAGGTGTCAAGGGGAATCAAAAGTTGTATCGATTTTGGCGTGTCTGCCCGTCGGACTATATACAAGATAACTCAAAAACGCATTATCCAATTTTGATGAAATTTACAATATGAGTTAGTTATTTCTTAACTTGGTTTGGTATTGCATTTCAGTAAAATCGACGGAGGAGGAGCGAAGTTATTAACCAAAAACCAGAAGGTTTTGTCGTTTTTTTAATGGTTTTCCGGATTTAATTTCAAAATTTGTAGAGCAATTTTATTGAAATTATTTACATTGGTTGACTACATAAATAAACGATACTAAGTTAAATTTCAGTAAAATCGGTCCAATGATAATTGAGAAAGAAATAGTCGTAAGGGAAAATAAGTGTGTTCATAAAGTTGTTTTGATGTATTTTAAAAACTTATATACCGATTTCAATAAAATTTCCAAAACGTGTTTATACTATTAGGCCCCAGCCTAGGCTGTGAATTTGAGCAAATTTGAAAAAGACGAAACGAAGTTATGGAGAAAAAACCTCGAAATATTAGTAGTTTTAGTTCTTCTTTCTCAGAGTTATTCCATTGAACAATAGATTTGTTAACTACAAGTTCCATGTCTACCGTAAGGGCATCAAGCCGATCTTCAGTTAATATATGTTTTTCAATTGAAGTAAATTCATCAATCCTTATTTAAAGCGAGCAAAATCCGCGGACGGGTACCAGCTACTCATAAATATAAATCGAATTAAAAAAAGGCAAAATTTTGTTCAAAAGAAAATAGATTTCATTCTAGTTTTGTTTTTTATTTTTCTAAATGTAAAAGAATTTTGATAATTTTCCAAAAAAACCTAAAATAAAATTACCAAAAATTAAGTTTTAAAATCAATCGAAACTCAAATTACTCGAGAAAACACAGAAAACTCGTGAAAAACAATTAATTTCTAATTTTTAATTTTATTTTCGTTAATATTCTAAAAATTATTATTAAAATAAAAAGAAAAAACCCGAAATTTAATTACAAATTCCTTGCAAAAAAAGAAAAACAAACAATTTCAAATTGTTTTCTAAAAATTGAGAAACATTTTAGAACAAAATCCCTTAAAAAATATTTCAAACTATTTAAATAAAAAACTTCTTTTTTGTACTTCAAGTATTTTTGTTCCTTATTTAGATTAAATCGGGCGCTGAAGCTGAACCGAATTCATCTTTATTATTAGATAGACGAACAGTTTGTTCGTTTCGATTAAAAAGTCTTTTATAAATAACAACTTTTCGACCAGTTCTTGGAGTTGAAAACTAAACCATAAATATTTAATTTAATTCAACGATAATGAAAATATTCCACAACACAAACCTCAGCATGATCTGTTTCATAAATTGATGTGTATCCTTGTAGAAACATTGGAATTTTTTTTATTAACGTATCAAACATAATCAAATGTGTTGGTAGCGCTTCCCACGGATGATATGGTAAATGTGTTTTTAACCAATACTCTGGATTCTTATAGAATTCATCAGCTTCATCAATATAATTGATTTTATCATCGAAATTTGGTTCACATGTTAAAAATCTCATCGTTATATTTTTATGAATATGACTAGGAGAACAGAAATGTTGGTTAAAACAATATAATCTTCATTCCTGTGATTTACCTGTAATATGGTGTTGAATGACACGGCATTAAGAACATAAAATTTGGTGGAATTTTATGATAATCATCATAATAATCATTAGCAATTTTTGCTAATTCCGGCATAACTGTTATTGTACCTTTTTGATGGATCATACTTAGATACCATGTTGGTATAATATTTCCAACTAATAAAACTGCTGCTACAAACCATAAAATTAATCTGTAGAGAAAAAAAAATGAATGAATAGATTTGGAAATTGTAGATAAGAGTTTCCTCCCAAAAAAAAAAAATAGAAAAAAAATGTATACCGTGATGCTTTATGACTGTATCTTGCTAAGAAATCCGTACAAATATAAAGACACATCGGTAAAAGTATTAAAACAAAACGGAATTCTTTATGTGGTAAACAACTTAATATGATTAACGTAAATAAAATACTAATAAGTAAACATTTACGTGTTGAATAAATGTCTGGATAACGTATTGTTTGAATAATACCACCAAAAAATGGTAATGTTGTTATTCCTAAAATAGTTGGTAAACCAGATGTGAAATACCAATGCCTAAAAGAAGAAAAACAAAGTTCATACATATTTAAATTGATCCTAAATGTAAAAATTACCATGGATGTGTTCCATAAAAACTTCCGATTCCATGAAATACATTGTATTTAAGGAATTCATAAGGTGTTATTATAAATCTACCATAAATTAGACTATCGATAGCAGTACAAATTCCTGCTATTACTAATCTAAAAAAAAAAAGAATAGAAATCTAATGTTTTCTTGTTTAATAAAATATCCAATAAAAAAACAAACCCAATTACTAAATAACGTTTCAAAAACAATTCAGATATTGAATATTTTGATGTACTTAAATGATGTAGACATAATGGTAACCAAGTTATTGCTGCTGTTGGTCTAATAAAACAACATAATCCGGTAATCCATAAATATGTTGTACTCTCTGAAATATAAAAATGTGTATTTTTTCAAGAAATATTTTAAATTTTCACATATTATGTTTCTTTACCAGAATTCCATGGGAAATAGCTTAATGCAATCGTTGTCAGTGAAGTCTCTAAAGTGTTCGCAAGTGTCCGGGAACCAGTATAAAACCAAAAATAAGAAATTGTTGTTAAAAATATTGACCATTTCTTTTTCCCAGTCCAAATATATAATCGATAATCTGAATATGCTGAAATTAATGATTGAAGAATCTTTGGTAGAATTACCTTTAAAAGAAAAAAAAGGAAAAAGAAAACAAATTTGTACAAAATTTCTTTCCAAAAACCAAAAAAAAGAATACAAAATATTTTTTACCACAAATTCAACAGAATCGTATTTTAGTAATTCTAAGATTTTATACAATCCAGCAATTAATATCGGATGAATATAACTTCGGATTCCTTTTTGCCATTCCCATGTTAAGTGACCATATCTGGGAAAAAGAAAAAAAAAGAAATTATAGATAAGAATTTTTTCTTTTCCATTTTTTTTTTTTTTGGGCGCGAGTTTATATTTGTATTTGTTTATTTTGTTTAATTACCCGAAAACTAATTTATGGGCGACTTCTAAACTTTGCCAATATTCGTCGGGAACATACCAGGTTTGAACTATGAACACTGAGATAACTCGTACAGTCAGAAAAATGAAGAAAACTAAAATTGGATTCATTTTTTTTCTTTCCTCTTTCCTTTTTTTTTGGATTGCCAAAAATTTTTCTTCTTCTTATTCAACAATAAATCATTAAATATTCGATCAAAAACTTTCCACTCGTTTTTTCTTGCTATATTAACATATTAAATGAGATTACTTCTGTTATTATTTATTAGAAAAATGAAAAAAATTGAAATCATAACCTCTTTTTTCCACAACAAAAAAAAAAAAAAAAACTCTTTTGATACGAAAATAAAAATAAACCCAACTGATGACGCAACACTAAAGTGAATGAGATAGAAAATTTCCTACTATTTCATAATCTAAATTCGAATTCTTATAATAATAATGTTCATCAATAGATGGCAGAACAAATGACAAAAACAAAAAACTAGTTATCTGTTTAAATTTAAAAAAAAATTTAAATATTTTATTATTTTAGTTTGAAAAAAAATTCAAGAAGTCATTATTTTCTTTTTTTTTTAACTACATATTGAAAAAAAAAATAAGAAAACTTCAAATTTAATTAGAAAAAAAGAAAATATAAACAATTTTAGGACCGCAGGACTTATTTTCAGTCGGCATAAACAAATTCTTGATTCCACAGGCCTTATTTGAAGATTTATTTTCAGTTGGTAAGAAAAGAAAAAAAATTTGTGAAACCACACCACACGACTTATTTCAAGACTTATTTTCAGTCGGACTGAAAAAAACTCTAATGGAGATTCTAAAATTTGGACTTTTTTGTTAGTCCGACTGAAAATATTTCTTGAAATAAGTCCAATGGAGTCGTGGGGTCACAAAATTGAACATTTTTTTAACGGACATAAATTTTTCATTTAAAAAATTTCTAATTTCTGAAAAAAAAAACGTAATTTAACATTTTTAGATTTACAGCAAAAACAAAATGAATACAATTTTATTGTAATTCATTTAAAATAAAGTTCATTTCAAAATTCTAACCATTAAGTTTAAAAGAAAAAGAATTTTATGATTTGTAGTTCTCATTTTCATTCAATTTTTGGCATTCGCAAAATTAAAAATCAATTTCGAAATAAGTCCTACAGAATGGCCCTGTTTGTTTTTTTTATTCAAATTTCTTAACAGTGTATAATTTCGATCTGCCATCGCATAAAAACATAACCTAAAAATCGTAATACGTTAAAAAAAAACAAAAACAAAAACAGAAACAACACTGCTATCTCTTTTCTTCTTTCAAATATTAAATTGAAAATGAAAGACCACTGTTCAAATATTTAGCGGTTATATTATTATCGTTAAAAAAAAAAACGGATAACATCGCATTTATGGGCTTCTCTTCACGTTTCCTTTACCCTCTGCCGTTTAAATTCGCTACCACCAAAACTGATCGTATCGTATCCGTTGCACTCGTTGCCGTTGCTCTGTGCTTTTCGCATTTGAAAATTTCGAATTCTCATTCGTTGAAGTGATTTTGATCGACGTTGAAATAGAATTTTGGTGTGTGATCGTTGTCCGTCGCGGTTTTTTTTTTTTCTATTTGTGATTTTTTTTTCTCTTATTCAAAAAAAGAAGCTGGTTTTTGTATTCTTTTTTTAAAATTAATTAATTAATACTTATTTTGTGTTTTATTTGTGCAAAAAAAAAGAAATAAGAATGAAAAATAATTGATATAAACGTGCAAAGAAAAAAAAAAAACAAATTCTGTTTGTTCCAAGAAGAAAAAAGAAAAGTTCGTTTTTTTGGGAGTGAATCTTTTTTTTTTATTGTTTAAAAATGTTTTCGTTTTGTGAAAATTATGAACAATTGATTTATTATGAATTTAAAATTTCCCGAAAAGAAGTTTTCTTATATTTAATGTGATTTTTTAGAAAAGAAAAAAATAGTAGCAAAAAAAAAACGCAAATCAAAACTAGCGTGGAAAAATTTTGTTTTTTTTTATTCCAATTTCAACGAATTTTTTTAAAATTTGAAATTTTAATAATGTGCTCGTTTTTTTTTTATTCCTTTTCTTTTCAAATAATCTAAAAAAGAAATAACTAACGACAAAATTTAAGTGTTTTTTGTTTTTTTTTAAATGAAAGAAATTACTAAAAACAAAATTTTATTGTTTGATTAAAACTTGAAGTTACCCGCCGCCGCCTCATTCCGTCCTGGAAACTGGTTTTCTATTTTTTTTTTTGTTTTTTTGTGTTCCAACGGTCGTCGCAAGTGGATTATTTTCTTCAATTTTTTTTCGTTTATTCTTAAAAAAAGGAAAGAACCAGCATCAAAATGGAGACAATTGAAGAACAATTCAGATCAGAAGGTAATTTTTCTTTCGGTGTTTTTTTTTTATTTGCGAGGGAAAATGAGTAAGAAACTTGGGACATTTTATTCCTTCTTGAAAAATTCAAAAAATTTTGACGTAACAAGGAATTTTTCTTTTTTTTTATGTCTTTTTTTCTGATATTTATTTTTAATATCAAGGCGAAAAAAATGATTTTCAAGAAAATGTGGAAAAAGAAAATTCGAGGAATTTCTTGTGTTTTATGAACTGTAAAAGTAATTGTGTATTTTTTCTCGTGAAAATAAAAGCAATAAAGATTTTCCGATTTGATATCAAAGAACAAAAACAAAAAAGGAAGAAAAATCTCTTCTTTTTTTTTTTTTTTTTTTTTTTTTTCCTCTAACGTTCGTTTTTATTCAAATTGTCAAAAGTGACGTTTCGAAATTGACAACTATTATGCGCGCATTCGCAATTTAATCAACAATAAAAAAAACTAAAAAAACTAAACGTCGTTAAACGAGATTATTCGTTAATTTAATGTTTTAATTTCATTCAAAAAATTTTACGTTAGAAATATTTATTTCCTATTTTCAAAATTTACTTCCAAAATTTTTGGGTGAAAAACAAGGAAACCACAAAAAAAAAAAAAAAAAAATGGGGAGTTGCCGAAATTAATTAATCTTATTTTGGGATAATATATTACTAATTGCATAAATTTTTATGAGTTATTTATTTACATAAAAGTATTAAAAATATTTTTTGGCCGGAAGAATTTCATGAAGACACATTTTTATGATGGCTCTTTTTTTTTTTACCTGAATTTTTTCTTGCTTATCGTTTTTACCTTTTTCTTTTTTTCTTTTTTTTTTTGTTCCCTTCGTTTTGTTTGAGATTTCTATTCCCTTCTTAATAACACCCGAAATCCCTCAGGAATTTCTCGTTTTTCGAAATTTTTATATACAAAACTTGTTGTTTTTTCCAGTTACGTGCATTTTCTTTTGTTCCGTTGCGCATACTCAAATCGCTCATCAGTCCCAGCTTTCCATTCTCTGTCGTTTTTCGTATATTGTTGCAATAAAAATGCATTTTTTTTTGTCTTTTTGTTTTTGTTGCCGTGTTTCACAGGTCAAATTCCCTTGAAAATAATCAATGGAAGAAGATCGCACACACGCTATTCAATTTTTATTTTTTTTTTATTTTTTTTTTATTGGTTTTGAAGTTTTATACCAGTGGCGGAACAAAAGGGGTTAGGTACATATTTATGTTTTGTACAGATTAACCTTCTTTTATTTTGGAATTTAATCATCGAGCCATTTTCTTGTGTTCATCAGCAAGGCCATGTTGTATTGACTGAAATAAATGGTAATCAGAAAGCGAAATGTCTGGTGAATACAGCGGGTGCAATGGCATTTCCCAGCCAAGCATTTCCAACGTTTTCTGAACTGATTTAGCAACATGTCGTCTAGGCGGTATCATGCTCTGCAATATCACTTTACCGTTTCTACGAGCCCATTCTGTTCGCTTTTCCTTGCAAAGTGCGATTCATTTTGATCAGAAACAGTCATTTCTGGTCGTTACAGATAATAACGATCAGAAATGACTATTTCACCCGTTTTCGAAAGTTCATGGTAGACAACATCCCCTATGGTCCCACAACATGCCTTCTTTTCATGCATTTTTGAATCGTCTAAATCGAAATTCACGAGTTGAAATTGATGAAGAATCTTCACCATAAGCTCGTTCCATCCATCCATGAGCTTCAGTTGCATTTTCCTTTAAGTTAAACTAAAAAAGTAAAACTTCCCGTGAATGCATTTACCCTCCCATTTTCAATTGAATAAAAAACACTGTTGTTTACACTTGAATGTCAAATGACTTAATGATTAATTTAGCTTATCGAAAGCTCTTTCAAACACAATAGCCGTCATTTAAAAAAATGTAAGGACTTATGAAATTCGTTTAAGTCATATGAGAACAACTAATTTTGACCTCTACACCACTGGCACAGAAAATTTTGTTTACCTTTTTTCATGTTTTTATTATATACCATGCCTGTTTTCCTCTCTTTTTGTTTTTGTTTTTTTTTCTTCTTACATCCTGTCAGCCACGGTACAGTATCACAGCTTGCAAGCCGGTTCAACTTGGTCATGATTTTTGAAGCTGAAAATTTTGGGAAATTTAGAGGGTGTTTCAAAAGTTTATTATTCTAAATTATGATTATTTTAATTTTTTTTATTTTTTTTTTTTTTTGAATCTTATTTGATTTACAAATGTGATTACTCGAGCGTGCACCTTTCAGATAAAATCACCTGAAAAATATTTTATTATTTTTTTTTTTCCAGATGAACATAAAATTTTTAAAGGAAAATATTTCTTCAAAATGGGTGGAATTTTTTATTTATCTTAAATATTTTTTTCAAAATATATTAAAACTCAAAAGTATTATTTCATGTTGAAATTTGGTAGGTTTGATCGAAAAAGGGTCTCTTTATAGTTTAATGGTATTTTCCGGTTTTTGGAACATTTTTAGAAATATATCCAATCGGACGTTGAGCTTCCGTGTAATACAAAAATCCATTAATTCAGCACGTTTTATGCGCATACTAAACCGGAACGATTGAACTCTAGGAGTGACTGAAACTATGATGATTTTTTAAAGAACAGGAACAAATTATTACTGTTATTTAAGAAGAACAGTGATTTTTTGATATCAATATTTTTTCTTGATCAACTGTTTTCCTAACAGTGTTCCAATCTCCAGTCATTCCAATGAAGAGTTGTCTATTTGTTGCTTTCATCGAAAGTTTTTCGTTTCCATTTTTAATCTCAAAATATGAAATTAGTATTAAATTAATTACCTTTCATTAAAAGTTAGAAAAAACGATTGGTCTTCACTTGTTCCATAATTTTCTTCATTCTAATGATTTTGCTATAACTTAGGCCAGTTAGCCATCAGATATTTTTATTGCGGAACAGTGGAACAGATACGGTTCTTTTTTAATACCTTTGATAATCTGTAGTAATGGGCTGTAAGGCTTATTTACAGGGTTTTCTCGGCACATCTCTATAATCATTAAAATTATTAAAAATAAAAGGTTAGTCGAAAGGACTCAGAAATCAGTTCTATCGTTTTGTATGCATATTGTACAAATCTTTCCTTTTAACAAAATATTTTCATAATCAGAGAATAGTGGATGCCAATTTTTTTTGTTTTTTTTTTTTAAAAGAAAACTTGATTAGTAAATTCTTTGGCTGGATCTGAGGCGCCATCAAGCCTCTCCAATAGTCTGTAACAGTTTTAATGTGAAGAAACTCATTTCATATAATTTTCTCAATTTCCTAAAAATATTAGTAAAGAAATGAAATTTCAAAATAAAATAGATTTTTTTTTCTTGGTTTGCCAAATTTCTAAGCTAAAAAAAATTTAAAAGAAAATAAAAACAAAATATGTTTATCCCCTTTTATTAGATCGAAAGAAATCAATTTTGGTTTTATAATAAAATTATTTTGTCAATAAATTTCCGGAAATTGAAATTTTGATATTTTTTCCTTATTTTTTGTGTTAAATTTGAAAGAAAAAAAAAACCGAGATTTCTTCTTGCATTGCAATTTGTTCTTAAACAAAAAAAAAAATAGAATTAACTTGATTTGTCGCTTCGTAAAAATGTCAGGGAAAACCCAATTAATAATAATTCAACTTATGCATATTTTGTTGTTACTTTCTCTATAATTTATCTCCTAGAAAATCTATTCAATAATTTTGTTGTTGATCAATTGTGGCTGTGCTCTGACTCGTGAATACGGACTCCTTGGACATGAAACAATTTGAACCAACACAACTGTTGCTATCTGAATTAGAATAGATATATTATTACCAAAGATATTAATGAAGAGAAGATGTGGAAAGTTGAAAAAAGTTTTTATTTAACATAAATAATTTACATTAGGACTTATGGCAAGAGCTATAAGCTCCTTAAAGTTCCCTCCATAACTTGTAATGTAGTTTACATATCTTTACTCATTTATATCTTTGTTATTACCACCGAAAAGTTGTATTCTTTTTATCATATAACATGTTTTTTTTCACACGTTCTCTCTTGATCTGGTCTCATTAAGTGAAATCTTATTGTTGCGAGACCCTGGAGTTTATTTGTTTGATCTTGCTTACCCGCGTAAAATGATGATTCACATGTCATAACCGAAAAAAGCATATAAATTTCAGGCAATTTTTCTTTCTAATTTTGCTCTAAAAGTAAATTTAAGCTTCAAATTTGTTAAAAAAAAAAAAACCAATTTATATTAATAAATTTCATAGTTTTGTGTGTGCTTTTTGTTGAATTACATAAGATCCATTTGCCATTGATATAAATATATTACTTAGTTGCCGGTTAAACGAGGTCGTTTCGGTCAGTTTCATTTTTTTATTCAGAAAAATTGAAAAATAAAACTAAAAACACAAAAACTTCCCCCCAAAAAAAAGAATAAAGTTGTTGAAATTAATCCAAAAGGTGTGGTTTTTGTGGAGGCTTGTTTTTTTTCGACTTTATTTAAAGAACGTTGTTGTCCAGTAATTTTGAAATTTAATCACAAAATTGAACCTCCAGACTTTGAACTCCTCTTCATGAATTGTCTATCAATATATTTTTTCGGGTAAAATTTAAATGTTTTTTTTTAACATGCCACAGGGTGTCTCTAGTCTAAATGTTTGTTTTAATGAAAACATTAAATAGTTTTTAAATTGTAATTAATAATTTAAAAAAAAGTACATAACCCTCGATTAACAGGAGTTTACTTGAACAGTAACTTTTAAAAGTAATCTCGAATTTTTTCAAGATAGTAACTTAATAAATTTTTGGCTTTTTTTAAAGTGTAAAAGCCCATACTCACGACGCTAAATCTAGCGTCCGTTTTTCTACGACAAACTAGCTTCAAAGAAAAGTTTGTTATAAGTTTCTGCGTACACACGATCAAACTTTTTTCATCAGAATTCTTTGTTTATATACAAATTGTTTATGTGAAAAAAAATATACGTCACAACAATTATTATTATTCAAAGAAATAATATAAAAAAATACTAAAGAAACTCCAATGATTATTTCTTATTAAAATTTCATTGAATTTGTTGATAAAAAACGGATTTGATGAGATTTTTGCATACTCACGATTCGTATTGATTGACACATTATTTGTATCCAATAGGTTTTTTGTAATTCCATTATGCCAGCATTTTCTTAAAGTCGTGAACTTAAGTTTTCTATACACACGATCAAATCATACGTTAACGATGGCTTGTTCATTCCAAAGACGGATGCTAGATTTGATCGTGAGTATGGGCTTTTAAATGTCAGTTACATTTACCTGTTTTGAACCTATTATTGTGTTTGTTCAATAAAGTAACTGAGTAAATTCAAAAGGTAAAAGAAATTTTTACCTTTAATCAATGTTGTCTCAATATATTCAGGTCTGAATAGAGACGCGAGAAATGGAATATCAAATTGATATCTAAACTTTGGCACTTTACAATTAATTCGGCTAAGGATTGCAGAGGTTGGAATATTTTGGTTTTTGTGTCGTGTGGTTTTAGTTTTAAACGAATTGAGTCGTCTTGGATCTTTTTTATGTCTTTTGTGTGTGTGTAGCCTAGCCTAATGGAAAATGCATACATTTGATATTGATAATAATAATGGTTTCTATTTTTCTACAAACCAATTTTGAGTCTTGATCTTCCCAAGTTTCCTTCCGGTACTTAGTTTGTTCTATTTTTAATTACTATTGGTATCTTCCGACCTGTCTGTTTCTATACTTTCTTTTATTGATCTTTTTTGGTGTTTATTTTAACATAACTCGTCTTTTGTAGCGTGTTTTTTCTGTTTTTGTATTTTTAATTGAAATTTAATACAATTTAATGATAAAAAAATATCCTTCCAACATCAAATTAATTGTTAATAATTTCATATGCAATAAAATAAAATTTTGAATAGTTATGAATTTCTAGCACGGATCGTTAAAATATTTCCGGTTATTTATAACAGGAATTAGCTTAAGGTTTTCTAATCCTATAATCATAAAAACAAAATATTTATTTTATGATCGTTTTCTGTTTAAAATTATTTAAACGGTATTTTACATATACACCCATACCTAACTTTACGGCCTAGATACCTTCCGGAAAAGTTGGCCGTAAAGGGAAAAGGCGTATAACGAATCAATTTTTTTTTTGTACCAGCGCTGAGAAATTGAAACTAAACAGAAGATCCCTAAGAGTATGTACAGCAGGCCGTATAAGGAATCATTGGAGGCCATAAATCGAAAAAGTGCCATAATTAAAAAAGGCTGTTATAGCGAAGTACCGTATAAAGAGCGGCCGTATTGCGTATAGGAATGGGTGTACCAACCATGTATTATTCGAACTCAAATTTAGAATATCAGGCCAAAAAAAAAGAGGTATTACTTATTCTATGATCAGATTGTTTGTTAATCACCCTGTACTATTATTTCTTATTCTTTTTTGCGTTCAAGGAAGCGCATGTTTTCCTTTAAATTTTATAATGTTTTGACAATATTAATTCTATAAATTTGGCATGGTAATTAAAAATCTTAATTTATATGGGCCTGTAAAAATGTTTTTTCTCTTCTTCTTCTTTGTCATTGTTTTTAAGCCATTTATGAGTCAACCAAATTTTACAATAATTGTCATAATAAAATTTTACCACGTTTTTAAACTATATTTAAAGAGTATTTTATTTTGATCTTTATTTATGATTTCTTAAGCTCGTCTAACAAATACCAAATTCTATTTTAAATAGATACAAACTCACTTCTATGTGTATAAATTATTTTCGAACAGAATTTGCATAGAGAATTGCCTGAAGTAGTCATCATTGTTGGTCGTTTTTTCGTTTTTTTTTTTTCATTTTGAACTTGTAACATCATAAAATCTTAAAAAAAAAAATAGACAAAAAAATAAAGCCAAAATCTTTTTCACGATATGCGCACCACCAACAAACATCAGCTAAAATTTATTATTCAAATCTCAGAATAGTCCTTAAGAAAAATCCCTTAAAACCCAAATTCTTGGATTTACCTTAAGATTAATGGCAACATCTTATTTTTTTTTTTTTTTCATCTCTTCTCTTCGGTTTTGGTAAATTTTCACCCATTTGTGTGTACAAAATTGGAAGAAGACGACGACGACACCACAAGTATATAGAGTAGTGTGTTAGCTCTATGTACCAGCGTCGTCTAAGTCACTTTTTTCTTCCTCCCCATTCAAACCTATCAGAAGAGATACGAAAGGTGAATCTATATAAAAATAGAATTGTTTACGGGATATATGGTGGTGAGAGTTACAGACTTTACCAGAATAACAAAATATATATTTTCTAAAGATAAGACGGAAAAAAGGGGTTTCATGTTTTATAGGCTGCAGTTATTTTGATATTTTTTGATAGACATTTTAAGATTTCGGTTGTATATTTTGTTTCAGGAATTAGAGGCGGTTTTGTTTTAGATTTTAATCCGATTATTTTGTACTTAATATCAAAAAAAGAAAAAAAAAAAATAATAATAATAAAAATGTCAAATAATTATTAATCATAAATTTTCCTTTTGTTTTTAAATTGTACTAAAATTTTAAATATTTAATTGCAATTTAATAGGAAATGGAAAATTTGTTACGAAGAAGATTTATTTATTTTCATTTTCTTAAAATAATATTTTTTTTTTCATTTAAATCATGAGTTTTTCTTCATCAAGAAAAAAAAATCAACCTAAATAATTTTCCACTTTTTTATGCTTTCCTAAAGAATAAGTTTAGTGAATAAATTTTATGAAATCAAATTTAAAAACACGTTCTTTTTATGAACACATAAACGTGACGAGATTTATTACATCTTTTTAATTCATACTCTTTAAAGTAACTTAAAAGATGTACGAAAAAATTATTTCTTATGTCCTGTAATATGGACATGAAATTCTAAATTCTGTAATATTAAAACAATTCAAAAGGATCCACAAAGAAAATGTAGAGAGAGATTTGAGTCAACTAATAAAATGATCATCTCTTAAAATCATGACCATCAGAACTGATTTATGATACACTGTGTAGTGAGAGAGGGTGGATCCTTAAATCAAGTTGATGAAAATTTTATAAGTGCTTTTGAAAGCAAAGACTTTAGATGAATTCTCAAATCAGCAAGGAAAGATGATGAATGAATAATATGGAATAATAAGAAAATTACAATCGACTGGAAAATATTAAATGAATGAACACACCACACTATAAAGGTCCAAGCAGAATGATGGGGCCATAACGGATTCACGATGCATTCAAATTTTAAATATATACGTTTTCAATTAGACTTACCACAGCAGAACGCGACAGATTCACGACGGAGTATTTTTAATACAATCTGAAAATCGAAAACCGTGAATCCGTCGTGGATCCGTCATTCTATTTCTCGCATAACATGATCTAAATCACTGAAAAGATAAATATGAGTGGTAGAATGAAACCACCAGGAAAGAGGTGACGCTGGATAATAGGATATTATATTACATTTGACGAACTACTCGATGACTTGGTATTGGAACCCAGAAGAATTGAATGGAGTGATATTATAAAGATGAGGCGAATTAAATTTGGATTTTTCTTTTTTATAAATTTAATTTAAAAATATATTCAATATAAGAAAGTTCTGTTTTTTTGTTTTTTTTGTCATATATCAGACATTTTTGATATAAAACCAAAAAAAAAAATAAAATAAATTTAATCCATTAATTTTGTGAACTAGGAAATATTTCAAAATTTATATATTTTTATAGTAACTATAATCCCCCCAAAAAAAAAATGTATTCTAAATATTTCGTGTGTCGTTAAATAAAAATGGGTTTTAGATTATTTAAATTAAACTACCGGATAAAGGTGATGACACCCACTTAACGATTTCTTGACTGTGTTAATTCACAAATAGATTTATTTTCTGACTCTAAAATGATTTTATTGTATATGTATTATGAAGTCATAGGTGTCGAAAATCACCCAATTGTGAAATTGTTGAAGAAATAAAAATGATTGTAAAATTTTTTGAATAAAAGGAGATCTTTAATTGGCGAAAAGCAGTACATTGAAGTCGAAAAAATCGGGTAAAAATATTTTTCTTTCCCCTATCGAATATACGTACATAGATCATGGAAAACGGCATTTGAATATCTTTCTTATTGTAACAATATTCGTGACTCCATCCTATTATATAGGCTAGTTCAATAAGGGCAGAGATATCATGAATTTTTGATTTCATGTTAAAGCACATTCTATGCCATTATGTATGGAATTCGTTTGCAAAAGTCCAGTCGTTGAACCCAATTTTCGACCAGTTTTTCGCATAAATCGGCCGATATTGCAGCAATTTCGCATTCAATATTTTCTCTGAGCTCTTCTAACGTCGCCGCCTTATTGGTGACTTCATGTAACCCCAAAGAAAATAGTCGAGAGGCGTCAAATCACATGAACGAGGCGGCCAATTCACGGGTCCATATCTGGAAATAACACACTCACCAAACTTACTTTTCAATAAATCGATTGTAACGTTCGCTGTGTGGCAAGTGGCATCGTCCTGTTGAAACCACATATTATCCAAGTCGATATCACGCAATTCATTCCAAAAGTAATCAGTTAGCATGGTTCGATAGCGATTTCCATTAACTGTAACGTGGCGGTTTTCAGCATCAACGAAAAAATATGGCCCAATGACACCTCCAGCATATAATCCACACCACACAGTTATTTTTTAGGGATGCAATGGTGTCTCTTGAAGAATGTGTTGGCTGCGGCCTGCCCAATAACGCATATCGTCCATAAATTGGTCGTAATGCTCTTAAAGTTGCGGCGACCGACTCAGAATTTCGGTAACAAATTTTAATAATTTGTAAACGTTGTTCAAGTGCGTATTGCTCCATGATGAAATGGCAAATATTCACGGGCATAAATGTCAAAAGAACAAAAAAGTTATTGCGTGGCTCGCCGTCCCTATTGGAAAGCATTTGTAGTGTCCCATTTGTACTACCCTATATAATATAGTTTTGAAGATATAAGATTTTCGAAGAAATAATTTTATATCAAACCAATTTTTTTCTCTTCAATTTCTAGCATTAATTGCAAATATTTTTAAGACAAGTTGCGTAAGCTAACTCCCTCGCTCCCAGCATTTTATCACAACTATAATTCATTTAGGCGTCAGATAAAACAATATAACGTAATTTAGTTTAATACCGCCAGAATTGTTAGAATAGATATTTTTTTCAGCTTACAATCAAAAGATATCTGTATTTATTTGTGATAAAATTAAATTTAAAGTATTTTTTTTATTCTTTATTTTATTTTTTAACAATAACAAAACTATCTGCCTAACCTAGTTTCTTTACGTTCAGAATTTAGCGATTATATTTTTTTTGACTAATCTTATTATTATAAGACTTACAATCATAAAGCATATAGTAGCTGAAAATTGGGGCTATAGGTGATTTTTTGATGACTTATGGCAGAAATGGGACAGAAAAACAATCAAAACTAATAATATTTCAAAGTTTTTTTTACTGCATAAGTTTGTTTCTTCCTTTTCGAATTTGCTCTAATTGCCAGATAACCAACCTACAACCTAATAGCATAAATCTATTGTGTGAAATTTTATTCAAATTGGTATTTAAAAGTTTTATGAACAATTTTCACCTATGACTATTTCTTTCTTCACTATCCTTGGAATTTCTGGTTTTTGATTAATAACTTCATTTCTTCTTCGGTCGATTTTGCTGAAATGCAATACCAAAGGAATAATCAACTCACATTTTGAATTTCATTAAAATCGGTCAACGCGTTTTTGAGTTATCTTGTACACGAACGAACGGACGGATTTGTATAAATCGATATAACATTTGATTCTCCACACATCTATTATAGCCTTGAAATTCTTCTCCAATGATTATTTCTAAGCGTGGCAAATGTAGTTACAAAACTAAAATCTCCTCTAGTAATACACCTATCCATAGGGCATAAAAATGTTTTTAATTCACTGTGCTGGTCGTGTGGGCCCTTCAAATTTGCACGTCTATGTTTAACTGTTTGAAAAAATATCCCTTTAATAGGCCTAAGTTCTGTTTCCTTGTTTTTATCATCATTCAAATTGATAAAAACCAATTATTCTCATTGTTCTTTATTGGATAATAAGGGGTCATAAATTAGGAACAGAGTCACACATTATTTTTTCTCCTAAATTAAACTTTCTTTTATTTGTCGCGATTTTTTTTTCTTTTTGTTTAAAGCCATTTCCAAGTATTGGAAATTGTAATGTGAAGAACAATTTTGATTATCGCACGTTTAATGTCAATGAAACCATTATCAAAAGTCAAGGCAATTTGGAAATACAAGAAATGGTAATTAATTGTATTTCTTTTTTTTTTTCGTTTTTGGCAATCATATTGTATTCATATTGATTTTGTAGATTTAAAAAGGAAAAAATAAAAATCAATCAGATTTTAAGTTAATCTTGAACTTGAAAGCGTTTTTTTCTTTTTTTTTTTTTTCGGTTTTTGTATATACAATATTATTTGTGATATCTTTTAGTTATTTTGGATGATGTAGAATTTGCGTTTTGGAATTAATCTGAATGCAGACAAAATTCTACGAATAAATTTCCTTCGAACAAGAATTTGTTTGGTGTTTCTGTATAGGGAAAAATCTGAATTTCTCATTAATGATTTTGTCAAACAGAATGAATCCTTAAAAATGGAGAGAAAAAAAAATGAGTATCAAAAGTAAGGAATTTCATGGAATCTTTAATCAAATTCAATATGGGTATTCATGTTTCGCTGTATGTCTTGTATCGTAGTAAAATTTCCTAAAGTGTAGAAAATGTTCACTGCGCCAGAGATACAAAAAAATACAATTTTACTACGATGCAAGAGCTCTTACTACGATGCGTGAATAGCCATGATATTATTAATGTTTTGTGCATGAAAACGCGTAAATATAAATCGCGTAGATGATGGAGTGAGTGAAAGCAGAACTCCCGAATACAATAGAGGAGGTATTCACTTTTCGTTGTAAAAAGATATGTGTTGCTAATGAAATTTCAATTCTTGACCTTTCAACATCGAATATATGTACGCAATATGCACTAGGGTGTATAATAATTTCTCAGCCTCGACAAGAGAACGCGCTGCTAACAGGTCAATTTCATTTTGTCTTATGTTGGAACAGCCTTCATATGAACACGTGTCAAGTTTCACGTCGATAAGTCAATTCGGTCTTTGTTTAGAAGCTATTTGAAGTTGACGTGTCATTGAATTTTTTTTAACATGGAAAAAATTTAATATCGTGCAGTGATTGAATTCGTTGTTTTGGATGATTTACCACCTACAGAAATTTATCCAAAATTGTTAGAAGTATACAAGGATGCATCACCTTCACTTTCCACTGGGAAAAATGGGCTGCCCTTTTAAAATCTGGTCGTACAAGCCTCGAAGATGATCCACTCGAAGGTTGTCCAAAAAGTGTATCAACCACAGAAAACATAGACATCTCACATAGATAGATCAGTACATCACATCTTATCTGAAGTTTTAGGTTTCAAAAAGCTTTGTGCAAAATGGGTGCCGCATTCGCTAACAATGGAACAAAAACACCTTCGAATGCGACTTTCTCAACAACATGTGGACCGTTTTAAAAAGGATAAAATGGATTTCGTACGTCGATTTATCACTATGGATGAGACTTTGGTCGACCGTTATGATCCTGGGTCGTGACAAGAAGCTAGAAGATGTCATAGCAGCTGTAGGAGGCGTATTTTGAAGGCCTACCAGATTTTCATTTCAGGGATGGAATCCTGAAATTGGAGAATCGTTGGAACAAGTGTATTGAAGTTCAGGGAAATTATACTGAATAATAAAATATATTTCATTTACAAAAACAATACTTTTCTTGTCGAGGCTGAGAAATTATTGTACACCCTAGTATATGTATTAGCGTAGTTGGAGAACACCTCTCTGCTGTACACCAGATTTAATAAACTTTTCAACCGCGTTAAATTAAATTCGCGTAAATGGAGAACACATGAATAGACGGATTATAATTTTTTTTCTTTATAATACATTTTTTTTATTAAATGGATTTTTTTTTAAAGTACATGTATCAAAATTATTGTGGCGCCTTTAAAATTGCGTATTTATATTAAATTTTGTTATTGTTTAATATATACATATTTTTTTTCTTCAATAATTCTATTTCTAAGAAATTTATAATTTCCTATAAAGAAAAAAAATATGGATATAAAATTAGTGATGAATATGATAAAAGAAATATCCTCATACACCCACATTTCTAAACACACTGTTGTGATGATACACTTGTCATGTAAAACACACGTAAAATGTCATCGTGCGACTTGTCAACATTACTGCTTATAGTACCTATCACAAAGAAAAAGGAATAAAAAAAATTATATATATATATATATATAAACTTCCGCTCAACCAAAGAAAGAAAAAGAAAAGAAAAACAATTTCGGTTTATATTCAGGAAAATTTTTTTATTGGAAAAAAACAGATTTTCTTTTTTTTTTTTCATCTTTTTCCTCTTAAGAAAAACACTCATCGTCATTTTATTGCTACCTAAATCTAAAGTCAAGTTTAGACATTCAGAAATTTTGTTTAAATTAAAATATGGGGAATTCAAAATTGACTTGACTTAAAACTAAATCTGTGTTTTTCTTTTTTTTTTTAGCTTTATCAGATTGAAACATTAAACTTGAAATTGATTTCAAATCATTTCTCAAATTGACAGACGGATTCCAAACAAAATTTTATTTCCTAGATTAAGTTTCGCCTCTGTTCATATTCGAATTTAAATTTTAAAGTCGACCTGAAGTCGATCTGGGTTTACCATATATGCAAATTTCAAGTCGATCAGAAAAATGTTTCTGATCGGATCGACTCAAGTCGAATTCAGTACGATCCGCGTTTATATGCACGGTTTTTGTGTTGAAGTCAACTTCTTCAAGTAGATTATGTAAACGAAGTAATATAGCAAGGCTGTAAATCGTATTTGTTGAGTGGATATTGAACTGATTATCATCAACTAAAGTTATTTATTACCATTTATTTAAAAATTTAAAATACATGAAGCTGTTTGCACGTACTTAAATTGCATGCTAAAAAAAAGCAATGAAAATCACTTAGAATGCCTTGGAGTCCACAAAATTATGAAATCGAAGATATATGTATTAGTTTGTTTCCTTGCTTTAAAATCGAAAAGTGTAGTTTTTCAGCATTCGCACTCAAGTTTTGAGTATATATAATATCCTTGTGTGGCTTTGAGATTAAAGGCGCTATAGTGTTGTCTAGATAGACTCAAATTTTTTAAACTAAAATAATTTAGAAGGGACAAAATGATTGATTTTCTGTGATAAGGATTATTTTGCTTCAAGCGTAGGTACTTTTTTTGGAGAAGTATTTTTTTTTTTTTTATTATTTATTTTTGTAGTTAAAGCATATTCAAGCATTCCGTCAGCTGTATCAAAGATTGTTGTATTTTAAATTCTAAAGTTTTACAATTAACAATTATTAACCTTATAAAAAATCTATTAAAATGAAAAATTAAAGAAGTCTAAACATGCCTTAAGAACATATACCAAAATAATCATCAATATTCAAGGGAATGACATTTTCCATATTGTTTATCAAAAATGTATTCAAGCAAAATATATTCGTCATTAAAAAATTTCTTTCAGAGAATTTTCTTTTTTCATATTTAAATATCATAAAATATTCAATTTTTTTTTTTCATTTTCCATTTCTCGATAGGGTCGGTCAAGTAGGAGTCATTCAGTGTTCTTAAACGAAACCCAAATGCATTTATTTATTATAAAATATTTCAAGTAATTGGAATTAGGCGGTTCTTTTTTTTTCCTTTTCTTGAAACATTTCAATTAGTATTTATTTCTTAATGCATCCAATTTCATTAAAATGTCAACAATTTCTTCCAAACAATAACAATTTCTTTATATAATTTATAAAGAATATTTAATTGTAAATGAAAAGACAAGACACAAACAACCTCCATAATTCTTGTTAAAAGATCATTTTTAAATTTTTAATAATTCCAATGTATTTAAAATAGTAGCTTCTTGAGATTATTCAAATCTATTCCAAAGTAAAAAAAAAAACTTATTAATATGTAAGTTCTTCGTATGTCTCTTATATCCAAGTGTTTGTTTTGTATAAAATTTGGTCAGCAGCACCGTCATATAATTTCGGTTCTCATTCATGAATTTTTCAAGTGCGTGGTTTAAAGCTAACACAAATTATGAGCACCGCTAAGAAGAATACATTTTTTTTTTATAGAATTTCGAAACAAAACTCACTTTTATTTTTTTGTTTTATTAAAATAATAATAATATGTATTTCTGAAAGTTTTTTTGTATTTTGTAGAAAATCTATTTTTATTTTATAAAAATTTTTGCTATTAATAAAATTTATTATTTCTTCTAAAGTTCTTCTGAAAGTGAAGAAATTTAGTGTGGAGCTTTAAACAAGCTTTTTTTTTATTTTCTTAATATAATCCTCATGTCAACACACTTCTTTTTTTTTGCTTCTTTTTCCAACAAATAATATGAATTTTATTTTTTTCCATTTTGTACTTCAATGATTCCGATGATCACGGAAAAGATGATTTTTCTTATTATTTTTATTGCCTTGGAAAAAGCATATGGTCGGATAGAGTTCATCTTTTTGGTATATAAGTAATATTTTCTTTTAAGTATAGCGAAATTTTGTTTAGGCGGGTGTAATGGCGATGGTGATGATGATGATGGTGTGTTGTTTGACGCATTTTCTTCATATGATATGATATGACAACTTGGCAACAAGTTTTTCTTACATAGAAAAATTTATATGTATGATGTTTTTCCTGTTGATTTAAAATGATTATCTTTTTATTTTTCACCTCCCAATCCAATGTGTTTATAGATTTATTTGTATCTATCGATTATTATAATTCAATTGATTTTTGCATTGCCTGAGAGAGAGATTTTGTTTTTTTTTTTTTTTTTTTTGTAAGGATTTCTATATGAAATCATATTATGCCATTTTTATTGAAAGATGTAATTATTGAAATTTATATATATCTGAAGATTGACATATTTTGAAAAAAAAAGAATATTTTTTTTGATCAAGACATGCCAATTGACAGATGACAAAATATATATCCTATGTGTAGGAGGTAGACTTCTTTAGTGTTAATTACCTCAAGAATTCGTTGAACTTATGATACGAGACGTAATTAAGTTGTTACAGGAAAACAAGAGTAATATGTACTGAAAAATCCATGTTGCGAATGAACTTTTGTGGATTTCTAAAAAAAGAAAAATGGAAGTTGTCATCCTTTTAAGGTATTGAAAATATTGATTCTGTTAATTTTTTTCAAACTATTTTCTTTTCAAGAATAATTGATTCAATTCGATGACAATCAATTAACAATTTTTATTACATTAATTAATAACTCTGTTTATACTATTAACTATTAATTTTTGGATAGTATTAGTCCGTTTCTATCAATCGACTATAGTGTAGAATCCGAAATTATCATGATTTGTCTCAGAATATATAATTTTTCAAGCAAAAAAATTGCCTCAAACTTATTGAACGTTCTCAAAATAATGAACTTTGCATAGCTTTTAACTTGTTAGTGTCACCACCTAATATACATCAGTTATGAATTTTTTTTTTAGATGGTTAATATGAACTTGTAACATAATAAATATATACTAATGGGTAAATTAAATTTTAGACAGTGTCAGACCATAGTTTAGTCCCTGATCGGTTTGCTACTTACATATACATAGTTTATGTCTGGATATCTTTTCTTTTTTTTCCATTCGAGCATTAATTTTTGTTAGTGTAATCAGCATCTGTAGCCTTGGGCTTAATGTTTTAAAAATGGTACCATACATAAATCCTAAAATAATGATAAATTTTTGCAGAAAACATTAAAATCATATGAAAACAAGAATCAAATAATAAATTTTAGTAAAATTGCATATATGTATAAAATGTCACACATTTCATGTCATACGGATTCGTATAGTTTAGTACATATGTGATAAATGCATTTGTTTTTCATTTGCTAGTAATTACAGAAACTATTAAAATTATTAGAACAATGTTTACATAGTCTGATGCGTATAATTTTCAGAAGAAAGCTTTTAACTTTTAAAATCAAAACCAGAAATTCATTTTGAAATATGATGTTGTGTTTGTGTATGAGTTTCCTTCTTTTTTTGTACATTATAATATAGGAATGTATCATATATTTTTGAAATGATATACATTTTCTGGTTTCATGGAAACTCTTTCAAGGATATTTATGAAAACAGCGCTCTACCAGAGTTTCTATTTACATTATTTGCAAACCGTTTTTTTTTTTTGTTTTTGTTTTTCTTCTTGTTTTTCTAGGATTTTGTATTCATTTCTTTATTATATAGATTGCATCATCATCTTTTAAAGTTTATATTCAACAAAATATTAAAAGTGATGAAAATTTCTCTCAAAAAATTTTTCAACTTTGCATTGCAATAGAATAGCAATGAATTTCTTTTTGCATTTATGAATAAATTTTCCTAGTGCCAGGGATTTTAAATTAGAAAAAAAAGGATTAAAAAAATCCATAAAGCTTTCTTTTTTGGGAAAATAATGAAAAGAAAATATTGTATTTTAATCGTTTCAAAAAAAAAAAAAAAAAACCAAAAGAAAACATTATACAACCAAATATAATGTTTTCCTTTTTTTTTTTTGAGGAAATAGTATTGAAATAGTAGATTTTAAAATAGTTTTTTCCGTTCGAATTTTGTATCAAAATAATTTTCCCTTTTCTAATATTTAAAGATTTATATTAATTTCTACACTTACCACGACGGTCAAGCCCTCAAAGGACCCAACGAAGTGGCATCATGTTTAAATGATTATATTCGTAAAAACGTCCCTGAAGAAATAACGGTGTTGCGCTTATTCTTGCGACCTAGTCCGGGACAAAACAAAAACAGTCAGCTAGTCGAAAGTTTAAAGTTTTCCTTTATTTTCCGCAAAGAGGCCACTCGTACAATGATTGTGACAATGATGTTTTTTCTGATAAATAAACTGACTGTTTTATGATAAACATTCATATTATGCCATTTTATTACTAAAACCAACCACCTCAGTTCTCGGATCAATTTCGAAAAGGATTCATCTCGGAAAAGTTTAACAGCTGTTTTTTTCGTCATTCTTATATTTAAAAAAACATTTCAGTATGTTATAATGCAGTCCAATGGTTAGTACATGGTTAGCCATACAGTATGGCAGAAATTCAGTTTTTTGTATCTCCTGAACAATTTGAAAAAATCGACATGAGCCCTTTTCGAAATTGGTGATTCAATTATTTATACGATTTTTCGACTTTAATGGTTCACAAAACTTTATATTTTAGTAAACTATAACAAAGTCAAGTCAAAGAGAGTCTGTTGCAAGAATTACAACAAAAAAAATTTGTACATATTTTTCGGGAAAAGCCAAAAATTGTTATTTGACGTTTTTTTTGTTTCTTTTCTGTTTTTGTTCACATATAAAAATATTTATTATTTAATCAGCTTTTATTGAATTATATCTCGAATGACGGTCGATTTTGGTGTTAAATTTGTTTTTTTTTTTTTTTTTTTTTTTTTTTTACATAATACTCCAATCACACTGCATAAATTATAGAAAATTACGAAAATTACTCTATTTATGTGGAACCATTCTATTATATCCTATATTATCATAATCCTGTATTTCGTATTCTGGTGTCGTATTTTATTTTAAATAAAAAAGAAAAAAATTTTTTCAAGATTACTATCCTAAAATTACAAGTCAGTGCAGATCTAATACATCCTTGTGTCCATTCATTGAATAAAAACGAACATGACCAATACCTCCTCCCTAATATGCAGGCGACATTGACTGATTCAACCTTGTAAGTTCCAGGTTGGCTTAAAGAAGATTCTTAGTTTTAAACAAATTTCCTTATATGTATGACAACGGATTATATTTAAGTCGAATTCTATATCCAATATTAAATTATATAAAAATTATTAAACGGAAAGCGCCAAAATATTTTCAATAAATTTTTAAAAAAATGTTAATTAAAAAAAAAATACTCAAGCAATTCTTCCTTATTTATTTTTAATTTCATGACAAATTAAAATCTAATTCTTCTACTAATTTTTATAGTTCCAAAAATTGAATTTTATTTTGTTAACAATTAGTTTTTAGATAATTGAATAAAAATTTTATTTTATTAAAAAAAAAACCCACAAAATTCGACCTTAATTTTAAATCCCATTAAATCAAAATAAACATTTATTACCAACAACAAACGAATTCAGTTGAAAATCTACAGGTTAAGGTTAAATACTTGTAAATTCAAATGTTGGAAAGAAAATCAGATAATAAAACTGCTGCTCTCCAAACAGACCGTGAAAGGTTGCCTTTTTCACGTTCAAATCACATCGAACTGGAAAAAACGCGGAAGGTGTACTGGTGGCTGTCTATCAAATTAATAGTGTTATTCATTTAATTTGTTAATTTGAATATTCACAACTACTAAATTTGTTTTTTTTTTTTTTTTAATAAGAATTATGATCTTCCTTCCATCATACTATTTAATTCGTTACTAAACTTGGGCAAGTGCGTTTGCATATGCAAATTTTAAGTCAATAATTGTTTGTTTGGAAGGACGTACAATGACTGTATTTTTGATGAATTTGCCAGCTTTTTAATTGAAATTCTAGTACTTAAAAAAATGTTTTTATTTTTTTTTTGTTGATTCACAAAAATGGCCTTTTTTTCAGTTGTTAACATTTTTTTTTTAAACTTATCCTCTTTGATATTTTTTTTCAACCAAATTAATTATTCAGAATAATGATCTTGAGTATTTTATTTGCTAATACATACAATTTCATGAGATTATTTCAAATTATTTTAAGATGTTGATCTTGTAATCGATCTGCATTTGATCACGGAAATTTTAGTGATGTTGAAATGTTTTCTTATTAAATTCATGGTCGATGGTTTATGGGAATTTTAAGTTATATTTTGTTTTTCGGTAATTAATTTTATAGAATTTATATTTTCCATACGCTTTTAGAGCACACCACCCGCGTATATTAACACTTTTGTGCATTCATTCCAAATTTTAGAAAAAAAAATAACATTTTTATTAATCATTTGTGTTCTTAATCAGAATTATTTTTGAAATCTTCAACTTTCATCAAAGTAAACTTATTCTATTATCAATTAGTTTTAAAGTATTGAGAATAGTAGACCCAGCCATAAGAAATTGCGTGTCCTTGTTTAAAAACGGACTTAAATATGAAAACTATACAATTTACAGAAGAAAGTGGAAAATTTGTCATTCTAAAAAGGAAAAGAAAAATATTATTTTAGGATTTTTATTCAATATGATTATTTCCCACTTATTATAATTTTTGTTACTCATTTTTTCTTTTTTTTTACTTAGAAATTTTCCAAATAAACAAACTAAATAAACGATCATCAAAAAACATTTCAATTAACGTAAACTATAAATCAACATAAAAAAAAAATTGTTTATTTAAGAAAATTTTGTTTAAACAAAAGTATATAAAAATTATTGAATTCATTTCATTTGATTATTATAAATGATCGTAAATAAGCTAATTTAATTTTCAACATTAAAATTTCTTAAGAATGTTTTCTATATCAAGATCAATCGAATAAAAAATCCATTTTAGTAATTGATCTTCTTTAAAATCAAATAATTAATTTTCATGAAATGAAAATATATTGTGTATTATCCCCGCGACAATGAAAAATTATTGTTTAATTACTACTGAGACGTAATTATAGAAAAATTTACAATAAAAAACGCACACGATCGTTTGATTTAAGAAAAAGTAAAATTGGATTATGATAATTCTTTTAATCAAATAAAATCCAACAATTATATGGATTCGGTCTTCATAGATCTTTTTTGGCTCATATTCAATATCAAATTGAGTTGAATCCATTTTTATATAAATCAACGGGTCTTGGAATTATCTCAGTTCACCAATAACTTTTTTTTTTTTTGAGGTGTCTCACAAAGGTTTATTATATAGCTTTGGGTATTCTATACCATAGGGTAATAGTGATCATTCACTATTTACTCTAAGTAGTCTTTAAAATAGACAAAAGAAAAACGTTGATGATCATCAGAATGATTTTCTTCTTTTTTTCGAATCGAAATGATGGCAACTTTTTCGGTTCTTCTAAAGTATTTCTAGTTGTCTGTGCATTTGCATACCACGGATGAGTATGATCATTTATTTTTAGATTGATTTTATACACATGCAAACAGTTTTTATATATCGACTAGAATCGTTTCACGTGTGCGCCGCTATATCATTGGTATCATCGAAATCGACCTATTCTGAACTAACACTTGTAATATGGTACTCAAACTGATCTTGCTTGACGATGATCACTTTTTTTATTTTAGCGTGTGATGTATGCGAATTTGGAACTTCTTTTTTTTTGCACATTTAATCATTTTTCCAAAGGAATTCAATTTCAAATGATAATTATTTCCAATTTTAGTAATGCTTTTATTTGTTTACATAATATTTTCTTAGATTTTTGTTCATTTAATTTTGTTAATTTGAATTTTGTTTTTCTTATTAAATTAAAAAAAAAACAGACGAGCTTTGTAAAACAATCAAAATACAGCGGTAAGTTTCTTAATGTTGGGATGGCAATTGTATAATAATATTGATTAGGCCAATCAAAGCGGCATTATTGTAAAAAGAAACCTTAAAACCTTAATTATGAATTAATAGCCAAATTATTTACTTGTATTAAGAGTCCATGTTTACACAAGAATCGAATTCTAAAACCAGAATATTTTGAATTATTTTATTGTTAAAATTTAAAGGTTAAACATTTTTATCGATGATATCATTTGATTATTAAAAGCTCTTAAACAATAATTTTTTTTTTCTTGTTGATTTGATGTCTTAATTTTAAGTAATTTATTAGATCAATTTGAAAATATAATCAAATACATAAATATTTCATTGACTTTTAATTAAAATTAAATAATGAATTATTATTTCTATTTAAAAGCATTGTATAAATCTTTTGTGTAAAATGTTCAAATAAACAACACAAATGATCATAATAATAATAATATTTGTTAAAATTTACTAAATGGAAGATATTTTAGATACTATATAAAATTTTAATAAGTATAATTAAAGAGATTCGACATAATAATAATGTTCTCTCGGAAAACCCTTCAAAATTACATATTTATTGAATTTTCAATTTTTCCGTATTTTCAACCATTTAGATTACTAAATCTATACAATTATGAAGCAACATATTCAAATGACGCCAAAGTTTCAATTTGTATCCTTAAATAGTGAAATGGAAAACATACAAAATTCGAATACATATTGATGGTAAATTTTCAATCCTTATAATCACCGAACCAAATATGTATTCGAATACAGAAAACTAAACGAATAATGGCCCATTATTAGAAAATTGTATACTATTTGAAATTTGAGTATGTTGATATAGGATGCAGCAGAGTATACATATATTAAAAAGAGATCGAATTTTTCAGCCATCATATTTGAGTTAGACGTAATTTAATTTAATACAAAAATAAAAGAGAAAAAAAAATTACTCTATGGAAACATCATAAAAGAATAATCTCAATGGAATCAGTAATATGTGCCAAAAATATCGAAAATCCTTTAATCCTTTAGTTTCTCGTTTCTTTACTCTATCCTATTTGTAATTTTTAAGTCTTCTATTCAATTACTATATATTATGTATGTACTAAATAGATACGTGTATCTTCAATATAAGTAGTTTTCTGGTAACTACTCGTCTATCTTCTCGGTTTTGTCATGTATAAATGTATGTTATATTCAAAATTTCATATGTATTCAGTCATCCATATATTCATAATTCGGATCTTCTGGTTCTTAAACATCTATTACATGCCTTTTATCTTTAAAATTCATAAAAGTTCGTATATATAACATAATACTATTGAATATATAGAATCAATCACATAACGCTTTTCAAATAAAATTTCGCATTTTGAAAATACAAATTGATTTTTTTTACTTATTAACAGGATGTCGCAACTCTTTGTCACTTCAAGTGACATACAAGTGACTCACTCTTGGATCAGTTAAATTAAACGTGTATACGTTGAAAGTTAATACTAGGCTAGTCAAAAAGTTCTCGGGCTCGATAACAGAATGCTCTGCTAGTAGCCCAATTTTTTTTTGTTATGTTGGTATATCCTTCATAAAAACGTATGAAGTTCCATTTCGATCCGTCAATTCATTCTTTGTTTACAACCTTTTTAGTGTAGATGTGTCACAGTATTTTTTAAAATGGAGAAAGTTGAAAATCGTCCAGTGATTAAATTCTTTGTTTAAAAGCAAAGGAAATTTATGAACGATTATTAAAAGTGTATAAGGACTCTTCACCTTCAAAGTCCACTGTTGAAAAATGAGCTGCCCTTTTTAAATTTGGTCGTACAAGCCATGAAGACAATCCACATTAAGGACGTCCAAAAAGTGTATCAACAACAGAAAACATACAAAAAATATAGGATATGGCTTTGGAAGATAGACAAGTGACTGAAGTTTTAGGTTTAAAAAAGCTTTGTACAAAGTGGGTGCCGCATTTCCTAACAATGGAACAAAAACACATGCGATTGCGACTTTCTCAACAACATTTGTTGGAGCGTTTTCGAAAGGATAAAGTGAATTTTGTGCGTCGATTCATCACTATGGATGAGACTTGGGTCTATCACTATGATCCTGAGTCGAAATCAGAATCAAAAGAGTGGTGTGAAATTGTTAATTCGGCTCTAAAACGGGTTAAGGCCCAAAGATCGGCCAAAAAAGTTTTAGCCTCAGTTTTTTGGGATGCATAATAAAGTATATTTTGAACCATAAAATTGTGTTTTTCTTATCGAGCCCGAAAACTTTTTGACTAGCCTAGTAGTATTTACCATATAGTGAAACAGATCAGAATGTATGACGTTAATGTATATTTCGGTGAACTCAACTGGATCACAGTCGTTTATGTCTTTCTATAATATACACTTGCATAAAGTTAATACAAAAACACATTACAATTATTTCCAAAGTTTTTTTTTTTTTTTAATTTAATTTAGATCGCCCTGTATTATATATTTTACATATAAAATTTCTATAGATACTGTTCTATATGAACTGACTGAACATAAGTACTTTTATGGCTAATCGAAACGTGGTATCATCATTATGATCATATTAGACTATCGAAGAGAATCTATTATATCGTTTTATACAATAAGAATGTGTACTCTAAAAGCAAGAAATCGTTTTTCGGTTGGGAAAATACTGGGGAGATTAAAATTAAATTCTTTAGTACTATACTACTAAATATGGATATTTTCATTTGCTTAGTTTTTGGAAATAATTCCTTTTGAAATTTGAATAAAATAGAAAAAAAACGTCTTATAACATTTAATCGGTCAAAAGATGCCAATATTTATGAAACTAAAATATTATCGATGAAATTAATTACATTCATCAGACATCATAAAATTAACACTTAATAATTTTTATATTATAATTTGATTATTAAAATTTCATTAAAATTTCCTTGAATTCGAATCGAATTAAATTCGTGGCGTTGTTGTCGGTCACTTTGATTTCATTGCAGTTAACTATAAAGATAATCACATTTTTTTTTTTAAAGTTTAAATTTTTGCACATTAAATTGTTGTTTTGATGATTTTCAATGTTAATTAAATCAAATCGCAAACATCAATATTATAATTGTATTTTTCAATAACAACCAATATGTCGCGTTTGTCTCCGTTAAAGATTTTATCAAAGACAAAATAAAATGAATTCAGTTCAATTCTCTTTGAAATTGATAACATTTTGACATTTTTATATTGAATAAGTAATTCATTTCAATTCATTGAATCTGTGTGTTTTCATAAAATAATTTAATTATTAATAAACCTTGTAAATTATATAAAAACCTTTGTTGAACATTTTCTGAGTTATTTTGTGAATGAATTTGAATCGCAAAAGTATTGTGTTTCATCATGATAACGTTTGGAACACATTCAACTTTGGTCATTTATCAAAAATTAACGTATAATTCCTAACCTTACATCATCGAGACTAACATTTGTTTTCAGTCTCTGCAGAATTTCTTTTATGGTGTAAATTTGAGTTCGAAAGGAACCTGTGAACATGCCTTGTCTCTTCTGGTTTTTCGCAGAGAAAAGTCCAGAAGTTCAGTACAGTAACTAGTCCTGCCAGGACAATGGCAAAAGGTAATCGGCAAAATATGAACAATTATTTAATTGTTTTATAGTTTAATCTAGTTCTTGTTTCTAATGAAAAATATGTGTTTCTGTTTGAAATTATTAACTATATAACCCAATATTAGTTAGAGTTCTGATGTTCGCAGATCATATAGAGACCATGCTGGAATAGGGTAAATTTTAAATTCTCTAATATAGTTTTATTTGTTTATTTTTATTTTTAAATTTATTATATAAAAGAAAAAAACTAAAATAATTCAATGTCAATTGCTACTATTTTGATTGAAGATCAAAGTCGAATGACAAAATTTCGGTTATGTCATGAAAATTTTTAATATTTCAAAAAAATTGTCAGTAAATTGTATTCGCGCTATCCGTTGATCGTGAAATATTATTGTTTTATTAATGTATATTAATATTAATATGAAATTAGATGAGTTTTTTGTTTGTATCTTTTTTTAAACATTTTCTTAAAATAATAATTTATTAAAATAAACTTAGAAAGAATTCTTTTAAATCAAATTTTATTGGTTCTTTGTAGTTAATGTCTAGTTCGGGCATTTTCAGGCACTATTTCCAATGTTTTGAGTCTTTTTTTTTTAAACAGAAATAATCTTTTTCTCTAACCTATATCTCCTATAACTCGATATTTATATGAAAATTTTCTAATATTATTTATTCATTTATCGATTTTATATCCTCCGAAAAAACATCAACTCATTCTATATTTAATATTTTTGTTGGTGATCTTAGGTATAAATGAAAGCGTCTAATCAACACCATTTAAGGCTCTACGGAATAATTTTGAAAATGTCTAAGGCAAATTGCAAGGGGTAGTGTACCTTAGATAGATATACTTTTTAATGATTCATATTATTGTCACTCCAATGTCGAATTAAAAACCTGTTAGCTTAAAAATCCAAACCAAAATTTAAAAAGACTATCGATATATATTTGATTTATTTATTTTTAAATTTGAATTAATTTCGCCCACGATGAGAAAAGTTCTATGACTTTTAGAATATGCGCTGGAATATAAATTCTAACATTATACCAAATTTGGTTTATCTGGCAAAAAAAAACAACAGAAAAAACCGTATAGAAAGTTCTCTTTTTCCAAATTTCTGTTTGGACGTATTAAAAACCATTTCTTGAGAATTTTTCTAATAAATATTTATGTAAAGGAAAACATAAAAAAAAAGTTCTAAATAAAATAAAATTAAAGAACAATTTCATTTTAAGTATAAGAATTTCTTGAAGCAAATTTTAAAAACTTCCCTGAAGGCCCGAGATAAAAAGAAAATTTAACAATATAGAAGAATTTTTTTCTTAATTACATAGGTATTCAGTGTTTTACAAAAGAACTAACTAAGGGCAAATCTAGATTTTATACTTATTTATATAATGCAATATAACTATTTCTCTAAAAGACGGTTAAAAATGGAGCCCCCCTCCTATAACTATTTATTTTCTCTCAGTCGCAGAATTTTTTGTCTTCATAACAAACCATTATATAAAGAAAAATATATAAGAAAGATTCATACTTTAAAGTTTAAATCTATTACTACTTGTTTAAATTTTAATGATTCCATAGTAAAAAATTTCTACTTTTAAGTACTATGGATTTGTAATTCATAAAACATCTTCATTTTAATTATACATACAGGGTGTTTGAAAGAACGTATTTTGGATAATTAATTGTGTACTAAATCTAGTTGAAATTATCCAAATTGGAAAATTGTGCATTTCAATTTATATATTAAATTATTTAAAGCAGCTGTGTTTATCTAACAGAATACTTATTTGATTCCTTAAATATAGTATTCATGACACTGCAAGTATCCACAGTTGATTTGATGCGTAAGAGGGTATCTAGATGTGCTGAATTCTCTTTATGTACTTCTATATTTCAACTATCATTTATAATTATACAAATGTCCTGTAATTTGAATTTTAAATAATTTCATGTCGGTCTGATTCACAAATTATGGAACCATTTTCCGAAACTCCCTGTCTTCAACTTTTAATCTAGACTTTTATATACTTAAGCTATTTCATTTAATTATTTCTTCATCAAACTTTCATTTAATAGAATGAAACAATACGACGAATACTTTTAATCAAGTCAAAGAAGAAAAACAAGAAAAAGCATTTTTCCCTTTTAACTTTGAAAAGTCTTTTTTTTTTTTTCTTATAATAATCACGTGTACAAGTTTTCTTGTTTTTTGAGATACATAACAAGACCAGGCACAAGGAAAAACTTCTAAGGTCGGTCTGTCGGTCGATTTAACTCCAATTAAACACAATAAGTATACACAAAAAGAAAAGTCAAAGAGAAAACTTCTAGTTCTACTTCTATTTAGCTTTATATATATATATTTGTATGAATATAGAACCAGAAAAAAAACTATATCACCAAGAATATTAAATTCTTCTGTGTATTAAGAAATTCAATTCAAGAGTGTTTCAAGTAATTAGATCAATTAAACTTTGAATTTTTTTTTTATTTCATTTCTTTTCATGTAAAAACTATTTTCTATTAAAAAAAAAAAAAAAAAATTAATTGAAAAACAATTCTTTTTAATTTGTCAATTTAAGATAATCGAACAAAATCATTAAAATAAATTCGAATTATTATCGGGAGAGAGGGAAAAAGAGAATTCAGGTTATGACAATTTGCCAAACATTTTTTGGTGCCCCATCCACTATCACCCTCAAGAGTATCGACACCGAAAATTCATTCAAGGTGTTTTATGATATTTAAGTGGTTTCGATATTTTATTTTAGATAAGATTCTCATTTTTTTTTTTTTTTTTTGGTTTGCGCGGGTGTTTAGTCTTATCTTTTCGGGATATATTTTTAGATATTGAGGGTTTTATAGATGAATTAAAAATATATTAAAAGGAAGCAATTTAGTAGCTGAAACCCGATAACTGAGTTTATCATATTGTGTGTCGTTTCACATGAAATTACGAGTTTTCAAAATTTGAATTTGTATAAATTAATTTGGAAGACTTTGGAATATTGTTATACTGTTTTTCTAACATTTTTTCAGTAAGAGAGTTTTTAATAGTTGCGAAGAAAATGGCTGGTATAAATGTTTATTGAAAACCGAAACAGGAATTCTATATATACTAGTACAATGCGTTTGGTTTGGTTTAATGGGAGAACCCCCAGGAATCATTGCAAACAAAAATTCTAAATTAATTTTTTTTGTGTGGTTAGTTAAGGTTCTCCATTTAACTATTAAGATGATGAATAAGGAAAATTCTAATACCTGTTACAATTCGTAGTCCGGCTTTGCCATTGATATAGAAACTGGCATATAGTTAAATCAGTTTGTTTACACAAATACTGACGTGTGAACTCCATCTTACGGATAGTAATTATAGACTTTAAGTGGTGATGCGTAGAAAAAAAATAGAAGAATATTTTAATAAGTTTTCGTTTTTTTATTATTTATATAATTAAAACTAACTATTTTATAATTCCAGCAGAGACTTAACTACTTTGTTATTAATTAGTAATAGCATATATTCCTACCGCATTTTTTCCTCTTTTTCTTTTTCTTTTTTTTGCCTGAAACCACCTTAAATAATTGCCCATACAAATTTTCATGACATATTACAATTTAAATTTCAATATTAAACAAATCTTTAATGTTTTAACATAATTTTATCAAAATTTTCGGCATTTGTTTATGACTTAAAAATTTTCTACAATTAATTACAATTGTCAGAAACATTTTCAAAGAAAATACAAAACCAAAAACAAAATATAGTATAAGAAAAAAAAAACATGTCATAAATTGCGTGTATATAAATTTTAATCGCTATAATGTAGAACATTAAGACTTATGTTTTGATCCAGTTTTCTTATAATAATAAAATTCAGGATATTATTTGGTTTTTGTTTCTTTTTTTTGGTTTCCATTTGATAATCATACGGATAGGAAATAGTTTCTATAAAATTATATTTCACGCAATTCAACAATTCCAGGTAAAATATTGAAATTAGTTCAAAAACCAAGAATCGAAATATACAAGAACAAACATTCTATCCGGAAAAATGGAAGTTTCTAGAAAATATGAAATTCTTATAAAATTACTTCATTATTTAATAAACCAACTTATTGACTATATTAAGACTTTGGTTTACATGAAAATACTCTGAAATAATACAAAATATATTCGACACCATAATTAACCAATAATGAATTATACATTTCGCTAAATATTCGCCACTTACTCCTAGCAATGGTTATAATACGAAATATATAGTACGTTATTATTATAAAAGTGGTTCAAAAACCATATAAATTCCAGGTATATATACGTGAAAAGCCGAGAGAAAAAAAAAAGAAACATATTAATATAGTAAGTGCTATTATATTTTGTAAGCATAAAGATTCACCAGTAATATACTAAATGTATATTTCAATAGAACACAAACTGTACACAGAGTGTATAATATTCTGGGAAAAATTTACTCTTGAATCATTCTTTATTAGATAGAATCCATTACATACCCAGCCGTAAATTTGAGAGTCGATTCTTTTCGATTGCTGTCTTACTTTTCCAGCAGCATCTTCGTCTTTTTCAAAATTTCAAACAGTGTTTCAGACGACGTTTATTTATTTTTTTTTGAAATAAGATTATTTTTAAAGGAAATGTACTAAAATTTAAGATATTCGAAGATGCATTTCCAGTCCTTCCTTAAAATATATTCTAGATAGTATCTCAACATAATAGTAAAGAAGTTTTTTAGGGAGTTTGTTTTAATATTTAATACAAATAATTAATTTTGAATGGTTTTAAAAAAAAATAAATATAAAATATTGTGTTTATCATAAATAATAGAAAGTTTATGACAAGAAATTGAAACAAGAATATCAATGAACTTGTTTGGTACCCACGTTGTTTAAGTATGCTTGAAATTTCTATTAGTTGACAAGGTCCCGAGTTTAACTCCGGGTTCAGAGTTTGACATTTTTTCAAATTCCCACAATGAGGATAATAATATTGGTCGAATCCAGTACCACTCGTTAGAGCGTCTACTAAAAATTCTTATTTGGTACTTATGGTAAAGCTAAAAAAATCTGGATTGAATTTCAATTTCATCCGAAGTCAATTTTTAAGTCGCCATGTAAACGTCATAATTGACCAAGCCTGACAAGCATAAATGAGCTGTTTGACTTTGTGATACGAAAATAAATCCATTCTTTGGATAGTTATTATGTCACATTTTTCCGCTGGGCCATGATACCTATCTAGCAAACTATATGTACATTTAGTGTATCCTACACTATCATAGTTATATATACATATTTCATATTTATACGATACTATGAACATATGTTCGGATATGATCAATATGTAAATATTTGCTAAATTAAAAATGTTGTGCAATTTATTTGCATATCTGATAGCAACAATTAAATCGAGTGTAAAGATAAGATAACAAAAAAAAAAAAAAAAAACAGAAATCATACATTGTGCGTGTAAAAAATTGGAACAATACTGAAAATAAATCTACAATTTCCATTTTAATTATTTTTTATTTTTATATTCTTTGCCTATTAATTTGCTATTAATTTTTATTGAAATTTATATTAAAAGGAATTTCTTTAGATTCACGTAATGTATTCGTAATGATAATTGACTCTGGGTACTATGTTGAACGACGACTCACATGATTCTTTTATTAGTAATTGAAAATTCTGTTGTCTTTAATATATAATATAATATTAGGTGTATGATTGCGTAATATTTTTTTCCAGTTAAATATGGAAGAAGCTTAGAAAATACTATATAACAGTAATCCCTCGATTTATTTCCAGGTATAACGAACACTCAAAATCTGGAAATCGATTTTCTTGGTACCAGAATTTGATTCTAGTTTCAGAAATTTGGTACTGAAAGCCATATCATAAGTATTTACTTTATTACATCTAAAATTTGATAGAATTTCGTTAGAATATTGTTTTTTCGTTGAGTATACTATACCACCGATATATTGTAAAACTTAAGTAAGTAAGTTTAAGTAATGTCCGGGGTCGTATTTTCAAACTCGGTAGGTCATCCGCGGATGATGTAATATGTGTTGTTTAAATCTATAATACCTGAAAAAGTATAATTACTCGATTACTTGAAAAACGTTGTTCACATAGATCTACTAGTAAGGTTTTTTACTCATATGCCATTTTAAGTGTTTAGGCTTTTTTTTCTAAGCATGGCAGTGTTAATAAAAAAATCTGAAATTGTCGAAGTCGGAGATTGAATCTGCCTCCATACTAAGTACTAGTTGTGAGCTCTAAATGCCGTCAGTTAGACTCGATAAAGAATTTTCTTGTTATTGATTATGCTCTATGGTTGGTACTACTAGAGGGTATATTAATTTTGTCACTCCATTTGTAACACATCGAAATAATCGTCGTAGAAAGGTGTTAAGGGTATGGTTGTGTCGGGAATCAAAAGTTATATCGATTTATGCCGTCCGTCCGTCCGTCCGTATGACAAGAAAGTTTTGTCGTTTTTTTGTTTATGGTTTTAACGATTTAATTGGAAAATTTGTGAACCAATTTTGTTTAAATTAATTATATAGGTTAACTACATAAATAGACAGTGGCATGTTAAATTTCAGTCAAATCATACTAAAGGAAATATGTGTATACCAGACTTCTACTCCGCGACAATCGGAAGTTATATTCGGAAAGATTCTACCGCATACTGCCAATGTCACTTGTTAAATTTTTTGTTTAATGAATCCTTACAAAGTCAATTATTTTTCGTATTTTCGTACATGAAATATTAAAATTTATTACTTTACGTTGATATTTGTTCTAAACATTATGGAACTTTTTAAAGACCCAAAAAATAAATGAAAAATAACTAAGATATTCTTCTAAAACAAAGTTATTATATAAAAGCATATCTTTATTATTTTTCCATATTAAATCCAGCTATCAAAGAACTTCATTATTTAGTGTTTATCAAATAATGTCAGTAATTAAGATCAATAGACGACAGTCATTTGTTTCCAATTGATGAGCTCGCATATTTTACACGTTTCTTTTTTTTCGTGTCTTCTATTTATATGAAATTGAATTTCATATATTTTTTGAAATATTTTCAGAATCATATAAAATAATGGTTGGCAAGGAAAATTATGATATTACTAATAATATATAAATCAGTTTATGTTATATCATTTGTTTCTGGAAACAAGATTAATCAACTGGAAGTCATCTTTCTTCTCTTCTTGTTTCTCGATTCTTAACTTTTCATTATTTTATAGGCAAATCAATAATTTCTCTACACTATTGAGCAATTAATTATTGAACTGAACTGAACTGTAAAATATTGTTTAAAAAGGAGTAAATTTAAAAAAAATTGAAAGTTTAGACAACAGGAAGTTTTTTTTTCTTTTCTTATTTTTTCTATATATTTCGAATTTCAAAACATTAAAAAGAATTTAATGAAAAATCATAAATTAAACATGTATTATGAAAAGAACAAAAACAAAAAAAAAAGAAATTACGAGTAAAAATAACAAAATAGGTAATTATTTCACTTATATTTTAATTGACTTTCATTTAAGTGACTAATTATCTAAATTAGGGCTTATCATGTTTTATGGGTAACCTTTTTCTATATTGGAATACTTTATGTGATTACAAATTGCATACAAAATGTATTTTCGGTTTCAATGGAAAATGGAATACTGCTACTAATTGAGAATTTTCAACAATAAAAACTACTTCTTCTGTGCAATAATTGTAAAATAATTAAAATAAAATAAAAACTTTTTTTTATACAACATAATTTTTTTGGGCTTTTGAAAACTTTTCTTCTAACATTTGTAAAAAGTATATTAAAATCTAATTGAACACTAGAAAAATTAGATTTCATGAAGTTTGTTTTCTAATTGTTATTTATTTAAATTCGAAATTTCGAAATGAAAATTTCATCTAAAATTTGAATAATACAAATTGTTTAATAATTTTATTATGTTGTGAAGTAAACTTTAAATCGTCTTTTTTTTTTCTTCTTGTAAGGAACCAAAAAACTTATTAAGTTAAAAATCTTTCTTTATTTTAATTAAATTTAATTCAAAAATGGTAATTTACCTAAACTGTGTCAATTAAAACTTTCGAGAATATATAATAAATGACTAAATTCATTATTTATGCATTTCTTAATAAAATTCCCGAAATACCTGAAAACTTTTGACTTTATATAAACTAATTTGTAGTTTAAAAATGAAAATGAAAATGAAAAATAAAAGAAAAAACAATTTTAGTAGCAATTAATATTGGAATTCCTAAATGATGTTCGATAAGTATGATAAAAAGCATTCTTGAAAAGTTCTGACACGAATGTTGGAAGTCAACAGTATATATTTTTGCAAGAATTTTCAGACATTGATAAACTGCATTTAAAGACATTCATTTTGTACTTGTCATAGGGTCTCTTTTTTATTTTTTTATATACCCTCTATAAATACTGCATAAATTTCTTTTCATCAATTTGTGTACAAAATTACTCAATCTAAGTTAACATATCGTTTTTCTTCGATAGTGTGCATGCCCTTTTTTTTTGTCTTGTCGTTTTTCTTGATTTTATTTGTCCTTTAAGGACTTTTGCCTTTTATATATAATTTATGATATTTGTACTACTTTGTTATTTCTTATGTTCATATTATATATATATAAATTTTTTTTTTTATTTTCTTTTATATATACGACATTTATATAAAGTGTTTTTGTGTTTTCTTGAACTTTTCTAGATATGTCAATTTCACCAACACCCTCACCGGAAAATCTAAGGATATGTTTGGTCGGAAATTTGGTTGATGACAAAGCAACACTAGAAGCCGCACGAACTTTTGGTGTTCCGGTTATAACATCGGAAACTGGTACCGAAGTTGTTTCCGATTTGGCATGGACAACATACTTCATAATGAGTGATTTCGATGGTCCAATATTTGATGTAATACACAAAAGTAAACATAGGTATGTGATTTTATAGTATTTTTTAATAATATATTTCATTTTATCATTTATCTCTATATATGTAAATAAATAAGTATGTGTATTATAAAAATCATATTTTATTTTATATTAAATATTAAAAGATGAGTCAAGAGAATGATTAAATTATTGCCTACATGATTTTTAGGGATTTTAAAAATTACATATTATATAGAATTGCTTTGATTGAGGTTTTTTTTGCTTTTGAGAAGGAATTTAATAAAATTAATTGAGATAAACGGAATCAAATTAAATCTGAACTGAAATGTTTCGTTAATGATCTGTAAAATAAAAATTTATAATTTGAGAAAATCTTTTATGAATACATTTTTTGGTTCACTTCTGGATATGTAATTATTTCTTTTTTTTTTTTATCTGTAAAACAATTTGATTAAATGTTAAATTGAATAATTTTAAATATATAAAGTTAATATGATTCAAAATAATTTTTTGCTTCTTGAAATTTATTGATTTTTTTACAAGCAACTTTTATTTTACAGTCTGTCTCAGATGAAAGAATTCATCCAAATTTATCTTTTAATAATTACAAGATAAAAAAAACTTTTTATGTACCATGTTTTTTTAATGTCCCATTGAATCATATAAACCACCACCTTGCGGATTTTTTCCGAACTAATAACGTTCCATACAAAACAAAATTTACTAAAAATGAATTCAATTTTCCTTAAAGATGGCTAAAAGTATTAAAAGGAATGCATTGTCATCGTGTTCTGGAGCTATTCTAAAAGTTTCAAATGTCTAGCTAGTCGGGAAGTTAGTTAAAAATCGATTGCTAGATTTGTACTGGACAAACTAACAAGAAAGCTAGTTAATAAAAACGTGGTAAAATCAACGAGGTTGTCTCTAATTCGTTCTATAATAATTGGTTTATTTTATACAATCTTATATATAGTTGAAAGTTAATATTGTAAAAATTTAAAAAGGACTTTTCATTATAAAATCCAGTAAAATCCATTTGATTCTAAATAAATTTAAACAATTTGTAGGATTCATTGAGCCGCCCCCTAATGTTATTGTCATATATAATAATAACAGATGGGATAAAATATGATTTAGTGTAGATCTCGAAATAGGCGGAGAACTACTTGGAATGATAATATTGTCAAAATAGATAGGAAAAAATTGGATGACAAAGATTTCAATAAAATAATATTGATGTAACTTTGGGGATGTTGATATATTCAATAAAGGATCAAATGCTAACAACAACGATTGGATTTATTAAGAACTGAGATTGAAGGAAGAATTAGTATTGCATAAGAAAATATAGAAAAACTAAAAGCATATAAACTAACCATAAGATAAATACGGTTATCCACATCAATGGAGATAAATATAAATACTTACGTCATAGTCTACCCAAGATGTATACAAATTGTAGCTAAAACAATAACATATTGAAGATTGTTTCGTCTGGACGAGTAAGACATTGCTGCGTTTTATAGAGGACTCTTTATTTTAAAATAAAGAGTTATTCTTTATTGAAAAGCATTTAAATGGACGCAAAAGAATTTTTCTATAGATTTTTAAAAAATTAACGAATTTATTCGATCATCTAAAAAGATGGATAAAATAGTAATGATTTAGCGCCAAAACATTTTTTGTGTGAATGCCCGACTTTTTCTGGAATAAGATTTGCTACACTACTGGGTGCGTGCACTCTGAGTAAAGAGGGATTAGCTAACTTTGACTTAACAACGGCGCTAACCAACCTTCATTAGGAGGACTAACCGGTTTGGGGAAGAAACCTAGCCTTTTAGGAGTAGGCACAATCGGCCAGAAAGGCCTACGTGCTAAGGTTCGCAATTGTGCGGGTCCCTCCAATAGAATACAATACAATACAATGATGTAGCGAAAAAAAAAAAAATAAATCAAATTATAAAAATTTTATAAATGATATTCATTCTTTTCTTGCGTACATACTTTTGAGACATACTGTAAATAAAAAATAATTGTTTCAATTTAAATCGAATTCTCAAAATGTAGAATTTTTCCCGAGCATTTTTAAGATTATTTTATTCCGTTTTAATTTAATAAAGTTTTTGTGAACAGAAAATTTATTAATAAATTCTCCCGATTCGCGACGGGACTGCTTTTTTAAAGTATTCAAAAAATTTATTTTGTTTTTTAATTTCGTATTTTTTTTTTTATTATATATTTTTCATAAATAATTGCATTTTTGGTTATGTTTTTTTTTTAGTTTAACTCGATATTATTCCAGTTTCAAGGAATAAGGGGATATACCATATTTACATGTAGTAAAATGCATCGAAATTAATGATACCTTAAAAAAAACAATATATCTTTTGTTTTATATGATTTTCGTTTTCATCCAAAATCCCTAAACACTGATCTTTGAATGACATATATGAACCGAATTCTATCAGGATCAGGATTATACGTTTTCGACTTGGAGTGGCCAAAACAAATTGATTATTAAATATAGAGTGACCACACGACTCCATTGGACTTATTTCAAGACATAATTTCAATCGGACTGAAAAAAAGTCTAATGGAGACTTTTAAAAATTGGACATATTTTTATTATTTTTGTCCATTTTGGTCGATGAACTTTTTCTATTTTACTAGTAGGGCCATTTTTCTGTTAGAGAACTTCTGTATTTTTTTTTGGATGAAAAACCGAAACAAGTCATTTCCATAGGGTTTTTTTTAAAACTTTATTTTAAATCATTAAAAGAGTTCTGTAGAGACCGAAATAACTGATATTTTGATGGTACAAGGTCAAGACTATACGGTAGATACATCAAAAGTTTCCAGCCAAGCTCGTTCTATTTTAGACGAGCGAACAAACTTTTCATATAATAAGATTCACCCAATTCTGTTTTTCGTGATTTGGATGGTTTTAAACGTTTGTTTTCGATATTTTAAAATTATGCGATCCCATTGATTCCTTTATTTTGTCTTTATCAACAACGCAATGACTTTTTTGATGGTCCCAATAATTTCTGAAAAAATTAAACTTGTATAATTTAATATAAAAAAGAAAAAGCTCGGTTTTTATACAACAGTTTTTAATTTATTAAAGAGTTTTCCAAGAAAACTTTTTTAGTTTTTCATTTCGGTTGGACTAAATTCAAACATGAAATATTTTTAGTTTATAGAATTTGTGTATATTTGTCCCAAGATTAACAGAAACACTGACATTGGATGTCATTAAAAAATGTGGGGATTTTTAATTGCCGGTTGTTAAAAAATAAAAAAATAATACAAAATGCGTGTGCCAATTTCCTTAATACTAAATCATTAAGGAAATTAATACATAATTTTCGTATCAGGAATTAATTTGTTAATAAGATAATAAAAACAAAATATGAATATTTTTTGCTTAAATAAAATGATTTTTATAACTTAAGTATTTATAACGCGTGATTCTTGCTGGTTTTTTGTTTTTTACTATTTATTACAAATAATACAAAATTTTTTACTTTATGCGTGATTAATTTTACGAGTGTTTTGTCCCTATTTTTAGCCACGAATGTGGATGAGTAACTATTTTTTTTCATTTTCTATTGACAAAAAGTACACGTAAACTTGAAAAATACTATTTTTAAAAGAATTAAATCAAATATTTATTTGTAAAAGAAAATAAAATAGAGTATAATCTAAAAATAGTTGCTTGTTGTAAATTGGAACAATATTCATTTTCATTTAATAACAAGAATTAGTATGACGCGCTATACAACGTATTTCGGGTATCCTAAATAAATTGAATTCGGTATTTGGTAATTTTGAAAATTCATTATTATTTATTCTGAATTGAAAAGGAATTCTATAGTTATGTACATACGTAAATAAGTACAATACAATATGCATGAATCTGATGAGAGAGGGGTAAAATTGAATTTTAATTGCCATATCAACAAATCTTATTATTTTCACAATTGTATACAATACTAAGATTACGTTTCGCTTTGGAATTAATTCGTCGAATAAAATTCTCTGACATTTCTTAAAAATTTTCCTTGCGTTTCTATTTGAACAAAATTTCGATTTAGTTATTCCCTTTCGAATTAATCAAGGATACACATTTTCTATTAACAAAATAAAATATAATTCACACACCTAATAATGTGCAAAAAGTGACTTACCCGATTTTTTAATGCCCTATGGTAGAAATGGGACAGAAAAACTGACAAAACTACAATAACATTATTTCATAACTTTGTTTCCTCTTTTCAAAATTTCTTCGAATTGGCAGGTAACCCAGACCCTGATAGCATAAGTTTAATCTGCAAATTTTATTCAAATCGCTGTATTAGTTTTTAAAGTACCTTAAAAAAAAACTATATGAAAAGAGTAATTTTCTCCTAAGATTATTTCTTTCTCCACTATCCTTAGATCGATTTGACTGAAATTTAACATGGTATCGTCTATTTGTGTAGTTAAGTTATATAATTAATTTAAACAAAATTGGTTTACAAATTTTCCAATTAAATCGTTAAAACCACGTAAACAAAAAAACTATAAAACTTTCTAGTCACCCTGGTTTTTCCTTTATAACTTTGGTAGTACGAAAAAGCATACAATAATGAGAGTTTCCAATTTGGGCACGTCTGCAAGCGTCATCTTGTTAATAGCCTTTGTTAAAATGACTCTGTGTGATATAAAATTTCATGTATTTACAGTCTTTTTTACAAATATTATTAAAAACAAAGCGCGCTTTGCAGCGCTGCAAACGTCTCATCAATTTATATAGAAATGATTACATGTGGTAGTACCTACCATAGGGCATAAATATACATATATGTATATTAGGATGGAACTAGTTTTTAAGGTAAAAAAAATGTACATGAGAAAATCGGAAAAATATTTATACTACATCTTATCAAGATTCACCGAATTACATAATTCCGGAAGTAAACGTAGTCTTCGATCATTTTTCCTCCTCCTTTCTTGAAAGGTACAATCTATTTATAAAATGGATTGAACTTCTTTGATCTTTAAACAAAGTTTATACTATGGAATATGTAATTAATACTATAAATAAGTTCTAATACGGTTCTTAAATGTTCTTATAAAACTGGTAATAGTGACACAGATATTTCTTGAACATTTTGGATCATCATTGTTCGATCATTTCTGGGTTACTTTGTTAAGAAAAATTACGATCTAAATTTCAATTTGTGTAATAATTCAGAATGATAATATGGCGTGCTCTTTTGTATATGTGTCATGTGGACCTTGTACTGTGAAGTTCCAAAAATATATGGTTTTTTTGCGTTGTAAATGCTCTTTTGCATTAAAAACTTCGTCAAAAAGAAAATTCCATACATTTTCATTGTGATGAAAATACGAAATTCATTAACGTCGTTATTTTTATTTTGTCAATCCAAAGGTTTTTTCAACCCTATTATAAAGTATCTTTTAAAAATTAATCATAATTCTAGTCGTTTAATTATCTAAAATTCCAATCAAACTATTTTTCATATTAAAATTATTGTTATTTTTGAATCCATTTAAAACCAAACCTTTTCACACGACTATAATAAAACTGTCGAATTTAAAAATCTCATAATTTTTCTGGACAGTATTTAATTATTACTTATTTTTTTAAAGTAAAGCAAATTAATTAACACTTCAACGTTCTTAAAAATTATGTTAAATTCATTAAAACAAAAAAAAAAAAAGAAAACGTTAAATCTTTCATCGCAAACAAGATTCAAATTAATAAGATTTTATCTGATTTTTTGCTTGCGGTAGTTTGATGGGTGTTTAATAAGACTGACTTTTTTTTCTTTTTATGGTAATTTAATGAATCTGCAATCATAATTCAAATGTTACACACTTGGGTGGTAATGAAGATGAAAAAAAATAAAAAAATTTAAATCATTATGATGATGAAATTTTCACTTTTTTTGTTTTTAATTATCCATGCCCACCACATCATTATTTAATCTCTCGACACAATTAGAAATTGGTTAATATGTTACTGAGGCCTCAAAGAAAGAAAAAAAAAACAGAAAACATGTAATAAAAGACATAATTTAAGATCTTACTAATTACCATAAACACATAGAAAATGTGTAATGCGTGAGTGCATCTGGAAAGATATGATATTTTTCAAAGAATCTCGGAGCTCTTTTGGTAGACAAAAAGAACAAGGTTTTTTTGTGCATTTGGTCATTCCACCATGTTTACAAACAATATTTTTTTTTTTATCTCTAAGAAACAATATGCAATTATATCCAGCGATTAATTTACGTTCTGTTTTTATAGTTCATGAAATTAAAATAAAAATTATTCATCCACGATGGTTAAGAAAAGAAAATTCCTTGGACTCTTTTTTTTTCTTAGTTTTCAGATGTAATTAATTGCAGTTTTATGCGAAGTTTTTAAAATATTTTATAAAAATTATGGAAATATGATTGATTTCTTAAAAACAATCTTATTTCTGATTTTTGATAAAAACTATTTTTTAGTAGAATATAAAATAAAAGAAAACTTTCTAAGTTCAGTGTTTTTGAACAAGAAGCTTCAAAAATGTATTAAAATGCATTAAATTATATTTGTTTAATGAAAATTTGTTGTGCTTGCCGTGAAAAGATCGCATATTTTATTGTGGTTTAGTTTTGGTTGAAGAAACGCTGTTCTAGTCATCTTAATTTCAAATTTTCAAAAACGATATTAAATATTTATTAAAAACAAACAAAAAAAAATATATGTATTTTTCAAGACTTTTTGTTTAATTGAAATAAATTTTCCATAAAAATATTCTTGATCATTTTTTTTTTGGTGGCGCCGAAGGATATATTTGAAACGTTACTATTTCTAAATCCGTTGTTTAGTCTTCAATTTTTTTATTCTATTATTTAGTTTCAAGTTAACATAATAGTGCCGTGAGAGCAAGTATTAATTTAATTTGCAGTTCTCTGAAGTCTCATAAGACTGCTTGAATAATATATCTTTCATTTAAAGTCTTATAGTTAAGAGCCAGGCAAAATTATTAAAGCCTGCAGTTGTCCTTCTGACTGGCTAGTGTCAATCCTCGATGTTATAATTTCCTGGGTTAAGGCTGTATTCATTTAGGTTTCAATAAAGAATAATTTAATGTAAGTAAAATTCTATATATGGAATTGTATATAACTATAATTGAAAATACAAAGTTTTCAGTTTGTATATTGACGCCTTTCTGAGTGTATAAAACATCTTAATCCATGTCATTTTTAGTTCTTTTAGCAAAGTTTCTAATACGTACTGAAAACTCTGTCGACGCAATGGTAATTTTATTGAAGTAAAAGAATTCACATAGTGTTTTATCAACAGCTGAATATCGTTTTTTGTGGAATTGCATTTATTGAATTCTTTGCCAAAAAAGACACATGTACAAGTTGGGAAAATACATTGAATTGTTTTCGCTATGATGTTTGTCGTTTTCTACGAATTGCTTAACGCAAAAGTGCCATATAAGATTTAAATACGATTCTTCTGTGTTAAAATTTTGACCACTTAGTAGATATTCCTCTGATACACCACGATAGTCACTGAAAACATTGTTCCGATATTTTTTAAAACTAATAATAGCTATATATATAAATAATCTCAGAAATTCATAATGTTTTAATTTAAAACTCAAATATTTAATTATTATTATTATTATTTTTTTTTTGCAGAATAATGGGTCCTCCAGCATTACAGCAGGCTGTACAATTAAAGGAAGGACTAACACATAGTAATAGACCAGTTTATAATTACTCAATGCGAGGAGTAATCACATGTTTTACTGGTATTAGAAGAAAAGATGAACTGGTAAGTCATACAAGACACATGTAATTATGAATAAAATATTTTCTCTTGTTGTTTTACAACTCACTTATTAATTAATTAGGAAAACTCAAATTTATAGGCAAGGTGTCTTTAAATATCTGTCTGAATAGGAATTACTAAATGGTAAAATGGAAAAATTCTAAATTGTACTTAAATACACGTCATATGAAAATAGAAAGCACCTGCTCTCTCTTTGAGGATATCTTTATTTTTTTTTTTTTTATTTTAAATTTCATTTTGGCAACTAAATGTGTAACACTTTCAATGATAGAAAATTTTGAAAAATTTCACCTGTTTTCATGTTTTACATATATTTGTATGATAATTTCATTTTGTGTGTGCGTTTCTCAATATACTACACAGTTCAATAAGTCCGTAGAGAAACATAGAAAAAAAAACAAGTTTTTGAACAATAATCATTTTTATTATTGAACATAGTCTTCTTTTTAGCTTGATACACGTTGTCCAGCGGTCTTTTAATATTTTCACACCTTTTGTATAATACGATTTCTGAAGATCTGAAAAATACGCCTCTGTTTCGCTTTAAATCTCTTCATTTGATTGAAATCTTTTTTCCTTGTCAAGTTTAAAAAGTGATATGTAGAGAATACGGTGGATAGGTAAGCAATTCCCAACGTAATCTAAATTTTGTTTTAAAATGACCACTTTGACGTTTTTGATCAATTGTGAAGTAACGCGGCACCCGTCTTGCAAATAGCTTTTTCACCTATAAATTTTCATGTAAGATGTTCAAAATAAATTTATATACATAATGTCAGCTATCTAAAGAACTTTCATTTTACAATCTCCTAACACGATATCATGAATTTTTCCGACAATTTCTTTAGTTGTCACCTTAACTGGTCGAGTTAGATGTTCGTCCTTATAAAGATTATATGACCACGTTTGTAATCAGTAAACCCATAAATTATGGTTGATTTCGATGGAGAAGATTCCCCATAACATTTATTGTCCCCTTGTTTGATTTGGACAAATAAAAAGTTATTTACTTGAAATGGCTGTAACTCACAAACTACTGGGTAAAAATGACTATAATTTTGACAAGTCATCGTTTGGAAGATGGCAAATATTAAAAATAGTATCGATTTGATGCTAGTGTTATCATCGATGTGTTAGCCTCCTGACTTACTGAACCGCCTAGTATATGGTTTAATTTAAATTACAGTCAACTCTCGATAATATGAATTTGAATTTTTTATATTATTAGTATAAAATAATAAAATTTGTATATTTCTTCATTTACGTACGAACATAACATATGTGATATTGTATAATTTTTTTTTTTTATATTCATTCATTATTACTTTTAATATTATAGGGAAGGCCGGACCATTTTTTTTTATTTGGCCAGAAGTCTTCACTTTATTTAAATTTTTTTTTTTTTTAATCTTTTTTACTCGAAACTTTGATATTTGAACACCACGGAAAACATGGTTGCTTCTGTGATATTGGACAAAATTTCATGTCCCGTTCAAATCGCTAAACCTGCTAAACTGCGAGGTCAAATGGGACAAGATGTGCTGTTAAATGGCCATATGATTACACATACATATATGCAAATGCAAAAGATAGAATTGCTGTGAAATGTACCGAAAACTTTTATCGTGAATATCTTTTTAGTCCCTTAATTTATTTTGATATATCCCAGACATTTCCGATGTGATTGTCTGATTTAACTAACCCCACAATGACTATCTTTCTTTTGACTTTGATAATTTCAAAACCAAAAAAATATATTTTAAAAATTTCATCATCAAAACTTACCCAAATATGTTAACTATTAAATATTCAAACAGAAGTTCGAACTTAAATTTTTACAACCGAAAAACCGATAAACTCTACAGAAAACAAAAGTTCGTAATTAAACTACAATTTGCAGTTTTTTGATAATAACTTTTGACAGCTTAAATATACGTAACAAAATTTTTTATAGTAGAAGCAGATATTATCTCTATTTTATTGGGAATTCTATCGGGCGCTATTTTACTTTCTCAAAAAAACGATTTTTCCTAGTTCTAATTTCGAATGTTCGAACCACTGAAATTTTTTGATGGAAATTTTTTGTTGCGTAACCAACTGGAGAAATTTTTTTTGAGGTTAAAAATTTAGACAAATAATGAAATTGAAAAAAATAATATTTTACGAGACGACTATTTAAAGTATTGTTTTTAAACCAAATAAAACAAAAAGCAATCAAAATAATGGAAAAAAAACTGACCAAAATCAGGTATGATTCGAGATTCAAACCAACTTTCTATTAATTTTAAATTCACCTATACATCGCTATATGGCCGCTCTTTATACGGTATTTCGCTATAACAGTCTTTTTTAATTATGGCACTTTTCCGATTTACTTCCCCCAATGTTTCGTTATACGGCCAAAGAAAATGCTGTACATAGTGTTAACGACCTTCTATTTAGCGTCTCCATTTAGGCAGCACTGCTACAAAAAATAATTGATTCGTTATACGGCTTTTCGCTTTACGGCCAACTTTTCCGGAACGTATCTAGGCCGTAAAAAAGTTTTGGTTTGCGTAATCTACCATCTGGCAGATGGTGGTTAGTATATGTTTTCTATCGGGCGATATTTTCCGGCGCTAAATAAACACCTATAAAATGTATGGTAGGCGCGGATAATATTCGCAATAAAATACAGCAATTAAAATCGATCAAAACTTTTAAAGAATGATCATCACAATTCATTTAGCTCCGCTCTACCCTTTATTTGGTTTTGTTTCAATTCTAATTTTTAATTAGATTTTCTTTCGTGTTAGTAAATCACCTTTAATTTCGGTTGTTTTTAATGACTCATAACCATTTTACACATGTGCTAAAATCATATTAATTGCAAAAAAAATAAGAAAACTTACATTGTACAAACAGTTTTCGTTTTTTTTTTCTTTTCTTTGAAAATCTAAATTTACATTCGAACAAAATTTTCTTTAGTATAAAATATATTGATTCTTTGAAAAAGAATGTTTTATTATTCATAAATTACATAAAATTTAAATTTTATATATTTTACATAAATTTTCATTTCATTTCGATTATAAGAAAAATTTGACTAGTTTTTTTTTTTTCATCAATATTCTAATTTAAACATATTAAATTTTGAACAAAAAATTGATTATTAAAATACATTTTCAATCAATGCCAAAATTTAAATGTGTCATCAATTATATTATATTGAATTGTGTGTCATGACAAATTTGAATTTTATCCAATTCGAAAAACAGCCGAAAAAAAAACTACTACACAGAATCCGAATCAAAAGCATCATCAAAATAACGCTTCAGAATTATTCTGTATTTGAATTAAATCAATTAAATAAATAAATATAAATTCCGTATATGTAAATAATTCTAATTGTTCTGAAAATTTTGTATTTAAAAAAATAAATAAACGAAACTTTTGCAGTATCGTAATTCGATTATTTTGTTGTAATATTATTAATGAATTATTGAATATCGAATTAAATATTTTTGAAGTTTGATTCAATCAAATCTCCAATTATTGAAACTTTTTTTTCTTTTTTTTTTGACATATTAAATAAAAAGGTTTGGCAAAACATATTCATATATATATATATACATTAATGTGCATTATTTACAATTTATTTAAAAAATCACGGAAAACATTTGTGAGTCAATAAGGAAGATTTTTTTTTCTTTTTGAATAATGTATTTTGAATTTAAATTGTCTGTCTAAAAAACTAGTTCTTTTAGTTTTTTCGTGTAGGGTGAGATAGAGATTCAAGAGCTTTAACTAACACCCTTATAAAGGATGTTTCAATAACAGTACCAAATACAAGGGTACCCAATAATTTCTCAGCCTCGGCAAGAAAAGTATTGTTTTTGTAAATGAAATATATTTTTTATTATTCAGTATAATATTCCTGAACTTCAATAAACTTGTTCCAATGATTCTCCAATTTAAGGATTCCATCCCTGAAATGAAAATTTGATAGGCCTTCAAAAAAAGCCTCCTATAGTTGTTATGACCTTTATACACTTTTTAGACAACCTTCGAGTGGATCATCTTCGAGGTTTGTACGACCAGATTTTAAAAGGGCAGCCCCTTTTTTCCTAGTGGAAAGTGAAGGTGATGCATCCTTATATACTTCTTATAATTTTGGATTAATTTCTGTAGGTGGTAAACCATCCAAACCAACGAATTTAATCACTGCAGGATATTCAATTTTTTCCTTGTTAAAAAATCCAATGACACGTCAACTTCAAATAGCTTCTCAACAAAGACTGACGTGAAACTTGACACGTGTTCATATTAAGGTTGTACCAACATAAGGCAAAAAAATAGACCTGTTAGCAGCGGGTTCCCTTGTCGGGGCTGAGAAATTATTGAGTACCCCAGTATGAATTGCGCTCCATTTTTAGTTTCATTAGGGTTGGCAGCACATTGTGATAATTTGTCATGAAATGCTTCACAAAGGAACAACAATATTATTAAGAATTGTCTCCGTTTTGAGCGACTACTGTTGACAAAACGAAAATACCGTGAAATCCAAATCGTGTGTTTCTTGTGGAACATCCTTTATTTAATTTATAACTAAATTTCACTTTGGGTCATATTTATAAGACCCAGAATTTCAGAGATATCGAAAAAGGAATATTTTTTGAAAACGATATTATTTTTTATTTTAAATTCTCCGTTGAATGAGGTATTGGTCATAACTGTAGGACCCAGAGTATCCGAATTAAATGCGGTGCTGTCATTGGGACACCCTATATATACTATATATCATAATATTCTATACACATGAAAAAGAACGCCTGCATATGACAATAGTGGAGCATGGAAAATCACCCAAAGTCAACCTATTTTATTTGTATAATTGAGAAAATACTGGCTATATGTACGTACTATTTTATTTAGTATTTTGAATACATTTATTTTATACCGGATGAGTTCTTATAAATATCCAATTATTGCATGGAAATTTTGCAAACTTTTAGTTATTCCATTATTTTCATCATTATATATCATGAATACCTTTTATTTTTAGATAATGGTCCAATTTTGGGAGAAAACAACAGAAATATTTATTCACAATTCTAGTAATATGTTCCTAGGAAATAATTTAAATGAACATAATTATGATTTCAATATTTTATGTCATTAGCATCATTTGTTTGATTCCCACAGGATGTGGACATAATAGGTTTATATATTTAGAAATGAATTAAATCATCATATTTATTTAGTTATAATGTTATTAAATATTAATATTCAGGAAAATTATGATTTCCCTTGAAATTCTAGGATTTTAATAAACTTATATTTAGTATCAGTTGAAATTTTGTTGAAATTTCTATTGACAAATAGTAGTTTTTAGAAAAGAAAAGGAGTAATTATTTGGATGTACATTTTCTGAATTTTTTGTTATCAAAACTATTTGCAGAAGTCATTTTATATTAATTCACTTTCTCAATTCAATTGATTTTAATATAATTTATTAAAATATCTATTCAAACAAATATATTAATATATATCTTTTCTTATTTAATTTCAGACTAGATTAGTTAATCTCATTCATTCGATGGGTGGCTCAATACGAAAAGATATGAATTCAAAGGTAACACATCTTATTTGTAATACAAGTGGTGGTGAAAAATACCAGTAAGTAAAAAAGTCTTGATTAAATTATATTAAAATATTTTATATTATGTTTTTCTTTTACATTTCAGATATGCCATGACATTTCGTTTATCTGTTGTCCGTTCTGATTGGGTTTATAATGCATGGGAGAAAAGAGATTTACCAGATTTTCGGGCAACATCAGACGATTTCACAATAGAGCATAAACTTAGAGCATTCGAAGGACAAAGAATTTGTTTCTTTGGGTTTGCACCAGATGAACATCAACATATGGTTGATGTATTACAAAATAATGGTGGAATACCAACAGATTTAGAAGATCCAGATTGTTCTCATGTGGTTTGTATTCTTGCTTTTTTCTTCTTTTTTTTTTGGGTTTCATATTTTTTGTACTTTAAAATTTCTGTTTTATTTTTTTTTTTTTATATACGCAAATCATATACTTTAAACACTTTTACATACTTTTATTTATAATGCGTTTTGATTGCTGGTCTTTAAAATTTTTTTTTCTTTTTAATTTTTTTTTTGTGTGTCATCATATTTTAACATATATTTCAGATAATGTCTAATACTGGTGGTCATTTTCCTGATAATTTTCCATCATCCCGTAATTCCTCTCCAAAAATTCGTAGAATTGATGATATTTCAAACAATAAAAATGATGAACATCTTAAATTAAACTTACAATCCAGTGAAATAGAAACAATGAACATTGAAGATGATCATCTTATATCGAAGAAATTAATAACACCTGAAAGAAAAATGAAATTAAATATCGATGAAACATCAACACCACGAATTTCGAAAATTCTAAATGATAAAATTGATGGTGTTATTCTAACAGTAAACAATGAAAACTCATTTTTGGAACCAAACAATATTTCACCAATATTAAAAGCACAGAAATCTGATGAAAATCTAAATATTGATAATGTAAGTTGTATCTATGAAGAAGATGAAAATTTATCAGATTTAAAAGAAATTAAACGTAAACGTGATAGTCTTGATAATGCATCATTATTATCAATCGATTCAATAGCTTTGTCGACACTTAGTTCAGCGAAAAAGCCAAAACTTCTTCGTACCGGTTCAATAACACGTAGTTTAAAACGTAGTATGAGTTTTGTTACAATTAAAACACCAATATCAAATATGTTACGTTCTAGACGTAATTCGGTCGATCCGAATGCATCAATTAATTCGATAACATCAATCGAAACTACATTTAATGAGTCTATAAAACGGCCTGTTAAAGAGAAACTACGTTGTATACGTGATCGTATTACGAAATCAAATAAACGTGAAATTAATATTACACCAAAATCTGCACGTTTTGTTTCATCGAATGTTAATAGTTTAAAGAAAATTTGTAAAATAAAAAACTCCGAAAGATTTGATGAACTCGAAAATGATATAACAGATTTTAAAACTCCTCCTGTACCCCCAAAGTCCTTTAGTCATCGGCATTCAGTTTGTGGTGTTGGCTCAATTCATAATTTCAATGCCGATGAATTAAAATTACATAATAATTATGAAATGCCACCAGTTAGAAAATCATTTGCTGCTGATACATCAATACCTAGTATTACTATAAGAACTGCAACACCAGCTAGACTTTGTTTTAGTACAACGAATAATGAGTGTGATATTTCATTGTGTCCAACCGGTGATAATTTTGCGGTACTAAGATTATTCCATTTTGCTTTTTCTTTTTTTTTTTTGGTACATTTTAAATTGATCGACGATTTTCAAATTTAATTAATTTGTAATTTTTATTGGATATTTTCATATTGAAAATCTTATATCTCTTGATGAAAAATGATACTGTGTATAATTCATTGCTATTTTTGTATGAAATACTAAATGAATTCCCCGGCATTACTCGGGGTCCCCGAATTCTATAGTACATGCCTGTTGGATGATTAAAAATTTGGATTTAATATAAAAAGAGAATTCATTATGAATGATTTTTATTAGTTTTAGATTTTTATTGTAACGCCATCGGGTAAACAACATTTTTTGTTTTGTTTTGTATTTTTTTTTTTAATATTTTTTTTTTATTTTCTTTATATTCAACTGAATTTGATTAATTACCGCAGAGCTGCTTACACAGCTGAAGAAAAGCATATTCCTATTCACATGAATGTTTACTTTTCATCATCGAAATCTTACGATGTAAACGGATATGTGCAAACAAGCAAACAGAATTTCAGTTTTATAGGTATAGATTTTTCAGTTTTTATGCCCTATCGTAGGTACTACCAGTGAGTATATTAGTTTTGTCACTAAGTGTGTAATTCATAGAAATAATCATCGTAGAAAAATTTCAAGGGTATGGTTGTGTAAGGAATCAAAAGTTATATCGATTTATTCATGTCCGTCCGTCCGTCCGTGGACAAGATAACTCAAAAACGCGTTATCCGATTTTGTTGAAATTGAGAATGAGAGTTGGATATTCCTTAACTGGATTTGGTATTGCATTTCAGCAAAATCTACAGAAGGGGAGGGAAGTTATTAAACAAAAACCAAGTTGACCAGAAAGTTTTGTCGTTTTTTTTATATAGTTTTTCGGATTTAACTTTAAAATTTGAGCATCGATTTTGTTTAAATTAATTATATTGGTTAAATATGTAAATAGACGATACCATGTTGAATTTCAGTTAATTCGGTCCAAGGATAGTGGAGAAAGAAATAATCCTAAGAGAAAATAAGCCTCTTTATAAAGTTTTTTTTTTTTTTTGATGTACTTTAAAAACTAATACACCGATTTGAATAAAATTTTGCAAATTAGACTTATGCTATTTGGCTTTAGGTTACCTGCAAATTGGAAGAAATTTTGAAAAGAAGAAATAAAGTTATGAACAAAAAACCTTGAAATAATGTTAGTTTTGACAGTTTTTCTGTCCCATTTCTATCATAGGTCATCATAAAACGACTATAGGCCGATTTTAAGTTACTATAAGTTTTTTATGTGGTTTTTTAAAAATCAAATTTTATTGCTAAAACCATATTTTTATACAAAACAATTTCTTTATTGGTTTTTGATTAGAAAAAATTAACTACACAAAATAACATGAATCGATTTATTCATCCTTTTTTTTGTTAAAAAATATTAATCATAGCTAAAGCTAACCACCACTAAATTGCAATTGAGCTAACTAAGCTCTTTTTTTTTATTTTATGAAGACCAAAGCTTAGAAATAGTTTTTTTTTTTTTTTAGTATGTATTTGATTTGTACGTACTAAAAAAAAAAGAAATTCACATGGGAAACAGTTAGGCTTTTAGTTGTTGAATTCAGTGAAATATATTTTTGAACTCGGACTAAGAGAAATGAGAAGGAAGAACATGGATGCTTTGAATTTGCTATTTTCGATATCAATATTTTTTTTATTTTTCTTTTTCTATATATATATTTCCACTATATTTCGATCGGCCCCAAATGTATAATTTTCGTCTGGATTTTCCTCACAATATCGACGGGCTCAACCGCATGAACAAGTATTCAGGTTGGTTGATTGGGCTTTACGCTTCGTTTTCTATTCATCCTTTATTATAGCTTTAGGACTTTAGTAAAATAGTTAGGAAGAAAAAACAAAAACAAAAAAAAAACAAAAAAATATAGAAATTTACCTTTTTTTTCATTGTAACAAAAACATTTGAAAAAGAATGGTGGTCGGTCAGTGAATAAATATCCGGATAGTAGTAGTCGACTTTTTCTGCCTATTGATTTGTATTGTTCTAACATATTAAACACATGATCGATTTTTAGTATTGAAATCGATATCTATAGTAATTAATTTATACACAGTTTTTCATATAAAATAAATAATATAAAATTCGTGTTATATATATTTTATATTTTATGTAATTTATGATAAGAGTTTTGCAGTTTGCGATGCATTTTAATATAATCCTATTATTTGATAAAGAATTTTATCGACCAAAAGAAATAAACACACCATCCCACCACACTCATTTCCATATGATTTAATTGAAATCAATCTTTATGTTTTTTTTTTAATTATTGACACAATTTCTTTTCGAAAGCATATCTTTTATGTTTTAACGGTTTTTCTGTTTAAAAAGAAAAAGAAAAAAGGGTTTTGCTATTTACTATTTCGATCTTTAATTTACTAACAAATACATTTTTTTCTTATTTTTATTTAATTTTTTTAAATAAATGTCTGTAATTTATAAAAAGAAAATCAAAGAAGAAAATGGCAGCACATTTAAAAAATATTCTCTTATAAGATTGTTTTTTTTTTTTTTTTTTCAAAATCATATCTTTTTTATTGGGTGCTTTTTTTTCATCGGGTTCTGGGTCTATTTTAAAAAAAAAAAACGATCTGGGTCTCGAAAAGAAACAACAAAATTTTCTTTGAAAAAAAAATAAACTTTTTCGATCATTTTTTAATTTTTTTGATATTAAAAAATAATTTTTCACAAATTTATGAGATTTATTATGGCATTTTTGATACGATTGTATGGACAACTATGGTTGCGCCATCTCTTGCAATTTTACGTAACTAAAATCTATCGGGGTCACAGGCCCTGATCCCGGTAAATATTTGGGTTATGTTGCTGTTGCTTTTACATGTTATGAACCCCAGACCCTGACCGAGACCCCGATGAAAAAAACACACCTATTAATGCTTCGCAAATTGCACTTTCTGAAAATCATTTTATTTGCATTTTATATATATATATACATTTATTAACTTTTTTTTTTTTTTTGGGAATTTGAAAATTATCGATTTATGCTAATTAAAAAAAAAATATATATTTTTTGGTTATTTTATTTGCATGGAAAATTTTTAAAATTAAATTTTTCAAATTTGTTTTGGTGGCTGAAATAATATTTTTATTATTTTTTATTTGTGCTGGCATTTTTTATTTTTCATTATTTTTTTTTTCTATTTTGTAATTTACAAATAATATATTTTTATATTTTATAAATTTTTTTTAATTTGATATATATATATTTTTTTTTTAATAATTATTTCAGCCATTTACAAATTTAATTAGTAAATATTGTTTGAAATCATTTCGCGTTGATTGTTAATATATATGTATTTTTTTTTTTTTTGATTCTAGCTTTAAATTTTTACAAGAACAGAATTTTTGATACAATTTAAAATTACACTAGACACACGCACTAAATCATGAACAAGTAGAATTCAGTTTATTCTTCCTACAGTTTTATCCTGAATATGTTCCAGTTAAAATACTTGTCCATTACTGAGATTATTGTGATATGTCTATCTTTATACTTCTTATCTGCAGTATATGAATATTATAGCTTTTATTTATATAGTTTAGTGGTTGATTTGGATTATCCTAATTTATTCCATAATATGTTCGGTCATAATTATGAACTCATATTGTTTGTTTTCATAGTTTGAGATATGAGAATTTTAAATAAGAAAATATACATATGATAAGTTCATATGAAAATATGGTATAACAATAAAATTAGTACTGTTTTAAGTATTTATAAATAGTAGATGATATCGAAATGAAATTTGGATTGATCCTGGTGAATACATCGTTTTTTTTCTTTTGTTATTAACCCGACTATTCTGAGCGCAGTCATAACAAGTTTTGACTGTCATAACATAACGTCATTGTCATAGCTTTTTCTTTAAAGACTATTTGGTATTCTGGCTCGATCATAATGAATAACTGTCATAACTAAAAAATCATAAGTTCTGACTGAAAATATTTTACATCATAACGTAATTTTATATTTGTTCTCTGAGTGATTTTTAATTAATAAATATCGAATAATTTCCACCATTTTTTAAACACACAAATAATTTTACACCTATACAAAAAATTTCAAAACTATACAAACATTTTCGAGAGTATTTCTCAAATAACCATGACAAAATTCGCTCGAATTATAACAGTTTAAACTGTTATAAATTCATATTTTGGACATAATTATGACCCGTTCGCCAGAATACGAATCTTCGCAGCAGTCATAATTCCAGTCAGAATATTATTGTCATAAATATTTATGACAGAAAAACTGTCACAATGCCAGAATAAGCGGGTAAATCAAACTACGATATAGTTACAACTTTTAGTTCATTTTAAAAATGCATATTAAAAAAAAATGGAAATAAGTTTTCAATATTTCCTCAAGCGTTGTTCAAGCGTATACTGTTGACTCATTTCGTTCACCGGGAATATAATACTGAATTTCAGTCATTTGACATTTGATGACATTAGAGCTATTAGCGGCGAAATAACCGCTAGTTCAAAAACGAACCAAAAGATGACGCATCCTTTTTTATAGCTTTGAGCATTTTTAAAAAGAAAATAAATACGATATATGGCAATTTTTCCAAATTCCAATTACGTAATAAATTTTAATAGGCAAATCATAGTCAATCAAGGAATTACAATTGAATTGAGAAAATCTTTCTAAAAATTTAAAATTTTCAACAATTTAATTTGAAAATATATTCGTGTTTTTAAAACATTTAAATAGTTGAAAATAATACAAAACTATCGTAAAAAAATATTTCTTTTATTTCAATTTAACAATAAATATTAAATAAAGTTTGTCCTTCATTCAAAATCCTTGCGTTTATGTACAAATATTCCACATTTTCGTATAATAACTATTATCCTCGAGTTTAATTGAATTTTCTTTAACAGCAATTAAGATTACAAAAAGTATATCTTAAAGCAATTTATTTATATTATTTTGTTGTTATATTTCTTTCTTACCTTAGGATTGAAATGTAGAAAAAAAAATAAGCTTTTACATTCATCTATTAAACAATGTATTACTTTACACTATAATAATGAATACAAAGAATTTTTGAATTCATTTACCTTTCTACATAATAGTGAGAAATTCCGTCGAAAAGTATTACTATTATTAGTATTTCAAGGAACTTTTGCTTGCAATTTCTTTCACTAATGTGACAATTTCATGAATTGCTAGAATTTTACACTTGAGATTACACTTCTTCTGCATGAATTTGCCATCCAATGTTTCTTGTCTTCAAATGAGTGCATTTTAAAATATTCTTTTTTTTTTTTTTCTTAAATTCTTTGTTAATTAATTGGTTTTTTTTTATCTTTCGTGTTAATTTCAATATGTATGTGTTTCGGATTGTTATTTTTTTAAAATGATTATGTAAAATAAAATTTTATTACTTTCTGTGAAAGTTTAACACAATATAACACTTGGTATGCACTTCGAGCGAAAAAAAAATTCACATACAAAACCATTAGCGAAATTCAAAATGCTGTAAGAGTTAAAAATAGGATACAACTGAATTTGGTAAAACAATTGAGAGGTTTAACAACAATAAACAGTTGTAATGATTTGATAATATTTATAATACATTAGAGGAAAAAGGCAAATGAATAGACTGACAGATAGACATAGTGTAGAATGGTCTAGTCGGTTAAGACCTCGACCTCGCCTCATGGGGCTGATGAGACCCTGGTTCGAATCCAGGTCTCGGTTCTTCACTTCTCTACTTTTCTTTGTCATACAATGCAGTACGCACTTTCCACCAGGGAATTTGATAACGGATGATTTTTTAGGTGTTTGGTTTTTAATTTAAAAAAAAACCATAGAAAAATGTAAAAAGTATATGAAATTTTTTTTTAAATCGATAAATCAACTCTTGCCATTTACTTTTTAAAGATTTCATGTAAATGTTGACCAAGACTACGTTTTAAGTGATCCATTCGAGAAGTCCAATTTTCAAGTACTTTTTCAAGCATTTCGGCTGGTATTTCACTAATAACACGAGTAATGTTGTGTCTTCCAAGGCTTCAATTGAATTTGCTTTATCGGCATAGACGAGTGACTTCACGTAACCCCACAAAAAATAATCTAGGGGCGTTAAATCGCACGATCAGAGCGGCCAACTTACAGGACCGAAACGTTAGATAAATTGCTCATCGAACTCATCTTTCAATAGGTCCATTGTTTCTAGTGCTGTGTGGCATGTAGCGCCGTCCTGCTGAAATCACATGTTGTCCAGACTCAGTTCATGCATTTTTGGCAATAAAAAGTTCGTAATCATCGAACGATAGTGGGCACCATTGATGGTAACATTGTTGCCTTCATCATTTTTGAAGAAATAGGGACCGATGATTCTGCCAGCCTATAAACCGCACCAAACAGTGCATTTTGGTGGATGCATTGGCAATTCTTGTATTGGCTGTGGTTGCTTATCACACCAAATGCGACAGTTTTGTTTATTAACACACCCATTCAACCAGAAATGAGCTTCGTCGCTGAACACAATTTTTCGGTAAAACAGAGGATCTTTACATTTTTCACAGAACACGATTTTTGATAATAAATTTCAATAATTTGTAAGCGCCTTTCGTTTGTAAGTCTATCTATGATGAAATGGTAATGCTAACTGAGCATGTTTCACACATGTCACGAATCACGGGCGAAATGTCAATAAGGCAACACTGAAAAACCAAACGCCTTTAAAATCACCCGTTATTTGAATGCACAAAAATAGAATGGCATGATCAAAATTGTCAACTTTTTTTTTCATTTCAAATAAATTTTCATTTAATTTCAACTGAAAAAATATAATTCCTTTCGTAACATTTAAGGCCGAGGTAGAATGTTTTCGTTTCGTTCCGTACCGTTTTGGTTCGGCCCGCGTTCAATACGTTCTGTTTACATGTTCATGCGGATAATAAGACACATAGTTTCGTTTCGTTTTTATAATATAATTCAAAAGATTTTATATTTCTTCACTATATTGTTCCATTTTTAATAATAAGTTTATATTTTTCGACTTGTTGACTTTAATTTACTAAAAATGTTTGTAAAATTCCACCATTAATCAGACTTACTATTTCGAGGGTGAACGTTTTCGCAAAAAGTTGAAATTTGAAATTTGCTCAACTTTTTCGTTTCGATTCGGACAGGTACCGTTATATTGTGTCTACTTTTTCGTTTTTCGCATACATTTTGACATATTTAATTTTTCGGAAGCGGAGTTGATCGAAATGAAACGTAACTAATAATTTATTTTTTTAAAATTTAGTTCAGGCGCGCAAGTTAAGACACAATTTCAGTTTTCTTCTATTGTACAAATATGTACTGTATTGGGTTTTTATTGTGAAATTTCGTTTTACCCGAAATACTTAATGAATTAATATTAATGTTAAATATTGAAATATTTTTTTTTCCATTTTAAATTTTACCGAATTCGTGTTGACTTGTTTTTTGTTCATATATTATATTTATTTCATATTTTATTCCCTGATTGCATAATTGACTCTATTTTTTCATTTCCCCAATTGGAATATTGAAAAATTGGATATAAAATCAATACAAAAAAAAAAAAAAAAAAAAAATACCATCTACATTGTTTTCAATATTCAGTGAATTTTTTTTTTTATTTATTTATTTATAAAATATTCAATAATATAGATTTTTCCTCGAATGATTTCATGTTTCGTGAAAATATAAATAAATAAATTGTTAATTGGGTTGTTAAATGGGTTGAACTGTTCCTTGTTGTTCCTATTTTTATAATTTTTAACTTCAATATGTAAGTTACATGAGAAAATAAAATATATTTTTAAATACAGTCTTATCAAATATCCGTTTGTCTAACACAGACCGATTTGAATAAATTTTGATACGATTAGTATACAATTTTGTGAGATGCAAATAAATTCATTTTATTCGTATGGAAGTTTTCATATTATAGTAATTATTTACTATTTAATTTAATTTAATAATAACAGCTCAAATCGACTCTAAATGTGGATTAATTTCCGTAACAAAGTCATTCGTTATTTGGAATTATATAAAAGTTTTCTCAGTTCAAACTTACTGACTGAGGCAAAAGTCAAAAACTTGTGCATTGGCATTTACCACACGCAGAATTCGGGAAACCACAGATCTCAGCAAACAAATGTTGGAATTAAGATGCATTTTGCTTAAAATATTGCGAGCATCAAAAGCCCCATTAAAAATTTGATGAATGAAAATTACATCTGCTACTAATCGGCGCTTTTCCGGAGAATGCAAACTTAACACCTTCAGCCTATCATTGTAAGGTGGCAGCAGTGAAGGATCATTCCATGGTAAGTTACGCAAAGCAAAACGTAAAAACCTACGTTGGACGGATTCCAGCTTGTTGATATGAACCCTGTACAGCGGAGACCATACATGACTCGCATGTTCCATAATTGGTCTTACTAAAGCGATATAAAGTGATTTAGTCACATATGGGTCAGAAAACTCCTTGGACCACCGCTTAATATAGCCCAGAGTCGAATCGGCTTTATGAACCAATGATTCAAAGTGAAGTCTGAAGTTAAGCTCATTGTCACAAGTTACTCCCAAGTCAGTAATACAACTAACTTTATGTAGAGGAACGTTGTCAATACTATAGTTTGTTTTATATAAAAAGAATGAAAACTATTTTTTTTTTTAAATATTTATTGATTGATTTTTTTTCAAATTTTTTATAGTTTTGAATATATTTAAAATTCAAAATACTACAAATTTTATATTCCTCAATAAATTTCCTTAAATTTTCAAAACGAAAGGCAGTTTGTGTATTTATGAAAAAAAAATAAGTTGTGTTATTTGCCTAAATTAGACAACTAATAGGAGTAGAATATATGGAATAATAGAAAAATTTAAATATCATTCATTTTCTTTAATATTCGAATTTAAAAATTCAGCTGTAACTTATTTTTAATGAAAATGAAATAAAAGAGTTTCCTTCCTTATTTCCAATTTATACAAAATAACTATTATGAAAAGGAAAAAAAAAACTCTTTTAAATAATAATAACTCTGCAATCTGCCAAGTCATCAGGCGGATAATGTTATATAAATTAATACCAGTTATTAGTCTCATATGTCTACCATGTTATCTCTACGGAACACATAATATCCAACGTTTCTATATTTATTATTAATATCATTATAATAATTTTTCTGATATCATCTGATAAATATTCTATGATTATCGACTTTTTTTTTTCTTCCCTCTTTTTGCAAACCAATTTTTACTTATCCTGGGATATGATCTATCTATGTTGGCAAAGTGTTTTCCATAATTCTTTTTCAATGTAAAATTAGACGTTTTCAATGCGACGTGATTCTGATAGAATATCATAAGATATGAATGTTACTATAGGCACGTTTATATGGTCTCTTTTATAGGAAGAAGAATTTTCAATTTAAAGTTCTGTCTAGTGCTTTTTAAAGAAACTTTAACTTTAAGCTGGAAAACTATCTAAAAACGAAATGATTTCAATAAAATAATTATTATTATTGTTATTAATAAAATGAAAAGAAAAATAAAGAAAAATGAATAAAATTTAATATTAAATTATTAGGTTGTCGATGAACACTTCACTCAAGCAAAACCAGAACCAAAAAATAATAAAACTCATATAGTTAAATCTGATTGGTTTTGGTATACAATACAAAATGGTTATGCGGATGAATTGGATTATCTTTTTGGTGATGTAAGTGATTTTAAATTGCCAATAAATAATGATAAATTTTCAAAGGAATAATATTATTATGCTCATTTTCTTTTTCATTTTTTTTTGTCCCCTCGATATAATAGTATTTAGAGAGTATTGCAAATACACCAGATCGTCGTGATTCATTACCAATTAGTTTTAATAAACGTAAACGTAAACGTTTTTCACAACGTATACAAGTCGAAGGGACACCAACTGGTTCAGGTAAACGACGATCATCTGTATCAGATGCTGGTCTATTATCTATATCTGGTAGTTTTCTTGACTGTACAACAAGTCCAGATAAACATGAAAGTGGAAAACTTATTGCCGAACCAGAAACTGTTATTGATCCAACACCAAAAAATAAATCTATGAGATATAATCATTTTATGGATCTATTTAGCACAGAATCAAATTATGTTGGAATCTTAGATACAATTGTTAATGTAGGTGTTATAATAGTAATAAAAATTTTTATTATTCTTTTATCGGTTTTCTTTCGTTTTTTTTTGTTTTTCTTTTCTTTTTTTTTTATAGCTTTTTAAAACACCTCTCGAAGAAAAAGCTGAATCAGGTGATGCACTTCTAAATAAATCTGAAGTACGTGCAATTTTTAATAATTTTCTTCCAATTCATGAAGTACATCAACAAATGCTTGAAAGATTAAGGTTTTATAATTTTAATTTAATTAATTAAACAAAATGCATTTATTAAATTTTTTGTTTTTCTTTTTTCCGCCTAAATCAGAGAATTTCAAATGAAATGGCATGAAGATTGTTTAATTGGACAAATAGTTTTAGAACATCGTGATGATTTAATTAAGGCATATCCACCTTATGTGAATTTTTTCGAACAAATGAAAGAAACTTTAATACAATGTGATACACAAAATCCACGTTTTCATGCATTTCTTAAAATTAATCAAGCAAAACCAGAATGCGGACGACAAAGTTTACAAGATTTAATGATTCGTCCTGTACAGCGATTGCCTAGTATAAGTTTACTATTAAATGGTAAGAAAATGTTTTAATTTGAAATAAGAAAAGTCATAAATTTTAAATAGTATTTGAAACCAAATATAGTCGACTCGTAAGTTTAAACATCGTATGTTGGTGGTTTAAGTTTCAGTTTTCATTGATCTAAAAATATCTTTGATTTAAATTTTCCATTACAAGAAAGAAATCATGTAATGCTTAAAGTTTGGTCTCACATTGATCATTAATACTTGTCAGTCGTGTTTGATAGAAATCTGGATTGCTCACGAAAATTTTGAATAATTATTGAGAGTTTGACTGATAAATCATCAGTTTTTACATTCACACTGGTCAGTTTTCTCTCAGTTGTTCAAAAGCTAATGGAAAACTGATCAATGTGAGTGAGTCCTCCTTTAGAAGGTGTATGAACACAACAAGTTTCAATTAGTTTGGTGTTCTTTTGTTTCCACAATTTCATTAAAACTGAATCATGTTATATGAAAACACAAATTTCGAATGTTTTCTTATTTTTACCACGTTTTTATTAACTCGCTTTCTTGTTTGTCTGTTTGTTTGTCCAGTACAAATATTCCAATCGATTTTTAACTAACTTTCCGACTAGCTAAACATTTGAAACTTTTAGAATAGCTCCAGAACACGATGACAATGCATTCTTTTAATACTTTTAGCCATCTTTAACTAAAATTGAATTCATTTTCACTAAATTTTGTTTTGTATGGAAAGTCAGTTCGTGAAAAATCCGCAAGGTGCCGGTTTATATGATTCAACAGAAAATTTAAAAACGTGGTATATAAATAATTCTTTTTATCTTGTAATTATTTTCACTTTTTTTTTAACCAAGTAAATAATTCTGAGAGCCGTTTTCATTTACAATTAACTGGCATTTAATTGAAAGTTAAACCTACGTATTTGTAAATTAGTATTAAACGATGTCATTATAAATTTCCTCTTAAATAATATTCTTAATAAATTTTCTTGTATTCAAAAATGCCTTAATATCAAAAGACAATATGTAAATATTTGGTTTCTTTTTATTTATATCATTTTAACAAATAATTACAATAAAAATATTGATAAATAAAATACGTGAAAATTATTGCTTTTAGCAATTTTTATGATATTTGATAAAAATCATTTCTATATATTTTAATATTCCCGGAAATATGTTTTTAATTTCATATATTTTTTTTTTTTTTACATTACCAAACAATCTAAATAAAATAAACAGAAAAAAAAGATGAACAACATAAAAATTATTTCATCATAAATTTCTTAAATTACAAAAATTTTTATATATTTTAATAAAATGACAAAAAGAATAACAAAAAAAAAAAATAAAAAATAAAAAGCTCATATTTTTATGATAAAAAATGTTATCATTAAAAAAAGTTATATTTTTTACTAACTTCCTACAAAAGTGAAAACATATGTTATGAGAATTCCATTATTATGTTTTTTTTTTCTATTCCAGATATTTTAAAACATACAAACAAAAACAATCCAGATCATAAGAAATTGGACGAAGCCCTAAAGGCTATTAAAGATGTAATGGCACATATAAACGAGGACAAACGAAAAACTGAAGGGCAACTTGCTATGTTTGATATTTTCAACGATATTGAAGGATGTCCGGTAAGTAATATTAGCATAGCATGTCTCCTTTTATTTTTTTTTAAATTTTATGTTTTATGCATGTATTACACACAATTCTTTTTTTTTACACGGTAGATTTGTTCCACAGAAATTCGTGTAAAAAAAAAAACATGTAAAAAAAGATAAGTTTCCTATAAGTAAAATTGGGGATACGACGTTCCATTTCCGAAAACCGTGATAAAAATGAAATAAAGAACTATATTTTAGTTAAAAAACCGTGTAAAAAAAAAAACAAATGCTGAAAACTGTTAATTTTGAAGATAAAAATACCTTTTTTCACTTTTTAAGGTCAGAAATATTCAAATATAATTGATACCACTATGTATAGGAGCCTACACACGTTCAATGTTACTTGAATGACTCATGTTTCAAGTAACATTGATCGTTTGGATGCTCTTCAATGCTCTTGTGTGGAGGCAATTTCCATCAATATTACTTGACGAAAATTTTCGTCAATAATACTAGTCAAGTAACATTGAACGTGTGTAGACTCCTTATGGCTGATAAGATGAACAATTGATTAAATATTGTGAGCTAATAAACTTAATTAATTTAATTATGCAATATAATGACTATGTTTACACCGAGACTTAAAAAAAAACCTAAGTGATTAGGTCGACCTAAATATGACGGTGTAAACACGTTCAAAGTAACTTAGGATAGGTCACCTAAATTGCAGACCTACCTTAAATTTAAATCGACCTAAGAACTTTTTGACAGCTGATTAGGTGGCACTACAGTAGTTATTAATGTTAAAATGTTAAATGTTAAATTTCACTGGAAGCTTTGACAGATGACAGCTCATCTCTTGATGTCCCAGTTTCATAAATGTTCACATATGGCGTTGTTTTATACTTAGATCTAGTACGGTATAAACACGTGCGACCAAACCTAACTTTTAGTTAGGTGACCTAAAAATTTGTGGGTGTAAACGTTGCCATTATATAAATTTCATACGAAATGGATAGGTAAGGGTTATGGAATAAGGTTACTGGGGAACCAGTAACTACCTACTACATTATAGAAGTGCGCAGTGCTGCCTAATTTTCGAAGTGTGTTAAAAATGATACATTGGTGCTCATGGTCACGTATATAAGAGAGTGACTTTGAAATCGTGTTCGAGAAAAAAAAAATTTTCAAAAAAAGGAAAGCTTATTTGAACCGTGTAATTTCAAATTCGTGTAAAAAAAGAGTTGGGTGTATATAGGTTTTTTTTTGTACTCCACACAACCTGTATATTAAAGAGAATGAAAATTTTAGGTCTTTTCTGATTTCAACATATAAATGTTTATATCCTCTGAATATAATTTCCTTTTAATCCTATCGTTTTGATGTTTTTATATATACGCATAGAGAAAGTTATATTGTTGTTAGTAGATTTGTTTTTATTTTTATTTTATTATTGTGAATATAAATCCTTTTCTGTCATTGTTTAAAAATATATAAATATATTTTCGTCCTATTCTCAGCAATAGTCGGTTTTTTATAGACAACAATTTTGTTGAAGTTCTCATAAAAATTATTCCATGTTTTTTTTTTAAATCGATGGCTTTTGTTTAAAAAAAAAAAGTTTCCAGATTTTCCTTTTTTTTTCCTGTGTTATCCTTTCCTGCTGCATCGAGTTTTATGTGTGAGATTACTTTTTTTAACAACTAACTATTCAGTGTTTTTCATTTTCATATCAATAATTTCCTTTTTCATCTCATTAAATTTATAGATTTTTCATAATATTAATTGTGTACAATTTTATTTTAATAACATAATATTCCATTAGTGCGTTTTTTTTGCTTTTTTTTAATTCCAGTAAATGTTTAAATTCAAAAAAAAAAATACGAACAAGTATTGGAATTATTTTGTAGATTAATATTTATGTTATTATATAAAATTTTTTTTTAATTTTTTTCCCGATATAAGCAATTCGATTGGAAATTTGTGATTGGCGAATTTAAAAATATAATAATAAATTTCTCGAATAGGAAGAGTTTTATTAACACATTTTTTTTTTTTTTATTTAAGTACTCAAATTTACTCTCAATAAACATTTACCTTTAATATAAAATTGTTGTTCAATTGACTAACATAAAATTGTAAAAAAATAAAAAAATATATATAAATTTATAGTTTACGAATAATGTTCACGGTTAGTTTGTTTGTTTGGATCCAATTAATCGTTAAGTGCATTTTATAATTGCTTTATTTATTTTTTTTACTAATAAAATTACACTTATAAAATAAATAACTAAAGGTACTTGATCGCGTAATTTATATGATAACTACCTGAAATAATGGCATCTATTCTATGATTTTTATGTTACTTTGACATTACAGTCAAGTCTATAGGCCAATCTCCACACAGCCGACATCCTATTCTGACGAGAAAAATCAGAAAACTAGAAAAAGATGCATTTTTGCAATTTTCGCCAGGATTGATCGAATAAAAACATCAGAGTCTCCCCATCAAAATTTATAATTTTATGAAAAATTTGGTAGTGTGCGACGATATCGTGTAAGATTATTGTGAGAGTATGTAAACGCAGATGAAGTTCCATTAAATCAAATAAACATGTTCTTCTGCGTTTGAGGGGAATCATCTGGCAGATGAAGGATCAGATGGGGAAATGAGAAATGCAAAAGACGACAAAATTAGTAGGATAATTGTTTCTCCCTTTCTGTTTAACCAAATTTTGCATAAGTGCATCCCATAGTTTCATCAGAATAGGATGTCGGCTGTGTGGAGATTGGCCATATAACGCGGAGTGAAAAAACGACCGCTCTCCTATAACGGGGTCTCCTTATAACGCGTTTTTCATACAAGAACACTTCAACAACTCCAAAGAATTTGAAAATTTTTTATATATGGCAGCACTTATTCGATGTGTTATATGTACATGTATGTACAGTACATAGTTTACATTATTCTCAATCACCCAAATGTGAAAATTGTTTTTTTTTCCTTCTAACCTGCACTCCATTGATACAGCCGCTGGACCAAGGAATCATTCAAATACACTACATACGCCAATAATTTCAAATTATTTTCAACAGATTAGAAAATGATGAAGGTAAAACTCGTCTTCTTCACGTTCAGAAAGAATTTTCTATTTTAGATTGCATTCGAACTGTCTCATCAGCTTGTGCAGAAATTGAACCGTCAACACTTAATTCATTATGGACGCCTCTTTTACCTAAAATGGTTCAAAAGGAAAATGATATTCCAGCTCCACTTACAGAAATAGCAAACATTGGTTCTGCTTTGAGCAGCGAAGGATTTGCAGATTTAAACCATGAAGATATAGAACTCGGGAAGAGAGTTTAAATGAGGAGGAATTGGTGGAATTAATTGGTGAATCTACCTCAAATTTGTGGAAGAAAACACGGATAACTTGATACTTTGAGAATGCAGTTTTCACATATATACGTCTGATTTATTTATTTCTGAGATTTTATATAACGCGATACGAATTCATTTAATTTGTATTAATTCTATTAATTTGTATTAATGCGGTTTCCATAGAACGCGGTATCAATAATCGCGTTATAGAAGACTTGACTGTATTTATAAAATTGGTCATAAAATTTTTTCAAATTTCGTATTTCTGGAAGAATCCTATTATGATGTATTTTACCCGTTTAGAAGATGAAATAGAATTTCTTCATTTGCTTCATTTCTGTATTTCAAACTGCATCGAGAAATAAATCAAGTACTTATGTAAGAACTATTAGGAAAAAATCTTTTCGGTTGATTTATAGAATTTATTCTTGGTGGGAACGAATGCCCTAAATTAACCACCAAGAAATTACTATAAAAATGACGAACCTAATAAGAAATAGTCAGTCAAAATGTAACAGTCGATAACTAATCAAACCAAGTGTTACAAAGAACTCGGATCAAGCGATAATTTTCCTTGAGGGAGACTGCTCAAGAAGTTCTGCGTAAAATTGATGATATAAAATACAATAAGAAATCTATCAAATAAAGGATATATTTTGTTAAAATATAAAGCGTTTTTATTCCTAAATCGACTCCCCTTTATCGTGTAACACTATATTGGGATTAAAAATGTAAAATTGTTATCGAGTGAAGTTTTGCTTAAAAAGTTATTTTATTAATTCAGTTTGTTTATAAACAAAAATATTAATAGTCACAACAAAAATAGTAACAAGCAAAATGTATATCTGGATAAAGTTTTCATTAAGAAACTTTTTGCAGAAATTAATATTGTATATTAATTTAAACTTAAAAAAAAAACATATTCCAAACACATTGTCTTGTAGAATACCAATTTAATGAAAAATAGTATTTTATGTGAAATTTAGCCTAACATAACATAAAATATGCTGACCAATCATGAAATTCTCCAACAAATTGAGAAAGACCGCTTATGACATTGCTGAGGAACTAAAGATTGATCAAAAAACAGTTTTGAACCATTTGTGTAAGGTTGGATACAAAAACAAGTTCGATATTTGGGTTCCACATGAATTAACAGTAAAAAATTTAATGAACTGAATTTCCATCTGCGAGTCGCTGCTGAAACGAAACGAAATCGAGCCATTTTTGAAAAGATTGATAACTGGTCATGGAAAGTGGATCACATACGACAATAATGTGCGAAAAAGATCGTTGTCCAAGAAGAATGGAGCTGTACAAACGATGGCAAAGCCAGGACTAACGTCACGTAAGGTAATCTATGTGTTTGGTGGGATTGGAAGGGAATCATGCATCATGAACTGTTCTAATCTGGTCGGACGATTGATTTCACTCTCTACTGTCAACAACAAATGCGATTAAAGCACGCAGTTGAGGTAAAGCGGCTACAGGCGTCTTCTTCCATCACGATCACATACATCTTTAATGACTAGGCAAGAATTGAGAGAGCTTGGCTGGGAAGTTTTGATGTATCCACAGTATAGTCTGGACTTTGCTCTGTCCGACTACCATTTGTTTCGGATGCTGCAGAATTCCTTTAATGGTGTTAAGCTGAATTCAAAAGAGGCCTGTGAAAATCACTTGCTTCAGTTTTTCGCCAAGAAATCCCAGAAATTCTACAGTGATGGGGCATAATGGTTTTACCAGAAAAATGGCTAAAGATTATCGATCAAAAAATTCATTTAAAATGTAATAAAATTTTGGTGAAAAAACGCCGCGAATTTTATACGTGACCCAATATTTAAACTTCTAATTATTATCTTTTTTTTTGTTTATAATTTTATACATGTTTTAAAGATTTTAAGGATTTTTATTTACAGAAGAAACATTACAAACGTACAATTTTCTAGAAATGATCAAGTACTTTTCTTAAGTATATACCAAAATTGAATCAAAAAGTCTTTTAAAAACAATCAAATCTTAAATGAAATGAGTACATACTCGTAATAATGGCAGTCTACTTCAAATCCTTTCTATTTTATTAATAGTTTTGATCGTTAATGTGAAATTTTGTTAAATATTTTATTATTTTCATTTTTCTCCTTCATATATGAATTTTGCAGTTTAAAAACTTCCGTGAATGGAATGGAAATTTTTTCTTAAAAAGCTAATGCACTTATTTATTGATAATTAAAAATCAATTTTCTATAAGTTCACAAAAAGTTTTCAAAATTTTCCTCTAAACTTTTATTTTATTTATAATACATACAAATAAAAAATGATTCTATAAAATGTTTGAAAATTGAAATTCGAAACGAATAGTTTTTTCTTTTTGCCATATATTTTTTTTTTTTTTGAAAGCATCTCAAATAGTAGATTTTTGCTTCTTAATTTTCTTGATGGATTCAAGTACCTACTTGTTTGTTTCTTTTACTTTGTACTCTTGATAATATCTTATGAAAGTTTTTCGTCTTCTACATAATAATTCAGAAGATGAACCTTTTCAAAATGAATATAATGCACATAGATACTATATCCAATGATTGGATGAATAGTAAAAGCTTCTCTACTATCGTGGGATGATGATATGAAAACGAATCTGTCTATTTTCTTTCCACAATAACCAAGAAAAACGAAAAATAAAAACGTTTATCAAAATGAAATTTTATATTTCTATAGAAATTGTTATGACTGTTAAATTTTGCGTTCAATTGAACATATTGAATTTTCAATATTTAAACTTTTCTCGTTTTGGGAAAAAACTACATATTTAAAAATATTGAAAATTTAAGAATATATTCTTTGGTTACATATATGGGGAAATCTCTTTAATAATATAAAATTTTTGTTTTCTTGTTTTTTTTTCTTTTCTAGGCTCATCTTGTATCGTCACATCGTAGTTTCGTATCAAAATGTGAAGTTACCGAACTATCAGATAGTTTAAGTGGACGCGGTGATTCATTAATGTTATATTTATTTTCTGATACGGTAGAAGTATGTAAAAAACGTTCGAGAGGTTTTAATAGTGGCAAATCTCCAAGTACAACTAAATCATTTAAACATATTAAATTAATGCCATTAAGTACGATACGTTTTGTTATTGATATATGTGATAGTCAAAGAGCGTTTGCTTTAAATTGTCGTCATAATCAAGATAATAAAGATAAAATGTATGCGTTTATAATAGGCGATGAAGAGATCGATAAAATTATTTATATACGTAGTTTATGTAAACAAATGGCAGAACATGCATGCCGAACGGATACTGTAAATTATTATTTTTTGAATATATTTTTGAAGTAATTCATTTTTTTTTCAATGTACAGGAAAAACCTTTACTTTCGATGACATCTCAAGAATTGGAAGTTGATATCACTGATGTTAATATTAGTACATTATCGAAAGCATTTAAATTTGCTACAAGAACTAGATTAAAGGTAAATTACAAAAAGATATTTAAAAGTATTTTCAAATTAGAGAATATTGTTGGTAGTTCTTTTTATTATGTCTATTGCGTTATTATGACCAATTTATATCACTAACAGTCTGAGTAAAATAGCTTAATTTAAATTTACATGCGGCAAAAGTAGTACACGATATATATACCTCACACGTACGAGCCCCCACTAGTTTTTATGATCAATTCTCATCGAAAAAAATATATTTCAAAATTAAAAAGGTGTCCCGTATTAAATAAAAAGACATTAATTCTATAATGACAATAACCAGTCTATTCTGAACGCAGTCGTAGCAAGTTCTGACGTGTCATAACATGACGTCATTATCATAACTTTTTTTTTAAAACTATTTGGTATTCTGAACTGGTCATAACGAATAACTGTCATAAAAAAATATCATAAGTTGTGACCGAAAATATTTTACATCATAACGTAGTTTTATATTTGTTTTCTGAGGAATTTTTAATTAATAAATATGGAATAATTTCCACCATTTTTTAAACACACAAATAGTTTTACACCTATAGAAAAATTTCATCAAACCTATACAAACATTTTCAAGAGTATTTCTCAAATAACCATGAAGACTCGCTCGAATTATAACAGTTTAAACTGTTATAAATTCATATTTTGGACATAATTATGACCCGTCTGCCAGAATACGAATTTTCGCAGCAGTCATAATTTCAGTCAGAATATTATTGTCATAAATATTTATGACAAAAATGCTGTCACAATACCAGAAAAATTATAGTAACATCTCGCATACACTCACAAAATATCTCAGGTAAAATTTGGCCTTCATTGTTTGTCGTACTTTTCATATTAATTGATTTTTTCCATAGGCGATTGTTTATCTCACAAATATCGCTAGTTTATTTTGCATGCCTCGGTGATGTAAATTTAGCATTAGTGTCCTCTGGAAATACACTATAATTATTTTTGTGTATGAGTGGTAGATTTTGTGTACAAATAATTAGTTTTGGTTTAGAATACAAGTAGTAAAAACTAAAAACAGAATAAAAACAGAAATGTTACTGACCAATGTTGCCAAGATTGCTAGCAGATTCGAAGTTTCGGAATTCGAATTCGGTCTTCGATAATTCTCATATTTTTTCTGTTGCGTACCTTAGCATTTGTTTCATTTATTTTTTTTTTTTAGTTAAATTTCTTAATTTTTAATTAAATATATGTATATAATTCTTTTTCGTTTTTTAGTAGTGTTTGAGTTGGAAAATTGTAGAAATTAAATAATTAAACATTTAGGATTTACATTCTAGGTTGGTCGAGCGTTTTCTTTCAATAAGACGCCCTCAAAACTTAAGAGAGCGGTATCTACAATGATGACCTCACCATTCGGAAGTACAAATTCTTTAACTCCTGCTTCACAATTGGCTCAAATGAAATTGGCTAGCTGCACAAATATAAACGTATGATAATTTTTGAAGAATATATAACTGCACATGAACCATTTCAATTAATAATATATCGTTCACATTCTCATATTTCTTTCAAATTTTTCATAATTCATTTATTAAATTTTAATATATTAAATAAAAAATTTTCCTAATCATTTTTCCTTCATCATAAAAAAAGATGCATTACATCGTTTTTTTTTTGAAAATAATAATACTAAATGTGAATAAAATAAATTTTTATATTGAAAATTCCATATTCCTTCTCGTCGTCCTTCTTTTTTCAATCAAAAACAAAAAATAAAAATAAAAACCAACCGAAAACACCAAATATATAGGAAGTTGACGAAGAAGATGATGATGATGATGATGATGATATAAGTCGTAGAGGAGATTCACCAACATCCCATTCAGAAATTCTCATGGCACCAATGTCAGTTCAGCCAACAAGAAAAGCTAAAAATTCAACAATAGCTGCACTAAGAAGATTATAACGGTGGGAAAAAAGTCCCAATCATAATGGAGATAGTGCTATACAAAAAGTGGATATTTTTCGTCCTTTATCATTTCGACGAGGAAAAGAAAACATACTTAAAAATCTCGATAACTATAAAAGTTACATATGTAGTAATTTCCACTATAATGGTGCTGCTTCTACGGATTTTTCAGTAAATCATTTTACATGAAAGAAATTGGGACAGTTTTTTGTTAATTTTTTTCTTATTTTGGGTTTGATACTTTTAAAAGAAAATGATTAAAAACATTTTCAAAAAATTAAAAAGAAAAACGTACAATAATCTTCATCATTTATTTTTTTTTTTTGTTTAAAGCCTTTTTTTTCTAAAGCTTTGTATTTTTTCGAAATTCAATTTTCATATTAAAAAAAAATTTTTGTTCGCTGGAACTCGAATCATTTTATTAACGTTTTTCGTCGTGAAATTATGATAAAAACAAGAAAATGAAAATTATGTGAAAAAAAAACAAACATTGTGCAAATAAGAAACAATAAAATAATAGAAATTAATTTAAAAAGAAAATTTTAAAGAGAACAATTTTAATTTTATTAAAAATAAGAACTCTTATCGGTCAAATATATTTATATATATTTTTAATAGAAAAACAAGAATTAATATTAATATAAATAATTAATTTATAAGTTCAAGTTTAAAATTGTAATTATTTTATTTAGAATTAATAATATTTTAATAAATTTTTTTTTTCAGTGATTAGAAAAAATACTGATTCAAAAAATGATTTCGAATTTTTTTAGTCAGCAGTTTTAATAACTAATTTGTCAAAAAATAGGAAAAAAAAAAGAAAATTATTAGTAATTATTTTTAATTAAATTACTATCGCATAAAAATTCTCCAGTAAAAACACAAAAATAAAAATTCAAATTGCGAAATTAAATAGAAATTTTTTTGGTATGATTTTTTTGTTTTTGTTTTTAGAATCAAGAAATTAAAGTTTTCCACTCATTTTCACATAAAATTTTGAAACTAAAATATTAATAAAAAACCAACCAATTTTTAGTAAATTCTTCAGTTTTAATTTAATGTAAATAAAACAAATATATTTTAAATGTTATTATTTTCTATTAAAATAAAATATAAAATAATTATCATTTTCTAGAAAAATAAAATTATTAAATATTAGGAGAAAAAAACACTATTTTAATATGTAATTTTCTTTTTTTTTAAAAAAAAAAACAAATATCTACATTTTGTGCTGTAATAACTAAGGTTTTTTTATTTATCTAAAATTTAAATGAAAGAAAAAATTATTAAAAATTTACTATTATTCAAGAAAATAAATTTTAAATATAATTTCATTAGTTTTTGATTTATGAACGATTTTTCCCATATATTAACTTAACCCTTATCGGACGCGACTTTTCGCATGCTTGATTCTCACCAGTTTGTAGTTATTTTTAATAAATACATGATATTTCTTGAAACAACATGAAGGAATTGTTTTATTTTGCACGTTTCAAAAAAGTAGACTGTTGTTTTCCTTCCTCGAGGCAACTTACAAGTTAAATGTTCTCTTGGTAATGATAAACTGAAAAGACAATCGTATGCATATTTAATAAACCGCATGTTTCGAGATGATTCTCCTTGTCACTTCACACGTGCCATACGACCGGCTGCAGAAAACCATTGTTGTAGAGAGATGACTTACGACCGATAAGGGTTAAATAGCGCTGCAATCTAAAACTAGGTTTGTCTCTTCGTCTCAAAAACGAATTTTGGATAATTACCAGGGGGCCTATTATGGAATTCGAAATCGTTAGACATTCGTAACAATCATACGTTACGATTACGTTCTATTTTGGTATTATTGAGTACGATCATGAGTTGAATGTGTATTGCCATATGTATTTACGATAAAACGTTGGTTGCGAACTTCACTAAAGATATATTAAGTTTAGAATTGAATCAACAAATTCGAAAAGGATTCATGTCGGTTTTCTCAAATTGCTCAGGAGACACAAAAAACTGAATTTCTGCCAAATTATACGGAATTTAAGAACGCAAATTTTTCAGTGATTTTTTTGATTTTACAGCAAAATTTGGATGCCCTTAGAGACTATTAGTTAATTTCTTAACTATTAGTTAATTTCTTAATTATTAGTTCATTTTTTGGCATTTTCTTTTAATATTAAATTTATAGTCTGCCCAAATCTGAAATAATTTTAATTTTAGCATTTTTGCTTAAATTTTCTCTGAAATTCTTTTCCCAACTTTTCCAGTCATTCGTGGATGGGTGGCCAATTTTTATTTAAGGAATTATTTAGCTCCCCCATAGTTATTTCCACTTTTCTTCTGCATCGCTCGTTTTTATGTGCCCCACAGCTAAACCTTTATGATTCTACATAAAATCGATCATAATTTCATATTGCTTTAAAGTAGTTGTCTTTGACTTAAATATAAGAAAATTTAAATGTCATTTTCACAACAATGATAATATTTTTATTAATAAAATTTATTAACATTCTGTAAAATTCCAGTTGAAAATTCACTCCACAAAATACGACATTTAGATATTTACGATTCAACGAATGCTCAAATGCCATCGTAAGAAATTTACGTTTATGATCGTAAAAAATGACGTCACATCGAATTCGGTAATACCGTAATCGCATTTACGTTAACGATACGATTATGATCGTATTCCATAATAGGCCCCCAGGAGTTGGGATTCTGTAATGCCCAATTTACCCCACGACTCTATTGGACTTATTTCAAGACTTAATTTCAGTCTACGGTCGTCATTTTGAAGACAATAAATTTGTAGATGGGCAGTTAATGTCCTGACATTTTATTTGTAAAAATACCGTTGACGAAGAAACAATGCAATTTTTGCTGCATAAATTTATTATAAAAATATTTTATATATATAGTATTGTTTCAACTAAAAATGCGTTACGGTTGACAGGAATGAATGTTTTTTTTTATAAAAAAAAGGATCCAACTGAAATCATTAATATTTCTAAAAATTTTTCATACAAAAAATTATTTTGAAATAAAATTGTTGAAATATCAATCCTTCTCGGAATTGTAATTAGTAGAAACTAGACTCGAGATATCAAAAATTTTTCAGAAAAATGCTTAAAGATACTTTCTAAAATCCATCCCATGATCATTACGAATATTTCTCGTATTTTTTTCATAAAATGGTACGAATTTTAAACCAAATTTATTTTTAAATGAAATTCACTAAATTGTAAACATTTTATTGTTGTCGTATGAAGGCGCCAAATTAATTTTTTCTAAAAAAAATGTCTAGAAATTAAAAATATCTGAAATATCGAGAAAAACCTATTGCAATTACGTACATTCAATTGCAATCAGAGCAAACGGAATCAATTGACTTCAGCGACTACGGGCAAATGCTGCATTCAACTGAATTTTCGAACATCTGTTTTGACTGCTTGCCAAATTTTCTCAATTTTTGAACGCCTGGCTGCTTCACTGCACAGCCGACTGAATTCTTGAATCTGCCCTTTATCTAGATCACGGTCTATGATCTATATAAATTAGTTACACACAATTGCAAGAGATGGCGTAGCCGTAGTTTTTGATATATAAAAGTTGACACCGTACTATACATGTCATAATAAATCTTTTAAATTTGTGACAAACATGACCTTTTAATATCATTCAACAAAGATACTTGAGAATTTGCTAGCATTTGTTTTATTTACGCATAATTTATTTTAAAAATTAACGAAGAATGGAATTTTTTTCAATTACAATTTTTTTTTGTGAGACCTACATTGTTTTTTTTGAAATCTTGATCCTAGCCCGAATGAAAAAAACGCAGCTATTATTAAATTTGTCTACCTACATTAAAAAAAAAAAATAGCAAAAATAGAAATAAAATAAAATAAAAAATTGTCAAAAACATAAACACCAACTTCTAAAATTATATGAAACCGGACAGCTGTCTCTTCAAATTCATCACTATGCGTCGATATTGAAGATAATGGTGCCTGTTCTGATATCCGACGTTACGTTAGTTTTATTCGATATTACTCACTTGCTGCTCGATATTACATTTTTGGTGTTCTGGAATACGCAACGTTTCATTTCAGTTCAACGCGTAGCAACGGATTCGATTTTTGATGTTCGGATATTCGCCGGGAACTCGATTTTCAGGTTAAATTACTCACTTCAGTTTTCGCGCGTTCGAATGAATATTTTTGTATGAATTTCCTTTATTTCTAAACCCACCCACACTATGCACCATAATATCAATTTTAATCAATTTTATTCTCATTTTGGACCTGAAATGGCTTTTATGAAGGATATATTCATAAAAAAAAATGTTTTTTTTTCATTTTTAAATTTTTTAATGATTAGTGAATGGAAAAAATGTTACAAAAATATATAATTTATATTTTGAAATAAACATTGCTGAAAAATATATGAAATTTATTTTAATAATGACAGAAACTTTATTTTGTATAACATTTATTGATGAAATGACTTACAAAAAACACAACCAGCTGATTTTTGACTTGCGATGATTGCCGTTTTTTTAAATGGGAAACGTAGTTTTCCAGAAACCGATCGCGTTAGGAATCGAATCGAACGCGTTACGTTTACTCATCTAACGCTATAAAACAGAACAAGGGTGACTATCGCCTTACGGAATGTCGGAAAGCGATAAGCGATAAGTGAGTATCACCTGTCGCCTTACAGAATAGCCACTCCAGGAATTCTAATTACCGGGATAAATATAGGGAATTAAAACGAATTAAAATATTACTTAATTAAAATTTAAACAAAAAAAAAATATAAATATATAAAATATATGTTTCCAATCTTCTAATTTAGCTTTTAGTTATGCCACAATGTTTAATTAATTTCTCCATTTTAATTTCAATTTGAACACAAAGTTTCTAAAATGTTGTATTAAAAAATTTAATTTATTTTATTTTTGATTATCGTATGAAAAATACCTTCCCATTTGATAATGACTGCTATTTGGTCAGCTATTTCTAGTCTCAGTATTTTACATTAAATTGTAGTACTTTGCTCTATTTTTAAATATAAATCTTCTTATTTATGTTTAACTTGTTTTCTAATGAAACTTTCATCAAAATAAAATATAAAAGAAACTATCTCGTTTTCTTTTTAATATAAAATTATTCAAATTAAAGACCCACAGCACCGGAATCGGTTGTCCTACAAAAAAAAAAAAAAAAAAACGGAAAAAATTCCTTTTTAAAAACAACGTTTTCGACGATGGACAAAGTAATTGAAAGACACAGTTGGAATCAATTTTGGGTGGTGCTATTTTGTAAAACGAATGCATTTCGTTATTAAATTTATGGATAGATGATGTTTTGTTGGAACCTCATCTTATCATCGCTCCATTTTAAGTGAATATAGAAGACAAGAACTGAAAATAAGGCTATTGACAACATTTCAGGATTCAGAGGAAAAACTGTTCATATAAATTACTTCGTGACATCAAAATGTTGTGTAGTTATACCAAAGCCATTAATAATATAAGATCTGTAAAATTGCTTTGGCCCCACAAAATTTGACTCAAAAAACTAGATGAAATATGAGGAAAAATATACGAGGAGAATTCGTTCTTACAATATTTTTACATTTAGTTCTTAAGCTTTGGTTTCTGTACTGGATTGATAGTAGAGACAATTTTTTTCTAATCATATAAGGAATTTAAGCTTTGAATCTTATGAATGCTGTCGATGAGTATATTTTGTTGTTGTTTTTTTTGCCCTTCTTTGTCTATCAGAATTGCAAAAAACCAGCACCAAAATTAACCAATCGATGCCATTCATATTTCTCCATAAGATATATTCAAAGCCACAAATTCCTTATATGTCCATAGGATAAAAAAAAAAACCGACAACAAAATATACTCATCGACGGCATTCATAAGATGAATGAATTCAAAGCTCAACCCTTATCATTCCAAGAATTTTCCAGAGTAATTTGTAGCCAACTCTAGCAAATGTTTGTGAGGCAGTTTTTTATTAGTAATAATTGTCGCAGAGATGTCTTCAATCTTACATCTCTGAACAATTTAGTGGAACTGTTTTGAGGCACGATCTGTACTATACGCTGGCTTTCAGCGAACTAAACGCAATAATCATAACATTGCAAAATTCTGGCAATGACACTGACCGTTGGAGTAGAACGCTGGCTAAAGCTTGACAGTATTACTGCCGGTTGGAGTGATAAGGGTTAAATTCCTTACATGATTTGAAAAAATTTGTCTCTGCTATCAATCCATTACAGAAACCAAAGTTTAAGAACTAAATATAAAAATAAGAACGAATTCTCCTCGTATATTTTTTCCTCATATTTCATCTAGTTTTTTAAATCAAAATTTGTGGGCCAAAGCAATTTTACCTTTTTTCCTTATTAATGGCTTTGGTTATACTACAGAATCATTTTTTAAATAAAAAAAAAACTCGTCTTCATTTAAAGCAAATTTAATCAATTTCTTCAATCTTTTCAAAACAATATAAATTTCTAAAAAGATGATATTTTAGAAGTGATAAAATTATTCGAAATAATTTCTCAGACGATTTATTTACTATTTTCATAGAAAAACATGGAAATAATTATTTAATTTTTTTTTTGTTTTCGGAAAAGTTTTGGAATAATTACAATAGTTTGCCAAAAATACACATTCGAAGAATTTGGAAGAATTCCAGCTCGTATGGGTCTCATGTGTAAAAGTTATTCATGAACCAAAAATATGTGTACCCAAAATTAATTTCGAATTGTTTTTTTGGCATTGCGATGTAATTTTTTTGTTTTCTTTTTTTTGATATATGACTGAATTTTTGAAATAAACGACTTTCTCCAGACTGTAAGGAAATTACAATTTGAAGATTGTAAAATAAAGATTTTTTCAAATCAAAAAAGTTCTCAGTATCATTTTCTTTTCCGAATCCTATTTGAATCGATTCATTGCAATTCTTTTTCGAAAGTTTTATAACAAAATTGAATTTTTTCAATTTTCTTTAAACACTACAAAAACTCTTTCTGTTTGCAATCGATATAAATTTCAAATTCAATGTAATTGAAACGAGGTCGTTCTCAGTATATACATATATAAAAGGCAAACGTATAAATTTTCTTCGGGCCAAATTAGACAATATTTTCACCTGTATGGACACTTTGCCTTGTAGTTCATTACTTAACCAAGAATATCTGCAGATTTGTTTCTGGCCTGGTCGTTTCTAGTCGACAACAATATAAATTTAAGAGATTTTTTGCTAGATTTGGTTTTTGCATTGGAGAGATATTCTGCCATACTTAGTAAGAAACTCGAATCTCCAATTTTCATAATTTTAATTGGAATATTTGTTTATTTATTTCCTGGATAGAATAAGAATCCTATTTTTTAAAGGAATATCTACGTTAGTTATAAAATTTAAAGTATGTTCTGCAAGTATAAATTTTATAAATGAATTTTTTCTAATTTATGATTAAAATCATTTAAATAGTTTCAGCTCATTTCGATGATTGGAAGATCATGATTAAATTTGACTATTAAAATACCGTATAATCAAATCAGTGTAATAATTTTTGAATTTTTATAAATGAAACTAAAATAAAAATCATATAAAACATTTGTTTTGGCACTTTTGAGGTTTTTGGCTTAGGAAACATTTTGGAAATCTGTGAAAAAATTTCAAAGATCTGTGAAGAAATGAAATTTTCCTTGGCAGGGGGGCTGGGTGAAGGATGAAAGACTTTGTTTCGCATCGATTAATGTAATTATCTAAAATGATGCTTAGGGGTTTCTACTTAAGCACGGTAAAATAAAATCAACCCCTATGGTTATGCAAACTGATTAATGGTGTGGGGTTTTCGCGTTCGACGCAAACTCACCACTTGGTGAGAAATAAACTCTATGAATGTTCTGGCAAAGGGAAAAAACTAAAAATTCTCCTTCAAATATGTTTGCGGAGAAATTTATGATTCACTTTTCTTTTTATTTATTAACACAAAGCATAAAAAAAAAACTTTTCAATTGTAAAATAATTAAGAAATTTTTTATAAAAAATAAAAAAAAAATTATATCTTTAAAATTCATAAAAAATTTAAAATAATTAAATTATTGATTAATTTGATTATTTACCGAGGACTTGTTTTGAGTAAATTGGTTTTAATTTCACAACAAAAAAATTTTTCTACAAATTTTCTTCTACAAAAAAATGAAAAAAAAAACATTTTCAAATGAGATCAAATTTCCCGAATAAAATCAATATTTATAAATTGCTAAAATTTCCAAATTTAAAGTTCCTTGAAAATAATAGATCAAGTATTTGAGACAGTTTCTCTGAAGTTTTAAATTGTCTATCGGTTTGTTGTCACAAAAATAATTAACTTTTGGAATGTTTAAAAACTCATTTAGATGACATAATTAAGAACTTGTAAATTAGTTTCATTTTTAATACAAAAAGGGTGGAGGATATCAAGAAACTTGATGACTAAAGGGTTAAGTCTTCTAAAACGATTAAATTGAAATGGTCTCAATGGGAAATATGTACATCTTTTGGGGATACAATGAATCCAAATCGTCTATTTTTGATACATCTGTGTATTGTATTGTGGTAATTCTTTTGGGGTTGATGATATGTTTAGAATGCGAGAATCGATACTAAACAAAACATTTTTTAATCAAAATATGGTCTGACTAGTTTTTGAGCCGAAATTGAAATAGTCTAAAACTAAACTGCAAAATGGTCTTTTCAGGCTATTAGATGGAATTTGTCAAGTTTTTGATTAATAATTTTCGAACGAAATTAAAATTCTGCATATTTTATATTTGAAAATTGTTTTATCTATCAAATAATTTATGAGGAAAATAACTTCTAAAAATTATGTATAAGAAAGTTGAATGGTTTGTCGCTTTAATTAATTTTTACGCACGTTTTGAAGAGATTTTTGAAAGTTCAATATTTACGAAACTACTATATTGGATGGGTCAAAAAGTCGTAATATTTTATTCTGTATAAGTGAAAAGCTAACTTTTCATAAAACACAAAAAGATTCTTAAAACATATACTAACTGGAAATCGGCCTATAATAGCCTATTTTTTGATGCCCTATGGTAGAAATGGGAGAGAAAAACTGTCAAAACTAACATTATTTCAAGGTTTTTTCTTCATAACTTTGCTTCCTCTTTTCAAAATTTGTTCTTATTTGCAGGTAAACCCAGACCCTGATAGCATAAGTTTAACTTGCAAACTTCATTCAAATTAGTGTATTAGTTTTTAAAGTACACCAAAAAAACTATACGAAGAGGGCTATTTTCTCCTAGGATTATTTCTTTCTTCACGAGCCTTGGACAGATTTGACTGAAATTTAACATGATATCGTCTATTTATGTAGTTAACCTATATAATTAATTTAAACAAAATTGGTTCACAAATTTTCCAATTAAATCCTAAAAACCATAAACAAAAAAAGACGACAAAACTAGTATTACCTACCATAGGGCATAACAATATATTGTCCATTTTGGTTGGTATTCTCTCAGTTTTGACGAATGACCAAACTTGTATGCGGTTTAGCGTTATCACGATGAAACAAAATACTTTTGCGATTTTGGACACTTTGATAATTTTTAATGCTCAATTTCGATATGTTAAGACTCTCAGCAATCACGAATATCGTTAAACGATGATTGGATTCGATCAATGCCTACAATTTCTTGTTACCAACCATCCAATAATATAAATAACCCAATAAAAACAAGTTCTTTCTTTACGAAAATCTTCTAAAAGCCTAAAAAATATGATATAAAAATTTTAATTAAGATAAATCAAATGTTTTTCTTTTAGTCAAATATGCTTTAAATTAATTTGATCATAATCAAAACATATAATATTTATAAAAAAAAAAAACAAAAAACAAAAACACTACCAAATGTATCCTTCAATGTGGTTAATTTAGGTTTTGTGTGTCCAAAAAAGGCACCGAAATGTTTGATGCGGTTTTTATATAATGATATTTTGACTATAATAACGAAAACTTTATTTATTACCTGCTGAATATTTTACATAATTATAAATAATTTAAAGTCGTGTTCTGTAAATAATTAATGTTAGTATACATCATCGAAAATTCAATTTCAGGATTTTTAAATTTGGAATTTACGTGTTTTATGTGTGTTCTTGTATTTTATATATTAGAGACGGAAAGAATGGTCGATATTCAACATAATTTACTTAAAATAATGATATTTTAATTAATAATTACTCAATTACTTACTATATTACAGACTTGGGACTATTTTGTGTGGTTCAGATTGAAGTGAAATAATTTATAAGTACACTTCTTATAGTTATGAAGAATTTCACTTCGAAATAATGTTTTAACACAACGTTTAACCCGATGACTTACCGTGCAATTATTTTATGGGATTTTCATTGAATATTTAATTATGAAATTTGAAGAAGAGAAACTTTTTTTTATGAATTATTATTATTTTAAGTTAGTTAGTTCTAAGTGGTGCGTGCTATTCTCTAGTGTTTGATTTCAGATTAAAAAAAATTTAATTCACTTGATATTTTTACCGTTTTATAAAAGCAAATCAGTAAAAAACTGCGATTGTTTTTAAATATATTTTATATACACTGGCTATTCATTACAAAAAGTACGCTTTTCTTAAACGTGTATGGCCACTATAATATCCTAGACCTAGACAGATCTCCGGTTTTAATGATCATTATTGCCCAATCGGTCATTAAAACTCGATAATGACCTTTATTTACGTAATAATGATCAATTTTAAGTATCTATTTCAAGCACCATTATTTTTTTAATTATCAAATGAAATTGTGAAGTGGTCTTAAATTTTTGCCTCATACTGTTTACAGGGCCATCTACATTTGAACATTCATGGGTCATCCAGAAGTGTCATTAAATAAAAATTATTGTAATTAAAATCGGAGATCTGTCTAGAGTATAAGACAGAAATCATTCGATTTTTAACGAACTTATTTCTCTATAGTACAATTCTGCTCCATTGAAACGTGATATTATGTCCATCTGTCGGCGAAATACTTAAATTATACATTTATATTATAGGGAGAAAATATTTGATCTTACATATAAAAGGAATTATCTGATGAATGCGCCATCTGAATTTATAATTTTGAATCAAACAGCAAGTAATGGTGAAAGTTTAAATTTTTTTCTAAATTAGATGTACTTAAAATAATGGCGATCGGACCCCTTAGTAATAATAATAATAATAATAATAATTATAATAATTCAGATAATAAAAATTAAGCCAAAACAAAAAAAGCCAAATCAAAAAGTTCCTTTATTTTCAACAAATTACAAATTATTGTTTTCTTTTCTGTTTAAAAATTAATTGATTTATTGACTTCAAATTTACGAAAATTATCCTTAAACATGAATATTCGTGATGTTTGAGAAACCAAACAAAACAAAAAAAAAAAAACGAAAAAGAAGAAAATTATATTTCCCTTATTTGAAATCATTTTGTATAAAAGCTCGCTTCTATAGTATTTCACGCATTTAAATTGTGAAGTAATGTTTTCCGCCCCAACCCCACGAGACTAATTCACGCAAGTATAATTCACTATTATATAATATATAGAAGAAAATTTACTTCTTATTAAGTGAACGCTATTTACAAACGGCAGAGAAAGGCTTTTCACCGAAAATGGTTTCTTGAAATAAAATACAAAAGAACGGAATTAAAGAAAAACATATTACATTTTCCTCTACAAATAATATGCAAATGAATTTTCTTTATTTTTAATATTAATTATATTTGTTTTAATAATTAATGATTGCGTTGTATTTGTTCCTTTAGAATAGAGGATATCTTTTAAATAAATAAATATAATTATGAATTTTATTGAAATATTATGTTAATAAAATTGTTTTCATTGGTTTAGACTTCCATTTTGAGGGGAATCAATTAGAAAATCGATGCATCAAACGTCGAAAATAAGAAAATATCGTCGCTTTTACAATTAATATTGGTACCGTCAACTTTTTATATTGGATGGGCTAAAAAGTCGTTGCTTTTTTCTGTTTAAATAAAGAACGAGTTTTTCATAGGAATCAAACATTTTATTAAGCATAAGTATATTGTCGATTTAGGCTAATGAACTTTTCTCATTTTGCTGGTAGAGAAATTATTTCATTACAGTAAAATTTTTGAGTTTTCCAAACGAAAAACCGAGACAAATAGTTTTCACAGACTTCCTTTGAACTCAAATTTACACCATTAAAAGAGTTTTGCAGATACCGAAATAACTGATGATCTGATGGTGCAAGATCAGGACTATATTAAAAGTTCGCAGTCTCAATTTTTGAGGAGTTATCAATCTCGCATGTGTTCTAGCGTTATCATGATGAAATACAAACCTTTTACGATTTCGCAATTCTGGACGCTTGTTTCTCAACGCTCGATATTGACATGTTAAGATTTTAAACAATCTCTTGCGTCGTTAATCTCTGAACGGATTCGATCAATACTTTTATTCTGTCGTCATCAATAGTGAAACGACTTTTTGGCTCATCCACCGTGGAGTAGAATACTAAAGGTATCTACATTTGTCACACCTCAAAAGAAGTATCCCTCTACACTAGTGTCAAGATATCAGATCATCTTGCTTTTCATTCCTTAGTTTGTCTGTCCATTTTTCTACTTTCAATACGATAATAAATTGTTTTGATTGATTTGATTTAAATTTGGAATTATGATAAATTTAAAATAGAACTCTTTGAAATAAATAATCTTTAATTTGCAACTGCATGATGTGAAGATTCAAAATTGGATACTTCCCATAATCTCCATTAAACAATTTTCTTTTGTGTAAAGTGGATATATGTATTACATTTTATTTTCCGCGAGTAAATAACTATTGCTTGTTTCCGTAAAGTTTAATATTTAATTATTTCTTAATCAATTTGTTATTTTTTTCTAATTTAATTGCTCTCATTAATCTCTTTTCATTACAATATGTCGTTCTGTATTTTTTTTAGTGTTACTTCATTTAAGTTAAAATTTATGATATTTTAGCATCATTTTTTTGTTTTTAGAATGAAAACCTTTTGAAAATTTTTAATCAACAAATAATTTTATTTTCAGACATAAATTTTACGGAAGTTAAACTAATTGAGTTTCCTATGATTAAAAAAAAAAGACATTGTAAGCCTTAATAAATATTTGAAATAAACAAATAAGGTTAAATAAACATTCTGAAACTTATTTGGAAATTGTTGTTACAACAATTAGAATACACGGTAAACAAATTCAATTGTTCAGTATTATTATGGGATTTCTCTATAAAAAAAAAATTGTTTATGACAAAATTTTAATTAATGTTAATTCTTTAAAAAAATATTGATCATACTTATGACGTTCTATATGAGTCGTTTCAAAAAGATTATTGAATGTAAAGAAAACAAATAGAAGAATTTTGAAAATCATTCATTAAAGTTGGAATTTTTAAAGAATTAGATTGTTTTTCTTCCAACACAATGGGAATAAAGCTTTGTGTCAGTAAAAAAATACGAAGTTAGAATTTTGATGGATATCCTCATGTTTTACTTTCCCTATAAAGTATTTCTGTAGCAAATATTTCCTATGCTATCAGTCATTTTACTCTGCACTACAACTCTCGACTGCATAATTTCATTTGATTGAAACTTGATAAATTGATTGCTTACTTTTCGTATAGATCCAATAGCATGAACCCATTGATACAGGATACTTGTTCTATTTGGAATGTTATATTATTTTGTTTTATTATTCGTATATTTCAGAAACATATTTATGTAATTTTGTACATTAATTAAATTTTTTGTTTTATATTTTAGTAAATAATTAAATGAGATTTAATAAAACCAAAACTGGAAATCTATTTCTATATTGTATCGCATTGAAATTATATTGTAACGTACTACAATAAGAAATACAAGTTTAGGTAATGTTCCTTAAGGTATGTTTCCACCAAGCGTGCTAACAGGGCGCGGGTGCGGTGCGTTCTGTTTGCGCGTTTGGTGGGGAAATCTTGGCGAGCAGAACGTAGTTACGGCGTGTTTTATGCGCGATTTTGCACGTATGTCGTCCTAACCGAAAAGTTAGCCGCGTACAGATTGCGGCTAGCTCACGCGTATGAACGTTTGGTGGGGACCGGTGAAGTTTTTACTGCATGTGGAAGCAAAATGTTATTTCCAAAAACGGAAATCAAAGCATCTGAATAAAACGATGAAACAAGTAAATGAAATGTAAAAGTAATAGGTATCACTATAAAAATAATAATATTATCCCAAACGAGACAAGAAAATATACGAAAATATATAAATATTCTTCCCTCGAAAGAAATTCATTATTTCCTAAAAAAAGAGATATTAAAATACGAAAGCCATTTTACTTAGCATCACCGACGGGAAGCAAAAAAAAATCAAAAAAAAAAACATGAGAGCAAACTTCAAAGCAAACATTTCCAGTTTCCACCAAGCGCGCTAGTAAGCGTTCATCTCGCAGATATCATTTTGCTTTTTTCAGTGCGGACTGATCGGCAAACATTTATCCGCTCAAAATGTGCGCTGCTTTTTTGGTGGGAACGGAGAGAACGCGCCGCAACCACGTGCTGCACGTTTAGTGGAAACGCACCTTTATGAATAGATTTTCAAAACCACGATATTTCTTTTATGTCATTCTATATCACTGTCGCAAACGACCTTATCTCCCATTTAAGTAAACGTACGAACATTATATTTTAGAGAGATAAAATCTTTACAAATGAAGAATTTGCCAGATTTTATTGGATAAAATAAGATCAAACTGGAAATTGTTTGTCGTTGGTGAGAGGTTTGTCTAATGAAGTAATTGTCGGCATTCTATAATCGTTTACTAGTTTCCAATCATTAGAACCATTATATATTTTTTTCTTTTGATTTTATCACATTTTTGATATTAGTATTGTTGTTTTCTTATATGGCTGGTATTCATATCAAAAACTATACATATATGCAAAATATCGACTTGTAAATTTTATATTGCGTGGCTGTAATAACTTAGTTTTCTTATTCTGTTTTTTTTTCTTCTAACCATACACCTTGAACTTGTTTTAATTGATCTAAATAAGTCGCAATTGATGAAATTAATTAGATTAAAAGAGGTTTTATACCTTTATTTGTAAACATTTTGGGGATTTACAAAAATCGATCTTTAGTTAAGGAGAATATCAGACCGGTTTTGGTTATTCAGTTTGTTTATTAAGTTAAAAATCGATATGAATTTATAGAAAAACCATGTTTATCGCAATATCTTTCCTTCCGTTGGTAATAAGGATTACACAGCAAGAAGGCTTCATCCACACGTAAATTCTTTTAGTGTCGAAAATTTCGATAGGAACATTATGCCATATATTTCTAAATATTTAGAAAATATGAAAGTTCACATAAGATTGGCAAGTGACATCACTTCGCCTTTTATTTGACCGAAATATACTAGTTTATTAAACATTGAACTGAGAACGTCAACTTTCTAAAATACATATGTATGTATTTAATTTGTGTAAAACTTTTAAATGTTTAAAATAATTTAATTTTACTAAATTGAAATGAAATCAAATAATGCAAAACCAATGATATTTTCTAGTTTGACTCATCTTAAATTTTTTGAAAAACTTACAACTTCTTGTTGGATATTGATGACACTATCAAGTAGATACTTAGAATCAAAATTGAATTATATTTATTGGATAAATTGGGTTTATCATGTATAACTATGGTAGTATAAACCCGCGAATACTGGATTCTATGGCCAGACCCGGGAAATGAGGTGGTATGGTGGGTAGTTACACCCATACGAGAAATTCTGAATGGGTAAAATACCCACTCGGAATTTGGAGGCATCAGCCAAAATTCCAAAATGTCTCGATCCAGGTACAATGGAAAAATTTAAATTCAAAACGCCCCAAGATTTTTTCAGAAAATCGTACTTTGAAATTTTTGACCAATTAATTGGGTCACTGTAAAGTGGATTTGAAAATAATGCCGCGCGATTTCTCAAATTGTTAGAACGATTTGCTATCCGTTAGCCCGCATATGTCGATATTACTGTAAAAATTTATAAAGATGAATTGGACAAAGAAAGATTGCTTTGCGATAGGGACATGGTCTTGCAAACTTTTAAAAAGACAAAATGATCAGGCGAAAAACTTGAGGGAAGTTGTATATTTTTTGCAAAAATACAATTCCAGTGTTCATGCGCTTTGTTCATCAATTGATCATGATTCCAGGATCATCCTGTATAAACGAACGAAGTTTTTCTGTTCTCCGTCTAGTCAAAACATATTTAAGATTAACAATGTTGCAGGATCGGCTCAATAATATTGCTATCTTACAGGTTTATTCTGACATTACCGACAAACTCGATTTGAAGAAACTGTTAAATGGGTTTATTTCGCATAATGTAAAGCGCAGTGCAGTTTTGCATTTCGCAATTAAGTTTTTATATAGAATCAACTACCCACTCGGGCCAAACATGATCTGCCGGGCCTGGCTATGACTACCTGGTAAAATATTTTAGGACTCAGCATTTTAGAATAATTTACAGAAAAACACATAAAAATTAGGGATTAATGTAAATTAGCATATATAATTCAAATTAAACATAGTGCAATATTATTTAATTTAATTTTAAAATTAATAAATGATTGACCTTTACTAGAAATACGTGGCGCTTTTATCCATGCAATTTTCAATATATGAAATTGATATAATGTATATATATAGGTGCGAATAATAACTGGTAAATCTCTAAAAGGTTAAAAAAGTGGTTGGCAGGTTTACGATCAATAAATATGTTGCCAAAAATTTTTACTATTGGATAAAATAGTAATCGATAGCACATGATTTTTTCGTGGTTGCAAATGATCTTCGTAAGTTAACATAATGTACTTGTCAACTTATTCGTTTGTACAAGAAACTAAGTATTACACCAAATAGCAAACAAAAAATGCGCTTTTCAAATTTTCCTGCCCAATTAGTTAGGTAATAGTTAAATTTAGTTGAAATTTTTTTAATATGCATCTTTATTTATTTATAACTAGATATATTTTTACTAATTCATAAAACTAATCGGTTTTTTTTCAAATCATTTATATATAATATCTCGAAAAAAAGTTTGATTCAACTGAATTCGACCAATGTAAACTGGTGAAAATTAGTTTAATTGGATTTATATTTTGTTAAAGTGAATAAAAATGCTTCACTCACACCTTGATGCTTTTTTTGAAGGAGTTTTTTTTATCGTTTTTTTTTTTATAAATGGTAAAAAGATGAAATATTCAGGTGAATGGCTTAGTAAGATTTCGTAGAAGTTTTTAAAGATTTGCAAAGTTAGTTCATTCGCAACTTTAATTGAATAATGAACGCGATATTAGTTTTCCTCGCGAGAAACAGTTTTTCTTTTCAATTTTTTTTTTATATTAACATTTCATTATGGATACATCATTAATTTGGATTATATGTGATTTAAATGGAGTAACCGATAGAAAAGGATGTGGCTAATAAAATATTGGATAACTTTTAAATCATTTCTTGGATTATAAACGAGAATATCCTTCAAGGATTTATTTGAAATGTGTGTATATAAATTTGTATGAAAAATATCGTTATAATAATTCGTGTTTAGCTGTACTTTATGTTACGAGTATTTAGATTAGTATTATAATATTTTAGACTAGAATTTATAGAAGGATTTTAAAAATTTAAAATTACACTACGAATTTAAATCCTTGGGAACTGTTTTGAAATTAGTTTTCCAGAAAATTTCCATTTAAATTAGTTTTATTTAATACGAATGGAAAATATTTTCAACTTTTGTAGATATATGTATTTTAAAATATTACAAAACAGTTTTTTTTTTTTTTGGTACAAACATAAAAGACAAGAAGTTTCCTTATGAAACTCATTATATCTGGCTTTTATATACAAATTCAAAAAAATTTTTGAAGAATAAAAAATTGGATATTTCTCAGGTTTATCATTCGATCGCATATGGAGGAAACTTTATTCATAATTTAATTGAATTTTTATTAATTCAAATTTATTCAGTAAGGATATGGAAAATTTACTTACATATCCATTGATTTGTCCTTATAAAAAAAAAAATTGAAAAATTATAATAAATATACCTTTTTGGATCCAAAAATCAACTTATATTGACATTCAATTAAGAAATTTATATGAGAGGGAGGAGATATATGTTTATAATTTTTTATTTGAATTTAGATACACCGAGAAAAAACACTTCTAAGAAATTTTTACGATTTTTCTGTGATATATAATTATGTTAGGTACTATCAGAGGGCTATGGGCCAATTTTCAGTTACTATATATTAATTTCACTTAATTCTTCTAAATCACGAACGTTTTAGCGATCGCCGAAAGAATCTCTTCATCATTCTAGCAACATTCTCATTCTCTATGCTATATTTGAACATACCTAAGTCAATTTCATCAAACCTGTTAGTACATACTCGAATTAATTCACAAATGACAGATGTCATTTTAGTATCCTAATTTACAACTAAAAATAGCAGTTCACTTGCAACACATGCGTTCGTGTGCATCAAACTCTTAATGTGGCTCTTGTAATTTTATTACACAAATTGCCGTTTCGAATATTACGACATATATTTATTATGTTATATCATATCAGTTTCTCTTTGGTCTTAATTTGAATATAGCAAATAACATATATCCCTATGAAAATTGCCTGATTGTCTATTCTCGAACTCAATCGAGTTTACTGGTATGCTAAATCGACTCAATTTTTACAAAATCGATATTTGACTGATTCCTATGCGAGTGAATTCGTATCGCTACAATACGAAAACCACTCAACTATGTTTAACCAACCGAAAATGAATTCTTGACTACGGAAATGTGTTTTTTACAATATTTTTAATCGCAGAAACCAAAAATTTTATAGTTTTTAATGAATTTTTTACTTTTCTTGAGTGTTTGTTAAGTTCGAGAATAGGCATCCTGATCTGATGATCATTAACATTTTTGTAAAATGAGCGATTCTTGTAAGATACCGTAAAATGGGGGAACTTGATCGAATATTTATACAAAATCATTTTCATACTTCAAAATTTTCAACTTATGATAAAAACTTTTTAAGATTTGAACTAATAGTTTTTTTTTTATGAAACCTACATAATTTTACTATCCAACTTTTCTTAGTGTATACAATTTACAAATCAATCAATCTTATTAAATTAGATATTTGGAATGAAACAATAATTGAACATTTTGTTAAATTTTATATTTTTGATTTGAGTTTTTAGTTAATAAATGAAATCAAATAACAATGTTTTCTTGAAATTTTGATAAATATTCTTTTAATTGTTTTCTTTGAGAAATCCTTTTCGAATTAGAAAATTAGAAGATGGATTTTCTATCAGTTTATTATAATTTGTTGTGGTATTTACTTCTATTGAATATTTGCAAAAGGAAATATTATTTCAGAGGATTTCTAATTTAAATTACTTAAAATTATTAAAAATTGTTAAGAAATACGTTTTGAAAACGTTCTAAAATTTTTTATTTAAGTGATTAAAAAAGTATTATAAAATTTACTCGTAAAATCAAAATAAATTTAATAATAGTAAAAAATTTGGAATATTCTATAAAAAGCACATTCAAAATTTTTTTGTTTATATTCTTAAAGCACGAAATCATAATTTACCTGTAAAAATTCACTTCAAAGTGGCGCAATTTTCATAAATATTAGGTAAATTGTAAAAAATTGTTTATAATTTATTAAATCAAGAATAAATTATTATTTGCTAAACTTTTATTTTGTCCATATTAAATTAAACGTAAAATATTTTATTAATACTAAATTGATCGAAATACAAGACTGACTTTCACTTAACCGCGATATTCCAGATTGAACTGAATTTAACGAGAATTTAATTTCAAAGATTTGTTTACCATTATTCCTACCTGATTAAAATGTATTTTTCTTAAAAAGAGGAATAAACGAAATTCTTATGCAAAATTATATTAAATTACGTTTTTTTTTTGTTTTTTTTTTTTTTATTTTACCTGATACTATATCATATATTATAATTCAACGAAACTGCGTTATAAACTAAAATCAACTCAGTTTCAGTCGGATTTGACTTGACTAAACTAGTTTCAGTGAAGTAGTTTCTTGGTACAGGTAGGAAGAATGGACGTCACAATCAGTTATGATGACGTTTGAATATCGTCGGTAGTTTTTCTTTTCTACTATCATCTTAATCAAAACATTATTTCATCATCATTTCATTCATAGAATAAATAAATGATTATTGTTTGTGTATAAAACCCGTTAAAATATGAACTTTCAAGTAACACAAATCACCTGTTAGTCATTTTTGATAATCGCTTTACATTTTAATTGTCTGGTTAGATTACCAGACAAATTGTCTAGAGTTGTTTTCATTATCATCGTTTTATTTAGGTATTGGGAAATGATGTTGTTGTTTTAGATATTTTTTTTTTGTTTTTGTTTAAAAAACATTGTTTTGTAATGTTTTTACAACTAGTAAATGATTAAATCATTGTATAGGTACTTTAGTAATTAGATAATTATGTAATAATTATTTATTTTTATGAAAGGTAGATGACATTTGAGGTCAATATACTGTAAGGTTTAAATGCAATTTGCTCAACTAATATACCAGATTGAATTTCTGTGGTGTATTTAAAATATATAATATAAGTTACGTGTTACCAATAATTACGTCAGGTTAATACTATCTCTTTGATGTGTACGAATAGGTTTAATCAACAGTTAATATATGAGTATAATTAGTAGATATTAATCAATCAATAGACTGATTATAAACTAGATTGAAGATCAATTGTTCCTGATAATTTTAAGTCTCTCTAATTAAAAGAACTTTATAATATAAATATATATGTTGTTTTTGTTAATCAATGTTATTGTATAGAAAAAGGAAATCATTTGCCCTGAAAACAACTTATGTGAATACCTATTTGGAATATATTTGTTTGGTATCATGATTCTATTATGCCTAGGACCAACGTTATAATATTTAAGGAAGTTGTGAAGCTAAACCCGATGTCATATTCAAAAGTTTTGAGAAATCAACAAATTAATTTTAAACTTTTAAATGAGTTGAAAAACTGTTTTGGAAAAGTTTTATCTCTTCGCGAAAAATGCAGAAATGATTTCACTGAAATTGGAAAGGACAGCTGCACTGTCAAACTTGTATCGGGTGTTTTTTTTTTAAATGAAATAAAACACATAAAATCGTGGAAATGGTTATGATATTGGCTTTATTTGAAAGATAATTTTATGCCATTAGTGTTTAAATATGACTTGGAGCATGAGGACGCCGAGGCTGACTCAAATAAAGCGTAATATGGAAGTCAAATTTTGAACCACTTTTTGGAGCAGCTGAGGCCGTATATCGGCGTAACGCGGCAAATTTTGGCTTCTAAATTGTCAATTGTCTCTGGTTTATCGGCGTAGATTAGCGACTTTACATACTCCTACAGAAAACAATTCAAATGTTTTAAGTCACATGATCTTGGAGGCCTATTTACAGGTCCATTACGTGCAATTATGCACTAATCGAATGCTTCCTTCAATACTGAACTGACTGGCTGAGCTGAATCAAGAATGGCAAACCAAACTGAGCATAAATTAGCTACCAGCTGTCAAATTGGTTACTGCTGGAAAAGTGTTGCTAATTCGGAAAGCAAACTTCTAAAAAAAAACGCCCGTTATTTCAATGAAAAATATCTGAAAGCACAACATTTACAATTTTACAGGTGTTCTGAGAAGAATTTCATTTTAACGCTTTTCAATTTAGTTATAAGAAAAATACTAGATTTATGCATTTTTTTTTATTTTATCAAATTTTTAAATAATGAACGTGTTCTAAGAATTCTAAATAATTTAGTTTATATTTATCAGTAAAGTGTAGCATACCTAATTTTTCGATTGTAATTATAAAAAAAAATTAAAAATTTAAATCAGTTTAAGTATGAAAATAATTCTATTATTTTATTGCGTTTTTAAATTGGATTTTTTTACTGATTTAAATTTAAATAATTATATTTTTGATATTAATTCATTTTCCAGTTAATATATTTTAGATTATTTAAATTTTTTCTTTAAGATCGTTCGGAAAAGTACACTGTTGATGAGAAATTTCTGATTATTTGTAAAATAAAAAAAAAAATCCAGTTTATAACAATTGAAATTCTTGTGGATAATAACGTTGATAAGTAAGTATCTTCAAGTACTATTAAAATAATTGAATAATATTTATTTACAAAATACAGTACAACCTTGATTCGTCCAATTAAATTTATTTCGATTTAAGTAAACGTTTAGGTAGGTACAAGCGATTGAGTTTGTACTGTAGTTGAATTTGTTCAATAATTAATTAACAATTAAAATTATAATTAAGTTTATTATAAATAATTTAAAAGTAATTAATAGAAATTAATTAAAACTGGTTATGATATAATAAACGTATAAAACAACGTGTCTTATATACTGCGTCATTAGGCTTGAAGATTACCTATTACTATTTTTAATTAAAAAAAAAATAAAAGCTGAATTAATTTAACTTGGTGAAATTTTCACCTAAGTTATAAAAAACTAATTAATTCAATAATAATTTTGATAATATTATGTTCGACAAGATCTAGAACGCAATAACAAGATCTTGTTGAAAAAGTTCCATTCATATTGGTTCCTTTCTGGTCAGGTTCCTTTGTCAGTTCTTAGAATTTTTCGATTGCTATTTTATTTAGCACTTCATTCTGAAATCGTTATTTTTTTAGTTTTTTTTATTTTATTTTTTTAAATAACTGCCTTAATTACGTAGTACTCGTAGTATGATGTATGACAAATTCTTAAAAATTTTCCAAAATCAATAAAAAATTATACCATATTTCAAGAAAACAGTATTATTGTCTTGAAAATCTTGGAAAATTTATTTTTTAATAATAGAAAGTAATAAATAAAATAATTATAATAATTATAATTAATATTTATATAATTTTTATCAATTTTATCAAAATTTTTAAAGCGATTTTTTTTCTTATCGAATTATCTCGATTTTAAAAACAAGACATAGTGACGTGTTTTTTAAAAGAAAAAAATACTTGTTTGGGATTATATCTTTTTTAACGGAATGAAATGTCCCCACCATTCCATGGAAAAATTAATTTCTTCTATATTTTTAACTTCTATACTTTGTAAAGTACATATATATATATATAAGTTACTGGAATCATGAATCAAATATTCATGTTTTAAAAGGTTCTAAGTCGATTTTCAAGCACTCTCAATTGCCTGTGATTGTATTTATGAATTGATTTGAAAGTTAATTTGGTAAGACAAGTCTTGACCATAAGAGAATATGAAATATGGGTTCGATCGATGCAAAGCTTCCATATTTGTAAATAAGAACACTAAACAAAATTTGAAATTGGTTAGGCTTTAAATAAAATCACAATTATATATTAAAATATACTTTCAAACAGAGTACAATATCGAGTGCCTGGCCACACAAAATTTACAAAAATGAATATTGCACGTTTATTTATGAAATGATTAAGTTAAATTGGTATGAAATCAATTGTTCAGTAAAATAACTTAATCCATATACAGGGTGATTTTTTAGCGTAATGAACTTTAAATTCAACAAAATAACACAAACAATTAAGTTCTAATCACAAATCTCTTTTTATTCGAAAGACCTATTCATGGCAATAATATTTGAAAACGACTTTGGGTATGTGGCCACCGTGACTGTTCTTGACAAAGTGCATACTGTCAGTTCAATTCTGGGTTTTATTTTCAATCAATGGCGGCCATATGACACGAATAATACGAATAATGTTGGCTAATTGTTGCTAGTTTAGCAGCCCAAACCAATGACTATACGTAAACCCATAGAAAATGTTCAAGAGATGACAGATCACGCCACCTTGAAGCCAATTTACAGGGATATTTCTCAAAATCACATTATCGCTAAATCGCGATTTCAATAAATCGATAGTTTCTGTCGCTGTATGGCATGTAGCACCTTCCTGTTAAAACTACATCTCAGCAGGGTCAATATCATCCATATTTTCGAATCAATATTCACTCATCATGGTCCGGTAACACTCTGATTGACCATAACAAGAGCTCCCGCCTTATTTTTAAAGAAATAAGGATCAATGATGCCCCCAGCATGTAAACTCATTTTTTTGGATGTACTAGAATCTCTAGAGTCTCTTCTAGGTTGGTCCTACTCCAGAAATGACAATTTTGCGTATTAATAAACCCATTGAGCCAAAAATAAACCTCGACACTGAACACAATTTAGCGATAAAATAACGGGACCGATTTTCAAAGCAAATTTGGATGATTCTTGATTGTTCTTCAACCGTGAGTTTATTCATGGTGAAATGGCAAACCAGACTGAAATTAAATTATCTATCAGCTATCAAATTAAATACCGCTGGAAAAAGTCTGGCCAATTTGAAAAGCAAACCTCTAAAAAAATTAGCCTTTATATAGAAGTTCAAATAGTAGTTTTGCATTATAGATTGTTTTTCATAAAAAAACCAAATAATTACTAATGTTCTTAATTAATTGAATACTATAATATATATATACATATCGAAAGGGCATAGATCTTTCTCTTGTGTAACAAATTTTAAAGAGGATCACTTGATAAGTGACGAATATCACTGGAAAATAATTAACTCTGGTTTGGTTTGGTGTTTGTCTGGTCATGATTACTATTATGTGCTTTTTATTTTCTTGTTTGATTTCATTGATTTGTAACAAACTCTTTCCTATATAATGGAGACACGATCGACTTGAGAAAATCATTTAGTTTGAGACAAGTAACAAAGTATCATTCGATTGAAAACTATAACAATAAAAAAATTAATCAAATATAAAAAAATAAAGAATTCAGAAGCGGTGATCATTATTAATTATTGAATTTTATTTCTTTAGTATTTTTCAATAAAGTGTAAATTTTTAAGAGTTCATTTTAAAATTTTCAACACAAAAATTAAAGTACTTTCTTTTGTTTGGGGAAAGGATTGTATAGGAAAATTCATTTTTTGAATGAAAGTTTTTTTTTTTTTTTTAACTAGAAAAGTGATCGAAAAACATTAAACATTATTTTTATTAATTTTTTTATTTATTAAGCTATTTTTTAATAGCGTTGATGAAATATAAAAATAATCGCGGTTCTATTTTACAAATACAATTTCGAACATTTCTTGCAAAAAAAGCAGATATTGATCGGTAAGACAAACGTTTTTAAATAAAAGTATTTAATTAGAAGACACAAAAAAATGAATGTATAAATATATATATATTGAAATCGAAATTTCTCTTGTCAAAAGAATTTTCATATTAAATTTTTTGGGAGAAATTCTTGTCTAGAGAATTTTTTATGGAACTTTATTCTTTTGTTTTCTATTGTCTCTAATAAATAATTGAAAATAAATACAGATTTTAGGTAATAACCTTAAGAAAAGTTTTTTTTTCTTTCACAAAGGTATTACTAAAAATTGTTATTATTGGGAAAAATGTTTCCATTTCATACTCGAATTGTATAAAAATGTAGTTTTAATAAGAAAACGGTCTTAAAAGAAAACAGTACTGGTTATTACCAGTTTAAACTACATATATGAGTTCGAGAAGTAAACTTTTCCATATTCAAATGAAGGGTTTTCAGTCTTGCATATATAAAAAGGTTTTTGATCGTGCACCTCATACTTTTACTTGAAGAGTTTAAATTTATGCTTATTAAATATTTTATTCTTAAAATATTCAGATTTTCACAATTTATGATTTCATAAAAGATATTTTTCATAATTTATAATGCAATTTATTTGATTAGAATATTTTCTAACTGATTTGTATGATTCAATTCAAATGTAATAGGAAATTTCATGTGAATTATATTCAAAGTAATAGTATTTAACTTAAATTCGTATAAAAATACATGAAAAATACGAAGATCTTATGCTAGTATTGTGCTATTATAGATTTTATTAGTAGAATTCTTAGAAAAAATTATTATTTATTATATTAATTAAATTCAACTTTTCCATATTTTCAATTCTTGAACAAATTTCGATTAGGAATTTTTCAGCATTCTCTCAAAAACTCGTGCATTTTTGTTAGCACAAATTCGAACTTGATAATAAAAAAAAAAAAAGCTGAACTCAAATAATTAATCATTTATTAAGACAAAATTTTGTTTGGTTGCTAAGGATTGTTATTGTTTTAAGAAATTGTACACTGAAAGATTTCAGTTTCCACTCAATGGCGAGCCTCCCATATGTATATGCATAAGCAAATCTTCATTTTAAATCTGTCCAAGAATCTTTCTTTTGAAATATTTATAAGACCGCAAAAAAAAAAAAATCCATAATAATTATTTAAAGAAAATTTGTATTGAAATGACAAAACCATTAAACTTTTGAATTTTATTCCAAAAAATATTTTCATAAAATTCCAAAACAAAACAGCAATTATTTTAGTCATAATATTTTCTTCTTAATTACTTGCTTTGCGATATAATTAAAATAAACTGCCTAAAACAAATAATTTCATTTTAACAGCTTTTTATTGTTTAATATATTACGAAATTTTATTATAATAAGTTTATTACTGTGTTAACAATGAAATATTTTATTAATTACTTTAATTTATTATTTCGTTTCTTTTTGGTTAAATTAGATAAAAATATTTTAATAATCTTAATCTTTTCTTATATCTTAAACGGCCCTACAGACCATCGATTTGGTTTTTATCATTTCTTATTTTAAATTGAAAATCGTAATATTTGTTTAGATATTTTTAAATTCAGAAAAAAAAGTTGTTATTAAAACATTAATTATTAGATATGTAATTTGGTTTTAATCTGAAAATTCTGAAATAGCTTTACATTATTTAAAAAACACCTAACAAAAACTCGTTGAAGAGGTATTCTTTTAGAAAGAAAACAAGGTAAATATTTTGTTAATATACGAAATATATAAACATATGTTTTTTTTCATCTAAAACGTTCTATTATTCTGTTCACGTTTTTGAGAGTCTATTAAATAAATCTAATATATGTTTGCCTTATATTTGATAGCTGATTCTAAATTTACGTAATATCTTCTAGAACTTCAAAATTTTTGGAGACACACCCATATACCTTTATTCCAAAACGCTAAACAATGTTATTTTTATAGAAACTTCCTATCCACATACTATATGTAATGGAGCTATTCTTATCTTAAATTTGTACCAAAAAAATGCCACGTACAACTGCGTACACAATTTGTGGAAATCTGAAAATAAACAATCTAATAAATCAATTAAGAAAATATTTTATTTAAATTCCAATATTTGTATATACGATTAGACCGCATTTATAAATTTATTTACACCTTTTTCGTTAATTAAGTTTGATTAAATAGTTGCTAATTTTTTTATAAATTATCATTATTATTTTTTCACGTCTAATTTAAATATAAGCAAGAGGTTCTAATTCAGTATTGGCAGTATTTGGATAAAGAATTATTACAGTTTATATTAGAATTTATTGTGGATCCTTGCATTACCAGTTTGTATAGATTTCGATTAAGATATTATTGAGAAATAAATTTGCCATCTTTTTTGACTAAACTGTATATATAGTAGTCGAGTCTCGGAAATATGAGCTAATAAATTCAAGTCATTTATCTTTATGGATACGAAGTTTTCTATTTGTTAACGGACTTGAACTTGGAACGACTTGGGTTGCATTATTTCCGACTTTTTTTTAATTTCTTCAATGTCATATTTCACGTAATAAGAATAAATATAAAATAAAGAAGATTCCTAATAAAATAGAGGAATTTTGAAGGTTTCCATGTTCCTATTCTTTTTGTCGGTTGGACGAAATTCCATATTATTGTCGGATATTTCTTTTGAAAAATAACATATATAATATTTTTCAATGAAGTTTTTAATTAAATAAATACAGTAAATTGAAAAAATTAAAAAAAATAAAAATGCATCGAAATCCAATAATTAACTATTATTGATGAATTTGAAATTGTGGCTACTTCAATACATTCAATTATGTTTTATTTATTAATTTTTAATAATTCAAATTGATATGAAATAACCCATAATTAAATTGCTTTAGTTCAGAAATTATATAAAATATAATTAAATTACAATTTTTTTTATATAGGGTGGGTCATAAATTCAAAATTGTGTCATAAATTTTTTGAATTTTTATAATTTATTTTCTTAATAAGGACATAAATTTGATTAATTTCATTTCATTAAAAAGAAATATAGAAATAAATTTAATTAAACAATTTTGTAGCAACATTTTGTAGCCCATCCTATGTTTGTAATTAATTGGATATTGGTTAAGATATAAATTATATAAACATATTTAATTGAAATATTGAAATAGTTGATTATTATAAAAATGATACGCTAAAATTTTTTTTAATTAATTTTATTTTAAAATCATCAAATAAATAAACAAATCCTCATTAATTATAATCTCTCAAAAGACCATGCGAATGATTATACAATTAAAATTATTATTATTTTATTTTTCGTTTTTGTTCGAATATTGTGTTCAATTTTAACAATAACAAAACATATAAAAACAATAAAAACAAAAATTCTCGATTAATTAAAAACATTTAAGAAATAATAATAATAAAAAAGAAAAAAACAACTAAAATGTGTCTTCTTTAAAGTATTTAAAGCAAGAACTATGAAATTGTATCGAAAATCTTGAATTTGTTAAGATCATGTCGTTATAACTATATTCCAAGTCATTTCATTTAAAACACAGAAAGAAAAAAAAATGTAAACAATATTGTCGCCTTTTTGTTTGCTGTATCTTGTATTTGCTTATAACCAGCTTTTGCCGGTAAGTCTCTGATAATATCTGAATTGAACTGGATAAATTCCACCCATCTCGCGGTTATGGATAACTCGTGTTTTCTATCGAACTATAATATTAAGATTGATACAATATCGTTCTCTCTGGAAGAGAGAAAAATAATAAAATATAACTATTGCAATATTTAATTCAAAAGAAGAAATATCACCTTTCAAGCTGTTCTTAACGCAGAAAAAAAAGAAAAAAAAGAGAAAAACTGGATAAGAAAACCTGTTGGTCAGAAGATTGGTTAAAGATATATTTTCTAAAATTTATTCACGTTTAATTTAATCAAATCACATTTATTTAGAAACCAGAAATACAATTTCTTTACTTGAATACTGTATTGTTTCATGTCAATTCAATTGATTATATTTAGAAATGATATTACAAATAATATTATGATTGACTTTGTATGATAACAGTTTACATCAATTAGATTCCATTGAGAAGGAAACCCCATATGAATTTCGCATTACATAATATTATTGTATTAAATATCTATTGTTGTTGATTTAATTCAATTAAAATTATTCACAAAATTTAAAAAGATACTATAAATTCATTTATCATGAACAAATTATATAAACCACATATAAGGATAACAAAAAAAAAAAAATAAAGGGAATACTAAAATATATGTAGAACCTTAAAATTCCCTTAGGAATAGTTTTTTTTTAGTTGTCACAAAGTTTTACAACTAATATGGACCTTTAAGAGAATAAATTGTATTAGGTCGAGTCATAAGTAATTGCCATTTTACCACGTTTTTATTAACTCGCTTTCTTGTTTGTTCGTCCAGTACAAATCATGCCATCGATTTTTAACTAACTTCCCGACTAGCTAGACATTTGCAACTTTTAGAATAGCTCAGAACACGATGACAATGCATTCTTTTAATACTTTTCGCCATCTTTAAGCAAAATTAAATTCATTTTCAGTAAATTTTGTTTTGTATGGAAAGTTAGTTCGGAAAAAAAATTTGTATGAAAGTATTTATTAATACATAGAATTGTCAAGTTTATATGATTCAACAGAAAATTTAAAAACGTGGTATATAAAAAGTTATTTTTATCTTGTAATTATTCTATCATGACTATGGTGTCTGATTATTTCTGCATCATTTAGTAGGATTAATTGAGAATTGAAATATTCGACGTCATAGCTGAATAATTTAGTAGTGTCAAGAAGAAAGAAATTCAAGAAAATTAACGAAACAAAAACTTTCTAATGTATTCTATGACAATATTAATAATTAAAGTCACAGTGCCAAAGGTTTATGAAGTTCTGCTCGTGAAATGTTTATATGAACCACCTACAAGCTCTTAAACAAAGATAAGAGGTGTTTGTGAATTTACTAGAATATATTATGTTAATCTATTAAAATTAAAGTCTATACATACTTCCAAAAACAATATTTATGTTATTGTAACAATAAAATTTGCCATGAAAAAAAAAACGTAATTATTTACGATTCGACCCAATATTTAATTTTATATGTATTAATAGCGAAACCTCGAAACTTTATAAAGAAATAAAAGGCCAAATAGAACGAGTCCAAAAAACAAAAACAAAAAAAAAATAGTTCTATAATATAATAAGGATATAGTATATTTCTTGAACCGGGTGATGTAGAGAGCTATCATATCTTTGTGGGTTGATCCCGGAAAAGTAAAATGGTTTTCGGAATAAGGAAATGACCTAAGAAGAAACTATTGTATAAGAAAAAAAAGAAAATATCAGTCGAAAAACAAAAACACAAAATACTAAAAAAATAAAATAAATAAAATAAGAAGAAGTGAACTTAGAATCCTTCCGTTTATGCCAGCATTCATTTGTTCCTTGTTTATATGCTCGAAAATCTATCTTGTATACAAATTCTATATATAATTTATCAATCCTATACATATATAAGTTCTTTGTGAATATTTTCTCTTTAATGTTATGTAACCCTGGAATGAGGGAAGGGTGAAAAACTGTACTGTACTGTACTTTGCTTTGGCTTTTCTGGATGATACCAAAAATCAACATCATAGAAGGAACGTTCTTTAAATTCTCCGGATATTTCTTTTAGAAATATTTCGTGGGTTTCAAGAAAAATAATTCTTTGTGGTGTTTATATTTTGGGTTTAATGGTTTTTGAGGTGGAAAAAGGATAAAAATAAAGGGATATATGCAATACTATAGAAGTTTAAATAAATATTATAGAAAAGGGCGAGGATATTATCTTAAATAACATATATTAAGATCATATTTTATAAAATATTATAAAATATGACTAATAATGTAATTCGATATTAAAAAGATATATTTATTGAGTTTCCATTATTAATTTGTAAAGGCATATTAGTTATGAATAAGGGTTTATTTCGTTTTGCTAATTAAAATATTTATTGGTTTAATTAACTATAATTCAAAGAAAATTCGAATTTGGTGATATAATTAATTAAATAAATATAAAAGCCATAACAAACTATAGAAATTTTGCTTTGATTATAGAAATCCAGATAAATAAGTTTTCGGAATCTATTACTTAAAATTATGTATTCTAATTTTAATTGAATTATTTTATGGTATCTAATTATATTATTGAAATTTCATTTCAGGAACTAAAAACATAGTCAATATTATTTATAACTGGATAATTTCCTTTTAAGACGATATAAAAATAATCCCAACAGGAAATGTAAATTATTCGCCCCAAAATATTACTATTCTTTGCAAAATAGTTACAAAGACAAAAAGAACAGCGAAAACGAAAAAAATAGCAATTCGCTAAAAATTATTGAAGTAGTGTGATTCTATCTAAATAATATTGTTTATATAAAAAAAGGGTTCGATTAAATACTTTTTTATTAAAGAATCTTATTCAATCAGAACGAAATCTAAACTAACTACAGAAGAATTTAAAACGATATTCATCCATATATATATATATATATTTAAAAAAAAGAAAAACAAGATAATAACAATGATAAAAAGGATAGGCAGCATTTTCCTATTATTCATTCTAACTATAGAATTGATATCGTGTCATTCTATAGTTGAGCAAAATCCAAGTTTGAATAATAATGAGAAACATCAATCAATAAGTAACCATGATGTTAGAAGAACGGAAAACATTGCTGACAGCATGAAGGATGGCACTCAAAATCCAACAATCATAGAAAATGAATTATATCCCGATAGAAGTTCTAGTCTAAGTTACACTTTTACAACAATTCCTAGTCATTCTAGTTTAACTGAAGAAAACGATGAACGTTTTGAATGTGGAAGCCCAGAAAATTTAAGTGTAGGACATTTCAGTGGATATGATTATGCTGTAGTTTTGGGTATGCTTGTGATATCATTGGGAATTGGTTAGTATTCAATATTTACTCACTATTATATTGATATAGGATATCTATCAGTTTTTTTTTGTGCTTGTTTGTTGCAATTCTTGGTAACATTTGTATTCAATGAATTTTGATAGATGCATTTTATTTCAATATTCCTTTGATATTCATTTCTTTTTTTTTCTTCTTTTTGATAATCTACATGTATCGTTTGATTTTTATCCTCTATTCTTCTATTCTGAGCAGGTGTCTTTTATGGATTCTTCAAAAAAACAGAATCATCAGGATCATCAGACGATTTTTTATTAGGAACTGGAATGACCGTACTCCCGGTCACATTAAGTTTAACGACTAGCTTTATTACAGCTATTGAATTGCTCGGAAATCCATCGGAAATGTTTTATCAAGGGACCCAGTTCTCATTGATTGGTATGTATTGGAAAAAATTAGATTTTTTTTTGTTTTGATTTTCGTTAGGGGAAAACTAATAGAAAAATTTTCCATCTCAAAAAGAGAATCGAAAATTTGTTATACTAACTAAAAATTTTATTTTTATTACTTAAATAAATATATATTATATGTTTGTCCTTTTTAGTGCTTCCAATGATACTGGTTATTCCTGTTGCTATAAAAATATTTTATCCGCTCTATTTCAAACTCGACTTGACCAGTTGCTATGAATATCTTGGAATTCGTTTTGGAAAAGACATTCGAGTACTTGGAGCTACTCTTTATATTATTCAGGTAAGAATTTTTAAATTGTTGCCTTTGTATACTAACTATATGTACAATCTAGGTACCTCTCATTTTCTTCTATTATTTGAAAAAATTTCATAGAATTCTTATTTTCTAAGGCTTATTATAATAAAAGACCTTTATATGTTGTTTTTTTTGTTTCTCCATATTAGATGTGCTTTTATACGGCCGTAGCAGTTCTGGCTCCAGCTATTGCTCTTTCAAAGGCAACAGGATTAAATACCCGAGTGGCTGTTATTCTTATATATCTAGTCTGCATATTTTACTCATCCCAGGGTGGTATGAAAGCTGTTGTGATTGCAGACACATTTCAGGTTAGTGACAAACTTTACAATAAATTATCCATTTTGTAAACCATGAGTGAAAATCCTGTATAACATGTCTTTAGAAAATTTCCTTTGGAATGTTAAATTAAAATTCATGTGAATTTTATGTGTATACAATCAAGTAATATGGAAAATATTCACTCAAACCGAATATCCCTTTTTATTGTTAGGAAAATGTATATAATACTTGTGCGAGGGGGAAAATTTTATCAGAGAATGTTGGAAGTTATTTAGGTTCATGTTAAAAGTAGAATACTGAATTTTAAGGGTTATTTTATATAAAAGAAATTTTCTTCTTTTTTTTTCAATGAACAGGTTGAACGATTTTTTTTTTTAAATAAAATATTGGGGGTTTAGAGTGGAGATAGTCTAAAGTATTTTTAATGAAGTGTCATGAATTTAAGGCTGAAAATTATTTTATAAATTAATGAAAATTTAGCCATTTTAAATCATAAATTTTATGTTTATAGCATGTGCTAGTTTCTGAGGATATAAAATATTCTGAAAATCTTTTTGAGATTTTATTAGTTTTTTAAAAGGAAAATTTGTTAACAAATTTTTCATAAAGAAGCAAAGTTATGCAGATATAAATTACTTAATAAACGTGAGATACTTTTCTTTAAAGAAAATAGTAATACAGTGAGGTTGTGGTAGTTTGGAGCAATCGATATGCTATCATCGAGAGGGTAATTACATTTATATGTTTATATTTTATGCAATGCCAATAATTTATTATAATATTATATTATATGCACATAAGCATACACATATCATAGAGTGGTATTTTCCGCACTTTTTCTACGACAAGCTACTTCACAAATCCTGAAATTTTAATGAAACAAATTGGTTATTTTGTAGAATAGGCAGATATAAATAATATTGGCTAAGCCGAACAGTGATTGCATTTTTGACGATGATAAATAAAGTGATTGATCGAATTCAATCAGCATAACGGAGTCAATCGTTGAAAGCCACCAAGCAGAATCATCCAGAATTTGTGATTGGTAAAAGTATTGTGTTTCATAATGATAGCCTTAGACGATTGCTCAGCAAAATTTGTGAGAGATTGGCCCGGATATTTGATGCATTTACCGTGTATCCCTGACCTTGTGTTATCAAAATAGCATATTTTCGCTATCTGCGGAATTCCTTTAATGATTTCGAGTTCGAAAGAAGCTTGTGAAAATGACTTGCTTCGGTTTTCGACTTAGAAATCCAGAAGAAGTCTTACATTGACAGGATAATAAAGGTCATCGACCAAAATGAAGAATACAGTAAAGTTTTTGTGTTCAATGAAAAATTCAGCTTTCATTTACACTGAAAGAAAATGCAATAACTTAAAATATGGGAGTAAATCTAAGAGTTAAGAAAAATGTAAACATTTCTTCTCAAACCTTTGATAATTTTCACAGACACTTATTTATTTTAACATAAATTTGGAAATACTGTCATAAAGTATTGAAAATTTGATTTTCCTATTGACAGAAAAATTGTACAAATGACGCCAAAGGCAAACTTTACGAAATTCAAATTGGAGAATTTTATTACCCCAATAAATAAATATTATAAATTCAAATGCCAGAAACTCTTGAAAGGATAGCACAAAAACTCTTACCAATTCCTTATTTAAATGATCATCACTGTCTGTAATATCATGTCTGAAAATAATTTTTTTCACCGAAATTAGTTTTTAATAACAGAATAAATATTTTGTAAAAGTTAAGTATAAAAAGTTTAGTTAGAAAAAATTTAGTTTTCGTTTAGTTTATGGAAAGTAAAATAATTTTCAAGTTTAACTTTTTCAAAGAAAAATATTTGTCAATATAAATTTAAAATTTAATTAGTAAGAAAATTCTTGAGAAAAGCAAAATTACAAAAGCAATTTTAAAGAAAATTTTTATTGAAGAAATATGTTATTCAATTTTAGTATAAATTTATTTCAAAATTTTCTTTTCATGAATTTTAAATTATGTTTTCCTAAACAAAAAATATATTTTCTTTTTAATTAACTAATTTCAGGCATGTGTTCTGGCATTCTCTTTAGTGCTTATCGTTCTTCTGGGATATTTTTATTCTGGCACTCCTTCTGAAGTAATCGCTACAGCATCCGAAAATAATCGATTGGAATTTTTCAAGTAAGTTTCCATATATCAAAAAAAAAAAAAACATAAAAAAATAACAGAAAAAATTAATAAAACTTATTTAACATAATAGTTTCGATCCGAATCCAACAACACGGCATACAGTTTTTTCTGTCGTAATTGGTGGCTTCTTTTATTGGACATCCCTTTTTTGTACAAATCAGGCATCTGTCCAAAAATGTATGTCATTAAAGTCACTAAAGTTGGCCAAACTCGCATTAGGATTTGCTATTCTTGGTAAGTATTGGAATGAGACCATTATCCATCTAAATACATTTTTTCATATATATATATGTATAGGCATTTATATAAATACGTATAGATATTTATTAGATGAAATTTTCTTATATAGAAGTTCAGATTACGTACCTCATTTATCTTTTTGGACTTATATAGAGAATTTTCCATATATCGGTACACAAAAAAAAAAAAAAACAATCTCTTCCTTGACCAAGTATTTTCGGTTTTATATAGTAACTTTATACATATAGTAAAAGAGAGTAAAAATAACACATTTAATCTAACTCCCTTCCCACATTTCAGGCCTTATTGTGGTATTCTTGATAAACTTCTATACAGGATTAATGGTTTTCACACATTACTCAAGTTGTGATCCATTGAGTTCGGGGGAAATTAGTGCTTCAGATCAACTTTTACCCTTCTATGTGATGGATGTTTACGAAAAGTTATATTCGGTAACTGGAATATTTGTAGCTGGGATTTTTGCTGCCAGTCTTGGGTAAGTCAATTAAATTAAAATTAAGCCAAAAAAAAACACAAAAAAAAATTAACTTAATTAGATCCGATTTTATTAGTTTGATATAATTTTTTGATACATTTTCGTGTATATTTTAATGAAAATTATGATTTCATAATTTTTTCTTTTTCTTTATTATCAAATAATTTGAGAGAAATTTTCTGGAAAACTGTAATTGTGAATAAATTTTCGATATTGTCTGTTTGTATAGAAAATTCACCGAAATAAATTCTAATATACGAAAAGTTTAATAAAAATGGAAAATATAAAAATAATTCAATTTGTCCTTTTGCTACAAGCCCTATTATAGATTCTATTGCCAAAATATAAGATAATAAAACTGGTTATAATTTAATATTATATTTCTTTTTATGTGTTTTCTTTCTATTTTTTTCCCATTGTATACAAACAGAACTGTGGCGTCCGCTCTTAATTCGATGGCAGCAGTTACATGCGAAGATTTACTAGCAAATGGTCTCAATATTAAGATACGTCCAGAAAAAGGTGCTTATTACGCCAAATGGATGTCTTTAGGGTAAGTAATTTAATAATATAATAATTCGTTTCTCTTTTAACCGTCATTGTTCATTTATTTTTCGGTTCATTTAATAAAGATATTTGAAAACGTATTATTGTTATTATTCGTATTTATTCTAGACTACTTGAAATGTGCTTTATAATTAATTGGATTTATCGATTTTATAACAATTTGTTAAAATAATGATATCTTAAATTTTTCATAAAATATCCATTAAAGTGAAAAAAACAAGAATTTGAAATCAATTTTCCAATATATGGACTTTTTTTTTTTTGCTTTAAATGTGGCCAATTCCTGAAAACCTAATCTTGACAAATGAATATAGTTTACAAAAAAAAAAAAAAAATTATACAATTACCATGTAATTCTTTTCGGTAGCACCCAATTAATTTGGCTATTATTTATTTGACCGTGAAATATCTATTTTTCTTGAAGAAAACGTTTTAGTTTCTTTAATATCATATTTTCATTTTCATTAACATTAATTTAAGTATTTAATGGTGTAAGCTACATAATTAGTACAAATCATTACCCCTCGGAAAAAAGAAAAGCAAGAAAACTGAAAGGGAAAACTTAAAAGGAACCGATTTAAAGGTCAAGATTAATAGCGATATCGCGTGTTAAACAACAATCTCATACATGGTTTGTGATTGGTGGGTTAATAAACTGTGTACACAATCGGATGGTCAATCCAGTCCTCATATACTAAACTAAATTTTCATATAATACGATTTAATGACAATGCGAAAATTTCTGGACACAATTTTTTTTTTTTATTTATTACTCTTGTTTTATTCGCGATTTCAATTTATTTCATATAGAATTTTTTCATGTTTTTAATATTAGATATTTCTCCTTTTTATAATCCTTTTTTTTGGTTTTTTTTTTTTGGGGGGGGGATATATATATAATATAATATAAAGTGGCTTTTTATTCATACGAAAAATGTTAACATTAAAAACTAAGACGAAAATGGAAAAACAAACGAAAAAGGATTTTAAGTAAAAATAATTTCCATATATCCAGAACTATTTTCGCATGTGGAAAAAAACTAAGAATGTTTAGTATGATTATATGGCATACATACTAGTTTTGTAAATAGACGAGGTTTTTAGGCAAACATCCCTAAAGATATTTTACGACAAGCAAAAAAAAAAAAAAAAGATAAAGAAAAAGAAAATAAAACTTTCAGTTTTACTAGTTAATATCTTTGAGTATCCTTTTTAGTTTTTGAGTTTATCATAAATAGATATATGTATTGAGGTTCAGAACAAAGTGCTTTTAATATTTACACAAAATATTTGAATAATTTTTGGTTGTTTTTTGGTAAAATTTTCTAGATTTGTAAATATATGAAAGGATAAATAGCGAAACAAAAAAAACAAAAACGTATCCTACAAAAATTTCTTATTTGATAAAGTTCTATATTTATATTCAAGTTAATTTTCTTAAATTAACTAATTTAGTAAACTCAATTATTTAGCTAAAATGTATACTTATATATATTTTTAAAGAATAGAATGGTATTTTTAACGAAATCATATATATTAAGATTTATTACAAAATTCCATGTCTTAACAATCGAAGAACATTATCTTTAAAAAATTTTTTTTTATACTTTTTTTTTTATTATAATATCAATCATATTGAAAGTAAAAAATAGCGAACAAAATAACCATTATAATGACTAAATTTCGTCCAATTCAAAATGTTATTATGTCCCTTGATGGAAAATTGAGTAAAAAAAAGAAAAGAAAAAAAATACAGAATATGGAAAATATATGTGAAGTTTATATAAAATGTCAGGATTTGGATCCTATAAATATGGTGCTTAGCTATAAACAACATAATTTGAGACAGGTGCTCAAGAAGAAAAAGCGATATATAGATGTACGTTGTGTATTACTCCCCAAAAGAAGAAGAGGAAAAAAAAGCCATCACAAAAAATAAAATTAATATTGTTGAAGCCATCTACATATCCACAATACAATAGTATAATATATATATATATATAGTATGTTACGTCTTGGGCATTTTTACATATATAGGAATATTATATTGAAATGAGAAGAAGGCATATATCCGTATGAAATAAAAAGATGCCCCATCGTCATAGACGAAATCACCAACCGAAATCACTTCTGTCAAACCAAGTGACATATGACCCATAAAAAAAGCACATATAATTTTGTTCCTATGTGTCCAAAATACACTTGATACTATACCACATACATTTATTTTGGTATAAGGACGAAAAAAAAAAAAAAAACAACAGAAAACCTTTCAAATATAATATCTTTTCTCTTCTTCAATATGTACATAAGACATCCACTATACATGCTTTTTTACCTTATACGATTCAAATCTATTTTTTTTTTGTGTCCATTCTACACAATAAATTTGACTTCCACATTTATTCTTTACACTTATAATGGTTCTAGAGAGTATGTTTTCGTTTTCATTTTTTTCATTTTTAATATAATATTATTTTATTTCTAAAGATATACCTTTATGTGTTGGTGTAATGTGTCTGTATATATAAAATCTCTTATCTACCTTTCAGATATGGTATCCTATCATTTATTCTGGTATTTATTGTTGAAAAGCTCGGTGGTGTTCTACAGGCGACATTGACATTAAATGGTCTTGTGGGTGGTGTCACACTTGGATTGTTCGTTCTTGGAATTGCCTTTAAAAAGGCAAACGCTAAGGTAAGATTAATATACATACAGTACATAGGTATAATACTATATATGTATATAGAGGAAAATACATTCCAAAATATATTCCATTATGGAAAATTCTTCCTTTTTTTTTTTCTTTGCTTTTTTCCTCTCAATCGTATAAGATTTTGATGATACTTTTATTTTGTTTTTGTTTATTTCGAAAGCTTATGTTTATTTATATTTTTTTTCTTATATCATTATTTAGGGTGCCTTTTATGGTGGATTAATATCACTTATATTGGTCATTTATGTTGGTGTTATGGCGCAACTTTCAAATGTTGAACTAAAACCGTTACCAGTGTCTTTAGCTAATTGTGAATGTTATGTAAATACTACAATAAATGAAGTATCAAATAATAATTTAACAACAATAATGGGATATACAAATAGTCGTATGTTGACAACAGAAAGTAATATAAATATTTTGAATGCGACTAAAACAATAGCTGAAGAGATAAATGGAAAAGTTGAAATGAATTCTAGGTAAATATATTTATTATAAAATTTATTATTATATAAGCCGTTCATTTTGAAATTGAGAAAACTCCATTTTATTTATTTCGAGTTATAAGCAATTTTGCAAAATTATTTCCATATTTATTTAGTTTTTTTTTGGTATTTTTTATGAAAATAACTAACTATTAAATTATTTTAAAAGAAAGTACTATATATACATACATATGACTATAATGTGCCTAACTCAATTTTTTTCAAAAATGGACTTTTCCCAATTTCAAAATAAAATGGCTCATATATGAAATGAAATAAAATTTAATTTTGTTTCGATTTTAGTGTATCACCAATATATCGTATCAGCTATATGTGGTATTCAGCGATTGGTGCAATATTAACAATTCTATTGGGACTTTTAATATCTGTCATTACTGATGCTATCTCAAGAAATCGTGTTATAAAAATAACAGCGAAAAATTCTGAAACAAATAATATTGATCGTGTAGTCGTTGTAAAACCACAAACTATATCGAAATTGGAAGAGACTTTGAAATCCCAATACAATTCGCCAGAACGACAATTGAATGTCGTTGGAATATTAAAATCGGAAAAATCTGGTATCGACAATTTTGCACTAAAACTTGATGACGAGAAATGAAAACCACAAAAAGGTTTTATATATATATAAAAAAAATATACCAATATACACTAAACTAGGAAAAGTTTTCATATAAACGCACATATAACCAAATAAAAGTAAAAAAAAAATCGTTTAAAAATAATGATGCCTGAATTGGACTAGATTGGACTATACTACTACTAAAAAAAAAAAACCATGGACTGGCAGATTGTCGATATTTCGGTTAAAGGACCACTATAGAGCAGACATATATATATATATATATTTTTTTTAGGATTAAACTTTATACTGAACAGAAATTTTCGAGTGTATACCAATTATATAGTGTGATAAGAATGGTCCACAATAGTTATGTCAGTCCATAGAATTTAGTTGGAATTCTCTTCATAACAAGAGCTGCTAAAGAACATGAGATAAAATCTAAATAAAAATTTGTTCCAGTTTATGTATTGTATGCAGTTTATAGGTGTTTTGTTATTAAGAGTTTTGCATGAGTTTTTTTTTTTTTAGGAAAATTTGTAAATGTGCCCATTAGTGTGGGAACTTTTTCATGTCCTCAAGTAGTTTTAATAAAATATTTTTAGTTTTTGTTCAAAAAAGAAAGAAGAAGATTATCTACAATGTTTTTCTTATGAACCTACTTCACATGTCTTTGTAAAAGAATAGTATTGAAGCACGTTTAGTTATATTAATTAATAGTCATAAATTATTTATATTAGTTAAGATAATTAGCACTAAATTAGTACAATTTAATAAAATTAATAAAAACTATATATTTTAAATAAATTCTTGAAGTTTCACTTTATTCAAATATCACAATTTGGAACTAAACCGATACACCCAGAAATCCTGAAATTACAATACGGTAATTCAGTCTTCATTGTACCTGGTCTTGTATGGTTGTGAGATTATGTCTTTTTACATGTTAAAGTAAACACTCACTTTCAAAATTGTAATAACTATATTGAACTTTGTGTGAAATCAAATGATTTTTGTATTCAATTTCATTCTGAGAAATACGTTACATTTTTACACTTAATCTACCAATGGGATTGAGGTGTTACTCTAGTGTAAAGGTGTACAAAAATGACAGCTGTACATTTTATTGCGGTATAGTAAAAATTCTTCACACAATTTAATAACAATACAATACCAGATACAACCAAGAGTGAACACCCTTAATTATTTGAAATTAAATAAAATAATTCTTTAAATTAAAAATTTGGGATTTTTTTGCTTTTATAATGAATAATTACAATGAGCACAAGTATTGTGTTAAGTATTGTGTTCTGCACTCATAATATAAATAAATTGGTACTTTTGATAATAGCATAGTACAGAAAAAACAAAATATCGGATTTCTGCAAATTAAGGAAGCAACTGAATTAGCTGTTTTGCAATTTAATTACAAAAAATAGTTTATTATTACAAATAACACAAACTAATTACGATACGATTACGGATGGGCCACCATATTAAACTGGGAGGATCAAAATTAATAATTTAAACCAAAGTTAACTTTTTTTCTTATACAAATCTACCAAACTGACCTGCCTGTGTGGACGATTCCACCCTTCACGATGTTATTATCATAGTTTTCTGGAAAATATTATATATTAAAAAAAAATGTTTTTTATTACAATTTAAATTTATTGGCTTTAATGTAATTAACTATGAAAATATTTTCCACACAAAAACCATATAATTCTGGTATATTTTAGATAAATGATATACAAACTGTAAACAAACAAAGTCCAGAAAGTTTCCATAATATTAGCATACTATCAGAATTGTTTCGTTGATTTATAGTTTTGTATGCACTTTCCATTTATCGACTCTTATATTTAAGTTTGTCTAAAATTACAAAGTAGTGCTTCTATAAAGTACGGTACAAGATTTAACTACACTTAGTTAATTATATAAATTGTGTAAGGTTTCAAACATTTTGCACACTCAAAATATAGATTTTTGTTTACCTTCGAACTTATTTAAACCAAAATATGTATTTACAAAATTAGTACAACTTTGATAGTTTAAGACAAAGCTTTTATATTTTGTGTATTTTGCAAATTTATATGCAAAATATTTGATATGAAATGAAAGTTATGTAACTAGAATTATATATATAGGAAAAGTGGAAAATAGTTTTTAAAGAATAAAGAATCAACAGGATGAGGAGCAATATATATTTTCATTAAGAATATTACAAATATGTTACGATAATATAATTTTAAATTCTTGTAATACCTTTAAATCCTGCATCAGACATCCGCAAGAAAATTTCATATAATGTACGTATATATGTACAATATTACAGAGAATAATGAGAAAATTGATTTTTCCTTTTTCATGAAAATGTGAAATTTCTTCTTGTAAAACAACCTCTTTTCGGATTATTTCCATGATTATCTTCACCCATAGCAACAGGAGTCAACTCAATTTTATTCAATTTTTTTTATTTAAATTTATACATTTTTAATAAGTTTTTTTTTTTTTTATTAAAACACCGAAATTGTTAGAAATTCACTGACGTAATTTTCTATAACGGAAATTCCGTAAAACTATAGCGCGTAAAATATAAAACGTAAATTATGTAACGGAAACTTTTTCAAATTATGGAACTAAGAAGAAGAAAATTAAACACCAATTTCACACTTAGATTCTGATAGTTTCTGAATATGTTAAAATAATGTTGATCCAAATAGAAATATTGTTGAAATTACCTATTTTGATCTAAGTGTGCGGCCACATAGGGTCTACGCTTACTGCGTGCGCTTTTGAGGATGAGAGCAACGATAGATATACGCGTGTAGTTTAATGGAAGTGGCCATATAGCCGAGTTCGTTGGAAGCCGAATACGATAGAGAAAAGAGAAGAATTGAAATTCAATTCTTCGCCTCTTTCGAAAATGAATGCCATGATTTTCTTTTCAAATGTGAAGAAAATTTGTATTTATTTTATTAACTGACAAACTAGAGAAAATGTAAATGTGTTCAAAGACAAAAGTGATATCCGATGTGGACACTTTTCGCTCATTGTTTTCGTTCCTCTCATCGCGTTAATAATTAATTAAATATAATTAAATTAAATCTAAAATTTGATTTTAATTTTACTTATTGACATTTCCATATCAATTTGCCATCTCACCATTAATTCTATCATTTCAATATTGTTTCGAAGAAAGGATATATTTAATATCAACATTATTGGTAATATTCAACATGAACCCAAAACATAAATATTGTAGCCATAATAAACTCCTCGTGGTAGTTGTATGAAAATGTTATCTACACCAGATGGAGGTATCTTTAAAATTTTGCTGAATCCGAAGAACGCTAGTAAATTTACAAAATCGAAGATTTTCAATATAATGAAATTTTTTGGGTGTGAGGGCGTATATTTGTGACCATATAACGATATAAATTGTTTTCGAAAATTGTTTTAGCTTGGACAACATATATACTTTATATATTTGATATGCAAAATATATGTAAATAGACTTTGAACTTATATTGAAATTTATACTTCTTATGTTTGGACGAGTATTAAATTGAATCCCTTAACAGTTTGCAGTTTTCCCAGAATATGTATGCAATAATTGTCTGCATTATGTAAATGTATTGGTTAAGTACATCCTTTATTATGTTATAGTGTGGTTTATGTTTCTTGGCTTGCTATACAAAAGGATATATTATTACAAAAAAAAAAAAAAAACGAGAAGAAAATAAAAAATAAAAAATGAAGAAAAGGAAAGAATAAGTAAAATACATATATTTTAGAATTTGATATAATTTAAGAACATGGAAAACAATATAATTTGTTATTCATTTAATGAAATATTGATATGATACTAAATTCGAATAAATGGGTTCTTTTTTTTATATTTCATTGAAAAAGGAAAATTCTCAAAATGTATCACATTAGATTTTATTTGGAGTACAAATTTTAGAAACATATTCTATCAACGGTATTTACAATTAAGTAAAACATTTTATATAAAAATAGGATATAAACATTTTTTACATGAAGTTCAATTATTTTGGAACATGTCGTTTATTTCTATCCCGAAAACTATGTAGACATGAAAAAGTTGTATAGTTGTTTCAGAGGAAACATTCAATTGGAAAATTCAACTCTAGTTTTGTTGTTTTGTTTTTGTTTTTTTTCGTATTAGTTTATATTTTTATTTATTGTATTTAAACTTTAAATATGGACTTAACTTTTATATTAAATTTTTCCAGTTTTGCTTTAGGCTTTATTTCAGCATGAAAATGTATTAAATATATAAATATACTTGTTTATACTAGAAAAATTGCTACACTGAAACTAGAACTATGTATGTACATATATATATTCAGATTATATTATAATTACAATTAACAAAATTCAAAATACAATATACATGAATTTACAATTAGTGTGTGAAATTAAGCGTATTTAAATTTAGCCTTTAGCTTTAATTACAATGTAAAGGTCAGATAGTGTTAAATAGTTAAAGTTTCTTTTGTAAACTTGAAGATGCAAATGTATTTTATACAGAGTACTTGCAAGTAATTATATAGCTTTTCACGAATCTCGAGGGTAAAATTAAATGTTAATGGATTAAGAATTCCAATACAAATTTAGACAAAGATATTTACATGGGAATTATAGTCTATACAAATTATATAGTATACTATCAAAGACACTATAATAATGAAACATTGAATTGAAAGGCGAAAATGGAGATGTCTTATATACCATAAATGCTACTTACCGACTTGCAAATAGTATATATAATATTAACGGATGATATGACGATCTATAAAGAAATAAGTAACTTAAATGACTCTCTGTATCTGCAGAACGATTTAGATAATTTTGAAATCTGTTTTTTTAGAAACAATTTGGCGCTCAACAGTGGCAAATTATAGGTTATCACATCCTCCAAGATGTCTCTACGTAGAGGGACTAACATTAGAAATTTGGGAGTGATTTGTGACAGTGAACTTAACTTCAAATTACATATTAATTCACTCGTTCATATAGCTAACTCTACATTAGGCTTTATTAAAAGATGGTCTAAGGAATTCTCGGACCCTCATATAACTAAAGCACTCTTTATTACCTTGGTTAGACCTATATTGGAATACGCTAGTCAAGTATGGTCACCCTACCATAAAAGTCAAATTAACAGATTGGAGTATGTTCAAAGTAGATTCCTATGTTTTTCATTAAGAGATCTTGGAATGCTTGGAATGACCCTTTCCTATCATCCCCATACTGTGACAGGTTAAAATTGATTGACCTGCATTCCTTAGAAAAGCGTGGTCTGGTGGCTGATATTGCTTTTGTCTATCAAATTTTCAATGGCGGCACTGATGCTCCTTTACTGTTAGAAAAGATGCCGCTAAATATTAATATACGTTTCTTGGGGTTGGTGGACTTCTTTAAAATTTTGTACCACAGAATGCTTTACATTCGGTCCTTAATTTACACAGAGTTCTTTTATGCAGTAAATTATAACACTATTAACGCGGTATTTTTATACGCGATATCAATTTGCGCGATCTGAATTTACCCTGCTAGAAATATATTTTCCTAGAAGTTTTAAAAGTAACAAGTGTGTACAGTCAAAAAGTTGTTATTCATTGACACAAAAATGTGAAATGGTTATAATCACTGAATACTCCAATAAATGAGCAAACGTTAAAGCTTAATACTAAAGCCATAAATAATATAAGATGTGTAAAATTGCTTTTGCCCATAAATTTTGACTTAAAAAACTAGATGAAATATGAGGACAAAATATACGAAGAGAATTCGTTCTTATTTTTACAATTAGTTTTTAAGCTTTGGTTTATGTACTGGATTGATAGTAGAGACAATTTTTTTCAAATCTTATAAGGAATTTGTGGCTTTAAATATATCTTATGGAGAAATATGAATAGCATCGATGAGTATATTTTATTGTTGGTTTTTTGCTATTCTGATTTTAGAATTAAAAGAAGAAAGAATAAAGAGAAAATAGATATCTTTGGACACGAAAATAAAAATTTTGAAGCGACTTGAAGAAGGAGCAAAACCCCACAACGATTGCTAAGGCAGACTCTATTTACCTGATTTTTAGTCGCGTAAATCAAATCCACGTGGTACGAATATTCGCGTAAATTGTAATCCGGGCGTACTTTGTTTCGTATACGCAATGGACAAAAGATAAATGCGTTTTATTAAGAGATACGAAATGTAGAGGTTATATGTATAAAACCTGAAAGTATTTTTCATAGTCAAACTTCAAATGAAGTCTTCCCATGAGACCCAAATAGTATGTTGTTCAGAATAATTTTAATAGTATTACATATATTTTTGATTCTTAGACGGTGTATGTATTTATGTCCGATTTAAGAGGTTTCACTGTACATTTTTTTTCTTTTCATTTTTTTTATTATTTTTCCTATTATTTCGTCCCAACATTATTTCAATAATACGTTTACATAAATTATTCATACAAATATTACATCATAGAACATTTCCTGACAATCTCATGAATTAATGATTATTTCTTTTTGATATGATTCCATATACTTTTTACGAGTATATGTGATATGTTTTCGTTGACATATGTAATTCCTAACACCTTATAATGTTGAATTGAAACTGATGAAAAACAATCCTTTTATCATAAATATTTCATATGTTTTCTTCGTCTTGTTTTTCATCCATATAATATTTTATGTATAAAATTTCTTTGACTTTTATGACATTATATCCAGTGTTATTTTCTATAGAGCATAAAGTATAGACACATCAATAGGAACTAAAAAGCTTCAAGAAGAAAAAAAAAAAAAAAAAAAGCCAACAAACCGAACTCAACCTCTTCTGTGTTTTCGATGAGTACATTTCATTAAAAGGACTGACTTTTAACACAATGAAATATATTTCCTTCAAAAATTAAATGTGTTCCTTCTAAGAAATCCTTATTTTAAAAGGGGAAGAAGAAATGAATGGTAAAAAAATATAATATAGCATATAGAATATAAAAAAAAAAAAATAAGAAAATATGAAACAACGAAAGCGTCACAAATTCAATAAGTTGTATTCTACAAGGAACCAATGGCAGTTTTCATTTGCTTTGTGAAACACAAAAACAAGAAAATTCTAAGATATTTATGTGTTAACAGAAAACCTTTATTTCTGAACGGGAAAAAAGAAAAAAATGAAAATGAAAATGAAAATAGGACAGTATTGTAGGCATTTTTCTCTTATTTGAACTCGTTTCTTTTTTATTTTCTAAAGAAATAAAATAACATGAAAAGACTTCTTCTATTTTGTCCATCTGAGTCCAAAATGCTTTGCACATGATTTTACGATATAAAAGGCTGGGGATTTGTTTTGTATGGTTTTAAGTTATTTCGTGTTTTTTTTTTTTTTCGTTTAGTAGACATTTAACTATTTTCATTTTTCAAATAAATACTCAAAAATCTTGTCACGTATTTCAGGAAAATTGGTCTTCTTCAGATGCCAGCATGTAGATGGATACATAAATGTTTATATAAAATGTATCTATCCAGATAGTCCGTTTTTCTTCTTTTTCATTTTTTTTTATTTTTACTTTAGTGTAACTGATATAGTTGATAAGACCCAAAAGAAAAATCCTTTTATTAAGATGTTTCGTAATGCTTGAAGGTTTTTTATTTTTCCGTTTTTTTTTTTGATATATATGTTTTCAAACATATGATATATGCAGTTTTATGCGAGAATGAAATCAACTCAACATAGAAAATTTGGAAAATTTCACTTTATAAATTGAATGAAATGTTCAATCCAATGGACAGTTGTCGACCCGATACGATGTTACAATTTAATGTTTCAATATTAGATTTGGACCTTTAGTAATGCTATAATATTGTTATGTTTAGCACAAATGTTTTGTATTTATAAATGTAGAGTGACTTGTTGCAATTTGTAATGCGAAAAACGTTTTAGCACGTTTTTTTTATTCAAATGAAAAATTTGCATAAATGAAATTTCCGAAAAATTTTTTTGACTGATAAGATTTAAGATATAAATTTCATTTGAAATACTTAAGTTTTCGACAAGATAAGAATAAATGAAAGTTTTAATTTTTCTAGTTATAAAAATTGATCATAGATAAGTAATTAAATAAGAAAAAAGGTTTTTTTTTCAAATTCAAAACTAGCTGACCCGACAGACGTTGTCCTGTCCAAATTTCAATAAATTTGTTTGGGATCGTTTTGTGGATTTGTAAAAAGCTATTGAAAATGTGTAAACAAAGTAAAAATGAGAAAAAAACGCATGTATTTCTGCTATAAAAATCCCATTGAAGAAAAGCACTTTCAGTTTTTTCCCGAATTTTCCAAGAACCTTATTCGGACTACTACTCACATTTTAATAACAAATGAGCGAAATCGGTTCAGCCATTCTTAAGTGATGCGCTTACCAACGAACAGCATTTAATTTTTATTTATATTGATGAACTTTGAATTGTTTTTAAAACTATTCTAAAACATATTTTTCATTGTTAATGTTTTTATGATAATATCAAAAATTTTGATTGACCTAATTTTACTATGTAGTTTAGATGAATATAATTCGAACAAATTGCACATATATCATTTTATCTATGGAAACGAATGAACAAAGCAAATAGATTGATAAATATAAAATTTAATTTGAAATTCGATAATATCGTATTCCGAGCTAATATGATTGAGGCAGAAATTTTGTACTGATAGGTAAAGGAATATTTTGCCAGTTATGGCCTCTTGAAAATATTCCCATTGATGTATCGAAATTCAAGATATATTAATGAAATCAATGTATTTGTAATAACAAAACAGTTTGAAATTGAACTAGATACGAGTATAAGACATGTTTGTTGATTAATTAACCATTAAGTCTAAAATTGTGACTAATAATAATTAGAGAATAGAATTTAGATTTCTTTTTCAATCTATAGAAAAACCAACCGTTTCATTATGTGTTGCTATGATTTATTATAAGGAGTAGAAAGAAAGAATCAAAAGGAAATTATGTCTTTTAAGCTATTTATCGGTCAAAGTTACCAAAAATATGGTAAGTGAATTAAACAAAATTTTGAACAGAAAAAAGAATGCAATACTTTTTAGCATAAGTTTAAATATAATGAATGAAACCAAAAACAAATAAAATCGATGAATATTTTGTGTATCATAAAGAAAAACACCATCTTTAAAATGATCTCCTTAGCTGTCTACTCCAATTCTTGTATTATTATTATCACATTAATTTCATCTATAATGTTGTTTTTGAGTTCTTATATTATTCGATGTTTACTAATGCAGATTCTGTGTTTAGGATAATACCATAAAAGAAAATTTATCAGAGAGCACGGGGCAGTTGAAGTTTTTAAAATAAGATATTGATCGATTTGCGAAAAGTCTAAGTAAATTTCTTTCAATTCGATGAGGTTTATCAAAATTTAATGAAAAAAAAATGTACAACTTAAAATGGTTAATAATTTTTAGAACTTTGAGGCTAATATGCGCCAATTACAATTTTATATATGTAATTAAAAAGCATTCAATTTTGAACTTAACGATTCTCAATTTTTTTGATATCACTTTTAAATTATCAAAAACATTCTAAAAAAAAAAAACACAGAACTCTTTGAGGACGAACTATTAAATGCTTATTCTTGCTTATGCACATTGTAATTGGTTGAAAGGATTTGACGTGCACAAACTAGCATTCGTTCAGTATTTTTGTATTTTCATATGTTTGGCTTTGCTTTATATAATTTCGGCTTAAAAACTAAAGAAATCTAAAAAGCATTTCAGTTGCCAAGAAATTCTATATCGATTAACTGAGAAATTTGTTTGTTAAATAGAAACTGTTCTAATTTTAAATAAAATATGAAAATATTCTTAAAATTTACATAATCAACAGAATTGACCCTAAAAAAATCGATTCAAAATATTTCGAATTCTTAATAATGATTCTTGAAGACATTTGTGTTAATATGATTCTGCAAGGAATGAGAATTTATTATACTCAAAGACGAAAATGTATTTCAATTTCACACAAGGAACAAGTTATTCTTTAACTTAGGATATTTTGTAGATTCTGCTATTTATGTCTTATTTAAAATATCCACAAATGAAAGATATCCTCTTCCACTAAAGCAGCCTACAATATTTTATATTATTTCCATTCTATTTAATATGAAAGATTAAAAATAAAAAGAAGCAAAACCCTTTCATTTTTGTAAGCGTTTTTCATGTTCCTAAGTTTTTGGCTTCGTTTTTATTGACATAACAAAAAGCTTCGGAAAAACAGAATTTATAAAAAAAAAGTCATATTTTTGTTTTGGTGTTATTTAGAGATTCCACAATATAACTCAATTTCAAGAGAAGAAAACATACATAATCTAGAAGTTTCATTTTGATTTTTTGTCAATTCAAAAATATCTTGACGATAATTTATATATATATATACAGTCAAACCTACCTAAGCCAACCGGAGCCTGCATAAAATGAAAACCTATCTAAAATGGTATATTTTCCTCATTACCTTTATCTCTGGCTATATAAATGTATCCTTTCAAGACGGAAAACTGGCTAAAAACGAGAACATTTGTTTTTCGGTCTCTTCAGGTCCCATCTTAGATATGTGTGACTGTTTTTTGAAATCAGTGCGTAAAAAAAACGAAACAAGTCAAAACCAAAATCAAGGCAAAAATGATAAAAATATTTTTACTCTTTTTTCGGGTATAATTTTCATATAGTATCTATGTTCTTATGTGATACATGATTTCTTTTTTCTTCTTCATAGTAGATTGTCCTTCCTATGTAAATTTACAATTTATATGGATATTCATGTGTAGATATATCGTTTACATATTTTTATGGCTCAATTACACGAACAAACAGTCAAATTTGTTAGAGACATCAACGTAAATAAATCTCTTGTTGAATTTGAATTTTATTTATCATCACAACTAGACACCCTTTTTGCTTTTTGCTTTTTTTTTTGGTTGGTTCTGAGGTTCTGAAGTATCTCAGCATAATGTAAAAGAAGATAGTATAGTGTATATTCAAGATAAAAAAAAAGAAAAAAAAAGGACATGATATTTCCTACATAACCGATATATACATTCATATTTTATCCTGAATATACATAATATAGAATTTCGGGGGGGTTTGTTTTTTTATCGAGAATTCTTCGTATAGAAGATTATTCATATAAAATGTGTTGGGTAAAGAAAATCATATGCTGTGATTTCACCCTTCGCATTTAGAATTGAAGCCAACAAATTTTGGTAGAAATATACATATATAAAATTTTTTTTCTTGTTAAAGAAGTACCTAACTCTTTTCCTTGATTTGTATTTGATGTCATATATCATAAATTCATGACGTGCAAACACCTATGGTGGTTTTTCCGTTCGTTTTTTCTCCTTCTATATAGTCCCTTTAGGCTCCCTTTACGACCATTGATGACTTAGAATTTGTATCTACATACTTTTTATACTTATACGCTTTTTCGATCCATATTAGAATATTTTGATAGGGATATATAATATATGTAAAGAAATTTTTGGTTTTTGATATCTTTTGATTTTATTGATCTTCATAACGATTGATATGATGGCAGTTTGAATTATTTAGTGACTTGCAACAGGCCTTGAAGTGTATCGAATTTTGTATATGATTTTATTTTTAAAATTTTCTGTAAAATTTTCGTATTTCGAAATTGCTAGTATATTTTATCGAATATATTTTATTTCAAGATTTTGTAAATCAGTTGCTAGGTTCAAATCAAAACTAAGCTCTCCCCAAGGAATATTTGTCAATTATTGCAATTACATTGCCTGCGAATGTTTTCGATGTATTTTCATTTTTATACTTAACAAATCGAATTAACTTTCTGGTCGATTATCACCGATTTTATAAACATGCCAAGGAACAGATTAAAAGAATCTGAAATATAAGAAAAATATGTTATTACGCATAACGCATTTAAACATTAACTTTCCCCATCTGTCAAATAGGATCGATAAGTTTTTCTGGAACAGATTCAGTTACGTTTCAGAGAATTTTCAGAAATCTTTTAGTATTTACTTCATATATATATATATATATATATATAGTAGGGATGATGTTTCAATCCAAGTCGATGTTTTCCATTCATAATCTTTCATGCAGAGAAATTACTAAAATCGCACTTTTGGTAATGAATTCATAAATATTTCAATTTTCAAATTTCGTTTGTTCCTACCATATATATTTTGAACTTTAATCAGAACATCCCACATTCTAACAAAACCTTTTAAAGGTAATGTAGCTATCCAATTTAAATATTCTTTTCTACAATCTTGATAATAAAAAAAAAAATTTTTTTTTGTATATTTTAACGATAAAAAAAAGGAATAACAAAAAGTTTATAGATGTCGTCCTTAATTAATGTAATGACCATTTTGTTTATCACCATTCGCTCAGCACCCACTAACAAACTTATCGCGATTACTTGTTCTACAATTTCCATATGAAATTTTCTTCTACAATACCATACCCCATTTACTCTTCCAATAGACAAATAAAATAATAATAAAAAAAGTTTTGTTTCGAAAAAACCCATTAAACAGTATATTTCCAGTTTTATTTATATTGTTTTCCGTCAACACATTACATTTTTACTTTCTTATACCACTTTAGTTAATAGTAAAGTACTATATAAGGAAGTATGACACTGTAATTCTAAACGGAAATGCTATTTCGAAGATGGATGGTTTTGAGTTTAAATATGAGTTAAATTTTTTTAAAAAATGATTACGCTTTGATGGTCTGTAAAGTAGTGTTTTTATATACTCTAAAAGAATAACATAGGGTAGACAATAGATTCCTTTGAAATAAAGTTCTGCATATTTTTTGTGCACAATAATATTTTTACAGTCTTGTTTAGCTTTGTTGATAAAAATAAACTTTAATTAATTGCTGGCACAGTTCAATACTAGGTTCGTTTTTTTCATCGGGGTCTGCTTCATAACATGTAAAAGCAACAACAACATAACCCAAATATTTATGGGGGTTTCAGGCCCAGACCCCGATAGATTTTAGTTACGAAAAATTTCAAGAGATTGGGCAGCCATCGTTTTCCATATAATGTGGATATCGTAATATAATCAATTTCATAAATTCGTGAAAAAAATGATTTTTTAATATCATTCAATAAAGATATTTGAGAATTTGCTAGTATTTATTTTATTTACGCATAATTTATTTAAAAATGATCGAAAAAGTTGAATTTTTTTCATAGAAAAAAATTATTTTTTCTTTTCGAGATCTAGATCGTTTTTTTCAAAATAGACCCTGACCCCGATGAAAAAAATACAGCAAATATTGCAACTATAGTTTAGAATTAAATTTGCCAATATGACATTTTGGTGTTTTACGTGTTTTAAATCTGAATAATAAAAAAAAATTGTATGATTTGCCACTTTAAAGCCTACTACATCCAATCCCTTATTAGGTACTTTAACGAAAGAGACTAATTTATTACTTTTATCGGAAGAAATGTCTTTTACCTAACTTGAAAACTTACAGAGATCAAAACTTCAAATCCATTTTTATAAAAATTACTTTTTTTTATCAAATATCACTATATTGAACTGGGCTAACGATATGTGTATAAGAAAGTGGTGTTTGTTACTATTGTTATTACTTTTAATGTTTGTTATTTTTTTTTCTTCATTTAAATTATATATTTCAACCCTAATTAGGTAAAGTGTCATATCATGTCAAGGATATGCCATACTGTCATCATATTTATAATGTTTTGGCACTTTTAAAGTACTTTTTCCTATATTCAAAAGTATTTTCATCATGGTTTTACAAAATGCAAAATATTTTGAATTAGGAAATTCTCCTCCTTCTTCGCAAAAAAAAGGAATATTTTAATCCCCAGGTACGTTTTTTTTCTTTATTTATTTAAACTATGTTCTACAAATAATAATATGAACAATTTAATATTGTCAAAAGTCTTTTAATGACTAACAACTTACTGAAGGGTAACGATACCCCAAATTGAAGTTACAAAAGTTTTAAGACTCCAACAAAACTTCATTTTATTATGAAAAGTGTTGAAACTTTTGTGAAAATTGCAAGTACAAAAAGTGTATACAAAGGGCTGACTATCCATCTTTTGATACAGAAAAATATCATTTACATAGTTTAAGTATATATAATGTAACTTTATGAAAAGGTTATTAAATATATTTGTGTCCTATCCTTTTGTGTCATTTCAACAAAAAAAACGAATATTATTCTCCCGAATATAAAACGGTTGTGAAGAATCTGGCAGTGAAATATATCTCATAAACAAAATATGGATGATTCTTTTTGGGGTTATTATGGTAGTAAAATCATTGTGGATAAGTCATAACTTAAAACCATTGTAAAAGATAACAATTTTGAAAAGTGATGGGTGTGGTATGCGGCTGGGTGGTTTAGTGTAATAACGAAAATTTTCTATGTGACAAGAATTTATGCTAGACATCCTGACTCCAATTACTATGACCACCTGGTGTTTTTCGCTCATGAATATTATTTTGATCTAAATTTCACGTTGATATATTTGTATACATGTATAATGTAGGTATATAAAATGACCTCCACATGAATATGTATATTCACGTTCTAAAATGAATTTGTGCTTTTTTTGGTACATTTTTTTTTGGAAAATTTAAAATTTATTATGCTATTCACTGTACTATATACTTAGAAACTTGAAAAAACTTGAAAATAGCTTTCGTAACAACGAGAAAAAAGAAAAACATCATTCTCGCGAATTGTTTTCTTTTTGTTTTTTTTTGTTTTTTTTTTTGAATAAAGACCTAAAATAATTTTTAACGCTTCAATAACTTAGTTGAAAAAAGAACAGAAAAATCTTTTTTTCTGGGGGGGGGGGGGGTGCTCTCGTTTACACCTTTCTAAAGATGAAAAACAAAAATGAGATAACAGCTGTTCGTTATAAACGGATAAACGGAAATCAAGCATGGAAGGGTATTTGGTTATTGATTTTCTGAATAAAACTTAACAGACCAAATTAACATTATTTAAGTTTACGATAATATCGCCTAATTAAAGAGCATACGATTGGTCGAAAAAGTTTCTTACAAAATTTTTCTGGTAGAAGATTGTACGCGTTCTTGTATAAATGAATATCTTTTTTTTATCAAAACGTTTCAATATGAAATTCTCATTTCTTACCTTCTGAAATAGAGAGATTATAATTTAATTAATTTCAGTTCAATAATTTTCTTACAAACATTGAATTTATTCTATACAACATATTAATTTCTTTTCAAGACAAATTTTATTAGAATTTATGATATTAAATTTTATTTGATTAAAATTTCATAACTTTTTTACTTGAAAAGAAACTTTCTAGAAATCATTTTAAAACGTTTAAATTAAATAAATTTTCAAGTTCTTGAAAAAGTTTTCATAATTTTTCTCTGTTTTTTTTTTCTTTTTCTCTCGACTTTTTTTTTTTCTTCATGATTTTTATCAGAAAACTTTCAGGACGACTGATTGTGTTATATTCGAAATTCCAACATCTTGACCGTTGTCTGTCTAAGTTTTTGAGAACATTAATTATGTCTTTTTAAGTAGGAAAAGTAGTAAAACAGACGGCAATATTTAACTTAGCCTTCGATGAAAGTTAATTAAAATGTTCCATATACAGAAAGGATTTACCCATTTGAGCTTCAGTCAGGATTTCTATTAGATGATGATGATGATTAAGGGATCAGGTGTATGTCTATATATATATATATATATATATGTATGATATTTAATTGTATCTATGATGATGTAGAAAACCAATTACGAAAGGATAAATATATTTAATCAAATGGAGAAGGATAAATTTGCATCAAGTTAGATTAAAATTGTTTTTTATTAATCTTTCAGAATTCGTAAATTAATTTCATTTACGAATATGAAAACTATATACAGAGTGTCGCAATGAATATTTTGTATTTGCAAAATCAATAATAAACTATCTATAAAATTATTTAAACTATTAATTATAGATCTCTTCATCAAATATATTTAGAATTGCACAAAATTGAGTGAATTTCAAAGTTCAGAGTGCTATCCGCCCACTTCATAATAAAAAGAAAACAACCTTAATATTCTTACGAACTTTGTGTATGAATTCATTTTTTCCTTTGGAATTCAACAATATAGATTTATTATCGCGGCATGTGAAGTCATATGTTATATTACTACACTAAGTACTAATTATTTATGTCATATTTGTTATATCCCGTAGAGAGTGTTTTATATTATTATTATTTGTTGTCTGAAAGTGAAAAATGTATTTTCTACTTTCTAAATAATAACTACTAACTGCTAAAGAACATGTAGACTTTACAAGTGTAAAATTGTATGGTTTAAAAATAGCAATGGCATTGTTATGATCAATTATGTCTATGAAGTAATTGAAGGGCGATAGTATTTTTTATTTCTGATTAGAGTTTACTTACTAGTAGTAAGAAGTATCTGGTTCAAGTCTTAGATTTAGACTAATTCCCAAATTTTTCAGGTGATTACATTACGAACTTAGTTGAAAACCATCACCGATTTGCCATTAATTGCATTTATATGCGTATTCCAACCAGATTTGAAATGTTTTTCGAATACATGTAAACGAGAATCGTTTTGAAATTAGATTGTCTCAATTCGTTCGCGAAATTTTTCAGAAATAACTTGAAATCAGATTAAAGTTTATTATATAAACGTGAATGGAAAGATCGAAAATTTTAAAGTGATAGAAAACAAGAAGAACAGCAAAAATTCTTACTTTATTTTCATAGATTAATTTGTTTTGTATCATAGGATTTTTGATTTTATGTAAAATTCGAAATTTTAAAACTACCCCAATTCATAAAAATTGAATGTCAAACTCGATCTCATTTCAAATTAATTTCGATCCAACAGATTTAGTTTTGATTCGAATTTTTAAATATTCATCTAAACGAAGTATATGTGTGTGCTATTGTTATTCTAATATGAAGCACACGGTATTTTCGTATACATATATTTCAATTAAAATGAAAAATCTATTTCAATAGAAAATCTGATATATTATTTTATTTATTTATTTAAACTTTTCGAATAAGAAAATAATAGGAAAATTTTCAAAGTAGGTGTACCAATATACTTGTATAGTAAATTGGAATCTTTAAAGATTTCCATTGGGAAAACCCTTAAAAATCCAATAACTATTCCGAATTGAATTAATTATATACATCTATATTTTTGATATGGACCTATATACAAGAGATGATATTAATAGTATAATTAAAATAAACTCGATATTTTAATAACATTTAGAATGGCTAAAATATCTTCAATTAATATCATTCGAATATTTTAAAGTGGATTTTTTTTCTTTTCTATATATTTAAATACGTATACTTGAATTAAATTCAATCTAAAAGAAATTTATGCATAAATAAGGAAAAAGTACTATAAATTTTTTTGTATTTATTATATGATCGTTAGAAATACAAAATTATTGATTTTTATATTGAAAATTTTTGTGCATTAAGTTGTTTACAAATTCTAACAGATTTACATTTTTCCTGTTTTATATGAAAACATAATAAAATTTATTATTATTATTTTTTTTTGCTACTAATTAAGTTTTATCTGCCTATATTATGTTATATTATTAATAAAATCATCTAAATACGTTATTGTGAGATAAAGTTTATTGCGCCAAGAAAAAAAAATAGGAAGAAAAATATCATTCAATTCGTATTAAATTATTTAAGCTGATTACAAATAAATCAAGGAAAAGAACATTAATCATTCTGTAAAACCTTTATCTCATTATAAAAATAAACAGAGAAAATAATCCTTTTTTTTCTATTTTATTCTAAAGAAATATACTTCAACAGAAATTTCAATAGAATTTGAATAAAGTAAAAAAGGTAATTATCCGGTAGAAAATTTGTTTGAAGACTTTCTTAAGTTTCCTAAGAAAAGATTTTAATTCAATTTGATTTTAAAAATGGAAGGATAATACCGACTATATTAAAAATGATTGATAAAATGTACTTTCAAAGAAATGGAAGATTTCATTATAAACCAAAAAAAGAAAAAATTAATTATTATATAGATGAAAAATTCAGAAGACTTTCTTTTGATTATGATATTTCTATAGTACGGGAATTGTTAAAATTTACTATTACTACGAGTACATGTAGGTTTATAAAATTCACTTGAAATTGACTTAAAATTTTAAGTTGGTTTTTTAGTTTTGAAATTAGTTTGAAATTAATTAGTTTATCATGTAATTCGATTGTTGGTTCACCTCAAGTAGCAAAAGGAAGCCGTGGTTGTAAACAACTTTAAGTGACTAAAGGCTTTAGCAATATTCCATAATTCTTTAAGGTGTAACCTAAGAAAAACGGCATGAATTCATCAGCTCGATATCTTTTAGCGGCGGAAAATGTAAACGTTGCAATAATATTTCTTGGTTTCCAAGAAGCATTCTAAAGCATGCATTTATAAACCTTCTATCATTCAGATAGGTTCAATTAAACCTGAAATTTAATTGAAATGAATTAGTTATTTAAAATACGTCTAAAAGGAATTAATTTGTAACATATCTCGCTATTTCAATGAAAAGTTTTTCATCAACTGTTACATTGTAACTTGACTGCAACCGTAACGGATTTGTTTCATTTCCACTAATTTTATAACTGTCAAAGAAAAAAATGTAACAAGCAAAAGTCGCAATGATTTTTTCTTTCACTCCTATATTAGTCGTAAGTTATAGGACGATCATTAGAATGAAAAAAATTGTGGAATAATTGAAAATTGGCAGTTTTTTTTTGATTTTGTATGAAAGAAATTTAATACTGATTCCCAAGTTTGAGGTTAAAAATGGACGAAAAATTTTGAATGAAAGAAACAAATAGACAGTTCTTCATTGGAATGAAAGTTGAATGTAGATTAGATTAGATTTAATTTTAGGGTGTTCCTGTACTGCGACCTTAAGATCTATTGTACCCCCTTTTTCTTTGGTGTAATAGTTAGGTTAACTTCCCATTCTACAACACCTCCTCCAGGCCTATTTCTCTTAGAAATTTTAGTATCCGGAGTGGATTGAGAGATTGTATCTCGCTTGGAGAGAAGCAATATGCCCCGAGATATTTTCTTCTCCTACGGAGTAATGCCTCACAGTAGGAGAGAATATGCATTGGGGTTTCGTCGTCCCATTCGCAGAATCTGCAGGTGCTATCTCTTTCAAGTCCTAGTTTTTTGAGGTGTGCTTTGAGTCTGCAGTGTCCTGTAAGGATTCCTGTCAGAACTCTTATATTCTTCCTATTAGTGCTAATAAAGGCTTTGAATCTCTGGGGGTTGAATTCCCCAAGGAGATCCTTGGCCTGCCTTAGTCCTGGTTGAATTTCCCAGTATCTGGTTCTTTCTGCCGCCTCTTCTTTTATTAAAATTTCTCGGATTATATGTGGTCCGATTCCACAGAAGGGTTCTGGACCTATGAAGGGTGTTCCTGCCCCTAGTTTCGCCAGTTTGTCGGCTTCTTCGTTGCCCTCGATACCCACATGCCCTGGTATCCAGTAAAGGGTAACTTTGTTGTTTGTGCCTAATTCATTTAATTTGGCCACACATTCTTCTACCATCTTAGAGCATATTGTATGCGAGCTTAGTGCTCTGATGGCCGCCTGACTATCTATCATTATCCCTATTTCCTTGTTGCGAGAGTTTCTTTTAAGGTTGACTTCAGTGCACCTTGCAATAGCGTGCACCTCTGCCTGGAAGATACTGGTATGTGTTCCCATAGGTTCGGAGTATTTGGTTTTGGGCCCATATACTCCGATCCCTGTACCTTCGGCTGTCCTGGAACCATCTGTATACCATTTGATGGCATGGTTTTCTATGTGGTAGTTGGTGTTTTCCCCTCTCCATTCCTCTTTGTTGCTCAACTCTGAAGTGAAGTTCCTTCCGAAGTTGAGTCTTTTGTCAACGTCATCCCGTGGGGCTAGCAGCCATGGGTTGTCCTTCGCTAAGGAGCTAAGGTGTTTAGTACCTATGATTGCTCCCGTCTCTGCTGTTTCTTTTCCAAGTCTGATTAATGTAGCCTTGGAAACCTTTTGTATCTTTAGGTGTAGTGGAGTTAGTTCCAGAAGCACCTCTAATGCTGCAGTGGGGCAGGTTCTCATGGCACCCGTAATACATACGCACGCCAATCTTTGTACCTTCCCCAGCTTCTTTTTCACCGTGGTGAGCTGTGTTCTACCAGCCCAAGTAATTGCCCCATAGGTGATGATAGGTCTTATCATCATGGTTTACATCCATCTCAGTGTGTCTGGTCTACATCCCCAGCTCTTTCCTGAAATACGTTTGCATACCATTATGGCCATTGTCGCCTTGCTTACTACGTTGTCTAAGTGTTTGTTCCACAGGAGCTTACTGTCAATGGTGAGTCCCAGGTATTTTACCTCTTGTTTTACATCTATTAATGCCCCATTTAACCAGATAGGATGCATATGTTCTAATTTTCTCCTATTGGTGAATGGTACCACTGTGGTTTTTCCCAGGTTGAGCCTGAGTCCCACAGACAGGCACCACTCATGGGTGATTCTTAGACCCCTTTGTAGTATATCACAGAGGGTTTCCTCAAATTTGCCTCTTACTATGAGGACAATGTCGTCCGCATACCCTTGGCATTTTATGCCCTTGCTGCTTAGTATTTCTAAGAGTTCGTCTACAACAAGGCTCCACATAAGAGGTGATGATACCCCTCCCTGTGGGCAGCCCCTCGTTGTTTTGATCGTGATGGTGTTGTTTCCCACCACGGTCTCCGCACTCCTAGTTCTAAGCATCTCGCACATCCACTTTGAGGTTGTGCGATCTACCTCTCTTCTTTCTAGTGCCTTTCTTACCGCCTCATGTGTGGTGTTGTCGAAAGCACCTTCGATGTCTAAGAAGGCGCATAGAGCTATTTCTTTATAGTCTAGTGCTTCTTCAATGATATTTTTCAGTTCATATAGAGCGGTTTCTGTAGATCTGCCCACTCTATATGCATGCTGGTTCCGGTGCAGAGGTATTCTCTTTAGAACCGTAGTTCTTATGTTGTTTTCTACTAACTTCTCCATTGTTTTCAACATGAAGGATGTTAGGCTAATAGGTCTGAGGGCTTTAGGCTGCGTGTGGTCAGTTTTACCCACCTTTGGTATAAATACCACCCTGGCCCTTCTCCATGCTCTCGGTATATACCCGAGTGCTAGGCTGCTTCTAAATATTCTTATTAGGTGCGGTAAGATTCCCTTTTTCCCTTTTTGCAATAAAGCTGGGATAATCTTGTCAACCCCGGCTGATTTATATGGTTGGAAACCCTCAATAGCCCAGCTTATTCTCTGCTCAGAGCAGATGATTGAGGCCTGCTTCCAGTCAGCCGAGGTTGGTCTTGTGATGTTCTCACTTTTATCCTGTTCCGTCATTGGATGGCTACCAGGAAAGTGAGTTTCTAAAAGGAGAAGAGTTCTCTCCTCTTCACTTTTGGTATAACTGCCATCCGGTCTTTTCAGCGTACACTGCATGTCGGTACTGTTCTTAGCCAGTGCTTTGTGCAGTCTCGCCGCGGTCGGTGTGTTCGAGATGCTTTCACAGAATGTCCTAAAGCTATTCCGTTTCGCTTCTCTTATTTCGAGGTTATAATTGGTGAGCTCCCTTTTATAATCCTCCCACTGACCTGTTCTTCTGGCCTTATTAAATAGTCTTCTCACGCTGCTTCTTAATTCTGATAGAGTCCTATTCCACCATGGAACATCAACGTTATTTTGTTTTTCCTTTATAGGGCAGCTCTCTTCATAGTCGTTGATTATAGCTCCATTTAGTTCTTGTACTGCAAGTTCGAGTTCACGGTAATTTTTTGCCACCTGTTTTACTTTCACTTGTTCTAAATTACACTTTAAATAGGTGTCATATTTTACCCAATCGGTTTTCCTTGGGTTTCTTATGGAGATAGCTTTTTCACTCATCCCCTCAAGATCGAACCTTATAATACTGTGATCCGACATTGAGGGTTCACTAGAGACTCTCCAATTTTTTACTACATTTTTGACCTCTGGACTCCCGAAAGTAATGTCCAGGACTTCTTCCCGGATCCTGTTAGTAAAAGTGGGTGTACTCCCCACATTAAATATTTCTAAGTTGTCTTTAATTAGGAATTCTAATAAGCACTCACCTCTTTTGTTGGTACCTTTGCTTCCCCATACTCGGTTGTGAGCGTTTGCAACACATCCTACGATTATGGGTGTTCGTTCCCTCCTACAGTATCTGACCAGTCTCTGAACTTCTTCTGGTGGTGGGTGCTTCCCATCCCCCTCAAAATAAGCAGAGGCAACGATGAGTTCTCGCTGTTTGTTGTTTCCTAAGTCCACCGAGATTTTAATGGGGCTAGGTCTCTGGTCGCATATTCTGTAAGTAAAATATAATTAATACTCTTCTTTATGAGAATGCAGGCTCTTGATTTGTCCTGCCTTACATCATAAATTACTTTTGTATTACAACCTGACAGTCCCTTTATCTGTCCCCTAAAGAGCCAGGGTTCTTGGATAAGCACTAGCCCAAGTTGTTGTCTTGTGAATGCCCTCGCTATGACTGCAGATGCAGCTTTAGCGTGGTGGACATTCACTTGGGCCACCCTAGTGCTTCCCTCTTTGCCTATTATGGCAAGGTCTTTGCGTTGTGAGGTGGAAGTGCACCTTTCACCAACGCACTCTCTTCTTCACTATTGCCCTTGCCGGAGGGAGGAGATGCAGAGGAGTAATGTCAAATTCCTCCTCGACTTCCGTCTCCGACTCCGCCTTCCTGTCGGGCGGAGGAGTGACTAGCTCCTCAGCCGATGTCTTCGCACCTTTCTCAGTTGGGATAGGAGGATCGGCTCCCTTCCCTTTATCCTTTCTAAGTCCGCGGACGTCTACCTTGCCAAATCTATAGCAAAGAGTGTATCCCCCTTTGATGATATCGTCTACGGACTTTTGGTCCATCCCAATCTTTAGGATCATTCCATTCGCTTCATTCCTGCTGGAGAGAATCTTCCATTCCTTTGTTTCCAGCCCGGAATTCTGCGCGTCTAGAAGTGCCACTACTTTATTAGGCTCTTGGCCTGAGCTTCTGGGTAGGTAGATAGTCACGATGTGAGGTCTCGGAATATCATCCCCTACCCTGGTGCTGAGTTTGACACCCTTCCAGCTGGCTAGCTCAGGAGTTCTTTCCCTAAGCCAACTAGCTGTGTCACTGTTCTCACAGTCTATGAGCAGCATACTCGGTTTGAAGTGAATACCTTCAAACCGGAGTTTAATCTGCCACCCCTGTGATACCTCCTCAATGATTGCCTCCTCCAGGGCCGTAAGGTCCTCTGTGGTAAGGCTTTCGTGAGGATAATTGGCCGGGAGGACTGCTATCCTCACGGCTTTCACAACGCCGGCGTAGCTGGAGCCTGGGATTGCTCTCGCTCCTTCGCTACTCGGCCCTGCAGGGCCTTTCATCGGCGGTGTACTCTGTTTTGCCTTTTTGGCAACTCTACTATCCAGAATTAAGTTAGAGGAGGATTCTCCTCTTCCTCTTTTCTGGACGATGGTTGGTTGGTTATCAACCTTTCTCGCATCCGTTTTCTTCCTAGCTTCTTCAGGTGATAATCCCTGAGCTAAGAAACGGACGTACCATCTTACTCCCGCCCCACTGAGGCCTCTTCTCAGCGGGTCATCCAGTCCACCTGGTTGGCCAAGTGCTGGGAGCATCGGCACCTTGCGGCACCGTTTTGCCCCCACAGTCTTTAGTACCTCTTGCGCAGGAGGTTTAAATTCTCCTAACTTAGAGGTGCTTGGTTTGGGAGTACTGGTGACTGTGGGAGTACCCTTTCGGACACCCTTAGCCACTGGCTCCCTTCTAGAAACTCCAGGCTTAGGATCATCATGGCGGAGGATTTGCTCCACTCGATCGAAAGCCTGTGTAGCGGTGACATCCCGCATATTTTTCATTTTTTTGAATTTTTTCTTTTCCATGTGTATCCCACGAAAAGCACGGGAAAGTAGGTCCACCGTGCCAGAGCCCTGCATACCATGGTAAGGCTAAATACTCTCTGAGGTCGCCAGGTATCAGAGAGGATCCGTTTACGATAGTCGGTATACCCCCGGACTACCAACCAGTCCACTGGGCACGGGTCGCATAACACCTTTGGCTTAGGGGGGGTAGTTCTTGGTACGTTGCTCAGGCCATCCTGCAGGTTGGGCCTGCTGGATGGTCCTCACAACTTAAGCCCCCACACCGCGTCAAGGTGCCTACCGTCGTGGGAGAAGTTGAATGTAAGTTTACCACGAAATCGTTTTTTGATATAAGCATCATATTCGCCAACTGAATATATTGCATTTCTATAACCAGGACTGGCATTCTGCACAGCCACAGGCGATTGTCGCTTGTGACCAATTAGAACGTGACCATCGCATATTTCGGCATTACGTAGGGCAATCACTTTCGTTCTCGCCTCAACTTAACTGTAAAAATATTCCATTGTATGTATTTATTAATACTTTCTTTTTAATAAAAAATAAAAGTGTTATGAAGCATTAAAAATCTTTAATTTTTCCTGCATATTCAAAGAACATCTTAAAATATTTTTTAAAAAAAAAGCCAAACATTTTTAATGTTTTAAATAATATTATTAAATTAATTTACTTACACTTTAGAAAAAAAGAAATAAAAATAAAATAAATAAACATAGACATCAACTTATAAAATTATATGAAAGCGACAGGGTTTTAGCTGTCGCTACAAATTCATCAGTATGCGGCAATATTGACGGTGACATCACCTTATAGAATGCCGAAAAGCGACAAGCGACGAGCGACAATCGCCTATTGCCGTACAGAATACCTACCCAGGCTTTCACAATTTCTACTTTATCTGAAAAAGATAAACAAAATAAAGCAAAAAAGTCGCGAATTTTTAAAGAACTTGTTGAAATTATATATTTATAATAATTGACATTATTATATTTTCTTACACATTTTCAAAAAAAATAATTATTAAACTTTCGAAAATTATTCCAAATTTCCTACATACTTAATGTGAGGAAACTTCTACTGTAAAATTTTAATGAATCAAAATTCCTTTAGAAACTTTAACTTTTGTACAATTTTCTTAATACATATAGTTTGAAAAAAAAACTTCCATTTCTGTTTTGTACAAAGAAAATATTCTACAAATTATAACTTTAAAATTTCATTGTAGATATTTTAAAATTGCAATTATTTTTCTTCGTCTAAGATAATTTTATTATATTCTTACAAATTTTACAAATGTAAAAAATATTAGGGTTGTTGGTCTTGCATTGAATCATAAAATATCTAAAATTTCAGAATATGAAAGCTTATTTTGTAAATAAATCCACGATACCATACAGATTCGTATGTGCACAATAATTTCATTTGAAAAGTAAACTTCGGGACATTGCAGATGAAATTCATATGTTTGATATAAACGCACATATACTATACTAGGCCTAGAAATAAAATTTATCGTCGCACTATGTTGATTTTTCGTGCCACCTAGTAACTGTATACTGTATTATATAGGAAAATACATAAGCATTATATCCCATACCCCCTTTTTTTTTTACAAACCTGTTTATTTATTTAAAATTTTAGAAATGCCAGAATATAATTTCGGTTGTGGTACTATGGTTGATATTACACCGGCCTACTTTAAAATATCCATGTCATATACTAAAGCCTATATTCCCTATGGATTTTATAATGTTCAATCTTATACCTTACTTAACTGCTTCATACTTTCGGTACCTTATACATATTTTCCGTTTTTTTTTTTTTCAAATGTTTTGTTTGTTTGTATATCCCGGATGGTTGTACAATGTTTGTATGTTATCTTTGGGTTTTCATATACGAGTACCTAGAATATGTATATGTTGATATCCATGTCATATGCAAATATTTAAAGAAATTTCAAATGTTATTTTTTGTGTATCGTAGGCTTTTTTTACGTGTAAAAATTTTATACAAATGCTGAGTAGGTTACCGGGTAAGGAATCGTATATTTAACTAGTATAAATTGTGTGTAGGAGAATAATACCGAAATTAGAGGTATAAGAATTTAAGCTTATGGAATTTATTAAGCCTATCTACTTACAAATGCTTTTAAATAATAATAATTATTATAATGAATAAATATGAATATTGTCTTTTATAGGCATAATACTTACTTAGATATAATTCTGGTTTTTTAATAAATTATGGAGATCAAAGCAATCTTCGTTTGTTCATTATATGGCAGAATTAAAATTATTGAAATATGTCTTTCTAATTGAATTCGAATACTAATATGTATGTGTGAGTGTTTTTTTTAGCGTAATGAACTTTAAATTTAAAAAAATAACATAAAAAGTTTACTTTTTATCAAAAATCTTCTTTTATTCGAAAGGCCTATTCATGCCTTTAGTGTTTAAAAATCTCTTTGGGCATATGGCCACCGTGACTGTTTTTGACGAAACGTATACTGCCAGTACAATTTTCGGTTATATTTTCGATCAATGTCGGCCGTATGCCACTATTAACACGAGCAATGTTGGCCAATTGTTGCAGGTTTATTAGCCCAAACCATAGAACCCATAGAAAATGTTGGGAAGATTTCAGATCACGCCACCTTGGAGGCCAATTTTCAGGACATTTCTCAAAATTACATTATCGCTAAACCGTGATTTCAATAAATCAATGGTTTCTATCGCTGTATGGCATGTAGCGCCCTCCTGTTTAAACCTCATCTCAGCAGGATCAATGTCATCCATATTTTAAAACAAATATTCACTGATCATGTCTGATTGACCATAACAAGAGCTTCCGCCTCATTTAAAAAAAAAGAAGGACCAGGCATGTAAATTTCATTAAAAAAATTACTTATGTTATTCTTTTCTTTTTTTATATTCTAAGAATTTAAAAACAAATTTAGCATTATCATTTGTTTATTAGTCTATTTTACCACGTTTTAATTAACTCGCTTTCTTGTTTGTCTAGTATAAATCTTGCAATCGATTTTTAACTAAGTTCCGACTAGCTAGACATTTGACACTTTTAGAATAGCTCAGAACACGATGACAATGCATTCTTTTAATACTTTTAGCCATCTTTAAGCAAAACTGAATTAATTTTCAGTAAATTTTGTATGGAAAGTTAGTTGGGAAAAAATTTTGTTGAAATAGTATTTATTAATTACATGGAATTGTCAAGTTTATATGATTCAACAGAAAATTTAAAAACGTGGTATATAAAAAGTTCTTCTTTTTATGTAATTATTTGTAAGTTTATCCATTAGTATCTTTTCATGGCTTTATTTATTCATTAAAAATTATTTTACAACTAAATTTTTCATAAGCAAAACCTAAATTTTCGGAATGTATTCTCTATTATTTAGGTTTTTTTTTCTTTTATCAGAGATATTAATATTTTTGCAAGCATTAAGTCTTAATCGGCTTTTCAATGTACAGAAGTAACGAATTGCAGTATAAACTTTTAAGCCCGATAAGTTTTCATTTGAAATAGGAGAAAAAAGTAGCACACGAGCAAAGACCCAATATATAAATTCGGTAGGTAAAGAACTTTTTAAATTAAGAAGATTATGTAGTTATACATCGTAAGTTGCAGTTAGACGTATTTTTCCATCAACGTTTTAAACATTACAAATAGTAATGTTTGCGCCGCAGGATCTTTTGCACTACATATTTTGAATTTATTATTTAAAGTGTCTATCAACATTTCTCATGTTTACTTGGTAATTTCAAATACGTATAACGAATCTTTGATTGAATGTTTAGTACTTGAATTTTATAAATTTCATATCATAATTTTCGATTAAATGTTGTTCTCAACTTTACTAAAAGTTTTTCATTAAACTACATAATGAATTACTTTCGTTTCACATCGAAAATTTAATTTTGTATATTTATCGTGTACTTGTAATTATCATCTATTGTAGTTGAATATTCTTAAATGGATCATGAACTTTTATATTTATAACAGTTTTTAACAATGATTATAATATTCGAAATGGGAATACTTTCAAATTTACTTTCCTGTGTTTAACTTTGATCCTATTCCATATAAAAGTCATTTGAAGTTTTTTTTATACTTGAATAGGTATTCAAATGAACGAAATCAGTTTATATAACGAAAAACAAAAAGAAACTTTTTTTTTTTTACAAAAAATCACCTTTTAAACTTATCTCATGAAAAATAAATATACGCTTTGGGAAATGGAACGCGCCTAAATAAAATCAAAGTTTTATCAAAAAAAAAGAAAAAAAAAAGTTAGCACCCAAACCTTTTAATTTTTGGCGTTTCTATTTCATTGAAAAACATATATATACAAGAAGATACAATTTTAAGTTTGTTCTTCATCATGTCCTCGAAAACCGAAAAAATATACTCAATCCCGATTCAGTCACAAAATGAAGCAAAAGAATTAGCATTTAAAACGATTCCGGACACAATTCCATAGTATAGGATCTTTTCACACAATTCAAATTGTCCTGTTAAATGTGTAAGATTATAACCACCCCAACATCATCTAATACCATTGATTTAGTACGTTAGAGGCGAACATTTTTTTATTGTAACCGCTCGCATACTGCCTATGATTTTTCCAAAAACGACCGGCATATAAAAGTTGAAGACGAAAAGGAATGGGGTAGGTAGGTTTTCGATATGGTTTTGTAAAGAGAATTTTAATGGTTCACAAAAAAACGAAAAAAAAACCAGAGAAATGGAACATAACGCAAAAGAAAGTCTTGTCCCTTAAGGAAATATAATCATGTGGGGGTGTCAATGATTTTTTTTTCGTCGGTATGACGGTTATGTAACTTAAAAAAAAAGGAATATGCGTAACGACATAACCACCACCATTTTAAATGGCATGAAATAAAAAGAAAAGATTGAATGAGGTTTTTATGGGCACTTTTATATATATTCGAGAAATTTTTTCTCTTTTTTTATTTTATTCATTCTAAATTATTATTTCCCTTCAAATGGTTCTTTCTCGTATTATTATATTCTTTTTTTTTTATTTTCCTCAACAAGCAAAAAGATAATAAAAAAATATAAAATATAGCATTATACTAGTTACGAGTATGATATTAATATTATATGAAACTTTCTGATTTATTTATTATCTGTGAGGAACTTTTACGAAAAAGGAACAATATAAAGGTTTTATTCAAGTACCTATCAGAAATTATTAAAATTTCAATTCTCTAAAATGATTTTATTTTTCCCACATTAAATAATCATGTCGCACATAATTTTGAATTTCTTGATAATTCATAATTGACTAAATTTCCAAATTACAATAATATTCTCTAAATTCTTTCAAGCAATGAAATCAAGTGCAACTTTAATTAATTCACCTCAAAAATTTAATTTGACTTAATATAATCAACTTTATCACACAGAAGAAGATTATTCAATATTTAATATTATTATTAAAATAAATTCAATTTGACAAGGATTTTAAAATGATATACACGGATATATATAAATATATATATATATATATACATATATTTCCACCTTGTAATATTATAATATCATATTATTCACTGTGACTTAAGATGAACAAGAAAATGCGGCATATTTTAATTACATTAGCTTAATAAGTTTTCAGGAGGTTGAACTTCTATTTCTTCATTAAATCCCAGAATAAAACCACATTATTGCCAACATTAGAACTACTATCATCATCACCATTCTAAACAAAATGAATCACTGTTATATAATATATGGTGTTCAAATATCCTTTGAAAACATACCACAAAATTTTCAAAAATTTTATACATATTATATAGCTTAATTGTAGATACGGTGCCGCTCTAGAATAGAGATGATATATATGCATATATGACTATGAGACTATATATATTCGGAAGGATATATGTATAAATACAAGTTAAAATGTGAAATGTAAAGAAATGAACCAACTGATACAGATACGAACATATACTTTTTAGAAAACATTGTATATAAAATATTTTACGGGGTGAGATTAAATTTAAATCCTTGGGTAAAAAGTTTTCACATTTGAAATGAAAATTCTAACATGCGTGACATGAAATTATCTCAATTGTAGGTGAAAACTTTCTTTTACTTTTAATAAAATAAATTAAAATAAGAAAAGAAAACTGAAATTCGAAAATTTCATATTAATACAAGGAATACTAGAAAATTTTCTGTTATGGGTGTTTTTTTTTTTTTTTTTAAGTGAATCAATTAAATAAAATTAAGAATTCTAGAAAGTTGAAAAAGTTCTTAAAATGTATTATAAACATATAATTATTTTATATTATTCCGATAATAAGAAATGAAATTAATCCTGAAAGAATATTTGAACAATCAAATATCCTCTCTATTCGTTTTTGGTGTAAACAGAAATCGTAGTACATTTAATAAGTTGTTTTCGAGTCGTTTGTATCGAATTTCAGTACAGTATATGCCCTCAAAATTTCATAGTTGTGCAACCATTATTACTCAAGATATGTTTAAAAATCTAACCATTTTTTTTTTTTATGTATGTCAAAAAGAACTCTAAACTTCAATTTTCCACTGTGAAACCTAACGAAAACATATGTATGCGTTGTGGCTCGAGAGTTATATGCTTCTGGTATGGTTAAAACACCAATTATTTAGAGAACTAAAATTCCGACAAGATTATGTGGAACTTTATGTATGTGTCATATGATCCAATTATGAGTTATGTTGCTTCTATGTATGAAACATATCCTTTTATTTTATTTGAATTGACAGCGTCGAGTAAAAGTCCTAAATTTTGAAAATAGGACATAGGGAGGTTAATAGTAGGCGTTCCACTTTAAAACTATACCAGTTTTGATATTATATAATGTTTTTTGCAACAACTTAGTTCCACTCAGAAATAGTTGCGGCTTTGACTAGAATTGAAAAAAAAATGATAATTGAAAAGGTATTTATAATATTGTATTGGTACGTCAGTGGTGTGCGGCCTAAAGTGTAGAAGGTGCAGATTGCACCTAGTTAATTTTAACATTTTTGTTAGCATTGGAGCGCTGCATGACAAGGAATTACCTCATATTATCGAAATTTCGACTTAAATGCTAACAAAATTGTTACTTAGTTGCATTTAAAATTCGCGTTTTTGTTGTTTTCCATAAATTTAAGGTCAGTTTTTTTACTTCTTTTTGTCGGCCCATGTGATACAGAAAATAAATATCTCTACTAAGTACTAACCCATCCCTATGGTTATTTCTATCTACACCTGATGGAAAGCGAATAAAGGGTGCGATATTTTCTGCTCAATTGATTTGAATCGATAGTATTTTGTATCTCGATTTACATTTGTAATTGAGAATCGAGATTTGTTTAATAAGGAGAGCTGTTTTTTGTGGACAATTTGAATTTTGAATTTCTGTTTAAAATATTTTCTGCGCACCTAGCTGCAAAAGTCACCGTCCGGCACTGAGTTACAATAAGAAGAGGTTTATTAATGGTGTATTTATATAGTAACATGCTTTATTGGACTTCAAAGTGCATTTGATAGTAATGGTTGATGTTTGCCAATTATTGATGGTTTATTGATAAAATAATTGTACTAAAGAAGATGTTAAATATGTAAGAAAACTGAAGTATCAACGTCATATGCCCAATGAGTTAATTTGTTATAACATTTTCACATTTTCCAAATGAATACATGTTTTGTAAAATATAATTTCAAAAATGGAATCAATCAAATAAATAGTATGAAATTTTCCCGTTCTTCTAGATCTTAATCAAATTGAAAATAATGAAATATCTTCGTCATTGCATGTCTTGTCAGCAAGTTTAAAATTAAATGTAATCAATTCGATATTTCGGTAGACGTCTAAAATGAAAACGAGAAAGAAAAACTACAGAAGAAAATTTTTCATTTAAATAAAAGGCATCGTTATAGTTCCAATGTGGCTGAAACAAACGCTTCATTTTTTTTTTGTTCGATATCATTAGTGTTGAATAGTAATGAGCTATTTAAATGGAAAAGAATGGAAAAAAAATCGTCTTAAATGATAAAGGATATTAAGGTGAAAGTATTTTATGGGATTGTCCTTAATCACACGTAATATTATCAAACTGAAAATTCCGTTACACTAGGTATGTAATTAAAGAAGATTTAGTCACGGAAATTACATAAAACCTAAAAAGTCACGCGAATCGAAATTCATATTATTTAGATGATGTTTACTTTTGGGTCTATGGCTTTATTTTTCAATTATTTCCAAATATCATAATTACTGAAAATTAAAAAACAAAAATTGATTTGTTTTAGAGAATTCTTATTACTTATTCTTATACTGGATATTGTGTTATCGGAAATTTGTTCCTATCGAAGATTCTGAAATTGGAAATTGGAAATTTTGTGAGCAAAGTTATACGTGCTATTATTGGGGAAACTGTTGGATGAGTGTGGTTGTAATTTGATTAAATTAGATACATTAAATTTCTGAACTAAATTTTTCTCAACTGTAAGGACGGTATCACACCTAACAAATGATATGGTGAAGTGATGTGGCGGTGTAGTAATTATCACCGACACGCATAGTGTAATATGTTGTGTAGCACTTAATTTATGGTGATGTGTTGATGCAGATTATTTGATTATTTTCGATTGATATGTTTGCGTGACCTTTGTCGAGAAACCACTTGATGATTAAGCTTTAAAGCGTGTGATTTCTACAGAATATCAGTTAAAAAAGGACCGAATATATTTTAAAACTTATGCAAAATGCTGAAAAGTGTAATTATTCAGTGGTAAATTTGTTCTTTCTAGCAAATCGGTGTTTGGAAAATGTGTAATTTTGAGGTGAATATGCCAAAATCACATTTCATAATATTTCGGGTTCAGAAGATTAGAGATATCCATGTAAAAGGTCTCCTTTTTAAAGGAAAAGCCTGATGCCGTAGAAAAAAATAAGGAAATGGTCACTAAATCAAGTGACGCTTGTTAGTGTTAACTGTGTCAATGTGTTAAATGTTACTGTGATAACCCTTACTCAATATTATATTCTTCTATATTGTCTTTTATGTAGATTTGTAGTTAAATGTAGAGCATTAACGAAAGGCTTTTTAAATGCTATTTCTCATTAAATTTGTAAACCCTACTCCAGGGTAAAAAGAATTAAAATTTATATTATATTTAAAATATATAAAAAATAACTAACTGCTTCGAATTTTTTGACTAATTTTTTTGAACAAAATTGTATTTTTACTTTGGAGTGTTTTAATCAGCTTTACTTGGAAATTAATCATTATTTTCCACACTACTTTTAAATTAGAAGTTCACCATTAGGTACTTCCTCCCTTAGACTTTTGTTTTAACTTAAGCTCAGGATTTCGATCAAAATAAATTGTTAGCCCATCGGTTCTTAAACAATTGTTACCGATTCTAAAGCGGCTCCCTAAGCTAAATGCCATGGTCGCGAAAAGTAAAGTCAAACACTTGAAGTTCAGTTTATATAGTATGTTCTTTCACAATCAAAATATTGTTACGTCGGGTCGACGATTAGATTCGATATAACTAATAACACTTTATATTTTCTCATATTTAATACCTGGAGTCGCGAAAAATTTAGTGATGAAAAATGGGGTGCGATGCTCTAACATTAAAATCTTAAATTTTTTTTTGTATGTAGCCAATATAAGTTTTAATTCCAAGGATTTGGGCTATACCTTAAAAAAAGAAAAAAATTTCTTCAATGGAGTTTGTATGTATTTCTATTAAATGAAAATTACTTTCCATTATACTCAAAACAATATCAAATTATCTAGAATTTTAGTGAAATTAATAATTATTTAACTAATAAATTCTAAATAACATAAAAAATTGTTCAATATTTATGAACGATACCATTTACAAGTCAAACATGAATTTTTTATCATTTCTAAAATATATTATTGAATTTTACATGAAATTTAAATTTTTATTCAAAACACGATATATAAATAAAAATGTACATTTTACCACTTTGGTAAACATAAAAAATTAAAAATTGATATCTCAACTAAACTTAATGAAAGAGTCATAAGGATTACCATTCTTATTATATAGAAAAAAAAAAGCCACTTTAAAGGTGTTTCCTCCGAAGCATACATGTCAAGTACGTATATACAAACATTGACAACTCAGGCAAGTTAAAAGAAGAAAACGGTTCAAAATGTTTCAATATACGATAAAATTAATATTGAAAAAGGTTTATATTATATAGGCTTTTGAAAACAGTATTAAATTTATTAAACTATTATTTTGTATAATCAATAAAAAGGTTAAAAGATCTAACCCTTTTTTTTCTGTTTTTTTTTTTTGGGACAAATTTCATTCTAAACAAACATTTATATAATATATTTTTTCTTGTTAATAAATTTTATCGTATTTTATATATATTTTTGTCCAAAAATTCTCGTCAAAACAAAATGGCTAATAAAAAAAAAAAAAAACGAAAAAAATTATTACAATCCGTATGTACGAAAACTATGTAGGTAATATATATAAAAATGAGCATTACAGGAAGAACATGAACTCACTTTTCTATTAAGTTTGTACATAAAAATTTTCCTCTGCATCAACTCAACATAAAAAAAAAAAAGAAAAGAAAATGTAGAAAATTCATAGAATAAAACCAACACCCCATATTGCGATATAGACAATATTCATATAAATATGTACTTTTTGTAGTACTACATAAATAGTATATCAAGTTTTTATATCCGAAATGTTTGTACGTGATCCAAATGTTAAAGAAACATCTTTTTACGTATATATTTCGTTGTTTTTGACCGACCAAGGAAATTCAAGTTCTTAACGAAAAAACTGTATGTTTCTATGTTTTTATGTATAAATGTGATAGTTGAGATTATCGTACAAAGTAGCCCTTCCCTTTATATCCACATATAAAAAATTTTTTTTTCTCGGATTGTTACTATTACTTTATAGCTTTTTCGATATCCTGTTCCGTAATTTTCTCTTAAGCACTTAAGATGTTACAGCTTTCTTGTTAGTGGTAAACAATATAAGAGTCATATTTCAATTAGATTTTAATTTTTTTTTTATATATACATATATATTTTATGTTATCGAAATTTTATGTGGAAATTTATTGAATGAACTTCGATTTAAGAAATCCATAAATACACATATTGTATATGTGAATTGGTTGTGTGTAGCATAAAATATAATAGGTTGTTTATATAATTTAATTTCGAAGTTTATTCAGGTAATGTTTTGTTACCTATAGGTATTGGGTAAAACATTATCTTGCTTAATTGCCGGTTATATTACTGACATTGTGCTACTTAATTGCTCACATTTCTCTAAGCCAAGCCTGTTTAACTTTCTCTGATCACTGGAAGGAAACATAAATTATGCATCAAGCGGCCAAAAGAAAAAAAAAATTGGAGACATAAATTAACTGCTCTAAATATTATGATGGTCTTCACATCGCAGCTAAAGCTGCTTTCTTCAAGATTATATTTATCTGTTTAGGCTGTAAAATTAGTTATTAATATAGCTATTCTCTACTGAAAGAAAAAATTTGGGAATCGATTAGTTGTCAGGACCTATTGAAACCTTAAAGACATTACAATATTTTAGATACATATCCATACATATGGTAGTAGTACAGAGAAAAGAAACAGAGAATTATTTGTGTATACATTTTTGGCACCATTGCAGCGCTGCAAAGCATATCTCATGGTTAATAGTATATCTTTTTAAAAAAGACTTTAAATTCATGCGTTTTTATATCACACAGGGTTTTTTTTTATCTAATACTATTAATGAGTTGGCATGTTTTGCAGACTGCAAATATGACCAAATCAGAATCTAAGTTGGGAACTCTATTTATTGTAAACTTTCTAATAGTAGCCAAAATCATGAAACTTGATATTTCGATCTAAAATTTGATCAAACTTAAGAGGAACGTCTATAAAATTTAGTTTTCTGGGTTCCCACGTTTTTTCTTTGAGTTTATGTTCAGAAATTTGACCTAGTCATACAATGACACTATTAACACTAAAAAGATAGGCCATAATAAATACTTTCATATATGTAAAATACTAACAGTTAACATGTAATATAGTAAACAGCTGAACTTCCATAATTTCAAATAAATTAATATAGTTCTACAGCAAATTTGTCACAAAAACGTCTTGTATTGTCTTTTTTAAGCTGTATTTGAAGAAATATATCAAATATATAAAAGTAATTATTAAATTGTGTAAAAAAAATATTTGTCAGAATTTCTAAAATTATTTTGGGAAGATAAATGTCAAATACACATATACACTTTTCTTTTCAATCTATCGCTTTTCCGCCGAAGTGAGACTATATAAATGTATTATAAATAAAATCTAATCAAAAATGAAATACCATATAATTTTATGGGTATAATGAATTTAAACGTAATGAGAATAAAAGTGCGTCTATGTTTTATTTTATTATAAAAGTTTCATTTATCATGTAAATACGAGGTCACGTTCTGTAAATTAAACGTCTTCTAGCGTTTGCTGTTCCATATCTAGCTAGTTATGTATAGCATTTATTCATATGAGATTTATATAAGAGGAAATTTTCTATTTCAATTGTTCGAGAAACGAGAAATAAATTAAGTTATTTTGGTTGTTTTCTGTTCTTTCTAGAATAATATACTGTAATGTGAAAAGTTTGTCAACGTTTTACAAATATCATAAATTGTATAAAGAAAAGAAAAAACAATCGTAACAATCTAAAAACGTTTAAAAACTAATAATTTGTTTTAGGTGAATTTTTTTATATAAAAATAATAATGAAAAAATATCCTTTTTAAGGCTTTTTTTTCAAAATTTTTCTCAATTATGCATAATATTATATTATCGTGGTCAAACTTTTCTTTTTTTTTTCTCATGACTTTTCCAACCATATTTTTTAAAATGAAAAATAATCTACAACACCACTGAACCGAAATCACAAATCATTTGATGCAACAAGTAATTTACTTCCTAATTATGAACAAGCACAAAAAAAAAAAATACTTTATAACCACCAACGTCCAAGTTATGGATCGTAAATCAAAAATTGTTCATTAACATGCAAATCTCATCCATAGGTCACATGAGAGAGAAATTACAACACCTTCTAACTACATATACAATATATACTACAAATGGTGGAAATAATATTTTATTTATTTTTTTTTTTATATATAAATTTTTCATAGCATGACACCCAGTGCTGGGTGAGTGGCTGGGTTTGTAAACTTAAGACTATTAGAACAACCCGAAAACTAAAGAGATGGATCCAACAAAACGTAGATGTATTTATATATATTTTCCCAAGTAATATAGATGATTGGAGCTTTTCCATTTTCCTTATTTTTTTTTTTTTTTTATTGCTCAGGGCAACAGACATAGTATTTGGTTAGGTAACAATGATAAGCAGTTTTTCACCAGAAACGAGAACTGACCATTAATCATCGTTGCGAAGTGTGTTTTAATAACGTCTCCAAGAATAATGTCAGAGACAAGAAAGAAAGGAAAAAAAAAATAAAAACAAATCGAAAATTGTTCGCCTTTTCAAGTGAGATTTAATTATGATAACAGAAAAAATACTGGCAATATATATATATAAAGCATAAGGTAATCAACCAACACCATTTCTGAACCAATTATTCTTGAATACCATACACCCCATATAACCAACTTTTACCAATGTACTGGAATGTTTTCCTTTTTTTTTTTTTCTTTCTGGAGCACCATCATTTGTGATCATGCTGGGTTGACAAATTTTTCAGTGGAGTATGGATTTTTTGATAGGATAAATAGAACAATATATGAGGACCCAAAATAATCCTATTCAGAGAATAAGTTTTCTTGTATTATTTTATAAATAATTTTCCCGACAAACACAATACGGGAGACATATTCATTCTCTATATTTATTAATTGTTAATTTAGTTTTTCTTTTTTTTTTTGTTATTTTAGTATTATTGTAATTTATAATGAAATTAAATTTTCGAGAAGATTCTTATCAATGTATAGAACAAGCGATAAGTGCCACTCAATATATGCTTGTTTGGAAAATTCTATAATATATAGAATTATGTCTGTGTATGAAAATTTTGATTGAATCTAAGATAATACAAAATCTTGTTTGTATATCCTATTTTCTTTTGGGAAAAATTCTTTTTTTTCTTTCACTTAGTAACATCATAGCGTTACTTTACTTCTTGTTTTGTTTTTTTGAGCGGGGGAGGGGGGGAGGGATTTTATATGATAAGAAAAATATCGATTTTTCGTTAGCGTTAAAATGTGAGTAGAAATTTTTCTTTTCTCACTTCCTGGAAAATTAATTTTTTCTTTTATTCTTTATTTCTTCGTTTTTATGAAGAATGAAAAAAAACCTAGTACCTCAATAAAAGCAGTCTGTTCCCTAAATCAATCCATCAATTTTCACTTGTCAGTTTTTGTAAAAAGTAGCTATATACATAATGCTGATCCTAAACAATAGGGTCATGCTTTCTTAAAAAAAAACAACAAATGTAAAAGAAAATGTTCTTATATTCATTCACCTTTAAAAGAAATTTTTTCATCAATAATGAAAATTATTCTTTAAAAGAAAATATTATTTCATATTTTCTTGTGCTAATAATAATTAATGAATAATACTCTTGAAAATTTCATTAAATTGGTTTACAAGAATTATTTTGTTATGTTAAATGGCTTTTGAAATGGAACAAGTACTTTTTTGATAAGTTTTCATTTAACATGAACAATATAAAATGCGGATATATTGACGTTAGAAGAATTTTCTTTTTTTTTTGTATTTTTTAAATACAAATTTTCACTTTAAGATGAATTACTCTAAGATAAGACTTCTTATAATTCATAGATTTTGTTTGACAGAGAAACTTTCGAGGCGATAAAACGGTATGAAAACATTATAAAAGTGCAATATTATATTGCATATGAAAAAGTAATAATAAAATGATTAAAATTTGAGTACAGGAAAAGTGGTTATATTAGAAATTATTAAATAATACTGGCAACCTTTAAGTAGTATCAGAAAGGTTAAAATAAAGTGTAGAACTACGTCCGGTACACTTTATATGTGTATCGTAGTTCTACAACAAACACTATTAGAATTGTTAATAACTTGGACTAACTAGCCTTGGCGCCCTTACAAACGATAAAGTTCGAACGTCGTCTTCGAATGCTCAAATGAGAATGCTCTCCACTGCATATTCGACCTCCGTTATCACCAGAGCTAGCTGCCCCCTGTTCTTTTAGAGGCAGAACACACCTGCGATTCTGGCTATATGTATGAGAAGGGATTTCATCTTATGTCATATAACCGAACAGGATCTTTTCGTTCTACAAAAGAGAGTCATAAACTTGGATTCTGATGACACGCCACCTCATTAAAAGTATTTGTTAAAAAGACTCCGTGTGATATAAAAATGTATGTCTTTACAGTCTTTTTTACAAATACTATTAAACAAGAGGCATGCTTTGCAGAGTTGCATAAAGTCAAAAATGTATACACCAAAAATTACGTACGGTAGCATCAAACGTAGCTTCATTTTAAAACGTCACAGAACATATTAATCGTAAAATATATATTTGTTAACTTAAAAATATTATTAGACAAGAATTTTTGCTTTCAAAGAAACTTGGGTTTGCTAGATTGCCCTCAAGTGACCGAGGTTGCATTCACTTAATGAACAAGCAAATATCAAAATTTTCAATAACTAATGTGGCATTAAGTTTGACAAAGATTAGAAGGAATTCAAAAAAAAAACTTCATATCCCCAAGGGAAAGGAATAAAAGTTCTTAGAAGGAAGATACCAACCATTATAATATTAAAATTTTGTAGACTATATGTCGAACAAAACGGAAGGAGTTTCTGTCTAGACTTTCTAGACGGGTATCAATATCAAATTCAGTTGAAAAATTTCTTTTCGTAAAAATATTATATTTAAAAACTTTCTTTAAACATTTCAAAATTTGATGATGAAATTTAATTAATACAATAAGTTATAATAAAATGTAATTAATCTACATTGTACTTATCTATAACGACATGGATTTTCCGATAAAAGTTATTTACATACATTTTTAATTTAATTTAATTTCGAAAATTCAAAAAAATTTTAAATGTCGGAAAATTTATTCGCTCCCAGAATAAATCGATATTAGGAAAGAAATATTCATATGAAATTTACATATATGAAATTTCTGTTCTTACTTTTAGAGACGTTCTTCATTTTGTATTACAACAAAACCCTGATCCTTTACGAAGTTAAGTCGTTCATAAATTTTCATAAATTTTCGTGGTTTCATAGTCGTGCTCGTTCATCTTTTTATTTACGTTTCTTAAGCTCATATAAGTACGTCAAATTCAATTTACGTTGTTTTGAATTGCGTCGTCTTTCTTCGGTCCTAATAAACGATGCAAATCAGGATTTTGGTGTACTAAGAATCTGGTTTTCGGACTACAAGTTAAAAGTTTAAATTAATATTGTTTTGTAGATGTGTTATGTTGTTATGACTGGAAAAATTCACCCAACCACAAATTTGAAAAATCGAGTGTGCGTCATAAACGGAAAGTCATAAAACACAGATCTAGGATCAATTTTCTAGATTAAAACAATGATATTCTTCAGAGATATAAGGTAGTGTAACTCTATTACATTTTTTTTAGTTTCTCTGGAATAAATGTCGGAATTTTTAAAAGAAGTTATTAAGAAGAAATATAGTAGATGCTTCGGTAAAAGTTGTCCCAAGTAATACTGTTCCCGCAATTTTCGGTAATAGCGATGAAAGCCTGTTAGCTTTCAAGCTACAATTGAATATTTCCTTGTTAAATATTCGAATATGAAAGTAGGAGCAAGTGTTATGAAAAATATTTCTGAAGTTTGCGTGTTAAAAAAAAAAGTTCGAAGCTATATGCTAAGAATTGAATTCTACCGTCATTGAAATAAAACTAGCTTTGAAGTCGTACTATTCAATCTATTGGAATTAAACCTGTAAATTCCAAATATTGTAAAAGTCCATTTATTCATTTATAGTTTTAAATATGTGAATTAAATGGAGAAACATAATTACATTGAACATTCTTCGATAAAACAACATTTAGTTTATTGAAAGTTTAAAATATAGTCGACATTAAATTTACAAATTAATGACGGTTTGTTTTCACATAAATAGTTTATTGAATTTATTTATTTATTGGATGTCCTATTTTATATTGACTTGATCATTTTGGTAGTGCATAGTTATTTGCATGACTTCTAGAATATATTTTAAACGATTTTGTGTTAGAACTTTATAGAAGAATTTAGGATTTCTTCTCTCTATATAAGAAATAAGTTCTATTTTAATTAAGAAATTACGTTTTTTGGTTTTCAAACTTAAAACTTCAACCTCTTATGTATTTAAATAGATTTCTATTTAAATTTTACGTTCATTAAAAGTGAATTAGTTTATCGATTTCGTTATTGAAAAATAAAATAATTAAACAATGTAACAGTTAGTTATTTCTAAGAGAAATAGGCCTGGAGGAGGTGCTGTGGAATGGGAAATTAACCTAACTACTGCAATAAAGAAGAGGGTAGTAGAGATATCATTTAATTTAAAGAACTAACGGCCCATTTTTATAATAAGGTTTTAATAATTTCAACGTGTTGGTTTTGTGTGATATTTAAATTTGCACATGACTGAAGTTGACATATTATTGTTATTTGAAAATTATTGACATTCTAAAATCTAAACTCCATTTTGGAAAATCCTTTATATTCACTTGAAGAATTTTACTTTTTCTGTATGTGAGACAAATTTTGTATTTCTATATTTCTCCGATTGATAGGATATTGTTTGGACAATTTACCATCACAACAACTAATTGTCTGAATAAAATGAGAATTTCTATGAATTATAAATTCATATACGACTATCAACAGTTGATTAGATTTTGAAACTGGTTGGCGTATTGTAACACTGTAAGGAATCTTATTTGAACTAATATTGATTTATTTCAACTAATTTTAATCGAATTTTTAAGGGGAAGAACCGAAGTCATTTTAATAAACAAATTTGTATGTAGAGACAGAGAGGATTTTGTTAAAGTTATACTAGAGGCACACATATGGTACAGATATCAAAATTTAAGAATTCCTGGGCGGGAATTCCCGGGAGTAACCCTCTAGTATAAATACTACATGTGTGTCTCTCATATTAGGGTACTATACTATACTAAGATTTATTTGTTATTGTTATTCTAAAGAATTGTGAATAATTGATATGTATGAATGTATAATTTTAGGAAAAGGGCTTTTCTGTTCATTTTACAGTCAAGTTTTATCCAAACCATAACTTATCCAAGCTTGAAGTCATGTTTGCGTAGGCTTAATAAAAAGCCATTTTTACGAGCAGACTATAAAAGAAAATATCTCGAGTAGTATTTTACCTAACTTTCTTATATCGCAAATTATCAAAGATACGTTAAAAACTTTATAACTATATCTTTCTATAGAATAATTACACTATATCAAATTGTCGAATGACTGGCCATCTACCGACGAGATACTAATATTATAAATGAAAGAATATGTTTTCATCTGAATTATGAGATCTTATAAAATGTCTTTAACTGTTCTCAATTTACATATAATGTTCATATTAAAAGTGACGTGGACTCAAAAGAAGATAATTACGAATTATTCGGATTTTCTCGACTGAAAAGCACGATTAGAATTGAGAATAAAATTGACACAAGAATAACCAGAATGAGAATTTCATTAATACCTTGAATTAACATTTCACTCCTAGTTTCCATATACAAGATTTTATTGATTTAGGTTGTATTTCATTTATTTATGTAAATCACCATTATTTTGTATAGAGAAAGTTATGCTACATAATCACATTTTATTATTACTTTTGAATTTCCAAAAATTTAAATTTCCATTTCTCCAAAATAGAATTATAATCATCGAATCTAATCATTGAACTCATTTTTGTTGTATTTTAACCGATTTTACATAAATAATGAATACTTTTGGAAAATTTTATATCATCTAAATTATTTATTAGAATTTCGTGCTTTCTAATTTACATTAATTAAATGCGGATCACTTGATACAATTCGTATTCAAATTTCAAAGTTAATTTCGGCTAGAGCTGGTTTTATTTTTCAATTTGATATTGGAGTTATGTCGATGAATTAGAATAAAATCTATTTATTATCGAAACCAAAAGCAGGTTGAAAATCGTAGTACAGTATAAATATTTAATCAGAAATTATTTTTTTTTATAATCTTAATGAATTTTTGGTGAAAATGTATATCTACTTATAAGTATGATAATTTTTTTGCACTTCTTTTTAAAGTCAATTTACAGACAGACTGGAAAAGTTTTACAAAGTTTTCAATTAAATGTTGCAACAAATTCTTAAAAATGCGCAATAACGATGAAAATAGATGAGAATAAGGTTCGTTCTAAAATAGTTTTGGATTCATCTGAATATTCTGCACTGTAATATTTATATATTACCCGGAAATACAAACTTCTGTGCACTATATATGTTATATACTTATTATCATATTGTCATATAACTTATTCAGAGGGCCACTACAACGTTTAGAATTATATGTACTTGCCATAAGCCGATTTTCATCATGTTCATATTTTATCCTTTTTTATATGTTTGAAATTTTTGGACATAGATGAACTGAACTGGAGTATATTGCGGATTTTTCAAAATGTGTAACTTTAGAAAATTTAATTTTCGAAATGGATTCAACGAAATATCAAAAATATACCTGCAGAACAGTATTGGCTATCCATAAAGAATTGTTCTTGTATGAGAATATTTTCAAAATCATATTTGAAGAGGATTATAAACATGATGGCCATTTATTTGCGATTTTATTGTTGAAAAGTTTTGTTGGTTTAAGTCACATTAAATATCGAAAGTATCTGCAGATAAAAAATTGATTTTAAAATGAATTCAATAAGAATTATGATTTTATTCAATTTTTATTGGATTACATTCGATCAAATCACTAAGTTTGCTCTTCATTCATAATAAATAATAATGAAAGAATGTGTTGACAATTTTAGCCATTATTACTGAAGTTATAAGAGATCTTGATCATATTTATTCAATTTTACTGTGTGACATTACAATTTATATTATTACAACTTATAACAAAGTATACAGTAAATATAATATCCTAGGATACTTTTTACTTCACACGGAAAAATTATGTACGTTTTGAAATTCACTTCATAATCTTTCAACAAATAGAGAACATTGACTACAATCTAGGATCTAATGGATGGTAAAGACCATCCATGTGGGAGAGCGAGTTGGCAAGGTAAAACATATGTGAACAACAAATTTTAAAATAGTTTTATTGTTCGCATATTTTCAAAAATTGCGACGTCCATTTCATGTGGCCTCTCCCCTATTATGTTTCTCATATTCAACTTCTGATTTTTATTCTTAAGCTTTTATTGAAAAATATATAAAATTTCTTTTCTATTCAAGTCAAAGTCTCAATGTAATTTTCTAAAAAAAAAAAAAAAATAAGTTTTAAACAAATTTGATACAAGTAAACTTATTTTCCTTTCTTGAAGTAATCCCATACTTTTCCAATAATACATTATATAAGTTAATAATCTTTAGAATCGATTTTGTACAATTTTCTTTTGTATTTTTGAATAAGAAAATATATTATTACATTCGAATAACTAAATACAAAATCTTCAAAGGTTATTTTCCATAACTTAAGAGTAATATTTAAAAAATCGGAACAAATAGAAGGAATCAATAGAGAGAAATACTTATACAGTATTTATTATATAACTAAGTTGACAAAAAAAACGTACATTTCAAGAAAATTGACAGATTTTCCATCTTACTATTCGAAAATCCTACATTATAAGGATAAGTTTATTTCCTCCTTTCAAAATTTCTTCTAATTTACAGGTAACTGAGACCTTGACAGCATAAGTCTAATTTGTAAATTTTATTCAAATCAGAGTATTAGTTTTTAAAGTACATCAAAAAAATCATTTATTATCATTATTATTATTTTCTCGTAGGATTATTTCTTTCTTCACTATCCTTGGACCGATTTGACTGAAATTTAATATAGTATCGTCTATTTGTGTAGTTAACCTATATAATTTATTTAAACAAAATTGGTTCCAATTAAATGCGGAAACCATAAACAAAAAACGACAAAACTTTCTGGTCACCCTGATTTTTCTTTTATAGCTTTGCTCCCCCTGGATCGATTTTGCTGAAATGCAATACCAAACCAAGCTAAGGAATGATACCGCGTTTTTGAGTTATCTTGTATATGGATGGACGGACGGACAAGCATAAGTCGATATAACCTTTGATTCCCTACATAACCATACCCTTAAAACCTACCACGATTATTTCGATGTGTTACAAATGGAGTGACAAAACTCTGATAGTACCTACCATAGGGCATAAATATTAATAATAATAATATTTAATTAGTTTTTATATAAGTACGGCTCACAATACATTAGCAATATATTAGATTTGTTCAACCAATCTGTAAAGCTGGGTATCCACCAAACGTGCAGAATGTTTTTGCACGCGCGAGGTAAAGGAGAAATAATTATTAAAATGAGAGGAATATGTATTTCATACAAATTAATTGGGTTTCTATTTTTTATTATTCATATTTAACTTTTCTTTATCTTTTACCCACGCAAGCAATAACATTTCCCGCGTTTGGTTGATACGCAGTTTAAGACATAGTTTGTTTAGCACGTCTGAAAAAAAATCTCTATATTTTCTGATATAGTCGAAAACTCTCGTATTACAAAAATGTTTGATTGGAAAACTGGTATATCCGTTATTTATGTAAAACTAAATTTCGAAAATCTTTTATGATTTTTATTAATGTTCATCAGAAAAGCATAAAAGAAATTTATTACCGAGAAGAGGAATTATTATTCATTTTGTTACTTGAATTATTGATTAACTAACGAACACCTTACAAAATTTCATATAGTACCTTATAACACTTTTTTCTATTCTTTTCATCATTTTCATATTAATTCGGTCTGTTATTTTTTTCTACCTTTTCGAAATCAACGATTCTCCCAAAAGCCATAAGTCATATTAATATTTTAGAAATAAGATCTGACTATAGAATTCCACACCCATCCGCACCTATCCAGAAATATACCAAAAAGTGTTATTTATACACATGCCGCTCAAGCTAGACCATATCCTAAATAAAACTTCATATTCTTTTCTATTCATATCATAAGAACAAAACAAGAAAGAAAAAAAAAAACCATAATATAAAAAGCAAGAATGTTTTACGCGTGTAATAAATTCCTGTGGCTAACCTGATTCTTTACGCTTGTATCCTAATTTTTTTTGGTTGTTATTCTTAGTGCCACTAAACAAAAAAGCTGGTGGATTATGCTGGGTGGAGAAAACTGAATACAGACTATTGCAATGTTAACAATATTCATTTGTAGCCGGAGGAAAGTAAATGATGATTAAGTGTTGTTCCCATAGAAATCTTGTTTTCAAAATATATATAGTCAGAGGTCCTGAGTGATTTATGAGAAGATATTTCCACCTTTCTACCCTATTGTAATCATATACTTACTGTAGGTGCGTTTTTATCAGAAGTAGCTCCAGATCAGAGCGAAATTTTACATTGAATACAACAACAACATACACCAACATTTACTTGGACCAAAAAAATTCCTGCTTCATTTTTTTTTGTGATAGATGGCTCTGTTTTGTGTTTATAATACATGAATGTTGTTTTTCTGATGATTACGACAGTTTTTATTTCAACATATGGAAAGTACAAATTAAAAAACCTTTCAAACCGTTTCATACTTTTTATAAATTTGCATTTTCTTAAATTGTTTTTACTACCTTCTGTAACGCAATTAACATATAAGAATAACATTTTTCCGGTTCTTCTAATAGCAGAATTGTGCTACATCTCTGATACCATCATCCATAAGGAGGAGATAAGGACAAGGGCCAACAATGATGGAGGAAGTGGAAGAATGTATTCAGTCTTATTACTTCTATCATCGGGTGCGGTTGCTAGTTTCTTAAATATTAATACCCTCGCGGAAAATCAAGTATGGTAAGCTGTAGTTACATTTCAACTATTTTCTACAGAATTTATTTACAAATTGCAATTTTTTTTTCGTTCAATGTTTAATTTCCATGTGGTTTGAATATATGCTAGCAATATCTAAGTTTTTGGTTGCTCTTACTCTTTGATCGCTTTTTTCATAATCTGCTTTGATCCGAAACAGAGCAATTTGAAAAAAACGCACCTTTTGTGTTTTTATATTTTTCTTTAATTTTTTTTCTTTTTGATACTGTGTGAGGCAAAAAGTGGATATTATTAGTGTTGCGTCCCGCAAAAAAAAATAAGGAACTGTCTAAGAATGACGAGTCTAATTAATAATTGCGATTATTTCGAATATAGGAAACGAATATAAACGTGGTTGAATGATAATAATTATTAAAATAACAATGAAAATAGGGCGTATTCCTTAATGACTTGGGCAATAATTTTTTGTTTTTTTTTTTTTTTACTTGGGGATCCTTAAGGGTGATGTTTTTTTATGGTTTGTAGAATATTGTGAATAATTGGTTTTCCTATTTATCAATGAAATGATGTGAACAACATTTGAATTGAAAAAGGTCCGACAAAGTTTTTTCTATGAAAAAAAAGCGGAAATAAATAATTTGCATGGACTTCTGTCAATAGAAATTAATTTCTTAATTACAAAACATACAGAAACTTATGATAGAAGTGGGATTAGTAGTTGGCAAATATGTATATAGTCCAACGAATTAAGAGAAAACCATCAATCAAAACTAACAACATTTCAATGTCCTTTCTCCATAAGTTTCGGTCGCCTTCCTCATATTTGTTCAAATTTAGACGTAACCTAAGTAAATCTATTCTGAGAAATTTTAGTTAATCTGATTTTAATTTGCAACTGGAAAACTAAATAAAAAAACGACAAAATTTTATGGACATATAAAAATCTATATAACTTTTGACTCTATACATATCTAGTGCCTTAAGATCGTTCTCCGACGAATATTTCTATACTATAAATGTAGTGACAACATTATTATACCCTAATATACTACCATAGAGTGTAATAAGTGAAAGATATTGTTACCGTATTATAACTTTCTTTATATTTAGCGGTGCCTAATCATTCACGGAATGAAAGAATTATTTTTGCATATACTTTTATATGTATATGTTTAAAGCTTGATACATTTTACATATGGTAAGGTAATGTTTGTGATATGTTGCAGAATAAACGAAACTAGCAAAAATTTCCCAATTAAGCTCTCCTATACAATAATTCTATTATGCCTATGTCCAAATAACGTATAGAGTAAGTAAAATATGCAAATTAAATTGTGACCAACAAATTGAATTTAAAATTTTACTATCCATTGATAGTGTCCATTATCTAATGATACCAACATAAAATAAATACTTTAAAACTTTAATTATTCTTATTCTATTACAGTTGAAACTCTTTAAGTATTCACTTCCAGTAATCGAAAGGGTTAAAATTAATGTCATTCTCTGGGAACTATATAACTTTTTTTTCTTTGTTTCAAAGTTTGAGGAGAAAAAGGTGGTCAAATAAAGATCAGATGTAATAAAGTGGTTTTGTTGTTGAATTTAATAAAAGCACCACCCGAGAGCATAAAGTATATAACCCTTGCGGTAATTTAATTATAAGGATACCCAAAAATTTTCGTTTGGTACAGTGGACTTTATTTATGTTGAAAGTCTTAAAAGTATGTATAAAGGAAAATTCTACCTTAAAGGAGAAATTAAATTACTTTAGTTTCAGTTCTTTTTTGCAGGTTTTTGTTTTTGTATTTTTTTTTCTTCTTCTAAACTCAATTCTATTTACAATCTCATTATGAAGGATCTGTTGTTTAGTGGCCTGGAATAAGTGTCATCGTTTTTCGTTCTATTTTTTTCAAAAAAGAGAAATTCAAATATTTTTCATAATATTCAGTTCAGTACATTTTCCAATTTTCAAAAAAGCGAAGGAAAAAGAAAACGAAAAATTATTTCAAAAAAATAATTCATGAACAATTTAAATAAAGGAAAAACTTAATTTTTAATTATCTAACAAGCTCTTTATCGATTCATTATTCATTAAAAATGTTTATGTTTATGCAATATATTTTATTGAATTAAAAAAGTTTGTCCTTTTCCGGGTCTCGTTTGTGTTTTTTTTTTCTCAAGAAATGAAAAATGTAAACATTCTTTGAGAACATAGTAATTTTCTCTTTTATTAATTCAATTAATTTTCTTTTCATGTTTTTAAATGAATCAAGTTTTTTTTAGCTTTTGTTTTATATAAAAAAGAAAATTTAAAAAATGTATATTTTTTTAGTAAATGTACGAAACATTGCCCTGTTTGTGAATTTTTCAAAGCGTTTGTTTTTAAATTAGATTATCATGCACATTACTTTATTTATATTAGAAACATTTTAGTAATTCTAAAAGCTCACACATTTTTGTTTAAAATGCATATACTGAACTGTTTAATCACATAAGAACCGAAAAAAAGAAAATGCTTTACAAAATATGGTATAAAATTCCTTTGAGAAGAGAATTTCATTTGAAGTCATGTAAATTATTTAATGAAGAAACAAACAAGGGAGGATATACAATCTAAATAAGACTTTATAAGGTATTACAGTAGCTACTATTTTCTTTAAAATATAATCTTCAGTACGTTCATGAAGCCCACGGGAGTTTATTTTACCAGATTTGACATATTCTGTTTGTTGTTTTTATACACATTGTTGTTGGTGTTGGTTTTTCAAACAATACACGATGATTGTAAATATATATATATATATACAATGTGAAAAAATTGCATGGAAATTTTGTTCGAGGATAAGTAACAGAAATCAGGAAAAAGCTTCTTGAAATGTTTATCTTTATTTTCTTTTCGTCGATTAAATTCGTTTTGTTGACATATCAAATTGAAAAAGAGGAGTAAATACATTTTCGTGAAATGCATTTGAACATAACAAACAACATTTGTATTTTTCCGCTAAGAAAATTGAAATTCGAAACTCTTTCTTTTATTCAATATGGGTATTGTTTATTTTGAAAATTGTACAATTTTAAATTTTCATATTACAGAGTGTTACAGGCGGATTAAAATGAAAATAAAAAATAGCTAATTAATTAGATTTTAAAAATTATTTCCGTTAACTACTCTTTGCATATGTATGGTATATATACGAACACACACTCTCTGCTTGTAACCAAAAAATTATTCATGAGAAATATATTTATATCGTAGATCTAACATATTTACTAATTCTTTTAGAATTCCCAATTACTTTTATATTTACTTAAGTCGTTTTGTTGATGAAACAAAATGCACTTAGTCTAGCTTATATGAAATTAGTGTTTCACTCTGTAGAAAAAAGTGAACTTCTTCGCATTCATATTATTGTATATTACATTAGAAAGATTGAGATTTTAGAAAATTTCATTAAAATTTTATACATTTTATTAAAGCACGTATAGGAACAATTACTCGTGAAAAATGGAAAACTTTATTGAGAACCAGCCAATCAAAAATGGAAACTATATAATTACGACAAGTAAAATAGTATACCAAGTTTCTTTCAAATTATCCTATCATTGGCGTATTGCCTTCATCAACACATCTTCCCAAAAATATTCAGCATGCCTATGTTTAGAGTTAATTAGAATTTAATATTGTAATATAATATAAAAACTAAATTAAAAATCCCGAAGAATAAATTTTACATGATACTGGCGTAGTTGAATCCTTCCATCCCAAGATCCGTCAAGTTTTCCTGAAAAAAAAGGAAAGTCTTCCATCTTCCTCCGACACTCATACCTATGCAGTGTCTTAAATGAATTTGTGGTATGATTTGTTAAGAAATGAACTTCATTTCTTCACAAATCATAAATTTATAGACTCATCTGACTTACAACAGCTATAATCCAAATCCCAATTTCCTCAAAACTATGATAATGATGATAGGAGTTTCAGCCTTAGTGCAGTAGTAGATTCCCAGTAACTGTATTATCAATTTGTATTCAATAATTCAGTTGAACAAGAATAATAATAAAAAGTCTGTATTTATAAAATTATAGAATTCTTGTTTTTTTATTTCTTAGAATTTCTTTAGAAGAGTATTACATTATTCCCTCCTCAACAAATCTTATGTAATGTCAAGTTTCTCTTTAAATTCATAAAAATTCAACTTAATAAATATGAAATTCTAAGGAAACTGAATTTCTTTTTTCACTAAAATTCATATTATTCAAATTCCAATTTGTACGAACGTCGTATGAGGTATATACATGATGACTTACATTGTTGGTTAAGTTGGCAAAGGTTACCATATCGCTCGTATTATAAAAGGGAAAATCTCAACATCTCATATTATGCATTTTAATATTAAATTAATTTATTTATATTTTTGAAATTTATGTGAATGTAGATTTATTTCAGACAAAAAAAAAAAAAAAATTGAAATTTAATATTGCCAAGGATTTTGAATTTATTTTCTTTATCATAATTCTAACAATTTCTTTCCATTTATTGAATAAAGTATATGTATCTGGTATAAGAAGCCACGCAACTTTCTTATACAGAATTGCTATAGTTTGATTTTCTGTTATCAGTCCGAGGTACGTCGACTATGTTCCCTATATATCATTTAATTGATAATCCTATTTTGCTCAAAAATGATACATTTCTAGTTAATATTATTAACGAAATAATATAGATTCGGTTTCCTTGGTGGTTAAAATATGAATTTCTATTCTATTGTTTTCTGTATATATTTTGCAGGTATCATAAATGCCTGAGTGAATTAAAAATTATAAAGTATAAGAAAGTTAACAGAAATGATACAAAAGTAAGTAGCTACGTATTTTTTTTACGTTCTTTATGTAACGAAATTTAATATATGTATTATAAAAATTATTTCGAATTAAGTTCTAATATTACCAGGATTATAAAAGTACGTTGAAATTTTGCAAAAACAAGGATATTCAAGTATATTTTCAAGTATATGGTAGCGTTTCGAAATTCATTGATTGATTATAACCAATGATTGATGATTGATGCGGAGCTCGGTGACTGGTACTGTATGTGCCTATGGTGATGAATTTTTCAATAAATTATCAAAATATTAGAAGGTAGTTGCTTTATTATGGTTAATATCGAAATGTGTTTTATATAAAATTTAAAAGTGTAATTATATAATCATTTTTAAAATATATATTTTAATCTCGCTTATATTCTGATCGGATTTTTTGCGACACAGATACTGTTTTTTTTTCTATGTACATTCCGGTGATCTGTAAAGCTGCTTTTTCTTGTACATGCGAATAATTTAAAATTCCAGCTGAACTACACTTCAAGAAGTGAAAATATCGTGCAGAACAAGTGCTGCACAGTTAAAAAAATCTAACAAGTTTTTTGTATCAAAAGTGTCCATACAACTTATATTAGTAAGATTTAACAAGTTTTTATTGCCTAAAATTTGTAAATTCTGTTAATATAAAATTGTTAGATTTAACATTTGGACAGAGATATTCAGCAAATTGTTGTCACAAGTCACAATATTTTTATGTTAAATTTAACAACTATATGTAACTAAAAAATACTATTTTCGGGAGATTCATTTTATATTATTGAGTAAATAGTATACTTTAATCAGTTAGTTTTGACATCATTGTTTAGTAAAATGAAACAATATAAAATAAGAATTTTATTTCAGTTGTCACATGTGGCTACTTTTTGCAGTTTCTTTCAACAGAAATCGTTTGTTAATATTAACTATACCTTTAAGTTAAAAGAGTTTCATAAAATGGTAAATAAAAGAATTTCAAACATTTATAGAAGGAAATAATTTTATTTATAGTTTGTACGTATTAGCAAAAAAGATGGAATTCATAGAAGATCCAAATCCGATATCAGTATGGGAACAGTTTGCCCCGGGAGTTTCATTAGTATTGAACGGTCAAAATTGAGAGTGTGTGTGTGATTTATCGCATTACCACCTCTTCAAAATAATTTGAATAAAATGATTAAATGGGACGCCATTTTTATTCTGATATTCTCCCAAAAAATTTCTAAATAATTATGAAGGACGAATCAAAACAGAGATTAAAAAAAAAATATTTTACTTATTCAGAAAAGGGCATGGCTGGTTTTCAAAAGGAAAATAAAATTTATTTATAAAATATGGTCTTATACAGGGTGACACAAAATGAACGTTTTGTATTATTTAGGAGCCATTAAGTCCCTTGCAGTATGCGCTGTTGTTTCATCTTGTTGGAACCAAATCGTGGTTTTCCACAGCTGGTCTAAAAATTTTCCAACATCTTCCGATATTGAGCACTCACTATTAATGGAAATTGCAACACCGTCTTCATTTTCGAAGAAATTTGAACCAGTGATCCTCCCAGACGATACACCGCACCAAACAGTACACATAAGTGGGTGTAACTGTCGTTGATGAATTGCTCTTGGATTCTCTGTTGCCCATATCCTGCAGTTCTGCTTGTTTATGAAACCGTTTAATTGGAAATGGGCTTCAATGCTCATTATCAAATTGTTAAAACAATGGACCGTTCATGTTCAAAATAAAGTTGGATGATTTTGGTTCGTTGCTCGATTATGTATTGTTCCATTTCACATTCCCCATTACAAAATCCTGTAATAACATTTTTAAAAAAATTGAACAAAAAATTATCAATAATTCACTCTACAACATTTTGCGCCACCCTGTCTTTCCTTTTATTTGATCTATATTTCACAACGTTGGCGGAGGCAGGTGTTTGATTTTTTGGCAATATGAAAATATTTTTGGTGATTTGATTCCATGAAAAATATATTTCAATATAATTTCTGGTCGAGTTTCTGGACAATTGGTGTTTTAAGGCAGAGGGGAACACATTTTTTAGAAATACTCTTTTTGTGTTGTATTATCACAGATTGTGTGGTTTTTTTTAAAGAAATTTTAAAATCAATGTGCCGATCTGTGAATACATTTTCTATAAAACAAAATTCTGAAAGGTCAGTTTTTTAAGCGATTTTATGATTTTTGTTTTTTTTGCTAGCTAAAAATTTTTTTAGGGAATGCATATAAATTGCAATAGCGGGAAATATATAGTAAATATTTTTCTTAAGGCTTATGAGGAAAATCTCTCTCAAAAATGGATTGATTATGTTTTCAGTTTTTTTAATTTGTTTTGAGAAGATTTACTTGAAGACTTTTTTGAATTATTCATTTTAAAGGAACAGTGCTTTCTGAGGAGAACTAAGATCATGTAACTAAGCACTTTTTTTCTATGATCAAAACACGGGTTTTCTTCACAGAACCAATGCCCGTATAAAGAATTGGTTTCTTCAAAACATTTAGCTTCTATAATTTTTTTAATGTTTTTAACCTCCGGGCTTTCTTCAAAAATGATATTAAAAACATTGAAATGTAGATTAAAAATCTCGGCACACATATCAGTCGGATTAATTAATTTGCCAAAATCAGAATTTTGGCTAAAATTTTTGAAAAAAATTAAGGCTTCGGAAGCTTTTGTCATTGAAGATTCTGACTTAATCATGCATGCGCAACAGTCTAGATATTTCAATTTCGCAAGAACTTTAAATAAAATAAAACCAGAAAAAAAGCGTTGAGCACCTGTGTCATTAGGGCTATCAAAAATTTTAAAATCTTCGTGTTCAATTTCCGGGTCGTCTAACGGAGAAAAGGTGCGAGAAGTTAAATCTGATCCAGTTGTGTCTTGGGTAATATAAGATTCTTCTGAATTCAATATTGCCTTCCAATCCAAATTTAGAAAATCGTCGTCATCTGCTTCGCAATTGGTAGCGTTGGACGAATACACCAATTTCATAGCCATTATTTTGGCAATAATGAAATTAAATTCAAATAAGGATGGGTGTGTATTATTGCCTCCATGCGCCATTCTTTATACGGGCATTGGTTCTGTGAAGAAAACCCGTGTTTTGATCATAGAAAAAAAGTGCTTAGTTACATGATCTTAGTTCTCCTCAGAAAGCACTGTTCCTTTAAAATGAATAATTCAAAAAAGTCTTCAAGTAAATCTTCTCAAAACAAATTAAAAAAACTGAAAACATAATCAATCCATTTTTGAGAGAGATTTTCCTCATAAGCCTTAAGAAAAATATTTACTATATATTTCCCGCTATTGCAATTTATATGCATTCCCTAAAAAAATTTTTAGCTAGCAAAAAAAACAAAAATCATAAAATCGCTTAAAAAACTGACCTTTCAGAATTTTGTTTTATAGAAAATGTATTCACAGATCGGCACATTGATTTTAAAATTTCTTTAAAAAAAACCACACAATCTGTGATAATACAACACAAAAAGAGTATTTCTAAAAAATGTGTTCCCCTCTGCCTTAAAACACCAATTGTCCAGAAACTCGACCAGAAATTATATTGAAATATATTTTTCATGGAATCAAATCACCAAAAATATTTTCATATTGCCAAAAAATCAAACACCTGCCTCCGCCAACGTTGTGAAATATAGATCAAATAAAAGGAAAGACAGGGTGGCGCAAAATGTTGTAGAGTGAATTATTGATAATTTTTTGTTCAATTTTTTTAAAAATGTTATTACAGGATTTTGTAATGGGGAATGTGAAATGGAACAATACATAATCGAGCAACGAACCAAAATCATCCAACTTTATTTTGAACATGAACGGTCCTTTTTTTTTACAATTTGATAATGAGCATTGAAGCCCATTTCCAATTAAACGGTTTCATAAACAAGCAGAACTGCAGGATATGGGCTACAGAGAATCCAAGAGCATTTCATCAACGACAGTTACACCCACTTATGTGTACTGTTTGGTGCGGTGTATCGTCTGGGAGGATCACTGGTTCAAATTTCTTCGAAAATGAAGACGGTGTTGCAATTTCCATTAATAGTGCTCAATATCGGAAGATGTTGGAAAATTTTTAGGCCAGCTGTGGAAAACCACGATTTGGTTCCAACAAGATGAAACAACAGCGCATACTGCAAGGGACTTAATGGCTCCTAAATAATACAAAACGTTCATTTTGTGTCACCCTGTATAAGACCATATTTTTTTTGCTTTTGAAAACCAGCCATGCTCTTTTGTAGTTAATTGGTGCTTCAAAATGTTTCAGAAATTTTTTGGGGGAATAAATCACAATGAAGATCGCGTCCCATTCCTCCAATAAAAATCACGCGTTCTACTATGTTAACTTTAGGGATTTTTTTTACACACGGATAGGAAAACACAGCGTACATAAATTTTATATATAAAAATTCCTCTGTTTATATACTCTGTGGTATTAGTTACAAATTATGTAGAATTCAAAAAATACATTTCATTCATTTCAATAAAATTAAACATTTTTTCTCATTTAAATGATTTTTCAGCATATAATATTATTTTTGTTGTTAGAAATCTTTGATTGAGTAATTCAAATTGCTGATAATATCTTAAGCTATCATATGTAATTACTTTATACTCATATGTAATTGAATCAGCGACCTCAAATACAAATAAATTAGAATTAAAAGTGAATTCGTATTTTTGAGTTATAAAATATACACTATTACTGAATATAAAAATATTTTTAATAATTCGAAATGTAGGCAAGTTGGTAATGATATTCCAATCAGTGCACAGAAACAAATTTTTATTTGATCTATATAGTTCACCTCGAAAATTTACTAGTTTGACAAATGTTAGCTCAAGCAAATTAAAATCTTTTAAGAGGCTTTCGTATTCTTCAATTAATTTAAAATCATTTTCCAGAGGCACAAAATCAAATGTGGTTTCGTCTTTATTGAGTTGATCTAACACTTGCTGATGACGAATGCTTAATGTTTTAGGCAAATTGATAAAATTTTTTGTATTATCGCAGACAATTTTGAAAAATCGGTGCTTGGATTCGAAACGCATACTCCAAAGATAACTTATTGGTCCCATAGTGCGAATAACTCTTGGATAATGAGTTAAAAAATGATGTTTTGGTTTTAACGGGATATCAGGATACAACATTTTACAATTTCTATTGTGAATTTCTATTAAATTTCGCAAATGTGAAATAATATGCGATAAAATGCGATTTAAATAAAATAGAAAATGCATCGATAATGCAATCATTAGTCTGAATATTTTTCCCACAGCAAACAACAAAATATGTACAGATTTCCTTTGAAGATTGTCCCACTGCAGCAATAAATGGATAAGGAGAATTTGATGATGGAAATTGTTCCGTCTCCTAGAATATGACTATATTTGTAAACGTTTTAGTTATATTGATGACTTTACCTTATAAAATTTAATAATTTTATCAATCCCAGCAATAACTGAGCATTTAGACTTGGTACCACGTCCCCGCTGTGACGGAGGAAACAAAGCGTATAAATTTAAAATAGCGCTTGTGGCTTCATCCGAGGAATTGATGCGTTGCTGTAAATTCTGCTTAATTATACCTTTTTTAATGGCTAATTGGGTTATTTTGTTCGTATACCCTTCCGTCCAAATTGTAGTAAAATTGTCTCCACGAGAAGGAAAGAGAAGATCGAATTCTTTATGAATCTACAAATAAAAAATATTATTAAACTTGAATATCCACAAAACGGGGATATGCATCTAGCACAGAGTCGATACCAGATTCAATTTGTGTACGTCTTTTTTTAAATGATTTTTTTAACATATCTTCAATTAAGTTAATATCTTTTTTGGGATCTGCATTCTTCATTACATTCTCATAATCTGTGCTATCATTGATATCATCATTTACATTAGCAATTTTTGCGACGTTTTCATTTTGCGTAAGGTTTTTTTCAAAGAATTTTTTTAGTTCGATCTCTACGAGTTCGCACATTTACAACGTTGCCTAAATACCCACACCTTGTTTTAGGATCGAAGACTGTTTCCTATGAAATAGAAAGTTATTAATTTAAAAAGCGACTATATTTTTTTACTCACATATCCTTCTGAAGTAGTTGGATCTTTAAATTGTGGAAAAATTTCAATTGTTGCTTTAGCCCAAAGAATTTTATCACTTTTTTCAATTTTATTTCTTGATATCATCAAATGCAATAATATTCATAATTTTTCTCTTTTCGCCATCAAGAATTATATGATTTGATTCAAAAACAATATTGCTATCAAGGGCTACTTTTCTTTGATTGAAAAAGTAGCTTTTTAAGTCCTGTGCATAATTACATAATTTAAACCGGCGTAAAGCAACGTGCGAAAATGATCTTACCTGTGCCAAAGAATCAAGGAAAACTTTAGGCCTTTTAAACAATGGTTCACTACTGTCACTTCCGCACGTTAAAGAATCATTTAGTGAAGAAACCTAAGATAAAGTGTTGTCATTTTCTGCAGCACCTATTTTTGACCGTATTTCATACAACGTATTCGTTATCGAAAACTGACGAACAAATAAATCAAATGATTCTTTACTTATGATTGTACCTTTCTCATCGTAAAGGCCCAAAAAATCGGCGGAACAAATATCATAAAATTTTTTTGCTATTATAAAGAAAAAAAAACACCACGTTGATTTCTCGCACTTAACCTCAAAAATTTTTGATATTTACTTACCGGCTTTAACAAATTCTTCATACGTAGGATGTAAATTTGATAATAATCCATGCACACTGATTGTTGTATTTTATTTTTGAGATTCCACTAGAACTAGACATCATAATAATATTGTAATTATATTATATTTATTTTTTATTTTTTATTTTTTATTTGCAATTGCACTTCACACTAAATAGGACGCTTGAAAGTTTCCAACTAACTGATTTGCGCACACATTTACGATTCTTCGTTTGTAAATTCCACGAAAATATGAGATTTGGTTTGTGCATGTCAGTTCCTGGTACATTTATTTTTGTCTTATGTTAAAGTTTTTTTATATGAAAGTAATTGGTTTACAATAAAAAGTTGTTAAATACATGCATTTTTAGAAAATAAATGGAATATGTTACAGCATTTCTTTGTCAAATTTGACTTCAATTTTATGTAATAACTTATAAAATAATAGCTGTTAAATTTCAATAAATTTTAAGGCGAGACTTCATTTCCGTACCAGTTTTGACAACAAAATGTAGTAAACTGCCGATTGACAACGGAAATGGATCAAGTGAAATAAAGATTGTTAAAAATATGAACAAAAAAATGTAAAATTTACCTACATCGGAAAAAAGTGACAACAGAATTGCAACCATTTCTAACCGTGTGTATATCGAAGATATCTTAATGTTACGAATATAATATGACAAAGCTGCAGGAATTAATTTTGTTACTAACGAAGATAATATATACTATTTATATGAATGCTTTTTTTCAATTAATTTCCGCCACTCTTCTCTCTTCTTTAATAAAATATTAAATTAACAGAATATTGAAATTTCATTTGAGAAAATTCTTTCAACAGAAAAACAAAAAATACTATCCTGACTTAAAGTTAAAAAAAAATTGTTTTGATCGATTGATCCCAAAGGATATATTCTGAGTCGAATTGCAATCCAACCAAAAAAAGAAAAAAAAAACAATTTTACGACTACAAAAGAAAGAAAAGTGATTTTCATTTTACACGGCCACATAAATTTTTATCCATAAAAAATACATATATTTTCTTCCTTCAACAAATTGGTATAAATTTTCCTCTTTTTTTTTCATTTCACTCAGGTATTGAATGTCTGCATAAAGTCGTTTTGTAGGCAAAAGGTCAAAATTATCCTTTCCATAAAAATGTCCTAATAAAAGAACACCATTTTATATAAAAAAGGAGAGAAAAAAAAAACAACTTGTTCAAGTGTTACGATCTTAGAAATATTCTTTAGTTTTTTCTTCTTTTTCATTTTGTGCGGTTTATGAAGACGATCCACAGAAATATATCCAACGTCACAGTTTGTTGAGTGATGAACGCATTTTGGTCGTATTTTTCTTTTTATGATCCACAAGTATAATGTGAACATCTTTAGTCCTTTAGCCTTCACAAATATTTAATAAATTCCATGAAGTTCAACATTCACCAACTGAAAATGCTGATGAAAAATATTTGCAACTAGAAAAGAAAAAAGAAAAAGAAAATGCTGTCCAAATGAAACAATTTTTCTAGTGTAAATGAAAGTGAAGAAAATTGAGAAAAACCATCAGAATGCGTTCAAGAAAATAAGATGAGGTATGAGAACATGGAAATATTTCAGGTATGTAAATGAACACGAATTTGAGGGAAGTAGAACTTTACTTAGAACTTCTTAGAAATACGTCAACAGAATATTCTTGTTGGAATAATATTCTTGAATATTTTTATGTCCTATGGTAGGTACTACCAGAGGGTATATTAGTTTGGTCAGTACATTTGTAACACATGGAAATAATCATCGGAGAAGGATTTCAAGGGTATAGTTGTGTAGAGAATCAAAAGTTGTATCGGTTTATGCATGTCCGTCTGTCTATCCATTCGTCCGCCTATGTACAAGATAACTCAAAAGAATGTTAACCGATTTTGATGAAATTTACAATGTGAGTTGGTTATTCCTTAGCTGGATTTAGTATTGCATTTCAGCTAAATCAATCGAGAAGGAGAGGAGTTATTAACCGAAAGCCAGGGCGACCAGAAAGTTTTGTCATTTTTTGTGGCTTTTCACATTTAATTGGAAAATTTGTCAAGCAATTTTGTTTAAATTATTTAACATACATGCGTTAATTATATAAATAGACAATACCGTGTTAAGTTTCAGTGAAATCCACCCTAGGATAGTTGAGAAAGAAATCATCCTTGGAGAAAATAAAGTTTTTTTGATATACTTAAAAAACCAGTATACCAATTTGAATAAAATTTGCTGAAAAAATGTAAGCTATTAGGGTCTAGGTTTCCTGTGAATTAGAGAAAATTTGAAAAAGAGGAAACAAAGTTATGAAGTTGTGACAGTTTTTCTGTCCCATTTCTGCTATAGGGCATTAAAAAATCGGCTATAGGCCGATTTTCAGTTACTCTATGTTTCTATCTATTTTTCTTCTAGAAGTTCGTTTGGCTGGCAAAAAAAGGAAGATAAAAAACGGATGATGAATAATATCAAGGTAAGGTAAGAGAAGTCTACGATGTTAGATTTTCGTAATTTTTCTTTTTGCAAACTTTCTGTATTTTTTTTTTTTTTGATCGAGTGCAGACCATCGCTACTGGCTAGTTAAAATGACATAGGAAAGCTTGTCGTTTTATAAAGAAGACCATCACATATTTTACGTGAACAACTTAAAATAAATTTTACTTTTAAAGTCTATTAAAGTCCATTTTTTATACGCTATGTCAGGTACTATCAGAGGGTGTATTAGTTTTGTCGTTATATTTGTAAAATAATCATCGGAGAAGGTTTTCACAGCTCAAAAAGTTATATCGATTTTTGCATGTCAGAGTGTCCGTCCGTGTACAAGATAACTCAAAAATGCATTATCCGATTTTGATGAAATTTAGAATATGAGTTGGTTAATCCTTCATTCGATTTATTACTGCATTTCAGTAAAATCTACTAGCGGGGAGCGAACTTATTAAACAAACACTAGGGTGACCAAAAAGTTTTGTCGTTTTTCTTATGGTTTTTCACATTTAATCGGAAAATTTGTTGTGCAATTTTGTTTAAATTATTTATTGTACATACGTTGACTATATGGGTAGACGTTAATATGCTAAATTTCAGTAAAATCGGTACAAGGATAATGGAGAAAGAAATAGTCGTATGAGAAATTAAGCCTGTTCAAACAATATTTTTGACGTACTTTAAAAACTAATAGACGGATATGAATATGGCTTTAAAAAAAACGGCTATAACAGATTTTCAGTTACTATATGTTTTTAATATCCTTTATTTGCGGCTTTTCAGCGAAAATATGTTTTTGAAGTGCAAGGAATGAGAATCGAAAATTTTGTAAAAAATGTATAAGCAAAACATTTTGCATCACTACTAGTTTATCAGAGAACTAAATTTGATTATTTTGTATAAGAAAGTTCCCGTACCAGATATTTGGGATATTATATGAAAATTCCATTTGAAATATGCAAAAAAAAAATTTCTTTCCTTTCTGGAAATGATGATTAAAGATTTCCATATGTAATTTTTACTAATTAGAGAGAGTCAGTTTTTTTCCCTCTATACTTTGAAGATGGAATTAAATATTTATGTATTTACATAAAAGCCTTTTTAACATATATTTGTTTTGTTCCTCCCAACGCCTTGGTTTTTTTTTTTTTTTTTTCCTTTTCTTTTAGAAGCTTTTATTTATTTTCATTAAAAGGATATGTGTGTGCTTTCAGTTAAAAATTTTTGTATCTAAAAATTTAATGTTGGTTCGGTTTTTGTTCGATCTCATTCTACGAAAAAATTTTTTAAAATCTATTTCTTGAATGGAAGAGGATGGAGGCAAAAAAAAAATGTTGTATATTTTTTTTTTATATCTTTTTGGGTGCCTTTGAACAATTTATGGTTCGTTACTTATGCAAATTGAAGTCAAGTCAAACTTTGTAATTTATTTTTCTCGTTGGGTTTTTGAAGTGTATTGCCATTTGCTCGAAGCAAAAATTATATTTTTAGTTATGCTATGTTTGATTTTGTGATTTTGATTAAAATAATTTAGAAGTAAATTAGATTAATACGATAAAATTGGCAAATAATTGCTGTTATATACAAAATTCATTAAAAATAGAGCAAGGAAGAAATTATGTAATTTTAAATTTCCATTGTATATGCCTTGATTAAATGTAAATATAGAAAAAAAAACAAATGCTATAAATAAAATATGAATTGAATTTTATTAAAGTTGAACAACCTTTTTTCAAACACATTTGAAATTTTTTCTTAGAACTGTATCTACCTTCAAATTTTCAATAATTTCATGTTGAACATTTGTTAGAACTAAACCCCAAACAATTGATAGAAAATATTTGGATGCGAATTATTGAAAATTGAAAGAAGACGATGACATGTCAATTGAACCTAATGAATAAGCTTTTACTCATTTCAGTATATGGTAATAATAGGTCTGTTTTATTTGCCATACCCTACCCCGGAGCAGGGTAAGTGGCAAATAAAACGAGCAGGAGTAAGAGAAAGTTTTAATTCAAATGTTTGTAGCGTTGCTTAGCAACCATATTGTAATGAAATCAGAAACGTTTAGCTAATACGCTTTTTATGGGAGAAAACTGAACTAATTAGGGTGTAATAGTTACACCTGGTCTGAAAGTATTGTAGAATTTGCTCTTTTGTTGTTTTTGTTTTCAATGTAAACATTTGCTCTACCCCAGAGCAAGTAGCAAATAAAACAGACCTATTAAGATCAAATATCCAACCTAGAAGTAATAATTTCAAAATTGTATATTTAAAATGACCTAAACTTTTTTTATTACAATATTTATGCTCTTTATGTATTCGCATACTTGGATTGGTACTGTAAGTTATTGGTAAGTATGTGTAGCAATTTTATTTGAGCTTCCCAACAAAGAAGGAAGAAAACCAAAATGTACTAATATTAAAGTCATAAAATAATGAAACACAGAAAATTGTACAAATACAAACTTGTAGTGCGATCGTTAATTACAGTTTCCTCCTAAATTAGGATTACTGGAAATTCCAAAACCTCCAGGTCAAATCCGGATTTTAGTGATTTCAAATTCTTTTTGTTGTCAGTAATATTATAAATATATTTTATAAATCAAGTTTAACATAATTCAGATCGCGTAATTGTTCAATTTGTAGGTAGATACTTAAATATAATGTTTGCTCATATGAATACTTAAAATATTCAATATTTCTAATTTAGATATATTAAGAACGTATTGATAAATTACGTGGGAATCATTGATCCCGTACAAGTAGCATGTGATTAGTACCTGAAAGGAAAGATTTCGATATATTTATATTATATAAAAAATATATGCCATGATATTTTGATAAACACCAGTAATCAAATAATATATTTGTATGAATTCAACTAACAAATATCTACCGGGTCCGACAATTGAAGTGTCTGTCTAATACAAATCTCTGTCAAATGTAAACCGCACATTTTGCAATATTAAAATTTGACATAAACGTTGCCTGACATATTATCTATGAGTAGTAAAAATTATTTGTTGGTGAAAAGACGCGTTCTTATTTTTTGTACAATCAAAAGAATTAGTTCGTACACTCCTTCGTGGTGATTTATCATATTTGGTATTTTCGGATGAGAAAACATTCTACATTTAACAAAATCTCAACAGACAAAACGATCGTGGTTGGTTAAGGAGACGTTCCGATGATAATTCTGAGCATTTAAGAGTTACAAGAAAACAAGGTGAAAAGGATTTGACTGTTGAATGGAACCGTTTAAGCCAAGATATCGTGCGAGTATCGTGTGCACCGTTTAAATAGAGATTGAAGCTGGTGGTTAAGGCAAAAGGCAGTTACATACTATTCGAATAATTATAAAATTAAATATGTATTATTAAATATTATTTCTATAAATTTTAAATAAACCGACCAATAAACAAAAAAATTACAGCAATTTTACATTTTGATACTTCAATTGCCGGACCCAGTAATATACATATCTAATATATCATAATATTTAATCCTAATTAAAATTTTCTATTAGAATTTACATACACTTAAGTCGTACTGCTTCATAGTTAGTTTATTATAATTATTATTGTACAATATTTTGAGATTTGATTCATTTAAAGGAATGAATATGTTTTTAGTGAATTAGAACTTGATATCAATATAATTAAGGAATTCACATAATAACAGATATGTGAGTTATATTAGATATCCAATTAGGAGTAAATAGTAATAGAAATTGAATTTAAAGACTGGCCTTTAAGTAGATAGATTTCATAGTAATTTTAATACTAAAATTAGTGCCGTCAATTTTAAACAAAAACCAAAATTCTATTGCTTTATTCTCATAGAATGGGCTTTGCGATGGGAAAAAAATTGGATATCCAAATTTGTATCGTTATTTACGTTTTGAAGTTCACTGATTTTAAAAAGCATATTTAATATTGTAATTAAAATTTCAGGAACTGATCGCGAAAGGTTGGTTAGTTTCGGAGGCCAAAACTACTAACGAAACTTACCTCAATTCGGTTATTTTCTTGCTTGATAGCTCACGTTATCATCTTAAATTCTATACGACATTACAAATTATTCGCACGCATATAATAAATTATATGTAAAAATAATGACAAATGGTGGTGAGCAACGACTCGCTCCCTCCGACGAGCTAGCTAGAGTAATTAAGTTAGGAGTGCAGCCTTTCAGTTGCTCACATACGCTGCACCATTTCATATCCTCTCCTCGCAAGGAAGAAGATATGCTTTTTAGATTATTTAGGAATTTACTTCGTTTTTACCCTACTTGCAGTTTGATTTCGTTACACTGCAATACAAGTAAACCCGGGGTTATAGGTTATTACGAAGAATATAATTACATTGATTTTGATATTAGTTTGAAAAAGGAGTTCGGCTGATAAATAGTTATCACAGAATGTCGACTTATAAATGTCCAATTCAACTGAAATTAATTTTCTGAGTACCTCTTATAGATTCTTATAATGATACAAAATTTTACGCAAAAAGGGCACGTAGAAAATAATTTCGCCAATATAACAGTCTAGTTTTTAATAACTAATTATAAGTTTTGTAGCACTTGATAAAAATCTGGTTTTGAAACAGAATATCAACGAAAGAAGGTATTTTACTAGTGTAACCATTGGCAGCGGTTTTTATTCTTAGTTAATAATATATTTGAAAATATTTGCTTCAACTATAATAATTCTATATTATTTTCATAGTTTAAAGTAGAAACTAGAATGTTAGCAAAGGAAAATCTTGTTAGTTCTTTACAGAATAGTAAGTAATATATACTTAAGGGTATAATCTCTTTCAACAAGAAACTTGTTTAGTTAATTTCCTATGCATTTGAAAATATCATAAGTTAAGGCAGGAACATAGAATAAAAAAATATTACAAGGAGCTTTCCAAAGTAAACAGGACTTTTTGAATCTAGCCCCCCTAGTGGCGCCGTCTATATGTCGACTGGTGCGTTAGAATCTGCTATCCTTTATCGACTTCCTGTGAGAATTTCATGACATTTCATCTATTGAAAGTGAAGTTATTGCGTTTTAAGTGTCAGTATGTTTGTGTCATCGGTGCGAAAATGAGCTTCGAACAAAGAGCCAACATTAAATTTTGTTTTAAAATTGGTAAAACTTTTACCGAAACGTTTCAATTGATGAAACAAGTTTATGGCGATGATTGCCTATCCCGTAGCAGAGTGCACGAGTGGTTTCAACGTTTTCAAAGTGGTCGTGAGGACATAAATGACGATCAACATGTGGGCCAACCAAAATCCGTGATCACCGAAAATTCCATCGAAACTGTGCGTGAATTCATCAAAAATCAGCCGAAATCATCATTGAAATTCATGGAAATGGAATTGAAAATCTCCAAAACATCGATTTATCGCATTTTGACCCAACATTTGGGTTTACAAAAGGTGTGTGCACGGTTTGTTCCGCACAAATTGACTGACGACCAAAAATTGCTCAGAATTCAACATTCGAAGGACATCATTAAAGAGGTCAAAAAGGACAAAAACTTCCTTTATAACATTGTGACTGGTGACGAAACGTGGTTTTTTCAATATGATCCCGAAACGAAACGCCAGAGTGCTGAATGGAAGGCGCCGGACGAGCCGAAACCCAAAAAATCGCGCCTGGAGAAGTCAAAAGTGAAGACAATGCTGATTTGTTTTTATGATTCCAAGGGTATTGTCCACAAAGAATTTGTTCCACCCGGTCAAAACGTTAATGCGGTATTCTACCTAGGAGTTTTGAAGCGTTTCGTGCGCCGTATTCGACGTGTTCGGCCCGAATATCGCGAAGATGGAAGTTGGCGTTTGTTGCACGATAATGCGCCGTCTCATCGATCGACGCTTGTGACCGATTATCTCACCAAAAATCACATTTTAACCATCAACCACTCCCCGTATTCACCGGATATGGCACCGTGCGACTTCTACCTTTTCGGAAAAATGCATTTGCCGATGAAGGGAAAGCGTTATGCAGGCGTAGAGGCCATTCAAAAGGCTTGCACCGGCATACTGGCGGCCATACAGGCCAACGAGCTAAAACACTCGTTCGACATGCTTTTGGACCGTGCAAAAAGCTGTATTGAAGCAGAAGGAGACTATTTTGAATAAAATCAATTGATTTTGCCGAAAAAACCATTTGTTCTGTTTTTTTTTTAAAGTCCTGTTTACTTTGGAAAACTTTTGTATATAAATACTTCCGATGCTTTCTCATTTTTTATTTATTATGTTTACTAGGGGTTGGCCCTCTGCTCGCTTCACTCACCAACCCCCGTGTGTATAAATAACAACCAAAATACTAAACCAATTAAAAAAAATTATCAAGGACACTATTCAATAAGCTTTTCTCTTTTGTTTTTCTTTTATTTTCTTTAGCGGTGGAATTAGATCCTATTTTTCCTTTTCTCTCCGTCTCAATTTTTCAAGTTGTTACATTTCTTATTCTTCGTTTTCAATTTGTGAGTTATATTCATTTGTAAAATTATTTCCTTGAATATATTCGCCTGAAAGTATGCATACAATTAATTCTTTCATTTTCGGAGATTCGCCTAAAAGTATGCATACAAATAATTCCGTCACTTGCAGAGAAAAACTATTTTATATAATAGGTGGATAGATAGTGTAATATAATATTTTCAGCGTTGTGTAGCCACAAAATTCATATCCGAAGTTTCTGTAAAAAATTGGAATACATAATATCTGATCGCTTACAGAATAGAAATTTCTAACTTATTTGTTTAATTCTTGAAAGAGCATTTATATTTAATCTAATTGGATAATGAAATTTCATTTTATTGCAAATGATATTAATATTAAAAAAAATGTTTTTATTAACTAATAAAGTTGAAGCTAATTTATTTTCAAAACAGCTTTTTATTGACACCACACGTGTTGACATTATCCCATGAAATTAGTTTGAAATTGAAAACCAAAATTTGCATATGGACCGAAACTTTTTCGAAAGTATACAAACACATTTTGCATTTCGTCTTTTATTGTATGCACAAAGGCTAACCAAAAAAAAAAAAAAAAAACATAAAAAGAAAGAACTTTCTATGCATATAATGAACTTTTATAGATCAACTATGGATAAAGTTTTTAAGGTTTTTAGTTAAATATAGAACAAATTATTTGGAAAAAGTTTTATTTTGATAAATTCAATTCCTTTTTCAAATAGAATTTGATTTCAGTATTTATAAGAAAGATTTGAAACATTATTAGTAATTTATATTCGAAAGAAAACTATACGATTTTATCGGAATATTAAACACGTGCTTTAACAAACATGTTACATTTTCATCAATACCTGAAAAATTTATATGTTCATATATTTTATTAAAATCCCAAATAGATATTATGTTTATATTTAGAAAAGCCATTAAAACTAGACGAGTAAGAATGAGAAACACGTATTACACATTTATATTTATTGATGCCACTAAGTTGTACTATCAGATAAGATTGTGTATAATGTTTATTAGCTAACATAATCATTCCAGTTAGATTAGCCTATATTCACGTAATTCATGTAAAATTTTAAGAATTTTATTGTATCAAGTCTATTTTTTAAAACGACTGTTTTTTACTAAATAAATTATATGATGTGTTCAAAGTCACTTGAGGATCCGATTCATATATTTAGAGAACTACACTTAATGGACGTTCTTCTCCAGTTTGAATAAATTTTATATCTAAATATCGAGTTTTATGATTTGTACTTCTGTCTAAAATGTGCTAATAGTTTCCGAGTTTCAATTTTATAGATCCTAGAACTTAATTCTAGTAGTGACAACTTGTCGATTCCAAAAATTTTATTTTCAGTGCATTTTTAAAATAACATTTCCAGTTATTCTTATTACTCTTAATGTTAAACTATTTAAATTAATTTACTTGTCGTGAATTTAAATTCGAATTAAAATCTAAAAGGATGTAATTATTTTATGAATAACTATGATATGAACTTGTCTTTATAAGAATAATTTGGTAAATTTGAAAAGGTCCTTTGAGTATAAAATACAGTTTTTGTAAATAAATCATTTCTAAAGTGCATTAAATCTCTGGTATAGAAAACTTTTTGAAATATTATAAAACTATCCTTCTAAACTTAAAATAGCATTAAAATTAGTTCAAATAAATATATGAAGTTTAAATAAACAGAAAAAATATATCAAAATTATATTCTCAATGTTTGAAATCGTTATGAATAATTCGGAAATATGAAATATAGTATATTTCTTCTTAGAAGTTGTACATGTATATTTCCAAACATTTAAAAAAAAAGAATCTCATTTTTATCCAGCTTATACCGAACAATACAAGACATTTTTGTTCTTGTTTCATGAAATTTAAGAAGACTTATCAAGAAAAAATAGGGGGCCTATTCTCGAACTTAATCAAGTTTTACTAGTATTCGAGTGGATTCGTATCTTTCCTATTCGCACCGGTTTAATATATCGTATTTTCATATCAAGAGTTTCGTATATGAAAGAGGTCAGTAAAACTCGATCATTGTGAATATTTGACGGTAAATTTTCGCATTAGGAGTTGTTAAATACTTTTAGTTTTAAGTTTCTATCTGAATATTTACGTAAACAGAAAGGGTTATTATTCTTGATATCCAACTTGTGGGTAAAAAAAAATTGATTATTTTCTTATCTCATTTTTTGAATTCCAGATTTCTGAAAATTTTCGCCTGATTAAAACATGTTGAGTGGTATCCGTATTATGGTGACACAAAGTCATTCGCATACGGATGATAAGAACATGGGTTTGGTAAAACTCGAATCGATTTAGCATATTTCCGAATACCAATAAACTCGATTAAGTTCGAGAATAGGCACCCTGAACAGAATTTAAGCTATGACTATTCAGATAGTGTCAACTGATTGCGTAAAAAATACGATATCCCTAGTAAAAGCTAAAAATAACATTAATTTGTGTACTATTTTTTCGTCTAATGTTTTTGTTGCTTGTTGGATAGGCAATTTAATCCAATTCCTAAATATTTTGAACAGAAGAAAACAACGATTAAATGTCTCCAGAGAATTTTTTCAGATAACTCAAAGAAATTACTTGAACCAAAGGCATAATAGGTCTTTTAAGTATACACTTGATGTATGGTAACATGATATTTCTGATTTTGTACGTTTTTTTTTTTTTTTTCTTTCTTGGTTCGTAAAACTCTCGCACTTATATAGCTTATGGTACTGAATTCTAATAAGAAAATCGGAATATATTCTTGAAGCTTTATCCCAAAGGAGTTAGGAGGAAAAAAGAAAAAAGAAAAAGGGAAATGAACTTTTTATATCGTTTTAATTTTATGCCTTTTCCTTGAAATATAAAATATTGGCAACATAATTTTTTTTCTTTTTGTTTTGGTAGAAATCTTTAGAAATGGAAATCAGTTTTTATTTGGGATAAATTTAAATTTAAATTAAATTCTTCTTTTGAATGAAGAAATTCCAAATTATTTGTTATTTAACTGAAATACATATATTTAAGGACTGTATTTTATTTATTATTTATTATTTATTTCCCTTGTCAAAATATACTAATAGAATCTATATATACAGTATTCCCGAGAGATTTACTGAAGCAATCGATTAATTTGATATTCCTAATTGAGACAGATTTCATGAGAATTTCTTCAATTTTCAGATACATATTTATACAGGAATCATTACTAGTGGTAAAATATATGGTATACTATATATGGAGTCATTGTTAGTTGGAATTTCCTTCTACCATACACTATCGGTCAAATGAATTGGAATTGCGACTATGTTTGTTTTCAGAATTTCATAAAAATAGTTTATTCTGAACATTTCTTCCTGATACCTTTCTAAATGCTGTTGCAATTGTTGTATTACATACATGTTAATACATGTAAACTACTGCCTACTGCCTTGCAGTAGTGACAGTAAGTCAGTCATGAATAGACAATAAAAGAAGACAGTTCTAAAATATAACATGGTGTCAGATTAAATTAAAAAATTAAATAAAATAATATAAAAATTATTTAAGATGTCAAATCCAACGAATGGTGAAAGTTTAAGTCAAAAAAATAAAATATTAAGTTGTCAAATTCAACCAATAGAATTAAAAAATTCAAATTTGGGCGACACGTGGAAAAAATGGTTTAACCAATTTAAATTATATATGCGTGCCTCAGATTTGGAAAATGAAGATGATGGACGAAAAGTTGCGTTATTACTTCATAATCTTGGACCGGAAAGTTATGAAATATTTAACTCATTTAATGAAGATATCGACAAAATTAAATATGAAATCTTAGTGAAAAAGTTGGAGTCATATTTTGTGCCGAAAACTAATATTGCAATGGAAAGACATAAGTTTTTTACCAGACAACAGTTAGTTGATGAAAGCATAGATGAATATATAACTGAATTAGTAAATTTGAGTTTCAATTGCTCATTCGGAAATTTACGAGAAGAACTGGTGCGTGATATATTAATATGTGGTCTAAGGGAAAATTATCTCTACATAAAAGAACGCCTTCTAAATGAAGGTGACATAAAGCTTGAAAAGGCTTTAGAAATCGCAAAAACAATGGAATTAACAAGAAGACAGTCACAACAACTACAAAAGGAAATGGATTTCAATTGTGTTGGTGCTTTACATAGTACCAAATTTAACAGTAATGACAGCCGACAAAATCCATTTAGTAGAGGTCATCAGGGTCATAGAAATAGCCAGCCAGAAAGTGAAAAGAAAAAACAACAAATTGAAAACAAACAGCAAGTAAATAAAATTGGAATTTGTAACAAGTGCGGTCTTGTCCATAGAGAACGGTGTCCAGCTATTGGAGTCATTTGTAACATTTGCAAGCGGAAAAACCATTATGCGAGAATGTGTATATACTACAAAAATAAGTCAGTTAATCACTTGGGACTTAAAAAAAACAAACAACGAGTCATCATCATCATCAGAGCCGGAAGAATTTTTTGTAGGAGGATTGGACGTGGGTAAAGAAAAACTGTGGTACATTGAAATTAAAATAAATAAAATAAAAATTAAAATGCAATTGGACACAGGTGCGCAAGTCAATGTCATGTCGACTTTTCAATTTGAGAAATTGAAATTAGGTCCAACAAACTTAAAACGTTCTAATGTCAAAATCGCGACTTTTAATGGTGATCAATTGAAAATTTTGGGAAAGTGTTTTTTAACATGCGAATTTTTGAATCAAAAACATCTAATAGAGTTTTTTGTTGTCGATTTAGAATGTCAAACAGTATTAGGCTTGCATACCTGTGTGGAATTGAATTTAATAAAACGGGTTCATTCAATAAATTTAGATAACAAACTATCTGATAATGATAGTAAAATTTTACAGAAATATAAAAGTGTGTTCCAAGGCCTTGGTTGTTTAAAAACTAAGTGTCATCTAACAATAAGAAATGATGCTCGACCTGTTATTGACAACATGCGCAGGATACCTTTCAAATTAAAAGAATTATTAAAAGATGAACTTGATCGCCTAATTAAAATGAATGTGATTGTCCCCGTTGAGGAGCCTACAGAATGGGTAAATTCAATTGTTCTAGTAGCGAAACCTAATGGTAAGCTTAGACTATGTTTAGATCCTCGTAATCTAAATAGAGTAATATTACGTTCGCATTTTCAGTTACCGACAATTGAAGACATAAAATCACAAATAATTAATGCCAAATATTTTTCGATCCTCGATGCCAATTCAGGTTTCTGGACTTTACCTTTAGACGAGCCATCTTCTAAACTATGCACGTTTATTACACCATTTGGGCGATATAGATTTCTACGTTTACCATTTGGTATTAGTTCAGCACCTGAAATTTTCCATTCAGAAATGATAAAAAATTTTTCTAATATACCTGGTCTTGTTATTTATATTGACGATTTTTTGATTTATGGTGCAACTATTGAAGAGCATAATAGTCGTCTCGAATTAGTTCTACAAACGGCACAAAATCTTGGTTTAAAATTTAACGAAGCCAAATCAAAAATTCTTGGCAATGAAGTTAAATACATGGGTCACATTTTTAGTCATCAAGGGGTCAAGCCAGATGAAACCAAGGTAGAAGCAATATGTAAAATGCCTTCTCCATCTTCTGTCACAGACTTACAAAGATTTTTAGGCATGGTTAACTATTTAGGTTCTTTCATAAAAGATCTTTCAATTGAAACGTCTAATTTGAGAAATTTATTGAAAAAAGAGACTGAATGGCAATGGACACCATCACATGAAATAGAATTTACAAACCTAAAATCTCTAATTAGTACAGCTCCAATATTAACATATTTTAATCCAAATAAACCACTAAGTTTATCTGTTGACGCTTCAAAAAACGCAATGGGTGCTGTAATCATGCATGACAATAGACCAATAGCCTTCGCATCCGCAACACTGACCAACTGTCAACAGAATTATGCACAAATTGAAAAGGAACTTTTTGCAATTCTTTTTGGTTGCACAAAATTCCACCAGTACGTTTATGGTCATAAAGTTTTAGTTGAAACAGATCACAAGCCTTTAGTGACTATCTTCAACAAGCCATTATACAAAATTCCTCCTAGGCTCCAACGAATTATGTTACGTTTACAAACATATGATCTAAATGTTGTATTTAAGCCTGGAAAATATATGTATGTAGCCGATTCGCTTTCACGAGCTGCGCTTCCCTATGAAACTTTAACTGAATTTGACAAAGACCTTACTTTACAGATTAACTTGTTAACTAGGAATCTATCTATTTCCAAAGACAATCTAGAAAAGATTAGACAAGAAACAAAAGCAGATTTAGGTCTGCAGAAATTAATTAAATATTGCCATAATGGGTGGCCAAGCAACAAGAAATCCATAGACATTTTAACTTCACCGTATTTCACAATAAGAGATGAAATACATGTTTACGAGAATTTGGTTTTTAAGGGGTCAAGTCTAATTATTCCAAAAAATCTACGTCACGAAATACTCCAAATAATTCATGAAGGTCATCTCGGCATAGAAAGATGTAAAAACCTGTCAAGAAATTTTGTGTATTGGCCCAACATTAATAATGACATTCAGAATTATGTTAGTCAATGTGAAACATGCATCCGTCATAGGAATAATAATCCAAAGGAACCTATCATTCTACATCACAAAACTGTAATTCCCTGGTACAAAGTAGGCATTGATCTTTTCCATTTTAAAAATAAAATATATTTACTGGTAGTTGATTATTATTCCAAAGGTTCCTCAATCTGTGGATGATCACAGTCATAATATAAAATTCACAGAACAACGTGAAAGTATTGAAGATAATGATTCCAGTCAAGGTCATCATGAAAGATTTGACAATGATTTGAATGTGACACATCAAAGTGGAATGCAATTGCGCTCAGGTCGAGTAATTTCTTAGAACTAAATTTAAATTTTTTATATTGTTTAAGCTTATTAGAATTGTGTATGTGGAAATCACCACTAATTTTGAATTGTTAACCTATATAAATTTTATTTTTAAATTGAATTGAATTATATACTATATATAAAAAAAAAAAAAAAAAAAAAAATAGTTAAAAAGAAAGATGTTGTATTACATACATGTTAATACTTGTAAACTACTGCCTACTGCCTTGCAGTAGTGACAGTAAGTCAGTCATGAATAGACAATAACAGAAGACAATTCTAAAACATAACAAGAACTTAAATTAATTTTAAGACACGTATTAAACAAAAAATTTTTCTACGAAAATTATAGGGTTTTTACGCATTTGGATATCATCGAATTTGACAAATATTGGGTAGATCAATTAACCGATTTTTATTGTATCTAAAAATTCGAAACCCTAAATTTATGTCCTCATTCATTTTCATAACTTCCTATAATATAATATTTTATATAGCGAAACGAAAAGTTTCTATTTAATAATCTGGACAATAAAAACGTATTCCATTTAGTTTGTACTTCGTATACTTGTACATATGACAATTTCATGATTTTAATATATCTCATCAGTTTTAATTGCCTACTGAAACTACCCAATGAGAGGGTAATAACAATTAGGACTCGAGAATTATGTTAATAGACTGCTCGAATGTAACTAAACATGAACATTGTTATTATATAAATATCAAAGATAGTGTAACCGCATTTAATAAAATCCTTTGGGAATTTGAATCGATGCTAATTGTCGTAATTTTTTTTATGATTATAACTAGTTATAGTATTATAAAGAAATATATTTTTGTATAAAAATAAAAATGTATATATTTAAGAATCAAAAGCTTACAGGTTTATAATTAGTTTAAATATATTAAATACGATATCCTGTTGGTATATAGGATATGTTTCTCGTGAGAGCCTATCCATTTAATACAATAATTAAAATACCACATAATCAAGGGTCAATGAACACATCATTGGAAATTAACTTATTTAACACATCACAAAGCACCCATAAATGCATATATATATAAATATGTGAATGCGTATATAAAGTGTGATACAAAAGTTAGATTTCTGGCAAGATTAAATGATTTGACATGGAATATGTCAGGAATATTTATATTCCTGGTATTGTTCAACAACCAACACAATGTTGAAAACGTGCCAGAATCTTTGTTATTATTATGATAATAATAATTATTTTCTGAGTACAATTTTAGTTATTAAAAATTTCCTATTTATACATAGAAGGTATTAATCCTAAATCGAAAAATGTTTAGCTAATTCTATTTTGTGTATCGTTCAGGTTAATGAACTTATTAATAATCATGTTATTTTCTAAAAGGATTCGAAAGTTTTCTTCTTTTTTTTATTTTTTGAAAATTCGTGAATGTATCGTAATTTTCTATTACTCATTTTCATTAACTAAAAATACAACAACATTTTCAAAATAAATAAATTTTCAGTTCAATCAGTTCAATCTCTTTTATTCGAATTCGGAATTAATGTTATTCAATACAATTAAAAGCTTTCTTGTTTCTATAAAACTAGAACAAAAGTATACATAAACATTTTCTTTAATTATATGAAAAGTAAGTATTATTTTTATAGACTTTTTTCAGTAACAAAAGAACAACAAAACATATTTTAGTAAATTCTTCTAACTTCATAAAATCACCTAACATAACCCAATGCCATTTTTATCTTTACTTACAATTTTCCAACATCAGCATTCAATGTTCATGCTCATTATTTTTCCTACTAACCCATTTTTTTCTTTTTTCAACGTCTACAATCTTACAACAAACACTCAAAACTGCATATCTTAGATAACATTGAGATGAATTCATTGAAACTCACTAGAAAACATTTTCAGTTAACTACGAAATAAAATTTATGGAGTTGGAAAGAAGCCAACCTCTGGAAGTGCACATTTTATTATTATTTTTTTTTTTTTCTTAAACAGTGGTTCAGGTGCAGGTTGTGTTTATTTGTTGACTTGTTACCTATAATTAAGCTCTACGTTGTACATACTATACATTCTATTATGTTGAGTTTCGTGTAGATATCTTTTTCTCCATACTTTGGTGTGTTATCTTCTCTCTGGTAGTATGGATATACTACTTTTTTGAATAGATTTTTTTTCATGCAAAATAATTCCCTTCAGATATGCATAGAACATCGGTTTAATTAGGACTTCATTTCAAACCATGGAAAATAAAGAAACAACCAGATTGTATAGTATGTGTATTTGTCAATAGTAAACTTAATAAAATTTAAATCCGGATTAATGTTGAAACATTGTTAGAGAAAAAAAAAGAAGAATTATCGCAAATTTATTTCGGAAAAGAAATTTTGCATAGCCGGAAATTTGAATTTATTATGCAAGGTTATGCAATGTTTTTTTTGAATTATATTTATTTGAATATTCGATAAAAAGGAAATATTAAAAAATTTGATGATGAGATATAATTCAATTAAAATAAAGTAAGCTTTTACTCTGTCTCGTTGGTGAAATAAATTCAGTTTTCCATTTCGAATCAAACCTTACGAGGATAAAAACCGATCAAAAAACGCATATTTTCAAAAATCTTAATAAACATTTTTATACCCTATGGTAGGTAGTACCAGAGGGTATATTAGTTTTGTCACTCCATTTGTAACACATCGAAATAATCGTCGTAGAAAGTTTTTAAGGGTATGATTGTGTAGGGAATCAAAAGTAATATCGATTTATGCATGTCCATCCATCCGTCTGTACACAAGATAAGTCAAGAACTCAACTCAAATACTTGGTTTGGTATTGCATTTTAGCAAAATCGTTCCAGGGGGAGCAAAGTTATAAAGAAAAAACCAGGGTGACCAGTAAGTTTTGTCGTTTTTTTGTTTATGGTTTTTAGAATTTCATTGGAAAATTTTGAATCAATTTTGTTTAAATTAATTATATAGCTTAACTATATAAATAGACGATACCATGTTAAATTTCAATCCAATCGGTCTGTGGATAGTGGAGGAAGAAATAATCCTAGGAGAAAATAACTTCATATAGTTTTTTTGATGTACTGTAAAAACTAATACACTGATTTGAATAAAATGTGCAGATTAGAATTATGCTATCAGGGTCTGAGTTACCTGCAAGCTAGAAGAAATTTTGTAAAAAGGAAACAAAGTTATGAAGAAAAACCTTGAAATAATGTTAGTTTTGACAGTTTTTCTGTCCCATTTCTACCATAGGACTTCAAAAAATCGGCTATGGGCCGATTTTCACTTACTTACTATGTTTTTAACTATACTTAGAATTTAGTGTTTAAAAATATGAATCCCAAATCCAAAATCTTTTCTGAAAATTATACTTTATTCCTTTTCATACTACGAGTATAACCCAACTTCGATATTAGATATTAAAATTGATTTAATAATTCCTTTTTCTTCCTTCGTTTTTCTTCTTTGATTTCAATAAAAATATATTTTCCTAATAGGCCTATAAGAACTTAATACTATAAAAATATCTAATCCTTGGGTGGAAAAAAAAAGTCTAACATGAAGGTAAAATATCTTAACGGATGTTAAAATTCCTTACAATCTAAACAACAACAACAAAAACTGTAGGGAAAAACACAATCTTAAAAAGCATTTTCTTTATAAACAAAAAAAAAATGCCTGCTTCTTATGGTTTTAACTTTCTTGATTTTTCTGAATTAGTCTACTGTAAAAAGTTTCGTATACATTTTCATCAAGGTCGTTTTATTACATTTTCGTTGGATGAAATTTTTACAACCGCCAAACTCATAACTTTTTACGTCATTATCACCCCGAAGGGGTAAAAACATACAGCTTTTTTTCTTCTGTCTTTTTTTTGCGGTACAAAATAAAGTCATAACCACATTTTTCGATATGGTTCAACGCAAATGATATTAAAGTTGAGAGTAAGTTCAGTGTGTTGTAATCTAAGTAGAAAATATTACAAGAATGAATCCCCAGTAAATGTTTTATGAATAGCGTTTTTGGTTTTCCTCGGTTTGGTGTTGTAAAAGTTTCGGATGTTCATTGAACAATGTCTGTAAAAATAAAGTTTATTTATATATATATGCAAAAAAGAAAAAAAAATGTATTGAATATCGATTAGGACATAATTTCGTATCATAAAGGTATGTGAACTGGAAATAAGCCTATTCAATATGCGAATATGATCATAAAAAAATTTTTTTTCAAAATTAAATTCAGGTACATTAGGTGTCAAATCAATTAAAAAAAATTATATTTTTCATATTTTTTTTTGTATCAAATAAAATCTTTTAAAATTTATTATTGCTAAAAATTTGTTTAGTAACATGCATGTTTATTTACATGACTTGAGGTGTAGGCTGGTATAATTTCGTCCATTCAAGCTAAACTGAGCGTATATTGAAGGGGAATTCCTAGACGTAAAGATTACATATATATATATATATATATATCGAAAATACGCAGAACATTTTCACCCCATTAGTACTGGTTTTTGCTTTCAATAGGTCCATAAATGACCTAAATTAGTCGTTGACCGAACAATAACGTTTTGTTTATTTACGTATTGTTGAACCAGAAGCCATCTGCTTAAATCCTATCATTGGGAGTTAACTCATGCGAAGTTATGTTTGTTAGTTTAATACTAAAGTGTGATCTAAACTTTTAAACATTTTATTTGGTGGACTCTTAGCTGGTTTTCTTTAATAGTAATTATACTAGCGTAACGTTATTATAATTTTGAATATAATTATAAAAAAAAGTAATCCTAAATCTGGCTAATATATCTTCCATGACAATTTTATTCAATTAACATGCCTTAGAAAAGTATATCCCGAACTTTATGTTCTTATTCGAAAATGATAATGAAATACAAAAGTTTTGCTATAATTGAAAAATAATGTAAATAAAAAGACTGTATTTTTTGTGTTCCTAAAGTTTTCATTGTCCAATTGAAAATCTAATGTTCTAAAAATCTTTAGTTTTAAATTTCGGCTCTATTCAGAAATTATGAAACTTTTGGAAAGACAGAAAAGCTTTTTAAACTAAATTCTGTCAAAATATGTACGACGGGAATAGAATTAAACAAAAAAAAAAAAAAAAAAATAATGAAATATTCAAGACCGCCTTTTCATAAAGGCAGTTACAATATTCATTTTTTTAATTTCCCCAATCTAATTATTGAAATTTCAACAAATTATGCCCATTCGAAAGGAATACAATTTGTTGATTTTTCATTGTTATGAAAGAATATTTGTTTTCTTTTCCAGAAAAAGGAAAGCAAAAGAAACATATTAAAAAAAAAGTATAACAATTTTCCTTTCGACGAGAAAAATTAAATGGAAAATGAGAGATTTTCATCTGCAAAATCGCTCTTCGTTTTGTTTGGGAAATGATTATGGGATATGTTTTAATGTCGTTAATAGGATTTGTGGAAGTTTAAAGACTTTAAGAAAGTAACTAAATCAAGTAAGAGGGTTCCTAACAAAAACAGAGGATAAAAAACGAAACAAAACAATATAAGAAGAGAAAAATATAAATATCTAAATGATATTATGGTACATAATCAGGTTCAGATTTTATACTTTTTAAGTGGTAAGTTCTGTTTGAGGATACTTTATTTATCTGTTATGGATGGTGAATTTTATAATAGATTAAGTTAGACAATAAAAAAGGAAAGAAAATAATATTTTCATTAAAATTTTTGGTCAAAAGGATATCTTTACGTACATAAATAGAAAAGTTTTACATTTCCTTAATAAAAGGAGAGTTTAATAAATTCTATGAATTTTCTTTTTGATGGTAATAAAATTACTTAAAATGAAAATTTTTTATTTTACAAAAAAAAAAATTGTTGATTTCGGATCAAGAATTATGTGAATTAAAAATTTTGGAACTTTTGAAAAATAAAATTCATAATCTTCTTATATTGTGTTATAAAAACAGATTCCATTTCTATTTCATCGAAAAAATAAATCTTGAAATAACGATATGTCGCCTGAGACCATCATTGGCTTTTCCCCACGAAATACTGATATAATATTAAAAACCTAGACAGTGATTACTCTATAATACCAGGGCCGAATTTTCCATTAGGCAACTTAGGCTGCAGCCTAGGGGCCCGCATCACAGAAAGAAAACTATTTAATTTTAATTTTGAATAGACTAAAATAACATTCAACACAAAATGATCGCAAGCAACAAATTTCTAAATTGTCAATTAATTATAACCATTAGGATATCAATTTATAAAACAATATAACAAAAAAAAATGTTCATTTAATGATTGATGGAAAGGACATTTTCAAGTATTTATCGATATTTTACCACGTTTTTATTAACTCACTTTCTTGTTTGTTTGTTTGTTTGTTTGTTTATCCAGTACAAATCTTGCAATCAATTTTTAACTAACTTTCCGACTAGCTAGATATTTGAAACTTTTAGAATAGCTCAGAACACGATGACAATGCATTCTTTTAATACGTTTAGCCATCTTTAAGCCAAATTTCATTTTCAGTACATTTTGTTTTGTATGGAAAGTTAGTTCGGAAAAAAAAATTTAAAAAAGTATTTATTGATACATAGAATTGTCAAGTTTATATGATTCAACACAAAATTTAAAAACGTGGTATATAAAAAGTTCTTTTTATTTTGTAATTATTTCATGTAAAACATATTCTATTAGAATTTTGGCAAATTAGCATTAACATTACCAGAATATTCGCTAGATAGTAGACAGTGCAAGATTCGTTTCCTTGCGGTAGGGCCCGCACCACAAGTTCAACCTAGGGGGCTACAGATCCTAAATACGGCCCTGTATAGCACTAATCGCAAATAACCGGCTCGTGTGGCAAGTTTGTTTAAATTACTTATGAATTATTATTACCAAAAATTTCGAATTGAATGAAAACACTAAACACATATATTTTTAGAACTTTAATAAAAATCTACTTGCGACTACTGAGTCTATAGTTACAAACGAATTCAATGTACAATATTGACTATTGTACGCTTTGCAAACACAAAGCATGGGAACTAATAGTCGGTAACGAAAAATTTTTGTCAATATGCCATTTGTTACAATTTAATATTATTTTTTCTAGAATTTGCATATACTAATGAAGAAAGCGATGAATACAACAGGCGCAATCCTGTACGCCGGCCAAAGAAATCTATTATTCTTTTTACTATAATTAAATTATTTTTGAATACCTTATTTACGTAACAATATTCTCCATAAATTTAAAAAAGGTAGTTTGTATATTACCTTTAAAATAATTCAGCGTTTAACTGATTTTCTGGAGGTTTTCTACAATACTTAAGATGTGAATAGTAATTTTTTAGGAAATAATTTTCATTTAAATTTATAGTATTGCTTTTGGAATTCTCATATTTTTTTAATGCCAAAGCTATTAACTATTTATTATTTCATAAGATTCATTTATACTCAATTAGTATGAGTATCAATAGTGTTTGTTCAGACAGTACTGAATTCTTATTTACTAAAGTTTTTAACTTTCTTTTTATTAAATTGCCTTTTACTTTAATTTATTAAACAAAATAATTTAATTAAAATATATTTACAATTTTCATTTTAATACAATAAAAACATGAATAATTCGAAATAAATTCTCTTCGTCGTTTTTTTTTTCTTCTTCATCATTTTATATAAGTAAAAACATAAAATTTTCAATATCGGCTTTCTATACTATATAAAATTAATTGTTTGCTCAATCGATTTTCTGTCTTGAATGCTATTACGAAAATTGGTCAATATTTGGGCATCAATTTCTAAAATTAGTCAGTCTTGATCCCAAATGTCCTACGCTAAAGTAAATATTTATAATGGCCATCCATCCTTTTGTTTTTGTTATTCATAGTTTATATATGTATGTTATTATATGTTTCTACCTCTAAGAAACCTTTGGTTTTGGACAAATTGTACAAATTGTACAATATGTATGTTTGTAAATAACATTAATGGAAATTTATACATTGGGAAAGGAAAACCTGTTAACAATGTTGCAGACAACATTTACCTTGAAAATTTGATCAATAAATGATGATTATATATATTAAATTGAGACAATTTAACTAAATTCAATTCAACATGAATTAAATAATACAACATATTAGACAAAAAATATATATTTTTAGATTTTTATTTAACTATTAAGGTTACTTAGTTTTTTTTTTTACGTATTTCTTTGTTTTTAGTTTTAGATTCGATTTTCGATTGCATGTGATCTTTCTTTTAATCTGATTAATTTCTATTAAAAAAAAGAAAAAATAAAGAAACTTTTGAATAGAGTTTTCCCATTAAAAATACAATCAATTTATATTGACCCTAATTAGGAATAAATGAAAAACTTTTTCATTTTCATTCATACAAACTATATATTATATAGAACTTTTCAATTTTGCCTATAAATACTTTCAGTTATATATATTTATGTTATATATGCAAAGGTATACTTTATGGACATAGATATATATCCTATCATATATAAATGGAGTAAAAGTATCAGAAATATATTGAGAGAAACTTCTAAAAAGCATATAATCGCTTCTGCTATAAATATGCCAAAACTATATGGTTAGTCTGGTATACTCATCGATAAGAAATTTTCCAGTGGAACGGATTCAATTAATAAAGTTTTTTCTCCCCATTTTATACCATCACCAAATAATTATACACATATTATATTTTCGGTTCATATATTCATAGAACAAAACCATCAACCATTCAGAATTCTATACAATTTTTTTAGCCCATTCTTAATCATCTTATGTTTCATGTTTTTTGATTATATTTTCTCATCTTATATATTATAATATCATATATACAAACCAAAAATGGGAATCAATTTCTGTGTTTAGTCCTCAATTAATTACATTATTATCTCGCGAATGATTGATAGTGGAACCTCCTGAATTTTATGTCCATAGGAAAACTTGATTAATCACTTTTGTCATTTAATCTAAGGATTTCCGGTTTTATATTCTATACAAAACTAAATATATAAAAGTATATTTGAGCCCATAATGAAATGTTATTCGGATTGAAGAAAAATAAACTTTGGTTTTTTTGATTTTCTTTGGTATTTGAAGAAGATTTGTGCAGAAGGAACATTTTTTAGTCTTAAATAAAATGAATTGCACTAACAATTAGATTTCGTTTTTGTGTTTTTTTTTTATATTGGTAATAAAAATTATTTACTTTTAGAACTGAAAATCTAATTGATATAATTAACTGATGGAAGTGAATCATTACAATTCACTCAATACTTGCAAAATAAAAATAAAAAATTTAACATAGAATCTCCCTAACATGATATCCACAGGAACATAAAATGGTCATTAGTTAATTGAATATTGAAATAAGAAAATATTTTATGAATATTTATAGGCGTGCTTCTGTAAAGTTATACACATACATGTTAATGCGCATATCATTCTTATATGATATCCAATCGCTTTACGAAATTCTTCTGAACATACTTTTCCCATAATGAAAAGTCACAAACTTGGTTTCTCTTCCTAGAATATCACAAATATATATTTATAAGTATATATATATATATATATATATATATATATATATTTCCTATTCCAAATCCAAGGGATTTCCACGAAGGACTAAAAGAAGCTTTAAGATAAATCTGCATTTCGCGACGATGAATATTCATGGAATGAAATTCAATGCTTCGTGAATATTCAAGTTATCGACCAGCTGTCGTCAGGATGAAAATTTTCTTCTACACAGGTTATCAAGCTAAATATGGTCACATCATATATATAATGAAAATTGTGAGCGACTGATTCACTTAGCACAGTTACAGTTAAGTGGCTCGATCCCTAAAAATAACAACTGTTGTCATGAATATTCAAAAACTAAACTAACTATCAACTATGCAACTTTATTGTGGTCAAATATTTTCAGTACAAAATTTTCATTTGATATTTATTATCGTATAGAAAAGAGCTAATTATAAAATTTGTTAAGATAATTAAAATTACGAAAACTAATTTGTATATTTCATGAAATTATTAGTACTTGTTTGATTTAAGCTGAAAATTCATATAGAGTGTTTTATTTAGTACTATAGCTGAAATTCCCAGCGTTGCGTTACTCCATCATTGATTCCTTAGATAATTTCATTAAAGAAGACTTTATTTGGTAAGGATTAGAGAAAGGATACAATAAGAAAGGATCAAAAAGCACAAAATCCCGATTAAAAAATGCCCAATTTAGTTGAAATTAATTCTCTAGATTTATCAAAGTTGTATATTACTAGATAATTGTATTAAAGAAAAATTCTTTGATCCTTTTTTCTAATTTGATCTACTCTAACAGTTCTAAAGATAAATTTAGAAGAAATAAGATGTATAAGATTCAGACAAACGGTTATCATGTTGTAAGTAAATATTAAAATTTTTTTAAAGTAAATATAACAAGAGTCCTGTCAACATTTCATTCAAGGACATTAGAATGTTGTATTTCTAATTTCTTATGCTTTAAGTATACGAAGATGTCGAGTATTTTACCATACCAGATATTTTCAGTAAAATAAATATTTTTTTTTTTTAAAGCAGCAAATGTAACAATAGAAATCAATATTTTAAAGAATTATAGGAAATTTCTTCTAAAAATTGTCACGAAAAATAAAACAGACAAACGTACAATAAAATGAAAACATTGATTACATTTTTATAACATTTTGAAAATTTATTGAAAAAATTAACTGATAGCAGGAAGAAATCATAAATTTTCCCTTTTTCTAAGAACTGTTTAACATTTAAAGTACCTAAACAAACCATTTTTTTTTTTCTTTTACAATCCGTGTCCTTATTTAAATTCGGTTCATTTATTTCAAGAAGTATAGAAGAGTCATCATCATCATATCCGAAAACCTGTAACGACAATTTTGTTATCCTATTTACAACGCTTCATTAACCTTGTGGACATTTTTGGCATAGATATTTTCATTTTTGTTATTGGATTGGAAATTTTCATTTCATGTATAATGTGGAAAAATTTTCTTATGATAATATATTTAAAGTCTGTAAATAGTTTTGTAAATTGAGTTCTAATTTTATAGAATTCTAACCTAAATAAATTTCTAGAATAAAACTGACTTCAATTTTCGAAATATAATATTATCAACGAGTTATATGGCATCGGTTTACAATTGAACACACTAAGTCAAAATTTGAATATTTTGATTTTTCAGGCATTCTGTTTAAGCTGGTGTAGTCAACTAATGCTATATTTTGATAATAAAAGAGTTTTGAATTTATTTATTCGCAACATTAAGTGAGTTTATATCACTTGACATCCACTAACAGAGTTAGGCAGTCTATCAAGTCCCTTGTTGCATTTTTATATCTGATTTAGTGGTTTTATATTATTCATTTAAGAATAACACAGGAACAAGCTAAGACGAATCGGAGAATATAAAAATAACCGGGGTATATATAAGAATCGAAAATATATTGTATTATAGAATGAAAATAGCAGTTTTGAATTCATCTAACTCCTAATAAGTCATGTATTTTGTTATCTTGTTGCATTAATAAGTTCGCATAGTAATTCAGAAACATAATGAAATTTCTCTTCTCTCGAATGATGGATAAATACGAAACAGGAAGAAAATTTAAATTATTAAACTGCAATTATTACATGATTTGAAAATTACAGTATTATTCTGTTCGTTTCCTAAATGGTATGTTATTTGACTTAGTGTGTTTCTATTGACAGCCGACGATGCATAAGTATGTAAAATAGTTTTACTTTATATAAATATGATGAATACGATTATTTCCGTTGAAAGAAAGCCTATAATATACAAATCTTACTTCTGGAAGACTTATTTTTAAGTTCTGTTGACTTTTGTTTAATTGATAGACACTCATATATATAGTATGTGCACAGAAAAATTTCTAAAGAGTTAAATACTGGAAGAATTTATTTAAACATCGTATATTATTGAATGAAAACATACATAAGTATACACGTACATTACATATATTTAGTTTAGTTATTTACTGCTTATTTTCTTTTTTTGTTTTTGGTTTACCTTAAAAAGCTAAAAAAAAGCGGCAGGTTTTTCGTATTCATACAAAATTAGTACTTCAATTAAAAAGCCATTCACCATATCTGAATGATGATGGTTTTCCGTGAGCTTAATGTCGGTCGGTTAATTTTCCAGCTTGTTTTTTTTTTTTTTTTTTTTTGTACAAATGGTTTTACTTATAGCCCAATGTTATTTACCAGATAACGTATTTGTAAATGTTATTATATTGCTATACAAAAAGAAAAAAAAAAATAATCACGGGTCCCTTAAGGGGTTTGTTTGTTCAATACAAATACAATTTTGATTGCAATCTAAATTAAAACCTCTTTTCTGATAACAATTCTGTTATAAAAGCCTGTGATTAAAGTCATCGTATGGAAGGAGCTGTATGGTATTGTATATACCTACTTGATTTTTTAACATATCAATTGTGGAATTGTTTTAGAAATAGATTTTTCTTTTTTCATTTTGTGATTGTATCAGTGAAGGAATTCCTCTTAACGTATTTAGTGCTGTTTCTATTATTTATTTCGATTTTTAAGATAAATTATATTATATATGTTATAATGGATTTATATATATTTCAAATTATATTTCAGTTTAAAGAAAAGAGTTACTCGAATTTGAAGGGAATATTAACGAAATGAACATATTTGTCTTAAGATCATTTTGGATATTTCTTTTTAAATATAATTTTTTAAATTTTAATGAAAACATTTGTTATTTGTTGTTTTAAATTTTCTTATATACATAATAAGGTTAATAATTTCCCCTCTAAAAATAACTACATCATTGTTTCATTATAACATATCGATTTTCAAGTTCTTTAGTTACGATGCCTACAAGAAACTGACTCCAGTCAAAAAGGAATCATTACAAAAATGGTTGATTCGAATTCGTTGAACCAAACAAAAAATGTATTTTTGTTGAAAATCAACTAAATAAGAAAACTCTAATATTAGATTTTGCCTTTAGGAAGGTCTTTACATCGTTATTAAAACCTTCGCCAAGTAACAATATAATATTATAATGCTAAAGCATTAACAAAACTTTGGATTTAAATAAAATCGATTATTTTCCTTTCACGATCTCTAAAAATTAAATCAATTATTTCGGATGAAAAATCATCTTGCGGGCAAACACAATTCATATTTGTATTTACAATAGTTTTATCCTTTTTAAATTAAATTGTGAATTTCCTTTAAAAAAAAAAAAAAAAACAATTATGAGCTTATGAAAAATATAAAAGTTGCTTTTTTTCGCGGAAGAAAAAAAATCCTAAACTAAATAAAAAGAAATAAAGAAAAAGCACAATAAAATCTTTATTCAAATAAAATAAATTTATTATTAATGTTCTATCAAAGTAAAATAACAACATTTGATTTACTGACAAAATTTCACTTTTACGTGACTTTTGCTTTTAACCGCAGATTTACGAATCGAATCGATGTAAAACTTCTTTGAAATGTGCACACGACAATAATATACTTTCAAAATGAAAAAAAAAAAATCCAAGAAAATATTTTGAACCCTTAAGATAATTCCCTTAGCTTTCTTTCGAAACAAAAAAAAAAAAAGAAAGTGCTTTCATGATAACAAAAAGAACTCGCATGTAAAAATTCGAATAAAAATACGACTGTATACAATTACGGGTGGTGTTCCTTTCCATATTTTCTTATATACAACTGAAGAAGGACGAGTATGAATGGATTAATAAAATATTTCTTTTTAAAAATTGAAAAAAAAAACAGTAAAAGTACGTAGCAGAAGAAAAGATTCTTGAATTTTCCTAAAAATGAGGTAATTAAATATTGAAGCTATTCAGTTGGTATATCTTACGGCGTTAAAACAGATCCTTAAGAAAATGCTATTCGTACCAAAGAAAAAAAAGACAAAGGAAAGAGAGAAATTATACGGATCTGTAACGAAACAAAAAGAGAAAATAAAATAATTTAAAGTCGAGCATTACATAAAATTGAATTATTCACTTGAAGTAAGTGACTTCCTTTTGACTCGACTCAATCTGGTTCGTATTCATTCGTTCAACCATCAGAAAATCCATTTATCGCCCATATTTAACCCAATCCATTCTATGCCCGAAAAAATGAAAAAAGATTCCAGAAAAAAAAAATCTTAACCATTCACACCCATCCACCACCACACCACCCATCACCATTCATAAAACATATCCGCTATATTCAATTTGTTAAGGAATTCTTTTTCTGAACCTTTCAAGTATTCAAGGACACAGAAAAGTACTTTGAATTACTTCATTCTTGAACTACCTACATTCTTACAGCGAGTTCTGGTTTGATGAAGGAATGAAACGAATTTTTCGCGTTGCATATATAAAATTTCAAAGATACGAAAAAAAAAAAAATACATAAAAATACATAAAAACATAAAAACATAAAAAAATCCTTGAGTTTGAATTTTGAGTGCGTGAGTGCTTTTTTTTCGGCTCGTTATTTTACATTTTCTATACAGGAAAGGAGAGAACCATGATGAGAAGTGGATAATTATGCCGCAAGCAAATTGTTTGCCATTTTAAGCATGTGTGTAGACATTTTTCCTTAAAAAATATTAAGGTATTCTTCTATTCTTTTTCGGAAATTAAAAAAAACGGAAAAAAAATGTAGGTTGATATAAGGAAAGAAAATTCTTCCTCAAAAATAAAAGGAAATCAGTTTCAATCTTGTAATGGTGAGATGTTTCTTTTTGCATTTCCAAAATGAAGAAGAATGTAACATTGGTAAAAAAAAAAGAAAAAAAAAACAACAAAAATATATAATTAAAGGATATACGCGTGTGTGTACTTTTATAAAACAATTTACTTTATATACGTTCATGATTATTTAATTTTTTTTTTTTTTTTACCATAATATGTTCCATTAAACACTTCATGTGTGTTTTTGGTAAGAAAATCGAAACAAAAAAAAAAAAAAATGGAATAAAAATAAAATAAAATAAAATTATTACAAGAGTAACGAGTAATTACATAGTCGTCCTTACAGGCTAATAATAACTAAGCACTTAGAAATCTCCACTTATGTACAATATTTAGCATGACTTCTTAGACATTATAATTTATGTATGGTGGTTAAAATATGTATATAGTTCAGACGATGTTTGAAGTTGTCTGATGTATATATAGGAATGCTTAATTAGTAACATAATGGTAGAGAAAGTGTATTTTATACATATGTGATTATGGAAAATCATATAAGAATGAAAATGATATATATATATATATATATATATAGTTTCTTTTTTACTTTTTTTATGCAAATTTTTCAACCATGTAATATAATAATTGAGTTGAAAATGGGCATGTTCTTTCTAATAGGTGCTTTCAATACAACAAGGCTATAATTCAAGGATGTTATCCTTTTCCCAGGTAACGGATTTTTGTTGATAATAGCCATAGAATCGGATTTAACAAACTATTATATATTGTTGGAAATGTATCTATACTAAATTCTGTAATCCATATTTGATATATATATATATTTTAAAAGTATAGCATATTTTTCATTTTCATATATAAAATTATTTGCTTCAACGAAAATTTTATTTTTGAATTTTCTACAAAAAAAAAACGAGGAAATGAAAATGATTTTTTTTTTTGGAGAATGAAAGTTGAACTGAAGATAAAGAAAAAAAACGAGGAAAAATATATCTAATTTCTAGAAAATGTGTTTTAACTTTTCCTCTTTATTTTTGGTTATAGTATAGATCCAGTTTCATAAGGAAAATGCGTAAAAAAATGTGTCTTTCACGTGCCCGAAATAAGTGATCCTACTTAAATATGATAAAGAGTATGGTAAACTTCTGACAGGTCAATTTTATGGTCGGTAAAAATGATAGTCGTGTGTATGTAAGAAAGTTCTGGATTTCTATTATTTTTTTTTCTCCATTCATGTTAGATCAATTTTGTGGAGATTAAAAAACAAAAGGAAACTTTTACTCGGCATTTTGTAAAAGTACAGGATGACTTTAAATGGAAATAATCAATTTTGACGATGAGAAAACAGTTATTGAAGAAAACAGAAGTAGTCGAACGATGGAGCTTGGAAATTAAATGTTAAATATATTTTAAGAATATTTACATAATCATACATAATTATAATAAATATTAAAATAAGAATTTGAATTTTCTTTTGGAATGCAGTGAAAATTGTTAAATTGAATTTTATTACCGAAATGTATGTGCCACAAACGAAGTGAAATAATATTAGTATGTGTATTGGGAAACGCAAGCATGGTTACCATATATTTTATACGGGCTTATTTAAGGAATGTATTTTATAATATCGCTGTCTAATTCAGTGACAGTTATTTAGTACATTCTATTGAAATATAGATGGCACAAATTGAAACTTTTATTTTTTACTGCAAAATTTGAAATTAACAGAAAATTGGTTTCAATTTTGAATTGTACCTGATTTTGGTTGTGTTGTTTTGCTTTTTATTTTATTTAGTTAAAACAATACTTCAAATAGCCGTCTCGCAAAATAGTGTTTCGTTCACTATTTGTCTAAAAACAGAATTTTTAATTTTTTTAACCTTAAAAAGGATGACTGAAGTTGGTTGAGTGTTGTATCAAATAATTTCAGTCGTACCAAAATTCGAAATTAAAAGTTATTAGAACATCGATTTAAAAAATCGTTTTTTTTAAGAAAGTGAAATAGTGGCTGATAGAATTCCCAAAAATAGAACACAGCTATAGAAGAGATTACAAGTAACTGTTACCAAATGTATCAGAATTTTCCGACATAACTAGCAGGTGTACAAGTAGGTGTATTATCACGCAGTATGATAAAAAATCAATATAAAGCTTTAGTTTTTCATTTTTCTTCTTTTTTTTTTAAGTAAGAATGTATAATGTAAACATAATTTAGGATTTGTACAATTTTAAAGTTTGCAGATTAATAAATCGTTTATTGACTAACATGAATTAGAATTTTAAAAATAAAAAAAAATTCCTTGTTAAACACCCTGTGTATATATATACATAAACAAAGAAATCCATCACATGTATTTATATATTACACCGTATTTGTAGATTGTGTTATGATTATTGTTAAGATAAATTGTATCGAAAAATATAAGGAAGCAAAAATATAAAATACTAGAACGCATAGATTGTAATAAGATAAATAACTAAACATACTAAGAAGATAAATTAAAGTTTATGTTCGTGTCTTGTTGTTTTTCTATAGATAAGAAGACTATATATAATATGTAACGATTTTCGTATACACTCTTCTCCTATAGAAATATCAGGACATACACTCAGTACATTATATATAGAAACCGGATGATTGTATCAGTATGTTGCGTGTTTTAACCATGTCATGTCACCTATAATTTTTATTATGTTTACTTTAAGTATCTATTCATATATACTATAAATATAATTCATTCTTTCGCTATATCCTCTTCAATTTGTATTACATTGTAGAAAACCATCCCACCCTGATATAATATAGTCGGTTCATTTAACACTTATGTTTTTCTTCCGGTCTAATTGTAGATATCCTATCATATGTTAGAAAATAGCTGGTAATATATGATTTCACTCTACAGGAAGGAATATCAATAGGACTCCCTGTTATTGTTTAAGAAAGAAAGTTATGTTAGCATGAATATTGATAATAATGTAAATAGAGGTGCAATATATACAGTTTTTCTTTTATCTGTCATTTATCGAAATATATTGAATAGTGTTTCTGTTAATTGTCGACAATATTTTATGAATTCGATACTCTTTTCTAAAGAATATTATCGTAGATATAATAATTAGAATCTAAAAAAAAAAAAGAAAAAAGTGTTTTGTGGACGATAAATTTCAATATTTATTATTTTTATATCCCATAATACATATATTACATAAAAATATCAAGGTTATATTGTTAGTTACGATCATCTTAAATCGATGCCTAAGTTTACCTCTTTCTTTTATGCCATTCATTATACCAATAAACTAATTTCTACCAAGCTTTTATAGCATTGGAAGAGAAGTGTGGAATATTCACAACGAAAGGATATTTATGTATTCAAAATCAATGTCGTTTGAATATTTGTTTCAGTAAGGAACAAATTCAATTCAAATGCTGACAAAATCTGTGACTTTTTAAGGACGACTCTATTAAAAATATCGCCGTTCTTATCGTTTTATTCGGATATGTTTTATAGAGTTATATTAACTAGAGATATTAATTTTTTGTCTCACGTGGGCCGACAGAGGGAAATATGAAACTTGGGTTTATTTGTATGTAAAATAAAAACAACGTAAATTTTAAATGCTAAATGAGGGGAAACCAAGTTAAATTTTTATATCGCATTGGTTGAGCGGCGAGTCGTTATCTCCGAAACTTGGAAAACTTGGGCTTCTATCGTTTGGAGTAAGCGAGCGAGAAGATAAAATGGTGACCATTTCTCCTGCATAATTTTGTATGAAAACGAAAGAAATGAAATCTCCAGTATGTATGTATCTCTATGGATATGTTAAAAGTAATAATAGCTGTGTTTTTTTCATCGGGGTCAGGGTCTATTTTGAAAAAAACGATGTAGGTCTCGAGAAGAAAAAAAAAATTTTCTTTCAAAAAAATTCAACTTTTTCGATCATTTTTTAAATAAATTATGCGTAAATCAAATAAATACTAGCAAATTCTCAAAAATATTTATTGAATTATATTAAAAAATAATTTTTTTCACGAATTTATGAAATTGATTATTTTACAACATCCACATTATATGGAAAACATCTCTTGCAATTTTAGGTTATTAAATCTATCGGAGTCTCAGGCCCCGAACCCGATAAATATTTGGATTATGTTGTTGTTGCTTTTACATGTTATGAAGCAGACCCTGACGCTAACCCCGATGAAAAAAACACAGCTAATGCTTAACAGAAGGCACTTGACAATATGCAAACCATATAATTTGTACACTTATCATGGATCTACCGAATATTATATTCGGTATATTGCCGTGTTAGTTTTAAAACCAGTACAATTGTTAGTTTTCAGAAAATCAACAGCAGTTATGTCATTTGAATAAAAATATTGAATTTATAGAAATGCAAACGAAGATCTTAAAAACTGTGCTTGACCGAGTGGGTAAGATTAGGTTCGTAGTAGCTGATGGGTTTCATGTTTAATCCCTGTTCTCAGCCCTTCCTAATTTTGTATTAACTAATATGAACTTAAGAAAATATTTATCTTATCTCGGTAGTTTTCTAAAAATATTAACATTGATATTGTATATTTTAATAAGGATAGGTAAATGATTAAAAAATTCGAACATCTGAATTTTTACCCGAAAATTCAAATTCAACTAGAGCCGTTGATCAGATAATACATATGAAAACTAAAATATTTTCTCTCCAAAATATAATTTATAATTTTAGTATTTCGTCGATAGATGGGCATCATTTCGTCGTTTTAATGGAGCAAGTTTATACAATAGAAACACATTTATTGTGAATAGAAAATTTTGATTTATTGTTTAAATTTGATAAAAATATAAATCTTTGAAAAGGCTTGATTTTCCTTTAATATAATTTCCGCCATTTAGCATTAATTTTGATTCACAATATTATAAAATCTACTTTATTATTATTATTATTTTTATTTTTTATTTTTTTCAAATTACAGTAAAATATCATAAATTTAACTGAAATATGAAAATTCATAAAAGTGTCATGAACAAAAGACATGTTTTCATACACCTTCATTTGTTTATAGTGCTCGCATCTAATCCATTAAAATCCAGAATGAATGTCAGATCATTACATTCATAATCCTTGATAAAATCCTTCGACTTATCCATTTTGTATTTATTATGTATATTTGTTCAATATTATACAATAATATTTAATGAATGGTGTTATTATGTAGGAAGCCTTGATGGACATATCGAATGATGAGCAAATATTTACTCATAATATTAAAATAGAATATTTCGCGATTTATGAAGATTAGTTTTGTTAATCGATATTTGTTATTATTTTTCAACAAAGAAAATGTCTTATTTGTTAATAATTATTTTATTTATTTTTGGGTTAAAAGAAAATCCTTTTTCAAATTTTTTTTAATTACAGAAAATACTATTTAGTTACTAAATATAAATTGCATAAATGTAGGATGGCCAAGTTAAGATGGATAAGATGTAATATGTAGACTCAGTTGGATGATAAAATAAGGTCTATATAAAGATAAGCCATGTAAACAAGAAGTCTACATGATAGTCTTAGGTTAAGCGGATGTTGACTTAAAACTAAGAAAAGGTCTAAGTAAAATATGAATCATGCAGATAAGAGGTTTGCATGATAAATGTAAGAAGGAAGATGATGCGTTACGAGTCAGTCGAGAAACAACCGCGATGAAAAGTAGAGAAATAAAAAGAACTAAAAAATATAAAATGAACAAAAGTGTCTTTTATTTAATAGATTAATTATTGTTTTTCCTACATAAATATTTTCGGCTAAATAGTATATAAAAAACTTTCTTAATTAGATTAAATTAAAAAATTTGTTTTTGGCTTTCGGAAAAAGTGTAAGTCGTCCAAGTAAATTAACAACAAAAAATCTTCCAATTTTAATTTAATATATCAAACAAGGAAATGTAAATGTTGAAATTTAAATTGAAATCGATTTCTTTCGAAGCTTGAATTTTAATAATCTCTTGATCGGTTAGTTTTTGATTTAAAAAAAAAAATTAAAATCAAGATTTTCTTTATATCGAAAAAGTTATGGAAGCCGTGTCTTTAATTTTAAGAAAATTTTTGGATATAAAATTTAAAAATAGAATTTCTTGAAAATAAAAGTCGTACTGAAACATATTTAAGTTTTATCTGACATTAACTGAATTGAATAACAAATCAATTTTGAATTTAAATGAAATAAATCACAATATTCTTAAATATGTGGTCGGACGAACTAATCAGTTGAAATCGGATAAAAATTTTAATTTTCACATCTAAATATTAAAATGAATAAGTTTTTTAATATTACGAACATTGCATCTTCTTATTAGAAAAAAAGATTTATATTGCTTAAAAATTATGTTAGATCTCTTGAGGTTGCAACATAATTACAGAAAACTGACATACTTCAATAAAAGCACGGAACAATAGAAACCATTTTACCCGTACGAGTACGATATACTTGTACTATTATGACTATATTAGAAACCTTATCGTTCTTTTGCGATAATATGGTAAATACGTATAAAATGAAATGAAATTGAAAACAATTGCATTGTATCTTTCGATGGAACTTGAAAGTGAAACATTATTTCAATTTTTCTAAACCCTAATTAGCGTATTAACTTACATACGGCTCGATTTAGATTACAGATTTCAATTCATAAGTAAAAGTGTACTTAGTAAATTAATTCTTTGGGTTTCAGATTAAAAGTATTCTATTTACTTTTCATAGTATTTCAATATGGGGAGAAAGTACTATAGATGAGATTTAAAAACATATTTTTGGAAAATTTTATTTAATGCCAATGTTCAAATCTGATTAATAGTAGAGAACTCGTGCTAATTACTGCCAAATTTCATGAACATATCGATTGTAAGAAGAGACATTATCCCTATTGTATGTTTGTATTTTGTATTGTTTATTTGTAGATTTATTCGTTAACAAATTTTGGGGAAAAAGATTTTAGGACGTTGAAAAAGGATAAAAAGTTACACGATTTAAACTAAATTAAATCCAATTTAAGTAACATTTAATTCCAATTTTAATAAATTCAAGTATTATATGTTATACATATAGGTATATATATTGTAGGCAACAGAAAAATAAATACATGAAGAACCGAGACCTGGATTTGAACCAGGGTCTGGTCAACTTCTAGAAACGAGGTCTTTATGACCATTCTTTAGGACCATTCGACAGTGTATTTATTAATCTGTTCGATTTGCCTTTTCTAAAAGTTATTCAAACACTGCAACTGTTATTCGAAATTACAACAATTATTCTATAACCTTTCAATTCTTTCTAACAAATATTTTTACTAATATTATTTATTCAAAACCTAAACTAAACCAAAACATCTAAACTACTATAATATTTTAATATTTCTATAAACTTGTATTAAGAAGGACAAAGTTGGAACTAGAATTATTCAAAATGTGTGTACGGGAAGGAAACTGACGTCTAGTTCATTTTCAGCATTTTCCTAAGATTGTTTTTTTTTCTTTTTAATAATCGACACTTTCAGTGCCGAATTAATATAATTAATTAAATAATTTGGCAATTTAAATGTGCATTTATAAACATGAAAATATGTTCAAAGTAGAAATTAGCGTATTTCGTAATTATTTTGATTAGATTTCGAAAATTTTCAAAAAAAAAAACTTAATTTCTTAGTTTCAGTTTACTCAAAAAACTTTTATCCAAAAATCTTAAATGTAGAATAACTTCAAAACTACCAATTACTAAATTTCATATTCTAAAGTGTCGTGTCAAACTGTTATCGTAACTTCGAAATTAGTGGAACTTAATTATTTATACCAATTTCAATAATTAATTTCGGAAAACTATGAAGTAAAATACACGATTTATTAAAACTGCATTTGATATGAATTTATTGAATAAGCAATTCAATATTATTGTTATTAAAGAAATATATAAAACAATAATTTTATATTCGACATCTAATTTGTTCATGATTAAATGCTTGTTTTCAATCATACATACTTCAGGCTTTTCCAATAGCATATTATTCATTTCATTTGGCATCAAAAAGTAATTTTCCTCGCCATTAAACTCCAAGAATGACAGACACAATCATAACTTTTTATCTGTTCAATAAACTTTGGAAAATGCGATCGCTTCGTCTGTTTTTATATATGTATAAAAGTGTGCTTTGTAAAGGAGATCTTATATATATATATATATTATAATATTCTAAGGCGTTTTTCTTTCATTGGCATCTATAAATTTTGTGAAAAAAAAGAAAATCTGCTTCTCAATGTCGCTATCAGATAATATTATTTTTTTTCTTCTCTCTTCGATGGTGGAATCAATTTATTTTGCAATAGCCTGAAATAATGTTTGCCCATTCTCGAATTTTGATGACGAAATTTTCATAATATTACTATATTTATTGGACTTTCATTATGTTTGTAAGACATTGCAATTTTTTTTTCTCCCTTTGGTTTTATTCGCAATCATATTAAAAGTCGATATTAATTATTTATGGGCTTCAATAAATTATTATAGCAATAATCGCAAACATAATTTTCTATTTTTACTATATTTTTATAGAATTGAAATTGATCTAATTAAAGATATAAGAATACTTCTTGATTTTCGATAAATAAATTACAGAGAAAATTCTGTTTCTTATTCTAATAATATTATTAAAGTCATATTTTCTTGAATGTAATGAAATTGTTATAAAATAAGGATTTTATTTATAACCAAAATCAAGATAACTGCTTTTATATACTTTTAGAAATCATTGGAAAAACAATGTCTCACAGGAGACATACGTCTTAAATTGGAAACTATATACCAGCGAAGAGGAGCTTATGAGAATAAAATATGACGTTGTTTTTATCAAAAAAAAAAAAAAATTAAAATTTTATGGACTTCTTCAAAAATCATACAATATTTATTGCAGTTCAAGTTTCCCATATTATATTTTAAACGTTTAGTTATAAAAATATTTTTCTAAATTTTGTATTCATTAATTTCAAATTGGGCATAAAACATAATTTTTCTTTCCTTCTGTAAATTTTCCATAGTTTTTTTTGTCTGCTTTTCAAAGAAAATAAAACAATTTAGAAAATAAAAATACATGAGAGTAAATTTATATTGCCTTATGGAGTGTAGTTAAGCATAATAAATTTTCATTTTTCATGAATGGGTGTAATGTATTTCAATTAAAGTTTCAACTTATTTTCAAAAGAAAAGAAAATATAATACGACTAGATAAAGTTAAATAGTAGCACTTAAATAAAAAAAATTAGAAATTTGTTATAAAATGTGGAAAAGAAATCATTTTTAATTAGTTGTGAACGTGACTGACTTAACTAATCTATTCTCTGAGTTGGAATTTTTCTATAAACTGTTGTCTACTCGACTGGCAAACGAAGACAGTACTAACTCCAGAACTTAAACAATGTGATATTCGAAACAAAGACACGGCCCATCTTGGTTCAGGATTTGTTAAATATGATTTATGCGCAACATTTTGCCTGTGAATGCAATGATCCGCAAAGCACGGAGTTTCTTTACCTAAGTCATAGAAAAAAAAAAATCTATAGAAACGTAAAAATTGTAATTCAATTTTTGTTTTCAATAAGCTTTTCGATATATTTTCCAGAAACTAATATGAAACAATAACTTGAATTTTAATTAGAATTAAAGAAATATGTATACTCGAAAATTAATTACGGAAGAAAGTTTGAGAAACTTTTAACGAAATTTCATGTATTTATAAATTACTATATTCTTATACATTTATTGTACATATATAAATATATACATTTTTTAAATTAACCACAAAGTGAATATAGAAATTTTGTTTTAAACAATTTTCCGAACTCGTCAATTCAAAGTTTAAATTGACGCTCACTACCCGCCTGCAAAGTAAGGATAAAACCAACGCATTGGAGTTCGGGCTGTGGAAGCTAGTTTGTGAAGAATGTTAGAGATTGATGTGTAGAGTAAGATGGTGTTAGATCGCAAAGGGTGTGACTCAAATGGAGTGCTTTCATCCAAATAAGCATTAAATCTCACAAACAAACTGCATGTAATTTTTTCCTTTTTACTAAAAAAACAATGTAATACTTGGTACAAATAAGGCGATAAAATCTAAAAAAAAACGGTATAAAGAAATTTTAAAAATAGTCTACAAAAAACTAAAGCTTTATAGATTTATGCGAATGAAAATTACAAAAAAAATTTAATATAATATTAAAATGCCAAGAAAATCAAACAAGTTCATTATGGACATGATTAGACTCCTTAATTTTCAGTCAAGGGTATTAAAACACTTCTGAATGCATATCGCGTTGTATGGTTATTAGATTGCTTTCAATATTTCATGAATCAAGATTATAATTTCCTTTTAATAAAGAAATTTAAATTTAATTAAGAAAAGAATAATGTTCAGAAACCATAGCAATATATACAAGTTTCGTCATTTAAATATCCTGAAAAAGTGTTATTCAAATTATAACCAACAAAACATTCTATTTTCATGTGTGATCTATTATAAAACAAAAACTACATGGTAATAAGGATTCGAGTGAAGCAAATATTTTTCCTTTCGTTTACCATACATGTATGATAAACATATGACATGATATACCATGTGTATAATAGGTCGTCACATCTGTTTGTGCCGCACATATGAACATAATTTTCCTCAGGTTTTCCTTGTTTTGTTTTCTTGATTTTATCATTGTTTTTCATCTTAAAAACTCATATTCCACAGGTTAAACAGGATATATTTGTAGAGACTTTCACCTTGTCTTATTCACTGACAATTTTCATATTCATATACGGAAGCCACAAATTTAGAATTTCTTAGAAATTTCTTTCAATTTTCCTACTTTTGTTTACGCAAATAGACAAAACTGATAATAAAAAGAAAAGAAAAAACAAAAAAACAAATATGGTTGCGATGGTAATTTTCATTGTTATTGAAAATATATCGTATCGAGAACAAAATTGAATATTTATGGTTTTCTTATTGAAAGTGGGAGAGGTGAGTTATATTTTTTTGTCGTTGACAAAAAGAAAAATCAATTTTCATTGCTCACTTCCGTTTTATTATGACATTTGTATATGATCTATGTTTTAATTTTGGTCATATTTCTATCCACAAAACGAAATTTCCATAAATATAAAGTTTGTTTCTTTTGCTTTGATGGGAAACTATTATATTTTATAAAGGGAAAATAAGAAAATTTCATTTATATAATGTTCATTTACCAGAAATATATATTATAATTTTTCATATACAAAACGTAGAAACTCTACTAGTTTCGAAGTTAGTAAAATTGTCTGAACTTGTCATCATTTTTAAAAGAAAACACCTAAAAATCCTTACTGTGATATATTTAGTAAAACGTTCTAGAATTAGAGCATATAAGGAATATATATTCATGACAAGGATATATCCGTTGCATAAATTGGTCTTCACAATTTAAAAAAAAAAAAAAAAAAATGTGAAATGAAATAACATTCACATATCATAATATAAACGATATTATGAGTATGGTGAGATCTGTCATCTTCAACGAACCGCGCAAAAGTCGAAATGACAGCAATAGGACAATTTCCGTTAAAGTATACGGATGCAATAAGCTCTATCAACAATATTTTTTACTATAAAGTTTTTCTTTTTATTTTGTTTTCATTTTTATATACCATAAGTATATCACATAGAAGCCCACAAGGTTTTCGATCAAGTTAAGTGCAAAGTACATGAAACAGGTTATATTTATATACATTGGTGTATATGAATAAATGAAAAGCATTTCAGTTCTGACAAAAAAAAAGAAAAAAAAAATTTGGAACTTTGCGATGGTAAAGTTTCTTTTATTATTCTTTTGTATCTTTATGACATTCGTTGATGAATTATGTACGAAGTTAGGACTTTCATATCATATTCCATATCAAAGGTGTCATGTAGATGTAACGACTATAATTTAAAGATGACAAAAAGAAAAAATGAAAAAAAAGCAGTTTGTGTTACTGATTATTCGGAGGCGTAATGAACCTACAAAACGAGCAAACTATATTCCCAAAAGTTTTAATAATTCATATACCTTCTATACAATGGGGAAAAAATTGAGTTGAATTAATTTATCCAGATTAATGCAGATTTCATAATTGATTTATTATGAAAAGTTTTAAGGAAAAAAAAAAACTTTTTTCTTGTTTTGAAAAGTTTCGAAATTCGATTAGGATATGTCTACCTGTTGCAATTTTGAAATTTCTAAAGTTTTGAAAATTTCTACAGGGAAATGAATTTGTTAATGTCGGATCGTTTCAATCCGCCATATGCTATATCACAATCGATACAATATAATTTTAATCAACTTAAAAACAAAAAAAAAAAAAAAAATTGAAAATTTTACTAAATTTAATGTTTGGATCTATTTCGCATGAATTTATTTCCTACAATTCGACAATTATAATTTGTATTAAAATTCAATAATATGATTCCAACAAAATTCCGATTAAATGAATATAAATCATTGGTAAGAAAAAGGAAAAATAAAATTTTGAATAGGTTTCTAGAAAATATTTTCCTCCAGTTCATAAAACTACGGAAAATTGCATTCTAATATTTATATATAGAATCTGAAACGGAACACTATTAAATGTGCACAACATAAAAGAGCAGGAAATTCAGAATATACCAGTGTGTGGTCATATAATAGAAAAGTACTACTATAAAATCGTTTTCCAAGTAGTGTACTAATAATATTTGCAATGCAAATTTTTCCACATTCTATACTATTTCATTCAATATACTTTCAACAATATCAACAATAAATAAACCAAACAATTTTCCTATCATTTCAAAATAGTCTGCAGTATATCGAAAAAGCAAAAGTATAACAATTTAAAAATTTGAAATCGGATTAAATAAAAGCATATGCATTTAAGTACATATCAGCAAATGTTTTTTTTTTCCATATAAATTCATTTTTCTGATCTTGCTTAAACATATAATGGGATTTTCTTTAAGTACATCAATATTTGAAATAGTTGTTAGTATTCATTTATTCCTTTTGAAATATTGAAAATACTTGTTAGTTTTGGGCTTTCTCTATTCATATATGTACATATAAGAAAATTTTCAAATAATCATTTATTTCGCTATCAATATGTTCTTTGGTAACGGATAATATCTTGGGAAAAGCAAAATTTATCACACGTATGATCATTTTATTCTAATTATTTTATTTTTTATGCATATTTTTTTATGTATATTAGTTTTCTTACTCCATTTGTAACACATCGAAATAATCGTCGCAGAAAGGCTACAAGGGTATGGTTGTGTCGGGAATTAAAAGTTATATCGATTTATGCATGTCCGTCCGTCCGTGTACAAGATAACTCAAAAACGCGATATCCAATTTTGATGAAATTTACAATGTGAGTTGCTTATTCCTTACCTTGGTTTGGTAGTACATTTTAGCAAAATCAATGAAGGGGAAGCAAATTTATAAAGGAAAAACCAGGTTGACCAGAAAGTTTTTTCGTTTTTTTTTTATGGTTTTTAGGATTTATTTGGAAAATTTGTGAACCAATTTCGTTTAAATTAATTATATACGTTAACTACACAAATAGACGATACCGTGCTAAATTTCAAGCAAATCGGTCCAAGGATAGTGGAGGAAGAAATAATCCTAGGAGAAAATAACCCTCTTCAGTTTCTTTGACGTACTTTAAAAACTAATACCCCGAGATGAATAAAATTCATATTAGACTTATGCTATCAGGGTTTGGGTTACCTGCAAATTGGAGCAAATTTTAAAAAGAGGAAACAAAGTTATGAAATAGAAGCCTAGAAATAATGTTAGTTTTGACAGTTTTTCTGTCCCATTTCTACCATAGGGCATCAAAAAATAGGCTATAGGCCAATTTTCAGTTATTATATGTTTTTAACTGAAATGATTCCATTAACCTCGAATTTAGGAGTTTTATCCAATCATAAATATTTGTACTATTATCTTTTGACTCTGAAATACATATAATACAATATATAAAAGTCACTATGTATTACAATATATAAAATAATAGTGAAAAATTTATGTTATGGAAATAAATTTCCATTTAAATATCGAGTATGGCTAACCAACTTGCTCATACATAATATTCAAGTTTAATTTTCTCAGATCCTATGATCATGTGAAATGAAAGGGAAAAAAATTCGAAGTACACATTCATAGAATTTTTAGTCATCCTTTATTCAAGAATGTCTAAGAATTAAGGTATTCGTGGAAATGTTGTATGAGACTATATCAGTTAACAAACATTTAGTGCAAAATTACACCGATTTATAATATCGTTTAATATTTAATCAGGTCTTTCATTTAATACAGCATATATCTTTCATTCTTAAAAATCCGTCTAGTTTTCCTGGACTTTTTGTCCACACAAAATGGTTCCAAACACATAGACGCATAGATATTAAGGTATACAAAAGTAAAAATATTATCGCAATAAGTTCATCACGTAATTTCCCATGTCATGTCAAAGTGTAATGTTTTGTAAAATGAAAATTAAAAAAAAAAAATATATCTATATATATAATACTTAAAAATCACATTATTTTTATTATAAATGAGTTCTCACTTTTTTTTCTTTCGTAATTTACGAATTAAGTATTTATAGAACATTTTAAAGTATAAAAATTTAATTTACTGACGTTTTTCTCGGAGAGAAGAAATTTAAACCGTTATTAACTTTCATTATCATTTCTATAAAAAAAAAATCACAACTCAACCTTGTTAACCCATTCACAAAAAAAAAAAAAAAAATGAAAATCATTATATACCTAAGGGTGGAAACCTTTATTTGTTTATTTTCCGTTTAAAATAAGCTTTTCATTAAAATATCTGACTTGACTTTTACTCTCGAAGTTTGAATAACAAAGTTGTTGTTTTTTTTTCTTTCTTGTTTTAAAATTTACGAAATTATTTTTCACTCTTAAAGAAAACAAAATGGAAAATCAATTAAAAATAAATTTAACGCAAATCTTTTTAAATTATTAATTTTAAAGGAAATATAAATTTTGTCAAAGAAAATCAGAAGAAAAAAAAAACAATGAAACTTTCCTTTTTAAAAATAAAGACATGGAAAAAAAAATAGAAATGTTTGCAAATAAATAAATAATAATATCGAAGAATATACCAAAAAAAAGGCGATTTTCAAAAAGATTTTCCATCTCCTAAAATTGTGACAAAACCAAAAGCTTTTCATTTAAGAATATTTGCACAAAGAAAATTTTTAATGGTCGCGTTACAATATTTTTCATTTTTTGATTTTTGGTTTTATTCCTCACAACAGGATAAAATCGTGTTTTTCTTTATTTTGTGGAATAATCTGGTTTTGCTATGTTATTTTATAATATGATATCCTTTCACATATAAAAACCGCTTCGCATTTTTAAAAGAACAAACATAAGATACAATGAAAAGGATATAATTCTGCTCACAGCTTGACTCTAGTTTCGCGAATATGAGTCCTTCGAGATAGGTGGGTGAACATTAAAAAAAGAAAAAAGCAAAAAAAGGAAATATATGAATCCATATATACCCTTTTATTAGTATATGTGTTAGCATAATGTTTTATTGCCAAAATAAATATTTGATTATAATCAACCTCGATTTTCCACAACTGGTGAAAGGACTGAGAAAATAATATAACAAGAACAAAAAAGAAAAAAGCACACATATATTACTCTTCTTCCTGTTACTGTCCTTTCTATTCTATTCCGCAGGATGTCCTTTTTTCCCCCAGAATTCCTTTTTTCGGTTTTTATTGTTTCTTTTTTTTTGGGTGATATCTACTTTATAGACACAACTAGAACAAGTAATAATTTTCCTTTTGAAATGTGCGAATTTAAAAATATATATATATATTTTCTTTTTGGCTGCATAAAGAGAACTTCATAAATGCGCATGTTTTATATGTGTGGTGAATTTTCTTTTCAGTATAAAGTTTTCTTTTTATTTGGTGAGTTTCACCCTTATTTTTGAAGTGGGGGTTAAAATCCCTGCAAGCACGGAACTGCCGTAAGAACTCTGTTGGAATAACTGGAAAAGAGTATTATTGCTTACACAGTTAATTGATACTGGCTTTTGAAAAGAATATTTCCCTATTTACGCCATGTATGAGTAATATGTAATATCATATTTTATTAATTTACTTATGTACTTATGTTCTATTTTTCTCGCACTAATGGAGATTTGCATATAAAATTACAGAAAGATTTATGTTTGCGGTATCGAATTTCCAGCAGTTTACACCAAAGTAAGAATTTTAGATTATTGCAGGAGGTTTTAGAAGGAATTCAAAAATACCTAATATTTCAATATAGATTTTACTTTTTCATTTTTCATAATTTCGTTTATGTTAAATTAAATTAAAAAAATTAAAGATGGCAACAGAAAGAATTTTCTTCAATACTAAAACTATAACAATACGAAACTAATTTATTTCATTAAATAAAGGCATTCTGAAGATAAATTTGCACATTTACATATCCCTTCTCAAAATATGGATACAAATGTATTTGGTGTAATAAGAAATCATGATTTTGGTCTTGCTGGGATAGTATAGAACCAAAATATGGTGAAAACTCTTGTTGGGGAAAATATATCCCAACGCAAAAGAATTTTAATCAGATTCAATGAAAATGACTTTAAGAAAAAAAAAAAAAAGAAAATAAATAAAGAATAGTTAACAGAAATATTTTGTGCTATAGTCCTTGCGCATCCAGTACTCTCAATAGTTTAGTATTCATCGAGATTTCATTGAAATCGGTTGAAAATGTTAAAATTTTATAACATTTTAATCTATATGGACTTTAGTGTCCTGGATTTCCTTTAATTCGTGATATTTGTTAGATTATTTTCTTTCTGAGACACGAATTTATATATACATATATATATATATATATCTGTGTTTTAGTTATAACTATTTTTTTTATTTTTTTTTCTTGTTTTTGGTGCTTAGATTATAATATCCTTATAATATTATGTGTGTGCGTGTTAACGATACTAATTACAAAATTTTAGATGATTACGAAATTTTTGCTAATGAGCTCATTATATCAATATTAAATATTTGAGCGAAAGGATTAAAAGAATAATATATTACATTGGGAAAAGAAAAAAACCATTTTTTTCTCTTATTTAGTATATAATGTGTACTTTTATTATTTTCAATATTAATTAATTTTTTAGTTTAATCATAAATATGTTTAGTAGCATAAAAAAAATCTAAAAACAAAAAAGATCATTTGAAAAATGAATAAAATCTATTATTTTAAATTTACTGATAAATTATTAATGTTAATATTAACATGAAATTGGAAATAGTTTATGTTTTTTAAATAAATGTAATAGAAATATAAATTAGAAAAATTTTTAGTAAATATGTGAATTCAATTTAATTTTATTAATCAAAAAAAAAAAAAAAAGAAAAAGAAAAAATAATTATATAATTAATAACAGATGCTATTAATTAATTAGTTTATTGAAATGATAATGTGAAGTAAAGAAGGATAAAGAAAATAAAACAAAAATAAATAATTTATTGTGTATGTGAAACTATGTGGTGGTTAAACACAATTCCAATATTTTTCCTAATGACCCTTTATTATTCAATTGAAGGATATTTTCTAGATAATCAATTACAAGGGGTTGGAAGGCATAGGCGAAAAGGTAAATAATATTTCAATTTTTATTATACAATTTATATTATTATCAAGAAATTATGTTTTCTTTTTTAATGTGATAATTTTATGAATTGAAAGAATTCAAATTTACGTATTTGGTTGAATGAAAATCAAAGAACACAACCTTTCCCTAGATCTTAACAACTGTTTCATTTTAATCCGCGTCTAAAATTAGGCAATTTGTAATTTTTTGTAAAAAATTTATATATGTTTCAATTTCGAATTCCATCTTCAACTAATATACATTTTATATACGTTATTATTGATGGGTTTTCACCTAGTTTTGATTCGTTATCGAAATGAGTCAATTGGAATTTATTATATTTATATATCCTTAAAAAAAAAAATTATGATTTATTATTTTCAAAAAGAACACAATTCCAACGAATTGATAAGATTTTAATTTCATTGAAAGAAACTTTTATTAGAAATTTATTATCTATTTATAATAATCAATTAATTGACTTCTGGTGAAATAATTTCCTTAAGATTTTTCTTTTGGGAAATGAATTAAATGAATCAATTTTTGTCGGATATTATTTTCTCGAGAAACAAATTATTTGTACGATTTAAATTATAAAATAAAAATATTTTAATATTTATAATAATTTTTTAATGATAATTTGAATTAAATGTTCATATAAAATTTATGAAAATCAGAAACTCATATATTAAGTTAATCAAGTCGGTGTAATTCGTATAATAATTTAGAGAAAGGTTTAAGTTATGTTGTCCAAAGAATTCAAGTTAAAGAATTTTCCAATTTTCTTATTTCTTATTATTAATATATTTTTTTTGTTAGATATAGTAAATAATAATCTGCTTTTGTTAGATTCAAAATTTATGTGCCAAACTTTTATACTGATTTGAATATTACAAGGAGTTGGAAAGCAAAAAAAAATATACTTTAAAAAAAAAGAAAAAGGGAAGAAAAATTATGAAGTTTTTGAAATGAAAAAAGCTAATTTGAAATTCTAATATTATGTAAAAGGATAAAATGACAAAACTTATTTTACATACATAATATACAGATTGAATATAGAATGGTTATAATAGGGAACTTTAATTTATAACTTATGTTTCAGTTCCAACACTATAAATACAAACAAAGTAAAAACAAAAAAGACAAAAAAAAAAGAAAAGCAAAATACAAAACGGGTCAGTAGCTTTTAAAAGGATCCATTTTCTTCATTTTATCCTATATACACGTACATTATTATCATTTTAAGAACATTTCCTATTCATTTTTATACAAGAATGTATAACTTTTCAAAGGTAATGGTCCAAATAGGATATGAAAAAAAAAACGAAAAAAAAAACTTAAAAGTGGATATATTTAAGTTTTTGATTCACGTGTAGAAAACTACAACAACAAAACGAAACAGACTGGAACGAGCTTAATACCAGTTATCAATTTATATTGTATAGTCAGCAGTTTAAATACTCGTATAATATGAAGAAAAGAAAATTTTTTTTTTTTTTTCCTAACCATTGAAGTCGATATAATATCGAAGGACTTGATAACAAAACCGAATCGTTTTCTACGTCTTCTTCCTTTTTTTTGTCCTCTGTTCAGCTTTATTTTTCTTCTTCAGATCTTAAAGGTTCGATCGGATATTATCAGATGATGATATCCTTGAAATGTGTATATCTATATACTCGTTCTCCTATTATCATTTACAAACCGTATAAAATCTATTTTTATATATAAACGAAATATTTTTTTTTATGCATCACATTTTATACAAAACAAAAAACACAAAATAAGAAAAAAAACGAAAAGAAAATATTGTAACATGTATAAGATTTATTGCTGTGGAAAAACTTTTCCATGAAAATTTTACAAACCACCCACAAATCGTTCAATGATGTTTCCATATTATATATATTTTCAAAATAAAACGACAATTTTTTTTTCTTGTGTTTTCGGTTCCTTCAAGCAATGTTTATTTTTTTAACGGATTGCGCGGGGTCTAGAAATAAGTGAATATGTTTTTTTTTTTTTTTTTGGTTTGTTTGTTTGTTTGTTGGTTACGTCCTATGATCATGTCTTTCGATTCAATTTGACATTTGCGCGTCTTGTTAAGTGTGGTGCTATTCTCATTTTATCGGTTTTTTATTTCAACAGTTTGAAATCGCTTCCTTGATAAAATATTCTTCAAAAAAAAAAAAAAAATAATAATAATAATAATAATAAAATGTATTAGAGTATAAATTCTTTAAAAAAAAAAAAAGAATCATTCTCAAGACAAACTTATGTATCCATATTACTCTCGACAATGTCCTTTACATATAGGGAAAAAAAGGAAGAAATGTGAAGATGATATATTTGAACAGCATGATAACGGCTATGCCATTTCTTCTATACTGCTTGACTATTTCTTATTTCTTTTTCTTTTTTGTTGCTGATCCTGCTGTTTTTGGAACAAGGCAAGAAATAAAATAATAAAAAAAAAACCATGAAGAAAGTCAACTTGAAATCCTTTTAACAGACTTTATTGTCGCATTTTATCGTATATAGAATAAACTATATATATATATATATGTTTTCTATATCCAAAAAAGAAAGAAACCTGGAGATTTTCAAACCAAATGTATTTTTTATATATTCCTTTTTTTTCCCCGGTTGTGTTATTTTTTGTTTATTATAATATAATATATATATTTTTAAAGCTTTTATTTATATCAAATTTACTCCATGACTAACGCAGAGATGAGGTTCTAGTAATCTCCGACAATTTGCATACTACTCGATTGGAAAAAATATGTTCTTTTGGTCCCTTCATATGTAGTATATGCATTTCAAAATATATTATCTATGATAATATTCTAGGATCTAGGATATATGCGAAATGTAATAGGAAACATGTTACAGTTTTTTTTTTTTTTTTTTAATGGAATAAAAATATAATTTGTTTTGTTGAGGGATTTTCGAAAGTTTATAAAGGATGTGAATAAATATTTAAAAACCAAAAAAAAAAACAATAAATATTTTATGGTAAGTAAAAGAACACCAAAATAATAATAATTATGGAAATTATTTAATTAAATTTTTCCATTTCAATGAAATCAAAATATTTATTTTGAAATGTGCTAATTACGAGTATTAATAATTTTTAAATTTTAATTTAAATTTTTTGCCTGTTTTCAATTTTATTCGATGTAAATAGGAACCTGGCCCACCATCGTTCCTCTAATAATGTGATACTACGTATTTGCATCACATTTTTCGAGGAATCTTGTTTTTTTTATCCTTTTCGTCTTAAATCATTTGAATTGAATTTTTTTTTAATAAAGATTTAATTCATTCTGTTGTAGCAGTAATTTATATATTTATTTTTTTGGCATTCTCCAGACACTGTCAGTATTGTTTATATTGTCTCGCAGAAAGTAATACTTTTGCCCACGTCGCGAATTTACAAAAATATTGTTGACAATATTTAGATTTTTTTTTTTGAATTTATAACAAAATATCTTTTATGGTAAATCATCGCGTATTTGTCTAGAAAAAATTATTCAAATTTAATTTTCGTAAATATGAAAATTTTAATTGAAGAATTTAAGAATTTAAGAATTTAATTCTTTATTAAATATTATTTCTAGATTTTTCAAAGATTATTAAGGAATTTTTCTTTCGATTTTGGACCGAAAATTTTTCTTCTAAATTGGTTTATTACTTTAGAAGACAATTTTCTCGTCTGCATTATTATTTTGGCAAGTTTTTCGTTTCGTATTCATTTTTTATCTTTCGGAATTCGTTCTTATTTCTCATTCTATTTTGCTTTTATATAAAAATTCCTATTCTATGTGTAGGTACTTTTCAAATGACAGACTGTCTGTGTCGCTCTTTTACAGACAATATTTCTTCAGTGTTGAAACTATAACTAACTAACTAACTATATTTATTAGGGAGTTATAACAAACAAAAAATTGTTCTTAATTTATTCTCTATTATGTATTTCGCATTATATGCACAAATAAACTAATTTCAACATAAATTTAATAAGTAAATGTTTAAATGTAAAAGTCACAGTCAGTATTTTGGTAGAAAACGATAATATGACTAATTTAACATGGGTACCTGCAGTAATTTAAATAAACTGTGTTCTTGTACACCCAGAAAAATATTTCAGTTCTCCCCAACTGAAATTTTAGAGCACTGAAACACATCGGCGTTCCTAACTAATATTGCATGTAATTTTTGCGTATAAATTTTTCGTACGATTACAGCGCTGTAAAACGCGAAATTATTTTGTCGCGTTTCAAATAAAAACATGATAATAATAAAAAGCGAGAGATAAAAATACTTGTACTTTCAATGAATGAATTTAAGTCAAAATAATAATTGAAAGTAAATATTTATAATCATGGTTTTTGGGTTATAACTCCAATTTCATATGCGAAAAAAAATCTAATCGATTAATTTTCAATAAAACTTTAAAAGGAAATAACGCGCCTTAAAAATGAAAATGATTTATTAATGGCTTACTTGATAAATAAGAATTCAATTTAGATTAAATAAATTCTTAGGTATTTAATATTAAGTAAAATGGATTTACTTATGATTTAATATTAAGTTTTTAGAAAACAAAATCAAAAATAAAATCCTACAATTTGCATACGGTTTATTGAACTTTGTAAGTTCTTTTCTGTAAGTTCTTATAGACCTCAACTGATTAGTTCAGTTTTAAAAACATAAAATTTGTTTATGTCAATAAGTGTTTGGGTTGTCCCAACTGAACACTGGACACTTCTTTTGTTATAACTATTAGAAAAGCTTAATTTGTGATAAATAAAAGTTCAGTTATGAGAAATAAATTGCAGTTAAAACAACTAGAATTTATATTTAATATTTTATTGTAATTTTCAATAGAAATCGTATTAAAAAAACTTTTTAGTTGAGGCCGCCAAAAGTTTAGTGGTAATAAAAATTCTTTAGTTATTCTCCATAAATCATTATATTTTGTAGTCCTGATAATTAACATTTAGTTGTCACAATCAAAATTCAGTTGTCAGAACCAGACCAAAAGCTTTATGATTTTTCTTTGTGTACATATAAATTTAAAATATTATTTTCTGTCAATTGTATAACATGTTATTTAGTGACTTTTACCTTTATACCATCGATATATATATTAGATTTTGATAGTACACATCAGAATACCTCCACTCAGCCATGTACTATGGTTATTTGACTGGATCAATTATGAGTGACAGACAGGATTGTATTAAATACTTTTATCATTATACTAGAAACATATTTAATTCGAAAATAATACAATTAAACTTGATTATAAATATTACTTTTCAATCAATTATACTAGCTTTAATATTTTGTCATTTTTTTAAGTGAAAAATCCTATATAAAATTAATTCTGTTCAAAGATAATTTACTGTTCACATTATAAATTAATCTGTTCTATTTACTGTACGAATGCACAATTTATTACACAACTTTGAACACATTCAACTCAAAAATTAATACGTTTGACTTATTTCCCTTAAATGGTTTCAATTTTCTATAAAAAAAACAAAAATATAAATATAGAATTAAACTCAACAAATTGAAATTAAATTAAAGTCAATGTTTTCTTTTGATTTAATTCCAGGCTCTTTTCATTTATATGTGATTACATAGAAATTTATTGATTTTGTACAATCAAGGATAAGAATAAATTCTCTGTATATTGATATTTTCTCGATATTTTCAAATAAATCTCGTGTCATTGACATGACAGCGAAGTATTTTTAACTAGAATTTATTTACAAAATTTAATCGAACTTTTAAAGTTCACACAATTTTGAGAAAATTATTTTAAAGTGATTACTAAAAGTTAAGGCGTTTTTATAACTATCTATTATATAAAAAAGTTTTTCTCCGCATATCATTTGTAAATGAGTGTATGCATACTTTTAGGCGAATATATTGAAAGAAATACTTTTACAAATGAATTTAAAATAGAAAATTTAGCATCTTGAAAAATTGAGGCGGAGAGAAAAGGAAAAAGAGCATCTTATTCTACTGCTATAGAAAAAAAAAACAAAATAGTGTCCTTGACTAATTTTTTTAATTGGTTTAATATTTTGGTTGTTGTTTATACACACGGGGGTTGGTGAGTGGAGCGAGCATGGGAGGCGTAGCCCCCTAGTATATAAAAAAAATTATTAAATACGAAAAATTACATAAAAAGTGTTTAAAGTTAAACGTTTATTATTAATGCCATTGACTTTTTCATGTTCTATGATTGCTCTTATCTATAGTCGAATTAAGAAGTTTCATTTTAAACGTATAATAAATATTTTATTCATTATGAAAATTATGTGAAAAAGTGATAAAATATTTTTTTCCTTATTTACGGGAAACATAAAGAAATAATATGGAGAATGAAATGATTTGAATCTCTTATATCAAGGCTTTTTTGGTCCCATTTTTGCCATCCAACTTCATTTGATATGGTTATTCACCATTTCCTCCTGAGATAACATGAACCAAATTTCGTAAATTTGATCGTTTTTTATTCTTTTTTTTTTGAAAAAAATATAACATTCTAGAATCATTATGCTATGAAACATTCTCACACACGCTGAATCAGCATCAAATTGGATTATACGACGAACACATTTATATAATAAAAAGGAAAATTTCTATATAAAAAAAACAACAAAAAAAAGAAAAACCCAAATGACTCCACGTGAAAGAACAGAAAAAAAGCGAATTCAATTACATGAGGTTCTCGGTTTAAACAGATAAAAAGTCTCATTTTGTTCGGAAATGTGATTTTTACTTTCCACAATTTTCGTTATGTACTTTATTTTCTGTACTACTGTATGTCTACCAAAGCTTCCATGTTTTCATGATGTTCCTAGATATACGAGTCTGTACCCATTGTGAATGTTGTTTCCAGAAATGGTATGGTTTGATATAACTCTTGGACTAAACGAAGCATACAAAACATTCTCATTCTACTGTACCACGATTTCTTTTTTGTTCTATAATCATATACTTTCTCTCTCTGGGATTCATTTCATATACTTCAATTATATAAACATATACATATTTATTGTACAAGATTTCATCAACCATCTTCAATTCACATCCTAAATTTTACTTTTTTCTGTGGAAGAAAATTTTCACAAATATTGCGCAATTTAAGCGAAATAAAAAAAGGTAAACCGTTTGTATGTCAAGACGTACTTTCGTAAACTGATACTAATTTCACACAGGTCATAAGGTAATAACCATTTTATTGTAATTTAAGGTCTATGCAAGGTAATATGTGTATATACAAAATTTCTACACGGTAATGAAAGCAAAATTAAATGACACAAAAATGGAATTATTTCTCCAGGTTGTATTTATGATAATGATTGTATAGTATTATTCAAAATTAATCTTTGAATTGATCTCAAATAGAAAAACAGTATCATTAAATGTATATATTTTAACTAATCGGATTAAATTTAAGATCGTCTTTTCAATTATGACACAGAATAATATCCAATTCTTTACAAGCTATAAGATTACATTCGGAATTAAGTTCATTTATGAATGTAACATATTTTGTCAAGTACTGTTATACTTATAAGGGTATCAAGAGAAATTTTCTTATTAAATGAATAATTTTACTAATATGTGCACAAAAATTTAACATGATTTTCGAGAGAACTGAAAGAATCTTTTAGCCTATACAATATATTATATTGTAAGAGGGCTTATTATTGGTGATAAAACTTGTTTCTATGCACAAGATTGTAATCCTATTAGTCTTTTCGACATAGATATGTGAAAAGGATCTGAATATTTGGGAAAATTTAGTTCATTAGAAGATATTAAACTTCTTAAAATAGGTCTAAAATGAAAAGTCGAACTATATGCTTTTTTTTGAAAAAATATTGTCTTAAGTTTTAGTTTAAATTCTGTAAAATATAAGAAATTTCCTGAGATTTACATGTGCTGTTATGAAGGGATGATCTGATTAAGTTTTGGACGGAAATGGTAAGCAGGATGTGGGTGATTTGCGATGAAAATTGGGTAAAATTACGGGTTTTCGTTTATAATATTCTCTTTTATATTGCAGTCAATAGTTATAGCTACTCAAAAACTATTCTCCACTTACATAATAAGTAACGTAATTCCTGGTTCCGTTAAGGCAAGCACGGCACTATTAAGTTATTACGATTTTTATGATATAGTCACGTTTTTGGAACTGAAATAATTACTTTGAAAGTTATACTAAATTTTAACTATAGCAACTAAAATTTTACAATTATATTGAGTTGAGTTAAGTTTTTTTAGGCTGCTAGTTGAATATTATTTTATATATTTATTTATTTATTCACATTAAATTTGGATATAGCTAATATTAAATATAACATATTGTAAATTTCAATTAATTGTTTGATTTAGTTGAAGTTGAGACTTTCGAAAATTTATTAAATATAATATATTGAAAAATCAAACTGGAAAAGGACAAACAAATTTTCACATATAACAAATTTTCATTCTCATTTGGAAAAGAACTCGCATTTATAACTTGACCTGACATGTAAACATTCTAATTATTTATTTATATGTAATAATTTAAAAATCTTTTAACATGCATCCATTCACACTTAAGAAAGCATATTTTGCATATTTTAAATTGTTTCCGGATTTTTTCTCTTCTACTTTGTATAATTACACATTTTCGCGGTAGGTTAACTAAATACTTGCCATAAAATTGTAGAAACAGTTTTACGGAACTTTTTTTTAGTTCAAGTGAAATTTATAAAAAATTCAGAATTGTGCCAAGTGTTGAAATCTAACACGCAACCATAAGAATGTTTATCGCTCGTTATTAGTTGTTCTAAAGTTGCTCTAAAAAATTCTTTGGCAAAAAATTCAAACCAAAAAAGGCAAAAAAAAATTTTTTTCGACGATTAATAAATTTAAGGCCCTCTTGAAATTTATTACAAACATATTTTTGCAAATATTTCTAAGAAAATTCTATTGACATCGTATTTTTTATACGAGAGACGAAATAATAAAATAAAATATTGTGGTGGGCAGAATATTATGAAAGATACACTACCAGAACGTTTTTCTTTTCTAAATGGTTTATACTATATTTTAGAGTTAGCTTTTACCACCGTTTTCCTTTGAGTTAAATCTGGAGCATGAAAGTCTATTTGAGTAGCATAGTTTGAACAAGCTATATTGGTACTGCTAATTTTTCTAGAGTACATATTGTTATAGTATAATAGTAAAAACCTGATTAAAATTGGCCAAACATTTTGAAACATAAGCTTTTCAGTCTGAATATTATACACTCAGGCAAAAATTATAGTAAAATCCATTAAAATGAAATGTTTTCATTACTCACAAGGTGCAAAGTGTATTTGTTATGAAATCATAAACATTTTTATTAGTTTTCCTCAAAATAATTTGTATATAAATATGTTAGAAATGTTGTGACTTCTTCATGGAAAACATTCTAAATTTATTAAAACTTTATTTTAGAGATGTAATTATGCGTCAATCAATATGTGATTCTCTTAAAGACATATTAAAAATGTTTTTCATTTCAAATGGCTTCATAACCACTTAATAACTCGGAGTCCCAACACGTTGAATTGGTGTTCAATAGAGTCAATCCGTTTTCGCTGTATAAAACTGAAATTATTAATTAAAATTCTTTGATTTTGTTACATTGGATATTATTGAATACCTGAATTTTTTTGGATTCAATAGACTAAAATATGAAACTTTAACTTCACCGTAATTTTAACTCTAGATTACTCGATAGTATCGAGTCGATAGTATGTATGAGACTCACTATGAAAATTAAGAGGATGCCGAAAAAAAATATAAGCTTTTATCTTAAATTTGTATTCAATTATTCCTAAAAATTTAGAATGTGGCAAATTATTTTCAAAAGTTTTTCTAATGAAATAGTTGTGAAATTTCATTAAAATTTTAGAAATTTTTTTTTTATTTTACTTTGGGTTATTTCCCTGAGTGTACAAACTTTACGATGAACAAAATAAAGGAAAATAAAATATATTCTTTACATTGATTACATAGGAAATGGATATAGAATGGGATAAGTTCAGAGTTTATTTGGATAATTAGTTCATGTAATTTCCTTGTTATCCATTTTAATTATTGTATGTAACTTTGACAGGATTTAGTTAAACTTCTTTTTAATTTGCCATCCTTTCTGATATTGTGCTTAATCAGATTCTTAGCTATACTATATATACCTATCGGCCAAATTGTACAAAAAAAGAAATTTAATATGGTAAATCAACTTTCTTAGAAAATGTCAAATCAATTTATCATCTATTAATTATAACCTAACTTTGCACCAAATTTGAATAAAATTGATTAAGTCCTTCTGGAGTTGTCATGTATTCAAAAAAGTGCCCACTTAAGCGTAAAATAACCCTTAATTTTATCATAATCAAAATACCGGATATATAAATTTTATAAAAATTAGTTGAAAATTTACCGAGATAACATTCCACAGACGTATATAGAAGCTTTCGTAATTCAAATCAACTTAAACTTTTAAATCTGATAGTACTTTCATCATGTAGAGTAGATAGCGAGAAGACTGACGAACACTTTACAAGAACATGTTTCTTTGGATTGATGGGAATTGCAAACTTTGATATTCATGTAACTTAGCATATTTCTTAATTAAAGTAGAAGCATTTGCAACAAACAATTTTTTAACGGAAATACGTGTTTTGTCGTGCAGGGAATTTGACCATTTCTTTAATGATGTAAAAGATATTTTTTTTCTTTGTAAAGACGTATAGCTGGAGAATATGTTGACCCATTTTGATAAAGTTTGATTCCACTTATTTATTCTAAGGAAACGATAATCTGATTATTTTTTGGTTGAAACAAGTTAACAGAGTATGGATAGATGGTACAAAAGTATGTTACATTTATATTTTCCTTTCAAATACATAAAAACTTAGTTTATGACTAAAATCAACTTGATTATATTATAACAAAGTTGAATTATTAACATTTAACATATTGCATTTTTTTGAGGACTAGAAAAAATTCTTCAATGTTATAAAAATCTTTTACAAAAATTACGATTTTTTAGAAAATTCACTGAATACGCTGGAAACAGGGATATCGATTAATTTTCAATTATTAACTAAAATTGTATACAATTAGAACTTTTAATTTGTTAAAAACTGAAAATATTGAATTGAATTCTTAGCCTTAACATAAAATATCACAATTTAATTTTAACTAATTTCAATCTTGAAAAATATTAGTCAAATAACCGCAATAAAAGCACGAATAGAAACAAAAAATTAATTTGGAAAATGATAACGACGTCGTGAAAATCATAAATTCCTTTCCAAGAAAATAAATATTGTCCTTTCAGGTGTTTACATGTAATTAATAATAAAAAAGAAAACATATATTTCCATTTTTTTTTCTCTCATACAAATTAATTAATTTCTAGAAACTATCTTTCAATTAATCTTAATTTTTTTTCTCTTTTTTTCTATTTCATATTTACAATGATGTTACCTCGAAACTCATGGAATTTCCTTTCTTTTCCTGAAATTCAAAATGCGAAAAAACGACAACCAAACAAAACTAGACGGAACAGAATCCCGTGGTGTACATAAAAATCTAATAAATCCCTCCGACAGTCAATTCGTGACAAAGAACAATACAAGAGTGGTCAGTCAAAGAGGTGGACTCGCGATACTACCATGTACCGTCATGTCAACACCAGCCACTGTAAGTAAGTATTTTATACTAAATACGAGTAAATATGATTTCTTAGGTTTTTTTTTTCGTTTTTTTTAATTTTGATATTTTGTTCTTATCACTCATTATCATTAATTACAATCAAAATTAATTTTTAATTATTATTTATGTGTAATTTAAATAACATATTTTTTTTCTCCATATTTTTTTTTTTTTTTTTGTACCGGAAAAACGTTATTTTCTTAAGTCTTAAGTCATTAATTTAAATGAATAGGGTGGATTTGTATAATTTTTATGATTATGGCATGTTATCATTAATAATTATTATTATTTGAGGTGGAATGAGAAATCAAAAAAAAAAAAAGACGCTTTATTAATTATTATAATTTCCGTCTTTTGTACAATATTATTTAGTAGAGAAAAACTGCATGAACAAGAAGAAAATTCTTAAAAATTTCCCTCTTAAAAAAAAAAAAAAATGTTTTATTCATCGTATTTTCTTTAATGGGAAGAAAATTAGTGGAGAATTTCTTTTTTGTTTTGTTTTGAAACAACCAGAACCAAACCCAAAACATTTTTAATGTTAGAACTTTTTGTTAGATTTTTTAATGATAAAAAAAAGTATTTTTTATTATAATAATTATTTTTTATTAGAATTTTCTTTTTTTTGCATTAAAGTTACTTATTTCGTTATTTGTTGTCTTGTTCGTGTTTGTTGGAAAACTGATTTTATTTCACTTCCAATATTTTCACATTTATTTTAAGATTTAATAATGTATTTCTATATTTGTATAACATCTTTTAAGGTGTCGTGGTTTCGAAGAAAGGACTTTCAAGTACTCACAGTTGGCCTATCAACATATAGCAGTGACGATCGATTTTTGGTCGAACATACGAGACATTTAGGTAATTGGGCGTTACGAATAAAAAGCGCCCGTAAAGATGATGAAGGATTCTATGAGTGCCAAATATCAACACATCCACCACAATCAATATTTATTGAATTGAAAATTGTTGGTAAGTTTTTTTTTTTATATCTAACTAATATGACAATTTTTTATTTCTTTTTTCAAATTAATTATGAATTATTTTAATGAATATCGTCATTTCAATAATATTTAATTAAGTAAAAGCTCTTTAAAATGAATTTATATTAACAAAATGAACAAATAATATTCTTAATTACATCTATTAAATTTCTAATTCCATAATTATTAATTAATTCGTGGTCTCTTTTTAAGTGGATTTTGTTTATAAAGCTTTTCGTTGTAATTTCATTTTAAATTATAATAATGCAAACATTTTGGGAAAATAAAGTACTTACATAAAATACGATTTAAAAACTTTTTTTTTTTTGTTTTCAATAAAAACTGTAAATTTGTGTTTTTCTTTTCAAAGAAAAACGTAGTAATTTTCAAATAGGAAATTTGTGGAAAATTCTCTTTTATGATTCATTGTACGGATACAATGAAATCATAAAATATTTAAATATGAGCATAATTCAAAAAATGTTTGTCTCTGTGGTATGTAAAAAGAAAAAAAGAAAATAAAAGAAAATGTATCAAACAAGAGAAAAATATTCGACATCTTTTATGCCACTCGAATGGAGATTTTCGAAAATTGAATTCATTCAAGTGAAAAAATGAAAGCAAAAAAAAATAAAAGGTTCAACAAGAAATTTTCTTACGGTCAAGTTGAATTCTAGGTCTAAGCACCACAGTCCAAAGCCTCTGGTTTTCTTTTTATATATCAACAATAACAACAGTAACAACAACATCAAACCATCACCATAATCTATGTCTAGTATGTTTTTTCGTTTTTCTTTATTGGGATGAGACGTTAGGAATTTTGTATCCTAGCAAATGAGAATAAGTTTTCCATCAAATTTATTATTTTTTTCGTCTTCATCTTTTTGCTTTATGCACACCCAAGCAACATTACAAGTGGGTAGTTTTCTTTATTTATTTTTTTTTATTATTCTTATTTATTTATATTTTTTGTGCTTTATTGTAGGATTCTGACCGAATATTAAAGAAGAATAAAAAAAACATAACCAAATTCAATTTGAGCGGATTTTCTTCTGAATAAATTTTTGATATTTTTCTTAAGTTTAGAAAAATTATTATTGTTAGCCTTTTGCGACCAAACGAAATATTGTTTTATAAAGAAAAACTATGAAACCATGGTAAAAATTCTATTCTTATAAGACTATGTGTACTCGGAATGTAAAAGTAACCAGAAAGGTAAAACATATTTTACCGGAAAATATGGAAAATTTGAAAATGATTAAATTACTAAAAACCATGCTTGTTAATCGAAAAATATTCAGGTTAATCCAATTGAACAATACATAAAATTTTATTTAAAATTTTATTCCTATTTATTCTGACTAGAGATGAAATGTTTTAAATAAGAACTCATTAAATATATCGATTAATCTAAAAGTAGTAATACATTTTTTATATTTTTAATTAATATGAATTGCTCTTTAAGTATTCAAAAAAAAAAAAACAAGGTGAATGACCGAAACACTTAGTGGGTGTTGTTTTTAATAATTTTCACTTGAAAGGAAATAATGAAAAAAAAATTAAACAATAGAAGTCTGGAAGTGTTTCTTCTATTCTTTCATGTTGAAAATATCATTTCAGTTTTATTATTTAAATTTTAATTTATTTAATGGAGAATGGTCTTTTAATTAATATTTTTAAGTGTTCGAAAACTTTAGGATTTTTCTTTTAAACGATATTGTCTCCAATTTGGCATTATATTATATAAAGTGCGAAGTCATACTTTCATTATAATATTTTTACATGTATCGATTTTAACCAAGTTACGAAAAGAAAAATGTACAATAAGTACTCTCTTATTTCCATAAAATCTTTTATGCATTGAAAACGAAATAAATTATAAAGAATACTGAATCTTGAGACAACAAATTAATTACAAAATAGAATTTCAATGAGCTTTACTAAGCTTTTCATACTCCAATTAAAACAGTATACGCTCAGATTTTCAGTGGAATTTTATATTAGTTCATTCGAGTATAAATTTCAAACCGATTGCGTTTTACAGTACTCTTTTATCCTTCGTTTAACTAACCTAATTATTGTGAATGATTTGCTATTTATCTATATTTTGTGATTGAAAATTCTGGTATTTGAAAAAAAAACGTTGTTTGCCTGGTTTCAATTTTAAAATGAAAACAACAAATTTGAAAGATGTGATTAAATTACATTTTAAAACGATTTTTTTCTGAATTCAGACCTTTTGTTTTGGTAGTGTAAATCTGATGTTGAAATCAACATCACAGCAAATATGAAAATGTTTTAGCTAAGTCCTTACAATCTCTTTTCTTCCAACTCTAATTAACTATATGACGATTAAATATAGTCACTCATATAATCTATTCATCTTTCGGAATTTTAGTTTATTTTTTTTTTAATTTTTCAGCAATTTATATGCTTAAAACTAAAGAATTCTTTTCTGTTATATGTCACGATTAAAAAACGTATCTCATATAAATTACCAGAATGTCAAGTACGTACTTTACTCTAAAAAAAGAGAGGGCAGCCAACTCCAGCGATAGCCGAGGTCGAATATGGAGTAGTGTCTTAGGCTTAATTGAGTTATCGCGATAGATGTTTGCATCCCGACGGTTTGTAAGGGCGTTGAACTTAGTTCGCCTAAGTACATTAGATAAACATAATATGTGCGATCCAGTAGACCTACGTACACTGTGTCTGGGTACGTAGTTCTATAACTGTATTAAAATTCTAACAAATTTTAATATTTATCTAATTTTTCTTCTTATTGATTAAACACAAAATCGGAGTTTAAACTCCACAAATCGACCAATAAGGTAAATCTGGATTTTAGAGTTCAAACGTACATTGAGCAACAACAATTTACCTGGAGTCGATAGTAGTTACCATATTTTTCATCAACAAAAAATAACAGTATAATTTCATAAATTTAACGATTTCTTTATTTTAACTTCGCACCACCTGTTTTCAATATTTAATCACGTTTTGGAATTCATAATACAGGGTGAGAAAAGTTATTACAATCGGAAAATTATTCCCATCGTCATTCGTACAATATTCGCACCTTCCCTTTTATATGTTAAAAATAATAGTTACTCATATTGGGATTCATTACGCATTCACATTTTATGTTATGTTATGTTAAATTTCACTAAAATTATTATTTTTCATCGAATTAGTATTATACAACGCAATTGTGTGTTATGTTGTATTATTTTATTTTCTTACTTTATACAGAGTAAAATTAAAAGGCTCCAAATACAGGAATGAAAGAATATAGATTACGTTTCCCATATTTGAAATTGGCTTTTTCTACGGACCTACGTCACGCGAGACATGAAATACATTGTTAGTACGAAAAATCACGTTTATTCATTTGAATCAAACATGGTGCCATCAAAGTGTGAAAATAAAAATTCAAAATGGCTGACATCCGTAATGCGTAATCTCTATATTCTTTTATTCATGCTCCAAACAGGTGTTGTTACAATATTTTATGAACAATTTGAGAACATTTCTCAGAAATTTAAGCGAGCATTGACGAAAAAAGAGCCATTCAAAATTTTCTGCCATTTAAGTTTATTTTAAATCTTAGTTTGAATGACATATCCATATCCAACGAAAAGAAACACAAATGATTATATTTATAATATTGTTTATAAGCAAACACAAGCAAATAGCACTCAAATTTGAATTCCCAATGTACTAAAAATTTGACATATTTTTTTATTTACAACTTTAAAGTTTCTTCACAGAATATTATCCAATTAAAATACATAAATGAGATTTAATAAACATACGAAACTTGCATTTAAAATTTTAATGAAGTCCGTCAAATAATGAAAATATTTTTAACAGATTTTTCTATAACTTCGCTAGCTTTCTATAGATTTTTGCCTAATTTGGTATCAAATTTTACATTTATATCTATTTAACATATATCTAATAAGATCACTCGAAGTGATTTTTAATTTTCCGGTAGGCGGACGGACAGACACATATAGTGGAAATAACTTTTACTTCTCAGCATTCTATACATTATGTTCTTTGGAACTAATAGTTGTGATTTTACTAACATTGGATCAAAATTAATATATCTTAGGCATTCTATGACATATGAACGGTTTGAAAATCTTGATAAGGTTATGGGACTTTCATAATTTTAACAACCATAGATATTAGATATTTGGATTGAACAAAATTCAATCAGAACAATTTACACTTTAAAATTTATTTACGTATTGTATCATAAAGTTTATAATTTATAATCACTTCGGAAAATGTGTGTCATAAGATTGAGAAAATTAATTAACAAATTGGAAAATGTATCTTACTTGTTCTTGTATATATAATATGTAAAATTTATCTCATCTTCAACCATAATATTTCTTCATATTCATGAAGTCTGTATCAAACTTTATCAGATTGTATACAATTTATACTAATTAGGTTGCATAAACAATTCAAGTATGTATATAAATCAAAGCGGTCAATGCAACCCTTCATCATCATCATCCCTGATTCAAATTTTATGTGTCATGTTAATTTCAAATACCAAAAGATTATCTGATTTATTTACATTAATCATTTCTTGTTACAATCTTAATATATATCACTATTAAAACTAATTTTATATTTTCGATTTAGGTAAACTCAAACAGATTAAATACACTTAGCTAGAAGTATTCCATTTTCATGTTGGTGTCGATATATAGAAAGCAAGAACTGTCTATACCCTTCCACAATTTGTTGTGTCTGTTCTTTCTATAAGGCTAAAATTTAACATTCAGCTTAATAAAGACGTGGAAATGTTTTGGAACATTTGAAATGCGGACAATTTTAAATATTAACTGAATTACGGCCCAAAAAGTGAAAAGAAACCTACACAGAAATTTGGAGTTTATACTTGATCTAGAAAAATGAAATTTTGTACAGAATTTTATAGGCACATGGGTAAGATGCTCAAATTCTAAAATTTAAAAAATTCATATGCATATGTAAAGGTTAAATTGAGGCTCCTCCACACAGGGCGCAAAATTTTGAAAAGTTGGTATATAAGCTTGAAATTTGTTTTCTTTGTGCCTCTTTTGCAACATGTGGAAAGAAAATAGAGAACACTTGTGCCTCCATTGTTATCTATTTCTAAAGTACAAATAGAATCAAACTTTTCTGAACATTTTTGTAATTTTTTATCTTAAAAGCATTCTATGTTTAAATACTGTTGACATATTTTAGTAATCCTTAACTAAATTCATTGCTACGAATATCAGCACAAAAAATTCCAATATTTCTTAAACGTATTAACTTTACAATTTCTTCTTAATACCTTAAACTTTTGGGTAAAAATTTGCTGTCATTTAAATCAAATATATTAGGATGAATAAATTTTTCCTTGGAAAACTTAATTTATTTTTGTTTTATTTCTTCCAACAAAAAAAAAAAAATTAGAAAAAGGGAAAAACTTCACAGTACTTTTCGTTAGAATTTTTCATTGTTGTCCTTTTTATTCATTCAAAAAAGCACCTTGAAGGTATATTTTCATGAATATTAATCGATTCATTTATTATACTTCTTTTTTCCTGATAAAGAACAGAATAAGAAAATTAAAGAAAGGAAATGCGACCGACAAAATAACAAAGCGAGAAAAAAAAGTCCAGAATAAAAAAACAACATCCGACAATAACGTCAAAATTTGTTTATTATCTTCTTTTCGTCGTCCTTAGAACAGGATGCTTGATTAATGGTCGGCCATTCATTTGCTGCAATTCACTTAAGCATGTTCTTGTATAACGAATTTTCAGTTTTTTTTTTTTTTAAGGAATTTTATCACTCCCGCATACACCTTAAGGATATTTTTTCTCATTTGAAAAAACAAAAAAAAAAAAAAACATTCATTCTGTCCTATTTTATTTGTTTTACAAAATTCTTCACTAAACTTGACTTCTTTTCATTTTCTTCTGCCATTCCAGAGGCAGTAGCTGAAATCATTGAAGCTCCTGATTTACATATAAATGAAGGATCAACACTGAAATTGGAGTGTAAATTAAAAAGAGCGACTGAAAGTCCGCTTTATGTATTTTGGTAAGTCCTTATAAAAAGGAAAATGTTGAATAATAATAATAGAAAAAAAAAGAAAATTATTTCAAATCAAAAATTTGAAATTTTATAATTAAGTTAGGATGATATTCATCATTTTTTTTTCTCATTAATTTATTCATAATTACTTATTTACAAAGAGTCTAAAAAGTATTTCTTTTATAATTTTCTTAAGAAAATTTATGTATTTTGTTTTTTTTTTAGTTAATGCGGTTAACATAGTTGTCGATGTTTTCAAATACATATTATCACGCGATTTAAATGTATAAAAACAAAGTACCTGAAGTGATAGTAAAAGTTTTATGAAACAATAATATTCGTTGAAAAGGTTCTTCTAACAAGTTTTGAAATTTTTGCTCCCTACGAGACTTATTATTATTAATAAAACTTTTACAACTTTTCTTATGTACAAAAAAAGGAAGAAAAAAAAGAGAGGAATCTTTATTTTAATATTTAACTTATCTGGGATTATTATATAAGTTTATTTAAACATCATTAAAACTCTTTTTTCTCTTTTGTTATTATTTATGAAGTCATTAACTTTTACTTTCTTTATATTCAGATAAAATATGTGTATTTTAATAGTTCCTTTTCTACTCTTCCAGGTATCACGAGTCAAGAATGATTAACTATGATCACGAGGACGGTATTACAGTATCATCAAATAAGCTTACGTCAAGTATACTTACTGTTAGGAATGCAACAATGCGACATGGTGGCAATTACACGTGTGCACCAGCAAATGCCAGACAGTCAAGTGTATACGTGCACGTACTGAAAGGTAAATAACCACTCAAAAACTAAGTGTAACACTTTTATTATTCCTTGTATAATTTTCTTTATATTCTATATAGTTTTTCTTTTTATCGTTTAGCTTAGATAGTCGAATAGTTTTTTTTTTTTTACTTATTCTGTTTGCTCCTTCAAAAACATATATAAAAGCATAAAAGTTATAGTACTATTTGTTGTTCTACTGCTATTATACCTGAGCCATATCTACATTCAGTATAGAAGAATATCTTATATGTTTAGTGCAATGCACTTTTATACCAAGTAGTTATATGCTCCTCTATATTTCCTATTAAACGAAATCTTAAACAAATATTCGAAAGTTGTACATTTCAATCTAAGCACGAGTCTCTTTTAAAGGTGTTTACTGATGTATTATGAGAGTGCAGAAAAGCATACTATTATACACGTTAAACTTTAATCTTTAGAATTATTGCCATTCCATGAGTTTAAATAGAAGAATTCTTATGAATGATATAATGTTTATCTTTATAATAAAAAATTGGATACAGTATCTTTTCCATAACCAAAAAAAAAAATGAAACACTTCTTTTAACATTTATGAACTACATTTTCAATATAATATAAAAAAAAAGTGTTTATTGTATGATAAAGCTTTTTAAACGAGAGCAACTAAAAAGAACATTCATGCTAATGTTCCTATTTGACAAGATTTTTCTTAAAAAAGAAAAAGAAAAAAATAAAACAATACTGAAAATGCATATAACACTTTATGATTTTAAATAGTACATAATGTAGTCATTCGATGTTGTTATGTTCTTATATGGCAAATAAAGAAACACTGATATTACTTCGTTAATATCACGTGCAATGTATAAAATTCCAGGTATATCATTATGTGAACGTACATTGGATATGGATTTTTTTTTCTTAAGAATCATCGAAACATGACTTTCTTTCTATTATTTCTAAAAATTATTTCAAGTAAATGTTTGAACTACGAATTCAGAACGGAAAATCTAGGTTGAAACAAATTTTAATAGTTATTACACATTTTTATTATGAAACTAATTATGGTAATATTATTATTTAAAGAATATTATTATAAGATTTTTAATTAGTAATTTTCATTATAATGAAACTTAATTAATTTCATATGAAACATAATTGTTCTCACAAAAGCCTGTCGTGCATTAAGGAGTATACCATTATTATTATTATTATTATTACTATTAGTATGGAATTTTAAATACGTGCTATAAAAGCGAATTTTTTAGTTAAGATTTCGTATAAAATCTTATTATTTGATTATTTAATTATTTAAATTTAACAACGTTAGTGTAAGATTTCTAAGAAAATCTAAAATTGTTTTGGGACCAATAATTTGAAATAGTTATTTTCAAATGAACTATTTGTCATGAAAAGATTACAATGTATGTTTTGAATAGTTTCTTTCAAAACTGATTTATTAAATTAATAAAATACAAAAATTTTCAATATTTGTTAATCAATAATATATAAATCAAATGCTCTGGGTCGTGTCAAGGATACTTAATTGATATCAACCCTAATTTAACGTCTAGTATACAATTACAATACATTAAGAATTGAGGTGACCCTGCTTAAAATTGAAATATTTCAATTATTTTTTCTTATTCAAATGGAACTATTCACAACTTCCAGTTGCCAGTTACATATTTATACTTCTAATTCTGCACGTTAACAATTACTTTTTGACATTTCTTCACTTCGAACTCAATCACTCTTATATCGAATAGGTTTTTTAGATTTTATTGAACTGAACTGGAGATTTAGTACCATTGTCGTCTTCTAGTTTTCAATTTTCAATTTTCCCATTCGAAATATGCTACCATATATTAACATATTGTACTCTTGTACCACTTTATGCGTTCCAGTTATAGAATCGAATTGTTTTCGTGTATAATATGAAAGCCATATAGACATATTCGGGCATACAGTATTTTAAATCCTTCAAAGTTAAGCAATAATATCATATATTTTTTCTTTTTTATTTTCTTCTTTTTTTTTTGTTTCCAAAAATATTTCAGGTGAAAAGCCAGCCGCCATGCAACATCCGAACAAAAGTTCAAATGCATTTCCGTTAACATTCAGTACGAGAACGAGACTCTTTGAAGTGATACTTTGTATACTTTCAATACTAGTGTTCTTAAGAAATTTTCTTGTTGTATAAATATTTTTTATATATAAAAAAAAACAAAAAAAACCAAAAAAAAAAAAATACTAAAAAATTTAATTAATAATAATATTGAAAATAAAAATTGATTATAAAAAGAAACAAAAAAAAAAAAAAATACATCATGACGGAAATATAAAATAATTAACACTTAAAATCTAAGAAATTAAGTAAAATTCACTAAAAAAAAAAGGGTAAAGAATTTATGACTACACCAACTACACTAACTACTATCAACTTGGTAGCTAAAACTTTCACTTACAACATTAAAAATGAAACCCAAGGAAAAACATACTATATGTGGGAAACTTTTCCTTAATCAAGGATGTTCCGGATGTGAATAAAAAATTCTTCGGCCAGAACGATAAATCACCCAAAAAAAAGAAAAAAAAAACGTAAAAAAAATTCTAATTAAGTCAACAAAAAATTTCTATGTAAATATTTCCAGCATAAAAAAACATAAAAAACTCAAGCAAGATAACCGACAAAAAATTATGTCCTTTGGGAAGTTAGTTTGAATAAAACTTTGGTTTTTTTTTTCATATTTTTAATTTCATAAATTAAAAACAAAAAAAAACATTTTCAATTTTCTCCTTTATTTTTCTTTTTTTTTTTGGTGAAAAACTTTATTTAACCTGTTTTTTATTCATGAAAAACTTTTACGTAAAATTAAAATTTATTAATTTTTTTATTTTCATATAAAAAAAAGATATTTATGAAAATTTACGAAATTTTTTCTGTTTTGTTTTGGGAATAAAAAATGTATCCTGAAAAAAAAAATGTTTTTGTTCTATTAAAAATCTACAATTTGTTTTTTTTTTTACATTGAAAATTTCTTTTACAGGAAAATAACTATATTTAACAATAATCATTAATAAATATTAATAAAATTAATAAATAAAAAAAGAAAAAAAAATTGTAATATACGAAATTAAAAATAATAAAAAGAAGAAGAAATAAAAATTTATTGATAAAATTTTAAAGGAAAAGTTGTTTTGTTTGTTTCTTGTTTTATGAAATTTTTAATAAAGAAAATTTTTTTGAGTGAAATAATATTCTTAAAAACAGAACATAAACCTAGAGAACTGATTTTTAGAAGGAAAATATATTTTTTTTTCTGTTTTTTCGTTCAGGAGAGAAAATTTAAAACAAATATTTTCCTAGAAGAATTTCATCAAATTGTTAAAAGAAGATTTTCTCAAGTTGAAAATATTTTCGATTTTCCGTAAAAATAAATATGCAAAGAAAAAAAAAACCCTTTTTTTCTTTGTTTTTCGATACAAATAGTATCTTTTTTCCAAGAATTCGATATATGTAAACGGAAATTGGATAGCTTTTAGTTTAAGGAAGACAAGGTAAGATTCACGGAAAGAATTTTTTCCCTATTTATATGTTATAAGCTGTTTAAAATGATCATATATTATTGATAACGAAATATAATCACTTAAAGTTAATATTTTATTCGTATATTACTTAAAGACATTTTCAAAAACCTATGGAAATAAACTAGTGTTAGCATAACGGTATTGTAACGTAACTCTATGTATAATAAATTACAATAATTTTCTACTGCAACGTTACACTGTACCAATAAAAAAAGTTTTTCAAAACACTGATAACGTTACGATGTAATGTAATGAAAAGTTTGTTTTTCGTTAAATTTCGAGTTCAATTTGTTTCTCTTTAATTATTTGAATTTGATAAAATGGGTCGCAATATGAGCAAGCTGATGAATTATTGGAATGATTTACGAAAGAAAGGAGATTTTGGCTATAACACCTAAGTTCTTGGACGATCATTAGAATGAAGAAAATTGTGGAACAATTGAAAACTAACCGTTTTTCATGGAAAATCAGTAAAACGGTTAGTTTTCAATTCATACGAATGACAGTGAAATTTAATACTAGTTCCCATTCCAAATTAAGTTTAAAAAACATATGGTAACTGAAAATCGGCCTATAGCCGATTTTTTGATGCCCTATGGTAGAAATAGGACAGAAAAACTGTCAAAACTAATATTATTACAAGGTTTTTTTTTCATATTTTCTTCTAATTTCCAAGTAACCCAGACCCTAACAGCATAGGTCTAATCTGTAAATTTTATTCAAATCGGCGTATTAGTTTTTAAAGTACATCAAAAGAACTTTTTAAAGAGGGTTAATTTCTCCTAGGATTATTTATTTTTCCACTATCCTTGGACCGATTTGACTGAAATCTAACATGCTATCATCTATTTATGTAGTCAACCTATATAATTAACTTAAACAAAAGTGGCAATCAAATTTTCCAATTAAATCCGAAAAAGCATAAACAAAAAACGACAGAACTATCTGGTCAACCCGGTTTTACCTTTATAACTTTGCTCCCCTTGGATCGATTTTGCTCAAATGCAATACTAAATCAAGTTAAGGAATAAGCAACTTACATGATAAATTTCATCAAAATCGGATAACGCGTTTTTGAGTTATTTTGTATACGGTCGGACATACTGATAGCTGATAACTGATAACAGATATTTTTGTTGTGATAATTGAATTTTAGTTGTGAGAACTGAAAACACAATTGTGACAACTGCAAACTCAGTTGTGCAAACTAAATTTCAGTTGTGAAGTTTCGACTACTGAAATTTAATTCTCACAACTTAGTTTTCATATATCTCAACTAAAATTCAGTTGTCAGAACGAGGCTAAAGCGTTCTGATTTTTCTGTGTGTATAAAGTATTTTTCATCATTCAAATTATAAATATTATGAAAGACAAAATACATGATATACGCAAGAGTTTTTATTTGAAATCTATTTATTAAACTATTTCCCATGTTTTGTATTATTTTTTTTTTTTTTTTAAGAAGAAATCTTTGAAATAGGTTAATTTTCCTTTGTAAAACTATTTCCTTCATTCTAATGATCGTGCTATAACTATTCCCTAAGTTAGTTAAAGTGGTTCTAGCAGTGCCTGGTATACAGACTTCGATTGAAATATGTTTACGTAATCTTATAAAAACAAAGAATTCTAGTGAATAGTAAGACTGCGAAGTAATTGTTTGTACAATACATAGCATGGAAAACGAAAAGAGATCAGAAAATTTAATTCGGTGTTACAACATTACAACGGAATATAAAAAAAAAAATTTTTTTCACTACGTACCCTTATACCTAAAAGCGTAGCGAAAAATCACTTTTCAATAGTTCCTTTTTTTCTCGTATGTCAACACTACTTTAAACTAACCTATAATACTCGCCTTTCTCCCAAATGAATATGGTATTTAAAGAAAACAAAATTTGTGAATGTTCGGAAAGTATATTTATAAAGATAGCAAACATTTAAAAGTCCAGTTAGAATTTGAGATAAGATTGCGTGCGGAGTTGCCTTTAATTTGGTGTTAATTTAACCCATCTATAAAGTCAAATTATGTATATCCTTGCATTGTATGTTAAAACTACAACACGATAGGGTCATACATTTGATCATAAGGAACCTTATCTCATGAGATATCCTAAAAATAAGTACACGCATACTAAACATTACCACATCCTGTAAATTCATATCTGTTTAGTTTAGGGCAGTTCTTAAACATTAGCTCATGCAAGTTATGCCTACAATTTTATATGAATTCTGCAACATATTCAATATTCAACATTTGATAATTCACTTCTAAAAAGTTTATTATTTTCTCGTTATTTTAAAGAATTTTTGCAATAAATTGAATACTTCATATTTTGGCATAGTAATTTCGATATTCTTCTTTTTTCCTTTAGACTAGGATAAATGACATCTCCAAAATTAACAGCAAAATAAATTCGACGAACCTAATCAATCATCTGCAAGACGAAACTTGAAAAGCTCTTGAATAATGTTTTTTCTTTGTTTCAAGCTGTTGTGCATTAAAACTCCCATCACACTTTCAATTCAAATCATTTTAATAAATTAAATAAAATTAATTCATAATTCTAACACCTAATAATGAAAATTTTTCCTCTTTAGAGGAAATCTTTCAAAAGAATGTTTTTTAATAAAACAAAATATCCTGATTATTGTTTATATCGAATAAAACTGAATTTGTGTTTCTTTTTTTTTTTAACTTTCTTATTATATTAATGAAACTTGGTAATTGGTTATTTAGGAATATTGTATAAAAAAAAAGAAAAACACGAGACTATATCGCTATATATTTCCACAATCCCAGATCTTAAATTAATTTTCGGGTCAAACAATTTTCCTTATTGTTGTTGTTTTTGTTTTTGTTTCTGTTGTTGTTGTTGTTGTTGTTGTTATTGTTGTTATTCAATATAGTATACATTTTGTTCGTGTTTTATTAAATCGACTAAATGTCCCTATAGTTACGAAAATGTTCATAAATGAAAGAAGATTGAGATTTTGAGATTCTATTGAAGTTGATTCAAGAATATTGTGTTTATATAGAAGAAAATATATTTCAAGAAATATTATATAGTAAAGAAAAGAAAAGAAAGAAATTCAGTACACGTACCTAAGTAAAAATAATACTTTGGTAATAATTTATATAGCAAATGCTCAAAGGCCCAAAAAACTTTTTCGTTTGGTTAGATCGAGATAATGGGGAAAGAAGGATATACTTTCCATCAAAAAAAAGAAAAAAACAAGAAGAAAAGCACAAAAATTGTACACTGTGAACTTTTCTTTTCAGTCAGATTCTTTTCGTCGTATTCCCTTGGAAAAAAAAACCAAAAAAAAAAAACTGGAAAACCCATTGAGATTTAGTAATCGAATTTCAAGAGAAAACTTTTCATTTTCGTGTCTTTTGAGTATTATAATGTGTAAGTGTGTGTATGTCCTTTTAGGAAGTTTCTTTTTTTCATTCTATCTTTATTCTTTCAAGGAAAGGAAACAAACACAAAAGAAAACATTACTAATAACGAAAAAAAAAACGATGAAAAACCTCAACTTTTTGGCTAATTTTATATGGAATATTCGTTCTGTAAAATTGTTTTTCTTTTTTTATCTTTCCATCCACTAAATATTTAAACGGGAACTGAATATGATGTGATAAAATATCGTTTCAGTATACCAAGTGAAAAACTATATATAAACATAAACATTATATAAAATAGAAAATTCTAGTCTTACATAAAATTATTTGTAAGAAGATTTTAATTTGTTTATTTGAATTTTAATGAGAGAAAGAAAGGAAGACTTTTGAATATAAAATATGAAAGAAAAAAACAACATAATAACTATATACAAAAATATAGAATAGAGGAAAGTTTACTATTAAATTTTAATTTAATTTAATGGGGCTCATGTCTGTATCTGATTAGAAACCATTTATTCAAGTTCTGGCATTTTAATATATAAGAATTCGTTATTGAAATGGATTGCAAAACTATAACTATACTACAACTATTATATTATTGGGCATTAGTCCAAAAAAATAAAGAAGAAAATATATTTATAGAAATTAGGAAAGGTTTTATATGGAAATTTATATGAAAAAAACAAGTTCACATAATTTTCGATGAAAAACATTCAAATTATAGAAAATGTAGACTTAAGGTTTTGGCATCCTAAGAATATTAACAAATTAAATGGATTTATATATTTCTTTATATCATTTAAAAATGTTAATTTCAATTAAATTAAATCCGAAAAATAATTAATTCAATATTATTTTTGTTTGAAATTTTTAATTATAATAATCTGGTTTTAATCCTTTCGTATATCAGTAGTTTTACCAATAAAATCATGGAAATCATGCAAATTTGTAAAATGTTCAACATTAATTTTCATATATTAAATCGACACGAAAATAATACTTCATGTTGATGTTGAATTCTTTCAGCACACAAAGATACCAACATTGGATATTTACAATCAGAAAAACGAGAGAAATGGGTTAATGGGATTGGGAAACTTTATTAAACGGAATAATGTGCATTAAGTTTCTTTCAGATAAAGAAATAATATAATTCCTTACAGAGCATTGGCAGGAACATACCTTGTTGACGAATAGAAAATTATCTTAATAATTCGTGTATTGGGTGGATGTGGTGCGTGTCTTTACCTATTTACGAATTTAATAGATTATTTTATACTTTCTTGTAAAATTGATTGCAATTTATAGAAATAAATCATTAAGAATTCAATCAAAATCCATAAAGTTTTCAAATTCGTTTTTCACAATTTCCAAATCAAATACGTAATTGGGAAAATCATCTGGCATATTCCCTTACAATTGTAATTCTTGGTATTCCGGTACACCACGAATTACATACAACGATATAAAGTATCGGTCTTCGGTGATTCTATCTTTTTTTGTATAGAAAAATACAGAATTATACAACGATATAACAATACAGCACGTTTCACAAAGCTAAGGGAATACCCATATAATTTTTCTAAACATGTATGAAATACAAATCTTTTAATGAATCGATGTAATTCGGAGTAAAATTTTAGTATATATTTTCATGAACTTTTATACAGAAATATTCTTAGTTAATTTCTTAAATTCTTTAACCAAGAAATATTCATCAACAAAATATTTAATAACTAAAAATACAAATATCTAATATTTAATAATGGATTTCAAAAATTCACTCTTATACGGCTCGAAAGCCTACTAATTTTATTTTTAGTATGTAACCGAAATGATAACACTAATATAAATTATTCTAACCCAAAAATAATATTAGGCTATACGTAATTTTGTAATATATTATATAATATTATAAAACAAATAAGCATAATGATGTTTTCTCTTTTCGTAAAATTAGCATACAAACTTTTGATATTTTAGAATATTTTAATATATGTATTATGCCAACATCTATCTATAGGACAGTTTTCCAAGTAATTTTAGGATATATACACATAATTATGGGCTCATACTTTTACATAACACGTGTTTATAAGGAAAATAATTACAGTTGTTCTTAGGCTTTCTTTTTTTAGCCTAAATAAGCTTTCCAAAGTACATATCTATATAGATATATAGATTTGTTTTGATTATAATAAAATGGTTTCTATTTTCTTCTTTAGATATATCAAATTGTATAAATTAGTGTTTTTTATGAAATTGATTAAACTTTGTGAAACATAAAGTTACTTCCGCTTTTTATTTCCTATTGGAAGACTTTATTAATTGATAGTTCGTAGTTTAAAAAATTTTAAGGTGTTATACGTCGCTTATAAATATAAAGAAAACTCGCTCATTTATCAAAGTCATTTGATTTTGTTTAAATAGAAATTTCTTTTGTGTATAGTTTTCACACAAACAAGGAAATTGCTTTTAAGTCCTATTTTTCATTTAGCACCTATATTCTCTATTAAATTACTTTAAGAATTTGAAAATTTTCATATAAAACATGAGTTTTACTGAACATTTTATAAATGAAAAAACTCTATGAACTTTATATGGATGAGCATCATACATATTGTGTAATGATTTCATTAAAAACTAATTATGAAAATTAATGATATCAGTTTTTACTACACGAAAAAAAAACGCAGCGAATTATGGTCTATTGATACTTTTTGGTACGATTTTTGTCTAAAAATTTCCTAATTTAAATTATTTTCTTAATATATGAGTTTTCTAATCATACTTAGGTATGTTATTTCACGTATTATCCTTTTGTGTAAATTTGTAAATGTCGTTCTTATGTGAAGATACTATAAAATTATGGGAGAAAATTTCCGAGATAAAATAATCTCTATACTAGAATAGTAGAAGTAATTTACTAGTCGGATGCTATCCAATATATCATATTCGTGTGCTAACAGTTTAAATAAAACTATATAATATATGTTATATAAAATATGTTTAAAATGAATTAATCATCATTTAAGTTAAGGGAAAGAGTTTTCCGCAATTAAAATGTCATCCCATTTGACTTAAACTAAGTACCATAATCAGTTGTATAGTTAGTTAGCTATTAAGGTACTACGTATATATATGTGTAAATATTATAAGCACTGATTACACTAATTATCCGGGATAATTCATTGCGTAAATATAATATAAATAGAAGTTAAAAATATGTATTTCAAAGATTATTTTATTTATCACATTTGAATGAATAAACTATTTTTCATATCAATTTTTTTATTGCATAACCGATCTAACTATAAGAACGAAAATGAGGTATGTCACAGAAGAAATTTCTTCGTATGCACTCAATCATAATTCTTTGATTCATGGCATACCCTGATTATTTTCAAATTCAATATCAAATCGTCTATTAAAATTAAGGAGTGGAATCGCGTATTACGATTTAACGAAAATCATATCGAAAATACGATTCGACTAATCATTTGGTATCACGTAAGATATCTTCGAAAATATTTTCCACTGTGATAGTATAAAATTCATTCGATTAGTGTTGAGTTGTTAAAAACATGGTTGTTTTTATGTTTATTGTCTAAGTTTTAATTTTTTAAATGCAAAAAACCTAACTACAAGCAATTTAACAATTATTTACTAACTTTTACTAAATTTTTGGAGTTTTAACAAAGAAAACAAAAAAAAGGCAAATAAAAACGTATTTACGTTATCAAAACCCGATACTTAAATTAAACCCGGTCAAATTGTTTTTGATGTATTGACAACGGTAGCTCAAGAATTTTGCTTTTGAGTTCGTGCCATAGGCAAACATTTGTAGATCTACGTCTGGTACACTTTATATGTGAATCGCAATTTCTACATTGAGCACTAATAATATGGTTATTAACTTGGACTAACTAGCCCTGGCGCCCGTACAAACGATCAGATTAAGAAAGTCGTCTACGATTGCTCAATTGAGACTTATCTCCACTACGTGTTCGACCGTTGCTATCACCAGAGCTAGCTGTCTCCCCTTCTTTTAGAGGCAGCATATACCTGCAATCCTGGCCATATGTATGAGATGGGGTGTTGTGTTCTGGTCGAGCATCAGATTGAGAATGATGTCAGATATCGTATTGTATAGTGTTGCCAGATAGCTATAGTACTAATATCCAACATCTCCCCCCTTTTTTATTAATTCTTTTCAACAGTTATCTTAATTCTAATCATTTAACAAAACAAAAAAAAATTCATTTCCAAATTACAATCAATACTTTCAATTTTTCATTTAATTCTACTTTTACGCTTTAATTATACAACACATTTCTAATTCATTTTATGTTTACTAATATATTCTTTTATTTTTAGATGCCTCTTAATGCATTACTGAACGATGAATCACTTTTTACAAACTGGCCTTAACACATTTTCATTTCGACGTAATATGGAACCATTCTCCGTTTCAATCCAGTATGATCTCGGTACGATATCGTGATTGATACAAAAATTCTTAAAATGATATGACCCGAACGGCATATTATCCGCTATGATCACTTTTGGCAATCCGTGATTTGAAAAAATTGTTTTTAGTTTCTTTACTACTTCATTAGTAGTCTTATTTTTCAATTCCAAAATATCTACATACTTAGAGTAATAGTCAACTACCGCAATATAATCTTTTTTCCCAAATTCAAAAATATCCATACCAATTTTTTGGAAAGGAAGTTTGGGTATATCATGTGAAATCATTTCATTCCTAGCATTGGCATTTCTAAATTTTTGACATATGTGACTCTTAACTACTTTATTTTCTATATCCAGATTCATTCCCGGCCAATACACTAATGTCCTAGCTCTTTTCTTGAGTTTCTCTATCCCTCCATGGCCTTCATGTAGTAGTTCTAATATACAAGTATGTCTTCTTAACCCAATTGGAACAATTACGCGATCGTTCAGGAATATTAAATCATCTTCTAGTATCAACTCGTTTCTCATTTTCCAATAAAATTTAACATTTTCTTCCAGAAGTTCCCTTTTCTTTGGCCACCCATTTCTTAACACCACTCTTAAATTATTTAGACTCGGGTCTTTTAACAATTCCCTTTTGAATACTAATATTTTCGAATCACTTATATTCAGTGAATGCACTAATTCATCTAGTTCTTCAATTTCACCCGCTGACTCTTGCTTATCAAAATATCGCGATAACAAATCTGCTATGTACAAATATTTCCCAGCTACATATTCAAAATGTAGATTGTATTTCAATAACCTTAATTTCATGCGCTGCAATCGTCATGAATGCATCTTACCTAATTCTTTTTCCATAATACCTAACAGTGGTTTGTGATCAGTTGCCACAGTTACCGACCTTCCATATATATATTGATGGAATTTCTGACATGCAAATACCACCGCCAGAAATTCCTTTTCAATCTGCGCATAGCGGACTTCAGATTCCGATAGGCTTCGAGAAGCAAAATAAATTGGTTTCTTGTCTTGCAATATGCAACAACGCAGACCATATTTGGACGCATCCGTTTGCAAAGTAATCTCTTTTTTCTCATCAAAAGTTCTTAGGACTGGAGCTTTCATTATTGTCTCCTTTATCTTTTCCAAACATTCCGTGTGTGACGGTAACCATTCAAGGATATTATTTTTCTTAAGTAACTCACGGATAGGTTGCGAAATTTGTGCTAAATTCGGAATGAAAGCCCTAACATAATTTATAATACCTAACAATTTCTGTAAGTCTTTCTTGTCTTTCGGACTACCAATTTTTGAAATGGCCTTCACCCTATCAGGATCGACTGAAATGCCCTGTTCTGAAATAATATGCCCTAAGTATTTCACCTGAGGGACTTTAAATTGTAATTTATCTTTGTTAAATTTTATGTTTAACAATTTGGCCCTGTCGATTACTTGTTTCAAAATTGAATCATGTTCCTTCTCAGTTTCAGCCGCTATCAGCACATCATCTATATAGATGACAACACCCTTAATCCCTGCAAAATTTTCTACATTTAATTTTTGAAATTTCTCAGGTGCATTTTTTATTCCAAATGGCGTATTGAATGTACATAATTTACTAGATTCTTCATTTAACTCTATTTGATAATAACCATCTTTCAAATCGAACACAGAGAAATATTTTTTTTCACTTAATTGTGCCGCTAATTCTTCAAACGTCGGAATTAGATAATTTTCATTCTTAACAAACTCGATATGACAGCTGTCAACGTGTAATTTACTCAATTTTTTACTGAAGTTTTATTCTATCTATTTCCAAGCTTAATGTGCTAATTATTTATTTTATTTACTTTATTTACCTGCCTTATTGGTTGCTATATACTTGGTACTATTCGTGGATCAGTTTTTGTGAAATTTTTTTCTGTTTTTTAATATTTTTTTGCAAGACTTTTGTGAGGTTATGTTGCAGCCAAAAGATGTCGATTCGAAATGTAATAAGTGCAAGGCTAGTGTGGTAAAAGATCCTAAAATATCTCGCAAAAGGGGCAGTAACAAATGGATCTGCTGCTCATCGTGTGATAAATGGTTTCACATTTTTTGTGTCCGCATTGGCACACTAGAATTTGCTAAACTTGATGAGGAATCATTGTGGTTTTGTTCAATCTGCACCTCGCATTCTTCTTACTCGTCTAAAATCTTGGATTTCAGTGATTCATCGTCGCTAATTAGTAAGATTGGTGCAATGATTGCTGATCAGACTAAAAAGTTTTTTGACACTTTTGCGAGTAAAATTCACGACGATATTCTTCAGAAATTGACTGATCTCGAAGATAATTTAAAATCACGTGTGACTGAAGAACTTAGTCATAAACTTACAGTCTTGGATAATCGTATCCAAGTTGTAGAAGCACTTGAGAAAAGGTTAACATTGTTGGAATCAACCTCTAAGTTTCCGGCCAGTAAAACCATTGACATGCTGGAACGGAACCACAATGCTCAATATCTTATTCTTCGCAATCTTCCAACTAACTGCTGCTCTGGTAATGAAGATGCTAATAAACTCAAAGAAATTGTTCTGAATATCAGTCAGGGTATGGGTTTTGTGCTTCAGTCGTCTGACTTGGTTTTCATCACCAGAATGAAAACAAAAAAACCTACTAAATTTCCGCCGATTTTGTTGCAGTTTTCGAATGCTCGACTTTGCTTTGATTTCTTCCGGAATTACCTGAAGAATTTAAATATTTGCAGCCTAAAGACACTTGGCATTACAAACAATGATTCTCGCATTTACTTCAATGAACATCTCACTAGTAAGAATTTTGAGATTTTTACTAAAGCACGATCTTTTCAGCGTAGTACTTCATCTGCTATCTGCGGTGTTTACACTTACAAAGGGCAGGTTTTCGTAAAATTAGAAGGCGGAAATACACGAGAACTTGCTCCTTCATTACTATGTCTGGATAAATATTTGGTAAAGGATAGATAATCCTTCAGTAACACTTACTTTTAACTTTATAGTTTTTAAATTTTTCTTAATTTCTTATTTTCTTTTTAATTTTCCTTTTTTCTATGTATTTTTTTATAACTTTAGTTTCTTGGATTACTGGTTTTGGGTTTTTTTATATATTCTTAATCTTTATTTGTATTATAATCTTTTTTTCATCTTTTTTTAATTTTCATTTTAGATATATGGTGTCTGCTATCATGGTTGGAGTTGGATTTGATAGCAACTTTTTACTATATGAGAGTATTCCTTCTTCTCTTCTCCTTTTCCTTATCCTTTTTTCCTTGATTATATTCAAAGCATGTTCTGGCTGTAGACTTCTACACTGGAGTTATGAGCAGTTTTAGGCTACATACTTCGAGCTTGAATGACAACTCTTCAGTCGTGGGCTACAGTAGTATCAACTCTTCTATCATAAATGAACTTTATTGCTCAAAATATTCTTTAAATATTGCCCACATGAATGTCAGAGGCCTTGCAAGCTCCATTGATACCTTAAGAATCTGTCTTAGAGGTTGCAACTTAACTCTCTTCGGAGTTACTGAAACATGGTTAAATGAGAATTCGCGAGCTAATCTAGTAAATATTCATGGTTACAAGCTACTTAGGCATAATCGGCAGAATAACAAGAAAGGTGATGGTGTGGGCCTTTATATTGTCAAAGGTCTTAAGACTAAAATAGTGCAGAAATCTGATAGAAGTACACTGGTGGAATTTTTGTTTGTGGAAGTTTTTCTTCCCTTCTGCAAGTTACTTGTTGGAGTAGTGTATAAGCCTCCTGGCTATTGTGGTTGGGAGCCGCTTGAACCTATTCTTACTGGGTTGATGCCGTTTTATGATGCGGCTATTATTATGGGTGATTTCAATATTAATATTGCAGTAGATACTGCTCTCAGATCTAGGTTTCTTCATGATTTCTCTCACCTTTCCTTGGAAATAGTACCGTCTCCCGCTACTCATCATGGGATTCATGGTTCTTCCACTATTGATTTGTTCTTATGCAGTGACCTTAGCAAGATTATTAAAACCTTCCAAGTTCCACTTCCTGATATTTCTGATCATGAACTAATGTTCATGTGCTATGCTATATGCCCGCCACCACCTGCGCCAGTCTTCTTTAGTTATAAGGATCTGTCCAAAGTTTGTATGGAAACGTTGTTACTGTCAGCGTATTCAGTTCCTTGGGATGATATATTTCAGCTGTGTTCAGTTGATGATAAAGTCAATTTTCTCAATCGACACGTTTGTAATCTGTATACTGAACATGTCCCGACTACGCAGGTTAGAATCAGTGATCCGAGAGTTCCATGGATGAATAGAGACATTGAGAGATCCAGTATTTTGAGGGATATTGCTTATAAGGAGTGGAAACGTAATGGTGGAGCTGTGAATCTTAACAGATTTTGTGCACTTCGGAATCAAACATCATCTCTGGTTAGATTGGCTAAACGCAGATTTGCAGAATCATACTTTTCTAAACATTTACCTGGTAAAACTCTGTGGAAACGTATCAAACAATTTGGTCTGTCGTCGAGTGATTCTGAGGAAGTTACTGGTTTTTCCCCTAATGAGATTAACAATTACTTTGTCAATTCTGTCCCCAATTTTTCTCACCCTCTTCAATTTAATTCTGCTGCTCACTCATCAATTGCTGATGGCCAGTTTTCCTTTTCTAATGTTTCGCCTATGGAAGTTGCAGTGGCCTTTTCTAAAATTAAATCCTACAGTATTGGAGCTGACGGTATTTCGCTTAAATTTATTAAGTTAATTTGGCCGGTTGTCATTAATTTTGTCACTCATATCTTTAATTCTTGCTTCACTTTTTCTACTTTTCCAACTGCTTGGAAAATTGCGATTATTGTCCCACTTCCAAAGGTTTGGTTACCAGCTGCTCTCACTGACTTCCGGCCTATCAGCATCTTATCTTGTATTGCTAAAGCTTTTGAAATTCTGGTCAGTGACCAAATTAATACATTTGTCAATGCTAAAAAATTACTTTCCCGCTTTCAATCTGGTTTTCGTCATAAACACGGGACTGTTTCTGCTCTCTCAAAAATTTCCCATGACATTAGATGTGGCATTGACAAACTTCTAGCAACCATCCTTGTACTTATTGATTTTTCTAAAGCCTTTGATTCCATTAATCATCTTCTACTTTGCGAGAAACTTAAATTCTTTTTTCATTTCTCATCTTCTGCATGTAAACTTATTGCATCGTATCTACTTGAACGGCAACAATCAGTTGTCTTCAATGGGTCCAAATCGGACATTGTCTTAGTTAAGAAGGGTGTTCCACAAGGTTCTGTCCTGGGACCTCTTCTTTTCTCCATTTTCATTAACGATCTTCCTTTGATTTTGAAGCATTCCCTTTTTCACCTTTACGCTGATGATGTGCAAGTATACCTTCCTTCTGCCCCCTATAATTTGGTCTCAGCTATTGCTACTATTAATGAAGATTTAGCTGCTATACATAAATGGGCGTACAATAATGGACTTTCAATTAATTCTAAGAAATCGCAAGCAATCATTATCTACAAATCTAGAATTGACACAGTTAATCTGCCACAAATTATGATTGGATCTGATTCAGTTGAGTTTGTTGACAGTATTAAAAACTTGGGGATTACTTTCAATTCGTGCTTAAACTGGCAGAATCATGTAAATTCTATCTGCTCTGTGGTCTATGGATCTCTGCAAAGTCTTCGCTACCTGCAATCAGTTACTCCGTTTCACATTCGGGTACTGCTTATAAAATCATTGGTTTTACCCCACTTCTTTTATGGTGATGTGCTGTTTTGTTCAGGGAATTTTCACACTGAAAGTTTTTGTAGATTGCAAGTGGCTTTTAACTCTTGCACTCGTTATGTGTTTAAACTGACCAGGTTCGATCATATTTCACCTTTCAGTAACAAATTGCTGGGTTGTTCTTTGCGACACTACTATGAATTTCGTCTTATAATGTTCGTCAAGCGACTTTTCACATTTAGAGTCCCGGATTACTTACTTTCGCTCTTCATTAGATCTAATTCTGCTAGAACTGGTCACCTTGTTATTCCCATTCATAAATCTGCTCACATGAGTTCTTCGTTAGTTGTTCAAGCCTCGAGGTTATGGAATAGCTTACCTGTTTATATCAAAAACTCTGTTTCGTTGGGAGTCTTCAGACGGCGTTGCTTTGAATACTTTTCTTCCCTCTAATTTTCCTTTCTTCCTTGCCTTTTCCCTTTCCTTCTATATACTTTTAATTTTAATTTTGGTTGTTTTGCTCCTTCCATTGTGGCATACACTTCATGTTTATTATTATTATTTTTTTTTCTCTTTATTTCTAATTAGTATTATTTTAAGTTCATCTTATTTCTTTTTCTTATTCTTCAATTATGTATTATTTTATTATTATTACGTTTTTTTTTTCTTTCCTTTTTTTTTATTTTTTGCTTTATATTTTTTTATATTACATATTTTATAGCTACTGCGTTGGCATGCTGTAATTTATCCTTATTTTTTGTAGCCTTACGTACAAATTATATACTACTATTGTATACGTATGTTAATTGATTTTTTCAAATAAAATAAAATAAATAAATAAATAACTTTATTTAGCTCTTTTGGATCTAAACATAACCTTAAACTTTTGTTACTTTTTTCTACTATTACTAAATTGGATACCCAACCAGTTGGACCATTTACTTTTTCTATTATTTTCAAATTAACTAAGTTATTTAACGATTTTTTCAACGGTTCTATTAATGATAGTGCCACTCGTCTGGCAGGTTTCACGACTGGAGTTGCATCATTAGTAATTTCAATTTTTACTTCTTTTGCAAAACATCCTGACCCTTCAAATAAAACTTCATTTTCCTTTACAAATTTACTTTTTTCAGTTAATCCAATGACAGATACTCTTTTAACTAAATTTAGGTCACCACAACCCTGCAAACCCAGAATAGGTGTCGAGTTTGATTCTACAACCATAAACTTTTGATTGGCTATTATATTTTTAACAGTACAAATTGCTTCGGTTACACCTATCACATTTAATTTCGCGCCCCCATAAGCTTCTAATTTAATAGTCGTTCCATTAAGTTTCAAATTCCCTATTTCTTTAAAATATTTTTGAGGTAATACATTTACCTCCGCACCAGTATCAAGTTTAAACAATACTATACGATCATTTACTCGGATTCTTTGATACCACGAATCCTTTTTTCCAAAATTACTCGAAATATCTTGATTTAACTCACCCGTATTCACACTGTCGTTGGAGAATTCTTCGTTACCTTACTGTTTAATTTCGCGTATGATTTTCTTTGTTCGGCAAGCCGCAGCAAAGTGATTCATCTTTCAGCAATTATTACACGTTTGACCAAATGCTTTGCATTTACCATATTCGTGTACTACAGCACAAAATTTGCATTTAATGTTATTCAATTTCCTAAAATTTTTAGAAATATCATTACTATTTTCATTTTGATTTTTGTTTTTAAAATTGTTATTTTTGTTAGTTTTATAATCTTTTTCAAACCCATTTTCATCACCCAAATTTCCGATTATGTTGAGTTGCCCTTCCTTTGTCTGTATTTATTGCATCTATTGACGTCGATGGTTTCTGCATCTCTCTCGTTTGTGTTTTAATTATTTCCATAGTTCTTGCTGTTTCGATAGCCTTCGCTAAATCCAGAGAATCAGCTTGCAATAATTTTTTCTGTATTTGTTTATCCGTTACTCCGAAAACAATGCGGTCTCGAATCATCCTTTGTTCTTGATCTCCAAAACCACATGTTCTTACCAATTTCTTCAAATCAAGCAAAAAATAATCAAATGGCTCATTAATTGCTTGGCACCTGCTATGAAAAACGAAAGTTTCATATACTTCCTTCTTCTTTGGTTCACAAAAGTCATCGAAAGCCCTAATAACTGCATCATAATTCTTTTGTTCAGCTTATGTTAAATTGAAAGACTGAAAAACTTCCACAGCCTCTGGTCCGATTGCATTTAAAAATACCGCTACTCTCACATGTTCGGCATTTTTATCAATTTCTGTCGCCATGCAAAAAATATTAAAATTTTGCTTAAAAATCCGCCAATTTTCGGCAATGGCTGCATCCAGCACTACTAAGCGCTTAGTCGAAATTCTTAATCTAAGCAGTTAGAATTTTTTGAACTCCTGGATGCATTTTCTTTGCTTGAATTAAGCGAAAAATAATTCACCACTAGAATTATCTGTGGTAAACGTCAAATTAGTTTTAATTGAATAAATTCTAAAAAAAATATTTTTTTTTTTAGCGAAATAAGTGCCGAAAGTAAATAAAAATTGAGAATAAAGTGAACTAAAAATTTTATGGGAAAGTGGAAAAATTTTAACAAACTCATTGCAATTAAAATTCAATAATCCAGAAACAATTATCAAAAATTAATCTCAACTTATCCATTGCACATACCATTTCTTAACGTGAATAACAACCTCAAATGCGCTGTTTGGGTTAGCAAAAAATTTTTATGCTAGAATTTCACTAAGCGCTTAAAGTTAGAATTGCATCCAGTCCTCTTGCTAGATTTAAGCGCTGTAAAGCGCTTTAAGCGCTTAGAACTGCTGGATGCGCCCAATATTTCCCTCCAAATTCAAATTTTCCACTCTTTTTACAAAATCCATGCTTTTAACAAAAACTGTTCTTTCCACTATTTGGACTTTTCGTGGTCTACCACGTTTTTTCACTATTATTTGGTCACTGATTTCTTCTTTCTTTTTCGCAATTCCCATCAATTATTTCTTACTATTTTTTATAATTCCTTTTGTTATTATTTTCAAAATTCTATTTTCAAATTAGCTAATTTTTATTTTTTTTCTTTTATTTTTCAAAATGTCTGCCACAGATTTTTCAAAGCTTTTTTTTAAACCAACTGCGCAATGTTGTGTTCTGGTCGAGCATCAGATTGAGAATGATGTCAAATATCGTATTGTATAGTGTTGCCAGATAGCTATAGTACTAATATCCAACATGGGGCTTTATCTGTGTCATATAATTGAACAGGATCTTTTCGTTCTACACATTCTTGAGAACTTACTGCACTCTTCGTAATTTGTAAAATTTGGAATGTTTGAAATGGGTTAATTTGAAAATTCCAGTTTTTCGCCTCTCAATTGAGTGCGCGTAAGTGTCCTTAAGTAAATCTTCATCTTTAAAATTTAAATATTTCAAATAAAGTTTCTTCTTAAAACAATCCATTTAATAGCGTAATTATAATAGTACACATACTTTAAAAGAAAAGGCAAGTATTTTCATATAATTAAAGTTAAAATGTTTATTTTATAATGAATGTGAACACGAGTGATTCTAACTATTTTGTCATTTATCAGAAATTTTCCATGTAACAAATCGAGTATAAACTTTTCCATAATTTAAAGGACACATCATCACTTAGTTGAAAATAATTATTCAAAGTGTTCAGTTCAGTAATTTTCTTTCAAAAGTTTATACTAGAACACAAAACATTTATGTTTCGTTTTGTGTTATGCGATGTCCCAATTTTACTTGTATTTTATGCATATTTATATTTACAAGGATATTATGTAAAAGTCATTCGTTTCTCAAAACTATAACTAAAATGTTATGAACAAGCGTTTTGTAATTCGTGTTTTGAAAAAGTATATAATTATATAGTCGTTATCTTGTGTATGGTTATATACCATTTCTAAGTAATTTAATACATATCCTATAAAACTATATACTAGCATAAAATGGCATTGTTTTTAAACATATAATATTATATATATGAATATTGTGTTTATTAAGAATGCAAAATTTAAGATACATATGCATTTTGAAAGTCAAATGAAATTTTCCAGAGAAAATCCATTAAAAAATTGCTTTTTTCCTTTGCGTTAAATATTTTAAAAGAAATGAAATTGAATGAAAACATAATTTTTTTCATTTTCTTTTTGAGAACATCATTATTTATATAGTTATATATTTTTATTTTTTGTTAAATATGATATTTTGATATTGTTTTTTTAATTCACATGAAATAATACTGAGAAATTAAATATTAAATCTCTTATTTTCACACCATATGAATGAATTATAAAATAGAATCCACACCATAAATCAATCCTCCTGAACTTAATATCCAAAATATTAACCGCTTTATGAGTTTACCAAAGGTTATTCACGTAGTTTTTTCTTCTTTTTTTCATTAATCCTTGGATTTGTACAGTCTAGTTGACAATTTTTATAAAACAGAATGATAAATTCCCTAACAGCCAATATATAGTATAGTAGTACCGTGACAGTTTTTGTAATAACACCTATAATCTCTTTTTTGGGGGGTGAAAAGAAGAACACCATACATGTAGCAGAATGTGTCTCATTTCAAACTATATACTGTACTATGGTTAAATAGTTCGTGGTCTCGTTTAATCACAGTTTCATGTGGTAAAACTTACCATACATTGTTTATAGATTACAAAAAAAGCATTAAATATACGGAAATTTCTCTGAAATGAACAAATTTCAATTCTTAATTACAAAATGTTGTTATACTACATTTTTGATATAAATGAATTGGATTTAATTTTGACAGAATAATTTCACGGATATTGAAAATCAATTTTCTATTATTTTAGAATGTTTTACAATATTTTCAGTTAATTTTCTATTTTAATTAATTGAACTAAAACATAAAATAGAATATAAAATATCCTATATTTTGAAAAAAATTTTAAACGTGATTTTTTTCAATACTCAGTCCTTTTGATTCCTCTTTTGGGAAAGCATAATATCTGAACTAAATAACTTGAACATATGTATGTATCTCAAAATGGTTAAAGGCAACATTATACATATTTTTAGGTACATGTATGTCTATAGAAGAATTCGAAAAATGTGTTCCATGGGTATAGTAATGTCGAAATATTTAAAAGGATAACGTTGTAACCATCATGATGTACCAATTAAATGGGGTCTATTAATAGCTCTTTGAAATAATATTAGTAAAATTTTTCCTCCGGTTATTTTCTCCCCGGGGCTAACGTAAACACAATTGTTTAAATTGATCCAGTATTGTTTAACAGCGAATTGGAATAATTGATGAAGATCAAACATCAATTTTGTACGAGAATATTTACTATATAAAATTTTGCAAAATATACAAAACAAAAAAAAAGAATTGTACATTTTTCTCTGTTCATTTAATAAATTTTCATGGTTGTTTATTATTCATACAATAATCAACAATTATGGAAATACATAATCATAAAAATATACATAATCGAAATTGTCAGTTATGAAAATATTTCAAATATATTCTAATTTTCTAACATTAATTAGGAAAACATATACTTATGTACATATTTCTGTTCAATTTATTTGTAATATTTACTGGACTTCTTTTTTTCCATTTTTTTTTTTTTATATAAAACATAATGTTTACTAATTTATTTACTTCGAATTGAAAATGTCTTGTAATTAATTTATTTTATGTATTTTATAAAATGAACATTTATCATTTCTTATCTATAAAAAGGCAAGAGTAATTAAAAATTAATTAAATACCATCTATTTTAGAGAAAATGTAAACTTTCCTAATACCTACATTAAAATTTTCCCAAAAATATATTTTTATATTCCTTCCTATATACATGTGTAAAAGAGTAAAGATTATTATATTATGGTACACAAAGTGAAATGATATCAAAGTGCAAGTACGTGCTCATCTTTGAAGTTAGGTAAACATGATACCGATTCCTTATTCTAGGATTATCTATTCTTCATATACTTGTACATAAGCGATGAGAGCTTAATGTATAAGTAATATTGAACTATTGAACTTAATTTATCTTTTATAGTTTTCAAAGCTTATTCAAAATTGAATATCAAATATAACAAAGTTAGTAAAGTTTCAAACATAATATTGAATATTGATAAGATACTAGAAACTAGAATGTATACCAATAAAAAATCCATTACTTAAGTAAATATCACTAAAACTAACATATGTATATACTTGTTAACAAACACGATAGATATTGAATTCATATAGAATGTAAATTTTGTTTTGATTTAGTTGTGGTTTGGTTTGAAGAAAATAGTAGGACAAGTGAAAATTGCCTCCTTTTTGGATGGGTATATGAATTTCAGTTTAAAATGATTAGAAAATTTTCCCTAACGAGAAAAAACTGACAGTACTCTGACGATTTTTTTTTGACTATAGTATATACCATATTTTGTTGTGAATTTTTTCAATAGGCTAAACAGAAAGAAAACAAATGAAAATATCTCTTCGTAGAATAAATTGAGAAAACATAACCATGATTGAATTTCCATTCAATTTTCTACCAGTTCAGATAGACAAAGGATAAACTTCATAACAATTGATGAGACCTATAACCGCATTAAATAAAATAATCTTCGATCGATTCCAAAATACCAAAATTCTAATAAGAATTTCAAAATCACATTTGAGGTGAAAATCGGATAGAAATATGATGTTTTCTTAATTAAACTTGTTTCTATACATTTTAGTAATGTATAATTTTTCTATGCTATTCTTCTAGACTTTAAATAAAGACACCTCTCAAAAAGACCGGTAAAAGTTTTTCGATATTGTTATCGAAAGAATGAAGCTATCAAAAGGCGACATCGGTATATCCTATTGAAAATTTCCCTTTTCAATTCCAATCATCACTGAATTGAAAATGTAATCTTCTCATCTATTCATGATGAGACGAATATAGAAAATGAGAATTTTTTGATGGTGCGGTGTGTAAGTTATGAAAACATCTTGAATTATATACTTTTTTATATAACTTATTTGTATAATTTTTTTCTTTTTTTTACGCTTGATATAAAAACGTATACCTTGTTTTATTGAAAGCAATAGCTTTATATTACATGTCACCGGGGGTTACAAAACGAAGTAGCGTAAAAAGAAAAATCTATTTTCCAAACAATTGAACTTCGACATATCAATATCATCGTTTCAAATCATATTTTTGAACTTTATACTTTTGTTCTTTCGATCATTGTGTGGATTACGAACGTGTACTCATCTGCTATCGGGAAATTTATGATTTTGAAATACAAGCTAAGAAAATTGGTCACAAGAAGATTGACAATATATCAACAAAAAAAACAAAAAGCAAAATGAAGTAAAATCAATCGCTATAGAAAATATTTACTAGTAGTAGAAAGTCAAAAATATTATAGAAACTATAATGTTGCGAAAGCTTTTTTGAGATAATTGAAATGTTCTCTACTATATAATCCGTGATACCCATATTTGTTAAGAAATTTTCGTTTAAGATAATTTTCTCATCCAAAACAAAATAAGTAAGGAATTATAATAATTACGTACAAATCCCCAACATATATACATTACTAGTCTCATAACTAGAACTGAATATCAGGGTGGGCACAAAAGGGCTCGTATCAATAGTAAATCCAGATTTTTTGAAAAATTTCTGAACATATCGAAGTATTCTTCAAATTTTCTTGGGGGTCCCCTTGTGGTTACGGGCCTGTACGTTGCAGAAAGTTGAAAATTACGATCGTTTACTATTCATGCTTAGCGAATCAGTTGATTCAAACTATCTTTAAGATAGGTGCCACAATAAACGACTGACGAGGTGATTTAGTAATGTTTTGATTTAAAAAACGATCTGAAAAATAATCAACTGATTATCACATCAACTGTTTATACCAGGCTTAATAAAATTATCAAAGTTAGTTTTCTAGATGGGATTTGACAAAGAAGAAACATTTTTTTTTGTTGTTAGCGTTGAAAATGGGGCAAATGCGAAAATTTATAAAACGAAAATACTTCTTTTGCAACTTCTTGCCAAACCTTTTCCAATTTGTCTCATTTGGAATAATTCTTGCATTGAGGCCCCCATAAACACCTTTCGTTTTTTAACATTTCGCACTAATTTAAGCGTAAATTTGTTCATGTTTTTCATTAAAAAAGGGGACATCAACCGATTTCTCAAAATCACCAAAGCAAGCAGATCACTCGACAGCTATGTGACTAATATACAAGTATGATAAAAAATTGAATTTTACTATAATTTACTATAGAAATATGTATATTTGAATAATTTTTTAATTTAAATTGAATTATTTTATTTAACAAATTTTTCTGTAAAATGACTTTACAATACTATAATTTCTAATTATAAAATACTATATACTAAGGCAGTGCAATTGCAATAAATAATAAAATTATTTTCATTAAATATAAAACGTTTATTATAAATATGTAATTAAATGCGCCTATATTTGCTTATTTTAATTGTGAAATACAAAAAAAAACACTATCCCAAATGTGAAGTTATTTTAATTATATGAAACAGATTCATGTTAAATTTTCGTTAAAATAAAAACAATGTTAAAGCACCAGTGAAGTTCCAACTAAAATAAAACCCAATGTAAACATGAACGTTTATGAATAATAGTGAACACTTTGAAATCATGAAATTGTCTAATACGAATTTATCAACATACTTGTAGGTAAAAGGTAAAGTTTTATATCCCTGAAAAATTACATATATGTAATTATTTGCACAGGAATTTCAGATTATTTGGTGAAAAATTTTTAACTATAAAAACACTAACAGCGACCTTTTAAATATTTAATAGTGCATGTCTTATTTTATTTTTTATTTTTTTTATTTTAGAATTTTCACAAAGAGAAATTTTATACATTGTCTCATTTTCAGACTGTGTTATTATATTGTAATACACGTACTCTTGGAACGACACATCCTACATGTATCTATTTCAGAATTCCAAATATAATCCTAAAAGGGAATATTCCTGTTCAACATATTTCACAGATTAAAAATAATGTAACACAATAATGGATATGCTATTCGTTGTAATATTTTATATAATAGCAAATATGTTGATGAAAAAACCAATATGCTTCATTTTAAAATGAAATATTAGATTGCACTTATGAAGACGATGTTAAAAATATATTTGAAAAATAATAATATGAAGTTTGATTGAAATTAAACATGGAAATATTTTAGCAAAGTTATGCTATCGAATAGTTGATAACAGTTCCAATGCAATTAAATGATATAAAATGCAGCTGGAAGAAAATTTTGACCTGCTATAAACCATGGATGTCCTAAAAATCGAAATCATTTTTGTAATTATGCAAATAATGTTTGCCTATCTATCAATTTTTGACAGACTTTGGCAAGATGATATGAAATTTTAATTAGGCATTAAGCATAATTCATAAATCAGAAATTAATTTTGGATCAAAATATTATAATTGGAAGGTTTCTCTATCCGTATTTTCTTTTGTATTATTTTATTTAGAACAATTACTAATTAACAATAATATCGAATTTACAGAGTTTACCCTCAGAGCTGGGCTAATTTTTCATGTAATTAAATTGAAATAGACAACAGGATTATGAAGAAACAAAGTAACAAGTAGCTGTAGTCATAATGCCCATTTACAAAAAAAAAGAAAAGATTTTGAATAATTTTCTTTCTGATTGATTCAATCAAAGTTGAATGGAAAACCTGAACAATTTTCAACAATGTTAAAAATAAATTTCTAATTAACTACAACGCCATATATTCAAACATTGTATTTTATATCTTATTTTCTTGTTAAACATAAAATATACATCTTATTTCTAAAATTCAATTAATGCTACTAAATCATTTCAACTAGAAAACAATACAAAACCTCTGAAATAAATTACTTACTTTCAAAGATTAGAATTACATAAAATTAATTATTGACAGATTGATAATAAATTTCTTGATAACGACATGAATTCAACAGTTTTGCGCTTTTAATTGATTTCGTGGTTTTATTCATCAACACCTCAAAGTTTAATTGTATTTAATTTGATATCATGTCATGATACTTCTAAGGTTGTATGGTTTTCAAATGAAAACATTCAAATAAAATCAAATCAAATGGCTTGGAAATTAATGAGTTATGATGTTTTACTTTTATCTTTATATTACTAATAGATGCCTCTTTCAAAGCTGGTTTTCGTCTACTAGTATTTATTAACAATATAGATAGATGGATAGACAAATTTTGAAACTATGTATTTTTAGATTATTATACGAAATACACAGAAGGTGGCAAAGTATGCCATCTTAAACATCTATCTGCATTTAACATAAAATTTCAGTTCATTGAAAAGAAAACAGTTGAATAATTAAGTAGGTATTTAAAATAGATTATATATTATTTTATCAATATCGTACTGATAGAATATTCCTTTTCTGGCAGATATAAAATTATACAGCTACATTCATATTTTGCAGTATATATTTAGAGGATATATTGTATGTATGACAGCCATACTATATCTGTAAAATCAATTTTATGCTTGCAACAAATATCTCCTTAAATTAAACAATTATAACAGTAGAAATGGGAGCTGTTCCTGCCAGAATTTCATAATAACATAAACAGTATGGTAAACACGTATTATTTGCCAATCATACTTAGACAGGTCTGTGATATATTTATATATATTGATGAGAAATGAAACAAATAATTATAGTTCATTTAAATTTATTTAAAAAAAAAAAAAATTGCATTTTCAAATTCAATATATCTGCCAGAAATAAATGGAAAATATAAGGCTACTCTGGAATAATGATATGCCATAAATATCAAATTTTGAAAGTAATATTAGCTGTATTTTATTCATCGGGGTCAGCGTCGGGGTCAGCGTCAGGGTCTGCTTCATAACATGTCAAAGCAACAACAACATAACCCAAATATCGAGTTCAACGCCTGAGACACCGATAGATTTAATAACCTAAAATTGCAAGAGATGGTGCAGCCATCGTTTTCCATATGATGTGAATTTAAATGTCATAATCACTTTTATAAATTCGTGAAAAAATGATTTTTTAATATCATTCAATAAGGATTTTTGAGAATTTGCTAGTATTTATTTGATTTACGCATAATTTATTTAAAAATGGATCGAAAAAATTGAATTTTTTTCAAAGAAAATTTTTTTTTTCTTTTTGAGACCTATATCGTTTTTTTCAAAGTAGGCGCTGACCCCGATGAATAAAACACGCCTATTATATCGCCAATGGATAAGTGGTATTTCTGGAAAGTGTACAATATATTCGCTGTATCAGAGAAATAATATCAAATTCAAATAATTATTTAGCCCTTATAGGTATTCTGAGAAAAATCATTTTTTCAGTGTATGCAAAAAGCAAATCCAGCGAAGTAGTAAATACTATAACTCCTTAAAAATTATCCATGAATATAAAATTATTTTTAATTAATTTGTTTCGAATATTTTTTACGTTATTTTGATTTAAATTTCTTCTTTTTGTAAGACAATATTTTAACGAATCCAAATTAAATTAATAATAATTAAAAATTTTTGTAAAACTAAAAGAAAATTGCATAATCATGAAGAAAACTAGTAGTCATTCGCATAAAATGCTAATGACCTTTTTCAACGGCGTATATATAGTAGATCTGTGGAAGCCTTGTCATCATCAACAGACGACCAAATTGCAATTACCGGAAATTAAAAGAGTCCGCAAGGGAAATGAGTTTTATATTTTTGTCTTCAAACTGCTGCCAGAAAATCGAGGAGCAAAAGATATGATACTTTTTTTTTCTGCTTTTTTTTTTAATTAAGACATCCACTAACCCTTTTCAGTATTTTCTAATTAAAATATTGTAAGTAAGATGAAATTGTGTTACAATCAAGACGGAAAAGTATGCTCTATATAAGAACGTATGTCGGTACATACGTTTTATGGAAGTTTTTTTTATTTCAGAAAAAGTGTTCATGAATGGCATTGATGTCGGAAGTAGGTACTTCATATCATTTTCACTGAATACTTAAATCTTTACATTTTATAGTACCTTGAGTCGTTATATTCAAAATTATTACATTGAATTTCTTTTCGATTTATTATTTTCTTTTCGTTTTGTAATTCGAACATATTCCTCTTAAAAACTATAATTTGATGTTAGTCTCGTGGAATTTAATTTTAATGAAAAACATGAACACTTTTATGTAAATCAATTTTTAATCCTTTGAGTACATGTTATTTAAAAACATATATGTTTAAATAGAAAAAAAAAAGAAAAATCAAAACTCAATTAAATTTATTTTATTCTGTGCTTATTCTTTTATTATTATTTATAATACGGTCTGAAAAGTCGATTTACTACTTAAAACGTAGTTCAGAATACAAAACTCAAGCCTGTGTACCTCCCAGGTTTTAATTTACGTAAAACCCATTAAATTGATAAACTGTACAACGAGTTGAATTCTTTTTTATTTTATTCAAAATGCACTTTGAAATACTTATCTCATAGTTATTAAATCATGTTTCAATGCACGTACTTAGGTCCTTCAAATTGTGAACAAATCGACCAGTTGTATACATTCAGTACGTATATTCTTCCAACAGATTAGTAGACGAAAAATAATCATTTTTTATTCAAATTTTTAATTATAATCCTTTTCGCAATAATTCAATAATTCCTTATAAATGTTTCATGCTTCGCAATCTACGTAAAATTGAGTAGTTGAGTGCGTATATTTTGTATATACTAGGGTTGTCCAATAATTTCTCAGCCTCGACAAAAGAACATGTTGCAAACAGTTCATTTTTTTTTGCCTTAGGTCCATATGAACAAGTGTCAAGTTTCACGTGGATAAGTCAATTCAGTCTTGGTTTAGAAGCTATTTGAAGTTCAATTTTTTCAACATGGAAAAATTGAATATCGTGCAGTGATTAAATTCGTTGCTTTGGATGGTTTACCATCTACAGAAATTTATCCAAAATTGTTAGAAGTATATAAGGTTGCATCACCTTTACTTTCCACTGTGAAAAAATGGGTGCCCTTTTTAAATCTGCTCGTACAAGCCTCGCAGATGATCCACTCGAAAGTCGTCCAAAAAGTGTATCAACAACAGAAAACATGCAAAAAATACAGGATATTGTTGTGGTAGATCTATGAGTGACTGTTGATAGTATAGCTGGCACCATAGGCATCTCACATTCATAGATTAGTACATCACATTTTAGCTGGCGCATTAGGTTTCAGAAAGCTTTGTGCAAAATACGTGCCTCATTCGCTAAAAATGGAGCAATGCCACTTTCTCAACAACATTTGGACCGTTTTAAGAAGGATAAAATGGATTTAGTACGTCGATTCCTCACTATGGATGACACTTGGGTCCACCACCATGATCCTGGATCAAAACTAGAGGCTAAAAGAGGTCATAGCAGCTGTGTAGTCGCATTTTGGAGGCCTACCGCATTTCCACTTCAGGGATGGAATCCCTAAATTGGAGAATCGTTGGAACAGGCGTATTGAAGTTCAGGGAAATTATACTAAACAATAAAATATAAATCATTTACAAAAACAGTGTTTTTCTTGTCTAGGCTGAGAAATTATTGGACACCCTAATACATACAGTTTTCGTTCAATTTTCTTTAAAGTGCGCTACATCTGTATATTGGTCCCTACGTCACTGCAATAGATGCCCTTCAATTTTAAAGTACAACATTATTATTGCTCACTCCCATAAGATAGCTAGATTTTCTCTAAATCCTTTCCGAACAATTCACTCGCTATCGATTCTTTCATTACCTATAAAATATGAAAATTATCCTTTTTAAATCCAACCGTTTAGTTTCATTTATTCAAATTAAATTTTATTCAGGTAATCTAAAAATGCAAGAATAAATTATTTTATTATTTTTAATATAATTTGCTAAACAAAATAATTTTATTGAAAATTGTTTTTCTTTCCTTTTTTTTTTTTAAACTAAACATCGTCATCATCAAATTGAATTAATTTCTTAATGGAAAAGCACTCTCAATTTCTGAATAGAAAATTTTTCAATTCGAAAAATTGTTAAACTCAATCGACTCAATTAGACTTGAATACGAATAGTTTTTTTTTTTTTTTTTGTATAAACCCAGATTAAGTTTAACGATAAAGAAAATGTGTTGTCCCCAGTACACTAAATGTTTCGATATATACTGGATGGACATTATTCTATACAATATAGCGAACAGAGTTTCACTAATGTTCAATGAAAAAATACACAAAAAAAGAAGAAAGTTTACGAACTAGAAAGGTCCATTAGCAATTTTAGAAAATGTTCTTTGTCGTCATCATCCTCTAATAAAACATTTAAAACAGTTAACACAAACGGAAAAAAAGCATATAACAAAATATCCTTTTGCAACCCGCACCGGGTTGGAAATGCTTTTCATTAAGTACCAAAAAAAAAAGAAAAAAGTAAAAAAGAGTAAAATACTTTCCGAAGTTTTCTTTCATATAAAAAGGATTCATTAAAAAAAAGAAAATTGTATTCGATATATTTTTCGATGTTTGCATTTCAAATCTTTGATTTCAGAGATTCTTACTTGTATTACAATTAAGAAAATTGACATTCAAATTTTCCTGAAATGAAAATTATCTGATTTATTGTACATAATAACATCTTGAGTTTTTACAAACATTAAATTGTTTTCCAATATTTTCTTATAATATATTTTGAAATTCTTTTTTCAAAATAATATTTATGTGCATCACAAATGAAACAAAAAATTCGATACTTTCAATTAAATTAAAATGGCATATATTCCTTCTGGATTAAGTTAAAGGGTCATTCCGGAACATACATCATATGGTGATGTATATAAGAACACTTTTTTTTTCTCCTTATATATCCATATATAACATATTTAAATTGTTTATGCAAATTGATTTTCCATTCAAAATGTTCAACTTTATGACTTTCAGTGAAACATGAAAAACTGCTGTATCCTTGGGAAATCCGAAGGAAATTACTCATAAATTCACCGGGAAAATAATATGCTGTACAAGAATGAATGATGGTCCATGGAGAAATCTAAATGTCATAGACTTCATCGTATATATAGTATCCAACATGTTGGTGTATATGTACTTTAATTTATTTCTGTTTTTCTTTTTTTTTGCCTTTGAAAGTTTTTCTTTGCTTTTTTTATATTTCTTTTCTTAACAGTGCTACTATATAGTATAACATATACGAAAATTGTACTTATGGCTGGGAAGGTTAATGTACTTCGAGTGCAAAGTTATAAGTAGAACTAATTGCACTGAGAGCTTCAATTATTATAGACTGTACTTGGTGGATTCAATTTTTTTTTATGGTTTCCTTGGATATCCTATTAACTCTCTAGATATAACAAACTCAAAATGAATATTGTGGAAACTTTCTTTTTTACTTTCATTTTATGACTTAAAAATAAATAAAACATTTTCGTTTTCTTTTATTTTTTGTGATAACTTTGATAATAACTTCTGACGGGGGGAAATTATGATTTCAAAATGAAAAGAAGCAAATACAATCTCAATATGATTGAAATAGATTATGTCGTGGGTATCATAAAATAAATTAAAACATTTACAATTTTTGTAGATTTATTAATTACAAAACAAATAAAAAAAAAAACGTAAATTTTTAATGAATAATAAAAAAAAACCATAATATTCATAATAAAATAAGTTTTTCAATAATACAATAAATTTTAATATACTATATATCTGGTATGGTAAATCGTGCAACTTCCTTAGATGTATTATTAGAAATATTTTTTTTACAAAAAAGACCTACACGTGAGATTTGGCATTTCAGGTCAATAGCCTAATCAGTTCATCCCCGTATAGTGACCTATCTTACACCTAGAAAAGTTGCATACAAACGCACATACAGATCCCATTGCGAAAAAAATCAATTCGGATTGAGGGTGACAATTTCAACACTTTCTTATACTTTAGTTAAACTCTAACCACACGACTCCATTGGACTTATTTCAAGACATAATTTCAATCGGACTGAAAAAAAAGTCTAATGGAGACTCGAAAATTTGGACTTTTTTGTCAGACTAAAATTATGTCTTGAAATTAGTCCAATGGAGTCGTGGGGTAAGATAGTAACAAATTGGAAATTCTGTTAATATTTCAAAAATTTCTGTTAGTAACATAATTTCCAGTATAATATGAAATTGCATGGTAATAAAAACAAGTTTGTCCTTTTTTTTATTACAATACTTAACTTTCCTGTCCTGGAAAATCGTATTTTAATGAAATTTCCATGTTCCAATTTGCGATGGATATTAATTCTTCTAAACAGAGTTTTCATGTAATTTATTTTACCAATCTAAGAAACTAGTAAAATCTCCAGGCGGATTTTAAGCGGTTAAAAAAATTAATTATTTCTTTTTCAGTGTTTTTAAATATAAGTTTAAATTTAGTTTTTAGAAGTTATGTGAAAACAAAGGTACTTATGGAACAAGTCGTGGAATAAGAAAAACAGGTTGAAGTATTTTTGTACGTACGCCAAGAACGAAGTTCAGCCTATTGAAGTCAAGCATGAAGCCTATCTAAAGAAGTTATAGCGTTAAATGTACCTCCGTTTCTACAATGGCTGAACGACGTGCATTTCTTCCGAGAAAATTGCTCCGAACTTAGTCGAAGAAAGCAAGTGAGTAACATTAAGAACTTTAAATTTTTTTTAATTATTTTCAAAGAAATGTAAATGATATTAGTAATTATAGTAATTAATTAGAATAAGAAAAGCTCACAAGGTCACACTATACTAGAGGCAAAAATTAGTTGTGCAAATGAAAAACCATATTTATTGTCTCTAATTAAACTACATATTTGGTGATTTCTAAAATTGTATATCTTATGGGTCAAAGATAAAAAAAAACAACATATTGTATTACACAAAAAGGTAATCAAATTTAACCCTAATGATTATGATGCCTTTATCCTTAATGACGATACTTTTTCCAAAAAACATAAAAATTGTCAGTTCTTTAAAGATGGTTTCGAAGCAATCAATCCATCAGGAAGTAATAAAATTGAACCTTTGGAGATAAGATAAAAGTCAAAATGGGGTTATCCCAGAAAATGTTTTCACAATAAATTATGCAATGTGAATTCCCTGAAGGAATGGTTAACAAAAAAAAATAAATAAATAAATAAATAAAAGAAACGGCAAGGAAAAGAGCTTAAAATGATAAACTTTCAAATATGTACGACATTTATGGAGTTTCCTTGAAGAAATGAATACCATAATGATATATATTAGACCCATTTTTTTTTTTTCTGATTGAACGAGGAAAAATATCATAAATTATACTTGATTTCTGGTGAACTTGGACCAGATTCTGTGAGCAATTTCAAGGCTTCTGAGGTCAGTTAAAGGATTGTAAAATGGAAAAGAAGAAACAAAAAAGGGCCATTCAAATACAATATCAGTAAAATATCTTTTATATTTAACATAAAGAAGAAATTTTTCAACATTATTATGAAAATTTTGTCATATTTTCATTTTAATGTTGCCCCGGAAATGAAAAAAGGGCACAAATATTTATGTTTGGTTTTTTTTATAAACTTTTTAATTTTTTGAAAATATGGAATTTTTTTACCCATCTAAATGAATTCTTTAACTTGATTTTCTTGTTTTGAGTTTTTAATTATCATAACACATGTACACATTTAGGTCAGCAAACCATTAATAAAAGCAACGACTTATAAGTCCATATTTACTAAAGGAAGTAAATGGTTCCTTCCAAACGAATGCACATTAAGTTCTAACTTTTGTTTTCTATATTCAAATCAAAATGTACTTAAAATTGATCTCAAAATAAAGGTTAGAAGATACTGTTTAGGTATTTAATATGTGCATCGTATTTATTCTTACAACCAAAAACAAAGTCTTACCTCCAATTCTCAAAACTGAAGATGATCCAATTTCGTCTCACTATACCGATGTTTCTAAAATGGTCATAACTCATTTTGTCAGTCTAATTCAGTCAGACTTTCCACTAAAAGTAATGTGAACTATTAATTAAATTTCAAGAGAAATGGATTTGTTGAAAGAAAATGCAATATAGTGCATTTTAAGGTTTTTAAAATGACAGATTGGGAAATGCATTAGCGAGTTATTAATTACACATTAACAAAGACCAAATTAGTGTCACTAAATATATATCCCTAATTAGTCATGACCATATTTGCAATCTCAGTATAAGAATATAATGGCAACATGTTGCCCTTCCATTCTGAAAATATTTCGAAATTTATTATTTTTGTTAATCTTAGTTTCTTCGTAGAAATTAATTTGTAGAAAATTTCCAATTTTCGAAATTTTAATTCATTTTAATCGAAATAATACAGAATTTTCGGACATTTTTAAACAGTATAATGGCAAACTACTTTAAAATAGCTGTTATACTTAAGCTGATGATTTTATAAGAGTTTAGTTTGTATTAGAGTGCAGTTTATTGGCGTGTTTTTTCTTCACCAGAACAAGTTATTCCCTTTTGTTGTTATTTTGAATGTTAAAATTCTGCACTGTTCTGGAGCAGATACTGACAAAAAACACGCCTTTTATGTCAATATTTTTCCTTTGATTTCTTTTAACGTTCCAAACCTCCATTTTTTATTTTTCCCTTTGAACATTATAATCTGCTAGTTTTTAATTTATTGAAAAAAAAATTTAATTATGTTTTAAGTCCATTCTTAAAAGATTTAAACAATCTTTCACACCAAACGAAAAGAAAAAAACACAATAAAATAATCAAGTCGTCGCTTTTATTACATTTCTCTCACGTTTTTTACCATTTTTCTCCTCGAACAATTAACTGATAATCCACTATTTTCTTAAAATTTTCCAAGGAAATACTCATTTCCTTTCATTTTTCTTTGTATATGTATATATGTATATAGATATATTTTTTTTTTCATAAAATAACTTAATTTCTCAGTTCTATGTTTCCTTTTTGTAAACATTCCATTCGCACCCAGAAATAAAACATTATTTACTTTTTTGGTCCTTTACTTAAGGATTTAGTTTTTGAGGAGAACACGAATAAAAAAAATTCTAAAATAAAAAAAAAACGACTACATGTACTCGTATATGTATATACAAAAAGGAAGAAAATCTAATATAAAATAAAGCTTAAAAGGAAGAACTAGATTTTTTTTTAATTTGGACGAGAAAAAAAAATTGGAAAAAAAGATAAATATAGATATGTATCTATAGAGAATAGATAAAACTACCAGCAGAAACAGGAAGCCCTTATATAATCAGGACACGTTTTCAACAGCAGATACGAAAGGCAGATGGAGTTTAAATTGGAGAATCACAAAAAAAGGGAATAAATTGAAATGCTTATGAAGAAGAAGATCTTTGTGATTTTTAGAAAAAGAAATGTAGGTACATCTGAGCTTCTCATAGAGCTTATAAATAGAATGAAAATTGATAACACTACTTTCAGAAAGTATGAGTCGTGTTTTTGAAAGGGTATTTGATAAAAAACCTTTTTCTTCTTCAATAAACGACTATATACATGAAAGGGAATATAGTAGGACAAAACGGCAAAATGGTGTATATGTCAATGCATACCTTTGCCAATTCAATTTCGCATCAATTTACGAAGATACAATTACATGAAAATTGGCTTTTTATAGTTGGAAAAATACTCTCGAATGGATTTAATAGGTCATGGTTCCTAAGATAGATAGTATATCAACGAGAAGTTATATCATTTCGATACCAAAAACATTTTCAGTTGAAAAAAAAAATTTTTTTTTTTAATGTTGAAAATGTAGTCCAACAAAACAGCCTGATGGACTTTATTCATTTTATGTGTCCCTTCAAGTTACGAGTTTTTTTTTTGTTTCCGATATCTTCAAATAAAAAGAATTAAATTTTTTGTTTTGTTATGCTTTCTGAGAATGGAAAAAAAACGGATATAATACCATTATTTTCCTGTACTTGGTTGTCTACAAAGCCTAATTTCGAAATTAGCTTTTTTTTAAAACTATTGTAGAACTAAAGTTGATTTTGATCGAGAACTCATTAAATCATTCCGAATACGGTCGGATTGTACAATATTTGAATTTGTGTTTAATCTCAAAGGATGCGTTCTTGAATTAATTTTTGTTGTATTCTTGATTTAAAGGGATTTTTTCGTACTCAAAAAATCATATGGAAACTTTTATTCTATAGAAACAACATTTCTAATTTAATTTATTTGTTGAACGTAGAAGTTTTCGAAAATCTATCTTAAAAATAGGCTAGACATAAAATTAAATTTATATTACAATAAATAAAAATAAGATGAAATACTAATTTATTCTTTTTTTTAAAACTTTCTCATCAAAAAAGCATATAGTAACATAAAATCGGCCTATATCTGATTTTTTGATACCCTATCGTAGAAATGGGTGGCAAATCTATAGTTCAATAAAAAAGAAAAACCAAAACTATTATTATATATTTCAATGTTTATTTTGCATAATTTTGTGACGCCTTTTTCAAATTCGCTCTAATTCACAGGTAGGCTGGGGCTTAATAGGATAAATAAATATCTTCTCCATCTTTTATGGAAATCGGTATATAAGTTGTTAAAATACATTGGAAAAACTTTTTGAACAGGCTTATTTTCCACTACGACTATTTTTTTCTCCACTATCCTTGGACCAATTTTACTGAAATTTAAGGTTGTATCGTATATTTATATAGTCAACACAGGTAAAAAATTTAAACAAAATTGCTTCACAAATTTTCAAATTAAATCCTAAAAACCATAAACAAACAAACGATAAAACTTTCTGGTTACGCCGGTTTTTTCTTTATAACTTTGCTCTACTTTGGACGACTTTGTTGATGCAGTACCCAACCAAGTTAAGGAAGAACCAACTTACATTCTAAATTTCAACAAAATTGGATAACGCGTTTTCTGGTTATCTTGTATACGGACGGACGGACATGCATAAATCGATATAACTTTTGATTCGCTATACAACGACACACTCGAAACTGTTCTATCATGATTATTTCGATGTATTACACATGGAGTGACAAAACTAATATACCCTCTGGTAGTACCTACCATAGGGCATAATCAAAAATATTTGTAATAATTTCTATGAGGATGAAGTTTATTTTGGTCACTCATTTTATATGCAAAAGTAATCAGAACAGGTATTATAATATTTTCAAAGTGTCTTTCTATGGTTTTCAATTTTTACTTTCAGTATGATGAATGCAACTTTAAGGATTTAGTTTTTGTCAAAGAGTAATGTCAAATAGCCAAAAAGATCAAAAAGAAAAATTCAAATAAGAATCTTGGAAATTTTTTTGGACAAAAACAGTACAATTTTGTTTTTCTTAAAAATGCAAAATTCTACCTTGATATAATATTAACGAATTTGGATGTTTACTTTCTCTAAAAAAGGAGTTATTCACACTTTGAGAAGATTTACTTTTATACAAAAGATAAGAACTTACTAAACCTATATTTTAAATTTCGTATTATAACCTGAATAAATTGAATTTTAACTATTAAAATATTTAATTTAAATTCTCTTTTCCTTTTTTCTTTTCAATTGAACTTTTCTTAAATGAAAAGCTTTGGTGGTTTACCACCATCAGTTTTGAAAGGAATATTCCTTTTTCACTTAATCTGCGCTAAAATTTTTGAATATTTTCTTTTAGACCGATTATCTTTTTTCCAAAATTTAATTAATTTTAGCGAGAGCTTCTTTTTCATTCAATTCATTCTATAATCAATCTAGTAAATCAAACACATATATATATATATAAGTCCTGCAATTAAACCTTTACCTTTCAGTTTTGAAGCCAAACAAAACAAAACAAAATAAAGATCTTTTTATTTAGATGATACATAAAATAAATTCCAAACTATTATATAAGAAAACAAAAAAATCGTAGCGTTAAAAGAAAATGCTTACGTTAATCATAGAAACCCTCATTTGCCAAAAAGAAACTTTCTTTTCCTATCTGTTTTTATACATGTCTACTATACTTTTTTCGTGTTACTGTAGAATCTCGCCAAAAAAGGCAAAGAAAACTTTTCGCACTGTTATCATAAAAATTCACTAAATGAAGAGCAATTTCATTTAACGTTTATTCCCTTGAAGTATTTTTATACCGTGGATAGGACAGAATCCTAGTCTATGACAGGTTTTATTTTATTTTCACGTTTTTTTTGTTTTTTTTTTCTTTCATCTTGAAACTAAAGCTTTCTTTGTTGATTATTTTACTCATTTATGAGGACATGTCTTAGTCATTTACCACAGAAAGGTTAATGGTTTTCTCGTTTTTGTATTCTCTATCTCTAAACAATTTTCCTTGCCTAAAATGTTTATCACATTAATATGTCCTTCTAGCATGTAAGGATATACCTTTCGAATAAAAATGATGACAATACAACTATTTCAGCTACAATTCTGATTTAGTTTAACTGAAAATGAAATGACAACGAAAATTTTACATGTGTTCCATAAAACGTTAATTAATATCCTGTATTTATTATTATTATTTTTTTTTAATAAATAAAAACATATTAAAATTTAGCTTATCTAAATAATTTTGATTTTAAAAATTCCAATAAGGAAAAGGATTATCTTTTAACTCAGAAAAAAATTGTCAAAATGAACAAAATGTATATTCTTATACAATAATCATGAATAAGGATGGTCCCAAAAAATTCTGTAAATAAAATTTTCTCCGTTTTCATAGAATTTTATTTTGCATTTTAAATTCTTCCTTGATCGAGATGGCATCTAAACCATACCATGATTTACTTGATTTCCACGATTTTCTCATGAACTCAATTTAAAATTTCTATATTTTTGGTGATGGATAAATAATTTGATTTTGTTTCAAAAACACCGAAGGAAAGGAAAAGGATCTTTCCTTTTTCATTTATGTATTTTTGTTTTTTCTTTTTTTATTCGCAATCAATTTTTATATATAGTACGGTATACAAAAAAAAAGACAAAATAAATATAATTCAAAATAGGATTTAATTGCGTCAGTTGAAGATTCATTAACATTGATTGACTTTGCTTTTAACTTCCATAATTAAAAACGCTCATAAAACCGATAAAATATTTACCTTATTTTATCCTAATGTAAATTTGAGAAACCGTCATTAAACAATCGGCTTTCATTTTTATTTTCGAGATTTTCCTTAAATTAAATAGAATTTATAATTTATTCATTATTTTGTATTCATATTATTCATTTTTAGAGCGAAGATTAAATAATGATTAATTCAAATCTTTAATCAGTTGAAATATTGATTTTGAGGATATAATTTAAATAAAGAAATGAACTATAGATGGTTATAAGACTTATATTCAAAACAAAAATATCTTCTATATGCTACATAATTCAAAACATATCAAACTGTTAAAGGACATGCTATTTCTAGAACTGCTTTGAAAACTTTGAAAAAATCTGCCACAAATATATTGTAGGCACAGAAGATTACTATAAAGGCGGAAAAAATGCAATAAATAATTCCAATATATTTTTGATCGCAGTCATATATTAGAATTTGTGTAATTCGTTAATAAAAATGTAAAATAAAAGTTACCAGAAATATCAAAAGCTATCAAATTGAAAAGTAATGACGTGAAAATTTTATTTAAATTAAAAACGCCAACAATGTACTCTCTCATAAAATTTTCTAGAAATTCTATTAATTGACTGAAAAACACCACTAACTAGATTTAGAAGTTTGCATGTCCATATATAAACATAATAATTTTCCAAGTAAACACATACAACTTTTTGATAAAAGGATTTAGAATCCTTTCAAACATTTTCAAAAAGGTTTTAATTGGCTACTCATATGAAATGCCACTGTCAGTATACAAACACTGAAAATATTTTAATAGAAAATATTTCTCGAAGGTTTTGCATTCATGAAAACTTCCAATAAATGAATATAAATATGAAAAACATTGATAGCATAAAATAACTTTAGTTAGAAACTAACTGAAAAAAAAAAATAAATAAAAAAATTATTTTGTAGAGAAAACTTAATAAGCTTCTTTTTTGTTAGAAACTTGAAGTTTTGTTTATCATCGACTAAAAAGAAAAAAGAGTTATGAAATTATTTATTAATATCGATCCGAAATAGAGAACACTTCTTCTATGTTGTCAAAATGTTCTTTCATCAAAATCATATTTCGTTTTTTTTTTTGAAAAGCATAAAATTTATGAAATTAAATAACAATTAAATTTCCTTTCATTCTTTTAAATCGATAAGAACTATTTTTTGCCTCTTTTTTAATAAATTGATTGACGTCTTGTTTATAAAATATATGAAAAAAATTTCCATATACTAATTAGAATATAATTTTTGACAGATTTTAAACTTCGAGAAAATGTTCCCTTTTCATTCAGAATTTCTATATAAGATTTTTGTACTAAACTAAATTTTATCCCTTATGTGAGAAACGTTCCAGATTCCAGCTGCATTTGACACAGATTAATTAGACACGCGATAACTAAATTCATTTTAATTAAGTGAAAGAATATTCGTATTTTTTTTTTTTACTTCACGCTCACTTTATTCATTAGATGTAATTTATCTTTTTTTAATAAGTCCATGTTTACCGTTTCTTTCATTTATACATTTTCTTTGACAATGGAAAATTTCATAAAGCAAACTATACCAACCAATATTAGTTTAATAAGAAGTTGGAAATTAAATTTAGACGGAAATTTTAAAATAAATGAAAATAAAATTTAAAATATGTTTAAGAAGTTCATTCGTATTTATGAAATATATAGTTTGATATATTGTGAGTATGTAACAGTGACGAATCTTGAGTTTTTGATGAACGGAAGCACTTTTCGTTAGCATTATGAAGAACTAGAAATATTTCCCCTGCTAGGGTAGATGAGAAGATCAAAATCTGAAAGCAGAGATTAAGAAAATCAGTCATCCTTGTTTTTAATATTAGGGACAAAATAATTATAAACTTCCTTAGAACCATTGTCTCAGAACAATAGCTTTCAGAAATTCTCGCATTTACGTAAATTCACTACATACTGTGAAGAATTTATTTCAATAGAAAAGACAAATTATTCTCATTTTAAATAATCTTGCATTTTACAAAATTCTCTATTCTATGAAATGATGCCTTTGAAGTCTCCACGTTCATATTCTCAATCTGTTCATAATTTACCTAATTCTTACGAACTGATTGAGAATGAAATTTGCATTATTCGGCATTGTTAAAAAAAAGACGTCAATTTTAATGAATTTCAAGTTATGCCAGCGCCAACTTACCCTTAGTGACCTAAAAACATTAACTTCGAGGACCATTTCTTGTGTATTTGAAAATCATTAAGTACCCAAATAATAACGAACCAAAAGGTGGAAACGTCCCATTTTTAACCGTGTGAATGAATAAATAAAGTTAAATTAAAATTTTCTAGTTGAATGTTTCAGAAGCACTCATTCTCTTTAATATATGGACCCTTCGTCTCTGGTACTTATCTACATATAACAAAAAACATTTCTATGTGCTCCTGAAAATACGCAATTTCCCAGGAGGAGGTTTGCGCAATAATCGATAGCTAATCAATCGATAATCTGATTACTTTACATTCTACGATCGTTTTGAAATCTGATAAATATTTGCGTATTTAAATTTTACAAACAATTTAAAAATATTATATAAAATTTAGATATTTAACGTTTTCGCAATGATGTGTCTTTTACAATTGGTTTTAAATAATCTTTCATCTTTAGCCATTTTATAACATTTTTAAATAAAACCATAATTTTCTCATAAATCATAAAACGACAAAATTTTCAACGAAATGCAGGGTAAAATCTGAAGTTGCCATTCGCAAATATTGTTGAATAATCCGAAAGAAAAAAAAATTGTAATATATCACATTTTTAAGGTTTAAAAAATCCAGTCTCACTGTATTGACATTTACTTTGATGACATGATCACTGACCTGAAATTAAAATTTATCAAATAAAATATTGGTTTTAGACCCCACAAAAATGAGAATCCAACAAAATCAACCTGAAAATACAAAACAATAGTCTAGTCTTCGGGTCCTGAGACTTATGAATTCTTGATTTGTATTAAATAAATGTTCTCCAAATAAATGTTGAACGTTATCAACACACCAACGCACATACACGCATATTCTCATCAGTAAGGTGGCAGTTAATCTTCATTTGTGCCCATCATAAATCAAATTTATCATTTCTCTCATCTTAAGAATGTATATTTTCCATTGTTTGATTACAGAATGAGTTTTTCTTTTGAATTTTCTCAGGATATTATGTTTGTGTGACGTTTTATTTTTTTTCTCTTTTTTTTCACTTTTTCCTTATATAAAAAGAAAACCAGATTTTGGAAATAGTCTGAAAAACTCATTCAAATGGAAACGTTTCCTTCATCAAAATGCGTCCATCAAATACTTGTATGCTACCTTTTAGTTTTTCTTTTATCGAGCAACATCAACCGAAAAAAAAGAAGAAAAAAAAAATCATAATATAAATTTGGCCATTCTTTGGGAAACATTTTCATCTGTTCCAGATCCAACTATGGGAAAATATATCTAAAAAAAAGCACGTAAAATCAGTGGGAATACAACAAAAATATTATAGATGCGAGTATAGAATATACTATCTTCACATATTCAGAAAAGTGGAACCGCAAAACAACTCAAGAAAACGTGACTAGAATATAAGCAAAAGCTTTATAGTATTTTGTTTCGGAGATGTAGTAATGGAAACTATATAGTAGAATATGTATGAAATGTGTCTACGGGCATATAAGTTTTAACGTTCATTTTCCTTACAAAAGCAACCGAAAATGGAAATGAAGAAAAAAAAAAGAAATAGAAAAGGGAAACTATATATATATTGGAAATTCATAATGCACAGCTTTGGCAAATGGAACACAGATTGCTGAACATATAATAAGATCCAGAATGGAGATCTTCACACACATAATAGACTTTACGTGATCCAATTGCTATGGGCAAATTATTTATTCTTTGGGAAACTTGAAAAGCCTTCTTATTGTTCTGGTTCCATCAATTATCTGTTCTATATTAGAGATTATGTGTGAGAGCAACCATTATTATTTGGAGTTTTGTACAGATCTTTCGACAGGATGTAACTGAACTGAAATGAAGGTAAATTGAAACGTTATTAATTATTATATTCAACTAATATGCAGAATTATGTTTGAAATATTATGTTTGAGAATTATTTTGTATACATTTGAGATTTTGATTACGAAAAGGTTTTGAAGACCTTTTGTATTTATTTTCAGTATTCTCGATAAGAACATATGTATTTACGAAATGAGCTTTTTGAATTAATAATATGCTGTTTTAATCAAATTTACTAAATTTGTACATATAGAATATATTTGAAATTATTTAAAACTAGCTGAATTTCCTGGCGTTGCTCGGGTTCCCCGGATTCTACATATCCTTTGATGATTAAAACTTTGGAGGTTTTTTTATTTTAAACCCCCGCGGCTCGTCACTGACTGGAGACAGTTGGTCCATCCCGAATGTACACTTCAAGTTTTATGAAAATCCAACTACTATTCAGCGAATTAGGAAAGTTATTATATTCCCCTCCTCCGTCGCAATCCGCATTGAAAATTCAAGTATCCTATACTCCAAGTTGGAAAGACAGCTTCACATGTACCAAATATTATTAAAATCGATTCGGTAGTTTTTGAGCCTACTTATAGGGGACAAGCCAATAAACAGAATGCCAGTTTTGTAGCTATAGAAGAAGATTTCCAAAAATAATTTTAATTGGTTTGAATATTGGTTAAAAGTTATTTTATTGGTGTATAATTCGTACTCCATTTTGTATAAATATGAAATCAAATGATGAGCAAATAAACAAACAGAATTTCGGTTTTATATTGTATATATAAGAAGGAGAAGATAGGTAAATGAAAATATGATTGCTTTAATTTCATTTAAATATTTAACGATTTAAAAGCACAATTTGATTTTTTCAAATTAAATTAAATCTTCCAACATTATTTGAATATTATTAAAAATTGTTTTTAAGAAATAGTATGAATCATGAGAATATATAATGAATAATTAATTTTAATAAGATGCAGTTGAGTAAATAATTATGTTCATGAATCTTTTACCATTAGAGCTTCTTATTTTTAAAACCATACTGTTGGAAAATTACATCATCATTAATTTTCATTGATGTGATTCATTCCGTTGCAAGAATTTTCATTTTAAATTTGAAGAACTTCTCATTATAAAAGATTATCTCGACCAAGTTAAATAAGGTAAGCAATTTCATAATCCTAGGTTACGTAGGTATTTGTATTAAACAAGTTTATTATAGAAATATGTCCATTGGGAATTTTTTCTCCGGAAATAGAAATCTTTTCAAATCTAGTACAGGATGTGGCAGACAAAAATAAAATACAAAAATGTGATTTTCATTTTATATATGAAATTTTTAGGGCAAGTTGAGTAATGAATGACAGTATATAATGACTCAATTTGATTTTTCAACCAATGTATAAATACGTATATTGGATAATTGATACAAAAAAGATCATAATATCGCAAAAGATCAAGTACCTAGTATGACGCAGACGGGGCGCCATAAAATTTGAAATGCTATTTTTAAGAAGTACAATCTTTTCTGAGACATCTGTCGAAATTGGAGTAATTTTTGTTGTTTACAACCGAAGCTACAGACGTATAAAGCAAACTATTCTCGATTTTTTTTTTACTATGGAAAAAAGTGAATTTCGTATTTTAAAAAAAATACTTTCCAAACTAAACAATCTTATTGAATTTCTTTTAAAAGCATCGTTATTGAACTGAAATAATAATGGAAAAGCAATTACTTTTGGCGAAAAAAAAAAATTCTTTTTCATCGTGATAATACACCAGCTGACACATCGCTAATTGCAATGATAAAATTTAATGAATTACGTTGGGAATTGCTTACCCATCTGCCTAATTCTCCAAATATGCTCGTCAACGTCTATTATCTGCTTCCAAACTTGAAAAGATAGCTTCAGATAAAGAGATTTCAATCAAATGAAGAGGTTAAATACAAAACTGAGGCGTATTTTGCACACCTTCGGGAAACGTATGATACAAAAGCTGTGGAAGTATTAAAAAAGCGCTGGACTAAATGTAATGATCTATGTTGAAGAATAAAAATGATTTTTCCCGAAAGCCTTTCTTTTTCAATGTTATCTTACGTACATGCAGTATACCTATTTTCTGCCGCATCCTGTTCTTAAATATAGTAAATAAAAATCTACTTATAAAAGTCTTCCTTTTCTAAAAAAAAAACTTACATTAGAATTGATTGAAGTAAATTTTTCGGCATGACACATTTAATAAGGAAGAATAATTTATATGAAAAAAATAAGAATCTTAAGACAACAGGCTTTTTCATAAAAATCTTCCTTCATTCAATTATTATCCGAAAGTAATCTTAAATTAAATCAGGAAATCACATCATGAGCAACTTAACCATTAGCACCTTTCTTTTGACGTGAATTTATCGTGATAGATCTTCCTGAACGTTGGAAATACATTGTCCCCCCTTAAAAATGAAAAAAAAAGAAACATAAACTTAATTTTCACCAAAAAAGAAAAGTATGTACTACATTAACATTTTAGTAAAAAGTTCAACATTACTGATTTTTATGTTTTCTTTTAAAAAGAAAAACTGTAAGTAAAGAATAATTTCTTTTTTCTTGGAAAGAACAAAGTTCTCAGTACTCGTGTGAAATTAAAAGCTTTCGTAAAAACACTTTCATTTTTTAGTAAATTATTTTAAGTTAATTCTGTTTGGTTTTAGTATAATTTGAAACAATTTATTGTGAAAAATTTCAGAAATTTTTATTTATTTTGGAAATTATCATAGAAAAACATAAGAAAAAAAAATATTTCTGTTTGTTTGGTGTTTTTAATTAATTAAAAATAAACAAAATAAATCTTTGTTAGAGTTTTTTGTCTTTGGTTTTTTATCAAGAAACCAAACAAAGTTTTAAAATATACTTCATTAGAAGAAATAAATTAGAAAAGATAAAAATTACAAATTGGACCTGAAATCCTTTACAACAATTTTCGTTAAATTTCACTTTTTTACGGAAAATACAAAAAAAAAAATCAAAACTACTGCAATTGACATTTTAAAGAACAACATATAATATGATGATATAGAGAATCGGAGGAACATATCTATTGACTAATATTAACTCAAACAAGTTGTGAAAAAACAACCTCCACCCACAAAATAGCCTCAGAAAGTTGCTCTTATACTAAAAACATAAAACATACTACAATCCAATATAGAAAATAGTTTTAATGAAAGAAGGAAAACCAATTTTATGAAATAGAACTGTCATGAACAACTGCCAGGGACATAAAGGACAATTACAGGAGAAATTTGTTGAAGCATTAATAGGGAAATATGCCAAGTCGAGTGCCTAATTTAATTGGGTGACATTAAAAGGAAAAATTACTATTATTATTATAGGGAATTTTCATTGTTTTATCACTGTGAAAAAGAAAATTAGGTCTAGATTTAGTCATGTATAGAATATGTGACAGAAAAATTTAAATATTCGTTCTTGAAGTTTTGAATTTTTAGAGTAAAACACAATAAAAAAATTAAGTTATATAATAATAGAAGGCGGATTCTCTTGCAGCTTGGAACATACATTGGAAAAGATAGGATATGTCCCCACTCGGTGGGGAGTTGCGCGGGGTCAAATTAGAAAAACGTCAATAATTCGGTCAATAATGGGCTGCTTTTCAAAAAACTTGAAATCTACATTCTGTATACGACAACTGAAAAGATAGTTTCCATTCAGTGGGGGTACACAGGATGCTAAAATATAAAAACGTCAAAAAACTTTAATAATCAAGGGACATGTAGAATCCAGGGAGCCCGACCAATGCCGGAAAATTCAGTTAGTTGTAATATAAATAACAATTTTGTTAAAAAAAAAACTTTAAAAATGTCTGATGGATTTTTTTTTGTGTACATTTATACAAATAGAAACAAAAACAATTTTTATTCATATGAAGCAATATTTTTCTATGGTTGAACGTCAAGCACACATGTATTTTCCGCCTTTTCTTATATTTATTTGATCCTTCACCTTAATATCAACTATCTCCTCATTTACTATTAATCTCTCAACCTTCTACCATATGAAGTATGATCCATTTAGAAAGAATGTTACATTCAATTTTCCTTCGATCACATCACCATCATTAATTTTCGTATATGTCTGTTTTTTTTTTTTTTACTTGGTAAATCATATACATCGGAAGTGGGTTGTTAAGCTTTTTTTATTCAACATCTGAACTGAACTCTTCATTTCATCACCTAATGTATGTATATATATATATGTATATAAACTAAACTATAAATGGTTGTGTCGTTAAGACGAAAACTGAAAGAGAAAAGAAAAAATGCTTAACAATATTCCGGAAAAAGAAAATTGTTTCCGCTTTTTTCCTCAGCATAGCTATGTAGGAACTATCCGATACTCGTAAATCATTTTTTCTACCGTCCCGGATAGATTAGTTCATTGTACTTGTTTCGTAAGTCACATTAATTTGTTTCGTGTAAAGATGAAACTAAAGATTTAATGAAATTTTTCATAATATTAAACAGGATTCATTATCATGAACAAATTCATATATACATACCATATGTGAATAATAATGTAGATCTAATATTAGTTATGTTAATAAGACAGAGTTTTGGTAACGTAAAACCCGTGATATATTCATAAATTGTGTTAATTTATTTGACTAGAGTAGCATTATTTTTGTCGACCATCATTAAGTCAACCATACATAAAGAGGTGTGGAATTATTTCTGTTATTTTAGAAACATATTTAGATGTACAGTAAGCTATAAAATAGTACAAATATCGAACAAATATTGTAGACGGAAAACGTGTACTATAATTTGACTGAATCAGTTTTTAATAAGTCATTAATTTAAATTAAAAGGATCTTTAAGAACGGCTAGACGAAATTAAAGCCGATCTACAAGTATAAGTAATTTTTTCATTGGGGCTTTGTTTAATCCTTAATTTCGTATATATTGGTATGAATTCCTTGTTCCGTCTACAACCCCGCCACAAAATTACTCAATTTCCCAATCTGTTAATAATTGCATTGTGCTACATGAAGTTTTCATTGTAGACGTCATTTAACTGAAATAAAATTTTTTTATTATAAAATTATTCACACAAAAATCGAATTAAATCATATGTCAGTCAAGTTTTTATTAGTTTAACTTAAGACTATGTTATCACAAAACGTGTTTAAATATAACTTTTATTAACAATATAATAAGAGCTTTTAGTTTTTCATTTTTAGATATATCTGCTACTTATATTTTGTATACAATGGAGTTTCCCAGACATCAATGCCAGGCATAGACAAGTCTGACTTCGTCAAAATCACATCCATGCCATCCACAAAAATATAATCCAATATTTTTATCGACTCCATAGTAATTTGTTGATCATTTTACATATTTAGAAAATCGGATTTAATTGTTCCTGATAAAGACGGAGTGTCCAAAGATTTCTTCCAAACTTTGTTCGATTTTGTATAAACTATTCATTTGCTTTATTTAATATAATCCAATTGAAAAAACGATCAATTGAATGGAATTATATATTCAATATTAAATTGTGTGACCAAATATAAATTAATGAAATAAAGCATTGACTAGATAGGCCTACAGTACAAAGTGTATTCGAATACACTAAGTAAATTTCTTGACTGAATATGTTTATGTATCATTGCTTAAGGTGTCGCTTCACGACGTGTTTTTACAGGTGTTTTCACACAGCAAACTGTGGCATATGACATTACTACATATCTAAGGTGGAATCGTGTAACTTGATTTCGATCAAATCGTATCGAAAAAGCATAGGAATTGCAATGCATTTTTGATACGATTTACTATCAATCGAATTACAGGATTCCACTCCTGATTAAATTTTGTAATCACACGTCATGTAGAATACATTTGTTTTTGAATTATTCAGTCATATTTTTATTTATGCTTTAATTCCATTTGTCTTTGGTGCTTTAGGTTTCAACCCTTAGATAATTTTGAATTGGAAATTATTTTTACTTTTTTTTTAGGTTCAATTCGAATAATAAGAAATGTGAAAATACAGAAAAATGGGTCTAGTGACATTTCTTCATATCACACATCTGTTGGGAGAGAAATAAAAAAATATTCACTTATGTAAAAAATTTACGTGTGGACATAAAAAATTGTCGCAAATGTAAACACATGTGTGAAAACATATGTAAAAGTACGTCGTGGAGCGGCACCTTTACTCAAGTATAAAGTGAAACGGATTTTACACATGTGTACTATATTTGAAGTATTCCAATTCTATAGTAATCTCGATATGTAATAATATTATATACTATACGATTTTTTCTCTCAAGAAGTCTCAAAATGTCCAGCGAATCTGATATCTACTCACAGACTTCTGGTATTCCAGAGAATTCGTTTTGTAAAAACACTATTCGAGCATATTATATTACTATACGAAAAAATACGGCATTCAAAGGCTTAAAAAATCTTTAAATTCGAGAATATTTCTTATCACTTTTGTACGTCACAAGAATAAAAAAAAACTTCAATAAAGTTTCTAGATTCTTCTTTAAATACGCTTTCATCTTGACTTAAGGAAGGCCATCATCGATAGATAGAAGAAAAACTCTTTCAATCTAAAAGTTTATAAGTTCGTTGGACGTTCAGCTTCTACACATTTGGACGAAATGATTTCTTATAGGAAACTCGGCAATTGGGAATTTCAAAAAGATCAATAATATGAAAAAGAAAAATATTAAAAGAAAAAGAATCTTGTGGATAATCGGTATTTCCGCATTGCTTTTTCGCCTTTTCTTCATTCAAACGGAAACTTCTTTACTTTCTTGTAAATTATTCATGAAAATTTTTTGGACAATACTAAAAACTAAAAATTCTATAAATATTCGAGTAGCATCCTTTTCTATTCAAGACTTTTATGGAAAATGCTTCTGTTATATTTTCATATTTTCATTATCGATTGTTGTTAATTTAAATCGAAAAAAACGCTTGATGAAAGCTTATATAAAATTTAAATTTAAACCACAAGAATTTGCTTATTATGAAAATTAAGATATTTTCCGAAAGAATGAAAATCGTTGATTAAAACAATATAATTTTAGAAATAAACGCGTTTTGACTGTCTTATATGCAGGTTGAAGAAAGTATTGAAACGCTACAAAGATTCAAACTACGAATTTTAATGGTAACACATGTTGTGAACTAACTATTTCTGCAATTAAAGGTGTCTTTTTATTGTCAATGGATGTGTGTGATGAAACTTTTATTAATTCTACAAATTATCAGAATTTAATTAGTTGTAGTTCAATTTTTTAATTTCAAAATTACCGAAAACTTTCATATAATTTACTAACGGAAAAATCCTAACCAGCGCGAGAGGGCGTCAGAAAAATTGGTGACAATAATTTCCCGTCGATAAAAATAAATTCCTTTTCGAAATTAAATTTTCTAAACTGGCAATAATTTTGTCAAAAGGTAAGAAAATAATGTCGACAAAAACCCATTGTAATCGCTCCTCTGAAGCTGATTATTTGTGTAAATTTGCGAAATATCAATTTTTCATTTTTAACAATTGATAATTTTGAAGAAAAATTGACTGCTTTTTAAAAATTATTAAATTATAATATTATACATAAAATGTGAGTAATTTTAAAATGGAAAATTTTATTCAAACTTTTTTCTTTTGACATATTTCTGATAAAATAAATAGATTGAAAATTTTAGTTGTTAAATGCAGTCACGATTTTTAGCATGACTAACTGGAATAGCCTGTCAAATTTGCAAAAAAAACTTCCCACATTTAGTCAAAACTCGTGACGAGCCCAACAAGTCAAGAGGACTTAACTGATTTTAATAAAATTTTGTACTAAATCTGCTAAAATGATTAAATGATTATTTAATGCTAAATTTGGTTATAATGATATTCACTATGAATCTTATAATTAATCCCTCAGTTATAGACCAATACAACTATACCTCGCTTTACGGTCTAGATACGTTCCGAAAAAGTTGGCCGTAAAACGACAAGCCGTATAATGAATCAATTATGTTTTGTACCAGTGCTGAGAAACTGAAACTAAACAGAAGGTCCCTAACATTATGTACAGCATTTTTTTTGCCGTCAAAGGAAACATTGGGTGCCGTAAATCGAAGAACTGCCATAATTTAAAAAAGGCCGTTAAAGTCAAATGCCGTATAAAGAGTTATGAATAATTTGTATAAGAAAGTTCGGTGATTTGCCACAGAAAATATTTTAATACAAATTTGAATATTTTTTTGGTTTAAAATTTTAACAAAAAAAAAAAAAGAAGCTAATTAAAATTTTTTTTAAATAAAATAATAATTAAAGAAAAATATTTATTATTAAAATACAATTGGGTTGGAATTACTCATAAATGAAAATGTAATAATTATGTTTTAAATTTGTTTTCTTTTTGTTTTTTGCGGATTCATTACCATTTGAAAAAGTATAAAATTTAATGTAGTACACGTGAATTCTGTTTCTCATTAATTTCAAACTGCACTTTTATTTGTGAGTTGAACTTTTTCTGTACAGAAGCGAAAAAAAGAACACATCGAAAATTATACTCATTCGTATTCATATCCTAAAAAAGTGTAGTTTGAGGAAGATAATAACAGGAAGGAAAAGTATATATGAAATCCGAAAAAAAAGAAAAAAAAACGGGAACAATTGTGTAGAGTGAATTAATTATGGAGAAATGTTTGTGTAGGAACTTGAAAAGATAAAAAACATTATACTACCTTGGTTATATATTTTTGTGTTTTGTTTTTCCTTTTTCCTTTTTTTTGAAGTCTGTGAATTCAAACAGAACCCACTGGAAAATTTATGAATGGTAAAAGACTCGGACATAAATTTAAATTACGTTAAAATTTTAATAAGTTTGGGTGCTGTTTTTAGGTACTTCTCAGAACAGTAAAACGAAACACTCTACTACAAAAAAAAAAGTGAAATAATAATGAAAAATAATAAAGCCACTACCATTGACTAGAATTGCCTAAGAACTTTTCTTTTTTTTCACCTTCGAGATATGATCTCGGAACAAATTTGCAAGTAAGATTAAAGTATCTACTTAAATTTTAGTGTACTAATAATTTCTTTTGTTTTTTAATATCTTTATTTGTTATTAACTTTTCAATTGTTTGAAGAAAATAGTAAATACGAGAAAAGTTAACATAATCCTCTTTAAAGATTTACTTTTTTTTCCTTTCTCTCTTTTGTTAGAAAAAGTTTAAGTTAATTTCTATATTGTTTTTTATCGTGTTAGTGTTTCAAGCTGGAAAAAGAAATGAATTTCGATAGAAAAGGTATTTTTGGGTAAAATTTTTGGGTAGTTTTGAGAACTTGATTCTTAAGAAACCATAACAATAAGAAACAAAGTTGCCGCTATAAAGTAACCATAAGCTTAAATGTGTTTCTTGTTACCCTTTGAGTTAGATTGATCCCTAAAGTATTGATTTTTTTTTTAGCATGGACACTGTATACATTTTCATACAGACAAAAGGTTTCATAACATTATAGTAGAAAAAAATTGCTATGATAAAATTTAGTTTTGATTAATAATATTAAAATTAAATAGCCGATTCATACGTTGTGTATTTATATACATATATGTTTTCACACAACAAAATATAGTAACTACACGTCATGTGAAACATATTTGTGAAAGTCAAAACGATATTTACTTTTTTGAGGTGGAAACTAGATTAATTATATATGTGAATATAAAGAACCCAAAGAGTTGGATCTACAGACATATTTTTTCTAATCTCACGTGTGTTATAATAAAAATGGAAAATTTTGTTATTATTTTGAAAAATTAATATGTAAAAAGAAAAGTTTCCATAGTAATAATGCATTATTATTCCAAAATACTGTTTTGGTAGAACTTTCCAAGAAAATGCATTTTATTTAAATTAGTTTCAACTTGTATACTATAAATCGAAATAATCGAACCGGCGCAACGCCAAGAGGAATATCTCTAAACAGTCTATGGAACAGATAAAAGAATATCGTCTAATTTGTAGCAAATTCATTAAGTAGTATGAAATTATATTTTTTGAAATAACCTCTATAGTCTATAGAGTATTTCGTAGGCTAAATTTTCCAAACCCATGTGGAAAATTAGTTCTATTTGTGAGGATGAATCGATTAGTGGATAGACAACGAAATATAAAATTCAATTTCTTAATGTTATACTTTTGTATTAAATATGTTATTAGAAATGTGTATCGATTGTTAATACTTCCCAATGTGTTGAAAATACCTAAACTTTTTCTTTGAATAACTTAAGGCCCCTTAAGATTATGCGTTTTGTCATATGTTTTCCCATATATTTTGCTAAAAACGCTCAAACAAATAGCGCGAAGTCATAGAAAACACTCTTATCACAAAGTTCATGCATTTTGTATTGATAAGAAATGTCTCTAAAATCTCAGGAATGGTAAGAGAACTGAATTCACCTTCTCTGTTTCTTATTATTTTTGTTATGTGTTTTATGAAAGCTTATAGATTTATGCTGTGATTCCTCTTGCATACTTCCTATGCATCTTTTAATCGTTTGAATCAGTCACCTCCGAACAGTTTGAACAAAGCACAATGTTTGTAATATTTTTAACGAACTGTGCCTTTGGTATACTGATACTCCTGAAATACGACATTTACGGATGAATATCTATTAAACATCCTAGAATCTAGAATCTTATATTTTTTTTTTATAAAAAATATCATTTTTACATAAACAAACATTTCCTGCTATAGTTTTTAAATTCAACATATTTTAATAATGGAAAATCACATTTCCCATGGGTAAGTAAGTAATGTAAAAAATGCATATTAAAAGTACGATTATTTTTCAATGTATTTTTTATATACATATATTGGAAAAAGAATCGTAATTCCTGATACACCAACCTACTTATGTACGTGATTTAATATCCATTTACTACAAAAAATATAATATTCAGATTATGTTATAATGTATACGAAGATGCATCCATAGATGGATTGCCTTATGGTTAGCTTATCACGACCAAAATATGTAAAGTATATTATATCTTATCATGATAAGTAAGACACACACAAAAAATGTCTAAAGAATGGATAAAAATCATTCCTACAAGATCCTCGATGAACCCTGAAATTGCATTAAAAGCGTTAAATCCCAAAAAATAAAATAAGAAGGAATAATTTTGTGCAATTCATCATGAATTTGTTAGCGTAATACCTAGAAAAAAAATGAAATTTACATAACTCATATTTTTTTTCCGCCAAGTAAAGAATGTTAGAAGAAATCACGATCATGATGGCATTGAAATTTCTCCATGAATGATTTATTCACTTGTAGTTGCATAAATTGCATAAATTTTTGAATATTTCATAAACTTTAAAGTTTGATTTCTATTTTAGATCCGATTTTGTCGTATTTCCTGATATTATTGAAGAAAATTTTCCAAACTCATTTTAATATTTATGACATGTATTTTGGAGGCTATTATAATAATATTTTGAATTATTTAAAGTAGCTTGACTATATAGTTGCTAGTCTGCTGTGAGATATAGATAAGTACTACTATTATTTATTTCAAATAAAATTTTTATTGGAATTTAATAAATTTTTGGTTTATAGTTTAGCTTATTGGCTGTAATCGTTTTTTATGCTATCAGAACTGCTACAGTTGATTGGTGAAAGTAGCCCTGTATCAAAACTATTGTGAAATTTGTAATGTATACAAAATGAATACATTTTCGAAAGTGATCTATTTGTTTTGAATTTAAGTTACAAACATGTAAACTAGGGCATGGTACGAATAATTGAATACTTGAGCAAACAGAACATGTTCTATTCTTTCACTGTTCAAACAGAAATGAAATAATTCTTTCATTTAAGAGAAAAAAATAAATTAGACGCGATCTTCCCAATACCTTTAATGAAAATGACAGAAACAAAAAATTCCACATAAAATAAGGAAAGAAAAATACAATTTTTCATTAGATAGAATGAAGTAACCTATAAATCAAATATATTCTATTTTACATCATGCTTCCTATAAGATAATTGTAGCAAGCGAGAGCATTAATAGTCTTATAATAGTCTTATGGATTTTGGACTAAAGAAAGAATGAAACAAAGAAAGCAATCGAAATTTTTTTTAACTAAATATTTCTAAACAAAAACCTTGCGTTTCCTTATAAATATTGTATTTTCGCAACACTTTTTCAAGTATTGGTGCATGTACGAATAATAAGTAAAAAGGAATTTTTGTTAATATTTTAAGTGTTAGTTCTTGTATGAATAGTGTTTCTTATTTTTTACATGAGTGTTAGAATTGTTTATTAAAGCTAGATTTACTTCTATCTCTGTTGTACTAACATAATGTAATCTGAAAAGATTAATAGATAGCTAAAGAGAATGATATGTATTTTTAAGAGAATATTCCATATTTTCTTTTTATTTCTTTTCCTTCCATATAATAATTTATTTCTCTTCGTAATCAGTCATTTTTCCTTAAAAAAATTTTTGAACATAGGAAGGAATTGTTTAAACAATTGTTCAAATAACTCTTGTTTGTTTACATCGAAAATGAATTATTTTTACCATTCCTTAATGTAAACTCACGAAATAACTATCCCAAACTCATTTAAAATATTACATACTTCTTTAAATTGCCTAAAACACTTACTAGAAACATGGTTCGATCTACCTTAAACTGGAAAAATTTTAAATTTAGAACCAACTAATATGACAGTATTTAAGTTTTTTAACTTCCAGAACTATAAAGTATACTTATATACACTTACAAAATTTTGTAGGAAAAAATCACATGTAATTTTTTGTGTATAAATTGTTGGTACTATTGCTGCAAAGCGCGCTTCTTTTTAATAGTATTTGTAAAAAAAAATACAAAAACATACATTTTTATATCATACAGATTCTTTTTAACAAATACTATTAGTAAGGTGGCGCTTGCAGATATCCCCAAATCAGAATCCATGTTGAAAGCTCTCCTTATTGTATGTTTTTGGTTTAATCTATATACTTTTCAATTTACTGCAAGTTCTCTGACTTTTCTATGTCCAATATTAATTGGAAAACTTTAAATAATACAATCTCAGATTTGATCCTTGATTAATAAATATATTAGTATATGAATAGAATTTTTAAATAATGAAAATTTTCAATTTGTTTAAATTTTTATTAATACCAAACTCTAATATATATATTTATTTCTTTAACCAAAACACACATCAACTTGTTGCACATTTTGAAGTAAACATTTTAAAAATTGTTCATTGAAACATTTTTGTTTATTTTTGAAAAAGAAAAATACTGAATACATTTTCATTGAAAACGATTTTTCTTTGGTATTATTTAAAATAAATAAATTACCTAAGAAATATCTTATATTTATGTATTTATGTGGTATGTTTAGAATTTTTCTTAAATTTGTTTTATGTGCAGTTTACTTTTTTTTTTCTTTTCTTTGTAGTACTTTATTTTATTTTCTTGGTTATTTTCTTTTTTTTTCTTTTGCTTTTTAAACAAAGTTATATTCTGTACCAATAAACCAACCTGTGAAAAGAAAGATATTTACTTGTATTATAAAAGAAAAGTGATTCAGAAAATGACTTAACAGGAATGTAGAAAGCTCGTAAAGCCATCACGCACCTTTATGTGAGTAATACGTGATCAGCATTTCTCATTATATATTTTTTAACATAATACACATATATAGTAGAAAAACAACAACAACAATAAGAAAGCCAAGAAAAAAAAACCACATAAATGCTTATATTCTCACACTTTTTGTATAATAATAATAATCATCAAGAGTATAGGCATAAATAAATATATTCATATATAAGACTATATAGTACACATACTGTATATTATTATTTATCAAATATTTAATCTATATATATGTATGTATATAGAATCGGTAGAAGAACATATAAGACATTCAATTACACATTGTTTTCAATTACATACCAAGGAAAAGATGTAATCAGTTACCAAATAAGAAATTTTCTTTCTTCTTAACAAAAAAACAACCCCGAAAAAAATGTATCTATATATATATATATATATATATATAGAATAAATAGCAGAACCGCAAAGAAGCAAACGAATCCCAGAAACATGAACGTGAGCAGCATTCATAATAAATTTCTTCTTCTTCTTACAATATCCTTGGTGCCTTGGTGCCTTGGTTAGATTCTTCTTATTTTTACTATAATATTTTTGGTTTCTATTATATTCGGCTTTCGTTTCAAACTGCTGTTGTTACATATTTCAGGATTATTCGAAAAATACTCATATCCACATCTTTTATATATATATATAGAAATATATTTATTTTTTTTTTTTATTGTAAAATATTCTATATTCTGTAATATAATGTTCTTTCTACTATAATACATATAAGAACATAACAAAATGATATAAATCTAAAGTCTTCCTTAGGCACGTTCCTGTTTTGCATTTCGTTATTAAATTTTCGTTGGTCGTCAAATCACAAGGATGACATTATGGAAATTATCAGGCAACAAAATAGAACAAAAGCGGAGTAAAGAATAAAAAATGAAAAGAAAAGAAAATTTTCAGGTTTTTCCTATCATAACGTTTCTTAATATAGAAAATCGCCTTAAGGTTACCGCTTTTTATCCATGTAGTTAAATATCTAGCTCTTAAAAACGACAGAAATAAAATCTGTTTCTTTTATTTTTGTCATATTTCTATATAAAGAACGCTTTTCTAAAGTTAATAAATGTATGCCATTGTTAATGGATTCTAATACATATTTTAACATAATTTATAATGATTGAAATAATTTTCTTTTCTTTTTTTTCCAGAAAGAAAGAAATTATTAATTCGAAAAAGAATATTGATTTTATAATAAGCCAGGAATTAATTCTAATTTTGTCATAATTTAATATTAACATAAGTATTTTTTTCTACGTTTTGGAAATTATTTTTCTATTTGGAAATTATATTGTTTTCTTCGAAGAAATTTTTGATTTTTATCTTATTAAAATTTTCAAAAGAGATTTGTTTTTATTGCTTGATTAATGAGTTTTGATAATAAACCTCATTTCTTATTATGATTGTTCCTGGACTTGAATGGTACTAACGAATATAACACTGAACTTTTTTGTATCCTCTTAGAATCTAATGAACATTGAATTTATGTAATGCTGCATTGCAAAAATATTCTATGATTTACAATTTATGAAAAGTTCAAGGCAAGGCTGATATTTGCATGTTATATATTCTGTAAAAACTTGAAAATATAATAGGTCAATGATATGTAGAAAGAAAATTACATATGACTTATGTAAATTCATACAATTTGAAATGTTCCCAATATTGTTTATTTTGAATTAACAAAATAAAATTCGAAGAATAAGAATTGAGTTTAACACCTAAATTATAGTCTATATGTTAACGGCAAAGTATATAACCTGACATTAGGCATTCTCTGTAATGTCACATCGAATTTCACAAAGTATACAACATAAAAATCTTATATACATTACCTAGTCGTTTTATGGAGTTTAACTGATTGTGCTAAAATCGAACTTTTTAAGAGGGTGTATCAAAAGCAATCGTACCCAAAATTTCCCCTTTTAAATAAATAAATGTCCAATATATTTGTCACTTGTCCGTATAAATTGTTAAGTGGGATTAGCTAGCGGAACGTTACGCAGCGAACATGCATGAAGTCACTAATAATAATAAAATAATATGTTGCATCAGTAATAGCTGTTTAATTCAATTTTCTTTGCCAAAAAAATCTTCGGGACTATATAAAATATGTTAAATTAAACTTTTTATACATTTTGCCTAATAATTTTGGACATTATAAAGAAGACCTAGGCATTCTCTAAAATACCACATTATACACATTGTCGCTAATACATATATTAAAATTTACTTGGAAATATATTAAATAAATTCAATTAATTAAACAAATAATTATTATACAAAATATTTTATCACTTATGTTAGTGTGCGAGTATTTTCTTTAAATTCGATATAGTTTTATAGAAAATCACAGATTATATTATATTTTTATTAATAATACAGGGTGAGACAATAATTTCATATCCCTATTTAATAATACCAATCTCAAGTGAAAATTCATTGGTATTTTTGGGAACATGCATGGTTCAAATCAATTAAAACTCCAAAATTTTCTTTATATTCTGCTACATATCTATATGGCAGTTTATGGTTTAAAGTACTCAACAAGCTTTATTTGATGGTTCCTCACGAACTAATAAAACTAGGACTAGTTGAACTACTTAATTTTTCTATTAGGAGTTCAATTCACACTTCACATTTCTACCTTATACTAAAGACACATTAGCAGCAATAATCTAGATTATCTCACGATTCTCGATTAAAATTCGATAATGGACAAGATTTTCTCAATTATTGAGAGTAGTAATCGAGTATTTTAATTTCCATTATTGAATAATTCAGACCTTTTCGATCTTTTTATCTGGTAATACTGCTTACATCTGTAGATATACCCTTTCAAAAAATAAAAAGTAAGAAGAAGCACTAGAACAAAATAACAGATTTGAATTTGGCGGCACCAAATTTTTTGTATTTTGAAGGAAATGATTTTATTTTTTTTTTTAAATATAATATTTTTAAATATTTTTTGTAGATTTTAAATATTTGCTTATTTATTAATAATATTTGTTTACTTCTAATATTTTTTAACCACAAAAAAATGTATAGAAAGTTTTGAGAGATGTCAAAAACTAACTGAGAATGAATTTTAATCCAGGAAAACAGAATGTGTCGCATAATCTAGATGAAAAATAATTGACTGGATTAAAGCGTATAGTATGTCTACGGTATTAGTGATGGCGATGGGAGCAATTCATATATGATGAAAGTGAACACGTTAAAATGAACGTAAAGAACTTTTGATGTTAAATCAGTTTAGTTTAATTAGTTTTAAACTAGTCTATATAGGTGTTAAGCAGAAAGCCAAATTGTAAAATATTATAAAGAAATTTATCCTTTCAAAATGTAGCTAGATTACAGTGGAAAAAGTAGTTTTGTAATATATGTTGCAGTATTTGATTTGAATTAAAAATCTGGAAACCTCCAATTCATTGATATAGTACTTACAATTTCCTTTTTATTAAAATCCAATAACGACACACTTACTTTCTCTTCACTCTGTACATAGCTAAAAAGAAAATTTAAATTTAAACACTTTTCTTAATCTTCTGAAATTTAATGTTTCTATGAAAACCAAGATCAACTAAATAGAATCAATTATGACGGAAAAAATTCGTACATACCTACTTAAATTTGTATCATTATCATATTCGGTACTGTTACTCGTCGTGAATTTTGTTAAAGCCTATTAAAATGGTTATATAGCGGCATCTTTCATCGTTATAAGACTGTTATTCTTATTTTACTACACATTTCTCTTGCCTAGTTTCCTATATACTCTCGTGTTCTTTTTGATATAAAATGTTTGTTGTATAAACAACAACCGTGTCATATCGACAGAACTCATTATTCTTAACTTTGGTAAAATACTGTACTTGAGTTGTTTATAAACCATTAAAATTCTATCGGATCCTTCTCATTTAATCTGATGACTTAATTCATTAGCGGAAATTTGGCGGAAAGTATACTCATTTATTGAACTCCCTTGTCTTAAGGGATTTTGATTGTTTTGTGAATAATGTATCAACACTTTGTCATGTTACGCCCAATTAAATCTTAATATTGGACGACTGTCGAAAAGTTTCGAAAAATATTTTTTTTCTGATATTGTTGTTTTTGTTATGAGGTACAAAAATATACGAACAGATATATATACACATGCATATATATATATATAGAAAAGAAAACGATATAAATTAAACGGGAATAATGAAAATTATACAGAATTTCATGGAATTTAGGATAATTCGTTCTGAAATTAGATTTCGTTTTTTTTTCTTGCAATTTAATTTCCTTGTGGAAAATATATGATCTCGAATAGGAAATCTGTTTTCATTTATTAAGATTGTTTTTTTTTTAAATTAGTTAATTAATTAGAAATTCACTGAACTTTTTATTGAGTCTTAGTACATTTTCTTTGGAGAATTTAGTACATATTCCTTTAAAACAATTGCAATTTATAATATGAATAATAAAATTTATAGGGGCGTCATAAAACTTTTATATGTTCGTAAAATAGAATATAAAATTTTAGTTCTACTAAACACTAACAAAACATAGGAATTTTTGGAATATAGAAAAACCTATAACATTTCCATAAGAAGATTTTTCCTGAAAAGATATTAGAAGTTTATAGTAATAATTTTTGATACTTGAATCTTTAAGAGAGTAATGTTATATCTAAATTAACTGGAATAAATAGGAATTACAGATAGTTCTAGAACTTTTATGAAATTTTGAATCCTTTTTTGTTATATACCTACATATGTACATTGAAAAGTAATCTCTTCTACTATAATTGAGAAATCCCTATTTGGTATGCGGCTATAATTTATGAAGGAATAAATCCATTTCTTAGCCACCATAATTTAATACCAGAACGTTTAAAATAGATTTATATTTTCTTTTTCGGTTACAAGCATTTTATTTTTTTATTTGTCGAATGAATGAATTTCTGAAGATGGACTTGAATTCTTAGAAAATTTAAGTAACTGGAAATATATTTTTTATTATCCATTACTTACGCCTCGCAGTATACTTAAAGTTTTCTAACATTCTTCATAAAAAAGAAATCAGAACAATTTATTTGAAGGAAATGGGGGAAATCTTATCGTTTAGAAAACGTTTAAACTTTCTCACAAAAAATATGAGTTTTCATGGTTTTAATTTGTTCATCACTTTAGGCCAAATTAGAGAGCAGTTCGATGCCTACAAATTTTTTTTTCTTTATTTTTTTTAGAAAGTCCTCAGGTCTTTAACAATTTATTCAAAAGTTAGAACTCAATGAAAGTATTGTATATTTCTGACAATGATTTAATAGCATTCAAAATCGTGTAATATATTTAATAAATAAACTTTTTTAATTGAAAATAATGTCAACATTAATGGAGACAAATAGTGCTGATACTAAATTTCAAGATAATTATATTTTAAACATAGTACATATATATGAAATTCTTCATCTGAACCAACAATTATAGCGTTTTTGGCAAAATTGACATTATCGAAATTCATCCCATGAGATTTTAGATTATTATTAAAACCCACTCATATTGTGCATTCATATTATGATAACCAACCTGAATAAATAATTTTATATACGATCGTTTATTTAATAAGTGAATAAGGTTTTAAATTTTGTTTTTATTATGTGAAATCTATACACATATTTATACTGGATATAATAGTGTTTAAACGACAATTAAATATAGTTTAGCTAATGTAATTTTATGCAAATTTGAAATTGTATGATAAACAATTAAAGTAATCGGTAAATTTATTCACTTTTATAAATGTGCTACCATAGACTAATAATAGAGTATTCCAATGACTGGCTAACAACTGATTCTTGTTATGTACTACTAATATCCCTGTAGGATAAATATACCAAAATGCGGCAACTCTATGAAAATAAAACTTTATAATCGTTATGATGAAATCAAAATTCTTATTGCGTTAATTTCCGTAGGTTGGGCAATTAATCTTTGATACAGAAACAAAATTTTCAACCTGGTAAGAGCATATCTATTTTGATAGATTGGCTTTAATATAGTCACTGGGTGAATTTTGGTATATTTACCCTTTTTATTTTTATAACAAATTAAAGCTCTTTTGATCTTCTTTATTATAATTTTACATACAACAACAATACTGAACAACGCTAGGCTGATTTGCCTGGGACATCTATGCATATCCCTAATCTATGTTATTACTGTATTATCCTCGAAATGAAGAAACTCATTCGTTCATATACTCGCAAATAGAATTTTATGTACGTTTATTAGATCGGTGCAAAACAATTTTGAAAATTGAAAATTTCGGATTAATTGCACAAATAATACATTATTTAATAATTTGACACTGTAATCTTCTGTAATTTAAATTCTTAATTAGTTTTATTTTTATGCAAAAGACGTGTTTGATTGAATCATAAAATTCAAGATTTTATCTTTTATTAGCAAACATTTTTTCAAACAATCCGATGAATATTATTAGTACTTAATATTATTGATTTAAAATTATGTGTATCGAATTAAATGAAAATTTGAGATGAAAATTAATTAAAACATTTTCTTTTTAGCATACTAGTGCTTGAATAAAACTGATTTGTGTTTGTGTAACAAGTGCACCAAAAAGTTATGAGTTTTCGGTTTTTCCTTAGTATTTCCTTTTATATTTCTTCTTTCAAAAATTGTTATTTACTTTTGGTACAAATTTTAAATTTTTTTAAATTGTTTCATTGATTTCTTAAAAATGACAGCTTTTTTAAAAATACTATTCACTACTTTTTTTTCTATGATTTTATCGAAAATATCTTAATTGCATGAAATTTTCATTCAATATCCGTTAATAATAAAATGACATATTTTTTAATATCTCAAAAGAAATTCATAGAAAAAATTAATTACTTTTATGGTTTTCTTCGTTTCTCTTAAAAAAAAGAAAAAAAAAAGAAAAAGGAAAATGTTTGGAAACCAGTGATACAAAACAGCAAGAACACTAAACAAACAAAAAGGTGTTAGCAACATTATAGAACATTTCATTATACTCAATACAGGATCCTTCATAACTCTAAGAGGATGAAGAATTATAAAATGTTGAGGATATAGAGAATCACTTGAAAATTCTAATACTAGCAAAGATATTCGATAAAAGGACTCATTCTTTTTCATTCATATTAATCCCCATAAAGACATCCATGGAGAAGGATAAATTCTTACAAAGTCATTGAACAGGAAAATTAACAACATCACAGAAGGCGAAAACGATGACGATGACGAGGTAAGAACAAAATGAGATGGAAGAATAAACTATATACTATATATATATATAAATATATATATATATAGTATGATGAAAAAACCTAACCTAAAAAGAAAAAAAATTTTCTTTTTTTTTGTAGAGAAAAAAGAAACATACTTGAGTTTGTCTAACATAACAAGGTACTGTCAAGCAGGAAAAAAAATACTTCCCTTCTTTTTGCAACGTTTTGACGAGAGATGATAAAGTTCAAATTGGGCTTGAGGATTTGATATGACATATTGTATGGGTTTGGTGTGTTGATAAGATGTGGCTGGATAAAGGTTTGATGGGATGGTGATAGAATATTTGGTAGGTGGACTGGTTAGATTGTTTGATGACGAATAAAATGAAATAATAATTTCATCAAGTACCGAACGCTAAGTATTTTCAATTTTTGTTGTATAAAAATCTCTCATATGGATTAAGTTCGGTCGTTTTGCGTCTATGATAAAAGCAACAAACACACGTCAATCAATTCTGTATAGCAATTTGATTGATTTCAAAGGATCAAGGCATTTCGCTTTAGTCAATGTATTTTGCTTCTTGAAATTGTCTCCTTGATTAATGGAATCTCTTTTCGAGTATATACATCATAACCGAAAACATATTGTCTATACTTTTGTTTTGTTTCATTTGATTGAGCTTAGTTTTACGAGTGAACGAACCTGCTAAGCGGTTTATATTTTGTCCTTGATATTCCTTTTTTTTTGTCTAGAAAACATTTTATTACATTTTATTTAAGTATTATTTTAATATTTACATAATCTGAATGTTTTACAATTTAAAATGATGCTGAAAGAAATTTGTAACACAAAATGAGTTCACAGATTACAGTTGAATTAAAAAAATATATTATTTCAAATAAATGATTGATAGGGTTTTAGGGATTATACTGTCTCATGAAAGTAAAGGATTTATTTTCGGTGGAAAAATTTAATACAATCTTAAAATCAATATAAATGAAAAATTTTACTATGGTAGAAAACCCCGATTTTGAAGTAATGGAAATAGTCCATATTATGCCGGGATTAAAGAAGTCTTTCACCTAGGACCATAGACATCTATACTGGACTGGGATTCCCTACTCACTCGTGACTAAATGCGTTCCTCACAGAGAGCACAAACAATTCATTTTTTACCACAACTATTAAAAATACCAAACGCTATTTCGTGCATTAAATAATAGGTACGTTTTTTTCATCGGGGTTTGGGTCTATTTTGAAAAAAAAAACGATCTGGGTCTCGGAAGGAAAAAAAAATTTTATTTGAATAAAACTCAGTTTTGTCGTTCATTCTTAAAATAAATACTAACAAATTCTCAAATATCTTTATTGAATGATATTAAACAATAATTTTTTTGACAAATTTATGAGATTTATTATGGCATTTGTAAATTATATATGGAATACTATGGTTGCGCCATCTCTTGCAATTTCACGCAACTAAAATCTATCTGGTTCACATGCCCTAGCCGCGATAAATATTTGGGTTATGTTGTTGTTGCTTTTACGTGTTATGAAGCAGACACTGACCCAAACCTCGATGAAAAAACACACCTAATATTAAAAATGAAATTTAAACTATAAAAACCGAAAGTTTTGCTATTTTTTTCTTGGTGCCTATCCCTGATTAGTGCAAAATATTACAATTGTTTTTCAGATGTCGCATCAGTCGAAGTTCTAGTTTTCATTTAGAGTTACCATATGGACTAATTTTTTGATAAAAATTAAAGAATTACAACGTTTTATAAAATTTTTCTGGTAAACTAGAAAATTAAATTTAACTCAAAAATTTAACTTGAAACTTTGATATTTGAGAACTTTTAATTTACTTGGTTTTTTCTTCTATTCTGGCAGTCCTTTTACACTGGGGGTAAATGTGTGAAAGAGAAGGATTGAAAATTTGCCATTTGTTTTTTAAGGAATTTATTACTTCGAGTAATCTAGTTTTATATATATATGCCCAGGACTCGGAATGCTAATTAAGTGTTGGCAAATCAAAAATTTATGTTGTACACTAAATTAGAAATCTAATAATTGTGAAACATTTGTTATTATTAAAAATATTTCATGCACCCTAATAGTAGATGTACTAAGATCGTTAGTTAAAACTATTAAATAACTTACGATTTCCTTTCTTGATAAACGTTCTTAATTGTCGGTGACTAAACGTCAAATTAACCGAAACCATTTGTACATACGTCGTGACACTTTTAAGGAGTATAATTTAAGATTTTATAAATCTGGAAAACGGTTTTATGATTTATTAACTTTATTCTATTATATAACTTGTGGGCTGCTGTACAATCTTTTCTATCGCAATCAATCACAATCGTTATTACTAGCATTCTCTCGTCATTTAATATTTTCCAGTTAAATATTATTTGTTGCTATTTAATGTTCAAATATTAAAATTATGAATAAATGAATTTACACTTTTCAAAAATTGCGAACATTTAAAAATCATATTTAAAGAAATTTTCTTAACCGAATAATTTTTACCATCGTAAATGCATTTAAATCAACCACCATACAGTTTATAGTGTGGTTGGATGCCTTTAATATATTTTACATTTTCGCATATTTTACGAACTAAACCTTAATTGGTTTGGTACAGCTTAAATTTTTGCTCTTGCTTCTATCATAAATTCAGTTGAATCCGCAAAAACAAACCCATAGAAACCTTTTTTTTTTTTATTTAATATGTAGGTATTCATAAAAAAGACCAAAAAAAAAAGAAACAAACTATATAACCAGAAAACGTTCACGGTAGCAAAAAAATTGTGAGAAAAGCCATAAACAAGTTTTTACGTTTGGATAATTTTGCTTACTAATAGCCTTCTATCTAGCCTCTCATCATCCGGGATACTGGGCTTCATGAATATGTAAAAATAATTTTCACCTGGTCATTTAGATGTTAATTTTTCAACGCTCCCATTTCTACATTATGCTAGACTTTTTTCTTTTTTTTTGGTTTTGTTTTTGTATCTTTTACTTGCCTTCTCGAGTTTTATATCTTAATACAATAAATGCGGAACAAGTTTTCAAAGAATATTTTATGAGCTCTCCCTTAAAACAGACTAAATGAGATCAGATTTGGAAGGATATGATATTGCAGGAAAAAGAACATGGATGTTGTACTCTTTATCCAATTAGATTGGCTGAAGAATTTTCTTTTTCACTATTTGTAATGTTGAAAAAGTAAATTTAATTGCATTTAGTTACATTATTTACTGGAAAAATGTTAAAATTTTTAAGAATAAACTCAAGTTCTGGTAATATTATTCAGTTTAAATTCTACAAAATATAATTTATATGATGTTGGAAAAGTTAATTTAATATATTATATTTAATTAAGAAATAAATATTCCCTTTAAAAAAAATATGTCATAGATTTTACTAAATAAATCCTTCTCATACTAATGTTCCGACAAAAAGAAGGTTTCTTAAACCAAATAAAACTTGAAACTAATTTCGAGCCATAAATCTTTAGGACGAGGTGATCTCATTTTTCCTAGCTTTTGTTGTTCTATGTTTTTATTTTTGTTGTTTTCTTCTCATTTTATATATATAGTACAATATATATATATATTTTTTTATTTTATTATGATGTACTGTGGGAACGATTAATCATTGTTTATCCCAGCCTCCACCAGACATATAACTACTTTTTATCCACTCATATATAAGATAATAGTGAACAACATTAAATTCGAATCTTTACGCCTTGTTTAAGGTTGTCAGATCCTCTTGATTTGGGTAACCCCCACAATAATATTCGAATAACTGTTCTACAACATTTCTCAGATTTTTATGTTGGTGTATTTTTTATTTCGTGTTCCTTCTTTAGTTGTTTTTTTTTTCTTGGTACTTTTTTTTTTAGAACCGCCAGAATTTCGATATAACCTTTAACTCTCTTCGATACCAAAAAAAAAAATAAAAAATAATATAAGAACGGAAAGATTATACCCAAGTGAAATGGGTATACCATGTTTGGGGGTGGTTTTTTTCGGCGTTTCGTTTTTGAATCACATATGAAAATGTGTAGTGTGTACATGTTTGTAATATACAACATTACATTTGCATATATTTTGAAACCAGCGCGTGATAAAAGTCATTTCCTTTTTTGGTATAGTATGAAGTGCCTCATAAATCTCTTCCTGAAGTGTATAACTCATCAATATTTATCTTCAATGAGAACCAAGTTTTCATATGATAAGCGAAATAACTTAAAGAAGCAATAGGTTATGAATATGTATACAAAAATATACACATTTGTGTAAAAGGATCCTGCGATTCCTGATCCTATATTCAAAATTTACCGAATTGAATAATATAATCGAATATAATATTGAGAATGTGTAAAAAAAGGTTAAGGTATGTTTTCTTTTCATAGGGAAAGAAGGTAAATTTGAATTATTTGAATATGATTAAATTTTTTTTTTTTATTTTCTTCATTTTTGTGGAATAAGAAGTGTAGAAACTCGTTTGGTATTAATTTTAGTTCTGTTGTTGGAGTTTATTTACAAACGAATAAATATTGGAAAATATATTTTCTTCTTTGGGATCATATTTTCCTAAGATGAAAACTTTTTAAAGAACGAAAATAAATTTTAATATTATTTTTATAGACTTTAACTGAAAATATATATTTATAAGAGTGTTTTGTAAATCGTCCAAAAATGAGACCCCAAGTTTTGAATGTAAATACGATTAAATTGAAGTCCTTTGAATCTGAATTCATTATTTTCGCAATTATTTTTGTGTGTCAGCTTCTGATCACTTTTTTGTCAGCAAAATAACCCGAGATCGACTTATCCAATTTTGATAAAATTGAAAAGAAAAAAAAGGTTATAATAAGAGAATGAGAACTGATCGGAAATGCTTAAACAGAAGTTGCTTGTTTTTTTACTTACCATACATGAGACTTATGGGGAAATTAAATTTGAAATATTTCGCCCAAGAAATTTGGGTGGTTTAACATTTGAGATATTTTCTTTTGGAAAATATAGGTATGGCATTTTAATTAGATCCAAAAATATGAAAAGGTTTTATGCCAAAGAAAGGGGAAAAATTATATCTATTATAGAAAATTATTGTTTCCTTTTTATATAGGAATTTTTTTTTTGTTCTGCCGGATATTGAACTGATTTCGACGTATTTTTTCTGTTTTCGATTTTTTTGGGAGCTCTCTTTCTGTGGTTTTCCTTTTTAATTTGTTTTTTCCTTTGTTATTTTTAAGACCCAATTTTTTTCTTCTCTTTTTTGGATAATGTTTAGGTAAATATCGACAGACACAAGTCAAAGAAACAATTTTAAAGTTTGAAAGAAAGGTTTCGGCTCCTTTTCCTTTTATTTTATTTATGTATATATTTTTTTTCTGTTTCTTCAGAAGTCAAACAAGATTAATGCATGTAAATACACATTTGGCAAAAATGTATTCTAGATTCTGTGGAAAAGCTGTTTTTCCTTCTTTTTTTATGGTACTTTAGAAAGAAAGAAAGAATTTAATTTGGATAACTTCTTTTAATATTAAAGCAGATTGATGAACAGGTAAATTGATTTATCCGACACTCAAAGGGTAGTGTAGAAGGTTAGATTGAAAGGTTTTCTTTATTTTAAAAAACGGATCGAAATGAAAATTGTGAAAGTGTATTTTGGAATTTTGTGAATTATAAAGTGGACAAAGAATATCTAAATTTGAGAATTATATTTGATATATTAACAACATCTATTGCTATAGTCGGGAAAGGATTACACAATTAAACTGAATTGCTTTGAACTGTTGTTCACTATTTCTATAAACCTATGAAATCAACAACCAATCAACCCAAAATTGTAGTCCTTTCTGAACAAATTCACAAAAGTAATAATGATAAATACTTTGTCGAGAGCTTCAATTAGTTAATACATAGTTATAGTTCTTAGATTCTTTAAAATTACTTGTTCTTTATGTAGTTCTTTCTGTTCAATATATTTTGGCATACTTTCTAATACACAGAATGTACATTCCAAGTTTCACGGAAATTCGACTACTATTGGCTGATTTACGGAACTTTTTATATTCCCCCAATTTGAAATTGTTTGAACATTTGCTAAAATAAATTTTGACTGCTATATAATTCGCTGCTTCTATATGCTACTTTTTTTATAAGAACGAAATCAATATCTGCAAAAAACCAACAGCTACAAGTGTAATAATTTGAATTTCTTGCAGGCATCTTGATTCCGTAGAGATCGTAGCATAGACACATTATAATAAACAGTAGGAAAACTGTCGAAGAAAATGTGGAGACTAATCTATAGTATATCTTATGGTATTTTATTTAAAACACTGTCGTTCAAGTTTTCAATACGTCCTAATATAGGAGAAATACCAGCCACAAGTTTTTGTTTTCCTATGTTCGGGATCAAAATGTTTTACGGAAATAAACTTACTTTTTGTATTACAATTTTCTTCCAAACCACAAATACTAATCCATTGTTGCCTTAATTTTGCATTCTTGGGAAACGCAAAAAATTTCCCTTTTCCAAAACTATTACAGTTTTCCATACAACATTTTCTATATTTTTTTCTTTCTAGCTTAGAGTTTAAAAAAATTTTTTCATTTCCTCCATGCCCCAAAAAAAGAGTAGGAATCCCTCCTCCGATTAGTTTTCTTTTACCGAGAAATTGTTCTCAAAATGACGATTACAGATTCGCACAATAGTTTTTTTTTGCAGTATTCTGAACTTAGTTGCAAATTATGGCGTTCGTTTCTGCGTCCATTTCTGCGTCTATTTCTGCGTTTCTATCTGCGTCTGTTTCTGCGTTTCTATAGACGTCTGTTTCTGCGCCGGTGTCTGCGTCTGTTTCTGCGTTTCTATCTGCGTCTGCTTCTGCGTTTCTATATGCGTCTGTATCTGCGTTTCTATTTGCGTTAGTATTTGCGCCAACATTTGCGTCAGTACCTGACTTTCTATCTGCATCGGTATCTGCGTCAATATTTGCGTCAGTACCTGACTTTCTATCTGCATCAGTATCTGCGTCAGTATTTGCGTCTGTATCTGCGTTTCTATCTGCATCTGGATCTCTATATTAATATATATATCTATATGTAATACTTCTTAAGATACAAATAAATGAATAAATAAATTTCCAATTGTATCAAACTGTGCATAAATATTAATTAAATAAATAGTTGGATTTATAATTAAGTGGATCGCACAATTAATTTATTTAGTTATTTTACCGAATAAAATTGTGAAAATAACCAGTCAATCATATGGTTCACTAAATACGTATATAATATATGTGTATTTGAACTCAAGTTGTCGAAAATAATTGGTTATTTCACCCAATTTTTAGCTGATTTGTCAAATAAATTTTGTCGTTTCTTCACCTAATTTACACTTGTTGAATTAACTAAAGAATTCGGAGGCTAAAAACCACGAACATTAGATGAATTGGCAGACTTTTTCGTTGTTAACGCAAGTTTTTTTTCTGTGTATAATTTTCATGTATTTAACTTAAGTGAAACATAGAAGAAAAATATTATTATTTTTTTCACAATTTTTCATACGAAACTCTCGTTGTTATTCAACTGCAATATTCATTGCAATTCGTTGACAACAAATTCATTTTAGTGAAGCAACGAAAATTTTCATGATCTTTTCCATTTTCGTAAAACATTTAATTCTGGCATTTATCCAAATATATCTCAAAACAGGCAAAAAAGGTTTATGCCAAAAAGCCTTTTTTAATAATTTTATTCGTCTGCCGGGTTTATTAACAGCCATTTCACTTGATTTATGGACATTCTATTTGTCTGGTTTCATAGACCAAGCGGGAAGTCTTAAAAAGTATCTCATTTATTTTATAAGGATATCTATTTCTATACATATAAATATATTTATATAATTTTTAAGTTTGTAGATAAGTTCGAAAACCATTTTTATATGATACGAAACGAACATAGTACAAAAGATTTTATTTAATGAATATATTTCGTAAATTCAGTTATATAGTATATATGAGCAGTACTGATTCCTCAGCAGTCGCTGATTTTATATACATATATATATTGTACAATATCATTTCAAAGCCCATTAGTAAAATTGGCTTTCAAAAATCGTAAAAGATATGGCGAAAACAAAAAAAAAATCCAAAAGAAAAAATTTATACAAAATTCCTTTTACACAAATTAGATTCAATTTATTTAATTTTGAAAAAAAAGAACAATTTTCTTTTTTTTTTTTTGTTTTTATTTCGTACATAAATCATTAAAATATAAAAACAAATACAAATATAATGTAATTTTAATTGAATTTATTTATTTTTAATTTGATTAAATTTATGCCAAGCGAAAAACAATCAATTTAAATTAATTAACTTTGTTGAGTACGAACATTTGATATGATTACTATCGTATTGTCACAAGGTGAAGGATGTTAATCATCTCATATGGAAATATTCAAATTATCCTATTAATTACCTTAAGGATAACAACACTTTTGAGCCGAAATCCCTGATCACGTAACACAAACAAGTAATGAGTACGATAAATATTTAGATAGAAGTTCGTGAAATATCAAACAATTTATTGGTGGATTTAATTTGTAATATAAGAAAGGTGTATAATACATATTTTATCGATTTATGAAAATAATCTTAATTCGAATAAAATTAAGAAATTTAATATTGCTATGACAATGTGAAGGATCAAATTATTCGCTGAAGTAAGACGATAATTATTATTGGGTTAGGTTTAGAAGGAACCATAATTTCCTCAATTAGAGTGCTGGTATGTTTGATTATAAGCTATACAGATAGGAAATTAGCTGTCTGTTTTCATTTTTAGTGTCATTAAAGGAAAAACATTAATATACATAGATAAAATAAAAATGAATTTTATGTACGAAAAAAATATAGACGATAACATTAGATCCTACGCGATGATAAGATCTCTGGAAAGAATATGTTTACGCGTGTTCGCACCCAACGAAAATTTAAACTGGTTTATTATTGTATGCGAAGTTATATGGTATTCTTCAATATGATCCAAGCATGAGCCCCAAGAGGCACTCGCACACTCTAGGGAATATGGATGAGTTTATTGTAACAAGTTCAAAAGGAAATCTTATTAGGCTCAAACACCGATAAGATACCCCTTCCTCGACTAAAAAAAAGTCTTCATAGTATCCTAGTTTTGTCCAAGCTTTATAAACTGTAACAAAAATAGAATTAAGAAAGACAAGAATCTTTTATGAACTACTTTCAAGTAAAATGACATAAATTATGGATTAAGCTTAATTTTTGAGGGTCACAAGGCTAGCATGCCTTCAAAATCACTCTGTGTATTATATTATAATTTTCTTCTAAAGCTATGTCCGTTTGATTTTGATTATATTAGACTGACATATTTATATAGAAAAAAGATTTGAAAAAGAAACCTGTAATACTAAAAAAATATGTTTTTCAAGAAAAGAAAGTATTGAATAAATCACCTTACAGTATTGTTTCATTATTTCAAATAAATTCTATGACCTCTTTATTATATCTCAAACTATTATAGAATCAATTATCTCAAATAAAACCATAATATTTAATTAAAATGAAATTCCTTAATTTCCAGCATAATTTAATCAACAATTTAAAAACTAATTAAATAATATTAACACTTGTTGGACGTAATAATGAAATAAATAAAATAAATTTTTGAAAAATAAATGCTATTTTCGGTTAAAATAATTTTCCTGCAATATTGCAAACGATTTATTAGACAATTTATTTTCAAATTTAAATTTATATATTAAATTGAATTATACAAAATGAACATGGTATTATTTTGGCATAGGAACATATTGAAAATTTCAGAGGACTTAGTTCTTAACCGAATATATTTTATATTCAAATGGACATGAATTTCTAGAAACAAACAAAACATTATACCAAAAAAAAGAAGAAAAAAAAACGCAATAATCTCCATACATGTGATTTTAATTAAATAATACTAAAACTTTCCCCAAAAACTAGAACAATTTCACATAAAATACCCAAAATTTATAAATGACCCGTGTCGAATGATATAAATTATTTTCTAGTGTTCAAAGTACACATGTCGAAAAGTTTAATTATCATTTTAATTACAACAATTTTAGAATCGAGTTCCTAGTTTTTGGCCCGTCCTTTTTTTGTTTTTTTTTTGTCTATAAACAACGGAAGTAATAGAATATTTTACTGATTTTATCAACACTAATTAATGATTTTAAATTCTGATATATATTTAATGTGTTTTATGTGATCATAAACTAAAAGGAATTTATTTTAATAATTTTGATTCTTTTTTTATTAGACATGCGGGTCCAAGGCCTCAAGCTATTTCCATTAGATCAATGGTACCCCAGTATTTGACGTCAAAATTTTGTAAGATCAGGCAAAATTATGTTCATCCACCGAAATGCTATTCGTTCTCTTCCTACTTGACAAACTGGGCCATTTTCTTCCATTCAGGTTATTTCTCCTAGCCACAGAATAATTTCAATTACTTATTATAAATAAATCTTATGAAGAGAAACTTCAATAATTTAAATATTATAATTTCTTTTAGAAAAGAAATAAGAAAAGTTTTTAACCTTTTTCGAATAAAAGACATGTAAAATATTAAAAAGTACATGGAAAGTAAGTAATAAAAACTTTTTTTCTTTTTATAATTTTCAATATTAATATTGGAAGCTTTTAAATTCCATACTTTGTTCTATTGACTGCTTTGGCTTCTTCCATTTTAATGGTTGCATCCAGAACTCTTCAGTGGTTACTAAAAATTCGTACGTGAATGTAAACTATCATAACCATTACAATAAATTCTAAATTGTATAGATTGGACAATTATTCTGTATGTAAACTCTATTTTTGCGTAAAGAAGAATAAATGTTATTTTTGAATTTGCAAAAACATTTGATGCAAGAATTTTAATAAGAGCTTAGTTATTAAAAGTACATACATCGATCCTTTTTGGAAACTCAGATCGCTGTAAAGTACTTTCATTACGAACGAGTTCTTGATGCGCCCAATATTTGCTATCAAAAGAACTTTGACATGAAATCAAGTCAAATAGTTTCAGGGTATTGAATTTCCATTTATATTGGAAAATTAAGAAATTCATGATACTGTGCGGGATTTGTGTATCCTTTGGGATAAAGGAGGATAAAATAAATGCTTGAACAAAGCATTTCTCTATGGCAGGGATATGCTTACAATCTTACATTGATTTTATTTTTCTTTGTTTTGTTTATCAATAACAAAATAGTGTCTTGTTTTTATAGTTGAATGCATTTTTAAGTTGATTTTTCTTATTTTCTTTTTTTTTAGGAAAAATGTATAACTATAAAAATTTCAGACAGACTATAAAAGACAAATACAGACTGGCCTAAAAGTCCCATGAATATTTCGTCTGGATTCCAAAATTTTAAAATCTTTGTATTATTTCATTTTTGAGTTCTAAAGTAATATAGCAGTGACAATGGAGATTGTTTTTCGAACTCGAAAACTATTATGATATAATAGTAACAGTAAAAGCTCAAATCGAGCCTAAAGGTAAAAATTAATACATAATAAAATCATTGATTAATAGGAATTATATAAAAGTTTTTTCAGTTCATATTTACTGAGGCAAAAGTCAAAAATGTGTGCATTGGCATTTACCACGCTCAGCATTCGGGAGACCGGTTCATTCTTTCCATGGTAACGTAAATTAATCTGCAATTTTAATGGTCTGCGGAATGTAGGTAACTGAAACCCGTATGTATGTGTATGTTAACAAGTCCTAGATACGAGTAGAAATTTAAGTGCGTTGATCTAAAGATTTTAGTGGCTTTGTTGGATAAATAATGTCCAGGGCTTATGGACATGATTAAGCAACATAATTTTCCATACAAAATTGTAAAAACAGTTTTTGTATACAACATTTAAATTTGATCTTTATAGAATTAATGAGAGTTATACCTAAGTGAGTGCTGGGTTGCCCTGCATATGTTTTACATATTAGCATCGTGAAACCTGAACCAATAAATTGCTATTTAGAATATTTGTTTCTATAATGTCGCATTCTGCTTATTAAATAATCGTTTTTTTTTTTTAGAAATAATTTCAATTGAAAATAATATGTATTTGCATACGTATAATTACTTTTGTTTAAAATCTATTAAAAATATGTTTGAATTTGTTCATCTGCAATATGCACGTCCGCAAATACATTAAAATTCACAAATATGTAACAATTATCTGGAATGTACTTATTTCTGGCTAATTAATTTATTTACACAACATTTTTTCATATACATGAAAATATGTCCGACACTTGTGTTTTTTTTGTTGAAATTTTTGCAAATCTCATTAAATAAATAAAGTGCAAATAAAATCATCAAAGCTAGTGTTTTTTAGGTAAAAAAAAAAAATTAAAAAAATAAAAAAAGCGCCGCTAATGCAAAACTGCAATGCGGTGAAAAGTTTTATTTTCTGGTATTTTTTTTTCGGTGAAAATCCGGTGAAAGGAATTATGTTTAAATACAAGTTGAAAACTATATGAAAGCTTCAAGCACACGGTTGGAAAAGTGAAATTTGCTAGAAAAAAAAAGAACTCGGACTCAAATATTTCCCATAGAAAGTTTATTTTAGAATTTAACACCCTTTTGATAAAGTTTTCTTTTAAAGTGTGGTGTAGCTGTGCTTTATTCATAGTTTCTGTTAGATGTACTATATTTGATTTTACGTTTTGTTCTGTATTATGTATATTACTTGTTTATTTTTTCATTTTTGTTTTCGCCGGGAAAATGCAATTTTTCAAGCAAAGACGTTTCTTTTTTTTTTTTTTGTATCTTCAGGTGAGAACATTTACATGAAAAATCTTTTAGATACTATAAAAAGAACAGATTCGAATGCAAATTAGATACATTCCAGGGTGAATATTCTCACTTCATAGTAAATATAATATTTTTTTTTCTTTATATTCATTTTTCTTTTTTAAGTTAATATTATACACATAGTTATGCAAAAGATAGAACCCATATTTTCTTACTACTTTAAATTTATGAAAAATAGTAAATTATAATGGAAAGCTTATTACAGTACACTAAAACCCCAACTTATGTAACCAAGTATTCTTTCCATTTGTGATATAGGCTAATAACTTATATTTTTACTGCAAATTTTGTAGTTTCAACTTACTATCTGAATCTTTGTATACAGTGTAACCTTATTTAATCGGAACGTGTTTTAGGTAATCTGAGTTTTCCGTATGATAGTTAGAATTAATAACTAAACATGAGAAAAACAAATATTCCTGTGCCTTTTGTTACGAATAATAAAATTCATTCGGAATGTCTGAAGTCGTTAATTTTTCCGAATAAAAGGTGACCGGATAAAGCAAGTCAGGCTGTAGCTGGACAAATTTCTACATGATAATAAATGATTATCTTTTATTGTACAACTACTATATAGATTTACGAAGTCATGAGATAATTTACCTCTTTTTTCTTAACTCATTTTGAGTTTTTTTCATGATAAAACTGATTCTCTTAATCTTCAAATCTATCATTCTATACTTTTTAAAATTAAGATGATTCTTTCGAGAAAATATAGAATTTATAGACATTTTTGAAGAAGGTAGTGTATGAATGCATAATCAATATACAGAATACAGATTCAATATAAATTAGTTTCAAGAATCGATGTTGTACTGTATTCGAGGAGGGAAAAAAAGTCACATGAATAAGTTAGTCCATAGTTTCATTGAAATATATTTTGTGCATTTTTCGTATAACTAATTTAATAATTCACTTTTTTCATAGCAATATTTCTTTATGTTTTGTATACAATTTATATACATTCCCTGGACAAGAGTTACTCCGGCTATGAATATTTCCCTTTCGTAGGAAACATTTCAAATGAAATCATAAGATGAAAATATATTTTTTTGAGTTTTTATAGAATATCACAAATTTCAATAGAGAAATATTCCTCCATATTTTACTATTAAAAATCCATATTTCCATTTCCACGACTCCATAATTTTCTATGTGGATATTGCAATATAGAATATTATACAATAATTTTACGTGATAACTTTCTTGGTAGGATGAGTTAATAAATTATTTAAACAGACATCAATAAATTGGTATTTTTCAATTTAGTTGCAATGTAATGTGAAATGCATGTAAGATATCAGTTGAATGAAACCACATTTATTTATTCGTACATATATTCTTGAGATGGGAAAATTATTTCCAAAATTCGTATAATAATGCAATCTGGTGAATTCACTTTATAGTCACAGATATTATAAGTTTAAAAATGTAAACCGACTGGGAGTAGAAACCTTAAAAACGGTAGACTAAAGGTCATCGAAAAACTAAAGAAAAAGACACTAAAAAATTAAAATAGGCATTATATACATTTTTTTATTTTTCTTAAACATCTAAGCAGCAAGTTTGCTACAAAAGCACGAAAAGTAAAAATATTATTTTGAAAAAGTTATCCGGAGAATAAAAAGTATTAATGAATTCCATTTGAGATCGAAATTGTTACCAAAAAAAAAGATGGATAATTGAATTTAGAAAACATTGAAGAAAATCAGCAGCAATACGTAGACTTATGATTATAATTGGGGAAGTCAAGATATTTGGTCAGAAATATGTTTTATTAGCTGAAATCGGAAGATTGCCAATCCTGTTTGAGACGTGCTTTACGAGACGTATTTTTTTCATCTTTATTTATTATATTTATCTTTTCTTCAGTTTAACAGGGGCATGTAGGTTTTCTTAAATTCAATCGCGCATAAATATCAAAATATAACAAAATCACATATAATATATAAAATTTTGATTTTGATTTTGCCTTCACCGAAAATAATCCTGCTGAAACGTACGTATTCAAAATCGTTTTGACATCCAATCAATTTAAGATGTTTTTACATAATTTATTACATTGTCGTTTTGAAATAACTTTGTATATGAAAAATAAATAATATCAGAGCAACAAAAAAAAAAAAATATACCTATAGAAAAATTCTATATTTTCCTTTTTTCATATCGTATAAGAAGAAATTTTCTTAGTGGCACTTTTTTTTTTGTTATTCTTAACTTAACTTTCTTCCTAAACAATACAATTGTATAAAAAGAACTAAAGTAAAAAAGAAAAAAAATTGATACAACTTCCAGCTCAGGCATCAATAAAAATTCCACGATTCTACATCTAGATATAATCTTTGATTTCATTTTTTTTTCTTCTGTTTTCATTCTGAAACGCTAGAAAAATGTTCTCGGGACAAGGTAAAATTTTTAGTCCTAAGGGAGTTTGAACAATTCAAATTCCATTTGAAAAACTTTAACGGGTTGCTTTTTTGTTTTTTTTTTTTTCTTCTATTTGGAAATAAGTTTTCTTCGTATTTTCGTATAGTCTTTGAAAATGTCTTGAAAAAAGAATTTACAAATTTTACTTTTTTTGGAAAAAAAAACAGAAAGTTTCTTTTTCTATGACCAAAAGAGTAACATCTTGTTTTCTTAGAAATACGTTTTTTCCTTTTTTTTTTTGTTTTTTTGTTTTTTTGTCTTATTCTCATGAATTTTCCACCTTCGGGATAAACTTTGTTATAGATAAATGAGACCAGATATAAAAATAAAATGAAATAAGAAAATTATATAATTTTATTTTTGTGAAATTTTCCGAGAACAGAAATATTTCACTGTTTCGATATTATTTATGCAATTCAATAGAAAAAAGAAAATTACAATTTATAGATTTCATTTTGTTTCGAGATTGTGGAATAAGTGATATTAAAAGATGTTGAATTGTTCAGGAGTACAAAAACTACATTGTGAAACTTTAAACTTTTATCAAAACTTTGGGAATTTTTGTTTTAACAATTTTTATTGTTTTAAAAAGTTATCTTGATTTATTATTTTTCTAAATAGAACTTTTATAAATAGACTTTTTTGTTTGCTTTAGTTTAATGAAGTTATTTTTTGAAAATAGAATAAATATTTTCAGAGTTTATCAATTTCGATTATATTTCGCATCAAATTTTTTAATTTAATTTGTAGCTTTAAATAAACTAGTATTAAATATTTCAGAAATTGTGTTTTTTGGTAAAAAAAAAATTTTCCCCAAAGTGTTTTCTTTAAATCAAAATTGTTACTTCTTTCCGAAGTCGTAGTGGTCAAGATACTTGTTAAGAAAACTTAATAGTTAGTAAAATGTTGGATGTGTAACACACAGTATCCAACCGAAAAGAATTTTCACAATAATTCACTTTCGAACTTAGTAATTTTACGCGCACGTCAATCCATCTTCGAGCCCAGTGGCAATCTAGCTAAACCTTGGTCTTTATCACCCACGAAGACGGTAAAACATGGTTTTCACACCATATGCGATTTTACATTTGTTAATGCCAAAAGAGATTTCTTTGGCGAGTCCTAACCAAATATCTTTTACAAACTAAACTATTTATTCTAACTATTTCTAAGCCGAATCCTAAATACATATTACAAACTTCTAGCTTAAACGCAACTAAATAATTAAATGGTTAGAACAGTTGTGAAAATACGCAAGTGTCCTTTCTTTCGTTCTTATGTTTGTTAAACGGCTATCTTTCTAACTATTGACTCAAGTGATCTTTGAGTCATTACTATATGTTAAGAACGGAAGGGGTTCTGCAGGATGTCTGAGCGGGGCGTGGAGTGAAATAGATACAAACGCGAATTGTTAGATTTTAATTAATAAGAAAAATACTTTATTAAATGATAATAATAATAATGAAATGAAAATACAAGTAAAATAAAACGTTGCTTATATTCGGCGGAAAATTAGTATTAATTTATTTATTTTAAAATAACATGCGGCGACGATGGTTATACTTCGGCGGTTATACATCGACTGTGTTTGACGGCGGTTGCAAAACGACTGTGTGTTTTTCTTTCTGCGAAGGTTCTGTTTCTTTCTGTGCGCTCGTATTTTCTGAAATTTCTCCGCAGAGTTGACATATACATAGATGCAACTAATTAATAATAATGTAATGTAACGTAAATAATTTATCGAATGACCTTTAAAAAAATGCCGATTTACCAGCAACAATTTAAGTGTATGTATAATTTTGGCCAGATATTGAAATCCCTAATTCAAATCCTAATTCAAATATAACACATTTAAAGCATTTAAATTAATTGACTTCTAATTTTTAAGAGTACATAATTGTTTTGAACAAATTATCACGAAAAAAAACATTTTCGCGTTCTCTTGAAAAAAAACCGTTTCATTGATTAACCTCATATACTCTATTATTAAATATACTTTATAGATTCGAATTATTTTATTGGAATTAATAATTTTTATACGAATTCATACATTTATTACAAAAAGTTTATCTTCTTAAATATTAAAAACCGAATAAAATTCATTTTGAATTGTCACATCGTGAATTCAATTGAAAAAATATATATATACAAGTATATCGATTTATGTAAATACGAAATTCTGGTATTTATCATTTCAATGTAACTTCATAGAACATAAAATTCTATATTTCTTTTCTCGACACAAGTTTTACATAAATATACATTTTAATTTTAAATTTCGATAAACGTCGAGAGATCAAATGTGTCTGCTTTAAAATGATATAAATGTAAAAAAAGGCGCCTTTGTGGATTATTTCAATTAAAATATGTCCAATAATAATCAGGACATAAAATATAAATGTCATATGTTACTTTTAGTGGTGAAATAAAAATGATAAAAATTAAATAAATTGTTCACAAGCATAATTTAATTATGATGATTGGTAATGACAAAAAAAATCATGATAAGAAAGATGTGTTGTAAATTTCGTAACTAGAAAGATTATTACGTTTGAGTTATTACTTTTATTCTAATGTTTGTTCTTCTGAAATATGCCAGTGGAAACAGGATGCAGAGGAAAGTTCCAATTTATGGAAAAAAAACATTAATTTACCTAATGATAGATTTAAGAAAATGTTCTTTCTTACGAAATAGAACTTATATGAGCCTATTAAAAGCACACAAAATCAAGAAAATTAAAAGAATTAAATTCTAGATACAAGCTTTACGTATATACATATGCATAAAAAAATGTCAGTATTCATTCAGTATATTTTTTCATTATTGCATTTTGTAACTTGTATCTTGAATCTTACATCGTGCATCTTGCATCTTGAATCATACATTTTGCATTCTGCATCTTGTATGAAACAGGACCACGAGTAAAAATTTAGCCCCTAAATACCTAAACGAACCGAATATCACCAAGCTCAAAATAGACATAGTTTTGAAACATAAATGGTTTTAGTCAGTAACAGATTACTTGCCGTTCAAACAGTGTTTTTTAATTTTGGTTTTATAGCTTACAATATAAGTTTATGTGTTCTTTGTTACTTTTTTTCTTTTTATGCCAGGTACTACCAGAGGGTATATTACTTTTGTCACTCCATTGGTAACACATCGAAATAATCATAGTAGAAAAGTGTTAAGGGTATGGTTGTATCGGGAATCAAAATTTATATCGATTTGTGCATGTCCGTCCGTCCGTCTGTGAACAAGACAACTCAAAATCGCGTTATCCGATTTTTATGAAATTAGCAATGTGAGTTGCTTATTCCTTAACTTGGTTTGGGCAAAATCAATCCAGAGGGAGCAAAGTTATATAGGAAAACCAGGGTGAACAGAAAGCTTTTTCGTTTTTTTGTTTATGGTTTTTAGGATTTAATTGGAAAATTTGTGAATTAATTTTGTTTAAATTAATTATATAGGTTAATTATATAAATATACGATGCCATGATAAATTTCAGTCACATCGATCCAAGGATAGTGGAGAAAGAAATAATGCTAGGAGAAAATAACCCTCTTTATAAAGTTCTATTGATGTACTTTAAAAACTAATACGCATATTTGAATATAATTTACAGATTAGACTTATGGTATGCTATCAGGGTCTGGGTTACAAGCAAATTAGAAGAACATTTTGAAAAGAAGAAACAAAGTTATGAAGAAAAAATACCATAGGGCGTCAAAAAATTAGCTATAGGCCGATTTTCAGTTAGTATATGTTTTCTAAATTCTTTTAATTTGAATTTTTAATGTTTACAGTAAATTGGAAAATCGAGGAGAAAGTCGACAACATCGATGTGGAGGTAAATAAACAGTTTCTTTAAAACAACTTAAAATTTTTATTTTATATAATGGTAATTCAATTATTTATTAATTGTTTTTCTTTCTACAGGTTCTTCTTCCAAAATGTTAATGCAGAACTATTTTGAATTTGTTAATTTCTACATTAGACTTATTAGCAATTTAAATTTTCTTGTGAGAATTAAATTTGAAATCTTTAACAGTGAAACTAATATTTCGATGGATACTCTCTTAGAATTGAATTACATCCAAATTTACGTAATGATTTTCTGATAAAACTTTCAAAATCAAATCAAACCAAATGTTTACTTTTTAATTCCGATAAAGCCAATAAAATTGCATTTCTCTCAAATATTTATTTTATGTTTTTTCCTCAAACCAATATTTTTTAATTAGAGCCCAGAAGAGACTCGATGAAATTGGGTACCAATCTCAATTAGGCGATTCCACAGCTGTTCAGTGCTTTTGTAATGTAAATACAGATTCTTAGTATACACAGGAAATGTTTCTATCGTATATACATGTACACATTTTCATTTCAAGTATGTGTTTATAAATTTGAATCTATCGCAGAAACTCGGTTGTCTCCTTATCACCCGTTTTAGTTGCAAAATTAAATTTTTGATATTCTTTTTTAAAAGGAAATATTAAAATTTCGCAACTAGTAATAAGTATGTAATTTTAAAATAAAAAATTTTCTTTTTGATAAAATTTCGTATGTAATTTGTCAGTAAAAGCAGTATTTTTGTTCTCGACGTTGCTGAAAAACTACTGCAAAGAACCAACAATAAAGCTTAAATAAAAAACATTAACTTTTCCATTTCTTTGCAGAAATTGAATTAAATTGAAATTTTCAAATAAAAAAACAATATTAAAAATTCATTTTAATTCAAAACAAAAGTTCATGAGTAAAAAGAGACAGTGAAAAATTTTCTATTTTAAATTTTTTAACAAATTTCGAATTGATTTAAATTGACATTTTTTCACTAGGAAATTCGTTCTTTTTTTACTATTTTTTTGTTGCAAATTTCTTCATCGCCAATGTATATCCTTTTCTCTGTAAACGAAAACGATTGAATTTCGATTTGAAAAGAAACAACATCGACAACACCCTCAAATTCAATTATCCTTGGTAAATGTTGGAAAAGATTTTTTTTTTTACCCTCAATATGTGTCTACTGTATATGTATATATCGACAATGAAAACAATTCTTTATCCCAAGGACCCATTTCTCCGGCGAACATTAGACTAAACCCAGTTTGAAACGTTAAATGGACCGATTGAGTAATTACCCTAACCTGAATTAATAAATCTTCCGAAGGGTTAATTGATTAAATTCGAGAGAGTGAAATTTCTGTGAAAGGATTTTTCTTCATTGTTGTTGTTTTTGGTTCGTTATTATTTTTTTTTTTTATTCGGTTTGGTTATTTCTTTCTTTAATTCCAATGAAACTTTAAACGTTTTCGTTATTTAAGTAAAAATTTGCCTTATTTTATTTTTAATCTATCGGATTTAATTCAGATTTATATCATTGATTTTTTTTTTTTATCTTTACTTGAGAAAGGATTTTTCCGGATTAATAAAATAGCCTAAAAATGTAAATAAAGTTATTTTTTTGCACGGAAATATTGAAGAAATTTTAATGTTTTTAAAAGTTTTATTTAAATTTTAAGGAATTTTTTTTTTCTTTTTTTTTTCATTTTAAATTTAAAAGTTCTTTAATATATTATAATCCGTAAATCACTTAATCAATTCAATTTATTGGTGTAATAAAAAAAAATATAATATACAAATGTATTTTATTTGAGACATAAAATTATGTTTTAGTACCGAATAAATTTCGGTGAAGATATCGTAAGCGGAAATCACTTCTATCCAAATCGTATATACTTTGTTTAATAATTCAAAGTGAGTTTAGCACTCTTCCACATATATAGTACTACGGATATAAACTCAACTTTTTAGCTTTAACAAATTCTTAAATGTTTCAACATTTCCTGATTCTCTAATTCAGTATCAATTTCTTTAATTTGATTTTAATGAAGTCAGGCATTTCACTAGAAAATCGCTTTTTTGTTTCTCTCCTTGCACAATCAAAACAAAACAAAAAAAAAGAAAATTCATTTCCTTTTTGTCGTCGTAAAAAATTTCCTTTATTCACGAGCGTGAAACTTGTCTATCTTTTTTTCCTTACAAATTTCTTTTTTCGTTATTTTCTTTTATCATTAAATTTTTTGACATTCTCAAATTATATATATATATACATTTTATAGAATAGAGTTTTCTTCAAAATACCAAAAAAATTGTATGCGGATCATTTTTAAATCCGGAAAGCTTTTGAGCCCTTCTTATCTTAACCATCAGATAACCGAATTAAGAGCTCCACTTCAAGAGTATGTACATAATCCAATAAGGATTAGAGATAAGAAACTTATATCGTGCACCGAAGGTTAAAAACATAAAATAAATGAAAAATATATATGTAATAATATTTACACTAAAAAAAAAAAAAAAATATATAATATAAAAGAAACGAATGAAATACAGGAAAATATGTTTCTCATAAAAGTTCATACTTTTACATACCACTATAAATACTTAACCCGTTTCTTGCTCTTCATAAATTCTAGAACAGTATTATAAAAATTTTTCATCATAAAGTTTGAGTGGAAAAATTGAATTTGTTGAAATGATGAAAAGTTGTATGAACAAGTTTTGTATATAAAATTCCGAAAACAAAAGAAAAAAAACGAGAAAAAAAAGAAAACATGAAGCGGAAAATAAATGATTTCAATTTTGTTAAACTGCGAAAATCTTGATGTCAGATGACTGCGATAAATGATAAATTCATCTTAAATGATTTTTATTTATTTTGATTATTTTCTTCAAATTCTTTCGAAATTAAGTTTTAAATAAAAGCGAAATATTCAATATTAAATGAAACGTATAAAGTTCATTAGAGTTTATGTGAAATCACCCAGCTTCCTTATACACAATTAATTCAAAAATTTATTTTCTTTTTAACTATTCGAGATAATATAAAAAAAATGCGGAATTTTATTCTTCGTCAGAAATAATTCATGGCACATAATTTTAACATATACATGTCTATTCTTAGAGCAGTCATAACAAGTTTTAGCTGTTATAATATGACTCCACAATCACAACTTTGTTTTAAAAATTAATTCGTATTCTGGCCAAGTCATAACTTTCAACTGTCTTAAAAAAAGATTATAGGTTCAGATCGAAAATATTTTCCATCACAACAAAATTTTAGATGTTTTATTAAAATATTTAATTGGTAAATATGAAAAAGCTCCAAAACAAATGTATTTTATTCATTCTATATTTTTCTAAAGTTTTTTGTGCTAAAATTTTTCAAATTTCTTTCATTTTTTAAACACCTATATGTAAAACTACGTCCGGTACAATTTATATGTGTATCGCAGTTCTACATTAAACACTATTAGAATTGTTAATAACTTGGACTAACTAGCCCTGGCGTCCTTACAAACGATAAAGTTCAAACGTCGTCTTCGAATGCTCAAATGAGACTGCTCTTCACCATATATTCGACACCCGTTATCACCAGAGTTAGCTACCCCCTCTTCTTTTAGAGGTAGAACACCCCTGCGATCCTGACTATATGTATGAGAAGGGATTTTATCTTATGTTATATAACTGAATAGGATCTTTTTGTTCTATATATACAAAAATTTTCATAATTATTTCCCAAGTAGCCATTTAAACTCAACTAATAACACTTGATACTATCACTAAGTTGTATGATATAATTATGAAATCAATTTTTAGAATAGAAATAAAAATATCAGTTCAATTTAATTTATGAAGATCATTTGCTCTTTTCTCCAGTCAGCTTAAAGTCGATTCAACTTTGCTTCGAATAAACTTTAAGTCCTTATGTATACGCGGTCTATGATTCCTTACATTCATAGATTACTTGAAATGGGCTATTTTAAGGAATCTATGAACGTATTCAATAAATCGTCCAATTTTTCGAAGATGGGCTATAGATGGGCAATATGGATTGATGTTATATTCTATTCGAACTAAATTAGGTCAGATTCTGAACGAATAAAATAAATTGAAAAATTAGACAAAAATTTTCAGACTTTTGCTCTTCTATCTATCTATTTATTTCTATACGTATATCTTCAATACATCTTTGATAAATTCTGCAATTTTTCAAGAAATTCGTAATTAAATTAGTTACTGTGTTCTTATCTGGTAGCTCTCAATATCTGACGAGTGGTCAGAGATAAAGCATCTTCTTTTATTTCCGTCACAGGTTAGATAATATATTTGAGAAAACTAATTATAGAGATTAAAAACTCTATAATGATACTATCGGTATTTTAATAGCGCAACTGTAAAGATATAAAGTACACCAAATTCAATCATGGAAAAAAACATTTGATTTAGGAACTAATCAAATATACTAATGAACTAAATTAAATAATTACTTGTAATATAAAATTTCATGTACTTTAATTTTATTGATTTTTTTTATAAACTAAATTTATAGCATGTCATTAAAGTAAAATTTCACATTTTTTGAAAGATTTAATATTATTGACAAAAACTTCCTGAAATTTTCGATATCCCGCGAAATAACGATTTCCAAATTTATTGAGCTACAAAAAAGTTTTCTTGAATGCTTACCTACCTAAAGGCTGAATTATATTATAATGAAAAGAGCCAGACGAACTTACGGAAATGTACTAATCTTCATTAATTATATCCGATAGTGCCTATTTTAATTGCGGCTTAACAATTTCAATTCATCTTATACAGTCTGCTCAAGAAGAAGTTTATATAGTTTTAGCAAACGAATCTAATATTTTGATTCTTTTAAATCATTCATCGTACATTAGTTTCTCTCCACACAAATTGGTCTCCACATGTCGTTCTCTTCGTATACATCGTTCTGTTTTAAAAAGCGTTCTTTGCATATTTCATTCTTCTAGCTCAGTATAATAAACAGACAGTAATTTGACTGGGAAATGAAGAGAAATTAGACGCGATCTTCCCAATACTTCCTCTGAAAATGACAGAAAGAAAAAATTCAGCACGAAATAAGGAAAGAAAATTAAAATTTTTTATTAGAAAGAAAGAAGTAACCTATAAATCAAATATATTAAATTTTACAACGTGCTCCCTATAAGATAATTGTAGCAAGGGAGACCAATAATAGTCTTATAATAGTCTTATGCGTTTTGGACAAAAGAATGAATGAAACAAAGAAAGCAATTGTAGGCAAAGAAAAATAAATACATGAAGAACCGAGCCTGGAGTTGAACCAGAGTCTTGTCAGCTTCTAGAAACGAGGACTTTATCGACTAGACCATTCAACACTGTGTTTATCGATCTGTTCATTTGCCTTTTCTAACTAAACATTATTCAAACAATACAACTGTTATTCGAAATATAACAACTATTCCATAACCTTTCAATTACTATGCCAATTATTTTGTATTAACAACAACTATTATGAAACTAATATAATACTCCTACACAATCGAAATTTTTTTTAATGTGACAAGTCCCAAATTTTGTAAACTAAAATCATATGTTTTTCAAGTATTGGTGCCTGTATGAATAAGCCTCGACACGATTTTTGATAAGCTCGTGAGTTTTTTTGTAAGTAGAGGAATTTTTTGTTATGTATTTTTTAAATATTTTAAGTGTTAGTGCCTGTATCAATTATTATTTACATAAATGTTAGAACTGTTTATTGAAGCTAAATGCATATTCATCTCTGTTCCACCAACATAGCGTAATCTAAAAAAATGATAGAGCATAAAAAGATGGCGGTTTTTTTTATATACATTTTTTATTGAGAAAAAGCACACATGCATGGAAAATAAAGATAATGGGTGGCAAAAACGGGCGTAAAATTGTAAAAATAAACGCAAAATTGGCGAGGTCACTCATAATTTTTCACATTTTGCTCGCCAGTTTTCTTACTGTTTATTATACTGTGCTTTTAGTGTATATTCATAGCAGAGCAGTGTTTACGCAGCTAGGCAAATACCAACGCCCACTAGGCTATAATTTATGGCGTTTAAACTGATAACGGCTGGTACGAACGAAAAATACCATGACTTCTGACGATCCGTACTTGGTATAGCTTCTGAAAGGAACTATTTAGTCAATGATAACTGCATCCAATTGGGCATCAAATCATTATAGGGCCTGTTTGGAATTTTGGTTCCGTTCGGCTTATCATGTGGTCGTCTTACTACTAACTTTATTTTGGGTTTAGTCAAAGATTCTTCATGCTGATTCTCATTATATTATGCATATATGGATAAATGGCATTGATTTAATTTTTTAAATTATTAATTGCTAAGTCTTTGATACAATCTTGTTCCAGTGAGAAGCATTTTGGTTTGTACGTCCCTGACAATGATTGCGCTAGACAAAACTCAAAATTTTTCATTTCATTTGAATATTATATACAAAAGAAACTGATTTTATGTCAGAAGTTGCTGATTTATATACTAATTAGACAAATATGCTTAATAGAGTTTCTCTTAAACAACAATCTGCCACATGAATCCAATAAATGCAGCAACTTCGACGAGAAAATTATCCCATTTAGAAATATTTCATCATGATTTTATTAAAGCAAATGTTTACAATTTTATAAATATTTCCACAAAACCACAATATTGTCATCAATTTTGATAGAATTCAGGAACAATAGTAAACAAAGAATGGAAAACTTTAAAGTTTTTCTTCGAATAAGTTTGAACAAAAGAAAATTTCGATCACATAAATACCGAAACCAATTATCGCAAAGACAAAGTTTACTTTAACGTTTCTTGTCAACAACATCACCTCAACGAATTCGAGATTGAATTTTGTTGTTTAACAATCCTTTCAAAACGTTTATACATATTTTAGATAGGATTCCATTCTACTCTTATCATACTGAAAGCGATCGTAGTTTTCTGGTTAACACCTTAAAGTCTTTTTCTCAACTTTAAAGATACGAGATGAAAATTTTCTTTGTTGTGAAGAAAAATTTTGCAATGATTTCAAATTTTTGATTCCTGTTGTTTTCTATTTAAAGAAAATAAAAAAATACAAAAATATCAATGGGTGGCGGAAATAATGAAAGCAAACAACAATAAAGTGAAAACTTATTATAAAAACATAATAGTTTAATGTTTGAAAAGAGTTTCTGGTTTCATACTGAGTTTGTTAATTGCGGAGTACGTGTGATTTAAATTTTCCTTTTACTATTATTATTTCTAACTTCTATACTGTAAACTATATAGGCGTAAGATTTTCAAATCATGAAGAATATTCTTTTAAGTTGTTACAAAGCATTCTCATGCCTGTTCTGTTTGTATGTATAAAAGCCGGGATTTATGAAGCAGGAAGGGTAGTTTTCGCTATGCTAAAAACTTTCTGCTACATGAAAATAGCTTTCCAAATTATGGTTTCGATCGACTTAAAACTTCGGATATATTAGCAGCTGAGGTTTACCAAATAAAAGTTAAAAATTTCCATCTAAAATAATGCATCGTTATTTACGGAGCTGTTTAGTAAAATTTTGATGAAATCAGTTTTCCACTAAATTATGTAATCCATATGTATAAAAGTTACAATCATGGTTTTGCATTATACCTTATTTTCCTTTAGAAAAACTCTTTTGTTTTTGTTTTTTTCATAATGTTAAACAATTTCTTATAAACTTAAACATAATTTCATCAACACAGTTTCATAATTTTGATAAATACATTTAACTAAAAATTATACAATCTAGAAATTCTGTGATGTCAATAAATTACTATTAAAATTATTATATTTCTTTGCAACACTTATGAGCATATATTTACATGAATCCTAGAAAAGTTAACAATTATTCTAAAAAAAAAAAAAACTTTTCATATTTTCCATTAGCAATATGTGAACGTGCCTTTTCTTGAGCTTATTCTAATGAATATTCATGTGGTATTAGTTCAAAGGCCGAAAGCTTGGAATATTTAATGCTACCGAATGTTTTCTTTTCGTAAAAATAAATTAAATGTGAGAAAAATATGTTCAAGAAGAGTATGTATATGTTAGCATATATAAACAATGAATTTAACATATTTACTCGTCTATGCCTTTAACTATTAATTTCCTCTTAATTTTTCTCTCTCATACGAACAAAAGTATACCCTTTCCCTGTATAAATACTGTTTTCATTTCCTAGTTATAATTTTCAGTGAAATTCATTTAGTATGAAAAAATATGTATGATATTCCTCTTTTATATGAACGAAGTTCTGGGAAGGATATGTGTGCTTAGGAATCAAAACGAAAAAAAATTAAAGACATTGTATACCACAATATAGTACGGCGTTTAAATGCTATGACATCGAAAATATATACACAGATAGAACTTCTATAATTTCTATTCCAATTTATTTATTTTATTGTCGACTAATTAAATAAATAGCAGAATTAACAGTATAAGAAAAACTGTCTGATCCCAGTAGGGATTATTCAGAAACCCTCGATGCCTGCATACATTACGGATAGGCATGAATCCATCGATGGTATTTACATTGCTATGTCATAACCGGGACTACATAACGACTAATTTTTGTATTATCCATTGATTTATTCTTTTTCCTGCAAAAAGGAAAAATAAAATGAAGGGCAAAATAGTACACTAAATTCGGTGTCAAAATAAGAAAGATCGGACACTTTGAGGATGCTTTCATTGACGACAATGTAGTTAGTCCCGAAAATCTCTACTGGGGTATTGCATACATCTTCCTTTTTGGATACGTACTTTCTTTATGTATATCAAACCAAATACACATTCGGATATGCGTTCGTACGTTTCCTTTTCTAGATTGTACGTAATGTACACCTAAAGACGTCACAGTTACTCGTACCTTCAATTTTTAGGTCATAAAAACAGAAGTAATTGCAAACAAAATAAAATACACTATCTTTATATAATTATTATTATGCTGGTATGTAGGTATTTGGAAAATAGTGGATATTAAAGAGAACCAACGCAAAATACCACATTGTTGCAATTCAACAAAATGGAATATTTATGAGAATAGTTGAAGTTGTAAATTTAATGTAATGGGACAAAAATAATGCTCCTAAGATCCTTATAATGTATAAAGCCTGAATTATGGATCTTGTTGGTGTTTTATTATTTTTATCTTCGTTTTTTCCTCACGTTGCGATACAGTTTTATATATTAGGCTCTTTTGTCAAGGCACTATCTTTATTGCAGAACTATTGTAGTGAAAAATAATTTCCTTTCCTTTTTTTTCATTTTATTTAGTAGAATGCAGTTGAGAACTATTTAATTTATTTAAGGAATATTGGCTCAGTAATTCAATAACTTTTGATTGATATCGTCTTTACTACGATTTGTTTATGCTTTTATGCACTAATGACTGGTAAATAATTTATTACAAAATTGGAATACTCGTGTATTGAAGTGGATAATAATTCAAAGTTTTACAATGATTGAGAAAACTTTCATCAATTTGTTAGAAATGATTTTTAATGTATAAATAAGTTTCATTAGTGGAAATTTATAAGTTCGAAATCAAGAAAAACGTGCGTAAGGGGATCGATTCCAATCGGTTTGGTTCAAAAGTCTTTTTACGTATCCAATATTTAAGTAAAATAACTTAGTTCATTGCGTATAAACGATCTAATGAGGCTCTCATATTACAGAATTTTTTAAAATTAACATTTAAGATCCTTGTAAAAATTTTCAAGGAATATTTTTTCTTTGTCAATATTGAAATTTGGTTCTAGAAACCAAAATTAGTAGAAATCTTATCCTTATATGAAAGTTTATGACTGGTAATAGAAGACAAAATATGGAACTAGTATACTGTTGGCTGTTGGCTGTTGGCTGTATCGAAATAATACATTGAAAGGGCTTGTTCTTCAATTTATTAATTAAGTAATTACTATGCCTGCTTAGTAATGAGGCTACGATAAAATATGCCCAAAAATGTAATATGCTTGACCGTAAGTTCCGCTATTTTCCAGGAAACTTCTTTCTTAATAGTTACAAACAAAAAAAATTATCTGAACAATATTTTATCGTTTTTGTACCAATTTTTATTGCGTCATGCCATTATTACCGATTAATTTACTGGAATTATCATTATAAGTATATTGAAAATGAGAATCATGCCTTTTCGGTAAGTTATTTTCTTTCTAGTTTTCCTCATTTTCTTTCGAACTAATATTTATTCTTGGATATTATTTAATTTCCTGCATTTCTTTGTAACCTTATCATTTAGATATACTCTACATTTTTAAAGACAGATTTGATACCTTTAAGTCATTCTATTTTATATATTTTCATATTCATCATATTTTCGGTAAGAATTTCGCCACCGAAAAATGGCAACCTTTATCATGAAAATCCATTTCTCTTCATAAAGTTTACTTAAAAACTTCTGCTCAAAGAATTTTTACAATTTTTATTTTTTTTAAGGTTTCTTTTCTTCATTTGGGAACGGAACCTAACTAAGAATAGAATTCCAGCATTACTGATGTTTCTAATTTAAACTTCTTTTGTTAAAAATATTAACCTGTCAGCAATTTTAACAAAAGAAATTTTATTATTCCATTTTACTTTCTTATACTTCATTAGAAGTAACAAAGAAATGAAATTTTTGGTATTTTTTTCTGTTTTTTAAACTTTTTAGTTTATGAGCAAATGAATTCTAAAAATGTGTGTATAAGAAAGTATAGTATTGTACATATATGTATATTCATCGGGAAACGTTTTATTTTGAACATTGGTTAAATTAGCGGTTATAATATTCTCATCAAAAATTCTGGTCATTATTTTTTATGAAATGAAAATTCTGTTTAAATATAATAACATTTCTTGTTGCTTTTATTTTTCACAAAACTAAAATTTATTTTATCAACTAAATAATTTCAAATAATCTTGAGAATATAAAAACCGAGGAACATGAATTCGACAAAGATTGAGAGAATCTCTAGACCCAAAACTAGACCCAAAAAAAACAAAGTAAAATTACTTTGAAATATATCGGACTGGAAATAACAAAGACAAACGTTGACAAAGGCTGGTTAGAAGTTTTATAAACCCATGTAAATCAAGGTCTGTTCCTATTATCATCCGAAATTCAGATATCTTATTTCAAATTCAATATTAATTGATATTAATTGAACCCGTAAGGAATTATTGTTAATTATAATTGGATACAAATTGTTCGTAATAACATTCACAACTCCGATTCAGATTCGAAAATAATATTGACCCAAATTCTGTAACAACGTAGCATACAGTATGTAAACATACCCTGAAAGGCTGAATACTATATAAGTGGTACACAATGTGCAAAACAACCTTCAAGGAAAATAATAGGCAACAGAAGGTATTCTCTGAAATCCCGTACTTCTATAATCGCTGACAATCACAAAAGTATCGAATTTAAAGTATTTCCTTGTATTTGTAGATGTAACTAGAGAATTTCTTCTCATCTTATCTTCCTATATATGTATACGATGGTATAACATTAAAATACGCCCTACGCACGCTTTCACCCTAAAGAAACACTCTAAAAAATAACCATGAACAAACAATAAATTTTCACAATATGCTAGTTTTTGTACCATATACATGTATGTAGAATACTCTGGAACACTATTTCCACTTCAAATACGTTTTAATACCTTAACCTAGGTTTCGATTTCTCACTTTCTAAAAACCCATTTTCATCGAGAATTTGCTTTGTCCCAAAGAATTTTCACAAATATTTTCGCTCGGTTTTTGTGCATTCATCTGGAATGAGAATTTCTACTAGAAGTATGTATTTTATTATAGCTGGGATATGCATAATTCTATATCAACGTACATATACAGTGTATAAATTACCGGTCAAAGATCAAAGGTGATTTCCAAATTGTTTTTTATGTAAAGTGGTAAATGTGAGAAAATTGAGATGATTCTCTGTGTAAGTAACATCAAAAAGTGGAGAAGATAAAATTTAAATTATATATAAAAGGTATTTGGTCGTGTATAGTATATCCAAGTTTTTCCCTCAAGTTGAATCAGATTGGAAGTTACTTTTGTCAATAGATTTGGTATTATTTTAAAAGGACAACGAATATTAAATAGATGAATAAGAAAAAAATAGAATTTATCAAATTTACTAGAATTTTGTAGGTAAAAAATTTTCACTTTTGTTGCATAAATACCAATTTTTCGAAGAAACCAAAATCTCTAAATAAATTGGAAGTAAAAGTCTATAAATTGTATTCAAATAATGCCACAAATAATGACAATTTAGGCACACTATCTTCTATCTTCTATCTTCTATCTTCTATCTTCTATCTTCTATCTTCTATCTTCTATCTTCTATCTTCTATCTTCTATCTTCTATCTTCTATCTTCTATCTTCTATCTTCTATCTTCTATCTTCTATCTTCTATCTTCTATCTTCTATCTTCTATCTTCTATCTTCTATCTTCTATCTTCTATCTTCTATCTTCTATCTTCTATCTTCTATCTTCTATCTTCTATCTTCTATCTTCTATCTTCTATCTTCTATCTTCTATCTTCTATCTTCTATCTTCTATCTTCTATCTTCTATCTTCTATCTTCTATCTTCTATCTTCTATCTTCTATCTTCTATCTTCCATCTTCTATCTTCTATCTTATATCTTATATCTTATATCTTATATCTTCTATCTTCTATCTTCTATCTTCTATCTTCTATCTTCTATCTTCTATCTTCTATCTTCTATCTTCTATCTTCTATCTTCTATCTTCTATCTTCTATCTTCTATCTTCTATCTTCTATCTTCTATCTTCTATCTTCTATCTTCTATCTTCTATCTTCTATCTTCTATCTTCTATCTTCTATCTTCTATCTTCTATCTTCTATCTTCTATCTTCTATCTTCTATCTTCTATCTTCTATCTTCTATCTTCTATCTTCTATCTTCTATCTTCTATCTTCTATCTTCTATCTTCTATCTTCTATCTTCTATCTTCTATCTTCTATCTTCTATCTTCTATCTTCTATCTTCTATCTTCTATCTTCTATCTTCTATCTTCTATCTTCTATCGTCTATCTTCTATCTTCTATCTTCTATCTTCTATCTTCTATCTTCTATCTTCTATCTTCTATCTTCTATCTTCTATCTTCTATCTTCTATCTTCTATCTTCTATCTTCTATCTTCTATCTTCTATCTTCTATCTTCTATCTTCTATCTTCTATCTTCTATCTTCTATCTTCTATCTTCTATCTTCTATCTTCTATCTTCTATCTTCTATCTTCTATCTTCTATCTTCTATCTTCTATCTTCTATCTTCTATCTTCTATCTTCTATCTTCTATCTTCTATCTTCTATCTTCTATCTTCTATCTTCTATCTTCTATCTTCTATCTTCTATCTTCTATCTTCTATCTTCTATCTTCTATCTTCTATCTTCTATCTTCTATCTTCTATCTTCTATCTTCTATCTTCTATCTTCTATCTTCTATCTTCTATCTTCTATCTTCTATCTTCTATCTTCTATCTTCTATCTTCTATCTTCTATCTTCTATCTTCTATCTTCTATCTTCTATCTTCTATCTTCTATCTTCTATCTTCTATCTTCTATCTTCTATCTTCTATCTTCTATCTTCTATCTTCTATCTTCTATCTTCTATCTTCTATCTTCTATCTTGTATCTTCTATCTTGTATCTTCTATCTTCTATCTTCTATCTTCTATCTTCTATCTTCTATCTTCTATCTTCTATCTTCTATCTTCTATCTTCTATCTTCTATCTTCTATCTTCTATCTTCTATCTCCTATCTTCTATCTTCTATCTTCTATCTTCTATCTTCTTTCTATATCTATAAAACGCAAAATTTGTTTGTTTGCGCATATCGGTTCACATCGTACGATTTCGTATCATTTCGTACATATTGCATTTGTGAAAATACCGCAGTTTTCATGGAAATAGGAATATGCATTTCTTGCTCTATGTTAGCTATGCGGCAAGTAAACCAATTCAATTGAATATAAAGAAAATGAAGAAAATGTTATAGAAACAAAAAAACAAAACAAAACAAAAAATGTTGTTTACCCGAGGGCTTTGTAATAATTCATTTAAAATGTTAAAATATTATTCTGTATACTGAATAAATTAATAAAAATCATTCATACGAATAATATAATGAAGTCTATTTTTACAATAAATCTAAATTTTTAATCATCAAGGGGCATTTAGGATCTGGGGGCCCAAGCAACGCCGGGGAATTCAACTAGTGCACAATATAATGAAACATGGAAGTGACATTTTTTAATTTAAAAATAACAACCACATACATATTTTTATTGAATAAGTTTGTAATTTTGGTTCATATGGCTTCATAACTAGATATGTCTACAGGTTAGAATTTTGGCTAGACTAATTTTATTCAATTGTTTGAAAAATAAAATCTTCTCACTCACTGTGAGGATGGCGGCTTAAACACAACAACCACAATTGCAGGAACTTTTTTCTGGGTTCTAATTTTCAGTTCCTATTATTATTGATATGTTTCTGTTCGACGATAAAGATTTAGCCGTCCACGTTTTATGTTATTTTGTGAATTACAGCATTACAGTATTTTACAATAAATACATTTTATGTTGACAGGTAAGCCAAACGTTTCCATGTAACGCTCGTGTAACAAGAATTTTACAATTTTTCGTTAAATCCTTTAGGCGATAAACGAATCATACATATTTTCTTAGTTTACACAAATATACAGTATTATTTAATTATAAATTATAATACAAATACAACTATTATTTAAATAATATTTAATATACATACTTGTATGTACATATAAGCAAAACCGCATTCATATTAATATGTAAACTTTTGCTACTTTCATAAAAACATCATTTTATTTTAACCCATTTACAATATAATTGAAAAAGTGTGGTTTATATTTTATAAATGCAAAAGAAATTTCCTTTTTTTTTTTAAATATAAAGTAAAATTTCATTAAAATCATTTTAATATTCACTGTGTTTGACATTTGGTTGCAACATATTGCAGTTTTTTATTAAAAAACCAGCTATTAACAGGAATAACTAAAAAATCGTTTAATATTCAAAGTTTATCAAAAAGGACGAAGCTTTTCACTATCGATAAAGTATATAAATATAAGCGATAATTGTTTACAAATTTTAATTGTAACAGTTTAATATTGAAATTGAAATTTAAAGTGTTTTTCAGTTCAACATAATTTAAAGAATTATAGTTCTACGATTAATCTCAAAAATCATATAAACATCAATAGACAGGTGAAAGAAAGTATTGACAGGTTCTTCCAAATTGGTGCTTTACCCAAACATACAACCTTTTAAGAACAAGTATATATTTATAATCTACGAGCACCTAAAAATGGGCGATATTTATTCCTACAGAAATAGGGCTTCCCATTTTATTGATTAAACTATCCAAATTGAAGTTTACTTGTAGAAATATCACAATGGAAATGATTTAAGTAGGCTAGGCGGGGAAAGATTCCCCAAATTGACCTATTAACTGTTGCTTAATCAATAATAGAAGTCAAAAACATTTCTGGGTGTTGCTTATAAACAAGAATATTGGTACACATCTATATTGGTACACATCTAATGTGGTACTTACGGAAATGCTATTACTCCCAGCTTAACAAATAAAATTTTGATGGAAATACTATAATTGTTATATACTTGTAGTAATTATCGAAATTGAACGAACTGGAGTTGAAAAGTAATTGTAATATTCTAGACAGATCTCCGATTTTAATGATCATTATTGCCTAAGCGATCATTAAAACTCTATAATGACCTTTATTTATGTAATAATGATCAATTTTAAGCATCTATTTCAGGCATCATTTTTTTTTAATTTCCGAATGAAATTGTGAAGAAGTCCTAAATTTTATCCTCACATTATTTACAGGGACATCTATATTTCAATATATTAAAAATTTCATCAGGTTTTGACATGTTTTATTTTTTTACATACCCTTAAAATTAAAATTATAAATAAAAAATAAAATTAAAATCCATATTAAATGCCTAAAGCTTCAAAATATTATTAGAGACTTTTTACATAGTATTTTATTGATCACAACACTATGTCCATAAGTATGAGCATTTTTAAATGTCAAAAATTTATGAAAATTTTGGAATGTCAAAAATTATGATCATTGTGAAAAAAGAAGATCCAGAAATATCATTAACAAATAATTATTGTAATTAAAATCGGAGATGTGTCTTGAGCATAAGTGATATGTTACATAAAATATTAAATTATCAACATTCACCTTCCAAAGTTGCATTTCAATATGTTATGTTTCATTATTTATATTTGTATAAAAATACATTGACTTATTGAGTGAATTTATTCTCGTTTACCAAAATAATTCGAGATTTTCAAAAATAATCAGCAGTGACATGCTCTAAGGCGAGAGGCGATATTCATATATCGCATTCTGTAAGGTCATATATCGCCGAGTATCGCTTCAAAACAATGAATTTAAGGAGATACTTTCATAAAAATTATTATAAAAAAGTCATTTTTAAAAAAAGAGTATTTAAAATTAGTTAGAAAATTTTATAATTAAATGATTTTATTTATTTAACTAAATTAATTGAAATTTATGAATATAACTTTGAATTTCCTTCTATTCCATTATATTGTAAATAAAATATGTGTCCTTCGAGTTCCAAAGCATATTTATATTTTTGTATATATTTAAAATCCTAAAGTTAAATTGTAAGCAATTGCTTTTAAAAGATTTTATTAATTCTAATTGGTTGTAGGAGTTTACAATCTACGCAGAACCAAAAGAAAATTACATATATACGAATTTATTTATTTTATTCCATTTTTTCGTTTAACTTTATTCTTAAATAAAATAACTAATTTATTTTTATTTTAACGAACAAAATGATTTTATAAATTTCAAAAAAATAAAAAAATGTAATTTTTAGAGAATGGCAGTGAATCATTTTTAAGCGAAAGCGAAAGCGATCGGTTTGGTATTCTATATCACTAAAATGATAATCGCCTCTCGCCTTAGAGCATCCCACTGCAGTTTTCCACCATCAGCTTAAATTTCTAATGCATACCCAATTACAACGCTATATTTTGATTTCATGGCATTGTCATACTCGTAGATTCTTTTATCTACATAAAATACTTATAATAGACTAGGGGGCTCCGCACCCTGCTCGCTTCACTCACCAACCCCCGTGTGTATAAACAACAACCAAAATACTAAACGAATTAGGAAGATTTATCAAGGATACTATTCAATAAGCTTTTGGTGTTTGTTTTTCTTACTTTCTTTAACGGTAGAATAAGATTCTGTTTTCTTTTTCTCTCCGTCTCAATTTTTCAAGATGCTAAATTTTTTATTCTTCGTTTAGAATTTGTGAGTTATATTTAAATTCATTTGTAAAAGTATTTTCCTGAGTCTATTCGCCTGAAAGTATGCATACTTTAAATATTTATATATTATGCGGAGAAAAACTAATTTGTATTATATATGGATTTGCCTAAAAGTATGCATACAATTATTTATTTATTGTTTATCAAATTATTTCGGAGTAAAACTATTTTATATAATAGATAGAAAAGGAAAATTAGAACAAGAAAAATTTGCATATTTGCATTTTTTGGGTTTGTGTAAATAAAAATCGTTTATGGGAGTTGGTTTGCTTCACGCGTGGTTCTTCGCACATATAACATTCCATAATCCGGCATAGGAAAGGCTATCTTACTAGTTTATACATATGTATATACAATTTAAACGGCTGAACCAGTAATTATATATCTTGTAAAATAAAATAAAGTTACAAAGTAATTCTGAATGGATTACTCGTAACCATTTAAAAAAAAAAGTCGATTTCATTTATTGATTAATTAAACTGCTGCACATAAAACCTGAATACATAATAATGCATATGCTACAAAGGTCATTAATATAATTATAACTGTTCTACAATCACTATCACTGAAAATTTACTTAAATCGCGAAACGTCCTACACTGCCCTTTCCCACTAAAAGTTTTGCAAAAAAATATATGGCTTCAGCGGCTAATACTTTTTCGTAAAATAATTCTTTACTTTTGACGTTTGTTCTATATGCCTACATGTTTGGTTTTTAATTTAACTATCAAACATTTTTGGGTGTATATGTTTACAGATTCGATCAAAGAAGAGGGTTAATTCCAGTTCACGGATCGAAAAAGTTGATTAAATCGGTATTATTTTTTGATACAAAAATAATTTCATGAATGATTTTATGGTACACATTTGAATGATAACAAGGAAGTAGAGTCTGTACGGGATAGAATGAAATTAGTTCTAGAATTTGTTTAGCGTTTGAAATAAAATTTTCAACTTTTGCTTAAATTACTTAATTACTTAAGTCTCAGTGCAGTAATGGGCCGAGTTGAACGGGTAAAAATAATTTTAATGAAAATTAAATAAAATTTAGTAGATGATCATAAAAATTTGTTTAAAAAATAAAATCCAATTTTCTCTTCTTTTTACAAAGCTTAGATTACTTCAGTAGTAGTTATATTTTTTGAAAGTATTTCTCCAATCTGTTTCCAGGTGGATATCTCAGGATGGAAAGGTCATTGTGACCTAAGAATAGATGTATCAAAATCTCCTATATCTCAAAGATTTTATTCATGAATTTGTGAGAGGCACGATTTCATCTATTTTGTATGAAATTGATGATTTTTTCCTTTTATGCTGTTTTTCAAAATCTTTTAATTTAAAAAATTATTAATTCTTATCGTACCTAATTTCATTATCAAGCTATTCAAGCTAATTATTCTATCCAAATTTCCAGACAAAGTTCAGATTTCCAAATTTTCAAGTATTTTCAGCTTTGTATTTGGAATTTGGAAGAAGAATTTTCAGTGATTTATGAAAATTATTTGTAGCTTATTTTTTGATTCCGATGTGTTCCTTATATAAGGTAGTAAAAGAAATTAAAAATTAATCATTTTTTAAACTAAAAAGTTTAGAAAAATTGAGAATTGAGTTAAGAATTTTGACAGAAAATGAAATCTCTTCATGGGTTTTTCAAAAGGTATACAATAAATATAGTTCTCAACTTGGATTCTGATTTCCAGTCTGAAAAACATGCCTCCTCACCAATAGTATTTGTTAAAAAACACTCTGTGTGAAAAAAAAATGGATCTTTTTTATAAATACAATTAACGAGGAGGCATGCTTTACAGTTTCGCAATGGTCCCTAAAATATATACGCAAAGAAGTCTTTATTTAAACCGCAGAAAATGTGATTTAACTCAATTAATTAACTTAATTAATTTAACAAATGGACTTAAACCACTTTTAAAATGAACAGCTCAATTTTATTTAGGAAAAGGTTTTGGAAAATTTTTTTGTTCTGTCGTTTTTAGTTCCATGAAAATCGATCGATTTAAATGATATCTATCTCGCTGTACTGTATACAGTCTCAATGATGAGATACAGGTGTATTCTTTTTCCCAAAATCAAAATACAGAAACTGCAAATGAGATATTAATATCATCGTATCATACCTGTCATTATTTTCAAATTATCGAAACTTTTGCTATATCAAAACGCTGTTTCACAATAAAGTTTACAGAATCCGAAGAAAAAGTTCCACGATTGATTTTTCTTCAAAGTTTTATGAATATATTCGTGTAATAGCGATTTGATAACAAAAACATTTGCTATTCGAAAATGACAGCAAATTTGGTGATTTTGTAAATCAACATCAAAAATGCATAATTCAACGAAACTGAAAAAAGAAAAATAAATAACAGAAAAACGAAAACATAATATTTTATTCATAAATAAATTAAATGAAAATAAATTGATCCTTTTTCACACATTCACATAAATTATAATAATTTTTCATCATAAGTAAGAGTGTATTACACTCTGTTCTATGATTTATTAAGTAATTATTCATGAGCATAAAATTTAAAAATTTATAAAGTCTCACGAGATCATTTCCCAAAAAGAAAGAAAATACGAATTCGGGAATTTTGTACTATGGTAAGGCCTATTCCTGCGTTGGCATTAAACCACTCCTTTTAATAATTCTGACTTTCTTTTTCATTATAGTATGTTTCTTAGAAGTTCGCCTCCTTATTTCTTTCTACAATTTTTTTCTAGTATTTTTGACGGCATAATGCGGCCATAAATCAGTGATTATAAATCAAGAAATCCTAATAGACTTAAAACTCGACATTTTAACTGTTTTTGTTGGGTACACACATATTTACAAAATGTAGAAAACACCAAAATAAATAAAAATATCATTTGTTACTCATAAAACGTGATTCTTTTTTACACGATAAACACTGACATCGCAGTATTTGATATAGATTTCTTCCTTTTTTTTGTTAACAATTTTGTTTTTTTTATCAAGCAAACAATTTCCAAATTGCCACGTAGCCTACCACGTGGAGGCAATTCAAGACATTAAACTGTAGTCCATATAAATAGAAACATGATTTCAATATACATAGCTCTTAATCAGACTAGAGACAAGTTAATTTTTTTTGATATTTTATTTTTATTTCTTTTATTTTTGTCTCGCCCAAAGGAACAATTCATAGGGATAATGTCCTCATTAAAGGAGATTCTCGTAACAGTTTGCTGTGTTATAATCTTTTATTCTTTATAACATTTCTTTTTAAGTTTGATATTGTTTTTGATTCGTTTTGATTTTATTTGATACGATTTAAATTCCCTTTCTTCCCTATTTGCACGTTTAAAAGTCAAGTTTTTTTCCGCCCTTGGGATTTGAACTTTTTACACGGTAAAAACATAATTGATCTGTAAAACTGTTGTAAAAATTAAAAATTTATGAATCACAATGTCTTATGTATTTATATATTAAAGAACATAGGGTGTCTTACATCAAGCAAATGTTGCATGCACCTACGTGGAGATGCTTTATTATTGAATATGTTTCATAAAAATTTTGACAATTAGATCAGTTAATTACAAATTTAACAATACATGCGTCTTTCAGTTCGCGGAAGAGACTCGTTCGTCTTTTTGGTACTTCTAGATTAGGAACAAACTCAAATCATTACTCATACTTCATAAAAAGAATTTATTGATTTGAAATAAATACTTACAATCAAGTTAAACAAGAAATATTCTCGAAGTGGAACTACATTTTGAGAGCCCTTCCCTGGAAGTTTAGAAGTTAAATCCTGTCGATCTGAGACACCCTATTTATACATTTATTTTTGGATTCATAATCATTTCATAATATTAAAGAATACCAAAACTCCTACAAAATATATGTACATGAACTAGATTTTTAATTATTGGAATTTTATTCGAAATCCATTATTTTTTATGTTTGTTTGAATTTAATAAAGTCCTTCAGATTTTTAGTGTTCATTACAAAATTTATTGGTTGATTATTGATCGTTCTAATAAAAACCTAAATTAAGTACATTAATTAAATTTTTATACTTCGTTAGTTTCCTTACACACTATTTTATAAGAGAAGTATTAAAAACTTAATGAAGATAAGTTTCATTTTACAGATTTTTGTCCACATTCTTGTGCCATTTATTGTTTTCTATGAAGATTAAAAAAAAAGAGGTACTAAAATACTGCAATTTTCAAAGCACTTCATTAAAAACACAGCATTTTCAGAACAGTATCTTATTTCAGGATTTATGTTAAAACTTTATAGAATCTGAAATCTGTATTTTGTGTTGTCAGACTGAAGTGAGAGAGTATATTTTTGTGTTCATGTATGAATTAGATGGCATAAAAAACATCAAAAACTTTGTGACATTTCAAACACCAAAATTGTATTAATTAAATAAATTCGAAAGTTTGAAAACATTATATTTATATGATTTAATTTTGAACGTCCTTTGGGTTAGCTGAACAAGTATGTTTGTGACAATGCTAAAATGAAGGCTTTATACTTTATATTCTACACATAACAAATTAATGAATTTCTAACAGGTAGAAGGCAAAAAGATATAAAATTTTGACGTGTGATATTTTGTTAGGAAATGCGCTTTGCGCGAGATACGAAACTTAAACATACATCAAGTACAACGCGAAAACCTTCTAAAAAGTTAGTGACCTAACTTTCTTCAAATTAAAGTATTTCACAAAACCTAGACATTAGATCATTATTATAATATTAAATTTCAACATAAAATTATTAAATACATTTTTCAAAAGAAATATTTCAAAACAAGCTAGACGCTAAATCAACATTTATTTTTTATTAATTTCCAATATTAAATTGTAAATTCATTTTTTGCCAATTTTGTAATTTAAAGCCAAAATTAAAAGTATTTAAATACGAATCAAATAGAATTAAGGACATTCCATTTTTGTAATCAAAATAATAAACTTAGATTAAGTTTTGACAAATAAATATTTTTTTATTTTAAATCCTTCGTCCTAAACTTATTTCGCGCTAACCCCATTTTGTTTTTCAAGAAATTATATGTACATTTTTTAGCAACATCTTTTATAAAAGTTGGTAAAAATTATAAATATGAAACTGTAATAAAAAAAATGATCTAGAAAAACTTCTTGTAGTCACTCTTGAAGTTATAATGAACCAGATAGTATCCGTCACTTTCCGCGTTTTCCAGGGATATAGTTGAAACTCCAGCATTTACATCTGTTATTTGATTTTATGATACCGCTGTAACCTTAATAAACTAACGATAGCCAGAACTGTTATATACATATATTTTGTGAAGCAATTTCAAATTTTCTAGAATATTTCGTTATAGTAGGATGATGAACACAAATCCCTAAATCCTCAAATCGTCTGTCTATCAAACTATCATACACGTATATAAATAAATCATATTTTTCATTAGGGCTGAATAAATTGAAATTGTTCATCCAAATTTTGTACAGAAAATTGAGTGAATTATTCAATCTAAACTCATGCAAAACCACGACGGTAACTTCCATACATGTCCATCAAATTATTTTATTCAACAATATGTATTTACTTAATTTTGCAAGAAAATTCCAAACTTCTGTGTACAGCATCTAAAGCTATACTATGTTCAACTTCTTCTTTCCTTCAAAGTTCGTTCATTACCTTTCTATATTAGGAATTTTATTGACCGGAATTCCGTCCTTTTCTATAATTTCCTTTATTCGGTCTTTAAGGCGTCAATCCTTGCTTCTATACAGACGGACAGAAAGAAATTGCATCAGTATGCTTGAAAACAATTTAAAATCTCTTTTGAAATGTGGAGATTTGCAATAAAAACCATCATGATTCCAGTTACTTATATACTTTGTATACAAGTTAAAAATAACACTGAAACTAAAAAGTTTTCATTTCCTATGCTTTTTCAATGTTTTATATTTTGTGTTTTTTTTCAAAAATTTTCTTATTTCATTGAATTACAAAATTGTTGTGTCGTAAATCTTTGAGCATTTGAAAATAAAGCTTTAACAGGTAAAGAAAGCGAAACTCTTGAAATTGGATGGCATTATCGATTGTTAACAGTACATAAGAAAGGAAGAATGATTGTGAGCTTCTGTTATAAACTAAAAAGAAAAGAAACAGAACAAAAATAAGAACTCAGAAGTAAAAAAAAAGAAAATTGTATATATATAGAAAATCTTCAATGGAAAATAAATCGTAATTCCTGTAAAAACGTGACTTACAATTGTAAAAGGCAATAGAAAAAAAGAAAGCACAGGAATTTGTTGGTATATTTCAAATTGAATAATTTGAAAGAATTGGTTGAGTAGATCTAAAGAAGAAGATTCGTTCAAGAATTTTTATTAAAACTGAAAGACTTAGAAAAATGTGGTGAAGTGAAAAGCATCGATGGACAATCATTGTGCAATTTAATTTTCTTCGATTTTCAAGTGTTAAGAAGTTCATGTTCATGCAAGTAGAAAGATTTTTTTTAAGTTGACGATTAAAAATAATTTTGACCTCGATTTCCAATAATTTTTCTGGTACATCAATTATTTAAAGACACTTTCATTTTTCTTTTTGTTAATTTGTCAATTTTACAAATATTTAACTTTAATATTACGAAAAGTCACGAAAATGAGTACAAACTTAGTGGGTTCTGAACCACCGACCGGATTAGTTGTACGATGATTTTACTTTACTTAATTAATTTTTCGGCATGCAGATCCATTCGCATTGTAGTTAATGTACTTAGTAATCAAGTTTCTACAATGTGCATGTTTTTTGGAATCTATTTTATTTCACTCTGTCATATAATAAATTTGAAATCTAATATCATGGACTGGAAAAGCAGAATTTGATGTCATTCTAGCTAGATTATTGATTTATGACTTTCAGACTTTATTCGATTTTGATGTACTCTTAAGCTATGTTAGCAATAGTTATAGGAATTTTTACTCATCTTTTAGGTCAATCTAAAATAATAGCGAAGATAATAAATTTTTTATTTTACTCTTCGAAATATTTTTTGGACTATATAAAAACAGGACACAAATAGAGTTTATGATAACTCGATATGATATCAATTTTAAGTTTAGTTCGCCTGTTTGTACACCATAAAACCGCTCAAGTATAAATAGTCGTTATATTTCTAGCGAAACGGAATGATTTTATGATGATATTACCACCACCAAATTTACACCAATATAGCTGGATATTGTTATTGTTGTTCTATTTATCGTTAAATTTTATTATAGTACTTAACGATCGGATTATAATAGTCTAGTCAGTTTTAATTCGATGAACAATAGAAAATATCTGCTCATTGTTATTATCATAAACGCAATTTAAATATAGAATGAAATGCTATGTTTTTCTTGTCATTATTAATACTTAGAAGTCACGCATCGTGATAATAGCAATTTTAAATTTTGTATACTCAAAACTATATAAAATTATATTTATATAAATTATTCTATGTTCAATGCATTTCAGACTTCGGTTAATAATTTAGTTCTTTGGTATGAAATATTCTATTCTGTAATTATGTATTTAAGACTCATTTAAAAACTATGGTTAAACATGAATTTCATATTTGATTCATATTTCATGTGGAAATTTGTGTTTGGCCTGATGCACTTATATTTGAACTGGTCTAAATATATTATGCGAAAATAGGGTACCCCGAACAAGAGGATGTGTAAATTTTGTCACTATACTTTTGTAACACAATCACCGGGAAACAATCTCAAAATATTCGTATATAAACAGTCAGAAGTTATATTTAGATTCTTTTCCTTGATTGATTTTAATAAAATTCGATCGATTTGGTTAAGATTTGGTTATAAGAAATAAATAAGCAATAATACTTTTCTGAATTATAAATTGCATTCAAATAATTTAATAAAAATTGTTTTTCATTAATTAGTCGTGTTTACAATTTTCATCAAAATTTTGAATATTAAAATTACATTCTAATTTAATAATATTGAATAATTATTAAAAGAAAATTTTAATTTCTTCGCTTTTGGGTTTTATTTGTGTAAAAAAAAAAACTAACAAATCAAATAAAAACAAACAAAAATTTTCCCATTTTCCTTAATTTCTTTTTTGTATTTTGGCATGAATAATATTTAATGTTTTTAAGAATGTTCAATGTTCCTTAGATTAAGGACAATTTCTTTTCAAGCTATGTTGTATAATTAATCCAGTTAAAGGAATAAGGATACACAAAAAAGAGGGCCACTCAAATTTTTAATTAAACCTCAAACAGAAACATTTTTCCGTTCATTAATTAAGAGATTCTCTTTCTCTTTTGGTGATGACCTTTTCTTCCCAATCACTATCCACACCCCCATCTCATAAAGATACAACATCAACGATTCTCATATTCTTGTCAGTAAAGCACTTCTTTTCGTTTTGGTTACGGCATAGCCTCTAACCAACACAAAACAAAAAACAAATACAAATAATAAAAACAGTATTGTTGTTGTGTAAATATGGCCATAGAATAAGGAACCCCATCCCTCTCTTCCAAAAAAAAAGAAAACAAATTATTATTCGGAATGGTTGATGGTTGAAGGTGGTAAAAGACACCATTTGATAAGGGTTCTTCCCTGCATCATCAAGTCTGTATCCTTTTATATTTTCACATTGGTTAACAAGGAAGTTTTTATCTTTAAGAAATATAAGAAGATGAAATAAATGTTTTTTTATATTTTCGTGGTCAAAGAACCATTCACAAAGTGAAACATAAAATCATTAATTTTCATATACTATAAAATAGAATTTTAATGATTTATTCAAGAAACAAACATTTAATAAATTCTTACCAAAAACTGCATGATTTGAGTTAAATTTTCAATTTCGATAATTTTGGTATCAAACGAAGGGTTTACCTATTTAGTTCCAAAATCCTTGAGGTATGAAACTATCAACATTTCTCAGTTATAGTTAAATTAAGCCCAAAAAGGGGTCACATGGCACATTATCAGTAGTGGTAGTAACTCTAAAAAATAATTAATTTCTTTTCAGTACCCCTAATATATTAGGGATGCCAGTAACGTTTTCTCCAGGTGTCCTAGTCGTTCGCTGAACGGTTACATCACAACACCGTTTTATGCTAACGCTACTTGTATTTTATTGGGAACTCTATTGGGCGCTAATTTTCATTCTCAAAAGAACGATTTTTCTAATCAATGCTCTTATAATATTTAAATTCAGATGTTGGTACTACTGATATTATTTGACAGCAGTTGAGTTTAAACAAAAAATAATTTTTATTTTTTTGCAAACGAAAAATAATACGTTCTTCTATACTCCGTTCCATTTCAAAGTCACATTCAAATAAATAAAATTTAAAACAAAAATCTGTTGTTTTTATTATGTAAATAAAATTGACATTAAATTTTTTTTTATTTAAAAACATGCAAGGCTGCCAATTTAGAAAAAATAAAGTTTCGATTTGCGTCATCTATCATCTGGCAGATGTCGCTGAGTACATGTTTTCCATCGAGCGCAAATTTAGCGCCCGATACTATACGGCGCTAAATAAGAACCTATGAAATGTATGATAAGCGCCGATAGAATTCCCAATAAAATGCAAATAGATATTACATATCTTAAATTAGTCTGGATGTCTATTTTGTTTTATGGCAAAAATCCTTTTACATCGTCTGCTAAAAAATTTGAAATAAGAAACAATTGGGGCGCAGAAATTTACATAATTAATTCCAAACATATTCAAAATATTGCAATTTCTTCCGCAAAACAACTGTGGAACAAAATGTTAAATTTCTTGCACGATCTTCAATCAAATTTTTTCCATTTTATTTTTCAATATATATTTTCTTCAATTTTTTTATAAAACAACACAAAAAAATATCGTCAAAGATTATTCGAAGGAAATTCTATATTTTATATTTTTACTTTTTTATGTTTTTTTTAAATAATAATACAAAAATTATGTCATTTCTACTTTATCGAAATCCCATTTCCAGTTAATCTTCCAGTTCAATGAAATTTTGAATCCGATTTCATTTGACATTGTTCATATTCAAGATCGGAAATATAAATTTTATTTTTGGATAGATTTTCTTGGGAAATATTTCCTTCGAAGATTAAACTTTTCGATTTTCATATATAAAAAAAATATGAATACTAATACAAACATTCAAAGTTTCAGAGAATATGTAAAATATTCTCGCCTTTAAGGAAACATGTTCGTAAAATAAGACATCTTAAAGTATTGATTTTTCAGAGCAATAGTTCAGATCAGTTTATTTACTATTTGCATGATTAAAATAGGCGAACTACAAGTTTAAGAAGTATTTTAAGACTATTTTTCAATTTTCCTAAAAGTTCTGTAATTTTTGGAATATTTATTTTAGTAGAAAAACATAGAAACTTAAAATCGACCAATGGCTGATTTTTTAAAACTCGTAGTTCACAAATCTATAGTCGAATGAATAAACTCTTAGAATAACACAAATTGTATTCAAATGTATATCGCAGTTTTCGAAATACATCTTAAAAACTGAACCAAAATAGACTGACGTTTGAAGGGCGGTTCACAACTAAGCTAGGGTTGCAGATAGGACGAAGGCTGAAGTGGAGCAGAACGGGATCAATATGGAACCGAAACGATATGGGAGTGTGAACGAAGCAGGAGGGAACCAGGATAGTAGCGGAACCGTAAGGAGTAGGAAAGCGGATAGGAAGGACGGGAAGAAGAACAGGAGCGGCAGTAGGGTATGCCGCGAAGCGCATAGGCCCCTAGAAGGGAATACAAATGTTCAAGAAAATAATTTCAAAATAATTGAAAACATCATAACCTCGGACAGAGAGTTTAATAATTTCAATGTTACAACTTAGGGTAAAGAAAATTCATTATAATATCCACACTTTTCATTATAATAATCCTTTCGAAGGCGCTGCGTTGCAGGATCACCCTGATATTAATAAGATCTTATATGCATCTCCCTGAATTACGAAGTTCAATTCTGAGTAATTGACCTCTAATTTTCCATAAAGGGGGACATAGGTTAATAATATGTTAATTATTTGAAGAGATTTTTAGGTTCTAAAATATTTCACTCGGTATATATTTTCGAAAGTTATTGTTTAATGTCCATCAGCGCATATTTAATGGTTCAATCAAAATGGCCTGCAAATACTTCTATGCTGAATACTTTACCATTAAAAGTGTACTCCACTTTGATAAATACCAAATGGAAACATTTCACTTAAATTATATTGCAAACTACAAAGCTACTAAATAAAATTGCAAGGTGAACATTCAGCTGGATTGGAAAGTTTGCGCCAAGGTGATACGTGAACTGAATTGTATATTAATAAAGACATAATTTTCAATAATATTTTAAAAGGGCATACAACTTATCTATTATTTTAATTAAAATTTAGCAAGAGATGTAAACTGTTACAATATTCTAATTGATTTATTATTTAAAGCGGATAATATTCTTCGTAAATTTAAATAAAAGGACAAAAATTTTATATTACAAAATTCCATAAATCTTTGCTTTAAATAAAACCCTTTAAAATTGAATTTATGAAGCTCTTGTTATTAATTACTTCAAATATAATATATATAATTTAAAATAAGAATTTCAGAATATACTGTATATAAACAAATAGTACTGTAAAATCGACCGATGTCCGATTTTTTGATGCCATACGGTAGAAAAGGGACTCGCAGTAAACAAATCTATAGTTCAATGAATTAACTTTAAGAATAAATAACTAAAACTTCTAATACTTCAAGGTTTTTCTCCATAACTTAGTTTAGTCTTTTTAAATTCGCTCTAATTCACGGGTAAACTGGAGCCTAATAGCATATCTTCTGCAAATTATATTCAAATCGGTGTATTAGTTTTTAAAATACATTGATCTACAATTTTTTCCATCTACACCATAGAATTATTTTACTGGAATTGAACATAATATCGCTTATTTATGTCATCAATATATTGATATATTGATATGTTGTAAAAATTGATCTATAAATTTTCAAATTAAATCCAAAAAACCATTAAAAACCTCAAAACTTTCAGGTCACTCTAGTTTTTGCTTTATAACTTCGCTCTCCCTTTCCCGATTTTGCTGAAATGCAATATCGCACAAACTCACATTGCAAATTTCATCAAAACCGGATAACAAATGTAGTAACAAAACTAATATACCCTCTGATAGTACCTACTACAGGGTATAAACGATTTTAAATAATAAATATAGTACAGATCGCGAGAATTGTATAAATTTCAAACATTTTCTTAGAATTTCTTGCTTTTAGAAAAATGTTTATTATTTTTTATTGAATAAAAATAATAGTCAGCAAAATAAACTGTGTCAGTTTTCACAAAGAAAAAAGGAAATAATTCAATTTTTGGTTAATTATTTTCTGGAAATTTTACATTTCTTTTTTTTTTTGTATTTAATTTTCCTACAAAAAGCAAGAAAAAAAATGAAGATAAATAACATTCAAATGTGTTCAAATGAAATTAAATATAAAGATTGCCTTCCCTTTTGCCATATCTTCAATATTTTCACTCCATCGACTTTGAATAATTGGCAAAAGTTTAATTTCTGCTCCAATAAATTCAATAAATCTCGGATTAATGTTTACAAATTTTTCATTCCCGTTCAAGTCCAGCCAAAATTAATTATGCAAGTGTGTAAATAGCGTTGATTGAAATTAATCGAATGAGTTATTATCCTGAATTGTTCACAATGAAAATATAATTTTGTTCATATGTATGACTATGCGGTGAAATGATATGCGAATGGAATAATGTACAGGGATTCTTTTTATATTGAATTCAATTTTATGAAATTTATTTTTCCTGAATTAAAATGAAACTGCTCATTTATATGTATTGTGTACGAACGTGTAGAAATTTTTATAATTATGAACAGGATACGAGCAGTTTTAGTTATGCACTTTGAATTTGGACATTTAGGTACCAATTCAAATGTGGAGTGCTTGAAGAAAAGTTATGATAGAATAATTGACAAAATCTACTATTTTTTCTACTATATTTATGGCACCGAATTAAAAAGCCCAGATAACAGATAACAGATAACAGTTACCTTAAAAAAGTTTTAATGAAATATGTATATCTTTCCGTTTGTTTCAATTTATTTAATGGGTTTTTAATATCTTTTATAATAAATATTACCGGATATAAAACCATTCGATTTTATGGTTTTTAAAAAAGAAAAAAACTGCCTGTAATTTTATATCCCATTTATTTTCATGATATCTCTATTCGGTTCTAATCTTATGAATTCGGAAATAAAATATATCATCCCGACTTGGATATTTCATCTTATTTTCAGATCCTTACTAAAAACATTAGCATTATATTGGCCTATATAATTCCTAAAATTTCAATAAAATCCTGTATTGCATTGGAGAGTGAGTTTTCTTGTTGGATAAGATTTTAACACAGGCAAACAAATAGACTGAAAGATGAACATACATTTTTTTAAAAAAAAATTTAATGTTTTTCGAATTCACGAAACCTGAAACTTGATGAACTCCAACCAAATCTAATAACTAATCCAGATCCAGTATCTACAATTGGAATTATATAATTTTAATAAAATAATAAAACAAATTAATAATTTCTCTCAATATTTTTTACATAGTTTGAATGAATATCAAACATGAGAACATAAATATTAGGTTTTTATCATTATTTTATTTCGAATATAATTTTAATAAAGTATATTTTATATAAAATAATTTTCAATTTAACAACATTTGAAAATAATAAGTAATTTATTTATATTTATTATAAATGAGAATAAAACAAAAATGATTATCCATTAAGATTGTACAAATAAAGTAGAATGCTAAATTATTTAAAAGCACACAACTTAGTTGGTTTTAAAAAATTTTACAAGTATAAATAATTTAGTATGATTTTAAATTTTAAAAGAAAATAGCTTTCTTTAAATTATAAAATTAAGATAAACAAGATGAACCCTTTTCTTTTCAAGAAACCGAACTTTGGATTTAATTAACAATTTTTTCTGAAGATTAGTGGAACGGAATTCTAAGTAATTAAAAAAACATCATTGGAACTGAAATTTGAAAACTCTTTTTTCACTTTTAAAATTTATATACCCAAAACCTGTGTTTTTCTTCATGCAAGTATAGATAATTTTCCGATAGTCTATCATGACTTTTCTAAAATGAATGTAATAATGTAAGGTTATCATTACAAATCAATGTTTGAAACTACAGTTCATCGTTTCCACTTTATATATGCAAAGAAAACTAAATAATTATGATCAGATGAGATCATAAGATTCGGAGACTAAAGTACGGTCCAAACGCTCAGTCTTTTTGCACAGTCGTAGTTTGCGCAGTTTTTCTGTGGGAAAGCCTGCGCAAATTTTGTGTCCACACGATACCGTCTTTTCCATATTTTTACACAGTTTTCTTTGGAACTTCTTAATGTCAAGATATTGTGCTTAGGACTTTTAATAATGAATAGTTTAAGCTTAACTACTCTAAAAAGTCTCTTGAAGACCTTTTCGTGCCTTTCGCCTTTCGCAATTGCATGAAAACTGTAAAATAATGAGTTTTCGTCCACACGCTACGATTTGCATGCACGTACCACAGTTATTTTTCAGACACGATCTGAAATCGCACAAGCCGCACTTTTGCCTGCGCAAACGAACTGTAACTTGTCCAGACGCTCAGTTTTGCATGCGTAAATCTGATTTGCGCAGGCAAAACTTAGTAAAAAACTGTGCGTTTGGACGCCTCTTAATACGTATCAGTTACTGATAACACTATACTTGAGTTGTTCATTTGTCTTTCAATGAATTAAATATTTCTTATTAAAACAATACAATTGTTATTTGTTTTTCCTCTTTTTTTATAAACCTTTCAATGCTTATTATTTATATTAAACACCTAAAACTCTTTACAGCTCAACCCATACCGACAATACAGACTTCGACGGGTACTGTTCAACGAATCAAAAAATAATCAAACGAAAGAACAAATCATGATCTCGTACTCTTTTGGACCAACAATACTTGATGCGAAAAGTTCATTACGAATCGATTGAGGTTGAATAAAATGTAAATCGCCGAAAAATATCTAAAATAATTTTGTAGAAAACATTCATGCGAACAAACCAATAAAGCTGGTGTCCTTACACATTTATTTATTTTGAACAAACTTGATAGAATATCCAAAAATCCATTAAATTAATTTCGGAGTATATTAATTTTGTTTTTTTCTTTTGGCTTTAACCAAAAACTTTTATATACCAAGAATTCGAAACGTTATACCAAAATATACACATATACTTTATTATAAGAAGAAAATACATTTTCATAAAATATCACTCAGAAAAGGTGCTAGACAAATACTCACACACTGGAAATAATTCTATAAATTCAAATATTTGAAAATGCCGCCAGGCAAGAAATTAACTAATTGGGTTATTAATAAATTACCTTCAATTAGAACACCTTGGAAAAGTATAAGGTAGGAAAAGTTCCTTGTACGTGTTTTTTTTTCTTGTTTGGTTCTTTTTCTTTGTGGAAAATGACTTTTTTGGGATCTAATATATCAATGAGGAAATTCATGACATTTATTTTGAGGAGGAGTGAATTTTATTACACAAGTAAACAGAACTTTACATTACCTAAGGACTTTTTTTTTTGTAATAAGATTTTGTATAATTCATCTTCATCTTTTTTTTTTGTGGTTCATGTTTTGTTTATATTTATCGATTTTTAAAATATAATTTATATTGAAATTTATGTATGAAATTTTAAAATGTTTTAGCTCACTAGAAATAAATGAAAAGAATTTCAAAAATACCTACTACAACACTTGGTCGAGGTTATCAAGGATTGTGTTTCCCAATGCCTTACGAAGTTTCTTCTTGCATCGGTACAATATATCAAGAGCACTCTTTGTTATAAACACGTTCTCGTAGGATAACAAGTTTCATGAACTACTCTGGTAGAAAGTACAGAGCAGCCAGTTTCTTTTCAAGTTCATTCAGTTTCCAGCCAGATTTTTTTAAATTACCACAGATTTCCTGCTTTATATGAGGATACATCAAACTGGTAATATAATTCGAAAGGAAAAAAGCGGTTTGCACAGACATTCAGTACTGACAAGTAACTCAAGTCATTAATTTTAAAAGACCGCATAAATATCTAATCTGTCCTTGAAATAACTTGAATTGACTTTCACGTCCCTTGTTAGCATTATACCATAATCACAATTAAAATCATACTCTTGTACCACAATATTCGGTTTTAACTTTTTCTAGCAAAGTACATTTTCATTCGGTAATTTGTTTCTATGCTCCACTTTCTATTAACTTTATACTTTGAGTTTTCAAAATCTAGGATTAATGTCTTCAACAGTTTCAGTTTTTTCCCCAATTTTCACCATAACAAGAGGGTCTTCAACAAAAAAAAAGCTTTTTTCACATTTTCTATTTAGTTCTTGTATATTTTTTTTGGTAAGTTACTCTTAGTGTAGAACTTTGTCGGTGTTTGTTTAACGATTGTCAATTTTAGATAAGCTCGCAGTGAGTACACTCTTATAAAACAACAAAATCCTGATGTTTCAACATCATTTACAATGTATTTCATGAATGTGTATACGTATTTACTATTCTACATTTTTCTGGTCTATTATACTATACTGCATACATAAGGATGCTACTAAACTCCAGGAAGCCCTGTATATATATAGGGTAGATTATGATAAACCGATAGTGTACTTCTTTCTTAGTGTATGCCAGCATAGTACACTTTTTATGTTTGCAAATCTGAATGACAAATGTTCTATAGTCTATATAGAGCACTTGTTATATTATATACTGTGTTATTCCGATTTTTTAGTTAACTTTAACTTTTCATGATTTTAAACATTGAAACATTCCTGAATGTTGCCTTCCGTTGACAAGTTATCGCGATTCATCTCATGTTTACTCATCAGTATGGCTTTTTTTTCTGCCTGAGTTGTTTGCTAATGATACTTTCGTTCACAAAATTTTATAATCAGAGATGGCTGATTGCCAAGGATGGAAGCGAACAAAAAAAAAATACAAAAATAAAATACTCAAAAGATGAAACTGGTAAATATTTGCCAAACCAAACACGATATTATGTTGATTTAAAAATGAAACGATGTCGCGCATTAATAGATTTAACAGATTATAAATAGGTGACTACCTGGAATTTAGTCACAAATTTTAAGTAGAGCTTTGTTTAAAGTTTGAAAATGTATATAAATTTTGTATATCATTCAAGGACTTCTAATTATATAAGAGTGAGAACGAACTCTACGAATTAATTCTACTAAATTATATATTCAAAACGTCGTTATTTGCATTTTTCTTCATAAATAAAATTCGTTAAAGATTTAGTGTTGACCATATCATGAATATAACAAACAAGTAATATACAGATGTGGAATGCTGAATATTTAACAGATGCCAGCCATCACATGGCTTAGAAATATCTATATAGGAATCATAAATGCTTTCCATCCCTGCGAATGAAAAATCCTTAATGTTTTTGTGCGTCAATAAAGAATTCAATTGGAAATTTTGACAGGAAAATTTGATATAAATTCAATCAAAAATTTCTTCTGGTGAAAACTTCCTTTACCAATTTTCATGCAATTAATTTCAGATGTCTAACCACAATTTTCCATACACAAACCGGCAGACGGACAGGCGAATAGGCAGGCATTGCATGAGATTACTTTAAAATGGCTTATATAACTTTTTGAAAAGTATATACATATTTCCATGACTCTAGTATAGAAGTTAAAAATGCAATCGTCATCTTTGTACTTAAATAAAAGAAAACAAGGAAAACACATTTAGGAAGTTACTTATAAGTAAACATTCTTGATTATATATTTGAAAGGATATCCCTTGTTTCCCTTGGTGTATATTGTATTTTATTTTTTGGCTGGGCAGTAACTAAATTTTAATTTTAATCGAAATAACTGATTATTCATCATTATAATTTTTTATTTTTTTTTTAATTCTCATGAAAATAAATTGATACTAAAGGTAGAAAGATTTTATAAACAAATCCTCAAGAATTTAGTTTATCCAAACAAAGGCAGTTTATATACTTTCGAAACATAAAAATGGATTTTCTTGGTTTTCTTGGATCTGTTGTGGCACTCACGGAAATTTTTATTACATAATAAGATCATGACAATTGAAATACAGAGGAACTGTGAAAGAAGTTCTGAATCTTTTTGTTATTTAATTTTATAACATTTTTCGTATTTTATTCAGGATAACAATATTGACAAGATTTCCGTGCCATTTATTTTCAATGTTTTCGATACCTTTTGATTATCCTATTGACTACATTTATTTCTTGTTTAAAAACGCGAAAATGTGAATTTCTTAAAATCTTATGTGATTTCTTCACTCAAATATTAAACTTTCATACTCAATAATATTCGAACAATTTCTTTCAAATTAATTAACTTTGTATTACAAGTTTTATTTATTAGACATGAATTTCCTATTCTTATATGGAATTCTCATCATTCTTTTTCTTTTTGATAAACTCAAAATTAATTTCATTTGTTTTCATAAGATAAATAAAAACACTATAAAATAGAATTCAATATTATTTGTTAGACATGTTTATTGTGTGAATAAATTCTGATGAAAAGCGTCCAGGAAAATACTTTTCCATTTTCATTTCTATTTTTTTTTTTTTTATGTTTTTTTGGTAAATATATTGTCAATGCCATTGCGAACAGTTTCCCATATACGATGTATATATATTTTTTTCCTGATTTGATTAATTGGCTCAATTTTTACGACATTGGAAATAAATTGTTTTGGTGATTGTGTCAGTTTCTGTCAATAAATGAATTCTCTATAAATCAGTTATTAATAAATGAAATAAAAATCCAGACATTTACACAGAAATTTTATATGTTTTTGAGAATAATGATTTAATGATAAAGTTATAATATAATATAGTTTGTTGATTGACTTACAAAATGAAATTCAATAATTCAAAAATAAAACAATTCTCGCATATTAAATTATTGAAATTAAGGTTAAGCAAACTTAATGAAAATTTCCCTCACCGAAAATTAATGAATTTAGTTTATTTGATTTTTAATTAGTTATCTGCACTAATCGCGATACATAAAAATCGACACAAAATATGGGAGTTTTACGTCAGCAGTAAATGTAGACTTTTTTCTACTAGCGGTAAACGCTAGACATCATACAATCTGGGCATAGTTTTAGATATTTAACTTGTCAAATTAATTGAAAATTTAAATAAATAATATTTTGTTTTACGCTAATATTTTGAAAATTACAACTGACGTAAAATTTTAACATTCCGCGTGGACTTTAATTATCAAAATTCCGAATTTCGCGTCATACTTTTATCGTTCGAATGAAAAATTAATTGCAAAATTCTTCTTTTGTTCAAATCTTCATATAAAACAATATTGTAGACCTACAAAATATTCTAAAATATATTTCGGTGTACTTGACTACTTATTTAAGTTAAGTATTAGGCGAAGAAACTACAACGCCCTCACAAAGAGTAAGGAATCAGACGTTCTACCTAAGACTACCAATTTATCCTCTGGGATTCGGTGTCCCATAACAGTGGTACTGAACAGTGGTTTATGAACAAAAATATTCTATAGAAAATTCTCAATTAAATTATTTAGCAACTGTCAAAGTATAATATTATTTCAAAATAATTTTTTAGGCAGTTAGATAATTACTAGACATCATAAAAAGGTAGGTTTTATATATAAAAATATACTCACTAAGCAACAGTAACACGACTATGAAAGCAAAATCATTGACCTTTTGAATTGTAATTTCCATTTCTGTGATATCTAATAACTAAAGGAATCCTTTTTTTCAACTATCTAATTAACAAAAAACCTACATTAAACCCACTCTCAAATATTTAATTTATTACATCTAAAAATATAAATAAGCTCTGATGGCACTTAGAAAAATTGGAATCTATCTAAATGTTAAACGAAATATGAAATGAATTTTAACTAAATGTATTCGAATCGAAATCATTTTACTCATATAAATTTATATATATAAGAAAAATCTTTTTTTGGAACCAAATTAATACATAATTGTGGAAATAATTCCATAGGGCTAACTTTAATGAATCATTAAAGTTCTATTTATGAACATTTCTCCACAAAAAATGTGAATAGGTTTTTTTTTTTTCTATACCATAAAAATATTATTCTATTCTATTCTATTCTATTTATTTACCCCCAAAAGGAAAAAAAAACAACAAAAACCGATTACCAATAAAAATATGTCATTCACTTTTTTCAGAGTAAGACTGTCCACATTTTCACTTAATTTCTATTAACAAGACCCCAAGAAAAACATCTATAGAAGTTTTTCTCAAAAGAAAATTTTCTTCCATAAAAGTTAAAGCATAATAGCCGTCTTCTAATAAACTATAATACATATATATTTATCTTTTTATTCTTATTGTATAGGCTTTTTATGTACATATTTTTATTACTTATATGAGTTTGTTATAAAGAAAAAATGAAGGAATTTTATGTTTCGTTTTCTTTTTTTTTTTTTTTGTCAGTCGAAGCACTACATATATTATATATTGTTTTGTTATCAGACAGCTATCCATCAGTGTCTAGCCAACAAATAAATTACTCAAAATGGATTATCTGTCAAATGTCAGGAACTTGTAGGTAATATCCTTATCATGAGTTCATTTTGTCTAAGCTAAGCACTTTTATATATGTATGACACATCATTTAAAGGAATCCGTTAGTCCACAAAATGAAAGAAATTAATATAGACTTAATTTTCATGGAAAAAATCCATCTAGTGAAGCTTTTTTTCTTTATCCTTTTGTCCTCCTTAATTTAGAAAATAGAAGCAAGAAGAAAAAAAAAAACAATAATAATAAAAGTTCTCATTTCCTAGGAAAGACATTTTCACTCTGAAACTATGACAAGTGAAATAAAAAGAAAATTTTATCCTTATATTAAATTTGAAGAAAGGGTTTGCAAATGAAAAAAGAAAATATCCAGGAATCTAGAATTTTCGTCTTTATTATTTAAAAAAAAAAAAAAAAATGTCGTGCAAATTATTCGTGATCCTGAATAACTCGTTTTCCTCTTTTTTTTATGAAAGGCTCACTTAAAAACTTTGAATGTAGACTCTTTTGCTCAAAGATGGCAATGAAATCCTGTTTTTTTCTTTGTTTTTGTTTTTTTTTTTTAGAACAATATAAAATCTCATATTATCTGATCGGATTATTTTTATTGTAATAGCACGAAGGATTATCATCCAAAAGTCCTGTTTTACTTTCCTAAGTAATTATTTAAGCATATTTGAAATGCCTTTTTTCGTATGGAATTTAAATTAAAGTTTTGTCTTCGTTCGGGCTGATACATTTTTTTTTTTTTTTTTACTTTTAATTTAATTAAATATTTAATGAGTTTTTATTTGGTTTTTAATGAAATTTATTGCATTTATTTTTTGGTAAAATATTTGAAAATACATCGTAATTTTGTGACTAAATCGAAAGGCATAAACTTTTGAATACAAATGTCCTTAATAATTCCTTTTCTTTTTCTCGGCAAATTGTTCTCTTCATATGCTATCAAAAAGGTTGGGATATAATATAATACAAAAGTGTTAATAAATGCGTTCAAGTTTTATGTTATTTAAAGACTTTAGTCGTTAATGTCGTTTTTTTAAAAATAACATAAAAATGGTCTCTGTCTAAGAAAAAAAGTATTTATTATTTTTCGGGTGCTAAAAAATAAAAATAAAAACACCAAATTTGGCAAGAATCCCACACTCAAGAATAAAAATGAAAATAATATTTTTTTTTTCAATGCATTAGCATAAAATATATAAACTTATCTAAAACAAGATATTTATTTCTTCTCTTCTTTTTTTGGTTAGCAAGAAAAATTTTCTTTTTAATTTCTTCTCGCTTTTTTTTGACTGCAAAATTTTTGTCATTTTGCCAAAAGTATTTTAAGCAAAAATTTGCTTCTTCATAAAAAAAAAAAAATTAAATAAAATACATTTAATAAAAATTTAAGAAAGTTTTTAACTTGATGCCTTCGAAAAACGACAAAAAAAATATTTTCATTTTATACTTTTATTGCAAAAGTTTCCCAACAAACTTCTTTGGCAAAACTAACTTTTCTCTTTTCTTCTATTTTCTTATTTTACTTTCTTATACTTTAGGTATAAGTATTTTTGTCAGATAAAAACTCAACATACAGTTTTGAAGGTAAAAATATGTGTCTGTTTTCTGTTTTTAGCGAGATGTTGGCCAAACCTAATATAAGGGATCTTGTCAAGATCATATGGGAGAGAAACAAATTTAGGCCATTAAGGCCTAATTTTTTGACATATTGTAGATCTTATTACCCAATGTAACTAGGAAGACTGTCAATGATGACTGACAGTTCTGTATTCAATTTAAATTTTAGAAAACTCTTGCACTGAATTTAATTACATATATTCTAAAGGTATACAATTTTTTTTATAATAAAAAAAAAATGCGGTTTAAACTCAATCATTTATGCAGAAGGCATAAATTTATATTCAATTGACTTGAAGAGCACTACTTACTTTTGAAAATGATAACTTGTCTTCAAAAATATTCGAATACTTGAATTGGTATTTCCTTACATAGAGTCGATTATTCTAGATACATCAAAAGTGTGTTCATAAATTATGGAAATAAATTATCGGAAAAAAAATCAAGAAAGGAATTCAATTACTTAGTGGCTTTCCATTAGATTTTGAAAATATCGAGATTGTAAATCCACTGAAATCACAAGTAACACTATTCTATAGAACAATACCAAAGCCGTTAATAAGGAAAGATCTGTAAAATTTCTTCTGCCCACAAATTTAAGAAAACTAGATGAAATATGAGGAAAAAATATACGAGGAAAATTCGTTCTCTTTTTACATTTAGTTCTTAAGCTTTGGTTTCTTTGAATTTATTCATCGATGAGTATATTTTGTTGTTGGTTTGTAAAAATAAAAACGAATTCTCCTCGTATATTTTTTCCTCATATTTCATCTAGTTTTTCAAGTCAAAATTTGTGGGCAGAAGCAATTTTACAGAACTTATATTCTTAATGGCTTTGACAATACTATATTTCTCGAGGTATTAGCAAGAAGCCTACAATAAAGAGAGTTTTCAACTTGGATTCTGATTTTGAGACGGCTGCACACCCAATCTCATTAATAATATTTGTTAAAATGAGTCCGTGTGATATAAAAATGCAGGTATTTCCATTGTTTTTTTACAGATACTAATATAAAGAAACTTCCCTTTGCAGCGCTGTAATTGCATCAAAAATTTATACACAAACAATTATATGTGGTATTAGTAACCTATTGAATAAGTATTATTAATGATAAATTAAAAAAAACGAAATTATCAGCTATTAGAAACGATATCTTAAAGTTTCCTTCTTGATTTCACTAAAATGTTTCCTTCGAAAATATCCAGGGAGATAGAATGGAAATTAATAGGTATCTCAAAAAATTAGAACTAAAATTCAAAGACGGCAATAAGCAATAATACTTCTAATAAAAATCGAATTTACGAACAACTACGATTGTAGAAGTAATATATTCGCTCTCAATTAATTTAGCTAGAAAATATTGTTTAATAAAATAACTAACTAAGTATATATGTATATCCCAAAAATTTTACAATTATCAAAATCTGGACTATTTTATTTGTCCCGGAAATTATATTACGGTCGTAATGAAAAATACTTTTCTGTGGCGAATATCCTTAAAATGATTGTAATTATTATAATTCTTTCTAATGATTCTTTTTCACATTAAACTGGCCCAAAAATAAAGCTTAACGCAAAATATCCTCGCAAAAATGCGTAAAGGACTAAAGTTTATATAATTTAAATACAATTTTGTGGTTTGCTTTTACTCTGATTTGTAAATTTTCCCTTTCGTTTTTTTTTCTTCTTTCTTTTTAGGAAAATCTAATGTTTATTTTGAAGAAAAAGAAGAAAAAAAAGCGTAGGAGAAACAAGAAAAAATACTTGTATAATATCAAGAAATTCAAAATATAAAGTTGAAAGTAATTATTTTTGGGGTTGATCCCATGGCAAATATGAAAATCACCACAAGTTTAAATTGAGACATAATTGTACCCCTGAGAGGCGACCTTTCATTGGAATTTTCTTTCTGTTCATGCCATAAATGAAACTCATTTTCCTAGACTATGTACTATTCTACCTTATTTTATATTATTTATACTATTTAAACTCCTTCGAGGCATCATTGAAGAGGATTTCTCTTCGCATTGTGAATTTTGAATGAGCGGATATCAAACTATATACCAAAATAAAAAAAAAAACAAAAGATTTGTCTTCCGAGATTTGGTATACTATTATATGCGGTCCTGTTTTTTGTTTTCTTTTGAAAATTGTTTAAAAAGGAATTTATTTCAAACTTAAAAACTATTATTTTCTATTTTATTCACAATAATTTGCGTATATAGTAGAGATAATTTTCGGTTGATTATTTCAGATTTTCTTTGAAACTAATTTTGTGAAGAAAAGTTAATGGAAGTTTGTATCCTTTGGGATAATTACTAATTGAATATTTTCTATCGAAAGCATTACAATTGAATTACATACTTAAATTTATCTCATTTTGTAACTAAAAACAAAAACTAGATATTTCATTTAATTCTGGGTTATCTTTTATTGGAAAAATATAAAATTTTTATCAAACTCATTTTAATTCAATTAAATCAATAATATGGTTTAAAAAGTATTTGATAATTATTGATTGGAAGGGATTTTGTACTTTGTGCACAAAAAACAAGGAAATTTATTTGCTTGAAAAATCATAGAACTGAACCAACTTTATGTCAGTTCTCCCTTTCCGGCATTCTGTGAGGCCATCTATCGCTTGAGTATCGCTTCAAAGTGATGAATTTGAAGCGATAACTCAATCTATGTAACTTTCATATAGGTTTATTATAAAAGAAAAGTTTAGTTTAGTCTCAAGATGAATTTAGTTATAAGCGACGGAATTCACTATTATAGGATTATTAGTTTCATAATAGTTGTTAATACAAATAATTGGCATAGCAATTGAAAGGTTATAGAATAATTGTTATATTTCGAATAACAGTTGTATTGAAAAGGCAAATTGAACAGATTCATAAAAACAGTGTTGAATGGCCAAGTCGGTAAAGACCTCGTTTCTAGAAGCTGATGAGACCCTGGTTCAAATCCAGGCTTGGTTCATCATAATTTATTTTTCTTTGCCTACACCAGAGGTTTCTAAACTTTTTTGTCTCGTGGACCACTTGTCATGTTTTTCGGTTTTGGGTAGACCCCCTGCTTACCTGATATTGATTTTTTGCAAATTCATCAACTTCAAATGTATTTTTGACAGCTGGTATATTTGAAAGGGTTAAAACTAAGTATACCGCCCCAAGATCATAAATATAATGTAAGATACTATGCAACGTTGTATATGAACAGCACAAATTGTTTACAATAAAGTAATGACAATTATACAATTATAATTGTTTTTCGCTGACATGGACCACTTGCAGGCCAATTCATCTAAAGTGTTAGAAACACTTTGAATGTAAATTATTTATGTATTCTAGTTTCTCGTAACATGTTGCAATTGTTCACAATAAACTTTCTTTTTTTTTTTTTAAATTTTCTTCAATTGAAAACTTTCAAACTAACAATTGTACGTGAAGCCGCAGTAGTCATTAAATTCGGTTCAGATCAATGGATATGTCCAATTTTCTGGAACATTTTTATCTATCCTAGAAAAAAAAATATTTATTTTTGAAAAAATTCTTTTGAAATTCTCAATCGATTCTTATATGATTCTCAAGTGAGTTTTACTGTTAAATTTAGAAACATCAGAACTGATAAATATATAATTCCAAAAATTCAACTATACATGTGTGTGAATGAATTTTGGTGAACTTTAAATAAAAATGGAATAAAATTTAAAAATGTTTTTTTTTACGAAAGTTCATTCGAAACGAATTAACTTTGAATTTTCGAAATATTACTTTAACTTCTAATAATAATTATGATTATATAAATTTTGAAGTGATGTTCTTAAATTTACTGCCGCCTCCGGATATAATCCATTTAAATGAAAACTTCTTGTGTAGGAATTTTGTGAATAATTGATGGAAGCCTGATTGCATTTAGCATATGTTTCTTCCTCATATAAAAGTTTCAAAGTACGTACATCAAACAAACTTATATATGTCGGCAATGTGATATCTCCAAAACCCGACCGAAATATAAAATAAGAAACCAAAAAGATCTTAATTTTATGTAAACCACATTATCTATTCTTATCTAAAAGATATAAGTTTTCTGCAGGATTCAGTTCTGTTAAAATATATAAATTATGCATTTTCACTTTGCAAATTATAGTCGTATGATAAAGTCATGAAAATGTTTTAATAAATTTTACAAAATTTTACACAAATTCACAACTTCTCACAAAATTTCTACTTCGTCTTATTTCTTTTAGGTATTTGAATTTAAAATTCGGAAAAATAAAATGAAAACTAAATTCTTACTTAAGAAACTTATTAAATTAAAAATTTAATTTTATTTTAATTTTTTAAAATTTTTTATCCTAAAAAAAAAAACAGATTTCGAATTAAATTTCGTGAGTTTTATGTTATACATTCTTCTTCTTTGGCACTTGCCCATCAAATTCAGACTCTTTTGTACACATTTATTTCAAGTTTCTGGTAAAAGTTCATATAGGACGTTGGCGTTGATACCAGTCATTTAACTGAAGCCAGTTATTGCAATTAGCAAGCACAGTATAAAAATGACGCATAGTCACCAGACCTATTAGTTGCATAGTTAAAAAATTCTATGGTAAAAAATGGAAATGAAGATTATAACCCCATAGGAAACTTTTTCCTACCATTTAGTTATAGTTGTAGGAGTAATCTTAGTGTAGATTTAGCTAAAATCCCTAATTATGGCGACAAATTTTCGGGCTAGAAATACTCATGTTCAGAAATGTGCACTCAACGTCAACCGCATACGAAAACCGTATATTTAAGAGATAGAATGAGAAGGTGATGATTAGCAGAACTTGTTCCAAATCGACAATTGTAGAAGTGAATAACAAATTTAAATGCTTAGTATCCACTAAAAAAAATTTCTTTAATAGTTTTCTTTTTTAATCTAGTTAGGTTAGATATTTTGGAAGAACTATAGTAAAAGACCTTCAAAATCCCAAGTAGAAAGAAAGTTAATTTCAAACAAAACAAAAAATGGTTTTAATTAAGATCTAAATTATCTCGCAAATCCCTGTGCCATTCTTTCGATTAAAATTTTCAGAATTTCGACCACAATATTGAAAAAATTTCTGCAGTTTTCTAATATAGTTGGGTAGTTTTCGTTGTGATTACGACTAATACAGACCAATATTTTGGTTAGGAGAAATTCAGAAGCAGTTGCTTAACATTATTAATTATCCTATCAATTGATTAAAATTTCGATCGAATATTTTGAATTGCTGACCCTCTTTTGGTAAAGTTCAATGAAACTTACGTGAATCTCTAAGAATTGAATGATATTGATTTTCTCTTAGATATAAAATCATTTCGAAATAATTCACATTTTTCCTTACATCTTAGGTGATATTCAAATTTCAATTTAATTTCTAAATTAAATTCATAAAAATTATTAATTCGTCGAATTCCTCCGCTTATATTCCTTCTTGGTAGAAACTCCTTACGACTAAATCACGGCATCAATTAATACAGTAAACTTTGATTCGGCTATGATTTTATTATAATTAAAAACAAATCGCTAGACGCTATTTGAATAAATTTATCGAAAAGGAAAATTTGTTTTTCATCTCGTGGGAATGAAATTATAATTACAAATTTTTTTTTTGGTTTATTTTATCAGATTTAGGGAAATCTTTAATAATTTTCGGTGTAAGAAAATCTTCAAATTCTGATAATTCTATTTTTTTTTTCTTTAAGTTCAAATGGATTTAGTTTACTGAATTAATGAATTAATTATATAATAAGGAAAAATAGAGTTTCACTTTTATTTGGACAAGTTGATTAATTTAAGAAAATATTCCAGGCTGAATTATCGAAGAATTCCTTGTCTATTTTAGCTACAAAGTTTAAGTAGTAATTTTATATTTCATATCTTTCTCGACACCATCAAATAGCTTACCCGACGAGTTAAAGCAGATATTTAATGAAATTATGTACAAAATGCAAGTTATAGAAAATTAAAACTGTTTTAAAGGGGCTTCCGAACTAGTAACAATCATAAGTAACTATCATAAGTATTTTGAATAAATCAAGTATTTCGTTGGATTTTGTGCAATTTTGGAGAGCATGTTAAAATTTAATTTCACTTCAACTTCGTACAATACTTTGGACTATGCTTTCGGGTATGATAATCTGATAGCTGTAGGCATAGTTCAAACTTCACAAACAAAAATATCCATATTATTACTATCTTTAATGGTTTTTGTGCATAAATTCCTTTCACTTCATTAAATATGGTCTGAGCATAACTTATTATAAAGAGTTCACCCAAATGAAGTCGATTTTTAACTTTATCTAAAGAACTAAACAAGAAAATAACAAAACTATATGGTGCGCCAATTTTCCTCTATAACTATCTCTTTCTGCATTATTCTTAAATTGCTTTTACTGCAATTCGCTATACTTACAATTCGCTACACCTTGCAGTAAATAAAACCGAAAATATTGAAAAGATTCACCCTGCTTCTTCCTTATAAATATCATCGACATACTATTTTTCCAACTTTTCACTTAATTTCAAACTATTATTATGCTTTGAACAACGAACTCCTAAATAATGCACAAATTGTAATATAATTTTCCATTTTAGCCTGAAGTCCGGAAAAGTTTCCTCTTCAAAAGGATATTTTGATGTTTTCTTTACAATTCCGAATATTGTGTGAATCTTTTTCACATTTTCGTTAAGAAAGTTGCATCCCGAATGTTGCACACATGAAACAATAAAACTTTTCCTTTTTGTCAATTTAGTTTTTGAAGCAAGAAAAACTTTCAAAGAAATCCTGTAAAATTGATGGAGTTTATAACAGATTTTTTCTATCTGCTAAATTTACAAGAAAATCTTCTGTAAGTTTTATGAAAAAGAGAAAAAAATTAGGTTGCTGAAAAGTTTTCCTTTTACATACCAATTTTTTTCTTTTTTGTTGTCCAAAATGCATATGCGAAGTAAATACGATAAGAAAAGAAATGAAAATTTGAGAAAATTTTCGGAAAATGAAAACTTCAAATCAAGAAAAAAAAACTTTTAATCAATAATAATTAAAGACAGCTCCTTAATGAATTCGATCCCGAATTCTTCCAAATGGCTAGGGTTTAAGTAATGGAGTTATGAACGAATCACATAAAAAAAGCATGTATTAGCTCAAGGGTGTCCAACCTTTTGGTTTCCCTGGGCCACATTGGAAGGAGACATGGCGTCTTGGGCCGCAGGTATATTACTATAGCTGGCGTGCGAAAAAAAAAAACGTAAAATATACAGTTTTCAAGTTTAAGTAATTCATTTAAAATTTATTAGTTTATGAAATTTTTCATTATAAAAACAGAACATGAAATTCATTAAACATTGTTTTATACATTTTATGTATAAATCCATATCATAAAATTAATGCGATACTTGGCATTGAGCTTGAGAAACTAGTGCGTCAATATCTGGTTCGATTGACGTGGTTGCAATTCTCAGGCAGTTCTCAAGGTGTCCATCCAACATGTTGATTCTAATTTTACTCTTAGTATTTTTCATTCTTGAAAATAGTTGTTCACACATGTACGTGCTTCCAAACAATGATGACATGAATAACGCATGACTGTGCAGTGCGGGATATTTGTCTCTGGGCAGGTATGATTTATAAAAGTCCAACAAAGAGACGTGATCAAATTTCTCTTTAAGTTGGATGTCAGATTGCAACTCTATGCATTCCATTTGAAAATTTGCTGGCAGCATAACTATATCAACTGTAAATGGAGTCGCAAAGATGCAAAAATTTTGGCAATTTGTCCGAAAATCCTTAAATCTATTTTCGAATTCTTGTATCAAATCGAAAAGTAAGTCCGCATATTTTTTCGCATTTTTAGGAATATGTTTGGACAACGTGCTGAAATGCAAAAAGTTGTTTGCATTTAATTGGGCCTGCCATAATTTTAGTTTTACTTGGAAAGCGTTTATTGTTTGAAACATCGTACTGATAAATTGGTTTTTACCTTGAAGACGCGTGTTTAAGTCATTTAAATGAGCGGTCATATCTACCAAAAATGCTAAATCTGTAAGCCAGTTGGCATCGTCAAGTTCTGGCACAGATTTAGCTTTCGATGTCATAAAAGATTTGATTTCATTAAGTACGTCGTAAAATCTTTTTAGCATTTGTCCTCGACTGAGCCACCTTACTTCTGTGAAGTATACGACATCGCCATACTCAGCATCAACATTTTTGAGAAAGTCTTTGAATTGACGATGATTCAAACCCCGGGCTCTTATAAAATTTACAGTCTTGACGACGATTTGCATAACATGATCCATTTTTAAAGCTTTTCCGCATAAATTTTCTTGGTGTATTATGCAATGATACTTCATCAAACGAGAATTTTCGACAGCAATGGCATCGTCTTCTATTAATTTTACAAGCCCCTCTTTTTTACCGATCATAGCTGGAGCACCGTCCGTAACTATCCCAGATATATTGGAAAGTGACAAAGAAAATCGCGTTAATGTTTTTTTCACTGCTTCATATAAATCTATTGATTTTGTCGTGTCTTTTAATGGCACTAAAGAAGCCATTTCTTCAGTTACACTGTATTCGTCATTAATACCTCTAATAAAAATGGCAAATTGAGCCGTATCAGTAGCATCAGTACTTTCATCCATGGCCAAAGAATAAAATTTAAAACCACAGGCTTTACTTTTCAAATCCTTTTCAATATATTTCCCAAGATCGTCAATTCTCCTGGCAATAGTTTGATGGGACAAGCTGATTTTAGAAATATCACCCTTCTTGTCTGGACAAATTATATCTGCCACACTTTCCAGGCATTCCTTAATAAACTCGCCATCAGAAAATGGTTTCGATTTTTTGGCGATTAAATTTGCAACTACATAACTAGCCTTCACAAATGATTCTGTCTGAGATGAAACGTTGCTAAAAAACCTTTGTTGAGATGTAAGACCTTTTTTAAGTACCATTAATTGGTCTTTGCGACACATTCCTTGATATGCATCGAATTTGGAAGCATGTTTTCGTGCATAATGTCTTTTCAAATTATACTCTTTCAAGACAGGTATTGAAACACGACAAATTAAGCATAGTGCCTCACCGTTCACCTCAAGAAAAAAGAAGTCCTCTGTCCATTTTTCATTAAATAGCCTTTTTTCATCGATATATTTCCTCTTCTTCCCTTTTTGTTGAGACGTAGAGGCCATGCTGAAGGGTAAAATATTCAAAACTATTAATTGAGTATAGGTAAAGACTAGGATGATAACAGAAATAAATGATAATGTTTATTTTTATTAATGAACAGGAAGAATATAGTAAGCTGTCTAATGAAGTAAACAAGAAAATGTACTTACTTACCTTAAAATGAAACACTTATCTTACAACGGTAGCTAAAAACCGATAGGTATATGTATCAATAACCAATTTGTTTTGTTCATTCTACTCACTTAAATTAACTGTTTTACTGGTGACAAACAACAGAACAGTGTAGCTGAGCGGGCAACGCAAACAGAAAGAAAATTTACTGTAGAAAATTCTCTTTTTGTTTGCGTTGCTCATTCTGTAGTCAAACGAAAGAGCTTTCTATTCTCTTCTTGTTTCTGTTGTGTGTCAGTTGGCAACTTTAGCACGAGAGCGCACACAACACAAAAATTATTCCTCAGAAAAATGGACATGCTTCAGTAACTTTAAATATTTTTGGGCCGCATGGAGACTTGCTTTGGGCCGCATGCGGCCCGCGGGCCGCGGGTTGGACAGCCTTGTATTAGCTTAAGTTATCTAAAAATTAAGGCATTGACGATGTGCAATCTACACCTATAAAACTGAAATTCTATTTGTTTGCGGTTCACGTCGTACGATTTCGACGATAATCGTATTATTTGATTGAAATTCAGTTGAATACAAATAAAATAAAGAAAATATTTTTGCATGCTACTCGTCTGGTTCGGACGTTATAAAATGATAACACTTTTTATTTATGTGAATTTGGTATATAAACTTTATTTACAATTATTTCTGCGTTTACAATTAGTCTTAAAAATATTTGTCTACCAATTATTATTAATTTATACAAAATTAATTTATCCACAATTTATTTACAATGGAAAACACTATTAATTACTTATTACTTTAATATTTCACTGATCTAAACACTTTCGCTCTTTCATTTCAACTGTGTCGATTCCAATTTTTCAATTTTTATAAACCATTTATTCAATTTCTTTCGTATACAATAGTAACTTAAATTTAATGGTAAAAAAATTTAATATTTGCCTAAAAAGGATTAGCTATGTATTTACCTTAACGTGTTAGTCTTAAACCTAACTTATCTAAAGTAATTTGCTGTGTATAATTAAAAATTCATGACTTAAAAAACTAGGATCTGTAGAAATGTTTTGTAAAAAATTAAAATAAAAAACAAAGTTTGTGAAAATAAGTAGGATATATATATTCTAAACATAGCCTTGACGAGAGGGACACGCAAGCGCCGTCATCTTTATGAGCCTGCATTCAACCTACTGGTTTGAAACGTGAATTTTTAAAATTGTCCCATATGGAACCTTCTTTTGGTAATGACTCCGTAATAAGAGTATTTTCATGATTCTTTACCCTTTCCGTGTATTTGGAGGTCAGTTTTTTTATGTAGTCCCTGATTGGTATGATTGCCGCCATTTCGTAAAGTTCTTTATTGCTTACCGTATTGTCGTATTTATCGAATTCATTACGTCTCTTGTAAGTTACATTCAGGCAGATCCTCAGCCATTTCCTCTCCTCGATCTCTATCTTTTTCCATAGGGTATCCCTAATTTGGTTTGACCAAATGTGAGACGCATAAGTGTAGACCGGACGGACGATCTGTTTATACAGAAGAAGTTTGATTTCCTTTTGTAGTGGACTGTACTTGTTTACAAACGGGAAGAGAACAGCCCTAGCGGCTTTTGATTTATTTATGATCACATTTACGTGCGTATCGCATTTTAGGTTTGACTGAAGGTGGTACCCTAAATATTTAACTGAAATGGTATTTTTTATTTTTGTATTATCAACCACTACATCTGTTGATTTTGCCCGTTTCCGTCTTTTATTGTACTTACAGTTTGGTCCAGTAAAATGTATCGTTTCGCACTTGTCTGCGTTTATTTTCATTTTCCATTTTGTCAAGTATTCGTGAAGTTTTTGAAGTTCCAGTGTTTGTAGTTTTGTAGCATTGTCGATTGACCAGGATGCTGCAAAAATGATTAAGTCATCTGCGAAGCTTATGGAATTTGAGGGGTTTGGATTGTTTCTGTTATAAATAGGAGTATGGAATGTTGGGATATCTGCCATGAATATATTAAACAATGTAGGGGACATTATTGCACCTTGTGGAACTCCTGCAGGCATTTTAAAAATGTTTGAGAGGGAATTTTTGTTAAGTACTGCGAAATTTCTGTCTTTTAGGAATTTGGATATGATTAAAGTCAAGTGGATAGGAAAATTGAGGGAGTTAAGCTTCCAAATGAGCGCGTTCACCCATACGGATTCGAAAGCTTTTTCAAGGTCAATCGACGTTGCTATGGTTATTTTGTGTTTTGTCATGTTGTGTAGAATGTTATTGTGAAGTAAGGTTAGTGCGTCTGCAGTGGAATGTCTCCTTTTAAAACCGAATTGAAATTTAGGTATTATGTCATTATCGTCTATAAAATTTGTAATTTGAGTGTGCACTATTCTCTCTAGAAGTTTGCTCACACAACTTAAAAGGGAGATAGGACGATAGTTTGAAGTAATCTGATCATCTGGTTTCCTAAGCGGGATAATTTTTGCGGTTTTCCACGCTGTAGGGAAGTATGCAATGTTTAAGCAATTATTGAAGATAGTCACCCATAGTCTAAGAATTTGTGGAGGTAGTTTTTTTATGATCATGTTCGAAATACCGTCAAAGCCACATGATTTTTTGTTGTTTATGGACTTTATGATAAACCCAAGCTCCCCTTCAGTTGTGAAAGTTTGCTTGTGGATAGTGCAATTGTCGGCAGGGTTTGATATGTTGAAATCTGTAAGTTTAAAGTCCTTTTGCGTGTTTTGAATAATTTTTGCTTCACTGTTTATTTTGATTGTGTGGTCAACAGTTCCTAATGTCTCGTTTTGTGAGTGAGCTTTTAAAAAATTTAATGCTAAAGCATTATTAATCGCTTGAATGTCATAAGTTATGTTATTATTTATGTTTAATTTGGTTATATTTAAGTTTGACTTTTTTGCTTTTAGTTTAATAATATTTTTAAATAAGTTATTGTCTTTTTTTATGCTTTTAAGTTTAGTGTTGAAGTTGTTGTTTACTGATTGTTTAGTGATTTCAATACGGAATTAAATTGAAAATAGATATTGTCTTTTATGTACGCATTGTTTGACAAATATCTGTACATTCTGCGTCTTAATTTCTTTTTGCTTGACAGTAGTGTCAAAAGATGTTTCGTAGTGTATGAGTATTGTGAGTTTTTTAGTGTTAGTGTTGGTATAGCGTCCTTAGTTGCTTCGTTTATGTTTGTTGTGATGGTATCTATACTTCTGTCTATTTCCTCCTTTGTCAAGTTTGTCGCGGAGTTGACTCTCAATTGTTTCGCCTTTTGATTTAAAACTTTTTTGAATTTTGCCCAATCCGCCTTTGCATAATTGAATATTTTAATTTGGTTTTGAGATTGGAACTCAATCGGCCAAAACCTGGGCCCATTTCGATTTGATCCCCTTATTCCTTGAATATTTAACGTTACTACTTCGTGCCTTTGTCGACAAACAATCGTGTTTCAGACATTTTTTATCTATTATTAGATCATTGTGAGTTAAGTATAGGTTTAGGTGCGAGCCGGTAGACGGATATGATGGATAAAAGCTGTGCCAAAGACTGATATTGAGAGCCATGTAGTGGTTGACAAACCAGTTATATAATGTAACTCCATTTTGATCATTATGAGTATTTGACCAAAATGTGTGCTTGGCGTTAAAATCTCCTCCTATCAAGTAAGGGTTCTTCAGTTTTTTAAGGAAATTAAATAACGAGTTTAAGTCATTTGCCTGCAGAAATTGGTTGTTTCCTTTGTGAGAATGATAAATACAAACACAGTTTATTCTCTTCCCGGATGTAAGAAGCACGGAGATTCCAACACAATCAAAGGAACTTACTGCTGGTAAAGATAAATTCGTAGTTTTAATGCCTTGTTTGACTAATATAGCTACTCCCCCGCCGGCATTGTCTGTGCGGTCGTAATGGTGTACCGCATAGTTTGCGAATTTGTTGTGAATACTAGCCCTTTTCTGTTTTAGTCGCGTTTCTGTTATCAGTGCAATGTCCGGCATAAGCTTTGTTAAAAGTAAATTTAATTCGGTCTGTTTCTGTTTCGAGTAAAGAGAGTTCACATTTAGTAAGAAAGTCTTTAGAGTGAGTTTAGGGGTTTAGCAAATTGATGTATGGCGATAATTCAAAAGCAAAGTTGAATAAGTGTTGTTTCTTTGCCTCGTCGTTTTGATTTGATTTTAGTGTGTCTGTTAAGTCGTTTATTTTTTTTGCCAATTCAAAAAGGTTGAGGTTGAAAAAATGCTGGAATTGATTTTGTATGAAGTTGAGATTATTTGAATCGATTGCAGATGGTGGCGGTTGAGGTCTCGTTTGTTGAGTGTTTGTAGTTATAGGAGTTTGGTGTTTGTTCATTACAGCATCTGCAAAAGAGATTGATGGCTGTACGAAGTTTTTGTACATTTTTTGCGAATTTTGGTTAGAGATTAGTATATTTTGTCTTGTGTTTGTGTGTTGTCTGTCTTTTTTGTCTCTGTATTTCTGTGCGGCGAGGCAGTCTCTATAATTAGCCGGGTGACCCTCTTCTGCACAGTTTACGCAGTACGGTTTCCCTTCCTGCGTATTCGTGCGAAGGCATTTCCCGGGTTCATGGTTTGAGGAGCATTTAATGCAACCGTAGGGCATGTTGCAATTTGCAGCGACATGGTCATACCGTTGGCACTTTCTGCATTGTAGATTGGGTCTCGGATTAAGTTTTTCCCAGGTTATTCTTTGGTTCAAAAGGAATGAGGTTTTAAGTAACGATTTTATATCAGATGATTTGTCACACTTGATATAAAATAGTGAATTGTACGTTTTTTGTTTCGTTCTGAGAACTTCAACTTCTTGAAAATTAACGTTCAAATTTAGAGATGCTAAAGCCATTGACACGTCGCTCGCGTCGTAACTTCGGTCAATACCTCTAATGACATAGCATAAGGACCGATTGTCTTTCGGCGTGAATGTGTAATTATTTATATTTGCTGTTTTTAGAATTTGTAATGCTCTATTGTAGTCATCTATGTTTCTTGTTAATATATTTGAACAGTTTTTGTTAATTTTTTTTATCAAAAAATTTTTGTCTTTAAGACATTCGTTGAAGGAGTTTATTGTTTTTTTGTGATCTAGTTGGTAGCACACAATAGGGGGTATATTCGACTTTCTTTGAGGTTGCGGAGGGTGGATTGTTTCTTCTTTTTTTTTTGGTTCTGTGAGCATTTGTTCCGATGCCCTCGACACTGAAGAAATTGAGGGAGAACGCTTGAGTTCATATGTAGAGTGATTTGGCTCTACACCGACTTGTAACGGAGCGTAGTAATTAGCCTGCAAACCAGACGTACTTGGAGTGGGTTGAGCCATAAAATATTTTGGATTAGTTAGGCTGGGGTCTTTCAGGGGAGAAAGTACTGATAATAATATGTTTGATTTTTTAGCAATTTTCTTTGGTGATTCCGTATGGCTTATATATTTTTTTCTTTGGCCACTTTTCAGTGGTGTTTTGGTGCGCTTAGTAGAAATAAGTAGCTTGACATTTGGAGAATTGGGCGGGCGTGCGCGCCCCTTAAGCAAGGCTAAATTTTTATTTCCTAATGTGAATTCATCCATACAATTGATGGCGTGTTAGTATATTTATTTACTTTAATGTTTAAATAAATGTGTATTAGTGTAAAAAAGAAAAAAGAAAAAGTATGTAAAAAATATGTACTTGTTTAAAGTTGTATATGGTGTGATGAAAAACGTGATTGATGTGTGTGATGAAATTTGTGTATTGAAAAAAAATCCGATGGTTTTTAATTTGTGAATGTTGAAATATGATGATGATGAATTTGTGATTTGTGTAATGATATGTAATTGATGATGTGTGTGTTGGTCAAATATGATTGCGATGAATTCTATGATGAGAGAAAAAGATGAAACATATATTGCTAATTTCCCAACAAAAAATGAGAATATTTGTTTCTTCCCGATAATATCGAATAAATTTTCCAATTATTCAATATTGCGTATAGGAACGGTAAGAATTTTGCATTTGCACTTTTAAACTTGTTAATGAAAAATTTTTTTCTTTTATGTAATTGAAAACTTAAAATTGAAATTTATTTTTGAATATTTAATTCTTTTTTTCTTGGATATTGTTTGATATATTTTTATGAGGTTATTTTATGCACTTTTAGCACTGTATTTTTTCCCCTTACGGGAAAATTTTAGCGAAAAGGAATGACTTTCCAATTCTCCAAGTTTATATTTTGGTACACTTAAAATTTTTTCACTGTTTTTTTTTTTTTGAATTTAGAATAATTTTCTTTATTAAAAGGAATTAACTTGGCTGCACTATTAGAATAAATTTATATAATAAAAAAATAAACTCTGATTAATAATTGTTCTCTGATCTCTTGACACTTTGAAGAACTCGATTCCTACGATGTTTCCACCTTATATACTTATCGTTCAAACTCCAGAATGTTCTTCTATATGCATGGAAATGCATCTCTATGAACGTCAAGAAACTTATTCTTACAATTTGCTGGAAAATGTCAAAACGACATATTAGTGATCATTTTGTGGGGTGATTCCTTAAAATGTTTGGTGGTTTCGAGAACCATCAAACATTCCAATTTATTCCTTTTTTGTTTTAAAATTAATTACGTGTTTAGTGTTTTGTGTTTTTAAGGAAAGTTCTTTTATCAGGAAAAGTCATGGAATCTTTCCTAGAAATATAATGCAATATTATTGAAAAAAAAATACAAAATAAAAAAAATTTAGTTTACCCGATGCCTTTGCAATAGATACTGTTTTTATGTACATTAAATTTAAACTTTTAATTATCAAGGGACATGTAGAATCCGGTGAACCGCGAGCAATGCCGGGGAATTGAGCTAGTTTTGAATAATTACAAGCATATTATTTGTTTTTAACTGGAAAAATTTTGCTTTCAAACAGCTAAATCTATCAAAATTAAATTAATAAAATAAACAGAAATTAAAAATGCAAAAACAAATTGAATTATGTTCATTTATTTTTATAAATATTTAATTTTAAAATAAACGTTTTTATTTGTGTTCTGTGGACATCTGATATCTAACACTCGAAGTTCTATCAAAAACGATTTCGAAAAAATTCGAAATACATTTAAGGCATGTACGACAACTAAATGAAGGAACTAAAATGACTAAAGAGTGAATGCGCATAAGCAAGACTAACCATTTGACTCAAAAAATTTTGTGTTTTTTAATTGTTTTTTGTAATGTAAAAGTTATTTTAAAAAATTGAAAATCGTTTAGAAAACAAATTTTCAAAAAAACCCATATCGTCGAGTCTTATTACATGAAAAAAATATTTGCAATTCAACTGTCAAAATTTCCGTACGGAATGTCATAATTGATTTGTATTGTTTAAACATAACGAAACGGAAATAAAATTTAACGATGGCTCAGCTATGCACATTGTAATCGCAGTAAACGATTTATGAAGATTAATACATTTCCGTAAGTTCGGCTATGCTTGGCTCTTCCCATTGTATTTGGGCCTTCAAACGCAAGTTGTTTCTGGTGGGAGTCGCCCAAATCGTTATTCCCTTTCCATTATATATAAATTTAATTTCTTTTGAAAAAAGTTCATAAAGTATTCATGGGTGAGCTTGAATTGAATTATAAAACAGTGGCAAAAACTACAAATTTTAATATTAATGCCTGTACCCGGTTTCCCTATTTGAATCTACGAACTTTAAAAATATACCGCCAAAATTTGAATTTAACTACAATTTTTCACAATGAAAAATAACGTTGTTGTCTTCACTATTACAGCAGAAATTTAGTTGAAATCCAATTTAGCAGTGACGCAAACATAAGAATGCGCCATCTATGACTAAAATTATGGAATTGAATAAAGTTGTGTCCACATCTGAGACTCAAACCTAATGTAAAAATATTAGGGTGTGTACGAATACTAACTAAATTTAGTTTACACAAACTTGTGTTTATCAACCTTATTTCTTATAACAGATGGCATGTGCATATTTGAAAAAGTTTGGCATAGGAATACTAACACGTGTATACCTAGCAAAGGTTTAAATAAAGAGAAGTTATAGGAAGTTCAAAAAAGCTTTTATATAATATAAGTAAATTACCATAGAGTTACATTAACTGGAGACTTCATTTCTGTCGTTTTCATACAAAATTATGGAGGAGAAATGGTCAATGTTTTATCTTCTCGCTCGCTTACTCCAAACGATAGAAGCCCAAGGTTTCCAAGTTTCGGAGATAACGACTCGCCGCTTAACCAAAACGATATAATATTTTAACTTGGTTTCCCCTCAATTAGCATATAAAATTCGCGTTCCTTTTATTTTCCATACAAATAAACCCAAGTTTCATATTCTCCTCTGTCGGCCCACGTGAGACAGAAAATTAATATCTCTAGTTAATATAACTCTATGTAAATTACATTAGGTCTTATAGCTTGAACTTTAAGTTCCTTAAAAGCTTTGCTGTAAGATCTAATGTAATTTACTTATGTTAAATGAAAGCTTTTCATTTTACATTACTTTACTCATTTATAACTTTTTCCTTAGCATAGTCATATCAAGTTCTAATGCCCTAGACATACTACATACGCAGTCGATTATTTTAAATCCAGATCTTGCGACATATTCTGTTTTTCTGGATTAAAATTAATTCTCAATTATTCTTTGACATTTCTCAAAGCCTTCTATAAAATCTTTTTTGGTTAGGAAATTTTGGAAGTAAAAAAAAAATTATTTATGAATACGCGAACATCTAAAATATAAAAGAAAAAATTTAAAAATATTATATTTGAAAAAAAAGAGTCATTTCCTTCAAAATACAAAAAATTAGAACCGCCAAATTCAAATCTGTGATTTTATAATGTTTCTTCTTCTTATTTGCGCTTTTTCCCGGTTTATATCTATAAATATGAGCGGTATTACCAGATTTAAAAGCGAAAGCTTTAAAGCTTTTCATACTCAGAGAACGAAAGGTTCTCAATTATTCAATAACTGAGATCAAAATTCTACGTTAAATATCCTCAATAATTGAGAAAATCTGGTCCGTTATCGAATTTTAAATGAGAATCATGAGATAATCGAGATTATCGCTGCTAATATGGCTTTAGTATAACTGTGATAACTGTAACGTCACTGTCAGAACTCGTATTCTGCGCGTGGTGACATTTCTAAAACTTGAATCATTTTTTTAGACACATAAATAATGGCAGAAATGTTCTTAAGTACGTGTCAAATATATACTATTGTGTCCAAAAACTAGTCGGAATTTTTCGATTTAAATCACGCGGGTAAATATTTTCGCTCAATATTTTTTTTTAAGTTGGTAGGACTGTTAGTGACATCTGTGACAAATTACATGTCAATATCATCATTAGTTTTTAGTTTACGCTTGGTTTTGTGAACAAAGAAAAGTGGATTTGGCGATTTTTACGATGTTGAATTTTGTTGAGCAAAGAAACGCCGCCGATGAAACGTATCGAATGTTACAAAAGGCCTTCGGTGATGAGACTATGTCACAGAAAAATGTTTACAAGTGGTACAAAGACTTCAAAGAAGGCAGAGAACGTGTTGATGACTTGGAACGCTCTGGACGACCATCGACGTCAATTGACGAGCAACACATCAAGAAAATCAAAGAATTGGTGCTCGAAAATCGTCGATTAACAATGCGAGACCTTACCGACATGCTTGCAATATCAATTGGAACAGTGCAAGCAATTTTGAATGATAATTTGTGCCTCAGAAGAGTCAAATCGCGTTTGGTGTCAAAATTTCTCAATTTTGCACTGGTTCTTCGTAAGTTTTTCGCCAAAAACTCCACTCATGTCGCTCCAGAACCACCGTATTCGCCTGATTTAGCACCGTGTGACTTCTGGCTTTCCCAGAGCTCAAGAGACCACTCCGGGGAAATCATTTTGAGGCGATTGAAGAGATCAAACGTGAATCGCTACGCGCATTGAAGGCTATACCTTTGAACGATTTTTTGGCATGCTTCGAGGACTGGAAAAAGCGGTGGCATAAGTGTATTATATCGGGAGGGGACTATTTTGAAGGGGACGAAATTGATTTGGAAGAATAAATAAAGATTTTTTGATTTATAAAAAAAATCCGACTAGTTTTTGGGCACAATAGTATACACATATTTTAGGGTGTCCAATAATTTCTCAGCCTCGACAAGAAAAACACTGTTTTGTAACTGAAATATATTTTATTATTCGGTATAATATCCCTGAACTTCAATACACTTGTTCCAACGATTCTTCAATTTAAAGATTCCATTCCTGAAATGAAAATATGGTAGGCCTCCCAAATACGCCTCTACCGCCACTATGACCTCTTTTAGCTTCTGGTTTCGATACAGAATCATTGTTGTGGACTCATCCATAGTGATGAGTCAACGTACGAAATCCATTTTATACTTCTTAAAACGGTCCAAATGTTGTTGAGAAAGTCGCATTCGAAGGTGTTTTTGCTCCACTGTTCGCGAATGTGCGGCACCCATTTTGCACAAAGCTTTAATAACTATAACTTTAGCTAAGATGTGATGTACTGTGAGATCCCTATGGTGTCAGCTATCTCATCTACGGTTACTCGTGGATGTTCCAAAACAATATCCTATATTTTTTGTATGTTTTTTGTTGTTGATACACTTTGTGGACGAGGTTCGAGTGGATCATCTTCGAGGCTTGTACGATCAGATTCAAAAAGGGCAGTCCATTTTTTCATAGTGGAAAGTGAAGGTGATGAATCCTTAAATACTTCTAACAATTTCGGATGAATTTCTGTAGGTGTTTAACCATCCAAAACAATGAATTTAATCACTGCAAGATATTCAATTTTTCCATTTTAAAAAAATTCATTGACACATCAAATTCAAATAGCTTCTAAACAAGGACTAAATTGGCTTTTCGACGTGAAACTTGATACGTGTTCATATGAAGGCTGTACCAACATAAGACAAAACAAGCTATAGTGCGAAACCACTATTGAAACTTCTATACGTATGTTCAAATCACGTATCCTTCTAAAAATCTGGTAATACGTTTGTGAGTTGTTTTAACTGCAAATTATGAGGAAAATATATAAGCAAAGTTTGAAAATCGTACCATTTCATACAAAACATCTGAATTTTGTTCGGCAGCTACCCGAAGTTGTAATCGGATTCAATTGATTTTTGAACACAATTGTTCTTTTTTTGAAAAAGTGTTTGATACCAAATTTCATTGAAATCGGCCAATAAATAACGTTACAATACCATGTAAAACACAGAAAACCGAACTTTTGTTCGGCGGCTAGCCGAAGTTTTAGTCCGATCAAACCCAACTTCTGATAGAATGGTTCTCATGAGGAAAAAACCGTTCTTACCAATTTTCATGGAAATTGCTTCAAAAACACGGCCGCAATCTTGTACACCACAGACGGACGGACAGACAGACGACAGACAGACATTCGATAAAAATGATTGCAAACCATTTAGAATCTTATAAAACGTGGAGATTTGCAAAAAATTTTTTTTCGATCGTGATTCCAGTAATTTATATACTTCGTATAGAAGTTAAAAATTAACCTGTTAGCAGTGCCTTCTCTTGTCGAGGCTGAGAAATTATTGGACACCCTAGTATACAGCCTTGGCCAAAAGTATTAGGCACCCTTTCCTTTTCTCTTTCCTGCCAAATCACTTCTAGGAAGTAATTAGTTTGAATTTTATGATCTATTGGGTCACTATATGAAGTTGTAAACGACTTTTATTTTCAAGAAAGGTCACCAATGCACTGTTGTGATGCAATAGCGGTTTATGCATTTTTTCTGGTTTACGATCAGTGTGCAGTCATAGTAAAATTTGTTAATTTTTTGTTTTTTGAACATTCCATACAAATTTAAAGGGTGCCTACTACATTTGGCCAAGGCTGTATATGTAAGATAAACCGAATAATAACAGTTCAAACTGTCTCAAATTTATATTTTATAATTATTACTCGGCTGCTAGAATACAAATTTTCTCAGCTGTTGCAATTTTCTCAAAAATTTTATTGTCACGCGTTTTTGTGCCGAAAGTAGTACGACCTTATTGTAGTGATGAACAAAATGACCCTTTTGGAAAAGTTAACTCACCCACTTTCACTCACTGAAAAGAGTCGTTCAAAAGAACATTTAAAAGAGAAACTTGGTTATACAGGTTGAGAAATTTCTTATATTTTAATAGAAAATCGCCATTTTAAATCAATCGCGCCAATGTCTTCTTGATATCTCAGGCCAACATATTGATGATGGTGACGTCTTTAATCCAAATACGTGAGAAAAGGAAATAACTGTTAAACGAGAAAAGAGAGAATGTAATTTGATTTAGAAACGTGCTTTTAATGTCTCTTTTACTTGTGGTGGGATTAACAATTAATACATCACCGTTGTCTATATGTTGGCCTAGTGAGATATCAAGAAGACATTGATCGTGCTTATGTTGAGCAACGTATTTAAAAAAGTCATAAAATTGTTTAGAATACCATCGACGTAATAACTTTAAATGAAACATTCACTATAAGAAAATAAGAAAGCGTATACATACAACATTTAATGAACAAATAATATTCTTGAAAGTCTGTAATGAGTGACTCTTTTTGAAATTACTGAGGTAATTCTTTTCGCTCATTTTGGTGAGTCGTTCAACTGAACTAGTTCGTTCACGAACTACAGATCCCTAGCTTAGTGAAATCGTACATGACCAAGCTAGTCTCTATAGCATGGGTTCCCAAGCTTTTAAACATTGCCATCCACTTTTTTAGAAACCCAATCTATAGCGACTCACTTCATCCCCGGTGCATTGAATTTTTTCAGAAATACTTGACTAGCTAGAAAAAAAAGAGTCTTTGGTTAGATGGGAGTGGGCTGAGGTACTGCATGGAAACGTAACCTAATTATAAGCACAGTAACGTCATCAGCGCCCATAGAGATCACAGAATAGAAACTTCTATACCCAATATATTTTTTGGTTTTTACTTTCGCCATATCTTATGAATTTTAATTTCTAAATCTTAGAAATATAGGAAATGTTATCGCGGGCCACCAAAAGTCGACGGTTTGGGAAACGCTGCTCTATAGTATTAACGCGCTTATAGTAAACCACAAATTTTATCGTAGTTAGTTACTAAATAAGTTATGGACATTTTTTGCGAATTGACTGATTCGTGGCGGTATATTCACATTATAGGAATTTTAGAGATGGAGTAGGAGAGATATCCTAGACTAGACGAAACCCCGTCTAAAATAATCGACTGGAAAAGCAGCACCAAAACAAGTTGAAACCATTGCAATTGAAACCCATTCGAAATTCTGTAATAAAAAAAATTTAATAAAAAGAATAAAAGTCTTTTTATAAACTTTATTGAACAAAAAAAAATATATATATATAGTATACTTGTATATATTTGTATAAAAAGAGCAATGCTTATTTTAATGATTTTTTTTCTTCACATTTTGTGCACCTCTGCGACGATTCGTTTTCAAAGTTCAAAATTCTATACTTATAAAGTTGAAATGAAGTTGGTGATAATTTTAAACTTCATAGTAAATTTGTTAACGAATTTTTGCCAAATTTACTTTGGTTATTAATATGAACAGTTCCAGTAACATGAGCAGAAGTATTTGTTTGGATAAGTCATTCAGGTTCGATCCCTTCAAAAATTGTTTATTTTTCGTTTATCAATAAAAGAAAAGCAATCTTTAATTACTTTAATATAACTGATTTTGTGTCCTTTCGATAAATTTTTATAATAATTTTCTATTTAGTTGGAATTAGGACCTTAATGTAGTAATTTAAAACACCTTTTCAATTACTGCCAACCTTTCGTCTACTTTATTTAGACTTTTCAAGGCTTATTGCGTGGTGTACACTATCGTCAAATTAAAACACTTAAAATTCATTACAAACGGATTAAACTCTAACTAAGTTAAACGAAAACTCCTCTTTAATTACTATATGTAAAATATAATATGAAACGCTAAAATTACTTCAGAGACATATAAAACTCTCATCAGGTTCTGATATTTTCATAATACTGCACTGTATTTTACTTAGAATAGTTGGTGATTCATAAAATCATCAAACAATAACAATAAAACATTGTCACAATACAAGTATTCTAAGTAAAACAACTAACACAAAAACACCACACGAACAAAAAACAATTCTTGGAAATATTCAAAATTTGTAGAGCTTTCGAGAAAATGCCATCTAGTTTTAGACAGCCAAACGACCAGTCTTTTCAAGAAAGTTCGCGAAATACACCAATTTGATATAAAAGCGGCTGTAGGGTCGAGCCTGAAATCAATCTTAATCGATCAGTTGAAGTGAAAAGCTTCGTCAGAGATTATACAAAACAGAGATTGGAAACGTGATTATTTTTGTGAAAGTAATTAAAATAGTGAAGCTCTAAAACTGTGATAAATAATTGTAATAACTAAATTATTGAAAGACTAATATTTTTAAGACTAATTGTAACGCAGAAATAATTATAAATAAACTTTATACACTAAATTCACATAAATAAAAAGTGTTATCATTCTAATAACATCGAACCGAAAGAATAGCACGTCACACTGGTGTCAGAAGTGAAATTATTTATTGTGAATCAGTGCGGGAAAGACAATTGTGCTAAAAATTTCTGCAAGAGAATTCGAAATTAAACTAGAAACTTCTGTGGGAAAAATTTCGATGAAATTCGTTATTAAGAAATTTGAGAGTATAATAATTTCACGGTGTGAGAAATTTCAAGGGCGTACAAGAAATTTTGTGTGAGTTGTATAAAAATTTCGATTGTGCGAAATTTGAGGTTATACGTCGTGTATCGTGTGAAAATTTCGATTGTACGAGAAATTTCGTAGAAATTAAGATTATACTAGGAAATTTCGTAGTATTTAGATACTGTGCCAGAAGTTTCGATAGAACAATAGAATTTCGTGAACAATTAGAAATATTTGAACAATGGAAAGTAAATTATTAGATAGTTTGAGTGCATCAGAACTATCCACAGTTCTGAGGGTGTGGAATTTACCTTCCAAGGGAACTAAAACAGAAAAGAGGAAAAGAGTAATCGCTGAATGTGTAGAAAGAGAACTAGATAGCGGCACATTCGACTTTAGTGAAATTCTGAAAGAGGGAAACCAAGAAGAAATTACCAACGAAGACGCGGCTGAAACAACAGCAAGTGTTCAGGATGATTTACAAACGCTTATGGCCATGATGATCGGTCTTCAGACTAAAATGGACTCAAATGCTTCTAGTCTTCAAACCAAAATGGATTCAACTGCTTCCGGACTCGAGAACAAAATGGATTCAACCAATTCCAGTCTACATAGTTTACAAGGCGAATTAAAATCAACTGCTTCTAGTCTGCAAAGTGAGATGCAATCCAATACAGCAAGTCTCGAAAATAAGATTGCAAACATATCTGATATGCAGAACAAAATGGAATCCAGCATGGGTGAATTAAAAATTCAGGTGGAATCCAGTGTTGCGAACCTTGAAACTAAAATTAGTACAGAAGTTTCTACAGTTCGTACGGAAGTTTCTGCAGTTCGAACGGAAGTAAGCAAGGTTGAGCAGAAATTGGAAGACAAAATAACTACAGAAGTCAGCAACGTAGAACAAAAATTGGACCAGAAATTGGAACAAAAAGTAGCAGAAATAGAAGCAAAAATGGCTGACATCAAAGAAAATAAACCAAATATTGAGTCATCAGGTAAAAGGATGAAGCCACCAATATTTGACGGCAAAACTTCATGGCCAGTATACAAACGACAGTTTGAAGCGGCTGCTGGTGCGAACGGCTGGTCCGATAAAGAAAAAGCCACAGCATTAATTCTGGCTCTACGGGGTAATGCAGCCGATTTATTGCGGACAATCTCACCAGAAAATGAGAAGAATTACAATTACATTGTAACACAATTGGACATTCGATATGGGGATAACCACATGAAGAACGTATACCGAATGGAGCTCGTCAACAGAATGCAAGAATCTGGAGAGACACTTCAGGAGTTGTCAGCAGATATTGAGCGGTTGGTATACTTGTCATACCCCGATTATCCCCTGGAGCTGCAGAATGACTTGGCTGCAGAAAGATTCACCAATGCCATTCGGGATGCAGACGTTCAGTTCAATGTCCGGATTAGTGGAAAGCGCATATTGCACGATGTGTTGGCTGTAGCGTTGACATTGGAAGCTGCAAAGAGAGCAACAAGGGCGGTTCCAATGGTACGAGCTGCTATGGTTGATGAAGACTCAACAGAACTAACAATAGACCAACTAACCGAAAAGATAAAGGCGGATGTGCAACAAGCTATCCAGGAATTGGAATTGAACGATACTAAAAGAAGACTGAAATGCTGGGGCTGCGGTAAAGAAGGACATTTAGAGCGGCAGTGCCCCAACCAGACAAAAGCACCGATTATGGTATCAGTCTCTCTCCTACAACAGAGTAACGACAGATTAACGACGCAAGGAGTAATTGCTGGTCATCGATGCAGGATCATCGTAGATACGGGTGCAAGTAGATCCATCGTGAACAGGAAGCTCATTAGTAGGAAACACATGAGCAGAAGCAGTAACAGTGTTCTTCAAACGGTTACAGGGGAATCATCTCCGATTCTGGGTGAAGTGATTCTAGCATTGGGGCTAGATGAGTATGTGTTTCGACATACGTTTTTGGTGGTTGATATAATGGACGATTGTATCATGGGCCTGGACTTCATGAAACAGAATGGAGTGAGAGTAAACATTGAAGATAGGTTATTGCGATGTGGAAATATTGAGTTCCCGCTAACGTTGGAGGAAGCAGATTCCAGTAGCAGCAAATCAAATCTACGAGACCAACAAGTTACGTCAGATGCGAATACTGTTGTAAAAGTGAAACGGCCGAACGACATTGGAGTGACAACTAGAGTTACGGAGTTGTCAAAAAGCAAGGACAAAACGAGAAGGAGCAAATCCAGTGTCGTAGGTACTGAAGGGGCTTTTGGAGAAACAAATGAGAACTGCAGGAATGTGAAAAAGGTAGTAGCTATCCGTACATTAAGGATTGGAGGCGATGACATGTCGAGCATCCGAAACGCGCAGCTAAAGGATGAAGATGTTGGACCAATCCTTAAATGGAAGAAAAGGGGTCAGCGTCCAAAATGGAGCGATATTGTAACACGCAGTGACACGATGAAAAGTTATTGGGCTCAGTGGGACTCGTTACAGAAAGAAAATGGCGTTCTGAGGAGAAAATGGGATTCTCCTGATGGAAAATCCAAACTAATGCAGTTGATCGTGCCTAAGTCCAAAGTACATGAGGTACTTGGTGAAGTACATGCTGGAACTTCAGGGGGACATTTGGGAGTCAACAGAACATTAGCGAAGGTGCGAGAACAATTTTACTGGGTACACTGGCGAGCTGATGTCAAAAACTGGTGCAGGAATTGTGACACCTGCACAAAAATTGTAGGACATCAAAAGGAAACTGAAACTGCAGTGGGGCAATATGTTGACGCTGAACGCAAGCAAGACACGAGTGAACAGGATAGCACCAGACAGACTCCACCGGAAAGATCATCTCGACAGCATATACGGGTTCCGGTGGACAAAGTATTTGAGGAACCTGCAAACAACGAATTAAAAGATAGTGACTGCACCAACGAGATGAACTCTTTGGACGTGGTATGGCGAAAGCGAAAATCATCAAAAGTGAAGGTGATTCATTCAAATCAAGAATCGCGGCACGAGTCCAAAAGATTCTGTTCGGGACGAACAGATTTAAGAAGGGGGTAGTGCACTGTATTTTACTTAGAATACTTGGTGATTCATAAAATCATCAAACAATAACAATAAAACATTGTCACAATACAAGTATTCTAAGTAAAACAACTAACACAAAAACACCACACGAACAAAAAACAATTCTTGGAAATATTCAAAATTTGTAGAGCTTTCGAGAAAATGCCATCTAGTTTTAGACAGCCAAACGACCAGTCTTTTCAAGAAAGTTCGCGAAATACACCAATTTGATATAAAAGCGGCTGTAGGGTCGAGCCTGAAATCAATCTTAATCGATCAGTTGAAGTGAAAAGCTTCGTCAGAGATTATACAAAACAGAGATTGGAAACGTGATTATTTTTGTGAAAGTAATTAAAATAGTGAAGCTCTAAAACTGTGATAAATAATTGTAATAACTAAATTATTGAAAGACAAATATTTTTAAGACTAATTGTAACGCAGAAATAATTATAAATAAACTTTATACCCTAAATTCACATAAATAAAAAGTGTTATCATTCTAATAACATCGAACCGAAAGAATAGCACGTCACAATACAATATAATATACTGAAAATTAACTCCGAATAGATTAAGAGAAATTTTGTTACCTCTCAATTTCTGTAAAAATGAATGACATAAGTGCAACTGAACTATGCTAATTTTAAAATTTTTTAAGTAAAGTACATGCAAAAACTGAATTCTGAAATCCACCACTCAGTCTTTGCCTTGTCCCGACGGTTAGCATTTGCTGAAAACTTGCTAGCGTTTTCCAGCAAAACTGTCTATAACTTTGTTAAATTATTCATATTAATTTTGAATTGTTTAGGAAGGAAGAAGTCGAAGGTGAATTTCTAACATTAACGGCTGATTTTATTCGCGAGGGCTTGAAATTTGCTACAAGTATGAAACAACATTTTCTTGCTGATGATACTGAGATGGAGCGTACATAAAAATGAATTAGTTTTGTTTTATAAATATGTAATATGGATTTCATTATTACTTTTTTGCACGATTTTTCGGGAAAATATTGAAAGTTTTTGAAGTGAAATATGTCCATATTTTAGAAAAAATAATTTTTTCTGAAATTTTGCCTTGCTATTATTCTAATTTCTGAGCGCCGGATACATAGAATATAGAATACAGTGTTTCCTATTATCTTCGTCTCTTCTTTGTGCGCTGTTAAAGATATATTGATCAAATAGAATTTATTCACGTGTCTCTTTTTGTGAATATTTTATCATTTTAATAAAACATTTTCCAAGTATGCCGAAAACTAATGCCACAAAAAGTTTACGAGCTCATGTACAGGATCTGCAATTAGACATAATAGCAGGGTCGTCGACTTTTCTCATTCTTACCGAGACGTGGATAAATAATGAAATTATTGTAGACATTCCAAATTTTGCTATTGTTGTTCAATATAAAAGAAAATATACGAGGGCAGGCGGAGTTGCAATATACCATAATAATATAAATGACGGAGGCTGTGTTGTTACTCCACAAATAGATCTCAATGCACAACAACTAGAATCATTGTCTGTTCAGCTTTCTAAAGTGGAAGAAATATCTACTTGTGAAAGCAGATTGGACCATAATAAATTAGTTATAATTGTGGGATTTTACATTTCTCCCAAACAATCAATAAATACAATTATAGATTTCATCCACGAGAATTTGCTAAAGTACACACCAGAAATATCGCGGATTCTTAAAAAAGATTACGATAAAATTCCGATGGTTTTAAGTGCGGATTTTAATGTTAGCTTTGCATTGGATACAGCGCTCCCTTCGATTGAGTTCCTCAACACCAAATTAAATTTAAAAATGTGCAGTGGTCGCACTGAATCGACAACAAGATCGAAAACAGTAATTGACGCTGTATTTCAAAGATATATTGATCAAATCCAAACCAAAGCATTCATTTCACACTTTAGTGATCATAAGCCACTCGTGTCATTTATTGAAATTCAAAACAAAGAGTGTGAATAAAAAAATGTAAAATAACTTTTAAATTTGGTACCAATACTTTAATAAATAAACCCTATAACTATCCCACCCCTGATACTCGTGTCATTCTTTCGCTGTTTAGTTTTCCGAAGGTTTCACTTCTATCGTGTGTGCAAAACACACATGATTTTTTTCATCTTACAAGATTTTTTAAAGTTGTGGAACATATCCCCAAATTTACCATATGTCGCAGGTATTTTTTTACACGATTTTTTTTGTTCCAATTTCTAAGGAACGTATCTACCGTGTAAAACAAGAGTTGGGCGTATATGAAAGTTTTTATATTGGATATTTTATATAATTCAGGACTTCAATTTCGACTAGCTTATAAAAGCTAAAATTGAACTGAAGTTAGATTTAAAGCTGGTTTAACGGACAGTTGTATAAAAATATCTAAAAGGAAAATTGAAAACTTCGCCATTGATGCTCTGAGATAAGATAAGAACACATTTTCTTTGGAAATACCATTCATCATGAATTTTATGATATTTTGGAAACATCGCTGCATCACGATGCTTTTGAAGTCAGTTCAAGAAGAAAAGACAACATTAAAGAAGATATTGTCAAATAAATTAACTGAAATTCTGGGATTAGGATTTTCAAAAAAATTTGGAGAAATAAAAAATCGTGAAATAAATTTCGATTAAATAATTTAAATATTTTATAGTTTTTTTTTTTTAATTATTATTACATTTAAAACATGACTTAATTATAAGCTTTTTCATTAAATTACATAAAAACTACGCACTTTGTACAAAATTAACTTCAGAATTTTTTTTTCTTTTTAGGTTTTAAATATTTTAATTTTTATTTTATAGAATTTTTTTCTTTTTTTTAAATATTTTTTTATTTTTTCAAAAACATTTTACAAGCTTAGTTTTTCTTCTTTTTTGTTTAATGAAAATAAAATCTTAAAACTTATTTACAAAATCATGAAAATTTTATTTCATTTTTATGAAAATATGCTTATTTTTTATTTTTTTTTTCTACTTTTAAGCATTTAAGCTGGTCACGTTACACTAATCTCTTCATCGCTATCCGAATTCGAATCATATTCATCGTAATACATTTTCATTTGTTCAGATTGTTCAGATTTTTGATTCCCAGAACCACCATATGCAGAGATTTCATTACGATCCTGATCATAAAACTGATTTAACATTCGTCGATGTCGATTTTCATCAAAATCAAATTTAAAATTTGTTTCGTTTAAAATTTGTTGATCTGTCTTAAGTTTCGTGGCCTGAAGATCCGGTGAAAATGATGAATGATCACGTCCAGTTTTGGCTAATAATTGTCCGGGAATTTGTATTGTTTGTGATTGAATTGGTGATGATGGAATTGATTGATGGTTTCCATTTGTTTGTTGTGATGTTGATGATTGTGATGTTTGTGACATATCGGTCGGTGAAGAAGGCGGTGATATCGATGGTTGACGATCACACCGTGCATCTGATAAATCCGGATTTGGATTATTCTTATTTGGTAATGTTTGATCACGGGAACCACCATTCGCTAATAATTCACGTTCTTTAGAGTTACGCCATTTCATTCGGCGATTTTGAAACCAAATTTTTACCTGAAAACATTTAGAAAATACAAATTTAATTAAAATTAAAAGAAAACTTTGTTTTTATTTTATTATAGAAAATAAATTAAAAAAAAAACACTCCCTTGTCGACCGTAATTTCATATTTCCGGACATTATTTGGTTTATTGTATTATTTCTTTATAAAAAAATATTGAAAAATCCCGAAATCAACTCTTCTCAGGATGAAGGATAATAAACAAATTTTCAAACTTTTCATTGAAAAAAAAAGAAAAAAACAAGAAACAAAACGAAAAATTATGAAAATCATTACAAAACCAGACATTTGCAATTTTAATTAAATTAACAGTCAAATAATGTGTACGTCGCCGCAAGTAATATATATATCCGAACCAGAAGATTAAATTTTACCCATTTTCATCGTCGAAAACTGTCATTATTTTGATGGGCTGATAATAACGAAAGTCCTGTACTAAATATACGAACAGGACAAGTTAAACTTTTAAATATATATAGTTTTCGTTTTTATTTACATGCTTTACCAAAAATTAGGACAAGTTGTATGTTTGTACCATTCATGAAAAACTTCATTTTATAGAAAATTTATCGCCCATTGAGAAGCTATTTTTCTTTTAATATATAAATATATATGTATATAGTTTCGTCCTATAACTGAATATGTATATTATTAAGAATATCTTAAAACAGGACACAAACACCCACATATAAAATCCATGAAAATTCTCCTTGTTTTCAATTTCATATATAATAAAATTACTATGTAACAGAAATGCATATGTTTTTGACAGATACGAGAAAAGGCGGGCAAATACCCTTATTTGAACTGTTTTTGAATTATTACTAAAAAGGGTGTGTGTATAAGTAAAGAAGTGTATAAATAGAATAACAACAAGACTAAAACTACAATACCAATATGTTGATGTTGACAACGACAACGATTTTCAAAAAGGACTCAGTATTTATCAAAGAACCCCGAAACTTCGAAACTATAAATGAAATTCATGAACAAAACTATAATCCCAACGATACTTTGTGTTACATAAAAGTACTCGTCCGTACATGTACCATAATATAGCTTAAAATCTCATAAAAATTGATTTTATTGAATTTAAAAATCCTTGTTACACAGTTTGGGGGAAGAGATTATTTTCTCCATTAATGAATAAAGTGATGAAATTTTTATTTCGAGTTCATAAAGCAAGTACTATATGTAAGGAAAGACACCGGAAAATGTTATTTTGAATTAAACACATCATAGATGAATATAATTTAATGTTCGCCCCCCAAAACATCCTACCACCCTTGGACACGTGCCTCATTTTAATCGGGTTTGCTCCCGGTCATTGAACAATAATATTTCTAAAAAAGAGGCGGCGATTAGATTAATGATTATGAGGTCTGCAGTATCTGTTTTTGATGGGAATTAATTACTTTTGCTTTAGGTACTTGAATGTGTTAGAAAATTCTTGTTTGTTTTTTTTTTTTTGCTGGTTTATTTCATTTTGTTTGTTGAGAAGATTAAATAAGAAAAAAATAAGTATAATTATAATAAACAGAATAGATTTAAATTAAAAAGAATTAGATTAAGAAATAATTCTTAGTGAACTTAAAAATTGGATGAAAAAAAAAACTCGTTAATTGCTAGCAGGGTTTTTGTTTTTTATTCAACCTATTTAGATATGGTCATAAAATTATGTTCAAAAAGTATTTACCAACATACTTTGATTTTTTCGACTTGTTTTTCTTAGAATCAAAAAACTGGATTTAAAAAAAAAAGAATTTTAGGCAATTCTGGTTTAGTTAATGGCTGTTAAAATTTGGTTGGCAATAATGGAAAATAACATAAACATTTAAAGGAATTTTCTAGTTCTAGAAGTTTGTAATATTTACAGACTCGCTAATGAATTTGAACTGATGTACGATGTATCTCGGCCTGCTTACTTCGAAACTTCACAACTATGAAGATATAGAGATAAACTATTTTCAATTTAACTATTTTAAAAATTATTCCTTATTAAATTTGAATTTATTTTTCGTGATTTCTCGTTAAAACGAAAAGTCTATAGAGAACGGTCAAAAGGAAAGAAATACTGCTAATATTTTCATGAAATTATAAAGTTAAGAAAAGAGAAACTTAAAAATTGTAAAAGTTCAAGTACAAAATTTCGAGTAATTCTTTAATTTTAATTAATTTCTTATAATGATAAATGATATTAAATTCAGCGCGTCGGTAAAAGAATTACCATTTAACTCCATAAAAAAGTCCTTATCTTTCAAAAATTAAGAAAGAAACTTTTCAAAAATTCAATTAAAATTGCATTAATATTCATGAATTTTGAAAACGGATTTGTTTTCAAATAAATGTTCATGAAAAAAGGCTGATAATAATTCATGCTTTTCAGTCAAAACTCTGCCAACAAAAAAAAAGAATAGTTGAAGACTTATTCAAGAATTAAAATTCAAACTTTTTCTTCAAAAATTTAAAATCCATAAATTCAAAAACTTTTTCAATTATCGACAGACTTTTGAATTTAACTCTAAAATAAAGATCTATCAAAAAAAAAAAAAAAATAAAAGAAAAAACTCCATAGAAAATTTTTAATTAATGTTAAAATTTTGATATTTCCAAAAATAAACCGTGTTATGAAAATTCACTCGAATATGAATTGGAATCAGAAAAGAAATTCTACGTGGAAAAAAGAGGGAAGGAAAATGCAATCAAACGATATAAATTTGTGTAACTAATTTTCTTTTATAAAATTGTCAAAATTCGATCGATCATTTTTGTCAATTATACACTGAGGCCTGTGTACGGAACTGGGCTGTACCCGATGAACGAAAGAATGAAGGAAATTATTTTTATATTTCCTAATCGTTGGAAATTGAAACATATTTGACTGATCATCATCGATCATTTCACTAATTTTGAATTTGTAGAAATGATTTGAAAAGAAAGAAACATTATCGATAATTTCCATGAAAATTCTTACAGTTGTCGGAATAACTAGCTACATTTCAATTGTTATATTACTTTAAATTGTATAATCATCACGTAATCACTTTAATAAAGGTAAGAAATCATAACGATTACATATGGCACGTATTACAATACAAGTTTTTACATATTTATATTTGTTACAATTTTATAAAGAGGGCAGTATACTGAAATTGAAATTACATATGGTATCATATTTTCTAAAAAAATTCACACAAAATTTTTAGGAGTCGAAAATAGTGAATCGTTTTTAATCCTGAAAAGAAATAAATAGATATTACCTGAAATACGAGTACGTTCACAAATCCTTGAATCTAATAAAAGTGTTCATTGTTTTATGACCATTATAATCATTTACCTAAGAATTTAGAAAGTATCTATTCTTAATTTAATAACATACATAACATGTGTCCTTTATATAGTTCACGTTGATTGAATCAGCTCATCTCACAAGTACGTAACTAAGAGAAGAGGATCAATATTCAAGGAAACTAAAAATAGTTAGTACTAATTCATAAAATTTTAACTGTCATAGTTATGTTTACAATTTACCAAGAACAAATTACAGTCAAATGTACTATTCAGACCAGTTTTCGTGGTCTCGAAAATGTGTCCTAGGAACATAATCTCTCTTTCAATATCACATAAACATTCGAATATAATTGCAATAACATAAACAAATTAATAAAATGAATAAGTTTATTACTTAAATTATATAAATTGCGAATTTTTTATTAAATTAGTCTTGTTTGAAGATGATGACTTAATATGCGGGTCGAAAAATTTATTATTTTTGAAATGATCACGTTCGCGAAAAATGTTTGCAATGTAAAAGATTTAACACAAGATTATGTTACAAACAATTATTTTGAAACTACTTGTATGTTAGAAAATGTAGTAAAAATAATATTTTTAATTCATGTTGTTTAGTAGACAATGGAAATGTCAAACAATTAAAAAACGCGAAGTCCGCGAAAACATCTTTTAAGTAGAATACAATTTGAATAAACTGGTTTTAAAAATGTAACATTTTAGAAAGCCAGAAGAAAACTGGAACTGAAAAGAAGTGAAACTCTTTTTGGCACATCAAAATCAAAGGAGTTATTAAACGATTACTAACATTCATCGGTCGATTATGAATTCATAATTTTGATGGATTCCCGTCATTATTCTAAAATCTCTTAAATCAAAAATTGTCTCATATTCATTTCAAATATGAAATTCATATCTGAATGAAACAAGGCCCATTCACATTTATAAATGCATAATAAAAATAAAATAAATGTGATCATGAATCATTTTCAGATGAATAAAAGTAATATATCCATAAGTCATGCAATCCTTCTCATCATTAATTGTGATGCATTTCACCTTTAAATAAAAGAGCATATCTATTTTCAGGCCAATCTAATATCCTGAAACATCAAAACGAGCAGTCTCTCGGATGTCTGGAAAAAAGAAACGAATTCATCCATTGCAATTATATTCTCGATGATAAAGTAATTTGTCAACTGCATTTGCGGTTGTCAATCTGAATTTAAAACGACGTTTTCAGCATAAAAAAATTAACACACAGGATATTTCCCAAAAAATAGACCACGAAAATTTGTCTTTTTTTTATGAATTCCCATTAAGGGTGTGTGGTTGTAACCGATGATAGTGTGGAAAAAAAAATAATGAAAATTTTCCGTTTTTTCGGTTATTGAGAAGTGCATATGCTGAAATTCGCACCCTATATGGCCTGCAGGGAGATATTGTCACATCACCTAAGAGTGGAAAGGAAAAAAAAGGTTTTTTCATATCACCTAGAAATAGCAATCCGCCAATTTCAAAGTGGACACACACACTAGAATCGAATGTTTCATATAGGAGGTGCTCGCTCCATTTTATTTCCGGCTTAATATGAAATGCAATTCACATTTTTATTTGATTGCATTTGGAAGGCCTTTTTGGAAGGCTATTTTTATACATAAAATAAATTTTCACAATTTTATGAACAGTGTAAATGCAGGTGATCCATCACAATTTTTTTTTTTTGGTTAGAATTGGACACGACTTGACATTATTGTTCATGTAATTGTACTATGCTTTTTTTTGTTGGCAGTTAAATTGTCATTGCATTTTGTGTATTGCCCTCAAAATCTTTAATGAGACTTTGTAATTATGGGAGTTAGATATTATAATAATAGTTGTTGGTGGAGCTTTAAAAAGTCAGTTTAGTGTATAAATGATTCAGTAGCAACCGATTGTTATTAAATACAATATTTCTATTAGAAATTTAGAAAATATTTTATTCACACACATTTCTTAAATCAATTTCGGACACATTTAGATGGGGTAATTAAAAAATACATACTGTATCCAGTAAACTAAATCAATCTAAAAAAAAAATCCAAATTTCCATAATTACTCTCACATAGTAGTGATTTGTATATGAAAAATATTACACCTTCATAGTTCCTTGTCTGCGTTAAACAATTTCAACCTTATTAAGATCAAGTTGTATCCAGAAATTTTAATCATTAACTCAGAATTTCCGAAATGCTTCTGTTGCAAGCTCCTACCTAAATAGATTTTATGATACTTTAATACTTTGTTTGTTAGAACTGGAAGTAGTTTTGAAATATTTTAGCTAACACTCGAAAATTTGGCGTACCCACCACAGCGAAATGCAACAAAAAATTTTCTACTGTACGTTTTACACATTTGTTAACATTTATTTATTTTCTTGGGATTTGAGTACTTGGAAAAACTGAAATGTTAAATTTTGGAACTTCACCGTGATTTAAATTCAAAATTCCTCGGTACTAGGTATAAGACTCTACAATCAAGGCACGTCCGCCCTTATTTATATATTTCAATTTTGATAAATGTTCTCTAATAATTTTATTCAAACTTACATCGAATACATAATTTACTGAATTCCAAGAACATCGATTTGGATATTTTTAAAATTCAGCTTGTTCCAGAATTAAGACCAGTTTGTGTGTGATAACAACCTTCTGGATAAAACAAAAGTTACAATAGTCGCAAAATTTTAAACACCAATTAGATAAAAAGACAGTTTAAATTTCGGATTTATGGAGTTTAGGTCTAGTTTAGAACCCCTATTCGGGCATAAAAAATGTCTTATCCGCTTTATGGGGTTTTGTCACACCGATTATTTTTTAGTGTGTAATTTAAATTTTATGTTAAAAAAGATAATTAACAAAATATTGTTGTATCCTTTTTCCGGAGTAGTTGTGCCCACCATTTATCATAATATATGGTAATGCAATTATTGAGTTAACACTTTGCTTGTACAAAGAGGCCAGATTTTAAAATGAATTTTTTCATGTAATTACCATAAAAATATGAAGTACGATAATCGTTTAGTTAGAGCGACGGTAATCACCTTAAAAATATCATTTTTCCGATGTTGTTTCTTTATTAAAAATTTCAAGTTCATAAGTTTTGGTTCCACGTATTAAAAGCGCAACATAATGACTTAATATACCCTTCTTATGTTCATAACAAGATCAAATTTGTTGGTAAACTGAATGAAATTAATGGAAAATAACATAAATTTTTTTCCTCTCTTCATGTTTGTGTATTTAGAAAGGGCCTTTTTTAATTATAATTGTTTTTTTTTCTTAGCTTTTGCTTTTATAAGTTAATACATTTTAGTAATGTGGATAGTATTTATTTCTTATTTAAACATGATTTTTGTGTTAGAAAATAGAAATGAATTAATTTGTTATTTTACCGAGTAATAAAGGTTAATTGCATTTAATTTAATTTTGTTTTTGTTAATTAAAGTTTTACCTATTTGAGATAATGACCTTTAAAAGGTATGCTCATGAAATTATATAAAATCATTTCATAATAAACGCCTGTAATAGCAAAGAATCGAAATTTTCTAATACGCATGATTAACTGGATTTGAAACCTTTGAAAATATGACATAATATTTGGAGGTTTGTTTTCATTTTTTTGTGATAACAAAACTTAAATAAATGAATTCGATTTAGAGCACAAATCGATAAAATCAATGAATTTACTGAGTTCAAAAACAAACAAACAAACAGTTCCGAACTTTTATGTATGGATAATAATTTCAAGACGTGTGCGGAATTTCAAATTTTTTTTGCTTTTCAAAATTTAAAAAAAAAATATATTATGAAATAATTATTAGTTGGATATAAAATCATAACGATTAGATTTTTGGCACAATAAATTTTTCGGGGGGTTTTTTTTCCTGGGATGCGTATTTCGACATAAAAGTTTTTATCTTTCGAAATCTACATATAGGTATCTAGGTTGTAGGTGAATTGTATACTTTTTTGCGTATATCACTAAACGTATTTTGAAAACAAGTAAGTGTTAACATTAAATAAAGTCTGTAATAGCATAGTCTTTAATATAATAATAATGTTATATTTTAATAGAATGGAAATATTTAGTAATAATTTTTGAAAGTAAACCCATTTTTTGCTATTCGGTGGTCTTGTCGATAATTTTAGTGTTACTGCCATTGTCGGAATATGAAATAAAAATGAATCAATGCTATTCGCATATTTACTGATTTCATTAGAATCTAAATTTTGCTCTTATTTAATTTAGTATGATAAAAAAACGAATGTTGTTTTATAATTGTGCGTATTTTATTAGTTGTTTTTTGTTTACGGTTATACAACATTTTTTTGAATTAAATTAGCATCCGTTTAATAGGTATTTTACAAAGAAAAACTGTTGTGTTTAAAAATATGTACTAGTACTATAATCAGAGATGAAAACCAAAACTTTTTTGCAGGTGGTTCGGTTTTGGTTTAAGCATTAATTTTATTTCTGGCTTTTGGTTTGGTTTAGGTTTCTAAACATATCAAAATTTAGTTTTGGTATAGTTTTGGTTTCAAGACTGCATAATTTTTTTGTTTTGGTTATGGTATGTATGTCCTTTTTCTTAGTTGTTGTCACAGAAATGAAGGAAGTCAATTTAGATTTGCTTGGCAAATTTTTTCAGCTGTTTTATTTCTTCGCTTTGAGTTAATTATGTTGTAGGATTCCGAGTGCTTTCTTTTAAGATGTCGGATTAAATTTTCTGTGTGATTATTAGTCATAACAATATTGTATTCATTGCATTCAAACATAAACAAATTTTTCGATAACTGGGTGTTTTTATGCTGGATATTTTCTTTTGGGTAATACCAAACAAATTATTTTTAAACTCTAATTAAACTGGAAATACACAGACTTACTTACATTTGTCATTTGTACATGATTTTTATATCTTTTAATTTTAAGTATATCCTTATTTCTTGTGTTTGTTTCTATTTTTATTTTAATTATGATTCCCATTAAATGAAAAACTATGTCATGCTTGATTACTTATTAAAACCAAATTTGAAAACTGTAATACTGACAAACTGTTGAATGTTGGTTGACCATCGTTTTTACAAGAAAATGTAGTAAACGTTTTCAATTTGTTAAAGGAAAAATGTAAATTATAGGATACATTCTTTCTGTTGAACCGAACCATAAATCAACAGAGAAACATGGGTTTATGGTTCGGTTCAACTATTAATTTTAAACTGGGTTTAGTTATGGTTTGGTTCGACCGAATCATTTCAAAAGAGGTTTGGTTTTAGTTTGGTAAATTTCAATGGTTCATTGGTTTTGGTTCGGTTCAAATGAACCGGTTTGCACCTCTGCTTGAAATAGTAATACTGCTAATTTAAACCGATGTAAATGAATCATTTTAATTTTAATGTGCTAAACAAAGAATTAATGGAAAAACCACCGACACTATTTCAGTAAATTAACATAGAAAAATTGCGAAAATATTTTTTTTTCTAATTGACAAATTTTTACAAAAAAGATGTCTGAAATCGCTGATTTCTCGTTATAAACCTTGTCTAAAAAAAAAAAACACAATGATTCACAAACTGTAAAAATTTCATGAAAGTCAGTCCCGGCGTTTAGATATAATAATACATATATGAATGGAAGGACGAATGAACGTTCAAATCTTTTGCCCTCATCTGGATTTCTCTGACTAGTGTAAAATAATTTTTGGATTAATAGAATTCGAAGACTGAAGTGAAAATTCATTTTCTTAAAATACATGGACACCAGTAAACTACGCAGAAACAATATATTCCATGTTTTCAATCTTTTTTGTAAAATAATCATGAGATATACAACACTAATGTATCCCCTATAGTAATATAGGAAGCCGGAACTGAATTAAGAACTGATAAAACTACAAGATTTCATTGGTTTTAAAAGGAAAATAATTGAACTATATGAACGAGTCTAAATAGTCATGAAAACTTAATTCAGGATTAATTATGAGAACAAGATTTTGTCGCGAATTTACAAACTGTCCCAAGGTTCATTCCTCGACGGCTAGTAAGGAAAAATATAATCTAACCATTAACTCAACATTAAGGAAAAAATACTTTTGCGAATTTTGTAACAAAATCGATTTATATCTACAGCTTATTAATTTCAAGGTTTACAACAATTTAGCGGATTTTTTGTCTTAACCTTTGGATCGTGTGATCTTAATAAACAGGGAAACATCAATATTTAGATTGTTTTACAAGCTTTACAAGTCAGGAAGCACGATTTTTTTTTTCATTTGGTATAAAATAAACATAAAACTTAATTAAAGCCAAAAAACAAACACCAATATGTTTAAAACTCATAATAAATGATAATGAAATATTCGAATTGGTAATTCATTTTAAATCAGATTTATATTATGTCTCAAAACGCGTATTAAGTTCATTCAACATATCACGAAAATTACTGACACTGAAATCTTTGCTTTTAGTAAACTAAATAATTATAAAAAAAACCAAAAAAAAAAAAATAAAGTACCAAACAAAAAAAGTTAGGTACTTTTACCAAACATGTATGAAGTAATTTTTGACTTTCAGATGCGAATAACCTCCGCGATCCAATCTCGTTTGTGATATTGCTGGAAGGCTTCAAATGAAATAAAATATGTAGTTGGATAAAAAAAAAAGATGTATGACAGGAAAACAGGTCCACAATATTGTGCAATATTATAAGGAATAACAAACGGAAAAAAAAGATTGGACTACTTTAAATTAATTTTTGAAAATGACAAAATTAAATGAATTTAACAACGATTGCGTTAGTCTCGCGTTTTTATACGTATCTAAAACTTACTACATCGTATTAAAAATGATTAAGAAATTGTAAATAAAATTTGAAAATTAAATTTGCAATTTTCTAGTAAAAAAAATGAAAAATTTTCAAAGTCTCTTGTTTTAAATATCAATTACGAAAATTCTCTTACAATCTTTAAATTACAACATTTATGATTTTGAAGATTTTTAAATCTTTAAAATGAAGAAGATTTTATGGAAAGAAAATTAGAGCATAAAAATTTGCAAAGCAATTTAACATTATTTATGAATTGATTATTAGCCAACAAAATTTAATAACACATTTCCTTAAATTCGTTTCCAAAATACTAATACAAAATAAAGCCAGAAATTTTTGAAAAATTTAAAAAAAAAAAATTCCAATCTCGGCAGTTAATTAATTCAGTGATTTTCCGGTAAGTGAGTTCGTTTTTGATAAATTTGGAAAATGAAATTTAAAACGAAATTAAACAGGGTATTTTTCACTGTTAGGAAGGACACTTGGATCATTTGACATTTACCAGTTCATTAAAAAAAAGCCATTTTAGGCTTCTCCTCGGTACGCCCTATGGTAGGTAATACCAGAGAGTTTATTTGTTTTGTCATTACATTTGTAACGCGTAGAAAAAATGATCGGAGAATGGTTTCGATTTTTGTATATCCGTTCGTCCATGTATAATATAACTCGAAAACGCAATGCAAGTTGGTTCTTCTTTAACTTGATTTGCTATTGCATTTCAGTAAGATCGACCGAGGGGAAGTTACAAAGCAACAACCAGGGTGACCATAAAATTTGAACAATAAATTTTTTAAATACGAGTCCCATTTCTATGTGCCGATTTTAAGTAACTACAATATATGTTTAATATCTTTCAGACATTATGCGAAAATACAACTCGGAATATTGTGTATAAAGACTTTCAAAAGTTGGTCTAGCTGAAATTAGAATAGCTGCAAATTAAGCTAATTAAATAACAACAAAAATCGGAAAATTGCAAAATGCATTCCGCAAATTCTTGTATATTTGAAAAATTTCCTTTTTAAAATGGAACATTTAGAATTTAGGGTTTTTTTGGATTCTTTTGTTAAGCAAAATAGCCTTCAGAAAAATAAGATTGAGCCCTTAAATTTCTTCATTACAAAATATTAATTAATATTCGTTTAATATTTTTTTGATAAATAACTCTTAATACGCAATTAGAAATTGGAAATCGAACTCAGTTAAAACTAGTTCAATTATCTAATATCATTATTTTTTTACCGCAGCATTTTCAAGGCAGTTACTTAATTCCAACAGTTTTTTTTTAAGGGCATATGTGTTTTCTTATATAAGATTGATTGTACGCAATTCAGGGTCATTAATAAATTCATAGACTGAGATTAATTACGAATTATTGCCTTCAAATTGCCTACAAGTTTTTTTATTCTTTCTTTCTCATTGAACAAGAAACTTTCCTAATTATTTTTGCTTCGAACTGTTTGTTTTGTTTAACATCATTATTATTTTTATACTTGTTTTAATTTAATAGATTTTCGACGAATATTGCAAATCTCGTTAAGTCTGGCATACAGAAAATTTCAACTTAATTCCAATTAAATTGAAAATTTTGATATTTTTATCGTTAATTTAAAAAATGTCCTTGATTTAAGAAATTTTGAATGGGCCACTAATAAAAAAAAGAAACCAAGAACTATATCATATGACTTTTATAAATAATTGAAAATTTATAGACAAATAGTATTTATAACAAATTGATTCTCTACGCCAGCGTGTTCCCTACTTTAAAGATTATTTCTGTAAAAAGAAAAATAACAGAAAATATCGAAGATAACTTAAATAGTTTTAGGATAAGAACTTTTATGTTACTTTCTCTTTATAATTACTTTTGATTTTGATTAGCTGTTTATTTAACCACATTTTAATTCACTATTAAAATAAAATATATGATTTTAAAATGCATATGTTTATTTCTGTCAGTCAGATTTTTTCATCAGCCTCTAGAACATAGGTGGCTATCGCGAGGCCCGCCGAAAGTTTTGTTGCGGCCCGCAGAGCTTGGTCAAATGAATATAAATATTAACTTTATTGTACATATCACCATAATTACATCACGACTCATTCGTATCATATATTTTTAAATCATAGCTAAGAGAAATTTGAAATATCTCGCATTTTTGAAAAAATTCATTGGTTTTGAGCTATTTTCGGGAAAATTCATAGATTTTAGCTATTTCAAATATCCCCCTTTTTATGGTAACACTTAAAGTTACTTAGTTTCTTGTCCGACGCTAGGTGTTGATAAAATTGAATACGAGACTTCAACTTCTGATATATATGTTCTGTGGTCTTCGGCAACTTCGAGAAGCACGCAACGCTATCGGGCTCATACTCATAAGTACTTGACAAAATGCCGTGCTATTCTGTAGTTTCATTTGATTATCGCCACTGCGTCTGGAGAGATTTTGCGAACGACGTTAAAATACATATTTATATATAATAAGAGCTCAAACTACTTTAACCAAGTATCCTGTCTACCATAAGGATTCTGTAGTTAAGTAAACCCTGTAGCACGCTGGCTTGTTTACTTTAATTAACAAAAAAAAAGAAAAATTAGGTGCGTGGCCCGACAAGAAATATTATCTATGACATTTGGTCCGCCTGTTGAAAGGGTTGGCCACCTATGCTCTAGAAGATCCTATAAATAGTGCCTAACTGATGAATTTTCACTTAACTTAGGTTCTCTTTCCAAGTCTCTAATATCATCAATTTACTACAACTAAAGATGTTCAATATTATTGTCCGATTTAGTTCATGAAATGAAAGTAATTTTATTACGTTTTCATGCACATACAAATTTTGCTATCAAAAGTACATTTTTTTAAACCATTTAATACATTTTTGCTTTGTTTTCATTTTATGAATTTTAGGTCGAAATTCTTAATTATTCGGAAATATTTTTCAAAAGGACACATAATAATTGCGAAGTTTAATAGCATTTAACAAAACATATGTATTGTAGAATATTGTAGAAAACTGATGACCAAAATTTTACACTATCGCCAAATGTTAACATGTCCTGCAATATATAGATACCAGGAACTTTTCGCCAAACATATTTTTCGGATTAATAGAGACTTTACTACACTATATGAAATATAACTAAATAAAAACATTCAAAAATACAAATATGATGGCAAAATGTAAACAAAAATTTTGGAAAATTCAAATGAAAATATTTGTGAATACAAAATATGCTTTTATTTTGGGGCCCTTATAAAATCACATATAAATAAATAAGTCCTGGGAAAGATCAATCAAAAGCAAAGTGATGGACAAATATTGCAATTCAATACGTTTATGAATGTGAACAGATTGAGTTGATTGCTAAAAATTATAACCAATTTAATAATGAACAGGAGGAACATTTACCGGAAATAATATTAAACCAATGGGAATATTATTCGTTTTTCCTAATTAATGGCAAAAAACACATGTAAATAACTTCATTTTAATTAAATTAATTAAAAAAGGCTAATAAAATATTCTATTTTTAGTTAAATGAATTGCGGACAATATTCTTATAGAAGCAACATAAATTAAAACATTAAATAAAATTACATTTCGAATTAATATATACTGCAAAATTTTTAAACATGATTATTTTATGGGCGAACAATTACAGTATTATTTCTGTTCCAGAAATATAATTATTAGTTTTATAATTGCCAATAAAATATTATTTAATTGTTATTTTATGAATTTTTCGAATGTAAACAATTGTTTTTATAACCTTGTGTATATGTTAAGAATATAGTTTCAATTTCAGAAGTGGGATTAATATTTACAAGGGAAAACCCCCAGGCGGAACATCACTTTTGAAATCAAACTATTAAAGAATTTAGTAGATTGGTGTTTTTACCAAGATAAGTTCTTAAGAATGAGATTCCTTGATTTTTTCTGACAAACAAATTATAGGAGAGAGATTAAGGTTCAGTCTTAATACCCACTAAGATACATACTTGTTGCAAGAAGATCCTTCGTCGATGTATTTACGATTTCATAAGTGTCGATTATTTCTAAGGGCTTTTAAACAAAACAGCCAACTTAGGTAAATAAATACCTGTGTCACCACACTGAAATATATTGCTTTAGAAACTCTAAATTTCTCTCAGGTAACTTTGCATTAAATTGCATTAAAGCGTTGGACGTTGAAAAAATATGCTAAATTTAACAAATTAATAAATTGTTAACAAAGTTAGCTATTACCATAAAAACACTTTTTAGTTTTAATGTTAATTCAAGTTTTTAATTACAGGCTTTTGGATTCATTCAGATTAGCCAAGTTGAATTGAAAATTGTTTGCCCTTAGTTAACACCTCTGTTAAAAATGTTTGCACAAGGATTTTCAATAAAGACAAACTAAACTCGTTGATTTAAAATTGATCTAAAAACGTTCATCTCTACATAAATACATAAATCCTTGCGGTTTCCCCCAAACTAAAAATTTCACCCTCAAAAATAGTGAAAAAAATCTCAATCGATTTGCTCTAATACAATTGGCTTAAAAAAAAAATAAAATTAAAATATATAACAAAACCGTCTTAAAATCTCGATTTGATTTGTAATTCTTCTGGATTTGACATTTTCAACTTTGATGTTTCTTCCTTTTTGAATCAAATGATGAATGCAATAAAAGGGGAACCCCATACAATTTTTTATTATTTATTTCGGGTTCTTTTATAGGAATCACATCCCTTAAAAGAAAACATTTTTTTTTAGATATTTCCTAAATAGGATAAATAAAAATATTGACGATAAAAATTCAAATAAACTTCCACTTTACTTTATTTAACGATTTAATTAAAAGTCAGATTAAGTTACTTATGATATGTTTTAATTTTTTTTTTGTCTCCGAATGCTAAAAAAAATCAATTTGTTGAACATTTAATATCTCTGACCAAAGTCAATCTCATTCCACTTCGCACAAAAAAAAAACCAAAAATAGAAGAAAAATATTGAAACACAAAACAAATTATCCTTAATGGTCGCATTAACATCTGATTTGTTCCCCATTCCTCCTAAAATTGTTTTTATCCCCCATATTTTTTATATATGTATGAGTTTGACCGCGTGTCGAGGGATAAAACAATTAGATAGCATACTTTGCTATAAGGATTTGTTACCAAACAAAAAAGTCAATTTCGAAGGGTCGTCTTGAACCAACAAGAAAAACAACAACATCGAGAAAAAAAACATATGCTTCCTAATGAGATGTCTATTTCATGCTGTGGTATGATGGTCCCAGTACCATCGCACATGCATATAGTATGCCTTCTTGATATAAGCATCTATTCTTCTGGAGGGTGACATAAAACTAACATATTCTGGTCATGTACACATATTAGATGAGATTGTGTTTGTCAACATCTAAACATATACATACATTTTGGGAATAAGTGAAATCAAATCCCTCTGGAAAATCTAAAAAGGATTCTTTCAATATTATGTTTTCAACGTTCCTGTGGCTTATCGATGTTTTTATCTAGCGAAAAGAAAAAAAAAAGAGGGAGCCGTTTAAGTGTGTAAATATTTTGTAACCACAAATATGTTTACTAATTGTTTTGCGTGAAAAGAAGTGGATATTCGAGATGAGAATTTCATTTAGTGTGGGGAGAATAATTGAAACATTTATTCGGTTTTTAATTCAATAATTAAAAGAAGATCCTTCTAAACCAGTTTTCAGCACATTTATCTAAAATGAGATTTTCCAGAATAATTACATAAGTATTAATAAGTTTGTGTCTGTTTTAAGAAATATATAAAAAATATAAGATACTTAATCATACCTGTGCCTTACAACTTGACTATCGGGATCGTATTTTAAGAAATAGTACACAAAAAATTTCCAACAAATTAAATAATCCTTAATATCTACGAAAATAAAGACCCCCGAATACGATTAATCAAATTAAAATCTAATAAACTTAATAACTATGAAATATTATTTGATTTAACCCTCATCTAAACAATCAAATCTTAAATTCCGTAAAACCCCATCGCTTTATCATATATACAAAACTTTTTGTGGCTTTCAAAAACACACTCTGGAAACGGACCACCAATAACAACAACAACAAAAAGCTCTTATCGACGATATAAAAAGTTTTTTTTTTCATAGCCTTCGGTAAGGTTATTTCAAAATCAATTTGCTGGATTTGCATAAATAAATTAGAATTGTTCGCACAGATTTTCAATTTAAAATATACTTATATACAAAACAAGAACAACAGGAAGAAGGAGGATCCTCTCTAAATCCAAAAGCACACGACTCACAAACAAAGAACGAACCATGAAAACTTATTTACCCCAAAAAAAAAATATATATATAAATATATGATTTTTGTTGAATTCATTTTCTTTTTTTTTTTCCTTTTCTTTGGAGGATTTAACCAAATCCACTTGATATCCCCCAGTTTGGCAGGATATTATTAGAATATCGAAGACATTATATTTCAGATTTAAAATTATTTCCATTGTTTTTCGTATTTTGAGTGGTCTCAAAAGAATGGGGATGAAATAATCTGGAGTTCAATAGCTGAAAGTGATTTTTTCATTTACCAATTTTTTATTGCCTACTTGAAGGATTTCAATAAATCACTTAGTAAGAAAAGGATGGAACCTTTATTATGAATTGGTAAAGTGAATTAAAATTCAAGATTTGTAGATACTTTGAAGGTGAATCAAGGTAATCCATACATTTTATTTTTTATCTTTTTATGGAAATGTGATTCTTACCAAATTCAAACGAAATAAAGACCAAGAAAGGCAGAAAGGAGTTATCAAAGCCTTAAAAAGCAAAACAACGGAAACTAAGGAATTGTTTTGACGTCGAAATGACTAATACAAATAAATATAATAATAAAAATTATCTCATTAGTTTCTCGACACTATTTTTGTAGACATTTTCATATACAAGGATAAAGAAAGGTAAAATCTAACATCAAGTCTAAATGACTAATCCAATTGAAGCAATTATAAGTGATTATAAATACTTTCTTAAAAAATTCTTAATTCTCTTCATAACATGCAGCCATTTTAGTATTCGATGGAAGAAAGAAACTAGCAAAAGAATTACGTCAAATAAAAGAAGTATGTACATATATATATATAATCAATTTATAATCCGCTAATATACTTTTTCATGATCCTAAACTCCAAAGAAGCTTATTTGAAACCCACCAACTTTCAGTATTTAACTTAATCCTTCAGGAAATTCTTTAAAGAATGCCTATTAAGCAAGGAGTTAATCGCGAGATGATTCCATTTTCTCTGATTTTCTCCTATTCAAAACCAGTTTTTTTCCATTCATATCTTTGTGGTGGTTCACAATTTTTCGTTATCAATGGAGTATCATATAAAAAAAAGTGAAGCGACTGCGCAAATAAGACGCTGGGTGGTAACAAATTTTCTACAATAGTGTACTTTTGTACAGGAGAGGATGAAATAATTGCTCCAAAAAAGGGATATATTTTATGCCAAAAAAAACGAATAAAAATTTACTAAAGAAAATAATTCATATTGGGCGGAGTTTTATATTAAGGCATCCAGTAAGGACTGCGCAAATATTAAAATGCATCTTACACGTATATAATTCCTTAAAGATTATGAAAAAATCATTTTCAATTATGTCATTTTGTATGGCATTCTTTTTTTTTATGACCAAACTTGAGTAAATATAGAAGGAAAATAATAATAATTCACTCACCTGAGAATCTTTAAGACCTAATCGTTCAGCTAATTTTTTTCTATCCGGTTTACTAATATACTTTTGCATTTGAAACCTTTTCTCTAGACCCTTTCGTTGTGAATCTAAATAAAACATGTTTTTTTTTTATTATTATTACTATTTAATAATATATTTCTAGTTGTTATATAATAAATACCTGAAAAAACTGCCCTTCGCATCATTCCTCGCCTTGGTTTACCACGTGATGAATGCGCCCAAGGAAAACCTTGTCCTGGTGGTAATGGAAATACTTGAGGAGCGCCTACTAAGAAAAATTAAAAGTCATTTTTAATAGTATTTTTCTCAGATAAAAAAGATCAAAATAATATCATACCTCCTATATAAGGATTTCTACAATGAGCTAATAACGTATGTAAATGTGGATGATTTAGGCCATGATGAAGAAACGGTGTTGGTCGACTTGGCATTGGTTTCGCTATAATTTGTTTGTTGTCACGTCCTTGTAAACGTTCGTCACCGGTCAGATCGGTTTGAATATTACCATTATGTGAAATATTATTGGAATGATTGTCACTATCACTAATTGTGCTACCAGGTGAGCTAGTCGATTGTGATTGACAGCTACTGCCGTTTGTTAGAAATGCCGGATGCGGAAATTGTGTATGATGAATAAAATTATGTTGTAGATAAGGCCAGATATGTTGTGGTTGAATAAACTCTTAAAAATATAGAAATTAAAATTTTTTTTTTAAATACTTTTTTTTTGGATATGTATTGTTTAAAAATATTAAATTTAAGTAAATTACAATTGTTCTACAAATTTTAATAAAATCATATTAATTTGAAAGAATGAGCTTTGAAATTTTTTTAATTAAACTTTGAACCTATTTTTAATATAATTAAAACAAATATCAAAATTATGCGTATTTTCGATACAAACGGAAATTATATTAAAAAAGTAGTACAATTTTTTAATGTTATTTTCCAAGAAATTATAATTATAATTATTGTTATGTTCAATTACATGTTTAATTAAATAATTAAATAAGAACAGGTTTATACAGAATAAAATGTATACTGTTTTGCGCACCCAAGTTAATGAAATATTAATTCAGTATTTTAATATAATTGCCAAACTACGTAATTTGATTAATTACTAAACTGGGTAATTTTTTTAGGTAGCTACTCTGTAGTAGAAAATCGTGTAATACAATTGAAACTAAATCGTATCGAAAAAGCATTGTTATTCCTATTTTTCGATACGTTTTCATTCAAATCCACTCCATAATATCAATCCTTATTTAAAAAATCTTAAACAATCTCTGAAAGTGCCAAATTTACAATAACTTCCAAATTCCCCTATTCTTAGCACTCGATTATATTAACCTATTTATTAAGCTATGAATACAATAGGGATATCAATAGTTTAATAGTGACGTACTAGTCATGAGTTCGATCCTATTCACCATTATTCGACTTATTAACTGAATGAAAGAACAAGTAATAAAAATCGATTTTTTTTGTTAATAACAGAGAAATCACCACAAATTTTGTAGCCCTCAGTGGAAATGATCCTAGGTTCATGTCATCCATGTAAAATTGCAAGCAGAAGTTGTATGAAGAAAATATTGGAACCGATTTAAACTGAATAGATATGCACTTGTACGATGTGTTTCACTTAATTGTCTATGTAGTTAGTTTAGAGATTTCTATTCTTAATAGCTATACGGTAGTAATCTGTTAATTAGAAAGGAACAATTGTATAGCATTGGTGTGAATAAGTTTTTTTGTTATTAATTCTTCTCTTTAGCTATGGACGAATTTGCCATAAAAAAAACATTTACATACAAATCTATGATGTGCAAAACCGCATGAGGTTCATCGCAACTGGACTACACAATACGTAATATTAACTAAATTATGAAGATAGAACACAAATTTACCGAAAGATATTAGTTAGTGATAATTCGACGAAATTTTGTCTAAATATTTGTTATTATGTAATTGAATTTTTTATTACAAATTTAAACCAAAAAAACCCATTCGCAAATCATTAAATTCACATACATATAATGTTCATATAATAAAAATCGAATGGATAATCTTTTTTTATCCTCGGCTATAGACTCTATTCAATAAATGCCACACGCATGATCAATTGTCTAAATATGATCAATAAAAAGAAAAACTCATATTTACCACAATAAAAATCGTTTTTTTAGACATCATTTTTATTCACTATATAGTCCAGCCCATAGGCTATAACAATAACAGTAAAAATGTTCTCTATCAAAAAAAAAAACGAAAAAAAAACCCTCAATCCTTAAGAATTTTCAGCCAACATACAGAACCTATGCGCGAACAATAGAAACGTTGTTGTTCCCTTATGTTTTAATACAATACAATAGCAAAACAATAATTTATACATGATTATGAGGTGATGTTGTTACAGCCTTCTTTTGAATCCCTGAATTGCCCAAAGTGCCTATGTTTCATATTTTTGTTTCTTTTTTTTAGTCTTTTATAATATTTTCTTTTTACTCATCCCGCGATTATTGTACACACATCCCTTTTTTAAGGGATTTTGATACAAAATTTAGTAAACTCTCAAATCCAGTGTGATAAGGGATTTTTTCAATTGTCCTTTTTACGGTTTCACATAGAAATTTGATAATGTTTATTTTTGGTGTTAGGAAAGGTTTTTTCTGCTTTTTTCTTTTGATAGGTATTGAAGAAGGATTGTTTTTATTTTGGATTTTGAAATAAAAAGAAAATTTAATTTATATTTTATGATTTAGTTAAATATTTTGAATTTTGAATTTGACTGAAATTAAGACGTTATGTGATTTGTATTTACTTTGTAGGTTGTGAAAATTTCTATTTTTATTGCAATCATATTTGAAAAGAAATATTATTATTATGATTTTAAGGAACGAATTTATTAAAGACTTAGTAGCGACATAAATAAATAAAACTTTCTTATGAAGTATTAGGTAGGTAGGTAGAGTAGGGGTACTGTGTACAACACCACGCACCTTATGGGCTCATTGTGATCCCTACGAGACCAAGAGTTACCCTATTGGGAAACCTATTCCTCTTCAAAGCATTTGATTTTCCTGCAAAATTTCATTAGACTGCTCATGTCAGGCGCCTGAAGCATCCCTAAATTGTCGAAGAAATGGTTGCCCAAAAAGTTGTTACGAGCTCGAGAGAGAGCTGAGCATACACATAAAATGTGTTTGATATCTTCAGCCACTCCTATGTCTCCACAGTACCGACAGAGGTCTGTTTGCACCAATCTTAGTCTTTTAGCGTGCTTTCTTAACAGGCAATGTCCCGTTAATATCCCAGTGATTGTTTGTAGATGATTCCTATTCCAGTCTATTATGAGAATCGACTTCTTTTGATTCAGTTTCGGCCACACTAAGATTGCACCAGCGTGTATTTGCTTCCCTGATACGTGCTTTATACGCAGAGAGGGAAGGCATTACGTCAGTACTGAAGTACAAAATTTTAATTCCTAAAACTGTAAACATAAAAACAAAATTAGTTTACTATATGATGAACATGTAATCCAGACGTAGTTAAAATTATCAGTATAGCTAATTTCTAGCATAAATTTAACTGATACGTAAGGTAAATGTCCCAGTAGTTGGACAAGTTCCAATGAATAGACAATTCAGTATATCTGTATTATTATTTAGCTTCAGCTTTGGTTAACTACGTATACATGGCAGATTTAAGGCACAAATTTAAGAAACAAAATGAAAATCGATTAGAATTTTTTTTTAAATTTTTGATAATTTGAAGAAAACAAAACATCTTGAAAAAGCACATAAAATAAATAAACTTTAAACTAATTTCAACCATGTCTTTAAAATAATACTAAACTATCGTCCAAAATCAAAATCCAATAGTTTATATACGCTGTTCAAAATATCTGATTATACGAAATCTTTAATCTACGTATACCCGAATTTTATTTTATTTATTTTATGTTTTGTTAATTTATATCAAATAAATTAATCTGGTGCCACGTTTCTGCAATTAGTCACAATATAGCATACTGTAAATGTAAGCTTGTTATATTTATTGTATGAACTACTAAAATAAAAAGCTAATTTATCTAAACGTAAACTTGAATCGGCAACAGTATCGTCGGTTGATGTTGTAAACATTATGTCTAAATATTATAAGATCATGTGATTCAATTATTGGGACACCGAATTTCCCTGTTTAATTATGGATCCATTTGAATAGTTTTATATTTTAATTTTATATGAAAATAAGTAATCATAATCCGACTGAAAAAAGTGCAAATCTTTCTGATAGTTATAAATATTCATAAATGTATCTTTTTTTAATATAGCTTAAATGATTACAATTGAACTCTCATTCTTAAATGTCCAAGCAGTGGCACAATCACCTTATATTTATTTTGATTTATGCCTAAATTGAAATCATAAAAAGCTTGTATGATGACCTTTTTATGTTTTTATTTGTAAATACATAGGGATTTTTGTTTTTAAATATATTGATGTTAATTCTTAACTAAATAAAATAAAGGACAAAAATTATATTTTTATCTAATTCGTATTCGTGTATAAATACATATTTTCCATTTTCAGTACTATGTGTAACCCTATCGTTGTACAAAGCATTAAGTACATAGTATATAATAGCATTATAATACATAGTCCAAACCAGAACGCGGTGTAGTGTAAGCCACTATCGCAATTACACAAAGTTGTCGCGTCAAGTGCGTCTTTAGTATATACATAATTATGCCTTTATTTTTTATTTTATTTGTATTCATTTTAGAACTCAAATAAATTTTAGTAAGTAACTACACATACCAATAAAAAATTATCTGGCGTATCTAGGTTGACGACAATGGAATATTTGCCAGAATTTTAACTTCAAACTTCAAACAGTGAAACACAATTAATAGAGAATTTCTAGTCAAACGCCGATCAGACAAATTTGGCCGAATTAAAGCTTTTGGAGTAACTTATTAAAATTATTCGTTTGAATGGAAGCATTTAATGGATCTAGGTACTATTATCTGATTTGCTCGATGTTGAAATGATCACAAGAACTCAGTTTGGAATTGGTTGGTATAAATGAATAAGGATTTAATTGATTTGACAACATAATAAATATTTCTTCTTCCTTGATAAATTCTCACTAAATTACTTTAAATTCCATGATCAGTCCCATGATTTATAAGAATGATGAACAATTGTCATTGGCTGCATCAAGCAGTTCTAAGCGGTTAGTCAAAATTCTTAATCTAAGCAGTTAGAATTTTTTGTAGTCCTGGTTTGCTTAAATCAAGCGAATGGTAGTTATCTATACTAAACGTCAAGTTAGTTTTATTTTAATAACTTTTAAAAATATATTTTTTATTAAACGAAATAAGTGTCGAGAGTAAATAAAAATTAAATATAAAATGAAATAAAAATTTTATAGGAAAGTGGAAAAGTTTTATCAAACTTATTTTTTTTTAAATTCCAATTAAAATTGGATAATCCAGAAACAATTTTCAAAAATTCCTCTCAATTTATTATTTATGGTATACAAATCATTTCGTAGCGTGAACAACAACCTTAAATGCGCTGTTTCAATTAGCAAAAAATGTCTATGCTAAAATTTCACTAAGCGCTTAAAGTTAGAACAGCATGCAGTGGCTTGCTAGATTTAAGCGCTGTAAACCGCTTTAAGCGCTTAGGACTGCTGGATGCGCCCATTTATTTACTTCATCTAAAATGTATTTGACTACCTTAATCTTGTAGCCAGTTGTGTTAACATATCCTACATACTCTATTTATATACTCTAGCAACATAAAATACAATTCCTAAAAGTATTTTCTATAAAACTCCATTATTTCTATTTTATAATAATAGCTGACCATTAATGTCCATTAATCATCATAAATCAAAGATAAAACTATGATCAATAAAAATTTCATCAATAAATTTCGATCGAGATAATAATTCTGTTCTCAAATTTAGTTAAGTCTATTAGAAATCTGTTAAAAAATAATGATTTCACAACTTTGTCCTAGACACTTGTGCAAGAGGCACCAATTTATTCGACACCCAATTCAATGGGGAAGGAACACTTTGAAAAACTCGTAAAAGTCGAATGTGTGAAAATCATAAATTTAACTTCGTTTTTAGAGATTGCGACTATAAAAAAAATTTCCGAGAAAAAAAATTCTCACCATTGATATTATTGAAATAAAGTAGCCTCTGTTAGAAAACTTCATTGATTTTTCCAAAGAAAATTTCAAAAAAAAAAAAAAAAAAAGAATACATATATATGTTTCTATATCGTAAAACCAGGAAGATAAATTCTATGAATAAAGTCTGGAATTGAAAGCGGAAGTGTATAGCACAGGAGGCGAAAATAAAATTGAGTTTAAATGCAATTTAACATCCAACCATCTTATAAAAATGTGTTAGGCGACCCATTCCTCTTACATATATCACACCATATTATATTAAAGCTCCCCACTTTTTTTTATGGGTTTTATGAATATTCGTGGTACACAAAAATTTAGTACCGTTTATGTATGGAAAATAACGTATAATAAGGCAATTTCAAAGGAATCCCAGGACGAGACGATAAAAGTTTGGTGAAAACTTTACTCTTAAGTGAGACTCCAGCTGACGCCTATTTTCTGTGGATTATGGATTTTCAAAAAGGGCAAATTTAAGAACTCCAAAAATTTTATATTGTAAAAAATATATTTTCGTTACACTGTAAAAATATTATAAGAACGCACAGTTTTCTTTTCATTATTTAATAAAAATTTAACATTAAATTAATATAGAAATATTCGAAACAAGAAAATTTAGTACGGTCTCAGACAAGATTTAATTATTAGCATAGCCAGACTAAGTTAGTCTCAAAATGTTTTTTGATCTATTGTCTATTATATTTGTAATTATCAAATAAATACAATTTAACCCTGTGAATGATTGTTTTGGTCTTTATCTGGAACTTCAACTTTCAGATGTCGACCCAAACTTACTTCAATCATAAAAGTATACTATAGTGTAGAATTAAGGTCGAAATTACAAAATAAGATCCAACTTTTTAGAAATAAAAACCAAATTCAAAATGAATCCAAAATTAATTTATTCATTCAATTATTCAAAGAACAATTGATAAAATAACATATAACAGTGTTTCCTTCCATTCTTGAATTCAGTTAACTTCTTCCCAATATTAATATCGTGTATAATAATTATTTTCGTCTGTTATAACTATGAAAGAAAACCCCCCAGCGACATACTAATTGTTCTTGTCTAATTGAGTTAAATTCAGTAAACACAAAGCCATGCACAGTCTCATGTAGAAAATCAAAACTTAAATTCAAAATTACGCTTTAGGTGCTACCAAATAAAACAAAAAGGCTTTTGAACTGATTATCTTGAAGGATGTTTTCACACTTTAGCAAAACTTTTGGAATTTTACATATGTATAAGATTTTATCATTTCTATATTATATTATCTCAAAAATATTCACGTATGGTACACCATTCGGTCGCATATATGCCATGTACCTTATACATACATTTGTTCATAAATATTGAGAAGAACGGGTGGTTTTTCCATGAACCCAATTACGGATTGGTTAATGAGTTTTAGGTATGCACACTTATCTGATTATATATGAAATTATTTTACATATATTTAAAGCATTATCAAGGATAAAGCATTTTCCAACAAAATATAGAATGTTTTCATTCATTTACCCTTTTTATCATATTGTTTTAATTTGATTAAATTGTGTATTAATTTAGTGAAAATTTCTCTACTTTAACACCTTTCTTAATCGACTTTTAATATTCGTATGACTAAGATTGGAATATTATCTTTTCATTTAGAAAATAATAGAATTAAATTGAATTTCAATTTCAATTAGTTTCTAGAAAGATTTTGTCAGTAATTGAAATTATAAATTTTGAAAAGGTAAGAGCCAAGGAAATTGATAAAACATAATATTTTCAAACTACCGTCGGTAACGAAACTACTGTCCAAAAATTAAATTCAATCACAAAACCGAGATGTTAAATTCTAATGCAATTGTATCTATAGAATCAACAGTAAACACTAAAATAAACTATCAAAGCATTCAACTAGAAGTTAGCTTTGTGGCTGTAAATAAATTCGTTTAAATTTTGAATTTGTAAATATCGTGGGTTTACGAGCAGAAATCACTAAGTACAAAAACATAGTTTTTTTAAATCGATAAGAAGTTTGTGTCTCTCAAAATTTTTTAATTAATTTGATCATAAAAAATTGTTCTTTAGGCTTCTAAGTTTAGTTTATAAAAAGATTACAAAAATTAATTTAGTACAAAAAACCAAAAACTTGAAAATTGATTTAGTGATTTCTGCTTTCAAACCAACGATATATTTGTGGTATATCTCCAATTATCAGTATTTTATAAAGGTTTAGAGTAATTTAAATTCAAGTCGACATCATCTACTCCTTAGCTTTTCATTTTCAATAAATCACTCTAAATTATCCGATCCCGATTTTACTTTCGCACCGAAAACTAATAAGAATATATTTTATATTTTACTCCATATTACAACCAACCAAAAAACGAAAAATGTCAGAGTAAGTCAGAGTTGCGGGTCTCAAAATGAGAATATCACAGTCAAGATTGAATTCAGCATTCAATTCAATCGAGTGCTTTTAAAACTTTTGATATATAGGATAATTTCCAAGATGATACTAAAATTTAATTTTATAAATTAGCCCAGAAGGACATTTAAAAATTGATAATTCATCTACTATTTGATAAATGTATTGGGGCACATGCTAATTAGCAGAATTTTTGTGAGGAAGTAGTATCAGATCCTGTAACTGAAATACTTTTAAAGGAAATTAACTAAAACCTAATATGGAATCGGGCACCACCTTATCGTTTTATCTCCATTTGTTCCAATATATGATATCATATGCAACTTCCAAATAAAGGTTTTAATTATAAACATCGCGTTTATCATACACCCAGAAAAATGCCTATGCGAATTTGTTTTAAAACCTTAACTGGACTATGCAAATATGCATTGGCAAGATTCTCAGCTTATCCAATATTAGATTATTAAAATGGAAAATGATTCTAGGAAATTTTCGGAGAAAATTTAGAATTTAAATCCTATTAAAAAAACACCGTAAAAGCACACTAACATTTCTTCAACTCTTTTCGGAAATATCATTATTTCTGCATAATTGCAGATGCAATTTTACCCAATCAACATTCAAATTCTTAAAAACAAAAAGGCAAAATAATTGGTAAATCACAGCACACTAACATAAAGGTACTCTTAATGGTAAAATATATGAAAATATATTGCTTGGACACCCGATTATCCTGTGAAGTAATTTCTTAATGACTAATTTCAATTATATGATTAAATCGAAGTGAAATAAATCAAAGTTGACTAAATAGTTTTTTGTTTTTTAATATTTGATAAATATTAATCCATACGTTTCATAATTTTTCTCAAAACTGTTTTTTTTTTTAATTTTTGAAATTTTTGTTTGAATAATTATTTAAGCATATTTTAAAAAACTTCAGTATTTTATCATAAAGTTGGATCATATTTTCTTAATCTTACAAACATGTGTGGAAAGTGGAAATGATGTCAGACTGCAGCAATGCTTACAAAATAATTTATATTATTAAGGAAAACTGCGTAGAGAAAACCGTCTCCCGAATAGCATAATATAAAATCTTGAAGCAATTTCGACCGTCCAAAACTGCCTCAAATTAATGAAAATGCTAATCATTGTTTAGATTGAAAGTTACAATTAATAAATTACTCTAGGTTTATTTTGATTAAGATTTTGTTTGTAGTTATTCCAGTTTTTTACAAATACGACAACTAATTTGTACCAAAATTAATGCTAAAAGAAACAACGATTTTGGGAGAGATTGAGTATTAAACAGTTTTGGTTGCTTTAGCCAACTATCTACAAATTTGTAGGCTCAATTTTCGAAAAACCCTAGTAATCTTAAGTAAATTTTTCTGTCTTAAATCATTTTGTTGCTTAAAATGTTAACCAGGCACACTCGGTTCTTACTTTTTCTAAGTGTGTAGTGCAATTTCCAATGTAATTTTTAACGCACGTATTTGCCTGATTAAATAGAAATGACATTTATGCACATATCTACTTTGGATATACAGAACTAATAATTTATGTCGGTAATTTAAAATACCTCATGAGAAATTTCCATGAAAAGCTTTATAAATACTTTTGTGTCACCTAAAAATCTGAAGAAGAAAAACGATCATACTAACAGATGATATGTACCATATAGTTTGAATAAGCCCCAAACTATGCTATGATCGATGGAATCAATCATTCCGTCGGATTAACTTCAATAATGAATGCAATATCAGTTGTTGTTACAAACAAGATCTGTGCAACGTATTATATTCAGATATTGAGCCCGGCCACATCAATTCATTGCGGTAAAATTAGTACAATAATTCAATACTTTTATAAAAAAAATTTTAATTCTAGAAATTTAAACAAAACAAAAATCCATCTTACCATTTCTAACTCTAACACATTCTTTAGTATCACCTAAAATTGCTGAAACACTAAATTTAAGCACTGGCTTAGAGTTATCCTTTAGGATTGTCTCTTTCGAATCATCAATTCGTATCTCACCATTGCCACCACATTTATTACATTTCCAATCGTTCACTTTATCATTATTTGGAAAATTCTTATTATTTAATATCGGAAAATAATTTCCACATTTCGTACAACATAATTCGATCCGTTCACTTGTATTACGGATATTAGTACTAGTATTATTTTCACCCGAAATCATATTATATGGATTTGGTAATAAATTATCATCGGAATTAGTTAGAAGGCGTTCATCACCAGACGATGACATCGACGAATTATGACTTAACGTATCATTTCTTGGTGAATCACAGATCGAATCTTTTAGATCGGAATTCGTTTCAGATTCACTATCAGACAGAATTGTATCAATATGATCCTCGTCCTTATCATTGAGGATATTATCGACAAGAAAAGCTGTTGACATATTATTTAAAAGTAATTTTTTTTTTTTATTTTTAATAACATATGAAAATTTCACTCACAATAAGAAAACACATGGAAATTAATTTGTAAAACGAAAAAAAAAAAAAAAATTTTAATTATTTTTTAATTTATTAATATTTATAGTATTAAAAATTTAGTTCTTAACTTGAAGTCCTTTTGAAACAAGAAACAAAACGGTTTAGATTTATTTTATTTTTTAAAGAAAATCAAAAACTAAGTGGTCCGTTCAAATGAAATCCTGCCAGCACTAAAGCTACAATTCAACTGAAAAATAAATTGCTTTGGCAAAATTTTATTCAATCTCAATTTTCCAATTCGAAAATTATACACAAGGATACACATAAGGATATCTCATATAAATGTATAAGTGATATGTATAAAATACAATATGATTTTCATATTTAAAACCCATCCCACAGGAGAACCACCCAAAAAAAAAAAAAAAAGTGAAAAATAAAAAAAGAACCAAAAAAACGGTCATATATAAAACAACAAGTAAAAAATGTTCAGCCTTACAAAAAAGGGAACAATTTGTTCATCCTTGCTGAAATATTTCTATACAAAATGAGGTTCAAGTCTGGGGTAGAAAACTTGAAACAAGTCTTTTGCCAGTGATTTTGATGATGATGTCAAGTAAATATAGTGAAATTATATCGTGATTGGTGTTGAGGATAACATAGAACAATTCTTTTGGGGTAGTAAATGGTTTTATGTAGTTTCGGACTTTATTTGAAGTGTTAATACGAATATAATATCATAGAAATGGGCTTGCAAAACAATCCAAAAGAACAAGAAAAAATTTTTCTATTAGGATATTTGAAATTTTTGTTGTTATTATTTTAGTATCTTTGTATCAAAACACATTATAATAGTATTTCATGATTCAAGTACAAGTTCATATTTCTATGTATTTGAGTATTCTTTTTATTTGGGGGGGGTGAGTTTTTTCCACCCTTTATAGAATCTCGGGTACGTCATTCTTTTATTCCGAAGAGAAGGCGTGGTTTCAGAAAAAATCTCATCTCCATTTGTATATAAAAATGTTTGTTCATTTCGTCCTTCCTGCTTGTTATCCTTGTATGTTCTTGAAATATCTTTTCTTCTTTTTTTTGGGCTATTTCCAGTGGTTACGAAGGACCTCCCGAACATTTTTTTTTTTTCGGTTTTATATGATATTTATGATGTTATGTGATAAGATTTTCTACTATTTATGCAAAGCCTTTTGTGAACAACAAACGAAACGTCAAGGATAATGAAGAACACAAATAGAAATGTTAAAAACGAACATATTTTTTCTTATGTAGAAGATATTGGATATAAAAATGCAGGAAACTCTTATATGGAAACTATATAGCGAGAGGATATACAAAAATATTAGAATTTTTTTTTATTTATATTGGAGTGCACACTGCATTAAGGATTTTATTTATCATTGGAATAAAGACTGATATTATAAATGTTTCTCAACAAAAAAAAAAAAAATAAATAAAAAATCAGCAAGGATATATACGCTATACTTCATATTCATGGATGAGAATCTAAAGAAAATTGGTATTGGTTTCATTTTATATGATTCTTGAATTCTGTATTTTCGTTAGAAGTTTTGCGGAGTGTAGAATATGGGAGTTGACTTAGAAAAAAAAAAGGTAAAACGAACGATCTTTCATAGAATAAACGATTCATATATATATAAAAAAAAAAAGGATATTTGTTATGTCTGCCTGCGCATTATACGATCAAATATGTATATACCAAATTTTCTATTCTTTCTTTGAATTATAATGTTTCCGACAAAAAAGGAACTCAAATAAACATACGTATATCAACCATTTCTTCTTCTTTTTATATAACAATCGTTTTGGTCGTTGTCGACGTCTCGATTCGATTATGGGTGGTATATTATGGCTTTTATACTTTGATTTTTCGGTACTCCTTATATATTTATATATTAAAACTGACTATGACTATGATGATGATGATGATGATGATAATGATGATGATGGTGGTGTGGTAAATATCCAGAAAGATATGAGAGTTAAATATATCTTCTATTTTTTTATGTTTTTGATGAGTGTATATATGATGTTTAAGGATAATAAGGAACAAAAATGTCATGATAAAGAATCTGTATATTTGTGGCGGAGAAGAGGAAAGAATTTGTCTCAATGGTGAAAATAGAAAATGAGTTTTTGGAATTTTCGCAAGCGCTCTTGAAAATTTTATTTGATTTTATTTGATTACTGTTCAAGAATATAATATACGCTTGGTTGGTGAGTGGAGGGTATTATATGAACTTGGCAGATCTTTTTTAAGAGGATATGTTTATGTATATGAATTTGTGTGAATGCGAATGATTGAAATGAGGTGATTTTCTTTTGGAGTTTTTGTTTGTTTGATGGATTTTGATATGATAATAAAAAAAAAAAAACACAAATATAGTTCATTTCAATTTTGAATATTATTATTATTATTATTATTTTTTTTTTTTTTGTATTATTAATTCTCTCTATTCTATATGGGCTTCTGCTAGTACTGCTGGTCCGTTGTAATTCTTCTTGATTTTCCTAAATCTTAAATATTTTTTGGATGTCAAAGACATCAATTTCTTTCCATATTTGCTGATACATGATCTATAATCACGGAAGTTGCATAAACAAATATACAGTGTTGGAATTTCTTATTCACTTGAAGACTATATACTTTATTGAAACACATACGTTTGTTTAACTTTCTACTCAAGCAGCACATTTAACACGATTAACTTCAATGAATTATAGTTTCTTATCTAACGCTGATAATCTAACCAATTATTTTCTGCAGTTCATCCAAAGCAGATAATTCATAGTCTTCTTCGATGTTTTCGTCTGGAATTTCAATTTAAGATTCATAAAAAAATCTTTTAAAAGTCTCTTCGGCTAAAAACTTCACTTTAATTCGTATTTTCCGCGATAATTTTTAAATGCGCCAAATCCAGTTAAAGTTCATTCGATTTCATAATGTGCCGACGTGCGTCATCGCAGCTCAATTAGGTCTCAAGACATTTCAGTTTATCTAAAATGTAAAAAAATTATGCTAATTATATTTGAATATATTATAAAATTGCAAAATTGAAAAAGTAACTAGATTAAAATTCAAATTGATTAGGTTTTTTGTTACAAAAAGACTTAAATATAATCGCTGAGTACTTATGCAACTACCCGGGTAATCGAAAATCAATGAAATTTTCGAGTGGCCGGGTACTCGATACCCGAGGTTGTTTTTACTAATAAGAGTCCACCAACACGTTTATCTGTAGACCCAACCAGTACGCGTGGACTGGTTCGGTCCTTTCAGCTATTGAATTTATGTGCGCTTTTATTTTAACCTCACTTTTTATTATAAATTAAGGGACTTTGTTATTAAAAATTTCAAAATCGCATCAGTAAGATTTTTCTATTTATAATAAAACGTTAGGTTATGTTTCGGCTTTGTTTTCGTCAAAAGCGGTTTATGCGCCAACACCATACCAGTTCGGTTTCATTTGGTACGTACCAAACTAATGGACCTAATTGATCCGGTACAGTCCAAGTTTATGCGCGGATTTTTTTTATCCAACCTTACCGGTTCGGTCTACACATAAACCTGCTGCATGATTCCCAACTTTACTATATACATAGTCGAACCGATTTTATTAATGTTTTGTACAGCTTTTCTTCAATTTAGTTAGAAGTGTCTGCTAGTATCTAAAAATCTTTATATCATTATTTCAAATAATATAATTGAATATTTGTATAGTTTCCATATAAATATTCGAGTGTAGTATTATTGAAATTTTTTATTTTTTTTTTTAAATATTTTTGTATAGTTTCAAAGGAAAACTGCATAACAAAAGATTTCATTTCGCAGACTAAAATATTTTCCACAAATATAATTGCTTTATATAAAACAAAAACCTATAACAATTTTTATATCCTTTTTGTCTTATTCGATGGAACATGTATGAAAGTTTTTAAAAATTTCAACAAAAAAGCACAAAATCAAAGGATTATTGTTTTTTCGCCATCATTTCATTTGCAGAATTTTTGGTCAAAATTCATTTTTATATAGAAAACAAAAAAAAAAATTTGGCGCATTTTATTTTGAAAAAAATAGCCTTGCTTTGGCAGAAAAATAGACTATGTTGACACATATCCCATCACCCATTATAGGAAAATAAAAATTCATTTTGTTACTGTTTTTTTCGTTAAATATTCGATCCTTAGTAGAAGATCCTGTGCCGGTGAAACTCACAATATTTGCATAATAAGGCATTTTATTAAAAAAATGTTGAAAAGAATGTATTAGCTTGCAACTTGGCTAAAACATCTAAATTATTTTCCAACCAGTCTTAACTAATGGGCTTTAATGAATAAAAGCTTAGTCGTAAGTTTTTAGTTTTCTCACAATCGAGATACGTTGACTTCGACTAATTTAATATCCATTCTGCTACGGAACTTTACTCTTGATGATTTGGAATTCTTCCTTTCGCTAAATATTTCAATTCATATTATTGCCATTTTTTTTTGCTGATGCTATTATTTCTTTTGTATCTTTTTAATATTTTCTGTTTTGCTTTCGAATGCATATATATGTATAAATGTCCTTTTTGATATGATTTTCTTTTTTTTTTTTTGGTTTTGTTTCAATCATCCAATGAATATGCATGGAAAAGCTCAAGCGATGTGTAAATATAGGAATTAATTATTTTGCTCCGTGTGTCTTGTTCTTTTTCACAAAGTACATACTATACTATATGTACATCAATGATGGTTGGAACTTTGAATCATATGCAAATGAAAAAAAAATCACTTGGACTCGCCCAATATGAAAAATTAATATTTATGTTTATTATACTTGATAGAATAATATAAAATTATAAATAAAACATAACAGATTCATTGAAGAATAATAAAAAATAATAAAGTATCATTTGTATTGAAAAAATGTTGCATTCTGAATATTAATAAAAAGAAAAAAGGAAGCACGCGTAAAAAATGGGATAAAATTTTACGGTCAAATAGATAAAATCCCTTAGCGTGAAAATTGCGGAAATTCATTTCAAGAAAAATATGAATGAATTGGGAATAATCAAAAAAAAAAAACAGGATGAATATAAAAAAATTAAAAAAAGGAGCATTTATTAGGGTGAATTATTTCAATTGTAAAATATTGTTTATATTCGAGAGTAGCTGAAAAACTCGGCGTTACTAAAGAATAAAGTAATTTTTTTTGTATATATTCAAATTCCCAAATTTTTCTCATATTTTTGAAGTCTAAAAAAAACTAATACAGCTTCGTATCTATACTACAAATATTTAATTAATAATGTTTGTAAGCATTTTATTGTTGTATAGGTTGAGGGCGAAAAGGACGAAATATAGTCTGTATTTTTTTTCAGGCTATCCAGAATGTAGCCACTGTTGAAAATCGCCCAACGAAATACAAACGCATAAAACTCATCAAAACAACGAAAGTCCTGGAAGTAAAAAGACAGAGAGAATATTCATTATATATATATATATATATATATAAAAATCTCCATAATTACTTAAATTTTCGAGAAAAGATAATTTGGTTAAAATGACTCTAAATTTGGATATTTGATTATCCGCCTGGAAACACTGACAAATGTAATAATTTACTATAATTACTATAATTACCTTTTGGGAAATTGTATATGAACGAGCGTTAAATTTCTCACATAAAAAACTTAATTTCATTGTATTAGACCCGTAACTAAAATGCATTTTCACGGCTCGTTTAAACGATCTGATACTAAAACCGCATACATATAATTTCAGTGATGATACGACTATTGTCCATGGCTATATAAAAATCTTATTCCATTGTCAGATTTGTGGTTCAATTTCAAATCTGACTTTAATATGGAAAAGTTATATGGATTTCATAGTATGTATTTATTCTTTATGGAAGTGTAAATGATAGAAGTAAATCTGGATTTCACTATTAAAAAGGGTGGTGGATGTTTGAATTGTATTCTATCAAAGAAATGCTCCGATTTACACGCACATTTTCTATTAGTTTATATTGAAAATGATATCGTATCGACGACATTGTAAATCGTTATCATGAATAAGAAGGGTTCATAGACTGTTTTGTACTGTGAGGCAATTTTAAACGTATTTATAGTTTTAATAAATGACAATAAAAACAAATCAGTTATGGTCACGTGACAGTTATCACAATCCGATTATTATTAAAAAAAAAAAAAAAAAAAATTATATTCAAAAATCAATTTAGACATGGTAAAAAGTAGACGTTTTTTTCTAGTAAAACTGGAGTAAATTTGTATTAAATTGGCATGAATAATTAGGATTCTTTAAATTCTTAAATTCTTTGTAGCATACTAGAATTAAGAATGGACTTTTATCTTTCTTTTTTTTAAATAAATTTAGGAATAAAACAAAAGCATATAATTTTAAAAATCGTCTAATAATATTTAGTAGCTATTTAAAGGGTTTCTTCTTTATCCTTTTGTTGTAGTTTAATTCATTTCTTTGCTTTTCTTGACAGATATTATTTCAGTAATTTGTTCTTGATATTCGTTCTAAAACAAAGAACATTTGTAGGGAAATTATAGCAGTTTTAATGTTAGGAATCATTGATACCATCCCAAGCAAACTTTTCCTATATTTATGTCCTATGTTAGGTACTACCAGAGGGTATATTAGTTTTGTCACTCTATTTGTAACACATCGAAATAATCGTCCTAGAAAGGTTTTAAGGGTATTGTTGTGTAGGGAATCAAAAGTTGTATCGATTTATGAATGTCCGTCCATCCGTCCGTATACAAGATAACTCAAAATCGCGATATCCAATTTTGTTGAAATTTAGACTGTAAGTTGATTATTCCTTAACTGGATTTGGTATTGTATTTTAGCATAATCGACTGGGGAAGAGGGAAGTTATTAAGCAAAAACCAGAGTGACCAGAAAGTTTTGTAGTTTTTTTATATGATTTTTCGGATTTAATTAGAAAATTTGTCAATCAATTTTGTTTAAATTAATTATGTTGCTTAAATACGAAAATAGATAGTTAAATTTGAAAATGTTTTTCGTGTTTCAAAATCTTTTTTTTTGGAAATAATGAATTTTTTGTACATGGTCTTCGATATTATGCCTATTTTTCGATAAGAATTTAAAATGTTCATTAATTATGTTGCCGACAAGAAAACTTAGTCTATACTGAGTTGAAAATAAATCAACTATAGTTTTAGTAATTTTTATATTTATTCAAGCAGGCCTTTTTAATTTTAATTTCTTTTAAGAAGGCTATGAAAATTTTTTTTTTTAAATAATATATATTTAGAACAAACTTCAACAAAACTCCATCTATACAAACAATATAAATATAAATTTTTAATTTTAATTGTCATATTCCATTTCCTCATTTATTGGCTTTTGCCTTGTTAAATGTTCAGATTCAGACTCGGATTTATCGATTGGTCCTTTATTTTTCATAAGATTGAATGGTCTTTCAATATTTGCTCGAACTATTGATATGTCATGTTTTCGTTTGCTTCCAATACGAGCACGTTTTCTGGAACTTTCACCGTCATGACTGCTTTCTTCCTCATTTTATATTCTTGTCCAATCATTTGCAATCATTTTTATCCAATCTCTGTCTGTATGTATATCACAACAAATGTTGTGATTAACTAAGGACCACGTTCGCTCTGAATTTCCATAATCATACAGCTTTCTTTTAGAAAGGCTTTCGGAAGGTAACGTGATTTGAACGTCGTTTTGCACTAAAGCTTGTTTTTAGATGTGGTAGGAATTTAAGCCTTATGATAAAGGCTGAAAACACTACCAAATTGTCTATTGTCTATAAAATGGAAGGGAATGTTCTTAATTTTCCCATAATATTATAAATTGTTTGGGGAGAGACTCTGATGTTTTTATTCGATCAATCTTAGCGAAAATTGCAAAAGTCCATCTCTTTCTACTTTTCTGAATTTTCTCGTCAGAATAGGATGTCGGCTGTGTGGAGATTGGCCTTAAGTCCCATACTTTTCATGGTTTCATTATATTGTTGAGACTTTATTTAACGGTTTTTATTTTTTCTTAGCAAATAAGTAATTAATTAATTATTTATGTGTTACTTAGCTTTACTATGCACTCATTATCCTTTCCCAATCAGCTGAAAGCTGGTATAAGAGATGAGGATCATATTTGAGATACTAAAATTTAAATATTTAAGAGAAAGAAATAAAAAAAAAAAGGAAATGTGCTTTTGACCGCACTGTAGAAGTGAAATAGAAGCTTTTCTTTATGGTTTGTCAGCGAGTTTCATTTTTTCAGTTTGTTGAGCCAGTTGCCTAGCCCTACATGCCCGCATCCGTTCTGAGCTAGTCATAGCTGTACTCGTCGAAGCCATGTCAGCGAGTTGCTTTTGTTCCGCTTGTTGAGCAAGTTGTCTAGCCCTACATGCCTGCGTCCGTTCTGCACCAGTCATAGCCGTACTCTTCCAAGCCTTGTCAGCGAGTTGCACTTTTTCTGCTTATTGAGCAAGTCGCCTGGCCCTACATGCCCGCATCCATTCTGCACCAGTCTTATCCGCACTCGTCGAAGCCTTGTCAGCGAGTTGCTTTTGTAGCGCTTGTTGTTACTTAGCGCTACGTGCCCGCGTCTGTTCTGCAATAGTCATAGGCGTATTCGTCGAAGCCTTGTCAGCGAGTTGCATTTTTTCCGCTTGTTGAGCAAGTTGCCTGGCCCAACATGCTCGCATCCGTTCTGCGCTAGTCATATCCGTACTCGTCAAAGCCTTGTCAGCGAGTTGCTTTTGTTCCGCTTGTTGTGCCTAGCTCATTATACCACCGTCCCCTCTGTACCAGACATATCCGTACTCGTCGAAGCCTTGTCAGCGAGTTGCTTTTGTTCCGCTTGTTGAGCAAATTGCCTAGCCCTACATTCCCGCGTCCGTTCGGCCCTAGTCATAGCCGTACTCGTCGAAGCCTTGTCAGCCAGTTGAATTTATTCCGCTTGTTGAGCAACTTGCCTGGCCCTACATGTCCACATCCGTTCTGCACCAGTCATAGCCGTACTTGTCGAAGCCTTGTCAGCGAGTTGCATTTTTTCCGCTTGTTGAGCAAGTTGCCTAGCCCAACATGCTCGCATCCCTTCTGCGCTAGTCATATCCGTACTCGTGGAAGCCTTGTCAGCGAGTTGCTTTTGTTCCGCTTGTTGAGCAAATTGCCTAGCCCTACATGCCCACCTCCGTTCTGCACCAGTCGTAGCCGTACTCGTCGAAGCCTTGTCAGCGAGTTCCATTTATTCCGCTTGTTGAGCAAGTTGCCTAGCCCTAAATGCCCGCGTCAGATCTGTACCAGTTATAGCCGTACGTGTCTAAGACATACTCGTCGAAGCATTGTCAGCGAGTTGCATTTATTCCGCTTGTTGAGCAACTTGCCTGGCCCTACATGTCCATATCCGTTCTGCACCAGTCATAGCCGTACTCGTCGAAGCCTTGTCAGCGAGTTGGTTTTATTCCGCTTGTTGTGCAAGTTACCTAGCTCTTTATACCACCGTCCCCTCTAAACCAGACATATCCGTACTCGTCGAAGCATTGCCAGCGAGTTGTATTTGTTCCGCTTGTTTAGCAAGTTGCCTAGCCCTACATGCCCGCATCCGTTCTGCACCAGTAATAGCCGTACTCGTCGAAGCCTTATCAGTTGCATTTGTTCCGCTTGTTTAGCAAGTTGCCTAGCTCTACATGCCCGCGTCCGTTCTGCACCACTCATAGCCGTACTCGTCGAAATCTTGTCAGCGAGTTGCTTTTGTTCCGCTTGTTGAGCAACTTGCCTGGCCCTACATGTCCATATCCGTTCTGCACCAGTCATAGCCGTACTCGTCGAAGCCTTGTCAGCGAGTTCCATTTATTCCGCTTGTTGAGCAAGTTGCCTAGCCCTAAATGCCCGCGTCAGATCTGTACCAGTTATAGCCGTACGTGTCTAAGACATACTCGTCGAAGCCTTGTCAGCGAGTTGCATTTATTCCGCTTGTTGAGCAACTTGCCTGGCCCTACATGTCCATATCCGTTCTGCACCAGTCATAGCCGTACTCGTCGAAGCCTTGTCAGCGAGTTGGTTTTATTCCGCTTGTTGTGCAAGTTACCTAGCTCTTTATACCACCGTCCCCTCTAAACCAGACATATCCGTACTCGTCGAAGCATTGCCAGCGAGTTGTATTTGTTCCGCTTGTTTAGCAAGTTGCCTAGCCCTACATGCCCGCATCCGTTCTGCACCAGTCATAGCCGTACTCGCCGAAGCCTTATCAGTTGCATTTGTTCCGCTTGTTTAGCAAGTTGCCTAGCTCTACATGCCCGCGTCCGTTCTGCACCACTCATAGCCGTACTCGTCGAAATCTTGTCAGCGAGTTGCTTTTGTTCCGCTTGTTGAGCAACTTGCCTGGCCCTACATGTCCATATCCGTTCTGCAGCAGTCGTAGCCGTACTCGTCGAAGCCTTGTCAGCGAGTTCCATTTATACCGCTTATTGAGCAAGTTGCCTAGCCCTAAATGCCCGCGTCAGATCTGTTCCAGTCATAGCCGTACCTGTCTAAGACATACTCGTCGAAGCCTTGTCAACGAGTTGAAATTGTTTCGCTTGTAGAGCAAATTACGTAGCCCTACATGCCCGCGTCCGTTCTGCATCAGTCATAGCCGTACTCGTCGAAGCCTTGTCAGCGAGTTGCATTTTTTCCGCTTGTTGAGCAAGTTGCCTAGCCCTAAATGCCCGCGTCAGATCTGTACCAGTTATAGCCGTACCTGTCTAAGACATACTCGCCGAAGCCTTGTCAGCGAGTTGGTTCTATTCCGCTTGTTGTGCAAGTTACCTAGCTCTTTATACCACCGTCCCCTCTAAACCAGTCATAGCCGTACTCGTCGAAGCCTTGTAAGCGAGTTGGTTCTATTCCGCTTGTTGTGCAAGTTACCTAGCTCTTTATACCACCGTCCCCTCTAAACCAGTCATAGCCGTACTCGTCGAAGCCTTGTCAGCGAGTTGCTTTTGTTCCGCTTGTTGAGCAAATTGCCTAGCCCTACATGCCCACATCCGTTCTGCACCAGTCGTAGCCGTACTCGTCGAAGCCTTGTCAGCGAGTTCCATTTATTCCGCTTGTTGAGCAAGTTGCCTAGCCCTAAATGCCCGCGTCAGATCTGTACCAGTTATAGCCGTACGTGTCTAAGACATACTCGTCGAAGCCTTGTCAGCGAGTTGCATTTATTCCGCTTGTTGAGCAACTTGCCTGGCCCTACATGTCCATATCCGTTCTGCACCAGTCATAGCCGTACTCGTCGAAGCCTTGTCAGCGAGTTGGTTTTATTCCGCTTGTTGTGCAAGTTACCTAGCTCTTTATACCACCGTCCCCTCTAAACCAGACATATCCGTACTCGTCGAAGCATTGCCAGCGAGTTGTATTTGTTCCGCTTGTTTAGCAAGTTGCCTAGCCCTACATGCCCGCATCCGTTCTGCACCAGTCATAGCCGTACTCGTCGAAGCCTTATCAGTTGCATTTGTTCCGCTTGTTTAGCAAGTTGCCTAGCTCTACATGCCCGCGTCCGTTCTGCACCAGTCATAGCCGTACTCGTCGAAATCTTGTCAGCGAGTTGCTTTTGTTCCGCTTGTTGTTACTTAGCACTACGTGCCCGCGTCTGTTCTGCAATAGTCATAGGCGTTCTGGTGGAAGCATTGTCAGCGTGTTGTCATTGAGTAGAATTGTCGTCACGCAAACGTTTCTTAGCGGAGTCATTGTAGCCGTAGTAAGAAGCAATACCCGTTAATATTTGTAAGATGCGCTGACCGCTTTCCGCTATGCAATATTCGTATGCGCCAGCTTTATGCACAGAAACGACGCGATTGTTAGTCAGCTTACACTGATGTGACACGCTGCGTTACAGAGTTAGCGTTCCATGATTTTTTCCATATAAAAAGTTAAAAAACTTGTATCGACTGCAGCGCCAATACGGTGGCAGATAGAACTATTTGGTCTTCGACGGACATATTACTCAATATAATTTCCACAATATTGCCGAACATTGTAATCGTCAGAAAAATGCATTACGGTAGGTCAATGCATTAAAGATTCTTTCTAAAATTCATCCCATGATCATTACGAATATTTCTAGTATTTTTTTCATAAAATGATAAGAATTTTAAACCAAGTTTATTTTTAAATGAAATGAACAAATTGTTTACATTTTATTGCTGTCGTATTAAGGCGCCAAATTAATTTTTTCTAACAAAAAATGTCTAGAAATTAAAAATATCTGAAATATCGAGAAAAACCTATTGCAATTACAAACATTCGTGTTAAAAATATATAACTGTATAACTGTATAACAGTAAATAACTATTAAGAATTATTAGAACACTAACACAATAACAAAAAGATTTATAAAATCAATCAGTCATCATTTACTTGTCGGTCAGATCACAAGCATTTAATCGCACTTTTATAATATAAACATTAATATAGAATTAAACATTGTATTTCTAACGATTGTTTTTTAATGTACACCTCTTTCTAATCCTTTCTCGGAGTTTATTTTGACATTGGTGCCGAAACCCGGGAGTTATCGTGGACGAGAATTAAAAAACAATAAAAAATTAATTAACGCGTGTTTTGCAAAACGGTTATTCAAGTGAATAAATCGAAATGGACGCCTCGAGTCGTTCCGTTTATCGCGGGCAAATCACGAAATTAACGAAAAGTGCGTTGGAATATTTAATTTCAGATGACTCACAAATTAACGAGCGTAGAGTTGATAAATTAGACGCTATCGAAGAAGAAATTACGGTCTTCTTAGAACGGTTAACGGCTGCTCGAGACAGTCTTAACAAATCTAATATCGAACTGCGATCTTCTGTAAAGACAGATGACTATCAAAAAGAGAACGAAGCTATAGCTGAATATGAGGATAAGGCGATTAGTGTCATCAGTCGTCTCAAGCAACGTCTTATAAAAGTAGGAGAATTTCAGCGTCGTTTTAATTCTAGTTATTCACCAGAAAACCGAAGTTCTACTGTAAATCAGCATTTAATTAAACTTCCTAAATTAAATTTACGAAAGTTTTCTGGAGATTTTAAAGATTGGCTTCCATTTTGGGAACAATTTCGCACGTCCATACATGAAAATTCAAGTTTAAGTGCAGTGGAAAAGTTTAATTATTTACAATCACTACTAACGGGAAGTGCAGCAGAATCAATTGCTGGATTTACGCCAACCGAAACGTGCTATGATGCCGTCATAGCTTTATTGTTGGATGAATTTGGAGATACGGAAAAAATCATAGATAAAAACATGAATCAGCTTATGTCACTTCTTCCTGTTTCTTCACGCCATGATGCACGTGGACTTAGACGACTTTACAATACCATAACGGCAAGCACACGTTCTCTTACAGCTTTAGGAGTACCATCGTCACATTATTACATAATGCTGAAATCCGTGTTGCTAAAATGTATCCCATACGATTTAAGGTTAGATTTTCATAGAAATCTTGAAGGTCATTTAGAGGCTGAAAAGGTTCCAGCATTTAACGCAGTAACTAGTAATGAAGAGAGAGAATCGGTTGCAGATAATGAAAGTTCTATAACGTTCAGTGGGGATAAACAAGTAAAGGATATTCTTAGATTTTTAAAAATAGAAGTAGAATCTCTCGAAAAATCTGGAACATCAAAACGCATGCCTACTCAAATATCACAAAAAGAATTTAAAACGGCAACAGGGTTACTAACACAGAGTGAAACTAGTCAATGCTTTTTCTGTAAATCAAACGCACACTTGGCAAATCAGTGTGATGCAATAACGCTACAGAAGAAAAAAGAAATGTTAAAGAGAGAAGGACTGTGTTTCAAATGCATAAAACGAGGACATAACTCTAGATTTTGTAAAAATAAAAGTATTCGATGTAATTCATGCAATGGTAATCATATCTCATCTATGTGTGACCCAAACTATCGTCAAAAATTCACAAAGTCAAACACGCAAACTGAAAAAATAGACAACAATAAAAATTCTAACGAAAGTCAACAGAAAGCAGTAAATTTGTATACAGCTACGCAGGCGCAGTCAGTAAAAATATATTTACAAACAGCATGTGCTTTTATTCACACTTCGTCAAGCGAAATGTCATCAATTTTTGTGAGACTTATTTTGGATGGTGGAAGTCAACGAACATATATTCGACAAAGTGTATCAAGACGACTTAATTTGGATATTGTTGACACTGTGAATATTTCTATTTTACCATTTGGACAAACAAGGTCAACGGAGAAGTGTAAATACAATCGTGTCAGAGTGTGGTTAAGAAGTCAGCATGACAACAAGTGTATTTCTGTCATGGCTATAGAGGTGCCAGAAATTTGTGTAGATTTTCTTCCTGTACCGAACACAAATAATCCTCTATTTGCAAAATACAAATTAGCAGATGAACGTAAATGTAATAATCTTGAGCCCGGAATTAGTTTACTTATCGGCGCAGATTATTATTGGACTATTGTTTCTGATGAATATGAACGACTAACCGCAAATTTGACATGTATTAAAACGATATTAGGTTGGACAATTCAAGGTCCAACTTTAGGAAATGCATTTGAAGACGGACTGTCATTAGCAGCTACAGCAACATCGTTATGTACAAATTTCTTAGATGAAGAAAGTGTAAAACGTTTTTGGGATCTCGAAAGTTTGGGCATTTCTAAGTGCAGTAATGATACGATATTAGACGGTTATATAGATAAATATATTACAAAAAAGGGTTCAAGATATGAAGCATCACTATTATGGAGAAATGAAGATACTGCGATTGACAGTAATAAAAAGGGTGCTTTAGTAAGATTTGAAAATTTAATTAAAAAACTTTCAAGAGATCCTGTCAAATTACAAGAATATGATTCACTTATGCAAGAATATTTATCATGTAATATTATCGAAAGGGTTAATGATGTTGAGAACGATCGAAAGGTCTATTACATGCCTCATCGTCCTGTATATAGACTAGATAAAACAACAACCAAAACGCGAATAGTTTTTGACGCTTCTGCTCGTTCAGGTAACAATTTTTCGCTTAATGACCATTTATTTGCAGGACCAAATATGCTGCCTGATGTCTTAACTGTGTTGTTGAATTTTCGTTTTGGAGAAGTTGGCTTAGTAGCTGATATAGAAAAAGCCTTTCTTCAAATAACATTAGCAGAAAAAGATCGTGACAATCACAGATTTTTTTGGTTCGATGGTAAAGTGAACGCCGGAAGTCAGCTACCGCCATGCACTGAGTATAGAATGACACGTTTAACGTTTGGCATTACCTGCAGTCCTTTTCTTCTTAGTGCAACCTTACGCACACATTTTAAAACGGAAGCTAATACTTATCCAGAAACGTGTGAAATACTGCAAAAATCATTTTATGTGGATGATTTAATTTTGAGTGTCGACGGTATATCAGAAGCTGTCAAAATTTATAAAGAAACTTGTCACATACTAGAGAAAGCATCTATGAATATTCGAAAATGGAATTAAAATAATATTTGTGTTCGACAAAAAATTAATGGTGAAGACTGTAATGAACAAAACGTACTTGGAATGGTCTGGTATTGTTCAACAGATGAAATATCAGTAAGCTTGGAACAAACTGTTGATTATTTTATGACGGCCACAAAACGGAAAGTATTGCAGTTCATTGCTAAGATTTACGATCCACTAGGTATTCTAGGTCCGTTTATTGTCAAATTAAAAATTGTGTTTCAGGAGTCTTGGCGTCTGAAACTAGGATGGGATGATGTTCTTCCAAAACATTTGCTACTAATATGGAACAATTGTATTTCACATTATCACTATCTAAAAGACATTTGTTTACCGAGATACATTTTCAAGTCAACATATCGCACTAATATACAACTTCATATGTTTGCGGATGCCAGTTTATCGGCATATGGAACAGTGGCATACATCAGATGTGAATACGTGGACAATTCGATCACCACTCACTATTTGTGTTCAAAGAATCGTGTAGCGCCACTTACAGAAAGTGGTGATAAGGAACTTACGCTTCCAAAGCTTGAATTAACTGCAGCTCTTCTCGCGGCACGATTATCAAAATATTTAAAGGACAATTTGAACATTCATTTTGATAATATCTATCTATGGTCAGACTCCAAAATTGCACTTTCATGGATTAACGGAGATCCTCGTAGGTGGAAACCATATGTTTGTCATCGTGTTAACGAAATCCGAAAGATAACTTCACCCTCAGATTGGAATCATTGTTCTGGTGATCACAATCCTGCAGATATGCTCACTCGAGGTGTGACAGGAAAATATTTGTTAGAATCTTTGCTGTGGCGCCATGGACCAAATTGGTTATCAGAAGAAACAAGCAATTGGCCTAAATCAGATAAAAATTTCGATAATTCTAATGTTTTTTTGTCTTTACAGGTCACGGTTGAAGAACGCAATAATTCTGAAATCAAACCTGTATTCAATATTGAGGATTTTTCTTCATATAAACGAGTATTACGTGTCACAGCGTATACAAAACGATTTGTAAATATAATACATGGTAAAACTTATAAAACGAAATTTCTGTCAATGAACGAATTACAAGACGCAGAAATTTATTGGATAAAATACATACAGAGCACAGTATATCAGAACGAAATTAACGCATTGAGAAACAACAAATCGATTTCTCAATCTTCATCAATATTAACGTTAAATCCTATAATCGACGAAGACGGAATTATCCGCGTTGGTAGTCGGCTTCAAGAAGCTGTACACGAGATTCAAAACTGTTTTCCAATAATATTACCTAAATCGCCATATTTAACGACACTTATTGTATTGGATGAACATGAACGAGTCCTTCATGGCGGTATCAACACTGTTTTAACGAAAATTAGAGAGAAATTTTGGATAATACGTGCACGTCAACTAGTGGAAACTGTCGTCCATCGATCTAAAGTTTGTAAACGGTTGAAAGGAAAAGCAATTTCACAACCATTTGCACCGTTACCAAAGAGCAGATTAATAGCTTCAAGGCCATTTGAAACTACAGGTGTAGATTTTGCGGGACCTCCTTATGTAAAAGATTCTTCAGAAGAAAACGCAAATCGCAAAGTTTATATGATGCTTTTCACGTGTGGTGTAGTTCGAGCTATTCATCTCGAGCTAGTTTTGAATTTAAGCACGGAATCTTGTATATTGGCTATTAGAAGATTCATCGCACGAAGAGGGGCGCCGAAAACTATTATATCTGATAACGCAAAAACATTTAAACGAGCTGAACTCGAATTCAAAGAGTTTGGTGATATTGTAAATTCAGAAGAGCTTCAAGGCTATGTAACAAATTCAAATATTTCCTGGCAATTTATTGTTGAACGTGCTCCATGGTGGGGAGGTTTCTATGAACGATTAGTCCAAAGCGTAAAGCGTATTTTACGAACTACTGTTGTGCGAATGACATTAACAATTGATCAGCTGCAAACATCACTAACGGAAGCTGAAGCTGTAATTAATGCTAGACCGTTAACACATGTAAGTGACGATCCTCTCGACTTATCGCCTCTAACACCAGCTCATTTCCTATCTGGAATATATTCTGCAATCAACACAGAATCAAACTTTTCTGCAGATGTTAATTTACGCGCGAAATGGAGATCCAGATTACGTACTACAACTTTATTTTGGAAACGTTTTAAAACGGAATATTTACAACAACTGCGTTCACATCATAATAACGCACAACGATTTTCTTCAAACGTTAAAGAAGGCGATGTTGTACTCGTCTATGATCAAGCAACGCCGCGAGTTTTGTGGAAGCTCGCTATAATTGATACAACATTTCCTGGTCGTGACGGAAAAGTACGAGCTTGTCTTGTACGGTTTTCCAACGGAACTAAACTTCGGAGATCAGTTCAGCATTTGTATCCTTTGGAGATAGATGATACGTCATACTCGCCCTCCGGAGGATGTTAAAAATATATAACTGTATAACTGTATAACAGTAAATAACTATTAAGAATTATTAGAACACTAACACAATAACAAAAAGATTTATAAAATCAATCAGTCATCATTTACTTGTCGGTCAGATCACAAGCATTTAATCGCACTTTTATAATATAAACATTAATATAGAATTAAACATTGTATTTCTAACGATTGTTTTTTTAATGTACACCTCTTTCTAATCCTTTCTCGGAGTTTATTTTGACAATTCGTATGCATTCAATTCATTGGCAACACTCTTAATTTCAATATGTCAAAACTATCTATACAAATAATATAAATATAAATTTTTCATTTTAATTGTCATGTTCTATTGAGTTCAATTCCATTTCCTCATTTATTGGCTTTTGCCTTGTTAAATGTTCAGATTCAGACTCGGATTTATGGATTGGTCCTTTATTTTTCATAAGATTGAATGCCCTTATAATATTTGCTCGAACTATTGATATGTCATGTTTACGTTTGCTTCCAATACGAGCACGTTTTCTGGAACTTTCACCGTAATGACTGCTTTCTTCCTCATTTTATATTCTTGTCCCGTGTGCCGAATAAGTCCCATACATTTCATGCTTTCATTTTATTGTTGCGACTTTATTTAACGGATTTTATTTTTTCTTAATAAATAAGTAATTAATTAATTATTTATGTGTTACTTAGCTTTACTATACACTCATTATCCTTTCCCAATCAGCTGAAAGCTGGTATAAGGGATGAGGATCATATTTGAGATACTAAAATTTAAATATTTAAGAGAAAGAAATAAAAAAAAAGGAAGTGTGCTTTTGACCACACTGTAGAAGTGAAATAGAAGCTTTTCTTTATGGTTTGTCAGCGAGTTCCATTTGTTCCGTTTGTTGAGCAAGTTGCCTAGCCCTACATGTCCGCATCCGTTCTGCACCAGTCATAGCCGTACTCGTCGAAGCCTTGTCAGCGAGTTCCATTTATTCCGCTTGTTGAGCAAGTTGCCTAGCCCTAAATGCCCGCGTCCGTTCTGCACTAGTCATAGCCGTATTCGTCGAAGTCTTGTCAGCGCGTTGCTTTTGTTCCGCTTGTTTAGCAAGTTGCCTAGCCCTGCATGCCCTCATCCGTTCTGCACTAGTTATATCCGTACTCGTCGAAGCTTTGTCAGCGAGTTGCATTTATTCCGCTTGTTGAGCAACTTGCCTGGCCCTACATGCCCGGATCCGTTCTGCACTAGTCATTTCCGTACTCGTCGAAGCCTTGTCAGCGAATTACTTTTGTTCCGCTTGTTGAGCAACTTGCCTGGCCCTACATGTCCATATCCGTTCTGCACCAGTCATAGCCGTACTCGTCGAAGCCTTGTCAGCGAGTTGGTTTTATTCCGCTTGTTGTGCAAGTTACCTAGCTCTTTATACCACCGTCCCCTCTAAACCAGACATATCCGTACTCGTCGAAGCATTGCCAGCGAGTTGTATTTGTTCCGCTTGTTTAGCAAGTTGCCTAGCCCTACATGCCCGCATCCGTTCTGCACCAGTAATAGCCGTACTCGTCGAAGCCTTATCAGTTGCATTTGTTCCGCTTGTTTAGCAAGTTGCCTAGCTCTACATGCCCGCGTCCGTTCTGCACCACTCATAGCCGTACTCGTCGAAATCTTGTCAGCGAGTTGCTTTTGTTCCGCTTGTTGAGCAACTTGCCTGGCCCTACATGTCCATATCCGTTCTGCACCAGTCATAGCCGTACTTGTCGAAGCCTTGTCAGCGAGTTGCATTTTTTCCGCTTGTTGAGCAAGTTGCCTAGCCCAACATGCTCGCATCCCTTCTGCGCTAGTCATATCCGTACTCGTGGAAGCCTTGTCAGCGAGTTGCTTTTGTTCCGCTTGTTGAGCAAATTGCCTAGCCCTACATGCCCGCGTCCGTTCTGCACCAGTCATAGCCTTACTCATCGAAGCCTTATCAGTTGCATTTGTTCCGCTTGTTTAGCAAGTTGCCTAGCTCTACATGCCCGCGTCCGTTCTGCACCACTCATAGCCGTACTCGTCGAAATCTTGTCAGCGAGTTGCTTTTGTTCCGCTTGTTGAGCAACTTGCCTGGCCCTACATGTCCATATCCGTTCTGCACCAGTCATAGCCGTACTTGTCGAAGCCTTGTCAGCGAGTTGCATTTTTTCCGCTTGTTGAGCAAGTTGCCTAGCCCAACATGCTCGCATCCCTTCTGCGCTAGTCTTATCCGCACTCGTCGAAGCCTTGTCAGCGAGTTGCTTTTGTAGCGCTTGTTGTTACTTAGCGCTACGTGCCCGCGTCTGTTCTGCAATAGTCATAGGCGTATTCGTCGAAGCCTTGTCAGCGAGTTGCATTTTTTCCGCTTGTTGAGCAAGTTGCCTGGCCCAACATGCTCGCATCCGTTCTGCGCTAGTCATATCCGTACTCGTCAAAGCCTTGTCAGCGAGTTGCTTTTGTTCCGCTTGTTGTGCCTAGCTCATTATACCACCGTCCCCTCTGTACCAGACATATCCGTACTCGTCGAAGCCTTGTCAGCGAGTTGCTTTTGTTCCGCTTGTTGAGCAAATTGCCTAGCCCTACATGCCCGCGTCCGTTCGGCCCTAGTCATAGCCGTACTCGTCGAAGCCTTGTCAGCCAGTTGAATTTATTCCGCTTGTTGAGCAACTTGCCTGGCCCTACATGTCCACATCCGTTCTGCACCAGTCATAGCCGTACTTGTCGAAGCCTTGTCAGCGAGTTGCATTTTTTCCGCTTGTTGAGCAAGTTGCCTAGCCCAACATGCTCGCATCCCTTCTGCGCTAGTCATATCCGTACTCGTGGAAGCCTTGTCAGCGAGTTGCTTTTGTTCCGCTTGTTGAGCAAATTGCCTAGCCCTACATGCCCACATCCGTTCTGCACCAGTCGTAGCCGTACTCGTCGAAGCCTTGTCAGCGAGTTCCATTTATTCCGCTTGTTGAGCAAGTTGCCTAGCCCTAAATGCCCGCGTCAGATCTGTACCAGTTATAGCCGTACGTGTCTAAGACATACTCGTCGAAGCATTGTCAGCGAGTTGCATTTATTCCGCTTGTTGAGCAACTTGCCTGGCCCTACATGTCCATATCCGTTCTGCACCAGTCATAGCCGTACTCGTCGAAGCCTTGTCAGCGAGTTGGTTTTATTCCGCTTGTTGTGCAAGTTACCTAGCTCTTTATACCACCGTCCCCTCTAAACCAGACATATCCGTACTCGTCGAAGCATTGCCAGCGAGTTGTATTTGTTCCGCTTGTTTAGCAAGTTGCCTAGCCCTACATGCCCGCATCCGTTCTGCACCAGTAATAGCCGTACTCGTCGAAGCCTTATCAGTTGCATTTGTTCCGCTTGTTTAGCAAGTTGCCTAGCTCTACATGCCCGCGTCCGTTCTGCACCACTCATAGCCGTACTCGTCGAAATCTTGTCAGCGAGTTGCTTTTGTTCCGCTTGTTGAGCAACTTGCCTGGCCCTACATGTCCATATCCGTTCTGCACCAGTCATAGCCGTACTCGTCGAAGCCTTGTCAGCGAGTTCCATTTATTCCGCTTGTTGAGCAAGTTGCCTAGCCCTAAATGCCCGCGTCAGATCTGTACCAGTTATAGCCGTACGTGTCTAAGACATACTCGTCGAAGCCTTGTCAGCGAGTTGCATTTATTCCGCTTGTTGAGCAACTTGCCTGGCCCTACATGTCCATATCCGTTCTGCACCAGTCATAGCCGTACTCGTCGAAGCCTTGTCAGCGAGTTGGTTTTATTCCGCTTGTTGTGCAAGTTACCTAGCTCTTTATACCACCGTCCCCTCTAAACCAGACATATCCGTACTCGTCGAAGCATTGCCAGCGAGTTGTATTTGTTCCGCTTGTTTAGCAAGTTGCCTAGCCCTACATGCCCGCATCCCTTCTGCACCAGTCATAGCCGTACTCGCCGAAGCCTTATCAGTTGCATTTGTTCCGCTTGTTTAGCAAGTTGCCTAGCTCTACATGCCCGCGTCCGTTCTGCACCACTCATAGCCGTACTCGTCGAAATCTTGTCAGCGAGTTGCTTTTGTTCCGCTTGTTGAGCAACTTGCCTGGCCCTACATGTCCATATCCGTTCTGCAGCAGTCGTAGCCGTACTCGTCGAAGCCTTGTCAGCGAGTTCCATTTATACCGCTTATTGAGCAAGTTGCCTAGCCCTAAATGCCCGCGTCAGATCTGTTCCAGTCATAGCCGTACCTGTCTAAGACATACTCGTCGAAGCCTTGTCAACGAGTTGAAATTGTTTCGCTTGTAGAGCAAATTACGTAGCCCTACATGCCCGCGTCCGTTCTGCATCAGTCATAGCCGTACTCGTCGAAGCCTTGTCAGCGAGTTGCATTTTTTCCGCTTGTTGAGCAAGTTGCCTAGCCCTAAATGCCCGCGTCAGGTCTGTACCAGTTATAGCCGTACCTGTCTAAGACATACTCGCCGAAGCCTTGTCAGCGAGTTGGTTCTATTCCGCTTGTTGTGCAAGTTACCTAGCTCTTTATACCACCGTCCCCTCTAAACCAGTCATAGCCGTACTCGTCGAAGCCTTGTAAGCGAGTTGGTTCTATTCCGCTTGTTGTGCAAGTTACCTAGCTCTTTATACCACCGTCCCCTCTAAACCAGTCATAGCCGTACTCGTCGAAGCCTTGTCAGCGAGTTGCTTTTGTTCCGCTTGTTGAGCAAATTGCCTAGCCCTACATGCCCACATCCGTTCTGCACCAGTCGTAGCCGTACTCGTCGAAGCCTTGTCAGCGAGTTCCATTTATTCCGCTTGTTGAGCAAGTTGCCTAGCCCTAAATGCCCGCGTCAGATCTGTACCAGTTATAGCCGTACGTGTCTAAGACATACTCGTCGAAGCCTTGTCAGCGAGTTGCATTTATTCCGCTTGTTGAGCAACTTGCCTGGCCCTACATGTCCATATCCGTTCTGCACCAGTCATAGCCGTACTCGTCGAAGCCTTGTCAGCGAGTTGGTTTTATTCCGCTTGTTGTGCAAGTTACCTAGCTCTTTATACCACCGTCCCCTCTAAACCAGACATATCCGTACTCGTCGAAGCATTGCCAGCGAGTTGTATTTGTTCCGCTTGTTTAGCAAGTTGCCTAGCCCTACATGCCCGCATCCGTTCTGCACCAGTCATAGCCGTACTCGTCGAAGCCTTATCAGTTGCATTTGTTCCGCTTGTTTAGCAAGTTGCCTAGCTCTACATGCCCGCGTCCGTTCTGCACCAGTCATAGCCGTACTCGTCGAAATCTTGTCAGCGAGTTGCTTTTGTTCCGCTTGTTGTTACTTAGCACTACGTGCCCGCGTCTGTTCTGCAATAGTCATAGGCGTTCTGGTGGAAGCATTGTCAGCGTGTTGTCATTGAGTAGAATTGTCGTCACGCAAACGTTTCTTAGCGGAGTCATTGTAGCCGTAGTAAGAAGCAATACCCGTTAATATTTGTAAGATGCGCTGACCGCTTTCCGCTATGCAATATTCGTATGCGCCAGCTTTATGCACAGAAACGACGCGATTGTTAGTCAGCTTACACTGATGTGACACGCTGCGTTACAGAGTTAGCGTTCCATGATTTTTTCCATATAAAAAGTTAAAAAACTTGTATCGACTGCAGCGCCAATACGGTGGCAGATAGAACTATTTGGTCTTCGACGGACATATTACTCAATATAATTTCCACAATATTGCCGAACATTGTAATCGTCAGAAAAATGCATTACGGTAGGTCAATGCATTAAAGATTCTTTCTAAAATTCATCCCATGATCATTACGAATATTTCTAGTATTTTTTTCATAAAATGATAAGAATTTTAAACCAAGTTTATTTTTAAATGAAATGAACAAATTGTTTACATTTTATTGCTGTCGTATTAAGGCGCCAAATTAATTTTTTCTAACAAAAAATGTCTAGAAATTAAAAATATCTGAAATATCGAGAAAAACCTATTGCAATTACAAACATTCGTGTTAAAAATATATAACTGTATAACTGTATAACAGTAAATAACTATTAAGAATTATTAGAACACTAACACAATAACAAAAAGATTTATAAAATCAATCAGTCATCATTTACTTGTCGGTCAGATCACAAGCATTTAATCGCACTTTTATAATATAAACATTAATATAGAATTAAACATTGTATTTCTAACGATTGTTTTTTAATGTACACCTCTTTCTAATCCTTTCTCGGAGTTTATTTTGACATTGGTGCCGAAACCCGGGAGTTATCGTGGACGAGAATTAAAAAACAATAAAAAATTAATTAACGCGTGTTTTGCAAAACGGTTATTCAAGTGAATAAATCGAAATGGACGCCTCGAGTCGTTCCGTTTATCGCGGGCAAATCACGAAATTAACGAAAAGTGCGTTGGAATATTTAATTTCAGATGACTCACAAATTAACGAGCGTAGAGTTGATAAATTAGACGCTATCGAAGAAGAAATTACGGTCTTCTTAGAACGGTTAACGGCTGCTCGAGACAGTCTTAACAAATCTAATATCGAACTGCGATCTTCTGTAAAGACAGATGACTATCAAAAAGAGAACGAAGCTATAGCTGAATATGAGGATAAGGCGATTAGTGTCATCAGTCGTCTCAAGCAACGTCTTATAAAAGTAGGAGAATTTCAGCGTCGTTTTAATTCTAGTTATTCACCAGAAAACCGAAGTTCTACTGTAAATCAGCATTTAATTAAACTTCCTAAATTAAATTTACGAAAGTTTTCTGGAGATTTTAAAGATTGGCTTCCATTTTGGGAACAATTTCGCACGTCCATACATGAAAATTCAAGTTTAAGTGCAGTGGAAAAGTTTAATTATTTACAATCACTACTAACGGGAAGTGCAGCAGAATCAATTGCTGGATTTACGCCAACCGAAACGTGCTATGATGCCGTCATAGCTTTATTGTTGGATGAATTTGGAGATACGGAAAAAATCATAGATAAAAACATGAATCAGCTTATGTCACTTCTTCCTGTTTCTTCACGCCATGATGCACGTGGACTTAGACGACTTTACAATACCATAACGGCAAGCACACGTTCTCTTACAGCTTTAGGAGTACCATCGTCACATTATTACATAATGCTGAAATCCGTGTTGCTAAAATGTATCCCATACGATTTAAGGTTAGATTTTCATAGAAATCTTGAAGGTCATTTAGAGGCTGAAAAGGTTCCAGCATTTAACGCAGTAACTAGTAATGAAGAGAGAGAATCGGTTGCAGATAATGAAAGTTCTATAACGTTCAGTGGGGATAAACAAGTAAAGGATATTCTTAGATTTTTAAAAATAGAAGTAGAATCTCTCGAAAAATCTGGAACATCAAAACGCATGCCTACTCAAATATCACAAAAAGAATTTAAAACGGCAACAGGGTTACTAACACAGAGTGAAACTAGTCAATGCTTTTTCTGTAAATCAAACGCACACTTGGCAAATCAGTGTGATGCAATAACGCTACAGAAGAAAAAAGAAATGTTAAAGAGAGAAGGACTGTGTTTCAAATGCATAAAACGAGGACATAACTCTAGATTTTGTAAAAATAAAAGTATTCGATGTAATTCATGCAATGGTAATCATATCTCATCTATGTGTGACCCAAACTATCGTCAAAAATTCACAAAGTCAAACACGCAAACTGAAAAAATAGACAACAATAAAAATTCTAACGAAAGTCAACAGAAAGCAGTAAATTTGTATACAGCTACGCAGGCGCAGTCAGTAAAAATATATTTACAAACAGCATGTGCTTTTATTCACACTTCGTCAAGCGAAATGTCATCAATTTTTGTGAGACTTATTTTGGATGGTGGAAGTCAACGAACATATATTCGACAAAGTGTATCAAGACGACTTAATTTGGATATTGTTGACACTGTGAATATTTCTATTTTACCATTTGCACAAACAAGGTCAACGGGGAAGTGTAAATACAATCGTGTCAGAGTGTGGTTAAGAAGTCAGCATGACAACAAGTGTATTTCTGTCATGGCTATAGAGGTGCCAGAAATTTGTGTAGATTTTCTTCCTGTACCGAACACAAATAATCCTCTATTTGCAAAATACAAATTAGCAGATGAACGTAAATGTAATAATCTTGAGCCCGGAATTAGTTTACTTATCGGCGCAGATTATTATTGGACTATTGTTTCTGATGAATATGAACGACTAACCGCAAATTTGACATGTATTAAAACGATATTAGGTTGGACAATTCAAGGTCCAACTTTAGGAAATGCATTTGAAGACGGACTGTCATTAGCAGCTACAGCAACATCGTTATGTACAAATTTCTTAGATGAAGAAAGTGTAAAACGTTTTTGGGATCTCGAAAGTTTGGGCATTTCTAAGTGCAGTAATGATACGATATTAGACGGTTATATAGATAAATATATTACAAAAAAGGGTTCAAGATATGAAGCATCACTATTATGGAGAAATGAAGATACTGCGATTGACAGTAATAAAAAGGGTGCTTTAGTAAGATTTGAAAATTTAATTAAAAAACTTTCAAGAGATCCTGTCAAATTACAAGAATATGATTCACTTATGCAAGAATATTTATCATGTAATATTATCGAAAGGGTTAATGATGTTGAGAACGATCGAAAGGTCTATTACATGCCTCATCGTCCTGTATATAGACTAGATAAAACAACAACCAAAACGCGAATAGTTTTTGACGCTTCTGCTCGTTCAGGTAACAATTTTTCGCTTAATGACCATTTATTTGCAGGACCAAATATGCTGCCTGATGTCTTAACTGTGTTGTTGAATTTTCGTTTTGGAGAAGTTGGCTTAGTAGCTGATATAGAAAAAGCCTTTCTTCAAATAACATTAGCAGAAAAAGATCGTGACAATCACAGATTTTTTTGGTTCGATGGTAAAGTGAACGCCGGAAGTCAGCTACCGCCATGCACTGAGTATAGAATGACACGTTTAACGTTTGGCATTACCTGCAGTCCTTTTCTTCTTAGTGCAACCTTACGCACACATTTTAAAACGGAAGCTAATACTTATCCAGAAACGTGTGAAATACTGCAAAAATCATTTTATGTGGATGATTTAATTTTGAGTGTCGACGGTATATCAGAAGCTGTCAAAATTTATAAAGAAACTTGTCACATACTAGAGAAAGCATCTATGAATATTCGAAAATGGAATTAAAATAATATTTGTGTTCGACAAAAAATTAATGGTGAAGACTGTAATGAACAAAACGTACTTGGAATGGTCTGGTATTGTTCAACAGATGAAATATCAGTAAGCTTGGAACAAACTGTTGATTATTTTATGACGGCCACAAAACGGAAAGTATTGCAGTTCATTGCTAAGATTTACGATCCACTAGGTATTCTAGGTCCGTTTATTGTCAAATTAAAAATTGTGTTTCAGGAGTCTTGGCGTCTGAAACTAGGATGGGATGATGTTCTTCCAAATCATTTGCTACTAATATGGAACAATTGTATTTCACATTATCACTATCTAAAAGACATTTGTTTACCGAGATACATTTTCAAGTCAACATATCGCACTAATATACAACTTCATATGTTTGCGGATGCCAGTTTATCGGCATATGGAACAGTGGCATACATCAGATGTGAATACGTGGACAATTCGATCACCACTCACTATTTGTGTTCAAAGAATCGTGTAGCGCCACTTACAGAAAGTGGTGATAAGGAACTTACGCTTCCAAAGCTTGAATTAACTGCAGCTCTTCTCGCGGCACGATTATCAAAATATTTAAAGGACAATTTGAACATTCATTTTGATAATATCTATCTATGGTCAGACTCCAAAATTGCACTTTCATGGATTAACGGAGATCCTCGTAGGTGGAAACCATATGTTTGTCATCGTGTTAACGAAATCCGAAAGATAACTTCACCCTCAGATTGGAATCATTGTTCTGGTGATCACAATCCTGCAGATATGCTCACTCGAGGTGTGACAGGAAAATATTTGTTAGAATCTTTGCTGTGGCGCCATGGACCAAATTGGTTATCAGAAGAAACAAGCAATTGGCCTAAATCAGATAAAAATTTCGATAATTCTAATGTTTTTTTGTCTTTACAGGTCACGGTTGAAGAACGCAATAATTCTGAAATCAAACCTGTATTCAATATTGAGGATTTTTCTTCATATAAACGAGTATTACGTGTCACAGCGTATACAAAACGATTTGTAAATATAATACATGGTAAAACTTATAAAACGAAATTTCTGTCAATGAACGAATTACAAGACGCAGAAATTTATTGGATAAAATACATACAGAGCACAGTATATCAGAACGAAATTAACGCATTGAGAAACAACAAATCGATTTCTCAATCTTCATCAATATTAACGTTAAATCCTATAATCGACGAAGACGGAATTATCCGCGTTGGTAGTCGGCTTCAAGAAGCTGTACACGAGATTCAAAACTGTTTTCCAATAATATTACCTAAATCGCCATATTTAACGACACTTATTGTATTGGATGAACATGAACGAGTCCTTCATGGCGGTATCAACACTGTTTTAACGAAAATTAGAGAGAAATTTTGGATAATACGTGCACGTCAACTAGTGGAAACTGTCGTCCATCGATCTAAAGTTTGTAAACGGTTGAAAGGAAAAGCAATTTCACAACCATTTGCACCGTTACCAAAGAGCAGATTAATAGCTTCAAGGCCATTTGAAACTACAGGTGTAGATTTTGCGGGACCTCCTTATGTAAAAGATTCTTCAGAAGAAAACGCAAATCGCAAAGTTTATATGATGCTTTTCACGTGTGGTGTAGTTCGAGCTATTCATCTCGAGCTAGTTTTGAATTTAAGCACGGAATCTTGTATATTGGCTATTAGAAGATTCATCGCACGAAGAGGGGCGCCGAAAACTATTATATCTGATAACGCAAAAACATTTAAACGAGCTGAACTCGAATTCAAAGAGTTTGGTGATATTGTAAATTCAGAAGAGCTTCAAGGATATGTAACAAATTCAAATATTTCCTGGCAATTTATTGTTGAACGTGCTCCATGGTGGGGAGGTTTCTATGAACGATTAGTCCAAAGCGTAAAGCGTATTTTACGAACTACTGTTGTGCTATAATGCGCTATAATTGATACAACATTTCCTGGTCGTGACGGAAAAGTACGAGCTTGTCTTGTACGGTTTTCCAACGGAACTAAACTTCGGAGATCAGTTCAGCATTTGTATCCTTTGGAGATAGATGATACGTCATACTCGCCCTCCGGAGGATGTTAAAAATATATAACTGTATAACTGTATAACAGTAAATAACTATTAAGAATTATTAGAACACTAACACAATAACAAAAAGATTTATAAAATCAATCAGTCATCATTTACTTGTCGGTCAGATCACAAGCATTTAATCGCACTTTTATAATATAAACATTAATATAGAATTAAACATTGTATTTCTAACGATTGTTTTTTAATGTACACCTCTTTCTAATCCTTTCTCGGAGTTTATTTTGACAATTCGTATGCATTCAATTCATTGGCAACACTCTTAATTTCAATATGTCAAAACTATCTATACAAATAATATAAATATAAATTTTTCATTTTAATTGTCATGTTCTATTGAGTTCAATTCCATTTCCTCATTTATTGGCTTTTGCCTTGTTAAATGTTCAGATTCAGACTCGGATTTATGGATTGGTCCTTTATTTTTCATAAGATTGAATGCCCTTATAATATTTGCTCGAACTATTGATATGTCATGTTTACGTTTGCTTCCAATACGAGCACGTTTTCTGGAACTTTCACCGTAATGACTGCTTTCTTCCTCATTTTATATTCTTGTCCCGTGTGCCGAATAAGTCCCATACATTTCATGCTTTCATTTTATTGTTGCGACTTTATTTAACGGATTTTATTTTTTCTTAATAAATAAGTAATTAATTAATTATTTAAGTGTTACTTAGCTTTACTATACACTCATTATCCTTTCCCAATCAGCTGAAAGCTGGTATAAGGGATGAGGATCATATTTGAGATACTAAAATTTAAATATTTAAGAGAAAGAAATAAAAAAAAAGAAGTGTGCTTTTGACCACACTGTAGAAGTGAAATAGAAGCTCTTCTTTATGGTTTGTCAGCGAGTTGCATTTGTTCCGTTTGTTGAGCAAGTTGCCTAGCCCTACATGTCCGCATCCGTTCTGCACCAGTCATAGCCGTACTCGTCGAAGCCTTGTCAGCGAGTTCCATTTATTCCGCTTGTTGAGCAAGTTGCCTAGCCCTAAATGCCCGCGTCCGTTCTGCACTAGTCATAGCCGTATTCGTCGAAGCCTTGTCAGCGCGTTGCTTTTGTTCCGCTTGTTTAGCAAGTTGCCTAGCCCTGCATGCCCTCATCCGTTCTGCACTAGTTATATCCGTACTCGTCGAAGCTTTGTCAGCGAGTTGCATTTATTCCGCATGTTTAGCAACTTGCCTGGCCCTACATGCCCGGATCCGTTCTGCACTAGTCATTTCCGTACTCGTCGAAGCCTTGTCAGCGAATTACTTTTGTTCCGCTTGTTGAGCAACTTGCCTGGCCCTACATGTCCACATCCGTTCTGCACCAGTCATAGCCGTACTCGTCGAAGCCTTGTCAGCGCGTTGGTTCTATTCCGCTTGTTGTGCAAGTTACCTAGCTCTATATACCACCGTCTCCTCTAAACCAGTCATAGCCGTACTCGTCGAAACCTTGTCAGCGAGTTGCTTTTGTTCCGCTTGTTGTGCAAATTGCCTAGCCTTACATGCCCACATCCGTTCTGCACCAGTCGTAGCCGTACTCGTCGAAGCCTTGTCAGCGAGTTCCATTTATTCCGCTTGTTGAGCAAGTTGCCTAGCCCTAAATGCCCGCGTCAGATCTGTACCAGTTATAGCCGTACCTGTCTAAGACATACTCGTCGAAGCCTTGTCAGCGAGTTGCATTTATTCCGCTTGTTGAGCAACTTGCCTGGCCCTACATGTCCATATCCGTTCTGCACCAGTCATAGCCGTACTCGTCGAAGCCTTGTCAGCGAGTTGGTTCTATTCCGCTTGTTGTGCAAGTTACCTAGCTCTTTATACCACCGTCCCCTCTAAACCAGACATATCCGTACTCGTCGATGCATTGCCAGCGAGTTGTATTTGTTCCGCTTGTTTAGCAAGTTGCCTAGCCCTACATGCCCGCATCCGTTCTGCACCAGTCATAGCCGTACTCGTCGAAGCCTTATCAGTTGCATTTGTTCCGCTTGTTTAGCAAGTTGCCTAGCTCTACATGCCCGCGTCCGTTCTGCACCAGTCATAGCCGTACTCGTCGAAATCTTGTCAGCGAGTTGCTTTTGTTCCGCTTGTTGTTACTTAGCACTACGTGCCCGCGTCCGTTCTGCAATAGTCATAGGCGTTCTGGTGGAAGCATTGTCAGCGTGTTGTCATTGAGTAGAATTGTCGTCACGCAAACGTTTCTTAGCGGAGTCATTGTAGCCGTAGTAAGAAGCAATACCCGTTAATATTTGTAAGATGCGCTGACCGCTTTCCGCTATGCAATATTCGTATGCGCCAGCTTTATGCACAGAAACGACGCGATTGTTAGTCAGCTTACACTGATGTGACACGCTGCGTTACAGAGTTAGCGTTCCATGATTTTTTCCATATAAAAAGTTAAAAAACTTGTATCGACTGCAGCGCGAATACGGTGGCAGATAGAACTATTTGGTCTTCGACGGACATATTACTCAATATAATTTCCACAATATTGCCGAACATTGTAATCGTCAGAAAAATGCATTACGGTAGGTCAATGCATTAAAGATTCTTTCTTAAATTCATCCCATGATCATTACGAATATTTCTAGTATTTTTTTCATAAAATGATAAGAATTTTAAACCAAGTTTATTTTTAAATGAAATGAACAAATTGTTTACATTTTATTGCTGTCGTATGAAGGCGCCAAATTAATTTTTTCTAACAAAAAATGTCTAGAAATTAAAAATATCTGAAATATCGAGAAAAACCTATTGCAATTACAAACATTCGTGTTAAAAATATATAACTGTATAACTGTATAACAGTAAATAACTATTAAGAATTATTAGAACACTAACACAATAACAAAAAGATTTATAAAATCAATCAGTCATCATTTACTTGTCGGTCAGATCACAAGCATTTAATCGCACTTTTATAATATAAACATTAATATAGAATTAAACATTGTATTTCTAACGATTGTTTTTTAATGTACACCTCTTTCTAATCCTTTCTCGGAGTTTATTTTGACATTGGTGCCGAAACCCGGGAGTTATCGTGGACGAGAATTAAAAAACAATAAAAAATTAATTAACGCGTGTTTTGCAAAACGGTTATTCAAGTGAATAAATCGAAATGGACGCCTCGAGTCGTTCCGTTTATCGCGGGCAAATCACGAAATTAACGAAAAGTGCGTTGGAATATTTAATTTCAGATGACTCACAAATTAACGAGCGTAGAGTTGATAAATTAGACGCTATCGAAGAAGAAATTACGGTCTTCTTAGAACGGTTAACGGCTGCTCGAGACAGTCTTAACAAATCTAATATCGAACTGCGATCTTCTGTAAAGACAGATGACTATCAAAAAGAGAACGAAGCTATAGCTGAATATGAGGATAAGGCGATTAGTGTCATCAGTCGTCTCAAGCAACGTCTTATAAAAGTAGGAGAATTTCAGCGTCGTTTTAATTCTAGTTATTCACCAGAAAACCGAAGTTCTACTGTAAATCAGCATTTAATTAAACTTCCTAAATTAAATTTACGAAAGTTTTCTGGAGATTTTAAAGATTGGCTTCCATTTTGGGAACAATTTCGCACGTCCATACATGAAAATTCAAGTTTAAGTGCAGTGGAAAAGTTTAATTATTTACAATCACTACTAACGGGAAGTGCAGCAGAATCAATTGCTGGATTTACGCCAACCGAAACGTGCTATGATGCCGTCATAGCTTTATTGTTGGATGAATTTGGAGATACGGAAAAAATCATAGATAAAAACATGAATCAGCTTATGTCACTTCTTCCTGTTTCTTCACGCCATGATGCACGTGGACTTAGACGACTTTACAATACCATAACGGCAAGCACACGTTCTCTTACAGCTTTAGGAGTACCATCGTCACATTATTACATAATGCTGAAATCCGTGTTGCTAAAATGTATCCCATACGATTTAAGGTTAGATTTTCATAGAAATCTTGAAGGTCATTTAGAGGCTGAAAAGGTTCCAGCATTTAACGCAGTAACTAGTAATGAAGAGAGAGAATCGGTTGCAGATAATGAAAGTTCTATAACGTTCAGTGGGGATAAACAAGTAAAGGATATTCTTAGATTTTTAAAAATAGAAGTAGAATCTCTCGAAAAATCTGGAACATCAAAACGCATGCCTACTCAAATATCACAAAAAGAATTTAAAACGGCAACAGGGTTACTAACACAGAGTGAAACTAGTCAATGTTTTTTCTGTAAATCAAACGCACACTTGGCAAATCAGTGTGATGCAATAACGCTACAGAAGAAAAAAGAAATGTTAAAGAGAGAAGGACTGTGTTTCAAATGCATAAAACGAGGACATAACTCTAGATTTTGTAAAAATAAAAGTATTCGATGTAATTCATGCAATGGTAATCATATCTCATCTATGTGTGACCCAAACTATCGTCAAAAATTCACAAAGTCAAACACGCAAACTGAAAAAATAGACAACAATAAAAATTCTAACGAAAGTCAACAGAAAGCAGTAAATTTGTATACAGCTACGCAGGCGCAGTCAGTAAAAATATATTTACAAACAGCATGTGCTTTTATTCACACTTCGTCAAGCGAAATGTCATCAATTTTTGTGAGACTTATTTTGGATGGTGGAAGTCAACGAACATATATTCGACAAAGTGTATCAAGACGACTTAATTTGGATATTGTTGACACTGTGAATATTTCTATTTTACCATTTGGACAAACAAGGTCAACGGAGAAGTGTAAATACAATCGTGTCAGAGTGTGGTTAAGAAGTCAGCATGACAACAAGTGTATTTCTGTCATGGCTATAGAGGTGCCAGAAATTTGTGTAGATTTTCTTCCTGTACCGAACACAAATAATCCTCTATTTGCAAAATACAAATTAGCAGATGAACGTAAATGTAATAATCTTGAGCCCGGAATTAGTTTACTTATCGGCGCAGATTATTATTGGACTATTGTTTCTGATGAATATGAACGACTAACCGCAAATTTGACATGTATTAAAACGATATTAGGTTGGACAATTCAAGGTCCAACTTTAGGAAATGCATTTGAAGACGGACTGTCATTAGCAGCTACAGCAACATCGTTATGTACAAATTTCTTAGATGAAGAAAGTGTAAAACGTTTTTGGGATCTCGAAAGTTTGGGCATTTCTAAGTGCAGTAATGATACGATATTAGACGGTTATATAGATAAATATATTACAAAAAAGGGTTCAAGATATGAAGCATCACTATTATGGAGAAATGAAGATACTGCGATTGACAGTAATAAAAGGGTGCTTTAGTAAGATTTGAAAATTTAATTAAAAAACTTTCAAGAGATCCTGTCAAATTACAAGAATATGATTCACTTATGCAAGAATATTTATCATGTAATATTATCGAAAGGGTTAATGATGTTGAGAACGATCGAAAGGTCTATTACATGCCTCATCGTCCTGTATATAGACTAGATAAAACAACAACCAAAACGCGAATAGTTTTTGACGCTTCTGCTCGTTCAGGTAACAATTTTTCGCTTAATGACCATTTATTTGCAGGACCAAATATGCTGCCTGATGTCTTAACTGTGTTGTTGAATTTTCGTTTTGGAGAAGTTGGCTTAGTAGCTGATATAGAAAAAGCCTTTCTTCAAATAACATTAGCAGAAAAAGATCGTGACAATCACAGATTTTTTTGGTTCGATGGTAAAGTGAACGCCGGAAGTCAGCTACCGCCATGCACTGAGTATAGAATGACACGTTTAACGTTTGGCATTACCTGCAGTCCTTTTCTTCTTAGTGCAACCTTACGCACACATTTTAAAACGGAAGCTAATACTTATCCAGAAACGTGTGAAATACTGCAAAAGTCATTTTATGTGGATGATTTAATTTTGAGTGTCGACGGTATATCAGAAGCTGTCAAAATTTATAAAGAAACTTGTCACATACTAGAGAAAGCATCTATGAATATTCGAAAATGGAATTCAAATAATATTTGTGTTCGACAAAAAATTAATGGTGAAGACTGTAATGAACAAAAGGTACTTGGAATGGTCTGGTATTGTTCAACAGATGAAATATCAGTAAGCTTGGAACAAACTGTTGATTATTTTATGACGGCCACAAAACGGAAAGTATTGCAGTTCATTGCTAAGATTTACGATCCACTAGGTATTCTAGGTCCGTTTATTGTCAAATTAAAAATTGTGTTTCAGGAGTCTTGGCGTCTGAAACTAGGATGGGATGATGTTCTTCCAAATCATTTGCTACTAATATGGAACAATTGTATTTCACATTATCACTATCTAAAAGACATTTGTTTACCGAGATACATTTTCAAGTCAACATATCGCACTAATATACAACTTCATATGTTTGCGGATGCCAGTTTATCGGCATATGGAACAGTGGCATACATCAGATGTGAATACGTGGACAATTCGATCACCACTCACTATTTGTGTTCAAAGAATCGTGTAGCGCCACTTACAGAAAGTGGTGATAAGGAACTTACGCTTCCAAAGCTTGAATTAACTGCAGCTCTTCTCGCGGCACGATTATCAAAATATTTAAAGGACAATTTGAACATTCATTTTGATAATATCTATCTATGGTCAGACTCCAAAATTGCACTTTCATGGATTAACGGAGATCCTCGTAGGTGGAAACCATATGTTTGTCATCGTGTTAACGAAATCCGAAAGATAACTTCACCCTCAGATTGGAATCATTGTTCTGGTGATCACAATCCTGCAGATATGCTCACTCGAGGTGTGACAGGAAAATATTTGTTAGAATCTTTGCTGTGGCGCCATGGACCAAATTGGTTATCAGAAGAAACAAGCAATTGGCCTAAATCAGATAAAAATTTCGATAATTCTAATGTTTTTTTGTCTTTACAGGTCACGGTTGAAGAACGCAATAATTCTGAAATCAAACCTGTATTCAATATTGAGGATTTTTCTTCATATAAACGAGTATTACGTGTCACAGCGTATACAAAACGATTTGTAAATATAATACATGGTAAAACTTATAAAACGAAATTTCTGTCAATGAACGAATTACAAGAAGCAGAAATTTATTGGATAAAATACATACAGAGCACAGTATATCAGAACGAAATTAACGCATTGAGAAACAACAAATCGATTTCTCAATCTTCATCAATATTAACGTTAAATCCTATAATCGACGAAGACGGAATTATCCGCGTTGGTAGTCGGCTTCAAGAAGCTGTACACGAGATTCAAAACTGTTTTCCAATAATATTACCTAAATCGCCATATTTAACGACACTTATTGTATTGGATGAACATGAACGAGTCCTTCATGGCGGTATCAACACTGTTTTAACGAAAATTAGAGAGAAATTTTGGATAATACGTGCACGTCAACTAGTGAAAACTGTCGTCCATCGATGTAAAGTTTGTAAACGGTTGAAAGGAAAAGCAATTTCACAACCATTTGCACCGTTACCAAAGAGCAGATTAATAGCTTCAAGGCCATTTGAAACTACAGGTGTAGATTTTGCGGGACCTCCTTATGTAAAAGATTCTTCAGAAGAAAACGCAAATCGCAAAGTTTATATGATGCTTTTCACGTGTGGTGTAGTTCGAGCTATTCATCTCGAGCTAGTTTTGAATTTAAGCACGGAATCTTGTATATTGGCTATTAGAAGATTCATCGCACGAAGAGGGGCGCCGAAAACTATTATATCTGATAACGCAAAAACATTTAAACGAGCTGAACTCGAATTCAAAGAGTTTGGTGATATTGTAAATTCAGAAGAGCTTCAAGGCTATGTAACAAATTCAAATATTTCCTGGCAATTTATTGTTGAACGTGCTCCATGGTGGGGAGGTTTCTATGAACGATTAGTCCAAAGCGTAAAGCGTATTTTACGAACTACTGTTGTGCGAATGACATTAACAATTGATCAGCTGCAAACATCACTAACGGAAGCTGAAGCTGTAATTAATGCTAGACCGTTAACACATGTAAGTGACGATCCTCTCGACTTATCGCCTCTAACACCAGCTCATTTCCTATCTGGAATATATTCTGCAATCAACACAGAATCAAACTTTTCTGCAGATGTTAATTTACGCGCGAAATGGAGATCCAGATTACGTACTACAACTTTATTTTGGAAACGTTTTAAAACGGAATATTTACAACAACTGCGTTCACATCATAATAACGCACAACGATTTTCTTCAAACGTTAAAGAAGGCGATGTTGTACTCGTCTATGATCAAGCAACGCCGCGAGTTTTGTGGAAGCTCGCTATAATTGATACAACATTTCCTGGTCGTGACGGAAAAGTACGAGCTTGTCTTGTACGGTTTTCCAACGGAACTAAACTTCGGAGATCAGTTCAGCATTTGTATCCTTTGGAGATAGATGATACGTCATACTCGCCCTCCGGAGGATGTTAAAAATATATAACTGTATAACTGTATAACAGTAAATAACTATTAAGAATTATTAGAACACTAACACAATAACAAAAAGATTTATAAAATCAATCAGTCATCATTTACTTGTCGGTCAGATCACAAGCATTTAATCGCACTTTTATAATATAAACATTAATATAGAATTAAACATTGTATTTCTAACGATTGTTTTTTTAATGTACACCTCTTTCTAATCCTTTCTCGGAGTTTATTTTGACAATTCGTATGCATTCAATTCATTGGCAACACTCTTAATTTCAATATGTCAAAACTATCTATACAAATAATATAAATATAAATTTTTCATTTTAATTGTCATGTTCTATTGAGTTCAATTCCATTTCCTCATTTATTGGCTTTTGCCTTGTTAAATGTTCAGATTCAGACTCGGATTTATGGATTGGTCCTTTATTTTTCATAAGATTGAATGCCCTTATAATATTTGCTCGAACTATTGATATGTCATGTTTACGTTTGCTTCCAATACGAGCACGTTTTCTGGAACTTTCACCGTAATGACTGCTTTCTTCCTCATTTTATATTCTTGTCCCGTGTGCCGAATAAGTCCCATACATTTCATGCTTTCATTTTATTGTTGCGACTTTATTTAACGGATTTTATTTTTTCTTAATAAATAAGTAATTAATTAATTATTTATGTGTTACTTAGCTTTACTATACACTCATTATCCTTTCCCAATCAGCTGAAAGCTGGTATAAGGGATGAGGATCATATTTGAGATACTAAAATTTAAATATTTAAGAGAAAGAAATAAAAAAAAAGGAAGTGTGCTTTTGACCACACTGTAGAAGTGAAATAGAAGCTTTTCTTTATGGTTTGTCAGCGAGTTCCATTTGTTCCGTTTGTTGAGCAAGTTGCCTAGCCCTACATGTCCGCATCCGTTCTGCACCAGTCATAGCCGTACTCGTCGAAGCCTTGTCAGCGAGTTCCATTTATTCCGCTTGTTGAGCAAGTTGCCTAGCCCTAAATGCCCGCGTCCGTTCTGCACTAGTCATAGCCGTATTCGTCGAAGTCTTGTCAGCGCGTTGCTTTTGTTCCGCTTGTTTAGCAAGTTGCCTAGCCCTGCATGCCCTCATCCGTTCTGCACTAGTTATATCCGTACTCGTCGAAGCTTTGTCAGCGAGTTGCATTTATTCCGCTTGTTGAGCAACTTGCCTGGCCCTACATGCCCGGATCCGTTCTGCACTAGTCATTTCCGTACTCGTCGAAGCCTTGTCAGCGAATTACTTTTGTTCCGCTTGTTGAGCAACTTGCCTGGCCCTACATGTCCATATCCGTTCTGCACCAGTCATAGCCGTACTCGTCGAAGCCTTATCAGCGAGTTGGTTCTATTCCGCTTGTTGTGCAAGTTACCTAGCTCTTTATACCACCGTCCCCTCTAAACCAGACATATCCGTACTCGTCGAAGCATTGCCAGCGAGTTGTATTTGTTCCGCTTGTTTAGCAAGTTGCCTAGCCCTACATGCCCGCATCCGTTCTGCACCAGTCATAGCCGTACTCGTCGAAGCCTTATCAGTTGCATTTGTTCCGCTTGTTTAGCAAGTTGCCTAGCTCTACATGCCCGCGTCCGTTCTGCACCAGTCATAGCCGTACTCGTCGAAATCTTGTCAGCGAGTTGCTTTTGTTCCGCTTGTTGTTACTTAGCACTACGTGCCCGCGTCCGTTCTGCAATAGTCATAGGCGTTCTGGTGGAAGCATTGTCAGCGTGTTGTCATTGAGTAGAATTGTCGTCACGCAAACGTTTCTTAGCGGAGTCATTGTAGCCGTAGTAAGAAGCAATACCCGTTAATATTTGTAAGATGCGCTGACCGCTTTCCGCTATGCAATATTCGTATGCGCCAGCTTTATGCACAGAAACGACGCGATTGTTAGTCAGCTTACACTGATGTGACACGCTGCGTTACAGAGTTAGCGTTCCATGATTTTTTCCATATAAAAAGTTAAAAAACTTGTATCGACTGCAGCGCGAATACGGTGGCAGATAGAACTATTTGGTCTTCGACGGACATATTACTCAATATAATTTCCACAATATTGCCGAACATTGTAATCGTCAGAAAAATGCATTACGGTAGGTCAATGCATTAAAGATTCTTTCTAAAATTCATCCCATGATCATTACGAATATTTCTAGTATTTTTTTCATAAAATGATAAGAATTTTAAACCAAGTTTATTTTTAAATGAAATGAACAAATTGTTTACATTTTATTGCTGTCGTATTAAGGCGCTAAATTAATTTTTTCTAGCAAAAAATGTCTAGAAATTAAAAATATCTGAAATATCGAGAAAAACCTATTGCAATTACAAACATTCGTGTTAAAAATATATAACTGTATAACTGTATAACAGTAAATAACTATTAAGAATTATTAGAACACTAACACAATAACAAAAAGATTTATAAAATCAATCAGTCATCATTTACTTGTCGGTCAGATCACAAGCATTTAATCGCACTTTTATAATATAAACATTAATATAGAATTAAACATTGTATTTCTAACGATTGTTTTTTAATGTACACCTCTTTCTAATCCTTTCTCGGAGTTTATTTTGACATTGGTGCCGAAACCCGGGAGTTATCGTGGACGAGAATTAAAAAACAATAAAAAATTAATTAACGCGTGTTTTGCAAAACGGTTATTCAAGTGAATAAATCGAAATGGACGCCTCGAGTCGTTCCGTTTATCGCGGGCAAATCACGAAATTAACGAAAAGTGCGTTGGAATATTTAATTTCAGATGACTCACAAATTAACGAGCGTAGAGTTGATAAATTAGACGCTATCGAAGAAGAAATTACGGTCTTCTTAGAACGGTTAACGGCTGCTCGAGACAGTCTTAACAAATCTAATATCGAACTGCGATCTTCTGTAAAGACAGATGACTATCAAAAAGAGAACGAAGCTATAGCTGAATATGAGGATAAGGCGATTAGTGTCATCAGTCGTCTCAAGCAACGTCTTATAAAAGTAGGAGAATTTCAGCGTCGTTTTAATTCTAGTTATTCACCAGAAAACCGAAGTTCTACTGTAAATCAGCATTTAATTAAACTTCCTAAATTAAATTTACGAAAGTTTTCTGGAGATTTTAAAGATTGGCTTCCATTTTGGGAACAATTTCGCACGTCCATACATGAAAATTCAAGTTTAAGTGCAGTGGAAAAGTTTAATTATTTACAATCACTACTAACGGGAAGTGCAGCAGAATCAATTGCTGGATTTACGCCAACCGAAACGTGCTATGATGCCGTCATAGCTTTATTGTTGGATGAATTTGGAGATACGGAAAAAATCATAGATAAAAACATGAATCAGCTTATGTCACTTCTTCCTGTTTCTTCACGCCATGATGCACGTGGACTTAGACGACTTTACAATACCATAACCGCAAGCACACGTTCTCTTACAGCTTTAGGAGTACCATCGTCACATTATTACATAATGCTGAAATCCGTGTTGCTAAAATGTATCCCATACGATTTAAGGTTAGATTTTCATAGAAATCTTGAAGGTCATTTAGAGGCTGAAAAGGTTCCAGCATTTAACGCAGTAACTAGTAATGAAGAGAGAGAATCGGTTGCAGATAATGAAAGTTCTATAACGTTCAGTGGGGATAAACAAGTAAAGGATATTCTTAGATTTTTAAAAATAGAAGTAGAATCTCTCGAAAAATCTGGAACATCAAAACGCATGCCTACTCAAATATCACAAAAAGAATTTAAAACGGCAACAGGGTTACTAACACAGAGTGAAACTAGTCAATGTTTTTTCTGTAAATCAAACGCACACTTGGCAAATCAGTGTGATGCAATAACGCTACAGAAGAAAAAAGAAATGTTAAAGAGAGAAGGACTGTGTTTCAAATGCATAAAACGAGGACATAACTCTAGATTTTGTAAAAATAAAAGTATTCGATGTAATTCATGCAATGGTAATCATATCTCATCTATGTGTGACCCAAACTATCGTCAAAAATTCACAAAGTCAAACACGCAAACTGAAAAAATAGACAACAATAAAAATTCTAACGAAAGTCAACAGAAAGCAGTAAATTTGTATACAGCTACGCAGGCGCAGTCAGTAAAAATATATTTACAAACAGCATGTGCTTTTATTCACACTTCGTCAAGCGAAATGTCATCAATTTTTGTGAGACTTATTTTGGATGGTGGAAGTCAACGAACATATATTCGACAAAGTGTATCAAGACGACTTAATTTGGATATTGTTGACACTGTGAATATTTCTATTTTACCATTTGGACAAACAAGGTCAACGGAGAAGTGTAAATACAATCGTGTCAGAGTGTGGTTAAGAAGTCAGCATGACAACAAGTGTATTTCTGTCATGGCTATAGAGGTGCCAGAAATTTGTGTAGATTTTCTTCCTGTACCGAACACAAATAATCCTCTATTTGCAAAATACAAATTAGCAGATGAACGTAAATGTAATAATCTTGAGCCCGGAATTAGTTTACTTATCGGCGCAGATTATTATTGGACTATTGTTTCTGATGAATATGAACGACTAACCGCAAATTTGACATGTATTAAAACGATATTAGGTTGGACAATTCAAGGTCCAACTTTAGGAAATGCATTTGAAGACGGACTGTCATTAGCAGCTACAGCAACATCGTTATGTACAAATTTCTTAGATGAAGAAAGTGTAAAACGTTTTTGGGATCTCGAAAGTTTGGGCATTTCTAAGTGCAGTAATGATACGATATTAGACGGTTATATAGATAAATATATTACAAAAAGGGTTCAAGATATGAAGCATCACTATTATGGAGAAATGAAGATACTGCGATTGACAGTAATAAAAAGGGTGCTTTAGTAAGATTTGAAAATTTAATTAAAAAACTTTCAAGAGATCCTGTCAAATTACAAGAATATGATTCACTTATGCAAGAATATTTATCATGTAATATTATCGAAAGGGTTAATGATGTTGAGAACGATCGAAAGGTCTATTACATGCCTCATCGTCCTGTATATAGACTAGATAAAACAACAACCAAAACGCGAATAGTTTTTGACGCTTCTGCTCGTTCAGGTAACAATTTTTCGCTTAATGACCATTTATTTGCAGGACCAAATATGCTGCCTGATGTCTTAACTGTGTTGTTGAATTTTCGTTTTGGAGAAGTTGGCTTAGTAGCTGATATAGAAAAAGCCTTTCTTCAAATAACATTAGCAGAAAAAGATCGTGACAATCACAGATTTTTTTGGTTCGATGGTAAAGTGAACGCCGGAAGTCAGCTACCGCCATGCACTGAGTATAGAATGACACGTTTAACGTTTGGCATTACCTGCAGTCCTTTTCTTCTTAGTGCAACCTTACGCACACATTTTAAAACGGAAGCTAATACTTATCCAGAAACGTGTGAAATACTGCAAAAATCATTTTATGTGGATGATTTAATTTTGAGTGTCGACGGTATATCAGAAGCTGTCAAAATTTATAAAGAAACTTGTCACATACTAGAGAAAGCATCTATGAATATTCGAAAATGGAATTAAAATAATATTTGTGTTCGACAAAAAATTAATGGTGAAGACTGTAATGAACAAAACGTACTTGGAATGGTCTGGTATTGTTCAACAGATGAAATATCAGTAAGCTTGGAACAAACTGTTGATTATTTTATGACGGCCACAAAACGGAAAGTATTGCAGTTCATTGCTAAGATTTACGATCCACTAGGTATTCTAGGTCCGTTTATTGTCAAATTAAAAATTGTGTTTCAGGAGTCTTGGCGTCTGAAACTAGGATGGGATGATGTTCTTCCAAATCATTTGCTACTAATATGGAACAATTGTATTTCACATTATCACTATCTAAAAGACATTTGTTTACCGAGATACATTTTCAAGTCAACATATCGCACTAATATACAACTTCATATGTTTGCGGATGCCAGTTTATCGGCATATGGAACAGTGGCATACATCAGATGTGAATACGTGGACAATTCGATCACCACTCACTATTTGTGTTCAAAGAATCGTGTAGCGCCACTTACAGAAAGTGGTGATAAGGAACTTACGCTTCCAAAGCTTGAATTAACTGCAGCTCTTCTCGCGGCACGATTATCAAAATATTTAAAGGACAATTTGAACATTCATTTTGATAATATCTATCTATGGTCAGACTCCAAAATTGCACTTTCATGGATTAACGGAGATCCTCGTAGGTGGAAACCATATGTTTGTCATCGTGTTAACGAAATCCGAAAGATAACTTCACCCTCAGATTGGAATCATTGTTCTGGTGATCACAATCCTGCAAATATGCTCACTCGAGGTGTGACAGGAAAATATTTGTTAGAATCTTTGCTGTGGCGCCATGGACCAAATTGGTTATCAGAAGAAACAAGCAATTGGCCTAAATCAGATAAAAATTTCGATAATTCTAATATTTTTTTGTCTTTACAGGTCACGGTTGAAGAACGCAATAATTCTGAAATCAAACCTGTATTCAATATTGAGGATTTTTCTTCATATAAACGAGTATTACGTGTCACAGCGTATACAAAACGATTTGTAAATATAATACATGGTAAAACTTATAAAACGAAATTTCTGTCAATGAACGAATTACAAGAAGCAGAAATTTATTGGATAAAATACATACAGAGCACAGTATATCAGAACGAAATTAACGCATTGAGAAACAACAAATCGATTTCTCAATCTTCATCAATATTAACGTTAAATCCTATAATCGACGAAGACGGAATTATCCGCGTTGGTAGTCGGCTTCAAGAAGCTGTACACGAGATTCAAAACTGTTTTCCAATAATATTACCTAAATCGCCATATTTAACGACACTTATTGTATTGGATGAACATGAACGAGTCCTTCATGGCGGTATCAACACTGTTTTAACGAAAATTAGAGAGAAATTTTGGATAATACGTGCACGTCAACTAGTGAAAACTGTCGTCCATCGATGTAAAGTTTGTAAACGGTTGAAAGGAAAAGCAATTTCACAACCATTTGCACCGTTACCAAAGAGCAGATTAATAGCTTCAAGGCCATTTGAAACTACAGGTGTAGATTTTGCGGGACCTCCTTATGTAAAAGATTCTTCAGAAGAAAACGCAAATCGCAAAGTTTATATGATGCTTTTCACGTGTGGTGTAGTTCGAGCTATTCATCTCGAGCTAGTTTTGAATTTAAGCACGGAATCTTGTATATTGGCTATTAGAAGATTCATCGCACGAAGAGGGGCGCCGAAAACTATTATATCTGATAACGCAAAAACATTTAAACGAGCTGAACTCGAATTCAAAGAGTTTGGTGATATTGTAAATTCAGAAGAGCTTCAAGGATATGTAACAAATTCAAATATTTCCTGGCAATTTATTGTTGAACGTGCTCCATGGTGGGGAGGTTTCTATGAACGATTAGTCCAAAGCGTAAAGCGTATTTTACGAACTACTGTTGTGCGAATGACATTAACAATTGATCAGCTGCAAACATCACTAACGGAAGCTGAAGCTGTAATTAATGCTAGACCGTTAACACATGTAAGTGACGATCCTCTCGACTTATCGCCTCTAACACCAGCTCATTTCCTATCTGGAATATATTCTGCAATCAACACAGAATCAAACTTTTCTGCAGATGTTAATTTACGCGCGAAATGGAGATCCAGATTACGTACTACAACTTTATTTTGGAAACGTTTTAAAACGGAATATTTACAACAACTGCGTTCACATCATAATAACGCACAACGATTTTCTTCAAACGTTAAAGAAGGCGATGTTGTACTCGTCTATGATCAAGCAACGCCGCGAGTTTTGTGGAAGCTCGCTATAATTGATACAACATTTCCTGGTCGTGACGGAAAAGTACGAGCTTGTCTTGTACGGTTTTCCAACGGAACTAAACTTCGGAGATCAGTTCAGCATTTGTATCCTTTGGAGATAGATGATACGTCATACTCGCCCTCCGGAGGATGTTAAAAATATATAACTGTATAACTGTATAACAGTAAATAACTATTAAGAATTATTAGAACACTAACACAATAACAAAAAGATTTATAAAATCAATCAGTCATCATTTACTTGTCGGTCAGATCACAAGCATTTAATCGCACTTTTATAATATAAACATTAATATAGAATTAAACATTGTATTTCTAACGATTGTTTTTTAATGTACACCTCTTTCTAATCCTTTCTCGGAGTTTATTTTGACAATTCGTATGCATTCAATTCATTGGCAACACTCTTAATTTCAATATGTCAAAACTATCTATACAAATAATATAAATATAAATTTTTAATTTTAATTGTCATTTCTATTGAGTTCAATTCCATTTCCTCATTTATTGGCTTTTGCCTTGTTAAATGTTCAGATTCAGACTCGGATTTATGGATTGGTCCTTTATTTTTCATAAGATTGAATGCCCTTATAATATTTGCTCGAACTATTGATATGTCATGTTTACGTTTGCTTCCAATACGAGCACGTTTTCTGGAACTTTCACCGTAATGACTGCTTTCTTCCTCATTTTATATTCTTGTCCCGTGTGCCGAATAAGTCCCATACATTTCATGCTTTCATTTTATTGTTGCGACTTTATTTAACGGATTTTATTTTTTCTTAATAAATAAGTAATTAATTAATTATTTATGTGTTACTTAGCTTTACTATACACTCATTATCCTTTCCCAATCAGCTGAAAGCTGGTATAAGGGATGAGGATCATATTTGAGATACTAAAATTTAAATATTTAAGAGAAAGAAATAAAAAAAAAGGAAGTGTGCTTTTGACCACACTGTAGAAGTGAAATAGAAGCTTTTCTTTATGGTTTGTCAGCGAGTTCCATTTGTTCCGTTTGTTGAGCAAGTTGCCTAGCCCTACATGTCCGCATCCGTTCTGCACCAGTCATAGCCGTACTCGTCGAAGCCTTGTCAGCGAGTTCCATTTATTCCGCTTGTTGAGCAAGTTGCCTAGCCCTAAATGCCCGCGTCAGATCTGTACCAGTTATAGCCGTACCTGTCTAAGACATACTCGTCGAAGCCTTGTCAGCGAGTTCCATTTATGCCGCTTGTTGAGCAAGTTGCCTAGCCCTAAATGCCCGCGTCAGATCTGTACCAGTCATATCCGTACTCGTCGAAGCCTTGTCAGCGAATTGCTTTTGTTTCGCTTGTAGAGCAAATTACCTAGCCCTACATGCCCGCGTCCGTTCTGCACCAGTCATAGCCGTACTCGTCGAAGCCTTGTCAGCGAGTTGCATTTTTTCCGCTTGTTGAGCAAGTTGCCTAGCCCTAAATGCCCGCGTCAGATCTGTACCAGTTATAGCCGTACCTGTCTAAGACATACTCGTCGAAGCCTTGTCAGCGAGTTGCATTTATTCCGCTTGTTGAGCAACTTGCCTTGCCCTACATGTCCACATCCGTTCTGCACCAGTCATAGCCGTACTTGTCGAAGCCTTGTCAGCGAGTTGCATTTTTTCCGCTTGTTGAGCAAGTTGCCTAGCCCAACATGCTCGCATCCGTTCTGCGCTAGTCATATCCGTACTCGTCGAAGCCTTGTCAGCGAGTTGGTTTTATTCCGCTTGTTGTGCAAGTTACCTAGCTCTTTATACCACCGTCCCCTCTAAACCAGTCATAGCCGTACTCGTCGAAGCCTTGTCAGCGAGTTCCATTTATTCCGCTTGTTGAGCAAGTTGCCTAGCCCTAAATGCCCGCGTCAGATCTGTACCAGTTATAGCCGTACGTGTCTAAGACATACTCGTCGAAGCCTTGTCAGCGAGTTGCATTTATTCCGCTTGTTGAGCAACTTGCCTGGCCCTACATGTCCATATCCGTTCTGCACCAGTCATAGCCGTACTCGTCGAAGCCTTGTCAGCGAGTTGGTTTTATTCCGCTTGTTGTGCAAGTTACCTAGCTCTTTATACCACCGTCCCCTCTAAACCAGACATATCCGTACTCGTCGAAGCATTGCCAGCGAGTTGTATTTGTTCCGCTTGTTTAGCAAGTTGCCTAGCCCTACATGCCCGCATCCGTTCTGCACCAGTCATAGCCGTACTCGTCGAAGCCTTATCAGTTGCATTTGTTCCGCTTGTTTAGCAAGTTGCCTAGCTCTACATGCCCGCGTCCGTTCTGCACCAGTCATAGCCGTACTCGTCGAAATCTTGTCAGCGAGTTGCTTTTGTTCCGCTTGTTGTTACTTAGCACTACGTGCCCGCGTCCGTTCTGCAATAGTCATAGGCGTTCTGGTGGAAGCATTGTCAGCGTGTTGTCATTGAGTAGAATTGTCGTCACGCAAACGTTTCTTAGCGGAGTCATTGTAGCCGTAGTAAGAAGCAATACCCGTTAATATTTGTAAGATGCGCTGACCGCTTTCCGCTATGCAATATTCGTATGCGCCAGCTTTATGCACAGAAACGACGCGATTGTTAGTCAGCTTACACTGATGTGACACGCTGCGTTACAGAGTTAGCGTTCCATGATTTTTTCCATATAAAAAGTTAAAAAACTTGTATCGACTGCAGCGCGAATACGGTGGCAGATAGAACTATTTGGTCTTCGACGGACATATTACTCAATATAATTTCCACAATATTGCCGAACATTGTAATCGTCAGAAAAATGCATTACGGTAGGTCAATGCATTAAAGATTCTTTCTAAAATTCATCCCATGATCATTACGAATATTTCTAGTATTTTTTTCATAAAATGATAAGAATTTTAAACCAAGTTTATTTTTAAATGAAATGAACAAATTGTTTACATTTTATTGCTGTCGTATTAAGGCGCTAAATTAATTTTTTCTAGCAAAAAATGTCTAGAAATTAAAAATATCTGAAATATCGAGAAAAACCTATTGCAATTACAAACATTCGTGTTAAAAATATATAACTGTATAACTGTATAACAGTAAATAACTATTAAGAATTATTAGAACACTAACACAATAACAAAAAGATTTATAAAATCAATCAGTCATCATTTACTTGTCGGTCAGATCACAAGCATTTAATCGCACTTTTATAATATAAACATTAATATAGAATTAAACATTGTATTTCTAACGATTGTTTTTTAATGTACACCTCTTTCTAATCCTTTCTCGGAGTTTATTTTGACATTGGTGCCGAAACCCGGGAGTTATCGTGGACGAGAATTAAAAAACAATAAAAAATTAATTAACGCGTGTTTTGCAAAACGGTTATTCAAGTGAATAAATCGAAATGGACGCCTCGAGTCGTTCCGTTTATCGCGGGCAAATCACGAAATTAACGAAAAGTGCGTTGGAATATTTAATTTCAGATGACTCACAAATTAACGAGCGTAGAGTTGATAAATTAGGCGCTATCGAAGAAGAAATTACGGTCTTCTTAGAACGGTTAACGGCTGCTCGAGACAGTCTTAACAAATCTAATATCGAACTGCGATCTTCTGTAAAGACAGATGACTATCAAAAAGAGAACGAAGCTATAGCTGAATATGAGGATAAGGCGATTAGTGTCATCAGTCGTCTCAAGCAACGTCTTATAAAAGTAGGAGAATTTCAGCGTCGTTTTAATTCTAGTTATTCACCAGAAAACCGAAGTTCTACTGTAAATCAGCATTCAATTAAACTTCCTAAATTAAATTTACGAAAGTTTTCTGGAGATTTTAAAGATTGGCTTCCATTTTGGGAACAATTTCGCACGTCCATACATGAAAATTCAAGTTTAAGTGCAGTGGAAAAGTTTAATTATTTACAATCACTACTAACGGGAAGTGCAGCAGAATCAATTGCTGGATTTACGCCAACCGAAACGTGCTATGATGCCGTCATAGCTTTATTGTTGGATGAATTTGGAGATACGGAAAAAATCATAGATAAAAACATGAATCAGCTTATGTCACTTCTTCCTGTTTCTTCACGCCATGATGCACGTGGACTTAGACGACTTTACAATACCATAATGGCAAGCACACGTTCTCTTACAGCTTTAGGAGTACCATCGTCACATTATTACATAATGCTGAAATCCGTGTTGCTAAAATGTATCCCATACGATTTAAGGTTAGATTTTCATAGAAATCTTGAAGGTCATTTAGAGGCTGAAAAGGTTCCAGCATTTAACGCAGTAACTAGTAATGAAGAGAGAGAATCGGTTGCAGATAATGAAAGTTCTATAACGTTCAGTGGGGATAAACAAGTAAAGGATATTCTTAGATTTTTAAAAATAGAAGTAGAATCTCTCGAAAAATCTGGAACATCAAAACGCATGCCTACTCAAATACCACAAAAAGAATTTAAAACGGCAACAGGGTTACTAACACAGAGTGAAACTAGTCAATGTTTTTTCTGTAAATCAAACGCACACTTGGCAAATCAGTGTGATGCAATAACGCTACAGAAGAAAAAAGAAATGTTAAAGAGAGAAGGACTGTGTTTCAAATGCATAAAACGAGGACATAACTCTAGATTTTGTAAAAATAAAAGTATTCGATGTAATTCATGCAATGGTAATCATATCTCATCTATGTGTGACCCAAACTATCGTCAAAAATTCACAAAGTAAATAAAAATAATAATAAATAAAAATTCTAACGAAAGTCAACAGAAAGCAGTAAATTTGTATACAGCTACGCAGGCGCAGTCAGTAAAAATATATTTACAAACAGCATGTGCTTTTATTCACACTTCGTCAAGCGAAATGTCATCAATTTTTGTGAGACTTATTTTGGATGGTGGAAGTCAACGAACATATATTCGACAAAGTGTATCAAGACGACTTAATTTGGATATTGTTGACACTGTGAATATTTCTATTTTACCATTTGGACAAACAAGGTCAACGGAGAAGTGTAAATACAATCGTGTCAGAGTGTGGTTAAGAAGTCAGCATGACAACAAGTGTATTTCTGTCATGGCTATAGAGGTGCCAGAAATTTGTGTAGATTTTCTTCCTGTACCGAACACAAATAATCCTCTATTTGCAAAATACAAATTAGCAGATGAACGTAAATGTAATAATCTTGAGCCCGGAATTAGTTTACTTATCGGCGCAGATTATTATTGGACTATTGTTTCTGATGAATATGAACGACTAACCGCAAATTTGACATGTATTAAAACGATATTAGGTTGGACAATTCAAGGTCCAACTTTAGGAAATGCATTTGAAGACGGACTGTCATTAGCAGCTACAGCAACATCGTTATGTATAGATTTCTTAGATGAAGAAAGTGTAAAACGTTTTTGGGATCTCGAAAGTTTGGGCATTTCTAAGTGCAGTAATGATACGATATTAGACGGTTATATAGATAAATATATTACAAAAAAGGGTTCAAGATATGAAGCATCACTATTATGGAGAAATGAAGATACTGCGATTGACAGTAATAAAAGGGTGCTTTAGTAAGATTTGAAAATTTAATTAAAAAACTTTCAAGAGATCCTGTCAAATTACAAGAATATGATTCACTTATGCAAGAATATTTATCATGTAATATTATCGAAAGGGTTAATGATGTTGAGAACGATCGAAAGGTCTATTACATGCCTCATCGTCCTGTATATAGACTAGATAAAACAACAACCAAAACGCGAATAGTTTTTGACGCTTCTGCTCGTTCAGGTAACAATTTTTCGCTTAATGACCATTTATTTGCAGGACCAAATATGCTGCCTGATGTCTTAACTGTGTTGTTGAATTTTCGTTTTGGAGAAGTTGGCTTAGTAGCTGATATAGAAAAAGCCTTTCTTCAAATAACATTAGCAGAAAAAGATCGTGACAATCACAGATTTTTTTGGTTCGATGGTAAAGTGAACGCCGGAAGTCAGCTACCGCCATGCACTGAGTATAGAATGACACGTTTAACGTTTGGCATTACCTGCAGTCCTTTTCTTCTTAGTGCAACCTTACGCACACATTTTAAAACGGAAGCTAATACTTATCCAGAAACGTGTGAAATACTGCAAAAATCATTTTATGTGGATGATTTAATTTTGAGTGTCGACGGTATATCAGAAGCTGTCAAAATTTATAAAGAAACTTGTCACATACTAGAGAAAGCATCTATGAATATTCGAAAATGGAATTAAAATAATATTTGTGTTCGACAAAAAATTAATGGTGAAGACTGTAATGAACAAAAGGTACTTGGAATGGTCTGGTATTGTTCAACAGATGAAATATCAGTAAGCTTGGAACAAACTGTTGATTATTTTATGACGGCCACAAAACGGAAAGTATTGCAGTTCATTGCTAAGATTTACGATCCACTAGGTATTCTAGGTCCGTTTATTGTCAAATTAAAAATTGTGTTTCAGGAGTCTTGGCGTCTGAAACTAGGATGGGATGATGTTCTTCCAAATCATTTGCTACTAATATGGAACAATTGTATTTCACATTATCACTATCTAAAAGACATTTGTTTACCGAGATACATTTTCAAGTCAACATATCGCACTAATATACAACTTCATATGTTTGCGGATGCCAGTTTATCGGCATATGGAACAGTGGCATACATCAGATGTGAATACGTGGACAATTCGATCACCACTCACTATTTGTGTTCAAAGAATCGTGTAGCGCCACTTACAGAAAGTGGTGATAAGGAACTTACGCTTCCAAAGCTTGAATTAACTGCAGCTCTTCTCGCGGCACGATTATCAAAATATTTAAAGGACAATTTGAACATTCATTTTGATAATATCTATCTATGGTCAGACTCCAAAATTGCACTTTCATGGATTAACGGAGATCCTCGTAGGTGGAAACCATATGTTTGTCATCGTGTTAACGAAATCCGAAAGATAACTTCACCCTCAGATTGGAATCATTGTTCTGGTGATCACAATCCTGCAAATATGCTCACTCGAGGTGTGACAGGAAAATATTTGTTAGAATCTTTGCTGTGGCGCCATGGACCAAATTGGTTATCAGAAGAAACAAGCAATTGGCCTAAATCAGATAAAAATTTCGATAATTCTAATATTTTTTTGTCTTTACAGGTCACGGTTGAAGAACGCAATAATTCTGAAATCAAACCTGTATTCAATATTGAGGATTTTTCTTCATATAAACGAGTATTACGTGTCACAGCGTATACAAAACGATTTGTAAATATAATACATGGTAAAACTTATAAAACGAAATTTCTGTCAATGAACGAATTACAAGAAGCAGAAATTTATTGGATAAAATACATACAGAGCACAGTATATCAGAACGAAATTAACGCATTGAGAAACAACAAATCGATTTCTCAATCTTCATCAATATTAACGTTAAATCCTATAATCGACGAAGACGGAATTATCCGCGTTGGTAGTCGGCTTCAAGAAGCTGTACACGAGATTCAAAACTGTTTTCCAATAATATTACCTAAATCGCCATATTTAACGACACTTATTGTATTGGATGAACATGAACGAGTCCTTCATGGCGGTATCAACACTGTTTTAACGAAAATTAGAGAGAAATTTTGGATAATACGTGCACGTCAACTAGTGAAAACTGTCGTCCATCGATGTAAAGTTTGTAAACGGTTGAAAGGAAAAGCAATTTCACAACCATTTGCACCGTTACCAAAGAGCAGATTAATAGCTTCAAGGCCATTTGAAACTACAGGTGTAGATTTTGCGGGACCTCCTTATGTAAAAGATTCTTCAGAAGAAAACGCAAATCGCAAAGTTTATATGATGCTTTTCACGTGTGGTGTAGTTCGAGCTATTCATCTCGAGCTAGTTTTGAATTTAAGCACGGAATCTTGTATATTGGCTATTAGAAGATTCATCGCACGAAGAGGGGCGCCGAAAACTATTATATCTGATAACGCAAAAACATTTAAACGAGCTGAACTCGAATTCAAAGAGTTTGGTGATATTGTAAATTCAGAAGAGCTTCAAGGATATGTAACAAATTCAAATATTTCCTGGCAATTTATTGTTGAACGTGCTCCATGGTGGGGAGGTTTCTATGAACGATTAGTCCAAAGCGTAAAGCGTATTTTACGAACTACTGTTGGGCGAATGACATTAACAATTGATCAGCTGCAAACATCACTAACGGAAGCTGAAGCTGTAATTAATACTAGACCGTTAACACATGTAAGTGACGATCCTCTCGACTTATCGCCTCTAACACCAGCTCATTTCCTATCTGGAATATAGTCTGCAATCAACACAGAATCAAACTTTTCTGCAGATGTTAATTTACGCGCGAAATGGAGATCCAGATTACGTACTACAACTTTATTTTGGAAACGTTTTAAAACGGAATATTTACAACAACTGCGTTCACATCATAATAACGCACAACGATTTTCTTCAAACGTTAAAGAAGGCGATGTTGTACTCGTCTATGATCAAGCAACGCCGCGAGTTTTGTGGAAGCTCGCTATAATTGATACAACATTTCCTGGTCGTGACGGAAAAGTACGAGCTTGTCTTGTACGGTTTTCCAACGGAACTAAACTTCGGAGATCAGTTCAGCATTTGTATCCTTTGGAGATAGATGATACGTCATACTCGCCCTCCGGAGGATGTTAAAAATATATAACTGTATAACTGTATAACAGTAAATAACTATTAAGAATTATTAGAACACTAACACAATAACAAAAAGATTTATAAAATCAATCAGTCATCATTTACTTGTCGGTCAGATCACAAGCATTTAATCGCACTATTATAATATAAACATTAATATAGAATTAAACATTGTATTTCCAACGATTGTTTTTTAATGTACACCTCTTTCTAATCCTTTCTCGGAGTTTATTTTGACAATTCGTATGCATTCAATTCATTGGCAACACTCTTAATTTCAATATGTCAAAACTATCTATACAAATAATATAAATATAAATTTTTCATTTTAATTGTCATTTCTATTGAGTTCAATTCCATTTCCTCATTTATTGGCTTTTGCCTTGTTAAATGTTCAGATTCAGACTCGGATTTATGGATTGGTCCTTTATTTTTCATAAGATTGAATGCCCTTATAATATTTGCTCGAACTATTGATATGTCATGTTTACGTTTGCTTCCAATACGAGCACGTTTTCTGGAACTTTCACCGTAATGACTGCTTTCTTCCTCATTTTATATTCTTGTCCCGTGTGCCGAATAAGTCCCATACATTTCATGCTTTCATTTTATTGTTGCGACTTTATTTAACGGATTTTATTTTTTCTTAATAAATAAGTAATTAATTAATTATTTATGTGTTACTTAGCTTTACTATACACTCATTATCCTTTCCCAATCAGCTGAAAGCTGGTATAAGGGATGAGGATCATATTTGAGATACTAAAATTTAAATATTTAAGAGAAAGAAATAAAAAAAAAGGAAGTGTGCTTTTGACCACACTGTAGAAGTGAAATAGAAGCTCTTCTTTATGGTTTGTCAGCGAGTTGCATTTGTTCCGTTTGTTGAGCAACTTGCCTGGCCCTACATGCCCGCGTCCGTTCTGCACTAGTCATAGCCGTATTCGTCGAAGCCTTGTCAGCGCGTTGCATTTATTCCGCTTGTTGAGCAACTTGCCTGGCCCTACATGCCCGCGTCCGTTCTGCACTAGTCATAGCCGTATTCGTCGAAGCCTTGTCAGCGCGTTGCTTTTGTTCCGCTTGTTTAGCAAGTTGCCTAGCCCTGCATGCCCTCATCCGTTCTGCACTAGTCATATCCGTACTCGTCGAAGCTTTGTCAGCGAGTTGCATTTATTCCGCTTGTTGAGCAACTTGCCTGGCCCTACATGCCCGCATCCGTTCTGCACTAGTCATTTCCGTACTCGTCGAAGCCTTGTCAGCGCGTTGCTTTTGTTCCGCTTGTTTAGCAAGTTGCCTAGCCCTGCATGCCCTCATCCGTTCTGCACTAGTCATATCCGTACTCGTCGAAGCTTTGTCAGCGAGTTGCATTTATTCCGCTTGTTGAGCAACTTGCCTGGCCCTACATGTCCACATCCGTTCTACACCAGTCATAGCCGTACTCGTCGAAGCCTTGTCAGCGCGTTGCTTTTGTTGCGCTTGTTTAGCAGGTTGCCTAGCCCAACATGCTCGCATCCGTTCTGCGCTAGTAATATCCGTACTCGTCGAAGCCTTGTCAGCGAGTTGGTTCTATTCCGCTTGTTGTGCAAGTTACCTAGCTCTATATACCACCGTCTCCTCTAAACCAGTCATAGCCGTACTCGTCGAAACCTTGTCAGCGAGTTGCTTTTGTTCCGCTTGTTGTTACTTAGCACTACGTGCCCGCGTCCGTTCTGCACCAGTCATAGCCGTACTCGTCGAAGCCTTATCAGTTGCATTTGTTCCGCTTGTTTAGCAAGTTGCCTAGCTCTACATGCCCGTGTCCGTTCTGCACCAGTCATAGCCGTACTCGCCGAAACCTAGTCAGCGAGTTGCTTTTGTTCCGCTTGTTGTTACTTAGCACTACGTGCCCGCGTCCGTTCTGCAATAGTCATAGGCGTTCTGGTGGAAGAATTGTCAGCGTGTTGTCATTGAGTAGAATTGTCGTCACGCAAACATTTCTTAGCGGAGTCATTGTAGCCGTAGTAAGAAGCAATACCCGTTAATATTTGTAAGATGCGCTGACCGCTTTCCGCTATGCAATATTCGTATGCGCCAGCTTTATGCACAGAAACGACGCGATTGTTAGTCAGCTTACACTGATGTGACACGCTGCGTTACAGAGTTAGCGTTCCATGATTTTTTCCATATAAAAAGTTAAAAAACTTGTATCGACTGCAGCGCCAATACGGTGGCAGATAGAACTATTTGGTCTTCGACGGACATATTACTCAATATAATTTCCACAATATTGCCGAACATTGTAATCGTCAGAAAAATGCATTACGGTAGGTCAATGCATTAAAGATTCTTTCTAAAATTCATCCCATGATCATTACGAATATTTCTAGTATTTTTTTCATAAAATGATAAGAATTTTAAACCAAGTTTATTTTTAAATGAAATGAACAAATTGTTTACATTTTATTGCTGTCGTATTAAGACGCCAAATTAATTTTTTCTAACAAAAAATGTCTAGAACTTAAAAATATCTGAAATATCGAGAAAAACCTATTGCAATTACAAACATTCGTATGCATTCAATTCATTGGCAACACTCTTAATTTCAATATGTCAAAACTATCTATACAAATAATATAAATATAAATTTTTAATTTTAATTGTCATGTTCTATTGAGTTCAATTCCATTTCCTCATTTATTGGCTTTTGCCTTGTTAAATGTTCAGATTCAGACTCGGATTTATGGATTGGTCCTTTATTTTTCATAAGATTGAATGCCCTTATAATATTTGCTCGAACTATTGATATGTCATGTTTACGTTTGCTTCCAATACGAGCACGTTTTCTGGAACTTTCACCGTAATGACTGCTTTCTTCCTCATTTTATATTCTTGTCCCGTGTGCCGAATAAGTCCCATACATTTCATGCTTTCATTTTATTGTTGCGACTTTATTTAACGGATTTTATTTTTTCTTAATAAATAAGTAATTAATTAATTATTTATGTGTTACTTAGCTTTACTATACACTCATTATCCTTTCCCAATCAGCTGAAAGCTGGTATAAGGGATGAGGATCATATTTGAGATACTAAAATTTAAATATTTAAGAGAAAGAAATAAAAAAAAAGGAAGTGTGCTTTTGACCACACTGTAGAAGTGAAATAGAAGCTCTTCTTTATGGTTTGTCAGCGAGTTGCATTTGTTCCGTTTGTTGAGCAACTTGCCTGGCCCTACATGCCCGCGTCCGTTCTACACTAGTCATAGCCGTATTCGTCGAAGCCTTGTCAGCGCGTTGCATTTATTCCGCTTGTTGAGCAACTTGCCTGGCCCTACATGCCCGCGTCCGTTCTGCACTAGTCATAGCCGTATTCGTCGAAGCCTTGTCAGCGCGTTGCTTTTGTTCCGCTTGTTTAGCAAGTTGCCTAGCCCTGCATGCCCTCATCCGTTCTGCACTAGTCATATCCGTACTCGTCGAAGCTTTGTCAGCGAGTTGCATTTATTCCGCTTGTTGAGCAACTTGCCTGGCCCTACATGCCCGCATCCGTTCTGCACCAGTCATAGCCGTACTCGTCGAAGCCTTGTCAGCGAGTTCCATTTATTCCGCTTGTTGAGCAAGTTGCCTAGCCCTAAATGCCCGCGTCCGTTCTGCACTAGTCATAGCCGTATTCGTCGAAGTCTTGTCAGCGCGTTGCTTTTGTTCCGCTTGTTTAGCAAGTTGCCTAGCCCTGCATGCCCTCATCCGTTCTGCACTAGTTATATCCGTACTCGTCGAAGCTTTGTCAGCGAGTTGCATTTATTCCGCTTGTTGAGCAACTTGCCTGGCCCTACATGCCCGGATCCGTTCTGCACTAGTCATTTCCGTACTCGTCGAAGCCTTGTCAGCGAATTACTTTTGTTCCGCTTGTTGAGCAACTTGCCTGGCCCTACATGTCCACATCCGTTCTGCACCAGTCATAGCCGTACTCGTCGAAGCCTTGTCAGCGCGTTGCTTTTGTTGCGCTTGTTTAGCAGGTTGCCTAGCCCAACATGCTCGCATCCGTTCTGCGCCAGTCATATCCGTACTCGTCGAAGCCTTATCAGCGAGTTGGTTCTATTCCGCTTGTTGTGCAAGTTACCTAACTCTATATACCACCGTCTCCTCTAAACCAGTCATAGCCGTACTCGTCGAAACCTTGTCAGCGAGTTGCTTTTGTTCCGCTTGTTGAGCAAATTGCCTAGCCCTACATGCCCACATCCGTTCTGCACCAGTCGTAGCCGTACTCGTCGAAGCCTTGTCAGCGAGTTCCATTTATTCCGCTTGTTGAGCAAGTTGCCTAGCCCTAAATGCCCGCGTCAGATCTGTACCAGTTGTAGCCGTACCTGTCTAAGACATACTCGTCGAAGCCTTGTCAGCGAGTTGCATTTATTCCGCTTGTTGAGCAACTTGCCTGGCCCTACATGTCCATATCCGTTCTGCACCAGTCATAGCCGTACTCGTCGAAGCCTTATCAGCGAGTTGGTTCTATTCCGCTTGTTGTGCAAGTTACCTAGCTCTTTATACCACCGTCCCCTCTAAACCAGACATATCCGTACTCGTCGAAGCATTGCCAGCGAGTTGTATTTGTTCCGCTTGTTTAGCAAGTTGCCTAGCCCTACATGCCCGCATCCGTTCTGCACCAGTCATAGCCGTACTCGTCGAAGCCTTATCAGTTGCATTTGTTCCGCTTGTTTAGCAAGTTGCCTAGCTCTACATGCCCGCGTCCGTTCTGCACCAGTCATAGCCGTACTCGTCGAAATCTTGTCAGCGAGTTGCTTTTGTTCCGCTTGTTGTTACTTAGCACTACGTGCCCGCGTCCGTTCTGCAATAGTCATAGGCGTTCTGGTGGAAGCATTGTCAGCGTGTTGTCATTGAGTAGAATTGTCGTCACGCAAACGTTTCTTAGCGGAGTCATTGTAGCCGTAGTAAGAAGCAATACCCGTTAATATTTGTAAGATGCGCTGACCGCTTTCCGCTATGCAATATTCGTATGCGCCAGCTTTATGCACAGAAACGACGCGATTGTTAGTCAGCTTACACTGATGTGACACGCTGCGTTACAGAGTTAGCGTTCCATGATTTTTTCCATATAAAAAGTTAAAAAACTTGTATCGACTGCAGCGCGAATACGGTGGCAGATAGAACTATTTGGTCTTCGACGGACATATTACTCAATATAATTTCCACAATATTGCCGAACATTGTAATCGTCAGAAAAATGCATTACGGTAGGTCAATGCATTAAAGATTCTTTCTAAAATTCATCCCATGATCATTACGAATATTTCTAGTATTTTTTTCATAAAATGATAAGAATTTTAAACCAAGTTTATTTTTAAATGAAATGAACAAATTGTTTACATTTTATTGCTGTCGTATTAAGGCGCTAAATTAATTTTTTCTAGCAAAAAATGTCTAGAAATTAAAAATATCTGAAATATCGAGAAAAACCTATTGCAATTACAAACATTCGTGTTAAAAATATATAACTGTATAACTGTATAACAGTAAATAACTATTAAGAATTATTAGAACACTAACACAATAACAAAAAGATTTATAAAATCAATCAGTCATCATTTACTTGTCGGTCAGATCACAAGCATTTAATCGCACTTTTATAATATAAACATTAATATAGAATTAAACATTGTATTTCTAACGATTGTTTTTTAATGTACACCTCTTTCTAATCCTTTCTCGGAGTTTATTTTGACATTGGTGCCGAAACCCGGGAGTTATCGTGGACGAGAATTAAAAAACAATAAAAAATTAATTAACGCGTGTTTTGCAAAACGGTTATTCAAGTGAATAAATCGAAATGGACGCCTCGAGTCGTTCCGTTTATCGCGGGCAAATCACGAAATTAACGAAAAGTGCGTTGGAATATTTAATTTCAGATGACTCACAAATTAACGAGCGTAGAGTTGATAATTTAGACGCTATCGAAGAAGAAATTACGGTCTTCTTAGAACGGTTAACGGCTGCTCGAGACAGTCTTAACAAATCTAATATCGAACTGCGATCTTCTGTAAAGACAGATGACTATCAAAAAGAGAACGAAGCTATAGCTGAATATGAGGATAAGGCGATTAGTGTCATCAGTCGTCTCAAGCAACGTCTTATAAAAGTAGGAGAATTTCAGCGTCGTTTTAATTCTAGTTATTCACCAGAAAACCGAAGTTCTACTGTAAATCAGCATTTAATTAAACTTCCTAAATTAAATTTACGAAAGTTTTCTGGAGATTTTAAAGATTGGCTTCCATTTTGGGAACAATTTCGCACGTCCATACATGAAAATTCAAGTTTAAGTGCAGTGGAAAAGTTTAATTATTTACAATCACTACTAACGGGAAGTGCAGCAGAATCAATTGCTGGATTTACGCCAACCGAAACGTGCTATGATGCCGTCATAGCTTTATTGTTGGATGAATTTGGAGATACGGAAAAAATCATAGATAAAAACATGAATCAGCTTATGTCACTTCTTCCTGTTTCTTCACGCCATGATGCACGTGGACTTAGACGACTTTACAATACCATAACGGCAAGCACACGTTCTCTTACAGCTTTAGGAGTACCATCGTCACATTATTACATAATGCTGAAATCCGTGTTGCTAAAATGTATCCCATACGATTTAAGGTTAGATTTTCATAGAAATCTTGAAGGTCATTTAGAGGCTGAAAAGGTTCCAGCATTTAACGCAGTAACTAGTAATGAAGAGAGAGAATCGGTTGCAGATAATGAAAGTTCTATAACGTTCAGTGGGGATAAACAAGTAAAGGATATTCTTAGATTTTTAAAAATAGAAGTAGAATCTCTCGAAAAATCTGGAACATCAAAACGCATGCCTACTCAAATATCACAAAAAGAATTTAAAACGGCAACAGGGTTACTAACACAGAGTGAAACTAGTCAATGTTTTTTCTGTAAATCAAACGCACACTTGGCAAATCAGTGTGATGCAATAACGCTACAGAAGAAAAAAGAAATGTTAAAGAGAGAAGGACTGTGTTTCAAATGCATAAAACGAGGACATAACTCTAGATTTTGTAAAAATAAAAGTATTCGATGTAATTCATGCAATGGTAATCATATCTCATCTATGTGTGACCCAAACTATCGTCAAAAATTCACAAAGTCAAACACGCAAACTGAAAAAATAGACAACAATAAAAATTCTAACGAAAGTCAACAGAAAGCAGTAAATTTGTATACAGCTACGCAGGCGCAGTCAGTAAAAATATATTTACAAACAGCATGTGCTTTTATTCACACTTCGTCAAGCGAAATGTCATCAATTTTTGTGAGACTTATTTTGGATGGTGGAAGTCAACGAACATATATTCGACAAAGTGTATCAAGACGACTTAATTTGGATATTGTTGACACTGTGAATATTTCTATTTTACCATTTGGACAAACAAGGTCAACGGAGAAGTGTAAATACAATCGTGTCAGAGTGTGGTTAAGAAGTCAGCATGACAACAAGTGTATTTCTGTCATGGCTATAGAGGTGCCAGAAATTTGTGTAGATTTTCTTCCTGTACCGAACACAAATAATCCTCTATTTGCAAAATACAAATTAGCAGATGAACGTAAATGTAATAATCTTGAGCCCGGAATTAGTTTACTTATCGGCGCAGATTATTATTGGACTATTGTTTCTGATGAATATGAACGACTAACCGCAAATTTGACATGTATTAAAACGATATTAGGTTGGACAATTCAAGGTCCAACTTTAGGAAATGCATTTGAAGACGGACTGTCATTAGCAGCTACAGCAACATCGTTATGTACAAATTTCTTAGATGAAGAAAGTGTAAAACGTTTTTGGGATCTCGAAAGTTTGGGCATTTCTAAGTGCAGTAATGATACGATATTAGACGGTTGTATAGATAAATATATTACAAAAAAGGGTTCAAGATATGAAGCATCACTATTATGGAGAAATGAAGATACTGCGATTGACAGTAATAAAAGGGTGCTTTAGTAAGATTTGAAAATTTAATTAAAAAACTTTCAAGAGATCCTGTCAAATTACAAGAATATGATTCACTTATGCAAGAATATTTATCATGTAATATTATCGAAAGGGTTAATGATGTTGAGAACGATCGAAAGGTCTATTACATGCCTCATCGTCCTGTATATAGACTAGATAAAACAACAACCAAAACGCGAATAGTTTTTGACGCTTCTGCTCGTTCAGGTAACAATTTTTCGCTTAATGACCATTTATTTGCAGGACCAAATATGCTGCCTGATGTCTTAACTGTGTTGTTGAATTTTCGTTTTGGAGAAGTTGGCTTAGTAGCTGATATAGAAAAAGCCTTTCTTCAAATAACATTAGCAGAAAAAGATCGTGACAATCACAGATTTTTTTGGTTCGATGGTAAAGTGAACGCCGGAAGTCAGCTACCGCCATGCACTGAGTATAGAATGACACGTTTAACGTTTGGCATTACCTGCAGTCCTTTTCTTCTTAGTGCAACCTTACGCACACATTTTAAAACGGAAGCTAATACTTATCCAGAAACGTGTGAAATACTGCAAAAATCATTTTATGTGGATGATTTAATTTTGAGTGTCGACGGTATATCAGAAGCTGTCAAAATTTATAAAGAAACTTGTCACATACTAGAGAAAGCATCTATGAATATTCGAAAATGGAATTAAAATAATATTTGTGTTCGACAAAAAATTAATGGTGAAGACTGTAATGAACAAAACGTACTTGGAATGGTCTGGTATTGTTCAACAGATGAAATATCAGTAAGCTTGGAACAAACTGTTGATTATTTTATGACGGCCACAAAACGGAAAGTATTGCAGTTCATTGCTAAGATTTACGATCCACTAGGTATTCTAGGTCCGTTTATTGTCAAATTAAAAATTGTGTTTCAGGAGTCTTGGCGTCTGAAACTAGGATGGGATGATGTTCTTCCAAATCATTTGCTACTAATATGGAACAATTGTATTTCACATTATCACTATCTAAAAGACATTTGTTTACCGAGATACATTTTCAAGTCAACATATCGCACTAATATACAACTTCATATGTTTGCGGATGCCAGTTTATCGGCATATGGAACAGTGGCATACATCAGATGTGAATACGTGGACAATTCGATCACCACTCACTATTTGTGTTCAAAGAATCGTGTAGCGCCACTTACAGAAAGTGGTGATAAGGAACTTACGCTTCCAAAGCTTGAATTAACTGCAGCTCTTCTCGCGGCACGATTATCAAAATATTTAAAGGACAATTTGAACATTCATTTTGATAATATCTATCTATGGTCAGTCTCCAAAATTGCACTTTCATGGATTAACGGAGATCCTCGTAGGTGGAAACCATATGTTTGTCATCGTGTTAACGAAATCCGAAAGATAACTTCACCCTCAGATTGGAATCATTGTTCTGGTGATCACAATCCTGCAAATATGCTCACTCGAGGTGTGACAGGAAAATATTTGTTAGAATCTTTGCTGTGGCGCCATGGACCAAATTGGTTATCAGAAGAAACAAGCAATTGGCCTAAATCAGATAAAAATTTCGATAATTCTAATATTTTTTTGTCTTTACAGGTCACGGTTGAAGAACGCAATAATTCTGAAATCAAACCTGTATTCAATATTGAGGATTTTTCTTCATATAAACGAGTATTACGTGTCACAGCGTATACAAAACGATTTGTAAATATAATACATGGTAAAACTTATAAAACGAAATTTCTGTCAATGAACGAATTACAAGAAGCAGAAATTTATTGGATAAAATACATACAGAGCACAGTATATCAGAACGAAATTAACGCATTGAGAAACAACAAATCGATTTCTCAATCTTCATCAATATTAACGTTAAATCCTATAATCGACGAAGACGGAATTATCCGCGTTGGTAGTCGGCTTCAAGAAGCTGTACACGAGATTCAAAACTGTTTTCCAATAATATTACCTAAATCGCCATATTTAACGACACTTATTGTATTGGATGAACATGAACGAGTCCTTCATGGCGGTATCAACACTGTTTTAACGAAAATTAGAGAGAAATTTTGGATAATACGTGCACGTCAACTAGTGAAAACTGTCGTCCATCGATGTAAAGTTTGTAAACGGTTGAAAGGAAAAGCAATTTCACAACCATTTGCACCGTTACCAAAGAGCAGATTAATAGCTTCAAGGCCATTTGAAACTACAGGTGTAGATTTTGCGGGACCTCCTTATGTAAAAGATTCTTCAGAAGAAAACGCAAATCGCAAAGTTTATATGATGCTTTTCACGTGTGGTGTAGTTCGAGCTATTCATCTCGAGCTAGTTTTGAATTTAAGCACGGAATCTTGTATATTGGCTATTAGAAGATTCATCGCACGAAGAGGGGCGCCGAAAACTATTATATCTGATAACGCAAAAACATTTAAACGAGCTGAACTCGAATTCAAAGAGTTTGGTGATATTGTAAATTCAGAAGAGCTTCAAGGATATGTAACAAATTCAAATATTTCCTGGCAATTTATTGTTGAACGTGCTCCATGGTGGGGAGGTTTCTATGAACGATTAGTCCAAAGCGTAAAGCGTATTTTACGAACTACTGTTGTGCGAATGACATTAACAATTGATCAGCTGCAAACATCACTAACGGAAGCTGAAGCTGTAATTAATGCTAGACCGTTAACACATGTAAGTGACGATCCTCTCGACTTATCGCCTCTAACACCAGCTCATTTCCTATCTGGAATATATTCTGCAATCAACACAGAATCAAACTTTTCTGCAGATGTTAATTTACGCGCGAAATGGAGATCCAGATTACGTACTACAACTTTATTTTGGAAACGTTTTAAAACGGAATATTTACAACAACTGCGTTCACATCATAATAACGCACAACGATTTTCTTCAAACGTTAAAGAAGGCGATGTTGTACTCGTCTATGATCAAGCAACGCCGCGAGTTTTGTGGAAGCTCGCTATAATTGATACAACATTTCCTGGTCGTGACGGAAAAGTACGAGCTTGTCTTGTACGGTTTTCCAACGGAACTAAACTTCGGAGATCAGTTCAGCATTTGTATCCTTTGGAGATAGATGATACGTCATACTCGCCCTCCGGAGGATGTTAAAAATATATAACTGTATAACTGTATAACAGTAAATAACTATTAAGAATTATTAGAACACTAACACAATAACAAAAAGATTTATAAAATCAATCAGTCATCATTTACTTGTCGGTCAGATCACAAGCATTTAATCGCACTTTTATAATATAAACATTAATATAGAATTAAACATTGTATTTCTAACGATTGTTTTTTAATGTACACCTCTTTCTAATCCTTTCTCGGAGTTTATTTTGACAATTCGTATGCATTCAATTCATTGGCAACACTCTTAATTTCAATATGTCAAAACTATCTATACAAATAATATAAATATAAATTTTTCATTTTAATTGTCATTTCTATTGAGTTCAATTCCATTTCCTCATTTATTGGCTTTTGCCTTGTTAAATGTTCAGATTCAGACTCGGATTTATGGATTGGTCCTTTATTTTTCATAAGATTGAATGCCCTTATAATATTTGCTCGAACTATTGATATGTCATGTTTACGTTTGCTTCCAATACGAGCACGTTTTCTGGAACTTTCACCGTAATGACTGCTTTCTTCCTCATTTTATATTCTTGTCCCGTGTGCCGAATAAGTCCCATACATTTCATGCTTTCATTTTATTGTTGCGACTTTATTTAACGGATTTTATTTTTTCTTAATAAATAAGTAATTAATTAATTATTTATGTGTTACTTAGCTTTACTATACACTCATTATCCTTTCCCAATCAGCTGAAAGCTGGTATAAGGGATGAGGATCATATTTGAGATACTAAAATTTAAATATTTAAGAGAAAGAAATAAAAAAAAAGGAAATGTGCTTTTGACCACACTGTAGAAGTGAAATAGAAGCTTTTCTTTATGGTTTGTCAGCGAGTTCCATTTGTTCCGTTTGTTGAGCAAGTTGCCTAGCCCTACATGTCCGCATCCGTTCTGCACCAGTCATAGCCGTACTCGTCGAAGCCTTGTCAGCGAGTTCCATTTATTCCGCTTGTTGAGCAAGTTGCCTAGCCCTAAATGCCCGCGTCAGATCTGTACCAGTTATAGCCGTACCTGTCTAAGACATACTCGTCGAAGCCTTGTCAGCGAGTTGCTTTTGTTCCGCTTGTTGAGCAAATTGCCTAGCCCTACATGCCCACATCCGTTCTGCACCAGTCGTAGCCGTACTCGTCGAAGCCTTGTCAGCGAGTTCCATTTATGCCGCTTGTTGAGCAAGTTGCCTGGCCCTAAATGCCCGCGTCAGATCTGTACCAGTCATATCCGTACTCGTCGAAGCCTTGTCAGCGAATTGCTTTTGTTTCGCTTGTAGAGCAAATTACCTAGCCCTACATGCCCGCGTCCGTTCTGCACCAGTCATAGCCGTACTCGTCGAAGCCTTGTCAGCGAGTTGCATTTTTTCCGCTTGTTGAGCAAGTTGCCTAGCCCTAAATGCCCGCGTCAGATCTGTACCAGTTATAGCCGTACCTGTCTAAGACATACTCGTCGAAGCCTTGTCAGCGAGTTGCATTTATTCCGCTTGTTGAGCAACTTGCCTTGCCCTACATGTCCACATCCGTTCTGCACCAGTCATAGCCGTACTTGTCGAAGCCTTGTCAGCGAGTTGCATTTTTTCCGCTTGTTGAGCAAGTTGCCTAGCCCAACATGCTCGCATCCGTTCTGCGCTAGTCATATCCGTACTCGTCGAAGCCTTGTCAGCGAGTTGGTTTTATTCCGCTTGTTGTGCAAGTTACCTAGCTCTTTATACCACCGTCCCCTCTAAACCAGTCATAGCCGTACTCGTCGAAGCCTTGTCAGCGAGTTGCTTTTGTTCCGCTTGTTGAGCAAATTGCCTAGCCCTACATGCCCACATCCGTTCTGCACCAGTCGTAGCCGTACTCGTCGAAGCCTTGTCAGCGAGTTCCATTTATTCCGCTTGTTGAGCAAGTTGCCTAGCCCTAAATGCCCGCGTCAGATCTGTACCAGTTATAGCCGTACGTGTCTAAGACATACTCGTCGAAGCATTGTCAGCGAGTTGCATTTATTCCGCTTGTTGAGCAACTTGCCTGGCCCTACATGTCCATATCCGTTCTGCACCAGTCATAGCCGTACTCGTCGAAGCCTTGTCAGCGAGTTGGTTTTATTCCGCTTGTTGTGCAAGTTACCTAGCTCTTTATACCACCGTCCCCTCTAAACCAGACATATCCGTACTCGTCGAAGCATTGCCAGCGAGTTGTATTTGTTCCGCTTGTTTAGCAAGTTGCCTAGCCCTACATGCCCGCATCCGTTCTGCACCAGTAATAGCCGTACTCGTCGAAGCCTTATCAGTTGCATTTGTTCCGCTTGTTTAGCAAGTTGCCTAGCTCTACATGCCCGCGTCCGTTCTGCACCACTCATAGCCGTACTCGTCGAAATCTTGTCAGCGAGTTGCTTTTGTTCCGCTTGTTGAGCAACTTGCCTGGCCCTACATGTCCATATCCGTTCTGCACCAGTCATAGCCGTACTCGTCGAAGCCTTGTCAGCGAGTTCCATTTATTCCGCTTGTTGAGCAAGTTGCCTAGCCCTAAATGCCCGCGTCAGATCTGTACCAGTTATAGCCGTACCTGTCTAAGACATACTCGTCGAAGCCTTGTCAGCGAGTTGCATTTATTCCGCTTGTTGAGCAACTTGCCTGGCCCTACATGTCCATATCCGTTCTGCACCAGTCATAGCCGTACTCGTCGAAGCCTTGTCAGCGAGTTGGTTTTATTCCGCTTGTTGTGCAAGTTACCTAGCTCTTTATACCACCGTCCCCTCTAAACCAGACATATCCGTACTCGTCGAAGCATTGCCAGCGAGTTGTATTTGTTCCGCTTGTTTAGCAAGTTGCCTAGCCCTACATGCCCGCATCCGTTCTGCACCAGTCATAGCCGTACTCGTCGAAGCCTTATCAGTTGCATTTGTTCCGCTTGTTTAGCAAGTTGCCTAGCTCTACATGCCCGCGTCCGTTCTGCACCAGTCATAGCCGTACTCGTCGAAATCTTGTCAGCGAGTTGCTTTTGTTCCGCTTGTTGTTACTTAGCACTACGTGCCCGCGTCCGTTCTGCAATAGTCATAGGCATTCTGGTGGAAGCATTGTCAGCGTGTTGTCATTGAGTAGAATTGTCGTCACGCAAACGTTTCTTAGCGGAGTCATTGTAGCCGTAGTAAGAAGCAATACCCGTTAATATTTGTAAGATGCGCTGACCGCTTTCCGCTATGCAATATTCGTATGCGCCAGCTTTATGCACAGAAACGACGCGATTGTTAGTCAGCTTACACTGATGTGACACGCTGCGTTACAGAGTTAGCGTTCCATGATTTTTTCCATATAAAAAGTTAAAAAACTTGTATCGACTGCAGCGCGAATACGGTGGCAGATAGAACTATTTGGTCTTCGACGGACATATTACTCAATATAATTTCCACAATATTGCCGAACATTGTAATCGTCAGAAAAATGCATTACGGTAGGTCAATGCATTAAAGATTCTTTCTAAAATTCATCCCATGATCATTACGAATATTTCTAGTATTTTTTTCATAAAATGATAAGAATTTTAAACCAAGTTTATTTTTAAATGAAATGAACAAATTGTTTACATTTTATTGCTGTCGTATTAAGGCGCTAAATTAATTTTTTCTAGCAAAAAATGTCTAGAAATTAAAAATATCTGAAATATCGAGAAAAACCTATTGCAATTACAAACATTCGTGTTAAAAATATATAACTGTATAACTGTATAACAGTAAATAACTATTAAGAATTATTAGAACACTAACACAATAACAAAAAGATTTATAAAATCAATCAGTCATCATTTACTTGTCGGTCAGATCACAAGCATTTAATCGCACTTTTATAATATAAACATTAATATAGAATTAAACATTGTATTTCTAACGATTGTTTTTTAATGTACACCTCTTTCTAATCCTTTCTCGGAGTTTATTTTGACATTGGTGCCGAAACCCGGGAGTTATCGTGGACGAGAATTAAAAAACAATAAAAAATTAATTAACGCGTGTTTTGCAAAACGGTTATTCAAGTGAATAAATCGAAATGGACGCCTCGAGTCGTTCCGTTTATCGCGGGCAAATCACGAAATTAACGAAAAGTGCGTTGGAATATTTAATTTCAGATGACTCACAAATTAACGAGCGTAGAGTTGATAAATTAGACGCTATCGAAGAAGAAATTACGGTCTTCTTAGAACGGTTAACGGCTGCTCGAGACAGTCTTAACAAATCTAATATCGAACTGCGATCTTCTGTAAAGACAGATGACTATCAAAAAGAGAACGAAGCTATAGCTGAATATGAGGATAAGGCGATTAGTGTCATCAGTCGTCTCAAGCAACGTCTTATAAAAGTAGGAGAATTTCAGCGTCGTTTTAATTCTAGTTATTCACCAGAAAACCGAAGTTCTACTGTAAATCAGCATTCAATTAAACTTCCTAAATTAAATTTACGAAAGTTTTCTGGAGATTTTAAAGATTGGCTTCCATTTTGGGAACAATTTCGCACGTCCATACATGAAAATTCAAGTTTAAGTGCAGTGGAAAAGTTTAATTATTTACAATCACTACTAACGGGAAGTGCAGCAGAATCAATTGCTGGATTTACGCCAACCGAAACGTGCTATGATGCCGTCATAGCTTTATTGTTGGATGAATTTGGAGATACGGAAAAAATCATAGATAAAAACATGAATCAGCTTATGTCACTTCTTCCTGTTTCTTCACGCCATGATGCACGTGGACTTAGACGACTTTACAATACCATAATGGCAAGCACACGTTCTCTTACAGCTTTAGGAGTACCATCGTCACATTATTACATAATGCTGAAATCCGTGTTGCTAAAATGTATCCCATACGATTTAAGGTTAGATTTTCATAGAAATCTTGAAGGTCATTTAGAGGCTGAAAAGGTTCCAGCATTTAACGCAGTAACTAGTAATGAAGAGAGAGAATCGGTTGCAGATAATGAAAGTTCTATAACGTTCAGTGGGGATAAACAAGTAAAGGATATTCTTAGATTTTTAAAAATAGAAGTAGAATCTCTCGAAAAATCTGGAACATCAAAACGCATGCCTACTCAAATACCACAAAAAGAATTTAAAACGGCAACAGGGTTACTAACACAGAGTGAAACTAGTCAATGTTTTTTCTGTAAATCAAACGCACACTTGGCAAATCAGTGTGATGCAATAACGCCACAGAAGAAAAAAGAAATGTTAAAGAGAGAAGGACTGTGTTTCAAATGCATAAAACGAGGACATAACTCTAGATTTTGTAAAAATAAAAGTATTCGATGTAATTCATGCAATGGTAATCATATCTCATCTATGTGTGACCCAAACTATCGTCAAAAATTCACAAAGTAAATAAAAATAATAATAAATAAAAATTCTAACGAAAGTCAACAGAAAGCAGTAAATTTGTATACAGCTACGCAGGCGCAGTCAGTAAAAATATATTTACAAACAGCATGTGCTTTTATTCACACTTCGTCAAGCGAAATGTCATCAATTTTTGTGAGACTTATTTTGGATGGTGGAAGTCAACGAACATATATTCGACAAAGTGTATCAAGACGACTTAATTTGGATATTGTTGACACTGTGAATATTTCTATTTTACCATTTGGACAAACAAGGTCAACGGGGAAGTGTAAATACAATCGTGTCAGAGTGTGGTTAAGAAGTCAGCATGACAACAAGTGTATTTCTGTCATGGCTATAGAGGTGCCAGAAATTTGTGTAGATTTTCTTCCTGTACCGAACACAAATAATCCTCTATTTGCAAAATACAAATTAGCAGATGAACGTAAATGTAATAATCTTGAGCCCGGAATTAGTTTACTTATCGGCGCAGATTATTATTGGACTATTGTTTCTGATGAATATGAACGACTAACCGCAAATTTGACATGTATTAAAACGATATTAGGTTGGACAATTCAAGGTCCAACTTTAGGAAATGCATTTGAAGACGGACTGTCATTAGCAGCTACAGCAACATCGTTATGTATAAATTTCTTAGATGAAGAAAGTGTAAAACGTTTTTGGGATCTCGAAAGTTTGGGCATTTCTAAGTGCAGTAATGATACGATATTAGACGGTTATATAGATAAATATATTACAAAAAAGGGTTCAAGATATGAAGCATCACTATTATGGAGAAATGAAGATACTGCGATTGACAGTAATAAAAGGGTGCTTTAGTAAGATTTGAAAATTTAATTAAAAAACTTTCAAGAGATCCTGTCAAATTACAAGAATATGATTCACTTATGCAAGAATATTTATCATGTAATATTATCGAAAGGGTTAATGATGTTGAGAACGATCGAAAGGTCTATTACATGCCTCATCGTCCTGTATATAGACTAGATAAAACAACAACCAAAACGCGAATAGTTTTTGACGCTTCTGCTCGTTCAGGTAACAATTTTTCGCTTAATGACCATTTATTTGCAGGACCAAATATGCTGCCTGATGTCTTAACTGTGTTGTTGAATTTTCGTTTTGGAGAAGTTGGCTTAGTAGCTGATATAGAAAAAGCCTTTCTTCAAATAACATTAGCAGAAAAAGATCGTGACAATCACAGATTTTTTTGGTTCGATGGTAAAGTGAACGCCGGAAGTCAGCTACCGCCATGCACTGAGTATAGAATGACACGTTTAACGTTTGGCATTACCTGCAGTCCTTTTCTTCTTAGTGCAACCTTACGCACACATTTTAAAACGGAAGCTAATACTTATCCAGAAACGTGTGAAATACTGCAAAAGTCATTTTATGTGGATGATTTAATTTTGAGTGTCGACGGTATATCAGAAGCTGTCAAAATTTATAAAGAAACTTGTCACATACTAGAGAAAGCATCTATGAATATTCGAAAATGGAATTCAAATAATATTTGTGTTCGACAAAAAATTAATGGTGAAGACTGTAATGAACAAAAGGTACTTGGAATGGTCTGGTATTGTTCAACAGATGAAATATCAGTAAGCTTGGAACAAACTGTTGATTATTTTATGACGGCCACAAAACGGAAAGTATTGCAGTTCATTGCTAAGATTTACGATCCACTAGGTATTCTAGGTCCGTTTATTGTCAAATTAAAAATTGTGTTTCAGGAGTCTTGGCGTCTGAAACTAGGATGGGATGATGTTCTTCCAAATCATTTGCTACTAATATGGAACAATTGTATTTCACATTATCACTATCTAAAAGACATTTGTTTACCGAGATACATTTTCAAGTCAACATATCGCACTAATATACAACTTCATATGTTTGCGGATGCCAGTTTATCGGCATATGGAACAGTGGCATACATCAGATGTGAATACGTGGACAATTCGATCACCACTCACTATTTGTGTTCAAAGAATCGTGTAGCGCCACTTACAGAAAGTGGTGATAAGGAACTTACGCTTCCAAAGCTTGAATTAACTGCAGCTCTTCTCGCGGCACGATTATCAAAATATTTAAAGGACAATTTGAACATTCATTTTGATAATATCTATCTATGGTCAGACTCCAAAATTGCACTTTCATGGATTAACGGAGATCCTCGTAGGTGGAAACCATATGTTTGTCATCGTGTTAACGAAATCCGAAAGATAACTTCACCCTCAGATTGGAATCATTGTTCTGGTGATCACAATCCTGCAGATATGCTCACTCGAGGTTGGACAGGAAAATATTTGTTAGAATCTTTGCTGTGGCGCCATGGACCAAATTGGTTATCAGAAGAAACAAGCAATTGGCCTAAATCAGATAAAAATTTCGATAATTCTAATGTTTTTTTGTCTTTACAGGTCACGGTTGAAGAACGCAATAATTCTGAAATCAAACCTGTATTCAATATTGAGGATTTTTCTTCATATAAACGAGTATTACGTGTCACAGCGTATACAAAACGATTTGTAAATATACTACATGGTAAAACTTATTAAACGAAATTTCTGTCAATGAACGAATTACAAGAAGCAGAAATTTATTGGATAAAATACATACAGAGCACAGTATATCAGAACGAAATTAACGCATTGAGAAACAACAAATCGATTTCTCAATCTTCATCAATATTAACGTTAAATCCTATAATCGACGAAGACGGAATTATCCGCGTTGGTAGTCGGCTTCAAGAAGCTGTACACGAGATTCAAAACTGTTTTCCAATAATATTACCTAAATCGCCATATTTAACGACACTTATTGTATTGGATGAACATGAACGAGTCCTTCATGGCGGTATCAACACTGTTTTAACGAAAATTAGAGAGAAATTTTGGATAATACGTGCACGTCAACTAGTGAAAACTGTCGTCCATCGATGTAAAGTTTGTAAACGGTTGAAAGGAAAAGCAATTTCACAACCATTTGCACCGTTACCAAAGAGCAGATTAATAGCTTCAAGGCCATTTGAAACTACAGGTGTAGATTTTGCGGGACCTCCTTATGTAAAAGATTCTTCAGAAGAAAACGCAAATCGCAAAGTTTATATGATGCTTTTCACGTGTGGTGTAGTTCGAGCTATTCATCTCGAGCTAGTTTTGAATTTAAGCACGGAATCTTGTATATTGGCTATTAGAAGATTCATCGCACGAAGAGGGGCGCCGAAAACTATTATATCTGATAACGCAAAAACATTTAAACGAGCTGAACTCGAATTCAAAGAGTTTGGTGATATTGTAAATTCAGAAGAGCTTCAAGGATATGTAACAAATTCAAATATTTCCTGGCAATTTATTGTTGAACGTGCTCCATGGTGGGGAGGTTTCTATGAACGATTAGTCCAAAGCGTAAAGCGTATTTTACGAACTACTGTTGGGCGAATGACATTAACAATTGATCAGCTGCAAACATCACTAACGGAAGCTGAAGCTGTAATTAATACTAGACCGTTAACACATGTAAGTGACGATCCTCTCGACTTATCGCCTCTAACACCAGCTCATTTCCTATCTGGAATATAGTCTGCAATCAACACAGAATCAAACTTTTCTGCAGATGTTAATTTACGCGCGAAATGGAGATCCAGATTACGTACTACAACTTTATTTTGGAAACGTTTTAAAACGGAATATTTACAACAACTGCGTTCACATCATAATAACGCACAACGATTTTCTTCAAACGTTAAAGAAGGCGATGTTGTACTCGTCTATGATCAAGCAACGCCGCGAGTTTTGTGGAAGCTCGCTATAATTGATACAACATTTCCTGGTCGTGACGGAAAAGTACGAGCTTGTCTTGTACGGTTTTCCAACGGAACTAAACTTCGGAGATCAGTTCAGCATTTGTATCCTTTGGAGATAGATGATACGTCATACTCGCCCTCCGGAGGATGTTAAAAATATATAACTGTATAACTGTATAACAGTAAATAACTATTAAGAATTATTAGAACACTAACACAATAACAAAAAGATTTATAAAATCAATCAGTCATCATTTACTTGTCGGTCAGATCACAAGCATTTAATCGCACTATTATATTATAAACATTAATATAAAATTAAACATTGTATTTCCAACGATTGTTTTTTAATGTACACCTCTTTCTAATCCTTTCTCGGAGTTTATTTTGACAATTCGTATGCATTCAATTCATTGGCAACACTCTTAATTTCAATATGTCAAAACTATCTATACAAATAATATAAATATAAATTTTTAATTTTAATTGTCATGTTCTATTGAGTTCAATTCCATTTCCTCATTTATTGGCTTTTGCCTTGTTAAATGTTCAGATTCAGACTCGGATTTATGGATTGGTCCTTTATTTTTCATAAGATTGAATGCCCTTATAATATTTGCTCGAACTATTGATATGTCATGTTTACGTTTGCTTCCAATACGAGCACGTTTTCTGGAACTTTCACCGTAATGACTGCTTTCTTCCTCATTTTATATTCTTGTCCCGTGTGCCGAATAAGTCCCATACATTTCATGCTTTCATTTTATTGTTGCGACTTTATTTAACGGATTTTATTTTTTCTTAATAAATAAGTAATTAATTAATTATTTATGTGTTACTTAGCTTTACTATACACTCATTATCCTTTCCCAATCAGCTGAAAGCTGGTATAAGGGATGAGGATCATATTTGAGATACTAAAATTTAAATATTTAAGAGAAAGAAATAAAAAAAAAGGAAGTGTGCTTTTGACCACACTGTAGAAGTGAAATAGAAGCTCTTCTTTATGGTTTGTCAGCGAGTTGCATTTGTTCCGTTTGTTGAGCAACTTGCCTGGCCCTACATGCCCGCGTCCGTTCTGCACTAGTCATAGCCGTATTCGTCGAAGCCTTGTCAGCGCGTTGCATTTATTCCGCTTGTTGAGCAACTTGCCTGGCCCTACATGCCCGCGTCCGTTCTGCACTAGTCATAGCCGTATTCGTCGAAGCCTTGTCAGCGCGTTGCTTTTGTTCCGCTTGTTTAGCAAGTTGCCTAGCCCTGCATGCCCTCATCCGTTCTGCACTAGTCATATCCGTACTCGTCGAAGTTTTGTCAGCGAGTTGCATTTATTCCGCTTGTTGAGCAACTTGCCTGGCCCTACATGCCCGCATCCGTTCTGCACTAGTCATTTCCGTACTCGTCGAAGCCTTGTCAGCGCGTTGCTTTTGTTCCGCTTGTTTAGCAAGTTGCCTAGCCCTGCATGCCCTCATCCGTTCTGCACTAGTCATATCCGTACTCGTCGAAGCTTTGTCAGCGAGTTGCATTTATTCCGCTTGTTGAGCAACTTGCCTGGCCCTACATGTCCACATCCGTTCTACACCAGTCATAGCCGTACTCGTCGAAGCCTTGTCAGCGCGTTGCTTTTGTTGCGCTTGTTTAGCAGGTTGCCTAGCCCAACATGCTCGCATCCGTTCTGCGCTAGTAATATCCGTACTCGTCGAAGCCTTGTCAGCGAGTTGGTTCTATTCCGCTTGTTGTGCAAGTTACCTAGCTCTATATACCACCGTCTCCTCTAAACCAGTCATAGCCGTACTCGTCGAAACCTTGTCAGCGAGTTGCTTTTGTTCCGCTTGTTGTTACTTAGCACTACGTGCCCGCGTCCGTTCTGCACCAGTCATAGCCGTACTCGTCGAAGCCTTATCAGTTGCATTTGTTCCGCTTGTTTAGCAAGTTGCCTAGCTCTACATGCCCGTGTCCGTTCTGCACCAGTCATAGCCGTACTCGCCGAAACCTAGTCAGCGAGTTGCTTTTGTTCCGCTTGTTGTTACTTAGCACTACGTGCCCGCGTCCGTTCTGCAATAGTCATAGGCGTTCTGGTGGAAGAATTGTCAGCGTGTTGTCATTGAGTAGAATTGTCGTCACGCAAACATTTCTTAGCGGAGTCATTGTAGCCGTAGTAAGAAGCAATACCCGTTAATATTTGTAAGATGCGCTGACCGCTTTCCGCTATGCAATATTCGTATGCGCCAGCTTTATGCACAGAAACGACGCGATTGTTAGTCAGCTTACACTGATGTGACACGCTGCGTTACAGAGTTAGCGTTCCATGATTTTTTCCATATAAAAAGTTAAAAAACTTGTATCGACTGCAGCGCCAATACGGTGGCAGATAGAACTATTTGGTCTTCGACGGACATATTACTCAATATAATTTCCACAATATTGCCGAACATTGTAATCGTCAGAAAAATGCATTACGGTAGGTCAATGCATTAAAGATTCTTTCTAAAATTCATCCCATGATCATTACGAATATTTCTAGTATTTTTTTCATAAAATGATAAGAATTTTAAACCAAGTTTATTTTTAAATGAAATGAACAAATTGTTTACATTTTATTGCTGTCGTATTAAGACGCCAAATTAATTTTTTCTAACAAAAAATGTCTAGAACTTAAAAATATCTGAAATATCGAGAAAAACCTATTGCAATTACAAACATTCGTATGCATTCAATTCATTGGCAACACTCTTAATTTCAATATGTCAAAACTATCTATACAAATAATATAAATATAAATTTTTAATTTTAATTGTCATTTCTATTGAGTTCAATTCCATTTCCTCATTTATTGGCTTTTGCCTTGTTAAATGTTCAGATTCAGACTCGGATTTATGGATTGGTCCTTTATTTTTCATAAGATTGAATGCCCTTATAATATTTGCTCGAACTATTGATATGTCATGTTTACGTTTGCTTCCAATACGAGCACGTTTTCTGGAACTTTCACCGTAATGACTGCTTTCTTCCTCATTTTATATTCTTGTCCCGTGTGCCGAATAAGTCCCATACATTTCATGCTTTCATTTTATTGTTGCGACTTTATTTAACGGATTTTATTTTTTCTTAATAAATAAGTAATTAATTAATTATTTATGTGTTACTTAGCTTTACTATACACTCATTATCCTTTCCCAATCAGCTGAAAGCTGGTATAAGGGATGAGGATCATATTTGAGATACTAAAATTTAAATATTTAAGAGAAAGAAATAAAAAAAAAGGAAGTGTGCTTTTGACCACACTGTAGAAGTGAAATAGAAGCTCTTCTTTATGGTTTGTCAGCGAGTTGCATTTGTTCCGTTTGTTGAGCAACTTGCCTGGCCCTACATGCCCGCGTCCGTTCTACACTAGTCATAGCCGTATTCGTCGAAGCCTTGTCAGCGCGTTGCATTTATTCCGCTTGTTGAGCAACTTGCCTGGCCCTACATGCCCGCGTCCGTTCTGCACTAGTCATAGCCGTATTCGTCGAAGCCTTGTCAGCGCGTTGCTTTTGTTCCGCTTGTTTAGCAAGTTGCCTAGCCCTGCATGCCCTCATCCGTTCTGCACTAGTCATATCCGTACTCGTCGAAGCTTTGTCAGCGAGTTGCATTTATTCCGCTTGTTGAGCAACTTGCCTGGCCCTACATGCCCGCATCCGTTCTGCACTAGTCATTTCCGTACTCGTCGAAGCCTTGTCAGCGCGTTGCTTTTGTTCCGCTTGTTTAGCAAGTTGCCTAGCCCTGCATGCCCTCATCCGTTCTGCACTAGTCATATCCGTACTCGTCGAAGCTTTGTCAGCGAGTTGCATTTATTCCGCTTGTTGAGCAACTTGCCTGGCCCTACATGTCCACATCCGTTCTACACCAGTCATAGCCGTACTCGTCGAAGCCTTGTCAGCGCGTTGCTTTTGTTGCGCTTGTTTAGCAGGTTGCCTAGCCCAACATGTTCGCATCCGTTCTGCGCTAGTAATATCCGTACTCGTCGAAGCCTTGTCAGCGAGTTGGTTCTATTCCGCTTGTTGTGCAAGTTACCTAGCTCTATATACCACCGTCTCCTCTAAACCAGTCATAGCCGTACTCGTCGAAACCTTGTCAGCGAGTTGCTTTTGTTCCGCTTGTTGTTACTTAGCACTACGTGCCCGCGTCCGTTCTGCACCAGTCATAGCCGTACTCGTCGAAGCCTTATCAGTTGCATTTGTTCCGCTTGTTTAGCAAGTTGCCTAGCTCTACATGCCCGTGTCCGTTCTGCACCAGTCATAGCCGTACTCGCCGAAACCTAGTCAGCGAGTTGCTTTTGTTCCGCTTGTTGTTACTTAGCACTACGTGCCCGCGTCCGTTCTGCAATAGTCATAGGCGTTCTGGTGGAAGAATTGTCAGCGTGTTGTCATTGAGTAGAATTGTCGTCACGCAAACATTTCTTAGCGGAGTCATTGTAGCCGTAGTAAGAAGCAATACCCGTTAATATTTGTAAGATGCGCTGACCGCTTTCCGCTATGCAATATTCGTATGCGCCAGCTTTATGCACAGAAACGACGCGATTGTTAGTCAGCTTACACTGATGTGACACGCTGCGTTACAGAGTTAGCGTTCCATGATTTTTTCCATATAAAAAGTTAAAAAACTTGTATCGACTGCAGCGCCAATACGGTGGCAGATAGAACTATTTGGTCTTCGACGGACATATTACTCAATATAATTTCCACAATATTGCCGAACATTGTAATCGTCAGAAAAATGCATTACGGTAGGTCAATGCATTAAAGATTCTTTCTAAAATTCATCCCATGATCATTACGAATATTTCTAGTATTTTTTTCATAAAATGATAAGAATTTTAAACCAAGTTTATTTTTAAATGAAATGAACAAATTGTTTACATTTTATTGCTGTCGTATTAAGACGCCAAATTAATTTTTTCTAACAAAAAATGTCTAGAACTTAAAAATATCTGAAATATCGAGAAAAACCTATTGCAATTACAAACATTCGTATGCATTCAATTCATTGGCAACACTCTTAATTTCAATATGTCAAAACTATCTATACAAATAATATAAATATAAATTTTTAATTTTAATTGTCATTTCTATTGAGTTCAATTCCATTTCCTCATTTATTGGCTTTTGCCTTGTTAAATGTTCAGATTCAGACTCGGATTTATGGATTGGTCCTTTATTTTTCATAAGATTGAATGCCCTTATAATATTTGCTCGAACTATTGATATGTCATGTTTACGTTTGCTTCCAATACGAGCACGTTTTCTGGAACTTTCACCGTAATGACTGCTTTCTTCCTCATTTTATATTCTTGTCCCGTGTGCCGAATAAGTCCCATACATTTCATGCTTTCATTTTATTGTTGCGACTTTATTTAACGGATTTTATTTTTTCTTAATAAATAAGTAATTACTTAGCTTTACTATACACTCATTATCCTTTCCCAATCAGCTGAAAGCTGGTATAAGGGATGAGGATCATATTTGAGATACTAAAATTTAAATATTTAAGAGAAAGAAATAAAAAAAAAGGAAGTGTGCTTTTGACCACACTGTAGAAGTGAAATAGAAGCTCTTCTTTATGGTTTGTCAGCGAGTTGCATTTGTTCCGTTTGTTGAGCAACTTGCCTGGCCCTACATGCCCTCGTCCGTTCTGCACTAGTCATAGCCGTATTCGTCGAAGCCTTGTCAGCGCGTTGCATTTATTCCGCTTGTTGAGCAACTTGCCTGGCCCTACATGCCCGCGTCCGTTCTGCACTAGTCATAGCCGTATTCGTCGAAGCCTTGTCAGCGCGTTGCTTTTGTTTATTTTTAAATGAAATGAACAAATTGTTTACATTTTATTGCTGTCGTATTAAGACGCCAAATTAATTTTTTCTAACAAAAAATGTCTAGAACTTAAAAATATCTGAAATATCGAGAAAAACCTATTGCAATTACAAACATTCGTATGCATTCAATTCATTGGCAACACTCTTAATTTCAATATGTCAAAACTATCTATACAAATAATATAAATATAAATTTTTAATTTTAATTGTCATTTCTATTGAGTTCAATTCCATTTCCTCATTTATTGGCTTTTGCCTTGTTAAATGTTCAGATTCAGACTCGGATTTATGGATTGGTCCTTTATTTTTCATAAGATTGAATGCCCTTATAATATTTGCTCGAACTATTGATATGTCATGTTTACGTTTGCTTCCAATACGAGCACGTTTTCTGGAACTTTCACCGTAATGACTGCTTTCTTCCTCATTTTATATTCTTGTCCCGTGTGCCGAATAAGTCCCATACATTTCATGCTTTCATTTTATTGTTGCGACTTTATTTAACGGATTTTATTTTTTCTTAATAAATAAGTAATTACTTAGCTTTACTATACACTCATTATCCTTTCCCAATCAGCTGAAAGCTGGTATAAGGGATGAGGATCATATTTGAGATACTAAAATTTAAATATTTAAGAGAAAGAAATAAAAAAAAAGGAAGTGTGCTTTTGACCACACTGTAGAAGTGAAATAGAAGCTCTTCTTTATGGTTTGTCAGCGAGTTGCATTTGTTCCGTTTGTTGAGCAACTTGCCTGGCCCTACATGCCCGCGTCCGTTCTGCACTAGTCATAGCCGTATTCGTCGAAGCCTTGTCAGCGCGTTGCATTTATTCCGCTTGTTGAGCAACTTGCCTGGCCCTACATGCCCGCGTCCGTTCTGCACTAGTCATAGCCGTATTCGTCGAAGCCTTGTCAGCGCGTTGCTTTTGTTCCGCTTGTTTAGCAAGTTGCCTAGCCCTGCATGCCCTCTTCCGTTCTGCACTAGTCATATCCGTACTCGTCGAAGCTTTGTCAGCGAGTTGCATTTATTCCGCTTGTTGAGCAACTTGCCTGGCCCTACATGCCCGCATCCGTTCTGCACTAGTCATTTCCGTACTCGTCGAAGCCTTGTCAGCGCGTTGCTTTTGTTCCGCTTGTTTAGCAAGTTGCCTAGCCCTGCATGCCCTCATCCGTTCTGCACTAGTCATATCCGTACTCGTCGAAGCTTTGTCAGCGAGTTGCATTTATTCCGCTTGTTGAGCAACTTGCCTGGCCCTACATGTCCACATCCGTTCTACACCAGTCATAGCCGTACTCGTCGAAGCCTTGTCAGCGCGTTGCTTTTGTTGCGCTTGTTTAGCAGGTTGCCTAGCCCAACATGGTCGCATCCGTTCTGCCCTAGTAATATCCGTACTCGTCGAAGCCTTGTCAGCGAGTTGGTTCTATTCCGCTTGTTGTGCAAGTTACCTAGCTCTATATACCACCGTCTCCTCTAAACCAGTCATAGCCGTACTCGTCGAAACCTTGTCAGCGAGTTGCTTTTGTTCCGCTTGTTGTTACTTAGCACTACGTGCCCGCGTCCGTTCTGCACCAGTCATAGCCGTACTCGTCGAAGCCTTATCAGTTGCATTTGTTCCGCTTGTTTAGCAAGTTGCCTAGCTCTACATGCCCGTGTCCGTTCTGCACCAGTCATAGCCGTACTCGCCGAAACCTAGTCAGCGAGTTGCTTTTGTTCCGCTTGTTGTTACTTAGCACTACGTGCCCGCGTCCGTTCTGCAATAGTCATAGGCGTTCTGGTGGAAGAATTGTCAGCGTGTTGTCATTGAGTAGAATTGTCGTCACGCAAACATTTCTTAGCGGAGTCATTGTAGCCGTAGTAAGAAGCAATACCCGTTAATATTTGTAAGATGCGCTGACCGCTTTCCGCTATGCAATATTCGTATGCGCCAGCTTTATGCACAGAAACGACGCGATTGTTAGTCAGCTTACACTGATGTGACACGACGCTGCGTTACAGAGTTAGCGTTCCATGATTTTTTCCATATAAAAAGTTAAAAAACTTGTATCGACTGCAGCGCCAATACGGTGGCAGATAGAACTATTTGGTCTTCGACGGACATATTACTCAATATAATTTCCACAATATTGCCGAACGTTGTAATCGTCAGAAAAATGCATTACGGTAGGTCAATGCATTAAAGATTCTTTCTAAAATTCATCCCATGATCATTACGAATATTTCTAGTATTTTTTTCATAAAATGATAAGAATTTTAAACCAAGTTTATTTTTAAATGAAATGAACAAATTGTTTACATTTTATTGCTGTCGTATTAAGACGCCAAATTAATTTTTTCTAACAAAAAATGTCTAGAACTTAAAAATATCTGAAATATCGAGAAAAACCTATTGCAATTACAAACATTCGTATGCATTCAATTCATTGGCAACACTCTTAATTTCAATATGTCAAAACTATCTATACAAATAATATAAATATAAATTTTTAATTTTAATTGTCATTTCTATTGAGTTCAATTCCATTTCCTCATTTATTGGCTTTTGCCTTGTTAAATGTTCAGATTCAGACTCGGATTTATGGATTGGTCCTTTATTTTTCATAAGATTGAATGCCCTTATAATATTTGCTCGAACTATTGATATGTCATGTTTACGTTTGCTTCCAATACGAGCACGTTTTCTGGAACTTTCACCGTAATGACTGCTTTCTTCCTCATTTTATATTCTTGTCCCGTGTGCCGAATAAGTCCCATACATTTCATGCTTTCATTTTATTGTTGCGACTTTATTTAACGGATTTTATTTTTTCTTAATAAATAAGTAATTACTTAGCTTTACTATACACTCATTATCCTTTCCCAATCAGCTGAAAGCTGGTATAAGGGATGAGGATCATATTTGAGATACTAAAATTTAAATATTTAAGAGAAAGAAATAAAAAAAAAGGAAGTGTGCTTTTGACCACACTGTAGAAGTGAAATAGAAGCTCTTCTTTATGGTTTGTCAGCGAGTTGCATTTGTTCCGTTTGTTGAGCAACTTGCCTGGCCCTACATGCCCTCGTCCGTTCTGCACTAGTCATAGCCGTATTCGTCGAAGCCTTGTCAGCGCGTTGCATTTATTCCGCTTGTTGAGCAACTTGCCTGGCCCTACATGCCCGCGTCCGTTCTGCACTAGTCATAGCCGTATTCGTCGAAGCCTTGTCAGCGCGTTGCTTTTGTTCCGCTTGTTTAGCAAGTTGCCTAGCCCTGCATGCCCTCATCCGTTCTGCACTAGTCATATCCGTACTCGTCGAAGCTTTGTCAGCGAGTTGCATTTATTCCGCTTGTTGAGCAACTTGCCTGGCCCTACATGCCCGCATCCGTTCTGCACTAGTCATTTCCGTACTCGTCGAAGCCTTGTCAGCGCGTTGCTTTTGTTCCGCTTGTTTAGCAAGTTGCCTAGCCCTGCATGCCCTCATCCGTTCTGCACTAGTCATATCCGTACTCGTCGAAGCTTTGTCAGCGAGTTGCATTTATTCCGCTTGTTGAGCAACTTGCCTGGCCCTACATGTCCACATCCGTTCTACACCAGTCATAGCCGTACTCGTCGAAGCCTTGTCAGCGCGTTGCTTTTGTTGCGCTTGTTTAGCAGGTTGCCTAGCCCAACATGTTCGCATCCGTTCTGCGCTAGTAATATCCGTACTCGTCGAAGCCTTGTCAGCGAGTTGGTTCTATTCCGCTTGTTGTGCAAGTTACCTAGCTCTATATACCACCGTCTCCTCTAAACCAGTCATAGACGTACTCGTCGAAACCTTGTCAGCGAGTTGCTTTTGTTCCGCTTGTTGTTACTTAGCACTACGTGCCCGCGTCCGTTCTGCACCAGTCATAGCCGTACTCGTCGAAGCCTTATCAGTTGCATTTGTTCCGCTTGTTTAGCAAGTTGCCTAGCTCTACATGCCCGTGTCCGTTCTGCACCAGTCATAGCCGTACTCGCCGAAACCTAGTCAGCGAGTTGCTTTTGTTCCGCTTGTTGTTACTTAGCACTACGTGCCCGCGTCCGTTCTGCAATAGTCATAGGCGTTCTGGTGGAAGAATTGTCAGCGTGTTGTCATTGAGTAGAATTGTCGTCACGCAAACATTTCTTAGCGGAGTCATTGTAGCCGTAGTAAGAAGCAATACCCGTTAATATTTGTAAGATGCGCTGACCGCTTTCCGCTATGCAATATTCGTATGCGCCAGCTTTATGCACAGAAACGACGCGATTGTTAGTCAGCTTACACTGATGTGACACGCTGCGTTACAGAGTTAGCGTTCCATGATTTTTTCCATATAAAAAGTTAAAAAACTTGTATCGACTGCAGCGCCAATACGGTGGCAGATAGAACTATTTGGTCTTCGACGGACATATTACTCAATATAATTTCCACAATATTGCCGAACATTGTAATCGTCAGAAAAATGCATTACGGTAGGTCAATGCATTAAAGATTCTTTCTAAAATTCATCCCATGATCATTACGAATATTTCTAGTATTTTTTTCATAAAATGATAAGAATTTTAAACCAAGTTTATTTTTAAATGAAATGAACAAATTGTTTACATTTTATTGCTGTCGTATTAAGACGCCAAATTAATTTTTTCTAACAAAAAATGTCTAGAACTTAAAAATATCTGAAATATCGAGAAAAACCTATTGCAATTACAAACATTCGTATGCATTCAATTCATTGGCAACACTCTTAATTTCAATATGTCAAAACTATCTATACAAATAATATAAATATAAATTTTTAATTTTAATTGTCATTTCTATTGAGTTCAATTCCATTTCCTCATTTATTGGCTTTTGCCTTGTTAAATGTTCAGATTCAGACTCGGATTTATGGATTGGTCCTTTATTTTTCATAAGATTGAATGCCCTTATAATATTTGCTCGAACTATTGATATGTCATGTTTACGTTTGCTTCCAATACGAGCACGTTTTCTGGAATTTTCACCGTAATGACTGCTTTCTTCCTCATTTTATATTCTTGTCCCGTGTGCCGAATAAGTCCCATACATTTCATGCTTTCATTTTATTGTTGCGACTTTATTTAACGGATTTTATTTTTTCTTAATAAATAAGTAATTACTTAGCTTTACTATACACTCATTATCCTTTCCCAATCAGCTGAAAGCTGGTATAAGGGATGAGGATCATATTTGAGATACTAAAATTTAAATATTTAAGAGAAAGAAATAAAAAAAAAGGAAGTGTGCTTTTGACCACACTGTAGAAGTGAAATAGAAGCTCTTCTTTATGGTTTGTCAGCGAGTTGCATTTGTTCCGTTTGTTGAGCAACTTGCCTGGCCCTACATGCCCTCGTCCGTTCTGCACTAGTCATAGCCGTATTCGTCGAAGCCTTGTCAGCGCGTTGCATTTATTCCGCTTGTTGAGCAACTTGCCTGGCCCTACATGCCCGCGTCCGTTCTGCACTAGTCATAGCCGTATTCGTCGAAGCCTTGTCAGCGCGTTGCTTTTGTTTATTTTTAAATGAAATGAACAAATTGTTTACATTTTATTGCTGTCGTATTAAGACGCCAAATTAATTTTTTCTAACAAAAAATGTCTAGAACTTAAAAATATCTGAAATATCGAGAAAAACCTATTGCAATTACAAACATTCGTATGCATTCAATTCATTGGCAACACTCTTAATTTCAATATGTCAAAACTATCTATACAAATAATATAAATATAAATTTTTAATTTTAATTGTCATTTCTATTGAGTTCAATTCCATTTCCTCATTTATTGGCTTTTGCCTTGTTAAATGTTCAGATTCAGACTCGGATTTATGGATTGGTCCTTTATTTTTCATAAGATTGAATGCCCTTATAATATTTGCTCGAACTATTGATATGTCATGTTTACGTTTGCTTCCAATACGAGCACGTTTTCTGGAACTTTCACCGTAATGACTGCTTTCTTCCTCATTTTATATTCTTGTCCCGTGTGCCGAATAAGTCCCATACATTTCATGCTTTCATTTTATTGTTGCGACTTTATTTAACGGATTTTATTTTTTCTTAATAAATAAGTAATTACTTAGCTTTACTATACACTCATTATCCTTTCCCAATCAGCTGAAAGCTGGTATAAGGGATGAGGATCATATTTGAGATACTAAAATTTAAATATTTAAGAGAAAGAAATAAAAAAAAAGGAAGTGTGCTTTTGACCACACTGTAGAAGTGAAATAGAAGCTCTTCTTTATGGTTTGTCAGCGAGTTGCATTTGTTCCGTTTGTTGAGCAACTTGCCTGGCCCTACATGCCCGCGTCCGTTCTGCACTAGTCATAGCCGTATTCGTCGAAGCCTTGTCAGCGCGTTGCATTTATTCCGCTTGTTGAGCAACTTGCCTGGCCCTACATGCCCGCGTACGTTCTGCACTAGTCATAGCCGTATTCGTCGAAGCCTTGTCAGCGCGTTGCTTTTGTTCCGCTTGTTTAGCAAGTTGCCTAGCCCTGCATGCCCTCTTCCGTTCTGCACTAGTCATATCCGTACTCGTCGAAGCTTTGTCAGCGAGTTGCATTTATTCCGCTTGTTGAGCAACTTGCCTGGCCCTACATGCCCGCATCCGTTCTGCACTAGTCATTTCCGTACTCGTCGAAGCCTTGTCAGCGCGTTGCTTTTGTTCCGCTTGTTTAGCAAGTTGCCTAGCCCTGCATGCCCTCATCCGTTCTGCACTAGTCATATCCGTACTCGTCGAAGCTTTGTCAGCGAGTTGCATTTATTCCGCTTGTTGAGCAACTTGCCTGGCCCTACATGTCCACATCCGTTCTACACCAGTCATAGCCGTACTCGTCGAAGCCTTGTCAGCGCGTTGCTTTTGTTGCGCTTGTTTAGCAGGTTGCCTAGCCCAACATGGTCGCATCCGTTCTGCCCTAGTAATATCCGTACTCGTCGAAGCCTTGTCAGCGAGTTGGTTCTATTCCGCTTGTTGTGCAAGTTACCTAGCTCTATATACCACCGTCTCCTCTAAACCAGTCATAGCCGTACTCGTCGAAACCTTGTCAGCGAGTTGCTTTTGTTCCGCTTGTTGTTACTTAGCACTACGTGCCCGCGTCCGTTCTGCACCAGTCATAGCCGTACTCGTCGAAGCCTTATCAGTTGCATTTGTTCCGCTTGTTTAGCAAGTTGCCTAGCTCTACATGCCCGTGTCCGTTCTGCACCAGTCATAGCCGTACTCGCCGAAACCTAGTCAGCGAGTTGCTTTTGTTCCGCTTGTTGTTACTTAGCACTACGTGCCCGCGTCCGTTCTGCAATAGTCATAGGCGTTCTGGTGGAAGAATTGTCAGCGTGTTGTCATTGAGTAGAATTGTCGTCACGCAAACATTTCTTAGCGGAGTCATTGTAGCCGTAGTAAGAAGCAATACCCGTTAATATTTGTAAGATGCGCTGACCGCTTTCCGCTATGCAATATTCGTATGCGCCAGCTTTATGCACAGAAACGACGCGATTGTTAGTCAGCTTACACTGATGTGACACGACGCTGCGTTACAGAGTTAGCGTTCCATGATTTTTTCCATATAAAAAGTTAAAAAACTTGTATCGACTGCAGCGCCAATACGGTGGCAGATAGAACTATTTGGTCTTCGACGGACATATTACTCAATATAATTTCCACAATATTGCCGAACGTTGTAATCGTCAGAAAAATGCATTACGGTAGGTCAATGCATTAAAGATTCTTTCTAAAATTCATCCCATGATCATTACGAATATTTCTAGTATTTTTTTCATAAAATGATAAGAATTTTAAACCAAGTTTATTTTTAAATGAAATGAACAAATTGTTTACATTTTATTGCTGTCGTATTAAGACGCCAAATTAATTTTTTCTAACAAAAAATGTCTAGAACTTAAAAATATCTGAAATATCGAGAAAAACCTATTGCCATTACAAACATTCGTATGCATTCAATTCATTGGCAACACTCTTAATTTCAATATGTCAAAACTATCTATACAAATAATATAAATATAAATTTTTAATTTTAATTGTCATTTCTATTGAGTTCAATTCCATTTCCTCATTTATTGGCTTTTGCCTTGTTAAATGTTCAGATTCAGACTCGGATTTATGGATTGGTCCTTTATTTTTCATAAGATTGAATGCCCTTATAATATTTGCTCGAACTATTGATATGTCATGTTTACGTTTGCTTCCAATACGAGCACGTTTTCTGGAACTTTCACCGTAATGACTGCTTTCTTCCTCATTTTATATTCTTGTCCCGTGTGCCGAATAAGTCCCATACATTTCATGCTTTCATTTTATTGTTGCGACTTTATTTAACGGATTTTATTTTTTCTTAATAAATAAGTAATTAATTAATTATTTATGTGTTACTTAGCTTTACTATACACTCATTATCCTTTCCCAATCAGCTGAAAGCTGGTATAAGGGATGAGGATCATATTTGAGATACTAAAATTTAAATATTTAAGAGAAAGAAATAAAAAAAAGGAAGTGTGCTTTTGACCACACTGTAGAAGTGAAATAGAAGCTCTTCTTTATGGTTTGTCAGCGAGTTGCATTTGTTCCGTTTGTTGAGCAACTTGCCTGGCCCTACATGCCCGCGTCCGTTCTGCACTAGTCATAGCCGTATTCGTCGAAGCCTTGTCAGCGCGTTGCATTTATTCCGCTTGTTGAGCAACTTGCCTGGCCCTACATGCCCGCGTCCGTTCTGCACTAGTCATAGCCGTATTCGTCGAAGCCTTGTCAGCGCGTTGCTTTTGTTCCGCTTGTTTAGCAAGTTGCCTAGCCCTGCATGCCCTCATCCGTTCTGCACTAGTCATATCCGTACTCGTCGAAGCTTTGTCAGCGAGTTGCATTTATTCCGCTTGTTGAGCAACTTGCCTGGCCCTACATGCCCGCATCCGTTCTGCACTAGTCATTTCCGTACTCGTCGAAGCCTTGTCAGCGAATTACTTTTGTTCCGCTTGTTGAGCAACTTGCCTGGCCCTACATGTCCACATCCGTTCTACACCAGTCATAGCCGTACTCGTCGAAGCCTTGTCAGCGCGTTGCTTTTGTTGCGCTTGTTTAGCAGGTTGCCTAGCCCAACATGCTCGCATCCGTTCTGCCCTAGTAATATCCGTACTCGTCGAAGCCTTGTCAGCGAGTTGGTTCTATTCCGCTTGTTGTGCAAGTTACCTAGCTCTATATACCACCGTCTCCTCTAAACCAGTCATAGCCGTACTCGTCGAAACTTTGTCAGCGAGTTGCTTTTGTTCCGCTTGTTGTTACTTAGCACTACGTGCCCGCGTCCGTTCTGCACCAGTCATAGCCGTACTCGTCGAAGCCTTATCAGTTGCATTTGTTCCGCTTGTTTAGCAAGTTGCCTAGCTCTACATGCCCGTGTCCGTTCTGCACCAGTCATAGCCGTACTCGCCGAAACCTAGTCAGCGAGTTGCTTTTGTTCCGCTTGTTGTTACTTAGCACTACGTGCCCGCGTCCGTTCTGCAATAGTCATAGGCGTTCTGGTGGAAGAATTGTCAGCGTGTTGTCATTGAGTAGAATTGTCGTCACGCAAACATTTCTTAGCGGAGTCATTGTAGCCGTAGTAAGAAGCAATACCCGTTAATATTTGTAAGATGCGCTGACCGCTTTCCGCTATGCAATATTCGTATGCGCCAGCTTTATGCACAGAAACGACGCGATTGTTAGTCAGCTTACACTGATGTGACACGACGCTGCGTTACAGAGTTAGCGTTCCATGATTTTTTCCATATAAAAAGTTAAAAAACTTGTATCGACTGCAGCGCCAATACGGTGGCAGATAGAACTATTTGGTCTTCGACGGACATATTACTCAATATAATTTCCACAATATTGCCGAACATTGTAATCGTCAGAAAAATGCATTACGGTAGGTCAATGCATTAAAGATTCTTTCTAAAATTCATCCCATGATCATTACGAATATTTCTAGTATTTTTTTCATAAAATGATAAGAATTTTAAACCAAGTTTATTTTTAAATGAAATGAACAAATTGTTTACATTTTATTGCTGTCGTATTAAGACGCCAAATTAATTTTTTCTAACAAAAAATGTCTAGAACTTAAAAATATCTGAAATATCGAGAAAAACCTATTGCAATTACAAACATTCGTATGCATTCAATTCATTGGCAACACTCTTAATTTCAATATGTCAAAACTATCTATACAAATAATATAAATATAAATTTTTAATTTTAATTGTCATTTCTATTGAGTTCAATTCCATTTCCTCATTTATTGGCTTTTGCCTTGTTAAATGTTCAGATTCAGACTCGGATTTATGGATTGGTCCTTTATTTTTCATAAGATTGAATGCCCTTATAATATTTGCTCGAACTATTGATATGTCATGTTTACGTTTGCTTCCAATACGAGCACGTTTTCTGGAACTTTCACCGTAATGACTGCTTTCTTCCTCATTTTATATTCTTGTCCCGTGTGCCGAATAAGTCCCATACATTTCATGCTTTCATTTTATTGTTGCGACTTTATTTAACGGATTTTATTTTTTCTTAATAAATAAGTAATTAATTAATTATTTATGTGTTACTTAGCTTTACTATACACTCATTATCCTTTCCCAATCAGCTGAAAGCTGGTATAAGGGATGAGGATCATATTTGAGATACTAAAATTTAAATATTTAAGAGAAAGAAATAAAAAAAAAGGAAGTGTGCTTTTGACCACACTGTAGAAGTGAAATAGAAGCTCTTCTTTATGGTTTGTCAGCGAGTTGCATTTGTTCCGTTTGTTGAGCAACTTGCCTGGCCCTACATGCCCGCGTCCGTTCTGCACTAGTCATAGCCGTATTCGTCGAAGCCTTGTCAGCGCGTTGCATTTATTCCGCTTGTTGAGCAACTTGCCTGGCCCTACATGCCCGCGTCCGTTCTGCACTAGTCATAGCCGTATTCGTCGAAGCCTTGTCAGCGCGTTGCTTTTGTTCCGCTTGTTTAGCAAGTTGCCTAGCCCTGCATGCCCTCATCCGTTCTGCACTAGTCATATACGTACTCGTCGAAGCTTTGTCAGCGAGTTGCATTTATTCCGCTTGTTGAGCAACTTGCCTGGCCCTACATGCCCGCATCCGTTCTGCACTAGTCATTTCCGTACTCGTCGAAGCCTTGTCAGCGAATTACTTTTGTTCCGCTTGTTGAGCAACTTGCCTGGCCCTACATGTCCACATCCGTTCTACACCAGTCATAGCCGTAGTCGTCGAAGCCTTGTCAGCGCGTTGCTTTTGTTGCGCTTGTTTAGCAGGTTGCCTAGCCCAACATGCTCGCATCCGTTCTGCGCTAGTAATATCCGTACTCGTCGAAGCCTTGTCAGCGAGTTGGTTCTATTCCGCTTGTTGTGCAAGTTACCTAGCTCTATATACCACCGTCTCCTCTAAACCAGTCATAGCCGTACTCGTTGAAACCTTGTCAGCGAGTTGCTTTTGTTCCGCTTGTTGTTACTTAGCACTACGTGCCCGCGTCCGTTCTGCACCAGTCATAGCCGTACTCGTCGAAGCCTTATCAGTTGCATTTGTTCCGCTTGTTTAGCAAGTTGCCTAGCTCTACATGCCCGTGTCCGTTCTGCACCAGTCATAGCCGTACTCGCCGAAACCTAGTCAGCGAGTTGCTTTTGTTCCGCTTGTTGTTACTTAGCACTACGTGCCCGCGTCCGTTCTGCAATAGTCATAGGCGTTCTGGTGGAAGAATTGTCAGCGTGTTGTCATTGAGTAGAATTGTCGTCACGCAAACATTTCTTAGCGGAGTCATTGTAGCCGTAGTAAGAAGCAATACCCGTTAATATTTGTAAGATGCGCTGACCGCTTTCCGCTATGCAATATTCGTATGCGCCAGCTTTATGCACAGAAACGACGCGATTGTTAGTCAGCTTACACTGATGTGACACGCTGCGTTACAGAGTTAGCGTTCCATGATTTTTTCCATATAAAAAGTTAAAAAACTTGTATCGACTGCAGCGCCAATACGATGGCAGATAGAACTATTTGGTCTTCGACGGACATATTACTCAATATAATTTCCACAATATTGCCGAACATTGTAATCGTCAGAAAAATGCATTACGGTAGGTCAATGCATTAAAGATTCTTTCTAAAATTCATCCCATGATCATTACGAATATTTCTAGTATTTTTTTCATAAAATGATAAGAATTTTAAACCAAGTTTATTTTTAAATGAAATGAACAAATTGTTTACATTTTATTGCTGTCGTATGAAGGCGCCAAATTAATTTTTTCTAACAAAAAATGTCTAGAACTTAAAAATATCTGAAATATCGAGAAAAACCTATTGCAATTACAAACTTTCGTATGCATTCAATTCATTGGCAACACTCTTAATTTCAATATGTCAAAACTATCTATACAAATAATATAAATATAAATTTTTAATTTTAATTGTCATTTCTATTGATTTCAATTCCATTTCCTCATTTATTGGCTTTTGCCTTGTTAAATGTTCAGATTCAGACTCGGATTTATGGATTGGTCCTTTATTTTTCATAAGATTGAATGCCCTTATAATATTTGCTCGAACTATTGATATGTCATGTTTACGTTTGCTTCCAATACGAGCACGTTTTCTGGAACTTTCACCGTAATGACTGCTTTCTTCCTCATTTTATATTCTTGTCCCGTGTGCCGAATAAGTCCCATACATTTCATGCTTTCATTTTATTGTTGCGACTTTATTTAACGGATTTTATTTTTTCTTAATAAATAAGTAATTAATTAATTATTTATGTGTTACTTAGCTTTACTATACACTCATTATCCTTTCCCAATCAGCTGAAAGCTGGTATAAGGGATGAGGATCATATTTGAGATACTAAAATTTAAATATTTAAGAGAAAGAAATAAAAAAAAAGGAAGTGTGCTTTTGACCACACTGTAGAAGTGAAATAGAAGCTCTTCTTTATGGTTTGTCAGCGAGTTGCATTTGTTCCGTTTGTTGAGCAACTTGCCTGGCCCTACATGCCCGCGTCCGTTCTGCACTAGTCATAGCCGTATTCGTCGAAGCCTTGTCAGCGCGTTGCATTTATTCCGCTTGTTGAGCAACTTGCCTGGCCCTACATGCCCGCGTCCGTTCTGCACTAGTCATAGCCGTATTCGTCGAAGCCTTGTCAGCGCGTTGCTTTTGTTCCGCTTGTTTAGCAAGTTGCCTAGCCCTGCATGCCCTCATCCGTTCTGCACTAGTCATATCCGTACTCGTCGAAGCTTTGTCAGCGAGTTGCATTTATTCCGCTTGTTGAGCAACTTGCCTGGCCCTACATGCCCGCATCCGTTCTGCACTAGTCATTTCCGTACTCGTCGAAGCCTTGTCAGCGAATTACTTTTGTTCCGCTTGTTGAGCAACTTGCCTGGCCCTACATGTCCACATCCGTTCTACACCAGTCATAGCCGTAGTCGTCGAAGCCTTGTCAGCGCGTTGCTTTTGTTGCGCTTGTTTAGCAGGTTGCCTAGCCCAACATGCTCGCATCCGTTCTGCGCTAGTAATATCCGTACTCGTCGAAGCCTTGTCAGCGAGTTGGTTCTATTCCGCTTGTTGTGCAAGTTACCTAGCTCTATATACCACCGTCTCCTCTAAACCAGTCATAGCCGTACTCGTTGAAACCTTGTCAGCGAGTTGCTTTTGTTCCGCTTGTTGTTACTTAGCACTACGTGCCCGCGTCCGTTCTGCACCAGTCATAGCCGTACTCGTCGAAGCCTTATCAGTTGCATTTGTTCCGCTTGTTTAGCAAGTTGCCTAGCTCTACATGCCCGTGTCCGTTCTGCACCAGTCATAGCCGTACTCGCCGAAACCTAGTCAGCGAGTTGCTTTTGTTCCGCTTGTTGTTACTTAGCACTACGTGCCCGCGTCCGTTCTGCAATAGTCATAGGCGTTCTGGTGGAAGAATTGTCAGCGTGTTGTCATTGAGTAGAATTGTCGTCACGCAAACATTTCTTAGCGGAGTCATTGTAGCCGTAGTAAGAAGCAATACCCGTTAATATTTGTAAGATGCGCTGACCGCTTTCCGCTATGCAATATTCGTATGCGCCAGCTTTATGCACAGAAACGACGCGATTGTTAGTCAGCTTACACTGATGTGACACGCTGCGTTACAGAGTTAGCGTTCCATGATTTTTTCCATATAAAAAGTTAAAAAACTTGTATCGACTGCAGCGCCAATACGGTGGCAGATAGAACTATTTGGTCTTCGACGGACATATTACTCAATATAATTTCCACAATATTGCCGAACATTGTAATCGTCAGAAAAATGCATTACGGTAGGTCAATGCATTAAAGATTCTTTCTAAAATTCATCCCATGATCATTACGAATATTTCTAGTATTTTTTTCATAAAATGATAAGAATTTTAAACCAAGTTTATTTTTAAATGAAATGAACAAATTGTTTACATTTTATTGCTGTCGTATGAAGGCGCCAAATTAATTTTTTCTAACAAAAAATGTCTAGAACTTAAAAATATCTGAAATATCGAGAAAAACCTATTGCAATTACAAACTTTCGTATGCATTCAATTCATTGGCAACACTCTTAATTTCAATATGTCAAAACTATCTATACAAATAATATAAATATAAATTTTTAATTTTAATTGTCATTTCTATTGAGTTCAATTCCATTTCCTCATTTATTGGCTTTTGCCTTGTTAAATGTTCAGATTCAGACTCGGATTTATGGATTGGTCCTTTATTTTTCATAAGATTGAATGCCCTTATAATATTTGCTCGAACTATTGATATGTCATGTTTACGTTTGCTTCCAATACGAGCACGTTTTCTGGAACTTTCACCGTAATGACTGCTTTCTTCCTCATTTTATATTCTTGTCCCGTGTGCCGAATAAGTCCCATACATTTCATGCTTTCATTTTATTGTTGCGACTTTATTTAACGGATTTTATTTTTTCTTAATAAATAAGTAATTAATTAATTATTTATGTGTTACTTAGCTTTACTATACACTCATTATCCTTTCCCAATCAGCTGGAAGCTGGTATAAGGGATGAGGATCATATTTGAGATACTAAAATTTAAATATTTAAGAGAAAGAAATAAAAAAAAGGAAGTGTGCTTTTGACCACACTGTAGAAGTGAAATAGAAGCTCTTCTTTATGGTTTGTCAGCGAGTTGCATTTGTTCCGTTTGTTGAGCAACTTGCCTGGCCCTACATGCCCGCGTCCGTTCTGCACTAGTCATAGCCGTATTCGTCGAAGCCTTGTCAGCGCGTTGCATTTATTCCGCTTGTTGAGCAACTTGCCTGGCCCTACATGCCCGCGTCCGTTCTGCACTAGTCATAGCCGTATTCGTCGAAGCCTTGTCAGCGCGTTGCTTTTGTTCCGCTTGTTTAGCAAGTTGCCTAGCCCTGCATGCCCTCATCCGTTCTGCACTAGTCATATCCGTACTCGTCGAAGCCTTGTCAGCGAGTTGCTTTTGTTCCGCTTGTTGAGCAAATTGCCTAGCCCTACATGCCCGCATCCGTTCTGCACTAGTCATATCCGTACTCGTCGAAGCCTTGTCAGCGAGTTGCATTTATTCCGCTTGTTGAGCAACTTGCCTGGCCCTACATGCCCGCATCCGTTCTGCACTAGTCATTTCCGTACTCGTCGAATCCTGGTCAGCGAGTTACTTTTGTTCCGCTTGTTGAGCAAATTGCCTAGCCCTACATGCCCGCGTCCGTTCTGCACTAGTCATAGCCGTATTCGTCGAAGCCTTCTCAGCGCGTTGCTTCTGTTCCGCTTGTTTAGCAAGTTGCCTAGCCCTGCATGCCCTCATCCGTTCTGCACTAGTCATATCCGTACTCGTCGAAGCCTTGTCAGCCAGTAGCATTTATTCCGCTTGTTGAGCAACTTGCCTGGCCCTACATGTCCACATCCGTTCTGCACCAGTCATAGCCGTACTTGTCGAAGCCTTGTCAGCGGGTTGCATTTTTTCCGCTTGTTTAGCAAGTTGCCTAGCCCAACATGCTCGCATCCGTTCTGCGCTAGTCATATCCGTACTCGTCGAAGCCTTGTCAGCGAGTTGGTTTTATTCCGCTTGTTGTGCAAGTTACCTAGCTCTTTATACCACCGTCCCCTCTAAACCAGTCATAGCCGTACTCGTCGAAGCCTTGTCAGCGAGTTGCTTTTGTTCCGCTTGTTGAGCAAATTGCCTAGCCCTACATGCCCACATCCGTTCTGCACCAGTCGTAGCCGTACTCGTCGAAGCCTTGTCAGCGAGTTCCATTTATTCCGCTTGTTGAGCAAGTTGCCTAGCCCTAAATGCCCGCGTCAGATCTGTACCAGTTATAGCCGTACCTGTCTAAGACATACTCGTCGAAGCCTTGTCAGCGAGTTGCATTTATTCTGCTTGTTGAGCAAGTTGCCTGGCCCTACATGTCCATATCCGTTCTGCACCAGTCATAGCCGTACTCGTCGAAGCCTTGTCAGCGAGTTGGTTTTATTCCGCTTGTTGTGCAAGTTACCTAGCTCTTTATACCACCGTCCCCTCTAAACCAGACATATCCGTACTCGTCGAAGCATTGCCAGCGAGTTGTATTTGTTCCGCTTGTTTAGCAAGTTGCCTAGCCCTACATGCCCGCGTCCGTTCTGCACCAGTCATAGCCGTACTCGTCGAAGCCTTATCAGTTGCATTTGTTCCGCTTGTTTAGCAAGTTGCCTAGCTCTACATGCCCGCGTCCGTTCTGCACCAGTCATAGCCGTACTCGTCGAAACCTTGTCAGCGAGTTGCTTTTGTTCCGCTTGTTGTTACTTAGCACTACGTGCCCGCGTCCGTTCTGCAATAGTCATAGGCGTTCTGGTGGAAGAATTGTCAGCGTGTTGTCATTGAGTAGAATTGTCGACTCGCAAACATTTCTTAGCGGAGTCATTGTAGCCGTAGTAAGAAGCAATGCCCGTTAATATTTGTAAGATGCGCTGACCCCTTTAAGCTATGCAATATTCGTATGCGCCAGCCTTATGCACAGAAACGACGCGATTGTTAGTCAGCTTACACTGATGTGACACGCTGCGTTAGAGAGTTAGCGTTCCATGATTTTTTCCATATAAAAAGTTAAAAAACTTGTATCGACTGCAGCGCCAATACGGTGGCAGATAGAACTATTTGGTGTTCGACGGAAATATTACTCATTATAACTTCCAAAATATTGCCGAACATTGTAATCGTCAGAAAAATGCATTACGGTAGGTCAATGCATTAAAGATTCTTTCTAAAATTCATCCCATGATCATTACGAATATTTCTAGTATTTTTTTCATAAAATGATAAGAATTTTAAACCAAATTTATTTTTAAATGAAATGAACAAATTGTTTACATTTTATTGCTGTCGTATGAAGGCGCCAAATTAATTTTTTCTAACAAAAAATGTCTAGAAATTAAATATATCTGAAATATCGAGAAAAACCTATTGCCATTACATAGTATCGTATGCATTCAATTCATTGGCAACACTCTTAATTTCAATATGTCAAAACTAAGTCTGGGAAAAAGTCTAACTCAAAAAAGTCTATGTTTATGTCGGACTTTAGGTCCGACTGAAATTATGTCCAATTTTTAGAGTCTCCATTGGACTATTTTTCAGTCCGACTGAATATACAATATGTCTTGAAATAAGTTCAATGGAGTCGTGTGGTAATGAGCTTCAATCTATTTCAACACGCATTGAATAGAGTCCGTCTCCGAAAGATTCGCTATGTTTTACTTGTGAAAAAAGCTGTCAGATATTTATCCAAATATTTTGATCACCTTAAGAATATTTTTAACGCTACTTGTTAGAGTAGCAAGCAGTGAAAGACGTTTTTCCAAACTGATATTAATAAAAACTTATCTTCGCTCAACAATTGATCCAGAACGGCGTTCAGGCTTGGCAAAAGTATCAATCGAAGGTGATGTAGCCATAGTAGGGCATGGTTTGAACAAGTAATTAATTCCGCAAACAAAATTAATCCAAATTTTGAATATTCAACGCCAAAAAAATTAATTCCTTCATTTAAGAGAATAATAATGTTGAAAAGGGACAACTAGACGAGATCTTCCCAATGCTTTGTTTGAAAATGACAGAAACAAAAAATTCCGCGAAAAATAAGGAATGAAAATTACAAATTTTCCATTAGTAAGAATGAAGTAACCTATAAATCAAATATACTCTATTTTACAGCGTGCTTCCCATAAGATAATTGGAGCAAGCGAGGGCATTACTAGTCTTATACTAGTCTTATGGGTTTTGCACTAAAGAAAGAATGAAACAAAGAAAGCAATCCAAATTTTTTTTAACTCAATATTTGTAAACAAAAACCACGCGTTGCATGTACGAATAATAAGTAGAAGAGAATTTTTGTTAATATTTTAAGTGTTAGTTCCTGTATAAATAGTGCAGTGGCGTGCGGTGGGTTATCAGGCAGGGTGTGCAGAGAATAATAATAAAACAACGAACGTGCAGAATTTTTCCTTCACATCTTGCTTTAAAAAAAAAAAAAACTGGTCATTTGGTTTTACAGGTTTATTTCTATACTCTCTTTAAAGTTAAAATTTCAAAACTATTTTTGCAGTAACTTTATTATAAGTTTGTGTTCGTTGATAGTAAATCGATGTGTTTAAGATAGGCTACGATGTAGTATTATTAATTTTTCTACTACTGTTAGCTGAAATTGTTCTGTTGAAATTCATTTACTCTTTTTCTGACACAACAAAATTGTATTTCAGCCTATTATTTCGAACACCATCATAAAACGTCACCAAAGTTAGTCACAAAGATATTACACTTTCATAGATATTTCTTTGCGCTACGAGGTGCGGAACGTAGGCCAGCAGGCACTGCCGGAATACAGACAAGCGAATCGGCACAATATCTAAATGTGTTGAATTATAAAAAATGTGAGTACAGAAAGATACATAGGGTGCAGAAAATTATTGTCACACGCCACTGGAATAGTGATTCTTATTTTTTACATAAGTGTTAGAATTGTTTATTAAAGATAAATCTGTTTCTATCTCTGTTTTGCTAACATAATGTAATCTATCTATCATTTTTTTAATAAAGAGAATCATATGTATTTTTAAGAGAATATTTTTTTCCATATAATAAGTTTTTTCTCTTGGAAATTAGTCAATTTTGCTTAAAAAGTTTTTTTTTGCATAGGAAGGAATTAATTACCTTAAGGCCTCAGTTAACCAGTTGTTCACAAACCTCGAAAAATAATTAATCACACCATGCCCTAAGCCATAGGTATTGATGTGCGTAACTGATTTCGCCAAACAAAGGGCGAAAAAAGTTAAATCGTTATGAATCATTTAAAAATGTAAGATAAAGTTAACTCTAATGTCTAATTGCTAGGCCAGATTTATTAACTTCATTACCTGGTGTATTAATGAGGTTTAGAAAAGATGATATTGCAATTGTAGGAGACATAAAAGAGATGTTTTATCAAATTAAGATAAATGAAGAAGACTGTTGGTCACAATGCTTCTTATGGCGAGATATGTGCCGTAAAAAAGTACCTGACATTTACCAGATGGTGTCAATGATTTTTGGCGCAAATTCTTAACCATTCATGGCGAGTTTCGCAATTAATTATAATGCAAATAAATTTATGAAACAATATCCCACAGCATGCCAAGAAATATTAAGACGATTCGAGGTAGACGATTACTTGAGTTCGGCAAAGACTGAAGAAGAAGCTTTAGAATTAGTAAAAGATGTAATCAAAGTCAACGAAAATGGTGCTTTTGAATTAAAAAATTTCATATCAAATTCAAACCGAATATTAACATCATTGGAAAACGCATCTTTCAAAGAAAATTTATCAGATGACACACAAAAAGGTATTGAGAATGTATTGGAATCCAGAAACCGATACTTTTACATTCCCAATAAAATTCACAAAATTAAATGAAAAAAATGCTTTAACTGAATTAAATGAAAATGATTTTGCTGAGGAATCAAGGAAGAAAGGAATTGAATGGAATTTTATACCTCCATTATCGTCTCATATGGGAGGAGTTTGGGAGAGATTAATACAAGCAGTGAAAAAAATCCTAAATGTAGTCTTGAAAGAAGTAGCGCCGAAGGAAGAAGTCCTGAACACATTGCTAATAGAAGTGGAGCAATTTATTGCAATTTATTGCATTGTAATAAAATAGTGCGTGCAAAAAAAATTTGCAGACAAAATCTTTTACAATTGCTTGATATAATGCGATTGGGTTTTTTGGTAATTGCAACTGGCACCTATTTATAAGGTGTTCATATAGAAATTATCGAAAGGGATAGTCATGTTTATTTTTTCACAATTAAAATCAAAAAATCTCGACATATATATATGTGTTCATATGTTTTGATTTTAGTTTTTGGAAATAATTTTCAAAACCGATATTCCACGTAAACAATATTTCCAAAATAAAAATTTTATAGCTTTTTTACATATTTTTCGGTACGATAATAATTTGTTTAATGAAAATTTAAAATCCTTAATTTTAAATAATAAAGTATTTCTGACATTAATATAATAATAATAAATGACAAAAATTTTCTCTTTAAAATTTTTTTATTAAAAACCATCGTTCCTACCTTCAAATAAAATTCCTATCCCATCACACTATCTTTAACACGAACACGCGTACATGTTGTTTCAGCATGAAGCAGAAACTTCACCCGTTTCGACCAAACGTTCATGTGCGTGAGGTAGCCGCGAGCTGTACGCGACAAAGTTTTTTGGTGGAAACGAGCGGCGCGAACAGAACGCGCCGCAACTGCGCTCTGTTTCCACCAAACGCTTGGTGGAAATGCACCTTTATAGTTTAGTATCTATTAATAAACTGTCCTTTAGCAATTTTTTACCATTATTGCTTCTAAGTATTCCACTTGGATATTCGTTTTTTTTTAATAACCGATAAACTGAGCAAGACTGATAGTATTTTAAGATTTTGATTGTTAAAACAAAACGTATTGCCTTATTCCCATTTGAAGCAACAACTAAAATTCATTATAAACAAATTTGGCTATTATAAAAAAAAAGTTTCCAATTAATTTATTTTTATTTATATCGAATTAATAAAATATAAAATCTTCAAAAAATATATTAAAATTCGATTCACAAATGTTACACGCAATTCTTTGATTTTTTTGGCTACAGTTTTTCTTCGGAAAAACCAAATCATATTTTCTGGTCTGCAATTTATTACTTTTCCTGTATTAAATTTGATATAATAAATTTGTCATAATGAACACAAAATATCCCTAATAATAATTATAATTAATTCTGTAGAAAAAAAGGCAACCACCCCCACACTGTTACCGTTCATTCCTTTCACTGTAATCATTTTCTAATTATAGATTTTATTTAAAACGATTCATTTCATTATTTTGGATTGCCCCTCTGAATTTTTCCGGTTTTTCTTCAGTTTTTTTTTCCGTACTTGTATTAAATTTCCGGATGCTTTTAATAAAATCAAATAACAATAAAATCATTTCATTTCAACGAATTTCTGTTCTTATCTCGCAATAAATTATTTTATCACTCGACGATTCTATATAACTTTGTCCATAGAATAGAGTGCCTTAATTTCATCCCAAAAAACCCCATTCTTTAACGTTTATACATCTTTTAAGCCATCTCTTATATCAAACCAACCAAGCATCATCATCCCCGTTTACGATACGGTATTCAAGTAATAAAGATGAAAATTTTATTAAAAGATGTCGTCAACAGATGTCGCCATATAATCTTTTATCATATTCTTTCCATATCATGACACACAATGTGTATTTATGTTCACTACAAATGTGTTCTTCTTTTTTTTCCACTTTTCTCATCCTTCGAATCCTTCGTCCTTTTTGACGCTTATTTTTTTCTTGTTAAAATTATTACTGTCAATGTATAAGTCCACTTTTTCTCTTTTTTCGTCTTCTTTTTTTGTTCATGTATTTGTATAATAATAATAATAAACGATAATAATATCGTTCGTTTTGTCACAAAAGCCAAACCAAAAGTCAAGAAAATATGCTATTCTAGAAACAAAAAAATAAAACTTCATATATTCGGGTGACTGTTTTTTTGCAGGGCATATATCTTCGAGTTCTTATTAAATATGAAGTTAGTAAAAATCTTAGCAGAAACCCTATTCAAAAGCATAAACATGATATCATGTTCGATATTCCTTTCATGAGGATTTCTATTTTTTTTTTTTTTTCATTTGATTCAAATCCCAAGTGTGTCCTTTTTCATATATAATTCCAGTCAATCGAATGTGTGAATCTTGTGTTTATGTTTTTATTATATAATAGAGAAGAGGCAAAATCAATTCGCCCTTCATTGTGGATGTGCACATTTTGCAAAACTGTTAACCTTTAATGGATTTCTTGTGGGATCGTAAATTTCCTGCTCATTCACATTTACAATATCGACCTTTTCTTCCTCGGCTTTATTTGTGAAGGCAATTCTTTCAATTTCCCAACACACAATATGTGCTCTGAATTTCCAATTGCCAAAAATCCATCATTATATGTTGTTACAAATCTTTTATGTTCAAATAAAGGAGTTCATATCATGTTAAAATATGATAAAAGGGTTGTAAAATGAACAGGTAAAAAAAAGGATATTTCGGGTATTATTGGAAGATTCAATAAATTGAAATAGTTACAAAATTTTATAGTATTTCAAAACTGATCAAGTGTTTTGTCAGTTTTCTGCCCATCTTTCGTATGAGAAAAGATTCTTTCACGGCTCCTTTTTTTTGCAAAGACTTGATTAATTTCTAACATTTTTATTCGAATTGAATAAAATATGTCAAAATATTATCTAAGGAAGAAAAAAATTCTCTTTCTTTTATTTGCCTTAAATTGCTGTTATTAATTGATGAAATAAATAAGTTAGGTTTAGGTACCTTTCTCAGTTCACAGCAGAAAGCACTAATTTCAGGAAATTTTCAATCAAATTTTAATATCCCTTTATGCCTCAAATTTGCCTTTTAATCAAATCAAAAAACTTAATTAAATATTGTTTTATAAAATAATATTAAAAATAAAACAAAGAAAATATTTTTCTTTTTTTCACAGAATTTTCAAATTAAATTAATAGACTTTTAACATAGTTAACAAAATCATGGATGGTAATTTCTCATTGATGTCTAAACCTGTCAAATCCATTCACCAAATGTTAATTAAATTTAAATATAACTTGAAAAAATATATAATAAAATTTTTAATAAATGAAAATCGGTATTTTGACCGAAAACAATGTGGAAAATAGGAAATCTAGAAAAACTGTTAATGAAAACTCTCGCGGTAAATTACGAATAGACTCTATCTGGTTAGTATATGAAATATATTTTAACCAAATATTGAACTCAGATTTAGTTAAATATGTAATTAAACATGGAATCAAAATGTTGACTGGAAAAACATTTTAAACATCAGTATTTACACACACGTGTACTGTCATCTTAGTTTAAAAGGCAGTACACCCAATTATCCTCAGCTGTAAGTAACCGCTGTTTTTAGGATTGTATGAAGATATCTGCTATCTTGCTACTCTAGAAACTACAACCTAAAAAAATTTAAAGTGGATTAAACTTAATAATAAACGGTAGTACTGGTATAATAATACTAACGCTTAGATAATCCTTCGATACTCTGGCAACAAGCAAATATAGCGGACCAGATCTCCGCTATTTGAAATGCCAAATGGAATATCTAACTGAAGGAAATACATTTGCCCTTAAAACGAAAACATATTTGTTGTACACTTTAATACCTCAATCAATTTTTTCTAAGGAACTCACTATTATAATTTTACATAATTAATTTTATTTTCAAGGTTTTAACACGGTCACGGATATAATGACTAGAACTTTTGCTTCCTTTTTTTTAAGTTATAACTATAGCCCCGTCGGATAGCATAAATAGTCAAAAACACGACTCAAAAATTGATTTGAGTTAGAGAAACTTCAAGGAAAAAGCTATCTAAATTAGACTTGTATAGATCCAAATGATCCAGAATTATGCAAAATAAAAAATGTGTAAGGCGAATAACTATATAGAAATTCTGTCCAAATATAAATGCAAGGAGATTTTATGTGAAAATTCGGAAAATTTTATTCAGATAGTAACAGAGCCTAAAATAAACAATTTATTATCAAAATTTCTTGGGCATCAATGCATTTGGGATACGTAGAGATTTGGTTGGTCTTTGTGCCTTCTGCTAATGTCATGAAAAATCTTATATATAAATTCTATATAGCCATAATTTTATAAAACTTGAGTAAACCTTTAACCAACCACATAGTTCGACATAGTCTAGAGCCTATACCTTTGAACATTTACAAAAACGAAATCTCCTCATATTACTTGAACTTCAGGCTAAAAATTAGAGATTTTCTTTTGTTTCTGATACATTCATAAAAAAATATATTACCTATTCACTTACAATAAAATTTATGAATAGTTTTAATATGTAAATTGGAAATTAAAATTACATTAAATCAAATAAAAAGTATATATAAAGTACCTTAATTTTTTCAGTTACAGGAAAGAATTTTCCAACTAAAAAAAAGAAAAGTTATTTACAATAAATAAATTCAATGACCGTTTTTTATAAAACTAAATGTAATAATGTTATTCTTTTTATTTAAAGAGAAATGTTTTCAAGTGTTAACTATTTGGGTAATAACTCATCTTGTACATACAAACATCACAAAGTTAGCATATTACATGTATTACGGAACATCGGCAACAGGATAATAAATTTTCAAATTCATAACACTCGAGTTGATATCAATTTGTCAAAATCAGGTATGTATAATATAGTGTTCGTCTCCATATGTAAGCCTTTATTAAAAAAAAGGGACATACATAAATACTACAGTTATCAAACCGACACAGAAAAATAAAAAAAATATATATCTTCAAATATTATGCTGAATATAGTGTTATTGTATTGGCAAGAAAAAGGAAACATATTATTCAATGTTACATTTTCCCAATTGTATTTACAAATCTTTAGAATGTGCACTAAATTCATTTTTTATTTGATTATTATTGAAATCATTAGCCAACATATTTTATGTCACCCCTTTTTTTTGGATGTAACCCTGTTTCTATTTGAAACAAAATCCCATATTGCATTTTAGTACTTATATGGAAAACTAGACTTTCTGTTAAATATGAAAAACGATTAATTCTATCAAAAATATCGAATATTTCTTCTATACGAATTTTCGGGCGTTTTCATATATAAAACAAGCTATAGTGCGCAAACCAATATGGGAACTTCTATACATATCGATCAAATTCTTTTATACAACAATTTATGATTTATTTTGTACAAAAATTTCAAAGTTTTATCCGTGCACCCAAAGTTATGCTCCAAATTTCATATAAAAAAATCCGAATTTTGTTCGGCAGCTACCCGAAGTTGTAATCTGATTCAATTGATTTTTGGACACAATTCTTTCATTGAAAAAGTGTCTCATGCCAAATTTCATTGAAATCGGTCCATAAAAAACGTTACAATACCCTGTAATGTAAAAACACAAAAAACCGAACTTTTGTTCGGCGGCTGAAGTTTTAGTCCGATCATACCCAATTTCTAATAAAATGGTTCTCATGAAAAAACCGTCCTTACCAATTTTCATGGAAAATTTCATGCTTCAAAAATACGGCCGCAATCTTGTACACGACAGAAAGACAGACCGACAGACAGACAGACAGACAGACAGACATTGGATAAAAACGATTGTAAATGATTTAGAATCTTATAAAACGTGCGATCATGATTCCAGTAACTTATATACTTCGTATAGAAGTTAACAATGTTGATTAATGAACATCGAAATATGTTTAAAAAAACAAAAAAGAATGTCAATAAATTTAGTAATTAAATTTCTGCTTAATAAAAATAAAAGATTACTCAACTCATCTCTGTATGACACAAGATAGATCCACTTAAACAAAAATCTTATCCTTCTCGGTATTTTAATTACTAAAGAAATTCAAGGTTTTTTCCTCTTCTAGCAAGTTAAATATGGAATCAATTTCAATGTTATAAACGAAATTATTTAACCTAATTAAACACTTCTTTTACTAATCATCTGGAATCTCTGAAGATCAACAAATTCCGGGTTTCAATCGTTGGTTAAATTAATTTTTGAATATTTATTCAAATGACGGCTATTTTACGAATTTACGTACATACTATAAGGTAGCTGGTTCCATATTTCAATTCAAATGAAATATCATTAAAACGGAACCAAAATCAAACACTAGAATTTCAATTTAAAAAATAAGGAATAAAAATGAAAAGAGGTAAAAAAAAAACAGTACAAACAATTCATGTAAAATCATATTCAAATGAACTAACAACCACCAAAAATCATAATTTTGTTGACTTTCGGTAAATATTTATTTCGATTTGACATGATGTTTGTCAACATTTAGAAATGTTAACAAAAGTTGCTAATGTCAACTTTGAGACGTGTTTTAAATTGAATTTGTCAAGTCATATGCAAAAAAGAGAAGAAGAAAAAAAAACGATTTTAATTCGTGTCAAATTATTTAAAAAAGGGTTAAATTATTACAAAGAAAGTTGTTTTGTAAATAGTGTCAATTTTTAACCAAATTCTAACCGACTAGGAATGAAAAAAAAGGTGCATTAAAGTCATACTGGGAACGAATCTGGAGTGAATATATAGTAGACCTAGGGGTTCTGTACTCGATTCGACTCGACTCGGACTCGTCGGGTATTTAGGTGGTAACTCGTATTCGGGACTCAACTCTAATACTCGACTAGTCAGAGTCTGAGATTTATAGCAAACTTAAACAACAGTTTTTAGTTTTCAGAAATATTGGAAAACGAATAAATAACATTGATAACCTGTACAACGTACTTTCCTCCATAAAACCAACTTCAACTTCTAATGAAAGAACATTTTCAATAAGTGGCAGCTTCTGAACTAGAATCATAAAATAAAATTGATTGACCTGCCATCCTTAGAATAGCGTCGTCGAGTGATATTGTTTTTGTCCATCAAATTTTCAATGGCACTATTGATGCTCCTTTACTTTTAGAAAATATGCCGCTAAATATTAATATAAGTTTCTTGAGGTCAGTGGACTTATTAAAAATGTTGTACCACAGAACGTATTACGGGAAAATCCAACCAGTTTCTCGAATGCAACGTGCAGTTAATACAAATGCTCGTAGTTTCGATTTCTGTCTTAGCAAAATCAATTTAAAGAAGCTCTAATATAATTCTAGCGCTTGAACTAATGAATTTAAAAAGACTTAAATAGATTTGCTGGCACGTCAAATAAATGTTCAAATAGTTATATCTAGTTTAATTTTTAATAATAATAAATTAATTAATTGATAAATAAATTTAATATCCTGGCACATACACAAATTTCAGTTGAACATCTTGTAATGTAATAAATAATTCTAATTTTAACAAAACTTGAGCTATGAGAATCGTTATTGAACTCTAAAATATTAAACATTTTCGCTTATTGATTTGAGTTTTGATTTAGATCCGGACTCGACTCGGACTGGACGAGTTTTCAAAATTTGGGACTCGTACTCGCCGAGTCCTAAAAACCCGAGTTTTCAGAAACCCTAAGTAGACTCTTGCTAATTCAGAATTTATTAATTTACCCACTAAAAACTAAATAATTACTGGCATAGAAAACTAGATAATATCGTTTAAAATAGTTCTGTAAGAATTTTATATTAATAGGAATGAAAACGTACAATAAAATAAGATAGGAAAATGAAATTACGGATATAACATTCGAATTGGTTACCCTGTTTATACGGAAGTAAATCAATCTGCAAATAAAATTCTAACGCATTTTTTACTCGAACAAACCGATTGACTATAAAATGTCTTAAAATATATTCTCACAACATTCACTTAAGATTGGCAATAATTTATTATTATAAATTCAAATTAAAAGCAATTTTGTTTGTTCTGCTTAAAGCCATAAGAATGCTTGATAACCAGAATGCGATGCCTAAAGCTCAGATTAAGTACCAGACATTTAGTCTCTTATGCGAGTTTATTTCTAAAAAAAAATATGAGGGTGAAAAATCCATAAATATACAGACACAACAGAAATATATATGTATGTACAATCGGCTAGAATGAATGAGGTGAACATTTGAAAGGATCTGAAACTGGATGGAATATACCCCTCTAGCCGGAGAATAAAGTAGCTTTCAAAGAAGTAAAAAAAAATGTAATCACATCAAACTACACCATTCTCATTTTCCTTAATATGTATATTTATTGTGATTATATGAGAAAGAAGGTATAGAGGACTATAATGTTTCTCGGGAAAAGCAAAAAAAGAAAAACATTTTTCTGGTGCGGCGATTTTTCCTCGAAACTAGAAGTGTGCTATTATTCAGGCCGATCGGAGCTGTCACTTGCAGACATCCGCATATAATTCTTTTTTTTTTTCTTCTTTCTCCCCGATTTTTATGCTTTATTCTATGTGCCTATGTGCCTACTTTTTACCCACCTTCAAGTTGATGCTATAATAATATATGTAGGACTTTTTTTTCTAGAATCTAGAATCCGGATCTCCAAAAGCTATATGAACGAAAAAAAACTGATTCCAAAGTTCTGTTAGTCTCTTCTATGTATATGAACACATCGTTTTATATGAATACGGTTTTGGGGTTATAAAGAAGAATATACATTTATGAGCATGATCAAAGTTATACAAATATATATAATTATACTTTTATGTATAAAATTAACTATAAAAACAAAAATTGCTTTTATTCCGGGTAAAATAGAATCAACTTTTGTATTTACAAGTCATGTTATTGGTGCTCAAGCAAATTATTATTATTATTATTTAACCCAGTGGGCCATCGAGACGTGAAGTCGTCTATTATTCTTTGTCTTGTCACCAAACTCACTATACTTTGTCGTGCAGATAATGTTGTATTATGTATTAATATAAATCTTTCTTGTCTTCAAATTTGCGACGTTTTTATTGTTTTATGTTGGGAATTATGTCATTGAGAGTAAGATGATACTTTATATTTGGTTGGGTGATTTATTTATAATTTCCTTCAAGAATAAAATTTAAATTTTCTGATAAAAAAAAGAACAAATATTTGAATTTCAATTAAATTTTAACAAGAAAAAAAAAACAAAAACACGTAATCAATATTATTTTTGATTAAACAACCGATTGATTATATTAGAATTCAATTAAATTGTCTATAATTAGTTTTATTACATAGAAATTATTATTATTAAAATATAAAACGTATACCATCATTACTCTGCGAAAAATTATCAACTCAGAAAAGTTAATAATGTTCCAGTATATCAAACCCACGTAAAGTAGCACCATTTGACGCATCTTAACTATTACTTTGCGACTGTTTACTATGGTAAAAAGCGTCGTTAAGTCTTATGTATGTCAAATCTGCTGCTTGAGAATGTAACTCCTGTAATATGGTAATTGTCTCTGGTAATATTCTTAAGAAGTCATCAATAGTTCTTGCACATTGATCATAAATATTTTGATGAGTTTTAAATTGAATATTTTTTTGCAGTCCTTTCTAGATTCTTCAGCTAGCAATGTTATCCAATACTTCTTCAACTAGTTCTAAATGTTTATTTCTAGTGACGGAATAAAATCATTTCTATAATATTTTAAAAATAGACTTATATACCTTAATATACCTTCTTAGTCTATAAATAAGTGCACACCGATGTTGCACCGCGTCCGAACCCACCATAGAATTCAACATCACCAGTACCGAAGCCGACATCACCCTTTTTGTCTGAACCGCCTGGAACTTTTCTGTAAGCTGAACGATCTTCACCAGTTTTTCTTGTCTAACCGTGTTGGTACTGATGGGCGTGGCCTAGCTGTTTCAGAACGTGTTGTACGTTTGAATGTTGCCGGAACAATTTCAGGTGGCAAATGTAAATATGATTCAACATATTCAATACCCTCGTTTTCCAAATACCAATATTAATGTCTCCGTGCGAACTTCTCTCGAACAAGTCCCCATGAATTTAAGGATTGCATAGTTTTGATAACATGAAAGTTTGGAATATTTTCCAATTCTGGGTATTCTGGGGAATTAAAGTTTTCTTGGCAACAATAACACCTTCTTTGAAAAGATATCCATAAATCGCTATTCGGTGCTGCTTTGGCATAAACATTTTGCCTGTTTCTGATCAACAACCGGAAAGGACCGATCGGTCATTTCGACCAGTTGGGAAATTTAACATTTTCAATATGAAAGCATTATTATTGGGAAAATATATTTTGTATTTATTTATCCAGTTATAAAATTTTACTCAAAAAATGCCGAGACGTTCGAAAAAACCTAGGAAGATATAACAAATATAAACGAAGACTTTTCCGATATCGATGAAGTTGATTTGATTCTAAGGATGAACAATCAGGTATTCCAGACGATCAATTGGAAATAGAAGAAGAATATGACTCCTCAGGTAGCGGTAGTGACACAGACATCTTCAATGTACGTAGATCAAGTAATTCTATTAGATTGACTTCATTTTCTGATAAGAGTGACCATCAGCAAACTGAAGCAGCTGCTGATGGAACTACTATATTTCGATTAAAATGAAAGATAGATCCATTCCAGGGAGAAGATCAATAAATACCATTTTCAAAAAAGTAACTGGACCCACAGGATATGCGAAACGAGACATAATAGAAGGTAAAGTAAGTAGTTGACGGTTACATTAGAATTTTATATGCATGTGGTACATACGAAGCTAAGAACTTGAAATTATCTTATTTATGGTCTAAAAAATAAGGACCAGCTTTTTTTGAAAAAACTATGAGTAGAAAATACTTTACGCAAATTTTAGGATTTATTCGCTACGATTTACGATTGCAAATGGATAAATTTGCATTAATGTCAGAAGTTTGTAATGCATTTATTGAAAATAGTCAGATTTATTACATACTGGGACAAAACATTATTGTTATGAACAATTATTTTTAACTAAAGCTCGATGCATATTTACTCAATACATGCCGAACAAACCCGATAAGTTTGAAATAAAATATTGGTTGGCATGTGATCTGACTAGTAAATACATTATAAATGAGTTTCCGTATTTAGGAAAGGACGAAACAAGGGATTCGCCAACTCCTCAAGCTAATGGAATCGTTTACCGATTCTGGAAGAAATATAACTAGTGTCAACTTTTTTACGACCAAATCACTAGCATCAAAACTATTAGAAAAATAGATCACTTTGATTGGAAATTAAAGAGAATTCGCAAAACTTGCGAAACAAAAAAAAGATGTTTTACCTCGATTGTAATTTGTAATTTATAAAACAAATAATCATAGTTTCATAGTATCGAAAAGTAAACCAACAAAAAACGTACATACTTCTACTCAGTACGAAACATAATTGCGCCAACATTGAAAAAGACAAAAAAAAAACTGCCTGATAGTATTACATTTTATAATTTATCGAATTTAAATATTTTGTAAACTAAATATCAAAGCGGACGAAATGACCGGTTTGGTAGAATTAGGTATATACCAATTGTTGGTACTTCTAGAATTAAATTTCATAATTCCAGAACTTTCAATTTTAATTATTGAAAAATCTTTTTTATTTTTCGACAGGTCATTTAAGTTCAATTGGTGGAAGGTGACCTATAATCAGCATAATAAAAATTTCAAATCAAAGTAGTCGTACTTTTCAAAATGTATGAAATCCATCAATTTTTTTTTCTCAACTATTTAATTATTATTATATTGACGTCACAGTGAATAATTTCAGGTTTTGATTTAATGATGCTACAATAAGACTATATACATATTTCCAAAACCTGTCCATTTCATAGTTTTTACCTACTAAAATATTTGATACTTTATCATTTGTATAAAATCAATGTTTATATTTGCAATGTGATTGAAAACCATATACAAAAATTTTAATTGTTCCCCAATAGCTAATTAAAAAGATAATTAAATATGTCTCGTTTCTTATAATGCTTAAAAAGGATAGAATATTTGAATTAAAACAGGAAATTTAAATCAGGATTTTGCTTTAAACTCAAATTCTTATACTAGCGATTTTCTAAAAAGTTAGTCTAACATGCTTATTCTGGACTTGTGACTGATTTACACTCAGAAATATTGATGACAGTAAAATTGTTGGTAAATTTATGATTGCTGAGAAAATTCGTATACTTTTTTTTTTAACATTGCTTAATGCAAGCAACAGTCATTGTATAGGAGGTCTTTAAAATGTCTTTTGCTTAAGCAAAAATTAAACACCTTAGCGTTATCATTAGCTGACCTCAGCATTCGGGAAACCGGTTCGTTTCTACCGTACTCAGTTTTATGATGACTAATTTTGAATATTTCCACGGACCTTAAGGACCGTGTGTTAAGATGCATTTTGTCTAACAGAAAGGAGAAGTCAATAGCACGACTAATGGTTTGGCTAACGAAAACCACATCTGCTACTAGGAGTCGCCTTTCTAACGACTGTAAACCTATCAAGTTTAATCGATCAAGGTATGGTGGTAGTCGAAAGGGGTCATTCCACGGAAGGTTACGTAATGCAAATCGTACGAACCTACGTTGAACAGACTCCAATCGGTTAATTTGAGGTTTTTGATAGGGAGACCATACCTAACTGGCATATTCAACTATTGGTCTAACCAGGGTGATGAAAAGGGCTTTAGTGATAAGGGGGTCCCAAAATTCCTTGGACCAACGTTTAATGAGGCCTAGTATAGAATTGGCTCTATGGACCAATGAATCAATATGTAATTTGTAATCAAGTTGATTATCGCAAATTACACCCAAATTAGTAATATTATTTACTCTTCGAAGGAGCACGTCATTTATGGAATAAGTGCAAAGGAAATTATCACGTTTCCTTGAAAGATTGCAGATGAGTCATAATTATGTGCCAAAATGTGATTTTGTGACAGTTTCGTATTGTTATTATTCGATTTGTCATGGTTATTTGAGAAATACTTTCGAAAATTTTTGTATAAATGTTACATTATTTGTATATTTAAAAAAATATTACAAATTTTAATAATTTCAGCGTGAAAAATGTTGGAAAATTGCTTATTTACATGCTTATGTACTACATAATATAAATTAGAATGAATTCAAATATGTTTATTTCGCATTTCATTGAGAAAAGCACTTAAAATTTCGTAATGATATGCAAAATATTTTCGATCAGAACTTATGATCTTTCTTATGACAGTTTTAAGTTATGAATAAAAAAAAGTAATGATTGTGACGTCATGGTATGGCAGTCAGAACTTGTTATGATTGCATTAAGAAAAGATGTATTATTCATATTGCTTCAAATTGACTGTTACTGAGTTCTGTTGATGGTAATATATAACTACATTGGAAAGTTTATGACACACATTTCGCTATTTATCGAAGAGATTAATTCTATATATCAAAGCAAGATATTTTTTATTGACAAGCAGACTTGGACTTTTTCAGTGAGTTAGTACCAATAATTAAAGTTGTTCAGAGCAGAATCCGTATATATATATTATTCTTTAAAACAATCATTTCAGAATCACCCTGTATGTATCAAAATGGATAATACTAAATATATAATATATTTTCATTATAGTTTCATCAGAGTTATGTAATAATAATAAATTCTTATCATACAAATAGTAAAAGCTGGAGAATTAAAATTTGACGTCAAAACCAATTCGTATATATGCCAAAAAATAATTACTAATCACTCAATTTAATAAACAATTACTAAATGAAAATTGTAACGGACATCAATCAAGTTCATATATATTTAAAAGTAAATAAAAACAAATACCGAAATATGTTATTCAGTTCATTCATTTGTTTGCAAAACTTCAATTATTTAATAATAATTAAGTTTTTATATAAAAAAAAATTAAATGAAAAATTGATGTTTTTCTTTTCTGTTTTTGTATTTCATCACTGAAGATGAAATCATTACATTTTTGTTTTGAAATCAATTAATTAATTATTTTATAAAATTATGGCAATAATTTAAATGGACACAATTTAACGTATTCATTAATAAAAGAATTTCATCTCATATATTCATATAAACTGCTGTCATAGAAAATTAATACCTATTAAAAAAACTTACTGAATAACCAGAAGCTATATTCTTTTCAAAAGAAAATCTATTTCTTCATTTTATATCTCAGTGTAAAGTTTACCGTCTACTGACAGCATAATTATATTCGGCTAATTAAACTGCATCAGAAAACTTTTGACCACAAAACAATAATAATAAGCATCTACCACAAAAATATAGCCTAAAGTATTCCTGTAAAAATATATCTGATGAAATATAAGAAAGAAAAACATCATATCTTAAGGCGTTTTGTAATGCTAATACGGTTGTCTGCTTCAACACCAAAAATTAAAGAATTAATTTCTTTTTTTTTTGTATTCGTTTTTTTTTTTGTTTCTACTCAAATAAAAATACGCGAAAATAGAGCAAAAATTATATAATTAACTAAAAAAACAACATTTAAAAATAGGAAAATTCAGAAAGAAAATTGTAAAATAAATCGCTCGTTAAAAACTTTAATTCAAAACTTGTAGAAAATAAAAAAAAACTTGTATAAACGGAAATTTATAAATATTATAATATTTAATTTGCCTTGGAGTTTTTCTCGGTGACTTTTTCATAAGGTGGAAATACAATAAAAAGTGTCAAGTAAATATAAAATTCGGAAATTCCAGTCACATATGATATTAAGGAATGAAAAACACAAAATAAATATTCTGATGTCCTTACTTTCTATGTAAAAATATATATACACCTACAAATAGAATTATACCGGGTGTCCCAGTTTAATCTATAGGGTAACAATCTCATTCAAACAACTTACATTGTAGACCTTCGATATAGCTTCTGCATCCTTACCAAGAAAGATTAAAATTGAACGGCTATACATTCCCTAGAAAACCGGCGCTTAGTGGTGGATGTGGTTTTCGTTAGCCAAATTTTAAATGGCGCTATTAACTTCCCCTTCTTTCTAGACAAAATGCACCTTGATATTAATACGCGGTTCTTGAGGTATATTGAATTATTCCAAATGATGCGTCATAAAACTGAGTACAGTAGAAACGAACCGGTTTCCCAAATGTTGCAGTCAATGAATGCTAATACTAAAGTACCCCGTAAACGATCAAATTTGTTTGTCAAACATGCATGTTTGTCAAGCAATTTGATCGTTTGCGGGCTTGTTTGACGTGTTTGACAAACAATTTTTGTATTTGACGTGTTTGATGAAAATTTTGATTGACGGCATGTCCGGCGGTGTTTGTCAAACACGATCTCACTCGTCGCTTGTATTACTCATTGTGCATGATAAATCGTATGACACGAACGTCGCCGAAAATCGAAATTACGGGCAAATTTAATAAATTTGTTTGTCAAACAATTTGATCGTTTGCGCTGAAAAAGTGAAGTTTGACAAACACGTTTGTCAAACAAATTTGATCGTTTACGGGGCCCTTAAGGTCTTCGATTTTTACTTGAGCAAAAAGCATTTAAAAAAACTTCTATATAATGAAGTTTGACTGAAATTGCCTGAAAAAAAAATAGAAATAAAATTTCACACTCTCCAAATTGTGTGAACTCACTCGTAGCATGAAGAATCTAATTTTAATAGAGATTTTCATCTTATTCTCTATTTAAATCTATCATGTAATTGTAAATATATTAGTATTATGATAGAGTACTGAATTGCTTTTTTAAAAGTTTTCTTTCGTTAATTTGCATGTCAGACACACGGTATATAAAATTTTGTGTTTGACACTTTTGGTTTTTGCCACAAAAGTCTATAAAAAATATTGCTTTTTTCGGTACGGCTTTTTTAGAAGGAAATTCTTCTCGTGTGATATATTTTATATGTTCACCGCTCCTGTGAAGATGAAGTGTTGAAAACACTTTACGTGAACAACATACGTGATGATGACCACAATCGCCTCTAGGATAACATCAAAGAGAAGAATTTCACTTTTATAAACAAATTACTACCTTTGTTTGAACTTCATATTTGAAGTTCATTATATTTTAAATGGTTAAATAAATTTAGTAGATTTACTATAAGAATTGGATCCTATTTGAGCGGAAAGGAACACGTAATTAAAACGGAATTGTAATTTCATGAAGGATCAAATTTTTTACTTCCTTACCTGTCCACTGAAGAATACACCCATAACTCGCTTTACGGCCTAGATAATTTCCGGAGAAGTTGGCCGTAAAGCGAAAAGTCGTATAAGGAATCAATAATTTTTTGTAGCAATGCTGCCTAAAGGTAGAAGCTGAAACTAAACAGAAGGTAACTAACAACATGTACAGCACTTTTTTTTGACCGCATAACGCAGAACTGGGGCCGTAAATCAAAAAAGTGGCATAATTTGAATGGGTGTATTACAAGAATTATTGCAGTGCGAACTAAAATTATGATTTTTATTTGACAATCTTCAAAATAGTTCCTCTATAAATGACTATTTTCACCAATTCAAATTTCACGAAACTAGCGAATCCGAATAGCATTTTTTCCCTAATCTCCATAACGAAGTCACCAATTTAAAGTAAGCGATTTAGCGATGAAAATTTTAAATAGCGATAACCAGATTCGGCCTGCTGTAATTTAATTTATAATAAACTATAATAAACTAATTATACCAAATTTCATTCAAATTAATATATTTTCTTCACTTACTCCATTTTGTATATCAATAAAATTAACAACTGACACGTTTTAAAATGCTTCCTTATTAATTAGAAAATACACTTCTAAATAAATATTGGCGATATTCTAAATTTTTCGACCTCTAACTTGACATAGTAAATTAAATAAATGTTTTCATTATTTTTCGATTAAAGGTGATTAAATCACTTATCAGGATAATAACCCATAAAATGTTTTACATTGAACTCGCTGCATAAGTTTAGAATTACAAGTAAAACAGTATCAATAACGTTCTTTCGGATCACTTAACAAAATATTACTCGGTACTAAAAATAGGAAGGAAATTAATAAGAAATCAATTCTTATAGAAATGTAAATGAAAATTTTAATTCTAATACTAATAAAATAAAGGTGAAAAGGAAAATCTGAACTAATTCCGGTATGTGTTTTGAAAGTAATTAAAAAATGTTCAATTTGATAGCGAATTTTGTAAATTATTTGAATTAGAATTTCTAAAATTAAAATGTTTAATAAAAATAATGTATAATAAACATGTTTGTCTTGAATTCAATTCAAATTTATATAAATTTCATAGTTTTGGATATGAAACATTCATAATATGGTTATTAAAAGGTTATTAAAATGTAGTCGCATTAAAAAGAAAGTCGAAAAATAAAGTTTTAATTTAAAAAAAAAAAGAAAAAGCAATGTTAAAGTAAATTTTATAATAAATTAAAAAAAGTCTTCCTGACTTTTGTAAAGCAGGCAATTTATGTTTTTGCTTGAATGTTTAAATTAAATTTAAATCGTAATTAAATATATAAACCTCGACAATTTCTAAGGAAACCTATAATTAAATGTAACTGGTTTCTATTTGAACCGGTTAGAACTCAACAGATTTGTAAGGTCAAATAAAAAACAGATTACTTTTTATTTAGAAAATTAATTCTAGTTTATCTTCTTGGATCTAAGGCCTATTAAAAAGAACACCATACTAAACCTCAAAATGTATCCTAATTCTTCAAGAAACCAAATGAAAAACAGAAACCTACACAATTTCTTTAAAACTCCTTGTAAATCTTCAATTTCCATCACAATCTCCACATTCACTCTTTTGGAGTATAACACGGTTTTAGATAATACAGGGCTTTTTAAGAGGTAATTTACTGCATTTTAAGAGGGTTACTTGTACAATTTCAAAATAAAAAAAACAACAAGAATGTTTACCTACGAAATCCTTAAAACAAAATTGTATTTCAATTATAAAGAATTTTTATAAATTACCATAGTAGTAAAATAATTTGTTTACTAAAAGTAAATAACAAATTAAAAAATTATTAAATTAAAATGATTTTTTGTATAATTATAAAAATAATTAAAAGACACAATTTTAATTATTGATTTTGTGAATAAATTGCTTCCTAATTACACTATACACATGTCAATTGGATTAATTATCTAAAATCTAACTTTTAATTTATTTCTTCAACTTATAGCTAAACTGATTGGAAACAATCACAATTAGTTTTTATGGTAAATCTCTTATCTATTTGAACTTTAGTCTTACGATTTATAATGAATTTATATGGAAATAGTATTCTAGTTTCACAAACAAGATCATCGTATTAAAAAAGATTTCAAATTACAGAAAATAACAGACAGATAACACATGAAATTAATTTTAAAAATAACTCAAAACTTCTTTTTGTAACTTTTACTAAAAATGAGAAATTTACCATAATAGAAAATTTATTACAAAAATTGTTTCAGCTCAATTTTCCAACGAAACAAAATAAAATAGTAATTTTTGATATTACACAGTCATACTGCCTGTATAGTAAACACATATAAAATTCGATATTCATAGCATCAAAATCCATCATCGTCAAACCTCTCGCCAATGTGTAGCAGCCTGAAAACTTTAATTTCGGTTAAACAGTTTTCCAGTTCAATTACAATACTTAAAATATAATAAATATAATATAATATAATAAGTCCATTTTATTTGTCACTTGCTCTGGGTTAGAGCAAATTTTTACATTGAAAACAATAACAACGAAAGAGCAAATCCTACACTACTTTCATACCATGTGTAACTATTACACCCGAAATTAGTTCACTTTTCTCCCGTACATAGTGTATTAGTTACAAATTTTTCTGTAAAATAAAACCTAGAATATTGGTAGAACTGTTCAGAATCAGTTATTTATTTCTGTATAAAATGTTGACAATTGAAAAAAGGTAAAATAAAAATAATATAATTTATATTGAAGATTATAATAGGAATGATAATTAAAATTATATTAATTTTAAGCACGAAAAGACATTGGGGCTGTTCATGAAATGAAATATTCTTCCTTATTTTTATTTTTATTTTTTTAAAAAACGTTCTTCCTTATTTTTACTTTTCACAAAGTAATTTTTTTTCCCAAAATATTGTATTATTTGTTTTGTATACCAAAATATTATAGGGCTTGTCACCTGTTACTTCGCAAAGTTGCGAAATTATTTGATTATTTTTGACAATTTGTTGAACTAATCAAAATGGTTAAAAGATTTCGCAGATTTGCGAAGCTTATGTCAAAAATAAACATGCCATCGAGCGAATTATTTTCGCAAACTTGTGAAGATAAATTTTTCATTTTTGACAGTTGCAATTTTCAATTTATTTTAACGGGTTTTTCTTTTGGAAATGAATACCAAAAACTATTAAATTGTATAAAATGTCAGGAAAAGCGGAATTTTTATTCTATATTTTATTTTATATTCAAAATAACTTACTGCCTAATGTCATTCCTTATGTCATGCTAAAATGAAAAATTGAAAAATTATATTTGCGAAGCGTTGTCACGGGTGCAGATTATTTTAAGTTTTCCCTGACCAATCAGAATGATCTGTCAAACTTGCGAAAAATATTCGCAAAAATAATCAAGTCGCGTGACAAGCCCTCATGTCTGTAAATGTTTGACGTTTCTCATTTCACTACAATGTGGCTGCTAAGCAGTGCTACCAACATTTCAATTAAAACTTGCTCCTACTCTTGCTCGTTTTATTTGCCACTTACCCTGCTCCAGGCTAGAGTATGGCAAATAAAATGCAGCAATTTTATAATTAATTTGAAACATTAGAACTTTTAAGATTGCCTTTCAAACTAATTAGTTACTCGCGTACTATCATAAACAATGCATAAAATGCGGAAGAAAGAAAATTCCATTTGAACAGATAAACACATTGTTAATAATTGACCATATTAAGTTCATATTTTCCAATAAAATTACCTATAAACAAATTTTTCTAATTATAATTATATACTTTATAAATACTATGTAAATTTGCAATGAAATCATAATCGTTCTAATAAACGATCAATAACCTTCAATATTTCAAAAAAATATTCTCACATTGAATGGGAAATTTGTTAGTCAGTTTTTTTTATTTTTTCCATAAATTGAATTAAAAGAAAAGAATATGAAATCTAGAATATATTGTATTATATGAGAGTGTAAAATAAAGAAATAAAGTAGCCAAGTAAGAAATTTATATAATTAATATTAATATGAAATAATTGAACATTTATGAATAAAATTGCTTCTAGTTTCTGATAAACGATTGCTTTCAGTCATCATTTGTGATTGGTATCTTAATGGGCTCAGTCCAACACATTATACTATAACTTTTTTGAATATGATCTAATAAATTTGATTGATATTAGTTTATATAAGAAGAAGAAAACGATTACATTTTTGTTCAATTTCGAATATAAAGTATATCAAAAGATCAATATGAGATCAATTTAATCAAAAAATGTTTAACATATTCAATTCAAAGTGTCTCTTCAGTTAATTATAATCGTATATATTAAATCACGATATTTATGTGCAATTGGTCTGATATTAGAAATTATCGTTTAAAGATTTTTACAAGATAGTTGAATTAAGAAATAAATGTTTTTTTTCATATATCACTAATTATTTAATAACAGTGATATGGAAGTGAAAAATTAAGTGTCATTTAAAATCAAATCTTTTAAGCATAATTTGTCGTTAATTAATTAATATATTCTGGTTGAAGAAGTTTCTCAACTGAAAATAAAGTGTACTTAAATAGATCTTAAGATATTATATAAATAAATTTGCTAAGTGATATAGTGGCAATAAAATAATTCTATCAAAAACTTTGTGATTTTAATGCCAGATGATTTTAACTAGATATATTTATAATAGGTGAGTTATTTATGAATAATATACTTCCAAATATTATGATATTAATTTAAATTATGCTTCAACGAAGACTAAGACAGCCTTCAAAAAACTATACCAGAAAAAAATATGTATCAAAATTTCATAATAATGCAATCGATAAAAAGTGTATAATTTTTTAAATTAGTCAACCTTATTTAAGTTGATTCATTTCATATTTTCAAAAAAGAGTGATGCATTAAAAACCTATAAAATATATACCTTTAATAGTAACCATTAAAAGGCATATACAATATATTAACTTCTTGCACAATTGAATAAGTAAAGAAAATCAAGTTTCGGAAAAAGCTTTGTTTATTATTATATTTTATGATTTAAAAAATCATTGATAACAAATAAATGTTTTCTGCATAGTTTTTTGGTAGTGTTTTGAAAGAAATCTAAACTCTTATAAAATGAACCAATTAATAGTATCTTCAAATTACCAAATTTTTTTTACCAAGAAAACCATTTAAAAACTGTTTAATTTTCATAATATGAAATTACTCAACATAGTTATTCAAACAAACATTTTACTTTAACAAAATTTAGAAATTTTTAGGAATTTAGGACGTTTATATTTGATACATAAAATACTTATGTCTATTAAAATACACAATGGTTTTTTCTTCTTCATATTAGGGTACTAATATTTTATAATACAATTTTCGGTTTATAATTGTCATTTTATAACTGATATGAAATTTGATGAACATCATCTCAACTGGCATTGATTGTCGCCTCCACTACTCCTGTCACTTATAACAATATATATATTCTGAAAATGTTAACTGGGATCTGGAATATGAGCATATGTGTTACTTAGCATAAAGGCATTTATTTTATGCTGATTTTAAATTTCCAGTACATTAACATTTCGAAATATAGTGCCCACTTCTCTGGAGGAGACGGGAAAATTTACCCATTTATAAGAAGTCGGTTAATGATGAATTCACTGTAACTAATAGGTGACCTGTATCTACAGTTTTCAATTTATATAAAAGCTTAATTTATACAATTCTTACTAATACTATGATCTCAAATAATTTCGAGTACACTGGAATAAGCGTTTCTAGTTTTTGTTTTTTTTTTAAAGCTTGTATAATTAAAAATATAATAAATACATATTTTTTAACTAGCCTTTTAATTCCAATAAAAAAAATTAACTAATTTAAAAGTTAAAAAAAAAATTTTTTTTTCTTACAATCGGTAATTAAAAATCCGTCATAATTTCACAATTTTTCCTCATTTCATTTAATTAATTCAAAATTAAATACTTTATCATAAATCAAAATTGTTAACTTTAAATCAAATTAATTGATAAGAAAAATTTTATTTATTTATTTATTTCCGAATTTATTCTAAGATTTTGTGCCAAATTGACTAAAAAATAAATTTTGCATTTATTTATTTTCGTTTTTATGAAAATTACTTTTAAAATGGATAAGAAAAACAAATTTTTAGAGTTGAAGGTTGGAGTACACAAAAAAAGCACTCTTTTTCATTTGATATTATTTGCTCTAATATCTTCCGTCATTATGTAACATTTTGCCTCCAAATTTCGCGAAAAAAAAAATAACAAATTACCTTCGATTAGGTTATTGATATAAGTTTGGCACATTTTACTTACATTTAATTAGAAAATTATATTTACACTTTTCATTTTTAATGTACCAAAACTATAAAAATAATAAATTGTTTACGAGAGTCTGCTCAAAATTTTGTATGAAATCAATTCATTCATCAGTAATAATTTGATTTTGATAGGTCCTTGGTATATGTAAAATCCAGACTTTGACTACAAATGAAATACATTCTTTTCGTGTAAAAGGCCAAATAAATTTTGCTCTCATGTGCAATTGTGCCTTTTCGGATAGTTTCACGATTCATTCTAGAGCCCTATTCCGCAACTTTTTAAACTTCCTAATATAAGAGTATAGGCGTTTGAGTTTAGTTTAGGTTTTGAATAAATAATTAATACCAATAATTGGCATAGAAAAATGAAAGGTTATAGAATAGTAGTTGTTTCGAATAACAGTTGTTATGTTTAAATAACGTTTAGAAAAGGCAAATCAAACAGATTAATAAATACAGTGTTGAATGGTCAAGTCAGTAAAGACCTCGTTTCTACAAGCTGATGAGGCTCTGGTTCAAATCCAGAGCTCGGTTCTTCATGTATTTATTTTTCTGTTGCCTACACTAAGGGAGTGATATATTGATACTAAGTTTACCACTCGTTATCATTTCTTTATAATCTCAATGTTCATATCGGGTTTTATGAATGAAATCTTAAACAAACTTGTATGGTAATTGTTACTTGCATTTAACTACCTATATTTTTGTATTTGAAAAAGTCCAAAGTTTTGTTTTGCGAAAATCAATTCTTAAAGTGCGGGCTCTGTTTTTGCACGGTCTTTTTTTTGTATTTTATATTTTTAACATTGAAAATAATTTGCAAAAAAAAACTATAATATTAAAAAATATTATATTTTAACCATGATTTAAAATAATTTATGTGTTAAACTAATTACTAAAAAAAAAATTTAATTCCGTTCAAATTTTTAGAAGCTTTCGACCTCATCAAACAACAATTTTGTTTTGATTCCTTGGAACTTTAACTAAGTACAAGTTTTTATAAAATTAATAAAATAAGCAATTAAAAACAATTCCGTTTCAGACTCTTTTCATTACCAAACATAAACCTAAAAGTTTCGGAAATTTAAAACATAAACAAAAAACTCATAATTATTTAGATTAAAATGCATTTTAACTGAACTTTAATTTCCGTTTTGTAAAAACATTGTTTAAGTTGAAAAGTTCAATTCAAACGTGAAAGTAGAAACACTTTTACTTCTCAATGTTAATAACTATGTTTGATATGCTATTTTTACTGTGCCACTTTTTCACATATTAAATGGTTCCATCGAGTGTATATTTAATTTTTTTTTATATCTACTTATATTAGTTAGCAAAATTGCATTCAACCCAATGAACCGCATTAAATCTGCATAAAATATTATTAAAAAAAGAATTTTTCTTTTTTTTAATAAACAAATATTTACATAGAATACGATATGAGAAGGTGGATTGATGGTCGTCATGCTCTAGAAGTGCCTTTTCAATGATATAACAACAACGTCTTGCCATATTATGTGCGCATATTTAGAGGTATATAAAATTTTATCTCAAAATAATGCAATTCAATGCACTCTAATTCACGTTACAAATGTTACCTAACAACTCTGAGTATATATATGATTTTATGTGAAAACGTTTCATTATACACATATGAGTATTATTACATCGCCCGAAAGCACATATTCCTATGCAATGGTATAAAATTAAAAAGAAATTATTTCACGTGTTCATCATAATCATATCCGCGCATCTCTAAAGCCGGTTGGTTGTTTTTGGAAAATCATAAAACATGATCCACTTCTTATATTTAAATTAAACTTAAAATTGTTTTAATATTTTCATTTTTTGGTTTTTTTTTTTTTGGTTTTTCTTTTAATACAACGAACAGAAGCAATGAGATTTATGTTTTTTAATAATTAATTATATTTTTTGCTTTTTTATGTTAAAAAGCAAAGTATGACATATATTTGAGGTGAAAAAATGGAAAATTTCATGTGTCAACTTTAATAAATATTTTAAACACGTTATAATTATAAAAAACAAAAGTTCTCATATTTTATTGTTTTAAGTAAAATAATAAAACAAAAAAAAGAAAAAAAAAATGAATATTAAAATGAAAGTGTTGGAAAACATCAGAAATTTCATATTAAATTGTCTTTGAATTAGCTCTCGATTGTGCCAAGGATTACAAGTTAATAATTTATTATGTACTATGAAAGGAATCATCCCCGGCTAAAGTAAATAATTTCATTAAAAATTAATTTCAAATTAACTTTTTCTCACATTAAAAAGAAATGTTTATTTACAATGTTTTTAATGTTTACTTAATTAAGAAATTTACATGAAATGATAAACAGGGTCATTAATTTATTTAATGTGTAATAAGTGCTGAAATATAATTTTCATCGAAAAACGTTTTTTCTTTTTTTTATTTTTCGTCGTTTTCTTTTTAGTGGAAAATAGTTTCATTGCAATTTTTTTTGGTATTTAGTTTTTTTTTTTGGCAAAATGTTGTAATTTTTGCAAAACCCCAAGACTTTTCCTCATACATGATGTTGGATAATCCTTAAAAAATTTAAAATATGTATGAATTAATTATTTATTTATAAAAACTAGGTAAATCTTATATGTAACATGCAATTTAAGTGTAGTAATTTTGTAATTGAGATTGTTATATAAAAAAAAGCACAAACTGAAAACTTACTTAATTTAACCTCATATGTTTATGTTTTATTATTTATGAAATAATTTAATTCCCTAAAAAAAAACAAAAAACGAAATATTTTTGCAAACGAATTATTTCGAAATTTGCAAATTTTTAAGGTTTTTGTCATCAATTTAAATAGTAAGTACTTTTTTAAGACATATCCACGTCGCTTGATGACAATTATGATAATGTAATAATTTTTAGGTTTTTCGAAGAAGATGAATTTAAAAACATTTTTGTTTTTTGTTTTTATTATTTAGGGAAAAAACATGATGTTTACGTGTTCCCAAAAAATTTGACCGTGATGACAATTGTTTGCATAAACTCCCAAAAAAAAAAAATTATGATTAGTATTATATTTATAGAAATTCCTATCATAACAACAATCCGACCGCATTCATATGATTGCTCAACAATTATTATAAGTAATTATGATGGATTTTTTTTTTCTTTTAAGAATAATGATTTTCATTGAAATATACTGTCAAAAATATACAAAGCGATATTATATGGATGGGATTTAACAGAGCATGTTTTGATCATCGACAATTTCAGACAAAAATTCGTAATTTTTTCGTTTAGAAATAGTCTGAAAAATGAGGATACATTTATCTTTTTATATATTTTAGATACTTTGAATAGCAACATTTAACATATTTTAGGATGTTTAACATTTTTATAAAATATATTTCAACGTTATTTAATATCAGCGACCTTCAGGTTAGTTTTTTTTTGTAAAAGGAAATCTTATACCACAAGATTTCAAATTTAATTACCTTTTAGTACACATTTTTGAAGGAATTGAAATCATTTTTAATTATAAAAACATGTTTATATATTTTGTAATACAAAATAGTTGACATCGATAGCTTAGTGATAATTAACTAAAGAGCAGCCAAGTTTCTAATACTTTTCAATACATTTTCAAAACATTTTTTTTGGGGACAAATGTTCCCCCAGTAGTACTTTTAAGACAACAAATTTCAAAAATATAATTTTAAGAAGTTCTATACAAAAATCTATAAAGCGAATAATCTCCATAGATTGGTGTCTGATTAATGTAACAAGATTTCATTCACTTATTCATTTGTTATACACGTAAATAATAGTATATAGTAGTAAAGGGTAGTTAAAATGGGACACTACAAATGCTTTCCAATAGGTACGGCGAACCACGCAAGATTTTTTTTGTTCTTTTGACATTTATGCTCGTGAATAGTAGCCATTACATCATGAAGCAGTACACACTTAAACAAGGTTTACAAATTATTAAAATTTATTACCGAAATTCTAAGTCGGTCGCTGCAACTTTAGGAGCATTACGACCAATTTATGGACGACATGCGTTATGAACGATATGCGTTATTGGGCAGGCCGGAACCGACACATTCTTCAAGAGACACTATTACATCCTCAAAAAATAACTGTGTGGTGTGGATTATATGCTGGAGCCATATTTTTTCGTTGATGCTGAAAACCGCCACTTTATAGTTAATGGAAATGTCTATCGAACCATTCTAACTGATTATTTTTGGAATAAATTGTGTGATATGGACTTGGACAATATGTGATTTCAACAGGACGGTGCCACTTGCCACACAGTGAACGTTACAATTGATTTATTGAACGGCGACGTTAGAAGAGATCAGAGCGAATATTGACAATATTGGCAACGCCTGGACTTTTGCAAACGTGCCCGTGGTGGTCATGCGAAGGAAATTGAATGCCATACATAATGACATAGAATGTGCTTTAACATGAAATAAAAAATTCATTGATATCTCAAACCGTTTTTGTTTTATTTAAAAAAATATTTGTAGTGTCCCATTTGAACTACCCGATATAAAATAGTTTTTTAAAAAAAATGTTTGTTTACCTTTTTGCAAGAAATCAAATCAATAAAATGCTCATAAATTCGATCGCCTTTAATCCTTTTGTTAATAAAATTGATTTCAGTATTAAAAGAGTTTTGGAAATAAATCATTTGTTCTGTATTCAAATTTCTTTTGCTCTTAAAAAAAAAACAATAGAAAAGAAATTTCATTGTTTGAGGTAGCGGAAGAAGCAAGCTTTCTATATTACTTAATAAAATTTATATCGAAATTTTTCGCGAATTTATCCAAGGTCTTTTTTGTTTTTATATAAAATTATTAACAAAAACAAATTCCATAATTTATTCAATGCTACTGAACTCTCTAGTAAAATCTCCAAGATTTATAAATTGTATATTGTGTGAACATACTTATAACACAAACACTTTAAAACTCGAATCTAAGAGCTTGGACTCATCAGGTTCCATTATGGCTTATGAAATTTCCATTTCTTTTCTATCTAATTTATTAGCTAATAAAATTGAATAAAATTAAGGTAAAAATAAAAACCAAACTTGTATACGACGAAAAAGACACGGAATTCATTTTATAGTGTCTTAATTTTCAAATTAACCAATTTTCAATATTGATTAACTTTTTGGCCCTTTAAATGATGTTTTTTGATGAAACCTTATTTTTTTTATTTAATTCCATAAAAATACGAAAATGTGAAATTTCTATAATTAAACTATTGAATTAATTTATTCGATGAAATTTTGAAAATAATGTTTTTGAAACAATATTTCGATGTTTTTAATTGTAAACATGTTAGTTAATAATAAATTTCAACATTTAGGCTCAGATAAGAAAGAAAAGAATTCCTCATTTAGCACCGGATGTATAGATATAATAACTTTACAAAATGACAAATATTTATTGTATTTTTCAACATTAATACTCAAAATTATAAGAATACTATTTGATAATTCCAATTAATCACAGCAAATACAATATATATGGGCAATAAAACGAGAAATATTTCATTTCTCAAACATTTTAAGCTCTATTTATTTTCAATATTAAATTTATTTATTACATAACAAATAGATACTCAAGTAAAATGCAAGTCTTTTTTTATTTGATATTGTAAATAAATGATAAATATGTATTTTCCGTTTAAAGAAAAAAAAATCCATCAAAAATCTAATCAGCTTGTTAAATATATAAAATCCGGAAACTTTGCAAATATAAATACACTATCCGGACTTGTCCTTCTAAATATTTTTTTTTTATTTTCATAAATGCTAATTGAAAATAATCACATGAAAATGGAATTTTCTTTCAAATTCTTCGCAAAAATAAATAAGAAAAAAAAAAAAAAAGAAAAAATGAAAGTGAATATTTTTCTTGTTCTTTCGAAGAAAAACAGAAATCCCCATAAAATCCCCATTTTCAATTGCAAGTATAAATTAACAGATCAAACAAACATATTAAACTGAAACCCTTGAATCATGAATATCTATACTAAGGTCACAGAACACCCAAACCGTATCGTGTATATCGTGTATAGCATGTATTGTCAATCAATATAGGTACAAGTTAAAATTACCTAATTGAAAATCATTTAAAATTTTTGATACAATAATGTTTTTTCTTTGTAAGTACTTAATTCACCTGTTTCTAATCACGTTTATATACAATCGTTAATAATAGTAATTCACCTTTACAGGTAAATAAAACCCAACAAAATGTACTAAAGATAATGAAAAAAACCAAAAAAAAAAAACAAAAAAAAAAACCGTCATCTTATGGTGGATACCCCATCACATTCAAAACATTAACTGAAAACAGGCAATAAACATTTTCTAAAGAAGGAGGTGGTGGCTGGCTTGGAAAAAGTATGGTGCGGTCCATTCAATGAAACTTTTCATTTCATCGCGGTTACTTTAAGCCGACACACGTATCAAATGTATGCGAAAAAAAGCTAAAGATCTTTGCTTAGATAGTTTATTTGAGAGAGTGTGCGGAAAAAGTTTAACTTGAAAGCACGGTTTTAGTTGTTGGTTTTTCTTGTTTTGTTTTCTTTTTATCTTTGAAAATAATGAAACGAAATTTCTAATAATGTTCATTTCGAATCATAAAAGGATACTTAATAATTTTTAAACCAAAAAAAAATAAACACTTTTTTTTCATAACTTTTTTGTGTTATTTTGTAAAAATTTGAACTTTTTTTAATTTTGATAACATAAAACAATTTTCGAAGTGTATTGATTTTTATTAATAATTAATTTTTGGTGGTTGATTTTTTTTTTTTTTTGGTAATAAAAACAGTGCTTGTGGATTTTCCGTGTTTTCGTTTTTTTTTTTTTTTTCTTGGATTTTTAAGAAGGACATTAAAATGCAACTCGAATGGATTAATTTCTTTAAGAAGGAATACTGTTGCTGATATTAAATTAATAAATAAAAAAAACTCATCGTTGAGGAATCACTTTTTAAAGTAAGAGCGTTGATTTTTCTTTCGTATTTTTTTATTTTTGGTTATTTTCCATTTCTTTTAATAATATTATGTATCAATTGTAATAAATTGGAGAAAAAAAAGAAATTAATGATTACATAAGGAATGAAATCTTTTGTAAATATTTTTTCTTTTTTTTATTTTTTTCTTTTTGCAAAAGTCTTTTTCCTGATAATATTGGCGTATTTTAGCGGATATTTTTTTTTTATTTATGTAATCCCGGAATTTTTGCATCTACTTTATTTGATTTGCATATCCAAAATTTGAATTCCATGTGAATGAATTTTCTATATTTGGATATTGAACGATAATAAACGAATTTCATATTTTTTTTATAAAAATGTGTATATTATTAGCAAAATATAATAATTTTCTTAAAATGAAATAATTCAAATCTTCAAAATCTAGAAATCAGTTAGAATTTCTAGATATATAACTTCTGCAAAAAAGTTATTGGAAAAGAAAAGTAGAAGTAAATAAAATTAACAGAAAATTTAATTTCAAAATTAAATAAAAAAAAATTTGGAACTAATTATCAATTTTATTATAAAATTATTTTATTTTCTAATTATCAAAATTTCATAAATTTCATAAAATGAGTCTCGATCAAATTAATTGATCCTCGAAAATTATTGTTAAGATTGAATTAAGTTTTCAAATCGAATACAAAAGAAGATTTCATTATAAATATTTTGTATTAAATAACCACAAAACTGATTTTATAATAATATAAAATCGTGTAATTGAAGTTATAACTTATCAATAAATTATAATTTTCTACCGCAACGCAATTCAATGTTTCTTTAGCTTTTTTGTTTTTTGTATTTATTTCTGCTCTACTGATTAAAAACTAAAAGATCCAAGAAATGGAAATTCAAGTTTGTCACTTAGGTCTTTTGTTTTGACGAGTAAATATTACTTTCATCATATAATAAGCATTCCATTGAACACAGAAAAAAAGAAAAACAACTTTAAAAGGGCCAGAAATCAACAATAATATTGCAATAAAAATTTACTTAAATAATGCAATTTAAAATATTTCCGGAAAATATTATATAATTGTATTTATTTTTGAATTTTATATATTGTAGAATAACAAAAATTTTGCGTATTTCATAAAATAAAGAATATACTTGTAAAATTTTTATATTTCTATATATGGAAATTTTTTGAATCCTTTCACGTTCAAAATGGGAAACTTAACTAGTTTTTTTGTAACTTTTTAGTGATTGGAGTATAACTACTTTCCGATAATCCTTGTCTGTGTAAAGTAAGTCAACTGTTATTTACAAAAAAAATGGGTCAAATTTCAATCTACTTTTTAAAGATAAAAAGTAGTTTTCATTACAATAATATTTTGTAATTAAATATTTTAAAATACATTTTTTTTTACAATGTTAATTTGAATACCTAAATAAATCTATTAAGATATAATCGAAATGTTTTTTTAGTATTCGGCTGAGAATCAATTTTCATAACTGAACCGAGAGGAATTCGGATTCGGAGGGCTAATTATTTTAAAACATGCAAGATCTATATTTTTAGTTGATTACAAATTTTTAAATAAATTAGAAAAACGAATCTTATGAGGATATATTAGGAAAACGAATTGAAATTACTTTTATATACAAAGCAATCTTTCAAAAAAAGGTTTATAAATACAATTAATATTGGTGCTATCTAATGACAAATGTTAACTCTTTTCTAACATTTTATTTAAATTTTCTATATTTAGTTATATTCCATGATATTTCCAATATTATATTCTCTCAATTGAATATTTAAATACAGGACATAGATAAATTCCGTTCACAAAGAATTTAATTTTTAATCCACCAACGAAAAGTTTGAACACTTTATATCACATTTAGACGAATGATAACTTATGTAATTCATATAAATTTCAAATTTTATATATAACAAAATTTTAGAATATTTATGATAAAAAATATTCTTCGCGATTAACTTTTGGTTTAATTTTCTCAACAAAAAAATTCCATTAAATATTCATATGCATATGAATTTAACAATTTGTGAAAATTTGGAGACAATTTGGACACAATTTGAATACAATTTGTTATGAAATTTTAAAATTTAATCACTAACAACAAGATTTTACGAGCAAAGTAAATTCAACTTTAAATATATTTCTTCAATTAAAAAATACTTTTTAATTCCTTTATGAGTTTAAAAACAAATTTTTTTAAAAAAACAAAATTCTTGTATAAATTATATTAAAAAAATAATACCTAAGACATGTTAAAATAAAATATGATAAATATGTGAAATTTGCAAATCATTTAAAATGTAAATGAATTAAACTTTTTATTTTTGGTAAGGCTTAATTATAAATAATTATAGCTCCTAAAAAAAAATATTCTGAATTTGACGTAATCGGAAATACACAAAATTCAGAACAAAAAAGTAGTTGTTTCTAAAGTTCCGAAGAGTTTAATAGCAAAACATTAGTGGAAAATATATTACTTATTTGAGTAATTAAAATTGAAGTAATTAATCGGTTAACAACCGAATTAATTTACATAATAAATTCACACAATAAATACTTTACAATTATAATTAATATAAAAAATTTATTTCTATATTAAGATATTAATTAATAAAATTCATAACAGCTTATTATATTTATTGAGTAATAACAATTAGAATTTTGATTCATCAAAAAAAGCTTACCAAAAATGTATCAGATTTAAAACTTACACTGTTGTGAGAAATGAACATGATTTACATAAGTCTCGACTGGAAATCAAGTTCGTCACTTAAGTTTTTCGTTTTAATATCATTAACAAGAAAAAAAAACATTTGAGAGTGATAAATATTTATTATACATTACGATTCGGAAGATTATATCCAAAACAAACATCTCTCATAAATATGATTAGACAAAATTTTCCTAGACAAATGAATAAGCTTCAGAGTTTTTCTTTTGGTCATGGATGAAACCGTAATCATATTAAGTGCATCATAATAACAAGTTTCGTTGACGAAATTTTTAAATATTTGACATGCCCAATTTCTGTTCAAAAACCTTCTCAAAAAGAAAAATATAACAACAATCCCGAAGAGAAATTAATTATCAGCTGAAAAACATCTTTATGGTATATTATTACAAACTTTTATCCCCCAACAGACTTATATTACTGACCTTGAGAGAAATGAAAGCAGACCGTGCATTTCTTTTCATTTCTTTATAATACCGAAATATAACGTAATCGTAAGACTCTCGTTGCGCATCAGGTGATGATGGAAAAGACGAAAGTAATTTGGCGGGCTTTTTACTCTTCTACCTGTTATATAAAATCATTTAAATCTGTTTTATAAAAGAATTTAACATTTTTAATCTTATACTTACTATCACTGATACTGTATGCTGTCCTCATTTGAATGAAGCTCTTTTCTATAATTATTTTATTTTTCTTCTTTCTTTTTTTAGATAAAAATGAAATTATCATTAAGATTATATCGGGTTTTTCAATAAGAACGTTTTTTTTTTTTTTAATTAAATTAAGCATACATTTTAGATGAAAATTCTGAACTTCTTTATAGAAATATGTTGTATAGACTCTTACAATTTATGAATGAAAAAGAATATCTGATAAATGTCCACTACGGCTACGTTTGGAGACATCGATTCTTTTTACAAAATTTTCAATCACATTTCTGCATAATTGTGACTTTATCTCATGAATTACGGCCCAATGATGCCGCCAGCCCATAAAGCACACCAAACACGAGATAAATGTAATAATTGTTCAAGAATTGCTCTTGGATTTTCAGAAACCCAAATGTGACAATTTTACTTATTAACATAGCCATTTAGAATGAAAATGAGCTTCTTTTATTTAATTTTTTTTTTTCTTTTATTTTTAAATTGCTTACTTCGAGAGTTAGAATTATATAAGAGTTTCTTTAAATTGATTTTACTAAGACAAAAATCGAAACTACAAGCATCAATAGCGCCATTGAAAATTTGATAGACAAAACCAAAATCAGCCGCCTGACGACGCTTTTCTAAGGACTGCAGGTCAATCAGTTTTAACCTATCACAGTACGGGGTAGTAGGAAAAGGTTATTCTAAGGAATATCTCTTAATGCAAAACGTATGAATCTACGTTGTACAGACTCTAATCTGTTAATCTGCTTCGTCAGAAATGATGATTTTTTTTACAAAATATGGTTTTCACAGATAGTCCATTTTCCTAATGGATTTTAATTATTTTTATGGGATTTTCGAGCGAAATTGAATTCATTATAATAAAATGTAGACCTTCTACTGCAATTATATCAAAAAAAAGGAATGACAAAACTGTCATCATAAGGAAATACAACACTATTGAAAAAAAAAGTTCTTATTGAAAAACCCTATATTATGAATCGAGATCGCAGGTTTAATATATTTAAAACACACGCAATATATGATTCGATATTAAATTGTGAATACATTTTTTTTTATAATGGAAAAATTTTTGTTGTTTTATTATGCAATTTTCGAATGAGAAATGTTCACAACATAATAATTGTACTTTCTTCGATTATTGTTGAGGCCACCATCCAAATGCAAGATGAAAACCGAAAAAGTTTGCTATTATTTTCATAATTTTAAAATAATGAAATTTATTTCTTCCTTATTTATCTAAAGTCGAAAGAAATTTATCATTTCTCAAGTGGGAACCAATTCATTGTAATAAATTTTATCCGGAATTGAATTGCCATTTTAAAATTGAAAAAAAAAACAAGAAAATAATAAAATTATAATAAAGTCTCCAAAAAAAAGTTAAATTTTTAATTTCACTTTCAATTAACTGCGAAACGGTTTTTCCTTAACAAGAAGCTTATATTGGAAGTTCAAACATTTTTTTTGTTTTTGGCTTGTTTTTGCCAACATTTCATAATTAATTTTTTGACGTTTTATTTAATAAAAAGACCCGCCGAAAAATAGTGTACCTAATTTATAGGAAAAATAAAATGTTTCGGTTCTTTGACTTTTCCTAATTGTGTTAATTAAATTCATTTAACTTAATTAAAAGACAATCTTCAGAATTTTCGTAAGAGTTACTTCAAAATTTTTGTATGCTTTATGTTTAAGTTAGTTACTACAAAATCGGTGAGCGAATTAGACATCATACATTTTCATACAAGTTCAGTTGAAAATTATTTTCTGACTATACTCAAAAATCAGCATTCTTGAATGGTTTTTTATGGAAAAGTTAAGAGAAAACTACATATGTATTCTGTTTCAATCTTTATTAAAATCACTTCCATTATCTATAATTAATGAGATTCTTTCAGGAAATACTTCAAAATTAAGCTCGATTTAAATATTTGCCCTGCTAAAATTTTACACTCTTTGTACTGATTTTTCTAAAATTCAAAACTAAACCAACCGTTAATTTCAAATTTTCAATGAAATTAACCAAAGTATTTTTGTCGTGTTGCTGAAAACATATAAAAGGACATGTAAAACTACTATTTCGGTAGCCTTGTTGTAACGCAATAAATTTTGTATCACGATATTCCTAGTTCAATCCTCAGTCAGTATCATTGAAAGAATCATTCAGCTTTTACTGAAACAAATTGCTAATAATCGATTCTTATCACTAATGCCGACGAAAGGATTAAAAAGCTCGTACATTTCATTGAAAATGTTTCACAGTTCGAAAACCATTTAAATTTGTATACAAAAATTGTGTGAAGAAATATTGTGGAGCCATATAGGTCGGTAGTTTCTTTGAATAAATATATGAATTAAATGATTACAATCAATTAAAAACTATTGTGATTTATCTACAACAAACATGATCTCGTGCCAACTTAATTGAAATGTATAACTAATTTGTAGAGAACGTTTTTGTTTGATTAAGAGGAAATTCTTTTTAATTCGATTTTCGACGATTATTAGAATTTCCATATCGTAATAAATCAATCTTCTTTTTATTCTTTTACATATTTGACATTAAGAATATTTTTTTTTCTTTAAATATATAACAATAGAACATAGTTTATTTCCCGATAATTGTCTAAATTCGTTCTCATAAGTTTGTCTAGTTACTTTTATAAAAAAGAAAAGCGTAAGTGTCTAACTAAAGAAGTTATCGATAATACGTGATGCAGATTCATACAAGGTCTAATCTATTGTTCGCCTGATTTATTTGTTTTCATCAAAATAATTGTCGACTTTTATATTATCTGTTAATAACTTAATACAAATCTAATTAACAAAAAGAAAATAAATTCGAATAATTAGATTTTAAAGGAATTCTTATTTCAATGAGATTCAATTGATTAAGTTTTACAAACATTTTCATGTACATATTCTTATTTGTTCTCATTAACAAATTACATCACGTAGAAATGCATTATTAATAGATCTATTTTTCATATTTCCTTTTTATTTAAGAAAAAAGTTTTGGAATACAAGAAAATTATGGAAAATAGATTCCAGTCAAGGTTATTAAGATTTAATTTAAAATATATATATATTAATTTTACAAAACAAAAACACTATTAAATAAAACACCAACTTTTAACAAGATTGGTAAATAGACTTTTTGTCATAGAGACAAAAAATTGACATCATAATTTATGTACTCTTGTGACCATACATGGAATCTAGCTTGTTTCGGAACTATTTGAAGTACAATTACTCTACTTAACGATCTTCATACATCCGATATTCATCATTTATATTTACTTTAAGTGTAAACATTATTATATTTTTGTTTTCTTCTATTTTTCTTTTTTCTTCATTTATTTATATTTCGGTAATATCCTATGCAAAGTGCCGCCAAAGTCACGGTCACTGATCACCTTCTGAGCTTTTTTTCATTCAAGTTATGAGCGCGCAGTTTTTAAATAAAAATTATTTTTGATCGTATTCAAATCAATTGCAATTCGATTTTAAGAAATGGAGAAAGTAAAAATTTTCGAAATTAAAATATATACAAATTTTTTCAAATCAATGATTTATAAATTAAATATAAAACAGAAAAAAAAAAATAATACAATTTAAGTAAGAATTGTTTTCTTTTCAATTAAAAAATTTAATATTCATTGTGAATGACTTGTAATGTAATATTAGATAATTTTATATAGAAAATTATTCTAAATACGACTTCCGAATAATAAACGTAATAAATTTTGCGTAATACTGGAATTTTAGAGGAGTTTTTTTTCTTCAAATTAACGTTGATTTGAAGTTTGAACTTAAGTTTCTTAATTGTGTTCATAAATATCATTTTTAAAAGAATTTACCCAGAAGTCCATAGTTTCGACACATAATTTTATATATGATGAAAGCAATATTAATTTTTTTCTGTAAACATAATTACCTAGTTTGGTTAAATAAATAATCATCACAGCATTAAGACACAGACACAGACATTAAGCGATTAATCGGGTGATTTTGTTACGTTCTTATTTTCCCCTTTAAAGTGAAACTTCATTTGTTTATGTCAATTTTATTATCGTGCTAGAAAATATTTCCTCTTCAAACATTTTGAAATTAATGAAATATGTATCAAAGTTGTACAACTGATTCATACATTATACAATTGTTTGATCGATCATCGATATCGTATGGACTGTGTATACAATCAGCAGATTTAGCATTAAACTGTCCTCAAACCGATAACGCTAGTACCATAACTTGGCTAACTGGAAAAACATGATTTGTCGTTTAATCTATCTATCTATCTGCAATTCGGTTTTTACCTGAAAAATGTTTGAAACAAGGTATAGAGTAAAACTCACTTAACGTCATAATTTCGGATATTGTTTTAGAACTAATTTTTGAAAAGCTAGAGTTTTTTATTCAAATAAATGGTAAATGTCTCCGTCAATGTTTAATCCATGAGTTCTTTTGGGGGCTCGCGAAAACTGCAAATCCTTAAAATTTACTAAAATCGAATTTAAAAAAATTTATTTTATTGAATCAAAATGAATAAACATTCTATTCTCAAAATTATATGCAAGATAGTAATTTTATGAACCTTTTCGAATAGAAAAATAGAAGATGTGTCATTCAGTATCATTAAAAAATAATTATTCTAATTAAAATCGGAGATCTGTCTAGAACACTATTGTCATTCCAATAAAATTTAGTTTCGCACAAAATACATTTTCAAATTCGAATTAAAAGAGATATATAAACAAATCAATTACGAATAGATTAATCCATTTCAGTTTAGGGAGGCTTAGTCGTATGTATCTTTGCAAACATGGCTAATTTTTTTTTTGTCTACATCATAGCTTCTGACCTATAAAAATTTATATCATTGGATCATAATATACGAAGCTTTTACTCGATTCACCTTATTGAAATATTTCTAGCACCAACACAATTAAACTGCATTTATTAATAGAAAAAAATTCTTTACGCAATTAACAGAATTTTCTTTCAATAAATCATCAAAAACTGTTTACATTCCAAAATATATGTACTTAAAAAAATACATTTCTCACATTATAAACTAAAAGATTTGTTCATATTCATTTTTCTTTTCGAGACCATGATTGATTACACTACAATCAGGACAAATCTCAATGCAAATCTATTAAATTGTTGCAACAAATTCATTTTCTTCAAACTGTGATATATTAATAACAAATCGCTAATATTTTAAATCAAACATTATAAAAACATAAATTGGATCATCTAACATTACATATTTTGTTGAAACATTTAAACAACAATATATTATTATTTGTTTACATAATTTTATCATTATTATGAAAAAAAAAAATACACTATAATTTTAATTAAATAATACCATATAAAAATTTTATCGGAAAATTTCAAAATGTTTTTCATGGTAAAAACTAAGTAATTCTTGTTTATACGAATATTATATTATTTTCATACTATCTAAAGAAATCCAAGGGCGTGCCAAAATAAATATTTCGTTAATATCTAAAAAACTATTTTTCGTTGTTTTGTAAAAACAAAAAAAAAAAATACTAAATTCTTGGAAATATTACAATTTCATTACAACAAAATGTGCAATAAGTCGCGCATAACATCTTACCTTGAAGCTAATTAAATTACTGTTTCTTAATTATTTATTAAACATGAACTGTTAACATTTTTTTTTTGTTATTATAAATCAATATTATTCTTATAGAAAACATATCTATTGCTTAAATCTGATATTTTATTGAAAATGTTTATCCTAACGATAAAAAAAAATACAAAAAAGCTTTCAATTTCAAACGCAGCCAACCATAGTCAAGTATGAAAAAAAAGTTTACAATCAACATTTATTTGTATATTTCGTTATTGCACAAAAGTTTTCCATTCATATTGATGCAGTTTTCTTTCTCATATACAATTCAAATTATGATTATTATTTAAAAATATCTATCGTGTGGTGTAAAATAACATTGCAAATTCTATTAACTATCAAATCGATGATCTGAAGAAGAGTTCAAATTATATGAAATCAAACACCCCAAGTCCCCAACTGTGTGTGCATCAAAATAATAATAAATTTTTAGAAGACTTAAAATAAAAAGACAAAATACAAATTTAGCCACGATTTTATTATGCAACACATCAAGAAATACTGATGCAGTTGAAAGTTAGTATCTTTACACTATGTTTATCGATTTAAAGATAAAATATTGGAAATATTGGAAAAAAAAACTTCTGACAATATAATTCATCGGATATCGAACTTTAGTGATTTCCAAAAAATTCAAATAGAAATCTATTTATCAGAAAAATGGAGATATTTTAAAATAAATTAAGTTAATTATTTAAATGTAGAATTTTTATTTTTTAAAGAATTTTATATTTAAAAAAAAAATACACAATTTCTTATTAAATTCATGCCGCATAAAATTCGAAATAATTATCAAAATTAAAATTAGCTAAGTTCGAGAAAAAAAAAATTACATCGGTTTATTGACATGCGACAAAAGTGAAAGCATTTACATTCAAACCTTAAAAAAATATACAAGAACTGTTAAATTGCAATAAAACAGTCTATTACAGCTCATTACAAGAAAATTGCAATGTCCTTTCACTTTTATTGTGTTCGGTGAAATGCAAATGTTACTTTTTTTTTAAAGAAAATTTTAACTGTGATAACATCATAAATATTATAAAAGTATAATTAGTCAGATTTACAGCGGACTAATTAGTGAACTTATTATAAAATTCATGCAAATACAAAAACCAATTTAATAATAAATAAATATTATAGTAAAAAAGTCCTATTCAACTCAAAGGAAGTCTTTATATAGCGTTCGATACGTTCGTTACTTTACTTTTTAATGTAATTCTAAAACAATAAAATTTATTAAATCATTAATGGGTCAATAATTGCATTTTTCCAAAGAAATGAGGAAACGGATGAAATAATAAAGTGTCAGCTTTTTCATACGATGTTAATACAACTCTTTGATGCTTATTGTATTAAAACTATAAGTAAGTTTCAAAATTAGAACTGATTTCGCAAAAATGTTCGAAATACATATATTTTAACCACTCTGTAGAAACAAACACCTTTAGTTTTTCCTAACACTATTGAATAGAAGTACTTGTTGCTTGTGATCTTTACCTATTTCTTGAAAACTTTGTACTTAAAAATATATCACAGTAGACTTTCTCATTTCGTAGCATAGTTATACGATCATATATTTTTACATAACAGAGCCTTATTGAGTCCTTTAATAATTCATTATGATGAAATAACAATAATCTTAATAATAAATACATTAAGTCTTTCAAACAAGGATAAGTTTTTTTCCATATTTTTATAGTACAAAATTTTTTAGGCATATTTCCCAATAACATATTCTCTCGAAGCTGTTATTGTATCAATATAATATCACCTTAAACCTAATTTGGTAACTTTTATTGTTATTCTGACCAATTATTGTAAACAATTAAATATTAAATATACTATCATAACTTACACCTTAAATAACACTAAAATATAAAAAGAAATAATGCAATTTATTTTCCACCCAGAAAAAACACTGTCATGATCCTTACCTTATTATTTTATCCTTGCGAAAAAAATATAAACAAAACTCATTAATTTGAAATTAATGAAAAATTTGTTTATAAAATCTTAACAAAAATCATTGAAACGGCTTTGACATCGCCATTGTGGTGCGATATCTAAATTGTTTCCCATACATTTTTGCTACATTAACTGCTTTACTAACTCATAATCTTGAAACTATTATATTACCGAGACGGTAATAACCTACGGCATTGAACTTGAGAGTATTTCGTTGTTGTTTTGTTTTTGCTGTAATACAGTGGATTTTCGCAAAAAAAAAACCTGACTTTACGCGATGTCGTTGATACGTAATAACCAATTATAATGACCGTGGAAAGATTTTTTCTTATTATTATTTTTTTTTTTTTTTTTTGGTCAAAGACGCACATTTGAATATGTAAGTCTACAATTATTATTATTTAATTAGATATTGGATGGTCTAAAACGTCATTGCATTTTTTTTGCGGTATAAAAGTAAGAATTTTTAAGAGTAACAAAAGCTATACTGTCAATTTTGGTCGATGACCTTTTCCCATTTTGGTGGATAGCCATTATCCCTTTACTGTACAATTTTTGGGCTTTCTGGGTGAAAAAACGAGAAAATATTCTGATAATGGAAGGTCAGGATTAAAATTTCCAGACAAGCTCTCTCAATTTTTGACGAGTGACCAATTTCGAAACGTTAAGATTGAGATTAAACACTGACTGGATCCGATCAATGTCTTTATTTTTTTATCATCAACAACGCAATAACTTTTTGGACAATCCAATAGAATAAACTTTGAACAAAAAGATGTATGCAAACACCGTATTTTCATATTAATTGAAGTCTATTTTTAAGTTCTTAAGTAGTTTAACAAGAAATTTTCGATTCTATATTCTAACAAATATAGTATTTTAGTTTAACATTACGTTAAGAAATCCAAAGTAATCTTAAAACTTGATCAATTCACATGCCATCTGGAATTATAAGTACAAACTAGAGTTGTTAATTGTGCCCTTTGGCATTTTGCTTTCTAAATATTAATTAATTCTACATTTCTAAATTTTTCAAATTTTATCTAACAACTTAATTTCGATTATATTGTATTATTTTGTATAATTTTACGTAATAATGAAATTATCACAAATCGTAAACATATAAGAATCGAAGAAATAAAAGCCCTTAAAAATATTTCTAGTATGTACTTAAATGCACATTATAAACTTATCAATAACAATAACTGATTTTATGTTATTTCTTCATATGACATGTTTTATTACATAACAATATAATAATATAAGCTCTACCAAATCAATATAAATTTTCACTATATGTGCTTCAATGGCTGTACATACTTTCTTATTGTGCATCACAATAGATTTCGATTTTAATGGCTTAAAGAAAAACCTTATTAAAACTACATTAAAAAAAAGGCCCTTTTTATGATTATTCAATTCAATTTAATATAGATTTTCTTTTACAACGCTTTTAAACTGCCGCCTACAGGAATTAATATTGTAAAGCATAATTTCATTTCGAATTAATAAATTCCATGTCAAGAAATCATATTCTTCATTGTTTCACATTTTATTGATCGTAATTTGTCATTGCAATATGATTTCTGTTTATACAATTTTTTTATTCCATTATTGGAGAAAATTCTTACATCACACAACAAAATTACTATATTTAAGAAATTTTCTCTTTCGTTAATATAATTTTTGTTAATAATTATTATTGACTTAGTACGCGACTTGATAATGTAACCGCGCAAAATATTACTGTACTATAACTGACCATATATATGTATATATATTTTTCTTTTTCTAATTTTTGATTATAAATCCGAAACCTCAGGTATTCCAATAGCTCTTGTGTCAGACTTTTCTTATTTGAAATTCATTTAAATTTTGTAGAATTTTACTTAATTTTAATTTTAAGCAATTTTTAACTTTTATACTGTTGGATAATAGAGATTAGTGATTATTGATTATGCGGAAAACAATTATTTTTTATTGGAAATCTTCTGAGCCGAGTCCTAACAACTAACTTTATATATTTGATCACCTGTGACTATTCTTAAAGTAATTTCAATAAGAGTATGTATTTTATAAAATACATTGATGAATTAGTGTAAAACAAGATATTACATAATAACTAGCTGAGATCTCCAACGTTGGGGTACATAAGATAAAAGATATATCAGAAATTAAACTGCAACAATATTTACATAATTCTTTCTCTAAAATATCCTCGACTATATACATGTGGAAAATTTTGGATTCAAAGGATTTGTACCTTCAAATAGAGCATAGGGTTTTTAAGTTGAATGAAGGAAATTTAGGCTAAGGAATTTCATAATTTCGTTGAAATTTATAATTTCCTTACTCGCAATTTTAACATTAGATTGAAATCGGATTCAGTTGAAATTTAAAATTCACAACTATAGAAGTTCCAATATTAAATTTGCACTATATCTGGTTATTTTGCAAGCTGTTTTTGTACTTAATTCGACGCGCAAACACCATTCACTTAAATAAAAGCTAATTAATTTTTTTTTCTTTCAATACAAAATTTTGCGAATTATTGAAAATGCTGTTAGGTTTTTCTGAAAATATTTGTCTTAATCAGTCATCAGGAAAATGGGAACTTGTTAAATATAAAAAGTACTTATCCAATCAAAACGAAATTAAGTTTAGTTAATTACATTTTTTTTTTTTTATATAATAATTTTCTTTTTTTGCACATAATCTAATAAAATTTCGCACATTTTTATTGGAAAGAAAATTTATTGAATCGAAATTATCTTCATATTACACGCTTTTTAAGCTAAAAAAATTACACAAAACTTTGATAATTTGATAATTACAATTGGAATTATAAAAATACATCAAAATTTTGTTGGAAATTTCTGCATAAAATCCGTATAATTAGCAAAGCTTATCCATGGGTCAAAAGCTGAAGCAATATGTGATTTGATCGTTTTATTTGTTGTTTTCTCATCATTTCATTCATCGTGTACTCATATGATTTAATATTGGTTTAAAATTAGTTTAAATCATGAAATATCTTATGAAACACAATCTTTATTTGTAATTTACAAATTAACACGTCTAAATACGATTTTTCGATATAATTATAATCTTGTTAAATACTGCATAATTTTTTTTTAGCAATTTCCTTATTTTGTAATCATTTCAGTACATAGCAGTAAATGAAACAGCGAAGTAGCTATAATATTTATAGAAATACAATATATATGATGCCACACAACGTCCTTGTCAGTTAATAAACATAGTAAATAGGTTGAAACTATTAAGAAGTAAATCCGCATTAACTATAGAAAGATTATACCATAATGCTCGCTCAGTGTGTAGATCTATGCAATTTTTTCGTAAAGCCAAATACCTAATTGCCAAATGACATACCACCTTGACTTAGATGGCTTAAAGAGGTTTTTCGCAAATACGCAAAACAATTACACATAAAAGAAATATTTAAACAAAAAAAAAGGTTTAATGATCACAATTTAATAACGATTTTAATTTTTTTTTTGATTTCAGAATTGAACTATGGGGTTACACAAACAGTACCTGAAATATGGTCAAAGTGCTAAGGATCAACTTTTTGGTATTGGTGGAGGTGGAAATGGCAACGTTATTGGTGGTATTAAAACTCGATCAAATGGACCAACACCATTATCAATGCTTATATCACAAGGGACGAAATTTAATCACAGTAAGTACAAATTTTTATACTACAAAAAAAAATGTTTACTATTTAAAAAATTTAAGGAATTAAGTCACTTATGGATGCTTGACAAAGTTGAAAATCCATTGTAATATAGAGACAAATCTTTGTTTTCTGTTCTGAAAAAGCATGAGTAGTTCCTTATCTAAAAGTCTTATTTTTTATGAGTTTGTAATCGATCGGAATTGGACTTAATCCATGCAAAATACATTGCTCACACACAGGTGAAAGAAAAACTAGGAAATCGATTGAATATGGTTAGATTTGGGATTCTAAAACCTTATAATACTAAAAACCATGAAAATTTTGATGTGACCTATTAAGAGTGTCGATAAAACATAACTATTTGAAAATATGTTTCGAATAAGAAATTTATTTTAACTTACTAATAAGTTTCTTTTCAAAAAAATAGAATAATTTTCTTTCTTTTTTTAAATTTCATTCATATTACCAAGCGATACATTCTAAATAATTTTTCTGCAATTGTATCGTTTGTCATACTCTTCTATGATATTGTATCATAACAAAATTCCCAATCCGATTCTTAATAGGAATTTCCTTTTCAACTTAAAGGACCCTGATGCAATCACTTCCACTATGTATATTTATTGGTGGGAATTATTTGAGGACGCAACTAATAGATAACACATAAAGTCGGCGCCATACCTGCATTAACAAATACTCTTGTTACTGTACCTAGGACAAACAATGACAAACTCAATTAAAAATAAAAACAATTAATAATTAGAATAATAATTACTTTAATAATTAAAATAATTTTGTTTTTATCAAGTTTATATATTGTATATTGTCATTGCCTTATGAATGATGATATGTAATAGTTGGCTTTAAGTATATAGTATATCTGAAGTATTAATAAAAATTAGAATATAAAACAAGATTGAAAGGAAATGTATAATTCATTTTATTTTTATAATAAAACAAGAACTTAATAAACAGTTTAAAAGATTGAAAATCATAAAACTAAGAAATTAAATTATAATTGCAATTGCCGTATCTAACACATCATTTTTTTTTTCTTTTTTAAGAGCAAAACAAAATTATTAATACATAAATAACCGGAATTTCCTTTAAAAATCCTAGCTTAAAGTATTCTTATAGAATAAAATTACAATTATAAAACAATTTGCACAAAATTATAAATTTGCAAATAGTTTTTCAAGGATTTAAAATATTTTCCGTTTAAAAATAAATTGTTCGTATCAAAAAATTAATAACTTTAATTTCATTTGTTTATTATTAAAATTAGAATTTATTAAATAGAAAAATTGTTTAAATGCAATTTCATCAAAGGTGTAATAAATTATTTCGATAGTACAAAAATTCCAAAAAAAAACAAATATTTGTTTCCTATTTTTAAAAATTTCCAAAAATTAAAAATAACAATTATGAAATAAAATTTACATTTCGTTTGTTTTTTTCCATGAATAATAAAACTATTTATCAAATTTTATTTCATTTTATTAAACAAAAAAAAATAGATTATTAAAAACTATGTAACACAATATAATACGTTTTCATCTCGTATTTTCATTTGCCTAACATCTAATTAAATTTATACAATATTTTTGAAAATTTTAATACAACATAATGATCATAAATTCGACGGAATGAATGCGATCATGGATTTGATATGATCTTATATGTTTATCCCCTATAGTAGGTACTACCAGAGGATATATTAGTTTTATCACTACATTTGTAACACATCGAAATAATCGTCGTGGTAAGCTTTTAAGGGTATGGTTGTATCGGGAATCAAAAGTTATATCGATTTATGCATATCCGTCCGTCCGACCATCCGTATACAAGATAACACAAAAACGCGTTATCCGATTTTGATAAAATTTACAATATGAGTTGCTTATTCCTTAACTTGGTTTGGTATTGCATTTGAGAAAAATCGATCCAGGGGGAGCAAAGTTATAAAGGAAAAATCAGGGTGACCAGAAAGTTTTGTAGTTTTTTTGTTTATGGTTTTTCGAATTTAATTGGAAAATTTGTCCACTAATTTTGTTTAAATTAATTATATAGGTTAACTGCACAAATAGACGATATCATGTTAAATTTCAGTCAAATCGGTCCAAGGATAGTGAAGAAAGAAATAATCCTATAAGAAAATAACACTCTTCATATAGTTTTTTTGATAGACTTTAAAAACTAATACACTGATTTGAATGGAAATTTGCAGATTAGACTTATGCTATCAGATATCAGATATTATCTGCAAATTAGAAGAAATTTTGAAAAGAAGAGACAAAGTTATGAAGAAAAAACCCTTGAAATAATGTTAGTTTTGACAGTTTTTCTACCCCATTGCTACCATAGGGCATCAAAAAATCGGCTATAGGCCGATTTTAAGTTACTATATGATTTTCTATCGTTTAGCCGATATATGTGCAATATTCAATTTGAAATGAAAAACTCGTATATTTTAATGAGATAGTTTATAGAAGAATTTGATATGGTCAATCTGGTTTAATGTATAAAAAGTGAAACTTGTTTTAATTCCTTCCATTTTCCAAATCATAGAGTTTTGTATCTTTATTTAACATTTTTTTTTCTTCTGGTTAAAAGAAAAATATTTACTTAACACTAAGCAATCGTGTGGAGTGCGTGACCTTCGCAGTCATCTTATTACTCTTAACGAATGTTTTGTTAGTTGCAGTTTTACCATTATGTACAAATATGATGCAACTAAGATTGCATTATTTAAGATTTGTGTAAACAACACTACCTGAATTTTCAAAATACAAACAACTTTATCGCATTTATGTGAATGCAAACAGGTTCAGAAAATTTATCAAAAATTTTTCCATTTGCTTAAAATTGAAAGAAAAGATTTTAATAAATGATTCATGTGGAAATTCCAAATTTATTACTTATTTTATTTCAAATTTTTTTCTTTTGTTTTTGTTTTATAAATCTAAAATTGAATATACGAATTTCCATATATTGGCACTTTATAAACGAATCCTGTAAATTTAAATATTTAAAATCAATTTTCTTTAAAAATGAAAAACTTACTTCTTTTTTTATTTTTATAAATATTTTAGTATTTAACCTAGTTTTTATTTAAAAATGAAAAAAAAAAAGAAAAACATTGCAGGAGACATATAAGTAAATGTGGAAATTGAATGATGTAGTAGAAAACTGACATAAGAAACTAGTTTATTAAAATCTACAATCTTATTATATTCGTCGTGTATCTTTTGAATGAATTTCTATCGGGTCAATTTAAGAAATTTACACTATTATAAGGCCTCTAAGATGTTAGGAAAAACCTGATACGAAGGAATATGAACACACTTTATTTCTATATGAATTTTAATGTTGGTAAATGCAAAATTATGTAATAATTTGTGATTGTAAACTTTAAAAGATATAGTCTCAAATGCATTTTTCTTATTATTTCTATGCCTATTTCAATGTATCCAAGATGCGGTAATAGAAAATCTCGTTACATATTTGTATAAATAAAATGGGGAAAGTGCATTTACTGTAATTGAAATTGTAAAAAGATAAAAAAAATAGCAAAATAGTAAAATACATACTGATTAGGATACAGGCAAAAAGGCTGGTAATTGAATTAAAAAATTGCATTGTAACAAAAAATATATGGGCTTTGGTCTTGATCTTTTCAATACAGTAATAATCAATGAATTTTGATTACTTGTATGTTTTATAAATAGAAATGTTTTATTTGTAAAATGCGAAATTGTATTTGTACGTAAATTCTTCACTCAAATAACCCAACCAAAATAACATTGAACTGCCAAATAAATGCTAAATCACAGCTACTATGGTCTAATTGCACGCTTTAATAAACAAAATATATGAGAAAATGTTACTTGAAGAGTCTTAAGTCTCAGATTTTAAATGATATTTCATTTTTATATCGACAGAGGACAGTTTAAAGATTAAGCCAAGAACCTTTTAACTCGACGACTCCACGAGACATTTTACAAGACTTATTTTCAGTCTACTGACGCCATTTTGAAGCCATTAAATTTGTAGGTGGGCAGTTGATGTCCTTACATTTTATTTGTAAAAATGCCGTTGACGAAGAAACAATGAAATTTTTGCTGAATAAATGTATCAACAAAATATTTTACATATGTGGTTTCAACTAAAAATGCTTTACGGTTGACAGGAATGAATGAATATTTTTTTTTATAAAAAAGGATCCAACTAAAATCATTAATATTTCTAAAATTTTCTCATTAAAAAAATTATTTTGAAATAAATGTTCAAAATTTTTGAAATATCAATCCTTCCCAGTATTGTGATTATTAAAAACCAGACTCGAGATATCAAAAATTTCTCAGAAAAATGAATTACGGTAGGTCAATAGAATAAAGATTCTTTCTAAAATCCATCCCATGATCATTACGAATATTTCTAATATTTTTGTCATAAAATGATACGAATTTTAAACCAAATTTATTTTTAAATAAGATAGACTAAATTGTTTACATTTTATTGCTGTTGTATGAAGGCGCCAAATTAATTTTTTCCAAAGGAAATAAATATCTAGAAATTAAAAATATCTGGCATATCGAAAAAACATATTGCAATCACATACATTCGTATGCATTCTTTGCCACCATTTTTAATTTCAATATGTCAATAATAAGCCTGGAAAGAAGTCTTACTTAAAAAAGTCCAAGTTTATGTCAATTGAAAAAAAATTCAGTTTTTAAAGTCTCCACAAGACTTTTTTTCAGTCCGACTGAAAATAAGTCTTGAAAAAAGTCTAATGGAGTTGCCTAATAACTATCCTGATAATAATTATAATTCCACTAACAGAAACATATAGATTTAGCATGAAAAATTTGTATGAAATTGTACACAAAACAATATTGTTATGATAAAAAAGAGTTTCTATTTTAAAGTTTGTTAATATAAAATTGACAAAAGCTTATAAGCACTACGTGAGGCAGTAACCTTTGCAGATTTTTTTCCATTTCATGGGGTTTTCTGTTCCATACTTTGTACTATTATATTATACTTCTCGATTTTTAGCATTCAGTACTTAGCTCGAATTTTTTTTTAAACTAAAATATTTGAACACCAATTTTAATTAACATACTATACAAGATATCTTGTATCTAATAAGTCATAAAAATTACATATCCTCATTTCTAACGTTCAGTTAAAATCCTGGTTATTGTTTTCTTACAAAAATTAGGATTTTCTCATTGAATAATGCTTGTTAATTTGTTGTATATTAAAGACAATGTGACACAAGATTATAAATTTCCAAATTGAGCAAGAAACAATAGTTTTAATAGTATTACGAGTATTCCAAATTCATTATTCAAATATATGTACTACCAACTTATTGTAATAATATTTTCCTCTTTAAGTAAAGATAATAAAATTTAATTAAATCCTTCAAAGCGAGGACAACAGACGCAGTTTTATTAACAAACTTTGGGAAAACATTTTAATGGTAAAGGTCAACTACAGAAGATGATAAAATTTTTCATCTTCAATTTTAATTATTATAAATTATCTTTAAAATAAAAGAATCACATGAAAAAAAAACTCTCATCACCCTGAGGTCCCTTCGCATATAAGATAAAATCCAAAAATCAAGTTCAGGATTTCCAAAAGAAAAAAATTAAATTTTAGTAATTAACTTAATTGAACAATAAAAATCATTAATTGTAACGAATTTTGGGGTAAATAAAAATTTTTGTCTTTGGAAATTATGTTGCCTTTAATAATTTCATTTCTATGCGTTTGTTGATTTTCCAAATTAAAAAATTTTTAATAAAATTTTTTTATGCGAATAATAGTTAACTTTTGCGTGCATTAAAATAATTAAAAACAAATAAAAGTTTACGAAATAAGTTACGGCTAGTTAGCATTGGGAACAAATTATTAGCTAATTGTAAAGGTTTCCTTTACTTCATAATTGCAAAATATTCAATAAAATCAAACGCTTAATAAAATAGATTCTAATTAAAATACGACTATAAAATAAATACAAAATTTTTAAAATTTGTGGATCTTTAAATACTTTTGAAATAAAATACAACTCATATGAAAAAAATTCCCATTCACTTTGAACTTTATAATTTGTTCGAGTGTTAAAAGTTTTAATTAATTTCAATTAAATTATTTAACATCTAAATAACATTATTCAATTTAACCCAGATCTTATCATGATTACCAAATTTTGATATACTACTTGTATATGTAATGAGATTTAATTTTACTCTTTAAATATCGAAATTAGCTCAATAGGTCACACTGTACGTATTTAAAGATATTTTTCTTTTATAATCCATTTTGAATTTTGATACAATAAATCACATATGTACCTGTGTAGCCTAAAGGGTTAGATTTAAAAAAAAATTCGCTTTGAAATCGATGTAATTACCGCAAAAATATAAAATAAAATATAAAAATCTTTAATATTGCTTAAATATTGCGCCAAAAAATTAAAAATTTAATTTTTTTCAAAAACAAATTTCTATTTAACCGCAACATTTCAAATTGATCTCAAGGCTTTATTTTTCAATGAAGGTCGTTCGATTTTCTAGAATTCCATTTATTATTTGCAATACTATTTCTTTTTTTTTTCTTCAGGTACTTACTTTCATCTTCACCTACAGCAATTTGTACTTAACATTAGATTTTATTGGATTAGGCTGGAAATTACAATTTTAATTTAGGTGTTTTTGATTTTTTTATTAAGAAATAAATCAGATTAGTTGCTATTTGGATTAACTTATCTTTGATTAGTTTGGGAAAAGATAATTTCAAAGATTAACCCTCAAATTTTTATGCCAATTATTGTAACATTAAAATACCAGCGATGTCGAATTAAACCCAAATTATATGAAATATGATAAATAAAAATTATGAATGTCGTTTAATATTATTATTGGCAATTTGAATGTATTTACAAATGAAATTAGGACACGTTTTGTAGTTGATTTTGTATGTGTTTCAAGAGGCTTCTAAAATATTTGTTGCGGACTATCCCTCTGGTTCGAATGCCATAAAATGATAACACTTTTTATTTATGTGAATTCAGTGTATAAACATTAGTTACAATTATTTCTGCGTTAACAATTAGTCTTAAAGATATTTGTCTATCAATTATTGTTAATTTATACAAAATTAATTTATCGCAACAAACCAAAAATAATCACGTTTCAAATCTCTTATGATTCAATCACTTTCGAAGTTTGACTTCAACTATATTGTTCCAGCGCTGTTTCCATCTTATGTATATAAGATGGAAACAAGTTCTAGATTCCCAAAATGAGTATTCATTTTGGGAATCTAGAACTTTTGCTCAGCTATACATGAAAAAGTACTTCACGAAACATCAAGAAATTTATTCCTGGAATTTTCTACAGGAAATGTCAAAGCAACAGTGATCATTTGTGTGTGATTTCTTTCGTAATTTTTCATGATCTTTTGGTTTAAAAAAGTCATGAAACATAACAATTTCTTTTTTTCTTTTTTAAATTAATATGTAGTGTTTTGTGTTTTTAAGAGGAAAGTTCACGACTTTTCTTTTATCAGGAAAACTCGTGAATTCTTTCCCAGAAATATAGTGCAATATTTACAATCATACCCGATATTATCATAATTTATAATCATTATATCATAAATTCGATACCCATGCAAATCTTACTGATATAATATAACAACCTGTTCGATCAATAAGTTCAAGTAAAAGTGTGGGCGCAATTGCGAATTTCTTAAAACTTGAGAGAATACATAAAATTGTCTCAAGAGAAATCTCAAAACATAACTTTTTTTGAAAGAAAACACAAATGCACGTAAGATAAATAAATCTTATTCATACAATTTTCAATCCAAAATCGTAAACAAATAATAAATATCTAAAACTCAATAGGCTTTCTGAAATACTGACTACTATAAATCCCTTTAATGAGTTTGGATGAACATTAAAATTATTTAAACGAAATTGGCAAAACGACACCTTCGAAATAGACAACTGAAACGATACCCTGCGATGTTAATGTATAATTTTACTGATTAAATAAAACCATAAATACAATATATATATTTTTTTTAATTATTTTAAAATTACAATCATTACAAATCTCAATAAATTATCTCCCAAGAATGGAAATCTTAAAGATTGGTTCTTTTTCATATTAATAAATTAAAAAATTATTTTTCGCTAAACTTAAAAATAAAATCATATTTTATTACGTCATTAAAATTTTATTAATTATCCTTGAATTGAATTTGTATACAATTATCTTTAATAAAATTTTATTTATTATAGTTTTTTAACATCTTTTCACGAAAACACGCCTGATTTTAATATACTGTGACAAAATCTTTATAATTCGAAAAATAAGTCTTCAGCTTTTGAAAATAAAGTCATAAATTTAAAATACTTTTTTTGAATTTTTGGTACTATATGATATTTTGTATGAAACACTCAATCAACACACTAAATAATGTTCTACTCTAGAGGACCATCGTGACGACATTTCAAGGTTATGTCGCGAGACAATATACCCACAACTTCAGCTGTGGGTATAATGTCTCGCGATTTTCACTCCATTTCTTCGTTCAATCATTTTTCTTTTTCTGAAAAATAAAAAATACATAAATAATAAATTTTTAATTCATAAATCGATTAAAATCACGAAAAAATTAGCATTCATTCATTGTGTGTACCTAAAAGAAATGTTGCAGAAATATACAACATAAAGATGACCTTATTCGACTTATCCGAGATAAAAAAAGAAATAAGAAAAGAAGAAAAACATTACCTTTTTCCATAAGTGACCATTCAATATGGTTGCATATTATGATGAATTATTTTTATAAACATTGTTGATCATTATTATCCTTCAATTTTATTTTTATATCAAAAAATTCATAAAAAAACAACAAATAACAATCAATTAAGATATTGGCTACGTTTACACCGAGACTTAAAAAGAGATCTAAGTGCTTAGGTCGACCTAAATAAGACGGTGAAAACACGTCCAAAATAACTTAGGTTAGGTCACTTAAATTCCAGACCTACCTTAAATTTAAATCGGCCTAAGAACTTTTTGACAGCTGAACACAATATTTCCAAAATGTTAAATTTCACTGAAAGCTTTGACAGATGACAGCTCATCTCTTGATGTCCAAGTTCCATTAATGCTCACATATGGCGTTGTTTTAGACTTAGGTCTAGTACGGTGTAAACACGTGTGACAAAACCTAACTTTTAGTTAGCTGACCTAAAAATTTGTCGGTGTAAACGTAGCCTTTTATTCCAATCTTCTATACCTGTAAAATTGAAATTCTGTTTGTTAATTTGTTTGCACATATCGGTTCGTATTGTACGATTTCGTATGATTTGATTAAAAGTACAAGTTTGTAAAAATACACATAGAAAATGTTTTCGCATGTGCAGGTTGTATGTAAATAGGAATATGCATTGCTAGCTCTGTATAACTGTTACACTCGCTATCCTATGTATGTAGGAAAAAAGGATCAGGATAAAGTAATACACTTTATTTCAGTATACGAACTTCTTTTTATACTTCGTTTCTCTAGCAACGATCCAAACTAGACTGTCCCACTCAAGATCGTTGTTGGACTTTTTTCTACAATAATTATCTTCCTAAACCCTGATATATATTCTACAATCATGAATAATATTTACGTAGGACTTGTTTCGAATGTTACCATGTAGCTGTATAAACATGTATACATTCTCGAGATAGTAAGTAAGTTAACAATGATTATGTCGGCATTTTCTTTACATGAATTAGGTTTCATGCATCTGATAGCCATCCTACATGTATCTTGTATGTATTCTTATATCGTTGTATTTTGTTTTGAAAATATTATTGAAACGAAAAAACAAAACAAAACAAAAAATGTTGTTTACCCGATGGCTTTTTAAAATTTTAAACTATTTTGCATACTGACTTAATTAATTAAAAACAATTCGTAATTATAATGAATTCTGTTTTTACTTTACATGTAAATTTTTAACTAATATATAACTAAACAAATTTCCTGAAAAAGGTAGACTCCTTCAACGTTCATCAAGGAGCAGTATCCGGGGACCCCAACCAATGCCGGAGAATTCAGCTAGTTATTTATAAAAACTCAATTTTAATTATTTTAATACATTTTCATTTGTTTTAAAATTATAATATTTAAAAAGAAAAACTTTCTTTAAACAATATTAATGTTGTTTTTTTTGGAAAGACTAAAATCCAAACACTTTCTTAAATCAATAATTATATAATAATTTCCGTTTTTCTGCATTTATGTTAATTATCCGAAAATCATCATCTAAAAAAAAAAATATCCGAAATAAATTTGATTGTGTAATTTCATTATAAAAGAAACACGACGATTTTTTCAGGCATTTTCTTTTTATACAAACTTGAACTTTTCGAAGGTAAAAGAAAAAAAATTTGATGACAACAGTGCCAAAATACTCTACGATAAATTTTAGGTCCATTTAAATCCCAACATGACTTTATATTGAAGAAAAAAAATTAATAAAAAATGCGAATTTTTTCTTTTATTTTTTTTTACCAACTAATAAAATTTCTCCCGCGATGATCGATCCGAAAAGACGATCAAAAAATTTTAAATTTTCTTTGGGAATTTCATTAATACATAATGACCTCTACTAGGGCCGTTTAAAAACCACAACAACAAATCAAGTTTTAAGCGAAATCATATTTTCTTTATAAAGTTTAAATATTGCACAAAATTACAGTCATTCAAGAAACTCCATTAAAATATTATACCAAGTTCATTCAAGAAGATAAAAATCAATAAATTTTATATGTTTCGATATGTATTTTGATCGCGGCGGACGTACAATAAATTTCTCCAAATCAATAGTTAACATATTATTTTAGTACCGGTGATTTCCTCCGTACTTGTTACGTTACAAAAATTAAATAGCCAACGGAAGGGATACCTAGAATCTGCTGCGTTCACTCCGTTATGCCTTCGTTTATTGCGTGTATCCATTCCTAATTAGTTAAACTAAAAACTATATTATAATTATATTTCTTCGGGTGGAATACACGTGGAATTTCGTGATAACTATATTTACAAATATCTTATAAAATGGCATGTGACTTTCTTACATGGCATTTTATTTAGTTGAAATGATTGCAAGAAAAACAAACAATTATCTTGTTTTATAATGATTATTAATTTTAATCATATATTATAGTTTTATTGCGCCATTATTATGTCAAAATCAAAACTAGATCAATTGTTATAATCCGTTTTTTTTTTTTTTTTGTTTCAATTAAAAACAACAACATTATTATTTAGAGTTGTCCTCTACTGTCGGTGAAATGAAATTATTCCTTTATTTAAATCATAATTAAATTACCCGTCAAATAAGATATATCTCATACCTGTAGGACCCAGAATACCCGAGATAGAAGAATCATATAAACTTGACAATTCTATGTATTAACACTTTTTAAAATTGTTTTTCCCGAACTAACTTTCCATACAAAACTAAATTTACTGAAAATGAATTCAATTTTGCTTAAAGATGGCTAAAAGTATTAAAAGAATGCATTGTCATCGTGTTCTGAGCTATTCTAATAGTTTCAAATATCTAGCTAGTCGGGAAGTTAGTTAAAAATCAATTGGAAGATTTGTACTGGACAAGCAAACAAACAAACAAATAAGAAAGCGAGTTAATAAAAACATGATAAAATGACCATAATCTGATAAGATTCAGAATTCACATAAATTTTCTGTTAACTTCAATTTCAATAAAAGAATAAGAATGTCAACTTGTGCCATCTAGATCTTCAATATGGTACTAAATAACTGTTGTTAATATTGGGCCCCGCTTATAACGTTGGTTAATAAGGGAGTATAAAATTTGTGCTTTCGTTACTAAATTAGAACGATGCTGATTAATAACACAATTTTCTTTGTGTCCATCTATTTCTAGGAGCCTATTTCAAACTTTCATATTAACCTTAACTTTATTATAAAGTCCTACATTATAATAACTCTAACTTGAAGCACAATACACTTAAATGCTTCACGTAGAAATATTTTAAATGATAAATAAAATTTTCACTGGCTCTTATTTTAAAAAGACGAATTAATTAATTCTAGAAAGCTTTAAATGTGATTAGTTATTCGGCGAAATTTGATTATTTCTCAAATTAAGTATTTTCTTTTTACTAGGTATGATGATATATGTTTTGTAAACATTCGAGTTATTTCATTTACTATCTTTTATAGTTATTTGTTAAAACATGAAAAGATCACTTGTGATATTCCAGATTGATAGTAAATAGCTTAAAAATTAGTCACTGTATTAGTATTTTATTAGAACATCAAAACAGAGCATATTAAATGTCAACGAAATATAGTAAATAAAAGCCCAATCAAATTAAAATTCGAATTATTTCAATAGTGTTGATGTTAACTTTACAATGTTCTGTTATTTCGATATTCGATATTAGTGATTTTGCTAAATTAACGAGTTTTACACAACATTTTCTTTTTTTTACACAAAAACAAGCACAATAATGTTTCATAATTATAAAAATCAAGTATTTCATTACAAAAATTTAAAATAATCAACTGAAATTCACACTCAAATTGCTTGTAAACTTTAACTTAAATAAATGTACAAATATGAAATGAAGAATTTTTCATACTGAGAGCATATTTTCGTGACTTAAATAATCAACACAGCAGGAATTTTAATAGGCACCCAAGCCAAAAAAAAAGAACATGAACTCAAAAACATATTTTTTAATATCGCAAAAATAACTAAAAATTAAATTAACTATTAAGAAATATAATTCAATTAATATCATGGCCATAATTATTTCAAAAAAATCAAAAACTATTTTTTTTTTTGGCAATTTTTAACATAAAATTCATTAAAATATATATTTGGTTTTTGAAATTAATTTTCCACATACTCCTTCAATTTTTGAGATGAAGGCTATTTGAAAAGAATTTGTTACAATAATTGATATTTGGTTTTTATCTTAGATCAAATAATATAGATTAAAAATTTCTCCTTCAAAACTTATTAAAAACTCATTAAAATAGCTGAGTTTGAAAACCGGCAAATTTATTAAATGGTTTTAAGATAGAATGTGTTATTCACCGTGCTCCCCCGACCAAGGTAGTTTCAATTAAAGCAATTAATAAAGATCCTATTAATAATAGTTCTAAATTTAATTATATCCTAATATTTGTAACATGCTAAATTTAATCACGATCGAATTTAAAACGTTAATTTATGTAAACTAAACAACTAAGCAATAATTTTATTTTTAATTAGTATTGAAAGAATATTTTGAAAAATAGTCAGTGTTATAATCGATTTTTTGATACCCCTTTAATAGAAATGGGACCCTTCAAGTTATATTGGAATGCTTATAGACTAAAAAATGGCTACAGCTCATTAATAGCTACTAAACTGTAATAGCGCTTTTAATCCAAAAAATATAAGAAAATAAAAAAATATATATATAGTTAAGTTTCTTTACAACTTTTTCAGTTAAATTCAACAAATGAAAATTGTGATAATGCTGGTTATTTCTTTGTAACTTAGTTGACCTTTTACCGATTTGGACCAAAACTATACCAAATCGAGTTAAAGAACAATCAATATATTTATAAATCAATTTTCATTCAAATTAGGACATACGGACAACCGGACATACTAAAATCACACTTAATGCTTGAAGCGAAGATACCCTAATGCACATTCTTTCTGACTGCGTTGTTTCGTAGGAGGAGGGAATATCTGGGGGCATACTGCTTCTCCCCAAAAGAGATACAATCTTTTGACCCATTCCGGATACTAAAGTTCCTTCAGAAAATAGGCCTAGAGGAGGTGTTCTATTGTACTAAAGAATACGGGGTATAATATATCTTAAAAGTTGCAGTACAAGAACAGCCCTTAAACCAAACCTAATCTAGTCTAATCTAAGGATTGAAGGCGCTTCTTCGATGTTTATTTCTATGCACTCGGAACTAAAATATCACATTGAAGATGCCATATCATGGAAGATAAGAAAAATTTCCTTTACATCGGAATTTCATTGATAATAATAAAAAAGGATCTTTATTCAATAACAGCGAAAACAATTAAAACAAAAACAAAAATTAATTATACATTTTATTCTTATTTTTCATTATTTAGATAGACTAGCTGTGATAATATTAGGAATAATTACGCTAATAATAGGAATTATTTTGTCATCAATACCATGGTTAGATTATTTTATATTAAAGGTAAGTGATACAAATCTTATGTTTTTTAAAGGTTATACTTAAAAATTTAATTAAAACATTGACCTCTGTAATAATAATAACAATAATAAAAGTACTGTCCGCATGCAATCACAATTAAATATCGTTTGTTTGTAAATTTTGTAGAAAAAGTCTTGTTTACCTTAAAAAACTATTTCTAACGCAATTTTTTTACTAATAACTGTCAATAATTAAAATACAAAAAAATGTTTGTGCGATCATTTAGAATTTCCATAACATTTTTTTTTTTTTTCATTGACACAATATTTCCATGAAAATTGTAAATTGTAGATTGTCTCATTTTAAATCTAATTTTCTATTTTATACTAAATTAAAAGCTAAAAAATTAAAACAAGATTTTTAAGAATTAATTATCTTATTTATTTATTATAATGCTTGATATTAAAATGTTGCATTCAATTAAAAGTTATTCCATTACCAACTAGTTTAAATATTATAAATTGAATGGAAAATTGTATTTACCTTAACATAAATATTCCATACAATATCTTATAAAATTTCCTTTAATTAGACATTATTTTTAATTTTATATATTTCAGAATTTAAGACTATGGAATAATACGTTAAGCTTTCATTATTGGCAAAGACCCGGCGTAATACGTTTGACAAAAGTTTACATTTATAATGTCACAAATCCGGACGGTTTCCTTAGTGGCGAGAAACCAAAACTCGAAGAAGTTGGACCATTTGTTTACAAGTAAGAATAAACAGAATTCATTCATAAATTATATTAAATTATTGCTTATCACATTTCACACATAATTTTCTTATTAATTATATAGTTCTACTAAGGTATAATTAAGTAATTATATGTTTGTAGTTTGAAAAACTATAAGAAACTAATTTTATTGTCACGTTTTGAAATCAAAACTTTAAATGGATAATTAAATTTTTGATTATAAACATAAACCATATTTAATTAACACAAATTACGGAATTTGACAGTTTTTTTCAATATTTAGATTTGCAAATATTGTATTAAAAATAATTCAATTTACATAAATATCATAACTTTTTACGAAAATATGAAACTTATTTTAATTAATTAATAAACAATTGACTAATTAACGGCTTATTAACGATTAATCGATGATCAATTTTGGACTTATTAATGACAATAAAACAAAGCAATTAATAACATTAGATTTTTTATATTTATATTATTATATATAAATAGTATTCTGAGCGGTGCGCTGCACACGTGATATTCATTGTATTTTATTGTTAATAATCTGCGTATTATAAGTTGTGGTTTATCTCAAAAATATTTACTAAATATCTGAAATTTAAAATTAAGCTTCCTAATTAACTCTTCTGAAATAAACAAAAGGGGCTAAAGAGCGTAATGCTCTCTAGACAGATCTCCGATTTTAATTACAATAATTATTTTTTAATGATACTTCTGAATGACCCATAACACATCTTCTTTTTTTCACAATGATGATTATTCTTGTCATTCCAAAAGGTTCATAATAAAATTACTACCTTGTTTATAATTTTCAGAATAGAATGTTTATTCATTTTGATTCAATAAAATTAATGTTTTTAAATTGTATTTTAGTAAATTTTAAGGATTTTTTAAAATAATAACCATTCTTCCTCCTTTCAAGTTTATGTGAAAGAAGAAAACATGTCAAAACCAGCTGAAATTTTTAAAATATTCTAATGTAGATGGCCCTGTAAACAATGTGAGGAAAAAATTTAGGAACTATTCACAATTTCATTTGAAAATAAAAAAAGTAATGATGCTTGAAATAGATACTTAAAATTAATCATTATTAAGTAAATAAAGGTAATTATCGAGTTTTAATGACCGATTGGGCAATAAAGATTATTAAAATCGGAAATCTGTCTAGAATATAATACATGTTTACACTTAATATATACTTGTGCTAAATCCAATCATTCGAAAAACGATGCTCTCTTGAGCAGGATTTACATCGCTAAAACAAAATATTTGCTAATAGAGTGAGTGGCCGGTGACCGATGACTTATGTAAAAATCCAACTTTTATATTTCGTTGCATTGGCTAAAGTTAACTCACCTTCAACTAAATTAAATTGTACCGTCAAACTAAGAAGGACTTCGAGCTATTGGTTGGTGAGCTCTGTTGTCAGGTTTTTTTTTATTTAGCTTAATTGTAGTACTAAATCAATAATATCAATTTGAAAGTTGACTTTTTTAATTTTTAAAATTACTAATTTTTGTTCATATAAAATCCGGTTATTCAAATTAAATGTAATATCAAAAAATCACGAATATTAAAAAATAAACGCGAAAGAAAAAACTCTGCTGAAAATTTTAGGATTACAAAATTTATTTTCAATTTACTTTTAAAGTAAATAAATTATGAAAAGAAAAATTCAATAAAATAAAATATTTTGTAATTGTAATAAATTTAACAATCTACAACATTTTTCATATACAAAAAATTCAATAAATACGCATCTTAATTGAGTTCTTTTGAAAAGAAGATGCTCAACTCCAGAGAGGTCTGCTGCTCTCATCACCAGACAGACGAGTTAACCTTTAAACGGACTTGAACTTAATTATTTTGATAGCGAAAATATTATTTTCGATTAACCCATGAGGGATTATTATGATTTTATCCGAAGACTATGCTGTATATCAATTTAGCACTTTTAATAGTTTATTAATTGAATTAATTGTGAATAAATTTGTGCATATGCTTTTAAAATTGCATCGCGCCTCGTAAATGATTTACTACTCTAGATATTCTACACGTTTTATGAAGGCGTATTAAATTGTTAGCAATTTTATGACAATCACACGAACTTCTTATTGCATAAACTTTACGAACTAATTCATAATTTGATTTACTACCAATTCTTGTTATACATATGGTATATGATAATAATTAGTTAATACTTTACAAGTATGGCATGGTTGAAAAGTAACTTTTACTTAGAGCATTTTGACTTTCCAGGATTTCTTCAACTTCTTACCTAATAAAAGTATTTATCTCAAAGAAACAATATTATTTAAATTTTAGTTTTAGGTAACAACTTCACATAAGCTTACAATTAGTGTAGTTTGAAGTTATAGTAATCTTGATCTGAGTCGATTCAAAGATCTTTTACTTCGTTTACATGATCGGATTGAAGTCGACTTCAATCCGAATATCGTGCATGTATACCCAGATCGACTTAAAATAGACTTGAATCAATCCGATCACAAACATTTTTCTGAGCGACTTGAAATTTGGATGTAAACCCAGATCGATTTCAGATCGAATTGGAAATTTAAAATGGACTTGACTTGAAAAAGCATTAAAATTCATTACAAATTTTACAAAATGACCATGGTAGATGGCGCACGGGCAATACTTCAAAAAAATTCTATGGAATATTTCATTAAGCTACTTTTATTTGCATGCATCTTTTGAAGTCAAGTAGCCTACTGGTGCGAAGTGGTGGGAGAATGGTGGGAGTCAAAAATGAAATCTTTAAGAAATTCGTAGTGGCACCTACCACAGTTTTTCCCCCACCCATATTACGAGCTGACTTTTAATAAAATTTTGAGGAATAGCGAAATATTGTTAATATTTTTGACCTAAGAAAAAACGTTGATAGAATTTGAAATTTCAACGTTCCTTTGAAAAAGAAAGAAACGTAACCTAAAAAAGAAAAATTTGTTTGGCAGCGTCTATGAAGTTGACCTTGACTTCAAGTCGATTTCAAGTCAATCTTTCAATCCGGTAAAACCAAATTTCAAGTCCAAGTCAATTCTGAAGTCTCCATGTAAATCAAGTATGTATCTTCAAAAATAAAGAACTTAACTGAGTGAAGAATCAAGACTCATTAAGATTCATTCAACCAAAGATACGTTACTGCTTTCTGCGATCTTATCGCCTCCCTTAAAGATATTATATCGAGCATGAGGTTATAATTTCTGAAATAGAACAGAAATCTTTCATAGTTTTTCTAATAACAACAAATTATATATATTTGGCATCCCTCGAATATCACGGAATTTGAATTACACGAATTTGTTAACGATCCCACATGTACATAACGGATTAGCAAGGGAAATACATAGATAGCAAGCAAAAGTTAAGTAAGTTCTTATCGTAAATATGTAGATTTTCTTTCTTTGTGCTCAGAATAGTTTTAGTATCATTGCATAAAGTTGCGAGTGCTTACTTCCCTTTGGAATCAATTGTACAAATTTGTATGGATACCGACTTTTGAATTACACGGTTTTGAATAGCACGGAATGTTATTTTCAAAATTATATGAATTATTAGTATCGAATAACACGAATTTCAATAACACGATACCAATTAACCGTGTTATTCGCGGGATGCCTGTATTATTTAGAATTAAAAGCATCTATTAGTAAATTGTTATCCCTGAAATGTTTTATACGTATTTTATTAAATTGTTTTCCAAATGAAATATTCAATTGCATTTAATAGTGGGTTAATTAGTTAATTAATTAATTATATTAGATATGTTTTTAAATGTTTCAAATTTTAATAGATCTTACAATTCATAAACGAGCTTTTAAAAAAGGTCTCATAATTTAGTAACAGAAATTTTCAGTTTTTATATTTAAAATGAGCTCAACATATTTTTTTATGATTTAAATAAAATCTAGAAAACTATATTATGTAGAAAATTATTAACTAAATTAAATGCATTAAAATGTATAAAAAAAAACTGGAAAATTATTATTTAAATATTTATGAAATTGGTTAACTTTCATAAATAAAGAGTGATGGTCTCTTTTACTAAACCTTTCAAAATTAAGGAGACCATTGCACATAAGTTAGAAGGCCACAACATATGTCGTGTTGGCAGGGTAAACAAAAACGGCATTGACACTAAAAATTAAAGTTGCCTCGACGTTGACTTGCGCTATTTGGTTCAAGAGGGTTTTCCTGTCATACTAGTTAATTACCATGAAAATTACTTGAATTTAAAAAAAAAACCTGATAATGTATAACAATTTTTAAATTACAAATTTTCTAATTATTACAAATCTTTTACATAATAATTTTAAACACGTAAAATCACTTCCCAATGCCGCCATTGTATTAAATAAACAAAATGAAATATCTTCTAAAATTTATTTGATTGTTTTTTTCTTTTATTTTTTTATTTTTTCCAGGGAAGATATGGAAAAAGTTAACATTAAATTTCATGATAATTACACAGTCTCATATCAACATAAGAAAATATTGGAATTTGTTCCTGAATTAAGTATTGACAAAAATACTAGAATAATAACTCCAAATATTCCTTTATTGGTAAGAAAAAAAAAAGACTAATATAAGATAAAAATTTACTTTATTAAACTTCCTTTTTTGTTTAGACACTCTCAAGCCAAAGCAACAGTTTAGGATTTTTGATATCAAAAACAATATCAATTATATTATCAGCGGCCAAGTATAAACCGTTTGTGTCGTTAACAGCAGATGAACTTGTATTTGGTTACGACGATACGCTTGTCAGTTTAGCACATCGATTTTATCCCCGAAATATGCGCCCAATGTCGAAGATGGGTCTTCTCATTGGGGTAAGTAAATTTAAAGAAAAAGAAAATTTAAAAAAAAATTCATCCAATTTAGGTATGTGCATACAGCAACTTTTTTTTTGCATCTTTTCAATACTTTGTCAAACTATATTCAAAATATGGTCAGTACTGAAAACTTGTATTTAGAGAGAAAAAATTCCTTTCACCAGTTGTACTTGTTCCAAAATGTTTTTAAAAAAAAAATAAAAATAATAAAAAGTTTCAATCAAAAAATGGTTGTTCCTCGTTTACAAAATAAAATTGTCTTGAAGAAAATCCAAGGCATACTTCTTCATAAAACCAGGTGCAATATATACAATTTACTATGTTTTACGAGATGGAATAGAAACCGAAACTTTTTTTTGCCCATTATCTTGGACGTCTAGCCATAAACACTTCACAAGCTTATAAAAGTCATATACTTTAGCTCATTCAAATCAACTTAACTTCATTTTAAGAGACAATCTAAAAACTAATTTGTGGATAATAAAATTATAATAATTCAATATATTACACAAGTAGCATTCATATTTATGTAATAAATATTGCAATTCTTTAATTGAATATTAATATGCAGTTTTTTTTTCTTGCCGGAAGACTTATGCATGAAATCAGAAGACACAAGCATTATTATCGTCGGAATGAATATTTGCTTATTTCAATTTCTAACAGAATATTTACAATAGTAACAAAACATATAGTAACTGAAAATCGGCCTATAGTCGAAAACGGATAACGTGTTTTTGAGTTATCTTGTATACGGACGGACGGACGGACATGCATAAATCGATATAACTTCTGATTCTCTACACAACCATCACCTTGAAACCTTTCTACGACGATTATTTCGATGTGTTACAAATGGATGGGCAAAACTAATATACTCTCTGGTAGTACCTATCATAGGGCCATAAAAATAAATATAATTAATTTTATTCAGAAAAAGAAAAACGAATTATGAACAGCTAACACCAATTATCGGGCGAGAGTCCTTGGACCAACGAGACTACAGAACACTGTGATAATTTCAGTTCTTGTTAATTTCGAATTTCGAATGGTCCAGCCTTGCTTCTGCTCGTTGTCGTTTTTAATAATATTTATAATAATAATATTTTTGATCAAATATTCACTAAAGCGAAAATGTTTCATTTGTAGGTTTTATTTTAAGTACATTTTTGTCAGATATATTGCGAGATAATCTGCATGAATTCGACATTTTCATACACTTACTATATTCGAAATTAAATCCTACCTGAAGCAAACGAATTTGTGGGAGTTCTAATATATTCAAATCTAAATGAGTTAGTTTGAATCAGAAATACTTACTAACAGTATGAAAAATCTCTCCGAAAAGTTAAACTAATTCTAAATGAAACTTAAATCAAATATTAGATTTATTGAATTTTTAAAGTTTATCCAATGTAAGGCTTTATTTTATTTTAAATTTTAATATCAAATGTTCAGTAACACTCTGAGTGTAGCCAACTTAATATCGTTTCACTGTATTCATCATTAGAAATAAATACTCCTTAAAACAATTTATTCGAAATAATTTTAGCGCAATGGAACATTATCAGAAGTCTCAACAATTCACACCGGACACACAGGAATGGATAAATTTGGTTATCTAGATCGTTTAAATGGACTTGATCATATGCCAATGTGGAATCAACCACCTTGTACAACTATTGCATCATCGGAAGGATCTTTTTTTCCACCACGCGATGTAACACAAAATAATATGGTATATTTGTATGATAAGGATTTATGCAGAGCTATACCATTGGAATATAAAGATAGAGTCGAAAAAGACGGTAACTTTATTTCTTATTCTTTTATACAAACAAAAAAATCAAAATTATTATTATTATCATTAAATTACAGGACTCAATGCTGATCTGTATGAGTTATCTGAAAATGCATATGGTGATTCAAAAAATAATCCAGAAAATCAATGTTACGATGCAAAAGATTATGAACCGATAAAAGGTTTACAAAACATAAGTCCATGCCAATATGGTGCACCTGTATATATATCGAATCCGCATTTTTATCAATCCGATCCTAGTTTATTAGAGCAAGTCGAAGGTCTTAAACCAAATAAATCATTGCATAGAACATTTTTTAAAATCCAACCGGTAAGTTCTAGTTATATTCGAACGATATTCTTATTATTATTTGATTTCTAGAGAGTCGGTGTTCCAGTCGAAGGTAAAGTAAGAATTCAGCTAAATCTTAAAGTTGATAATGCCGAACATATTAGTGCTGTCAAAGATTTCCGGGATTTTGTATTTCCAATTATGTGGCTAGAGGAGGTAGGTGTTAATAATCAATAAATTTTAAATTTCGAAAGATGAAAAGAGAATAACAAAGTAAAATTAATTACTTAAGTCGTAATAGGCTACGTACATATTTAATAGCTTCAGGTTATTTTAAAATTAAATAAAAAATACAAAATAAAACAATTTAAACGATATTATTTCTGAAGCTTCTGAAATTATTAACCCGATGGCATTTTTCCTCATTTAAAAGGATTTATAATAAAACCGCGTAAATAGTCTGACATTTTCATTATATATAAATTATAATTAAGAAAATGTTAATAGAATCTTATTCTTTTGATCGTTTGGGATAAAAACGAATTAAAATTCTTAATTATATAATTTTTTTTTCTTCTTTTTTCTGTTTGTATAGGGCATCAGTGAACTTACACCATCAATACGAAGCTGGCTATATTTGGGTACAGTTTTCGGACCAGTATTTGCACCAATTTTATCATACTCATTAATCATAACAGGATCATTTATACTAATTTATGTATTTGTTCATGCCTATCGAAATTTTGTATTCGCCAGAGATCCAACATTAGAAATACTCGAAATGGGACGTCGTTCATTAAGACGCGGTAGCAGTTTTATTGTTCATCATCAACATAAATTCATGATGCATAAAGAAACTTATACTCTATTGAGACAATCAAGTACTAATAGTGGGAATGAACATGTTGGCGGAGATACTCCAACGTAAAATATAAGTATCTCAATTTTTTTTTGAAATTATGTAAAAAATATCGAATTTTTTTCGCAGAAAAAAAAACAAACAAGTGATTTTTTTATGTTGTGTTTTTAGTTTACTTACGAATTTTCTCAATTTTTTCATTAATTTTCATACCAAAAATTTATAAGACGTACACTTTTCATGATTATGAATAACAGATACTAATACAGTCCCTATGTCCCTACAAAAATTATAGTTCTGAACCGTTCACATATAGTCTCAAAAATAACAATAATTTTTCATTATTCAACCAACGAAGTCACTAAGGAGCTGTTACTAAGTATTGTTTTGAACAAACAGATAAATAACCTGTACCAATCGCGACCAATTTGGAATTTACAGATATTGGATAACATTCAATAATATTAAAAGCTAAAAATAAAAAAATATCAAAATTTTACAAATAAAAAGCACCAATTATTTAGTCATAAAAAAAGGTTATAATTGTAAGTAATTAAAAACAAATAATTTGAAAACTCAGCTTTAATGTAAATATATATAATTTGTATTAAAATATAAAATAGAGTCTAAGAGTTTCGTTGATATTATAAAATTCGTTAGATTCTTTTAAGTAAAATTTTAAAATCGAAACAAAAAAGAAACCATTTTCACGTCATTTTCCGGAAAGGTAAGTATTATAAGAACAAGTCACAAAATACAAAATTAATTTAAATTTTCATTACTTAAAAAAAAAAATTAAATATTCAGAGTGATAAAATACTTTTTAAATTTATTCTCAAAATTACACAAAAACAAAACTCATTTTAAGTGATTTTAGATTATTTATTTTTAAATATTTTTCTCAGTTTTGTTACTCAAAAGAAGACAAACCGAAAATACTTAACGAAAAATATTTTATTACATAATTTAGTTTTTAAATATTTTAGGAACTAGATTTAGCAAAAAAAAAATTAAAATATTTGTAAATAAATTCGATTTTCTACACAATTTTTGTTTTAATTCTGATCGTGTTACTTTGAACTTTCAAGGTATTTGATCATACAATCAGAAGATTTCTTAGGAAAACCTAAAAAGGAAGCACCATGAAAGCTAACAACAGTAAAAATCCAAAATTCTGTAATAATTGAGATATTCTGATATATAAATAATGTTGATCCCGTGATGAAGATTCAAAATAAAGTCGAATCATTCGGGAAAATATTAAAATGTATATCAGTTGCTAAAAAAATTGCTAAAAAACAATATAAAAGCTATGTTTTTTTGGGAAATATAAGCACAGGTAACGTACATTTTATACGGGCTTATTTCAGCAATATTATTATCGAGGTCTAATTTAACGACAGTTATTTAGTACTATATTCCAGATAATAGATGGCACGAATCAAAAGTTTTGTATTTTTATTGCAGTTTTTGAAATTAACAGAAAATTGGTTTGAATTTTGAATCTTACCTCATTTTCGTCATTTTTTTCTATTATTTCTTTAATTTTTGTTTCATTTGGTTAAAACAATACTTCAAATAGACAACTCGCAAAAATTATATGTTTTAATTTCACTGTTTGTCTAAAAAAAAGAGTTTTGAATTTGTTGTAACCTCAAAAGATACGACTAAATTTGGCTGCGTGTTCCATCAAATAATACCAGAAGTACCAACATCCGAAATTAAAAGCTTTAAGAACATAAATTGAAAAAATCATTTTTCTTGAGAAAATAAAATAATGGCCGATAAAAATTCCCAAAAAACACAAGTACTAATATTCAGTGTACAAAAACGACTAACAATTTTGGTATTTCGTTATTTATTAAAATCGCCAGGTTTCCAGTTTAATCAAAACATAGAAAAGAGCGAATCAATATTACTTGCTGGAATTCTAGAAAATTAGGTAACTTGATATTCCAAAAAACCGCAAATATTCTTCAAAGACTTTTTCAAGTAAAGATCTTCTCTCAAGAAATGAAATTCCTAATTGGATTACTAAAGTACTAAGCGTTTTTAGGCTAAGTTAATCTAAACATGGAATTTAGTAAGTGTAATCGAAATAATGTTCTAAAACAAAAATAAAACTTGAATATTTCCCAAACGCTTATGGATTGCGATCTACTTTAAAAATAACAGCGTCGATCGGATACAGGTTTGGGAAATCTATTATGTCCTAACAACTTTTTCAAAATTGAAATGAAGCAGAGTTATGATTGAAAAGGGATACTATATGAGCTAAACCGAATTCAGTATGCACGCCCTTTGGTTAATATCCTTCATCCAACATAAATTCATTGATTTTTATTATAATAATAAAATTAATAATAATTTTCATCAATGATCTTGAAATAATTCAATTTGATATTTCATGAAATTTCAATTATAAGAACACTTAAATCTTACATGTCTGTATGTAATAAACTGTGAAAGCATTTTGAATGAGTCGACTTAAATATATTATATTTATATAACAAGAAAGTTTCAAAAGTATATATTTTCCTGAAAAGCCATTTTTCCATGTCATCAAAATAAACTTGTGTAATTCCGATGAAATCGTTCCACGAGCATTTTATTTTCTTTTACCTTTCAATGCGAGAAAGTACTATATATACCATATATATAGTACATAGAACACGAAAATACATATATCAACCGCTATATACCGAAAAGCTCATATCAAATTTATCCTGGAACCGTCAAAATGAACCCATTTTCGATTATACGATAATAATTCGTGGCAAATCAAACGAATAAAAAACAATCAAATGTCGAAATTGGATATGAAATGTGAACTTTATATGTGGAAATCATTTTTGTTTTGTTTTTCTTTTTTTCTCGAGATATTTCAATAATATCGTGCATAAAAATATATATATTTTCTTATAAGGATATATGCTCGTATGTGCTTCTATGAGTTTGTTTTTTTTTTTTTGTTGTTGTTTTTTCTTCTTTACCAACCAAAGAAGAAAACTAGATTTCATATATGGTACCTACTCATTCCAAATGAGATTCCAGAAAATTCGCCTTAAAGATTTGATTTAACTAAAACGTCACGAACAGAAATTGGTTCCAGAGTAAATGGTGCCTCTTTGGCTTTGGATTACGAACGTTTCTTTCGAATTTTCTGCCAATGCTCATTTATCTTTTATATTATAAATAGGTAAATGTATTTTACTGTTTTTTTTTCTTCTATTTTTGATTTCCGTACAAAACATAAATAATTTATAAGGAAATAGTTCGAGAAAAAAACGATTTTAAATTATATTTGAAAGGATTTATTTTTATATTTTGAATATTTTTCAAAGAGAAAAACTATGAAGAGGGGAAAACGTTTCCTTTGATATCCTTTCTTTTGATAGTATGTCATTATATTTGAATAGATTAAGTTATTTTATAAAAAAAAAAATTGTAGAATTAGAATTTAGAATATGGCAGACATTTACTTAGCATCAAAAGGGCCTTTCCATTTGTACGTATTTAATACTAATTAGTAGAAAAGTCAAAATATTTCAAGAAAAATCTGGTTCCACTTACTTAATCAAATTCGTTTAAGTAATTCGGTGCAAATTTGGGTCACACCAATTCTTTGTTATTAGTCTATAAATGTATAAATCTCATGAAGAAGGAAAATATTCGTTTTGTGTTAAATATGTACGAGTAAGTAGATAAAATAATATTTCAATGTATTTAGGACAACTCCTGTATCGAAATTGAACTCTTTCAAATCAACTTTTATAGCTTACAGTGACTATTAAAATAGTAATTTCCATACACATATTACATTTGTTTCCTTATAGAATGTTGTCCTAAACAACATTTAATATTTTATTTAACTAGATCTACCTGGCAAACGAAATTCTAAAGTGGGTATACATTTTTTAATTACAAAATAATACAACTACTTCTTCTTCCTAATTGAAAGTTGAATGAAAAGGCTGGCCTCCTATAAAATCCGAATGAATTTTATATAAATTTAATAAAACCCCTTTTTTCAGAGTCTAATTAAAATTTAGTGAAATGAAAATATTAACTTTCATAATTATAAAATTGCAATGAGAAAATTTTGCATTTAAATTCCTGAATATTTCCTTTTTTTATTTCTCTTTTAATTCACGACGATGTAACGTTGAATTACGCATTGATACAGTCCTGCAATTCGAACAATATGTCTTTCCCTTATTTTTCTAGATATAAACTTTGAAATACAGTAGTTATCGTAGAGAAAAGGAATGTCCCGTATTTTCTACACAGAGAAAAATCCCTGTTAAATTAACTTCAGACAATGATTGAAAGAACGAAATAAATTCTAGAACCCATTCTCTTCTTATACAATAGCTGTGTTTTTTTAGGGAAATATAAGCGCGAATACCATACATTTTATACGCGCTTATTTAATGAACGTATAGTATCCGTGTCTAGTTTAACGATCTTAGTTAATACCTATCTGCCAGATGGTAGATGGCGCAAATCAAACCTTTTGTTCTATTATTGTGGTTTTGAAATTAATAGAAAATTTTGAATCTGACCTGATTTTGGTCTTCTTTTTTCTATTATTTTTATTGCTTTTTGTTTTATTTGGTTGAAACAACACTTCAAATCGCTGTCTCCCAAAATATTTGTTTCGATTTCAATATTTGTCTAAAAAACAATTTTTATGTTTTTTTAGCCTGAAAAGAGATGACTGCAGTTCCATCAAATAATTTCAGTGGTATCAATGTTCGAAATCAAAAGTTATAAGAACATTGATTAGAAAAATCGTTTCTTTGAGAAAGTGGCCAATAGAAATTCCCAAAAAAAACACAGCAAGTATGTATTACCTTTGGTATCATATCACGTTATTATAGAAGAGTATTTGCTTACATTTAGGCCGCGTTTGTCAGTATGTATAGTTTAGTTTAGTTTAGTTTAGATTAGTTTAGTTTAGTATAATTTAGTTCAGTTTAGTTTAGTTCAATCCAGTTTAGTTTATTTTTTTTTTGTCGCTTAATACAAGCGTTAGTCAACTATAGATATTACACATGATAGAAATGTATAATCACAAACATAAATATTTTTTCAAACTGGCTTTACTCTGGTTGAAATCGAAGTCCTTAGCGTTATCGCTAATCGCCCGGAACATTTGGGAAACCGACTCGTTTTTCCAATAGTCAGTCCTGTGATACATTATTCTGAATATATTTACGGACCTCAGGGAACATGTGTCTACTTTAAGCTGCAAATTTTCTAAAAGAAAGGGAGCGCCTATAAACCCATTAATAGTTTGGTGGACAAAAACCACATCAGCGACCTGTCACTTTTTTCCAGAGAATGAAGACCCATAAGTTTTAATTTATTCTCGTATGGAGGCAGCAGAAAAGGGTCTTCCCAGAAAGTTTTTTTAAGGCAAACCGTACGAATCTACGCTGAACAGATTCCAGCCTATTGATTTTAACCTTGTATTATGGAAACCACACTTGGCTAGTATACTCCAGGCCTAAGTAAGGTAGTAAAAAAAGCTTTAGTAATGTAAGGATCATCAAATTCCTTTGACCAACGTTTAATAAAGACAAGAGTCGACGAGGCTTTACAGACAAGAAACTCAATATATAGGTGGAAATCCAGTTTGCTGTCACATATCACACTCAGGTTAGTAATATTACTTAATTTAGTTTAATTTTGTTTTTCAGCAAGTATGAACTAAAAAACTCTTATACTCAAATAATTCTTAATATTATATTTGACCAACGCATGATTTTAGGTATTTATTTCCCGTTTTTAGGCTCAATTTGAACTGTTATTAAAAGAAAAGAATATTATTGTCCCTAAGAAATTATTGAAACAAAAATGTACCAAAAAAAGAGCTTTTTTATGAACATATTAATCTTCATTAAAAAAATAATCTTTGTAGATAACAATAGAATGGATTCCGTCAGTAATTGGTTTTCTTAAAGTGGCAACCGAAAAACCCGTTCAATTTTATTCTCTCAGTGTACAGAAGTAAAATATAATTTAGAATGGAATATTTTGTGTATATATGAGGAGGGTGGAAAACAAAAAAAAAACTGCTTCGTCCTTAAAAAGCATTAAATCAGTTGGAAAATCGCAATAAAAAAGTATATAGGGCGACATCTGGACGTGACGTATTTTAATCATAAAGAAAGAAATAATGATTGTGTGCTTTTTTGCGCCATCCATTCTTACATCATCTCCTCCTTCAACATTTCACTTCTTTCCTATTTCCTTCTCTATCTAACATTTTCCTTTTGTTCATCAACATGGTGATTTCTAGTCCTAATTTCTGGGTCCATTTTTTTCTATGTTCTGTTTCACTGCGTGATGACAACAAAAAAATGTTAGCGGGTTGCGTTTAACTCTATATTTACGAACGTTTGTTTGTATGATGACGATGATGAATTGTGTTGAAGAAAGGTAATAGGACTCCATTCCACTTCTATCCGTATATGAGTTTTGTATTGGCGAGCAACATTCATTTAGTATAAAATTGTTAACGGCCCGACATATATGATTTATGTGCAGAGTCACCTCAGAAAACTTTCCCCGTATCAAAAAAAAAAAAAAAAAATAAAGAAAATATTATTCTCTCGTAAAATTTCTTTTGGTATTTTCATGAAAAAAGAAAATTCTTTCAGGCGATAATTTATGCCAAAATAACAGGATAATGTGAAATTCATGACGACTCAATTAGAAATTGAAAGTCCATCAAATCAAGATAATGGGAGAGGGTGGATTTCCTAGTCGATGTTCTCATTCTGTCATAGCCATAAGATTTTTCAAGGAAAATCACTTTTGATTCCTTGATTAATGTTTAATTAAATAATAAGTTTTTAGATTTAATAAACGAACAGAAAAAAATGTAATTAATTTGAAAAATGCTTTTCATTGGGATTCAAATGAATGAAAGTTTTAAAAGATTTTTGTGAAGAAAATCTTGGTGGAAAGCATTGTAAAGTTTTCCGTTTCATAGAACCTTTTTAATTAATTTAATAAATGACACGTTTCCACTCTTTGCTGTTATTTTAAAGAATCCAATAATGTCCTGCAAAATTTCTACTTAATAGCAACATTTGAATTCGTAGGCAGATACTATAGTTAGTCATACAATTGTTTCTGTTGTTATAATATAATTTGCTTGTTAAAGAAAAACTCCTTAGCACTTTTGTTACATTGGATGAAATAAAATAGTTCAAGTCACATGAGACTTTCAACATAAATTATTTCATATAATTTGTAAAGAAATGGAGGATACACGTGTAGCTCTATCACCTGCAAATAATCAGTAATCAATGAAGGAAAAATAAAAATAGAAATATACATTTAGAAATAAATCAAAGATGAATTTTATATAAAATCATTTACTGTATTTAATTGGGAATTCTAACGGGCGCTAATTTACTTTCTCAAAAAAAACGATTTTTCGTATATAAATTCTTAAAACTTTAATTTCGAATATTCGAACCACTGAAATTATTTGGTTGCGTACCCAACTAGATATTTATAATATTTTTTGAGGTTAAAAAAATTGGAAATTCTTTTTTTAGACAAATAATGAAATTAAAACAAATAATATTTTGCGAGATGGCTATTTAAAGTATTGCTTTAACTAAATAAAACAAAAAGCAATAAAAATAATAGAAAAAAAACAGACCAAAATGAGGTACGATTCAAGATTCAAACCAATTTTCTTTTATTTTTAAATATTCCAATGAAAAAAAGAACCTTTGATTTGCACCATCTGCGATCTTGTAAATAGTACGATCCATCCTTCTATCCATGCTTCCTAGCCATCACTAATTAACGCCCGATATTATCCGGCGCTAAATGTTTGTATGATAGATGCGGATACCATTCTCCAAAAAATACATATTGCACTATAAAAATCACTAACACAAATCAATTACTTTTCTGAGTTTTTCTTATTAAAAGAAAAAAAAACCCAGAAAACACGAGAATAATTTATTTATAAACAAACAAAACGATTTCCGCGAAATGTAATACCGCCATCTAATGTACAAAAGATCTATTCCAGAAAAATCCAAAATGCAATTGTTTACACTTCTCAATAACAATAGCAATGACTCATAGCGCATACAAAAGATATTTTTAGGAGGAAACAATAATAGATCATTGTCACAAACCCAAAGCAATGATTCAGAAGTATTTTATTTGTGTATTGGATAGAAAATTCTAGATCTTCTTTGTGTAAACGTTGCCACCTAGTTTTAGAAAGCCAAACGAGAATATTCGAGAATATTCCGAGACACATCAATTTTATATAAATAGCCGCCTGGATTCAAGTAGAGAATCAATTCAGATCAGAACTTCAAACAGTGAACTTGAAACATTCGGAGTAAAACTAAAGCTTTGATCTTAAAAGTAATTAAAATAGCGAAGCTCTAAAACTGTGATAAATAATTGTAATAATTAAATTATTGAAAGACAAATATTTTTAAGACTAATTGTTAAGCGGAAATAATTACAAATAAAGTTTATACACTATATTCACATAAATAAAAAGTGTTATCATTCTAATAACATCGAACCGAAAGACTAACACGTTACATTGGTGTCAGAAGTGGGATTATTTATTGTGAATCAGTGCGGAAAAGACAATTTTGCTAAAATTTTCTGCAAGAAAATTCGAAATTAAACTAGAAACTTCTGTGGGGAAAATTTCGAAGAAATTCGTTATTAAGAAATTTGAGTACAGTAATTTCGACTGTGTGAGAAATTTCAGGGGCGTACAAGAAATTTTGTGAGTTGTATAAAAATTTCGATTGTGCGAAATTTGAGGTTATACGTCGTGTATCGTGTGAAAATTTCGATTGTACGAGAAATTTCGTGGAAATTAAGATTATACTAGGAAATTTCGTAGTATTTAGATACTGTGCGAGAAGTTTCGATAGAACAATAGAATTTCGTGAACAATTAAAAATATTTGAACAATGGAAAGTAAATTATTAGATAGTTTGAGTACATCAGAACTATCCACAGTTCTGAGTGTGTGGTATTTACCTTCCAAGGGAACTAAAACAGAAAAGAGGAAAAGAGTAATCGCTGAATGTGTAGAAAGAGAACTAGATAGCAGCACATTCGACTTTAGTGAAATTCTGAAAGAGGGAAACGAAAAAGAAATTACCAACGAAGACGCGGCTGAAACAACAGCAAGTGTTCAGGATGATTTAAAGACGCTTATGACCATGATGATCGGTCTTCAGACTAGTCTGCAAGAAGAAATGAAAACAAATGCTTCTAGTCTGCAAGAAGAAATGAAAACAAATGCTTCTAGTCTTCAGACTAAAATGGACTCAACTGCTTCTAGTCTTCAGACTAAAATGGACTCAACTGCTTCTAGTCTGCAAAGTGAGATGCAATCCAATACAGCAAGTCTCGAAAATAAGATTGCAAACATATCTGATATGCAGAACAAAATGGAATCCAGCATGGGTGAATTAAAAATTCAGGTGGAATCCAGTGTTGCGAACCTTGAAACTAAAATTAGTACAGAAGTTTCTACAGTTCGTACGGAAGTTTCTGCAGTTCGAACGGAAGTAAGCAAGGTTGAGCAGAAATTGGAAGACAAAATAACTACAGAAGTTACAACAGTTCGCGCGGAAGTAAGCAACGTAGAACAAAAATTGGACCAGAAATTTGAACAAAAAGTAGCAGAAATAGAAGCAAAAATGGCTGACATCAAAGAAAATAAACCAAATATTGAGTCATCAGGTAAAAGGATGAAGCCACCAATATTTGACGGAAAAACTTCATGGCCGGTATACAAACGACAGTTTGAAGCGGCTGCTGGTGCGAACAACTGGTCCGATGAAGAAAAAGCCACGGCATTAATTCTGGCTCTACGGGGTAACTCAGCCGATTTATTGCGGACAATCTCACCGGAAAATGAGAAAAATTACAATTACATTGTAATGCAATTGGATAATCGGTTTGGGGACAACCACATGAAGGATGTGTACCGGATCGAACTCATCAACAGAACGCAGAAATCTGCGGAAACGCTTCAAGAATTAGCGGCGGAGATCGAACGTCTAGTATACATGTCCTATCCCGATTACCCTGTGGAGATGCGGTGCGAGATGGCGGGAGAAAGATTCGTTAGCGCCATACGGGATACGGACATACAAAATAGCGTCCGGGTTAGCGGAAAGCGAACGCTACAAGAAGTATTGGCGTTTGCTTTGACATTAGAAGGTGCGAAGAAAGCTACAAGATCAGTCCCAAGGATCAGGACTGCTACAGTTGCTGAAGGGTCACCGCAACTGGATATCAAAGACCTCAGGCAGCAAATAAAAGAAGTACTGCGGTCAATCCAGAAAGAAGGGGACAGAAACACGCGCAGGAAAATCACATGCTGGGGCTGCGGAAAAGAGGGGCATGTGCAACATAAGTGCCCGAACCAAACAACAAGACAAAAAGGTTCGGGAAACGAAACGGAGCTAACTTAAAGGGGGACAAGTTAGCTCAAAAGAATAATGCCCCCAGCATCGTTGTATCTGTCTCGCTTATGCAACACAACAACAACAGTCTAACAGTACAGGGTGTAATTGCTGGTCATCAGTGCAGAATTATCATAGATACAGGCGCAAGTAAATCCATCATTAACAAGAAACTCATCAATCATAAACACATCAGTGAAAGCAGTAACAGGGTGCTTCAAACCGTTACGGGTGAATCATCTCCGATTCTTGGGGAAGTCGATCTAGCATTGGAACTAGATGGGTATGTGTTCCGACATACATTTTTGGTGGCTGATATAATGGACGATTGTATCATGGGCCTGGACTTCATGAAAAAGAATGGAGTGAGTGTAAATGTTGAAGAGGAAGTTCTGCGATGTGGGAATATTGATTTCTCGCTAACGTTGGAGGAAGCAGGTTCCAGTGCCAAAGTAGAAATTCTACAAGACCAAACAATTGCGGCAAATACTGAAGCTGTTGTAGAGGCGAGACTGGTCGATGGTACTGGGAGGCCAGTAATACAAATTATTGAACCTGACAGACAAAACTTAAAGGATGGACTAATGATAGCGCGAACAATAGTAAAAGTGAACGAAAAAGGGACAATTCCAGTCAGAGTGGCGAACTTTTCAAAAATTAACAAGAAATTGAAAAAGGGAACCATTGTCGGCAGTGCTGAAGGGGTTTCGTCAATAACAAATGAGGACTGCAGAGGCAAAGAAACTCAACGGGAGGAACGGGTTCTTCCGGAAGCCTTGAAACCACTTGTCTCTGATATCACTAAAAGAGTATCAGAATCGGAAGCAGTTAAGGCTACAGGTTTATTGAAGGAGTTTGAAGATGTCTTTGTATGCAGTAAAGGGGACTTTGGACGAACGGACCAAGTGAAACATAGAATTAATACCGGCAATGCAGATCCTATTCGTCAACCACCAAGGAGACTACCATTAGCCAAACAAACAGAGGTTGCTGACATGATCGAGGAAATGCATCAGGAGGGAGTAATTGAACCATCAAACAGTCCATGGGCATCTCCGGTAGTCCTAGTACGGAAAAAGGATGGGACTACAAGATTTTGCGTAGATTACCGAAGACTGAATGACGTAACTAAGAAGGACAGTTACCCTCTTCCCCGCATAGACGACACGTTAGATACACTCTCAGGAGCAACTTGGTTTTCAACACTTGATCTAAAAAGTGGCTATTGGCAAGTTGGAATTGAACCCGAAGACAGAGAAAAGACAGCGTTCACAGTAGGAACAGGCTTATGGCAATTCACAGTGATGCCATTTGGATTATGTAATGCACCGGCAACATTCGAGCGACTGATGGAACATGTCCTACGGGGCTTAACATGGAAGACGTGCCTTGTGTACCTGGACGATATCATCGTAATCGGAAAAACTTTTGATGAACATCTCCAGCGATTACGAGAAGTATTTGGACGTCTTCGTGCAGCTAATTTAAAGTTAAGTCCGAAGAAGTGCGAACTATTTCAACATGAGGTGAAATACTTAGGACATGTTGTGTCTGCAGAAGGAATTGCCACCGATAAAGACAAGATAAAAGCAGTTCAACAATGGCCAGTACCAAAAGATAAGCATGAAATCCGGTCATACTTAGGCTTGTGTACTTACTACCGACGTTTCATAAAGAATTTTGCTAATATAGCCGGTTGTCTACACAAGCTAACGGATAAGGGAAAACCATACGAGTGGACCGAAGAATGCCAGTCAGCTTTCGAGGAGTTGAAACATAGACTATGTTCTGCTCCGATATTGGCGTATCCAAAATTTGGAGAAAGATTTATAGTGGATACGGATGCCAGCAATATCGGAATTGGAGGGGTACTCTCTCAACAGATCGAAGGTGAAGAAAAAGTGATCGCATACTTCAGTAGGAAACTTTCCAAACAAGAGGTAAACTACTGCGTCACCCGGAAAGAACTCTTGGCAGTAGTTGAAACTGTCAGGCATTTCAACAAATACCTCTACGGGCAGGAGTTCCTACTTCGAACCGACCATGCGGCACTTAAATGGTTGCTACAATTTAAGAATCCAGAAGGTCAAGTGGCAAGATGGATTGAGCGACTACAAGGGTACCACTTCAAGACAGAACATCGAAAGGGGACATCGCATGGTAATGCTGACGCTTTATCTAGAAGACCATGTGGTGAGAATTGTAAGCACTGTGGTAGGCTAGATGAGAAGGAAATAGTCATGGTCAAGACAACAAGAATAGGTAATGATGACGAGACTTGTATCAGAAATGAACAACTAAAGGACAAAGATATTGGACCAATCCTTGAATGGAAAGAACAGGGTCAGCGTCCGGGACGGAGCGATATTGCAGCTTATAGTAGTACAACAAAGAGTTATTGGGCTCAGTGGGACTCGCTGGAAATAGAAAATGGCGTTCTCAGTAGAAGATGGGAATCTTCTGATGGTAGAGATACACTAATGCAGTTGATTGTGCCCAAGTCCAAAGTACATGAGGTACTTGGTGAAGTACATGGTGGGACTTCAGGGGGACATCTGGGAGTCAACAAAACATTAGAAAAAGTACGAGAACGATTCTATTGGATAAACTGCCGAGCTGATGTTGAAAGTTGGTGTCGAAAATGTGACACATGTGCAGCGAGCAAAGGACCACAGAGACGAACTAGAGCAGCAATGAAGCAATATAACGTTGGCGCTCCATTTGAACGAATCGCAATTGATGTAGCTGGACCATTTCCTCAGTCTAAACGAGGGAACCGATACGTGTTGGTTGTCATCGACTATTTCAGCAAATGGCCGGAAGTGTACGCCATTCCGAATCAAGAAGCTACCACAGTGGCAGAAGTAATAATTGAAAACTGGATAAGTCGATACGGGGTTCCACTAGAACTACACTCGGATCAAGGACGGAACTTCGAGTCAGCGGTATTCCAGGAAGTATGCCAATTACTGGGAATACATAAAACCAGAACAACACCCCTGCACCCGCAATCTGATGGTATGGTGGAACGTTTCAACCGAACCCTGGAGGAACATTTATCAAAGGTGATAACATCAGACCAAAGTGAATGGGACAAACACATTCCATTGTTCCTAATGGCATATAGAACTGCAGACCACGATAGCACGAAACATACTCCATCGGAAATATTGTTTGGACGCAATATACGGCTTCCTGTGGATATAATGTTTGGTAGACCCGAATGTGAGAAAATGGAAGTTAGTGACTACACCGATAAACTGAGGGATCGTCTAGACGAGATACATCACATAACAAGGGATCGGATAAAAATTGCTAGCGACCGAATGAAAATAAGGTACGACATTGCTACAAACAGCTGTGGATTCCAGGATGGTGACTTGGTATGGCTTTACAATCCACAACGAAAAAAGGGAATGTCACCTAAGTTTATGCCAAAATGGGAGGGTCCATATACCGTCATAAAAAGGATAAATGACGTCGTATATCGCATACGAAGATCTCCAAGGGCAAAAATGAAAGTTGTTCATCTAAATCGGCTAGCAAAGTATCACGGGACGGCTACAGAAGATTCTGTTCGGGACGAACAGATTTAAGGAGGGGGTAGTGCACTATAAAAATCACTAACACAAATCAATTACTTTTCTGAGTTTTTCTTATTAAAAGAAAAAAACCCAGAAAACACGAGAATAATTTATTTATAAACAAACAAAACGATTTCCGCGAAATGTAATACCGCCATCTAATGTACAAAAGATCTATTCCAGAAAAATCCAAAATGCAATTGTTTACACTTCTCAATAACAATAGCAATGACTCATAGCGCATACAAAAGATATTTTTAGGAGGAAACAATAATAGATCATTGTCACAAACCCAAAGCAATGATTCAGAAGTATTTTATTTGTGTATTGGATAGAAAATTCTAGATCTTCTTTGTGTAAACGTTGCCACCTAGTTTTAGAAAGCCAAACGAGAATATTCGAGAATATTCCGAGACACATCAATTTTATATAAATAGCCGCCTGGATTCAAGTAGAGAATCAATTCAGATCAGAACTTCAAACAGTGAACTTGAAACATTCGGAGTAAAACTAAAGCTTTGATCTTAAAAGTAATTAAAATAGCGAAGCTCTAAAACTGTGATAAATAATTGTAATAATTAAATTATTGAAAGACAAATATTTTTAAGACTAATTGTTAAGCGGAAATAATTACAAATAAAGTTTATACACTATATTCACATAAATAAAAAGTGTTATCATTCTAATAACATCGAACCGAAAGACTAACACGTTACAATATATATAATTATGTAGAATATCCGTTCTTATTTAACATAATTAAACCTTTGGACGAGCCCATCAAATCAAAGAGACTTCTTGTTACTATTAAAATACTTCACACGAAAACTGGAATGCGAATTTTTGCAACATATTTATGGAGCTGGCTTTAGATGCAACTATGTACTCGTATATACCTAGTTACTTAACAGTCGAGTCATTTTATCTGATGGATTCATTTTGATTTGATATTGAAGATCTTGTCACTGATTTTATATTCTGTCTGTGTACTGAAAACATTGACATACTCCAAGTAAAATAATAAAGAAAATTAAATTAAATGTTTTATTTGAAAATTTCAAAACTCAACGTTTATCGTCATAGTTTGATTTGTGATCGAATCCAATTGTATACCATGAATTATAATTCCGTTTTTTTTTGTTGTTCTTTTTTTTTAATTAGGTTCTAAATAATAAAAAAATACATATAATTGAATTTTACTAAGGTCAAAAAATAAACAAAAATGTTTTAAATATTGCAAAACAAGCATTTTTTTTAAAGGCCTTCACCGAGACCCAAAAAAACCCAAAAAAAAATTTCATTATCACATTTCCATTACTGATTCCCGCTGTAATAAAATCAATCATAATAACTTGTACTTTCCGTTTTACACACCGTAAACAAATTCTTTAATTGTAATTTAATAAAATTCAAAAAAAAAGAAAACAACTAATTATTTGTTAAGACTGCAAATTCTTTTAATTAGTAAATACTTGATCAATAAAATAATATAGTTTTATGTTTATTATTACCAAAAACAGTGACTGACGATTATCACTTCGTTAATTTATGACATTTTATGGTAAAAATATGTTAAGAGTTTTATGTATACAAGTATTATAAATCTGTTTGTTAAAAAAAATTATAATTTATTCCATTTCAAATATTGTTGATATTTGACGGAAAATTCCGAATTAGACATAAATACCATATTTCAGTAATAAAGAGTGTCTCAAAATTCAAGCAATATTTAAATTTCGCGCCATTTGTGTGGTAAAGTTTTGCCAACGAAAAAAAAGACAGCGTAATACCGTAGACATACCACACACTTTAATCCAGTCGATTATTTTTAATCTAGATCATGCGACACGTCCTGTTTTTTTTGGATTAAAATTCATTCTGAATTATTTTTTGACATTTCTCAAAGCTTTCTATAAATTTGTTTGTGGTTAAAAAATTTTAGAAGTAAAAAAAAAATTATTTATAAATATACAAACATTTAAAATCTTAAAGAAAAAATTTAAAAACATTATATTTAAAAAAAAAAAAAAATCATTTCCCTCACAAAACCCAAAGAACGCCAAATTCAAATCTGTTATTTTGTTCTCGTTTTTCTTCTTACATTTTATTTTTTGATGGGTCTATAGATGTAAGCGGTATAACGAGATGAAAAGAGCAAAAAGTTCTCAATTATTCAATAATTGAAATTAAAATACTCGATTAACTACTCTCCATAATTGAGAAAATCTTGTCCATTATCGAATTTTAATCGAGAATCGTGAGATAATCAAGATTATCGCTGCTAATGTGTCTTTAGTATAACAGCTGACAGTTCAGGATTATTAAAAATGGAGCTCTACAATGCGTTTTTATTGTTGAGCAATATTTTAGAAATAACAAGTCATTTCTTAGTCGTATAATTTCCAGTTTTGGTGATCAGAATTGGCCGTCCATACCATGCGATTTAACCCCCTTGGACTTTTTCTTTGGGGTTTTTTGAAGTCTAAGGTTTATGCCAACAACCCCACGACCACCCACGCCTTGAAGGAGGAAATTGAGGAAATTTAGCGCTGTATCAACGAAATTCAGCCACATTTATGTAAAACGGTCATGGAAGCTATCAACAAAAAGAGTTACGCACTCTTTTTCTTTTGTGCCAGCAAACCGTGGAGCTATTTACTCGATATGCCATTGCATACATAACCCTATACTGTATACTTTATGAATCAATAAAAAATTTATAATTATTACTTATAAACCTGTGTTTTCTATCGAAATTACTTCTTGCGTGAATTTTACACCCTTTATAAATTAAACTAGAGGCACAATTACAAGTACTTAGATTGCATTGTAAATGTGTACAACGAACTTAAATACAACATTTCATAGTTCTCCATAGCGCTAGTATCCTCTGGATGTCTTCATAATTCTAAATTATATACCTTCATACTAATTATTTCTATATATTTCAAACTTCGAAATTGGGACACTTTATGGATATCCTTAAACACCACTAAAATCTGTTTTGAGTAAAAAGAAAACAGTTTCATAATATCTTCTATTATCACCTGTTAAATCCTTCATAAAACGGTCCAAATGTTGTTGAGAAAGTCGCATGCGAAGGTGTTTTTGTTCCATTGTTATAGCGAATGCTAACTTCAAAACTTCAGCTAAGATGTGATGTACTGATCTATGTGAGCTGCCTGTGGCTTCAGCTATCCCATTTACAGTCACTCTTCGATCTTCCAAAACAATATCCTGTTGCATGTTTTCTGTTGTTGATACATTTTTTGGACGACCTTCGATTGGATCATCTTCGAGGCTTGTATGACCAGATTTTAAAAGGTAGGCCATTTTTTCATAGTGGAAAATGAAGGCGATGCATCCTTATATACTTCTAACAAATTTGGATGAATTTCTATAGGTGGTAAACCATCCAAAACAACGAATTTAATCACTGCACGATATTCAATTTTTTATATGTTAAAAAAATTCAATGACATGTCAACTTCAAATACCTCCTAAACATAGACTGAATTAACTTATCGACTTGAAACTTGACACATGTTCATATGAAGGTTGTACCAACATAAGACAAAAAAATTAACCCGTTAGCAGAGCGTTCTCTTTTTGAGCCTGAGAAATTATTGAGTACATTTAGGCTGCATTTAAGAATTATCGTAGCTCTGAAATTTAAAGTTAAATTCAGAAAATAAAAAATTTTTACTAATCTAGCAAAATATAATTGAAATCTTCTTCAAAAATTCGCCATTAAAAATCATTTCGAAGGCAATAATTCATAGAAAACATTGATTTTATCTAATTTTTATAAATCACAACGAATTTAACACGTATTTATAAGAACATAACAAATTTTTACATAATATAAAATATATTTCGTTATATAAAATTAAAATGAAAATAACATAAACGATCCTCAAATTGATATCTCCCACATACGACTATCAAAGAAGAACAAATTCATTCAATATCTGTGCACGTTTCTTTCGTAAACACTTGGTAACCCAACGAAATGAAACAAAAAAAAAAACAAATCAAAAAACCCCCCCGAAAAAAAACAAACAACCATCTTCTTCATTTTTCCTCAATAAATGAGAAGACATCTCAATTTCAATTCCAATTTCATCCATTTTCCAGCCCACTAATACAAGCTCTTTATCCAGCAATAAGGAGAATCCCAATAAAGAATCATGTGAACGTTTGTTTTTCTAATGTTATTGTTTTTGTAACTTAACTCCTGTTAAAGTTACATATTCTTCCATTTTGGGAGAAATTCATCCATTCACATCCATTCAAAGGAATCTCCTATATACAAGTATACCACCCCCAAATTTTATCATCTTTTTTTTCAGAATGGAAATCTCAACCTTTTTTGAAAATATGTATTGTTCCTCACGAGAAGCACATACAACAAAGATTCTAAGTGGGTGACCAGATGACGCGCTTTATTGGATTATCCCAAAACGTTTTTTGGGTTCCCTTCACAGATAATTTATTATTTACTTTTTGACTACAACACATCAATAGATTTTCGAAACGGATTTACGTAGAGCGTAGAGGTTTATATTGATATAAATAAATATAATAATAATAATAATAATAAGGATTCTCTCGAACGTAAGTGTAAATGTGGTGGTTAAATATTCGTCAGGAGAGATTTTATTGGATTTTATGAATCCATAAACGAATTTTTGGTCGATTTATAAACGTATTTGAATTGAGATTATCCGAAAATTATTAAAGAGTTTTTTTTTTTGTTTTTGTTTTTCCTTTTTATGATTGACAATAATTGAATGGAAAAATTCGTAATTAATTGGAAATCGTATTTTGATGATAATTTTAATTGGAGAATAATTATTAGAAAATCGGTTTAATTAGAAAACAATGTAGTAAAAAGGATTTAATGATTAAAGATTGTTTCTGAGTTTAATAGATAATATATAATTAGGAACTTTAAAAAACAAAAACGTATACAAACTGGCAATCAAACTTTGGTACATTATATTACAAAACAGAAGACAACCACCGTGGAAAACAGAAGTTTATAGAACTTTTATAATCCTTAAGTGGATATTTAAACTCAATTGTAAATATAACGTTTGAACGAAATCGATTTTCTAAGCTCATAATTAGTTACCAATTGTTACAATTGTTAACAAATGTGTATTTAAGATAGAAATTTGTAAAATTTCAATTTTAACTATTGCGTGTTCAAGATATCCAACCATAGTTACTTTTTTGTTTATAAAATGTTTAAAAGCAATTGAGATGTCCTTTGAAAATTTACTAATGGATGGGCATCTTTGTGTGTAGTAAAAGGATCTCGATTAGCTTTCAAATACTGACATTAAGTATGTACATTATGTACAGTGTGTTCAACGTCATGTGACACTGTTTGTTTTTCTTAAAACTATTTTTATACCCTATGGTAGGCACTCGCAGAGGGTATATTAGTTTTGTCACTCTATTTGTAACACATCGAAATAATCCTCATAGAAAGGTTTCAAGGGTATGGTTGTGTAGAGAATCAAAAGTTATATTGATTTCTGCATATTCGTCCGTTCGTCCGAATACAAGATAACTCAAAAAGTAGTTATCCTATTTTAATGAAATTTACGATGTGAGTTGGTTATTCTTATTCCTTTACTTAGTTTTCTAAAACGAACATTTTCAAAAAAAAAAATTTAATTTTTCATTTTCATTTTGTTAAAATAAATTTAAAAACAAAAAAAAACTCCAAGTGTATATATCACAGCCCGGCAGTATATTTGCTCCTATCTGTGGGAGTGGTTGTGTTTCTTTTCGAGGTAATTTTTATTATTTGTTTTTATAACGAAATACATCATGACTTTTTTATCCCAGTCAAAAAATAAAAAAGCATATAGTAACGAAAAATCGGCCTATAGTCGATTTTTGATGCCCTATTGTAGAAATGGAACTCGTAGTTAAAACTATATAGTTCAATGAATTAACTCTAAGAAAAAAACACTCAAACTACTAATATTTCAAGGTTTTTTATCCATAATTTCGTTTCGTCTTTTTCAAATTCGCTCTAAGTCACAGGTAGGCTGGAGCCTAATAGCATAATTACCTTTCTGCAAATTTGATTGAAATCGGTACATAAGTTTTTAAAATACATCGGAAAAACTTTATGAACAGGCCTATATTCCTCTAGGACTATTTCTTTATCCATTATCCTTGGGCCGACTTCACTGAGATTCACAGTATCGCCTATTTACATAGTCAACCCATGAAAATTCAAACAAAACTGTTATACACACTCTTGAAGTTAAGACGCCATTGTCATCTACATGCTGGCCTGATGAAAATATATAGAAAGCATTGCCCAGACCCCAATGAAAAAGACGCACGTATACTAGATCTTACGATAAAGCTTTAAAGAAACTTAAAGCTCACGCCATAATATCCAATGTAATTTACTTATATTAAATTAAAGCTTTTTTGAACTTTCCATATCCTTTTCTTATTTATATCTTTGGTTCGACTTTTTTGGGTAATTAGAAATATTTTTCTCCGGTGCGAGAACCATTGGAACACCCGAAGAAAGCGCCACTGGTTAATTAGTAAAAGTAGATAGAGAAAAATTCAAAAACACAAAATAAATAAAATTAAATAAATTTGTATAATTTCAAAATTACTAAAAAAAAAAAAAAATAATTTACAAGAAAAAAAAAGAACTAAATATAAAATACATTCCAAAATTACAAGACCAGCCTTAACACATAAAACTCATAAAATTAATAACATTCAATTAAATGTCTAAGGTTTGTGTTTTTGATATTTATTTATCACACCGTAAACTATTACCATCCACACGAAACTAATAACTTCGCCATCTATGAGAATTTTACAACTGAAATTGATGCATTGAATTATGGTAGTCGGGACGGTTATATCGATGGTTTGGAGTTCGGCTAGAAAACTGAGAAATTGTATCGTCATGATGAGGTGGGGAAACCAACAAAACTGGTTGCAGATTCAGAGATTTACGTGAACCCGCTAAACTAACAGCATCCGTGATGTAAGCGTTGTTTACCTCACCTAAAAACGAAATGTTCATATTTAAAATAAAGATAAAACATTGATGCATAGATTAAATTATGATTATTGCAAAACCTCCTATAAACAGCAAGTCTTGAAGTAGTATTGTCAATTTTACAAGTAGGTAGACCTAAGATTCATGTGTTTTTCTTTTTCTCAATTTTTCGGAATCTTTTATTTTTAAGAAAAAAGATGTACTTTCATACCCAATTTAATAATTAATTAAATTATTTAAATACATCCAAAAATGACAATATCTCGGTCTACCTACTGATGTAAATGATCTCACGGCTTGTACGAATAGTATATAGGAAATTTTAATTACTATAAATGAATTACCTTTGTACATGGAACTTTGATACATCGGTTCTGGTTGTAATCGAACATGTCTTGTCGCCAAAATAAAGGCAAGCGATGCCAAAATAAGACCATCAACACATCCTTTTAGAACATATTATTTTAAATTAGTTTTTAATTTTACTACTACAGTTATTAGAACTCTTACCAATCACAGCTAATGGATAGGCCCATCGCACACCACATAGACCTAATTCGAAACGATTTGATTCGGGTCCACAGACTTTTCTAAATTCATCTGAATTCCAACCGAATGGAAATGCTATACAACCGATAATCATGCAAATTGCTAGAAAAGAAAAGAAATTTAATTACTTAATTTATTAGTTTCTAGTTTTTAATTAAATTTGAAACAAAATTTCATACAATTATTATTAGAAAAATTTTCGATTTTCAAGAATAATCTTTAAAGGATCTAGAAGACATTTTTCTGCAAATTTAAAATTTACTACACTAGGCTGCCAAAAACTCGACGAACTGAATTTTTTAAATTTTTTCCTAAACCGTATTGAATTAATTTAAATAACCCTAATTAATTTTATGGCTTCACTTTTATGAAGAAAATAAGAGAAAACTCATTTTAAATGCAATTAGAAAGAACACATCTATCCTGTTATTTAAGGGGATCACACCACTTGTGACTTTGAAAAAATCGATTTTTTTTTTTCCATTTTTTTGAAGTAAAGGGTGATTTTTTTGGCGTAATGAACTTTAAATTCAAAAAAATAACACAAAACTTTAACTTTTAATCAAAAATCTTTTTTTATTCGAAAAACCTATTCATGCCATTAATATTTAGAAATGACTTTGGGCATATGGTCACTATAACTGCTCTGGACGAAGCGCATATTGTTAGTCCAATTTTGGTTTGTATTTTTGATCAATAGCGGCCGTAGGTCACGAATAACACGAACAATGTTGGCCAATCATTGCTGGTTTATCAGCCCAAACCATGGACTACACGTAAGCCCATAGAAAATGTTGGAAAGATGTCAGATCTCACCATTTTGGAGGCCAATTTAAAGGGATATTTCTCAAAATCACATTATCGCTAAATCGTGATTTCAATAAATCAATGGTTTCTGTCACTGTATGACACGTAGCGTCTTCCTGTCTAAACCACATCTCAGCAGGATCAATGTCATCCATATTTTCAAAGAAATATTCACTGACCATGGTCCGGTAATGCTCTGATTGACCATAACACGAGCTACGGCCTCATTTTTAAAGAAATAAGGGCCAACGATGCCACGAGCATGTAAATTTCATTTTTCTGAATGCAATGGGATCTCTAGAGTCTTCTAGGTTGGTCTCACTCCAGAAGCGACAACTTTGCTTATTAATGGAGACAAAAATGAGCCTAGATACTGAACACAAATTTGCGATAAAATAACGGGAGTAATTTTCAAAGCAAATTGTGATAATTCTTGATTGTTTCTCAACCGTGAGTTTATTCATGGTGAAATGGCAATGCTAACTGAGCATGTTTGACTTTGACATATCTCACGAATCATTTGTCAAGTCGGTGACCAAAATTACTCAAAAACTACTGAATCGATCTTTTTGAAATTTTGCAAGCTTATTCAATACATAAAAATCTAGTTTTTAATCGATTTTCTATTTTGACCAAAACTTTTTTTTATACGGCCAAAAAACGGCCTTTTTTGTGAAAATCGAACCATTAACTTTGACTATCCGGTATTTTGTCAAAAATGCATATTTTTTTTACATCGAACGATCGAAAGACTAGTTTATCTTGTTATTTAACTAAAACCATTTCCATTTTTGTTTCAGATGATCCAGTTCACCACAGTGTTGGTCACCGCGAAACGGCTTTTTAGAAACTTATTATATATGATGGCCATTTATAATTAAACTTTTTAATATTTTTCAATAAAAAAAATCCTAAAAGATCTTTATTGTCTATACTTTAAGATGATATATTGATATTTTAAAAAAGTTTAATAGTTTTCATCAAAAAAATTCCTAAAAATGACCTATTTTTTGGGCTACAAGTGGGGTGATCCTCTTAATTCAAATAATTAAATAAACGTAAATTAATCACATTTTTAATTATGATTCTTACAATTCAATTCAAATTTCCCATCCAATCAGGGTCTATTAATTAAAAACACACTAAGTAATAATTTGGAAATTGAATTTCGAAAAGGAAATATAATTACTTTTTATAATTAGTTAATTTTATGAAATCATGGAGCTTCTGAATTTACCTAATTTTGTTGATTTTGATTAAATAACATTCTGGACAACACTTTCGAAAAATAACCAGTTTTTAATTTATAATATTTTTCATTTTTAAATAAATTACTTTCAATAAAATTTAATATTTTAAATGAAAATTAAACATTTCCCTCGATTAATGCACTTTCATTTCAATTCAATTATAATAATTTAACTTTCTTTAAAGAAAAATAAAAAAATAATGATAATGAAAAAATTACTTAAAATAGAAAATTTATTTTAATTAAAAAATATGGAAAACATTTTATAATTTCGCCCTTTGTAAAAATTAATTTCTCTATAAGTACAATTAGACAGTTTTCAATGTATTTATTTTTTCTCACGAAAGGTAGGCTTTAATCAGGTCCAAAACAGGAGTTTCGATATTGACTTTAGCCACATCGGTTTTGAAGCACATTTTTAATTTTCGCTAACAAAAAACTGACCACAAATCCCAATATTTTTAAACGAAAGCCCGTCGCAGAATCCTTTTTTTAGAACTCTTTTAATAGATCTCTAATATAATACAAGTATTTATTTTATTTAACGAAATTTCATTAATATTTTTGGATTTTTAAACCCTTTTGTCAAAATTTAACATAAAATTATTTAATTTATAAAAGACTACCCGTCCATTATTAGAATGTAAATCTCTCTAACACAAGGATCAATAAACCTTTACAGCATTTTGAACACTAAGTCGATTTGCCAATTTATTCCAAATTTGGGAAATCCTTTTCCCTTTCTTTCTTTACTTTGCTAGCCCGAATTTAAATTCTATCCTTTCAATTTTGGATTCATCAAAGTGGCTATGATGTAAGTAGATGTCTTAACCTGATTGAACCACTTTTTAAAAATATCGTTATATGTTGCAGTAAGACATTATTTAATAAATTTCACCAGTCGTCATCTGCGTGAAATAATAATGTCAAATTTCTGTGAAGTACGTCTCATGCAGAAACAATTTTTAAATATGTATATACTACATGAGCTGATAAGTGCGTAGTTATGACAGACAGGGCGTCATAAAATCCCTACCATTTTTAAAAAGTACAATCCATTTTCTTGGGATTCGCACGGAATAATCTTCATGAACTTTCTTGAAAAAGGAAAAACAATAACAGGACAATATTATGCAAAGTTGTTGGGTTGTTTAAGTGAAAGAATAAAGAAAAAACGACCACGAAGAATATGCAGTTTCCCTTGATAACATTAGAAAAACACAAGCCAAAGTATTTGCAAGTATAGATGTATACACCTAGATGCCTAAGCTATATGGGCAGCGAGATGTTGTTGTAAGTGAAATTAAACAAGATATCATCAAAAACGCTTTAATATGAAAGAAAGAGAAGAATTTATAGTGTGTATGGATATTAGTACACAAGAAGAATTAGTCTAATGCAAAGTCATTAGAAATCTTTATTATTAGTCTATGCTACAAGCAACGTTCCCTCTAATTTTTAAAATTTATGGGCGGTATAAAGGCAACCCTTTTAAATTTAAAAATAGTCGGACAAAATTTAACAAAAAAAAATCTAAAGAAGTGCCAATTGACATTTAATTTCAATGTTACTAACTACGGCATATAAAAAGAATCAACCCAGCAGGCATGAACGTAATTCAGAGTGGAAATCTACACGTACACGTGCGTTTAAGCAATGAAAATGGTGACAAATTTTTGAATGGTTTTTGAACTTTTTATATAGAGGTCATACACGAATGAAATATCCGGCAAAGTTGTGGAGGTTTTTATGTGGATTATTCCCGTTGAAGATCCAATAGTTCTATCTCCCACCACTTCGGCGCTGTATTCAAAAAAAACTTCTGTTTCACTTCTACAGTGTGGTCAAAAGCACACTTTCGTTTTTTTTTCTAAGAAAAAGGTGGGTTTTATAGAACTCTGCATAGTAGTAAAACTTAAACTTGAAATCATACGATGAACATCTTTGAACATCACTTTCGATTGTTTACATTTATGTAGTTTCTGAATATTATTTTTAAATCTTTAAAACAAAATTAATTAAAATCAACTGCGAAAATCAAAACGCCTACGAAACTGATGAAGATATACATTCTTCTATTACATATGTATAGAGAATGTAATAAATACAAATTATCTGTCCAAAAAGACAAAGCAATATTTTCTAAATAACCGAAATTAACGAACCTCATCGATAGAAATGGGAACTATTTCGGAAACATTAAATCTAATAAAAATTTAATGAATTTCCTTATTTTGTGGTGTATTTTCACATTTTTCATTCAATTTTTCCAAAAAGAAAAAAAAGTACCTCTTTAAATTACATAAAAACGTTTTCTCTGCGATTTTCGATATATACCTACTCGGTATATAACTATTACATAGAATCCATTGATGATCATGATTACCTTTTTGGTCGTGATACCACGCTTTTAATACTCTATAATTTGGACGATGATATTATTTCAATTTCCCTAATTTTCTTTCAATCTGCAAAAATATTGCATAATTTTCATTGAGTTTTTCTTATAAGATTACAATTATTAAACAAGAAATTGAAAGTCTTTCACTCTCAATTCCGCTTCGTAAAGTGTTTACACGCTTCAAAATTTGTGCTTTTTTTGTAGAAATCATCAAAGTATAACGCGATTATGAAATTTTTTTATGTACTCTATGGCAGTTTTTTTTTCTTTTATTTATCAAACATAATTTCTAATAAAATAACGTGAGCTTTGAGCTTCTATTTTCATCAAACAACAAATAAAAAAACATATAAGGTTTAAATTCACTCTTGTTTTTCTTTTCTTTTTTTTTTTTGTTAATTACAAAATTTTGTATAATTTCCGCATTTTGAAGCTCATATAGAGCACAATTTTGTTGTTTTTCTTTTTCTATTATTAATAATTACGAATATGTTAGAAAATTTTATTAAAAAAAAAAATTTGCTTAATCCGCCATGAAGAAGTTAATTAAAACAAAGAAAGCGAAATATATCGATGAATTTGATATTAGTTGATTGGTTGCTAAATTCGGGCAATACATTGTGTAACAACTAAATTAGAATGTTATAAAGTCACATTTGGAGAAATCTAATAATGATTTTTCTTTCCATATTGATACAAATACGGTTCATGGTGTAAATTCATTTCACAATTTCATTTGATGAGTCTAGAAAAAGATTCAAAACCGTATCCGATTTCATTTCTTTACATTATAAAGTTTATTTATGTGCTAAACTATATATGTATTTTCATGCATCATACTGATAAAGTTGTCTGCCAGTGAAAGCCTAAGTATATAATCATTACGGTGTATAACTCTATCTATAGGCTTGATAAGAATATCAAAATAAACTGAAATTTAACAAAAATTGATCGATAAAATTGCTTAAAACCATAGATGACAATGGAGATTGATATACTTAGATATGTTATCATTTCTTATAGCTCCCAACGTGCAAAAAAAACATTCATATTATGTCATTTATTTACTAAAACTACCTGAGTTCTTGGATCAATTTCGAAAAGGACTCACCTCGTGAAACTGTAACAGCTGTTTTTCTTCGAAACTCTTATAGTAACCAAAACCATTTCAGTATGCAGTCCAATGGTAAGCAATTTCAAAACAATTTGCGGTCTTAAATTCCATATAGTTTGGCAGAAATTCAGTTTTTTGTGTCTCCTGAACAATTTGAAAAAACCGACATGAGCCCTTTCCGGAATTGGTGATTCAATTCAAGTTAGAGGAATTTCAAATTAATCGCAAAATAACTAAAGAGATGATTACAGACAAGAAAGCATACATTTTTCGACTTTTAAATAAATAGTTATATCGATTTATCGAAATTCAAAGAAAATAATGTCCACAAACATAAAACATCGTGATCAGCCACAACTGAAATACTATCTTCAATCCATTTCCAATAAAATAATAAAAACAAATAAAAATAAATAGTAAATTTAATATTTTATCGGTTCATTCAATCGATCGTGAAATTTTTACGGGACATCTTTATGTTTTACGGTATTTCAGAGCAAATATTTCTGTTCATCACGACACTCATCTTTCTAAGTTGTTTGAACTTAATTATTAAAATTGTGAGATCTAGAACTTAACAAATTAATTTGATAAGAATAATAAGCAAACATATACCATACTTGAGCATAGAATACAAGAAAAATTAACATCGGCTTATAGGCCCCAGTTTTCATACTAAATATTCGTGTACAATTTTATTGAAATCAATCAATCATCAGTTAATGAGTTTAAACGTTTTTTTTATCTATAACTTGACTTTTCCTTGAAAGATTTTACTCCATTTTAAAACACAAAGGATATTCTGCGCGATTTCGAGATATTGCATAAAATCAAACAACAACGTAAACCAATAATAATTTAACGTAACTTTGTTGTTCCATAAATCAATTTTGTTCAAATTCAATAACAAATCGAATTATTATATCTTAAATTTATATTGTATATTCTTATATACCTCGTGTTTTCCACGATAGCCTAACGCCCGCTGCACATTTGAACTAAGCGAGCTAAACTACGTAAGCTAAGTTTCTCGCTGGAAGTGAAAAATTCAGCTTTTGATTTGGTCGTCGCACACTTCAGCGAAGCTTCAGAAACATCCATACTGTACTCGCACATTATATCTCTCTGACGGATGAAATAGAACTGATCCCAAGAATTTACCAAAAATATCGCCGCGTAGCTTTGTTCGACGAGGTTAACAAGGCCAGCTAAGCTATATACCTACAGCGAAGCTCGCCTGCATAGCTTAACTTAAGTGCGCGGCGGACGTAAAAGCTATTGCTGAATGTTTTATTCCATCTGATAAAACTTGGATCAAAACTTGTTTACCATACTATAGGATAGAAAAATTCATTCAAGAATTTTTTAATGGGAAAATTAATTTCTATGAAAAAAAAATCTTAAATGAAGACAGTTTATTACGATTTGATAAAATCTTCAAGAATCTTTATTATTAATGAATCAGAATGCCATTAAAAATTACTTCAGAAAGAAATTAAAACACATTCAAGGGAAATAGTTTTTTCCATTTTTTAATCCAAAAATATAATCTTAATGGAATTTATCCACGAAGTACAAAAAGATCAAATATTTGGAAGTTTTCTTCTTGAACTTTAATTTTGTTCATGAATTCCATTAAGAAATTGCTCATAGATTTCCATTTCTATAAAAATACACAATAATTTTAAAAAACATTGGCCTTTCTTCTCGTTTTCATAATTTTCACATTAATTTACTTTTGAAGAGATTCTGATTAACTGGCATTGAATTTTTTATTTTCTTTTTTTTTATCGCGGAATTTTTATTCCTTTAAAAAGATTGTGAAAAAAAAAATGTTTCGCGATCTTAAATGATAGCATTTTTATGAGAAAATCTTGTGAAATTTTCCAACTTTTTGTGATAATGGATATTTTTCAAACGGAATAAAAAAATATATATATATGAAAACTTTTCACTTTTTCTTCATTTTAAGAGAGAAAAAAAAACGAAGAAAATTTCTTGCTTTCACACAAAAGATTGGTATTGTTTATTTATTTATGTTTTTTAATTGAAAATTTAAGATTTTATGCAAAATAATGAGAGAAAAACAGCGAAATAATATTCAATTGTTCAATATTGGAAAACTTTTATGAAAAAAGAAACAATGTTATTGAATTTTATTTTAAAAAAAAAAGTGATTTTCTTAAAAAATTTTGGAAATAAATTTTCTAGTTTGAATTTTCAATTAATTACTTCTATACACATGTTGAAATCATTTTACTTTCCACATATAATGTCACTAACGTTTTTAACCACTTCACGTGTCCGTCGCGTCCGTCGAGAATGCCTCCAGGGTTAAAATTGAAACAAAAGTAATTAAACCAAAATGTTGAAAGTTTTTGTTATCAGATTTTTGGTGATGTTTTTCTCAGGCTGTCATAGTCTTTTTTCCCAAACTTTTACGTAAATTCAAAATAATTAGCCCATTTATATTCGATTTTTTAGGTAATTGAATTTTTTAAAACTATTTTCACTTCGGACGTTTTAATATTTTTAATCAAAATTTAAAAAATACAATACAAATGTAAAAATGAAATAAGTAAATTTATTATAAGAATTTCTCATCGGTCACAGAATCGTTATTGAAAAGTTAAAAGTTAAACAAATAGTCATAATTATTACTAAGCACAGCAAAAGAGATATTATGTACAGATTTGGAAGGATTACAGAGTCACAAAAATCGGTTACTGAAACACAACTGTCTATATGACCCAGCAGACAAATGTGTATTGATAACAACGACAACAGCGTAACAAACAGGTCTTCGGTTCAATCCTGCTGATTTTATTAAAATACAAAATTGATATTGTACTAACAATTTGATTCCAACAACGGAATTTGTCCACTCGAAAGTTCTATGATGAAATGATTACATCCAAGTAATTTCCCTGCCCACAGAAATCATTTGATGTTGTTAGTTTAGTCGTTTTAACGAAAAGCCGGGTTTTACGAGTAATTCTTTTATATAATTTAGAAATGAGATTGTTCGATCAATTTGTCAGAAGTTAGGAGTTCTTTTTCGGAAAAAAAAAATTTAATATGGTATCTAAATACAGGCATCTCGTGAATAACACAGTTAATTGGTACCGTGTTATTGAAATTTGTGTTATTCGATACTAATAATTCATACAATTTTGAAAATATTGTTCCGTGCTATTCAAAACCGTGCAATTCAAAATACAATATCCACACAAATTTGTACAATTGGTTCCAAAGGAAAGTAAGCACTCACAACTTTATCCAATGATACTAAAACTTTACGATAAGAACTGAGATTTACAACTTTGCTTGATATCTATGATTTTCCTGCGATTTGCAGGAAAAACATATGCACTGTGTGATCGTTAACAGTAATTGTGTGTACACATTCGCAAATTCGTGTAATTCACATCCCGTGTTATTCAAGGGTTGCCGCAATTTTTGACCGTGTTATTCGCGACTTCGTGCTATTCAAGTACCGTGCTATTCAAGTGATGCCTGTACATATATGTATATCGATCGAAAAGATCCTTTCGTCATGTTTTTGTAATAATTTTTATATGACTTTCTAAAAATCAACATAATATTTGATATTTCGTATATAATTTCTCTTCAATTTATTTCTAGAAATAAAAACAATAATTTTTAATTTTAAATTACGATACTTTTATAACTGAACCAAAACTAATAATAATATTTGATAACATCGGTAATAATATTTCATAATAATTTAAAACAACACGCTCAGGAAAAGCAGTAACCAGCATATTTTTTTAAACATTCCATTGAAATACGAGTACCATCATTTTAATTCAACTTTGCATGCAATTTTTTTCGAGTAAATTTAATTTAATTACAATTACAACTAAAAATACTAATTAAAAAAAAATCTAACATGCACCACCTTTATAAGTACATTTTTATATATTATATAATAACGTTCATATACATCAGAATAATATTTAAACAATAATTAAAACATCGGTAAAAGAAAAAAAAACTATGTCTAAATACGAGTAAGTTAGTGCAATGCACTTTTTAATGATTTTAATTTTATACTAAAAAGTCAGAATAATGAATGAATTAAAATAAAAATGATAAAATTATAAAATGTTAGAAGAAGATGCATTTCTAACGGAATCAATGCACTTATGTTGAAGGCCTCCCACATTTTAATTTACATACACTGGCATTATAATGCAACAGAAATCCAAGTAAAACATAAGTACCGGAATAAAAAAATCCGATAAGCTCTGATTATAGCAGTCATGTCCAACCCTGATACCTTGCAGACGCTTGATAGCCCGCAAACTATTATTATTAGAACTAGAATATTTATAATTATGAGAATGAATATATGAAAGTAGTAATTATTTTACCTCTTTACAATATTATTTATTATACTTTTTTTAAAAAGAAGGTGCACACTGCCCACCTAAAAACATTGTGATAGTTGAAGTAGCTCGAAGCTAAAAAAAAAAAAAAGTTCGAGTTCACTGGATTATTGTGTATACTTTTGCACGTTTGGCATTCTAACAACTTCAAAGAAAAGATCTGATAAAAAATCTTGAAATGAAGAAATCTTTTAAAGAAAAAACCTTGTTATATAATGAGCTAGCCATTTAAAGGGCACGGAAATAGTATGTTTTAACAATGTTTCAGTTTCATTTGAATCACAGCAGTTGCTCTCCAGCAAAGAAAAAAACCCTTGATATCTTGCTTTCTGTACAACCTTTTAAGGTTTGGTTCTCATTATTTTGTATATCTTATTTTTATGTCTAAGATATATCTTTTTGATAATAAAAAATGTCAAAATATGAAATTGAATATGCAATAGAAAAACAAATTGAAATAATATTTGCAATTGTTTCTCAATATTTTCTTTAAAAAAAACATTTTATGTTATTTTTTTAAGTCAAGATTTTTGTTTTTACAACAAATTTTATTGCGTTTAATTGTTTCAAAATAAAACTTAAATATTGTTCAATTCTGTTTTTGGGAACAAAATAGACGTTTTTCTGTGCTAATAGTCATATTTTACAGACGATAAATTTTCCATGAAATAATTATATTAGATCAGAAATATTTAGTTAATTATTTAAGGAAGCGAAATATATCTAATTATTAATTTTAATATTTCCGTTTGAATTCTATTAAATTTTTAAAAAGATTATAATCGGAAATTGTTTAAAGGTGCTAATTTTTCATGATCTCTGAACTGAAAATTACCCAATTTCATGCTTGAGCAGCAGCATGAGGAAAAATATTTTCTTTTTAAAAGTTTATTTATATTCACTGGCAAAATAAATATTTTTAATAAATTTCAATAAAAAAATTAAAAAATCAAAAATTAGACCCGCGCGTCTACTTTATACCAATATAAATGTTTCCGTCAAAATCCAAGGCAAAAGGGAACGGGGATCCTAGTGAGCGTAAAAAGTATGATATTATTTCTGAGTAATCGGATCCAGTCATGTTTATGCCCTGTGGTAGGTACTACCAGAAAGTTCTGTGGAAAGTTTTCGGATTTATCTGGAAAATTTGTGAACTAATTTTGTTTAAATTAATTATATTGGTTAAATACGTAAATAGACGATACCGTGTTAAATTTCAGCAAAATCGGTGGAGTGGAGAAACAAATAATCCTAGGAGAAAATAACCGTCTCCATATAGTTTTTTTGATGTACTTTAAAAACTAAAACACAGATTTGAATAAAATTTGCAGATTAGACTTATACTATCAGGGTCTAGGTTACCTGCAAATTAGAGAAAATTTTGAAAAGAGGAAACAAAGTTATGAAGAAAAAACCTTGAAATACTATTAGTTTTGACTATTTTTCTGTCCCATTTCTACCATAGGGCATCAAAAAATCGGCTATAGGCCAATTTTTAGTTACTATATGTTTTAATTTAAATTAGTGCGAAATGTTTCGAAATGCTATGAAATGAAATTTTGGTTATAGGAATAATCACAGCATTCTTAAATGACACTATTATGATTTGCCCCGTGTTGGATCATATTTTATATTGGAGCATAATCGTTATACAGTGTCATTTTCGATATCAATTCTTAATTCTGTACAATGTATATCATATAGATATATCAGTTTCTAAAGATATGATAAAAAGTGCAAAATATGCATATCTTTATCATTATTAGAGTAGAAAAATATGAAATTACAATTTATTAAGTAGAACTTACAAAAACTTTTGAAATAAACTTCAGTTGCAAGCTGACTTTAGAACCGCGTTTGAAAGTTATATTTTTTATGTTTTAAAATAACCAAAGAAAAATGCTAAAATCTAAGACTTCTGTTATTTTGGTTATAGTTACGTTTGTGATACAAGTGAAAGTGACCAATACTTCTGATTACAAATCGGGTATTTTTTTAAATTATACGAATTCTGGTGTCCACGAAATTCCTAAAATTCCTGAAACGACATTTGCAAAATTTCTTCTATTGGACGGAAATTACATAAAACGCGTTGGTGCATCATCATTTGAAGGTTTAACAAACCTGTATTGGTTAGATTTATCTGATAATGCTTTAACGCATATATCTACAGACGCCTTTAAAGGACTTACAAACTTATACAAATTAGATCTGTCATCAAATCCTTTGAATCATCTTGAAAATGTATATTTTAAAGATTTACAGAAATTGCGTTTTTTAAATATATCGATGTTACAAATTCAAGAACTAAAGGCAAATACGTTTTCATATTTAGAAAATCTCGAGATATTGGATATATCCAATAACAATTTAAAAACAATTAATATCGCGGTATTTCATCCCTTAGTAAGTCTTGTATTGCTTTTTATGAATTGAAATAATTTATTCGAACTTGATTATAAGGATACGAAATTCATAATCAATAATCTAAATTTAAGACTGGACAATAACAATTGGAATTGCTTGTATCTATCACAAATGATTGAATTTTTACAATCGTATTATTTTCAAATTATACTACCAACAAACGAAATTTCTGAAAATAATGATGACATTATTAAATTGAGTGGTTGTGATAAATATCAGAATTTGACGACTGCAGAACCAACTATAAGAGATGTATCGATTTCAACTTTGGAAAAAATTTTAAATTCAACTTTAGAAAACGGAAAAATTCTAAAAGAAAATCAAATATTTTTTAAAAAATTTGTACAAACTATTGGCAGTTTTTTTAATAATATATTTAAAAATTAAATATAACTTTTGAAAATACGAATAGCTTTGGAATTACAATCGAAACTTGATTTTGTCATCAAATAAATTTGCTACTATCATTAATACAAAAGACACATTAGCAGCAATAATGTACATTATTTCACGATTCTCAATTAAAATTCTGTGCGCTGAGGGTTCCTCTTACACACACTTTAATATTTCTGTGCGCTGAGGGTTCCTCTTACACACACTTTAATATTTCTGTGCGCTGAGGGTTCCTCTTACACACACTTTAATATTTCTGTGCGCTGAGGGTTCCTCTTACACACACTTTAATATTTCTGTGCGCTGAGGGTTCCTCTTACACACTCTTTAATATTTCTGTGCGCTGAGGGTTCCTCTTACAACACACAACTTTTTTGAAAAATAAAAAACGTTTAAAAATTTAACGGAATTTTTTCCGTAGACTTTTAAAACTTTTTCTATGCCATTCTAAGTTAATAATAAATTAATTATAAAAGTATAAATTTGATATTTCTTATCTTCTTATCTCGCATTTTAATCAAAAATCATGAGATAATGTAAATTATTGCTGCTAATGTGTCTTTAGTATAAGACTCCTTTGAAAAGTCTATGATTCCAGAGAATAAGTCAAGTTTTTAAATTTGACCGAAAATAATTTCTTTTGTTAAAATTACCTAAAAATTTAATTTACCTTACTTTACTGAATTTACTTAGAAACAAATATTAATAAGTAAAACTAAATAAAATTATTGATCCGTTTTATTCATCAATTTCAATTAAACAACTAGCTTATGCTCATTTTCCCTGGGACCAACAGAATTTAATACAAGTGCTTGTCAAATATCAAATTTTACTTGATTGAATTTTTAGACCACAAAGTGGAGTATTGTTTATCACATAGAGTACCTTGTTGGCATAAAATATTTGAGCACAAAAATTTAAAGTTCAATTCATATAATTTTCCATTGGTATTTTCAGTTTAAAATTTAAATTTCTAACCTACCATAATGTGAGCAAAAAATTTACAAATTCAAAGAATTTTCTTCTAGCTTTTCATATCTATTAATACTGTGTGGATTTTTGGAAAACAAAATTGTTAAAAGTGAAAAGAAATAGTTATATAGTTAAATTTTCATGTAACAAATTTTATACTACATATATATTAATTAAAAATAAAATGTTTGATATAAAATCTCAATTATAATTATTATAATCAAAATCAACAAATAAATTTTCTGTGTTTAAAAAACTCTAAAATATTAAAAATATTTTTCTTTACATAAAACAAACAAAACTGAAAAACTAATTCAAATATTTTAATATCTCGAATTTTTTTTTGGATTACTAAAAAATGTATCAAAGATACTATTCTTCTATTTTTTGTATTTTTTATTTTCTTTAGCGGTAGAATAAGATTCAATTTTTCTTTTCCTCTCCGTCTCAATTTTTCAAGATGCTATATTTTGTGTTCTTGGTTTATAATTTGTGAGTTATATTTAAATTCATTTGTAAAAGTATTCCTTGCATATATTCGCTAAGTAAGCTAACTTTAATTATTTATAATTATAAATATAAGGAAAAAAAAATTTTATATAATACAATGATTCGCCTAAAAGTATGCATACAATCCGACTGCAAGTATTCATTTTATTTTATTTATAAATGTTTTGCGGAGAAAACTTTTTTATATAATAGAGAGATTAACAAATATAAAACTATTACTTAAAAAAAAAATCACATCATTCGAAATAAAATAAATCAACAAAATTTGAAATAATCTTGAATATTGAATGAATAAAAAATGTCCTAAAAAAAAAGATTGCAAAATATTTAAATATTGTCAAAAAAATTGACAGACAGATTATGATGAGGTAATTTAAAAAAAAAATGTTACCGCAACATAATCGACCATCAGCAACTGATTTGTTCGTAAATATTTCCGGAAAAAGTATATTTTGGATGGCACACTGATTATTATCATCATCGTTAATAACAAACAAACAAAAAAACTAGTTTAATTTAAAACTTTTTGACCAAAAAAAAAAAAATTCAAAAGAAATTTAATTAGCCACACCAAATCGGCTGATAAAAATTTCGTAGATAGTTTTTCCCACTTCCCACTTTTAATTGCACGATGCTATATAATTTTAAAACAAAATTTCCTTTCCATACTTTAATATTAATTAAGGAAATATCATTTATATATAAAAAAAAATAATAAATAAAATATAATTGAATTCAAATTATGATTAAGTACAAAAAAAAAAAAAAAAATCTCACTTAATTAATTTATGAGGAAAAAAAAAATCTTTGAAAGGCGTGTCTATCAAGATTTTTGGAGCCATTCGAAAATGATATAATACGAAAAAAGAAATATTAATAAGCAAAAAATATTATATGTAATGGCAAAATTATAACAAATATGTTTGAAACATCAAAAAATACATAATTTATTAAAGCTGAGAAGAGAAAAAACTCAAAGGTATCGAAGAAATCATTAACATAAGTTAAAAGGTTTTTTCTATCTGTTTTCAAAATTTGAATAAGATATTTTTTCAAGTGATGCAATAGTAATCAATTTGGAACTGTTGTTTCTTCTTTTTTTGCCGATTGATAGAAATGTTAAGCAGGATTTATTAATTAGGTTTATTAATTAAATTTCACGGTCAACGTTATAAAATTTATTTAACAGCCGAAAATTTAAATTTCAGTTTTATTTGTTTACAACCATATTTGTGTTAAATTGGTAATTAGGTAAGTATGTCCTTGTCGGAAACATCTATACTTTAATTTTGTCACAAAAAAAAAATATTCTTAAAGTATTAAAGAAACTGAAGTAGAATCGTGTAATTCGATTCAGAATAAATCGTATCGAAAAAACTTGACCATTCGAATACTTTTTCGATTCAAAAAAGTCGAATTACACGACTCCACCCCTGGTCATAGCACGCAGTCAATAGGCGCATTAAATCTAGCAAGACGACTGGATGCAATTCTAACTTTTAAGCGCTTAGTGAAATTCTAGCATAAAAATTTTTTACTAACTCAAACAGCGCATTTAAGGTTGTTGTTCACGCTAAAAAATGATTTGTGTAAATGATAAATTGAGAGGTATTTTTGAAAATTGTTTCTTGATTTTCCAATTTTAATTGGAATTTTAAGAAAATAAGTTTAATAAAACTTTTTCACTTTCCTATAAAATTTTTATTTCATTTTATTTTCAATTTTTATTCACTCTCGACACTTATTTCGTTAAAAAAAAAATATATTTGTAAAAGTTATTCAAATAAACCAAATTTGACGTTTAGCACAGATAACCACCATTCGATTGATTCAAGAAAACGCATCCAGGAGTACACAAAATTCTAACTGCTTAGATTAGGAATTTTGAAAAACCGCCTAGGAGTGCTGGATACAGCTATTATTATATCAAAACATTGAGATTTTGTTACTACTAACAAAGAGAGAAAAAAACAGAGAGTTATTTGTGTATACATTTGTGGCACCATTGCAGGGCTGCGAAGAATTCTATTTCATCATTAGTTGTTTGTAAAAAAGACTGTAAGTACATGCATTTTTATAACACAGAGAGTCTTTTTTAAAAATACTATTGGCATGGTTTACAGGAGTGATTCCCAAAGTGGTCTATATCGAGCCCCAAAGGTCGACGACGACTTGCAACGGGGCCATTTTAGCGAAAATATTTGGGGGTCCATGAAACGAAAATGGGGGTCAACATTAGTGGATCTCACATAAGCAGGCTGTGACATTAATTTTGGCATTCCATGAAATTTTATAAGGAATATATTTTGGATAATGAACCGTATAATTGTCATTACTTCATTGTAAACAATTTCTGCTGTTGCATAGTATCATACATATTACATACATACATATTTAGGATCTTGGGGTGGTATACTAACTTTAACAATCACTATCAGGTAAGCAGGGAGTCTATCCAAAACCGAAAAACATGGCAAGTGGTCGACGAAACAAAAAAGTTTAGGAACCTCTGGTTTACAGGCTACAAATGTGACCAAATCAGAATCCAAGTTTAGAACTTTGTTTAGCGTACTATGTGCTATTAACTATTGAGAGATACTCAAAAAAATTTCCGGAATTCTGTCATTTTCTTAATTCAATCCTGTGCTTTTTTAAAACAAAACTATTTGCTTACAATTATATATATATAACAAATATTTGAAAATGATGAAGAAAATTGTAGAAATGCTCCTAATATATTATATTCCCATAATTATTACCCTTTTTTTTCAAACATGGTTCTAAACCTCATCTCAGGGTTACACAGACCTAAATTCAACACCACAAACAAGCAAAGAAAATAATTACATAGAAAACATTTTAACTTATTATTTCTCAAAGGAAAGAAATAACTACTTTATGAAACTTAAATCTAACAGAAGAAATAACAATGAGAACTTTGTATAGGAGTGTTCATATGATCTCACAAGAACAAAAGCTATAGAATGTGTTTTTTTGAAGCATTTTTCAAATAATTAAAATAATTCTTAATAGTCTAATAATAGAATCTTATTCAATCATATTAGAATAAATTTAAAACTTAAAAAGCTTCTTTATTAACAAATTAAAGAATTCATTTAGCAAAAGATATTTCTTATGAATGAAATAAAATATTCATCTTTCTGAATACTGACTGCTTACATTTAAATATTTCATAACCTGAAAATGGCATACTATAACAAATCTAACCGAATATTTATAACAATTTTAATCAAAATCTAATTAAATGAATCTTCAAGATTATATCAAGTTAAAAATTACGGAATAGGAAACACCTTTATAATCGCAATGAATTTGAAATACTTCAAGGTACATATTTATTTCATCCAAAGCAATTGTAAATATGAAAATAATATTGTATATAATATAATTGCAGTAGAAAAGAAAGGTTTTTTAATATATAAAAAAAAACATCAACAATTTTCAAAGAATATTCACCTGATAAAATCTGCATCCAACCACAAATATGAAAAACTGTTGTCGATTTCATAAATAACATGAGAATTAACGAGCAAATTGTTAAAATTGCTGTAATCACTGAAATTCCCATAAAAATGGTTGCCACCTATTTAAAATGAAGAAAAAACAGAAAAAAAAAATCATAAACAATAAGCATTTTAAATGTAAAAATCTACTGATTTAAATACATATATATAATTATACTATGAAAAATATGAAATTAAATATGCTGCGCAGATTGCGCACAAGAATTATGACTTGATTTACCTGAAATGGTAATGACGGAACTTTAAGAATATCTTCCCATTTTCTTTGACAATTATCTAAAATATCATCTTTCTGACAAACTTGCCATAAACCAAGTCGTCCAGTATTATCAGAATCTGGATCTCCAACCCATTCTGGAAAATATTTTGTTCATTTATCATATGAAATTCTTGATCAGAAGGTTTCTATTTACCTGGTGTAACAAAAGCAACTACACTAATGATAGCATAGCATATCGTAAAAATAGCCCAAAGAACAGCTATCGCTTTTGAATTTCTTATATAGTTGGTGGCATACATGTGGGTTGAATCAACATACTCAACTTTTGTACCCATTTTTATTATTATCGTCTTTTTTTTTATTTATTTAAATTTTTTACACGTTATTTTCGTAATAACTTTGATATGTTGATTTTTGGTTATGATCTGAAAATAGTTAAATAAAAAGAAAATTTATTAAACAAAAAAATATATTATTATCAAACTTTCATCTCATGAAAATTTCGTGTAATTTGATATCCAAAACATAATATTACAGATTGGGTTTGAACTATGTAAACAGATAACTTTTGCTACGTTTTTAAATTTCATGAACCGTGTCAAATACCTAAATATGAAGCATAATTGGAACATAATCGATACACTCCGAACAGGATAAAAACGTGAACGTAAGCATGATGACACAATCCAGATTGGTTCTTAATTTTGTGGGATATCTTATTAGAAATACAAGTGATCTTAATTTTGCAATGCACGTATTTAGAGCCGAAAGTCGTTACCGAGTTTTTATAGTAAAACTAATTAATGAAGCTAATGAAAACTTAATGAGAATTTGGTAACCTCTGAGCAAAATCCCTGAAATGATTGCACAGTTTGTTTGACTTGGCATCATTCAAATAATGAAATAATTAACCAGAAAGGATGTATTGTGCCTTTTGCGCATACTTTACTATCTTATGTTATTGTTATTGAATTGTATTTACGTAAAATACATTTTTTTTAAGAATTCATTTGTAAAATAGAAACTGTTTAATCCCAAATATAAAATACAAGAAAAACTGGAATTAAAAGAAAATTAAAATTTCTTCAACAATTGGTCATACAAAATGAAGAAGCCTAAGGAGAAATTGGATGAACTTGCTATATGCTTATTTAAATATGAATTAGATTAATATTGCGGTTTACTGCTAAAAATTTAGGTGAATAATTATCATTATACATCGTTTACATGCTAGTATACCCGACTTTATGTTAACTTTAATTACTAAAAAGAAAATTTCTTTGCTTTTATAAATTTTTAACAATTTTAGTAAATAAAACAATATTTGACGAGTACTTTTTTCAAGGAATTTTAAAAGTAAGTACTTTAAGGAACCAAATTTTCAATGCGCTTTTATGTAAATTTACACCTTTGTGAAAGATTCATGTAGATAATAACGTAAATTTAAGTAAAAACTTTATTAACTTAGCTAAATTTGTTTTAGTTTCGAGATGCAGAAACATGGAAGAAATTATATTTAATACAAGTACAAATTTCCAATTATGCAAGTTACCCCAAGACTCCATTGGACTTATTTCAAGACATATTTTCAGTCGGACTGACAAAAAAGTCCAAATTTTAGTGTCTCCACAAGAATTTTTTTCAGTCCGACAGAAAATAAGTCTTGAAATAAGTCGTGTGGAGTCCTGTGGTTAGATTTAGTTTATTTGTAATTCTTACCTAAATACAATCTTGAATTTTGAAAAGAAAGATATCAAGCTCGAAGTACTCCATCAAAAATGACCAAATGATAATAAATGGACAAAAGTTGGATATTAATAAAAAGTGAATGTCTAATATTTCTTATGTCAAATTTCTAATTTCATAATGAATAACGTTGATATTTTACTCATTTTTTACACAAACTTATTTCCTTATATTCGATCTTCATCTTATCTCACAATAAAAGTTTTACTATGGGAACAAACTTATATGAAGTTCACCAGAACCGCATACTCCTTAGACTCGATTTCATAAAATATAGATTGTCCCTAACACAAGAGAATAGGTTTAAACAAAAATATTTTTCTTATATATCGTGTGATTAAAAGTTTATCAGATTTAAGCGTATTTTTATGTCTTGAAATATTTTTCAAATTTTCTAAAATACTTTAAAATTGTGCTCCGAAAAACTATAATACTTATTATGTATTTGTTGCTTAATATCTTGGCCAGTGGATTTGCTTTGATAAAAATTGATACACTTCTTCAAAATTTCGAGAAAAAAAAAGGTGAAGCTCAGCTGGGCATGGTCTTTTAATAGTTTCTTCAAAATTTAAATATGACCTCCTCATATGTGACAAATCCTCACATAAATTCAAAATTTAAAAGTAATCTATTTGATGTAATTTTATTAACCATTATATCGTGGGTTTGAACAAAACCATTGAAAATATTCATCATTAAATTATCTATGCAACTATAAGTCTCTATAAAACCCCAAAAGGTCAAATTTTAACCTCCGAATCTGCTGTTTTTTGATCTAATTTTATCGAATATAAAGTGAAAATTATTTTCAATCAATTTTTTTCTTTTTTGTCTTCATGATTTTCTAATTGGAAAAAGTAAAACCACATCGAAATGATACCGGAAAAAATAAAATTCACACATGAACCATTTGAATGATCAGAATAATAAACAATATTGAACCCACCTTAATTGAATTCAATTTAAAAAAATAGAAAAAAAAATAATTCAATATAATACGTGTTCAACTAATTATAATTGAACTAAATTTCACCAAAAAAAAAAATTGTTCAGGTCGTAATTTGAAAAAAAAAATACAATTTGCATAATAATCGATAGTTAAAGATCAAATGATCAATATTCGATCAACTCAATGCATAAAGCGGGCTTTACTTTTATGGAAGCAGAATCTATGATCCAAATAGGAAAATATGAAAATCACGATATAGAAACGCACAATTTGCTTGAATCAAAAAATATAGCACCAAATCGAAATCGAAGAGACATTTAAATGCAATTTTTATTTAGACGAAAAGGTAAACGCGTCATATGAGGGAGATCCATACGATATAGACTTAATGTTTTATTGCACATCGAAACTTTGGAAAGTTAATAAACAATCGATTCGATACGATCTCTTAAGTGGGTTTGTGTGCTGCCATATTTGATATGGTAAAACTAGTAAAGTTACTATTTATATCTTGAAATATAATAAAGATGAAAATATTTTTAATCATATAAAGATAAAACCGGAAAATCTTCGCAAATTTATAATAGGGTAAGTAAACTACTAGTTGGTCACTTTCTATAGAAAATTCAATATGTTTTTCTTTTTAACAAAATATGTAAGTCATGTACCGATAGTATTGTTTGGTATGCCATTTGTGTTTCCAACAGAATATCAATAATCGGATATATTTTAAGTAGAAGAAAAAACAAGAAATTATGAGCTGAAAAAAAAAATGTATTCCAATTTCTCTAAAAAAAAATAAAAAATAAAAATACTGCGGGTACCAGAAACCTGACTATCTGTACTAAATTTGGTTAATTTTTTATCTGGCTAAGTTATGATTTTATATAACTTTTTTTTAAAAGCGAAAATGTAATTCACAAAAGATTTTGTATTTTTCGAAAACAAAAATTATGGTTAAAAACTTGTTTTTGTTCAGAAATATTTGAGTCTGTCGGATGACAGAATTTTCTAAGAAAAATATTGGCAGACCTTAATTTAGAGTACTGAACTACAATTTCGGCCTACAGCCGATTTTTTAATGCCCTATGGTAGAAATTTTATTTAAATCCGTGTTTTAGTTTTTAAAGTACATCAAAAAAGCTATGTGAAGAGGATTATTTTCTCCTAGGATTATTTCTTTCTCCACTCCACCGATTTTGTTGAAATTTAACACGATGTCGTCTATTTGTGTAGTTAACCTATAATTTAAACAAAATTAGTTCAGAAATTTTCAATTAATTCCTAAAAAGTATAAACAAAAAAACAACAAAACTTTCTGGTCACCCTGGTTTTTCCTTTATAACTTTGCTACTCCTGGATCGATTTTGCTGAAATGCAAACCAAGTTAAGAAATAAGCAATTCACATTGTAAATTTCATCAAAATGGTAGTACCTACCATAGGGCATAAAAATCCGATAAAATTAAAATCTCTAAAATTTTTAATTGAAACATTTCCATTTCATTTTAAAAAGGTAAATTATCCGACCATTGAGCCAATTACCCTATTCAGATAGTTTTATTAAACGTGAGATTTTATTATGGTCTGATATTGTTTTTATATAAAATTGTAGAAAACATTCGCGATTGACCTGTATTTGTGTGTTAATCAATGGATAGCACTTTCATAAATACGATTATATTGCCAGAAATATAATATTTGATTTTTCGTGACAATTTCTTTACAAAAAAAATAAAAGTGAAACATTCACTTTCCAATTATTCGATTTTTGGATTTCGTATTATGTCATTTGATTTAGAGGAGTTTCAGGGATAAAGATATGATTTGCGTTTTGCAATCGAACGAAAGAACTTTTTCCATAAAATATGGTGAAAATTAAATATCAAAATCATGTGTGAAAGTCCATCTACTTATATATATTTTAATTTGATAAAAAATTTTATATTCCATATAAAAAGGAAAAAATCATTTTATTGGCAACGAATGATATTTCCAGTATACAGATACTGGACTAGCTGAGAAACCTTCAAAAATGGTCACAACACAGTTTTTCGATAGATTTCAAGGTAAGTGAATAGAAAAAACACGAAGAAAACATGCATTTTTATACAAATCCAAAATTAAAAAATAAAATATGTGATTAAATATTAACCGAGTTACTTAAAACTAGTTCAATTTAATAAATGTGCACGTACTACGAATATATACTTTTTACTTGCACAAATATATTTTTTGAACATTTCAGGTGAAATATTAATAAAAAAAAACAACCTAAAAAATAACACGTTTCCAAAATATTTATAATACCTACAACCACCAAGTTGGTGGGACCAACTATTTACTTAGAAATGAACATGCTGAATTGAAAGTCAAAACAATTTATCAATAATTATAATTATTAGGTTCGTAAATATCTACCAAATTGTTAACAAGTGTTATAGGCTACGTTTACACCGAGACTTAAAAAGAAACCTGAGTCCTTAGGTCGACCTAAATATGACGGTGTAAACACGTCCAAAGTAACTTACACAGGGTCTACACAATATTTCTGGTATACCAGCTGGTATAGGTTAGGTCACCTAAACTACAGACCTACCTTAATTTAATCGACCTAAGAACTTTTTGACAGCTGATTAGATGGCACTGCAGTATTGTTTAGGTTAACTAAAAGTTCGGGAACAGTTGATGAAGCATCATTTAAAATTCCAATAAAGCGTAATTCAAACAAAAAATGCTCGCATATGGCGTTGTTTTAGACTTAGGTCTAGTATGGTGTAAACCCGTGTGACCAAACCTAACTTTTAGTTAGGTGATCTAAAAATTTGTCAGTGTAAACGTAGCCATAGGCGACTATAATGGGACAAAAAAATAGAAATTTTTGTAATTTAGAATCAAGTAAAAGACATTACCTTCCAGGAACACTGACGAAATTTTATAGTTATTTAGAATATTAATTTGGAATTGAAATCTATGATTTTAAATCTTTCTATACAACTGGGTCATAATGCATGCTAATTTCAAATCCTTTTACTACCTAAAAATATCAAGTGTTAAAATTTTTCTTCTCGATTTTGTTGCCTATGCTGTAGCATCTTTCAGAAACGGTATACGTCATAAAAAATTGTATATCTCAAAATCCAGAATCTATGAATGGATACCGAAAGCGTGACTTTGAGAAAACTTCAAATTTAAATAAGTAAACAGCAGTTAGTAAATGTTTGGCAATAAAAATCGCGAAGTTAAAAATTTCTTTTTGCAGTTTTGTGAATTATTGTATATCGTCAAGTAAGTCATCTGAAGTTGTTGTGTTCAGCGACTAATGCTCCAAAGAAGATTGAGCGGAATTATTTTGTTTGATTTTATTGGTTGAAGTGAGGCTTATAGAACTTATACTCGGGACGGAAGCTACAATAAATTTATAGCAGAATTTGAAATTTTTTAAATAGAAAACTAAAATTAAAAAACGAATAAGCTTAAACCTTTTACATTTATAAACATTCCAAATTAATCGGTTTTTTTTATGATTTAAATTCATATAAGAATTGAATTATCAAATTCAAATCTAAACCAAATTATAATTACAACTAGTTCTATTTGTATTAAACTTGAACATAAATCTTAAGAAGTTTTTCAAACGGTATTTTATTATTTATGGCTATTAAAAAAAGGTTTGAGATTTATGAAGTTTAGTTGAGAATTATTTGTTCAAAAACTATGAAAAAAAAGCTAAAAAAAAAAATTTCATAGAATTTTTTAAGATATTTTATTTTTATGCCCTAATGTTAGGTACTACAAGAAACTAGAGGGTATATTGGTTTTGTCACTACATTGGTAACACATCGAAGAAAGATTGTGTAGGGAATCAAAAGTTATATCAGTTTTGCATGTCCGTCCATCAGTCCGTCCGTATTCAAGATAACTCAAAAACGCGTTATCTGATTTTGATGAAATTTACAACGTGAGTTACTTATTTCTTAACTTGGTTTGGTATTCCATTTGAGCAAAACCGATCCAGGAGGAGCAAAGTTATAAAGAAAAAACCAGAGTGACCAGAAAGTTTTATCGTTTTTTTTCTTTATGGTTTTGCGGATTTAATTGGAAAATTTTTGAATCAATTTTGTTTAAATTAATTATATTGGTTAAATATGTAAATAGACAATATCGTGTAAAATTTCAGCAAAACCGGTCCAAGGATAGTGGAGAAAGAAATAATCCTAAGAGAAAATAACCCTCTTTATAAAGTTTTTTTGATGCACTTTAAAAACTAATACACCGATTTGAATAAAATTTGTAGATTATAATACTATCAGGGTCTGTGTTACCCGCAAATTAGAAGAAATTTTGAAAAGAAGAAACAAAGTTATGAAGAAAAAACCTTGAAATATTAGTTTTGACAGTTTTTCTGTCCCATTTCTACCATAGGGCATTAAAAAATCGACTATAGCCCAATTTTCAGTTACTATTGCTACTACTTTTTTTCGACGTTATTAATTTGTGACAATTATTCTTAAAGATAAGATAGCTTCAATAGCTTCTGACTACTGGATTCTGGATTCTAAATTCTATTGCATTCAAAATAAACGCATATAATCTGTTCAAAATATACTTCAGTCCAAGACTAGACATCTTTAAACTATTATTTTGATAATAAATTATATATTTTGGACTTATGAAAACTAGCAAAATTTTATTAAAATCAATCACTATTAATTAGAATATAATATATTGATTTAATTAACATAATCTGGTAACTCTTAAATATCGAATACACTATCAATTTGTATATACAAAAAAAAAATACAAAAAGAGACAATCTCTTTTTCCATTATATTTGTAGCAGAGTCTCTTCGGGCCAGGCAAACAAAAAAAACGTGTTCTGCTATAGGTTTTATATATTTATAATATCTGACTAAGCGACCATGCAGAAAGGTTAACAACAAAATAATGGAAAGGCCGAAGCAGTAACAAACCCAACAACAGAGAAATAAACTCTAGAATTTAATCGATCTTAAAAAAAACAGCACAGACAAAAGTTTATATATGGGGTACAATTCCGGCTTCGATGATAATATTTTAGGATCAATGAAAAGCAAAGCAAAAATTCCATTTATTCCGTTTAAGATTTCTAAATAATGTTTTGTTTAGAAGAATTTTAATTAAATACATCAAAAAAATAAGTATTTAGGTCATTCACGAAAAATATTCGTACACTGTACTCGTTATATTGTGAGTCCGAAAAAAAATGGTTCTTTAAATTACATATATTCATCTTCGCTTCATATACTTACGATTTTTTTTGAGGACACATACGAGACCTTCTTCTTTATTTTCTGTTATTATACTGTTGTGGCTTCTTCTTTTTGTTGTGAAGTACTTCTTTTTTGGTCACTTATAACAAACCACAAAATTTGCATGAAATTTATGACCGTTTTCTTGGTTATTTTCTACCTTTTTTTTCTTCACTTTAACTCAAAGCTTTAAATATGCTTTTTTTTAATTTAAGTAATTCGCGCACATTTTTTTCTTATATATTTTATTTAAAAAAAGTAAAATACTTTTTCGTTTTAATGAAATACTTTGACGATGGTGTAAGCCGATATAATAGCCATTTACACGTAACACAATAAACTTTGTTAGAATAACAAACAATATTTTTCTATTTTTTTTTTTCTTCTATTTTATTTTCACATTTAGAATGTGCTAAATAAAAATATATACGTATTCGATTATGATAAAATATTTAAAAAATGAAGAAAGAAAACAAATCACAAATAGTGTCACAAAATAAATATTTTTAAAAGTAGTTCAAATAATATTTCGAAGGTAAAAAAAAAACCGAATTTTCTTCTAAAATCGAATTGAAATTAGGTTGAGAAATGTCTGAAAAGATGTTCGCGGTACAAAATCGTCAAACAAGGTAAACCTTTCACGTTCACGACACAAATGAAAAATGTTTATAGACTCTTGATCGAATGCTTGTTTTTTTTACCACAGAAAATGAAGAGGTATCTTCCATTTAAATCGTATTTCTTCGGTTTTTTTTTTTAAGATTTGTTGTTTTTCTTTTATCCGCGAATTTATTTACTTGCTTAACGAGTAAACCGGGGGAACAAATTTTAAAATATTTTCTATTTAACAATAAGAAAATCAGCTGTGACTATTTGGAATATGTACAACTTAAAATCTCAGTTCGAGAGTATTAAAAGAAAATCAGTGGTGACTCGCCACTTAGGAATTGTATTTGTTACCTGGTCTAATAATGACGATTCTTTCAGGTAAACACTTTGAAGCATTAACACAAATACATTATTAAAAATATACAGGTAACCCCCGAAGAACACGGTACTTGAAGAACACGAGTTTCGAAGAACACGGATACCTTCCCCCAAATTACACGGTTTCAAACTACACGATTTTCGAGTAATTCTTTTGAAAAAGAATAAAAGACATACATGTATTATTTGATATAAAACTATTTTCAAATATGTCATTTGCTTGATAAAATAGAGAGTTATGATCAAAAGCAAAAATGTTCAGAATTATAACTTTTATCACGAAATTTGAAAAATCACGTCTATGAATTCTCAATTCCATTCCATTTTAATTGAAATAAATACACATTACTTACAAATGTATTTGCAAGTATGTAATTTTTTTTTTCCACACTTGAAACGGAGTCCCGTTTTTTGGAGTCGCGAACAACACGGAACCAATTAATCGTGTTCTTCGGGGGGTTACCTTTATATAATTTCTGATTTTCTATGTTGGAAGTTGCGTGTGTGAATTTTTCAGGTGTTAAACACCTTCTTTTCATATTTTGCTAATTCATATTTTTATTAAAAACATTTTTATTTGTGCATAATAAGGAGAAAACATTTTATTGTAAAATTGTACGAAATATTAATTACTTTAATATTAATTAAACAATAAACTTAAAATTTTAGCACCGGAAAAATATTGATATTATAAAATGGAAAATATTTTTGTTATTATAATAAAATGTAATTATTTTAGTATTCAATTAAAGATTTAACATCACAGTCAAGTCGTTTACGACCATCTAGGAATGTTAGTTCCATCACAACAAAAGCTTCTTGAATAATTCCACCGGCTTTTTTCACCAATTTTACGGCTGCATCCATTGAACCACCAGTTGCAAGTAAATCATCTATAATAAGAACTTTTTGTCCAGGTTTAATTGCATTTTTTTGCATTTCAAATATATCCTAAAAATTTTAATTTGAAAATATATTTTTAAAAAAAATAATGATTTTTCATTTACAGTTCCATATTCTAAAGAATATTCGATTGATACACATTCTCCGGGAAGTTTTCCCTTTTTTCGTATTGGAATACATGGTATTCCAAGCTCAGAAGCAACTAAAAAACTGAATAAGAAACCTCGAGATTCAAGTCCAACAACTGCATCAATACCCGGGCATGAATTACGAACATGAGATAAAATTAAATCTTTCAGATGCGTACATACTTTCCCATTGGTTAGCGCTGTAAAAAGATCTCTAAATATTATGTAATATTATTAAATTAATATTGATAAATGATAAGAAAAAAAAGATAACGTACTTGAAAATTATCCCTTTTTTAGGAAAATCTGGATATTCTTTGATACAAGATTTTACTATTTCCAATTTTTGTTGGTCATCCATGAGTATATAGAACTGTTGAAACTTTATTTTTGTAAATTTTAATAAATCTAGACTCTAGACTCTAGAGATAACACTAATCAACTAATCAAAAAAAAAACCTTCTAAAAAAAACTCAATTGCCTAAATTCGTAAACAATTAACATTTGACATTTCAATTACTTTAACCACAACACCAAATTCACCACGTTCGTCAGCAAATGCTAACCGAGCCCTCTATTGAGCAATAGAGATAAATCTATTTGACATGCAATTTATTCGTATGCAGCACCAAGTACCGGAAGAAAGTAGATATTTATAAAATCCTTCTGATTTCTTTTTTTTTAGCAACAATTATTAGTTTAAATTGTAATAGAATCGATTATATAATTTCTTTTTAAAAAATTCCTAAAAATGAATAAAAGTGGAAATTTTGTTGTTTTGTTTTTCTAAATGTTTCGAGTTTGAAATGGATAATAATACTCCTCCATCTAGTATCGGAAAGATTAATCCACGTATTTTAGGGGAAAACATCTAGTTTCCCTACATCAGTGATTGTCAAACTTTTGTTTGCTGCGCTACACTTTTAACAATTTCGAAAAATTTTGCGGCGCAATACTTACAAATTAAAGTGACCAAACGTACTGATTTATTCAGTACAGGTAGTAATTTTCATGGCTATGTACTGATTTAAAATTTGTACTGAATATTGTACTGATTTTGAAAATATTTCTAAATATGATATTGAAATTCTGTCAATTTAACGTTAAAATGCATGGAGTTGAGTTATGTATGTAAAAAGTTCTAATGTAGACACGCTGCTGGAATGGCAACGCAAATAAAATTTGGCGGCACACAAAGGTGCCGCGGCAAAGTGGTTGAGAATCACTGCTCTACATATTTATGTCCTATGGGGTAGCTACTACTAGCTACTATTGTATGCTTTTTGCTGCTACCATAGGGTATATTAGTTTTGCCACTCCATTTGTAACACATCGAAATAATCGTCGTAGAAAGGTTTTAAGGGTATGGTTGTGTATGGAATCAAAAGTTATATCGATTTATGCATGTCCGTCCGTCCGTCAGTATACAAGATAACTCAAAAATGGGTAATCCGATTTTGACGAAATTTACAATGTGAGTTGCTTATTCCTTAACTTGGTTTGGTATTGCATTTCGGCAAAATCGATACAGGGGGAGCAAAGTTATGAAGGAAAAAAAAAACTAATACACCGATTTGAATAAAATTTGCAGATTAGACTTATGTTATCAGGATCTGGATTGCCTGCGAATTAGAAGAAAGTTTGAAAAGAAGAAACAAAGTTATGAAGAAAAAACTTTGAAATAATGTTAGTTTTGATAGTTTTTCTGTCCCATTTCTACCATAGGGCATCAAAAAATCGGCTATGGGACTATTTTAAGTTACTATGTATATTTTTTTTTCATCCAGTATTCCAGATTTGGTTACTTGTCGTTTTCTTCGATTTTTTAGGAGGAAGCTTTATTTCTTCTTTTTTATTTTATTGTTAAGAAAATATCTATATATGGCAACTCCACCCGATTTGCTTCTTTAAAATTTACTGAAGTAGATTCGAAAAAAATATGATACAAATATAGAAAATATCAAAACAAGGCGCTAATTGGAAGAATTCAAAAAATGTACTTCTATTAAGTAATACGAATTACTACTTTTGATTTAAATATTAATAAAATTTCCTCTAAATAAATATAAAACTCCATAACTCCGATTAAGTCCAAGAATTTACTAAAACATAGTGCAAACATTTGCAACTCTTCTAAACATATTGTTAATAGTAAAGCATATGTTTGTTATAACATTCTATTAAACCATCTTAATTAGTAACAAAAATAAACAAATAATATTAATTAAGGAATTTTCAAGTAGGCCAAATCAGTTTCAAGTTCATGTGTAAATAAAGATTTCTGGAACTCATAAACCTCGGAACGTTTTAATTGGTTATTCTCATTGTTGTCTTTACAAAATTTCATTATCAGTTGAAGTTCTTTACGAAATGATTCTAGAAAATCTTGTAAGATTTTTGTTGTGGTTTGTTCGGTACCATAAGAATCTGGTAAAATTACAAAATTTTCTGGAAAATCTTTATAAAGAATTTGTACAAATGTTAGAACTTTTTCGATTGATCTAAAATATAAAACAAAAGAAAAAAAACCATAAAAAAATTGTATATTTTTAAGAATTCAATTAACGACAACTCTTACCGAACATAAATTTTAATTCTAAGAACATTTTCTTCAGATCTGTTTAATCTTATTAACATTCCAAGCCAGTAATCATTTTCTTTATGATAAAATATTTCATTTAATGATTTATTATTTTCATGAATATTTCCAATATCAGATAATCCAGTATTGATAGCACTAAAATCAATATTTGAAGATTCCTTTAGTGATAGATTAAAATTAAAAATGTAATAAATATTATTCGGAAAAAAAGAGAAAATTCTTACATCAACATCCATTTTTTCAAGTTCATCATTTTCTTTTGGTGTTAAACATGTAAAATTAAGGTTTACCATTAAAAATTTCTTAAAATTATTTAAAAACGATGGAGTTTCGTATTCAATACGTAACGATATTGAATCAGACGTTGAAGTTATGGCCAATAAATCTTTGAAATCTAATCAAAACAAAAATTTGATATAATATTTTTAAAATAATAGTCAAACCGACTAATTGGATCATACATCGCCTGAAAATGTGATCCGATTAGGAAGTGATTCCGGTAAATAAGAGGATTTCTTAAATTATTTTCATTTTTAGACAAAACTTTGAGTAGGACGATCCAGATGTGATCCAGATATATTAGCAGGTTTGACTAAATATATATCCGTACCTTATTGATAATGGATAGTAACTTCATTTTTATAAATTTCGAGAAAAGAAGCTTTGAAGTTTAAAATGGAGAAAGTATATTTTTTGTTGAAATAGAAAATAAAAACTAAAAATTTAGTTTTTTAAGTTTTCAATTAAGTATATTTAGTGACATATTTTATGGCACAACAACTATTGATATCACGTTGAACCAGATCATATTTATTCATATAGAAATAAACGATCTTTTCGACTTTCTCTAAGGCTTCTATATTAGGAATTATCCATAAATAGCCTAAGGCCTTTTGCTATTATATAATTTAAAGTCCTGGCATTTGAAAAATGGCATTAACTCGATTTTTGCAAAAATGTGAGATACGATCCTTTATGACTTAGGGTACGGATATACATATATATATTGCATATCATAATCACCTAATAATGATGATATTTGATATTTCGCTTTATAGAATACACTCGTATCGATTAGAATCTCTTTAATAAAATATTGTAGAGTAAAAACTTGTTCATTACGAACAATATCATAACAAATAAAACATTGAAATTTATCTGGTTTACAATTAATAAATGTATTCAATGGTTTTCGAAGAATCATGACAGCCGCTACTTCTGGCCGTAATCTGTTCATCTGAAAAGTAAAAAGAAAAAAAGATATAAATTTTAAGGATATTGAAAATATCTTAATTTTATTTATCCAATTAAAATTATTCACTTATGTTTTTATAAAAAAGAGATTTAATATAATTTATTTTGAAAAATAAAATTATCAACACACATTTTCCAAAGAAGTTTCCACCGTAATTCTTTCGAATTTAAACTTTGTATATTGATTTCAAAATTATTGTTTTTTAATAAAGAAAATAGTTCTTGCAATTTAAATCTGATTAATAAAATTTACTGGAAATACACACCTTTCATATATATATATATATATATAAAACACATAATTAAAAGTGTAGGGTTTTACAATAAGAACTTTCTTTTCAAATTTTAAATTAAACACACATTATGGATGAAATTTCTGAATTTCTTTATTCAAATATGTTCTATAGACTATAAAGCACACCAAACAGTGGCACGAGATGAATATAATGACTGTTCAACAATTGGATTTTCAGAAGCCGAAATGAGACAATTTTACTTATTAACGTAGCCATTCAAATGAAAATGAGCTTCGTCAGAAAAAACGATTTTTTTTACGAAATACAGATCGCCAATTTTCATAATGAATTTGATTTGAAATACTTTTATACGATTTTCGAGCGAAATTTAATTACTTTTAATAAAATGTAGACCTTCTATTGCAATTATGTCAAAAAACTGAATGACACAACTGTTATCATAAGGAAATAGAACCCTATTGAAAAAAAAAGTTCTTATTGAAAAACCCTATACAAACTGTTTTACGTAAAGGTGTGTTCAGACTGAGCGAGCGACCAAGAGCAGAACACGTTCTCTGCGATTATTCACTTGGTGTGGATACCTTTGTGCGCGAGCAAAATTATGTTCGCTAGCGTTCACTGATGATCCATGACGAGTGGGAATAGCAATGAATCCGCATGTTCTTTCTTTTTCAATTTGGACGACAATTTTTCAGAGTTTACTTCACTCTGCAATTTTGTTGTGTCTACAATTTTTTTGAAAGATCCTAAAAATTTTCATTTCTTTCCTTGTAATAATTTTTAATAATTTATAAATTATGATAAAAGAAGAATACGGAACTAGTCTGTCATTTGACATCATGACGAACACTTGGATTAATAATGAACGTGAACAGATCGTCTGGTTTTTGGACCAAACGCAAGCATCTGTTTACAAACATCGAATTCGAAACAATGCGAATACGAGCGAATGTTCGAAAATACCTGCTCTTGTTCGCCTTAAAGCATAGTACAGACACGGCTACATGTCCGTCAACCAGGTTGAAAAAAATGAATTTTAAGCGTATGTAGGCTGGTTGACAAACAGTTGATCGACATGTCAAAAAAATCAAAACTTTTTGATTTTCAAGAGACGTGGCTTCAATTCTATCGACATGTTTAACATGTCGTCGGTTTTGAACTTGTTTGCAAACATCATTGTGAAAGACGGAGCTGTAGTTTTCACATCTATATAAAGTGAGAGTGATTCAAGTAAAATTAAGTCTGAAAAATCATCGACAGAGCACTTTGTCGCACTGGTGATTTTTCTAAAATGATGTTCGTATACATGTCGATTGACATGTAGTCAGTCTGTGGGTTTCAGGTTGCGGACATGTCGATCGACATGTATCTAGTCTGTAATATGCTTAAGGTACATCTTCTTTTTTTGTCTTTTTGTTTTGGTAATAATTAATAATATTTATTTATGTTAACGATTTAATAATACCAATTTTCGCGTATTCCCTTCTCGCAATAAGAACGGACATACATTTTATATTTACAATGAAAATTTTTTTTTAATCAATATTTAATGTGATATTCAATGAACATGTATGTTACATCAGATCCATTGTACTTTAATTATAAATGATTTCAATTCATTTCATTCGTTTTTGTTCCATAAATGTTTGTAATTTATTTATAAAAAAAACTTAAAATTGTTTAAAAAACAAAATTGATTAATATCTATAACAGAAATACGGTTATCTCATGTTTTTCCTTAAAAAAACATATAATATAAATATAGAGTTATTAACATCGATTGTTTTAGTAGCAAAGAAAGTTTCTTAGTTTTTGGCACTCATAATAAAATTCTTAAAATTTAAAAAAAAAAACGAATGAAGTAAATTCATAATAATTAAAACATATATATGAATATAATATCAAATCGGTAAACAAATTGTTCTCAAGGATATTATCTTTCCGTTGGTAAGAAAAGAAAAAAGCAACCATTCCTGTCAAGTTATAACTTCTGGTCTTAAAAATGTATCAATTACATACCCTCATTACTATTCAAATATAATTTACAGCAGAAGGCATTATCATCAATATTAATATGGGTATCTGAGCTCTCGAAAAGAAATAGGAAGTTTGTGAATCTGATTTGTATGTGCGAAACGCGATTGTCAATAAATGTTCAAAAGCTTCAAAATGGGTTATAATATGAAATAATAAAAAATAATAAATATAAGATATGAATTTTTGGATTGGTTCAAAGACCTTTTAATGATCTAGATATTATCTATTTTTCCATCAATTTCAAAGCTTTCTCAATAGTGGATCATATAAAAAAATTTCTCTAAGCTTTTCGCTTGAGGTATAATGTTTTAATAACATTAAAGAATATAAATACATATATACACAGTTTCTCCTCCTTTAAAACCCTTTCAACTAAATAAAGCCCAATTAACTGAAAGTCTATTGCAAAATCAAATGGAATATACATAAAAATCAAATTTAATTGATTTAATTACCTTAATTGGCTTCCATTCCTTATCAAATGTTAATTTTTTCTCGTTATCAAAGATCACTTCATCAATTTCATCGAATTTATATGAATCATCTTTTAAGCAATATAATTCATATTCGAATTCGATTTCATTAATTTCTGGTGAAATTAAAACAACACGAACATTTTCTAAAGTTGTTAATCTAGAAAGAAAAAAAAAAGATTTTAAAAAAATACACAAATAAACTTATTTTGTTAACAAATGTATTCGTCAAGCAGACAAGGCTTTTCAAGTTTTACAAATAACGAAAAACTTATATATGACCATTCTTTACATATGTAAATATATAACTAAACGAAAAAGAGGAGCACAATTAAAAAGGTATCCTTTTAAGAGTTCTTCTTTTTCATGTACATTTTCTTAACTAAAGTATGTAGAACAATGTGCTTCCTTGAAGTTTCTAAAGTTTGTACTCTCTTCTGTTTGCCCTCCAAGTAGTTCTAGTTTAATTTGTTATATTAATATGTATGCTAAAAGGACACATTTCTACTGAACTTTCATAAGAATTGTACTTTATTTAGAATGCTATTTTCTTGACATTAGAAAATCAAATTTAATTAAGTGCACATATATATAAAGATGGGGTTTTCGGTAAAGATAAAATATATAATTTTTGCTGAGATGATATCGATTATTGTTTTTTTTCTTTTTTTTTTTTTTTGCTAAGCTCTTTCAATTTGATCCCAGAAAATTAAAAAGGAAATATTTTCATAAAAGCTGAATAATCAGTTTTGCTATTTTTATTTTGGGTGGAAAATTTTTGGAAATTTATATACGTTTTAAGGATAAAAGAATATAATTTGATTTATTATGAAGACACAGTAAAACCCACAATGATGACCATCTTTAGATGTTGTCCTTTTATAGATCCCACTGCCGTCTCTTGTTTAAAGCATAACACAGCTTTAATTTCTTATTATAGAATTTATTACAAAAAGCATTTCTTTAAAAAATATACCTATTTAAATTTAAAGAAACTTTACAATAGATTACTTTAATAAATAAACATATAGTAACTGAAAATCGGCCTGTAGCCGATTTTTTGATGCCCTATGTCAGAAATGGGACAGAAAAACTGTTAAAACTAACAAGACTTCTTCATAACTTTCGTTTCCCTTATCAAAATTTCCTGTAATTTGCAGGTAACCTAGACACTAACAGCATAAATCTAATATGCAAATTTTATTCAAATTGGTGTATTAGTTTTAAAGTACAGCAAAAAACTTTATGAATATGGTTATTTTCTCCTAGGATTATTTCTTTCTCCACTATCCTAAGACCGATTTTACTAAAATTTAACATGGTATCGTCTATTTATGTAACAAATATAATTAATTTAAACTAAATTGATTCACAAATTTTCCAATTAAATCCGAAAAACTATATAAAAAAACGACAGAACTTTCTGGTCACGCTGGTTTTAGCTTAATAACTACGGTCCCCCTCGGTCGATTTTGCTGATATGCAATACCAAATCCAGTTAAGAAACAACCAAGTCACAATCTAAATTACAACAAAATCGGATAACGCATTTTTGAGTTACCTTCTACACGGACCGGCATGCATAAATTGATATAAATTTTGATTCTCTACACAACCATACCCTTGAAACCTTTCTACAATGATTCTTTCGATATGTTATACACTTAGTGACAAAACTAATATACCCTCTGGTAGTATCTTCCATAGGGCATAAAAACAAATCGCATTGTATTGAATGAAAACATCATTTCCAATATCATAAAACCTAATGTTGAAAATGTACATTGATTTATGTATTTAATATAATTCCTCTTCAGAACTAACTAGTGCGAATTACTAAAATCTGGACACGATTTAATTTAAAATGAAAAATCCATTCAATATAAATTGACCATTTCCTCAAAATTGACAACAAATGTCCTGTTCGATTGCCAACTTAAAAAACCTTTTACTGTATATCTCAAATCAAATTGATGAATTAAATTCATTCAGAAATATTAAAGCTTTTCTATATACATATATAAAAAAAAATAATACATTTATAGCCAAAGACCATATTCTAATTCATAGTTATTCAAGGTATCTTCAAAATATTTAAATAAACATATTTAAGAAACAAGGACTAACGTGAATATTTACAAAATATCATACATGCTAAAGACAAGAAATAAGCTTTGAATCGATTTTAAATGAAAAGGTATCACAAGAAAAATAGAATGAAATTTTTTATATATACATAGATACAAACTTACATATACACTTTATGTTAGATACCATCTGCCCTCGTAGACAAAACGCTTAAGGTAATGGCTTTCATCAGGAATAGGATCGTGTTCCTTTAATAAACTTTTTACCCATGTCTATCAAATGTAATTTGACTTATATACATAGATACATATCTCTTAGTAAAGAATTTAAGTGGATGATGATTTTATAGTATATAGTGAATGAGGGAAAAAAAACACAACGCTCCATACAAAAACCTAACTATATTTAAACATTCTAAACTCATTCCAATCAGCGTTAGTATATTTCTGCCATGGCACAAAAAATGGTACTACACAAAAGGGTTTATCAATGTACAAGTTTAATCCTTTTTAATGTTACCATACGTGCATATTACACCTGAACAAGTGAGTAATTAGTTTTAAATGAGAAAAAAAACATGTAATTAGGTTATGAGTATGAGATTTTTATATATTTATTTTTTTAATGTTGACTACATTTACACTCTTCAGTTTTAAATGAGAACATTATATCGAAAATAAAGGTTTAAAAAACTAGGTTCATTTACATATGAAAATTACTCTGATATTGGAATATTTCAGTGGAGATAAAATACTTATATAACCTGAATATGAGCAATAAGGTATTCTCCGGGCAATAATTTCAAAAACCAAACAAAATTTTCTATAAGGTAAAAAATCATTTCAAATATTTGTACACGACTGCAGTCAAAAAAATATCGGAATACTCAATGTTCTGATGATTCTGTAATTGTGACAGTGATTTACCACTTTCGACAGTTTCGACAGCTACAGCTTCCAAGTATGGTTATGATTTAGAAAATTACTTAAACATTCTTGAAAGTGACAGCCTAATAGTTGTCACCTCAAATTTATCACTCTCAAGCGACAAATTACCTTATAAAATGTATGAAAACGACAAGTGATTGTCGTTTTCGTTTTTGTGGTTATACAGAATTCCACTGTTCAATTATTCTGGAATTGGACACTCGAAATTTCTTCCAATTGATTAAACTGTAAGTATTATTAAAGTAAAATTATTCTTGCGCGAACACTTCAACTTCACTTCGTAAAACCTATAAAAGAGAATACAGCTAAATCAACTTCCAGTGGCTTGCTTTCAAAACTGGGAAAACGTTATCAAAAGTGTTTTATATCCTTAGAGGGATTGCTTTGAAGGCGGTTAAATAAATATTGAAAAATAAATAAATAGTTTGTGTTTAATTTAGGAAATTTCAAATATTTTTTGAATGCAGTAATATATACATACTGTTCTTCATTATAATTCCATTCCAAAGGAAAAGTTAATTCTTCTTTTTTATAACATTACTACATATTTGAAAAATATCATACAGGATTTTAAATTAATAAAAATAAAATGTTTTTAATATGTACATTTACTTTTACTTTGTTAAAAACTAAATTCAATTTAAATTACATCCAATGTATCTCTTGGGGCGTATAGTAGGGATCGACAACATGAAACTTAAAATAAAAACTAAACAAGAATGTTATAAAATAACGTCATACTTGGATACAAAAAATGGAATAAATAAGTTATTGTAAATTTTACTATATAAAATTTTGTAAGATAAGAATGAAATTATTCATATTCTGATATAAACTAGAACGCATCAACAATAAACATAATAATAAAATAAAATACATAAGGTATATATTTAGCACATAAAAACTGAATGAATTTTCCACAAAAATAATTCATTCTGAAAAATTTTCTGAAGTTTTATTTATAAGAACTCTACTCCAGAAAGGGTTTTCATGATTATTATGCAATTTCTGTTCAGTGCGCTAATAAAACAGTAGATCCTTCTTTTGCATACAAAAAATAATAACAATTTCTATATACAAATAATTTTCAATCTAAATTTTAAAGAAAGTAAAAATTTAGGAGAGATATTAAATTTCTACAAATTAAAAACAAAATTAAATTCCCAACATAAAACATAAATACGTAGAAATTTAATTAGGAATTTTTTGTTTCTTATTTCTGCATAAATTTAGAATAAATTTGTTAAAAAATTGTAAATTACCTCGGTCAAGTAATATTATACAATTTATAAATCTTGATTATATGAATCGATACAACAACTTTTTGGTCGCATCAGGTTTTTTCTGACAAAATTATAAAAAAACAAAAAAAAAAACCTAACACAAAATTTTATTTTAATATTAGAATAAACATGTCCGGAGTGCCAGTAACGTATTCCTGAGGAAGCGATTAGATCACAAAATCCACCTGAAAATTCCTCAAATATTCAAAGATCTCTCTCTCTGTTAATTTTACATCTTCAAGAATATTTCACAAAAACCCCTGGCATTTAATTACAACTTAAAATTATCAAAAAGTTTTAAATTAAAATAATTTATAAAAATTCCAAAGATTGATGAAATACTATATCAAAAGTCATATATCAGTCATGAATGTGATATAAACAAAAAAATATGATATAATAACAAACCCCCTCGGCGCAAAAATCGAACCGGTTTAATTTGTTTATACTAAATTTAGATAAAATTTATTAATTAAATTAAATATTAAAATAATATCCAGAAACAAACATCGTAACCGGTCCTGAAAATTCGTCTAAATCATTCTTTAAAATTGCGATTTTTTTCATTTCTTAGAAATTAAATTATGATATTTGATTTTTGTAAAAATGATAAAACATATGCTCTCTCGGATCTTAACAATAAAATTTTATAATAAGAAATATGATTATGAAAAAAAAGCAGACCGGTTAAATGCAGAATAAGCATAAAAAGTCACAGGTTTAACGAGATTTTTAATAATCTAAACTAACTTAAAACAAAATATGAATACACGAAAAACTAGAAAGAAGAAAAAGACAAATTTGAAGGTGAATTCTTATTCATAAGAAAATTAAAGTACTTAAAACTAACTAAAAAGAACAGAAAATACCTACATACATTGGGTTACAGAGTAATAGAAAAATAATAGAACATAATCACAATAAAGAGTCTAGAGTGGAGTCAAATTAAAATACCTTGAAAAGCGCAGAATAGCAAATAAAGTTATTGTCTGTATGGGAAAAGTTCAAATATAATTTTGGTTTTGTGACATAACTCATACACACGTGCAATATGCAGAATTTTCCTATTAAATATTATCTATCATTATTTTTATAAGCTTTCTTTCCTCTGCACGTGAAAATTCTACAAAACTTTATTGAAGCGCATGCCCCTGAAATTCCACTACTAAAATATTCAATATTTAATGTCATGCCTTTTGTGATGATGCTGTAAAGATATATTTTCATTGGCGCCGTATATTTTAATAAAAAAAAATGTTTTAAAACTAAAATTGTAAATTTAAAGTAAAGCCATTTTATATCGATGTCACTATACAAACTCAAAAATATATCTCTTAGCGAACAAGAAAATAGCTATAAATAAAAGCGAAAGAAAATAGAAAAGACTATTTTTGAAAGCTATAAACCCAAACAAATATGTTGTATTGTATTGGAGGGGCTCGCACAGTTGCCTTAGTACGTAGTCCTCCTCCTAAAAAGGTTGGTTGAGAAGCTAGGTCTCTTCTCCGAACCGGTTTGTCCTTCTAATGAAGGTCAGCACCGTAGTTAGGTCCAAGTTTGCTAGCTCCTCCTTACTCAGGGTGCACGCAAGTCTGGTTATAGAAAATTCCGGGCATTCACACAAAAAATGTTCTGCTGACTTATTTTCTTCCAGACAGGCTCCGCATATCGGACTCTCGGCCACCCCTATTTCCAACATGTGTTTGTTTAAGGAGCAATGTCCTGTCACAATACCCACAATGGTTTGAGGGTTTTACGCTCGAGTCCCATCAACATTCTCGTCCTTCAGTAGTCCGGCCGAATCAAAAAAAAAATGTTACATAGATCATACAAATCTTTTAGCAATTGGAAAGACTCAAAAATTCGAAATTCAAAAATTATTGCGTTTTGTCTTAGAGATATAGCTGGTTATTAAAATTGAATTTGTGTCAAGAAGTCAAAGTGTTATGCTTAAAGTCAAACCGTCAATACTAATTTAGAAGCAACTCCTAAAATTAGGATTTCCTTTCAAAAGACGAGAAGTAAAAGGTGAAACTTTCTTAGAATGAAAATAAAAAAGATACATATCCATGGCTTGATTTAAATAAAAACTATTAACATTGTAGTTTTTGCATCATTTTTAAAACACCAACTGAAAATTTTTAAATATTCCACAAGTGGAAAACTAGAATGTTCGATGGCGTTTATAACTCCTTGCTAGTAACTAATGAAACTCAAGTTATATCCATGATTTCAGTTCATTAAAATTATTTATTTTTTCATTTTTAGAAAACTCATCTTGTAAGTTAAATTTAATCTTTTATCAAACACTAAATTCGGGAATTAAATTCCTAGACATTAAGTAAGATTCTAGTTGTTCAAATAAATATTTGTATGAAAAATATGCGTGTTATCGAGAAAAGTCTATAAAGTGCTGGTAGTAATTACAAAAGCCTTCTCAATCAACGACGGAAAACTGTAATTTATTTAAGAATTGTTAAAATTTTGCGATAACCTTTGGATGCTACATAAAAACAGCAATTTTGGAACCAGAAAGAAAAAAAGAGCTTTTCCTTTTGTATAGTGGGACAAATTACCCAGTTTTTTAAAAAAGCTTCTTCAATCTACTCCAATGTTTTACTAAGCATTTTTATATGAAAATTTATTGATAATGAATATCGTAGCCGAATTTTCTCAGAGACCCAAACAGTAGCAGAATACGGTCATAACAGTGCGGGCATTTTTTAGTCAAATATTAAGACTCTGTTGGTAAACATACAGTTTTCCCCTGATTTTTCTTCTTTAAAATTTTCTTTCAAATAAAATTAACATTTTAAATGCTAAATTAAGAAAAACAAAAAATTCAGAAATAAAAGCAAATATATATATATATATATAAGTTTATGAACATAAAAAGAAAAGTATAAATAATACAAAATTTTTTTAAAAATTTCGTGCTTTAATTTTTTGCTTGTTCGTGTATTTTTATATACGAGAAAAACTTTAGTACATTTCGACCGCTGCGACGGAACACACTCTAAAGGCTTAGTAAAATTACTTGAAAATTTGTTTTCTAAAAAAAAAAAAAATAAATAATATTTCGCATAATCTTAAAAATTACTTATAAATATAAATCGATGATGTAAATGATTAAAATTATTTTAAAAGAAAAAAATAAAGCAAGTTTGTTTTTTGTTTTTTTTTTTTAAATTAATGAAAAAAAAACATTTGAATCTAAATCTGTGATGAAGAATTTATTCAAAATAACAATTTTATTATTTTGTATTTTAAATTAGAAATAAAAAGAATTCTGTTTTATTTTTGTTTTTAATATTAACACAAAAATTGAAACGTTTTTCTTTAATTTTTCAGTTTTTGTATGAAAAAATTTGTTTTGTTTCGGTTTTTTCTTTTTATTAAATATATTTCAGAAGGATAAAGTGTTACTTAAAAAAAATATTTATATTCGATTATAATAAAAATTAAAAAATAAAATTATTAGTGTCCTAAAACGTATTTAAAAAATAATATATATTTCTAATTAAAAAATATATTTAAAACAAAAAGGTATTAAAATAAATAAAAATAAATCCGAAGTCTTCCAAGTTCAATTAAAAACAAATATTAAATATTCCAGATTCTTGTTAAAATATTAAAAAATTATAACAATAAATAAAAATTAAGAGTTTTTGGACATAAATGTGATAAAAAAATTAAAGAAATTTGTTAAATTTTCTTGAAGAAAATTTTTTTGTTTTGCCTAATTAAAGTGCTAACACATATAAATTAAAAAAAAAATTAATAAAAACAAAAACACTATTCCATATCAAAATTGGTTATAATAATCCACAAAAAATAATTAAAAAACAATTTTTAATGTATTTTGAAAATCTAATAAAGTTTCAAAACTTCCACGAAATTATAAAAATACTAAAGTGTATTTAGTTTATAATTAACAAATAATTATAAATAATTATTATTGTTTTCGTTTTGTTTTTTAACCTTTTTTTTGTTTTGTTTTTTTTAATTATATAATTTATTGTTTTTAATGAGATCGAATAAAACATATTGTCGCGCCATTAGGCGATATTTTTTATTTTTTACTGCCATAGCCTTGTTACCATTAGCCTTAGTATATTTAGTGACAAGTGAACAAATTTATAAAATTAAAGGATATGATGTGAGTATTAAGTGAATTAATTCTATTTAAATAAAATAAGAAATTATGTATAGTCAAATCTTTATAAATCGAATTTGCTTAGTTAAAAGGTTAAAAATGATTCGACTCAGTAGCGTTCAATATTGTTTAAAACAGGTCAACGGACCTAAAACCGGAAACAAACAAAAAAAAATTTACTTGCTACAAGTATTTCCGTTCACGTACTTTATCTTTTGCGAAATGGTAGAATAATGTTTTGGCTTTGCTTGGTTTGCAGTTTTACTGGCTGGATTTAAAAGATCTAAACGCAATTATTAGTTTGAATAGGTGGTATAATGTATTAAATATAGATAACACTTAATTAATATGATATTGATATAACACCGTTTCACTTTTTTACATGGTGATAAAATTGTGAAAAACCAACAAACTTAAGTATTTTCCAAACGATCGGAATTCTATCAATAGCATATTTATTATAAAAATAAAAAAATTAACCAAAACTAGACTTTGTTTTTCCTTTGTAGGAATCCAAAATCACATATTATTCTGAACTAACCATGTTCATCGAGAATTATATGTGCAAAAAAAAACCTTAAAATTCAATATAAATAAAAGAAAGTTTGAGGTTGAAGGGTTTTTGGGTTAAATGGTAAACATTAAATAGGCTTAAAAAGGATACTTGATTTGAGTACCAATTTTAAAAATATACAAAAACTTAAAATGTCACTTTAGGCATAGATTAGTATACTTAGATGTCCAAGCCAAATGAGCAGCGTGATGTTCAGTATTAGCTGTGTTTTTCCATTGGGGTCAGCGTCAGGGTCTGCTTCATAATATGTAAAAGCAACAACAACATAACCCAAATATTTATCGGGGTCAAGGCCTGAGACCCCGATAGATTTTAGTTACCTAAAATTGCAAGCCATCGTTTTCCATATAGTGTGTATATTGTAATATAATCAATTTCATAAATTCGTGAAAAAAATGATTTTTTAATATCATTCAATAAAGATGTTTGAGAATTTGCTAGTATTTATTTGATTTACGCATAATTTATTTAAAAAATGTTCGAAAAAGTTGAATTTTTTCAAAGAACATTTTTTTTTCTCCTCGAGACTCAGATCGTTTTTTTCAAAATAGACCCTGACCCCGATGAAAAAAACACAGCAATTGTTTTTGTACGTGAACTTAAAGAAGAATGAATGGAAAGAGGTTTAATGTAAAAGAAAGAGAAGAATCTATATTGTGTCGGGATATCACTGTACAAAAAGAATCAGTTGAATGCACAGTCGTTGGAAATCTTTATTATTAGTCTATACTTTAGATATTTAGCTGGAAATGCTGAGAAGTATGGATTTCGAGTACCATACTTCACCGGAAGGTAGATATTTATATAATTGTGCATTGCCAATTAACCTGTTTTGTTTGGAAATATACGCATAATTCAAAAATTACCAGCTTTCCACAGTTCTAGATCGAAAGGATTCTTTCTCATTTTATATTATATGTTACTTCGAAAAAAGTTTGTTTATTCTTATGAAGAATACTTAGACCTAAACTTTCTCAATAGTTTTGGCAAACATCTTAAGCTCGTTGTGAACTACCATAAGTTTCAGTCCAAATACGAAGTTAAGTGCAAGTTCGATTTAATGAGGTTTGACTAAAATGTAGTCAATTAAAATTTTATATTATTTTTTTTTTGTTTATTTTTAAATTGCACAATAATTAAAAGCAAAACAAAAAAATGCTTAAACTATATTTTGGACCTTTCTTTTCGATATTTTTTTTTTTTTACTACTCAATGCCAATTTTCATTTGTTGTTGTTGATTTTCAATGAAATTTTTCATGAAAATTTTCATTATGTATTTTGGAATTGGAATGCAATTTTATAAGTTTTTTGTTTTTTTTTTGTCTGTTTTTATTTGTTTGTTAATAATAATATCGATTTAGCTTTCTTCTTGAATCTCATATAAAAATGTCTGGAATTGGATTGAATACATTACATTTTTTTCCCGTATTACTGTTTTTGTGATTCCTTTATTATGTTCTGATATAATCACAAATACATAAAATTCTTGAAAAACAAGATGAAGATGCGCGTTCGTTATCCAAGAAAACAAAAAAAAATTTTTTTTTGTATAGGTACTATCCCTATTTTAAGTACTCGTACAGTGTAAATTAAATTGTTCCCCTTTTTCTTACATAAAATGTAAATATGTATTTTATTTTTCCTTTCAAAATTTTTCAATTCTATGACAGCTATTCTTTTTTCTTTCCTTTATATATATATATATATATATATAACTTTGCTAGGATTCTTTGATTTTTTCACCACCTCTTGAATGAAAACTTATTCGTTCGATATAGAAGGTAAAAAGTTTTGATTAGAAAAGCAAGGAAACAAAATAAAAAATAGCTGTTTCTACAATGTTTCGATATTTTACGGATTGATTTTGATTAAATACAAAAGATTTAGTTTTAAAGTTTATAGTTATTGAATTCTATTCAAGGATTTTCTTTCTTTTCCTTTTTTTTATGCAATATCCTCATAACTCATAACATCCTGTTTGGAAGTAGTTTTTATGATTAAAAAGAAATAAAAATCATTAAGTGTTTTCAAAAGAAAATACCGACTTCCGACTTCAACCCAACTGGGCTTCTTCCTCTGACCTAATATTTCAAAAAAGATTAATGGAAAACTCTCACATTTTTCTACATATTTATATATATTAAACGAGATTTTGAAAATTCAACTATCCTATTATATATTTCTAAGTTAACAAAGTGTATAGTCGATAGCCCTATATTGATGAACTCAGAAAATTGGTATAAATATGATTAGAGATATTTCTAAAATTATTTTTTGTAGGATTGTTAGAAGATAAACTATATATGAAGGGCGATAAATCTATATTTAAATATATATACATATATATATGTGTCAGAAAAATAGGCTTTTCCTAGTTCAAATTCTTGAGAATCGAAATTTTAAACATATTTTATACTATGGCAACATGAACGTTACAATGGAAATGGTTCATGAGTCGTAATCCATGTAAAATTAAATATAGGCAAAAGTTTTATGATTAATATAAGCGAAATCTTAGCCATTGAATGGAAATATATTCAGAAAAGGTTTTTCCTAGAATAATATTACAATTATACGACTGTAATTTAATAAAACGTGAGCTCATGGTCTTATTATGTTTAATATACATATTCCACGTGAATTTCCACACCAATTCCAATCCAAAAAGCCTAGAAAATGGTTTTGAAATTATTACATCAATTTTTTTTTGCAAAATCTAATATAATTAAATAATTTCTGTAAACTTAAACAAATTTAGTAAAAATCTGATGATTTCTGACTATGTCATTTCATTTAAAGTTACTAAAAATCATGACTTAATTTACATCTTTATACAGGCTCTATCCATTTCAAACACTTTTTTCTGGTCACGTGTATTTTTTTTTATATCAATCGATCTCATCCGCAAAAAAAAACGAAATACATTTACATATTAACGCGGAATATTTTATCAAAAACGATTTTAATATCCATTCCATTTCCATTATTATGATAATCAACCAGAATTGTATATTCAGTAATCAGGAAGAAAATTTCCTTTCCTTGTCCGGATTTATAATCAATATTTTTTAGATGAACTAGTTTATTACTTTTGCGATTAAGGAATTATTTTAGAAATGAGAAAAATATTAGAATGAAAACCACCGGAGATTACAGATTAGCCAATAAATACAACATTCAAATAGATTCGTCTGTTTTTCTAAATTTTAATAATAATATTTAATAATAAAATTAATTTTTATATATATTATATTTCCGTTTATAGTACCAAAAAATATCAATTAATTCACATACACTTTAGCCTTATCTTCGATAATAAAGCTCTGATAAACCTACATCTTAATCTTAAGCTAAGTGAATTTCGAACAAAAAAAGTTTAAAAGCTATACTTTTAAAAAAACAAAAATTATTAGTGTTTATAAATACTGTCATATACATACATATGTACGTAGTTTTCGTGGGACTGACATTACTTACATTTGGACAGATGAGCACTTTCTGCCAAATCTGACAATCAATTCTCTCACTTTTCATTAAGGCATAATCTTATTTATTTCTAATAATTACATTTTTAATTATTTCGTACTATTTATCCTTTTTGTAACAAGAAAAGCTTGCTTAGCACCAACAAATTAATTTCTAAACTATCAACAATTATGCTCAACTGAACTCAACTCAAACTGATTAGTTTGCTGTTTTGAGTCGAGTCAGCTCATTTTCAACTAACCCTAACTAACTAACCCTATTTCCATTACGTTTAGTTCAGCCTACTCAGCACTAAATATAGTTGTCCTCTCGATTAAATACAATAAGAACATATATATTCTAACTAAACTCACGAATCACACTGCAGAAAATAGTTTTTATAACTCTAAAAAGAAACAACAAACACTGTACTATTATTGATTTTACTATATAATATTAAGTACATATCTTAAATAGTTATTATACACGAATCAGATTTTTAACAGAGCAAATTTTGTGCTATTTGGGTAACAAAATGCATTTTTTATGCAAAACATTTCAATTTGAAAAGTACGATCCAGAATATTAATAAGAATTAACATTTTTTTATAAATTTCTTATAACAAGCGTTCTTGTAAAGAATGTCGTCGAGTTGTTTATTTAAAAAAAAGTATTACTTCGCTCATCAAGATTCAATATAATTTAAACATCTTTATCTTTATTTATTTGTAATTCACAAGTATTATTAAACACGTATCTCGAGTTACTACATTCATGTAATCATCAGTAAACATGACTAAATATATTTATAGATATTTGGAAGGTGTTTTAATTCTATTGATCAAAATATTTCGCATTGTTGAAAATAATAATTAATATAACCCAATTCCACTTGTCTAGACACTTAATTACCTCATTCTTATAAAACTCAAATTACAAAAGACAAATATTTACTTAAATCCTGATTTTTTATACAAATCTCTGGTCTGGCAAAATTCAGGCATGAATATTTTACTTTCGATAAAAAAGAAGCTGCAATGGAATTCTGTAAAATGACAAACGACAATATTGTTTATCGTTTTGATACATTTCGAAAGGTAAATTGTCGTTTGAAAATGATAAATTTGAGGTGAGAACTATATTTTTGCCACTTTGAAATAAAATTTAGTTCATTTTCTAAATAATAGCCTTACTTTGAAACTGTCACTTTTGAAAATTAACAAAATGTATAATATGTAATAGTCATTGTCACAATTATAGAATTCCACGGCAAGTTTTCCAGTTAAGTACACTTACTAGATGAATGCTAAGCAAAAACATGAAGAACATGCCTAGGAAGACCAACAGATTCCACACGATTGGTGGGCAAAAGCAGACAAGATAAAGAAACGACATTGTTTTTCGATACACCTAATACTACACAAATTTCATAAAAATCTGAAACATTGAAACTTCTTACATAAGAACTTATTATTCCTTCATATTGTTGACCAGCCCATATTTTCCAACACGTTTTGATACATAAATGAATATTTTTTAAAAGTTAAATTTTTAAAATCATATAACCTCAAATAACTGAATTAGATCACCTCGAAAAGGTATTATCTTCAATTTATATCGGAAGGAAACGAAATATCTAATCTAAATGTAATCTTTTAATATGAATATTAAATGACTTAGTTTACTTTTTGATATTTTTTTTTGTTTTTTTTTTTTTTGGAAATGGTATTAAGGAGAGGTCTAGAACAGTCTACATGCCATTGATTAATGATTAATGGCGCAGGATACCATCGTAATGGAAAATACCCACCATCACTCCCCAATGTCGATAATAATTTGTTTCTAATTTGTTCACCTTAATATTTTCATAAGAAGACAAAAATTGTTGTTATTCTTTTGTTCATTGAATAATCAAAACAGCATTTCCAGTGAATTTTGTATGCACTGGAACACACTAGAACATTTTTTATAAACGATGATAAAAATTAAAAGATAAAATGGTTATTTTTTAAAATTTTTTAATAATATTTACGTAATTTATAGACTTGAAAAGTTTCATTAAGAATAATAAAAAATCAGAATTTGGAAATTTACAAGAAGAATGAGCTAAATTTTAAATCACAGGATACCCCAAAAAGCTAGTGGAAAGAATTTAGATGGTTGTCAGATATCATCAAGCAAAGGGCATACTTAATCAAATACAAAAAAAAAAACATACATTTCACTTAGTTATTCAGTTATCATATTTAAAATTTAATATTATATATAAAGTGTGCCAATTAGGGCATAGTTTGAACAAGCAATTACTTGAATAAACAGAATTAATCCAATATTTTGAGTATTCAACGACAAAATAATTAATTCTTTCATTTAAGAGAAATAAAGCAGAATAAATTTGGAAAGACAAAACTATACCTTCTTTGAAAATGACAGAAACAAAAAATTCGGCACAAAATAAGGAAAGAAAATTACAATTTTTCATTAGATAGAATGAAGTAACCTATAAATCACATATATTCTATTTTACATCATGCTTCCTATAAGATAATTGTAGCAAGTGAGAGCATTAATAGCCTTATAATAGTCTTATGGATTTTGGACTAAAGAAAGAATGAAACAAAGAAAGCAATCGAAATTGTTAACTTCTATACGAAGTATATAGTTACTGAAATCGAGATCGAAAAAAAAAAATCTCCACGTTTCATAAAATTCTAAATCGTTTGCAATCATTTTTATCCAATGTCTGTCTATCGTCTGCCTGTCGGTCCATCTGTCGTGTACAAGATTGCGGCCGCATTTTTGAAGCAATTTCCATTCTATCAGAAGTTGGGTTTGATCGGACTAAAACTTCGGGTAGCGGCCGAACAAAAGTTCGGTTTTTTGTGTTTTACATGGTATTGTAACATTATTTATGGACCAATTTCAATGAAATTTGGCATGAGACATTTGCTCAATGACAGAACAGTTGTGTCCAAAAATCATCCGATTACAACTTCGGGTAGCTGCCGAACAAAATTCAGATTTTTTGTATGAAATTTGGAGCATAACTTTGGGTATTCGAACGAAACTTCGAAATTTTTGAACAGAATAAATCATAAATTGTTGTACGAAATAATTATATAGAATTATATAGAATCGTATAGAAGTTCCCATAGTGGTTTGTGCACTATAGCTTGTTTTAACTCAATTTTTGTAAACAAAAACGACGCGTTTCTTTATACTTTTAGGCACCAAAATAAGTAGAAGAAATTTTTTGTTATGCATATTACAAATATTTTAAGTGTTAGTTCCTGTAATTCTTATTTTTTATATAAGTGTTAGAATTGTTTATTAAAGCTAAATATATTTTTATCTCTGTTGCACTAACATAATGTAATCTGAAAAAATGATAGATAGCTAAAGAGAACCATATGTATTTTTTAGAGAATATTTTCTCTTTTGTAATTTTATTACGATTTTTCTTTTCCTTTCATCTAATAATTTATTTCTCTTCGTAATCAATCATTTTTCCTTAAAAATTTTGATTTCTGGCTTTTAACATAGAAAGGAATTAATTACTTTAAGGCCTCAATTACTCGATTGTTCACAAACCTCGAAAAGTAATTAATCAAACCATGCCCTAGTGCCAATACTATTGTGATAAAATGTGTGGCAATATTTTCTTATTTTTATTATCAATTATTTTTAAATAAAGTTTTAAATCAGCTATTTTATTTCAATTTGAAAAGAAAAGTAATTTGAAATAATTAAAAAATTCAAGAATATATTCTTAAAATTTATTAACAAGCTAAACTATTAGTGAAATATTTATTTAATTATTTTATTTTTAGAGAAAAACAATATTAAATTAGATTGAATTTAAAACTGCTCTTTCCTTCAGGTTTATAAAGAAAATATCTATTAAAGAATAAATATTGTATAATAAAATTAGTCTGATGAATTTACATACATAGCAAAAAAAAAAAAAAGAAAACCTTTTAGATAATACTAGTATAATTTGTTTACTTACATTATTGTCAATAAAGATAAAAAGAGCAAACTCAACTTTTAGAAATATATCAACGAATGAAATTGATATTATATCACAGAAAACCGACTGAAAGTTAATAACGTTGAGGGAACTACATACAGACTATATCGAAATAATCACAATTTATATATGATATTGTTATACATGTTTTGAATCTGAATGAATTTGTACATTATATGATTTGCAATTGCGAAACTGATTAAATCAAACATAATGTTTGATGAACATATCGAAAACATTGGCATTGACAAACTATAATTTAAATATAGTAATCGGTATATCACTATAGTTTTTAGATTATAGTTTATAGGAATCTCTGACCATTTCGTAATATATTCACAACTTTTAAAAAAGACACGTGAATTATTAATTAATTTCAAGAAAAAAAATTACACGTACAACAAACGTTTAATAATAACCGTTAAAATGTCCTCGAAAAGGTCGCATAAAAATTTTTAGTCAACTTCAACTTTTCAACTAATCGCTGACGTATAAAATAAAAGATTGATTTGGAATAATAATAATAATTCAGTCCGAAAAATTTGACTTAGACGTTTTTTATGTTAATCTAAATTCTAGAAATCCTTTTTTTTCTTTCCTTGAACATAATTATTATTATTATTTTTATTACAACGATCCATCATCAAAAGAATATCAAAAGAAACATTATAATAAAAAATTACATAGTCACTTGAAATAATACTTTTAATACGTTACCAACTAATTTTAGTTTATTTTAGTTCGAATACCACCTACCCACAAAAAAAAAGGCACAAACAAAATAGCCCATTGTAATAAGGTGATTGCTCGTGCCAGGAGGAACTGGTAATGTCTCTCATCAGTAAATATATCAAACTAAAGCGTGCTCAATTATAACATAAGAAAAGAAAAAAAAAAAGAAACAAACAAACAAAATAACCAAAATAACATAAAAGGTAAAACCAAAATGAAATTTGTTTGACAACGTTAGGGACAAGGTATGAAATAATTTCGTAAGTCTGAAGAACAACTAAAACCAAAAACAGCCACCAAATGAAAAGTTCCTTTTTTATTTTGTTTTATTTTCCTATATCAGGCTAATAACATATAAAAACTATACAATATATACAATAAATAGGTACATATATATATATATGGTATTTCCTTTTTTCCCACTGGAACAATATTCAGTGCCTCACCAAAAAAATAAACGAACAGAATGAAAATTATTTTCATTTTTGGTAAGGTGATGTAGTGTAACCTAAACAAGTATCGATTAGTCAGTCAACCCAAAAAGTTTTATCTGATTGCCATACTGTTACTTTATTTACTTATATTTACTCTATAAGAATAAAATAAAAAGCAAAATAAGGATCTTTTACTGAAGTAAAATCCCCAAATGAAAAAAAAAAACAGTATTATTCGATAAATGTACGCAACAAAATTTTCAATACTAGTTTTTTTTTTTTTGGTTTTCCTTCAAAAACCCTTTTCCACCTCATTCAATAAAATAAAATCAATTGGATAAAATTTGATTCAAATAGGGTTTTTATTATAACAAAATTGCATAAAAAAAACACATATAGTAACTGAAAATCGGCATATAGCCGACTTTTTGATGGCCTATCATAGATATGGGACGTAGTTAACAAATCTCTGAGAAAAAAAACAACTAAAACTAAAAATATTTCAAGGTTTTACCTAAACTCGTGTTCTTCTTCTTCAAACTCTCTCTAATAGCACAAATCTATTTTTGAAATTTGATTCAAATTGGTAAATTAGTTTTTAAAGAACATAAAAAAAAAACTCCATGAACATGCTTATTCTTTCCTACAACAATTTCTTCATCCATTATCCATGGACCGATTTTATTGAAATTTAATATAGCATCGTCTATTTATTTATATAACCAATCCTGGCTTTTGCTTTATAACTTCGCTCCACCTCGGTCGATTTTGTTAAAATACAATATACCCATACCTCGTTTAACGGCCTAGATACGTTCCGGAAAAGTTGACCATAAAGCGAAAAGTCGTATAACGAATCAATTATTTTATGTAGCAGTGCTGCCTAAAGGGAGAAGCTGAAACTAAAAAGAAGGTCGCTAACAGTATGTAAAGCATTTTTTTTGCCGTATAACGAAACATTGGGGGCCGTAAATGGAAAAAGTGCCATAAATAAAAAAAGTCGTTATAGCGAAATGCCGTATAAAGACCGGCCGTATAGCGAGGTATTGATATACCAAATCGTGTTAAGAAATAACCAAACAACATTCACGAAAATCGGATAATGTGTTTTTGAGTTAACTTGTACATGGACAGACAGACGGACATTCATAAATTTATATTGCTTTTGATTATCTACACATCCATAGCCTTGGAAACCTTCTACGACGATTTTTTCTATGCGTTACAAATGTAATGACAAAATAAATATATCTTTTGGTAGTACCTACCACAGGGCATAAATTTCCATATTGCATTATAGAGTGACGGTGAGGTTACACAGCCGGTTTGTATTTAATTTTCTTATTTTTCTTTTCTTTTTTTTTAGTATGATGCATTTAGAATATTAGAATTTGCTTAGAAATGCAAATTCACTTTCAAGAGTTCTTCAAATCCAAATACTTTTGCTGTTTTCATTTATTTTTGATGTTATTAATAGACAATTACGAGAACAAGGAAATAGAAAGAATATCTTAGTCTTTTCTGAAGTATTCTCGTGTTTGTAATTTTTAGAGACTAGCGTATATGTTTTCTTGTAAGTCATTGATTATGCAATTTTTATTCGAGAATGAAAATAGCGTTGGGGACAGAGAAAATTTCTACGAATATGTTCGATTGCCAAAAAAAAAAAAATTTTTCCTTATATACAAAATATAGAACTTCAGATTTCCTAGATTCTATGTATACGTGTATGAGTACTAGTACTTGGAAGTTCTTTTACAGCTGGTGCTTTTTTGACATTGATTTTTAGTGGTTTCGTGAGAAAATTGTATTCACTTTATATATATATTTTTTTTTCTTCAGATATAAATGTTTGCTTTTCAGGTTTTTTACTTTCATTTTTACTGCAGTCATAATTTATATATTCCCAATGATGAATAACTGCAAAATATTAAACTAGAGCTATTTGGCCCATGAATCCTTGTTTCTTTCTTATTTTTTATTTTTTTTATTGTTAAATTGGAGAAAATGGATCAATATAAAGTATAAAAGTAGAGCATTCAGCTAAGGATATTAAATAAGATAATTATAGTAAATAGATTATTTGAAGAAAGAAATGTATGTACACATCGAAATAATCATTGTAGAAAGGTTTCAAAGGTATGGTTGTGTAGAGAATCAAAAGTCATATCGATTTCTGCATGTCCGTCCGTCCGTATACTCGCGTTATCCGATTTTGATGAAATTTGGAATGTGAGTTGGTTATTTTTTAACTTGGTTTGGTTCTACATTTTAGTAAAATCAACCGAGTGGGAGCGAAGTTATTAAGCAAAAACCAGGGTGATCGTTTTTTTGTTTATGGTTTTTCGGATATAATTTGATAATTTGTGGAGCAATTTTGGGTTAGTTATTTACATGAATTGACTACATAAATAGACGATACCATGGTAAATTTCAGTGACATCGGTCCAAGGATAGTGGAGAAAGAAAAAGTCGTAGGGGAAATAGTCGTAGGGGAAAATAAGCCTGTTCATAAAGTTTTTCCGATGTATTTTAAAAACTTATATACCAATTTCAATCAAATTTGCAAAGGTTATTTATGCTATGAATTTAAGCGATTTGAAAACGAAGTTATGGAGTAAAAACCTTGAAATATTAGCAATTTTGGCATTTCTTTCTCAGAGTTAATTCATTGAACTATAGATTTGTTAACTACGAGTTCTACCATAGGGCATCAAAAAATCGACTATAGGCCGATTTTACGTTACTATAAGTTTTTGAAATAAAAAACCCTAAATACATAAGCAACAGATATTTGATTTAACCTATGGTGGAGTCGCGGTGTAACGATCATTTTAATTTAAAAAAAGAAAACGTTAGCTATGTTTTTTTGGAGAAATAAGCACGGTTACCATACATTTCATACGGGCTTAATTAAGAAATGTATAATATCGCTGTCTACTTTAACGATAGATAATACCAGATAATAGATGCCGCAAATAATATAATATGATTTTTTAATCTCGCGGTATTAATCTTTTAATGAAATGTATTGGAAAATCAGTTAAAGAGGTTCTCATAGGTTTCCTTAGAAATATTCCTCCTAAAGCGTTTAAAATGTTGTACTAAAGGAAAGGCCCTGTATAAGGCCGGAAGGACTATTGAAGATCCATTTAAAATGAAATTATAAAAATTATAAACAGTAATTGTCATTGTAAGTGCAAATAAATGTAAAAATTAATACAAAATAACACTTGTTTTTTTAAAAAATCAATCACAGATAACTCTTTCGTGTATTTCCAACCCGTGGAAATACACAATAATGTCTTTTAGTAATCCCTCGATGATTAGATTACATTTTACGAAATTTCTATATTATATAACCTATACAAACCAGACCTGAAATTCGATACAATCCATTCTGAATATAATTTACAAATATTTTCTAATACAGAATTCGATATATTGGCAAACTTTTCAAGAATGTTTCCAATCGTTATATGAAAGGAATCCAAATGATTTATATCAATTTTATTATTCATAATAATTTTTAATAAATCTTTATTGTTTCAGTTTTTCTTGTTTTTTTTCTCATTTTGAAACTGCCATTTTGATTTACGTAGGACAGAACTCGATACCTACGCCTTCAACGGTAAAAATAGAACAAATTAATTTCATATAAATTCATATTGAAATTATTAATAAACTGTCAACCAAAACCAACATTACTCTTACAGAAATATCATCTTGAATAGAGATGTAACATATACATAACAATATTGTTTAATATTAGATTGTAAAATCGAAACAAAACAACATTGTTTTTATTTGGTGAAATATGAATACACCACCAATCTTATATACTATAAATACGCTTTTGCTAAAGTATATATCCTATTTTCAAATATCCTTACACTGTGTATTCATTTTGGATTAGGATTTATTGTTAATTAGAATCTTTTAATGCGATATCATTTTTCGTCCCCTTGTGTAATGGCATTTAAAAGGTTCTCATCTTATGAATCCAGATAGAATATTTCATTGAAATTACTTAAAAACTGAACGGTCTCTTTCTCTTGTTAACATGGATCGATTCATATATACAATTGCTACACAAACAACAGGACAGACAAATAGACAAAACGGACAATTTTTCGAAAACCTCAAAATGTGAAGGGTCCATCAAAATATCGAGGTCGAAAATTTACCCTGATACAAAGCTTTGATCCCATGAATGAGAAGAAAGTAAAATAGGTGAATTGCAATACGTTACTGAATGGTGTAACACTTGTTCTTTATGTTTAGATACAATTTATATGCACTTCTACTTTACATATAAATATATGTATGATGATTTGCATAAAATGTTTTGTATGTCAAAATAAAAAAGAATACTTGAAAATTTATACTTATGTACGAACTTTTTTTGATTCCTTGCCTTGCCTTGTACTTGATATAGTATTCAGTTTTCCCTTAAATTAATTTCGAAGACGAATTGAAGAACAATACTTCTGCATTGTTTGCATTATGAATGAAAAGCTAAAAGGGAAAGCTCTTCTTTTTTGCCTCTATAAAAACTGCAGATGATTCGTGCTTTTATGTTAAAAAGAAAATGCACGCGAGCAAATATTCAGGATATACCAAAAAACCAAAAAAAAATAAACATCAAAATAAGAGCGATACGATAGTTAAACTTTTGTGGATCTTAATTGTAAACTTTATTATGCTATTTGTTATTATATGGTTTCTGTGTGGATTTTTAAGAATAAAAAGGTATTTACAAGTTAAATTAATTTAAAACTTTTATGTTTTTACAAAAAGGAGCGAGAAGAATATGAAAATTTCATTATCAAAGGAATGAGAATTATGAAATATTTACATTTTAGTATAGCAACAAAACAGAAGAAAATTTTTTACATAATTTTCTTTTTATATGAAAAATTTTCAAATAATTTAAAAAATTTCTGAATTAAAAGAAAATTCAATACATTTTTGTATGAAGTGGAAATTTTTTTGAGTCATAAGAAATATTACGTAATAAAACTTTAAGAATATATATTTTAAATAGTTTTTATCGAGTAACAAAAATGTAGGAGAGACTCAGCAAGGAATTGAGTCAGATTAGCCGAATCTTCACTTATATTTTAATATGCATTCCATCAAAAAAGTATCCGGAATTTGTCAATAAAATACAATATGTTAAATTAACCATCAAAATTTATTTTGGCTCCTTTAAAATAGAGTCCAGTTGAAGTAATACACATATGCCAATGATTAATCCAGTCGTCAAAAAACATTTCTTATAGTAATTTTCCGGTATAGCCTCCAGCACCTTTTGCGAATTTTGTTTTATGGCCTCAATGGACTTAAAACGTGTTCTACGAAGTGGTAATTTTAACCGGGGTAACAGGAAAAGTGACAGGGAGACATTTGTTGAGTTTTGGGTCAAAAATTTGCATACAACCATCGATGTGCAGGACGGCGCATTATCGATGCAAAATACAAGAATTGTTGATCATGCCAAATTTTGCCGTGACAATTAGGTACATTTGTACCAACTTAACTGTAAAATACATTGTTTCATACTTTTTACGCGGTCTTTCTAAATGAACAATTTCCGATACTTATTTGACGGAATGTAGATCTTTATTTGAAGAAGTTAGAAACTTATACTAATCGAAAACTCCCCAAAAAAATATTACGAATCCGAATTTATTTAAAGTTGTTAAGGTTGTCGTAATTCCGTGTTAAAATAAATTCATTTAAAATGCATATCAGAAACAGATTAATCGGTAGAAGTGGCGCCGAAAGATTATAATTCGGAAAAATTTTTAGACCTTAAAAAAAACTTTGAAACTGTTTATTAAATTCAAATTTCTAAAGTAGAATGTGAAATTCGAACAACACACATAATTTCAGATGTTGTATAAATATATATGTATTTTCTTATTTAATAATTTACCCAATAAAAACTTTACAATGAATTCTGAAAACATAGAAGAAAACTTTTCAGATAGGTATTTGAAAATTTCGAAAAATAATGAAGCAGAAGAAATTGATTTATTACCAAAAAGTTTATAATAAAAACTATGTTTTATGCAAATTAGCAAAAAAAACAAACACATTTCAAAATCAATTTGAAAAATTCTTAGATTTTTCTATTTTCATAATTTTGATTATAAATTTTATTGTTGTAGTATGAAAAATTCATATTAGAAAAGAATATAATATTTAATTTTATGCTTAGACAGCTCGTCAAGACGTTCGTAAGAAAACAGAATTACTGAAAACACAATAAAATTGTATTTGAAAGCGAAAATGTTCATAATGAAAAATTCATTTTTAGTAGTTCTATATTTCTTGAAAAAATTTATTCCATAAATCAAAATTTATAAGAAATTTATATTTTTCATCCAAAATAATCATTTTGTAAAAATTAAAAAATTTTCTTAAACATTTTGACTAATGATAAATTTTCTGAAACAATTTCTTTACTTTTTTAACATTGAAAAATCGTTTTTTATTTTCATCAAATAAGAACTAAAACGACTAAAATCGTCTCTAAAACATAGCGAGCCAAAAAAAAGAAAACAACACAAAAAATAAATGTAATTTAGGTTGGAAAAATTTATCTTGATTACATGTCATTTCTAGTTCATGATTGAATATAAGAAACCTATAATAACAAATTACTTTTAGTTCTTTTCAAGACTATATAAATCAGGGGCTAATAAACGTATTTATATAATTGGTCGTAAATATATACATATATAAATATATATATTACAAAAGGTGTACATTTAGTGGCCAAAAAGGTCAAAGTTATATACATATATTCATAATCATAAGATTGCCAACTACTGTTATAAAGCAAAACTTATAATAAACAATTATAACTATAAATATGAATTAATGACCCTGCATATACCTTAAAAGTATTTACACACATATTGTCATTCAAGCCTAATTTCTTGTTATACAAAATGTATTTACATAAAGCTTTCAAAAACAAAAATTTATTATTTTAAACATTATTTCATATTTATTCACCAAAAATATATGTTAAAAATTTTTTCGTTATATACACAGAAAGAAAGTATCGATTAAATTTTCATAAAACTTACTTCCGAAATCTCATTGAACTTCCAACAAATTTTATTATTGAAATCACAATAATAATAATAAAATTTAATTTATATCGCCGATTCAAATTTTGCTACTTGTTCTCGCGAACTAATTTTAAACATGATAATATATATTTTATTTTATTTTTAAATTCATTAAAATTTAATTGTTCATTTTTTAATTTTGCAAAGTTTGTAAAGTTTTTCATGTTTTTAGTCGAAAAGTTTATACTAAAGACACATTAGCAGAAATAATCTAGATTATCTCACGATTCTCGATTAAAATTCAATAATGGACAAGATTTTCTCAATTATTGAGTAGTTAATCGAGTATTTTAATTTTAATTATTGAATAATTGAGAACTTTTCGCTCTTTTCATCTGGTGGTATTACATCTATAAATGTTTGCATATTTATAAAATAATTTTTTTTTTACTTCCAAAATTTTCTAATCACAAAAAAATGTATAAAAAGTTTTGAGAAATGGCAAAAAATAATTGAGAATGACTTTTAATCCAGAAAAACAGAATGTGTCGCATAATCTAGATTAAAAATAATCGACTGGATTAAAGTGTGTAGTATGTCTATGGTATTACGATTATGTAATAAAATTACAACGAATATAAAGGCTCAGTTATAATCGAAAGAGCCAAGCATAGCAAAAGCCAAAAAAACTGAACGTATGCAAGCTTATGCATGTCAAATCCGTTCAACCGATTATAATGTCCATAAACAAGAATAACAATTTGACAGTTCGGTGTCAAAGAATTTTATGTTTCATAAGTTGTTTTTTGTAATTTAAAAATGATTTTAAAAAATTGAGAATCGTTTAGAAAATAAATTTTCAAAAAAAATAAAAAACAAATCGTTGAGTCATATTTCACGAGAAAAATATTTGCAATTCAACTGTCAAAATTTCCGTACGGAATGTACAATACTAACTGATTTGTATTAACTTCAACATAACGAAACGAAAATCAAACTTAACAAAAGTTTGGCTATGCAAATTATAATCGCAATATACGATTCATGATTCATTAGAACATTTGCTTAAGTTCGGCTATTCTTGGCTCTTCTCATTATAATTGGGGCTTAAGATTTACTTTAATTTTCGTTTTTTTGGAACGTTAAAAAAATAATTTTGATATTTATAAAACCACCAAAAATAATTGATACAAAATCTTAAAATAAGAAAAAAATCATTAAATTGTTTCTTTGTTTCATGTCAATATTTACAAATATGACAAAATGATAGATGTTTAGAATGGAAGGAATCACACCATTTTATCTAACAACCCAAAATTTCGAGAGCGAATTTCTCAAAACTAATTTTTTGGGAATGATTGAGAATGTACTTATTTCAAAGACTATACAATTAGTTTCAAACTTATAATACTACTTAATAAAAATATTTAACGTAGATTGTTTCCTTAAAAACCAAACAAAAATATTGATTTTCGACAGAAATTATGACTTTTTCTTTCAAACTTCTGTAAAGTTTTTAATTTTTTGTTTAAAAATAATTTGCTACTTCACACGACAACTACAAGTTCATATTTTAGGTGAAAAATTTTTTTTTTCATTTCGTTATCTCGCTAAAAGACTGGGCTTGGTGCCAACAGACCTCTGTCGGTACTGTGGAGACATAGGAGTGGCTGAAGACATCAAGCACATTTTATGTGAATGCTAAGCTCTCTTCTTGGGCAACCATTTCTTCGGAAATTTAGGGGTGCTTCAAGCGACTGACATGAGCAGTCTAATGAAATTTTGCAGGAAAATTAAATGCTTTCAAGAGGAATAGGTTTCCCAATAGGCTAACTCTTAGTCTCGTAGGGATCAGAATGGGTTCATAAGTTGCCTGGTGTTGTACGCAGTGCATACCTACCTAACTGTTCTCTAACAACATTGTCAACCATCTGATCCCTTTCTTTGGATGATGGGAAAACTTTGAGCGGTGATATTGATTTAATTTTCCATTGAATTTCTTCCCTTTTTCTTATATATTTTATTCACTTTATGTTTAGAAAATATATAAAAAAAATATATTCACTTTATTATATGTTTTCATAAAAGTCATCACTGTGATAAAATTCCTTAAACAAACAAAAATAATAACAATAATACTAATAAGAATTAAAATTTAATTTTGAACAAAAAAAAATTTACGACATATTTTCATTAAAGCAATTAATTAAGTCTTATGTTTAAATTTTTTGGAAATATTTATATTGTACGAAACTTCATGACGAGCTTTTAGAATAAAATATGTTTATTATGATGGAAATTGACACGACATCATATCAGAAAATATAAACACAAAAATTGTTTTATGCACAAAAAATTTCAACAACAAAAAACCAATTTCAATGTAAAGAAAATATTTATTACCTTGAAATATTGCGCAATTGAATTAAATATATAATTGTCATCGAAATTTAATTACTATTAGTATGTATTTTTCTTACATACCAAAAAACCTTGAATCGCATCTGAATCTATATAGATCTAAAGATGACAATTCGGACAGATATATAAACTCCAGAAATACTTTGCGCATTCATTTTCCTGCTTATATTAAAAACCTGCCATGGTTGGGGATAGAAAGGCCTAAGACAGTTTTATAGGACATACTATAATACAAAAACTGATTTGTAATAATGATTGTTAAATGCCAAAATAACAAATCAGTGTATTATAAGAATATCTGTCAGATCTCAATGTTATTCATTCAAGAAATTCTAAAATAATTCCAATCAATTAATTAAACATATAGAAACTTTTTGATGCCCTATGGTAGAAATGGGACAGAAAAACTGTTAAAACTAACATTATTTCAAGATTTTTTCTTCATAACTTTGTTTCTTTTTTTTCAAAATTTCTTCCAATTTGCAGGTAACCCAGACCCTGATAGCATAAGTCTAACCTGTACATTTTATTCAAATCTGTGTATTAGTTTTTAAAGTGCATCAAAAAAAACTTTATAAAGAGGGTTACTTTCTCCTAGGATTACTTCTTTCTCCACTATCTTTAGACCGATTTGAGTGAAATTTAACATGGTATGGTCTATTTGTGTAGTTAACCTATATAATTAATTTAAACAAAATTGATTCACAAATTTTCCAATTAAATCCGAAAAACCATAAACAAAAAAATGACAAAACTTTCTGGTCAACCTGATTTTTCCTTTATAACTTTATAACTTTATAACTCCCCCTGGATCGATTTTGCTGAAATGTACTACCAAACCAAGTTAATACGCAACACACATTGTAAATTTCATCAAAATCGGATAACGCGTTTTTGAATTATCTTGTATACGGACGGACGGACGGGCATGCATAAGTCGATATAACTTTTTATTCCCTACACAACCATACCCTTAAAACCTTTCTACGTCGATTATTTCGATGTGTTACAAATGGAGTGATAAAACTAATATACCCTCTGGTAGTACCTACCATAGGGCATAAAAAGTACATATTTTACAGGGCACTTTTTAACGAATTACAAATCTTTATAAGAAAATATGGTAAAATTGAAATTTTGCAGAATATTGATTTAATGATCAATTCATCTAATATTTCCAATCGAATATATTCAAATTAGTATTGAAAATCAATCAAGCTGAAATTGATTATGAACAATCGAATAGAGAGTGTCATTCAACTTGAAGATTTAGATAACGATTAAATTGTTTCAAAAGCCATTAGAACCATAATGCAATTTCATCTAGAAACACTTTATGAATGTGTAGACTAATACAGTCGATTTAATTCAATTCAATTTCCAAATTTAAAATGATGATGTAATGAGATTGTTGGCTATATAATCAGAATCACAGTTTATTATGACCATTTTCAGATAACGTGTCTCTCTTTCATTAATTTATATAATTAATGAAAATGAACAAAATTCGCCTTGAATTCTTTATGTTACAAAAAATGGGTTAAATCCACCTTTCATATTTAATATTATAAATCTACTCATTTTTTTTTGCTTTCTTTTTTTCAAGTAATTTTATGATACATAAATTACAATGTCCGAACAAAAAATTAAATATGTACAAAAGTAATTAAAAAAAGAAAAAAAACAGCAAAAACCTGAATATTAAAAAAAAAATTGGTTCAAAAAGAACATGATAGTCCTTTAAAAGTTTTAACTTGTTTAAAGCCTTCTTCAGCTTTTTCATCCTGATAACTCAAGAAAAGTTGGTTTTCTTTTCTTTTTTTATTTCAAAACTTTTGAAAAGAAGAGACTTTTCATAAATATAAAATAAAAAAAAGAAAAAAAGTAAATATATGCGACAAAAATCTTAAAACATTTAAAAAAAAAAAATAATAATTTATGATAAGAATTGATTTTTCCGTTCGTATACTATGAAAATGTCGAAAAGCAAGAACGGCAAGAACCGTTCCGAAACTCTGTAAGAAAACGTTTCTGAAAGTGAATATAAAATGAAGAATCTTTTGTCGCTTCCTTTAGAAAAAATGACATTGCCATTGAAAGGATATCAAAAGGAATTTTTTTAATAAATTTTTTAAATAATATGTCTTTTTTTCGTGAAAAGGAAAAAAAACACACACTTCATGAATGAAAATTGGAAATTCAAAATGAAAAAAAGAAACCTTAATATAAGTTCTTAACTTTTCAAATTCAAAATGTTCAAAGTCATGATTATTAGAAAAAAAAAGAAGAAAAGTGTTTAGCTTCAGAAAATGGTTTGATATTAAATGTGAATAATTTAATTTCCATTTCTGTTTATAAGAAATTGTAATTTTCCATTTAAATAAATTTAATTTTAATGAGAAGAGACTTAAAACAATGCTTTCAGAAATATGGAAATTTTTCAATTGAAATATTAAAAAGAAAATAAAGTGCACTTTTAGTTAAAAGTATACAGTAAAGTTTCATATATCTATTAAGCTTTAATCCGGATTTGAATATTTTCGATATTAAATACTTTACAACTCAAAATTGCTACATGAATGCTTTTGAATATAAAATTTTAGTATTCTATAATCCAAGTTTTCTTTAAATTATTTATAATATTAAATAATATATTTTATTTTTATATAACACGAGGCCAACGATGATCTCTACTTTTGTCTTAAGAAGGAAACTCCTATCTACATTTTCATATGGAGACACATACTAGGTTGTTCAATAAGTTCGCGTAGCACCATGTATTCGTCAACAGTAGAACTGAAACTTCAACATCATTTTAATATTTCATCTTTCATAAGAACATAACCAAAATTTGACTTCGATCTGTCAATTTATTCTTTGTTTACACGCCATTTAAATTTGACGTGTCAGTGCACTTTTAACAATGGAAAAAATTGAACATCTTGCAGTGATTAGATTCGTTGTTTTGGATGGTCTACCACCTACAGAAATTCATCCAAAATTATTAGAAGTATATAAGGATGCATCACCTTCACTTTCCACTGTGAAAAAATGGACTGCTCTTTTTAAATCTGGTCATACAAGCCTCGAAGATGATCCACTCGAAGGTCGTCCAAAAAGTATATCAACAACAGAAAACATACAAAAAATACAGGATATTATTTTGGAAGATCGACGAGTGACTATAGATGAGATAGCTGACACCATAGGAATCTCACATAGATCAGTACATTGCATCTTAGCCGAAGTTTTAGATTTCAAAAAACTTTGTGCAGAATAGGTGCCGCATTGGTTAAAAATGGAACAAAAATACCTTCGAATTGGACTTTTTCCATAACATTTGGACCGTTTTAGGAAGGATACAATAGATTTAGTACGTCAATCCATCAATATGGATGAGACTTGGGTCCACCACCATGATCCTGAATCGAAACAAGAAGCTAAAAGAGATCATAGCAGCTGTAGAAGCGTATTTTGGAGGCCTACCGGATCTTCATTTCAGGGATGGATTGGAGAATCGTTAGAATAAGTGTGTTGTAGTTGAGGGACATTACACTGAATAATAAAATAATTTTTACAACTATAAATCCGTTATTTCATTTCCATTCCACGAACTTATTAAACACCCTAGTATAAGATTTGTGGCTATAAATTTATTGGTTGTGAAGCAATGAAATACATGTATGGGCGAATTCATGAAAAACTCCATTCCGTTATGTTAAATATCGTAAGCTTATTTTTTGGATAACCATTTTCGTTTTCTTCTGATAAATATACCCCCAAAAATGTTTTGAACATTTTGAAGAGATCATAAATACATATAATAATTATTTTAGGGCTTCGCGATATTTACTGAATTTCATCAGAAATTCAATCAGGTGCATATAAATCTTTGGCTGAGGGACAAATATATAACTGAAAATTGTAATAAATTTCTTTTTTTTACCACAAACTTTTATTATATAAAATAATAAAACTTTTTACTGATAAAAATTTCCATTAATTTTCAATTTAGAGAACGTTAATCATACATTTTATAACCCTATCATAAATACCGGCTGATAAAAATAATACATAAAAGTAACAACGCAAAAAAACAGAATAAAAACTATTCTTTAATGAAGGCAATTTGATTCCACTCCATTTAAAATAGCACCCACTTTGTCTACTAAACATATATTTACATGAATCAAATTAATATTATATTTTCTCACTTTTACAACAAACAAAGTTAATAGGCTATTTACTGAATTTCGATATTTGAAGTGTGTTCTCAATTTACTTATAAACTTATGCTATCGACCTTAAACTTGACTACAAATTACCTAATCCAATATTTAATTTAAAGGGTTATACAAAACAGACTTTTAGATAAATGGTTTAGCTTTAGAATAATGGATGAAGTTATTGTTGGTGATTTAACTAGGAGATTTTCTTCTTCCAAACGTGATAATTTTATTTATGAACGCTCTCATTTAATCACTGGAGATTCACGGGAAAGTTGAGACTCATTTTCATAATAATTTTTCATAAATAGAACTCTTTATTCTTGTGAATCCGAATCTAGGGTTAAATTTGAAACACGATTGAAATTGATACAAATGTCGTTTATAGCAGTGCTCCGCAACCAGTGTGCCAGGGGACGATATTAGGTGTGTCGTAGTTGATTTTTTATTTTTCGATGGTAAAAGTAAACAAATATCCCAGCTACAAATTCCAGAGGAATTTATGGAATTGACAACTGACGGGACTCTAAAACTGAAATTTAACGAAGTTCCATTAGATGTTTTCTGGATTTCAGTAAAGGAGGAATATCTGAAGATTTCTGATCAGGCTATTGTAGTTCTTCTCCCATTTTCTAAAACATTTCTATGTGAATTAAGTTTTTCAACTCTAGTTTTAATAAAAAATGATAAGCGATCATGCTTAAGACATCTTGACGATGAACTTCGGGTCGAACTGTCAAGTATCGAGTCAAATATAAAATATTTGTGTTCACTGAAACAACCCCAGGTGTCACATTAGTTATTTAGTAATAGTTTTGTACCCATTTTATAATATTTACGTAAAAAAATAAATGTAATTTTATTAGAAATTTTTTATATAGATTTTTTTTTATATTTTCTATTGTGGTGTGTCCAAGATTTTCAGAAAAAAATTAGTGTGCCGTATGTGAATAAAGATTGCGCAGCCACTGTTTTATAAGATATTGACATTCAAAATCACCAAGAGCCGTTTTGAAAAACCCTGCAAATACTAGAAATTCATTTATATGGAATTTTCTTCTGTGTGGGTGATTTTGTCATTTTATAAATTGTCTGTACTTGAATTCTAGTTTTAAATATGTACTTGAAAGAAGACAAAGCCATATTCATGCAAATGTACTTCCTAAAATTAAAAAATAAAAATAAAAATACTATTTAAAAAACAAAGAAAATTCAAGCTTTCAAGGGCTTATTAAGAGACTGCATTTCATAACAGTGGAATATTAAAGTTAAACATGTACAAATGTACTTGAACCGATTTAATACTTAACAAAATTTTCTCGTCAAAAATTGAAATGTTCAAACTCTTGTTTAACATAATTTACAGATAACAATATTCTAAACTAATTATTATTTTTTAAAATTATCTTCCTAACAATAATATATTTTATTAATTTAATAATTCTTATGAGTAGTACGTTCTACGTTCTTACACAGAACAATATTTCATATTATCTACCAACCTTGGTCAACTTTTATTATAATTTGACCTAATCCATACATAGAAGAACTGTTCACAAATTTATCACTTTCATTAAAAAAAAAAAAACAGAAAAGCACCAAAATATTTTACTTAAATAAAAATTGGGCACACCTAAATGACCACAACGCCTTATTAATATCGTCTGATTAGTATGAAATTATATCAGAGGTACGAAAAAAAAAAAATTAATCTTTGTAAATATCAAGGATTTATTTGCTAACCAATCCCTTATGAGTTCAGTATGTCTTTTAATTCGCGAAGAACCAAAAAACATAATTGAAAGCTATGTTTGATTTGCAAATTTTATGTTATTACTGAAAATCACAGTTCTTTTATCATTTAAGATTGAATTTTTCAATTTATATTAACATATTGTAATCAATAAAAAGTTTAAGCCCAACACATCGAAACCGGGTAATATCGTTTCTGTGCGATTTATCATTACGAAATTTGTACTTCGATTATTCCATAATCAACTTCAAAATATTTAACATAAATTCTACAATATTTAAGAGAAAAGTTTATGTATTATAAAAAGAAAAGAAAATATAATGAAGATGATTTTATTGTAGATTTTTTCCATTCCAATACGAATCAGTATCACTCATCTCTGAATATTCCCCTAATTAGCAGATAGTATGTAAATATTCTTGTAAATACTTATGAGCTTTTTTTTGTGAATAGCCAGAGATAATGGAATACATATATGAAAATTCTAAAACAATTTCAGTGACTACTTTTTCAAAATTCTTTTAAAAAAACATATACTATATTAACTTAAAATCTGCCTATAGCCAATTTTTTAATGCCCTATTGTAGAAATGGGGCAGAAAAACTGTCAAAACTAAGAATGTTTCAAGGTTTTTTCTTCATAACTTTGTTTCTTCTTTTTAAACTTTCTTCTAATTTGCAGGCAATCCAGACCCTGATAGCATATGTTAAGTCTAATCTGTAATTTTATTCAAATCGGTGTATTAGTTTTTAAAGTACATCAAAAAAACTATATAAAGATGGTTATTTTCTCCTAGGACTATTTCTTTCTCCACTATCCTTAAACCGATTTGACTAAAATTTAACATGGTATCGTCTATTTGTGTAGTTAACTTATATAATTAATTTAAACAAAATTGATTTACAAATTTTCCAATTAAATCCGAAAAACCATAAACAAAAAACGACAAAACTTTCTGGTCACCCTGGTTTTTCCTTAAAAGTTCTGGCCAGCGGGGCCATCTTTGGCACAAAGTTATCTGTGTATAAAAAATATTGCCCAAAATCAAAGTTAGAGATTGCAATTTGAAAACATTTTACAATTTAATTTTATTATTACATACATTTTTTAAGCACTAATAGCACAAAATTTGAACAAAGTTTAGATTTTTGTTTGGTTTTTTAATAAATAGAATTTTTGCATGCCGCTTTTTATATAAATCATATTTATTTGTTATTTAATCCAAAAAAAAATTACTTCTGTATTTTACAAAGTTTTTAATCAATTTATAGGGAAATTCAAAAAAAACTTTAACAGAACAAAGTTTTCGTTATCCGTTAATGATTCTTGGACCATTGAAAGAATTAGCAAAAAGAGCGGCCGGTAATTCAGGAAGTTCAACTATTAAAAATACCAAGAAACATAAAGACGTAAATATAAAAAATTCAAGTTAAAAAAAATTTAAAAATTAATAATAAAAATTAGAAATATATTTATTAAAAAACAAAAAAAAAAATTATTTATTTCATTGATTAGATTTCAATAATATCGAAAATTTATCTCAGCAAATGCAGCGGAATTTATAACATAGAAATTTAAAACCCAATTTTTTAACACCCTATGGTAGAAATGAGACGCAACGCAACAAATTTACAGTCCACTCTGATAAAACAAGCAAAACTAATATTAATTCAAGATATTTTCTGCATGTCTTTGACTTTTCTTCGAATTTGCTCTAATTTAGAGTTGACCTAGGCTCCGATACCATAAAGTTATTACAGAATTTTTTTAGAATTTATTTAAGCGAAACTTCTGCTCAAATTTTCCAATTACTTTTAATATTTACTCAATTTAAAACCAAATCTATTTATTATTTTAAAAAAAGTTTTCTCCGCAAATCATTTATAAATTTTGTAGTAGAAAAAAACTGAATAAATAATTTATAACTGGTGTTGGTGAGCGAAGCGAGCAGGGGCAGAGCCCCCTAGTTAAATTACATTAAATTAAAATGACTGCAATAAGGTCAGCTAAAAAGCAAAAATGCCATTCTGCAAGACGATCAGTAATCTGTCATCTCTATGCTAAATTTTTTACCTAACAAGACGTTACCTTAGAACACAAAATTAAAAAAGTTGCAACTATCAAAATTAATTCTGATACAACATTCGAGTCTAAGAATTAAATTGGAAAGGTTTTTTGTTCTTAGAGGCAACATTATCCTGAATTTATTATTTCCCAACACTATAGGTCTGTTTTATTTGCCATACCCTACACCGGACCAGGGTAAGTGGCAAATAAAACGAGCAGGAGTAGAAAAAAGCATTAATTCAAATGTTTAAAGCGCTGCTTAGCAACCATATTGTAATTAAATGGGAAATTTTTAGCTAATACACTTTTTATGGTAGAAAACTGAACTAATTTCGGTGTGAGAGCTACCCCTGGTCTGAAAGTAGTGTAGGACTTGCACTTTTGTTGTTTTTGTTTTCAATGTAAAAATTTGCTCTACCCCAGAGCAAGTGGCAAATAAAACAGACCTTATATACAAATATTAGTCAAATATAAAATTTTCCTACCTATTTTCTGAATACGAGCCCATCTATACTATATTATCTTGATGTAAAATTATATTGAAATTCAATTTTCCATTTAATTACCCATTTATTATTAAGGTGTCATACAATATTATGAAAGCATAGGTTTTATATATTTTCTATATCAATAATTAGATCAGAAGATTATTAACACTCATCACTTATGTTCAGGATGTTGTTGTTTAGTCATATCATTAGTTATAAAATGTAATGTAAAGAAGAGACGTCTTAATGGATTTAATAAACTACTTGAGACTAGTATATACAACTTATATAGTAATACTATATAAGTTTAGTTATCACATCTGACTATGAAACGGATATCATCTTCTATCATTTAACAAAGAAAAATATTGATTTATAGTGATTAAAGAAGATAATTGCTTACAAAAGCAAAGAAAATTAAATCATCAAAATATTGTATTAAATGATAGAGAATAATATTAATATAACATAGTTAATTGATAGTAAAAATTGTATGAGATAATGATTTTAAAAGAATCGAGTTAATCAAAATATCAAAAATGAAATCTCTTGTTTGTGTCCTGTTATGCTCCTTGCCACGTGCCGACGTCTTTGTTATAACTTTTTTTTAAGACTATTTGATATTCTAACCCGGTCATAACTAATAATTGTCATAAAAAAATATCATAAGTTCTTACTGAAAATACTTTACATCATAACGAAATTGTATATGTGCTCTCAGAGTGATTTAATTGATAAATATGGAATAACTTCCACCATTTTTTTAAACACACAAATAATTTTACACCTACAGAAAAATTTCAAACCTATACAAACATTTTCGAGAGTATTTCTCAAATAACTATGACAACTCGCTTGAATTAAAGCAGTTTAAACTGTTATAAATTCATATTTTGGACATAATTATGACCCGTTCGCTGGAATACGAATTTTCGCAGCAGTCATAATTTGAGTCAGAATATTATTTTCTTAAATATTTATGACCGCAAAACTGTCACAATGCCAGAATAAGCGGGTTAATTTTAATTTTGGTATCGAAATGTATTGTATGCTATATCTTATCTTAAAAAAGCCGTTCAGAAGTCATTGATTAAATCCATTTTAAGAAAAAAAAGAGGGAGTGGAGTTTATTTTGGCTAGAAGGACTCTTTGAACGAAAGAAAAATAAGGAATTTGTAAATCCTTTTGTTAATAAAACAAAATATTATTTCTTTTATAACAATTTACCAAAATCAAGAGAACTTCAAAGATTTCTCGAAATTAACTTAATCACATTAGCTTCTGAATGGCTCCAATAAGAAACACGTAAGATGAGATGGAATTCATTAATAAATTATTGTTATAGATTGTAATTCCAAATTGGCACTAAAAAAAAATCTGCAGAAATTAAATGTAAACAATGTTTATTAGATTCAAGTACTCAACTCACTACATTGAAATTTTAAAATTCCAATCTACTTGAAATAAAAAACTAATAGTTATGCAAACATCATTTTTTATATCAAATATTTGTCCATACGAACTTTATTTGACATTTTCAATTCGAAAAAAGCCCGACAATTAAGTATGTGTCATCTAGAATTTTTAATTATGAAATATAATAGGATTTTATACAACTAACCTAAAAGGTCAAATTTATATAAAATGTTATATTATTAATATGAATTATATTTGCCAATTAGTAGAACAATTTAAGATTATATAATATTATTTGGGACAAAATAAAATTTAAGTTTTTACATTTAAAATTGTTGAATTTAAATGAAACCTTAAGATTATTTTAGTATGTAAATTTATACGAATAATTATAATAAAAAAAAGTAGTAGACATTTTATAATTAGAGACTACAAAAAAAAGAAATAAACAGAATTCTAAAAACAACAAAAAAAACCATGAAAATTTAAAGTCTAAAGTTTAATTATTAATTAAAAACTAAGATATTTTTTCAAGAAATAAGAATAATGAGATTAGCTCATTATGGGTATTCCCTTATCGTTGTAAAATATGGTGTATCGTTGCATTGTTGTATGTTGCGGTATTTTTCTATGCAAAAAAAATTGACAACAATACACCAATATTCCAATTTAACAATAAGTAGTAACTAAATAGCTTTTTAAGCAAAGAACACTCAATAGCTGTGTTTTTTTCATCGGGATCAGGTTCTAGGTAAAAGCAACAACAACATAAACCAAATATTTATCGGGGTCAGGGCCTGAGACCCCGATAGATTTTAGTTACCTAAAATTGCAAGAGATGGCGCAGCCATCGTTTTCCATATAATGTGGATACTGTAATATAATCAATTTCATAAATTCGTGAAAAAAATGATTTTTTAATATCATTCAATAAAGATTTTTATTTTTTGATTAACGCATAATTTATTTAAAAAATGATCGAAAAGGTTGAATTTTTTCAAAATAGACCCCGACCCCGATGAAAAAAACACAGCAAATATTGGTGCCTGTTCTGATATCCGACGTTACGTTAGTTTAATTCGATATTACTCACTGACTACTCGATATTTCATTCTTGGTGTTCTAGAATACGCAACGTTTCATTTCAGTTCAACGCGTAGCAACGGATTCGATTTTTGATGTTCTGATATTCGCCGGGAAGTCGATTTTCAGGTTAAATTACTCACTTCAGTTTTCGCGCGTTCGAATAAATATTTGTGTATGAATTTCCTTTATTTCTAAACCCACCCACACTATGCACCATAATATTAACTTTTAATCTCATTTTGGGCCTGAAATGGCTTTTATGAAGGATATATTCATAAAAAAAAAATGTTTTTTTTTTCATTTTTAAGTTTTTTAATGATTAGTGAATGGAAAAAATGTTACAAAAATATATAATTTATATTTTGAAATAAACATTGCTGAAAAATATATGAAATTTATTTTAATAATGACAAGAACTTTATTTTGTAAAACAATTATTGATGAAATGACTTACAAAAACACAACCAGCTGATTTTTGACATGCGATGATTGCTGTTTTTTTAAATGGGAAACGTAGTTTTTCAGAACACTGATCGCGTTAGGAATCGAATCGAACGCGTTACGTTTACTCACCTAACGCCGTAAAACAGAACAAGGGTGATTAACTTTAAATTTCGAATTTCAAAGTACGTACTAAATAATTACAAGATAAAAAGAACTTTTTATATACCACGATTTTAAATTTTCTGTTGAATCATATAAACCGCCACCTTGCGGATTTTTTCCGAACTAACTTTCCATACAAAAAAAAATTTACTGAAAACGAATTTAATTTTGCTTAAAGATGGCTAAAAATATTAAAAGAATGCATTGTAATCGTGTTCTGAGCTATTCTAAAAGTTTCAAATATCTAGCTAGTCGAGAAGTTAGTTAAAAATCGATTGCAAGATTTGTACTGGACAAACAAACAAACAAACAAACAAGAAAGCGAGTTAATAAAAACGTGGTAAAATTTAAGAAATTCTACAACAATTTCTAAACTTAAAATATACCCCATTAAAGGATTTCTCTAAAATACGAAATTTGAAAAACTTTTATAAATACCAAAGCGCCTAAATAAACCCCATTAATTAATAATTATAAATATTAAAATATCTTAATTTCAACAATAATTGATAGTTAATTTTCTTGTATATTAGATCCATAATAATGAAAATATGATATATAAATTACTACATTACAATAAAAGCAACATTCTATACAATTATTTAGGTTTGTTACATTAAATATGTAAATTATAGATCGATCAGTCGATGAACCAACTTCTACCTAAAAATACATATATTTCGTTTCTGTAATTTTATGTGTAATTACAGAAATGAAATATAATAACTAATAATAATTCGGTTACTAAAATTTTAATATTATAACCAAAAATATAATGATTGATGAAGCGTGTGCGAATAGTAACTAAAAGGACTGAAGTGACTGTTAAGAATGTTATTTCATTATTTTATGAACTTTTATGACTTTTCCGACTTTCCAAGTTTTTAATTTCATAGTGTGCGATTATATAAAAAATGTACAATAAATACATCGATATATTCAATATAATATACATTTATTGGGTGTTTTTATTGTTAAATACTCGTACTCTGTCAATCAAATGCTGCAAATACCCAAACTTATTGCAAGCGATTTTCATGTTATTTTCATTATTATTCGACTTCTATTATTTATAATTTAAAAGCATTTGATAAAAAATAAAAAAATTGACAGTTGTTTAGTTACTACTTAAGATAGTTAAGCAGACTTTTTAAAATAACGCCATCTACTATAAAGTCACTTTAGTTACTATTCGAACACGTCCTTAGTAATAGTAAAAATTACTTTCCTCATAAAAATAGAAATTCTATAATTAAAATTCAACATTTGATTTTTTTTTTAATCATCATTAATTTTACATTAAGATCTCATTATTAAAAAAAAAACCATGTGGGATTCTTTCCCATTTATAATTCCAATAATAGGTATATTAATCACAAGAAAAAAAAAAAAAAAAGGAAAGTAGAAAATGGAAATAGAAAATCAACTTCCCGGAGCAATCAATACGTTTTCGTGGCAGATTTCTTTGCGATAAAATAATGAAGCAGTTTCAGGACATATGCAATGCAATAAAAAAAAATGGTTTACACTTGAAAACTTACAAATATTACATGTATTCCCAGTTTATCCTACCTCCTACTTAGGTCGGAAGCATATGCCATCTCCCAATAATATCAATATAAAGAATATCAAAGTTAATTTTATTTTAAAGTCGAAGTAAATATGAATGCGAAATAAATCGACTCTTTGGGCGGTCTCTGTGCGATCTACTAAAAATTTCCCTATATACTCCAATTAATTGAAAATTTTCTTTTTGTTTATTACAATTTTATACAATATTGATATAAGTATTTACTTATTTTTGGGTTGGGGGAAAAGTTTGACTTATGGTATATAAACAGAAATTACAGAAACAAAAATTAACTAATTAATGGAATACTTAATCAAATGCTTGAAATAATGCTTGAAAAAAAAGATAGATATTTTAAAAATTGCAGCGCAGTAAATTTTGGAAAAATAGCTACGTACAAATTAAAATATATTTCATCTTATTCATATTTACTAATTAAATATTTTAGGAAAGGACCAGACATTTCGTTATGATGCAAAATACTTTCGATCAGAACTTATAATCTTTTTTTTTATGACAGTTGTAAGTTATGACCAGGTCAAAATACAAAAAAGGATTTTAATGTATGCGCTCCAACAATAATCATTTTCATACATTTCTGAATACTATGCAGAGAAACCATTTTTGCATTTTCACAATGGGAAATTATATTTTCCCATGTCAACATAATATGGCGCATCTACACTTCAAGAAAGTATATCAAATTTAAACTAACATTATGATCGCATAGCCCATATCTAGATTGTAAATAATTATCTCTATAAACGTATTCCTTCGTTTTTGGTTTGATAGAAAAACTTACTATGCCCACGATCTTTTATCATTCTTCAATTTGGATAAATGCCAAACTAATGTTGGGAAACTGTATAAAAGAAAAATATATTTCTCTTTTTTCTATCCAATATCCATGATTATTCCACCATTGATAGAACTACGTTATACATAGTTACTTTTTGGAATAGTTTAAGATATAAAAAAAAACTATGAATTGCATATATGTATATATAGTACAAAATGATACAAATTAATATCGGTCATGTCTATACTCAATTTTTTTTAAGATTCAGTTCATCGATCGAAAAAAATCATCAATTTCATTTTCTTGAAGACAAAAATATACAAAATAAAAATGTAATTTTTTTATATAATCAATAAAGGTTTATAAAAATGTTTTCAATAAATAATCAAAATTTAATTTAATTCAACAGAAAAAAGATCAATCATTTGATAAACAAAAAATATAAGGCATGGAAAAATCATTTTGAATTTTTGATAATAAACAAAAATATGCTAATTTTCTTTTATTTATTTAAATCAATTGCTTCTAATTTCATTGAAAGTGCTAGAAACTAATCTGTTCGGTACTCAAGTGTAGCCTGATTTTCCAACTATTCTACTATAACCTAGCCTTTTTCTATTTCCCGAATTCAATTAAAGAATTTGTTGAATAAAATTATATTACAAAATATAAATAAGTCAATATTGAATAATATTTTTCTTATTTATCCTTAATAGTTAGAATATTTAGGCTTAGATTTTTATGTCATAGAAATCTACAAGTATTTAAATCATTGTCAAATTTTGTATTTACTTTTAAGATGAAACAAAGTGGAACATTTTCCAATTTTCAAGATTCACAGTTATGGTAAGGAAACAGTGGCAAAAAGTCATGCTTCAATTAATACAAAAAAATTCGTTTTACAATATAATCTATTAAGTATCCCAAACTCAATTAACTTAATTTTAATGATAATTTACTTAGTAGAATGAAGAAAAGGAACCAATATTCGTTATCAATAAAAGGAAAATAATTTAAAGATTAAATTTATATCATATCTAAAATATTTATAAATAAAATTATTTTAGTAGCTGAGGAGTGTGGAATTCAAGCCCAAACCAGACTTCACATCTTTTTTTTCTTTGCACACTGCTAATGTCTTAAAGACAAGAACAAAATGTAGGCTGACAATAAATTCAAAAGAGTCATATGTTTAATGTAATCATAGAATCTTTAAAAATGATTTAAAATCAAATTCTTACTAATTTACATAGCTTTATATTATGAAAACTCACCGACAGTATATTTATATAGGTTAAAATTACTTATATTTTTCAATTGCTGCACAAATCTTAAATATAGTTAATTCACATCAATAATGAAGAAGCGATTTATTTTATTCTATTTCTGGATTATTTCTATTGATTATTTTCCAAATTACAATAAATAACAAAAATTTGCATGTTACAAATTCTTTAGTATTTAATAAGTATTTATAATAAAATAATATAATTTATATTTCATTTACAATTTATCTGTTTTTTCATCTCAAGTTTGATAATGACACAAAACTTCAAACACTTCCTGATGATTCTGTACGTACATTATCACAAACCGAGATGGATATGGTGGAGCAACGGATGAAAAAACGTCGTAAATTGCTAACAGAGAAATGTTCAGAGAATGGTTTAGATGTGCCAGGTATTTTATAGTACATTTTTATTATTATCGAAGTAGATATATTAATCTTTAAGTAGGAAAATTGAAAAACAAAGAAGAATGATATATGGATCTTAAGTTAAATCTTTTAAGATAATATCAGTTTTTTATCACGTTAAAATTATACTAATATAAGTTTTTAAAGAGACATTTAAGGCATCACTTATCGCCTTTTAGAATAGTCCAGTGATAAAGACAATCCTTTAATATCAAAAATAAACTACCATAAAACAATAATAATGCCATCAACCCAATTTGTCATAGTAATTATGATATTATTTGATTTGATTAAGTTTTAAATATGAAATTTTGAATGTATTAAAACTATTTGATCCACCAACAACCATGACGAAAAGTAATAAACAAAATGTTACACTTTCCAATTAACGAACCAAATTATTTAATAATTAAAAGCCCACATCATAATATTTCTTTTCTTAATTACAGGAAATGAATCATTGCATAAACCTAATTCATGGGAATTTTTAGTTAATCGAAAATATCATCTTATATGGTATATGATTTTCAATTTCAATTAAATAATATTAAAACTAATTTATATATTTATAACTTTCTTTACTTTTTTTTTTCTTCTTCTAGGTGTAATGTATTTAAAGCAGCATCTTCATCATGGATGTATAACTTTAATATTTTAGCTGGTTATACGCCAGAATTTTTAAGAAAGACAAGCGAAGTACCTTTAGTTTTAGCTAGAAAAAAATATCCTAGAGTAACAATTGAAGAGGTTTTATTTTTTGTGCATTTTCAAGTAAAATAGAACTAAAAATTTTAAATATTTTTTTTTTATAAAATTTCAGCTTCAAGAAGCACAAAATGATTCAATTACGTTTATAATAGCAAGACATCCATTCGAAAGATTATTAAGTGCTTATAGAGATAAATTTGTATTTGCAGTACCTCATTCATTCCATGATAAATTAGGAAGTAAAATAGTACGAACATATAGAAAAAATGTAAAACTTATATTTTCTTCCTATATAATAAATATATAATAAATTATTCATGAAATTCTAGAAAACTGAAAAACATTTAACAAGATATCCAACATTTGCTGAATTTGTTAGTTGGTTATTAGATGAAATTCATCGTAATAATTTTATTGATATGCATTTAGTGCCGGCAACAAAATTTTGTACACCATGCCTAATTAATATTGATGTGATTGCAAAATTTGAAACGCTTGAAGAAGATCAACTATATTTAATTGAAAAGGCTGATTTACAGCATATCATAATGCCCGAATGGAAAAATTCTGGTAAGGGTAAAAATACGCTTGATCTACTACAAACATTTTATTCACAATTAACAAGAAATCAATTAGACGGACTCTATAATTATTTTCGGTAAATACAAATATGTTTATTGGTTCAATATGGAGATATCTTGAAAAAATTTATTTGAAGAAAACTAGATTTGAAGTTTTCCCACCAGTAGGCTACAAATGCAGGTTTAAAAGCCTATGCTCACGATCAAATTTAACATCCGTCTTTGGAATGACAAACTAAATTGGATGAAAAGTTTATTAGAAGTATCTGCGTACTCACTATCAAACTTTTCATGGGTCTTTTTATCAGTATTCTCAAATTGTTTATATGAAATTATTATTCAAAGAAAAAAACATAAAAAATATTAAAGAAATTCCAATGACTATTCCTTATTAAAATTTCAATGAATTTCTTGGTAAAAAGACGGATTTGATGGCATTTGTGTATACTCACGATCGGTATTGACTGACACATTATTTGTACCCAATAGTTTCCATCACTTTCGTAAAGTCTTTCGTTAAGTTTTCTATACTCACGAACTCATACGTTAACGATGGCTTGTCATTCCAAATTCGGAAGCGCTAAATTTGACCGTGAGTATGCGATTTTAGAGTTAAGTAAAAGCTACTTTTTCTGATAAAACTAATAAATGAATTTATTCCGGTAATGTGCTTCAAAAACTGACAAATTATTTAATTTCAATTATATTTATTGGAATTTTAAATACGTAAAATGCCAAAATATTGACAAATCTAATTTTATATTAAAGTTATAATAATTTTTAATTTTGTCACTTGAGTTTATCGAATAATACAAAATATTTCAAACAAAACTACGTACTTAACTTCAAATCTCAAAATTTCATGATATCTCCGTATTAAACTGGGCCAGCAAATATATTTATTATTTATATTTAATTATTTTATATTATACTTGGATTAATTTTAGTTATGATTTCGAAGTATTTGGCTATAATCCTACACCGTATTTTAATATTGTTAAATATGATGAACCGGGCGATGATGAATTAAGTAAAGCAAAAAAAGTTTGAAGAAGAGTTAATTAAAAAAAAATATATATATATAATAAATAAAATACAGTAACATTGCCTAAAAAAAAAAGAAATTTATTAAAAAAGACCAAAAAATAAAAGAAAACACTTCGTTTTACATGAAAATGCAATTAATTAAAAAAAAGGAAAGAAAAAAGGAAATATATTTAACAAAATTTATACAGAAAATTATTATGCAACCAATTTTCTCTTCAAGAAAATATTATTTTGTAGAAAATTAGATAAAATTGAGTGTTTTTCTTTTTTGTTAGTTTTTCACAAAAATATAAATAAAATAGTAGATATTTTAAAAATGCAAAACAATTAAATTGAAAATAGAAGAAAAACCTAATAAATTATAATAAAATGAAAAAAGAAAAAATCTCTAGTGTAGAAATTTTTGTCAACGAAATAATAAATTCTTTCCAAAAAAAAAACTAAAAACTAAAAAAATAATAGCAATGTTAAAGCATTTTCCAATTATTTTTAAAATTTGCAGAATAAATGGAATCCCAACCAAAAGGATATATGATTATAAAACTTTAAAACTTTAAAAAAAAAACAGGAAAAACAACCAAAAATTACTTGTATCGTAAATAAAAAGCACAAAAAGAAAAACTTTACTTTATTTAATGTATGGAAAAGTTAAATTTAATATACAGGGAATTTTTATGAAATGAAAATTGTATGAATTTCATTCACGATATATATTTTACTGGAAGAAAACTCATCTCTATAGACGATCGTATATATACAATATATATCTTGCCATAGAATAAATAATAATTTTATTTTGTTGGATACTCAAATAAATGTTAATGTAAATAGCCAACTTTTTACATACAATATTTTAGTATATATTAGAAATATAAACAAAAAATACCAGCTAATTGATACTGAAATATTTCCGGGGTATCTAAGCATAGCTATAAAGTATGTTTGTGATGACTATATAAACAAATAACTAATTACATTAACTAAAAAAAAAGTAATAATAATAATAAATAAAATAATTGTTTACATTATATGATTAGAAAATATAAAAATAACCTTAATCAACATGAAAAAAGTGCTATTTACATTATCTAAAAAAAAAAATACCTTTGTAATAATTTGTTACACTAGAAATAGCACAGTGAACTAAATTTGAAAATTCTTCAAGCTTTATAAATAAGAATAATTAAAATATGAATATTATGTGATATCCATTCTATTCTGCTCCATTTTCATTCATTTTTTTTTCTTCTTCTACTTTGTTTTTAGCATTATATTAAATACATTTTTAATAAAAATAGAAATACTATATTCTCATTTTAAAATCAAAAATAAAAATAATAATATAAAAACAAAAAAAAAACTTACTAGTTCATTTATAGTTATTCAAATTAATAGACATATCATCTATGTAGTTTTATTATTAATTACAACATTTTTTAAACCAAAGATTGCTTATGAATTTATTATTGTTAAATAAAAGAAGATAAATTTAAAAAATTAGTCAAAAAAATAAGAACTAAATAGGGCCGGAAATTGCAAAATGTAAAAATCTCGACTCTAGACTCTAGAACACAGTCGGAAAAGGATTTTAAAAACAAAAAAAAAATTATAATAATAATAATTATACATATAATTAAAATGAACTAAAAATTAATATTAACAATAAAATTAAATCAATTTTTTTGCAAATTGAAGTGATAGTGTACGGAATCGATACACCAAAATAATAAAAAAAAAAGAAATACATTAAAACTTTGTTACCCATTGATTGTAGTTTAAGTGAAAAGTATTTTTACATTTATTTGATTTATAATTTTTTTTTTTTTTAGAGAAAAATTAAAAATTTTGTTAAAATGGAAATAATGTGTTTTATTTTATTTTTTAGTTTTTCAGTAAAATTTTCTCTCTAAAGGTAGGATCACACACAGCAACTTTTGCATCAGAGTTTTTTTGGTTGCAGCTGCAAAAGTTGCGAGTCTTATTCACACATGTAGGTAAAAATGGCGCGCAATCTGAAGTTTTTATGCTGCTGCAACCTAAAATGTTGCATCTTTAAAAAAAAAGTTGCAGAGGTGTTTATACATAGCATGCAGTTTTTTGGTGTATGTTTGTGTAAAAAATCTTACGTCTTGTTTTAATTTTAACATTTAATTAATGCAATAAAATATGTTTTATGGCGAGAAAGAACAACCTGTTCCATGTTTAACACTTATTTTATTGCGAAGAAAAGACGACGGCGTCAAAAAAGTAAAAGAAAATGCTGCATGCAATATGCAGCAAAAGTTTCAACCATTTTAATATTTTTTTGTTGCATATGCAACTTTGTTTTTTGCTATTCACACGTTGAAACTTTCCAGGTTGCGCGCAATATAAAAATCTAGTCATCCAGCAAAAAAGAATCGTAACTTTGTGAGTTGCAATGCTATTCACAATATGCAGCACTCGAGTTTCGCATCTTTTTATACTGCGTTGCAATAAAAGTTGCTGTGTGTGATCTTAGCTTAAGCAAGAATAAAGATTGCGTGTAAAATAATATTTAAATTAAACTTGTAAGTTAATGAAATCTATTCTGTATTCATATTTTATGTTTATGTTATGTTAAATTTCACATAAAATACTATTTTTCGTTAAATTTTGTATTCTACAAGCCAATTTCCTGTTATGTTAATGCGGGAAACAAAATGACGTATCCACGACGCTTTCACGACGCATTAAAATTTTAAATACTGGTATCCCTCGAATAGCACGGTACTTAAATAGCACGAAGTCGCGAACAACACGATAAAAAATTGCGACAACCCTTGAATAACACGGGATTTGAATTACACGAATTTGCGAATGTATACACACATATTACTGTTAACGATCACACAGTCCATATGTACATAACAGATTTGCAGGAAATGCATAGATATCAAAGAAAGTTCTAAAACTCAGTTCTTATATAGATAGATTATATAGATTTCCTTTCTTTCTTTGTGCTCAGAATAATTTTAGTATCATTGCATAAAGTTGTGAGTGCTTACTTCTCTTTGGAACCAAATTTACAAATTTGTATGGATATCGAATTTTGAATTGCACGGTTTTTGAATAGCACGGAACGATATTTTCAAAATTGTATGAATTATTAGTATCGAATAACACGAATTTCAATAACACGATACCAGTTAACCGTGTTATTCACGGGATGCCTGTATTACGTTTTCAATTAAACTTCACAGATCGCCACGGGATCTACGACGGACTATTTTTAATATAATCTGAAATCCAAAACTGTGGAATCCGTTGTAGACACGTCATTCTGTTTCGACTATTAGTTATTTTCTTACGTTACACAGAGTGGACTTAAAATGGTCTAAATAGGTGCTGTTACAAATATAGTATGTTATGAACAATTTGAGAATATTTTTTTCAGAAATTTCAGCGAGCATTGAAGAAAGAGACATATTTAAATACTTCATTCATTTGAATTAATTTTAATTCTTGAATTGAATATGTCATTTCAGAAATGAAAATAAAAACAAATATTCAATTAATTCCTCTAAAAAATATTGAATGTGTTTAGGATATGATTTTTTTTTAAGTTTAATAAATATACAATTTTAATTTCTGCAAAAATGTTCCTAATAAAAACATTATCCAGACATACATTTTGCCTGTTATGCCCTATGGTAGGTACTACCAGAGGGTATATTAGTTTTGTCTTTCCATTTGTATGGTTGTATAGGGAATCAAAAGTTATATCGATTTATGAATGTCCGTCCATCCGTCTGTATACAAGATAACTCAAAAACGCATTATCCGATTTTGATTAAATTTACAATGTGAGTTGCTTATTTCTTAACTTGGTTTGGTATTGCATCTCAGCAAAACCGATCCAGGGGGAGCAAAGTTATAAAGGAAAAACCAGGGTGACCAGAAAGTTTTGTCGTTTTTTTGTTTATGGATTTAACTGGAAAATTTGTGAACCAATTTTGTTTAAATTAATTATGTAGGTTAACTACACAAATAGACGATACCATGTTAAATTTCAGTCAAATCGGTCTAAAGGTAGTGGAGAAAGAAATAATCCTAGGAGAAAATAACCCTCTTCATATAGTTTTTTTGATGTACTTTAAAAACTAATACACCGATTTGAATAAAATTTACAGATTAGACTTATGCTATCAGGGCCTGGGTTACCTGCAAAGAGGAAAAGAGGAAACAAAGTTATGTAGAAAAAACTTTGAAATAATGTAAGTTTTGAGAGTTTCTCTATCCCATTTGTACTATAGGGCAGTGCTCCGCAACCGGTGTGCCGTGGGACAATATTGGGTGTGCCGCGATTGATAAAACCCTGCCAAAAAATATGAATGAAAATGCAAACAAAAGAAAAAAGAATATTTTACTAACATTAATTCATATATTCACTGTGTCTAATAGAACAGTGTGTATTTATATATACACTGTCTATAAATACACACGATAGAGATAAAACATGAAAACAATAGGTACGCAGTGCTTAACAAAATTCCAGCGAAAAGAATGGTTTTTTACCAAACATGCGATGCTTGTTTACATTTAGTCAGAATAACTCTAAGCAAAACAATTATAGCAGATGAATATTGCTTATAAAATTTTGTGGTTTTTGCGATAGCAAAATTTATTATTTGATGTTAAAAGAATTTCTGTTATTTTTGTAAATCATTTCAAATATGGACATATTTTTGCGGAGAGAACGTTTGACATCATCGACAAATTATGATGAACTCAGCACAAGCAGTGTTATAAAAAAACCGAAGATTTTGATTAGGCGGTACAACAAAGAGTACATATGTTACAATATGGATTTACGTGGTGTGGTGAAGAAACAGCGCCGAAACTAGAATGTGTAATTTGTAGAGAACAGCTTTCAAACGATGCAATGGTACCAAGTAAATTGATTCGCCATTTAAATTCAAAACATTCTAGTTTTGTAAAAAAAGATAAGAACTATTTTCAACGGCTTTTAAATCAAAACATAAAACAAAAGCAATTAATGAAATCTTCTGTCACAGTTTCTGACAAAGCATTAGAAGCCAGTTATCATGTTGCAAAGTTAATTGCACGTTAGAAAAAACCGCATACTATCGGCGAAACACTTGTTAAACCAGCATGTATGGAAATTGTTCGAATTATGCTTGGACCTGATGAAGTTACGCAGATGAATAAAGTTTCATTATCCGCTGAAACTGTTAAAAGACGTATGGACCATATGTCGTGTGATATTGTGGAGGCACTTATTACAAAATTGAAAAAAACCGGGAAATTTTCTCTTCAAATCGATGAATCAACAGATATTAAAAATAAAGCACAATTGATAACTATTGTACGTTTCGTTGATAAGGATTCCATAAGAGAGCACTACTTATTTTGCAAAGAAATTCCAGGGAGAACTACAGACGAAGAAATTTACCGAGCAACTAATGATTTTTTCCGAACTCATGGCATTCAATGGAGTAACTGTACTAGTCTTTGCACGGATGGCGGTGCAGCTATGATAGGCGATAAAAAGGGTTTTATCTCGTGCGTGAAACGATAGAATCCGTCAATTGAAATTACGCACTGCTAGAGACATAGAGAAGCATTAATGGCCCGAAACCTACCAGAAGAACTCATACTAACGTTGAAAGAATGTGTCAAAATCATCAACGTCATCAAAGCCCGGGCATTGAATTCGCGAATTTTTGAAATACTCTGCACAGAAATGGGATCAGAATATCAATCTTTATTATATTACACCGAAGTACGCTGGCTGTCACGAGGAAAAGTCTTGGCCAGATTATTTGAGCTAGGATGCGAAGTTAGTCAGTTTCTATTAAATCAAAATATGTCCGAACTACACCAGCGCCTCGAAAATAATGATTGGGTGGTCAAACTTGCTTATATGGCAGATATTTTAGAACATCTGAACGAACTCAATAGAAAAATGTAATGCAAGAGTGAAAATTTATTGACGTGCTTAGATAAATTAAACGGGTTCAAAAGAAAACTCGAACTATGGCAGACGGTTTTACAAGGAGGATCAATCGAAATGTTTCAAAGGACCAACCAGATCAAGATCGAGAGCAAGCAAATTATTTTGGGTTTGGCTGAAAAGCATTTAACATTGCTTTGACAAAAATTTGAGCACTTCTTTCATACAATAAATACGGAGCAATATCATTGGATTCGAAATCCTTTTACAAGTGACGCCGCAAATTCTGTTGAAGCACTCCCGCTACAAATTCGAGAGGAATTTATGGAATTGAGAACTGACGGGACTCTAAAACTGAAATTTAAAAAAGTTCCATTAGATGTTTTCTGGATTTCAGCTAAGGAGGAATATCCGAAGATTTCTGACCGGCTATTGCAGTTCTTCTTCCATTTTCTACAACATTTCTATGTGAATTAAGTTTTTCAACTCTAGTTCTAATAAAAAATCATAAGCGATCATGTTTAAGGTGCCTTGACCACGAACTTCGGGTCGCACTGTCAAGTATAGAGCCAAATATAAAATATTTATGTTCACTGAAACAAGCCCAGGTATCACATTAGTTATTATTATTATATATTATATATATATTAATATATTATATATATTATTAGTTTTGTAACCATTTTATAACGTTTACGTAAAAAAATAAATGTAATTTCATTATAAATTTTTTATATAGATTTTTTTTTATATTTTCTATTGTGGTGTGCCTCAGATTTTCAGAAAAAAAATTAGTGTGCCGTATGTGAATAAAGGTTGCGGAGCACTGCTATAGGACATCAAAAAATCGGCTATAGGCCGTTTACTTTTTTGTTGTTCGGATTATTATTGTATTTTTGTTTATAAACAAACTAAATTAATAAAATACCTTTTTAAGTAAAGCTCAGTCGATACAAATTTTACATTTTTAATCCCAATGTAGTAGAAATCCAAGGAATTCTATTACGTTAACATAAAACACTCCATAAAATGATTTTTGCAGAATACGAAATTTGAAAAAATTTCAGGAGCAATTTTATAAATAACGTCAAAATAACATAATATAAAATAACATTGAAAATAGTAGAATAGATCCCATATATCCCGAATCTTTATATATAACGCAAACACTCGGAATAATTATGATGTAGCTTGAGCTCTCCTTTAAGAATTTTAAAATTCATAGATATTGCACTCACCTTACTTACGAACAACGCTGTCAGTAAAAATAATATATATGTAAATATGTACAAGCTTTTATATGAATGAATGAATATTGTAAATAATGAGAATTTCAGAAAAATTGCTTTGTCCATAAAGTCAGATTACGGAAGCCAATTTCGGAAGATTTATTATAAATTAAAGTTTTTGAGATAACTAAAATCAACCACAAAATTTACTATTTCCTGTGAATGGGACCAATTCGGGGGCTTACCAGCTAGGTAGTAATATAAGGTAAAGATATAGGTAAATGAATTCAAATTGGTACATAATTAACAATTAAAAAAAACCATCCAAACATATAAAAGCCCAAAAACTATATTTGAAAATAAAAATGGAAGAAATACGCAAGGTGGATGGAGAATATAATTCAAAAAGGGAATAAAACTGTTGTAAGCTAGGTTACGTTAGATACGGTAGAGGCAATTGCGTATAACAATTGGCATCTAATGGTCCCATTATGTGATCCCTACAAGGCCAAAAATTAGAAGAAATATACTATTCGTCTTCGAACCATTTCATTTTCCTACAAAATTTATACCCATATCGATCGAGTGAAGCAAACCTAAGTTGTCGAAAAAGTAGATACCCGAAAAAATTATCGGGAGATCAATACATGGATCTACACATACAGCATAGAAAAATTCCGAATTTTAGTTTTCTGTATTTTAATTTATGCAAACGGTCATACTTATATATAAAAGATAAATAAGAAAAACCATTTAAACTTACCTCTTACTGTAATTATTAATAATTGGTATTCCAATAACAAGAATATTATTGGAGATTTTCATCCAAACGTCTCCATATTTAGCTAGAGGTTGTTTTTCTTCCAAACTCTATAAGTTTAAAAGAATTAAATAATAATTTTTCTTTTTTCTAATCTATTCTATTTGTTTACTAACGTTACTTCGTATTATATTTGGTCCAAATTGAAGTTGATTTTTTACACTAATAAAATCTCGACGGGTATAAATTTTATTCGCTTTAAGTTCTGCTTTTAATCGATTTATAGATTCTAATGCATTCTTAAATAATTCATTTGATTGTAACGGGTTTACAGTTGCAAATGTATCCTTGTTTTCATTAGCTTTCAAAAAATCAACTTTAAGTGGTTCCGACAAATTTTTCATATAAATGAAAACAAATGGTATATAAATTTGATCCGTATCAGCTATTTCAAATCTTTCCACTGCATTATATTGTTCAATTATCTAAAATAATGATATTTATAAAATATGTTCCGTTTAAATGTAAAATTATTTATACCTTAAAATTATCTGATAATCTCTCTAATACAACTAATTTATCGAATATTTGTATTAAAATAAATAATCTTTTTCTTTCTTGTCCAACATAAGCTAAATATTTTCCAAAAATTATATCACAATTTTCTTGTTTCGCTTGAGAAGAATGATGTACTTCGTCGTTATTTGTGAAAGTTTTTAAACAATTCGATAAATCAATACCTTTTTAAAAGTAAAATATTACCGAATTATTTGTTATTATTACTATTATTTATTTTAAATTACCTTTAAATATTGTTAAACTAAGATCACAGCCAATTAGAATATTTTGTTTTTTCAATTCAAACAATTTTAAGTCTTTAGTTAAAACTAAAAGACGAACATCTTTTGGTTTTGGCACATAAAACTTTGTATGTGCAATATCTGCAAGCATACGTTTTGGAATATCTTGAAGAAAAATATCATGCATATCCGAAATAAAATTATAAAATTTTTATACTTTTATTTATATTTTTTAATATAAATTAAAAATTTTCATTAATAAAAATTAAATTATCCGAACTTCCCGCGCGAAATATTTTTTGACATATTCTTAAAGATTATTCACCTTTTACCACGACCTTTGTTGTTGTTGCTTTTGAATGTTAAAACTGTCAAATATATTTTTGGTGAATTTCTGCAATTATTCGGAAATAATTTATTAGAATAATGTGGAAAATATGAAATAAATTGAGTCATGAGAAAATATTGTTTCAGAAAAGGTATTTCCATATTCCGAAAATATAAATTGCATTGACGAGATAAAGGATAACCTTTTTTTCTGAAAACATTCCCTTAAATCAAATGTGGCTTCGAAAATTTATCAATTTATCATATGCATTTGATTAATGTTGGTGATTAAACTGGTGAATTTTCGAAAGTGATGAAATTAAAATAAGTATTCCCAATTAATTTGGAAAAGAGACTTACCAAAACACTTCGATTATACATTGGAGCGAAAAGGCATTGATCGAATCCAATAGGCATTCAACGGCACGAAAGATTGCTCACAATATTAATATAGCGAAATCGAGCATTGAAAACCATCGAACAGAAGCGTCTAGAAATGGTAAATCACAAATGTGTTTTATCATGATAACGTCAAACCACATACAATTTTAGTCACTCGTCAGAAAATAAGCTGATTGAGTGTTAACTCCAAGTTCTAATGACGGGGAAAATGTCTCTGCCAGAAAATTGGCAAAATGTTATCGAACAAAATGGGCAATACATCTTAACCTCTTTTTAAGCGAATTGGGATATACAAAATTTTTTTTTAGCGCGATTTTTATTCACAATTAAAGTAGGTCTTAAGCTGACCAGTAATATAGGCAACCATTTTGACCGACATGATCCAAACGAAGAGCGTGCTGGGAGATTTTCACGTGAGCTTAAATTAGAGTGCTTAATTAGAGTGTAACTATAATATTAATTAATTATTAATTACACTTTGGTTATATGGCGATTTAACTGAATCATCAACACACCGATTTATAACTGAGTTCATGCCTAAAACTACTGAAACAACCAGTGTTACATTTGTGCAAAAGACATAATAGGAAGATTTTTACAAGTTAAGGCGGATGGCAATAATATCGTATCTAGGAGTTCTAGTGATATATTACAGTACACCAAGTGAAATTTTCGCATTTGTTAGAAACTAATAGATATAACGTAATTTCTTGATAGACTACTTAAAATGTTTAATAGAATTTTTATGAAAAGCTCCATTGTTGCTGGAATAGACCGATTCTTACTTGGATTCGAAGGCGAAACTTCCGCATTTATTACGAGTTTTGCAAAAATGATTAGTATACCATTTGTTCCTTAATCTCGTATTTTTTTTTAAAATATAAAATATTAGATTTAAAAAAAACTATTTGTGTTTTGTAAGGGCATAAACGGTGTTCACAGCATGAGGATGTTTTAATTTGAAAGAAGTCTCGAAACATTTGAAGAGCTCTTTTTTTATAGCCAATTCAACTTATTAAATTTGTATACTTACCGTTATTAATTACACATTCATTATTTCTTAAAACTAAAATACAAGTCCAATAATAATTTTTCGAGTCTTTCGGCATTTGATTCTATTGAATTACCTAAAAAAATAAATTATTTGAACCTTTTGTAAAATGTTAAATATTAAATAAAAAGCTCCCATTATTTATTATTGATTGCTAACTTTTTAGAAACGATATATCCCCAAGTTTTTCAAAATTAACTACAGGCCGCCCTGCACTTTGGAACCTAAGGCGAGAAAACGAAATGACGGCCAATTCACAGTTTTCAGAGATTGTATTAAAAATAGTCCGTCGAAGATTTGTCGCATTCTGTGTAGTCTAATTGAAAATATCCCAAATGTATTAGGGACGACCCTTTAAAATTGTATTGAATCTTCAAAAAGCAAAAGGTTAAATGAAATAAAAGGAAGCATAGAAATTAAAAAATTTCACTATTATGAAAAATATAAAGCAAATTGGTCACGTGTCTGTCGATTTCGAGCAATGACCGCGCACACTGATCGTACACCGGAAAAAATGCATAAACCGCTATTGCATCATAATAGTGCATTGGTGACCTTTCTTAAAAAAATAAAAATCGTTTACAACTTCATATGATCATAAAATTCAAACTAGTTAATTCCGAGAAATGATTTGGCAGGAAAGAGAAAAAAGAAAGGGTTCCTAATACATTTGGCAAAGACTGTATGTATTTAAAATTTTGAATATGTCGTCGTGAATCCGTCATTCTGCTTGAATCTTTCCAATGATGATGATTCTTGGACTCGTCTGTCTTGTAGGTTCTATCCTTATTTTCTAACAAATGCGCTACAATGTTATATTCGAAACGAGATAATTTTTTTTATTAAAAAATCAAATTGAATACTTTAATTTCTTATGTTTTTTTTTACAATTTTTGTTTTTTGTTTTTGTTTTTTTTTTTTGGTTTTCATGTTTTTCTTCATTATTTAATAATTTGTTGGCTTTTTTCTTATTTTATATACAATTTTGCTTTAATTCTTAATTTCACTTTTCTCATTTAATTATAATCTTCATTTATATTTATATAAAAAACTATGAAGAAACTTAAATATATTTTTGATTAATAAAAAAATTAAGATCAATTTGTTTTCGTTTTTTTTTTTTTCTTTTTTTTTTGTATGAATCTTTTACCACTTTTTGTTATGTTTCTATTTTTTTCAATAATGATTTTTTTTAGATTTTCTTTATTAATTTAATAATGTTTCAATAATTCTTATTTGATTTTATTTTTTTTTATTAATTAATCATTTAATTATAAGATATCTTAATTTTAGTTAAAATTAATTTTTTTCTTTTTTTTTTAAATAAAAAATAATAACAATTTGTTAAGGGTCCTTTTTTTTAATTCTTTCAATAATTAATATATATTCTTTTTTACTAGTTTTTTTGTTTTTTTTTTTTTTTTTGGTTTAAAACCATTATTTTTATATCTTTTTTTTTTTTCTTATAAAACTAAAAAACACAAAATATTTTTATTTTTTTTTAAAAAAATTTCTTTTAGCAATTTTCTTTTTTTTTGTTTTCTCTTTTGTGAATTTTATTTTAATAATATATCGTTCTTGTTTTTTTCCTATTTTCTTTCTTATGTCGTTGGTGTGTCCATATTTTCTGCCAAAAGAAATTATTCTATAAATTCACGGGGAAATGTTAATTTTCCTTTATCACTGAACATTTTTAGGCTCCGTTAGCTTTTACGAAAAAAAAAAATTTTTCTTTAATATATATTTTTAAAAAAAACTCAAAGAAATATTTAGAAGATCAAAAATCAATTTATAAATTATTTTTCATATTAAAAATAAACTCGGATTATTTTGTTATTAAAAGGAAAAAAAAAAAAAAAAAAAAAAAAAAAAAAAAAACAATTTGAAATTTACGGAATTATTTGTTTGTCAATAAAATTATCTTATTTATATTAAAAATTGTTTTCATAATAAAACTTGAAAAAAAAAAAAAAATATGTATAATATAAAATAGGGCTATAGCCGATTTTTTTATGCCTAATGGTAGAAATGAGACTCGTAGTTAACAAATTTATAGAGTTCATTGAATTAAAAAAACTAATTATATTTGCAAAGTTTTCAAATTCGCTCTAATTCACAGGTAACGCCTGGAGTGTAAATATCTTCTGCAAATTTTATTAAAATCGGTGTATTAATTTTTGAAATACATTTAAAAAAATTCTATAAATTGGTTTATTTTTTTTTTTTTTCTACAACTATTTCTTTCTCAACTATCCGATTTTATTCAACTTTAACATAGAATATTATTCTGTTATTTATGTTATCAATTCAAATTTGCTTCACAAATTTTCAAAGTAAACCATACAAAAAAAAATAATAAAAACGACAAAATTTTCTAATCACCCCCGCCCCCCTCTCTCGGCCGATATGGTTAAATACCAAACGAAATTAAGGAAGAATCAAGTTACATTGTAAATTTCACCAAAATCATATAACATATTTTTAAATTATGTCTTATAAACGGACGGACGGACAGACATGCAAAAATCGATATAGTTTTTTATTTCTCTACACCAGTGGTTCTTAACCTTTTTGTACTCGCGGCCCACCAAATATTTCAGTAAAAAATATTCGAAAATATTTTAATGAGATTTCTGCTCCTAGACATTCCCAACTAATTTGTTAATTCTTGGCTCTATTGTCTGTAATGCTATTCGCATACAGGCATCTATTCGCAATCGATGACGATTATATTTTCACAAAAAATTAGCAATTCTCTTTGAAACTAGGAACGAAAAAAATCAAATTCTTGTACACAGTTTCTATACGCAAAATGTACTATAAACATAAATGCTTTTATACAAACTACAATAAATAAATCAAAATAAATAAAAAAAATCTAAATAAAAAAATTGTATCTTTCTGATTCAGTTTTCATTACAATATTCGGTTGTTTATCAATTTCTTTTATTATATTCTAAAGGAAATTTTACATAGTTTGGCGGACCCCGGGCAAACTTCTCACGGACCCCCAGGGGGCCGCGACCCACCGGTTAAGAATCACTGCTCTACACCACAATCGATTCCTCAACTTTTTTCATTGATAACCCCATTTTTCATTATAAGATAATTCGAGACTACAGATATAAAATATGAATAAATAAAAAATGTTATTATTTATAACGAATCGAACCGTCTACGTAAGAATATTGTGTTTATGAATTAAACATATAAATTGAAATTCAACTGTTTCGACTTTAATTTTCGGGACCCCTATTTTAGGATCCTGGACCCATAGTTTAAAGCCCCTTACAGACTAGATACATGCCGATCGACATGTCTGCAACCTGAAACCGACTAAATTTCAATCGATATGGTATATGAACATCATTTTATAAAAATCACCAGTGCGACAAAGTGCTCTGTCGATGATTTTTCAGACTTAATTTTAGTTGAATCACTCACACCTTATATGGATGTAATGATGTTTGCAAACAAGTTGGAAACCGACATACACACGTTAAACATGTCGACAGACTTGAGAAACCACGCTTCTTGAAAATCAAAAAATTTTCATTTTTTCGACATGTCGATCAACCGTTTGTCAACCTGCCTACAGACGCTTAAAATTCAGTTTTTTCAAACCTGATTGTCGGACATATAGCCGTGTCTGTACTATGCTTAAGAACCGATGTTCTATACACATCTATACCCCCTCCCTTTCTATGATGATTATTTCTATGCTTTACATAAATATGAATATTTTAATTTTTTTTTGGGTTTTATTAAGAAAACAAAACTTTAAAAAAAAGAAAAACATATTTAATAAATATTTCATTCAAATTGATTTTACCCAAAGAGGTTAAAAAATAGCGTTTTCAGGAGTGGAATCGTGTAATTCGATTTGATGCAGATCGTATCGAAAAAGCATAGCAATAGCAATACATTTTCGATTCGATTTAGTTTCGATCAAATTACACGATTCCACTCTTGTTTTTTGCAAAAAAAAAAAAAAAAAAACCGAAAAAAAAGGCTGCAAGTTTCCTCAATTTTTATATATTTTATGCTAAAATTGTTATGAATTTTCTTCGCGAGAAAAGAAAACTCTGTTTTAAATTGCAGTGTAATTTGATTTTCATTGAATATAAATACTTATTTCTCGTCTTTATTTTCTATATTTTGAGTTTATTTTTGTTCATGATTAACAAAAAAGAAAAAATAAAAAAAATTATGATACAATTTTACTTGTTTTTCTCTTCTAGTTTTGTACAATTTCTTTTTAAATATGGTTTATTTTTTTTTTTTGCTTAATTTTTATTTATTCACGTTTCTTAAAATTTTAAATCTTTAAGAAAACATTTTTATTCAGTTTTTTTTTTTTTTTTTTTTTTTTTTTTCCTTGAATTTTCTTTTATATTGTTTTTGAGAAAAATAATATTTATAAAATAAAGAAAAAGGAGTGATAAACTTAATTACTTATAAATTAAACTAAATACTAAAAAAAAAAAAAAAAATAATAAGTATATAACAAATTTTAGAACTTATATTAAATTTTTTTCTTTCGCTTTTAAATAATTTTATTTATTAATAAAAAAAAAACTAAATTTTCGTTCGACTTTAAAATTTTAACAGAAAAGAAAAATATATATATATATATATAAGTAAATTTATTTTATTCTTAGAAATATCAAACGAAGATGATTTTCCATGATGAAATGCACCTTAACATGATAAATGTGGTGCCAAGTATAAAAAATACAACATCAGGCCGTTCGCGTATTTGGTTTCCGGACACGATTTTGATTTCTGTTGTGAAATAACAAATTTCTATTATATCAACAAAAACTTTAAAGGCTTTTTATCGATCCGAACAATCGAGCCGACAAAATAAATACGGGGCCCAGATAAACATCATAAACATATTTACTTTTTTTTTTGTATTTTTCGAAGATTTTTTAAAATTTTTTTTTTTATCGCGAATTTTACAGCAAAAACTAAAAACGACATTTTTACAAGATAAAAATTATATCTTTGTGACTTGCTGATTTTATGATACACCACTAATTCTTCTAAAGATTAGATTAATATCCTTAATCAACTAGTACGTATTTAAATAGAAGAATATTTTCAGCGCCCCCCCAGTTAACTTTATGAATTTTGGATTTGCTTTTTAAAAGAAAGAAAAAAAAAAATTCTATGTAAATTATATAAAAATGTTCATTTTATGTGTTTTTTTTTTTGTTTGTTTGTTTGTTTGTTTAGGAACAACTAGAAGAACATATATATATGAAACCGAACAAATGTATCCACATCCAATTGGAGATACATAAAATTATTGATCACTTAAGATATGCTTTATAGAGCATTGTACTTCTACATGTATCTCGCTCTTGTTCCATAAAGAATAACATATCACGTAGATTTACACGTTTTATTCGTGGACGAAGTGAGGCTTGTGATGCTCCACTTGAACCAGCTCCTGTTGTTCCAGTTTGCTAAAATAATATATTTATTAAATATTTTTTTTCTATATTAAATATATATGTATTTTTTAATATACTGTTGTTAATGTTGTTGCATCCCCATCTAATTTAGGTTTTTTTCTTGGCCCGATTGCTTGAAGAGCTGTCATATTTGCATCACGTTGTCGTAATTCTTCCATTTCGGCTCTTTGCATTTCTTTTGCCTAAATAACAATAGACAATTTTTTGTTTTATTATATTAAAATATTTAAATTTATTATTTGATGATTTATTCACTTTAGCTTTCAGTTTAGCTTGTTCAGGATCTTCAATTTTCGATCTTGATTTAGCAGCTCGTAACAGCATTTCTCTTTCTTGTTCTTCATGCCGTTTTTGTTCGGCTTTATCAAGTTCTTCTAAAAATTTTATTTGACCTCGGACATCTTTTGTTATTTCATATCTTGGATCCACCTTAAAAAAAATATATATAAATTTCTTATCAATTCCTTTAAAAATAAGTAAAATTACTTTAATGATATCAATTCTATGTTCAGCTATCACAGCTAATTTCTCTACAATGTTTTTCAGCCTTTCTTGGCATGCATGTGAAATTAAAACAGAAACCTCTTGACTTGGTTCTTCGAGACCCTTTTCAGCTACAATTGCTCTAATTCTACTTTGTAATGCCGGCAAATGCAGAAATACTTCGTCTTTACAAGAACGAATTTGTGTGCCAATCAATTCGGTTGAACCTAAAATACGTTGGGATTCTTCAGCTAAATTTACACCACCCATTGCCGCCACATCATTGATATCATCATCTCCATACATTGAAGATGATACCAACATGGAAGATTGTGGAAAAAACGATGATGCAGTTGTTGCAGCTTTCTTTTCCTTTTCTTTTGTCGATGCTTTACTTGTAGTTGGTTGAGCACTTTGTGCCTTTAATGTAACCACTTTATTTGTACTAGCACTTGATGTTAAATTACTTATACTGCTAGAACTATTAGTTGCTGGGCTACTAATGCTATTGTTACTATTACTACTGCTAACTGGTAAATTACTATTGACTGGTACAGAAACGGGTGCATTTGATGTTGTATTCTGGGATTGAATCTGTTTTATTTGAGTTTGACCAACTTTTACATGAGTTATTGCTGTTGCACTAATATTTTTTGAAGATGGTGCTATCGCTCGAACAATTGGTGCTGCTGTTCTAATTTGAACAGTTGATGGTGATCGATTAACAGGAGCAGATGTACGTATTTGAACAACATTCTGAAATTTGTTTTAAATATATATTGAATATGTTTTGAAAATCATCATTTAATAAATTTATTAAAACCTGTGATGGTGTGAAAACTGTTTGGGAACCACTAACAGATTGTAGTGCTGGCGGAGATTGTATATTACTATTTTGAACTAATGATGTTGCTACCGTGGATGATACACCAACTGGTCGAATTTGGGTACTCATAAGTCGAGGCCCTGATATACCACCGGATGTCTGAATTGGTACTTGAATTCGTACTCCACTCGTCGTTTGTTTTGTTATTGTCGTTTGTCCAATGGGTCTTGGCCCAGTTTGAGATACCATTCTTACCTGTGTTTGACCTATCGTTGTTGTTTGCTGACCAATTGGACGGATCTGCGCTTGTATTTTCTATGAAACGAAATAATTATAATGTCTTGCATAAAAATATATATATATATATTTAAATTACAGGTAATTGAGTTGATAATGTTGTTGATCCAATAATTCCTACAACATGTTGAGGTGGTGGTTTAATACCTTCGATAACTAATTCTTTTGAATAAAGCGACTGTCTCAGAAGAGGTAAGCTTTTCTGAAATAATAATAATAATAAAAAAAAACAATTAAAATTCTTTTTTCCGTTACTACTGAAACAATTTATGATACAAACTTTTAAAAATCCTATTAAGCAAGGTTGTGGACTTGCATTCAATAAACGTTCTAATCTATCACAAAATTCTTCCGGTTCAACATTGGCATCAATTAATTCTTGTATCAATGTTCTAACATTTCTTTCAACTGGTTTCGGCTCTCGACTTGATAATTCTATTAAATTTGCTAAAAATTTTCGACATTTTTCTTTGGTATTTCCCTGTAAATTGTTTTTCATCTATGAATTCTTTTATTCTAATCGTTCTTATCACAACAACTTGTAAACACAATACCTGAGTGGCAGCATTTTGTTGTATTGTTTGTGTTGCCCCACTAACCGACGTCGTTGTATTTTGCTGTTGTTGCAAAACCTGATGTTGTTGTTGCTGTTGCTGCTGTTGTTGTTGTTGTTGTTGTTGCTGCTGCTGTTGTTGTTGCTGATGTTGTTGTTGAATCTGTTGCTGTTGTTGGTGATGCTGTTGCTGTTGCTGTTGTTGTTGCTGCTGCTGCTGTTGCTGATGGTGCTGTTGTTGTTGTTGTTGCTGTTGATGATGAGTAGTTTGTTGTGCCAATGCAGGAATTGGCGCAACAGACGCAACAGTTGATTGAACCGAACCAGAAATATTTGCTTGACTTGCTAATACCTGAGTTGCATTTGATGATGTCACCGAATTTACAACAATACTGGTGGCAGAAGTTGCTATCGATTGCTAATAATTAAATAATTAAATTTTAATACAGTTTTTTTTTTTTTTTTAAAGGAAATGTAAAAATATGTAATTGAATAGCAAAAAATCAAACCCAATATTATCAAAATACAATATAATTTTCTCGTAATGTGTTCATATATATATATATATATATATATATTTACGAACAAAATATAAATAAAACGAAAATTGTAAACACAACAAACATAGATTGTTCAATAATAAAAAGATTTTCATAAAATGAGAAACAGTAACTCAAAATGTAATTGATAAAAGAAAAAAACCACAAAATAAAAAGAAAAAATCAAAGGAAATACATCAAAATTTATTAACTTACTGCATTCCGATTTTTAAGAAATTTATAATAACAATAATAATAATAATACCTTCATTTTTCATGCATGTTTCAATTAAAATAGAGAATTTTTCTTTTTTTTCGTTTTTCTTTAATTTTTAGATAAATTAAAATAATTAAAAATAAAAATCAAAAAAATAATACATATTACTAAAGTAATTTTAATCACAAATTTATACCTCCTAATTCTGTTTTTACGAACACTAGATTAGAAAAAGTAATTCTCAATTATTTTGTAGTACACAATTTGTTTTGATCATTCTAAGGCAAAAAATAAGTTATGTTCACGAAGCCCTTAGCAAAACTGAAATAATAGAATTTAGCCTTTCGAGACTCTCCCGATCCCATGAAAAAGTATTATATCCAGTTTTAACTAATATTATTTTTGTGTTTATGAATCAGTAGTAAAATGGTTTTTTTATTTTTGTTCTTTTCAGTCCGACTTTTATAGTCATGAATTTTGATATACATGTCGAAAAAGTGCAAGCACGTAAAAACGAGAAGATTATTACATAAATTTTTCATATGATTTTCATTATCATATTATTTCTGATGATTGTTTATGTCTGATGGAATCAATCCATATATATACATTATGTTTTTTATAAACATATTCTTCAAGAACATGTTTTTATTTTTAAACATATTCTTCAAGAACGCATCTGTCATGTGAGAAACAGAATTAGGTGTACATTTTAAACACGTCAAAAGACATGTGCAGCACGATTTGTGCTACACAACATCTTATGTTGCTTATAAGCGCAGAATTATTTTAGGCCGATACTAAAAAAAAAACAACAGAATTCCAAGAATAGATGTTTTCTTTTTCTACAAAAAAAAAAAAAAAACGTGATACTTAAACGTGTTCATTTATCCCTTTTTAATAGTTTAATAAAATATCCTTGGCATAAAATAAAAAAGCTATAAAATTACAAAATAAACTACTTTTAGAATTATTTCAAAAGAAAATTTATATAACAAAAGAGAAATGAAAATTAAATAAAGTAAAATAATCATTTCCCTTTACAAAAAAAAACATAAATTCGAAGCTTTTGATAAACTAAAATAAAATCTATCTAACTTCCTTTCCCATGATTTTTAACAATTATAGAAAGGCATAACAATTTACAATTAAAATAAATTAAAACAATGCTTGAGAAATGAAAATAATTATATATATATATAAAAAAAAAGAGAAAAAGGATAAAATTGATTATGTTTAACAGAAATTACATTTTGTTTCTGTTTCACCTGATGCTGTGTTACAATCGTTTTACGTAGTGCTAATGGTGGTCCAGTGAATCTACTTACAGCCGGTACAGTTTGTAATCGAATGGTTTGATTTCCAGAATTTGTCATATTTTGAGAAACAGGTGCAGCTGATGGTGGTCCAACACGTAACAATTGATATCCATTTTCTGTTTTCAATATTAATGCTGGACCAGATTGGCCTGCTTGCAGAGCACTTAATGTTATCTAAAAGAAAACAAAAAAATAACAATTTTTTCAATAAACAAAAAAACTTTTCAATTTATTAATAATAAAAACTTACTGCTGGACTACTTGGTCTTGTTCCTACCATATGTGGTCCACCAATAACAACACGTGGTGGTAATTGTGAAACAGATTTTTGCTGATTTTGCGTCGGTGTTCCTGGACGCATTCCAACAATTTGAACACTAGCCGGAATCATTGTTTGTGTTCCTACAAGATTTTGTTGATTTCCCTAAAATAACAAATCAATATAATAAATTATAATTGGTCAAGAAATATTCTACAAGCACAAATTTGAATAATCATTTCTATTTTATTTTTTTATTTTTTATTAGTTTCGCATGCAAATCCGCCATCTCAAAAGCGAAGTTTGTCAAAAGTGCACACACAGGCAGCATAAATAAATTATAATAGAAATATATTTGATTTGAAATAAAAATAGGAGTATTTTTTAAACTTCTTTTTTACTATAATAAAGCTATTCGTTTGTTCCAAAATTTAGGCTTTAGAATTTTCTAAATAAAGATGGGAATATGAATAATATTTTATTTGAATTTAAGTACAAATTCTACAGCTTTTTTCTATTTCATTACTTTATTGAATGTGCCAAAAAGTAGTTGCATTTTTTCTTTGTATAAATGAAATGCGAATTTTCCATAGGAAATAAAAATTTTATTAAACCATAATATTGTTCATTTTGATTGCTGGCTTTTTGCCATTTTCCTGGCAGAACCATTATCCCGCTACTGTATAACTTCACGGTTTCCTGGGCGAAAACCGAGACAAACCATTTTCACAGAATTCTTTGGAACACCACCATTCTGCAGAGACCGAACAAAATATTAATCTGATAGTACTTAATCAAGACTATACGCATCAAAAGTACCCAGGCAAGTTCTCGCAATTTTTGACGAAAGACCAAATTTGTATATGGTCCAGCATTATAATGACGAAACACAAAACTTTTGCGATTCACCAATTCTGAGCTTTACTCACGCCGTCAAACGTCGATAGGATTTGATAAATCCCTTAATTTTGTCGTCATCAACAACGCACTGAATTTTTGACTCATCCAATAAATATCTTTTCTACAAATATTTAGCATATTTTTAATAAAAATGGAAAACAATTAGGATACTTATGGAGGGATTCAAGCTTATAAAATATTACGGAATTCTTGCAGAACCAAATAAATTTGATAATGTTTGTTGCCGTAAAAAGAAAAAAGGTTCTACTAAAAAGAATTATAAAGCTTTATCGAACTAAACCATATTAAAAAAAAAAAAAAAAAAGCATTAAAACAAAATTCTAATTTGATTGCTTCTACATAAATCTAATCGAGCACATTTTGTTTTTACATGAAATGAAAATACCTGATTTATAGTTTTGGTCATTGTAACAATTCCTGGTGCACTTGAGACAAGTCCTGCGGGTAACGAAACAACAGTCTGATTTTTAATTACCAATGTTTGTGTTGCTCCTGTAACATTTTGATTTTGTTGCTGATGATGCTGTTGATGATGTTGTCCTCCAATACCAGCGGTGCCTGCAGTAATTGTTTTAATTGTTGTTGCATTTGGTATACCACTTCCACTAACAGTATGCATCATCTGTTGCTGTGGCTGAGATGTTATGTTGATAGTGCCATTTGGAAGTGATTGACTTGTGAATGTAACACGATTTGAATTTGTTTGATTACTGTTATTCATTGTAACAATTGATGTTTGAGATTGTTGATGATGTAAATGATGCTGTTGCTGTTGTTGATGAAGATGATGTTGTTGTTGCTGTTGTTGTTGATTACCGCTGCTACTTATCGGATAAACTAATTTAATTGGTTCATTGCTCTTTGGCATATTCTGTAATTGATGGAAATTTTGCTGTTGATCTTGATATATTTTTGATGATTGTTGTTGTTGATTATGTGATTGATTTATAGTTCTCCCTTGTATTACAACCTGTTGATGTCCATTAACTAAAACTTGATTATTTGAATAAACTAAATTATCGTTTTTCTTTTTATTCCTATTATTAATTTTATTATTATTATTATTATTATTATTCACGATAATATTATTGTTATTATTATTATTTGTTGTAATTTGCGTTTCTCCAATTATTCTTTGATGTTGTTGCTCTCCTTGATGTCCATTTGACGTTAATCTATCACTTGATATGGCAACACTATTAATATTAATAGTATGATTATTTATTACATTTAAATTATTATCCTTAGAATTATTATTTTGAATTATATTAATATTATGATTCTTATTTTCACTTAATTGTGTTTCCAATTTATTAACAATTGCACTAACCTCACTCGAATCAATATCTGTTTTATTAAGTGCTTCGTCTAATAAAAATTTGGCAGCTGACGCCATTTTCTTGCACCACCAACAAACACGAAGAACACGACACGGACGACAAATAGCAACTGTAAACTTTTTGATTTCGATTGGAGAGTAAACGCGATAATGATGATGCTAATGTTATTTTGCGTTAGTAAGAACGAGATAGTATTATTAAATCTATTACAATTTAATGTTATATCCATTGTGGAAGTTTTTTCTATTGACTGCATTTTCGTAAAAGATTTTCCCTGCTCAGTTTCATTTATAATAGTACAAAATCATATACGAAAAAACAATATTTTTTTTTTTTACTTTTCTGACGTTTGTTAAAAAAAAAAATCGAAAAAAAAACTACACGTCAAAAAAGTATATTGGAATTTTTAAGTTAAGTAAAACTTGTATTATAGTTTGTCCTAGTTTTTTTCCTGCTCGTCTATTCCCTTAAAAATAATCAAAATATATTCAAAATTGCGAAATAAAAGAAACTTGCAATTACATAAAAATCTGCATGTTTCTTTTATTTTCCATTTTTTTACTAACATTAATTTTCTTTTTTTGGAAATATTTTTTATATCACTTTTTTTTTCTCTTTTATGTGAATTTACGACACTTTATTTCAAAAACCTCCTCTATTACTTTTTGTAAATTTAGAATGTTCATTTAAAAAAAAAAAAAAAAAAAAGAAATGAAATTGAAAAAATTACACTTCCATAAACAAATTTTTTTCGGCTTTTTTTTTTTTTTTTTACATTTGATTACACACACACACAGCTATTCAAACAAATTGAGAAACCGAAAAATGATACGCCACCTTCAGTACACTAGCGAAACATAAATGGCATATGGCAGACGATAAAGTTACCGCGTTACATGCATTTTCTTTACTCATTGATTTTCATGCGAAAACTTTTTATTGGAATTCCACTCCAAATTTTCACATTCAACAAATATTCTTATTCCATTTAAAACAATAATAACCATAAATTCTATTCGAATAAATATTATTGAATTCAAACATTTGTTTGGATTGGGAAAAAGCAAATAAAAAAAGAATTTATCTTTTCTTTACTTCACTGGTTTTTTTTTTCTTTTGATAGGCACTTCACAGACAGGTTAAACACTTTTCATAAATTTCCACGCAAATACTTGAAATTAATACAAAATTTCTATTACTCAAAATGTCTTACAGTTTATTAAATTGATTTTATTTAAATATTACCGATTATTTTACGTATTTACAGTGAAAAATTGAAAAGGTTATGTTTACAAAAAATTTTGCAGCGACTCGCACTTTTCCTTCAAAAAATCGTCCAAACTAAAAAAAAAAAAAAAAATTTAATATCGTAGTCGATAGTACAGTTCGATTAATTTTAGCGTTGTCATATACAGTTATGCATACTAGTCACATATAGATGGCAGTTCAAATTATGTAGTAATAGATTTTAATAAATTTTTGGGTGAAATAATTTAGGGTGAAGGCCCGTTTAGATAAACTTTATTTAATTATAATTTTAAAATTTTTATTAATCATAAATTAGGTATAAAAAAATATTTTTTTTTACTTTGGAACGGGATTCGCAAAGTCGGAGTCAAAATTGAAATTAACAACTCGGACCAGTGGCGCGTTATAGGTTTATGGGGTCCTATGTACAGTCCGAAGAATTTAAGTTGAGCATGAAATAATGACTAAAACTTCTAAGAATTGAATGTGCACACAAAATTTTGTTAAAGAAATTAGAAATTCATAGAATAGTTTTATATACTGGATTGAAATCGTGTAATTCGATTGAGATTGAATCGAATCGAAAATGCATTGCGATTGTTATGCTTTTTCGATACGATTTGAACAAAGAATAAGTAATTGTAAAGTACCCCAGTTTCCTATCTCTGCCGTGATGACGCCTTTCAGATTCCGACTGTAAATTTTCAAATAATTTTCTATCCACTGCTGACATTTTTATAGCAATGCATAAATGCTAGAATAAGAGTTTTAAGAGTCATTCACGTGCTTTTTACAAAAGTTTCCATCCTCTGATAGATTTTGTCTTTCAAAATCGCCCGTGCTTTTTTGCACTTATTACACCGTGTTTTTTTTTTGTTCTTATTCTGGTTGTTTCGCTCATACTTTGGATTTGAGTCAAATCAAATTACATGATTCCACTTCTGTACTGTAATTGAAGCCAGACTCGGAATTCGAAAGTTTCAGTGGTCGCAGTCGAAGTTGAAATTATTAATTTTGACGATTCCAAATCAATAATAATACAATAGAATTAAATTTAATATTTACCAATTTCTTAGAGTTTAGGTCATTCCCTACGATTAAGATTAAGATTAAGTTTTATACGAAGTGGGTTAAGAGATTGTATCTCACTTGGGGAGAAGCAGTATGCCTCCAGATCAAAGTGTAACTAATGCTAAAGTATGGAAAGCTCCTAAGCAAAGAAGCACGTGTTGAAATTTATATGCAATGCACAAATGCTATAAGAAAGATAAGGTTTTTCAGAGTTTTTCACGTGTTTTTGCTTATTCTGGCTATTTCGCTAGCTTTCCATCAAAGTGTAACTATAATAAAGTCTGGAAACTTCCTGTCCTTACCGTACGGCCGTTTTTCAAATTTTGCCTGTTCTTTCTCAAACAATTTTCTATCCACTGCTGACATAGATAGAACAAAAAATTTTACACATGGGTGAAAGAGACACATTATTTTAAAAAACATTTAGTCATTGAGTTCAAAACATATGTTTTTATTATTCGGAGTGGTGGGAGAATGGTGGGAGTCAAAAATGAAATTTTTAAGAAATTCGTAGTGGCACCTACCACAGTTTTTCCCCCACCCATATTACGAGCGGACTTTCAATAAAATTTTGAGGAATAGCGAAATATTGTTAATATTTTTGACATACCTAAGAAAGGAGGTACTGACTGAAGTATTGCCTGTGCGCCATCTACCATGGTCATTTTGTAACCCAAATTTGTAACGAATGTGAATTTGACAATTTGGGAAATTTAGGGAAATTTTTCAAAAAAGGTAAGAAAAAAAGTTGAGAAATGGCTTTTGGGTAATTTTTAAATGTGAACAATGAAACACAGGCAGAAATTAATATACAAATGCACATACACCAGAAAAAAAAAATTTGGCGCATATTTTTTTTCCTTGTATGTGTGGGAAATTTATAAAATTTGGTCCCATAATTTAGATTCCAGGGGTAATTCATAAGATTCCATCTGATTTTTAAGAACATTTCATTCTCTCTCTTGCTGATGGATTTTACCTATGAAAATTATATTTACTCTTGCCTATTCTTTCCCCCGTTTGCCACGTGCTTTTTCTGGCTACTTCGCTAGCTTTCCGGACTTTATTATTAATTACACTTTGCTTTCCATACTTTAGCATTAGTTACACTTTGCTCCAGATATTTCCTTCTCCTCTCAATCGGAGAGAATATGCATTGGGGTCTCTTCATCCCCCTCGCAAAATCTGCAGATGCTTTCTCGCTCAAGTCCTATATTTTTAAGATGCGCTTTGAGTCTGCAGTGTCCTGTTAATATTCCTATCAGTACTCTACTCATCTTGTTGGTGTTTATAAAGGGTTTGAATCTCTTGGAGTTATATTCTCCGAGGAGATCTTTGTCCTGCCTTAGTCCCCTAGTTAATCCCCTTATTTCAAAATGAAATTTAACAAGTCCTAAAGTGAAATGTACAAACCTGTTTGTATTCTGGAGTCCATTTTAAAAATTACAGCGTATAATTTAAATAAAATAATAAAAATGTTTAATTAGAATTTTCTTAAGAAAAAAAAAGTAGAAAGAAAACACACAATCGAACTTTTTTAACACATCACAATTAATTTATTCACAGTTTTTCTTAATAATTAAGTAAAATAACAACATATAAAATATTGGGAACTACATTTTGTTTTGTTTTGTTTTAAAGCATAATCAAACCTTCTGGATTTTTCATTTATTAATCAATTTCTGTATCTTTTTTTCTTAACATATAAACAATAATTGATGCGATAAAAATTAAAAGTCCTGAATAAAATAATGTCCAATGTACTAAATCTAAAGTTGAAAGTACATTTATTAACTTCGATTGAATAACGTTCACCATTTCTTGATTTAAAGCAATTCCCTAAGAAAAAGAAAAAAATTGAAAAATAATCATAAAATTTTTTTAATTAAAAAATTTAGAATAATAAATTTACTTCTTCTACCCAAATTGTTGGTACAAGTGATGTCGTTAAATTCTCTGTTAATGTGATTTTATTAATTTGCTTCAAAAACATATTAAATTGGACACGTTTATTCCCTTGTAAAGGAGTTCCAGTTAACTATTTAAAAAACAAAACAAAAACAATATACAAATAAATAATTTGAATGAGGAGAATCATTTTAATCGTTAATCAATTATGTCCCAAAATGTATAAAATATGTACACATAAATCGTGTTATAAAGAAATCGCGTTATAAGAATGCGGGTTATAGATGGACTGTCGCAATTGTTGTACCGTGTTATATCAAAAATCGGAATCTAAAGGCCAATCTCCACACAGCCGACATCCTATTCTGATAAAAGTAAGGGATGCACTTATGCAAAATTTAGTTAAACAGAAAGGGAGAAACAATCATCCTACGAATTTTGTCGTCTTCTGCAGTTGAAATTTCCCCATCTGATTCTTCATCTGCCAGATGATTCCCCTCAAACGCAGATAAACTTGTTCATTTGCATACTCTCACAATAATCGTACACGATATCGTTGCACACTACCAAATTTTCTTATAGGAAGTTTTTCTATGACGAAATGATTTTTATGGTTTACGCAAGTTAAATTTTTAACTTCTATACGAAATATATAAAAAATAAAAAAATTTGTTTTGCAAATCTTCACGTTTTATAAGATTCTAAATGGTTTGCAATCATTTTTATCCAATGTCTGTCTGTCAGTATATCACAACAAATGTTGTGATTAACTAAGGACTACCTTCACTTTGAATTTCCATATTCCTATAGCTTTCTTTTAGAAAGGCTTTCGGAAGGTAACGTGATTTGAACATACGTATAGAAGTTTCGTCGTTTTGCACTATAGCTTGTTTTTAGATGTGATAGGAATTTAAGCCTTATGATAAAGTCTGAAAACAGAATTTGGTACTACATTTTCCTATAAAATGGAAGGGAATGTTCTTAATTTTCCCATAATATTATAAATTGTGTGGGGAGAGACCCTGATGTTTTTATTCGGTCAATCCTAGCGAAAATTGCAAAAGTCCATCTCTTTCTACTTTTCTGATTTTTCTCGTCAGAAGGATGTCGGCTGTGTGGAGATTGGCCTTAAGAGTACTGTGCAATTATCTGAATTTTCCTTTTTATCACGTTGAGCACCACATGGCCCAGCGGTGGGCATATAAAATCTCCAACAGGAGACAAAATGACCAACGGCGGTCATTACTGGATTTAGTTGGTGGGACAACGTGACCACCGGTAGTCACGAAAAAAACAGGTAAAACCAACAAAACCAGATTTGGTTTATCAAAAATAAATACCACAAAGTCATACCAATTGCAAAAAATAAATGAAAATAAATAAAACAATTTTGGTCCCAGCTTGTCAACTAAGGAATAACAACTCGAGAGCACGCGGTTCCCCGTACAGTTCAAAAAATGAACACCGTTGGGCACGTGGCGCTCAACGTGTTAAGTTTCAGTTATCAGTTAATATTGTCAGAAAGTGTTCTTCGTATTCTTTCGTATTTATGAATTTCAGATTTCCATTCAGAGAAGACTTGTTAAGGTCTATGCAGAAAGACGGATCCACGACGTATTCACGTCGCATTTAAATTTTAAATATAAATATGTACAAGTATACGTTTTCAATTAAACTACACAGAACGCGACAGATCCACGACGAGCTACTTTTAATACAATCTAAATATCGAAAACCGTGAATCCGTCGTGTTATCCGTCATTCTGTTTCCCGCATTAATATTTTGACTATTCAAAATCAAATATCTCAGCGGAAATCTCAATGGCTAAAGGTTAAATAATCTTGTTTAATCTTTAATCTTTAATTGCTAACATAAATTTTAAACGTTATCGAAGAAGAATTGATTTAATTAACTCAAAAGCATTTTCACCTTGCTTGCGGTTTGGTGATTTCCCACAATTAAAAATTTTTCATATTTCTTCGTTAAATCATTTTCCATTCCAATTTAAGAAAAATTATTGATTTTTTTTATTTTTTTTACTAATTTAAATAATAAAAACATAGTTTTAAAAGAAATTTAATTGTTTGCATATTCTGTTGTGTGCAACTTGTCGCATATTCTAAGAACGAATTTAGAGACACTACACTACACGCCCCATTCTAGGGAAGGAAAATCAAAAGTATCAAAAGTAAAGTTTTCATCCTCCCTCTCCTAAAATAAATGTCAACCTAATTATTTTCAAGGTAAATTCTGAGAATTCAAATTTTAAGCCATTTTTCTCATTTAATTTTCAATTAATTTGCAAATTCCAAGAATTTTTGAAATCCTATAAAATTTAAATTATTATTTTGCTTGATTATAGCAACATATTGTGTATTCAGAAGTTAAACAAGAACTTGATCAGCACGTGTGTAAAAAAGAAAAAAAGGTACAAAAAAAACCATAAAAAAAAGACATCATGAATCATTTTCGGAAAATTAAAATATAAATATCATTTTATCCTTCCCTGGAAACTAGAAATTTAAAATACTTCTTACGATCTGGAGTAGAATATCAATCATTATTTTAGAAAACTACAAAATTAATTTAATTGATATTTAGAATTGGCTTGGAATATATGAATTTTTGATTGCATTCTATAAGAAACAAAAAAGCTACACGTTTGAAAAGTTCTAAGAAATAATTAACTAAATTTAGTATTATTTATTATCATTGGTGATAAAGTTTTGTTTCCATATCGAATAAAAAAGATACTAAATTTGGTCTAGTTTTGACCTTGATATTGAATCTCATTGAACTTAAAATACCAAAAGTTTTCTTTGAATTTTTTTTTTTTTTTTGTTTCGAAAGATTTATCCAAAATTATTGCATTTTCACATCAGTTTAAAAGTTCTTCCATTCATTAACATAAATTATAGTTTTCAAAAATGTTATTGATCTTGATCTTGTTTTTAACTTTTGCTTTTTTTTGGTTTCTTGATGTTTAACCCTTTGAGACTTCCATCCGATCGGGTGACCATGTAGATAAAATTTATACGGTTTACTGGAATCTATGTTCAAATTGTAAGTTCGAAATTTACATAGTCGGGTAATTTTGTAAATTTTGGGTAAATTTATCGACAAACAAAAAAATATAGTCAATGAATAACAAAAGAAAAAACATATCGTAACTTTAAATCGGCCTATAGCCGATTTTCTGATGCCCTATGATAGAAATGGAACAGAAAAACAGTCAAAACAAACAATATTTCAAGGTTTTTTCTTCATCTTTTCAAAATTTCCTCTTATTTGCAGATAACCTAGATCCTACTAGCATATATCTAATCTGCAAATTTTATCCAAATTGGTGAATTAGTTTTTAAAGTACATCAAAAAAAACTTTATGGACAGACTTATTTTCTCCTAGGATTATTTCTTTCTTCACTATCCTTTGACCGATTTTGCTCAAATTCAACATGGTATCGTCTTTTTACGTATGTAACCAACATACTTAATTTAAACAAAATTGATTGACAAATTTTCGAATTAAATCCGAAAAACCATATAAAAAAAATGACAAAACTTTCTGGTCACTCTGGTTTTTGCTTAATAACTTCCCTCCCGCCTGGTCGATTTTGCTGAAATGCAATACCAAATCCAGTTAAGGAATAATTAACTCATATTCTAAATTTCATCAAAATCGGATAACGCTTTTTTGAGTTATGTTATCTACGGACGGACAGACGGACATGCATAAATAGATATAACTTTTGATTCCCTACACAACCATACATTTGAAATTTTTCTACGATGATTATTTCGTTGTAGTACCAACACTACGATAATATAGCCTCTGGTAGTACCTACCATAGGGCATAATAACACACTTCAAATAAAATTGCAATACTTTAATGTATCACAAGTCGTGATGTTGATAGTGACTCAGATGATATTTCTAACTACGAAACACAGTAGAAATGGAATATATGTATGTCCTATGGTAGAAATTAAGGAAAAAGAAGAAAAGTGATACTCGTAAAAAGCTAGAATAAAGTCAAAAATTTTTCATTGCCAGACAATAGTTCTCCTCGCTAACATACTTTTTCACTACTGACTGGATTTATACTCATAAATATTGATGACAATGAAATTGTTATGATTGCGCTAAGAATAGACGTGTAAGTCGCATTAATGAAGACTTATTTTTCTTGCTTTAATCTAACCTTATATATACTAAATCATGTAAATGGTAATTATATCCAGAATGACAACAAAAACAAAGCGTTTTAAATAGAGGGCTCGATAACAAATATTCAGTAGTTTTCACGAATGTTCATATCAATATTTTTAGAAGATACTTGTCCATTAAGATTAAATATTGTATCTACATATGTGTGATTCATAATGAATATCGAATAATCATGGAAGAATAGCGTAAGTATGGATTTGTACAGCCACATGTAATCATTTCTATATAAATTGATGAGACGTTTGCAGCGCTGCAAAGCGCGCCTCGTTTTTAATAGTATTTGTAAAAAGAATGTAAATACATGAAATTTTTGTTTATTTTCATTTTAACAAATGCTATTAATAATGTGACGCTTGCAGGCGTTCCCAAATTGGAAACTCTCATTATTGTATACTTTTCGGTACAGCCTTCGCCAAATGTATTAGGCTGTATATGAGGATTGCTTTCTTTCGTTGTTTTATAACAATTATTATCACGAAAATACAAATAGCACTCGCTAGTATAGACCCGCAAAGAAATTAGTAGTCGGAGGGTTAAAGAAATCTGTAATACTATATCAAATTGTCATCATCTTGAATTAAAAATCATGAAATAAGAACATTGACCGATTTCTTGTTAAAGAAAAAAAACTCAAATACATTATAAAATTCCAAGAAATTTAATAAATTTGATAAAAACAAAAAAAAAAGACAAAATATAATATTAAATATAAATCTTTTTTGCTGATTTAATTTTGTCAGTTTGAATTCAAAAACACGTTACAAAAACAACTAAATAAAAATCAATAAAATCAATGATTTTTAAAGTCAATATCCAGCTAAATATTTAATATTGACGTCAAAAACAAAAAACTCAAAACTACGATTGTTAAGAATCTGATTAAATTTTTATAAATAAAAAAAAGTAAGAAAATAATACAATAATAAAAAAAATAAGACGAATTTAAAAATGATTCATTCATAAAAATCCATTCTGTTGTTTTTTCTTTTAAGAATTTAATTTTTATGATAAAATCCTGCGATAAAAATGAAAAGAAAAGATTTCTAAATAATAGGATAAAAAATGAAAGGAAAAGTTTTCTGTAAGAATGTATGAAATCATCTAGATTTATTTCATTTTTAATTTTAAAAATGTTTAAACACGTTTAAAAAAAGAAAAAGTCTATCAAATTTTTAATGTCTCTAGAACCACAATCAAAACTATTCTAAATGAACTTCTCCAACTCGAATTATAATTTATGTATATTTGGAAATAGTTTGCGCATTTTAAACTATGATTAAGTATAGACAGTCGCACTTGCTAATTTGGACATAGTTTACTATATATCCAGTACAACTTATCCACAACTTATCCACTTAAAATATTTTTTATTTAAAAGAAAAATTATCAACTCGCAAATTTGGATCATATTCTTTGAGGACTAAAGGTACGGTTTCGCTGGGAGCTGTTGACGGCGGCCGTGAATAAGAAGGATGCTTTAATCTACACATATAAATGGTCATTTAAATACATCTGGTGAATATTTTAGACTGAACCGAATATATATTACTTATATTACAAATTGTAAAAAAAGATTTAATTGAAAACATTTCAAATGCTGTAAAAAACCCGATTAAAAATCTATCCACTTCAATTCTATTCAAACGAACAGACTGGTTCAAAAGCAGTCGAACGGCAACAGCTAGCTGTTGACAGCTGCCTATGAACTGTCGTCACAGCGTGAAGGAAACCACTCATACAATTCTGCCATAAGAAGAGTCATTTTCAACGGCGACCGTCGACAGCTGACGACCAGCGGCCGCCGTCAACAGTTCCCAGCGAAATTCACCAATTTTGGTGAATTTTGTTTTTCTGACAACTAAAACATATTTTCGTCCATGAATTAAAACGTATTCATTTTGGCCCAAAAATATTTGCTTGAAATTAATTTCCTTGCAGCTCGCATACCTGGGTGTGCTAAATTATGTAGACCCTCGAAAATGAGTTTTCGTAAGGTTTCTGGTATACTACTAGATATGCTCTATTCTTGTTTGTTGAAATTTCACACCAAATTAGTTTAAATTTGAATTTTGAATTTAATTGGCGATTGTTATTCAAAATTAATTGTTTCAATTCCTCATCACAAGTTTGGTACGATTGGATTGTTTCTAGATCAATCTCTAACAGATTCATTCGAAAAACATTCGTCCTGTAAAATACACGATAGTGTATCTGCTACCACATTAAATTTACCTTTTAAATACCTGATGTTAGTTGTGAATTGTTAATTGTGTAATGAAATCTAATTGTCGTTCTTGCCTTGGACTACGCTCAGTCTTTGTGAAAATGGCTGTGGTAAGAGGTTTATGGTCAGTGAATACACAAAAATCTCTACCATCAAGAAAATGCCGAAAATGTTTTATTGATACAAATATTGCTAGGAGTTCCCTATCAAAAGTGGAGTAATTGATTTCTGATATTTTTAGTTTTTTTTTAATAAAAGTAAGTTCGATTGACTGATATACGCATACGTATTAATAAATTCTGAGCTTTCGACCAATGTAAGAAGAAAATTTATACGTAAAAAATATATTTTTAAGCTCAAAAACTTAATTATGCTTTTTCTATGATAAATAAATTTATAATATTTTCGAAATAACTAAGGTATGTATCAAATTTTAGCTGGTGACCTAATTGCTGTCACTCTATCAAGATAGTCCTAGTAAATATTCATGGTGTTTTGTTAACAAGTTCGAATCTATAGTAGTATACCGTGTATTTAATTTTGTACACGAATTTCTGAGGAACGTATCTTCCGTGTACAATAAGAGTTGGCTGTATATCATAAATATCATATATTTGTATATATCTCAAATATAGGAAATGTCTATTAACTGTATCAGAAAAATAACATCTAATTGTGATAATTATTTAGCCTTTATAGATATTCTTATAAAAACAATTCTTTCAGTTTGTGAAAGGCAGCTTCACAGTCGTTTTTGGTTTGTTCGTGGGAGGAAAACAAAGAATTCTGCGTCCTTCTCAGTAATTTAGTAGTTACCATATTTTATTATTAGTGAAAATGGAAAGTGAAAACAAACTACTCAAATCAGATTTTCTGTACCTTTTTTTTTGTTCTGGAGGATACTTTTCTTAGAATTTACTAAAATGTTTTCAATACTTATCCGTTTCCTTTTAGAGAGGATTATGAACATTAATTATTTTGGGAAATATTCTAAAATACTTAAGACTTAATCAACAGAGAAAGACAATAAGTATAGTGTGAATCATGGAATCACAACATATTTTTTGCCGATTTATATAATATTCCTGCCTCATTTTATATTTAGTATAAGAACATAATATTGCACGACGATCAATATTTGAAAATTCATAATAAATATTTAACATTCAATTTTAATATATTAAAAAACTTATAAATTAATCATTATTTATTAAATTTAAAAAAAAAAAAAGAAAAGTTTTTAAATAAAATATTCGAGGACAATATTTTACCAATCATAAAATAAATATGCAATAATTTTTCATAATAGTGTTAAAAAGACTAAATACTCGAGGGTCAAACACCTAATTAGTGTTTATTTGTTTTTATGTACAATATTATGATTATTTTATGTTTTTTTTTTTTTTTTTTAGTAAGCATATCATATTTCAATATTATTAATAATAATTTAATTCTGACAAAACGACATACAAGTATATTGAAAGTAAAGGTTTTTGTCGCGAAAAGATTCCGGTATTTTAAAAATTCGAGAAATCACGAAATAATCGAAATTAAAAAAATTCCATCCAAAGTTTAGTTAATCAGCAATTCAAATTACTTGTTAGTCATTATATAAGTTAGATATGTAAACTAACAAAAAAATAAAAACGATTTTAATTAATTAAGAATATTATCGAAACTACTCACGTCTTGGACATCGATAAAAGTTTGATGCTTTTGCAAGTTTGGTTTCAATCCTTTAACCAATGTTGTGTATTCTTTTGCTGCGCCTAACATATGAGGTAATGTTAATACTACTGGAGCATCTAGAAAATTATTTAAAAATATATAAAAACAAAAGCTTAAGTTAAATGTATTTCAAAAATTAAATTTTTTTTTTTTAATATGTGACTTTATTCTTGTTTGAAAGATTATTAACCAAATATGAAATTAAATTTTGAAGAATTTTCAGCAATTTTCTTATTTAAAAAAATGTTCCACTTCAAATAACTTGAAACTTGAGTTATCTGAACGATGTTTCAATATCGTTCAGTAAATCAATCACGTATGTTTTGCTTAGAGTATAATCATATAGAGTAACTTTAAAATTATAAACATACAAAAAGACTGTACATAACTAAAAAAAATGAGATATTGTCGGAACTAGGAATCGAAATCCAAATCTATGACCGCCAGACAACAAGCTTTACCAACTAATTATTTGCACACAAGTAGTATGATATGAAAATGCATTTTATAGGACTTATTCTTACTGCATGAGCTAAGGAAGAAGCCTTTTTTTTAAAGTGAAATACTTCTATGGGCGCGATTAGCAAAAATTATGTTACGATTTTCTGTGACGAAACGTTATATTACAAAAAATCTCATCATATGGACGTCCTAGACGATTATAATCTTCGGCTATATGGTGGAAGTTATAATGATGATTATTTCTGTCGAAGACCCAATAGTTCTATCTGCCACCGTATTATCCCTGTAGTCGATACAAATTTTTGAACTTTTTTTTGAACTTTTTATATAGAGGTCATACATGATTAAAATGTTCGGCAAAGTTGTGGTTATTAAGGGGATTATTCCCATTGAAGACCCAATAGTTCTCCCACCACTTCGACACTGTATTCAAAAGCTTATGTTTCACTTCTACCGTGTGGTCAAAAGCATACTTCCGTTTTTCTTTTTTAGATATTGTTCTCTTTTTGAAGAATTTCACAAACAGAAACATTTTCCTTTTTTTCAACTATTCGACAGATTTGTAGTATTAATTAATTAAATAATTCGTTTGAAAATAAAAACTTAATTCCAAAAACAGAATGGAATAAACGTATTTCAGGATTAGGAAATATATTAAATTTGGACTAAACTTCTGAATAAAATTAGGTAAAAAAACCCTTTCTTCAATTGAAGATTCTCACAAAAATATGTAGATTTCTTTTAATATTTGAAAATTACTCCAGTTATTTCAACAGTTTTTACCCTGATTCTTAGAATGTTATAATATCATACTTGCGAAGAATAGTGAATTTGAAAGTCAATTATTAGAAGAGGACCTCAGAGATAATTGAAGCAATCAACACATTAACAAAGCACAAGTGCATTGCAGTGTTTGTAGAGTCAATTAAATCTCGAATCTAAGCGAGGATATAAATAATGAATTATGAGATTGGAATAAAAATTCAGATTGTCCTGAAAATTATTGTCTACGGAGAAATGTACAAAATTTTAGCCGGGTAACCTAATTAAGAATGTCGATGTAAAAGGTTGAAATTGAATTGCACAATCTACTAAAAAGAAACGAAATAAGAATTTTGTTTTCATCATGACAATTACCAGGATGCTTTTTAGATCACCCGGCTGCAATTTAGTATCATTTACCCTATTTAACAGGCCTGACCAAACGGTCTCAATCGCAATAATGCTTTTCGGTCGATCACCATCTGTCTATGAATAAAAATAAGTTTTATGTACTTGCTAACTTTTTCTGGGAAACACAACTTTCTTTTTATAAAAAGATTATTCATTAATTTTCAATCATCAAATTTGTAGAAAAATTACCATTACCATTATACATACTATATAAGCTTGTATATACAACAGCAGATGGTACACTCGCCATGGTAAACGCTTAAACGGTTTCGTGGGACTTTGTGGAAAAAATGATGACATTCCAGACTTTATTTCTTTTCATTGTGTTATACATCAACACGCATTGTGTACAAAAATGCTGATTTATTTTGTACAAAAATTTCGAAGTTTTGTCTGAGCACCCAAAGTTATGTTCCAAATTTCATACAAAAGAATCCGAATTTTATTCGGCAGCTACTCAAAATTATAATCGGCTTGAATTGATTTTTGGACACAATTGTTCTTTCATTGATAAAGTGGTTCATGCCAAATTTCATTGAAATCAGTCCATAAATAACGTTACAATACCCTGAAATGTAGAAATACAAAAAACCGAACTTTTGTTCAACAGCTACCCGAAGTTTTAGTCCGATCAAACCCAACTTCTGATAGAATGGTTCTCATGAGAAGAAAACCGCCAATTTTCATGGAAATTGCTTCAATCAATGTACACGACAGACAGACCGACAGACAGACATTGGATAAAAATGATTGCAAACGATTTAAAATCTTATAAAACGTGGATATTTGTATGATCATGATTCCAGTAACTTATATACTTCGTATAGAAGTTAAAAATAGTGGAGAATTAATTAAATATAAATATTGCGAAAAATGTAATATATATAAGTTTTTAGTCGATCTTGTATTCTAATTTTCAGATTGGGCCGATCTTTATCAAGAAAAGTTTGGCCATGCCTGGAAAAAAAACTATATTTTTTCGTACAAAAAGAAAAGAAATGAAATTTGTGGTACTTTATTTCTAATATGTATTTAATACTAAAAAAAAACTTAGACTTTATTACAACAAAATGCTTTCTTTTTATACAATATTTAAAAAAAATATAGTATTTATTAAATCTTTTTGATGAAATCATATAAGTCGACTATTTTTATTCTTTTTTCTTTAATGAAATCATTATTTTGTTTTTCTTTTACTTAATCTAAATATAAAGTCTTATCAAATAAACCAATTAGTAGAAATTTCAACAAGACACCTCGATACATAGAAGACACAACAAACAATTTTTTTCTACAATAAGAATAAAATTAAAATTATAAAATTTTTTTATTATTAATATTATGGCGTCACATGAATGAAATATGCAAATATATATATATATATATTTTATCAATAGCGTTTCTGTTCTTTATAAATAGTCACATAAAATTTTATATCACTTTTTAATACAATAAAAACAGACGAACTTATAAAATGATAATAACAACAACAAATAAAACAATATGTCCACCGAAAATGTTAACTAGATAATCTGGTTAGGATGTAGTTAACCGGATATTCGATTATGAGAACAAAAAAAAAAAAAAGTGTATATATATATATATATCATGTACAAGACGAATTTACAAAAGACCTGAGTTTGAAATGTTTTTGAAACTTAATATTTATTTTTTGGTTCTAAGTTTTAAATGCATTTTTATTTAGTTGCACCTTTATATACAAATGCACTTTAATTGTTATTAATTACTAAAAACTAGTGACTTAATTGTGGGTGTGTGTGTGACTTTTTTTCCACATTCCCTAATGTTTGAAACTATCAAAAAATTGATCGAAAAGGGATCGTGGGCTTGATGTTGTTGTAGTTGAATTCGGTTGGTGAATTTGTCGGGCTGTTATTAATGTTGAACTCAATTTAGTCTGTGCCGTTGATAAAGTTGTTATTGGTTGTGTCTCTGCAGTTTTCTCGAATTCACTTACAAAATTTGATGATAAGAAATTAAAGGATTTTGAAGTAGCTATTGATGATTTTGTTGATGAAGATACTTTAGTTGGTACTATTGAAAAAGCATATTTTGTAGGACTAGAAATCTGTTTTGTTGTTGTTCTTGTAGATGTTGTCGGTCTTGTTGTTGAAACTTTTACCGTTGTTGATTTTTGCTGATTCGAAGATGGATAAGATGTTGTTTTAGTAAATCTATAATTCCAGGGAGTTGCCATTGTAGTTTTGCTCGTAGATTGAGCTTTTCTTGTTGTTTGCTTTTGCTGTGAAAACGATGAGAATGATGCAGATGATTTTGTCGATGTGAAATTCCATGGAGTTGCAGTTGTTGATTTTGTACTTGGTAGTAATTTTGTACTTTTTGTAGTTGATTTTTGTTGAATCGAAGATGCGAAAGGAGTTGTATATCGATAATTCCAAAGTGTAGCTGTCGTAGATTTTAAAGCGTATGGATTATATTTTGTAGTTGAAAAGTTCCGTTGGGCGAAAGCTTGGAAAGGTGTAGTTTTAGTATGCTTGTAACTCCAAGGAGTTTTTGTTGTAGTCGAAGAGTTCCGTTGGGCGAAAGCTTGAAAAGGTGTAGTTTTAGTATGCTTGTAATTCCAAGGAGTTTTTGTTGTAGTCGAAGAGTTCCGTTGGGCGAAAGCTTGGAAAGGAGTAGTTTTAGTATGCTTATAATTCCAAGGAGTTGTTGTTGTTGTAGTTTTCTTAAGAAGAAAAGAATTTTTTGTGGTTGATTTCTGTTGATGCGAAAATGTAGTAGGTGTAGTTTTGGTAGAACGATAATTCCAAGGAGTAATTGTGGATTTACTTTTAGTTGTTTTTCGAGTTGTCGATGGTTTTGACGTTGTCCGTGTTGTTACTCGTGTTGTTCTCCTTGTTGTACTTTGTGTTTTACTCTGTGTTGTACTTCGTGTTGTACTAAATGGTTTTGGTGATGTAGAAATGTTTGAATATTCTACTTGTTTTGGTTTTGGAGTAGTCCGTTGGTTCCAAGACGTTGGAGTAGGTTTCTTAGTCGACGACTGATTTCTTTTTGTTGTTGTTTTAGTTTGTCTTGGAATTGGCGTAGTTGATGTGTTTTTACCAATTATTGGTTTCGATGATGTAGAAATTTTAAATAAACTAAAGTAAATATCGAAAACATTTTTTGTCGTCGATTTATTATTTTGTATTGCGTAATTTGGCGCTTTGGTTGTTACTTTCAATTTTGCGGAAGTTGGAATTTGTTGATACGGTTTTTGTGTTGTTTTCACTGTCGATTTTGTTCCATTGAAAAAGTGGTCATATTGTTTAGATTTATTCGTTCTTGGTGTTGTTATAGTTTTCACTTTCGGTTTAGGAGTGGTAGTCGATGTCGAAAATTGCTGGTGTGGCTTCAAAGTTGTAGTTTTGTTCGTTTGTATGGAATTTGTTGATTGTTTTTTTGTAGTTTTAGACTGATATGTGGTTTTCTTCGTTTGATTCGTTTTCGGTGTAGTATTTGTCCATTGTTTTTTTGTAGTTTGTGTCTTGAATGCTGTCGACGGTACAACAGGTATTGATTTTGATTGCGTAGTTGCAGTTTGATGAGTTGACTTTGATGTAATGAATGAATTTGTTTTTGGTACTTCAGTTGTTAGCTTTTGTGTTGAAGCCGTCGTTCCTTTTGTTGATGTACTTAAGCTGGTTTTTGATGTTAAACTAGTGGTTTGAACTTCTGGTACAGATGCTGCTGAAGCAAAATTAGAATTCGAATAACTATATGTTTGATATGGGCTTAAACGTCGCCGTGTTGTTCGAACTGTCTTTGGCGAATAATATTGTGTATTAAATGATGATTTATGAGAACTGGTTTTAAACGTTGAAGAATGTGATCTATAAGGTGATGTTGTTACCGTAAAATATGACGAAGTATGTGATTTGTATGGTGTTTTCGATTTAACCGATGCTGTAGCAAATGTTCGATATGGCGTTGAACTACGATATGGACCAGGGCGAATTGGTGCTGTCACAGCAGGAATAATATTTGTTGGCGGACTTGGTTTTTGCGATCCACAACCTTCTAAAATGTGATTAGCTCGACCTTTACAATTTCCTGAGTATACTGACCAGGCATTGAAACCGTCACCTGACAATTTTTGATGTTCATCATAAATCTTCTTGATACATCTCACATCATCTGTAATATCATCATCTTCAAGATCAGAACAAGATAATCCGCATGCCCAGCCTTTGCCTGGAGGTGAACACCAATATATATCACTTATTTGAAAAATTCCGTGATCACCGCTTCCATCACCATTAACATGTCCAACAGCTGATGTATTGAAGTTTGATTCATATCGAGCTATACAAACCCAAATTGCTATTTGATTTTCCGGTATATTATGTCTACTTCTCAATTCTTGCGCCAATTCACACGGACTATATACTTTTCCAGACTTTCTTCTTGGCGTAGTATTGTAATTGTATGCTTTTGTCGATATTGTGATTGATGAACTGGTTATATATGGATCAATCGAGTTATTATTATAATCATCACCATTATCATCATCTTCACTAAAACAACCTTGAACAAAACTATCTGATCGACCCCGACAATATGGTTGATAAACTGACCACGCATTAAATCCATCGCCTGAAATTCGTTCATGTTCTTTATAAATTTTTTTGATACATTCAACATCATCTGTAATATCTGAATCCTCGAATTTGCTACAACTGACATGACAACCTTTACCCTTTCCTGGTGGAGAACACCAATAAATATCACTAATTTGAAACAGTCCATGATCTTCACTACCATCGGCATTCAGTCGACCAATAGCCGAAGTATTAAAATTAGATTCATGATTTGCAATACAAACCCAAGTAGAAATTTGTTCCATGGGTATTTTATGTTTATAATGCAGTTCTTTTGCTAATTCACATCTATTATAAATTCGTGTAGAATGTCGCTCTTCCGGAACGTCTATAGAATTTCCAATAGTTGAGTACTCATATGACGGTAGTATCGGTTTAAATGTTTCACAACTTTCTAAAACATGTTCAGCATGCCCTTTACAAAATTTGGAGTAAACTGGCCATGCATTGAAACCGTCACCTGATAATCGTTGATGTTCATCATAAATTGTTCGGATACATCTAACATCATCTGTAATATCATCATCTTCAAGGTTTGAACACGATAATCCGCATGCCCAGCCTTTACCTGGAGGTGAACACCAATATATATCACTTATTTGAAATATTCCGTGATTACCGCCTCCATCAGAATTGCCACCACCAATAGCGGATGTGTTAAAATCAGATTCATATTGAGCTATACACACCCAAGTTGCTATTTGATTTTCTGGTATGAAATGCTTGTCTCTCAGCTCTTGTGCTAGCTCACATGGACTATATACTTTTCCAGTTTTTCTTTTTGGTACATTATTGTAATTGTTATAAATTTGTGATAATGTCGTTGTTGTTGAGCCTATCATATACGTTTCGATCAAATTATTATTATCATCATTATCAATATGATTAAAACAGCCTTGGACAAAACTATCTGATCGACCCCGACAATATGGTTGATAAACTGACCACGCATTAAATCCATCACCTGAAATTCGTTGATGTTCTTCATAAATTTTTTTCATACACTCAACATCATCTGTAATATCTGAATCTTCGAATTTGCTACAAGACAAACCACAAACCCAACCTTTTCCTGGCGGGGAACACCAATAAATATCACTAATTTGGAAAAGTCCATGATCTTCACTACCATCGGCATTCAGTCGACCAATAGCAGAAGTGTTAAAATTAGATTCGTGACTTGCAATACAAACCCAAGTAGAAATTTGTTCCATAGGTATTTTATGTTTATAATAAAGTTCATTTGCTAATTCACATCTATCATAAATTCTTGAAGAATGTCTTCCATTGTCGATTTCAACTGCCTCTACTAATTCTACTGCTTCAATAGAATTTTCATCCAAGGAATATTCAACAGTCCGTTTTGGTATGTAATTATCAAAACATCCCTCAATATATTCATGTGCGTGACCCTTACAAGATTGCTGATATGCTGACCATGCATTATAACCATCACCAGATAATCGTTGATGTTCATCATAAATATATTGCATACAGGCAAGATCATCTGTTAAATCCTCATCACGTAATTTATCACAAGTTATACCACAAACTGAACTTTTTCCTGGCGGTGAACACCAATATAAATCACTTAATTGAAATAATCCATGTGCACCATTACTGGCAGTTCCTCCATATGCAGCTGTATTTAATCCACTATGATGTTGAGCAATGCACACCCAATTTGCAATTTCATCTATCGATAATTTATGTTTATCGCGTAATAAATTCGCTAATTCACAACGTTCAAAAGTTTTGGCGATTATTTGATGGCATAGAAAACCGACTATAACTAATAATGAATACCATTTTTTCACGTTTGACCTCATGTCTGAGGTGTATAAAAATATTTTTGATTAATACAAAATTTGTCGCTTAAAAAAAAAAAAATAACTAAAAAACTTTAAATTCGAACAAAAATTTTTTCCACGATATTGTTGAAACAATTAAGAGATGATTATGCGCGCGTAGCTTAACTCAGACTAACTTCAAAATTCACTGCCGCTTGAAAATATATCCGTTGGAAATTTGATTCTTCTCAGGTATATGATCATCGTCTCTAACAAGATTGATATAAGATGAAACTGGTTAGCGATATATAATTAACTACTTTTTTTTTCACCTGTTCCTCTTGTTCTTTATTCAAAATGTTACCTGAATATTTCGATAAATGTAAATTCTTTTGTTATGCGTGAAGTTTATTTTGATTATTAGTTAAAAATGAACAAAAGTTACGTCTTAAATACATAAATAGGAGTTTGAATGATTTTAATTGATATACAGGGATCAAAAGGGTCTAAAAAAGGTGTGAAATGTCTATTCATGATTATGATAACATATAACACGATATTTAGAAAAGAATATTTTAATACATATACTCTTATATATATCATTTCGACTACGAAGGAAAAGTATTTCTCTCCTAAAATCTTAATAGTACAAGAAAATTATAGATTTTATTCTATGAATATGATTTACATAAATATAGAAATGTGATATTCTCTCATAACCTGTTTACTTGCTAATTAATGAAGAAGAAAAAAATTATTATTTTAATTAATTTATGTGAATTTCTACAAACTCTACCGTTTATAAAAATTATAATTTATGTAAACATTGGTTTTCTTTCTAAAGTAACGAAATGATTAACGAATTTATGGAAATATTCTATGCGACCTTTCAAAACTATTAAAAAAATGTTTTAAAAAAAATTATGAAATCGAAAGTTTTCCTTCATAATAATTTATATGTTCTTTTTAAAAACAAAAGGCAAATACAGAGTTAAACCGTTTAAGAAGGAATACTTTTCAAGTTCCTTGTTTTTGGGTTCATACAAATGAATCTTTTCAAAATGGAAACTTTATTAAGACAGAAAATTTCTTTTATCAACAATAAAAGGAAAACAATAGTTTCCAATGGGCAATTTTTAAAGAACTAATTTTTCTATTTACTTTAACGAAATTGCAATATATGAGCCGTTCATTTTAAAAGTGAGGAAACTCCATTTTTTTTATTTCGAGTTATAAGGAATTTTGCCAAATGATACAAACTATACACTAAACACTTCAAATTTATTTCGTTTTTTGCTGAAAATAGCTGACTATTAAATTATTTCAAAAGAAAGGACTATATATATATGTACATATATGCCTTGAACGTATACCTAACTCCATTTTTTCAAAAATGGGCTTACTCTATTTTCAAAATAAACGGCTCATATAAGAACTATTTGGAAAACTCCAACTAAAATTTTACATAATGCAAGTATTGGTCATCAAAGTTAACAAATAAGTTCGAGTAACTTAACCCCACGACTCCATTGGACTTATTTCAAGACATATTTTCAGTCGGACTGACAAAAAGTCCAAATTTTAGAGTCTCCACAAGACTTTTTTTCAGTCCGACTGAAAATATGTCCAAATTTTAGAATCTCCACAAGACTTTTTTCAGTCCGACTGAAAATATGTCTTGAAATAAGTCCAATGGAGTCGTGTGGTAACCGACCATTTTATTCTTTGAATGGAGTATGAAACAAAGAAGATTGATCGCAATAAACCTTCTTACTAAATTATATAGGGTGTTCAAATTTGAGGTATATTTTTAAATTTGCCGCCACTTTTTTTTTACAGGTACTAGATTGCACTGATGTTTTCTTCATGTATGAAGTAAATATTTTCGGTTAGTTAAAATGGATCGCAACACGAGTGAACAACGTGTTTTCATTATTAAAACTTATTTTAAATATGGTGAAAGTTATTCAGAAATTGGAAGAAAATGCTCCGAAAAACCGTGCTATTAAACTTATCATTGATAAATTTGAAGAAACTGGTTCAGTTCAAGATCAGAGAAGCAGAATTTATCATCGTAGTGGTCGTTCAAGTGAAAATATTACAGCTGTTAGCACAAGTGTCGTTGAAGAGCCAAATACATCAATTCGTCGTTGTTCACAGCAATTAAGCCTTGAACCTCAAAAAAAGTTATTCAAAATTTTGGTAAAAGTTTGACAGCCTGCCGAGCTAGCAGAGGAGATCACTTGAACGACATTCCTTTTCATTATTAACCAGAACTAATGTACTTTAATTTCCAATAAAAATAAATAAAGATTTCACAAAATTTATGTCTTTTATTTAAAATTTAAAAAGATACCTCAAATTTGAACACCCTATAGAAATATTCTATTGTAATATTTCAGTGAATAATTTCCATATACATAACTATATACATACTATATACATATATGATTAAAAGTTAATCATAAATTGTTATAGACAATGTCAACGTAATGATAATATAAATATTTTCTCGGCACGCATAGGCTCCATTAGTTAAAACCGTTGATTGGAAAATTGTTGGATCAAGTCCAGTAAACTTTTTTTTAAATTTACCGCCTGTTGAGCTACTATAACATGGGCGTTATTATTAAAGGGTGATTTTTTAGCGTAATGAACTTTAAATTCAAAAAAAAACACAGAAAATTAACTTTTAATCAAATATATTTTTTTATTCTAAAGACCTATTCATGGCAATAATAATTAAAAACGACTTTGGGCATATGGCCACCGTGGCTGTTCTTGACAAATCACATACTGTCAGTTCAATTCTGGGTTGTATTTTCGATTAATGGCGGCCATATGTCACGAATATCACGAATAATGTTGCTGGTTTATGAGCCCAAACCAATGACTATACAAAAACCCATAGAAAATGTTTGAGAGATGTCATATCACACCACTGTGGTGTGGCATATTTCTCAAAATCACATTATCGCTAAATCGTGATTTCAATAAATCGATATTTTCTGTCGATGTATGACACGTAGCACCTCCCTGTTTAAACCACATCTCAGCAGGATCAATGTCATCCATATATTCGAACCAATATTTATTCATCATGGTCCGGTCTGATTGACCATAACAAGAGCTCCCGACTTATTTTTAAAGAAATAAGGACCAACGATGCCCCCAGCATGTAAACTTCATTTTTTTTTGGATGTATTGAGATCTCTAGAATCTCTTCTAGATTGGTTCCACTCCAGAAGCGACAATTTTGCTTATTAATAAACCCATTGATCCAAAAATGAGCCTCGACACTGAACACAATTTTGCGATAAAAAAACGGGACCAATTTTCAAAGCATCCTTGATTGTTCCTCAATCATGTGTTTATTCATGATGAAATGGCAAACCAACCTGAGCATAAATTATCATATCAGTTGTCAAATTGGATACCGCTGGAAAAAGTCTGGCCAATTCGAAAAACAAACTACTAAAAAAGTCACCCTTTATTTTTTCAATCAAATATTCACATAATAGTGAAAATTTTATTGATTATTATGGATGAAATCATATCATTATCGATGCACGTTTTATGACAAAAAAAAAAAACAAATGAATTACTTTTGAAACAATATAGTAAAAAAAATATTTAAAACTATTTCTTATTTCCTGTTTTAATCAAATAGGAAACATGCTCTTAGTTTTTCTGCTTTATTTTAAGAATGTTGCTAAGCGATTCTTTTTTGTCTTTTAGTAGATACATTTTATATCTTGTATAGAAATTTAGATTTATCAACATATCCTTGTAAGATTTACCTGTTTATTATTAGCAAATGGAATATCGTCAACAGCTATTACCATTAGAGAAGTTTTCAGATTATAAAGAATCTTGTGCAATTTTAGAATAAGTAAAATAAAAAATAAAAAATACGATAAAACTATGAAGATTATCAGAACAAACGTCTTAAAAATAAAAACTAAAAACTAAAAACTTATCAAATGAAAACGTTATAAACGTTTTTGAAATGAAGGTGAACGATAATGCCAAGGCTTATAGATAAAAATTTCAAAATTTTGTATCTATCCTTCTCTAAATAAAACAAAAAATTTTTTTAAGAGAAATATGATAAAAATATGATTTTAAAATTATGTAAAAACATGTTAAAAACAAATATTTTAATCTAATAATTTTAATGTTTGTTTTAAAAAAATGTAGTTCAATGTAATTTTCTACAATGTTTTTCAGTTATGATTTGGAAATTTCAATTTATTTAAGTAATAATTGTAAATTAAAGAATTTTAAGCTAAATATATAAATATTGGTTATTTTGTTTTTAAGACAAAATTGTTGTTTTTCATATTCTTCTCATTCAATAAGATTTCATACAGAAATTGTTTTTACTTTGCAAAACTCAATAATTATAGAATTCTTTTTTTATTTTTTTCTACTATAGAAATTAATTTGAAATTTATTATCGTTTTAATGTCAACTATACGGAATATAAATGTTCTATGCATATTTAACGGATATCCAAGGTGTGCTATATGTGGTCAAATGGTATAAAAATAAAAAAAAGTAAATAAAAAAATGTTTTGATAAGGTTATATGAGAGATTTTCTTCTTCCGTAAATTAAGTTCATTAATTTTGTAATTTTTCTTAATTGACAATAATGTCAGGATAAAATATATAATTTTGTTAAGTACAAATTTAAAATGTATATATTATCTATGTGAACTATACAACTATTAAAAATAATATTTAAATAAGTATTGTTTGGTTTTATATTGAAAATTACTTCATGAATACGATACTGAGAATATGCTAGAAATTTGAATATATTAAATCTGATGTCACACTAACTTTAGTAGGCATTCAATTTATTTTTAGAGAAGTAAACATTCTACTTTAATTTTAAAGCACATAATTTTTGTACAAAAAAATAAAATGTAGAAGATCCTGCCTGTTTAACAGAGTCCCCAAATATATTAAATATTATGGACATAGAAAAAAAGAGAAATTAATGACAAAAAATTAATTAAATCACCAATGTTGGTTTTTTTTCAAAATGTACTTTTTTGCCGTTTTTCTATCTTCACGTATAGACGCATATTTCGTGATCAAAAGGGACTCATATCTGTATGAGACCTTCTCGAAACTAATTGACGTGTCCTCAAAATGCGAAGAAATTAACTAATAGTTCATAAGGGCAGCCAAATTTTACTCTTAAATCAAAGAAATCACTGAAAAATCTCAAATTGGTAGCACTATCATGGGTTTGATTATATCCCGAATCTCCCACTGCCAATTCCGCCCGTCCAGGAAGTATTAAACATCTTTTTGAAAATTGAAAACAGCAATATATACTAAAATACAAGCATAAAGTTATTGAATTCTTCTATTGCTTTAATAAGTATTTAATTTACTATTGGCTCCATCCCGTCGTTTTATGACAATTACTATATTATTAAAATTTAAATTTAAAGTCATTTTAAAAGCGGTGTTTTCCCATTGATCATAAACCAAAATAGATAGATAGATTGGCATCATTTCGCTGTTTTAATCGAGGAAAATTATGCTACAGAAATACCATTTTAAAATGCCTAAAAATATTTCGCTTCTAAGCAATTCTGGAATTTTAACATTCAAAATTGTTAAAATTTGAATTTTAAGAAACTTAAAAATAATGAGTAATCAATAATGAATAGTCAATATAAGGTATTAACATTTTTCAAAAGCGACAATATATTATAACATACATATAACTTAACGAACTAGATAAGCTCATTCGATTTCGATTGATATACATGACTCATTTGCGCTACAGGATTTGTACGAGTATAATAGCTTTAAAAATGACACCACATTTTATAATATGACCGATTTTTTTATTTTTCATAATATTCTTGATTATCAAAATTTGTCAGCACAATTTTAACTATCTATAATTATGAATAATTAATTTATTTTAACTTCTTTTCTCATAAAAAAGTTTCTAAGAAATTACAAAATTAACAATGTTCTTTTTTTTCCATGAATCATTAAAAAAAATATATTCAAGAATCAAAAATAAAATAAAGTTAATATTACTAAATTTTATTTCTTAATTAAAAATTAATTGAAATTGATATCAATTTAAAACTGATCAATTCATAAATAATAATAATATATAATTATTTATGAAATAAGAATTTCATCAAGATTCTGAAAATTGGCCAAAACTAAAACTAATGAGAAAATAATAGTCGGTTAAATGCTTTCCAGATTAATCATTTTTTTTCCTATCCAAAAGTTTTAATAAAAATATTAAATATTATTTATGAAGGGTCGAGGACATATTTTAGGCGTTCCTATTATTATTATTATTAATAAAAAAAACCTGTCTCAAAATAACGAATCTTTAATCTCTTTGATGTCATATAATATTTAAATTATTTCTTTTATCTTGGCGGGGATTGTGTGCGATATTCAAAACAGATTATAAGATTTTATTATTATTTTAATAATATATTAATAATATTATTATTAGGTATTTTGAATATTTTCCATAAAAAGCTAAAAATCGGAATCAATAATGATTGATTCTATCACTTTCAGAGAATATGTGTTTTTTTTTCTTTTCTATTATTTGATAATAACTTGTTATCACGGTTTTGTAAATAAACTTGTTAATACTATGATATATGTGACTTCTGTTATAAACATAAGTAGTCACGGTTATTAGCATTATTTTATAATTTATTATAAAAATAAATTTATTATTTGCAGGCAAAAATTAATTAGTATTTAAAAAAAGAAACTTTTTATAAATATACTCACCAATGCATGCACTTAAATCCATTGCACCAGAATAAAGGCAACCGTTCTTCTTTTTCACAATTCCCATTATTCGATCAACACAAAAGCAATCATTCGAAAATTCTGGACCGATTTCACTTAAGAAATTATCTCGTGTTGAATAACGAAATCCCGGTATTCCTTTATATTTAATTTCATGTTCGAAAAATAATTGAACCGATCGACATATATCTGAACTAAATATATACATTGAATCACCACGTTTACGAAATGGTGGATACGATGAAGCATCTGTACCATTAATTAAATTACAAATAGATGTTTCACCATCGGTTGAATTAAGCCAAACTTGTAATGTGTTGGCTTCATCCCATTTTTGTATTTCTAATAATTTCTGTGGATTACCAACTCCGGTATGAACCTCATAAATACCATCGTTTGTTCGATTTTTCTAAAAATTCAGAATAATTTTTCTTTGGTTAGAAAATTAACAAAAAAAAAAAAAAAACGAGAACATATATTTACATGATTAAAAAATGAAAATGCTAAACTTCCGTCTTCCATTGGGCGAATTGTTTTAGTACCCTTCTCTCTTATTTGTTTACAAATAGCTCGTGCAAGACCAGTCGGATTTACACAGAATCGTACACCCTCAAATAAATATTCTCGGACTGTTGTCGATACAAACATTGATGTTGGATTATTAAAAACACCTTTTATATTAGCATTAATTTGTGCCATCAATAATGATAGGCCAGGATCATTTTCAGCTATCTGAAGAATAGACTACAAGTTAAATACCATCATTAGTTAATTGGATTAGTACTTCAACCATAGAATTAGTAAGCGAATAGCATGCATGATATAAATAGATAAGAGAAAATTGAGTGAAAAAGAAAAAACCCTTTTCAGTCATCACATTAAATTTACGGAAAACTTAAGTACAACTTTAGTTGAGAATTTAGTTTAACTTTAAGTTAAACGAAAGCTATATAACTGCGCAACTTGTCATATAAATGATATAAATTACTTCGTCTTAAATAAGTTTTTCTTAAATATTTTTATCTTGATGATGAAAATCATTTATTTTTTGTTATAGAACTGTTTGATTATGCATTAGTTTATCAAAAAATCGGCCTAAATTTATATAATAGTAAGATTATTGAAATTGTTTGTATATATAGTAAGTTATGTTCTGAAAATGTTCTTAATGTAATTTCCAAAAAAAATGTCGACTGTGGGGCATCATCAAACATATTGCATTATCACATATGTAAATCATTTTGGCCTAGAATGCGTGACTGAATGATTAGATAAATAATTTATCTTTTGATATAATACAATCAAATATTTCCACACAAAAAAATGGAACACTAAACAAAGGACATTCACTAATGTAATACATTTAACAACACATTTCATTTAGCCTATTTTTATATTGAATTTATGTCATGCGATTTATAAATAAGTAAATTAATTCCTTCAAGTCCTTTCTAGATTATGAAAAATATTCAAAAAATTAGAACCCTTTTTATTTATTATTTTAGTATAAAATAACAAGCAAAATAAAATAAATATTTAAATTAGATTTATGCAAATTTAATGAAACATGCCATATCTTTAAAAGTAATCCTTTAATTGTTAAATAATCCTTTTAAACAGTATTCAATTTGAATCGATTATATTATTTAGAATATTAATGTATAAAATTAAAAAAATATATATTTTAATTTAGAAGCATCTTAAATTATATTAATTTTTATTTTTAACCAAAATAAATTATAATAGAAATTTAAAAAAACTAAAAAAAAAAAAAAAAATTGGATAAAACAAAATTACTTTACGTTTCCCTCGAATTCTTTCCAAAATACGTTTAAGTACTCGAACAACTGGTGTACGATCAAGTGTTCTATTGAATTTTGTTAAGAAATTTTTAAAAATATCTTTTAATTCACGTTCAAAGACTTGTAAAAATGCCTGCAAGACAAGTGCAATCAACATGAATTACAACAAAAAGAAATATATTTGTATATGAAAATTATATGAATATTTTACAGACCAATTATGTAATATTAATTTAAGAAACAAAAAACAAAAAATAATGTATATATTTATATGAAAATCACAACGACAGATACATTGTGAATGAATTGATTTGAAAATAATATAAATTTATTCCTTAATGATTATTTATTTTGTCTTACATTCATGTGCATGTTCAGTACAATAATGTTATCCGATTCAGTAAGTGGCGCCGATAACATATTATCAAATTCAAAGATTTGATGTTGTACATACGTAACGGTTGAACCATCCTTTGAAAAATCTTTAATTAATTTTTTACGATATTGCCTTTAAAGACAACAAAAAAAAAACAAAAGAACTAGTTTAAATTTTTACAAAAAAAATAAACTATTTACTAAAACTTACTTATATACATAAGGACCAACTTCTTCAACTATTGGTAATTCTCCTTCTTGGATTCTATCTGCATTTGTTATATTAAAAATATAAACTTTAAATAGTAGCGGCTGCGGAAGCATTACAAATCGATCGTATTGATCAGATCCGTCAACAATTATGACACTCTGAAAAATTAAAAAAAAATTATAATAAGTGTTAATATTAAGTATAGATTATTAGCTTTTTTTTATGAATTCACAGAGCACAATGGGCTAAATATTTAATTATTGTAAATTAACAAATATAGCATAAATATTTCTGTTGTGGAATAAATCTAACCAACATCATGTAAAACACGTAGGCATTGTTGTCATCCCTAAATACTGGCCCAATTCTTATCACAAAAAATACTATTTTGACTCTAATTTCCTTTACTATGTTATGTAAAGGAGCGGATACCGTATTTAACTACAATTAGTCATATTGGTATATTTTGTTTGTAGGAGTATAGGTGCTTTGGTTTAGTTTAGGTTTTGAATAAATAATTAATACAAATAATTGGCATAAAAGAATTGAAAGGTTATAGAATAATTGTTGTTTTTTCGAATAACAGTTCTAACCCCACGACTCCATTTTTTTCAGTCCGACTGAAAATATGTCTTGAAATAAGTCCAATGGAGTCGTGTGGTAATGTTTGAATAACGTTTAAAAAAGGCAAATCGAACAGATTAATAAATATAGCGTTGAATGATCAAGTTGGTTAAGACCTCGTTTCTAGAAGCTGATGAGGCTCTGGTTCAAATCCAGAGCTCGGTTCTTCATGTATTTAGTTTTCTTTGCCTACATGTTGGTGTTGTAGTGTAAAAGACTTCACCAGAAATCGAAGTGATGCTTTTTATATCTGCTAAGCAGTGGAAATTTTACAAATCTTTCTTTCAATTACCCCCTTTGATATCAAGCAAATTACTAAAAATGTATTACATCATTATTAAAGTAATTAATAATCAGAAAAATTATGCATATAAATTTTTTTTCAATACACGATACATTACTTATAATTATATTTGAGATAATTTTTAATTGAAAAAAAAATTCCAATTAAAAACGAAAAATTCAGGTGAATCTTTAATGTAAAACTTGTCTAAAATGAACGAATTTTGAAGTCACGGCTAAGATGTTTATATGACATATCTTTAGATAATATGGACCTCTGGATATAATGGTAGTACCTTGAAATCAACGACTAAAAATGTACATTATTTTGAATCTAGGTTCAGTTATGACTAATTTCAGCTGTGATAAGAATTGGTTTCGCAAAATTTTGTGCTGAATCGTAATCCAGTCTTTAATAGAGCGTCCTTATATACTCTTCAGAATGCTTACGATAGGCTCCGATAGGTTTCTTCATTGAACCCATCTTAGCGGTTTCATCCACCTTCGTGTTACTATCGAGCATACATGCTGCGGTATAAGTACAAATAATATCTATTTTATATAGTTTGCATTTGAATTACATATTATGTATATTTCTACATATTTTAACCTAATTCATAGATACTCTTTTCGTTCAATGTTTAATATAATAATTAATTAAAAAATTTATTTAATTATATTTTTTTGTTGACTACACATTGGGCGACACATTAACTTGATTGTAACAATTAAAATAAAATTAGTGTCAATTTTTCTGGCAAGATTCCATTGAGTCGATAGTACAAGTGAAAGCTACATATTAAAAAGTGTTTTATTATTGAATACTTTGTTTGTAAGTTAATGCATTTCTGAAATATAATCAAAGACACAACATCGTGTAATTGTTTATATATCTTTTTTTTACATCTAAATAGTTTAAAAAAAAAAAATAACGAAATTTTTATTTAATTTGCATAAAAGCTTTAGTTTTTATACTCTTGAGAATTTATTAATTACAAAAGTGTTACTAAATTATCCGATTTTGTTGTAATTTTCTTGCTAAATATTTATTAAATAAAAAATAAACATATTTTTAGTAGGTATTTAGCGATTTTTAAAGATTCGTTTAAAGTAAAATTAATTTTCATTTTATAAATTATTAACAAATTTTTCTAGAAACAAAAATATTAACATAGAACATTGGTTTTCCATTTAAGATCACATGGGAAATGAACATATTAATTTGATAGACCCATGCAATAATTTCTTTTCCCGATTTTATCAATGTCAATGTTATGCTTATTAACATGATGTGAAATATCATATTAATATTTTATGCATACGTTTTTATTGATAACAAAATTTGCGACATTTTTATTGCACAGCCAGCAGCAAATCTTTGTTTATGAATATCATATGTAGATGGACTTTGTTTTGTTTGTAACATTTAATATTAAAAAAAAAGTATTTTTAGAATATCATTTTCATATATATTTGGTGTATTAATTTTCCATACCATAAATATTTCAAAAAATTAAATAAGTGAAAGCAAGAAGTTTTTACATAAACTTTTAGCATGTTAACATATATAAATATATTTATTTTTTTTCTTCTTTTTTTTGAAACTAGGTCGATAAACCTTATGAGAAAATAAATAGCAATTTATCTTTTAAAGAGGTGAAGTTTTTGAAGAAAAAAAAAATACAAAAAGCTAAAGTACGTTTTCCGGATGATATACGTTTTTCCGGAAAACATTCGAAATGATATTTAGATAGAAAAATTTTTTAAATAATTATAGTTTAATTAAGCTCAACATAAATAAAATAGCTAAAAGTTTACGATTATAGTAAAATAAATCACTTAACTGAAGTTGATGAACTGCATTGCGATGTGTAAAAATATGTAAATTTTTCTCCTCCCAATATCACCGAAATAACACCCACTCGAAAATACATAATATTTGAATAGATTCATATAATCGAAAAATAAAGATTTTAATGATCTTATCTTATTATAATATAAAACCGGAAAACAGGGTATTGACAAGTAGTTCACATTTCGATGAAAATTGATATAACTATTTTCTTTGACGACATCATCACCCAACCCTCAATACTTTAGCTCCTTAAATAATAAGGAATCAAAATAAACTAAATCAATAAATAAATTGCAATGAATTTCATAAGAGAATTTCAAAAGACAATAGAAATTTACATAATTGCATGTGCCACCTCCAAAATGTAAGTATTTTTGGAGTTCGGTTAAAATAACGTGAAAGGAATAATAAAAAATTGAAAATTCGAAAATCCCAAGAAACCAAAATTTCAAATACATTATAAACTATAAGACCATAAAGGTCCATATATTATATTTTTTTGTTTGAAATAGTGACGAATATTTAAGCTTTCACAGAGTATTTCAAAAGTACATACCTAATGATAAATATATACAATGTAACGGAAAGAATATCAGATTTTTGCCTATAAAAATGGGAATAATTAGATGGTTAGATAAGTAGAAAAAGGATTATATCAAGTAAAGGAGACTATATTGTACAAACAAACAACGATATTCTTTTCCTTTATACCTAAAGCCAAATTTTCAGTTAATTATTTTAAGATGCGACTTAAATAGAACCGGCTTTTGGAAGCATTTTTAGACATGGAATTTTCAATTGAATGTTGAAAGCTCTTGTCAATTAAAGTATTTTGATTTGTTGAAATTTATTTTAGACGAAGTCGCGATTTAAAAGAAGCAACTGAAAATCCAGCATAGTTATTAGCTAAATATTTTTAGTAATTACTCATTGATTGTTTAACCGCAAATAAATAAAAATATGTGAGAAGAACAAAATAAATTTTTGTGTCTAAACTTAAATCATATGGTAACGATTCCGTATCTTCAATTTTCTATATCATCATAGGGCAAAAGTGCCAAATTGCAGCCAGTGACCAAATTGAGGGCACTCTGTCAAAAAAGTCCCTATAATAATCATGATATATTATCAACAAGCTGAAAAATCTATTTGGATCTCGAGAAATCTTTGCCCAATCCACTGAAATAAGCTAAATAAAAATTGTATTTTCATTATGACTAGGACAAGGATTTTTTTTTAGATAGAGTGCCTGTAATTTGGTCACCGACTAAAATTTGGTAAATTTACCCGATATGTTTAAAAAAGTTATTAGTATGGTCCGAATCCGCCCGATACTTTTTCTTTTAATGATAATGAAACCGTATCTGACAAAAAGTGTATCAAATGTATGACAATCAATAAACAAAGTGAGTACTGTTACAAGCCAGACGTTAAGAGCAAATGAGAATATTAAATCAACATTTCTGATTTCAATCTATTCAAGTAATGAAACAAATTTTCATTTAACAGTTTATGCATTTTCAGACATACTGTACATTTGTAGCCACATATGATATAAAAATAATAACAACAAAAAACCCATCCAACCAACACAAATTTGAATGTTTCATAATCGAATAGAAGTGACATAATTGAAAATTAAACGATGTAAAAATTTAACTTAAAAAAAGAGTCACTTTTATTATATTCAAAAAGTTTTAGCAAATCTTATCGTTTGATTCTAATTTAACAATATTACTTCTATTAGAAATTTATTTTTACTTTATATCATTATTTTTAATAATATGTAATACCTTAATTGATGGATCCTTTACAATTGTTAAAAGAAACAACTTTGCCGCCGTTCGGTACCCTCACTGTATTTAAATCGAAACTTGTTTTTATATTAAGAACTAAAGATTTTTTCTCAATTTTATTTTGAAATGTTGCTAAGATTATATTTTCGCCTGAGAGTATGTAAGAAATCAAAATTTAAATGTTCAATATTTAAAAGAAATCCGTTAAATATTATTTTCTATAAAATTTTGTATTGTAAATTCTTAATTTATTATTTATTATTATTTATTTATTTAAATACAATACTGGTAACCGTATCAGATAACACGGCACTTTGAAAGCATGGTCTGAAAATTGCGGGAAACACCCTCCTAAGTCTCAGTACTTTGGGCTCTGAGAATTACGAAAATTTTCGATTAACACATAACCTATATAAGGTTTTGTATAACATAGTTTCGATATAACATGATCATGATGAACATAAACATGATAATTTATACACAGGCCCGAAACTAAGTCTTGAGTAAATTGGACATTTTAGTTCTTATATTGGAAATTCTACAACGATTTAAGACATTTCAAAATTAAATGAATCAGTTTCCAGCATGATTTTATAGACTACAAATGGTGTATAACTAATTCTTCTACATAAAATATTGCTAACGTGCTTGGTTCTTTTTTTGTTTAAATAGAACTTTTAACATTAATTAGTTGCAAGTTAAAACTAGAATAATTTTTAAATTAAGAAATAAATACAATATAATGGGCAGAGATATTTAGATACCTATTAAAAGCCTAAAAATTCGGAAAATTTAAAGATCCGCTTTTCTTTCTTTTGGGATACTTTTTATTTTTCTTCTCCTAAATAATTCCATTTTCCTGGATTTCGAAAGACATTGCTTTTTTTTGTTTTATTATAAATATGTAACTAATTATTTTTACATTTTGTTATATTTTTTGTAAGTAGTAGTTTTAATTAAAACAAATTACTATATTAATTACGACGATTTTAGTTTGTTTCGATTTTAAAAATTTTTTCTTATAGTAATTATCGCAAGACTAGACTTTATATTATGTTTGGTCCACTTGTATCTTTCCACACATAATTTAAGATATAAATGACTATATAATCCTAATAATAAATATATTAATTATGTAATTTCCGGCCAATACAATTGAAAAAAACATGCCTCAATGCGTCACGAATTACCAGTACTTAATTAACTACGTTATAGTTATATATTAATATATATATTTTTACACCGAAATTCAGGATACCAGAACATGATTAAGAGATTAAATTCAAAGTTATCCCTAAATATAGAAATAAATGTATAAAAATTGTTATTAAATTCAATTGATGCTTTGTGTAATATATGATATGTTATCACTTGTCTTTTGCTTTCTTCCCAATTCCCATAGAAGTAAAATAAAGCTTTGTAATGATAAAACATTAGGACATCCACATTTTGAAGGATTCTCAGTTTTGAGATGCACACAGAGCGTTTGGTAAATACGTTTAGAAATTCTACATTTTAAAATATTAGAAAGGAATAGCGACTACAACAGTGAATACAACCATTTAAAATAATGTATGTAATGCAAGGCTGTCCAACCCGCGGCCTGCGGGCCGCATGCGGCCCAAGGCAAGTATCAATGCGGCCCGAATATATTCAAAGTTACTGAAACATGTCCATTTTTCTGAGGAATGTTTTGTGTGTTTGCTGCCAAGTGACAAATAACAGAAACAGGAACAGAACAGAAAGCTCTTTCGTTATGTAGTACATTTTCTTTCTGTTTGCGGGGCTCGCCCAGCTACACTGTTCTGTTGTTTATTACCTGGTGGCTTAAGTGAAGAAAGAAACATACTAAGTGTAAAATTAGAACCAAAATGTTGGATGAACACCTTGAGAACTGCCTGAGAATTGCAACCACGTCAATCGAACCAGATATTGACGGTTTAGTTTCTCAGCTTCAATGCCAAGTTTCACATTCATTTTATGATATGGATTTATACATAGTAATATACTTGTGGCCCAAAACACCATGTCGCTTTCCAATGCGGCCCAGGGAAACAAAAAGGTTGGACACCCTTGATGTAATGTATGTAAATAATGTGCAACTATTGAAGAAACTATAATTTGGAAGTTTCATCTAATAAAACGCCGAAAATAGAGTTAAGTAAAGGATATAATTTTACAACAGGTAAATTAATTGAATCAAATGAAAAATCTGATTTGGTAGTTCAAGAAACAGGAGCAATTAGAACAACACCAGGTCGACGTTCCAGGTCATGTTGGAATATTTTTTATTTATTCTCTTGTATCAGTACTGCAAATGAAATACTAAATTTTTACATCCATTTAGTTGCAAGTTATTAGGCAAATGCTATAATTTCTAAAGGTAAGAAAATGTAAGAAAATACACTTTAATAAATCTTTTAAAAATTTATAAGAAGAAAAATTGTGATGGATTTCGATGTTACTATGGATGTGGTAGATTAACAACTCTATTAAAATTCTGGTAGATCTACTAATTGTGGTGAAATGACAACATTGATGGTGGGTGGCAAATGTGTTTTGAGAATACAGAGAGAGATCGTTGTAAATTGTTTTTAAGTTCATTTTTGAATTAAATATGAAAATCTATTAGATTTTGACTAAAGTTTTGAAATTTATTGATTTCAACTAAATTTTATACAAAAATAAGTTTTACATACTTTTCCTATAAAAACTAAATTATTTCCCTTAAATTTGGATTGTAATAATTATTACTTCTTAAAACTTATTCTTATGTTGTTCTATTTTCTTTGGTTACATCTTACATATAATTATATAAGCTGAGGAGAATTCTCTTAAGAGACTATAGTAGAGTGGTAGAATTACCAAAAATATCGCACTATACAGAAGTTTAAAGTGTAATCTAACATAGCTAAATATGAAATCACGTTTATTATTCATCCATTTTACATAATATAAATATATAAAATTTACTTGAAGATAGCTTGATTATTGGATATACTGAAGTTGATTTTTTTTTTGGGAAAAGATACTGCTTTTTATATAGGCGCAAGTTTACATTAAATCCAATTATGTTAAATTTAGATAGGTTTTAAAATGAGTTCAAAATTTAAAAAAAAAAAAAGTCTCTATAACTTTGCAGGAACAGAAATTCTGCAGAGACTGTAAAACGCAATAAAAATTCTGAAATGAATGGTCTTCCATCCCTTTAATTCAAAAAAATTTACACCGAATGCAAATTATTAATTCAAACCAATCAAATTCATACTAATAAATAAGAATTACGCCACAGTAATGACCTTTATATGAAAATAACCCAAATAAACACCCCCCCAAAAAAAATGAAACAAGTTTAAAAAATTTCACCACGAATTCGATCAACAACAACAAAAACAAAATTATAATAAATAACCGCAAATTGATCGTTCATGGCCCTTTAAAAATTTCTTTTTAATAAAAACTTGCACATATCTTGAGCACAGAACGTCTTCGGAATTGCCAATTTCCAAAGTTGTATGTTGTTGTTGTTGTTGTTTTTTTTCCATAAGTATTTTCAGTTAAATATACTGAATTGAATTAATGACACCGCAAAAACTATTATAAATTCAGTTCAGTTAATAGTCTTGCGATTACGTCTTTTCATATTGGTATTATATAGTGTGTTGCACTTTCACACAGACGGATAAATTCCGAGTGCGCGGCCTACCACCAAAAACAGAAAACCAAAAAATACCAACAATCATAAAAAGTTCGGTCAGAAAAGAAAAGTTACCGAAAAAATCAACAACAACAACACAGCTACACATAACAGAAAAATGACGAAATGGCGCACTCAAATCCGAGTCTCAAAAATATATAAAACCGAAAAAAAGGCACATTAAACTATAGAAAAGCGAAAAAAAACAACAAAATACCAACAATTTAGTCCGGAACTTTGCATATTAAGTAATCAAATTATTAATTATAAAAATACAAAAACCGATTTAAATACAATTTCAAAATTTTCGGTTTGGTTTTGTTTTGATTTTTGGAATTGATTTTTTTTTTCTTTTCTTTTTTTTGTTCGTTTTCAAATATAACTTACCTCTTCGACTTTTTTCTTGATCATCGATGGAAATAGTCCCCATCCAAGGAATGCACCGAAAATGCATGCAACCAAACCGATTGCACCACTAATAAGTGTCCATTGAACCATTACCGCGTTGCGGATCCAAAAAAAATTCATAAATTAAACATATAAGAAAAGATGAAATAACAATTCACGAAAAAAGTTCACTAGGAAATTATTTTATAATAAATATTAATTTAATTTCTTTTTTTTCTTGCTGCTTTTTTTTGTTACAATTCACTTAAATTTGCGTTACTTGTGCTCTCTTTAAAAAAAAAAAAAAAAAAGTAACAACACTTATAAACACTTAACACTTTTCAATTTAAATAATGCAATTCTTATTGTGTTTACTTAACATTTAATTGGAAAGAAGAAAGAAAAAAAAACAACAAACTAAACTAAAAACAATAGAATATTTATAATAAAGATCTAAAGCGCGTACTTTTAACCACGAAAATTAAGAGCTTTTTCTGGATAATCTGTTTTTTTTTTCTTCCAGATAAGGTCGCGTGGTGTTTCACACACACCGGGGGCCAATAAAACCACATAAACTGAATCTTCCGAATGGTTAAACTTTACTGAATGAAGTGAAAGTTAACGAAATATCTTTGATCATAAAATCATATACAAAAATATATTTTTTTTTTTTTGATGATTTGTATTTTTTTTTTTGGGGAGATTGCTGTTGGCTTACCTTTCCTCCCATTGGAATTAAAATTATTTCTTGTATGTTAGGTGTGTGTTTTTTTTTTTTCGTGGGCCTTTAATACTCATCAATATGTTGGTTTAATTTCAATAAAATAAAATAAAATAAAATAAAAACAAACGACGACAACAAAAACTAAAGAAAAATTATGTAATACGAAGCATTTTTTTTTCTTTTATTATTGTTTTGATTGATCATCATTTTGTGATAAACTTAAAAAGAAAAACGAAAAAAAAGGCTATGGACATTTGATTAAAGATCTAAGGTAAAAATAAATTTCCATGTGTATAGACATGATTAATATCAACAATTAGTAGTATTCCAAACTTGTGTAGAAGGAAATAATATGATATTTTTCAACCCTCCAAAAAAAAATTAAAAATATATCATGAACTTCATTAAGTATTCATTCCTGTAATCATAATTTCTTTAATTATTATTAGATCATTACCGATTTATTTGATTTCATAATAGACAATACTTATAGGTGCTCATTATAACATAAGTTTCACGTAAATCTACGAAATTTCTAATATATATTATATATATATTGAGAAAGGTTCAGACACTATTTGATTAATAACAATCAGAAATTTACGATTATGCAAAGAAACAAATAAATATCTTTTTGAAGAGGATTCATCACAAATAACGTTTTATTTATTTACACTATAAAATCAAGGAAAACCAGAAGAAGTAATAATACTTAACATTAAAATATTGGTTTTATTAGCAAAAGTATGTATAAATCAACACAGGTTAGCCGAAATTATTACAAATGCAAAAATTTTGTTGTTTTTTTTTCCTTTTCGACAACACGTCGAAATTTAACCTGCGTTTCTCGGCACTTCAAGATATACCGAAACTATTGATCAAGTCCACCAGACACAGAGAAGTTCCACAAAAAAAAACCAACAGCATTAATATTCAAATTGTTACTAAATACAATATGATGAGACGTTTTAAAAGTCCAGTCAACCGGTCAAAATGAACTACGAATATAATCAAAAATAAGCTTTTTTAGCTGCACGCGATTTAAGTTTTTTCTTTGCACTTTTTCTATCGATTAAATATGCCTCATATAGTAAACCTTGTTTATGTGATAACTGATTTTTAACATTGATAATAAATTTTATAATACAGCATGTTCCCTACTCGTGATGTATGTTAATTATATTTGCACTTATTTATTTTTTTTCTATATTCCCAGAATTAATAGAAATCCACAGGAAATCATATTTAGAACAAAAAATTCGAACTTAAAATTATTTTTGTTTATAATTTATTTGTAATAATTGCATTTGTTCAAATTTCTTTCCTTGATTTAATTTTCTAACTTTTTATCCTAATCTTATTATTTATTAGACTTGGGTTACTTTCTTATTAACAATATCTGAATTTCTCCAAGAAATACATTAGTCATACTGTCACTGAAATAAAATGTAACTAAATTTCTTTTCTGATCTTCGTAATATCAATAAAATTCAAATTCTTCTTAAATTTATTTATTTTCGGACTAACTAACATAACTCTAGGTCTACAACTCTTTTAGCCATCCATTTTAACCAACTAACTATGAAATGCACAAGCATTTGATTCGAATGAGCAGAGATCTCTATCTCGTATCCGAATATTTTTGATTTTCATGTAGGGAAAAGGGAAATAAAAGGTCATATGCATAAAAATCAGACTTTACTCTACTTTCTTAAATTTTGAGTAGAGTAAAGTAATTGAGTATTTGTTCAATATGGTATTCTAAAAACTGTACTTTACTCCGTTTAGTCCGAAATTCGGACTGAGTAGCATTCTGTCATTTAGTTGTGATTTCATGTGATTTGAAATTTCAGTTATTATTCATTACGGTTAATTAGGATCTAGGAGTGTCAATTAAAATGGATTAAAAATTAAAATTAATGATTTTATAATAAAAATGATTAGAAAATTTATTTTCAAAAATCCAATAAACAAATTAGATTTTAATAATTATAAATTAGAAAAAGTTATGATTCGGCCTTTTCTTATGCAAATTGTTTTCTCGACAAAGTTTTCATATCATAACACTGGACCGACCGATTTACGCATCTCTACTAAAGGGGAATTTAAATTTTATTACGAGATAAATTTATATCTAATCCAATAAAACACTTTTCCTCCTCCACTGTGTCAGTATAAAATAATCTTTCAAGTAATAACTGATCCGATTTCGATAAATATTAGGAATTAAGACATTTTACATTATCTTCTCTACAATACAAGAAGATTAGTTCAAATTTGCAATGTTTTTATGTAACGTTTTTGTGTAAAGTCCAACGTAGGCCAACGTGCCCAACGTTGGACACGTATGCTTCGCATGCTAGTACGGTATAAAAATATATAATTTGCGACCCTTGCATATCGAAATTTTTTGAAATGTATGCCAACATCAAGCTAAAACGCAATCGAATGCATTTTAATTGTTTAACGCACAGAAATCCGTTCATTTTTGTCGACAACTAATTGAAAATAAATTGAAAAAACTGAATTCTAGCATGAGTAAAGCTGTTTGAGCATGGTGTCGACCAAACTCAAAATTTTGCGAGTATCTTCGACTTTTTTAACTTTTATGCATACGGAATTGGTAGTCCGAATACTCAATACTCACTGACTTTACTCAGAGACTTTTTAGCATACGAATGCGAAACTTTACTCCAAAATGTCAAAATTTAGTAAAGTAGAGTAAAGTCTGATTTTTATGCATATGACCTAAAGAATTACTTTAAATAATAAATTATTAAATATTGCTAATAACATTTGTTGTATTATTGTTATAATTTGGGTTGCTTGTGGTATTACATACTAACTCCATTTGTTTATTAAATTTTAACACGTACTGGATTTTAATAGAATAATGGACTAGTTTTGCCTATTTGCCTCCATTTTAACCTTCAAAATTAGCTTTCCTTTTCCTCATGCCAGGCTTGATAATGATGCGTATTTGCTTCATTGGTTGGCTCGATTTCTACTGCTGATAGGGATATTTATATCACTAGCTAATACTATGTTAAGCTGTTCTATACTTTTATATATAATATCTGAAGCTTTAAAATTCAAATATAGTTATAATTGTTGTACCTTAATACATATCTTTATTCGGTGTGCCACTGTATATGCAAGCAAATAATTAGTTTCCAAACAAGGCTAATTTGGTTTCTTAAAAATTCGTTAGAATGAATTTTATATTATTTCACTTCAAGTTCAACGAAATAAACTATCGTAATTTAATTTTTACAATTTCATTATTAATCTGATCTTCTTCAAAGCCAAAACATCCCAAATAAAATACTTTTAAATACAGTGGAAGGAAAGCTTCAGATTTACAAGATTATTTATTTTTAGTCCCAATTAATTTTCCAAGATTATTTGCTTCGGATTTACGAGTTTTTTACATTAAATTATATTAATTTAAAATGAAAAAAGTATGGTAAGGAGCAAAGCGTTTTAACTATAGAAGGGGTGATATAGTACAGTCCACTACAATAATGCGTTGATGGTGTCACTTTAACTCAGCTTTTAGATCCCTTTTAAAACATTTCCTTTCAAAATGAATTGGACATATTACCATGTTTGGCAATAATCTTTTGAAATCTTAAAAAATTTCAACCATCTTTTCCTTGTTATTTCGCCTTTGGGAAATCTATGATAGTTATCTTTCACTTTTTTTTCTTACATTCGATTTCTATCAACCATTTTTTTCTTTAATTGAATCAGAAAACTCACAATTTTCGTTTAAAACGAAGCACAAATGAAGCAAAACAATTTTGGTTTATTTGACAGTTGGAATGCGGTGCGTCAATGACGTCAATATAACACACACATCTAAATGTGTACAAATATAAAGCGGAATATATCACCTTCTATAGCAGCGGTTTCCAAACTGTGGGTCGCGACCCACAGGGGGGTCGTGTAATAAACTCAAGGGGTTCGTGAAGTTTTCAATTTCTGTTTTACATATTTAAAAAAAATACTTACAAAAATCTATTTAATGCAAATTTTTTGTTGCGATATTACTTTATTAAGAATCCCTGTAAATGCCCTCTATTTTACTATACCCTATGCTTTATCTTCCTTTCGCAACGATAACTTTATTCTTAAACTTGCTTATTTAGTTGAAATTTTGTAAAAATTAAGCGATTTAAATAAATCAATGCAAGGTCCACAAATGTATGCTCTGATTCAAAAAGACAAAGTCACGGCATTCATTAAAAAATTGGAGCTATGGATATCCAATTTAGAAAAGGATATATATGACATGTTTCCAATTTTAAATGACGCCGGTACCAGAAACAATATTAAAGCAAACAAAAATCTTTTTATAGAACATTTGCAAAGTTTGCTAAAACATTTCTCACATTATTTCAATGATATTGATTTTACAAAGTTTGCATGGATCCAGAATCAATTTTTGAATAACCAACTTGATGCATTTGAATTGACAATTTTCGAAAAAGAACAACTGATTGAAATATCTTGCGATACTTCATTGCAACAGGAATTGGATAGTAAAACTTTAATTCAGTTTTGGGTGGAACGAAAAAAAGATTATATAACTTTGTCGGACAGAGCTATAATAGTGCTGTTACCATTCGTAACGTCATATTTATGCGAAACCGGATTTTCTGCTTTAGCAGCCATGAAATCGAAATATCGAAATCGTTTAGTAGTGGAAAAAGAACTTCGGGTGGCTATTTCAACAATAACACCACGATTTGAGAAACTTTGTGCTAACAAACAAGCTTATCCATCACATTACATTTTTTTCTATAAATACACATACTAAATTTTTATTAATTTTTGTTTAGTTTTATTCTATGAATACATTACTTTTTACAACTTGAAAATGTGCTTATATTAATTTATTGTTTTATCTAATAAGGGGGCCGCCAATTTTTTATTTTTTTCTTATGTGGGTCGCAGTATCAGAAAGTTTGGAAACCGCTGTTCTATAGTTAAAACGCTTTGGGTAAGAAAGGATTTCATTTCTTTCCAATTATTCGACATACCATACAATTAATCTCGCCGAGGCATCACTGTAAATAAAAATGCAGTAATGGAACTTATTCCAACTTGACTTAGGTATAAGATTTTTAAAGAATGATGATGTGAATGAGATACAGGAGGCCTATACTCGAACTTAATCGATTTTATTAGTATTCGAGTCGATTCGTATCTTTCCTATTCGTACCTATTTAATATGTTGTATTCTCGGACCAAGAACGTCGTTTTATACGATGCAGATCACAAGCAACAATAAGGGCAACATATAGTAACGTAAGATCGGCCTTTAGCCAATTTTTTGACGCAAATGGAACTCGTAGTTAACAAATCTATAGTTCAATGAATTAAGTCTGCAAAAGAAGTACCACTAAGAAGCACTACTAATATTTCAAGGTTTTTCCTCCATAACTTTGTTTCCACTTCTTCAAATCCGCTCTAATTCACAGGTAGGCAAGGCCCTAATAGCATAAATATATTTTATTGAAATCTGTATATTAGTTTTTAAAATACATCGGAAAAACTTCATCACAAGGATTTTTTCCCCTACGACTACTTCTTTCTTCACTGTCCTTGGACCGATTTCACTGAAATTTAATATGATATCGCCTATTTATACAGTCAATCCATGTAAATAATTTTAAGATAAAATTGATCCACAAATTTTCAAATTAAATCCGAAAAGCCATAACCGAAGAAACGACAAAACTTTCTAGTGACCCTGGTTTTTTCTTTATAACTTTGCTCTCCCTGACCCGATTCTGAAATTCAACACAGTTAAAGAAGAACCAACTCACATTGTATATTTCATCAAAATCGGATAACGCATTTCTGAGTTATCTTGTATACGGACGGACGGATGGACATGCAGAAACTTATATAACTTTTGATTGTCTCTACACAACCATACCCTGATAGTACCTACCACAGGGTATACAAATAAAGAAGTTTTATTTAGAAATCATAAAAAGATAAAACCAATTTTGAACAAGGAAACTTTATATTAGCGTTTAAAAAATATTGAGTCGAAAAGAACAAAAATAATCTAATTTTTTATTATTATTTTCTTAAACTTAAAATACATTTTTGTAAATAAGAGAAATTATAAAGAAAAAAACAAAAACTATATATATATAATAATTTGATTAAAAAGAAAAACTGTTTTTTTTTTTACAATATCAAAAATTTCGTGGTCGGAATTGTTGTCTTGGAACTCTAATATTACGTCGAAATGATCTATATTCCGGCCTCGGTATAAATGGTGAAGGTGGAAATGGAAAAGATGGCATCATTGGAGGTCTTAAGCCAAACGGAAATCTATATGCCGGTGTTGACATCCATGGAAGCTATAAAAACAAAGTTTGCTTTAAATAGAATATGTTTTTTGGAAAAAACTAAAAAAAAAATTATTAATTACGTACAAAAGGAATTTCAACTGGATCAGGAATCCGCATTTGCTGTATTGTTTCAGTTCTATAATCGTTTCTCTGTCTTGAACGTGATCTTGTTCGTCTTCGATATAGGCGATCATCATCATAGCTTCGACTACGTCGATTATCACGATTTTGTGTCGATGGATAATCACGACTTCGACTACGTCGTCTACTATAACTTCGATGACGACTTCTATGATGATATCTATCACGAGTTCTAATTTCATAATCACGACTTCTACTTCGACATTTAGATCGACTACGATTATTCGAAAATTTTGGGCTCGCCACACCACCTAATCGTCGTATACGATCCCTATCTCGTTTTGTATCAGCAAAATATGGAATTTTTTCTATTGACTTCTCACGGATAACATCCTAAAAAAAACACGAAAACATTTTCTATTATTTTCATTCATTAATTGTTGGAATAAATTGAATGGAATAAATTAATACTTTGATATATTTTTTAGCTTTACGATTTGAGCTACTTCGACTTCGACGTTTCGTCCCATATCGACTTACTGTACTGCTTGAACTCTTAAAAATTGAAAATTATTAAAATTTGAATAATTTAATTCGGCATTTTTCATTCTTACTGATGATGAGGATGATGAGGACGACGATGATCGATCGCGTCGACTTGTTTTCGGTTTTTCCTGTTTTTTTGGTGATAAATTTGATCGAACACTATGAAATATTGGCTTGGAACCTTCACCTAAGAAAAATTATCAAAAAATAAAAATCAATTTTACAATTTCTATAAAATACGTTTTTTTTGTTTTATATTTTTTAATTAAAATATATCCAAAAAGTAATTTATTGTTGATTGGTGATTCCGCATAGTTGAAAATTCTTCTTAAATTTGATTTTAAATTTAATTTTTGGTAATTATTTTTTAAAAAGTTACTTTCAAGATTTTAATTTTAAACAATTAATATTTTTAAGACATTAAATCAAAAATTTCGTTTCAAAACTTTTGTAGAAGAAAAGTTTATTCACAGAAATGTTACGAACGTTTAAATTAATTTATTTAGGTTGCTTCCACTTTCTTTCCTGTAGAATTTATAAAAAAAAAAAAAAAAAGGACCCACAAAATAAAACCTTAAGCTCCGTACTTTTTGCTTCAAGTTTCTTTGTTGCGTGTTATGTTGATTGTAGTTCACTTTCATTAAATATTATTGTTGATTGAAGATTGATGCATTTTTAACAAATATTGTCCATTTTTTTGGTTTTCTTTACACAAATTAACCAAAACATTTTTTACCAAATAAATTTGAAATACTTTTTTTTTTGTTCTTTAAAAGAAAAACAAGCTATAGTACAAAACCACTATTGAAACTTCTATACATATTTCGAAATCATTTCTTTTCAAACTTTAAAAAATATATATATAAATAAAATATGGAAATTTAGCGCCAGTACTTTTCGTTTTTTTATATAATATTGCTTAATCCTGTTACGGAGTTATCAGAAAATGTCATCAAATCGGAGCTATCAACTGGATATCTCATTTAATACTTTTCGTTCCTCTTCAACAAGTCCAGCAATACTGAAATTCTGTAAGGCCACAGGCGACTATCGCTTGTGACCTATTTCAAAGTGATCACCACATATTTCGGCATAATGTCGTCCACTGTAGCTGTCAGTTTTGAAAATATTCTGTTCAAAATAAAAATATTTTTCTTCATCATAGATGCATTAAAAATCTTTAATTTTTCCTGTATCTTCAAAGAACATTGACACTTAAAATATTATTCAAAAAAAAAAAGGAAAAATTCTTAATGTTTTAAATAATATTATTGAATTAATTTACTTACATTTAAAAAAAATAGAAATAGAAATAAAATAAAATAAAAAAATTGCAAAAAACATCAACTTCTAAAATTATATGAAAGCAACAACTGTCGCCTCAAATTCATTAACATGCGGCGATATTGACGGCGGATTAATCAAATTTTTTTTAAATGTTTCGATTAATCAAACAAAAACCGATTAATCGTTTTATTTATTTATAGTTAGATTTAGTAGCAGAGTTGTCTGCGATTTTAACGGACCTAACCGTTGAGGATATATTTCCCAATGAAGAGGAGCTAATTGTAATTTCAGAATTGATTGAAGCCATAGAAGTAATAGAAGTCAGTTCTCTGGCGTTAGGTAGGAAAGACTGCAATTTGCTGCAGGCAACCAAAATTTTTGTATTTTTAATACATAAATTAAAGGAACAATCAAGTGAATTAGGACACCTCTTCTATAATTCAATTACTAAAAGAATGAATGAAAGAAGAAATGTTAATTTAGAAGGATTACTTCTTCATTTGGAAGATCCGATCTCCTATCTTGAATCGTTGTCTAAACCAAACTCAGTTTTCAAGCAGCCAATAAGAAAAGAGATCTGATGCAACATTTCATAAATATTGTTTGAAAATCTACTCCTGGCAAAATGATTGCCTTCTGCAATTTCATTGAAATTGGTTCATAAATAACGTTGCAATACCCTCTAATTTAAAAACACAAAAAAACGAACTTTAGTTTGTCAGTACTCGCAATTTTAGTCCGATCTTATCAAACTTGATGATTCTCATGTGGAAAAAACCTCTCCTACCAATTTCGTTCAAATCGCTTAAAAAATACGGCCGCAATCTTGCCAATCACAGACGGACAAACATTGGAGAAAAATGATTGCAAACGATTTAGGATAGCGATGGCGAACCTATGACCCGCGAATCAGACACTAAGCCATGCAGGCTTTTTAAATAACACACGCGTTGATTTTTATAAACTTATTTTTTATATAATAAATTATATTTCATAATATATATGTGATTTTCTTTATTCCTTGTTCATTCAAATATTCAGTGCAGGGGCGACTGTCTACTGGGAATGATATCACCCCATTTATATCAACGTTTTGATACCTTTACTTTTGCTTTCCACTTGCAAAAGTAAAAGTTATAAAACAAAAAGGAAACGTAAACTTTTTAGAGGATTGTAAAAGTGAGAACCAAAAAAAGTAGTTTTTAACCAACCATCGCCCCCCCCCCTTTCTATTTGACGCCACTGACTTAGCGACCCGCGAGCTAGTACTAAAAAAATAATAAGCAAAATTTGACCCACTTCTCAAAATGGTTCGCCATCGCTGATTTAGGATCTTTTAAAATGTGGAGATTTTTTTTTCGATTCTAATTCCAGCAACTTATATACTTTTTTTTAGAAGTTAAAAATATTTATATTAAATTACCAAACCGCCTTGAAATGACAATGTCATTTGAACCTAAATCACATGCCATTGATTGGGTTTCACCGTAGTTCTCGCTTTGTGCAATGATGAGTCGTATAATTGGCGATTTCTTTCGCGTTTTTATTATTTCTCTAAAAATAATTAAACTTGGTTAATTTTTTGCTTATTGTATACAATTAAATATAGATTTATACTTATATTTATTAGATTTATCGTGATGATGAGTTCGTGATGACATATTTTTACAGTCTTTTTTTTTTAACTTGTTACTCTAGAGCCAACTTTCGGTTACACAAGGTTGAAAAAGGGCTTGGGTTTTTTCTCTTTTACCATATATTTTTATTTTTTTTTCACTGATTTGAGTACGTAGCTGTTCCAACTGCAAACTTTTTCAAGCGTTTTAAACAAAAATAATAATTATCAAGATGGATGTTTTGATTCGATGTTTTGACAGTTGCAAATAGACATATCGTTGAACAAAGGGCGTGTTCAGATTTCGTAATTTTATGGATCAAAGTTAAAGCTACTAACACAATTAATATTTACGCATGTTAACTGGATATTTAAATCGTTTTAAATAACACAAACAGAAAAATTCTTTAAGCAGTAGAATGTTTTAGTCAAATTTTTAAGATTCATTTGAATTTTTTCCCAGATATGTTAAATGAACGCTTTTAAGAAATACCAAAGCTGGTACTCTTTGCATGCTTTTTAAATTTTCGCGATTTTACAGCGTTTGTTATTCTTTCATGAATGACTGGGTCTGCAGGAAAATTTAATTAGTAGGTCAACCTTTTTAATTCTTTTCGTGTGTCCATTTTGTTCATTCATATAAAATCGTATTTAATTATTATTTATTTTACAAGCACTTTCCGGCTTTTCGAATTTTTGACTGGCTCTAAAATCTCCTTGAAATTTATTTGGACTCAGGCTCAGTCCCGTTAATCCTAGATTGGAATTCTTCTCATCTTTACGTTTAGTTGTGGTAATATAATCCAATAAAGTACTAAATACATTTGTTTTTGCATTGGTGTACATTTACCTAGATTTAGGTATATTACAATCTTCTATTACCAAATTAATATCTTCGTTTTAGCTTTCCTTAAACATTTTTATAGAAGATTTTTTTAAAAACTTGAAATTTATCATCTTTTATACTAGAGGCACACATAGAGTATTCATACCATAGTTTAAGGATACCATGTGGTATACCATATGCGTGTCGTCGAATACTAGCCGAATACCATTTCAACGACGTAGCATAAATCTGGTATTTAAATTCGAAAAAGTACGTGGTATTTTTTTTTTTACTTAATTTTGTCGGCCACTGTAATCTATTCTTTAGTGATTGTAGCGCCTTTTTATTGAAGCGGAAAATAGCGAATGGAATTTTGTAGGTGAGCTGAGCAATTGACACATGTTTATACTTTTTTTTTTTAAATATTATTTTAAAGAAGTGGAAAAAGTAATTAAATACGCAAAATTTTATGAGGTAATGAAACCTCAAAATTTATAGATGTTTGTAGGAATCATATAGAGGATTTAAGAGGAGCGGAAAGAAATTCCCGTATTCTCGCTGAAATGGCAGAAGATACCAGGTTTTATGTGTGCCAACCCCTTTTTATACCATGGTACAAGGCTATACTGTAGTATCGATACTAAGGTATGAATACCCTAGGTGTGCCTTTAGTATTAGTTTTGATTAATAAACTACATTAAATCAAATAATTCGCTTAAAATGTTCTGGTAAATTTTCTTTCTGTATTTCAGAATTTCCAATTCCAATTTTTTCACATTTAAAGATGTGGGCCTTTTCAGTAATATCGAAATTCCAGTTTTGACGACTTTGCCTTGCCGCAAAAATGCAGCAGTTCGACCACAGTGCATGAAATACTGCAATATAGTCAAAGTTTTTAATTTGACATATTTATGCTGTATAGCTATGGTAGGTAATACCAGAGAGTATATTAGTTTTGTTACTAAGTGTGTAACACATCGAATAATCATCGTAGAAAGGTTTGAAGGGCATGGTTGTGTAGTCGTAGAGAATCAAAAGTTATATCGATTCATGCATGATCGTCCGTCCGTGTACAAAATAACACAAAAGCACATTATCCGATTTTGTTGAAATTAATACAATGTGAGTTGGTTATTCCTTAACTCGATTTAGTATTGCATTTTAGCAAAATCGACCTAAAGGTGCCGAAGTTACTAAGCAAGAACCAGGGTGACCAGCATTTTTTTGTAGTTTTTTTTATATGTTTTTTCGGATTTAATTGGAAAATTTTTGAAGCAATTTTGTTTAAATTATTTATACTGTTTAACTACATAAACAGACGATATCATGTTAAATTTCAGTAAAACCGGTCCAAGGAAAAGGGAAAAAGAAATAATCATTAAAGAAAATAAGCTTGTTCATAAAGTTTTTTTGATGTACTTTAAGAACTAATATACCGATTTGAATAAAATTTGCAGATTAGATTTATGCTATTAAGGTCTGGGTTACGTGTAAATTGAAAACGAAAACCAAAGTTATGACTGAAAAACCTTAAAATATTGTTTGTTTTGACAGTTTTTCTGTCCTATTTCGGCCATAGGTCATCAAAAAATCATCTATAAGCCGATTTTCAGTTATTATGTTTTTATTTTTTTTTTTTAAACAAAAAACTTTGTATAAAAATGAAAATTATTCAAAAATTCCCGCCATCATAAAACTGAATTACATTTTGCCATTAACAATGTCTACCAATATGAAGATATTTCGAAAAATGAATCTGTCGTGTCAATTTTCCGCTTGCGCTGCTGCTGCTTCTTCTCTCTGAAAAAAAGGAGCACACAAAAAAATTAAAAGCGAATTTCTTTTCGGTTTTTTTTATTAAATATAATTTTCATTTATTATTATTTTCTTCATTCATGTATATATAAAAATTCAAGAAAGTGATTAAATAAATTTGATATTCTGTGCAATGCATATTAATTGGTTTAATTATTTATCGTTATAATGGAACGTAAAATTAAACTTATAACGTTAAACGCTCATATTACATGCAAAATTTGTGGTGGCTATTTTATCGATGCAACAACAGTTACAGAATGTTTACATACATGTAAATACTGAATATAAACAAAATATTAATTGATAAAAATTATAATTAAAAATTTCTTGTTTATTTATTTTTTGTTTTTTTTTTTTTTTGTTTTTCCATATATATATAGTTTGTAAAAGTTGCCTTGTGAAACATTTGGAAGAGAAAAAAACATGTCCAACTTGTGAGAATGTCATTCATCAATCACATCCCCTTCAGTATATTAGTTTTGATAGAACAATGCAGGATATTGTATACAAATTGGTACCAAATTTACAAGAAAGTATGTGCACCCCCAAAAGGAATTAATTAAGTTAAATTAACCAAGAAAAAAAAAATGTTGCCCTTAAAATTACATTTGTGGCCATTTTTTTTTCCTTCTTTTTTTTCAATTAAATATTTAATAAATTACGAATTTTTGCTCAAATTGTGTAATAATAAGAAAAAGAAAAACAAAACAAACCGAATTTGCGAGACAATATTGAAATTTCACAAATACTATGATTTTTTTTTCTCTGTTTCTAGATGAAATGCGAAGAGAACGTGAATTTTATAAAAGTCGAAATATGCCATGTCCAAAAGATTTACCACAAAATCATGAAATCGATGATAACGATAAAGCCAATGAAGCGCATGCAGAATCTGATTACCATAGACAGGACGAACAAGTCAATGTTTGCCTTGAATGTATAAGCAATAATTTTAAGAATTTGAAACGTCGTTTTATTCGATGTAGTTCACAAGCAACAATAACACATTTAAAAAAGTTCGTTGCTAAAAAAGTCCTTAATGGCATGGAAAAATATCGAGAAGTATGAAAACCCTATGAAATTAAAACACTATTATATAATATTATTTATATATATATATTTTCCAGATCGATATTTTGTGCAATGATGAATTATTAGGTAAAGATCATACATTAAAATTTGTTTATGTGACGCGATGGCGATTTCGTGATCCGCCACTTCGTTTACAATATAGACCTAAGGTAGAGTTATAAACAATAAATACAATTAAAATACAAAAAACAAAAAAAAAATCACAAGCAACACAAAACTTAATGTATTATAAATTAATTAAGAAATTACAAAATTATAACATATGAAAAAAAAAATGTAAATAGAAAAGAAAAAAACAAACAAATATATTTGAAGATTGTAAAACGAATGTTAAGAAAACAAAAAACACACAAAAGCTTTTTATACATTTTATATATTTGCAAAAAATAAGATATTTTCATATTATACAAAAATATATTTAAAAAAAAGAAAAGAAAATAGGTAAAATAACTAAGGAAAAATTGTAATTATATAAATTTTGTGCAAAAAAAAAAAGGAAAAAAAAACGAAAATTGTGTGCCAGTTTTGAGTGACTGAGAATCTGATTATTAATTCTATTAAATTTTATCTAGGAAATTACATTTAAATAATAATAATCAAATTTTATATATTTGGACGCATCGAAACTAGTTGCTAATGTTAGGTTATTAAGATTAAGAAAAGTTTTGTTTAGAAATCATGAAAATATAAAATCGATTTTGAACAAGGAAACTTTATATTAGCGGTTAAAAAAATATTGGATCGAAAAGAACAAAAATAATCTAAATTTATTTATTATTTTCTTAAACTTAAAATACATTTTTTGTAAATAAGAGAAATTATAAAAAAAAAAAAAAAAAACAAAAACAAAAAAAAATATATATATAATAATTTGATTAAAAAGAAAAACTTTTTTTTTTTTTTTACAAAATCAAACATTTCGTGGTCGGAATTGTCTTGGAAATCGAAATGTTCTATATTCCGGTCCCGGCACAAATTGTGGCAAAGGTGGTCTCATTGGAGGTCCCAAGCCAAACGGATATCTATACGGTGTTGGCATCCATGGAACCTATAAAAACAAAGTTTGCTTTAAATAGAATATGTTATTTGGAAAAAACTAAAAAGAAATGTTTTTTATTACGTACAAAAGGATATTCAACTGGAACAGGAATCGGTATTTGCTGTATTGTTTCAGTTCTATAATCGTTTCTCTGTTTTGAACGCGATCTTGTTCGTCTTCGATATCGACGATCATTATCATAGCTTCGACTACGTCGACTATCACGATTTCGTGTCCGTCGATAATCACGGCTTCGACTACGCCGATAATCACGACTTCGACTACGTCGTCTACTATAACTTCGACGACGACTAGTACGACTTCTATGATTATATCTATCACGACTTCTATTTTCATAATTTTCTCGACTTCTACTTCGATATTTAGACCGGCTACTATTATTATTGTTATGTTGTTTTGCGCTAGCACCATATAATCGTCGTATACGATCCGTTTCTCGTTTTGTATCAGTAAAATATGGAATTTTTTCTGCTGTTGATCTAACAAGAGGTGGTTTTGCTTTTTCAGGGATAACATCCTAAAAACAAAAACAGGAAAACATTTTCTATTATTATTCATTTATTGTTGGAATAAATTCATTTATATACTTTAATATCTTTTCTAGCTTTATGATTTGAGCTACTTCGACTTCGACGTTTTGTCCGATATCGACTTATTGTACTGCTTGAACTCTAAAAATTAAAAATTATTAAAATTTGAATAATTAAATTCGACATTTTTCATTCTTACTGATGATGAGAACGACGACGATCGGTCGCGTCGACTTGTGATCGGTTTTTCTTGTTTTTTTGGCGATAAATTTGATCGAACACTATGAAATATTGGCTTGGAACCTTCACCTAAAAAAAAATTATCAAAAAGAAAAATCAATTTTACAATTTCTATAAAATACATTTTTTTTGTTTTATATTTTTTAATTGAAATATATCCAAAAAGTAATTTATTGTTGATTGGTGATTCCGCATAGTTGAAAATTCTTCGTAAATTTGATTTTAAATTGAAAAAAAGTCACTTTTCAAGATTTTAATTTAAAACAATTAATATTTTTTGCTTTTACGTTAATTTCAATTAACATAATTTAAAGACGATTTTGAAAAATTTTCCAATTAAATAAAAAATAAAGAAATTAAATTTTTTTCAAAGATTGCAATTACTTTTTAAATGTTGATTGAAGTAAATGTTGATTGAAGAAAATGTTGATTGAAGATTATTGAAGCCGGAATGATTTCCTAAATAATCTAAAAGTAAACTTTTTTTTTTTTAAGAAATCATAAATAACATTTAAAACTTTTGCAGTAGAAAAGTTTATTCTCAGAAATGTTACCTTTTGTCCTTTTTGCTCTTAAATGGAAGAAATAATACCAACGTGTAAATTAATCTATCTAAGTTCGCTTCCATTTCCTTTCCTGTTGAGTTCCGCAAGGAAACAAAATTCCAGAGAAATTAAACCCATTTTTTGCTTGAAGCTTCGTTGATGCTGTTGTGTTGATTGTAGTTCACTTCCATTAAATATATTATTGTTGATTGAAGATTGATGGATTTCTAACAAATATTACCTAACAAATTTGGCAATTTTTATTTTTTTTTTTTTGGTTTTCTTCACACAAATTTATGATCATAAAACCAAAACATTTTTGCCAATTAATTTTGAAATGCTTCTTTTTTTGATTTTTAAAAAAAAAAAATATTTATATGAAATTACCAAACCGCCTTCGAATGACAATGCCATTTGGATCTAAATCACGTTTTATTGATTGGGGCCCCTTTTTAGCGTGCTTTACATTTTGATTAATGGTGAATCGTGTTGAAATTGGTGGAAACTTTCGTGATTTTCCTGTTTCTCTGCAAAGGAAAATAGAATTAAATTTATTTAAGTTTCTTGTTTATTATAAAATAATTAAATATAAATTTATACTCATGTTTATAAGATTTATCGTGATGATCAGTTCGTGATGACATTCTTTTTCCGCACTTGAAACAACAATAATTACCAATCTTGAAGCTTGATTTTTTGACAGTTGTGAATAGACATTTTGTTGATTAAAGGGCGTGTTCAGATTTCGGAATTTTATGGATAAAACTTAAAGCCACTAACACAATAAATATTTACCTCTGTTACCTGGATATTTAAATCGCTTAAAATAATACAAGTAGAAAAAGCGTATTTTTCTTTATGATTTATTTAAATACAGAAAAAATACAAGAAAAAATCAATAAGTAAAATGTTTTAGTCAAATTTTGAAGAATCTTTTGAATTTTTTGCCATACATGTTGAATGAACGCTTTTAAGAAATTCCAAAAGTGCTGCATTACTATTTAAAGGTATTTTTAATTTTCGCCATTTTACAACCTTTGTTATTTTTTCGGGAACGACTGGATCTACAGGAAAATTTACTTTGTTAGTGAAATTTTTTAATTCTTTCCGCGTATTTTCTTTGTATGGATGCATCGTAATAGGACTTCTCAATACAACCGGAATTTCTTCTAGATTTGTAATTAATTTAGTTGAACTGTTGTGGTCAGCTAAAATATTGAATTTTTTGTTTTAATTTTTAAACTAAATTGAAATAAATGAAATAAATACCATTATCGAAAATTCTTGGTACATTATTTATGCCCGAACTGCCAGGTTCACTTTGTTCATTCATATAAAATCGTATTGAATTATTATTTATTTTAAAAGCGGTTTCCGGCTTTTCGGATTTTTGACTGGCTCTAAAATCTTTTTGAAATATAATTGGACTCAGACTCAGACCCATTAATCCTCCTAGATCGGAACTCTTCTCATCTTTACGTTTAGTTGAGGTAATATAATCCGGTAAAACACTAAATACATTTGTTTGTTTTTGCATTGGTGTACATTTTTCTAGATTTTTGTTACAATCTTCTATTACCAAATTAATAACTTCGTTTTTCTTGCTATTTTCACTATGTAAATTTCCAGAAAAACTAGATTTTGGTTGTCTTACTCCACTACGGTTTGTTCTGCCTTTCGGTTTGCAAATATTATCTTTTGTCTTACAAAAATATGAGTTCGGAAATACAGCAGATACAAATGGTTTCTTACGATTTACTTTTTCTTGTTCCAAGTGTTTCTCTTTATCTTTCCACGCTTTAAATTTATTCAACCAAACTTCCTTTTTTGTTAAAATATTTACATTTTGCGGGACCAAATCTATGCCCCTTCCTGCTGCATGTATAGCCAATCTTCTATTAGTCCGAAGTTTTTCGGAATTTTTTGCCCGTTCCTGTCGGGACGAATCTTTTCTTAGACTTTTCAATTTATAAAACTCGCTCCTATCCATTTTATTACTTTGAATGTAAATTCTAAAATTCCGATATGATTTCTTAAAAAAAGAAGATTTTTGAACACAGTAAATCAGTATTGAATTTGTAACCTCTTTAATGGAATTGAATAAAATTTTTCAAAGAATTTAAAATGTTTGGAAGAATTGCAGTTACAAAAATTCATCCAATGGAATTCTGTGGAGTTTTTTCAGAATTCTGAAGTTTTCAATTTTATGCAAAATTGTTTCTAGAAAAAGCTTTTTCTCTTTTCTCAGATTTGTTCTCGCCTGTTTCATAAGTGAACAAAAAAAAATGCCGGTCTCTACAAATGGGCGAAGTTTTCACCAAAAAGTAGAATTTTCAACAAAATTAAGAAACCTCATAATTACAATTTTCAAGCATAAAAAAGCACATCAAATCAAAAACCCTCAAAACGCAATTTGCCTTCAAAATACTTTTTGGCTAAAAAAAAGAAATGAAAACAAAATCATGTATTTTGAAAACTAAATTTATTTCGTCTTTTCACAGATACAAATAAAATACAAATTAAACATTAAAATAATTCACCTTTTGGAAATTTATGAAACACTATAAAATTAAAGGAACGACAAAATTCAAGGAATGAGAATTCAAAGAATTCTAGATTCTCCGATACACAAATCTGTTTTTTTAGTCTTTCTTTTCGTCAGCAGCGGCACCATCATCCTTCTTCTTATCATCTGGAGGATTTCCCTTGACGGACAAATGTGCTGGACCAGTATGTTGAATTTGAACTATACGTTCATTTCCATTAATAGATTTGTTTGGATGTGGAACTTTAATAGTTAGAACACCATCCGATGATAATGCTGATACAACATCTTTTGGATCATAGTCTTTTGGTAATGTATATTTACGTACGAAATGTCGTGAAATATGTCCATGATCATCTTCACGCTCCTCATGCTTCCCTTCGACCACAACACAATTATCAACAGTTTTCACAGTCAATTCATTCGGCTTGAATTGTTGAACATCCATGCTAACTTGAAAACCATCTTTTCCAACGGCTGGATTACCTTGTGATCGTTGAGATAATTTATGATGATTATTTCCAAATAAACGACGAGTTGGAATCAAACGGCCTGCTACTGGTGATGGACAAACTCCAGTCAAGTGATTTGGATAAATAACTCCGAAATCATCAAAAAATGATGGAGTTGTTAAATTATCCAATTCTTCTGCGAAGCTCAATAAAAGTGGTAAAGTTGCCATCTTTATTTTCTTCTTTTTATAATTATATATTGTTTTTGTAGGCAAAAAACAAAACTTGTGAACTCGGGAACTTCTTCTTATTTAGATTTGAACGCTTCTAATGTTGCTTCAATACTGATAAATTCGTAAAGCCGGGAACAGTATTTATACTAAAATTCCATTTTTCTAGTAATTTCGAGAGCTTTTTCGATGTTCTCTTAAAATTATATAGTAATTCGAAATTATCTTATCGTATTTTCTCTTTTGTTTTTTTATGTTTTACTCTTAAAAAATAATAATTCCATTTAAAGAGCTGAATTTGACACTTTTCTTCATGTTTTTTGTTTTTTTTCTTTTGATTTTCTAGAAAACAAAATAGAAAAAATTTCTGGAAGATTTCAAATAAATAAAAAAAAACATGAATTTTTTTTAAATTCAATCGCATTTCCTATTTAAAACATTTCGATAAGAAAATTAAATGAAAAATTCATTTCGAAACAAACCAAATTTGAAAATAACACAAAATTACAAGATTCAAATCAATCTCTGAATTTCAATGTTAATTTCGACACACCAGTGTTTCCCAAACTTTTCATATAACAATAATAAATGTTCTTCTAGATTCTAGAAGAATTCGAATTCTTTCTAGAATTTCTTGGTGTTTTATTTAGTAAACTGGAATTGCCCAAAAATATGAGGAATTCTAAAAAAAAAAAAAAAACAAAGAAAAAAATTTGAATTTCTTGAAATAATCAAAACTTTCACGTTTTTCAGAACAGAAATCAAACATTTTTAACTTTTTATTAAGGATTTTTAGAAGGAAAATTAACATTTTATTAGAAATTAACAAAGTTTTCTTCCTTTAGCATGCAATTTACTAGAATTTTGATTTGATTTCGTTGAAATTTAGAATATATAAGAATCGACGAAGAAAACTTGAAATTCTTTATTATTGTTGTTGTAATCTGTAATTGAATTGTATAATTCGATTGTAATTAAAATTTTATCAAAAAAATCATAGAAATTGTAATATTTTTTTTTTCGATACGAATTAAACGATTAGTTTATTCAATATGTATTTTTATCGCTTGGCTTTCGGATAGGCCTAATAATTTAATTCTAAGAAAATCCAATTTCAATCTTTAAATTGAAAATTCTACTAATTTTGGAATTTCCAATAAAGTTTTAAATACAAGATTACTTCTAAAACTAATTGGATTTAAACTTTTCAGGCGAAGACAACTAAAATTATTAGAAGATTTGAAATTCGTTCATGCTTTGCCCCGAGGCCCCAATTTAAGGTACAAATAATGATTTTTTGATGCCCTATGGTAGAAATGGGACAGAAGAACTGTCAAAACTAACAATATTTCAAGGTTTTTTTTTTCATAACTTTCTTTCCTCTTTACAAAATTCTTCTAATTTGCAGGTAACCTAGACTCTGATAGCATAAGTCTAATCTCCAAATTTTATTCAAATCGGTGTATTAGTTTTTAAAGTACATTTAAAAAACTATATGAAGAGAGTTATTTTCTCCTAGGATTATTTCTTTCTCCGCTATCCTTAGACCGATTTGACTGAAATTTAAATGGTATCGTCTATTTGTGTAGTTAACCTATATAATTAATTTAAACAAAATTGGTTCACAAATTATCCAATTAAACACAAAAAACCATAAACAAAAAAACAACAGAACTTTCTGGTAGTACCTACCATAGGGCATAAAAAGGTTTATGGTACATGATTTACATAGATCTATGTCCATTCAGATACATTTGGGTTCTAGATTTTAGATTTTTAGGTAAATTGTTTGGAAAATATGTAATTCAAATTAAAGAAATAAAATTAAATATAATTTCTTATAAAAAAAAAAGAAATCAAAGCAGCCAGTCATTTATTAAAAAAAAAAAACAAACAAACAAAACAAAACAAAACGAAACAAGAAACAATTTTCTATGCATTTCTAACGTCATAAATTCACTTCCATGCCAGATTATTTCTTTCTTCTTGATTTTTTTTTTAGGAATTTCATTTAAAATTGCATTAAAATAATTAAGTTTTGAAATAATTTATTTTCTAAATTCTACGAAATTTATTTTAATCATTTATAAATGGCGAAATAAATAAAATTTCGATTGAAAAACATTACCAAAAACACGTTGAATTGGGAAAATTCTGGAAAGAAATTCTTCTGGACTAATTCACGATAATTTTTTCTCTTATTTTTATCGAACTATGAAACAGAATTGAAATGGAATATAAATAATTTCAAGATAATTTTCGTTTAGAAGAGAAATTAAAAAAAGTTATTTCTCTTTCAACAAACCGGCAAAATCAATTTTTTATGATTTATTACATAAATTTCTTGGAATTATGTTAATATTTTAAAACAATTTTATAAAAGTTATTGAAAAACATAAAAAATATTATCAGAAACATAAAAATTATGCAAAAAAAACTATATCGAAAATTCGAGACATTTCGAGAGATATAAAACGTAGAAGAGAACATGTAAAACAAAGAGAACATTGCCGATTATAAAAGCGAACACGAGCAGCACAACGAAAATCAGAGATTCAAAAGATTCTGTGAAGTAAAGACGCGATTTTTATTTTTTATTCTAAAAAAAAAAAAAAAAGAAAGTTTGTGAAATTCTTTTTTCAATTCGAAGAAATTTTGTGTTTGCTTGGTAAAAAGTTTGTGAAAAAAAAAATGTCAATTTTACCATTATTATTGGATTTAGCTGAAGGCTTTTCCAGTGTTGGCCGGCAAGATTTTGATGATGATTTTGCATTCGGAATTCATCCTCACGAATTTAAACAACGGAAACGGACACCAAATCGCTTTCTTTTAACATGTCCTGGTTATCCAAGACATTGCCCATACGCCTTAAGTACAAAACATCATACACCAATTGAGAAATTTAAACGCCATGTTGATGCTGTTGGAAAAGATGGATTCCAAGTTAGTATGGATGTTCAACAATTCAAACCGAATGAATTGACTGTAAAAACAGTTGATAATTGTGTTGTCGTCGAAGGGAAACACGAGGAACGTGAAGATGATCATGGACATATTTCACGACATTTCGTACGTAAATATACCTTACCAAAAGACTATGATCCAAAAGATGTTGTATCAGCATTATCATCGGATGGTGTTCTAACTATTAAAGTTCCGCAACCAAATAAAACTATTAAAGGGAACGAACGTATAGTTCAAATTCAGCAGACCGGTCCGGCACATTTGTCTGTCAAGGAAAATAAGAAAGTAGAAATTGAAAATGGTGAAAAGAATTGTGAAAAAGACAACAAAATGGAAGGATAGGATTTTATAACTTTTTTTGTATAAGAAGTTTTTGAATTAATTTTTATTTCTATTTTTTAAAGAACTTTTTTGATTTAAGACTGCTATTAATAATGAATAATAAAATATCTTTTAAGATAATTTCTTTTATGTTTTTTTGTACCGTGAAGTATGTTGAATAAAGTTAATTTTTATGATTCAATTTGTTTCTTTTTTTTTTTTTTCAAAATACTCATTTTATCCCATGTCGTACAGAATTGGACGGATTTGGAAATAATTGTTAACAGTGGGTTAGATTAATGTTTTCATTTGTCAATGGATTTTTTTTTCAGCGAATTGCACAAATTGTCCTTCTGAAGTCGATGAGGAGGAATGCATACAAAAGAAATTCAAGTTAGTCTTCTATTGGTTCCTCCCAAACACAAGAATTCTTTCTATCGGAAAGATGGAAAGGTTAGATTTTTCTAAAATAGCTGGACTGGGCCGATATTTGGTTTCTAGTTTCGATGTTGTGCAATATACCAAATTTCTATTATCTCGACCAAGACTTTGTCAATCGATTTAAGCCAAATCACATCGAAAATACAACTCGACCACAATCAATTTGATATCGGCTAGGACAGGATGGAAAACATTTTACACTGAGATCTTATAAAATTGATTCAATAAGTGTTATTGAATTTTGTCGAAAATATGTTTATGCCCTATGGTAGAGGGTACTACTAAAGGGTATATTAGTTTTTGTCACTCAACATTGATGAAATTTAGAATGTTAGTTGGTTGTTGCTCATCAACTGGATTTGATATTGCATTTCAGCAAAAAATCGACTGAGGTACAAAAACCAGGGTGATCAGAAAGTTTTGTCGTTTTTGTTATCTGGAGTGGAATCGTGTAATTCGATTGATAGTAATTCCTATCGAAAATACATTGCAATTCCCATGCTTTTTCGATACGATTTGATAGAAATCAAGTTAAACGATTCCATCCCTGGTTTTTCGGATTTAATTTTGGAAAATTTGTGAACCAATTTTTTTGTTTAAATTAATTATGTGGGCTAAATACATAAATAGACGATACCGTGTTAAATGTCAGTAAAATTGCATCAAGGATATTGGAAAAAGAAATAGTTGTAGAAAAAAATAAGCCTGTTTATAAAATATACTTTAAAAACTAACACACCGATTTGAATAAAATTTCCAGATTAGACTTAAGGCTATCAGGGTCTGGGTTACCAGAAAATTGAAGAAAGTTTTGAAAAAAGGAAACAAAGTTATAAAGGAAATTCCTTAAAATATTCTTAGTTTTGGCAGTTTTTCTCTCCCATATTATCTATCCATAGGACATCAAAAAATCAGCTATACGCGGATTTTCAGTTACTTATATGTTTTCTTTTTATTGTCATATTTTTAATGTTTTAGAAACTATTTAAACTTTTACTTTTCGGGCAATTTGAGACTTTATACCATTTGTATGAAATTCACAATAGCCACACTAATTACGATCATCTTACGCGATGCCAAAAAAAATTCTAATCGTATATGAAATCGAATCGAAATACACAAATCCACTCCTGTTTGATTTTCAAGGAATCGTGTATTTCGATTAAGACTACTAAAGGAAAGGCTCAATTACAATGGATTGCAAATATTTTTCTCATGAAATATGATTCGACAAATGGTTTTTTTTTTTAGAAAATTGTTTTCTTCTAAACTATTCCCAATTTTCTAAAATCACTTTTAAAATACAAAAAAAAAAGAAAATTAAAAAAACATAAAATTGTTTGACGGCGAGCTGTCAAAAGCTTCATCTTCTTTATGCACATTACAATCGGGGAGTGGAATCATGTAACTCGATTCGACCCAAATATTATCGAAAAAGCATAGAAATTGCAATGATTTTTTGGTACGATTTAGTCTCAATCGGAATTCTACTCCAGTTTTACGAATTTGACATGCATAAGCAAGCATTCGATCAGTTTTTTTTGTCTTTCTTTATTCTATTCCCTGCCATTGTAATTCAGCCCTAAACCGTATCAATAAAGCATGGTCATTCCCAAGATACTTTTGCGTTACGATTTGGTTCAAATCGAGTTACACGATTTCACTCCAGGATCCGTATTTGGTTTCTCGACTCGATTGATATATATAATAGAAATTTGGAATTTCACAACAGAAATCGAGATCGAGTCGAGAAATCAAATACGGGTCCAGGATTTATTTATTTATTTATTTTTTTTTAAATCATTTATTAGGCTTAAAATAGAACACTTTATTCTGGCAATAGCCTGGTAAGCTTATAACTAAATACTAATGCCCAATTTCACAGTCAGTGAGTGCTTAAGTTGAATTTAAGCAAAGATAGATTTTGGACTTTAGTTCTACTTAAGTTTATGTTGCATTTTAAAGTAAGAGGAAACTTAGTGATTTGTTGAAAATATAAAAAAAATATTTTTAGCACCAAATTATATTTATATGAAAAAATTCGCTACATACAAAAGACTATTCGATTTTTATACTTGGCTATGTGCAGCGTTCTATTGTATTATATTGTATCTTTTGTGTTTGTTTTGGCTTATGCGATTTTGCATTTTTAATCGGTACCGGAGCATTCTATTCTCATCGGAGCATTTAGTTGTGATTGCACTCCGCACCTGTCGTACTTTTGCATTCGAAAGTTTCTTAACAGCATAAATAATGTCGGCTATTTTATATGGGTCGAGTGGATTTTTTAATGGCATTTGTAATCCACGAAATGCCGGTGATGGCCTCCCGGTTAAAGAATGTGTTGCAAGAGTATCACGACTGAATAGTATTGAAAGAAGTTGTCTGGTAGCACCTGATATCGAATTAAAATCCACTGAATTGAATAGAATCTTGAGTATTCTAGTTCCATATGGACCGATACAAACAAAATTTTCATTATTATTTTGCACTTGGATATATTTAGAAAAATTATTAATAACTGATATATTTTCATAGTGCTCTTTTTTAACGGATTCTTCGAATTGATTTGTTTCTTGATGTTGGCTTGATTCTTGAAGGGACGATTCGAGTTTTAAATTCAATCCGTTATTGAATGGGAGATTTTCATATGAATCTGTATTAAAATTGTCACTGATTCTTTGTTTGACAATTCGATAATCAATAGGTTCAATTTTCAATTCAGACCCACCTTCTGAGACAATATTACATTGTAGTAAATTTTTGACCTCTGAGTTTGATGAATCCAAATAAGTGTAAAGTTCCTTCAAAATTTTTTGTCTTTTTCCAAAAGTATCGAGTTTTTCTCCTACCGTCATATTATCATTAGCATCTGGGAGACTTTGTCTCCACTTTAGGATTTTTTTTGACGAGACTGATCGTGATCTTATAATCTCGCCGATTTTTCTAAATTGGTCGTTTTGCTCTGTTTCTAATTCTTTAAGCAGTATAGGTGCGTTACATTCATTAAATTCATCATGTTTGTCAAATGGTTTCGAACCCATAGTTGTCCATACATTATATGTTAACATCGTTGAATGTTGAGGAGTTGAAGTCCTCGCAATTGGTTTAATTACTAATTTTTTATTGAACTTGTGATTTTCGTACTTTCGTATTGTTTGTTTTTCACGAAAGCAAATATAAATTATTTTGGTTATTATTTCCAAAATGATATTTTGTTAAAAAGGAATTTAATGTAAATTCTTCTACACTTTTCGTTGTTTTTTTATTTGACTCTAAAAATCCGTTATATTTCACCTAAAAATCACATTCAAATATATTAATTTTGTTAAATTGATTAACTCTAATTTTTTTTTTAGTAATATTTTAAAATCTTTACAAATCAATAACAGAGTTATTTCCAATTCGATTATACGAATGATATTACTTATCTATAGTTTTCGTTTCATGAAGTTTTCGAAGATTTTCCACATTTCTTTTTATACAACTGTCAAAAAAGTGGAAAAACTCCGTATTTTGTTGGATGAAAGAAAACGGTATTAGTTTTGAATAAAAAAGCTTTTAAATAGAAAAACTATTGGAGACTACAATGCTAAACATGTCTGAATATGTTTTCACTTTCTTAAAATCGCAAAACGTTGATGAAAACAATCATCAAATAATTCAGAAATTTAGTAAAATTGTGGGACTCTGAAGAAATTAAATCTTTGATATAAAAATATGTGATTATTCATTAAAAATTAATAAAAAACTTATAGTAACATAAAATCGGCCTGTAGCGGACTTTTTGATGACCTATGGTGGAAATGGGGCAGAAAAAAAATCAAAATTAACAATTTTTCATAACTTTGTTTCTTCTTTTCAAAATTTCCTCTAATTTCCAGCTAACTGAGACTCTATTAGCATAAATCTATCCAAATCGGTGAATTAGTTCTTAAAGTACCTCAAAAAAACTTTATGGACAGACTTAATTTCTCCTAGGATTATTTCTTTCTCCACTATCCTTTGACCGATTTTGCTCAAATTTAACATGATATCTTCTATTTACGTATTTAACCAACATAATTAATTTAAACAAAATTTATTGACAAATTTTCGAATTAAATCCGAAAAGCCATATAAAAAAACGATAAAACTTTCTGGTCAACATGGTTTTTGCTTAATAACTTCCCTCCACCCACTCCATTTTGCTGAAATGCAATACCAAATCCAGTTAAGGTATAGTTAACTTATATTCTAAATATCATCAAAATCGGATTACGCGTTTTTGAGTTATCTTGTCTACGAACGGACGGACTGTAGTACCTACCATAGCGGATAAAAATATTTGATTATTCATTAAAAATTAATAAAAAAAAACTATTGTCCTATTGATACAGAATAGATATATAACTCTACTGTCCTATCGATGTGAGAAACTAGAATGGGCCACGAACACGTTTTCTAAAGAATCACAAGACTCTTTAAAATTACTTAATTATTAGCCAAAAAAAGGATACGATTTTAAAATAACATCCACGTAAAATAGGTTAAAGAATAATATCTTGGAAATATCTGAAAGTATTTTTAACATGTCCATTATTTCTGTATATCTACAATTATTGGTCTCACAATTGATAGATGTAGTCCCATTGATATTCCGCGGAACCTTTGGTTTTTGATAAGAGTCCTTAGGGTAATATCACATTCAGCTAGAAGAAGAGTTTCTATACAGGGCCTCGTCAAGTTGAAGACTATTGTCGTTAGTCGTATCTTATCTATTTTCTAATTTATCGATTCATCTGTTATCGATTATGTTCGTTTTCATGACGTTTGGATGACGAATAATTTGAAGATTTTTATCTAATTCTTTTCTTTCCCTGTCCATAAAATCAAATAAGTTCGTAGTATATAAAGTTTACTTCATATTCTCATTTAAATGGTTTCTTTTTGTTTAGAAATTTTATTCAAGTTCTGAAAAGTATATAATTAAAAAAAAAAAAAATGCAAATAAATAGGAAAAAACCAAAATCGCAAAAAAAAAACTTTGAAGTATGACGAAAGTTCGTTGACTTTTTTCATTATTTTAGAAATTTTTTTTCTGCAAAATTAAGCTTTGTAAATGCAATTTCAGTTATTTTAACTGTAATTTTGCAGATGGAACGAAAAAAAAAAAAAAACTGGAAGAACTTGTTTTCTATGTGAATTTTATCATGGCTTTGTATTTTATCTTTTATTCTATGACAAAGCACTCAATCTTTCTTATATACAATTTTTTAAGTTCACTTTTCTTCCAAAAAAAAAATATCCAGAATTTAATTCTACATTCAAAATTATTTATGCATTTCTTCGCTTCAAATACTAGAAAAGAAAATATGAACGAAAAACTGGTAGCAAGTTAACTTTTCTTCTTTTTCTAACCGAAAATCATTTAATTATAGGAAATCGCAGTAATTAAAATCACTTTTATCAAAAAGAAAATAATTCTTATCTAATTTTTCAATTAATCCATTGTCTACTGTCAAATTCAAGATAAATCTGGAATGATTTCCAGTGAAGTTTATGTGCAATTATCGTGCTTATAGTATTATCTTCAATTACTAAAAAAAAAACCAAAATAATTCCTAGAATAAAACGTCTTTTAAATCCACTCAAAATAAGGGTTCAAGCATTTTCTAGATAATTCTTAACGAATATTGATTTTTACAGAAGACATTGAATAAGGATGGGCGCTCTTTTGCGAATGTATGGGCGCGTTCAATCACCCCTTCAAGAGAACATATTTTGTTGTATGTTATATAATTTTGCTCCTTTTTAAGGACTAGTTTTTTCGTGGTATTTCGCAGTTTTAATGGATATTTACTCAGGAGTTAGGGAATATTGTGTTGTTTTTGTATCATGCGTACTGCAAACAAAAAAAAAAAGTAAATAAAAAAATCGTTTTCTTTTTTAGATTTTTCCAGCATTTTATTATTAAAATAAATTACGACATTTATTATTATTATTATTCTCGTCAGCAGAAACAAAAGAAAAGAAAAACAAACGTCTTGAGACAAGTTTTAAGGGAAATCCCATTGAATTGCAAGCAACTTGTTGATTCTTTTTCCACTTTCGCTTGTTCAATTATTTTATCGAAAATCCTTTTAGAAGTTCAGATCCAGATAAAAGAAAATTTACTAAAGAAAAACAATAGTTGTTTTCGGATTTCAAAGAGAGAGAGAAGCAAAAGATTTTCTACAAAAATTCATATATAAAATATATAGTAATTGAAAATCGGTATATAGCCGATAAGTCCTGTGGTAGTAATGGGACTCATAGTTAACAAATCTATAGGTCAATGAATTATCTCTGAGAAAAAACAAAATTAATAATATTCCAAGGTTTTTTTTCTACATAACTTTGTTTCTCCTTTTTCTCTAATTCGCAGATAACCTAGGTCCTAATAGCATAAATCTAGTCTGGAAATTTTTATTCAAATCGATGTATTAGTTTTTAAAGTACATCAAAAAGACTATATGAAGAGGGTTATTTTCTCCTAGGATTATTTCTTTCTTCACTAAACTTAGCCCGAATTTACTCGCTAATTTATCGCTAATTATATATACGCAACTTATGTAAATAATTTAAATCAAATTCCTCTACAAACTTTCCAATTAAATCCGAAAAACCATTTTTAAAAAACGAAAAAACTTTCTGGACATATCAATTTTTGTTTTATAACTTCGCCTCAAGTTTTGCCGATTTTGCTGAAATGCAATATTAAGTCGAGTTAAGGAATAACCAACTCATATTTTAAATTTCATCAAAATTAAAGAACACGCTTTTGAGTTATCTTGCACACGGACGGCCGGACGGACATGCATAAATCGATATAATTTTTAATTCTCTACAAACATCTATAGCCTTGATGCGTTACAAATGTAGTGACAAAACTACTTGTATTATGTATACCCTCTTGTAGTACACCTACCCCATAGGCCATAAAAACAGAAAACTTTAATATTATTGATTTTTTTCAATTTCGATGAGACTATTGAATTAAGTACATATGCACCTAATTAATTGACCTAGGACGATGTATATTTTCAGTAATTTTGTCTAGAAATTGACTTGAAAGAAAAATACATGAAATTTTTTATGCTCTTCTTAAAAATCGAAATCATATTTATTTACGTCGGAAACTAACTATTCCGAAATTGATTTTTAAAACAAGGATAAATTTTCCAAACCAGAGAAATTCCATACTGCAGTCAAAATGTATAAACAGTCGAACATGCTGAACTGAAACTCCTGTGTGTATCCGGGGAATACGGAATACCTTAGTTAATCAAATTGCCCTATTAAACGTTTTGCCCATAAGGAATATAATTTCAGAAATCTTCTATTACCGGATCATCTGCTAAAGAACCCTTTTCTCCTGTGTCCATTTTAATTACATTTTATTGTATTTTCAAAACGAAGAAATATCAGAATTTGGAGATATTGCCTTTAAAAAAGTTTCTATTATCTTTAGACAAGTATCTAATGACAGAAAATACCTTTCTTAAGGCCGGCCTTTGCACATGGGACGAAACCTGCGAATTGCGAATATACACAAATGTTGACATTTCCTTCACATGACTGCGAATTGCGAATAAAAGTGTACATTTTACATTTGATTGATTATTGTTTCCGCATTAATAGGAAGACGAGATCACCTGCAGTTTGAAATGTATTTTATGAAATATGAGCAACACAACAGTCAATCCCATTTGTCTCAAATTGACAAAGATACGTTTGTCATCTTCCAGCATAGTTTCAAAAAACCTTAACAATTTAACAAGGAAATGCATTTATCCTGTCTCTCTGTGTATACATTTTTGATAATGAAAAATTATTAAAATTTTAAATGTACAAATGGATATTACCAAATTACCAGGTTCGACTGTATTTAAATATATATATAAAATATAGAAAAATTAGAGAAAATTGTTCCCGATTTGAGAAAGTTCTCACAGAAAACCTGACCTGGTGGGAGGTTGGTATGGTTTCTGTTTTGGAAATGCGATTCTATCTACATTTTCTTCCGGAATCACGAATTTACTGTTTTCTCATACATTTGAAAATTATTTTCCAAAAAAAAAAAACACGTTAATATTTTCTTTTGTGGATATTTCAAGTATTTTTCATTTGTGATGGAAAATGCATCCGGAAAATTACGTTTGTTTTAAATAAAATACTGCGCAAAATTGTTTTCCAATACAAAAACGAAAAGAAAAGTAAAAAAAAAAAAAAACGAAAAAATATAGAATTATTATAAAACTTTCTACTCACGGTTCTTTTAGTATCCTTTTTTCAATTGGCGAAAGTGAAGAAATCATTAATTATAAAATAAAAAAGAAATTCACCTTTTTACTTTAAAAATTTCGTTGTTCTTTTTTTTTTTTTGGCTGATATAACTAATAAAATACATTTTTTTTTTGATTTTTATTTATTTCATTAGTTTTGGTGAGGTGAGGTGGAGGAACAGTCAGAACCACAAACATGACTTTACCGCTTTTAATGAGTTTAGCGGATGAATTGGATAATTTAACAACACGTTCATATTTGGATGATTTCGGTTTAGGATTTTATCCGCATCGACATTATCATCGTAGTCCGTCCTTACAGTTATCATTGCCAGAACAGAATATTATTGAAACACCATCAACAACAGCAGCAGGAGCAGCAGGAGCAGCAACGAATTCAAGACAACGTTTTTGTTGTACCGGAAATGATGGTTTCGATCGACCATCAAAATTATCTGATAAATATGGTTTTCAAATTTATTTGAATGTTCAACAATTTAAAAGGAATCAACTAAAAATCAAAAGTATTAATAATTTAATTATTATTGAAGGAAAACGTGACGAAAATAAAGATGGCGACGGTGAATTTATTAAACGTTATGAACTACCAAAAGGTTATGATCCGGATAAAGCGATTTCAACAATCACTTCAGATGGTATTTTAACCGTAAAAATTCCATCACCTGAACAATCTGAGAGTCGGCGATTTTTTCAATGTTCTGAAAAAGAAATTGAAATTTTAGAAGAAGAAATTGATGATGATGAACAAAAAGATTAGAATTGAATTGAATTTGTGTAGTAAAGAAATTAAAATATAAACTAAATAAAATTAAAATATTTAATAAAATTGTTTGAATTTTCGGTTTCGTAGAAAATGGTTGAATTTAGTTAATCTTTTTTGCAATTTTAAAACGGTTAATTTTTAAGATTAGGTAGAAGTGATTCGGACTTAATTTCAAATTGTATTGGATTCCTGAAGGAAGATTATCTTTTCGAAGGGAATATTAAATGATTTTTATAATTCTAGAAGATTTCTAAGAATTTATCTAAAAGAAAATAGTTTTAGGGAATTTCCGTGAGCTTAAGTGTTCTCCTTTAACATAGTTAACTTAACATAAGTTAACTGATTTAAAGAAGATTGATTTGCTCTAATCAATGGAAATACAAGGACAACAGTGAAGTACATTTTCTCAAAGAATAATGTTTATGCCTTATGGTATGTGCTACCAGAGAGTATATCAGTTTTATCACTCCATTTGTAACACATCGAAGTAATCGTCGTAGATAGGTTTTAAGGGTATGGTTGTGTTGGGAATCAAGTTATATCGATTTATGCATGTCCGTCCGTCTATAACAAAATAACTTAAAAACGCGTTATCCGATTTTGATGAAATTTACAATGTCAGTTGCTTATTCCCTAACTTGATTTGGTATTACATTTGAGGAAAATCGACCCAGGGGGAGCAAAGTTATAAAGGAAAAACTAGGGTGATCAGAAAGTTTTGTCGTTTTTTTGTTTATGGTTTTTCGGATTTAATTGGAAAATTTGTGAATCGATTTGTTGAAATTAATTATATAGGTTAACTACACAAATAGACGATACCACGTTAAATTTCAATCAAATTGGTCCAAGGATAAAGAAGAAAGAAATAATCCTAGGAGAAAATAACTCTATTTATAAAGTTTTCTTGATGTACTTTAAAAACTAATACACCGATTTGAATAAAATTTACAGATTGGACTTATGCTATCATGGTCTAGGTTACCTGCAAATTGGAAGAAGTTTTGAAAAGAAGAAACAGAGTTATAAAGAAAAAACCTTAAAATGATGTGACAGTTTTTCTGCCCCATTTCTACCATAGGGCAAAAATCGGCTATAGGTCGATTTTATATAAAATTAAAGTAAGGAAAAATTTTAAAATGTTTTGTATCGTTAAGCTTTTGGTTCCTTCATAACATTTGATATTATTCTCCTGCCCAGGTGCGGCTAGCCTAGGGCGAAAATGTTTGCGACTATACTTCCTTAAATATGTACACCCAATCTCGAGTAGCATTTTCCGTCGCTGCCTCACGTTTCTGCTACTAGTGGGTGTCATGTGAATAAGTAGTTAGGCACGTAGCGTATACTTTACGTCCTCGTGCAGCGATATTGAAGTTATAATTGCCAAAAAAGCAACAAAAAATTAAAAAAGCAGTGCGGAAAGTCGATTTCTAGTAATAAAAAAAAAATTAGTGATATTTCATTTTTTTATTCATTTAGAGCAAATTAAACCAAATAAATCAAAATGTGTGATGAAGAAGTTGCCGCCTTCGTTGTTGATAATAGATCTGGTATGTGTAAAGCTGGTTTCGCTGGTGATGATGCTCCACGAGCTGTCTTCCCATCAATTGTTGGTCTTCTAAGACATCAAGGTGTCATGGTTGGTATGGGCCAAAAGGATTCATATGTAGGAGATAAAGCCCAAAGCAAAAGAGGTATCCTAACTTTGAAATATCCAATTGAACACGGTATTGTTACAAACTGCGATGATATGGAAAAAATCTGGCATCATACCTTTTACAATGAACTTCGTGTTCCACCAGAATATCCAGTTTTATTAACTGAAGCTCCACTTAATCCAAAAGCAAACAGAGAAAAGATGACTCAAATTATGTTTGAAACATTCAATACACCTGCTATGTATATTGCAATTCAAGCTGTCCTTTCATTATATGCTTCTGCTTTGTTCCAACCATCATTTTTGGGTATGGAAGCATGCGGTATCCATGAGACAACATACAATTCAATTATGAAATGCGATGTTGATATCTCTAGACTTGTATGCCAACACTGTATTGTCTGGAGGTACCACAATGTATCCAGGTATTGCTGATCGTATGCAAAAGGAAATTACAGCATTGGCTCCATCTACAATGAAAATCAAAATCATTGCACCACCAGAAAGGAAATACTCTGTGTGGATCGGTGGATCTATCTTGGCTTCACTATCGACATTCCAACAGATGTGGATTTCTAAACAAGAATACGATGAGTCTGGCCCATCTATTGTACACAGTAAATGCTTCTATTTTCTATTTTTTAATGTACTATTTTCATCGAGAAATTAATTCCAGATCATAACTTATATAGGTCGGTAAATTCGTAGCTCATCTACAGCTGGAAAAAACGCTAGAACCAGGACCGATTTTGCTTCAAATTTGCTTTGGTTTTTGGAACGTTTTTTGGTTTCATTTAAACATTTATTCTTGTATTGCGTTTTTCAATAGAAAATACAGGTCGGTAAATGCGTAGCTCATCTAAAGCTGGAAAAACGCTAGAACCAGGACCGATTTTGCTTCAAATTTGCTTTGGTTTTTGGAACGTTTTTTGGTTTCATTTAAACATTTATTCTTGTATTGCGTTTTTCAATAGAAAATACAGGTCGGTAAATTCGTAGCTCATCTACAGCTGGAAAAGACGCTAGCAGCAGAACCGATTTTGCTTCAAATTTGCTTTAGTTTTTGGAACGTTTTTTGGTTTCATTTAAACATTTATTCTTGTATTGCGTTTTTCAATAGAAAATACAGGTCGGTAAATTCGTAGCTCATCTACAGCTGGAAAAGACGCTAGCAGCAGAACCGATTTTGCTTCAAATTTGCTTTGGTTTTTGGAACGTTTTTTGGTTTCATTTAAACATTTATTCTTGTATTGCGTTTTTCAATAGAAAATACAGGTCGGTAAATTCGTAGCTCATCTACAGCTGGAAAAGACGCTAGCAGCAGAACCGATTTTGCTTCAAATTTGCTTTGGTTTTTGGAACGTTTTTTGGTTTCATTTAAACATTTATTCTTGTATTGCGTTTTTCAATAGAAAATACAGGTCGGTAAATTCGTAGCTCATCTACAGCTGGAAAAAACGCTAGAACCAGGACCGATTTTGCTTCAAATTTGCTTTGGGTTTTGGAACGTTTTTTGGTTTCATTTAAACATTTATTCTTGTATTGCGTTTTTCAATAGAAAATACAGGTTGGTAAATTCGAAGCTCATCTACAGCTGAAAAAAACGCTAGAAGCAGAACCGATTTTGCTTCAAATTTGCTTTGGTTTTTGGAACGTTTTTTGGTTTCATTTAAACATTTATTCTTGTATTGCGTTTTTCAATAGAAAATACAGGTCGGTAAATGCGTAGCTCATCTAAAGCTGGAAAAGACGCTAGAACCAGGACCGATTTTGCTTCAAATTTGCTTTGGTTTTTGGAACGTTTTTTGGTTTCATTTAAACATTTATTCTTGTATTGCGTTTTTCAATAGAAAATACAGGTCGGTAAATTCGTAGCTCATCTACAGCTGGAAAAGACGCTAGCAGCAGAACCGATTTTGCTTCAGATTTGCTTTGGTTTTTGGAACGTTTTTTGGTTTCATTTAAACATTTATTCTTGTATTGCGTTTTTCAATAGAAAATACAGGTCGGTAAATTCGTAGCTCATCTACAGCTGGAAAAGACGCTAGCAGCAGAACCGATTTTGCTTCAAATTTGCTTTGGTTTTTGGAACGTTTTTTGGTTTCATTTAAACATTTATTCTTGTATTGCGTTTTTCAATAGAAAATACAGGTCGGTAAATTCGTAGCTCATCTACAGCTGGAAAAAACGCTAGAACCAGGACCGATTTTGCTTCAAATTTGCTTTGGTTTTTGGAACGTTTTTTGGTTTCATTTAAACATTTATTCTTGTATTGCGTTTTTCAATAGAAAATACAGGTCGGTAAATTCGTAGCTCATCTACAGCTGGAAAAGACGCTAGCAGCAGAACCGATTTTGCTTCAAATTTGCTTTGGTTTTTGGAACGTTTTTTGGTTTCATTTAAACATTTATTCTTGTATTGCGTTTTTCAATAGAAAATACAGGTCGGTAAATGCGTAGCTCATCTAAAGCTGGAAAAGACGCTAGAACCAGGACCGATTTTGCTTCAAATTTGCTTTGGTTTTTGGAACGTTTTTTGGTTTCATTTAAACATTTATTCTTGTATTGCGTTTTTCAATAGAAAATACAGGTCGGTAAATTCGTAGCTCATCTAAAGCTGGAAAAGACGCTAGCAGCAGAACCGATTTTGCTTCAAATTTGCTTTGGTTTTTGGAACGTTTTTTGGTTTCATTTAAACATTTATTCTTGTATTGCGTTTTTCAATAGAAAATACAGGTCGGTAAATTCGTAGCTCATCTACAGCTGGAAAAAACGCTAGAACCAGGACCGATTTTGCTTCAAATTTGCTTTGGTTTTTGGAACGTTTTTTGGTTTCATTTAAACATTTATTCTTGTATTGCGTTTTTCAATAGAAAATAAAATTTTTCATTGATTTGATAGCTGTAAAAAATTGGTTATAGTTAATTAATTTAAACAAATAGTTTTTATTACGAATTGTTCTTGAAATTGTTCTTGAAATTGTTCTTCATTTTAATATTCATAATTCTGCATTAATTTGTAAACATTTTTTATTAATTGACATTTTGAATATTATCAGAAAAATGCTTATGATCCGATTTTTGTTAACTATTTTTTAAACTTCAAATCAAAATGAATTTATTGATTTTGAAAATAATTTAAATTTTATGATTTCCGTTCAAATATGGTATTTATTTTTATCGAGTTCGATAAGATTGTATATTTAATATGCAAAAAAATTCTGTTTTCTTTATAATTAAGAATTAGGTTTCATAAAAAAAATAATAAATTTAATATAAATATTGAAATTCAATTTTCTAAAATAAACAAAAGAAAACTTGCATACGCCATTGTTAGACAAAAAAAAAGAAAAAAGTAAAACCCATCAAGCAGAAAATTCTGGGAATTTCTTTGAAAAAATTGTTCTCTTATATAAAAAAATATTCAACGGTTTTTTCTCGAAGATTACAAAGAAGAGAAAAAAAAGAAACAAAACTCTTTCCCGCTGGTTTCGAAAATATAACAAAAAATGCTAGAAAATTCTTTAAAGAGAAATCAAACCGTATTGAAATCTTACGCATGCGCTCGTCCAATTTCGAAATAGAATAATTTTAAAGAGAATAATTTCGAATTATTTCAACGGATTTCTGGTAACAAGATTTCGGTATAAATAGCGATTCTCAAAATGTTTTCAAATTAGTGATAACAAATCTAGTGACTTAATTAGTTTTAAAAAGGCAATTTAAAAATTAAAATTTTTTCTTTTTTTTTGAAAAACAAAAACTATTTTAAAAAGTACAAAGATGGCATTTTTTCCACGTTTATTAAGTATGGGCGGACATGACTTCAATCCAATAGCTAGTCGCGTATATCCGCTTGCTGATGAATTTGGATTTGGTTTTCCACATCGCTATTATAATCCATGCCCAGCATTACAAACGCATTCAGCATCTCATAGTGTAATTCAACCAAAAAATCTTAAAAATGAAATTACCGTTTCACCAGTTGGAAAAGATGGTTTCCAAGTAAGCATGGATGTTCAACAATTCAAACCGAATGAATTAACTGTAAAAACAGTTGATAATTGTGTTGTTATCGAAGGGAAACACGAGGAACGTGAAGATGATCATGGTTATATAACACGACATTTCGTACGTAAATATACCTTACCAAAAGGTTATGATCCAAATGATGCAATTTCAACAATTTCATCAGATGGTGTTCTAACGGTTAAAGTTCCAGTACCAACAAAATCTAAAGATGCAAAAGAACGAATTGTTCAAATTCAACACACTGGACCAGCTCATATTTCGGTCAAAGAAAATCCTAAAGAAGATTCAGCATCACAAACTGTTCGAGCTCCTGCTGCAGTCAAGGAAACTGTAAAAGATACCAAATCAAGATAATTTAGGAAACAAACATTTTTATATATATTTTCCTCGATGGAAAAAAATGGTGTAAGAAAAAAAAAAATTATTTCATTTTGTTCATTTTCTTTTCGAATTTAATAAAATATTTCATAAATAAAATAAATTCGTTTTCTTTTGAATTGGTGACAATTTTTTCCTTTTTTTTTTTAGCAATTAACTGTAAGGAATTAATTTCAAATTTTTGTAATCAGATATTTGAAAAGGATTTGAAATTACTTACTTTTCCATCAAATAAGCCATTAAAATGGAAATGTGAGAAGCTTCCCACCGCTTTTGATAAGATTTGTTTTAATTTGTTTTTGCGAACCAATCTTATTAGGATTTGTTTCGCATGTATGCGAAAAAGCAAGATGAGTGAAGGGAAGGATATTTTTCTTTATTTCATTTGGTTACAAGTTTAGCGGATGAATTGGATAATTTAACAACACGTTCATATTTGGATGATTTCGGTTTAGGATTTTATCCGCATCGACATTATCATCGTAGTCCGTCCTTACAGTTATCATTGCCAGAACAGAATATTATTGAAACACCATCAACAACAGCAGCAGGAGCAGCAGGAGCAGCAACGAATTCAAGACAACGTTTTTGTTGTACCGGAAATGATGGTTTCGATCGACCATCAAAATTATCTGATAAATATGGTTTTCAAATTTATTTGAATGTTCAACAATTTAAAAGGAATCAACTAAAAATCAAAACTATTAATAATTTAATTATTATTGAAGGAAAACGTGACGAAAATAAAGATGGCGACGGTGAATTTATTAAACGTTATGAACTACCAAAAGGTTATGATCCGGATAAACCGATTTCAACAATCACTTCAGATGGTATTTTAACCGTAAAAATTCCATCACCTGAACAATCTGAGAGTCGGCGATTTTTTCAATGTTCTGAAAAAGAAATTGAAATTTTAGAAGAAGAAATTGATGATGATGAACAAAAAGATTAGAATTGAATTGAATTTGTGTAGTAAAGAAATTAAAATATAAACTAAATAAAATTAAAATATTTAATAAAATTGTTTGAATTTTCGGTTTCGTAGAAAATGGTTGAATTTAGTTAATCTTTTTTGCAATTTTAAAACGGTTAATTTTTAAGATTAGGTAGAAGTGATTCGGACTTAATTTCAAATTGTATTGGATTCCTGAAGGAAGATTATCTTTTCGAAGGGAATATTAAATGATTTTTATAATTCTAGAAGATTTCTAAGAATTTATCTAAAAGAAAATAGTTTTAGGGAATTTCCGTGAGCTTAAGTGTTCTCCTTTAACATAGTTAACTTAACATAAGTTAACTGATTTAAAGAAGATTGATTTGCTCTAATCAATGGAAATACAAGGACAACAGTGAAGTACATTTTCTCAAAGAATAATGTTTATGCCTTATGGTATGTGCTACCAGAGAGTATATCAGTTTTATCACTCCATTTGTAACACATCGAAGTAATCGTCGTAGATAGGTTTTAAGGGTATGGTTGTGTTGGGAATCAAGTTATATCGATTTATGCATGTCCGTCCGTCTATAACAAAATAACTTAAAAACGCGTTATCCGATTTTGATGAAATTTACAATGTCAGTTGCTTATTCCCTAACTTGATTTGGTATTACATTTGAGGAAAATCGACCCAGGGGGAGCAAAGTTATAAAGGAAAAACTAGGGTGATCAGAAAGTTTTGTCGTTTTTTTGTTTATGGTTTTTCGGATTTAATTGGAAAATTTGTGAATCGATTTGTTGAAATTAATTATATAGGTTAACTACACAAATAGACGATACCACGTTAAATTTCAATCAAATTGGTCCAAGGATAAAGAAGAAAGAAATAATCCTAGGAGAAAATAACTCTATTTATAAAGTTTTCTTGATGTACTTTAAAAACTAATACACCGATTTGAATAAAATTTACAGATTGGACTTATGCTATCATGGTCTAGGCTACCTGCAAATTGGAAGAAGTTTTGAAAAGAAGAAACAGAGTTATAAAGAAAAAACCTTAAAATGATGTGACAGTTTATCTGCCCCATTTCTACCATAGGGCAAAAATCGGCTATAGGTCGATTTTATATAAAATTAAAGTAAGGAAAAATTTTAAAATGTTTTGTATCGTTAAGCTTTTGGTTCCTTCATAACATTTGATATTATTCTCCTGCCCAGGTGCGGCTAGCCTAGGGCAGAAAATGTTTGCGACTATACTTCCTTAAATATGTACACCCAATCTCGAGTAGCATTTTCCGTCGCTGCCTCACGTTTCTGCTACTAGTGGGTGTCATGTGAATAAGTAGTTAGGCACGTAGCGTATACTTTACGTCCTCGTGCAGCGATATTGAAGTTATAATTGCCAAAAAAGCAACAAAAAATTAAAAAAGCAGTGCGGAAAGTCGATTTCTAGTAATAAAAAAAAAATTAGTGATATTTCATTTTTTTATTCATTTAGAGCAAATTAAACCAAATAAATCAAAATGTGTGATGAAGAAGTTGCCGCCTTCGTTGTTGATAATAGATCTGGTATGTGTAAAGCTGGTTTCGCTGGTGATGATGCTCCACGAGCTGTCTTCCCATCAATTGTTGGTCTTCTAAGACATCAAGGTGTCATGGTTGGTATGGGCCAAAAGGATTCATATGTAGGAGATAAAGCCCAAAGCAAAAGAGGTATCCTAACTTTGAAATATCCAATTGAACACGGTATTGTTACAAACTGCGATGATATGGAAAAAATCTGGCATCATACCTTTTACAATGAACTTCGTGTTCCACCAGAATATCCAGTTTTATTAACTGAAGCTCCACTTAATCCAAAAGCAAACAGAGAAAAGATGACTCAAATTATGTTTGAAACATTCAATACACCTGCTATGTATATTGCAATTCAAGCTGTCCTTTCATTATATGCTTCTGCTTTGTTCCAACCATCATTTTTGGGTATGGAAGCATGCGGTATCCATGAGACAACATACAATTCAATTATGAAATGCGATGTTGATATCTCTAGACTTGTATGCCAACACTGTATTGTCTGGAGGTACCACAATGTATCCAGGTATTGCTGATCGTATGCAAAAGGAAATTACAGCATTTGCTCCATCTACAATGAAAATCAAAATCATTGCACCACCAGAAAGGAAATACTCTGTATGGATCGGTGGATCTATCTTGGCTTCACTATCGACATTCCAACAGATGTGGATTTCTAAACAAGAATACGATGAGTCTGGCCCATCTATTGTACACAGTAAATGCTTCTATTTTCTATTTTTTAATGTAGTATTTTCATCGAGAAATTAATTCCAGATCATAACTTATATAGGTCGGTAAATTCGTAGCTCATCTACAGCTGGAAAAAACGCTAGAACCAGGACCGATTTTGCTTCAAATTTGCTTTGGTTTTTGGAACGTTTTTTGGTTTCATTTAAACATTTATTCTTGTATTGCGTTTTTCAATAGAAAATACAGGTCGGTAAATTCGTAGCTCATCTACAGCTGGAAAAAACGCTAGAACCAGGACCGATTTTGCTTCAAATTTGCTTTGGTTTTTGGAACGTTTTTTGGTTTCATTTAAACATTTATCCTTGTATTGCGTTTTTCAATAGAAAATACAGGTCGGTAAATTCGTAGCTCATCTACAGCTGAAAAAAACGCTAGAAGCAGAACCGATTTTGCTTCAAATTTGCTTTGGTTTTTGGAACGTTTTTTGGTTTCATTTAAACATTTATTCTTGTATTGCGTTTTTCAATAGAAAATACAGGTCGGTAAATTCGTAGCTCATCTAAAGCTGGAAAAAACGCTAGAACCAGGACCGATTTTGCTTCAAATTTGCTTTGGTTTTTGGAACGTTTTTTGGTTTCATTTAAACATTTATTCTTGTATTGCGTTTTTCAATAGAAAATACAGGTCGGTAAATTCGTAGCTCATCTACAGCTGGAAAAGACGCTAGCAGCAGAACCGATTTTGCTTCAAATTTGCTTTGGTTTTTGGAACGTTTTTTGGTTTCATTTAAACATTTATTCTTGTATTGCGTTTTTCAATAGAAAATACAGGTCGGTAAATTCGTAGCTCATCTACAGCTGGAAAAGACGCTAGCAGCAGAACCGATTTTGCTTCAAATTTGCTTTGGTTTTTGGAACGTTTTTTGGTTTCATTTAAACATTTATTCTTGTATTGCGTTTTTCAATAGAAAATACAGGTCGGTAAATTCGTAGCTCATCTACAGCTGGAAAAGACGCTAGCAGCAGAACCGATTTTGCTTCAAATTTGCTTTGGTTTTTGGAACGTTTTTTGGTTTCATTTAAACATTTATTCTTGTATTGCGTTTTTCAATAGAAAATACAGGTCGGTAAATTCGTAGCTCATCTACAGCTGGAAAAAACGCTAGAACCAGGACCGATTTTGCTTCAAATTTGCTTTGGTTTTTGGAACGTTTTTTGGTTTCATTTAAACATTTATTCTTGTATTGCGTTTTTCAATAGAAAATACAGGTTGGTAAATTCGTAGCTCATCTACAGCTGAAAAAAACGCTAGAAGCAGAACCGATTTTGCTTCAAATTTGCTTTGGTTTTTGGAACGTTTTTTGGTTTCATTTAAACATTTATTCTTGTATTGCGTTTTTCAATAGAAAATACAGGTCGGTAAATGCGTAGCTCATCTAAAGCTGGAAAAGACGCTAGAACCAGGACCGATTTTGCTTCAAATTTGCTTTGGTTTTTGGAACGTTTTTTGGTTTCATTTAAACATTTATTCTTGTATTGCGTTTTTCAATAGAAAATACAGGTCGGTAAATTCGTAGCTCATCTAAAGCTGGAAAAGACGCTAGCAGCAGAACCGATTTTGCTTCAAATTTGCTTTGGTTTTTGGAACGTTTTTTGGTTTCATTTAAACATTTATTCTTGTATTGCGTTTTTCAATAGAAAATACAGGTCGGTAAATTCGTAGCTCATCTACAGCTGGAAAAAACGCTAGAACCAGGACCGATTTTGCTTCAAATTTGCTTTGGTTTTTGGAACGTTTTTTGGTTTCATTTAAACATTTATTCTTGTATTGCGTTTTTCAATAGAAAATAAAATTTTTCATTGATTTGGTAGCTGTAAAAAATTGATTATAGTTAATTAATTTAAAAAAATAGTTTTTATTACGAATTGTTCTTGAAATTGTTCTTGAAATTGTTCTTCATTTTAATATTCATAATTCTGCATTAATTTGTAAACATTTTTTATTAATTGACATTTTGAATATTATCAGAAAAATGCTTATGATCCGATTTTTGTTAACTATTTTTTAAACTTCAAATCAAAATGAATTTATTGATTTTGAAAATAATTTAAATTTTATGATTTCCGTTCAAATATGGTATTTATTTTTATCGAGTTCGATAAGATTGTATATTTAATATGCAAAAAAATTCTGTTTTCTTTATAATTAAGAATTAGGTTTCATAAAAAAAATAATAAATTTAATATAAATATTGAAATTCAATTTTCTAAAATAAACAAAAGAAAACTTGCATACGCCATTGTTAGACAAAAAAAAAGAAAAAAGTAAAACCCATCAAGCAGAAAATTCTGGGAATTTCTTTGAAAAAATTGTTCTCTTATATAAAAAAATATTCAACGGTTTTTTCTCGAAGATTACAAAGAAGAAAAAAAAAAGAAACAAAACTCTTTCCCGCTGGTTTCGAAAATATAACAAAAAATGCTAGAAAATTCTTTAAAGAGAAATCAAACCGTATTGAAATCTTACGCATGCGCTCTTCCAATTTCGAAATAGAATAATTTTAAAGAGAATAATTTCGAATTATTTCAACGGATTTCTGGTAACAAGATTTCGGTATAAATAGCGATTCTCAAAATGTTTTCAAATTAGTGATAACAAATCTAGTGACTTAATTAGTTTTAAAAAGGCAATTTAAAAATTAAAATTTTTTCTTTTTTTTTGAAAAACAAAAACTATTTTAAAAAGTACAAAGATGGCATTTTTTCCACGTTTATTAAGTATGGGCGGACATGACTTCAATCCAATAGCTAGTCGCGTATATCCGCTTGCTGATGAATTTGGATTTGGTTTTCCACATCGCTATTATAATCCATGCCCAGCATTACAAACGCATTCAGCATCTCATAGTGTAATTCAACCAAAAAATCTTAAAAATGAAATTACCGTTTCACCAGTTGGAAAAGATGGTTTCCAAGTAAGCATGGATGTTCAACAATTCAAACCGAATGAATTAACTGTAAAAACAGTTGATAATTGTGTTGTTATCGAAGGGAAACACGAGGAACGTGAAGATGATCATGGTTATATAACACGACATTTCGTACGTAAATATACCTTACCAAAAGGTTATGATCCAAATGATGCAATTTCAACAATTTCATCAGATGGTGTTCTAACGGTTAAAGTTCCAGTACCAACAAAATCTAAAGATGCAAAAGAACGAATTGTTCAAATTCAACACACTGGACCAGCTCATATTTCGGTCAAAGAAAATCCTAAAGAAGATTCAGCATCACAAACTGTTCGAGCTCCTGCTGCAGTCAAGGAAACTGTAAAAGATACCAAATCAAGATAATTTAGGAAACAAACATTTTTATATATATTTTCCTCGATGGAAAAAAATGGTGTAAGAAAAAAAAAAAATTATTTCATTTTGCTCATTTTCTTTTCGAATTTAATAAAATATTTCATAAATAAAATAAATTCGTTTTCTTTTGAATTGGTGACAATTTTTTCCTTTTTTTTTTTAGCAATTAACTGTAAGGAATTAATTTCAAATTTTTGTAATCAGATATTTGAAAAGGATTTGAAATTACTTACTTTTCCATCAAATAAGCCATTAAAATGGAAATGTGAGAAGCTTCCCACCGCTTTTGATAAGATTTGTTTTAATTTGTTTTTGCGAACCAATCTTATTAGGATTTGTTTCGCATGTATGCGAAAAAGCAAGATGAGTGAAGGGAAGGATATTTTTCTTTATTTCATTTGGTTACAAAATTTGCTAAACAAATAAAAATACCTTCACGATATTTAGGGCTAGAGGATAGATTTAGATAGGGAATCTACTAACACTCCCACAGTGAATAGGGCACAGGCGCATACTTGAAAATTCGAGAAAATTCTTATTTTTAGAAGCTTTATTATTACAAAATTGTTTGTCGTATATATAAAGGTGTAATTCGCAAGAAATCCCTCAATTTAAGTCGAAGTTTTCAAGCAAAACAAACAATCGAAGAATCGTGAATTTAAATTAAAAAAAAAAAAATAATAAAAAGTGAAAAATTGTTTTAAAAATGGCAAATTTACCGCTTTTATTAAGTTTGGCTAAGGATTTGACTAATTTAACAACATATACTGGTGATTGTGGACATGGATGTCGTTCGCATCATATTCCATCTATGAAATTGATTACCCCATTAAGTCGTAATCAAATTTGTGGTGGAAATCAACAAGCGACACAAAATATAACACCTACAATTGGTAAAGAAGGTTTCCAAGCTTGTCTTGATGTTCAGGATTTTCAACCAAATGAATTAACTGTGAAAACTGTTGATAATTGTATTGTCGTCGAAGGGAACCATTGTGAACGTCTCGATGAGCACGGTTCTATTTCACGAAATTTCATTAGACGTTATGTTTTACCGAAGGGCTATAATCCAGATGATACAGTTTCAACACTTTCATCTGATGGTGTTTTAACTGTTAAAGTTCCACCATCGAAAAAATCCAATGAACGAATCATTCAAATTCAACACACTGGACCAGCTCATGTTACAGTGAAACCGAATCCAAATGAAAATTCAAAGCACTGAAAACAATTAAAGATATAAAAAAAGAAAAAGAAAAACTTAATTTTTGAAAAATATTCCATAAAAAAGCTGCCTGTTTTTAAAATCTTTCTCTCTAAATGATTTTTTGAATTTCAATTTTATTCGAATTTAACAAAATTTAACATTTTTAATAAAGAATATTTTCATCTCTAAATGTAGAAATTGTGTGTATTTTTTTATTGATTTTATTTCAGTCCAGTTCTAGGACCTTGAATTTGTGGCGAATTGAATTCGATGAGTTTGCTTTTTTTGGGTTTACTGTTCGGAAAATGCAACTTAATTTTGTATAATAAAGTTGTGGTTAGCAACAAAAGTACTGTACTTCATTATTAAATGTTTGGTATTTAATTTATTAGTTCGAAGCACAGTAATAACAAATCAGTTATATTTTCTATTAAGAATAATTTTGTTTGAAAGTAACAAAAAAACCAATTCTATTTACAGAAGAAAAATTTGTTGGATTTTCCTTCAAAAATTTAATTTAACAAGTTTGATTCTGATAAAATGTCCTTTGGGAAACAATATACTATTTCTAAATTTTTTTTATCTGTCTATTTGCCTTGGGTTGTTATGGACATACACCTTTGCCTTCGACATACGTTAAATCTTTAGATCTATAAAGGCTACAGAATTGATGTTTAATCCAAAAATTTGTACACTTGGGACTTTTTAATCTATCAAAGTTTCATACTCATGAGATTTTCCAAATTCTAACCAAAAAAACATTATTAAAGTTCCACTTAAATAAAAGGAAAATAGATTTGTATTTTTATAATTTCTTGAATTTTTGTTAGCTAAAAAGTTATCAAGGTCTTTAAGAATGGTCTTATAATCAATTTAAACTTTTAGTTAATCCAAAAAGACGTTGCGTTGATGATGGCGATAAACTAAAGGTATTGATTGAATCCAATCGACGTTTAAAAACACAAGAGAGATTGTTCAGAATCTGGACACATCGAAATCGAACGTTGAAAACCATCTCACCAAACACAAGTATTTTGTTTCATCATGATAAAGTTAGATCGCATACAAATTTGGTAATTCATTAAAAATAAGATAGAGATTATCCGGGGGTAGCCACCATCAGATTACCATTTGTTTTGGTTTTTGCCGAACTCTTTTTTTAATGGTGTACAATTCAAGAAGACAGTGAAAATGACTTGTCTCGTTTTTTTTTTGGCCCAGCAAACCCAGAAGTTCTAATGCCAATACATGATTTGATAGAATTGCCGACGTCGTGGGTGTTTATTGAAATTATGAAGTAGGTATGGTAAAAGAGGCTTTTAGATTCTTCGAAAATTATCATACATTCGAGTATTTTCATAAAACGAGATACGTATTTTCTGGAAAGGATAGTGAGAGCATACGTCGTGCGCGATTTATTCAAATTCAAATATCCCTAGAAAGACGTACACCGTACTTCATAATACAAGACTATTTAGGAAATAAAAGTTCTTTCCTTTTTTTTAAACAAAATAAACATAAAAAAAAAAAATAAAATAAAACTCACAGAATTTTCTTTTTCTTTTCGTCAATTTAGAAATTACTTTCTTTTTTCTGTATTTATTTTCATTTTTTTCCATTTTTAATTTTCATTTTATATGTAATTTTCCAAATTTTCTAAAAATTTTCTTTTGGTTTCAAATTGTTAAAAAAGAAAATTATTTTGTTTTTTAAAAGCCTTCAGTCTTCAAAAAATTTTTTCCTATACAAAATTTATGTAAAATACAATTTTTTTTTTTAATTTACCTTTTCTTCAAAAATGGTTTTATTTTTCTTGTTTCAATCGCTTAAATTTTTTATAAATTTTAATTTAATTTAATTTTAATGATAAACAAAAAAAAAAGAAGAACATTTATTATTGAATATTTTTTTCTGAAAGTAACAACATTTTCAAATTTTTAAAATGAATTTTCTTTTTAACTTTTCAAATTTGATACAAAAAATTTGATTGAAAATAAAAAATATTTTGAAATGTGTTTAAAAACCAATTTAAGCGGTTTTTGATTTTACAAAATCTTTTAGATAATTCCCATTTATTGTTTTTGGATTGATCAAGTATTTGTAAGATTTTCCAATTTGGGGGTTGTTTTTTTTTTACATTAACATTTTCTTATTTTTGATAACAAATTTTTTTTTTAATCTTAAGCATAATAAAAGCAAATTTTCTTTTTCTATCATTGTAATATTGTTAAATGAATTTGTTTGATTGGAAACCATAAATTGTAATGTAGAAATCAAAATCATACTTTTTACTATAATAAACTGTTCACTCTTGGTTAAATCTGTGGTTAGGTTACCACAGATTTTGCTTAACTCATGGTTATGAATCTCTGGTTAACGAAATGCGTTTGTTTACATTTTTTTCACTTTGGTAACCAAACCACGGATTCTCTGGTTAAAATTTTGATGAACAAACGCAATCGATGGTTAACCACTGGAATAACCATTGGTTAAAGTTAACCGAGAGTGAAGAAACCGGCCCTTAATCAACAAAGGATCCCCAAAATGTAAAGAATTTAAAATATTTTTTTTCAGTTTTCAATAGTAGTAGTCTAGTTGACATCAAGAAAAATCAATGTAGAATTTAAATCAGGACCTATAAAGACAGTATTTAAATTCCAATAATCCAGTAATTCTCAAAGAGGAAAAAAATCGATGTTTTCACAAACTATATGCAAACTTTTCACCAAAACTCAATCTAACCTTTTTTTTCATTCTATTAGAGAGGGAAGCTAGTTGCGATAGACCAACTAGGCTCGTTTAACTAGTTTAACGCAAAAAGCTGACTTAAGTATCGTCGTTTGTCATGGAAACTAGGAAAAATTAATCACGTTGGACAACCCTATTCTTGCGGGTTTCATATCGCTAGTTCCATTTCACGGTTTACCTACTTAAAGAAGCTTAACCGACATCCGCGAGCCTATCGATCGAAAAGAAAAGTACAATCTAACGGTTTATTCTTATTTGTTTAAAATTGGTTGCAGATATGGATAAAATGGATGAAATGAAAAAAAGGGTTTCTTTGGACTGACCACGAAATTGAAATTATTTTTGATGTGTAGAAGAAACACATTAGTGATATTCAACGTACCTAAAAGTAATACCGGAATATATTTAAATATGAAAAATTAGACGTTTACATAACTAGTTTAAAGAATCCTGGTCTGTCAACGAAACTTGATTTTAATTGACTTAAGATACCCAAATTGTTTCAAACTAGTTGTTTTTTTTTAAACTGGGTTTTCTCCTAGTCTGTCGCAACTTTTAGTCTAGGTGAGTTTGTGTAGAATCGTGTAGACAAGCAAATTTCAATACAAAAATAAATTTGTACTAAAAAACTATTGAAGAGTGAACTAGAACGATACAAACGATTTGATATTTCCACTGAAATTAGCCAATATTTTTTTATATATCTTGTTTATCCGATTGTTTAAAATCACATTGACTGGATTGACTCTCAGTCGAACAGAAATTCACCTTAAAATATTGATCATTTGAACGAAAAAGAAAACTTAAAACCTTCTCAAGACACAATTCTCGTTCACAATAAAATATCATCTTCTATCAGATCAGATCAAAATGAAAACAATAGAGAAGAATATAAATTAGTTTAATAATATTTCAAAGAATACTAGAAAATGAGTTTACATAAAAGTTTATCGTTTACTTCTTGCTTTATAATTCAATATACTTGTACATACATATACACTTTTATGTAAATTTTTTTTTTCAATTTCATTTGAACAGCGGCTACAGCATGTAGGGTTTCTGAAAACTCGGATTTTTAGGACCCGGCGAGTACGAGTCCCATATTTTGAAAACTCGTCGAGTCCGGATCTAAATCTAAACTCAAATCAATAAGCGAAAACGTTTAATATTTTGGAGTTCAATAACGATTCTCATAGCTGAAGTTTTTGTAATAAAAATAATTACTAAAATTTGTTAAAATTAGAATTATTTATTACATTACAAAATTTTCAACTGAAATTTCTGATCATGCCAAGAAATTAAAAAGAAAATGTACTCAAATTTATTTATTTTCAAAAATTAAACTTTAAAACTAGATATAACTATTTGAGCATTTATTTGATTCAATTTAATTCCTTTTTTTTTTGTCTTAAGGCAGAAATATTTGAGAAATACTAACGAATTAACAGACAAGCAACAGACAGCAAGTCTCGATCTGATTGTAGTACAGAAGCTGCCACTTATCGAAAATCCGCTTTCAATACAAGTTGAAGTTGGTTTTATGGAGGAAAATGCGTTGTACAGGTAATCAAGATTATTTGTTTGGTTTCTAGTATTTCTGAAAAGCAAAAATTCTTGTTTAAGTTTGCTATAAATCTCGGACTCGTCGACTCCCGAATCTGAGTAACTATCCAAATACTCGACGAGTCCGAATCGAGTACAGAAACCCTAAGAATCACAAAACTAGCCCAATCCTAGCACGTTGATACAGGCATAACGATCCTAATATTAAGAATTATTGTATTCTAACATTTTCGGCTTTAAACAAAATTGTGAAATGTATATAGTTTTTATATTACATAATTTGATACACCTCTAAGACATAGTTTAGAAGAATGCGTATTCTTTGATTCATACAGCTCTATAGACTTTATAGGAGGGTACCGTATAAAAGAATGTAACCATTTCTATTATTTCTCAACTAGAAGAATAGTTAACAAACGATGTACAATTGTTTAACATTGCTGTGTTGTCGTTTTAAGTTTGTGTGTCCCTTTATAAGAACTCTTAATAAAATATAAATAAAAATAAATTCTATTTTCTTCAAAAAACGAAACCATTTCATATAATATTAACAAACAAATGTAGAATTCCTTTCGAAATATTTCAATGACAAAAATTTTAGAAGCCATTAAAAAAAAAAGAAAATTAATAAATTATTATATATTAGGTAACTAAATTAGAATTACCTAAAAAAACTTGGTTGAACAGAAAATATCTTATATAAAATAAAACTGATATTTTTATTTTTTTTTTATAAAAATATAATTCGTTTCATGCTTTCTTAATAATTTTTTCAATATTTTTTAATTAATTTTTTATAATTATAAATAATGATAAAATAGTTAGTAGTTAGTTATTTAGTTTCATTTGTTTATATTTTATTCATAATTAATTGATTTGAATGCGTTTAAAAATTGTTAAAAAAAAGAAAAGAAAATATATTTTTTTAAATTCTGAGCAATAATAATTGTTTTTAGTTTTTATTTTAAATTAATTAATTTAAATTCTTATTTATTTTTGTGCATTTATTTCACTGAAAAAAAAATCAAATAAGGGAATTTCGTAAACTAAATATATTTCTTTAGTTTTAAAAATATTTCCATTTACATTGAATTGTTTTTAAACAAAATATCTTTTTTTTTTTTTTTTTAATATCGCCGCCTCAATAATTACTTTTCTATTTTCTTGTTTTAACTTTTATTTATATCAAGTTTGCCTGTTTTTATGCAAAATTTCGATAGCTTTTAGCTTTTATAATTTTATATTTAATTAAGAAGAACTATGAAAGTTTTTTTTATAATTTTATTGTAAAATCATTGAATGAAACCAATTTTAAAGATTTTGAGTATTTCGTGGTATTTTCTGAGACTCGTTAAAAAATAAAATAAAAACAAAAATTTTTTTGGGCTTTTTGTTTTTAATCTCATCTTAAAAATTACAATTACTTAAAAATCATTTTGTATACAAGGTGTTCTTAATATGTCTACCAAAATTACATATAGTATAACCTTTAGTGAACTTGTTTTTGGTCCAAAAAGTTATAATTTTTGACATATAGTAGAAAGTACAACATTCGGTTCCTTGCGGTAGGGCCCGCACTACAAGTTCAGGGTCTAGGGGTCTACTGGACCTAAATACGGTCCTGGCTACGACTGGAAAACAAAGACGTAAACAGAATGAACGGATCCAAAACACTTATAAAATACTAAATTAGATCTCAAATGTATACGTTTTCCATTTGACTAACACAGAATTCGAAGGAGTCACGACGAATTCAGTTTATTGAAGCTTCAAAGGAAAATGGGAAAATCAAAAAACAGTTTATTTTGTTAGAAAGTTTTACATATGTATGGATTTTAAATTATTAACAAATAAAATGAATAATTTTAGAGAAACAAATATAAAAATCCCAAAATTTATTGTAAAGATAAAATCTTGATTAGCGAGGGTTTTCTACCAAAATGCTCTCACATTAATTTTGATATAAAATTACTTCTATAATTCAGCAATCAAAAATAAATTTGATATTTAAAAGTTGCAATTAACATTTGGTTTCTCCACTCGATTGATCGGATCGACAAGTCTTTGTCTAGACCTAGAGCAAGGGTGTCTAACCTTTTTGTTTCCCTGCCCCATATTAGAAGAAGCCATAGTGTTTTGAGCCACTATGTATAAGTCCATATCATAAAATTACTGTGATACTTGGCATTCAAAGTTGAGAAACTAAAGCGTCAATATCTGGTTTGATTGATGTGATTGCGATTATCAGGCAGTTCTCAAGGTGTTCATCCAACATGTTGGTTCTAATTTTAGTATGTTTCATTCTTCACTTAAGTCACCAGGTGACAAACAACAGAACAGTGTAGCTGAGCGAGCAACGCAAACAGAAAGAGAATTTACTACAGAACGAAAGAGCTTTCTGTTCTGGTCCTATTTCTGTTGTTTGTCACTTGGCAGCTTTAGCACGAGAGTGCACATAACACACAAATCATTCCTTAGAGAAATTGATATGCTTCAGTAACTTTGAATATTTTCGGATCGCATTGATACTTGCCTTGAGCTGAGGGTTGGACAACCTAGTTCTTCTAGAATCTAGACAATAGAAGACAAAGACTTTAGATTCGTTCATTCTGATTGTTGCTTTAAGTCCGTTAATTATATAATCTTTAAGTAATAAGAGTTTAATGATAATCCGAAGAATTTAATTACATGTTTGTTGTCTTAAAGTCAATTTTTTTTTTGATTTTTATTTTTGGTAGACTTTCTAAGAACTTTTAAAATTGGTTTTTTTTTTTTTTTTTTGTAAAACAAGGCGATGTTTATTTATATTGAAATTTTTATCAATTTCAATTTATATAAAATTATTTATTTTAGCGAATAGATTTGGAAAGCAATGAAACAAGCAATTATTTCAAGCTATCTTTACTTTCAATTATTTTATCTAAAATAATATTTAACAAATTTATTGAATAAAATATTTATAAATGTGTTATAAAGCTTGCAAAATTTTTTTAGTTTTGCATAAAAAGGTAAAACAAAAAAATAAAATAAAAATAATTTCCTAAATGCGATTCAAAATCCTTAAAAATATTAATTAAATAGGATTTTAGCACCTTTCTTAATGAATATTTTATTATTCCAACTTATACCACCTTTTATTCAGTTTTATTTACTTTTCTTTTAAAAAATATATATTTTTTAATTTCATTTTAAAATTAAAAAGGATTAAATAAGTTTATATATTTTTCGGTTTCGCCTTTACCATATTTTGAAGAAGAGATGATATCAAAAACGTAAATAAGTCTATTTTGGATAATAAATTTAATTTGAAACGTGTTTTAGGCATTTTTATATTCCTGTTTTTTTAAAAATATTTAATAAAAAAAATAAAATTCCAATACAGATATAACCTACACGATACACTTCTATATTTCACGGTTTCGATCAAATGCCTTAAAACTGGGGCCCTATTATGGAATACGATCGTAATCGTAACGTTAAAGTAAGTCCTGTTGTTTTTATTGTTTTCCACTAACAACAACACGGATTACGTTAATAGGGCCCCTGATAATATAGCACTGTGTTTTGCTTCTGTAAATACAGGAGTGGAATTGTATAACTCGATGTGAAATCATAGGAATGGCAATGTATTTTCTATACGATTTAGTCTCAATTGAAATACACGATTCCATTCCAGCTGCTCTATAGGAACCAATCTAAAATCGTGTTATAACAACACAACGAAAAAAAACAACATATTCTTTTTATTGATTGATTGATTGCGAGTGTATTTTAAAATTCATCTCAAATTGTACTTAATACGTTTTTGATTAATCATTTCTGTTTTATTTACGATATATTTTCCAAGTAAAAAATTTAAATATCATTCCTTAATTAAGGAAGAAAAGTAACAAAGAAAAAAATAAACAAAATAAACTCAATACCATGAACCCAAACAAAATATGAATGATTTATTTATTTTACTTTGATGGAATATATAATATTTTCTTTTGCTTAAAAATTTGTGAAGTATACATTTTTAAATTAAGATTTGATTTCGATTTATTAATTTAAATAGAATTTGGCACATATGTTTATCAAATATATGTACACACATTTCAAAGATTTTTCAAAATATTCTATGATTTTTCTTTCTTTTTTTTTTAAAAAAAACTATGTAAAAAATATTCATGCATGCTTCATCACACACAAAAACCATTCATATACTTTTAACAGGACGTTAATTAAAAGGTCTATTTGGATTTAGGAAATATTTAATTCAATTTTCTTTTAAATCAAAAATAATATATAAAATAAACGGAGAAGAAAATTTCGTATATTGATCAGAATTCGATTTTATGATTTTCATGCTGTCAAGCAAGAAGTCTGTTGGTCTGTTTCTATGGATTATTATTCTTTTTTGTGAGCACACACAGTAACCCACCCACCACTCCATTGGAATTTTTCAAGAATTATTTCCAGTCGGACTGACAAAAAAATCCAATTTTTAGAGTCTTCACAAGATTTTTTTTCAGTCCAACAGAAAATAATTCTTCAAATAAGTTGTGTGGTAAGTTCAGAACGTGCAAATTAGTTTTGAATAAAATTTGAGAAACAAATATGTTTCTAATGAAATTGTCGATCTAATTAGTTTGGGACACACACACATAATGATAAACTCGCAATGAGTGATTCTTAAGTGTTTTTTTTTGTACTAAATGAGATAAAATTTTTTGATTTCTACTCAAAGAATGTGATTTTTTTTCTTTTTTGCAATCAAAAGAATTTTTTAATTTTATAGCATTATTTTCTTTTTATTAGAAAATCATTTTTTAAAAACCAAAATTACGAGTTATTTCCAAAAAAAAAACAATATGTATCTAGATTTATAGAATTGCAGAGATTGTAGAAAGTGACAATCTGGGTGCATAAAAAAGGGACAACTATTTCAATTTTTGGAGTTCCAGGAGTAGAATCGTGTAATTCGATTGAGTTATAAAATCGAATTGAAAATGTGTAAATGTCATTGCAATTCTTTTTCGATACGATTTGCATCAAATCGAGTTACAATATTTCACTTCAGCAGTTTAATTACGCGAATCGAAGCAACCAGCAGGGGGAGTGGAAGAATCGTGTAATTCGATTGATAGTAAATCTATGCTTTTTCGATACGATTTGATCGAAATCAAGTTACACGATTTCACACCCTAGATTAGTATGATATCAAAATAAAAAAACATAAAAGATAGATAAAACGAAATAAACACGAGAACAATAATATTTGTAAAATTTCGAGATTCAAAATAAATTTTTCGCGTGGAAATTCATGAAGGTGCGTTTCTACCAAGCGCGCAAAATGTTTCTGCTCGCGCGTGGTAAAAGAGAAATAACTATTAAACCAAAGTATTAAAATGAGAGAAACATGTATTTTATGCAAATTACATGAAAACATGTTTCTCTCTTTTTATTATTCACGGTTTAACATTTCTTTCCCTTTTACCCACACGCGAGCAGAAACATTTTGTGCGCTTCGTGGAAACGCAGCTTGATAATAGACCTTAAAACACGACCTGTTTTAACACTTTTCTTTTATCAAAAAAAAGTAAATAAGAATTTCGTTTTTTTAATTATTATTTTTTTTGTTTTTTAAATTTATTTATGATTCAATTTTTAATAATAATAATTTTTTTGTTTTTTTTTTTTTAATATAGATTTTATTTTATTTATATATATTGTAGTTTTGTTTTATTTTCCTTATTTTCTTTTTTAATTATTATTATTTTGAATCTGATTTCTTTTTTCCTCATTTTTTTTTAATATTAATAATAATAATAATAATAATAATAATAGTAATAATAAATGACAATAATTTATATAATTTATTTATAAACAAGCTTTTAATTTTCTTTAATTTTTAGTGTCATATAAAACATGACATATATAAACAGTTTTTCTTTCTAAATTTCTATTTTTTTTTCTTTTTTTTCTTCCTTAATTATTTTCTATTCATGTTCTTTTTTTGTATTTCATTTTTCAATGTAATTTAATGAAAATAATTATAAATATATTTATTTTTTGTTGTTTTTAAGAAAAATAAAAAAAGAAAAGTTTTAACATTTTCTTTTTTCTTTTTTTTTTCTTTATATTATTTTGTAAAATATAGAAAAAAACAAAAAAAAAATTTTTTTATCAAAAAATGACATATTCAAAAGAATATTAAATATTAAATAAAATGACAAAAAATAAAAAAAAAAAAAAATAAAAATTTTCAAAAAAAAGAAACTTAAGAAAATTAAAAACTACTTAAATAATTATTGGCCAAAAAATATATATAAAAAAAAAAAAAAATATATAGAAAAACAATCAAAAATTACAAAAAACTAAAAAAAAAATGGTTCTTTTTTTAAATTTTAATTTAATTTACTGAAAAAAGTAATTAAAAAAAAATTAATATATTTTTCTTCTTTTTTTTTCTTCTGGTTTTTGGACGAATATTATGAACAAAACTTACAAATTCTTCTTAAAAAAAAAAACAAAAACAATTGTTTTTCTCATGATTTCGATTAACAATATTATTTTTAAATCTTAAAAATATAAATTCTATTTTGTTATACAAAATAAAATATGAAATATTTACAAATTAAAACAAAAATTAATGATTTTTAATGAATAAAAAAGAAAATAAGAAATGAAAAATGAAAAAAAATTTTATGTATTTTATTTTTAATATATTTTCTTTTCTGTTTTACTAAAAAAAAAAAAAAACAAAAAAAAGGAACATAATTTTCGGTTGTTGTTTTTATTTTTAGATTTTTTTTTTAGTAATTAGTATTTTTTATTGTGATTTCTTTTTTTAATGGACGCCGCAAATATAAATATGTTTCGTTTTTTTTTTGTTCATAATTCGTCCAAAAAAATTTTCTTTAAAAATACAAGTAAATTTTATATTATTTAAATCAGTCGATAGCAGCGTCCTCCTCCTCACATGAATAACAACAAATATTCATATTTCATAAATAGTATTTTTTTTGTTTTTGTTTTTGTTTAATTAATTACTCCTTTTTTTTATACACATTAAAAATAATTTTTGGAATATCATTTTTAAATTACATAAATTTAATGTTCTTGTTAAAATTATTGGAGTTTAACTATTTGAATTATTATCAACAGAGGAACAATCAAATGATGTTACTAACAAATCATATTCACCAAGATTTGTTTCAAATTCTTCCAATTGTTCATCAAGATCTTCGATTTCATCGACTTCCTCCTCAGCTGGTGGTGATGGATTATAATATGCTTGTAATTTTGGTGCATGAAGACACTCTCGAAAGAAACTCGCTAATTCATCCATATTTGTATTTTCAGCAAATGGAAAAACCTAGAAAATAAAGAAAAACCAAAAAAAAATACAATTAGTTATTATTTAAATTGAAATTGAACTAAAAATAAATCTTAAAATCACTCAGAATTTCCTAATAATGCGTGCATAAATTTAAATTACCAAATAGAAAACTTTTGTTTTATTATATCTTTTAAAACTTTTCTTTGTTTTTTGTTTTTATGCCCTATGGTAGGTAATACCAGAGAATATTATTAGTTTAGTCACTCCATTTGTAACACATCGAAATAATCGTCGTAGAAAGGTTTTAAGGGCATGGTTATGTCGGGAATCAAAAGTTATATCGATTTATGCATGTTCTTCTGTCCATCCGTATACAAGATAACTCAAAAAAGCGTTATCCGATTTTGATGAAATTTACAATGTGAGTTGCTTAACTCCTTAATTTGGTTTAATATTGCATTTCAGCAAAATCGATTCAGTTGGAGCAAAGTTATAAAGAAAAAACCAGGCTGATCAGAAAGTTTTGTTGTTCCTTTGTTTATGGTTTTTCGAATTTAATTGGAAAATTTGTGAACCAATTTTGTTTAAATTAATTATATTGGTTAAATACATAAATAGACGATATCATGTTAAATTTCAGTCAAATCGGTCCAAGGATAATGGAGAAAGAAATAATCCTAGGAGAAAACAACCCTCTTCATTAGTTTTTTTTTTATGTACTTTAAACAGTAATACTCCGATTTGAATAAAATTTGCAGATTAGACTTATGCTATCAGGTTACCTGCAAATTAGAAGAAATTTTCGGTAAGAAGAAACAAAGTTATAAAGGAAAAACCTTGAAATAATGTTAGTTTTGACAGTTTTTCTGCCTCATTTCTACCATAGGGCATCAAAAAATCGGCTATAGACCGATTTTCAGTTAGTATATATTTTTTTTTCGTTTGCAATTAATTTATTTAATTCTTACCAAATCTGCAAGCAATTTCTCATCTTCTGGTGGTATCGGTTTTGACCATCTTGATGGATTTCTCTTTTCTTCCCTGCTATCTAATGATTTATCTGTTGGTGAAGTACCGCTTATATCTTTTTGCCCGTTTTGTGTAAATAATTTGATATCAGTTGATTCCAAACTTTTAAAATTACTATTATTATTATTTGTTGTTGTTTCTGTTGTTTTATCGGTGTTGGTCTTATCATTGTTGGTTGAAATAATATTTGATGGTTTTTCATCTTCTGTGCTTGTTTCTTGTGAAGAAGTTTCCTAATAAAAGAAAAACAAAAAAAAAATAAATAAAAGATTTCAATAAATTTAATTTTAATTGGAGAAAAAAAAACTTTTTAGAATTTACCTTTGTTTTTCTGATAAGCCAACTAAATGGAGGTGTCTCTGGTAATATGTAATCTTCTTCGGTATATTGTTTTAATTTTGATGTATCAACAAAAGCGCCTGGGCGTAAAGGTTTTTCCAAATCGATAACTTTTTTCTCACTAAAAATAATATTAGATAAAAAAAAACATTGATTAATAAAAACATTTTTAATTAAAAAAAACAAAGAAAAAAAATAATAATACTTTTTGAAAGGTTTTTAAAAAATTGTTTTCACGTAATTCTCTACTCGTTAAGTCGAATTACTATTTTATCAGAATTTTGAATATTAATATTAGAACAAGTTTTGTTCAATATATTCCTTAAATATTTATTTGAATTATTGAATAAAACAGGATGGCAATTAAAACGTTTACTAATGTTTTACGTGGCTATCAATTATGGATGGAGTGATATGAAGCACTTTTCCACCACTAGCGAGATTTTCATAAATAAACACAAAAAAACTCCATGATTTTGAAGATTTTGTTAATCCTCAAAGTATTTTCGGATCCAGAGTCAAGAGAAATTGCCTGTTGGAATAAATACTGTGTAGGTACTTGTGTACAAATCATTAATTTGTTTTCATTTAATTTCTTGATTCTAAGAGTAAAAAGGAGAATCCATAGAAACGAGACTTTCAAAAATTTTCACAGAAATCTTAAAAATTATCATATTTTTTCGTTGAGTGCTAAATCATTTCTTTTCTTTTTTTTTCTGCAGAAAAGAAAAATTCTTTGCACGTGATTGATATGAGAAATGCGAACGCAAACAAATTACTTAAATTTAATGATAAAATTTTTTTATTTATTCAGAAAAAAAATATGATATGATTGTTTTATTTTACAATTTGTATTTTGATAATAATTGATAATAATATAAAAACGCGCGATGACGAAAAAACCAACAAAAAATAGCATAAAATTAACGACAAAAATCTTGAATAAATGTAATAAATAATTATTGGCCTGATAATAAGAAAAATTGATTACAATTTATGAAAGAAAACTAAATTTTCAGTTAGATTTTGAAAAATTCAAAATTAAATAATGAATGGGATTATTAAAATACAAATATTTCGATTTTTACAAATTTGTTGTTGATTACTTGTTCAATCCAATAGGGTTTCTGGAAACTCGAGCTTTTAGGACCCGGCGAGTACGAGTCCCAATAAAATTTTGAAAACTCGTCGAGTCCGGATCTAAATCTAAACTCAAATGAATAAGTGAAAGCGTTTAATGAGTTCAATAACGATTCTCATAGCTAAAGTTTTTGTAACAAAAAAAAAAAAAATTACTAGAATTGAATCACCAAATTCGAAAAAGGCTCAGGTCGGTTTTTTTTTCAAAATGTACTTTTTCGCCGTTTTATTATTTTCACGTATAGACGCATCTTCCGAGTCGAGTCGAATCGAGTACAGAAACCCTAAAATCAAATAAGCTACAACAGCATTTCAAATAAAATAAAATTAGAAAATGCAAACTCTGTAATCTCTGTGATCGGGGTTAAACTTCATCCGTTTTGAAAGTTAATATATTAACATAAAAATTATGCAAAATTAAGAGTTTTCTTGTGAGAAAAATTCCGAACGCATTGAAAATTTTTTGCTTATTTTATTCAAAAATTCAAGAATTTCTGTGAATTGAATTCTCTAAAAGCATTTTTTGTTGACATTTTGCCTTTCGAGCTATTTTTAGATTTGTAACAAGAAACCAGATTATTTTAAATCGAAGGTAGTTTCATTTTATTCGTTTATTGATGATGGTTGGTACACTATTAAAGTTTTGAAAGAAAAACAAAAAAAAAATGTTTATTATTTTAAATAGCTCCGGTTTTTCTTTTAAAACTGTCCAATGGCCAATATAAATTCAATCTAAAACAGAACTTTTTTTTTGAATTAAACGGAAAAACTTCAAATTTGACTTTAAACAATTAACGAGATTTTTACTATATAATAAATTCTTATTATTTCATGTGTGATAGAAGAAAATAACGAACAGGTAATCATCATTTCGCTTAGAGATAATGGAAGAAAGAAACAAAAATGTTGCCTTGGCCCGGAAATTTCACTGACATGAAACACCGCATTGCAAATAACTGGGGTGTATCAGAAAAATGAAAAGAAAATTATGTTGTTGGTATAAATTACACGGCGAACAACAATAATAATAATAATAATAATTTTAAGAAAGCGCTTAAATTCTTTAATAAGCAGAATAAAATCTCATCGATTCAGAATTTACTATTCTCAACTTTGGATTTAAAATGCAATATTTTTTAAAAAAAAGGAGTTCTTTACGGAAATGATAATTTTTTCGTTGGTGAAAATTCTTGAAAATAGATCTAAGTAAAAAAAAATTTCTATTTTCACAAAAAAAACTTAGGCATTCAGGAAAGTTTTAGCACATTCTGGTACCAAACAATTTTTTGAAAATATTTCTAAAATTTATTATTTTGAAAGTATTTATTATGAAAACTTTTTTTTTTGCTTTCCTATTTAAAACACCTAAAAAAAGCACTTTAAAATTATTCAATTAAATACAAAATTTAATTTTAATGGTAAAAATGGTGAAAAACAACTTTAATTGCATTTCCCACTTAATATTTAAATAAATATTAAATCAATTTGTTTTTCATGGAATAATTTCTTCTTCGGGTGAAAAATTTTAATATATTTTTTTGTTTTTGTTTTTTTATAAAAATTCTCAATTGGAATATTTGAATTTATTTTTGTCACTGATTTTGTAAAGAACTTGCCAACTTTTTCTAGTATTTCACACTGTTTTATTATTATCTATTTTGTTGATTGCAAATTTTTTAAGAAAAAAAATTAGCAACAAATATTTCTTGGTAAAATATTTTCAGAAACTTTCACACAAGTACAAAAATAGCAAGAAAAACAATATTACAAATGACACACCCGTTGTTAAAAACAATTTAAACCGATTTTTTTATTTTATTATTATTATTAACTAATTTGCAATTTTAATTTCAGATAATTTACATGAAGTAAACTTGTTTACAAAATTAAATAGTATTTTTTTTTTTTATTTTATTTTTTTTTATATTAAATAAAAATATTAAAATATTTTAAAATAATAATTTAATAATATAAATAAATAAAATAAAAAAACAAAAAACCACCTACCTTTTTTTGATATGGTGATATCTTGCATGTTTTGGACTTAAGTCCTTTAAAAAATGATCACTTTTTAACATAATTTTGTTATCACGACCAGTTTGTGTCGGTGAAATTGTCATTTTAGTACGAAACGCGACTGACATGCTTATTCTACCAAGGGTAGTGCACAACTGACCGACACGAACTTGTTTATAGCCTTCGCCTGGTTCGTTTTAGTAACAAAAAAAAAAAACAATATATATATATAAAATATAAAAAAAAATCATATACAACAAAAATATATATATATATATAAAATATTGAATATGAATTTGTTGGTTAATAGTAGTAACAATTTTTTTTTTTTTTATTGTCCAATCAAAATGAAATACGAATGAATGAGATAGTGAATTCCGTTTGAATGTAGTTTTTTTTGTTGTTTTAAATAAATTCCCGCCAACATAGTTGTCGTAACCGACGTAGTCGTCATCATATGAGCCAAAAACAATTTATATATATTGCCAAGTCAACGCCAAGTCATGGTGCCACATATGAAAAAAATCCCATATTTAGAAGCGCCACACATCATATTGCCAGTTTGTTCAAATGTAGATATGAAATTAGAAAAAAGAAAAAAAAAAATATGAAATATATTTTAATTATAGTACTTTTTTTTAGTTGTTCGAATGAATGAATAAAAATTATTTATATAAAAAAAAAAAAAAATAGAAGAAAAATCAACTTTTCTATTCCCTGTAATTGTAGTAAGTAATAATCGTATGTGTGCATACAAAATTATATCATACATAATTAATTTGAAAAAAAAAAAATTAAATAATTATTCAAGGTAAGGGTCAAGGGTTGTTTGGAAAAATCCATTTATAAATATTCTTATTTTCAAGAAAGAGATAGAGACCGTCGAGAGAGAAACATTTCATCATCCTTGTCTCAAGAAAATGCATACAGAATGCAGATGCGTGCGCATCTAAAAATACCGACAACTTTGTAGATGTACAAAAAAAAAAAAAACTTGTACATATCTACTATCAACCCGTTTACCCCACACGCATTAAGAATATACCATTTATAAATGGCGTCGTCGTGTTGATTTGCAAAAAAAAAAAAAAGACAAAAAAGTAGTATCAGAAATGAATTTTTCTTTTTAATGTCGGCGGATTTTTGCTTGTTGATTGTACAGGGTGGGCGGGCCTCACTGAAAGACTGAAGGATGGATTTATGAAAAAGTCATAACTTGTTCATTTTCAATTTTTTTCTCTAGGTTTACAGAACATCCCTTGGAGATTAAAATGGTTACGACGTATGATGTCTAGCAACGAGTAAAATTCATTGAGTTTCTCTAATTCTAAATTTTCATGTCACAGTATCTTCTAGCCAGAGGATATGACAACAATTTTTTGAACAACTTGAAAGAGCCGTGGTTTACGTAAATAAACTTCGAACAATTCCAGAACTTAAGGTGAATTGTTAGAACCGAAATTCGACGTTTTGTATCTGAAATCTTACGTACGGATCATGGAAAAAAATGCTGTGAAAGAAAGTTATGGTCATTTGAGGAATGTTAAGGCTAATCTCCACACAGCCGACTTGCTACTTCTGATCCAAGCATGGAATACACTATACAAAGATTGGTTAAGTACCCCGTAAACGATCAAATTTGTTTGTCAAACAATTTGATCGTATGAGGGTTTGTTTGACGTGTTTGACAAATAATTTTTGTGTTTGACGTGTTTGATGGAAATTTTGATTGACGGCCTGTTTGACAAACAGGCTTGATAGTGTGCGGTGGTGTTTGTCAAATACGATCTCAGTCGTCGCTTGTATTACTCATTGTGCATGTTAAATTGTAAAACACGAACGTCACCGAAAACCGAAATTACGGGCAAGTTTGACAAATTTGTTTGATCTTCGGTTTGATTGTCTGCGCTGTTGTTTGATGAAAACGTGAAATTTGACAAACAAATTTCATCGTTTAAGGGGCGCTTTAAACAGAAAGTGAGAAAACAATCCACCTACAAATTTTGTCAGCTTCTGCATTTCTCATTTCCCCCAACTGATTTATATGGCACTTCATCTGCGGGTGCATACATACTCTCACAATAATCACACACGATACCGTCGCGCACTACCAATTTTTCTAAATTATGTGTGGGGAGACTCTGATGTTTTCATTCAATCAATCCCTAGCGAAAATTGTAAAAGTCCATCGGTTTCTAGTTTTCTGATTTTTCTCCGTCAGAACAGGAATTCGGCTGTGTGGAGGAGATTGACATAAAAAAAAACATGGATTTGTAAAAGTTATTTATGTTGTATTATCATTCATAATTTTTAGTGGCCACCCTGTATATAAATTCCACATACTTTAAGAATTTACAATACTGAAGAATCTCCTTATACGTTGCTCCATACAGCGTTGTTTCATATAATGTGGATACTGGATGGTTCGATTTAAGTTGATTTTTTTTAGTCACATTTTATATGTGATGTTTATTTTTTTATTTTACAATATTACATTTTATATTGTTTCGAGTTACGCGTTTATTTTTTTCATTTCATTGATTATGAAACCAAATAACAGCGTAACTTTAGGGTTTAGAGAGACACTACAGTGTGTATTAATTTTTACAGATAAAAATACAATCTAAAAATAATAAATTCTATTATGTGGGTAAGAGATTCGCGAGAAAAATATGTATTTTATATATAAAGAACGTAAGCGACATAATAATACTTTTCGAATTTTCATATACAAAAAAAAAAAAGAAACGGCGAATAATAGGTGGCGTATTTTGATTGGATACGATCCAAGAAAATATATTACCAAACTTTAAATGTATTTTTCGTTTTCTTTATTTGGGAAATTTTACTTGATTATAATTTCTTAACAATGTTTTAGTATATATACTATATATAGTTGTGATTTTCGGTTATTATTATTATTTTAAAATGACCTTGACAAGATCATTTACAAATGTCCGGAAGGAGAAAATGACAACAAAAAACCGACTAAATTTGGAAAGGAAAATTTTTAATTTAAGAAAATATTATTAAATATAATATAATTTCGATCATTTTATTAAAAGAAGGTGAAATTTCTAAATTTTGAAGTTTATCAGCAAATAAATTATGTTATTGTCCAAGTCACACCCACATTATGAGTAAAAAAAAAAATATTAGTTTTTTTTTTTTTTGATAAACAACAAAGCAATAAACTCGATCCAATCCTCCTCCACAATCTACCGTGCTAGAGAGCTAAAGATATCTTAGTTAAGTTTTTTGTTTGGAATTAGTAATACTAGTTGTAATCAGTCGTTAATAACTAGTTTTTGTTAAAGTTCTCTTTTGCGTCACTAACGCCGGCGTAATTTCCAAACAGCATAAAATTTATCTTGATTCTCTCGACTCGACCTTTGCAAAAATGCTAACTTGGTGGTGTATCAAAGTTGTCGAAGCTATAATTCTAGTGTTTTTTAGTTTTTTTTATGAAGACTGGTTTTAGTATCAGTTACGTGAATTTACACCCCGCTGCCACATGAATACAGAATAATTTTTTTTTCTTATTTTGTTCTTACCGCAAAATTACCTTGTTTGTTTTTTTTTTAAATATATAAAATAAGAATATTTTTGCAAGTATATTTTGAAATTCAAGTTGTTTGTAGGCAAGTACAACAAGAATACATTGTAATATTATTAGTATTGAAATTGATCGATGTTATATGTCGAATTAAATATAATAAACAAATTCCGTTGGCGCCGGTTTTACCGTCCATTCGTCTGCCGATAAATTCTTTTTAACCCGTGATCTGTTTGACTATGTGATTTTTGAAAGTATTTTTTTTTTGCGAATGTAATAACAATAATAAGAAAATACTACTACTTTTAAAAAATTTGGAAATATAATTCTGAGAAATTTAAATTATTTCACGATGGGAAAATTCCTTTCATTTTATTTTTAGAATAAATAAATAAATAAATAATAATAAATAAATCTATACACAATGTTGATAATCAACAAATTGTATGATTCGATTATATATTTAATGAATTTTGTCTTAGAGCTATAATTATTCTAATCTATCAATTGTTGAGAAGAGCAAATGCAACCAAATACAGAGAAAAACTAATATGAAAATGAGGTATCCACTAAAATTGGAAATCGATTCTCGTATGTTCCTTTAAGTTTTTAATTTCCTACTCTAAAATGTATCCTTTTTGATTCATTCAATTAAGATTGAAGAACTCCGTTACCAGATATAATATATGTAAATCTACTAGACCACTTCAACACCCTTACAAATGATCCGATACGAACGTCTACCACGACTACCCAATTAAATTTAACTACCACTCCATGTTCGACGACCAATATCATCGAAATTGTCTGCCCTCTCTTTCTAAGAGGACAGAGAACCTGCCTGCCATTCTGGCTCTTTGTATGAGATGGGTTCTTAATTGTGACATATAATAACCGGACAGGATACTTTAATTCTACAAGATCATGTTAAAATTAACCCCCATTTAGCTCAAAATCATGCATTTTTGATTTAGCATGTTTGACTAAAAATTAATCAGATTATTTTTTGATTATAAGAAAACATCATAGTACAAAAGTAGTCGATTACCATATTTTATGTATTCTATAGAAATCAGGGTGGTAATTTTTTTTGGTCCATTATAAAACTAATTCTTCAAATAGATAAGAAATTTAAAAGGAATATGAAATTTCGACGAAATGTTTTTTTTGATTCCAATTCTATCGAATTCTTTGAAATATATTTAAATAATTAATTAACGGAATTCGTTGAACGTTTCCAATGGCAAATTATGAATTTCTGCAAACGTTAAACAAATTATACTTTAAAACGACGATAAGAACTTCTATACCTCTATCTATTAATTTCTATGAAAATTTCAAAGTTTTGTATGATCGCACCCAAAATTATATATATACTCGAAATTTCATATACTTTTTTTTTTTGGCAGCTACAAGTTGTAATCGGATTCAATTGATTTGCGGACATAATCGCTCTTTCATTGAAAAAAAAAAAAAAAACACTGTACCAAATTTGATTGAAATGGGTATATAAATAATGTTATAGTATTTTTACCAATTTTGATTCAAATCGCTTCAGAAATACAGTCACAATTTGGCTACATATTAAATTAACAAGCCAGTGACAAAAAGTGAGTGTTTTATAACGTAGAGGTATTTTGGATCATGATTCCAGTAATTTATGTAGTTTGTATAGAAGTTAAAAAAAAACAACAAATGCAGCAATTTAATTTATAACACAATTACACTTTAATTTGGTCATAAATTAAACATAAACATAAATTAAAGTGGGTTACTTTAAATAAAATAAAATCAAACTAATTTCGATGAAAAAATTTCTCTTTGATCTAATAGTGATTTATGGAGCTGCTATTTTTCATCAATATTTATTTCCATAATAAAAATATTTACTATTGTTTAACAACCACATTTCATTGACTTTATTTTATTACTCGATAAGCAAAATATGTTTATTTATTTGTATTTTTTTGCATATTAAAATGAAAAGGTGTCAATTAAGTTCGCTGACACAATTTTCATTGCAATCTTATAGTTTGAGGACGTAAGTAAAAAAAAAATTATAAATAATTGTTTTTAGTCAATAATTTAATATAAAAAAAAAAAAAAAAACAAAAACCTTTTTGCAATATCATGATAATAACAAAATTATGACGTAGAAGAACATTTGTAATTAATATTGAATAATAGAAGGAAAAAAATTGTTTTTGCTGATAAAATGGAGAGAAAATAAAAAATAAAAGCTTTTTTTCTATTTTTTTGTTATGAAAACTTTAATAAAATCATTTAAAATATAAATTATATAAGCAAAAAATTAGCATTTTGTTTATAATTGAAAACTAAAAACAAATTAAGTAAAAGTAAATATAAATTAAAATTAACAATAATATCCTTGAAGTCTATTTTTATATACTCGTAAATATAAAGTTTGATAAGGAAATTGAAAATTGCGAGTCCAAATATTTTTCTTTCGAATAGAATCAATTAAAAACAATTTCTTTAAAAAGAAAAAAAAAACTCGTTCGTTATAGTAATATAATTATAGTATGTATAGCAATATAATTAAAAATGTACCGCAATCTACCTAAATCTATTAAACCAACATATTTTATTAATACTCGTAATACTAGCTAAAAAAAAGCCCGTTATACAACCGATTCCATAAATCAAAATCGACGGGAAAAATGCCCCATATTAACTCCAAAACGGCTTGACCCGATTCCTTCAAAAAGTACCGCATTTTCTAAGCTGAATCAGTAAACGCGAATATACTAAATGTGGTTGAAATAGCGTTGAGACGTTTCAATAAAAATGTATGAGCAGGAAAAATGCCCGATACCAACGAGAAAAACGACCGATTCTTTCCAAGGGTAGCGTATTTTCTAAGTCGAATCACAACCAAAAAGCATACAATAATGAGAGTTTCCACTTTGGGGCACGTCTGCAAGCGCTATCTCATTAATAGTGTTTGTTAAAATTACTCTATGTGATATAAAATTTCATGTATTTACAGTCTTTTTTACAAACACTATTGAAAAAAAGCGTGCTTTGTAGCACTGCAAACGTTTCATCAATTTGTATGGAAATAATTACATGTGTCAGTACATACATAGGTACGTACATACCAAATTTGGTTGAAATCGGTTGAGCCGTTTCCAAGTTTTATAGTGACACGAGGTCGGAGGAGGAGTAGCATCACTCATTAAGTGAAAAGTAGCCACAAAAAACAATACAGATTAAATTTTATTTCCGTCGGGTGTAATCGACTAAAAATCACTTCGCGATCGACCTAAATTAAAATTTTGCTTGAAAAAATGCATAACTAAATCAATTTTATGTAGTTTCAAAATAATCATTAAAATTATTTAAAAAAAAAGAAGTAATTTTTAAATGCACGAAATTTATAGTTTTTAGTACTTTACTTAAAATATGAAAATAAATATGAACCTGTTGTAAACTAAAGAACTTTGCATGTCGAAACAAATTAAGAAGTTTTTTTTTAATTAGCACGCATTCACGTTTAATTAACGCGAGTTGCTCTTTTATTGTTATCAAATTCACGTCTTTAAATAAAAAAAAAACTCCACATAATTAATTTAATATTTTTGTAAGACAACAGACTAATAAAATATTTAAATCGAAAATTTTTCTTTCTATATTTAAATATAAATCTAAAGCTTAATGAATAAACCCACTTGAAAAGAAAATTACAGTGAAACATCACAAGTTGAGACAATAATTCTCGCAGTTTTGTCGAGTATCAAATATTTTATCTTTAAATGTTAAAGCAATTCATTGAAAACTTGATTTATTTGCAAGATATGAAAATTCGGATAAAGAAGAACAAACCATTGTGTACTCTATAATATATATATATACAAGTATATAAATAGTTTTACTTAAACTTATAGGTGGTTTACACAGTGCGAGCTGGCGTGCGAGTTGCGTAGACAGTAGCTGCAGGATAGCTACTGTTATTGTGTAAACGTATCATGCGAGTTACTGTCAATGTGAGTAGGACAACAACTGGCATGCGAGCTACTACAACATTTTGTGGTTTCACTGTCCACTCGCCTTCTCCCACATCACATCACATGACAGTAGCTCACTCGCAACTGCACTGTGTGAACTACAAGCCAGTGTCTGCCAGGCCAGTATTCAAATCGGTGTGTATTATCATTATCTTCTTTTAAGAAAGTTTTTTCTTGAATTTTCATAATGTCTGGAAGGTGGTCCACTCAAGACAATGTAAAATTTGTCCAATTGTATAAAGAACATGAAAATCTGTGATGGAACACGTTTGATCCCAATTATATTTATATGTTATGATAGCAACTGACATTTTCAGCGCTCGTATAAAAAGTCGTTTACTGTATGCTCGCAAGGACAGCTATTAGCACTGTGTAGACAACCCATTAGTTGTCTCATGGAAATAAAATAAGACTCAAATAATTTTATTTTTGTTATAGGTTTTTACATACTATAGAGCAGTGTTTCCCAACCTTTTTTGTGTCATGCCCCACCTTAGCCTTTCTAAAATTCTTATGCCCCCCCCCCCCCCTATGTAACATACATAATTTTTAATATTCAAAAATTGAATTTTTTACTTATGAAACTAAATTTGGCACCGAAATCTAGCATTGCATTTAAATGGCCCGGAGCGAAAGGGTTAAACTCGCGTCATGTCCTTTTTCGAATTGCCCCACGTTCGGAAACATTGCTATAGAGTTTAAAAAAAATCTCAAGGAAGAATTGGTCACACATGGAAAGTGAAAAATTTTCGGAGAGGAAAACTTGGAGATAAAATAAGCTTCGTTTTGATGAATGCATAATCAAAATATCTATAAAAATTGGGAATTTTGATAAAAACAGAAATTCTAAAATTTTCTAAAAATTCATAAAAGTTTTCTTATTGGGGAATGTTGAGGCTCAATTCTTAATTTCGTTGAAGAAAAGTCGATTGATAGTAAAAGAAACCGTTAAATTATTTAGCTGAGAAGTTGTTTTCAAGCATTTCAAAACGTTTTCAAAAATATGCGAAGTTGTAACGGAATATGTTCTTTTTTTTTTAAGAAGAAGAAACTTATACATTCTTTAAAAATAAAAAAAAAACTTTTATGTTCTTATTATGTTAATTCCACTTTTTGGTGATATTCAAAAATAATCAATTTATTTACGGAATGTTTTTTTTTGTAAGAAATGCTTATGTTTCTTTCAATTTATTTATGTGGTCAACAACTTAAGAAGGTTTCACAATATTTCATTTAATAATAGCTCTCCATTTTTAGCATATCCCGTTTAATCCTTTTTAATTCGAAACATTTGTATCCGCATAATATGAACTTAATTAGTATCCAGTATATTTTCATACTTTCATGATAATAATAATTTGGAAAAATTTTATAATTCCAATTTATGGGCCCGCCTTAATTTGAATGTTAATTGACTTGAAAAATTAGAGTGAATATACTAAAGTTTTTTGAATTTTTATGAGACTTTCTCATACTTAATTTGAATACAATCGAAGAAATGTTTTTTATTATAAAATATATTGTATGTTCTTTTATCATAATCATTTAATTAAAGTATGTCACTTAAAAACAAACATTTCATACTTTTATATTCACTTTTTTTCTCCTAGAAAAAAAAACAAAAGGTTAAAACTTAATTATTACAAGTAATTCTTTAGTTGTTTTTTTTGTCATAAACAATAATTATGTAGAAATTTTCAGTTAATTATAGTAAGTCTAAACTCCAAAATACCTTCATTGAAAAAAAAGACACGACAACCGACCTTCACAAATTTTCTTATAGCATTTAAAATACAAGATTCTGATTCTTGAAAATTTGAACGTAAACATATAGTAACTGAAAATCGGCCTATAGCCGATTTTTTGATGCCTCATGGTAGAAATTGGACAGAAAAACTGTCAAAACTAACATTATTTCAAGGTTTTTTCTTCATAATTTTACTTCCTCTTTTCAAAATTTCTTCTAATTTGCAGGTAACCTAGATTCGTAGCATAAGTCTAATCTGCAAATTTTATTCAAATCGGGTCATTAGTTTTTAAAGTACATCAAAAAAACTTTATGAACACGTTTATTTTCTCCTAGGATTATTTCTTTCTCCACTATCCTTGGACCGATTTGACTGAAATTTAACATGGTATCGTCTATTTGTGTAGTTAACCTACATAATTAATTTAAACAAAATAAGTTCACAAATTTTCCAATTAAATCCGAAAAACCATAAACATAAAAACGACAAAACTTTTTGGTCAACCTGGTTTTTCCTTTATAACTTTGATCCCCCTGGATCGATTTTGCTGAAATGCAATACCAAACCAAGGAATAAGTAACTCACATTGTAAATTTCATCAAAATCCGATAACACGTTTTTGAGTTATCTTGTATACGGACCGACGGACGGACATCCATAAATCGATATACCTTTTGATTTCCGACACAACCATACCCTTAAAAGCCTTTCTACGACGATTATTTCGATGTGTTACAAATGGAGTGACAAAACTAATATAACCTCTGGTAGTACCTACCATAGGGCATAAAACTAATCAATCACTTATTGGACATGTTCTTATATTTTCGTTTCTTACTTAAAAACATAAGATTGCGTGATTTTTTGTATGGAAATTTATACAAGTAAATAAGTTTGGTGCCAAAGGATTATTTTAATATTGGATTATTTTAATTGTTTTTGACGAATAATTTGAAATTTCTTTTTAGAATTAATTCCGTGACATTTGTTTTGAAACATAAACACCGTATAAGAATTTAAAATTTTACATTAAAATACTAGAATAAAAATGTTTTGTTAAACATAAAATTATATTTAATTCTATTTTAAAATGTTCGAAATAGTTGTGAACATTAAGTCAACTGGTTTTTTTGAACCCCACAAGCGGGTTAATTTATTTGTAAAACTTCCAGAAACAACAAAACATTCTCTAGAATGTTGTTCTGTATGAAATAGGGGAACACTTTTCTTGTAGGTCGACCACATTTTTGATTTTTCTAATTAAGTAATTGTTGACTGCAATTTATTTAATGTTTTATATACTAATAATTACAGTAGGTACTACCAAATCACAATTAATTGTTTCTTATTATTATTAATAGTTTTGTTTAAATTTAAAATTCTTTTGGAACGCCGGGGCATCACCATTTCTAAATAGAAAATTTAATCGATTTGAAGATGATAAAAACAAAAGTTTTTAATTTTTTAAACGTGACTTTTGTCATCGACAAAATCCAAAAACTTACATTAATTATTTATGAATTATTGAATCAATAGAACAAAATATATGGCCATAAATTTGTATATTTACTATGTTTTTTAGTGTATAGAGACTGAAAGTAAGTACGTAAATTTCCATAATTTTTTGCTATGAAATTATTTTGATTTTCCGATCACCTAAGTTTACCAAATTTTTTAAAGGTCTACGCGTTCTCGAGCTTATACAAAGGTGAAAGTTTTTATGCGGAATACGGATACAATTGAATTCTATTTTAATTCGAATTAAATTTAATATAAAACAAAAAAATTTCGATTAATATTCATTTTATACAATATTAATATTGATGAAAAATGTGAATAGAAGGAAATACTTCATGGTTTTTGGAAAGCCTTTAACTTTAAAGTTTCATCATCCGAAAAATTTAGGACAAAAAGTGCCTCAAAATGCCATTGTCAATATGTATTATTATTTTAATCGATGAAATATTTTTTCCTATATCAAAAGTTAAAATAAAAAAAAAAAAATATTTACAAATATTTTAAAATAGCGGAATGGACATTTTTTTTAAATTTTAGTAAATATTATTTTAGTGAAAGATTAGCATTTTCCCTTGAATATTACGGATAAATAAAATTGAAGATCAGGTGGCAAATTAAATACTAGGCTAATCAAAAAATTCTCGGGCTCGATAACAGAATGCGCTGCTAGTAGCCGAATTTCTCGTTATGTTGATATATCCTTTATAAGAACGTGTGTGAAGTTTCACTTCGATCTGTCAATTCATTCTTCGTTTACAACCCATTTAGTGTGGATGTATCATAGTATTTTTGAAAATGGAAAAAATTGAATATCGTGCAATGATTAAATTCTTTGTTTTGGAAGGTTTAAAAGCAAAGGAAATTTATGAACGAAAGGTGTATAAGGACTCTTCAGCTTCGAAATCCAGCGTTGAAAAATGGGCTGCCCTTTTTAAATCTGGTCGTACAAGCCTTCAAGACGATCTACGTCAAGAACGTCCAAAAAGTATATCGACAACAGAAAACATACAAAAAATACAGGATATACAGCTGAGGCCATAGGCATCTCGCATGGATCAACATATCAGATTTTACATGAACTTTTAGGTTTCAAAAAGCTTTGAACAAAATGGGTGCAGCATTTCCTAACAATGAAACAAAAACACATGAGAATGCGACTTTCTCAACAACATTTGGGGCGTTTTTGAAAGGATAGATAAAGTGGATTTTGTGCGTCGAGTTATCACTATGGATGAGATTTGGATCTATCAGTATGATCCTGAGTCGAAAGCAGAATCAAAGGACTAGTGTGAAATCGATAATTCGGCTCCAAAACGGTTTAAGGCCCAAAAATCGGTCAAAAAAGTTTTAGTCTCAATTTTTTGGGATGCGAAAGGGATTTTGTTTGTGGATTATATCCAAACCAATTCTGAATATTACTTGAACTTATTGAACCAGCTCGAAACAAAAATTCGTAAAAAAAGGCCCGGTTTAATGGAGAAAAAAATCATCACCAGCTTACAAAAGTCAAAAAACCATTACAAAAATCACGGAATTAAAGTACAAATTGTTAAAACATTCATCGTATTCACCAGATTTGGCTCCTAGTGACTTCTATCTATTTCCAAACCTGAAAAAATTCATGCGTGGAAGGCATTTTTCGTCAAACGAAGAGGAGTGATAGCTGCCGTAGAGTGATATTTTGCAGACCTTCCAGATTCTTACTTCAGGGGTGGAATCAATTGATTAGAAAACCGTTGGAACAAGTGCACTGAGGTTTAGGGAGACGATATTGAATAATAAAATATATTTCGAAGCATAAAATTGTGTTTTCCCGAGAACTTTTTGATTAGTCTAGTATAAATAAATAAATAAGAAAAAAAAAGAGAGAAATAAGAACATTTTAGAGTAAATATTTAAAAAATTTAATAGAATTCAAAAAAAAAAGTTTTAATTTCTTAATTAATTAGTTCCACAGAAAAAGAAAAAAACTAAAATTGTTTTGCTTTAAACCAGAAAATACTAATTTTATTAATTCAGAAAAATATAAGAATTATATTGACAAAATAATTACTAATTGTATACGAAATAACGATCCATAAAATAGAGAAAAAAAAAAGATATAAATTATGCAATATCATGAACATTGCATAATTTGTTTTGATTTCAAAAAAAAATCATTATTTAATATTTTTTTTTTTTTTTTATATTGAATCAATAAAAAACAGAAGAAAACAAATCTTATTGATTTTATTCACACCTTCAATCGACGTTTTTGATAGAACTTTTATTGAAATGCGTGTTTGCAGTAAAATAAAAAAAAGTTTTTCAATAAAAATATTCGTATTCTTGAATCTTGACCCCTAAAAAAAAGCTGAATTATAAAAGTTCTATGCCGAAAAAAGAAAATGTATTATCTGGAGATTATTAACAACATCTAAAAAAAAAACAGGTTCTGATGTTTTTTAATTTCTTTCTGTTTTTTATTTTTTTTGGTAATTTATTTAAAAACAAAAAATGTTAAGCATTAATGCCTCTGACGTCTTTTTAGTTTAAGAGGCCAGAGATTGAAAGATCAAAAGAAATTGTTCTAAAAATTATAGGGTAAATATACCAAATGGCGGCAATACTATTAAGAAAGTCCTTGTAATTATTATTGAACTTATTTCAGTGGATTGAAGCAATTAATTTTATATACTTAAAACGACAATTTTTGTTTGGACATTTTTGATACGAGTGATCGCGATTTAATTGGCCGGCTGTGATTTGGTACATTTTACCCTATATGAAATTAATTTTCTTGAAACAGTTTTTATTAAAAGTAATAATACAAGTTTTTATTAAGTATAAAACATATTTCTTATCAAGAAATATGTTTTTTTGTTTTTCCCTTTATTTATTCAATTAATAGAAATAAAATACATATCACTTGATGCGTAGTTTCCTTTTAATTGATTTGTATTTTTCCATTTCATATATACTTAATAATATAACTTCTCTGATATAAGTAAGAAATTATAAACTATTTTTATTTACTTAAATGAAGAAAGTTTCTAGATGCGTGCGATTCAAGTCATTCATATATTATAATATACTACCATAACAGTAGGTGGTGTTATATACCTAGAGATAAATTTACTTAAAAAAAACTACACATCTATTTCATAAAACTGGATATGGCTAATTTTCATTTGTCATTTACTTCGTTTATATGGCGCGAATTGAAAGATTAACTTGAAATCGACTACAAATCAGATTCAGTTTGATTAAAAGCTTGCAAACTAATTTCGTTTTTGTAGGTTATGTTTTGCCTTTGTTTGTGTACTTTGTTTCAAGTTGATTTATGTTTACATGCAAAATTTCAAGTCGATCGATGTAATGTTGAAATCGAATTCAAGTCGATCCTGGTTTACATGGACTATTTATGGATTGAAGTCGAATTCAAGTAGATTGTCATGTAAACGTATTTGTTAGTTTGTATATAGTTCTATAGTATTCCATTGAATATTTTATACTAAATCAAGATCGATCAAACGTGAAAATATTTTATTTTCTTTCAAATATTATTTTACTTCATAAAATATTCCTTTTCACGCATCATAAATTCATAATTTGTTAAAACCAACTATATATATATATATTTTCTTCTATTGCTATGTATTTGCATAAGAAACTAACATGTGGAGGAGGCTAATGAAAAAAATATTAATTTCAAAAACTTATCAATTTTATGAAAACTTTTAAGAATATTATTTTTAATAAATAATATAAAAAAAACTTTAAAAGACAAACTTTTTACTAAATTAATATAAATCAAAAATAACGATTTATTTAAATAAATAATCAATTGATTTAGATTATATTACAAATTCGATTCAATTTTATTATTAATAAATAAACAATTTTGTTTGATTTTTCTTATCGAAGAAATTTTTTCTATTTCTAAAGAAAAAAAAAAAAATAGATAATATATATATATAACAACTATCAAATAAAAATTACTGAGAAAAAAGGCAAATTGTTTAAAGAATTTCCAGTTATTGCACTTTTTCCTATGTATTTTATTTGAAGCGATAAGATAAACTATAAATTAGTCAGCTTAACTGACCATTTACAATAATCATTTCATAATACAATCGGTCACAATATACCAAATCTTATGTTTCCATATATTTTATTTTTACTAGCAAGTTATAAAACTTATATTGTGCGGCTCAATTGTGAATGCAATTAGAAATTTAAAACCATATCGTTAAAATTGCATTACAAAAAAAGGAATTATTTGTTTTTTATTTATTTTCTTTATTTCATTTCTGTCATTAAATTTTCATATTTTACAAGCTTTGAAATTTCACGCCAATATAATAATAAAAATAATAATAATAATAAACATGTAGTAACTGACAAACTAACAAATGGAGTGACAAAACTAATATACCCTCTGGTAGTACCTACCATAGGGCCATAAAAATAATAATGAAGAAACAGTTTTGTACAAATGAATAATGGAATAATTTGCAAATGCCCGTCAAGCGACTAGTAAAACTATTATTAGGTTTATGTTATTGCATTGAAAACGGCTAAACTCATTTAATTTTGGGATCATCCGTATACTTTCTATAAGTACGAGATATTTTTCCATTTCTTTTGATCGATTTTGATTATAATCAAACTGAAGACGATTAACTAACCAATTTCCTTGTTATTGTTTATATAGTAAAAAACATAACTATACGTATAACTTGCATGCATATCCGTGGTCTATTGAAGTCTATGAAATTTCTAGGATAGTAAATAATAATTGCTTGGCATTTTCTGACATGACTATTATCATTTTCTTAAGGTTATGTAATTCCGATACTTCCTAATTTAAAATTGTATTCCAAATTGAAATTTCTTTTTTCTTTCGAGGTTATCCGGCCAATCAATATATTTATTATTTGTAAAATATACATTGTGTGAGAGGTTAGTCTATTTATTAACTTGTATTATTATAAAAATGAAGAGACTTGTACTTGTATGACCATGAAATATCATAAATAATATAAAAATCTTTATTATTAATGGAGAAAAGCAACAATTTATAACTTTATATATATATATATAGTCACATTTCTTGACACTTTTTTTGAACTTATTAGAAAAAGAAAAGAAAAGAAGCAAAAAATGAATCAATAAATAATAAATTAAGTTATTTTTATAGTTTTAGAACTTATTGAAATTCGACTCTTTTTATAGGATTCAAATAACATGGTTTTATTAGATGGAAAACATTTTCTGAAACAAGTAAAACATATTATTTCGAAGTCTAACAATTAATTGTTAGTGTTAATAAATATTTGAATAGATTTTTAAAAAATATGTTTGTTTCAAATTGTGTAATTATACTACGACTGAATTAAAAAAAAAAGAAAAAAAAATGTTTCAACGATTGTCTGAAGAGGAAATTTTGGAAAAAATTAGTATTTCTAAAGACTGAAGAAGAAGACTAAAGGACTCAGCTTAGAATAAAATAATCATTTAATCGATATATTTTTAGTGATATTTAATAACAAAAAATTAAAAATTCTAGATTGTTGAAGGAATAATAGTATTGAAGAAAACCAAAGTTATAATTATGACTTAGTTAACTGAGTCATAACCATAGAGTTATATTAACTAGAGATATTAATGTTCTCTGTCTCATGTGGGCCGACAGAAGAGAATATGAAACTTGGGTTTATTTGTATGGAAAATAAAAACAACGCGAATTTTATATGCTAATTAAGGGGAAACCAAGTTAAATTATTATATCGTATTGGTTAAGCGGCGAGTCGTTATCTCCGAAACTTGGAAAACTTGGGCTTCTATCGTTTGGAGTAAGCGAGCGAGAAGATAAAAAAAATATTGACCAGTTCTCCTGCATAATTTTGTATGAAAACGAGAGAAATGAAATCTCCAGTTAATGTACCTCTATGGTCATAACATATCATGAGTATTGTTCTTAGTACAGGACTGATAATCACACTCCAAGGATGCAAAGTTTTTTGTATAACATACCCGGTATTATAGTAGTAATCACAATAATTTTCTATATCAATAAAACTGAAATTCTGTTTGTTTACGAATATCCGTTCACATCATACGATTTCGACGATGATCGTTCGTATCATTTGATTAAAAGTGTGAAACAAATTCCGTTGAATATAAAGAAGATAACGAAAAAAAAACATTGCAATACCTATTATTTAGAATTTTAAAATATTTTCTGTTTCTACATTAAATCTAAATTTTTCATCATCAACGGGCATGTAGAAAACGGGAATCCCAAGGAAAGCCGGAGCATTCAGTTAGTTTTGAATAATTACACACTTGATATAAATTATAAAATTCATCTTCATTAATTTTTCAAGAATACTATCTTTCACATTTCTTGTTCTTCAAAAAAAGAAAAGAAAAGAAAACCAGTCTCTTTAAATGAAATATAATAAATTGTTCATCAAGAACAAAAAATAAAAAAGAAGTTCTATAATTCAAGCGAAAATAATTCTAAAAAAAGTCTTCCCAAAAATATCTTCTTCGAAATATACAATATATTTCCGAAACACAATTTCTAATATTAATCAACAGAAACAAAAAAAGAAACTTTGACTTTTTTCTATTTTAAAGAAAAATCATAATAAATATAAACAAATGACTTTTAATTTTAATAAATCAAATGAAACCGCTATTTTTTATGATTTTAAAAACTTAAAAATAGTACTAAAATAACATTTATCTGTGTAGAACAACCACTTGATGGGAAAAGTTTGCGGTCAAGGTTTTCACCCAACATATGTATATGTAAGTACAAATCGGTTAAAGTTGTTATCATTTTCAAATTAATTACTTATTTGATAAAATTGTTTTTTTTTTTTAATTTTTTTAAATATGCACACACGATAACTATTTTAATTTTAATGATGAAATAAAAATCTCACCTAAATTATGCGTTTGTGGTTCATCAACATAAATTCGATAATAAATATGATATGAATCAGGACTTTGACGACGTGATAGTTTATAGGCTGGCGTTGCACGAGTTATTGAAATTAATGATTTTAATACAATTCCCATACGATTATAGATTGCATGAGCTGAACGTATATTTGGATCACTCTGATCTGGATATATGCCTAGAGACCAAACCTCTAGGACCATTTTATCACCATCGACAGTTTGAAGTGAGATTTCTATGCACAATGGTAAATTTGATAAAATTGATCCACCTGCAGTTACACCAAGGGCTTTTTTTGTTTCGTATAAAACGTCTGGATGATCTTGTATAACAACGTTAAACTGAAATAGAATAAAAAATAAATATATATAATTAAATAAATATAAATTTAATAATGGTGGTCTTTAATATTATATTATAAATTAACTGACATAGGAGTTTTAGCGGTTAAGCCATTTTCAATTGTATTACAGAATTTCATCTACTTTATTTAGCCGCAACTGTAATATATTTAGATGAAAATTCTGTTATTTATTTTATATACTTAAATTTTGATAGATATTATCGCGACGAAAATAGATCCTTTTGAGAGTTCAACGAGTTTACGATAAAATCAAAGCGGAATTCTAATATTTGTCAATAAGATAATCTCTCGACAAAAAAAAATGTGCTATAATTTCTATTTTATAAATTTTAAATAAAAAATATAAAATAACAAGTTGAAACCTTTTAGCCTTTTAAGTAAATATTTGTCTTAAATAGCAAAGATTAGTTAAAAATCAATTAAACTACAGACTGCGACAGAAGATTTTTTAAAAAAAAAAAGATATATACTATGCTAAAAAAAAAAAAAACTTTCTTTTAATAACTTCTTCTTATATTGGGCCTTTTGACGCATTACAAGACCACAAAAATAGTTTTAAAAATTGTTGCCAAGAAAATGCAATTATTTTGGGTGTGACTAGAAGAAGAAAAAAAGAGGCATATTTCTTTTCCGTTTTTAAAAAGAACATTTTCTTTATTTTCGGGTTGCTATCGAGACATATTTACCTCGAGAAAATGTTTTATTTTCTTGTATTTTGGCAACTATAATAAACAATAAAAAAAGATATATGTATTAAACGTTTTTGTTATTTTTGAATATTTTTCTAGTAAAGAGAAACATTGAAAGGAGTTATAAATAATTTCAAATAAATATTCGTATGCGTTGGTTGAGATTGGAATTGATGCGTTTGAGGAAGAATACCATTGACCTGCATTCATTCAAAATAATAATATTTAATTATTTTATTCCAAGAAAATATATATATAGAGTTTTCATATAAAGATATAATGCGGTTTTTGTTAGATAAACAACAATTATTTAACAATATAGTAATCTTCTATATATTATACTAGCTGAATTCCCTGGCGTTGTTCGGGGTCCCCAGATTCTATATTTTCCTTGTGATTAAAATTTTTTTTGACATTTTTATATTTTGGCCCCACAAGCCTCCACCAAGTAAGGACGCATCCTTTCTTTTCAGTTAGCCTATTTATTTATTTTGTAAGCAACGAATTATAATACCAATTAAAATTGTTTTTAACTAATATTCAAACCATTTCAAATTATTTTTGGAAATCTCCTTCTACACCTATAAAACTGAAATTCTGTTTATTTGTCTGTTTGTCGCCTATAGACTAAAAAACTACTGAAAAATATAAGAACGTCCAAAAATTTTAATCATCAAGGAACATGTCGAATCCGGGGGGATTCCGAACAACACCAGGGAAATCAGCTAGTTGATTATAAGCAAGTCCATCAAGTACCTGTCATAAATTCTATTATTATATTGATAACATTTTTTTTATAATAATTATAAATCAAATGAATATTTAGAGGAAGTTTGGATCATTTGGAATTAGAGGACTGGTTTAGGATAGGAATTTTACTTTATAGAAAATAAAATATTGTCGGTTTTATACTTAAATGTAAGCAAAAGGGATTTTTTAAATGTTAATAATAATAAATTCGTCGCAAAGTGGTAATTTGAATTTATTTAACTGCTATATCTTAGCAACAAAGAAATAACTAAGAATAATTATTACTTACTTAGTTTGAGATGACGGAAGAAATGATAATTAAACGAGCTAAGAATGCATGCAAATGGATTTACAAAAATTTCTTATGCTTACTTAAATGAAATTTTAATATGTACTTTAGAAGTATAATTAATGACAATATGGATATTTAGTATTTCATCCACTCAAGATTCTTATTTCTCAAGTAAAACTAAAGACATCGGTCGTTCCCGTCCATTTTTCGAAATGTACATTTTAGCAGAGTATTTTATGTAGAGAGAATATTTCTAATTTTTTAAAAAATGACGTTAATCTTAATTAGTAAGGCAATTTTTAGAAATGTGGTGATAACAAATTTGAGTTTTGTAAATACGCTGCTGCACTCTTTAGTTTACATCGCAATAATAAATTATGGTCGAAATTTACCAAAGAAACGGATTTTTAAGAAAATGTTGAAGGCGATTCTTGATTATTATAGCAAGTACACTCAAAGGGAAGATAATGATCCAAAACACCTGATATTCTCCTAAATTGATTATCATTAAATACGAGTATAATATAAATTAACCTTCATTTAAAAAAAGGTTATTCGTTTTAATTTAGAAGTTATATCATAAAAAAATGTTTAGATAATTTATTAATTTTTTCTAGATAACATTATGAAATACAGGGTAACCAAAAATTAACTTTACATCTGTTTCATTTCAAATAATTCTTATAATAATCGCTTTTGACTGAGAGCTGAGCTTTTCCTTGGCAAAGTTTGGAACAATATGACATATTCAGCACTAATCGCAATGTTGTATTCTTGAAATACAGATGACTATCACACGTCATTTTCTTATATCACCATTTCCGAAGACCTATTTGGAAAAAAGTATTTTCACAACAACAATGCGATGCTAGACTGTGTGAAGCGTTCTGCTTTAACAAATTTGACATCTCTACACTTTTCGAGTGTAAAAATCGAACCATACACCTAAATGGCGACCGATATAAATTGTTAAAGTTAATGTTTAGCCACCCAGTATTTTAAAGTTAAAATTTTGATGAATTTATATAAATTAGTTAATTAATTGATAACAGAGTTTTAAAATAATCTGTGGCGCCAAAAATGTATAATAACAATCAAAATGTGTTAAAAACAATTCTGATATGAAATTTAAGTACCTTCTGAAAATAGTTAAAAAAAAGAGAAAAAACAAAAAAATGTTGTTTTTATGATGTCAATTTAAAAGTTCTTTTTTTATCTTAAAATAATTTATTATCAAAGCTTTTCTGTGCTTGTAAATAAAATAGAAAAAGCCCGAAAAAATGGCTTGATTCTATTTTAGGCAAATCTATGGAAAATGAAAAAATAAAAATGATAATTTCTCTTTTTGCGACGAAATTTTTGGTGTATATTATTGATAAACGCGTGCGCCGCCAATGTTTAAAATGAGCCTGATAACATCTTTCAATAAAAATAAAAACAAGAAAAAGTTATTTTAGAGGTGGGAGCCCGGCTTGTTTTATTATTTAATGAAAACAAAAACATAAAATTTTAATGAATTGCATTTTGATTTAATTAAATGTTTTAACATTTTGGGTTTTTTCTTTTTTTTTTGATGATAATCATTTTCAAAATGTCCTACGCCGTATTATAAATTATATTTTTATCAATAATATTAGGAATGTTTCTTTTTTAGCTACAATAAAAATGTTAGGAATTTAATTGTATTTTTAGAAAGAAAATTGGATTAACACAATGATTACAGTATGTAGTAATTTTTTTTGTATGGTTTTTAGGGGTGTTATAAATTAATAATAACTTTTTAATTGAAGTAATTAGATAGTGGATAAATGATTTTATGATTGATATATGTAGGTAGATTTTTACTATCAATGTTTTGCGTTTCATTTCAGGTTTTTTTTAGATATCGATATACATTTTAGGATTCTTTTATTTCTATATATATATATATATATATATGATATAATTTGGCCATTTAAAAAAAAAACACATCTTATCGGCGAGATAGTAAAATTATACAATATTTTCTGTTATAAAAGGAATTATGTGATCAATTGATAAATTTAAAATTTTGAAGAAAAATGACTATTTAAATAATTCTGATAGTTTACTTTCTTTTCGAGAAATTATTATACGAATAAAATGGGCTAGGGGCGAGCAATAGTTAACCCGGCTAGAAATCCTAGTATTATACTTGTATATGTATATATTTATATTGATATTAAAAGCACAAAACAAATCTGATTTCGATATAAGTGTATTTCTTAGACTTTTGTAATTCTAAATGACTCTAAAAGTGGCGTGCAATTTTCGCATTGATTTCTTTTACACCTTTATTAGCGGATGTAAGAATTGCATCAAAATTATTGCATTAAAGATATAAAAAAACGGTAGTGTGCTTTTGGATACACTGTAGAAGTGAAACAGAAACTTTTTTTTTGAATATAGTGCCAAAGTGGTGGGAGAACGAACTAATGGGTCTCCGACGAAAATGATCCCCATAAAAATCTCCACAACTTTGCCGAATATTTCAATTGTGTACGACCTCTATATAAGAAGCTCAAGAAAATTTTAAAAATTTGTATCGACTACAGCGCCAATACGGTGATAGATAGAACTATTTGGCCTTCGACGGAAATAATCCTCATTATAACCTCCACAATATTGACGAACATTGTAATCGTCTAGGACGTCCATATAATGAGATTTTTTGTAATGTAACGTTTCGTCACAGAAAATCGTCCCATAATTTTTGCTAATCGCCCCTATAGAAGTATTTTACTTCAAAAAGTAGTTTATACAAAAGATTACTTATCAAGTATTTAAATAATGGGTCTTAAACAATTACTAATAGAAAATAGTACAATCATGAATATCTGAGAATTCTGTTAAATGAAAATGAAGGTAATAAAGTAGGTTAACGTTTTTACCCCATTAGTAATTAATAATTTTCAATTTCGGAAACAAAATATATGAATTTTTATAACTAACCATCAATAAAATATTAACCACCTTTAAAATGATGCCACGTCAGAATATTTAATTAAAGCGTCTCTCTCTCTTCTCAAAAATTGTACAAAATGTATACAAAATTTAAATTGGATTTTTATAGTTCTTACAAGTATTATTACAATAGAATAATTAATATTTAGGATAAATCTTTTTCCGTATTACAAATTTAAACTAAAAAAAGAGTTAAAAATAACGAAAATTACAATTAATTGTTTATGTTTAGGTTTATTCAGTATGGATATTTGGTAACGGGATTATATCAAACCTCCTTTTTCTAACACATATACATAGACATATATGAAGTTAATGATACAGCTAAATACAGGTAACCGCCGAAGAATACGATTAATTGGTTCCGTGTTCTTTGAAACCGTGTTGTTTGAGACTACAAAAAACCGGTTTCCGTTTCAAGTGTAGAAATAAAAAATTGCATACTTACATATCCATTCGTAAGTAATGTGTATGCAATGTGCATTTATTTCAATTAAAATGGAATGGAATTGAGAATTCATGCACGTGATTTTTCACATTTCGTGATAAAAGTTATAATTTCCTTATAATTCTATACAATTTTGCCTTTGATCATAACTCTCTATTTTATCCAACAAATGACATATTTGGAAATAATTTTACAATTCAAATAATATATGCATGTATTTTATTCTTTTTCAAAAGAATTACTCGAAAATCGTGTAGTTTGAAACCGTGTTATTCGTGTTCTTCATGTACCGTATTCTTCGGGGGTTACCTGTATATATTTTTCTAAAAGGCGGGAAAAATGAAGCGTCATATGCAATTCATTCAATTTAAGGGGGTTGCCTGTATATATTTTTCTAAAAGGCGGGAAAAATGAAGCGTCATATACAATTCATTCAATTTAAGGATAATGCAAAGCACAAATATAGATCAACACAGTTCGCTTTTTTTTTCTTTTTTTAAACAATAAATAACAATTTAATTTACAACTTCTGATATGAATAAATTTTATTTTTGGATGTTAAAAACATTAAATAAAATCTTTATAACGACAGACACGTGATTCTCAAATTATTCGTTATCTTTGCGTTTTATAAAGTATAATTAAAAAAATTTTTATTTTCTTATAATAATTACCTTATCTTTTAAGTTGTTTTTGGTTTTGGTAGGTTTTGGTAATAAAAACAACAAATTTTTTGATTTTTAAACTATTTAACCTTTAAAATACACCTAAATAATTTAATGCTATTGTTTTAAACTATTAGCCCTTGTTTTAACCAAATAACAACAACACAATATAAAAATACAAATATGTCTAATGTATACTCAGATTTATTATTATTATTATTAATAATTTATTTTCTAACTAAAATTCGCGATTTTGTTTATACAATTTATTACTATTACAAAAAAAAACACTTTTCTTATTACACAAGATTGGTTTTTAAATAAATAAAATAATATTAAAACTGATAAGATTTCTATTTTAGTAAACAAATAATAAATTTCATTTAATATAAAGTTATTTTTAAATAATATTCAATAATATTATTTATATATGCTTTTATTGGAAAACTTTCTATTTGCTTTTTTAAAATTCAGAGAACTTCTTTCAAAAAAAACACGTCTATTTTCTAAAGGTGGAAAATTTAAACTGACAAAAATTTTCAAAATTTCAAATATTCAACAGATTTGTATAGGAACTCTAGGTACTAAGAAAAACCCTTCAAAGAATTACTATCAAAAAAAAAAAAAAAAAAGTCTGCTCAGTTTTGTTTGGCCTTTTTTTTGTTTTGAAAATCGAATATCTATTCTCCAGGGCCAAAAGTACACGTCATTCATTCGACAAAAAAAAAAAGAAGCGGAAAAATGTATCACATATCAACAAAATAATGAGGAATTTACCTCTTATATATAACGGCAATATAACAAAATATCTGTCTGACTTTTGCCTATTTGTATTGAGAATTCATACAAAATTTATTTGTTCACATGTTGTGTGTTCACGAAATACACATTTTCCGTCACGTACGCACGCATGCGGCTTTTACCATTATACCTTCTAGAAATACGTTGGCGCCCTCGATATATACAATATATTTGGATATTTCTTTAGGTCTCCATGTGCGCGTATATACCATACGTGCAACCGGTATCGTATGGTTTTGTTTTCATTCTTAAAATTATTGTTGATTGTTGTCTTGTTTTTTGCCCTTCAGAGTTATTTTGAGACATATTTATTGGTGGTTGATGGAGAAAAAGGTTACACATTATGAGAGATTCTAGAATTTTCGCGTAAAACGAATTTTCCCATATCATCATATAAAGGGTGTCCCAATAAGAAGTGCAAGATTTGATTTGCGTAACTGAAGTATGTGTATATCTCGGGTATTCTGCATCCTATAGATACGATCCATACCTCATTCGACGATCAATTAATAAGGAATTAAATGCCATTCGCGGTTTTCAAAAATATTCCTTCTAGGACAGGAAATCTAAAAATTCTCTAGTATCAAGGTATACGTATATCTCAGGTATTCTGGGTCCTACAGGTGTGATCCATACCTCATTCGACGGGGAATTTAATAATTTATTAAATAAAGACTGCTCCGACAGAAACGTACAATTTGAAATTTGTGGAATTGTCTTTTTCATTACAGTAGGCGCTCGAAACTTGACAAACTGTCAATAATAATGTCGTTCCTTCGTGCAGAGTTCCATGACTATTAACCGCAACAATGGCAGATGACAGATGTCAAGATTTTATTACTTTAAACTGAATGAAACGAAAATAGCGCTAAATTTAAATTTACACCTATTATGGAGACACCCTTTACAGACATTACAAGGGAAAATATTTGAGATTAGATGATTTAGCATAAAAATTTTGGATAGTTTGGAATAGCAGGAAAAAAAACAGAAGACGAAAAAAAACGTTCACATGATTAATAATTTTATGTAATATTAAAAACGACCTTCTCTCGGTCGGTCATCACCTGGGCATGGATGGGATCAATTGGATCTCTCTAATTTTTGTTTACAAACTTTTTTTTTCTTTTTCTTTATTAAAACATAATTGTTAAAATAACAGTGTTTATGGATAAAATAAAAATTGTTATTACATTTGCTCTTTGGAATGAAAATTACCTTGTTTACATTTTTAAATAAGAAAAATAATTTTTTTTTTGGTGGTCGACCGGACCACCGGCACGTTTTATTTTTATCAAAATATTTACATTCGCGTAATTATTGCACACACATTTTGTTTTTTTTCTGCAATTTATTAAAAATAAAATTTTTGCTGTAATTTTCGCGGATTTAAACAAAAAAAAAAAAGATAATTTTAACAATGTCACCTTCGAAATAAAAATTAAAATATTTTTTTTTATCATTTCTGGATAAACGAAAAACGAGGTTATTTTTATTTTAATATTAATATAATATATTTCTCAGAAAAAAATGTAATAACATAAAAAAAAATGAGTTTCTTATCTTATTTAGGTTAAAAAAAAAACAAAAAAAAAAAAGGAAATACGATAGAACTGCACTAACTCAAAAAGTATTGTCTCTTCGATATTTTATTATAACAATTTTCCATATCAGTAAATCAGTGAAATTTATGAAAATTAAATCTACAAAAAGCATTACTTAGAGAAAGTGCAAAAGCATTTAAATTTGGCGAATAAATATTGTTCTGAAGAACTAACTAAGTTATTGGAAGTCTAGTCTGGGCCAATATCTTTTAGGTAACATCATTTTCTCATTTAGCAAATTTTGAAGTTTTCCAAACCTAATTTTGATTCTAAACGCGTCTTTACTTTAAGTTATTTCTTTTTTTAATTTAATTTTGAAATTTGGTAAAGTCTTCAATTCCAAAAAGTTTAATGAAAAACAGAAATCTAAAGTCGAAAATAAAATTATAAAAAGATCTAATGATGTCTTAAAGGACACAAAAAAAAAAAAATGAAAAACATTTTGACTATAGGAAAATTTATCGTTTCCAAGGAAGAAGACGAGTTATATTTAAACGAGTTTTACAATTTATGAAAGTTTAAAAAAATTGGTTATCTAAACAGTTTGTCAAGCATAATCAAGAAATAACAATTTATTGATAAGATTATAGTTGATAGATTTAATTTACGATCGATTGATCCCAATTTATCAATTATAAGTGTTTTAATCTCGTTGTGTTTTATTAAATTATTTATATTGTATATATTTTATGACAAAAACTTGAAACACCTTCGATAAACAACCCCAATATTAAGGTACTCACCGATCTGTGCTGTGATGAATAGCACATATACTGGGATATACAGTTATTAACAGAGGCCTCAGAAACCAGGCGTTCTTTGAGCGTACAAATGCCTCGGATTTAGACCAGGCGTAAACAACAAAAACCTTCAATTTAAAATTTTTGAATTTAGATAGAGCCGCAAAATTTCACCCAAACAATAAACATATTTTGTTGCACGAAAATCTACTGAAATTTTAGGCTTAAAACATGAGATGAACCGCAAGTTGCCGCGGCCTGAAATAGATTCGAATGTCGGTTATCGCTTTACAAAATTGCAGGATAGGAATATTTTTCTACACACAGAAAACTCACAAACTTTTTGGCTAGTTCTGGGATGGAATCGTGTAACTCGATTCGAACTAAATCATATCAAAAAAGCATAGAAATCGCAATGTATTTTCGATACGATTCATTCTCAATCGAATTACACTATTCCACTCCAGTAACAACTGAATTTTAGTTCTGAGAACTGAAAACTCAATTGTGAAAATTGAATTTCAGTTGCGAAGTTCCGACAACTGAAATTTAGTTGTCACAATTGAGTTTTCAGTTTTCGCAACTACAATTTACATATTACAACAAAAAAGTCAGTTATCACAACAATCATCATCGGTTGCCAGAACTAGGCAAAAGCTTTGTGGTTTTTCTTGTTCGTGTGTTCATGATCATCAACCTTTTCAAGATGGAAAATTTGTTGGATCCTTTGTGGCTTCGTTTTAGACAGGAGGTTTGACTGTAGTTTGTATAAATCTTAAAGAATTATTACAATATAATAAATTTTTAAATTGAATTAAAAAAAGAAAAAAAAAACAATAATTATAAAAAAACTTGACATAATCAAAAGTTTTGCAAAAAAAAAACCCCAAGGCAGAAAAAAAAAACAGATAATTATTTAAAAATAAGTGAAATATGAAAATGTTTGCCATGTGATTGTCGTCTAATAAATAAGTTCATGGCTGTTCAAAATGATTGCTAAGAATATTTTCTTAAATTTTGCAGTTTCTACACAAGTGTGAACCTTATTTATCTAAGAAAATAATTAAGCAAATAACGAATTTCGTGCGAATATGTACATATTTAAAAATAACAAAAAATAGATTAAAAAACGAAATAATATCTGAAATTCGCGCATATGTAACACATTTTAAGAATTATTTTTGCAAAAAAAAAACCTTTTTTTAAGAACTTACAAATTTATTACGAAATTTATATACTTTCAAAATTATTGAATTATGTATTAATTTGTTTTTTACGTATTTATTTTAAAATTAACATAATTTATAATTGTTCTAAAGTTCCTTGTGTTAAAAAAAAACTTTCATGGTCATTATTTTGTTTAAATATTAAGAGTGAGTGAAAAAAAAGCTTCAATAAAGTACATACTTCTTTTTTTTTAAACAAATATTAGACTTAATTTTAAAACAAAAAAGAAAAGAAAAAACTGTGCAAATATTTTCGACAAGCTTCGAATATTTTACTACAGTTTCTACGTCAAAGCTTAATGAATAGAAAATTAATTAAATTTTGTTTGACTTATTAAAAATTGTTTCAAAAATTAATTATAAAATCATAGAATATAATTTTTAATTTAGAAAAAAAGAAAAAAAAATAGAAAGGTTAAACCAAATTCTTTCCTATACAATATTAAATAAATGAATTTTGTGAAATTGCTCGAAAAGCTTGAGAAACTTGATCATTATAAAGAGGGAAGACTCCACAAAAAACACCGATAAAAACTAGTTTATGTAAAAAGTTTGAAAGGCGGCGGTGTTGCCGGCGGTTTTTTTTAATTAAAAGCATATTTTTGTGTACAATAATTTCCAATTACCATTTATGGGATGATCACAATCATGCATGATTATAGATATTAACAAATATTTTTTTTTTGCTTATATACGAATTGCATAAAATTTTGTTAGTGGGTGCATTTTCTCAATGCATTTTCATTCATTCATAAAATATTGTTGTTTAGAGACAAAATATAATAAATGACATGATTTTTCATTCATTCAAATAATGTTTTCAGAAATTTTTTTCTTATATAGTATAATACCGATGGTGGCTAGACATCGTCTGCATTGCATATCTGCAAAGTGAAAGGCAAAAATTTTAACAAGTGGGCAAACTAATAGAGAGTGGGTGGTGTTACTCTATATAGATATAATATATTATATATGTTTAACACAATCCAACCCACATGCTTCCTGTTTTATTTATGTACATTGAAGAAAAAAAAAAATTTGTATATGAACAAGTCCCATGTACATAGTATATATATGTATGTCGTTAGTAATTGATCATATTATTTAGTTATTATATTTTACTACTATATCTTTTTGATTATCGCGAAAAACCGTTTCTTATTTTAATAGCATTCACTTTAATTTCATTAGAAAGTCATCTCTATTAATATTTGATTTTGTTTTTTTTTTTTTTCATATTAAGACTTTGCAAAATTTAAATCTCAAGTCTATTAAGAGATTTTGTAAAGTTTCAAGGTAGAAAATGTACACAGCCAGTCAAAAGTTTGATCGATATAAGAGTTTTCTTTTTTTTTGTTGATTACTTTTTTAATGAAAGAAAACTTAAATATATATTTATATAATAATGATAATGATTAGTATAGAAGAAAACTGTCTAACTGCCTAAAAGTTAAGGCCATCTCGAAAATATGATACTTGTTATTTTTAGGAGTATTCTCCTTTTGCAATTATAAACCCTAATTTCTCATCCCTTCAAACTATAATGCGTTCTTCAGACAACTTTGTATGTCTCGTTTTCTTTCCAAAATGAATTCTATTTATTCGCATTTTCACAATATCAATGCAAAATCCGTTGAAGTAGTGTAATTTTTAGTGCAAAAAAGAAAAAATGTCCCATTTTTGTTTTCTTATTTTTCTTATCTGAGTAGTGATGGATTTAATTAGTCATTAGAATTTTTCAAGTCCTTTAGAGATTAAGAGAGCTCCTTTGGATAAAATCAAATTTATAGTCAATTAAAATAAATAACGAAAATAAATGAATTGATCTTCAAATCTTCATTTAATCTAAATCTTTTTTCGAGATTCTTCTAATGGATTAAGAAAATTTTAAAATTGAGTCGCAGTTTCTAACGTTTTCTCATTTAACTGGACAAAAATTTGTATATAAAACTTTAAAAAAGTATGTCGTTTAATTAAAATATTTCAATTATTTGTAATTTTTCGAACTATGAACGTCTAGGAATTTTCGTACAGAAAAAAAAAAGAAAAAGATTCATTCATTTTTCTTTTCTGAATAAACATATTGAAATTATTAGTCATGGTTTTGTATATTTTCAAATATTATTTCTGATAACATTAGATTAATCCAAAATATATATAATGTCAATGACACTAGAAGAATTTAACATTGGGGAAAATATACTATTATTTATAAAATTAAGACGTATTTTAGTTTTGTATTCATTTGAGTTTTTGTCATTAATTAAAAGCAACAATTTTATTATTCAATAGAAGAAAAACCCTTTTTTTAAGTTGGGTTTTTTTGATTCTTGAAAACTTAAATCTAGAAGCATTTCTTAAGAACTTTTTAATTGGAAATATTTGATAATATTATTATAATATCGAATCATCATGAATAATTATTATTATGATTAATTGGAGGATTAAATTGAAACTATGAAACTAGTTTCAAAGAAACTTTAAAATTATTTTCTTAAATCACTAAAATATACAATCTTGTGATTTTCAGTATCAGTCCCTTTCTCAAAGTTGTTAATTTATTTGAAAATTTGAATAAGTACGTAATTTCACTTCAATCACATATTTCTAAAATATGTAATTTAGCTAATTTCTTTATCATGTTTCATTAATATTCTTTTAAAGAGTGTGCCAATTGTTATTATTCTTAATTTAATGAAATACTAGGGTACTCAATAACTCCTCAGCCTGGACAAAAAAAACACTGTAAATGAAATATATTTTATTAGTCAGTATAATTTCCATGCATTTCAATACACTTGTGTTTCAACGATTCTCCAGCTTAAGGATTCCATATCTGAAATGAAAATCCGCTAGGCCTCCAAAATACGCCACTACAGCTGCTATGACCTCTTTATTTCGATTTAGGATCATGGTGGTGAACCCTAGCCTCATCCATAGTGATGAATCGACGTACGAAATCTATTTTATCCTTCTTAAAACGGTCCAAATGTTGTTGAGAAAGTCGCATTCGAAAGTGTTTTTGTTCCATTGTTAGCGAATGCGGCACCCATTTCGCACAAAGCTTTTTGAAAACTAAAACTTCAGCTAAGTTGTGATGTACTGGTCTATTTGAGATGCCTATGGTGTCAGCTATCTCATCTACAGTCACTCGTCGCTCTTCCAAAACAATATCCTGTATTTTTTGCATGCTTTCTCTTGTTATATACACTTTTTGGACGACCTTCGAGTGGATCATCTTCGAGGCTTGTACGACCAGATTTAAAAAGAGCAGCCCATTTTTTCAGTGGGAAGTGAAGGTGATGCATCCTTACCACACGACTCTATTGGACTTATTTCAAGAAATAATTTCAGTCGGACTGAAAAGAAGTCTAATGGAGACTCTAAAAATTGGACATATTTTCAGTCGGACTAAAAAAAAGTCTAATGGAGACTCGAAAATTTGGACTTTTTTGTTAGTCCGACTGAAATTATGTCTTGAAATAAGTCCAATGGAGTCGTGGGGTTATATACTTCTAACATTTTGAATGAATTTCTGCAAGTTGTAAATCATCTAAAACAACGGATTTAATCACTGCATGATATTCAATTTTTTCCATGTTAAAAAAATTAAATGACACGTCAACTTCAAATAGCTTCTAAACAAAGACTGAATTGACTTATCGACGTGAAACTTGATACGTGTTCATCAGAAGGTTGTATCAACATAAGACAAACAAATGACCTGTTAGCAGCGCGTTCTCTTGTCGAGGCTGAGAAATTATTGAGTATCCTAGTATACGTTTGAAAGGCCTATTGCGGCCATAGTATCTGCTATCCTAAGGTCTTTCAAAGTATTTAAATTGTTGGAATCAATTTTTTTTGCGATTGCAATTCTTAAATGTTTTTTTATGTCAAAATTAGGCTTTAGAATTTCCTGTCAAATTATTTATATGAAATCAAAGTTTTCTTCTTATTGTTTAGTTTATTTTCCATCATCGCCCAAAGGGTCTTTACTTATATAAACTAAAAATGGAGGATATACTATATATATATATATATATTATATACAAGTCATATAACAAGAATGTCTAAACTAAAGATAAATGGTTAAGTAAAAACTTTAAATGTTCGTATAAACATTTTCTTCTAAGTAATATATAAGAACTAGATACAAGACTATTTAAATTAAAACTTTGCTTTTTAATACCATTAACATGAGCATCATATATTTTTTTTTTGTTCTTTTAGTTTTCATGCATTACACAACGCATCTTTTTACCACGCTTATTCTTACGTATAAAATCTTCAAAGTTCTTATGTTTAACATGTTCTATATTTTGTTACTATTTTTACATAGTGTTAAATTGCATTTGGAAAATAATAAAATCCATCAAGAGCATAAACAACAATACGATGATCCGATGTTTACCTTGATATTTTAAACAAGTTAAGATTTAAGAAGAAAAGTAAAGTAAAAAAAAGTATGCTCTTTTTTGATGGGTAAAAAGCTGAAAAGTATAAAACATACATGACTGTCAATGAAGGCATTGAGTATGTAATTTGAAATATGTTTTTTAAAGATTTGTGTAAGAGAGTGCTTGATTATATATGGATAAGAATGATAAAATGGAAAAATTAATGGATGTTAGTAATGCACATGAACGTTTCAAAAGTACAATTTAAATAAAAGATGGAAGTTATTGAAAGGTTTTTTTTTTGAATGGGAAAATTTCACTTAATAATATACTTGTAGTATACATCAAAATGAAAGTCTTTTTCGGAGTTCTTCTTCATCCCAAATTCAAGTGAACACTTATATAAATTCAAGTATCCGAGTAGTACATATATGAGATGCATTTAATCTGATGGACGTTTTCTTTTCTGTCTTATTTTTTTTTCCCAATATAGCAGCTATACTAAACCTTGGAGGCTTTTATTGTAAAATTACATAAAATATATGTTATATGTATATTCAAGCGTGCACATCATTTTGTCATAAAAAAACAAGTGCATTTTTATAAAGAAACTTTAAAGAGTATCTTTATTAAAAGATTTTATTTATAAATGGTGTTAGGATTTTATATTCTTCATAATAATAGATGATGTTTTTATGCACACAACATATACTTTGAATACGACAGGAAATAGAGCAAAAAAACAGAGAATTTAATTAGAGTGCGGCCTTCAAGAAAATATATTATTATAGTTAGATAAAAATCGAAACATATTAAAATCGATTTATCAAAAAAAAAAAAAAAAAATTAATGCTGTTAGACGAAACATTGTTTCACATAGGTTGTTGGAATTTTTGGTGGAACTCTAACTACAAAAAATTTGGTAAGCACTGCCTAAATTTAGTAGCACACACTACACTACCCGAGAATGACTTATCCAACCTTGTAAAACATTCCAAGAATGTTTTTTTACTTCTGTTTATTAGGTTTGAGCTAAATTTTTTTCTGTTTTTTTCTGTTGTTGGTTGTCTCGTTACACTTGAATTAATTTCAACAATTTTTATTATTTGTCAAACGTGATAAATTGCGCAAAACTTCATTTTTATAAAGTAATTCTTGAAAAAGTAATATATAACTTCTGTAAGAATGGATTTACCGTCAATGTTTTTTGTTTTTATTATATGCACACACTCTTTCATCAATTCAATAACAATTTTTTTTTTTGATAATAATGTCATCATATGACATGATTGTCAAAGCATGTCGACAATTTCCCTGATTTCCAAATGTTTTATTTTTGATAATATTTTTAAATTGTTTTTGTTTTGGTTTTTTTTAATTGGAATAACAATTTTTAAATTTTATTTTATAAATAGTTATGTGCTTTTTTTGTATTCACGTAAATACATTAAAAAATGGACCAAGTTTCAAGGAAAATTTTGAGTTTTAGAGCTCATGTGTAAGTTTCTCAGATCACGTACGACAGATAAAAATAAAATATGTAAAAAAAAAAACAATTCACATATAATATTAATCATTTAAAAAAAAAAAAAAAAATAAACAACAAATTTTCTTATATTTTTTTTAGTACGAATTTTTAAGATAAATACTAAAAATAACTTGTTTAAGGTCAATCAATATTTTTGTAATAAATTTCGTTATATGGAATGCCAAAAAACAATTGTTAGCAATATTTTAATCATACACGAGCAAAAATATACATCATCTGATGAACCCTGAAGTCGACAAAGCTCACCCCGTGTGATATATAAAACAACATTCCAATTTTCAATTAATTTAATTCGATATTTTAAATTATATTTTTGTTTTTTCATTACAAAAACATCATTAAAAAAAATTAATTATAAGATTTTCGTTTAAGTTTTAATATATTATTATATATTTTTGAATAGAGTAACCCCTGAAGCTATTCGCCAGCCCTACTTGCGCTTATTGAAAGGAATGCAAATTCTTTTTCTATTATTCAATCTTTCTTAAAAGGTATAAAAAAAATGTTCCTAAAATCATTTATAAATTGGGGAGCCCTGATCAGGTATTGTTTCTTCGTTTTGATAATTATAAAATAAAAGGACATAAAAAAAAACAATTAAAATAAAATATCAAATTTCTCTTCATTTTTTCCGGAATTTAGAATTCCGGATGGTATTTTCAAATTTGATCATTCAAAATCTTTATTATGCGTAAATACGGGTATCTAAGATACGAATTTTTCGATAATTCGATAAGTTTCATACCGTTATATATATACGTAGTAACTGCCAATAATTATGGTAATTAATTTTGATTTTAGTAAGGAAAGTAAAAGCAAAATAAGCAAATTAGATTTTCATCAAGTCCTGTCTACGTTTACCAGAAAACACAGTATTAAATATCTTTTTTATTCAATTCATTATGATGTAGTAACCTAAAGAATCTCAAAGTCGAAATATAAATTTATAAATAACATAAAATTTGTTGCTAGAACAACTAGTGCTTGATAATTTACCCTATTTATTAAGTAATTAACTTCCTAAATTGACAAATTACTTAATCATGCAAAGGGTACACACAATATCGCATTCATTACAATAAATAAATAACTTTGTACTTAAAAATTTCTAATGTATTTTTAGTATTAATTAAATATTTATTTCGAATGCTGGTTGTATTGGAATTAATAACATTTACAGATGTAGTCATCGAATTTTCATGGTTCATTTGGTGTCTTGGACCCGCATGTTGAAAAACATTATATTTTTGTGATCATTAAAAAAGGCGCTATATAATGTCAAATACAAGAAACTTTATATTTACCAAATAAGATCGTTCGGAGCCATATCAAAACTCATAACATTATTTCAAAAAACATATAGTAATTGAAAATCCGCCTATAGTTAATTTTTTAATGCTCTATGGTAGAAATAGGACAGAAAAACTGTCAAGACTAATAATATTTCAAGGTTTTTTCTTCATAACTTTGTTTCCTCTTTTCACAATTTCCTGTAATTTACAGGTATGCTAGAACCTAATAGCATAAATCTAATCAGTGTATTTGTTTTTAAAGTACATAAAAAAAAACTCTATGAACAGGCTTATTTTCGCCGAGGATTATTTCTTTCTTCACTATCCTTGAACAGATTTTACTGAAATTTAACATGACATCGTCTAATTATGTAGTTAACCAACATAATTAATTCGAACAAAATTGGTTCACAAATTTTCCAATTAAATCCGAAAAAGCATATTAAAAAAACTTTCCGGTCACTCTGGTTTTTGCTTAATAACTTCGCTCCCCTTGGGTGATTTTGTTGATATACAATACCAGATCCAGTTGAGCAACAACCAACTCACATTCTAAATTTCATCAAAATCGGATAAGGCGTTTTTGAGTTATCTTGTATATGGACGGACATGCATAAATCGATATAACTTTTGATTCCCTCTGGTAGTACCTACCACAGCGCATACAAATTCATGTGATCATGTGATATTATTAGAAAAAGAAAAGACTGTTTTATAAATGAAATTAAAATATTCAATTAAGAAATTAACAAACTAATAATACCAGCCTTAATATTGTATAAGGCTATTACTAAAATATTGAGAAAAATTGCTTTAAAATTCATTTACTTTCTTTAATTACTTGAAATTAAATTATCGTTGGAATGTTATGAAAACTAACCAAGTTTAAGAATAAATAGAGATAACTTCTTGAAATAATTCCACTTATATATTTCTAGAGTCTGAAACACTAACTAAGAAATAATTATATACAAAAAGTAAGATTTTCTGAGCACTTCTTCTGAATTTATAAATTATTTGACTTCGTCAATTTTGTCAGCGTAATTTTTACGAGCGTAAAATGCAATGGAAATTTTTTTTATTATTATTTCATGACTTTATAAATAATACAGATATAAAAACAAGTCGTCCCTTTCATATTATTTTTAATCTGATTGAATTTTCTTTAAGCCTTTCACTGTTTTGCTTATTTTTTCTTTTTTAAATAAATAACTATTATAAATAAATGAAACGTTGGGCGGTAAAAATACAAGAATACTTTTTCAATAGTCACCAGGAAAATCAACAATTCTTAGAGATACAAAGTTGTTAAATGAAAATCCGGGTCCGGTCATTAAACCAGTTACTAGAATCTGATTCAATGTAGTCGTTTGAAGTGGTACATATACATTGCATATCGTTCTGCTTCCGTCGCTAACAATATAACATTTTCTGATACATACTTTGGAATTTCAATTATGCTGAAATATTATTACATTAAAGTGATTTGTTTTAATAAAGTAACTAATATGAAATTGGTATATACTAGTATATATAAAAGTATTTGACAGACTAATTGACTTATGAAGTAAAGAAGTTTATTAAATATAATAATTTGTTTTTCTCGGTACTATTCATGACCATGAATAAACAATTTTGATATCCATTAAATTAGAAATATTATAAATGGATATCAAAAAGTTGTGTTCATTAACAATTAGTAAGACTAATTTTAATTGGAAATTAATAACGTTTCACACTTTTAGTAACAGATTTAACCTTTAAAATAATATCATTATATTGCTAAATATCTTAATTTTAAATATTATGAAATTGATCAAGAGTGAAAAATGTTCATTAAACTTGGTTAAATAAAACTGGCAACATTTCCTTTTTTATTCTTTTAAAAATTGTTAAATTTAAATCGAAGAAAATTATCATTTCGAGGATAAATGATTGTTATTGGAACTATATTAGTCAAATAATCATGTTTGCAGTGTAACCCTGTTTGTTAATTAACATTTTAAAACAATAATATCTTCTTTATTCGTCTTCTAATTATGAGACATGGGCAAATTTGTTCACCATTTATTTAAATTTCTATGAGATTTCAGGTTAAAATGCATGGTATAAGAGGTGCCTCTTGAATTCTATTTATTGCAAAACTTGTTAAACAATATTATTGAATTTTATAGAATACCACTTTTGCAAGAACCGATAGACCAAGTTCTCCATTTGAAATTGAGATGAAATTAGAATTTTTAATTTTAGGTAATTTTGATCATAAAAAATAAAAAAACGTAGTTTAAGTATCATATCTTACAAGGTTCGACTGTACAAATTTAAATTTTTTGCCCAAGATTTTCAAAAAAAAGTCCTCTTAATTTAAATGCAAATATGTATATTTAACAGTTTCGTTGTTTTTCCATTAGTAAAAATTCATTGGAATATTCATGAAGCCTCATTGATAACGCTTAATCCCGCTTGGAGATGGTATGTCGTTGAATAAAAATTTAACAAAACTTTAGAACGCACTACTATATGAACCTAATCTCATAGTTTTTATACCCTATGGTGATATACAACAGGGTATATATTAGTATTGTCACTATTTTTGTAGTAACGCTTAGTAACAATTATCGGAGAACAGTCTCAAGGCACTTGGATTGTGTTAAGATTGTGTTTGCACGTTCGTCCGTGTACATGATAACTTAAAAACGTGTGCATCGATTTAAATGAAATTTACAATATTGGTTCGTTCCTCTTTAACTCGATTTGGTATTTTTATTTGAGAAAAATTGAACTACATATGACACGATATTATGTTGAGTTTCAGTAATATCGTATAAAAGTGGAAAAAGAAGAAGTTATAGAGCAAAATTTGCCTGTAAAGTCTTGTCGTTTTTTTCTTTTTGTTTATTTTTTCAGATGTATTTTAAAAATTGATATACCGTTTTGGATAAAATTAACACAATAGCCTAGGTTAGCTTTAAATTAGACCAAATTGAAAGAATAGAAAACTATTCAAAAAAAATTTTGTTTTGGCTGTTTTTTTCCTCCAGAGTTATTCATCGATTTGTGATAATAAATACGAGTTCCATTAGTGTATCAAAATATTGACTATAAGCCGATTTTAAGTTTCTATATGTTTATTGATTCAGTTAGGATCCAATCGATTGTATAAGAATTTAGTATATGTTAATAAATTCTATAAAAAAAAAGAAAAAAAAGAAAAAAGTCCAGGAATTTTACTACGCAATTCTATTAATTGTAAAAAAGAAAAAAAAAGTTTTTTTTTATTAATAAATTAAAAAATTATTGATCTCTTAAAATTATTGAATATCTTAAGATTAAAAATTTTACTTTCAAATTTTTTTATTTCAAGTATGTGAAAAATACCTGTCAAGGTGAACTTCAAGAAAGCTTTTACATGTATGTTGTTTTTTTTTCGTTTTTGTTGAAGATGGAAATAAGCATATATTAAAATTTTAATTGAAGATGTGAATGTACGACATTGTATGGAATCCGTAATAGTGAGAAAAACGGTTAATTTGAACTTTTTATTTTGAATAACAGTAAACTATTTTGTAATATTATAATTAAAACAATTACTGGAATACACACGTCACTTATACTTAAAGCTTTAGAAAAAAAAGAGAAAAAAAAAAGAATAAATAATATTCACTTGACCAGCTGAAAACAATTGAATATGAACTGGAAATTGACCAACGACGACGTATGGAATAATGAAAATTTTTTTTCGACTTTTACTTTTCATACAATATGTCGACATTTATAAATTAATGTGAATGACATTGTATACTTGCGATGTTAGTAACTAGCTGGAAAAATGTCTAGCCATTTATTTTTAAATATATCTTTTATAAAATCTCATGGGTTCTCGGTCATGCCCTCCTATATAAAAAGAAAGAAAACGTTTATGGATCGTTTTTAGTTGTAATTAATAGGAGTTCTAATGGCAAAACAACATTTTTTGCGTGACTATGTTATATATGCAAGATACAAATGAAATATATAGAAATAAATTAAAATCCTTATATAAAAAATTTATTGTTCTGTTTCCTACCAATTTATGAGGACCTCTACAGTAAAACTAACTTTCGAAATGATTGTTGCCAAGCAATAATTCTCTAAAAAAGAAAAACATAATAACAGCGAGTAACGATGTAGAAGATGAATTTTGTCATGGGGGAGGTACTTATATATAACCAAAATTTGATTAGAACTCAGGAATGATACATGACTATATACTGGAATGGAATCGTGTAATTCGATTGATAGTAAATCGTATCGAAAATACATTACAATTCCTATGCTTTTTCGATACGATTTGATCGAAATCAAGTTACACGATTCCAGCCCAGATTAAAAAAAAAATAAATAATCAACATAAAACTTACAATTAAAAATCTTAAGGATTCACAACATAAATTCCATGAATTTCTTATAATTATCATAAATGCAAAGTTTATTATCACACTTATTCTATGCGAACGACCTAAAACTAGAAATTAACATAAACATCCAAGATCTTATCATATGGTAAAGTGTTAACACATGCTTGCGTAAGAATCTTGTGTAGTAATGCCTTCCTGTTCCGCTTTATATTTTCGATAGTTTCAAAGTCCAAGTAAGTCTTTTCCTTGAATATATTTCTTTTCTTTTATTATTAATTATTGTATTTGCATACAAATTAAATATGCACGACTTTTAAATTTTGTATATTTTTATTTATATAGTATAAAGTTCAAAAGGCTTTCATATGTCTTTTTTTTTTGTTTAGTCTGAATCGTGTCGAAACGTTGTATGATGCGGATTTTAGAAAAAATTAGTAACCAAAAACTTAAAAACTTCGGACTGTATAATACTAGCACATTTAATATTATAATAAAAATGATTTAAAAATTATAATAATGGTCCATATGTGCATTTTAAAATATCTCTATTTAGTATTTTCTTTCTAAAAGACTATCTGTCATTCTTATTAGCTTGCTTGGTGAATTCGTAATAATATCCTGGCTAATTATTTTCTTATAATCTGTCATAATCCATAATTCTTAATTTCTAATAAACCAATAGACCTTCGGATTATCGAGACTTGACTGTAGTTGAAATTATTCCATTAAATTGTTAGTAGAAAAATGATCACGTTTTTCTCATATTATGTTAATTTCTCCAACTGCTTAGCCTTATGTAATGAAACACAGGATCATATGAAATCTTAATATTATAAATCGAAGAAAACAGGCACACATTGAATAATAACAATAAGAAATTTAAATAAAAGTTTGAACTGCTTTGGTTTGTTGATCGAATGAAACAAAAATTAACTCTCTTTGTATTCAATTTCTTTGAAAAAAAAAAAAAAACTTAATTGTTATCACCTTTGAAATAAAGTCGACAAAAACTCAATCAATTTGATTTAAATTAAATTCGATATAAAGTATTTTATATATCAATTTTATATCGTATTAGAAATCACTGAGAGGTTAATAAACTTAAAACTTGAATCAGAAACTTCAACTTTTTTTTTTCATATGTTCATATATTTTATTTTTTAGAAATTAACTAATTAAATTACTTTAAAAAGTAAGATGACAGTTTTTCTTTAGTATAGAAAGACTTTCACATTTTTTTCTTCAATGAAAGGTGTGAAGAGTAGATAAAATAATCTAAATACAATCTCAAGAAAATAATATTAGCTTTCTTTCAAATAACAGAAGTTAAAATTGTCAAATGTATGACAACAGAATATTTAATTAGTTAAAACTTAAAATTTAATATCATCAATTTTGTACGTTATATCAATGACAGACTCAACTTGATTATCTTCTTAATGTCGATAATGAATGATGATGTTTTGACTTTTTCCAATTCAATTCGATTCCATTCAAAGTAATTAGGAGGCGAGTGTAGCTTTCATGAATTTGAAGTTATGATTTCTTAAAATATATTTGAAATTTAATACAAAATTTTCACTTTTTAGCAAAAAAACAGTTTTGTCAGCAATAAAAGAAAACTAATTTTACTTACTGCTTAATACAAGCGAGGAAAAAAATACATGTGGGCGTAGAACAAATATTGCCAATTAGTGCACAAATAGTACACACATCGGAGTTAGGGTGAATTAATCGTGGAACTGATACCAAATAACGCCTTTTTAAATTCAGCTTTGCTAGTGGAAAAATCAAAAATAAGAGCGTTGGCATTAACTTCACGTAGCATTCGAGAAACCGGCCCATTACAACCATAGTTGGTACGATGAAAATTAATTTTAAAAAGTTCAACAGAGTGTAATTGACATTGCATATTCTGTTTGCACTCTTTTAAGTCTTTTAAACTAGGGTGATAGGTTAATTTTTCCATTTCCTTAAAAGTACGTACATTTAACAAGGTATGCGCCAAACATAAGATTTTAATTTGAACTTGTTACGAATATAGGCCAACTTGTTATACATAGTCACTTCTTACACGAAGACGCAACTCACGTAAAAAAAAAGAGACGCTAAAGGGGAAAAATAGAAGACATTATTCAGAATAGATCCTTTAACCACGAAACCGAGTTTTCTTTTAAAAAAAAATTGTTTTCTAGTTATACTAGTGTAAATTGCATTCAATCAGCGTGTTTATGTTGTGCGGACCAAACTAGTTCGATCCTAGTTGATCCGTATCATTCGAAATCAAGCCCAGTCAAAATCAAATAATACTATACCTTTTCAGTTTCAAAATGAGAATAGTAAACTTCAATATGAGACTTTTTATTTTAATTTAATTTAAAACAATTAATATTAATACAAAATATTTTAAATTAAATTTATTAATATAGCATATTTTCTAAGTTAAGAGCTGCAGTGAATTTTCTTTGAATGCTTGCGATGCAATTGGCACATGTTATTGGTGTAATTGTCTGCAGACCTTCTTACATAAGGCTTTCTAAGGATCTTACTCTCTGTTCTTTGACGGATAATTCGTTTCTGTTGTTAAGAATACTTGACAGTTTTCTTGAGAGCTCTCTTTGTACTATTCTCATATTGAAATTTACTATTCCAATTTGAAGTTTACTATTCTCATTTTGAAACTGAAAAGGTATAGTTCTATCGTCATTTCGGCATGGACTTATTCAATCCTACCTGTTCGATATGCCAAGAAACGCTATGAATGTTTGTGACAAGGGTTTTAGTTGAATGATATGAAATTTTTTTAAAACTATTTCTTTTATAAATCACAAGAAGAAAAACTTCAAAAATTTCGAAATTATTATCCCATAATTGAATAACAACAAAAACAAATACAATTTAATTAGGTTTTACTTACACGCACTGTTAAATTTTTTTTTTTTTATTTTTTTACTTTATTCCGTGCTCGTAATTAATTATAACAACAAAACCATAACATAGTCATCAAATTAGGAATTTATTTTCTGGGTAGGTATATTACTATCTGCTATGGGAGTTATTATGCGGTATTTAATGCTGGTTGGATAAAATAGCGAATAACTATCGCCACATTAGGCTTGTTTTGATCGCATTTTTGCACAAAATCTAGGCCAAAACATCTAAAAAATAAAATAAAAAAAAAACATTTTTATTTTCATTGTAATTCCTTCGAATTTGATAACGTTTTCATTAGGAATAGAAAAAGTTAATGTTTTTTTTTTTGTGAAATGAACAATGTTAATTTTTTCTTTTGGGAAATTCCAAAAAAACTCATGAATTTTTTATAGGAAAAGGTGAAAGAAAACAAAGTTGAATAATTTTAATGCGAATAACCGAAATTATGCAATATTAACTCTTTTAGTAGTTTTTTTTTTGGTAGTTCGCGATTTCTTGAAAAAAAAAAAAAAAAATGATGAGCTTTGTTTTAAAATTATGAAAGTAAATTGATTGTGAAAATTTTTTGGTATACCACTTTCTTATACATTATTATTCAAGTTTCTCATAAATTACACGAAAGAAATTTTCTATACAAAAAATTATTCAGAATTCATTTATTTATTAAAAATAAGGTGAAAAAAGGTATTTCTAACCGAAGAATGTTATTCGGATCATTATTTTATGTACCAAATTTTATCATGATTTTCGAGCACGAACCAAAAATGGAAATCACGCAAACTTAGCCATTTTGACCGAATTGAAATTCATGGATCGAACGAAATTTGTACTATTCTAATAATAATTTAAAATTTAGTAAAATATAAGAAAGTAAAAAGAAAAACAATTATGTATTATTGTTTATTTCTAGTTTGTTCGCTTTCGAAAAATATATATTATTATTTATTAGTTGCGATTTCCAATATTTACAAAAGTCATATCAATATTGACTCAAAAGTGTTTTTTCACTCGAATTGACGAGTATTCGATTCTAGAAATTGTTAATAACAAATGATTTCCATTGATTTTATATTTTAATTTCGCAAAATTTTAACATTTGAAACTTGTTTTGAAATAGTTTTTTCCAGAATTTCTCATCAATTTTATTTGTAATTCGATTTTATGGAATTAAATTAAAATAATATTTTTAATTGATTTGTTTTGAAATTATTTTCATTAAATTGACGTTGCATTGAAACAAGATTCAACTCAATTGTTAAACGGAGATTTAAAGAGTTTAGGATCAGTTAACTAAGCTGAGTAAATTTCTATACATGATAAATACGATTTGGAATTACATTGAGTCGAGTTATTAAGCTTTTGCACTCTAAAAATCAGAATTACTGGCATAACAATTGAAAAGTTATTATGCTTTTGCATTCTACTCTAACTGTGAAAAACTGGAGCATTTTTCTCAAAGTATTGTTATTTACTAAGTGTCTGAAGTTGATTACCTAGAAATGCAAATTCTTGGAGTGTAATTGGTTTATTTTAATTTCTTAAATAATGGGTGATTCACTTAAAGATAAAAAAAAAAAATTCACTTTTATCGTGTTATACTTTTTATCAAACAAAAAAACTGTTAACTGTTCGCCATTGACGGCCATTCTGATTTTTGAACAAATATGGACCGATGATTGCACCAGCCCATAAACCACACCAAACCGTGCATTTCTCTGGATGTAACGGTAGCTTTTGATACTCTTCGGCTTGTTCGACAGCCCAAATACGATATTTTTGCCTCCTATTGACGTCTCCATTTAGCCAGAAATTGGCCTGCGATAAAACAGCGAATCATCATTAAGCTCACAACTCCACAATTTGCGGGTGTGAGTCTTTCCATGATGAGATGTCAAACAATACTGAACAAAAATACGATGACAGGTTAACACGACTCATGTGTCATCTGTCAAAAAATTCATAGACAAAAAAGTACCTGTAAATAAATCACCATGTGTAAAGCACCAACTAAATACCATCTACAAACATATCTATGAAGTTTTGAGATAAAAATTATTATTTATTTAATTTATAAAAATGAATCTTGAATAGGTTACTTCCTTTAATTACAATTAAATTCAGGCCTTTCCATACTTATATAATTTTAGTCTTATAACAAAAACGCAGTTTATGTCGATTTCATAGACAACAGAAATAGTATGAAAATCCTCAAATTCCGAATTTTCGCTTAAAGCATCTGTAAACTTCATGAATCTATGACATTCATAATTAATTCTAGTTCTTTTTGCAACATTTTTAAGTTTTTTCGTATAATTTGTATTTTAAAGTATTTAAAGATAATTATTTGCATACAAACGCCTACAAATTTTATCTCTGCATTAAAAAAGAATGTAATATAACAAAATATTGCATGAGTTTCGCGATAACATGCGAAATGTCTGATAGCTTGGAATGAAATGTATTAGTTCAAGGCCTGTAATAAAATGTGATGAACATTATATTGAAATATATATATTCATAGTTTTATTATTTAAAAGAATTTTAATATAAAAAATTAATAAATACTGGAAGCCACTGTGTCAGTGCTACTGGCAACATTAAAAGTAAAAAAAAAAGAAGACATATCTACCTCTAGTTGGACCTGATCACAAATTTTCTTCAAATAATCCTAACTAATGGGACCTATTGGTGTTTCTCATCTTTAATTTCTTAAAAATATTAACTTTGACATTATTTATTTTAATAGAAATTTTAAAAATGAATATCTTGGAAAATTGTTACATTTCAGGCTGATATCAATACACCACAAATTTACCACACATCTATTTTCATAAGAAATAATCAAGTTGTTTTCTTTTGTAATAATTCACTTGCATCAATATTAATTAAAAAAAATATAATTTTATATAAAAACATTTTATTACAATTCGTCATATTTAAATTTGTTGAAATGATTAATTTTTCGAATGCAATTGAATCATCTTATTTGTATACTTTGTGTATTTGATTAAATTAAAACATTATGTTAAACAATATGTATTTTGTAGAATTTCATTTGAAAATCATTAATGAAATCGAATTGATTTATGTTTTATCGAATATCAAACTGAATTTTTGTAAAACGTTTCCATATATAAATATTAGTTTTAAATATTTGCTTTTATTGTAGTCGCGCATATGAAAAGTTTGTTAGGTTAATGTTTATAGAGCAAAGTTTATGTTGTCACAAGCATTTACACATTCCAAATGAAGAGATAAAAAAGAAAAGTTTTGAAATACGAACTGAAATTTGTTGTTTTTTTTTGTAAAAGTTTCTAAATTGACACTTAATGTAAATTTTGAAAAGAAAAATGTACAAAATAATTACAATATTATAAAAACTCGGAAAAACTGAATTTGATGAAATTATCATTTTATAAAAATTACAGAAATTTTTCGCATTTTAATGTGAATTTCAAAATAATATCTTACCGAATTTTTAAGTGAAATTTCATATTTGATCTTTTATTTATTTTTTCTTATTTTGAAAATTTCAAATTAAAACAAGTTTTTTTTTTAATTATTTTCAATAATTTTGAATTCGTTATAAAAATTCATATATTTGCTCATTTTTGCTGCATTTGATTTGTTTTCAAATCAATTTCAAATTTTATTTCAAAAAATTTTTATTTTATATAATTTTAGATTTTGTGTAATTTAAAAAAGAAACAAATTCAGGGAAATACTTTTTTTTTAAAAGTATTCTTTAAAATAAAAAAAAAATATTGCATATAAAATGAAGGAAGTTGTAAACCAATTTAAATTTTCCATTTGAGTTAATATTTTGAGAATTCTTCTTTTTAAATAAACATAAAACTTTGAGAAAAATATGAATAAACAACAATTCGTCTATAATTATCCTTCCGTTTTTAGTTAGACATAAAAAAAAAGCATAATCTTATTCCAAAACATTGCATATGCAAATTAATATTCACCTCCTAGAAAGAGAATCTATGCAAATTTCAGTTAAAAATAACTTAAAAAAATCTTTAAAAAATAAATAAATCCAAGATGGTGGCAAATGTTGATTCTATTCAAATATACATTATTCTATTTTAAATTTTATGTAAGCTTTATGTTTCAATTAGGTATTATTTGGTTTAGTTAAAATCAATATTAACAACAAAACGACTGCGTCTTCGCTGGATTAGTTGGTAAATCCTGTTGTCTGGTATTTTTAGATGTCTAGAGTTCAAATCATGAACTGCAGTTGCCTACTGAAAACAACAATTTTTAATCTTTTTGTTCTCCATTCTGTCACGCAAATTTCAATTTTTATCATATTTCGTATAGTTTTATTAGTCGCGATGCTAAACTAAAGGGTGTCCCAAATTTCACGCAAGATATGAATTTTGTGCCATTTGTACGGTAAAGTCTTGCTAACGAAAAAAAAACGACAGCGTGACAGCTGACAGTTCAGAGTTATTAAAAATTGAGCTCTACACGAAAGAAAAACGAGTTTTCATTGTTGGGAAATGAGTCATTTCCTGGTCATGTTATATCCCGTTTTGGTGATCAGAATTGGCCGCCCATATTGTGTGATTTAACGCCGTTGGACTTTTTTCTTTGGGGTTTTTCGAAGTCTAAGATTTATGTCAACAAGCCCACGACCATCCACGCCATGAAGTTGGAAATTGAGTGCTGTGCATCAACGAAATTCAGGTACATTCATGCAATTATGCAAAATGGTCATGGAAAATTTCAACAAATAGTGCGTATGTGCCAGGAAAGCCGTGGAGGACATATACCCGATATGCTATTTCATATATAACCGTATACTGTATATTTTATGAATCAATTAAAAATTTATAATTTTCAATTAAAAAAAAAAACTGTGTTTTCTATCAAAATTACTTCCTGCGTGTATTTTGGGACACCCTTTATTTTAAATGTTAGGCATCTCGTAATGGGGACAATTGTTGTGTATTTTTTTCTTTTTATTAAATTTGCAGTCCAATCGAACACTGAAGTACATATCTAACCTCGTAATTTTTTTGTGTGTGATACTATCTTATAGTTTTTATTTAAATTTCATCGATACAAGCCGCTACGAGCCCATCAAATTATACTTGAAATTTTAAGGTTAGTTAGTAATAAGAAAAGTTGTTTTGCAAAACTTGAACAAGATACCAAAATTAAAATTTGAACTTACGTTGCCTTGGTAAGCAGTCTTTTTTTTGTTTTTTCATAATTTTTACTTTGAAATTAATTTTTATCCAAAAAAAAAAAAAGAAACACCCACATTAATGTTTAATAATAAGATTGTAAACAGTTCCAAAGATCATTTACATTGCAATAATTTCCTTTCCTAAATATTAATAACACCCAAAATCAATATCTGAAATTATACTTGACGTGGGTTTGTGCGAAGCCAATTCAAAGTACTTTTTTTAAAGTCTGTCCAAAAATAGTTAAATTAAAACTTTTGTGATTCATAGTTGGAAAATGATTTAATTCGTTGATGCTGGAGGAATCTCGTTTTCGTCATTTCCGGTTTTTTTTTTAAATATTGTAGAAGTGTTTACAAATTTCAAAAGTTGTCTTCGAAAAGCTGATTTGTATAAAAAAATTCAAGAAAACTAACAATCTCAATAAATAATAAATTAATTGTGTTTCATTATTTCTCACGATTTTCAAATAAAATGCAAAAATAAAAATAAAGAAATTTTATTAAAAATTAAATAAATTTTGAATTATGATATTTTTTCAATGTCTTTTAGTTTTTTTTTCTTCAATTTAATTAAAATTAATTAAATTTTCTTTATTCGAAATGACTTCCTTCAAGTTAAGAGAAAAGAAGAATCATATTCTTTGTTTCAAGAAATTCTTATAAAATGCATTTTTTTTTCTGGTTGGCACTTTGCCAAAGATTTTTAAGATAATGAGTTAAGAACAGTTAAAATTTTGTTCAAGATATGATTGGATTTGAATTTAGAATAGGGATACACAGAAAAAGTGGTTCTCGTGTGTAAATACAGATAAAATTGAAGCTTTTTTTTATACTCGTTTCTTTCGCACATAGTTGGCTGTCTATTTTTTAACGATTTGTTAAAACGTCAAAAAGTTATAACTTTGGTATTTTTTGCAGGTTTTTTTTTTAGAATTTATTGAAGAAATATTGGTTATATTTTTTTAAAAGTAAAAATATTGAAAAAACTGTTTAAAACGAAATCCTGGCTTCTTGTAAAAATCAACCAAAAAAATATAAAATCAAACAGATATCATTTCACAAATTCATTTATTTAAGAAATTAAAATTTGTTAGAACCTATTTAATGTGTCAAATTATTGAAATTTTCTTTCTATCTTTCTATTATATTTGTAAGGGAAAGAAAAGTAGAGAAAAAGTGAACACAACCGGGATCTGGATTTGAACCAGGGTCTCATCATTCTCATGAGTCTCATGAGGCGAGGTCGAGGTCTTAATCAACTAGACCATTCTACACTATCTCTCTAATAGTCTACTAGTCATTTGCCTTTTCCTCTACGATAATATTATCAAATCATTACAACTATTTTGTCTTAACCTCTCCTTCCTCTCAATTGTTTTCACCAAATTCAGTTGTATCCTATTTTTAACTTTTACATATCCAAACAATTTTCGATGGTAACATTTTACTATTTCGTACTTAAAAGCTTTTGCACATGAGACGCGAATTGCGAATATACGCAAATTTTGACATTTCCTTCACATGGTTGCGAATTGCGAATAAAATATCACGTAACTTGATTATTTCTGCGAAGATTTTTTGCAAGTTTGACAGCTCATTCTGATTGGTTAGGGAAAACTTAAAATAATCTGCACCCGTGATAATGTTTCGCAAATATAATTTTTCATTTTAGCAGAAATGACATTAGGCAGTCAGTTATTTTGAATATTACATAAAATATAGAATAAAAATTCTACTAATTCCCTTTTTCCTGGCATTTAATACAATCTAATAGTTTTTGGCAATCACTTCCAAAAGAAAAGCCTGTTAAAATAAATTCAAAATTGCATCTGTCAAAAATGAAAAATTTATCTTCGCAAACTTGCTCCAGGGCATGTTTATTTTTGACATAAGCTTCGCAAATCTGCGAAGTTTTTTAAGCATTTTGATTGGTTCATCGAATTGTCGCAAGTTTGCGAACTATCGCGTGACGAGCCCTATTAAACCTAAATAAAAACAAACCTACTTAAATCAAAATTATTAAAATTGAGGTGAAAAAAATTAGCGAATTTTTCATTCGGAATGCGAATAATGACTTGACAGTTCGTGAACAACTATTTCAATTCGCAGGAAAACAATTTTAATTGCTATTTTAATTAATTTAACAAAACAATTAAACTATTTTGATGCCATTAGGTGTAATAATTAATTTTTAAAATTTCATGTAGGAAAATTAATCAAATGAAGTTCACTAAACATGAAATAATTGATTTGTTCCCAATCCGGAATTCACAGTTCGCGTCTCATGTGCAAAGGCCATTATATAAAATCTAGTATCAAGAGACAGCGAATTATATACGAATACTCAAACCATTTCAAATTATTAACGGAAATTTTTTTCAATTCCTAGAAAATTGAATTTCTGTTAGTTTGTTTATTTGTCCCTTATAGACTCGAAAACTACTGCACCGGTTTTAATAAAATTTGATACATGTATCTTTCCAACTTGGATTTTCAATGCGGCGCGTAAGGAAGAGAGGGGAATATAAAAACTTCCCTAATTCCGCCAATAGTAGTCGGATTTTCATAAAACTTGGAATGTACATTCTGGGATAGGCAAAATGAAAACATAGAATAGGTCTTCACTTGGTCGGGGTTTGCGGGAGCCAAAATATAAATAAAACTCTAATAAATTATTGTTGAATTAATAATGATTCATTTTAATTACCCAAACATCGGAATTTAATTTTCTGCAAATAATAAAATTTGAGGAATTTTATGTTTTTCGATTTATTTGTTTTGTGGAAAATAAAATGATTTCAACATGTGTATAGAAATAATTAATTGAAAGTTGGCTGCGAATTATTAATATTTTCTAAAACAAATCAAGTTTTAGAATTAGGTTGATTTTGTAATTATCCAATGCATCCGAATAATGGCATTGTGGGTGCACTTAAAAAAAAAAAAAAACTTGATGTTTTAAAACTATTCCTTATTAACTTATTTCTTTGGGTTTGCGAACAGCAAAATGTAATTTGAGGTTTTTATCTTAAATTTTCATAGCAAAATCTTCGATATCGGTAACTGAATTTTTACCTTTTCAGGTAAGGTTGTTTTTCTTGGAATTATTTGTGAAAAATAATACAAGAATTCTTTGAAATTATAAGTAAACCTGTTTAGCACACTTTATAAAAGCAGCGACAGATTAGAATAGTTTAACGAGTTTAGGCACTTAAAGGCGGCACTCCAAGCGACCAAACAAGATTATCTCAATATTATTTATTGAAAGTCACAGTTCAAGGCATCTCAAAAACTATTGATCGAATGGTAAAATGTATATTTTGCGAAAATTGTTTGTCAAAATCGCGATTTTTTTCCAAATGTTCCAAGTTCAATTTCGCATTAGTTTTTCTAAGATTAAGTTCATTACCATGCTTATATTCATTGAGAACACCAAATCATTGAACTTTTTGTTCCCGATAAATATAAGAGGCCTTAAACGACCTTATCACTAACGTTATGGATAAAAATATTTCTAATCCTTATAAAGAAATTAATTTTATGAAACAATACAAATTTCTTTTGTTAATTTATATATGTAACAATCTAAACTATCAGTTTGAAAAGTATTGATTGTCTAGTTTCTTAAAAATTCTTAAAAACCAACTTAATTTTAGAGGTTCGCCCCGTAAAGCAATTAATTAGTTTTATTTTGTAATATTTCACGAACTAGTAAAATTTAAACTGGTTTAATAGTATAAATTTCCGGTTTCTTTTTTACTAGTTCGATTAAATATGGTTCAACTACTTCACAACAATAAAATTCTCTCTGGAAGCATAGTAGTCTTCTGATAAGACAAAACATTTAAAGTTTCTTTCAAAAACTGAATCTTTAAGGTTATTTTGTTTAACTAAGTTTAACTAGTTTTATACTAGTATGTTAAGCTTATAAGATACACATGTAAAATTAAAAATGTTATGTAAAAAAGTTAAAAAAAAGTCATTAGAAATTCATTAATCAGGATTTTAGAGTAGAAAAGTTAACGGACTCGACGACAAAATCAATTCTTTTACTAATTCATGAGTAGTTATAATAATTTGTGCTTAAAATTTTATTGAAATCCGTATATCTGTTTTTAAGATACTAATAAAAAAACAAACGACAAAACTTTATGACACAGCAAATCTTTATCTAGAACTATTTCTTTCTACACTATCCTTGGATCGATTTTACCGAAATTTAGTATAGTAGCTTCTATTTATGTAAGCAACGTGTACAATTAATTTAAATCAAATTGCTGCATAACTTATCTAATTAAATCTAAAGAAGGAAAAGAAAATCAAAAAAAAAAGAACGGAAAAATGAAAAATAGTAAAGTAACATGAAAAAATTAAGAAATATACTTTTTAAACAATTTTAAAAGATTTTTAAATAATCAAATATTTTCGAAATAATTGTTTTAAAACTTAAATTAAAAAAAAACATATAGTAACTTAAAATCGGCCTGTAGCTAGATTTTGGTAGAAATGGGGCAGAAAAACTGTCAAAACTAACATTATTTCAAGGTTTTTCCTTTATAACTTTGCTCCCCCTGGATGAATTTTGCTCAAATGCAATACTAAACCAAGTCAAGGAATAAGCAACTCACATTGTAAATTTCATCAAAATCAGATAACGCGTAGTACCTACCATAGGGCAGGGCATAAATATGTAAAAATGTGATCTTAAGCACACATTGTTTTTCTAGTATCCAAAACGAGAGACGACGTTGTATAATGTTTTCAAACAATTCGAAACATTAAGATACGATTTTGGAATACAGACAGTCTCCATCCCTCTGACATGGTATGTAATTCTGTTGTAGAAAAACGTGTCTGACCGATAGCCGATTTTAATATGCGCCAAAAATTTTGTTTTATCTTTTTTTTTTTTACAACTGTGTACTTTGTTTTGTGTGCAACGGGAGGGAATTTCCGAAATAATATCATCCCTAACAGATTAATGATATTTCTAATAATCGAAAAGTCAAATTAAGACAAAATAAAATTGATATAATTTCTTAGCAAACAATTTTAAAACTAACAATTTTTTAATAATCTTAAAAATCTTATCCAGAGATTCCGTCCGTTTTTATGGAAGGAGACAAAATTTATAATTGGAAAAATTTCATTATTACCAAAAAAAAAAATAAACTATTTTTAATAATGAAATTAAATCAAGAAAATCATAATTAAAGTCAATTTATTTTTAATTATTTTGTTTTTGATTATTATTGAAATGCTTTTGAAAATAAAACAAACCACCGGCTATGATGTAATTTCGTTGACTTAGGAAAATACTTCTAAAGCCCCCCGAATTTAAAGGCTGTCGTTTTCTTCTTTTGGATAATTGTTTACAAATGAGTCATTTTAATAATAATAAACAAAAAAAAACCATCACAATATTTTAATTGACTAAAATACCCAAAAAAAAAATAAAAATTTTCATTTCTTTTTTTTCTTCTGGATTCTTCCAAATAAAATCAATAAAATTATTAAACAAGGGAGTGACGACTTCCTCTACAAAAAATAACAAATTATTATTATTTTTTTTTTGTCCTCATTTAGAAAATTGATCAAACAAATAATGAATTGGTTAAGCAAGAAATGACAAATCCAACGACGAAGAAAGGCTATGGAAAATTTTCTTCTACATATTAAAACAAATACAGGATTCCCAAATCAAATCAGAGAGTGCATAAAAGTGCATTGTTCTAATAAATTGTTTCGTTGTTGGTTCGCCCTTTGGACATCATTTCCAATAACTCTTAAACAATGAAGGAGAATCTAAATCAAATGATAACAATTGATATTAAATTATTTGTATGATAATTATTATATTTTCCCCCGAGACTTTGGAATTCTATTTAATTGCGTTTTTCTTATTCAATTGATATTAATTGAATTTTTTGAAAAAAAGAGGCACGTCTCTCTGGTTGAATGAATCCGACTCAGCCAGAGACACATCAAAATGCAGAAGGCGCTTTTCTTGATATACTGAAGATTTCCACAGGCAGGGCACATCGGCAAAATCGTTTTATCATCGAAAAAAAGGCTACACATTATGTTTGTGTATTTTTGGATTTTTAAGAACAGACTGATTGCAATTTCATTGTTTTTGATATTTATAAAAAGAATTGGTCGCGTAAATCTTTTCAACTCAAGGTTATGCAACCGAGAAGCGCTAACAAATAATAAAGGCAAGCAATTATTTTAAGGCATTCTTTTTTTTTAACAGCTGTTTTGTGATTGTCAGCCGATTTATATTCCATTTTTTTTTTGTTTTCTTAAAAACCATATTTTATTGATTTTTAACATTTGTAGCGTAAAAACTGAAATCATTAATAAAGAAAAAAAAGACGTCTAGAAAAAAAAAGCGTAAAGACAAAAGACGCCCATTTTTAGTAACGAAGGTCGTCAAGAAAATTCGCACAAAGTTTTATCTTTGAAAAAAAAAAATATTTTTTTTGATCAGAAAAACTTACCCAATCATTTCCAGATGAATGCGGATTACTTGGGGTTGAAAGTTTCTCACCCAATCTTGATTGAACGACCACTTGGGCAGATTTCAATGCAAGAAATTTAATGAATTTCTCCAAATCTTTTTCCATTGAATTAGTATTTCGCGCCGTCGTCGACATTATTCTTTCTTTTTTTTTTACACACCGAACAAAAACCCAAAAAAAAAAAACCAAAAAAATAAAAAGAACAAAATTCAATCACACACGTCTTTTTCACCAAGTCTTATATAAATGTTTATTAAAATAAGTTTTTCACACAATTTTTAATACACTTTTGTTTTTCAAAAACACTAAAATTTCTTTTAAAACTAACAATTTTAATTAAAAAAACGGACATTGAAAAAAATCACAACACGAAACAACTGCAATCCTACTCGCAATTTGACGTAAAATGGCTGACACTGACATAAAACGGAATGAAAGAGAAAACTATATTCGAATAAGTTACACAAAATAATGTAATAGATTTTGAAGTTTTTTATTTAGAATGGAATAGATTTCGGACTAAATTGACAATTATTATTCGGAATTAAGTTGCATAACTTTCGGATTTATTGAATTGCATAAATTCAGGCGTTTGGCAAAATTTTTAACAAATGGCGGAAATTTTGAAATTTCAAAATTATTAAAAAAAATTTTTTTAAACTATTTAGAATTTCATTATTTAGGTTAATTTTATTAATAGAAATTATAAAATGACGAGTTTTTATATCGTTTCTCGAAAGTATTTATATAAATTGAAATTTTAATATTTTTAATATCAATTATAATAAAAAATAACAATAAAAAATTAAAACTTACGAAATAGGTTTTATTAATTTATGAGCGATTTTAGAAATTTGTGTAAACTCTGTTTTTCAATTTACTTCAATAACGAATTCAAATTGATTAAAAAAAATGTGTAATTGGAGTTGGAACATTCCAAGAAATCGATATTTTGTTTTCCTTTATTACACTTTTAGCAGGCTCGTGCTGTGTTCTGTACCGCACTAGAGAGCACGAACGACCAAAACCCTATTAGTTTATTATATTTTATTTAAATAGTAATTGAACAACAATAAATTATATGAAAAGTCCCTTCGAATACGTTGAATTTTCTTGCCCTAACAAAGCAGTTCAAATTTAGGCATCTTTTTGTCTACATTAAAAAGGCTTCTTTTTGTTATGCGAAAAGACACGTCTATGACAACAATCTGCAAACTCATGACACGGACAACATGCGTAACGTTATGGCTGAGATAGAGCTCGAAATGTATGAAAAATTCATTGAAAATTGGCGTAAGCTGTTTATGAACTGGAAGACGACCTATGTTAGAAAGTACCTTAAAGTTTTGAAGAACAGACCAACGACATAAGTACAAGATGATCTATATTATAAACTAGCGGCCCTTTCCGGCTTCGCACGGGTGGACATTTATTTTTTAAACATTAGAAGGGTCTTTGTGCATGAAGTTAGAGTAGAGAGAATATTAGACGCGACAGACATGAATGTGAGGATTAGTGGATACGGATATATGCGGAATTACATTATTTAAGTTTTAGTAGGGATCTCTAGTAATAAATATAGCCTATGTTACTCAGGGATAATGTAGCATTCTAATGGTGAAAAATTTTTGAAATCGGTCCAGTAGTTTTTGAGTTTATTCGCTACAAACATACAAAATACAAATCTTTGTTCTTTATAATATTAAGTTAGATAACTGATTCAAAAATATGAAATTTGACATTTTTTAAAAGGTTTTCTTTTACTTTTAATAATCAATAAATTTATTGGAGTTTTGTAGATTTTTCTCTATTTTATAATGTTTTGTAGTTTCAGGATTAAAAATCAGGCGGCAATTTCCAAATCGACAGCCAACAAATATAACGCAACCCTGGAAATTGGTTCCTAAATACTGAATAGTTCTATTTACAAGTATTTCATTATCCTTTGGTGGTATACCAATAAGATGTATTAGTTTTGTCACAACAATTGTAACCCATGGAAATAATCATCGCGAAATGATCTTAAAGGACGAAGATGTGTGGAGAAAAAAATGTTACCGATTTTTGCGGACCCGATTTTGTATTGAATTTGAGCCAAATTTATAAACAAAAAACGTTAAAAAGAAAAAAAATTAGCAAAGGAAACGATAGTAGTAAATTAACATTTTCTCTATATCGGCGGGACCACTACACGGTTAAAAATGGGACGTTTTCACCTTTTGGTTCGTTATTATTTGGGTAGTTAATGATTTTCAAATACACAAGAAATGGTTCTTGAAGTTAATGTTTTTAGGTCACTAAGGGTAAGTTCGCGTTGGCATCACTTGAAAGTTATTAAAATTGAGGTCTTCAATTTAACCGTTTATGGAACTTTCCCGATAATATCATAAAATATTGATTTCAGTTCTCCTATTCTAAATGTGCATTCCAAGTTTCATGAAAATGTGACTACTATTGAACGAATTATAAACGTTTTTCTACTTTGGCTCCCTCAACCCTATCAAGTGGGAACGCATTCTATCTTTTCAGTTGGCCTATCCAGAATGTACATACCAAGTTTTAAAAAAATCCGCCCATCATTGAGTGAATTATTGAAGTTTTTCTATTTTAGCCCCCACAACTCCCCACCAAGGTTAGACATAATTTATCTTTTCAGTTGGCCCATCCCAAACGTACATTCCAAGTTTTATCAAAATCGAACTATTATTGGTCGAATTAGGAAAGTTTCTATATTTCCACCACAACATTTTTTTAAAAAAGTTTTGCGCATTAGTGTTACCAGAAATGAATTCCTTTAAAAATTTAATATATTTTGGCTTCGACCTTAGTGCACAAACTGTGCAAATTTTATCAAAATTCAACGTGCAGTTTCGGCTTTACAACTAGTGCAAAAAATAGACTATATTTGGACAAAACGTATTCTTAGACAGTGTTGTCATATTCGAATATGCGCCAAAAACTAATCAGTTCTAAGTTAGAGTACAATACTTGAACTGCATAAATTTTATCGAAATCGGCCCAGCAGTTTAGTCTTCACCGTGTCCACAAAATTTTGTCGTTTTTAGACAAAAAAAGCGTTACCAAATAGTGTTGCCATATATTAATTTTGCCCAGAATCTAACACCATTTCGCATTTGATGCAACACCAAAACGGTGCAAGTTTCATGGAAATCGAAACTCCCATTTAGATTTTATTAACAATTTAAAGAAGTGGACGGACGGACGTACATGGGGTTAATTATGTTAGATGAAACGGATTTTGCACTTATTTTCATCTTTCTAGCCCTTCTAGAACAAACGTTAGGTTTTCGCACGATTATAGTACTTTCCTATAAACATTCGTTTATCGGGAAAGTAAAAAGCCGGCATAATCACAAAGTTTGTCATTTCTTTCGTTTAACCGAAAGGAAAGAGTTGTAAACCAATTCGATTCAAATTTAATCCGAAGTTTTAATAGGCAGAGCCAAGCATAGGTAAAAGTAAAGAACGGAGCGAATGGTAGCTTATGCACGTTATAGGACCAAAAAAAAATGCTGCACATACTGTTAGCGACCTTCAGTTTGGTTTCACCCCCTCCCTTTCGGAAGCACTACTACAATAAATTATTGATTCGTTAAGGCCACACAGCCGACATCCTATTCTGACGGGGAAAAATCAGAAAACTAGAAAGAGATGGACTTTTGCAATTTTCGCTAGGATTGATCGAATAAATCAGAACATCAGAATCTCCCCACACAATTTAAAAAATTGGTAGCGTGCGACGATATCGTGTATGGTTATTGTGAGAGTATGCAAACGCAGATGAAGTTCCATTAAATCAGATGACCATGTTCTTCTGCGTTTGAGGGGAATCATCTGGCAGATGAAGAATCAGATGGGGAAATGAGAAATGCAGAAGACGACAAAATTAGTGGGATGATTGCTTCTCCTTTCTGTTTAACCAAATTTTGCATAAGTGCATCCCATACTTTTATCAGAATAGGATGTCGGCCGTGTGGAGATTGGCCTTTATACGGCTTTTCGCTTTACGACCAAAACATATCTAGGCCGTAAAGCGAGGTATGGGTGTATACGGTATTACGTTAAATTGTGCTGATGGAAAGAATTATAGAATAAAAATGGAATTTGTCATAAAGTTTTGTTTTTTTTTGATTAATTCTTCAGATTTAACGACTTAATGAATTTTTAGAGTAAATTTAGGTATATTATTAAGCCTCAAATTAGAACCAAATTAGAATCAAATCGAAACAAAGTTATGCAGAAAAATCAGCAAAGTAGCATTATTAATTTTGTTGTTTTTTTTCAAAGAGCGACTAAACATTTAAAATTGTATCAAAAAATCAGCTTTAAGCCGATTTTAGGTTTTCATACATGTTTCTGTAAGACAATTGGTATTTTTTATCAAAACATTTTTGATAAAAGTAATCAACAGGTCGTTTGTTTGCCTTTTGCGAAAATTTAGTCAAGTTTTGGTTTATTTAAACATTTTTTTTTTGGTTTTCCAATTGAGGAAAAATTTAAAATAATGTAATTTCAATAAATTAGCTCATCGAAAGGCTCCAAATTTTTATTTAAGACCATGTAATCGATATTACAATACAATGGTTTTTGTACAGCAGTTTCATATATAAAGGTCGTCATCGTTGTTCAGACTAAGAGTTTTCTTATATTTATGCGCGTGTCCTTTCTGACTTTGATTGTTTACTTTTTTTTTTTGGTATATGAGGAGTATGTATTGCCTTTCCGTTTGTAAATCAAGCATATTTCCCTGTTATTTTTATATAATTATATCAATACATCTACTACCACGACATTGCTGGAATACTCGTACTATTCTCGTCATTCAGAAACATCTATGATGGGAAGAATGGGAAGTGATTAGAAATACTTATTTTTATGTTGGTCCTAAACAAATACATTTATTTTCCATTTTATACATTTTCCTACAAAATTCTAAAAAGCTAAGCTACCACAATACAGAATTGCCGCCAAATTATAAATGAATATGTTAATAACACAAAAATCCCGGTTTAGTCTTAAAAACTTGATTGTTCAAAAGATTCTTGAACCAGAATTCAGGTTTTTTATCAATTTTTAAGTCCAAATTTACACAACGCAGGTATAAATCACAGATTTGTCGTTACCATCGTTTTCTATGAAGTAATATGTTTATTAAATACATCCAACCCTCAAATTATACGTCATTCGAATTGCACGATTTCGGTTGAAGAAATGAGGAAAAACCTCCATTTACACAGTACTATCTCAATTTAGCACGGTCACAGAACACTTTTTCTTATTTTTAACTTCTATGCGAAGTATATAAGTTACTGGAATCATGATCGAAAAAATCTCCACGTTTGCAATCATTTTTATCTAATGTCTGTCTGTCTGTCTGTCGTGTACAAGATTGCGGCCGTATTTTTGAAGCAATTTCCATGAAAATTGGTAAGAGCGGTTTTTTCCTCATGAAAACCATTCGATCAGAAGTTGGATTTGATCGGACTAAAACTTCGGGTAGTCGCCGAACAAAAGTTCGGTTTTTTGTATTTTTACATTACAGGTTATTGTAATGTTATTTATGGACCGATTTCAATGAAATTTGTCATGCGACACTTTTGCAATGAAAGAACAACTATCTCCAAAAATCAATTGAATCCGATTACAACTTCGGGTAGCTGCCAAAAAAAATTCGGATTTTTCGTATGTGATGATACGATTTTCAAACTCTGTTTACATATTTTCTTCATAATTTGCAGTTAGGATATCTCACAAATGTATTACCAGATTTTAGTGAAATTTGGCTAGTACATTGGTTGTACGACGTAGGCATAGATATTTATTGCTTCTTGTCAGGATCTAAGAAAGGATACAGGTCCTGGAGAATGAAATGGTTTTTTACTGAAGTAAATTTACAAAAAAAACTTTTTGAAATCTTACACCAGGATTCAATCCAATGTCTATCTGTCACAACAAATGTTGTGATTTACTAAGGACTACTTTCACTCTGAATTTCCATATTCATATAGCTCTCTTTTAGAAAGGCTTTCGGAAGGTAACGTGATTTGAACATACGTATTAGAAGTTTTAATAGTGGTTTTGCATTATAGCTTGTTTTTTGTGGATTCGAATTGCAAGTTTTCAATTTACACGGTTTTCCAAGCCACCCTATCTTCAGTGCAAATCGATAGAAAGGAGTATAACAAATTAGGAGATGGCGCATAAGTGTTTCTCTGGAACGACTTTAATAGGAAATTGGATAAGATTTGTATTTACGATTGCTGTTAAAATCACTTGAAAATTGTTCATTGAGGCGAAAAAAGGTTTGTAAAGATTAATTATTTAAAAACAAAATTTCTCAATGTCTTCTTTAAATAAAAAACGAGAGATTTCCAACTACCCATATGTTTCTTTGCTAACAATTTCCTTTTAATAATACTTGAGCAAGAAAAGTCGATAAAATTTCCCTCCAAATTAAAGTAAAAAAAAAAAACAAAATTTCTCTTTTTTAACATCATTAAATTTATTTAAATTTAAGGAAAATACAAACTAAAAAGAAAAATAAAAAATAGAACTTAAAATTCAAATTCAAAAGTTCTTGTTTTAAGGAATTTTTAAGAATTAATAATCAATGTTTTTTTTTATGCTAGGATGAATACTTGTTGATTGATTTGACTTATTTTCCATCACCCTTGCCCTTGATTTGACCTTCTGAAGAATTCTTTTTCACATGAAGATGGGCAGGGCCAGTATGCTGGATCTCGACATGTCGTCCATTAGTTTCGAGCGCATCTTTCGGTGGTGGCGGTGGTGCTTTAATGGTTAGAACACCATCAGATGATAAAGTTGAAACGACATCTTCAGATTTATAACCTTTTGGTAATGTATATTTACGTACAAAATGACGCGATATATAACCATGCTCATCTTCGCGTTCCTCATGTTTTCCCTCCACTTGAATACAATTGTCAACTGTTTTCACAGTTATTTCATTCGGTAGAAATTGTTGAACATCGATGCACACTTGAAAACCATCTTTACCAATCGAAATTGGTGCTAAACTAGATTTCTCAGGATCTCTTGCACTGATACGTAATTGTGGGAAACTTGTTAATGCATGAATTTCATCGGGCGTTATTCCAAGTCCAAAATGATGAGTATCATCCCAATGACCACGATGATGACGACGATAACCCCATGGATCGACGTTATAGAAAAATGGTATTAAAGACATTTTTTGATTCGATTTCTTTTCTTTTTTTCACACAAAAATAACTTTCTCACTAAAAAACTTGTATTGAAACTCTTTTTTTCTTCGACGGACTGACTTCTTAACAATTTGTTAGCTTGATTACAACTGTGCCGCGGCAAAGCTAGTGCACTTGCTTTTATACTCACACGCACCCATATTCTAGAAATACGATAAAACAACAACATCTACCGGCATTTCTCGAAAAAACGAAATTGTTAGTAAACAAAAAAAAGAGTAAGTGGCGTGGCAGTCGAATTTTCTGGTAAAAGGGAGAACATTTTTTGTTTCAGTTTTCTTTTTTTTTCATGAATTTCGAGGAAATTTTTGGAAAATGAATGTTATTTAGTTACATATTATTTCAGTAATTTTACTAAATAATAATTTAGAAATTTTTAAGGGGAAGAAATGGAACAGTGTTTTGAATTCTGGATTTTTCTTTCTTTTTTTCAATGTTAATTAAATTCGAATATGTGTTTGTTTATTGAAGCAGCTGTTTCTTTTTCTTGGCTGTGTTTTTTTTGTATTATTCTTATCAAACGAAAGTACTCGAAAGTGCTGGCAGAAAAAAAATTAGATTTTAGAATTTTTATCTGACTTTTGGCACGTAAACTTTGTTTGTATTGCAATTTTTTTTTGTTTGTGGATTAGTCTCTAATCTAAAAAAACTAATGAAAGTAAATTTTAGTCGAAATACGAATTGAAAATACAAACACTTTGAAATTGGATGTTGAGAATGAATTATCATATTTTATTCAGTGAAAACTGAACCAGGGAAACATATATTTAGGCTTTTTTCGTGTTAATTAATCATTTCTATTTATTCAGATTATTTTGTGAATGTTTTAAATACTAAGTAATAATATTATTATTATTTTTAGCGTTTTTTTCTTCAATAAGTTTCTGAGATTTGGTCAGACTGATTGATTCATAGATGATGTAATATTTATGCCAAGCTAAGAAGTTTGATAAAATTATTGGAGTTTTTATGGAATAGCTTTAGGAAAAGCAATTTCGATAAAAATTCGTTTCTGCCTGCATATTCTCGAACTTAATCGATGCTGGTATACAAAAATATATGCTAAATCGATTCGAGTTTTACATAAACGGTATTCTGGTCATCTATATGTGAATGCATTCGTGTCACTACAAGACGGAAACCACTCAGCTGAATTTAATCAGTCGACAATGAATTTTCGACTACTGAAATGTATTTTTTACAAATCAAAGATTTCATATTTATGAATTTTTCACTTTTCCTGAGCAATTTTCCGAAATTAACTAATCACAAATAAGCCCTCAAAAAAATAATGAAATAATTGATTCCAGGCAGGCCTCTTCTTTGTTTACTGACCACGTCTCAAATATTTTTGTTTCAATTCCTTTTTAAAAAAGATTTTCAGTTACAAGAGAATTTTCAGAAATCTGGAATTCAAATACACCCATACCTCGCTTTACAGCCTAGATACGTTCCGGAAAAGTTGGCCGTAAAGCGAAAAGCCGTATAACGAATCAATTATTTTTTGTAGCACTGCTGCCTGAAGGTAGAAGCTGAAACTAAACAGAAGGTTGCTAACAATACAATAATGTACAGCATTGTTTTGGCCGTAAATCGATAAAGTGCCATAATTAAAAAAGGCCGTTATAGCGAATTGCCGTATAAAGAGCGGTCGTATAGTGAGGTATGGGTGTAATTAGATAAAAATAATAATAATCCCCATAAGTTGTATACAAAGAATGATAACCATTACTGTTTATGTATATTCTTACATAAACACATAACAACTTAAAACTTCATGGATTTAACAGCCAACCATGAATGCAAAAATTTGCAGTAAAAAATTCACCATAGGCGAGTTTCATGATTTTACATTTAGCTCTTTCATATACGAAACCCTTGTGGTACAAGAATACAACATATTAAACCTGTACGAATAGGAAAGATATGAGTCGACTCGAATACTAGTAAACTCGATTAAGTTCAAGAATAGACCTGGCGTGATAAAGTTATAATTTTCATGGACAACACTAATTCAAATCAAGAATAATTCTTTTTAACATTATTTATTTTAATATTATATTTTGTTCTGACTACAATTCCAGCTTTTTAATAAGATTTGTATGAAATTATAACAAAATGTAATGCAAGAAAAGTGTTCTTTTATTACCAAGTTTTTATTAAATCGCTTTTTTGTCCAGTACAAATCTTGCAATCGATTTTTAACTAATTTCCCGACTAGCTCAGAACCCGATGACAATGCATTCTTTTAATTCTTGTAGCCATCTTTAAGCAAAATTGAATTTATTTTCAGTAAATTTTTTTTTTTTCTTTGCAATGAAGAAGCCATGAAGACAATGGAAAGAATGCGTCAATATCCTCCAGCAATGTTTGAAAATTTCTTATAATTGCTCTCTTTATTACGCATTTGATTATTTTCTTTCAAGTTGATAGTATAATTCATCAAAACAATTTAAAAAAATTATTTATTAGAAAATTTAAAAAAGTGGTATATAAAAAGTTCTTTTTATCTTGTAATTATTTTTGCTTGCGTTCGTATATATGAATTTAATTTTTGGCTCTGTTTTCGGCGAAAGAACTATGGATTTTTCAAGGGCATTCTAGATTGTTCAACTATGTTGAATGTTATTTAATTAAATGTTTTTTTTTATCATTTTGCTTAGTCGTTAATTTTTAGTTCTAACTTTTTAAATTGAATAAAAATTTTGAATGTTTTAGAATTTTGATTCGTTTCTGCGAATGTGCGAGTAATTTCTATAAATTTCGGTTTCAAATCTTATGTAATTCGATCTTAAATCACTTTTTTTGGCTGAAAATTGTACACGAATCAGCGTAAAATAGTTTTATGATGTAACTAAAAACTATTATTAGAATTTCAGAAAGAATATGAATGAATGAAATAATTTGGCACAAAATCAAGAAAAATGCTTGTAAAAATTGTAAAGTTTAATTCCATAGAAGTTAATTTGGAATCTATTATTCTTAGGCTTTTTTTTAATAGGAAATATGTCACAGCATTAGTAATTAATCCATTTATATTAAATAAATTCTTGATAGTAAACTGGATTTCATGTTACAGATTGACACACAGGTTTGGTTTCCCTAGTATAAAGTCTAAATCAACCTAGATTCGTACGGGTTGCCTTAAGAAATCTTCCATGTCTTCCGTGGAATCACCCTTTTGAATTGTCTCCACACTGGGATGGATTACAATTGATTCGGCTGTATTCTCCGGAAATGAGGCGTTAGGTGGCTGATGTCATTTTTGTTCATCAAATTTTTAATGGCGTTGTATTGACGCCCTCCTTTTTATTTGACAAGATGCATCTTAACGTCAATACACGTTAAAATAGGGCATCATAGAACTGTGTATGATGGAAATGAACCAATTTCTCGAATGCCAATTCAAGAACAAAATAAAGTTAAAAAAGCTTTTATATCAAAAAATATAATTGATTGTAATTAATTAATTGATTATTGTTAGTTTAAATGACGGACGCTTGATTTAAGTGGTAAAAAAAGATAAAAATACAATACTTTGACATTGAAATAGGGCCATTTGTAAAAAAATCAAATTTTTTTCATTCGGGTCAGGATCAAGGTTTTACTTTATAACACGTAAAAACAACAACAAGATAACTTATATATTTATGTGGGTCAAGCTCTGTGATTTGTATTTCAAACCTTGATCCTGACCCGAATGAAAAAAACGCAGATATTATTGATTATTTGGAGAAGCGGATGAAAACCATTACGTAACTATTCTAGCTGCCTATATATTTACGATACAATATGGTTTCTTGATTGTTCATATTTTTCACAATGGTTTTACTAATTCAATGGTAGAGTATTTTGAATTGGTTGAATCTTATTAGAATTAGATATTTATAAAAATAGGTCCTCTTAACAAATCATTTTATTAACTACAGTCTTCGAAAGAGGAAGTAGAAAAACCAGATTGCATGTTCTCGTTATTAAAGAGTCCCTTTTATCTTGCAGATCTTGTTTTAAAAAAAAATTATCGACCCTAAAATTCTTACGATTCTATACGAAACCCATATTTTCTCAAAGGATTCCTTTTGAAATATGTTTTAATCTTGAAATACATAATAAAAAAAAAACAACTCAAATTTCGTTCTACAATAGAAAATGTCGTTTGATTGTGTTAAATTGTTTTTGAAGATTGTATAAAAAAGGACATTAAAATGAGAAAAAAATATCGAATTTTCTAGTAATTTTCAGAACGGAAAATAATATTGAAGTCAAGTTCAGGGCACCAGTTGAATCAGGGTTACACATTCAATAAATCATAGGCGTACTTATGTGTATGTAGAATAGATACTAGAAATACATGCTTATAAACCAACTGCAATGAATACAATCATAATTTTCAAATCCAAATAAAGTTTTCTGATGGAAATTTCTCGATTTGTTGAAAATTTCGTTCTAACTTCTGTCCTTTTTGTCCTTTTCAATACATACGGAAATCCATATGTGTTGGAATTTTTGTTAAGACTTTAAGAAAAAAAGGGATGAAGGATTGTAAATTTAAAACCTGCGCAATTGAAAGAATTGAATAATTCTAGAAAGAATCCAAAAATTCTGGTGTTTATATTTTTAAGTGTATAATCTTTTTTGAAGATCATAATTTACTTTAGAGACAGTCAAAATATTACGCCATTAATAAAAATAAAAATAGGTAAAATTATCGGAGCCAAAAAATTCTCACTCAAAAATTTGATGAAAAAAAAAACATATAGTAACTGAAAAGGCCGATTTTCAGACGATTTTTTGATGCCCTATGGTAGAAATGGGACAGAAAAACTGTCAAAACTAATAATATTTCAAGATTTTTTCTTCATAACTTTGTTTCTTCTTTTCAAAATTTCTTTTAATTTGCAGGTAACCTAGACCCTGATAGCATAAGTCTAATCTGCAAATTTTATACAAATCGGTTTATTAGTTTATAAACTACATCAAAAAAACTATATGAAGAGAGTTATTTACTCCTAGGATTATTTCGATTCGACTGAAATTTAACATGGTATCGTCAATTTATGTAGTTAACTCATATAATTAATTTAAGCAAAATTAATTAACAAATTTTCCAATTAAATTCGAAAAACCATAAACAAAAAAACGACAAAATTTTCTGATCACCCTGGTTTTTCCTTTATAATTCTGCTCCCCCTGTATCGATTTTGCTGAAATACAATACCAAACCAAGCTAAGGAATAAACAACTCACATTGCAAATTTCATCAAAATCTTAGTAGTGGTAGTACCTCTACCATAGGGCCATAAAAACAACCAATAAAATATTTTTTACAATAATTTATTTTTTAAAAATTCTTTCTTCTTCTTCAAAAACAACTTGAAATTATTGTTCAATTATCACAAAACTTAAAAATTAAATAATATTTAAATAAAAAAAAAAATTCGAACAGTATCCATTAAAAAACAATTTTCCGTGCAAATTTTCATTGCAGTATTAAAATTTACTTGTCCGTTGTTGATGGAGTTTCTTTGGCAGGTCCAGTTTGTTGGATTTGTACAACACGTTCATTACTCTCAGGCACTGGTTTTGGTGGAATAATTTTAATTGTTAAAACACCATCCGATGATAAAGTCGAGATGACATCATTTGTGTTAACACCTTTTGGAAGATTATATTTCCTAACAAATTGCCTTGAAATGAATCCTTGTTCGTCTTGACGTTCCTCATGTTTCGCTTCGACAATCACAAAATTATCAACGGTTTTAACTTTGATTTCCTCTGGTTTGAATTGTTGTACATCAACGCAAACTGTGAAACCGTCTTTTTCAACTTTCGATTGTCCAACTTCTGATCCCAAATTATGATATCTTGTGACGATTTTTGAGCTTGGATAGAATTCATCGATTAATGATCGTGATGTATCCCAATCCCGAAGACGACGTCTCAAACGATGTTCGAATGGATCAAAATCGTATAATGATGGAATTAAGGATGCCATTTTTTTGTATTACTTAAGTTTTTTCTTTAAATTACTTTACACGTAAATTTTTTAAATTTCACTTTAAAGTTCTTTCTATTGGCACTTTTCCGGATCAACTGAATGCTGATTTAAAATTTTATTTGAATTTATATACAAAAAATTTTTATTTTTTTTTTTGTAAATACATCCCACTGGATGCCAAATACTTTTGATGATGTCCACTGCGACGGCATATAGAATCACCAATAACCGAAATATCTTTTCTGATTCATGGAAGTGTATTTATTTGAAAATTTAAAGTTTAGAGGATTTGAAACGATTTTTTAGCACCTCTCACCTTTTGGAACAAGCAAAATGTTATTTAATTTTAATGCCAGATTTCGAATTTTTCTTTTTTGTTCTTGAAAATTCGTTTTAATGAAAAAAGTTCGATATAACTTTTAATAATGAAAAACTTGGCTTCTTCTAGAAAAATGTTTTGTCTTTATGACACCATATTTATGTTCTTAAAATGTTTTCACTGAGAAAATTGAGTTATTTTTAAATAATGAGAAAAATATTACAAAAATAATATTTTATTTTTTTCTGTAAGACGATTTTTATGGGAGACTAGGGCATGCAGTGCAGGTAGAATTTTCTTTGTGGATTTTTTGAACAAAATAGCTTGAAAAACATACAGTAACCGAAAATCAGCCTATAGTCCCATGCCCTATGCCAGAAATGGTACAGAAAAACAGTCAAAGTCATTAATATTTCAAGTTTCTTCCTTCGTGACTTTGTTTCATCTTGTTCAAATTCGCTCTAATTCACAAGTAAGCTGGGGCTTAATAGCATAAATGTCGTCTGTAAATTTCATTTAAATTGGTATATTAGTTTTTAAAGTACACCAAAAAAAACTATATGAACGGGCTTATTTTCTCCTAGGATTATTTCTTTCTCCACTATTCTTAGACCGATTTCACTGAAGTTTAACATAGTATCGCCTACTTATATAGTTAACTCATGTAAATAATTTAAACAAAATTGCTTCATAAATTTTAAAATTAAATCTGAAAAACTATATAAAAAATGAGCAAAGTAAACCATAGCAATGAATTTACATTTTCTCTATATCGGCCGAACCACTATGGAACTTTCCCGATAATATCATAAAATATTGATTTCAGTTCGCCTATTCTAAATGTACATTCCAAGTTTCATGAAAATGTGACTACTATTGACCGAATTATTAACGTTTTTCTACTTTGGCTCCTTCAACCCTTTAATTGGATACACATTCACTCTTTTCGGTTGGCCTATCCAGAATGTGCACACTAAGTTTTAAGAAAATCCGCCCATTATTGAGTGAATTATTGAAGTTTTTTTATTTTAGGCCCCTACAACCCCTCACCGAACGGAGATATATTCTATCTTTTCAGTTGGCCCATTTCAAACGTATATTCCAAGTTTCATTAAAATCCGACTATTATTGGCCAAATTTGGGAAGTTTCTATATTTCCGCCAGAACATTTTTGAAAAAAAGTTTTGCGCATTAGTGTTACCAGAAGTGAATTCTGTTGAAAAGTTAATATGTTTTGGTTTCGACCTTAGTGCACAAACTGCGCAAATCTCATCAAAATTGGACGTGCAGCTTCGGCTTTACAACTAGTGCAAAAATAGACTATAGTTGGACAAAACGTATTCTTAGACAGTGTTGTCATATTCGAATATGCGCCAAAAACTAATCAGTTCTAAGTTAAGTTCCAATACATAAACTGGATAAATTTTATCGAAATCGGCCTAGCAGTTTAGTCTTCACCGTGCCACAAAATTTTGTCGTTTTTGCGTAAAAAAAGCGTTGCCAAATAGTGTTGTCATATTCTAATTTCGCCTAGAATCTAACACCATCTCGCATTTGATGTAACACCAAAACGGTGAAAGTTTCATGGAAATCGGACCATCCATTTAGATTTTATTAACGATTTAAAGAAGTGGACGGACGGACGGACGGATGTACGGACATGGGGCTAATTAACTTGGATGAAACGGATTTTGCACTTATTTTCCTCTTTCTAGCCCTTCTAGAACAAAAGTTAGATTTTCGTACGATTATAGTAAGTTTATCGTTTATCGGGAAAGTAAAAAAATTTACTAATTAAATTTTGATAGTTTAAATTTTTTAATAAGTTGTTTGCTTAAAGTTTTCATTTTTTAATTAAAATTAATTATAATTTGATGTCTTTTACTTCAATTTTACAAATTTGATGCTTTTTTTAATTCAAACATATTTATTAGAAATCAAAAATCATAAAAAAATTAACAGAAATTTCTTTGAAATTCAAAAATTAGAAAAAATTCAACTTCATTCAATCTAAATATTTCACAAAAACAAAGTTTTATACAAATTTGGTAAATCATCAAAAAAAAAAGAAAGAAAATAGAAAATTCGAGACATGAATTATTGATTTCTAAAAATAAGACAAAATTAATCTAAATCTAGTAATTTCGAAATAAACAACAGAACACAACACGTGGTGGGTAGTGGTTTTCTCACGGTTTTCCCTAAAGGTGGTTTCATATCAAGCATAAAAAATTTTGTTTCAAAAATAAAACAAATATTCATCAAGAATGGAATTTTATTATAATTTTAGAAAATTGTGAAAATAATTTCCAAAATTAGAATTGAAAAAAAAAAAAAAAAACGAAAGAAAACATTAAACTACAGAAAATTCTCGACAAATTTATTTTCAAAACGAAATGAAATTGAAAATTCTGGAAAAGTCATGCAGTAAAATTATTCTCGAAGTCAACGACATCTTATGTGATTTTGTGGCAAAGTAGTTGTGGGATTTTTTTTTGGTTTGCCCACAAAAACAATTTGACAATTACTTAATACACAAACACATCAATATTATATTTTTCAGTGGTATTGAAGATGAATCATTGTATAGATACAATACGGTTCGCGGGTTTTCTCGCAGTTTCTATGCAGACGCGATAAGAAATTGAAAAACAAACTTTGTCAATGTGTTAGTTTTGTTTACCAAACAAACTACAGTGGATTGTAAAATGCCGGAACTATATAAGCGGAGAATTTCGGTCAAGTTGTCAGTCGTGAATCAAAAACGTAGCAGATTAAAACTGTTCGAAGAATCGTTAATATCCAAAAAAGTGATATTTTTGAAGTACATATTTTTTCTAATTCTTCTAATTCAAAGGAAAATTAATAATTGAAAAATGTCTTTGAGACGATATTTCTACAATCCGTTCTATTCTCGTTTCCGAGATTTAGATTATTGGGATGATTTAAGTCATGCTATAACACCTTGGGAAATTCAATCACTTATTAATTTCCCGCGATTAAGTATTAGTCCACGTATTGCAACGGATCTAAAACCGCCAACTGTCGGAAAGGATGGTTTTCAAGTTTGCATCGATGTTCAACAATTCCAACCGAATGAGATTACTGTTAAAACCACTGAAAATGAAGTAATTGTTGAAGGGAAACATGAGGAACGTTCTGATGAACATGGTTCAATTTCGAGACAATTTATTCGAAAATATTCTCTACCGGAAAATTATAAATCTGAAGAAGTTATTTCAACTTTATCATCGGATGGTGTTCTTACTATTAAGGCCCCACCACCGCAATCGGCCATCGAGAACAAGAATGAAAGAGTTGTGCAAATTCAACAAACTGGACCGGCTCATTTGAATGTTAAAGAGAATCCTTCGGAAGACAAAAAAACTGAATAAATTTTTAGCTTTTGTGAATTTTTTCTTGAAATTTTGTTAATTCTTGCTTATAATGTTTTTCAATAGAAACTTTATAGATTTTTTGTGATATTTTTGTAACTTCTTTGAATGAAATAAATTTCTTTTCTGTTCAAAATTAATAATGTGGTTTTTTCCATAATTTTAATTTGATATTCAGTACTTTTTTTTTTGGTATGTTATTCTGGGCTGAAAATAAAGTATCGTCGATTTTCTCTAGTAAATAATTTAATGAAATATTTACAATAGTAAGTGGGCAAAATCGTTCTTTTCTGGGACACAATTCCTCGAGTACCCTCGAGTAGGCCTCTTCTTTGTATCGATAGGCTCAAATATATTATGAACCGTTTATTTTGAAAGTGGCCTAAGTCCAAAAGAAGGTACTATATATCTATATAACTATAGTGTGCTTAACTATTTTTTTTTTTCAAATGGACTTAGACCACTTTCAAGATAAACGGTTCATACAACATTGTATTCTATTATCTTTGCTTCAAAATAACGGGATTCGTTCGCTCTTCACTTATTTTATATTATTTTCATTCCCTGCCCCGTACTCGAAGTTTTGAACGATTTACGATTAGTGGAACTGACTACCAATGGATTCGTTCCATTGGGACGAATCCGGATTGAACGAGACACATCACGTATTTGGAATCATATTTTATTACAAAAAGAATTTAAAATAGGATTTGATTAAAAAATTGCCGATGATATAATTTTGACCCAATCTCAACTCGATCTTTCGAATAAATGTTTGGCTTCTAAATTGGAAGGAATGTCATTTAAAAAAATTAAATTTCCTGTCCCAGTTCAACTAGCATTTGAAATTGTTGTATTGCACATAAAGGGCAGGGTTATTTATGTTATTTTTATTTAGGTTTCCGATTTCGCAGCTTGAGAAAGACCCAAAGTTTTTCTCCTTTCCCCTGAGAAACTATGATATTTTTGATCATTCCTTCATTAAATTTCTAAATTGATTCTAATACACACTATAGCTGCGTTTTTTTTTTTGGGAAAAATTAGCACGGTTACTATACATTTCATACGGGGTTATTTAACTCGTTCGGTACCAGTCGTCACATATGTGTGACATGTGGCTTTGTTTTCAGGAAACCCTGGTAGCGAACGAGTTAGGCAATTTATTATCGGAGTCTTATTTTAAGAACACTTATTTAAGTACCATATTGAAGATATAGATGGCACAAATAGAATATTTCGTTTTTAGGCCCTATGGTAGGTACTACCAGAGGGTATATTAGTTATGTCACTCCATTTGTAACACATCGAAATAATCGTCGTAGAAATGTTTTAAGGATATGGTTGTGTCGGGAATCAAAAGGTATATCGATTTATGCATGTCCGTCCGTCCGTCCGTCCGTCCGTCCGTCAATCCGTATACAAGATAACACAAAAACGTGTCATCCGATTTTGATAAAATTTACAGTATGACTTGATTATTGCTTAACTTGGTTTGGTATTGCATTTCAGCAAAATCAATCCAGGGAGAGCAAAGTTAGAAAGGAAAAACCAGGTTGACCAGAAAGATTTGTCGTTTTTATGTTTATGGTTTTTCGGATTTAATTGGAAAATTTGTGAACTAATTTTGTTTAAATTAATTATGTAGGTTAACTACACAAATTGACAATACCATGTTAAATTTCAGTCAAATCGGTCCAAGGATACTGGAGAAAGAAATAATCCTAGGAGAAAATAACCAATTTTTTATTGTTTTTTTATGTACTTTTAAAACTAATGCACCGATTTGAATAAATTTTGCACAATAGATTTATGCTATCAGGGTCTGGGTTGCCTGAAAATTAGAAGAAATATTGAAAAGAAGAAACAAAGTTATGCAGAAAAAACCTTGAAATAATGTTATTTTTGACAGTTTTTCTGTCCCATTTCTATCATAAGGCATTAAAAATTGGCTATAGGCCGATTTTCAGTTACTATATGTTTTATTGCAGTATTTGAAAATAATAGAAAATTTGTTTAAATTTTGAATATTTTCAGATTTTTATAACTGTTTTTTTAGTGGCTTTTCTGGTGGCTTACGTAAGGCGTTCTGTTTGAGAAATACATATTTGGGGATTTGACGCATGTAAATCTTAAATAATACTTCGCTACTTTATACTGTGTTAAATATTATTAAATAATTAGGATTTATTTCAATATTCCCATTATAAAGGCATCAGAATTAATTAAGAATTAATTTTTTTTATTGTAAAGTCAAGGTACCTACGATAGGGCATACAAATTTCTTATTGGTTAGTATGTTGCGACTTTTATGTGTTATTCTAGAAATATTTTCCTCCCATATGTTTATTTATTTATTTTTGTCCAGAACACCCGAAGAAAACATCATAAATCGTGATGTATCATATAATTCGATATTTTTCAAAACAAAAATACAACTATACAATGATTTACAACAATTTATTGTAAAAAATTCATATCTAAAATTGTAGTGCTTTTTAAAACTACGAACAAACTTTTTGCCCAATTTAATATCATAATTCGAGAATATTGAAACATGTTTCAAAACCTTGTAAAATTATTGCAAAAAAATAAACATCTTTTAATTTTTTGTCAAAAACAGTTTATTTGTTAATTATTTAATTAGATTAATTAATTTTTAAAAAGGTAAAATATCAATATTACTGTAGGCAGTTTGCTAATTAATTGAAATACTAATTTGTATTGAATTTTATTTATTGATTTATATATTGTATTGTATTGAGTTCTATCTAATAGATTTTAATATATTATAATTAATTACAAATTTAAAATAACAATAATTATTGTAATGAGTGTTGTTCAAGCATTCTAAATTTGTGCATCAACTGAAATTTAATAAACAATAAAAACAGGAGTGGAATCGTGTAATTCGATTGATAGTAAATTCCTATGCTTTTTCGATACGATTTGATCGAAATCAAGTTACACGATTCCACCCCCTGATTTTTCCATAGAAGAAAATTTTAGTAAAATTGCTTTTATTTATGTGTTAGAAATGTTTTCCATATGCCAATTCTGGGGTCGGGTCATAGAAGTTTTGTATTCGTGAAAAACTTGAGATTTTCAAATCTAAACAAATTTTATGTATATTATAAATACGAAATTAATTTATGTAATTACATTACGTTTGTATGAATCGATAAAGCCTACACATTCGAGCTATATAAACCGATTAATTTTATTTGTAGTAAATTTTATCTTATAGAAATTGTCATCGAGACTGTTTTTCAAAGCTTTAAGATTATAAAATATTTCCGTATCCGGTGTTTGTATTGAAATTTAGCGCGCCTGGTACAGAATAAAGCTCAAGCGCAAGTATAAAAGCGAATGTAGTAACGTGTAAGCTTCTCAGTTTTAAAAGAAAAAATCTAGAAAAAAGTGAACGAAATTAAACGAAAAAAACAGAAAAAAATATATTTAAATAAAATCAAAAATTATATTAAATTAATAAAAGTACTAAAATTCTTTTTGAAAAATACTTGTAAAAAGAAGGAAAAGTGAAAAAAAAGAGCCTACAAGATGAGTTTAGTTCCAATGTTACATGAACCAACCGATACATGGGATTTGGATCGCCGGATGATGAATCGTTTTTGGGATTGGGATTTCGATTGGGATTGGGGTTCAGCATTTGCACCACATTGGGATATACCACGTAAACGTTTATTACGTAATTTTGGTTCATTATCCGAATTATCACAACCAATTATTGGTAAAGATGGACTACAAGTCAGTATCAATGTTCAACAATTTAAATCATACGAAATAACAGTAAAAACTTCCGGTGATTATGTTATTGTTGAGGGTAAACATAAGGAGAGACCAGATGGACATGGTTTTATATCACGACATTTTATAAGACGTTATTTGTTACCAAAAGGTTATGATCCAAAAGATGTTATCTCAACATTATCATCGGATGGAATTTTAACTATAAAGGCGCCACCACCATATAAGCCACTTTCATATATTAAAGAACGTTTTTTACCAATCAAACATACAGGACCATCGGAAAATCGCTTGAAAACTGCGAAATATTAATAAAGAATTTCGAGAGAGATTAACATTGGATCTAATATTCATCTAACTTCCATAATTCCGTCCACACTACATTAATTTTCATCAAATTTTATTGCTTTGTTTTCTTTTTTTTTATTATTGTTATTAATAATATCGATAATGTTCTTTTATTGTTGTGTTCTTGTTAAAAAAAAAAAAAATTAAATAAAAATAATTAATTAATAAACAAAAATTTCAATTGTTTTAATTCTTTTTAAATTTTTGGGCAATAATTCTTTTGTTCTTGTTTTTAATAAAATTTTTTCAGATCAAAAATATTAGATAATCGAATAAATTTTCTAATTTATTAATTCTAATTATTGAATAGAATTTTCCAATTTTGGTTTTATGCGATTACATAACTCGATAAATATTGTAGTAAGAATCGTTATAATTACGTTCTTGATATTATAAACGTTTTCTATTGTAAAGAATAGTGGAAAATTGAGCTTTTTTATGGCCTATGGTAGGCACTACCAGAGGGTATACTAGTTTTGTCAGTCCATTTGTAACACATCGAAATAATCGTCGTAGAAAGGTTTTAAGGGTATGGTTGTGTGAGAAATCAAAAGTTATATCGATTTAGGCATGTCCAACCGTATACAAGATACCTCAAAAACGCGTTATCCGATTTTGATGAAATTTACAATGTGAGTTGCTTATTCTTTATTCCTTGGTTTGGTATTGCATTTCAGCAAAATCGATCCAGGGAGAGCAAAGTTATAAAGGAAAAACCTGAGTGACCAGCAATTTTTGCCGTTTTTTTGTTTATGGATTTTAGGAATTAATTGGAAAATTTGTGAATCAATTTTGTTTAAATTAATTATATATTATTATATATTATTATTATTATGTATTATTATTATGTAACTACAAAAATAGACGATATCATGTTAAATTTCAGTCAAATCGGTCCAACGATAGTGGATACAGAAATAATTCTAGGAGAAAATAACCCTCTTCATATAGTTTTTTTGAAGTACTTTAAAAACTGATGGACTGATTTGAATAAAATTTATATATTAGACTTATGCTATCAGGGTCTGGGTTACCTCAAAAAAGAAGAAGTTTTGAAAAGAAGAAACAGAGTTATAAAGAAAAAACCTGGAAATAATGTTAGTTTTGACAGTTTTTCTGTCCCATTTCTACCATAGGCCATCAAAAAATCGGCTATAGCCCGATTTTCAGTTACTATATATTTTTAAAATGAATTATGTATTCATTGTTCAAAATTTTGGAAAATGACGCAGTCTTGTTAAACAAAAGTCCTGCGTAATTGACTTAATTATAAAACAAGAATATTATATTATACAATAATTAATTATTATGCAAAATTTTCTGAATATTCCATATTTGGGAATTTATTCTATTCTTATAGCTTTTTTTCTTTTTGTGGAATTCTATAAGATTCTAAAGCTTGATAAATAAATGTTTTCTTTTTCCGCTTGGATTAGTCTAAAAGTTTTTCCAATTTAATTTTTTCTCTTTTGAAATTTTGTTAATATTTTTTTTACTTTTTTTTTCATAAATTATTTTATTTTTAAATTTTAGTTTGATCGATACTTATCAATAGACAAACTCGTGGATTTCTTGTGTGTTTCGAAGAAATTTCATAATTTCGTGAATAACGAAATAATTTCTGAACGAATTTTTTCTAAATTTAAATTCAATTAGAATAAAAACTTCCATTGTCGACATTTTGATATAAACACCTAGAATCTAGGCAACCATATTAAACGGTCTGAAATTTTGCATATAATAAGTATAAATTTAGGCAACCACAAAAGAAATGATGTCAGTCAGTTGACGGTACGCCAAGAAATAGGTTCCGCAAAACTTAATTCGTTTCCAAGTGAATGTGGTTTTTTGTGTTAAATTAGAAAAGTTGTTTAAAAATTGAATAAAATAAACAAAAAAAAAAATGTCATTAATTCGATTTTGTGATGAGTTAGATCATTTTCATTCACGTCTTATCGATGAAATTGCATACGATTTAGATCATTTACATCATACACATGATTGGTGGTCGCATCCATGGTGTTCTCATCATTGTATGACATGCAGACGACCATGGTCACAAGTTATTGTCGATAAAGATGGTTTCAAATTAACAATGGACGTGAATAAATTTAAATCGGATGAGATATGTGTGAAAACCGTTGAAAATGTTGTTATCGTTGAAGGACAACAAAAAGAACGTGATGACAATCGTGGTTATATATTGAGACATTTCATAAGACGTTATACATTACCAAGAGGATATGATTCTAAAGATGTTGTCTCATCATTATCATCGGATGGTATTTTAACGGTTACAGCACCAGCACCTGATGAAATACCAGAAAATTACGAAAGGATAGTTGAAATTAAAGAAACTGGAACAAAATATGCTATCAAAGATAAAGGAAGCGATGAGGATAGAAGCGGTGCTAAAAGGAAAAAATGAAAATGGAATTTAAAAAGTCAACTTTTATGTAACTGATTCGATTATATTCGTTATTTGTTAGATTGTTTGTGATTTTCGTTAACGAACTTTTCAATTTATAGAGTTAATAATCCTTGCAAGGACGTTTTAGTGTAAAGTTTGATCAATATTTCACTAAATATAACCCTGAAATATTTTCTCATGCAATAAATCAATAATGTTTTATTTATAATTTTTTTTAGAATCTAAGTTAATATGCTTTAAGATTTGTTTTAATAAATATAAGTTGCTATTTAAGTCAAAAATGAGGTTTTTAATTAACAAATTTAATTGAAATTCTTTTTGACCAAGGATATCTGTTAATTATTATAAACTTCTGCTAAGTACACTCAATTATTTTCTCTAATTTCTATTTTCTGATAAAAGAACGAGATTTCCTTTTGTGGTTGGGTTAACTTTTCCTTTTCGACGGTGAAATGATTAAACCACGGACCAAGCACAAATAAAGCGAATAATGAAAAGTTATTTCATTTTTGATTGTTGTCATAAAATTTCATTAAAAATATGAAATTATTTAAATTGTCGTAGTTTTTTTTGTTTTCTTAGTTTTCTTTGCGGATATGGCGGACGTAATTCTAAACTTGATTAAAATTCATATTCGGTTGAAACAATTTTAATGGTATTTCAGAAATTTGAAATAAATTAATTGACAAAGAAACTGAAGGAATTTAATTACTGAAAATTTATTTATATATTTTTTTTTTAAATAAATTATTTTCATAATTTAGTATAAAAAAAATTTTGTACTAAAAAAGTTTTAGTCTAAATTAAATCCATTGATTAGCAATGACATAAACCGTCTAGGGACATTGAATGGAATTTCGTATCAGAGATTCAGTGGAACAAATACGAAAGCTTTTTGAATTCGTCTTTTGAAAATTCATTAGGACGACTTGATTGAACTTTATGATATTTAAAATTTAAAATATACTGGTAATAAACAAAGAACGAAGATAATAAGGAATTGTGATAGTTTAGAAATGACACAAACAGTAATTTTGAAAGAATAGTGATTTTATTTATTTGTTTTTATATTCTGTGATTTTTCGTAATACGTAGGGTAGAGAGTTAATCAATCCGTTTTTTATCAGATCAGAATAGGTTTTTGTTTAGAAAGGTAAGAAAAAAAAAAAAATAAAACCTTCGGTATCTCGTTTTTTACGCTTTGCTCAAAAACTGCTCTTTAAAACCAACACCATAGATTAGTAATACCTAGAGATGTCCAAGCCAAATGAGCAGCGTGATGTTCAGTATTGTTGTTGTAGGTGAACTTAAAGAAGAATGGAAAGAGAAGATTCTATATTGTGTTCGAATATCATTGTACTAAAAGAATCAGTTGAATCCGCTTTTATAGCCTTTATTATTAGTCTATGCCAACACTGTAAATTTCACAGTCTGTGCTAAAAGAACACGGTCACAACTAGACAAGTATGCAAGAAGATATTTTAAAGAAAAATAATTATATACACGACAAGAACATTTCCTTAGTATCTCTATTCTAAGGACATAACAGATTCCGGGCATGCGTAAAACTTTTTCCCGAGGTAGTATTTTTTGTTTCTAACATTGCTTAATGCAAGCAACAGTCAGTGTATAGAAGGCCTTCCCAATGTCTTTTGCTGAAGCAAAAATCAAACACCTTGGCGTTATAATTAGCCGACCTAAACATTTAGGAAACTGGTTCGTTTCTACTGTACTCAGTTTTATGATGACTAATTTTGAATATTTCCACGGACCTCAAGGACCGTGTATTAATGTTAAGATGCAGTTTGTGTAGCAAAAAGGGAAAGTTTATAGCACCATTCAGAGTTTGACTCACGAAAACCACATCCACTACTAGGCGCCACCTTTCTGAGGACTGCAAAATTATTAAATTTAAACTATCAAGGTATGGTGGTAGTAGAAAGAGGTCATTCCACGGAAGGTTACGTAATGTAAATCGTACGAATCTACGTTGAACAGACTCCAATTTGTTAAATTGGACTTTTTGGTAGGAAGACTATACCTGACTGGCATATTCAACTATTATATACCATATCATTTGATTTGGTCAAAACACATATTTATCTAAGTTTCGAACTGATACCTTAAAGGAAAAATATCAGAATTTCTTTATTGCTTTTAATTTGCTTATAGAATTTTAGAATTTGTTAAAACTTTTAACTTTAAAGTTTTTAAAATAAATTTAAGATTTGATCGGTGTTCTTTAATTTCATTAGATACACACTTTTATTGGGTTTTCATTTAAATGGTTAAAACTAATTTTTATTGCAAAACGTGAATAGTTTTTTAATTATATATACAAAAGGTAAGTCCTTCTGTCTTCCTTTCATTTTTTCTATCTGTCCGGCCTATAGTTGAACAAAAAGGAAGGCTTGAAAGGCCATTTTGGAAAACATCATATAATCGAAAATATACATCGGACATGATTCTGACCTGAGATTACGTTATTGAGATTTTTATGGCGGACATTCTGACGCACATGACAAAGTTTCATCTCCAACCGCTATGGGGCTGGAGGCAATACAAATTCACGAACTTTTTATATAGAGGTCACACATGATTACAATGTTCGGCAAAGTTGTGGAGGTTTGTATGGAGATTATTTCTGTCGAAGGCCAAATAGCTCATAAAGTCACAATATACATTTTTGAACTCCGTATTTAGAGATCACACACCAATGTTCAGTGAAGTTGCGGAGCTTTCCTTCGGGATTATTTCTGCCGAAAGCGTAATAGTTCCGCCTCTGGTCGTTATGGAGCGAGGTTGTTGCCTTTACCTGATATGTGCTTTCGGGAGGTATTTTTCTAACGGTGGAAAATGAATCGATGTAATTTCTAGCAGCCGTCTTGGGACGGGTAACCCCTATTAAATATTATGTCACTCTCTATAAATACATTTAATCATAAATCAAAGATTTCCAAATTGCAGATGTAAACATAAAATACATTATTTTCCAGAATCATAAAAGTTCTAAAAAACAAAGGAATATTTTTCCAAGATATGTACCAATGGATACAGTATCTCATTGATTCTTAATTGCACGGATTTTTGGGTTCGAAATCCCTTTTATATACTTTTCACATATTATCCAGATTTGCTGCCCATGAATGTGTTTAGAGAATGAATATAATGAATAATGCACTCAATTAAAAAAGATTATTTCGTGTCTCCTTGTGTCCTTTCATTTCATTTTCATGCAAAAACTATATCCTGAACATTTTATGAAATATGTAAACAATTTTATTACACAAATTCAAATTTATATTAAATTTACTCAAAATAATTAATAAATAATAAAAACATCTTAAATAATTACCGAAATCAATTATTTAAAAATTTAAAAAATTAAATTGATCATGGATAACAATTTGACAGATGCATTGGAAAACATTGGAAAACCACTGGAAAAATGGAAGAATCTATGGTTTGGTAATCAAGGTGAAAAAAAAGTGAACAAACGCATTTCGTTAATCACAGATTCATAATCATGGATTAAGCAAAATCTGTGATTACCTAATCACAGATTTGATCAAGAGTGAACAAACCGGGCCTTAGTGTAGCAGCTAAAGTAATGAAATGAATTGTTTACTAAATGGGGAGAGATGTGAGCAATTATATCCGATTAATTTTGTCAATTATTTTTTTCGGTTTTTTTATACACTAGTCTTTCGAATCAATAAGTTTTCATCTTCGCAAACCACGGTCAATGTTCACACATTTTTTGTTTTACCAAAAAAAATTATTAGTTCATCGTTTTTAACGGTCAAATCATTTCTTGGAAATGTCTCATGTCACAATCGATGCCAAACTTTAGGTGTAAGTCGTGTGAAACATAAGTTTATAAAAAAGGGACAAGGCTCAATATAAATGGTGTAAATCCTGACACGGATGTTGAACTATTTATGCTTAGATAGTTACATCTTTCTCACAACAATTAGAGATTTACGGTTTCTCGTGTCAGAGCGTATAAAAAAACAAATTTACTAAAATTAACATTTATTCGACCATAAATAGAAAAGTCTATTCAAATATATAAAGAATTTTAATATTCAGGAATAGAAATTAAACGTATTTACGGTGTGTATGGTATGGTTATCATTACAAGATTTATCATTTTCTATGTGCCTCTTATTCTTTTGTTTCATTTCAGGTAGCTTGATCTTCATTAATTGACACTAGTTCCATTAGAGGTGCTTTAGAATGGGAGTCTAACCAAACGACTGCACCAAAGAAAAGGGGGTACAATAGATCTTATGGTCGCAGTACAAAAATACCCTATTATATAATCTATTTATCTATCCATTAGAGAAATTATTGACAATCATTTTTTTCCAGGCTATTTGCAATTATTTCTTAAAATAGCCTAGTTAGCTAGTTTTAGTTATTCAGTATTCACAGCTTTTTAAATTCAGTTACGTAGACCAACCGACATACACAAATTGATATAACTTTTGATTCTCTACACATTTATAATCTTGAAACTGTTCTTCGAGGATTATTTCTATGCATTATAAATGTAGTGACAAAGCTAATAAATCCTTTAGTTGTATCTATCATAGGGCATACAAAATAATAATTAAACTTTTCATTCCTACTTATTTTGATATTTTTGTTCTTTTAATGTTTTTTTATGATAAGATATGACAATAACTTTAAATTTTTTTTCTACTAGCGGTAAACGCTGGACATCGCGTAATTTAGATATAGATTTAAATACTATGCCATTGGTTACAAACCTTATTTTATATAATTTCTGAGATTACCAGAACCAACATCGCATATTTTTTCTTGTATTTTATGGGTTTCAAAGAATTCATTGAATATTTCCAACCAATAAAATAAAGATGAGGTAAAGGGCAACAGATCAGACCTTGTTTTCATAATAAGTTCTTTTAGCAAGAACTCTTCAAGGAAACAAAGTATTGTAACAAAGAAATAATGGCGTCGAAATTATTTAATTTTAAAACAGGGATTTTAGTGACTGCGTTAAAAATTTTGTGATGTATGTATTTTTTATTCGATTTTCTTTTCTTTTTTAAATACATAATATAAATTTTAAAATGTTCAAATAAGAGCGTAGGTATTCTAGATTCAGAAGAGCTAATTAAAAACACTTTAAAAGAAGGAGTGAAACCGGGATTCATTATCAAACTGAAAAACATATACGAATTCTCTAGAATCTGCCATAAAGAGTCTGAAAACGATGAAGAAAATGCAGGTAAAATGGACGTAATGTGTTCCAGTCGTAAAAAGGACGAACAAAATGAAACACAGGATCTTTAAAGACTTATATTCTCAACAAAACATAGAACTTACCGGGATTATGAAAATCACCATGTTTTGAAAGGTTTTAAGTTATTAAAGTAATCTCATGCAATGTCTTGTCTGTAAATGTTATATTTTTGAAGCAATTGGAATGAAAATTGGTAAGAAGACTTTTTAACATCCGAGAAAATTAGAAGATGAATTTAATCAACATAAAAATTCAGGTATCTGTTCTTTTAGGTTTTTTAGTTTTTAAATTAGAGGATACTCTAGATTTCAATAAGAATGCAGCTACTAATATTACAATGGCCTTTATTCGGCAAGTTCTAGAATTCAAATGATAGAACAATGCTTGTTTCTACTTTTACATTTAAACCCGATTTGTGGGGTGTACTGTAACACTAATACATTTACATTTTATTACAAAATTTGCTATCAAGAATTTTCCCAATGAAATAAAAATAATGTAAAATCAGTCGAAATCTGATGTTCAGATATCTGCTGAAACGACGTATTTTCCTTATTTTGAAATGAATTTTAACTAAATTTGAGATAAATGGATATTTAGTTAATAATACTATTATGCCGGAAGATGATAAGTTCGGAATTTTTATGTAAAATTAAATATTGCGCTGTTATTTAGTAATCGAGTTAGTAAAAATTTTGATGGAAATCAATTGTTCGGTAAAATAACTTTGATCAATATGTATAGAAGTTTCGACAGTAGTTTCAATACTTTGTTTTAAAACAAATAAAAAACCCCCTTGGCAACTTAATACGTACCGAAAACAATGTTCTAATTGCATCAAAGAGTAAGGTATGGGTCTCTTCTCTGCGGTTGCATTCTTTGATTCATGGATAACCTCACCGTATTCGATAATTTTTGTAGGTGTGGTCCGACTTGTTTTCCATCAAAATATACCAACCAGGAGCCAACCACAAAAGCATACAGAGTGAAATGGAAGTTATAAAACAGATTCACCGAAAACGAAAGAGCTAAGATCTTTGAAGAAATGTGGCTAAAATTTCTCTGATCAAGGTAATAAGACCTACATGGTTTCAAAAATATATAGAAATTTAACCGATTTTTTCGATATATCAGTTTGGAAGTAGATTTCAAAAACTAAACAAATCTTTATGGGCCGGACAAATTTCCGCTATTTCTTTTTGCACTATCCTTAAATCGATTTTATTGAAACTCGGCATTATATCAATCTATTCAGGCCTGGCTAAACGAAACCAAATAATGAGCCAAAACTAAAACAACCCAGCATTCCACGGGCCGCAAAAATATTCTACAAAACCAAATTTTATAAACAAGATAATTCAGGACTACCAAAATCATTTATAATTTTTGCAGCGAATTTTCTTAGATTGATGTATTTGCGAGGTCGTCAGTAAATTTTGCATAAAACTACACTTTATCGTTTGTTTCAAGGAAAATCGTTTTTAATTCGGAATAGCACTGGAGATCAATAAATTCCATTTGCAAATATCAGATGGCATTGTGACTGGATCAACATTGAATAATGTCTGAAATATTTCGAAATTTTTGTCATAACATGAGATTTACTTAAATAATCAGCATATTTTTAAGAATTGGTTTCTACAGAGTAGCTAGTATAATTTAATTCTGTAAAATGTCCATGTTCTACTGAAAATATAAATCGAGAAAAATAAAAGAATGCTTTCTTTAAATTAAAACTTTAAATAATTTTTGTGCGATCACCAGACCGAAAGTACGTCTATTTATTTAATCGTTCTATGAGCCGCAGTATAACTTGTAAAGAGCCGCATTCAACTCATGTGCTGCGGGTTGGCCAGGCCTGAGTTAGAAAGTTGTAGTCCAAATATTTATTCCTCTAAGTTTTTCAGTGAATGTTCTTAAAAGTAATAAATTATCAATTTTTACAGGAACAGAAAACGTTTACTATAAAGTTCTTGACAACACTGTATTCGTATAATATAGGGTGATCCAATTTGGGTTTCCTATGTTGGCAGCACTGTAAATCAAGTAGCTGTCGATATACACTTGTTTTCAAAGTGTCAAATGTCAGTTTGCAACAATGCATTTACGAAATGTGTTGCTTAACCACCGCTCAACAGCAGCAGGAAGTTGATATACCTCTGATGAGGTACATTTCCAACTCTCTGGGTTTGTTAATAAGCAAAATTGCCGCATATGTGGAGATGAAAATCCTCATAAGATTCTCGAGATACTATTATATGCCGAAAAGTGACTGTTTGGTGCACATTTTCGTCAGGCGGCGCCATTGGGTCTTACTTTTTTGAAAACGATCAGGGTCAGATTGTAACAGTCAGTGGTGATCGATATAGGCGCATACTAACCGACTATTTCTGGTACGAAATCAACGATGTGGAAAACATGTGTTTCCAACAAGACGGGGCAACTTGCCACACAGCGGTTGTAACGTTGAATGTTTTGCGTGAAAAGTTCCCACTTTTTTGGTGGCGTAAACTGGTCGCCAAGATCATCCGACTTAACACCGTTGGATTTCTTTTTCTGGGGCTACGTTAAAAGTCGTGTCTACGCCAATAAATCCGAAACGTTAGTGCACCTAAAAAACAGCATCCGCCAAGTTATTGCGGAGATACCGCCCGAAATTTACGAAAAAGTCAGCGAAAGGATCGGCTGCTGCAGAAGGTTCAGAAATAATGAAATAATGAAATACATAACATTTGTAATTAACAAAATAAGTACATATATTTCGTTAAATTTGTGTGTTTTATTTTGTTTTCAAGTTCGGAAACTGAAGTTGGATCACCCTGTACTATATTTAAGACAAATATTTGTTCTGTGCAAAAAAGAAACGTTTTTTATTAATTTTATTCTACACAGAATAAAAATTTGTGTTACAGATTTCCACCAACGCATAACCGTTTAATTAATTAATCAGTTTCTAAACATCTCAATATACTCTATCAGAACATTTCTATGTTGGCCTACAAATACAAATATCGATGATGAATATTAAACATGAAAGTGAGAGTCAACGATAACAATTTTACACTTAATCCGTATAAAGTCGTTGCGCCTTTGACTTAAATGCATCTGCATTTAAATAATGATATATCATTTTGATTTTAGACATAAAATATCCAGCTGAGAGCTTAATATGTTGCGCGAACAAGAATTTCGACCATAAAGTGCAATCATGTTGTGATTCTTATCAATTAATCTCGGATAAGATTATCTATAAGATAATATGGTACGGTGTTACGCATTCTCTATTCTTGAGTTGAATGCGCATGCTCTTCTCAAACGTTGGTTGCTTGAGGTAAAGATTATTTCCCATATGGTTGCCCGTAGGCGCATTTCTTTCTGCTTTTTTTGTTTTTTTTACTTTTTGTATTTCTATAGTCTCTAAAATATTGGAGTTTTTATAAAGTAGAGGTGGATATGTATCAAAAATCCAAAAAAAAAGAAAAAAAAAGAAAGAAAAACTTATGAAGAAGAAGAATCGAAAAAAAAGCTGACGATATTTGTTATGTTTGACTGTGACATCTTCTTCATGGTCGCAAAGTGGCTGCCGAATGAATAAACGTATATGTTTGCTTTAAAAATGGATGGATACTGGATAATGATCTCTTTGCATATAGTGCGTACGGGTTTTATTTTGCGCTATTGAATAAATCTGGATCTAGATTTGTTTGTTGGACCCAAAATGATCTTCTAATTCTCATAGTTTAGTTCAGTCTTCGTCGGACCGTGTGCTTGAACGGTTTCCAATTTTTTTTTTTGGAAATAAAATAATCTATTTAATAATAGTCACCGGTTTCGTAAGAAAATAGCTTATATTTTTTTTTTATATAAAACTTTTATTTTTATTTTGATCGAAATTTTTCAAAATTTATATATTTTTCCGGATTTTTGCATAGCCAATGAAAATAGTGATTATTTGAATTTTCCTTTTTTCAAAATTTATATTAAATTTCGGTTAATAAATTACATTTTTTATTATTATTTTCATACTGGGAAATTTTCAATATTTCCTTGAACTCTTAGGACATGGGTTCTAAGAAAAAAGTGCGTGGAAGTAAATCTTTTCCAAGAAATGTATCATTTTGTTTTGTGAGACATCCTCACAAAAATAGTGTCCAAGCAAAAAAAAAAGAAAAGATTTTTCTCTTTGATTATAAATTTTGATGATTTCCTAATTTTCATTCTTGTTCTTTTCTTCTATATTTCTTTTTTATTAGAAAATTTGTGATATATTTTCTTTATTTTTAGATATTTAATTTTTTTTTTATAACCGAAATTTATATATAAAACCAAAATTTTAAAAATATATATTTTTATAATTTGAACGTGCGGTTTTAAGACATTCATTTTTTTTTTTTTTTTTAGTTTGTCGGTGAATTAGAACGCTAGAATATTATTGGCTGCAAAACTTTCTATAAATCTTCTTAAAGATAATGTAAATTTTTATACAGTGTTAAATATAAGTTTAAAAAGACTAATTGCTATTTAAAAAGAAATAAAAAAATTAAAAAATACTAGTTTCTTCTAACAACGAAATGACGAAACTGTCTTGGATTATTTTAATTCTGTTTTTAAGCGGTGGTAAGTTATAATTATTATCTTCGTTCAAATTTAAATGTATGAAAAATATTCTGATGAGACTTGGTACATTAATTTGATTTTAATTTTAATGTTGGCATTTTCATAAGTAAATATTTTTAATTCATTTTATCTTTTTTTTAATATCTTTTTTTAATGCACTTTTGGCGTCAACTTTTTAATTAAATTTCTGATGGATTTGCTTTTATTAATTATGTTTAATTCCTTTAATAGGTGAATGAGTTTTTGCAGTCTAATTGATTATTAATGTTATTTTATACTCGTTTGTTCATGTGTTCTTTTTTAGATCCATGTTTTTCAATATTTAATTTTTCAATTTTTATTAGTATTTATTATATATATATACATATATCTTTTTTGTGGTGGATAACCTAAATCCAATATACATTAAATGTTGAGAAAGGCGATTATTATTGAATTTAAAACAAATTTATGCAAAAATTATGAGAATTATTCAAATCAGAATGAATTAACTCCAAGAAATTTTAATTTAATTTCAAAAAATCGCCAAAAACCCAAAATTATTTTCTATTCAACGCCAGTGCAATGAGTATGGGAATTATTATTATAGTTAAGCTTTAATCTCATAGTTTCGAAATGCACAAATTTTAAAACAATCATTATTTTGGTTAGTATTTAAGTTCATTTTCAAGGTGAAAACAATATCTGTACAGGTTTTTTTGAATTGCAGCCCATTAAACTGAATAAAGGATTTAATTTTTCCAGATTATTCGAAAGTACGAAAAATATCTTTGTTAGGACAGATACCACTTGTTCCTTGTATATATTGATGGACCAAGAAAACATAAGAAAACATAAGAGTACTCGAGTACTTCGGAGTTATGTTATATAATTTTTAAATAGGGCGAAATAACGCCAAATCTCTGACTTAAAAAAATATGTTGTGAAATGTTTATACATCTGGTATTCGGAACAAATTTTAAGCTTTTCTCAAAACTCAGAACTCAGAAGCTTTGAGTTAAGTTCGAAATTTTACACGTGCAATAGGTTCAATTATGGAACCTATTGAACTTCACTAGCTTGCAATTGAAAGAAGTATGTTCCGACGTCTTCTGCATAAAAGTGGCAAAATGAATTCTTAACCTTCTGTATTTTACGATTCTACTGAGATGATAACACCTTAATGGGCAGTGAAGTTGAGATTTTCTCAGATTTGATTAATCAAGAAATTCTCGTGAATAAGCGATAAACCTTTTCACTTGTCAGTTTTATGGTAGTAAGTGCCTGTTCCAGTATAAGGATTTGTCGTTAGTTTTTCATTTCTTGAGGGTTTAAAAGCGGTTCGAATTACCAAGGATTTATAGTATTTATTCTGTTATTGTTTTATAATTTTAATACCTTCAAAAATACATATTTATTCTTATTTGTCTATAAAAATATTCTTCATATCTGGAATTGGAAAACTATTATAGATTTGAAAATTTCTAAATAAAGTTAAACTGACTAATAAATTCCTAAATTATTACCGAATTTTTTGCCAATTTTGTATAAATCAGTTAAATAAATTTAGTTTTATGAAAAGTTGTATAATTTTGAAAAAGTACAAAAACGTAGGAATTTTGATATTGAACGAAAAAACAAACATTTTTGGGTAGAAACATGAGATTTTTTTTTCAAAATCGTTTTTGACCTTTTACGAAAATTATTAGAAATTATTCACAAAAATCAACATAGTGACAAAAAAAAGAATTAAATTATGTACATTACTCTTAATTAGGAAAATACAAAATTATAATTAGCTTTCTGTTTTCAGGTAATTTATTTGCATTATTGAAATTTTATATCAAAATTGATTGATTGGATAAATTCATAAAAATCATAAATCCATCAATTTCGATTTAATATCTCGTATTTATTATTGATTTAAAATCGATTTAAATTCGTTGTGAATTTCTAGGAAAATGATTTTCGTATTTATGTAAACATGTGCTCGTTTATATGAAATTATTGTAAATGCATAAATTTTAGTAAAATGCATTTTTGCATAATTTATATTTATTTCATCACCTGTTGTTAGTTCTTTATCTAGTTTATACTATATTTTATTGAATGCAATTCAAAGAATGCAAATATAAGCTATATTATATAATCAATAAAATATAAAAGTTTATAGGTCTTATTAATCGTATGACATTTGAATGGCCTTTTTTTGTTTTAGTAAAATCGACCGGGAACGAGTGAAGTTATAAAGCAAAAATCCATTGCAAATTTTGTTGCCATTTTTCGTATTTAAATGGAGAATTTGTGAAGTAATTTTATTTAAATTTTGTACATAGATTGCCTACATAAATAGATGATACTATTTTATATTTCAGTACAATCCGTCCAAGGATAGTGGATAAAGAAATAGTTATATGTCTGTTCATAAACTTTTATCTATGTACTTTATAAGCTAATATACCAATTTTAAAAAAATTTAGCAGAACATGAAATATTTATGCTATTAGGTAGGACCTGTGGATTAGAGTGACTTTGAAAAAAAGGAAACAAAGTTTTGCAGAAAAAACTTTGAAATATTATTAGCTTTGATTGTTTTTTCTCAAACTTAATTTATTCAAATATAGATTTGTTGATTGACGAGTCCCATTTCTACTTTAAGGCATTAAAAAATAGGCTATAGGCCGATTTTAAGTTACTAATATGCTTTGTCATGAATTATGTTTTTCAACAACCAGAAAGTTGTATCTTCCTGAATAACACAATTTAAATGAAATCAATTCATATTGAAAAAATATTTATATTCAGATGGATTTTTTATTAAATAGATTTAATGTTTAATAAAACTCACATTCATCATATTCATCACTTTAATATGAAAATCTGATAACTTTGTCATTTGAAAAGTCTTATAAATTAAAATTGAAAGGATTATCCTAAATTATTAATTTGAACTAAGAAGTTTTTAAAGCTACTATGAATAGAGTAACAAGTCATTTAGAACTATTATTTTCGGTGGTATATAATTCTGCTTAAGTGACTAATATTTTTATACAAGAGTACCTATAAAGAAATGAGTTAGATTAGATTAGATTTTATTTTAGGGTGTTCCTGTACTGCGACCTTAAGATCTATTGTATCCCCTTTTTCTTTGGTGCAATAGTTAGGTTAACTTCCCATTCTACAACATCTCCTCCAGGCCTATTTCTCTTAGGAATTTTAGTATCCGGAGTGGATTAAGAGATTGTATCTCACTTGGAGAAGAAATGAGTTAGAAGTATATACAATCGAGGTTTATGTCAGAGGCCAGACGAAAGACTTGCACTGCAGTTACTTTGAGATTACAATAGTTTTTCAAAAATCAATTGAAATCAGAAAATAATTTCCTATTTTTCCACTTATATTAATTGCGATTATGTATATTTTTCCCATATCAGATTTTACCTTAATAAATTTTCGTTTTTCTTTTTTTTTATATACAAAATGTTGTTCCTATAATTTCAACTATGAGTTTCCGATACATAAAATTTTTATTAGGATGTAAAAAAAGGATCTTATAAGATATTCTTAAAAAAAAAAAAAAAACTTTAATGTCTGAATTGGTTATAAAATATTTGAGAATTCTTTGGAAATTTTTTATTTACTTGTATAAAAATTTCATGAGATTTTAATCACATTTCTTTAGTGGCAAAAAATTAATGTGAATTTCATTATTTATTATACTATTAAGAGTCCTTGTCCAGCCCCAAATCCGGTATACTTTTCTTAGTATTAAATTGACTATTTATTAAAACCAAAATATCTTCATTTGAACACATAATTTTTAATTTGTTTACTTTGGTCCTAAAAAACAATGCAAAAAAAAGAAGAAAACTAGCTTTATTAAAACTTAATAAAAAACACATTTTGACTTTCAGATGATAAAATCAATCGATTTGGAATAGAACAAATAAAATGAAGAAAAAATGATACAAAACAAAACAAAAAATAAATAAATATCTTTAAAGACATGTGAACCCTATCACCGGTTAAGTCCCTAAGGGTGTAAAAATTCTAATTCAGTAAACAGACGACGCAAATGTATGTTAGATTTTATGTTCCTAAGAAGAATTTGAAGACATTGAGGGGAATTCCCTTGAGATGTATCCTTTTTGGTGGCCGATGTTTACCCAGTTTTTAAGTTTAACATATTTTAGATGTCCTCTCTATATAATATGTCCAGGGTATATTCTCTTACCATATTATATTTATTTTTTTTTTTTTTTGATATGGGCTTTTTTAAAAGGTTTACAAAAACGAAATGTTATTTTGGGGTTTTGTGCCCATTGGATAAGCATCATATTGAAGTATATTATGTATTCTATTTCTAAGTGAAAAATAAAGTCTAGAAAAAATTTGCAAAAGTAAGTTGTATAAATTTTCTTAGTTTTAAAAGTCTCATGAGTATTTAGAGTTTATTTAGTTTTTTTGTTTTTTTCTATTTATTTATATAAGAAATTTTATCAATGATTTTATTTTCATTCATTTATTAAAAGGAAAACTATTTTCATGTGAAAATTAATCATAATGGCAATAAAATTATTTACAAAAATTATTTTAAATCTAATTTTAGTTTTATTAACGTTTTTATTCATAAATTTTATTTCCAAAATGAATTTATTGATCATTTCGAAAATTTTATATAAATTCTTTAAATTTCTGATGAAGAAATATTTTTCGGAAGTTTCTAAAAAAAAAGAAGTAAAAAGAAAATATAATTTAATTTTCTCAAATTTCAAATCTATCATAAAACTAATTGATGTGTAATTTGAACGAATTCTAAAATTATAATTTTAATTATATTTAGTATCAATTTAACATCGTTAAACATCTATAAATTATTCTATTAAATGCCTCCCGACATTATGATTTTCATATAAAAATAAATGTGATGAATTTCTATTTAAAAAATACGATTCAAAAAGAAGTGATTCTATAATAGACCAATCTATAGTAATAAGAAACATCTTGTATATCTTTGTACCTTAATTATAATCTTTTAAAATCGATTTGAGTTGTTATTTGTTTTCCAATTTTTCTTCACATCGATTGATCGTCATTAAGACCTAATTAGTTCATTGATCGAACCAAAAAGTCTGTGTATACAAAACTGTTTTGTTAATTACTCTTATTCAATGTGCTTATAATTAGGATTCTGTGCTTTTCTATAATGGTATCTTTTATATGGATATATAAGTAAAATCGATAAGAAAAATATTTTGGGCAAATATATAGTAATAAATCTTCAATGAAATTTTAGCTTTGAAACATCCCATATTTATCTATACTTCATTCATGTGTTCCATTCGAAATATCTCAATAATTGTAAATAAACTAATTACCCGAAATTATAGGACTAAACGACAACCTTCTTAAATATTATTATAAATCTAATCAGGTAATTTGTATGTTTAGGCTTAAAATTTATTAATACATATGTATACCTTCTTTGGAAATAAAATAATGATGAATGAACCACCCAGGTTGCTCTATGACCTGAAGTTTTTTTTTTGTTTTTTTTTCTTTATAAAAATGCCTAATGGAATGTTTTCAATAATTTGCATTCAAAATTTATGATAATGTTTATGTAGGTAATTATTGGTTGAATGAAACGTTTTAATATCTAAAATTTGATATAGGATAAATTTATGTAAATTTGAAATTTGAAATATTGCTAGTTATTAATAGATTAAAAGGAAAACATCTTAAAAATATTCTTGAATAATAAAATCGGAAGTAATTTTCTGATATAAGAATATTTGGTTGTTGTCGATTGAAAACCGAAAATAATGATCGATTTCTTTCTGCCAATGATGGGTTTTAATCTTCATTCAAGTTTTCATTATCCAAGAAACAATAAAATAGGAATTTGTGATTGTTCATACTTTTCAATAATTATTGCCAATAACTAATGTTGTTTTTCTTAGTTCCGTGATATGTGTACTTATAAATAGTTTCTATAAATAAATTTGCAATGACTTGGACCTTATTGTTGCGTATAGACTATCTGAGATCGAAATTTCTCAAATAAATGTCTACTAGCAATTGTTTCTTGTAACTTTTATTTGTTTAACATTTAAGTGGGACGAAAATTATCAAACCCTAAAAATAAACATAGTGTAGAACTACGTTCCGTACACTTTACATTTGTATCGGAGTTCTACCTTAATCATTATTAATATTAATGTTTAATTGAACTAACTAGCAATGGCACAAACGATTGGGAATGAACCGTAATCGGCGATGGCGTAATTAAGTCTACCTCAAACCATTAGTTTGTCCTCCGTCATCACCAGAGCTAGCTGCCTCCTCTTCTTTTAGAAGCAGAACATACCTGCGATCCTGGCTATCTGTATGAGATGGGTTTTTACTCATGAAATATAACAAATACCTGCTTATGTAGAATTTTGTAGTTCTACAATAGCAGTGTTAGTTATATCAGAAATATGCTTTCGAACGATAGATACAGCTAATGATTTTTGAAAGATCTATAAATTAGGGGATGGAAATAGTAAAAAAGACTTGAAGTTGTTTCATATAAGCTAATATGAAAAATATTATAATTCGCCCTATGTAATCTTTGATAGATATTAAATCCAATCAAGTATTCTCTTTTTTTGAATCTAACATGAATGACCATCGTCAATATACCCATTATACCTCATCTGTCGTTGAATGGTCAGTATAATGCTACTCTACTAAATTAAACTTACAAATGGCTTTGAAAGAATCGACGAACTTGGAATTTTGATTGATCACAATAAAATCAAATTTGAAGTTTATGTATTCACTGGAAAAAAAATAGAAAAGTATTAGAAAATAGTATCTATTCTATATAATTCCTAGTAATTAATAATGATTGGCACTTACTAAAGGTAATAAGACTACCAGAAAAGTAAATTTCAAGGAAAATTTATTTAATACTACTCTTTGAATGAGAAATGGGATCAATTAATTTTGGAGTATATACACTTAGAAATATATAAGTGGCTGTTATGACGCAATAAAATAGAAAATAATAAAATTATTGGTAAAAGTATTTAATATTCTGTATTTTTTCCTCTTAGACATACTGTATTTCCAAATTTTCTTCATTTAAAATCAATCAAATAACTAGGAATCTAAAAGCAAAATAATTATTTTCCGTTCAGTAATACAATTGGATACAAATTTCATGAAGAATCCATATTCTTCGATATACCATTCGATATATTCAACAAGCAAATGGTATCCATTGGATTTTACTATAAATTAAAGAGGGGAAAACTATTATATTCACAGAATTTTCCATTTCCATTAGGATTCGATTTTTCTTCTTTTTTTGAAATGAGAATCATAATAATGTGATTTTATGTGCATTCTAAAAAGAGCTGTTAGTTTGATGATGATGATGATGGTATCATACATAGGACTGGTACAATTTCATTGTAAAACTTTGAACAAAGTATACTAGTTCAAGTCGACTGATACGATGTCCAAATGCCATCATGAACTACTATATTAAGAAAGTTGGAATTCTTTTTATATAAATTTTTCCATTATTATTTTTATGAACATTGCGAATAGCATTTGGAAAATACCATGAAAAATGTAATTAATAGTTCTATTTCAGTGTAATGAAGTTTCAACTCAAATAAATGGTTTTTCTTTTGGATACTCTCTTAAATCCTGTGAAAGTAGTAGAAACAAGAAAAAAAAATAGGAATATTTTTTTTTGGTTTTCTTGAAAATGGTCATGATTCATTGGAGCTTTTATAGGATGAAAACGTATCATTGCCACATCACAATCGTGTAAGAAACAGGGATAATGCCATGATAATTAAGTTTCTAGCTATGACAAAATTTTGATGAAGCTGATGAAAGACCAGACAAAAGAGATTTCTTATTTCGACTTTTTTCTTGGTAAAACAACTAAGAAAGTTTTAATTTTTCTCTGAAGTAAAGTTTTTTTTTTTATTACAAAAAAATGTAATAACTAAGTAGTAGTAGAAAAAATGAATTTAATTTTATTTAAAAGAATGCATCTCTAACATGAATAAGCAAAATTTTCCAGGAAAAATTCTTATAATAAAATTTTTTCTTTGTACTATATTTAATTGAATATAATGACTTTAAATCATTAAAAATCCAACGAAAGTTTTACGTGATAAAAATAGAATAGTTTCCAAATTGAAAGAAACCAAATATGATTAAATTATTGTAAATTACAATTGAGCCGTTTATTTTCAAAGTAGCGTAAGTCCACTTAAAAAAAAAAATAGTTTACCGCCTTATAGTTATATAGATATATAGTACCTTCTTTTAAAATAGTTTAATAGTCAGTTATCTATCGCAAAAATACTGAAAAAATGAATTATTTTTGAACTGTGTAGTGCAATTTGTATTGGAATCATTTTACAAAACTGCTCATAACTCGAAATCAAAAAAAGTGAACTTATGCCACTTTCAAAATAAACGGGTCAATTAGAATTGATGTGTCTATGATTTCATAAAATTAAGGATTGGAAACAGTCCTACAATAATTTAGTAAACAGTTCCATATATTTAACAGTCAAAATCAAGAAACTTGGTGTTTAGATTTAAAATTTTATCAAACGTAGGAAAAGTGTTCATACAATACTGAGTACTCCAAAAATATGAATCGGAACAGCAAGTTTTTCTTTAAGTGTATGATAAAGGTACATGACTTATGGCTTTGGTCACCGAAAACCACATTCATGGTTTAAAATATCGATAGTTTTGCCGGTAATTATAATTGCATTCTTCAATACCAATCACCTATTCGCTTTTAAAAATAAGGATTTAATTAACTATCAGTTTAATATGAAAAGAAGATACCTTATTTGATTGTTTTGTCGCGCATGAATCATCTCTTTATTCTTCCTAAGTATGAGAACTTAGTTGAATAATACAAAAATGTCACAAGTGTGTTCTCATGTACATATATCATTCTTTAAAATCCATAAAAAAACATAAATCAAGAACGAAAGTCATTTGAAAAAATAATTGTTTGTTAAGTACATAATCAAGATAATTTTTGATACTTCTAATTTTCAGTCCTCTTGAAAAAGCTACTTTAAAAAGGAAAGATTCTCTTATCAATCGAGATCCTCTTTTATTTTATGTTGTCTATCTTAATTCTCATTAAACATAGAACAATTGAAGGTTGTAATCATAAACATAAGCTTCGTTTATGACCCAAGAGTTTGTCCATTTTTCACATTTTATGGTGTCAAATAAAGAAATGTAGTCCGTTCTACAAAAGCAGGGAACCTCTTAAAACCAATTACAGAACAAATCCTTTTTGTTGTCTCTAAAGTTTTATTCATGGAGAGATACAAAAAAAAAAAAAAAACAAGAATTATACACAAAAAACAACATTACACAAAAAGCAAGGAACTGTTCTAGAGCCTTCAGATATATATATATACAGACATATATTTTCTTTTTATTTTTATGATGGCATCCACTATACACTAGGTGGCTGAAATGGTTTTGTGGTAAAGATCTAATGCATTCAAAGTGATAACATTCTATGTACTATCATACTATAACGTTTCTATGAAAACAAAACGGTGTCGTATATAGAATGGGACAGTGATGTTGATGGCCCTAATAAATTCAAGAAAATTTCTTAATTAGACCTATTCAAAGGCAACGGCGGAAATGAATGGGGGTGGGCTATAAAGTAGATCTTTGTCATAGACTTATATACCAAAATAATATCCTATACCCTTTATGAACATAAATTTCTTACCATTAAAGCTTTACAGAGAAGAAGAAGAAAACGTAGAAGAAAAAGAAGAATAGGTGCAGAGTTTTGTTTGTTTAAGTCGTTTTGGTTTAGAATATTTTGATTGCCCGGTTATTTTGATAAACATATATATATAAAAATATTATATAACATAATGATACTTGTATTATTTTCTATTCCATTCTGAAAAATGAGAAACAATTGTGGGTGGTAGAAAGTAACTATGTATATAGTATTATTGATAAACAGGTATATAACAATAGTCGCTTTCTACCGAAAACATGAGATAAACTTTGATGACATTGTTCTCATGTTTTTGTAGGTACATATGTATATACACGATACATATATTTTTTAATATAACCAACGAAGAGGATATCATATTATATGATGGTTTCTTTTATCGATAAAATCATTGAAAAGAATTAAATGGTATTACAAGAAGAAGAAGAAGAAGATGATGAAAAAAAAAATAAAAATTTTGTCATCATATATTCCAACTTGAAGAAGAATATTCTTCATGAAAAACCATCAAAATACAGATAAATGTTAATATTAAACATTCTTTGACTAGAATGATAAGAAATTTTGGGTACTGTAAATTAATATGATCCTAAGATAGCTCTGTGTTGTTCTTCCATTCGAAAGTATACCAGTTAATAGCCTCCAGTGTACAATATGTGAGAATTTTCTGTTTGTTCAGTAATATTACACAAAATTCAGCATATGTTTGTTTATTATCATTTACTGTGAAATGTATAACAATGAACCAGTCAGGTTGTTATCATTTTAATTCAGAGATGGTATATTTCTAATGATCATATGACTTCTTGTAATAATGATGATAAACTGATTGTACTTTATAATATAAAAAGAGTCTTCATCGAAATATTATAAGATGTGTCGTTTAATGCGACATTTCATTTGTTAATTAAGTAAAGTTATTTAAATTGAGTCTAAAAGTTAGTAAGATGAAAAACAAGTGAAATATTAGCAATCATTATAAATTATATTTTATTTATCAAAAAGTATAAATTTTATTCTTTTTTTTTTCTTGTATTTATTCTTATCTTTCATTTTATTGAAATGTTTTATTTATTATTTTCATTATTTTCAAAGAAGTACAAAATTAATTTATGTCTAATTAATCAATTAGGTAAAGCTCTAGAGAGAGCCCACCGGATTCGTTCATAATACAAAAATGATTGCTAAGCAAATGAAACTGCCGAGCACAACTGCAGTAGAATATAAGTTAGACTTGTGGTTTTACAATCGGCCACTATCGATTGCGAAACCATGGTTTGCACAAAAGCAATTTCAGACATATTCATAGCTTGTGAACAGGAGTATAAAACACTCGTTCATTGGTTTTGCAAGTACATTAAATCCACCTTATTTATTTGATTTTTGTCCCAGGGATTACAATTTGTTCGTTTATAATTTTTATTATTTTAATGAGCTGAAAGAGCAATAAAAAAAAACTGGTGTTACGGCGAAACAAATTCCTCCAAAATGGTGGTGACGGAAAGCAATTTCCAAACATACCATGAAAAACCACCCTAAAACGGGACACATTAGTTATTTTAAAAACCACCACAGCAGTTTAATATTATGAAAATCCTGCACCAAAAAATGCGTTTCTGTAATTTTTTTAAAAAGTTTTCCTTAATAGCGAAATGAATTATACTTTGTTTTAATATGGTGATTGAGTCAACCACAGAGTTGATTCAGTGTCAAAAGTTGGCGAAGATTCAACGATTCTTACGAAAGCGATGTTTTAGAGAACGGGAAACTCAAATCATACCTCAGAAATGTTTTCATTTTTTTCAATGGTTTCCGTCGCTGTGTAATAGTCATAACATTGAAGTACAGAGTTGTAGTATTTACGCAATTTTACTAAGTGAACAAATTATGCGTAAATTCCATTGCATTTTGTATTGATAATGATTTTGAATAAAATGGTATTTTACTTAAATTAATTGGTGTTGAAATTTGCTCTGAAATATTGCCAATATCTATTTATAATTGCTATTTAGATTTTCGAATAAATTATATCAATTTCACAAAATCGAAATATTGTGTCTATGAGACATTATTTACCCATATTAAATTTCGTATCTGGACTTGTTTGTCATTCAATTATTGAATTATTATATCTCACATAAAATCTACATATTTGATATTAATGAAAACCATTTCATTTGTCAAAGCATAATTACATACGTTTATGTCAAAGGGCTGCAAGATTTAAATGAATTGTTATCAATTCCTGTTGTTCCTTGTCAGGAAATAATATTATGTATTTATGTAAAATAAAGTATCACGGGACAAAACACAGCCAAAACTAATAATATTTCTGCATAACTTTGTTTCCCTTTTTTCAAAATTTGTTTTAATTCGGAGGAACCGTGTGCCCTATTAGCTTAAACCTATTCTGCAAATTTTATTCAAATCTGTATAATAGTTTTTAAGGTATATCAAAAATGTTAATGAATAGGCTTTTTTTCTCCTATGACTATTTCTTTCTCAATTACCCTTGGATCGATTTTAGTGAAAGTTGATATAGTATCGCCTATTTATGTAATCAACGTATGTAAATGATTTCAACAAAATTACTACATTAATTTTCCAATTAATTTTGAAAAACCATCAAGAAAAAACTACAAAATGTTCTGATCATACTGGGTTTTGGTTAATAACTTCGTTCCTTCTCGGCCGGTTTAGCTGAAATGCAATGCCAAATCGAATTAAGGAATGTCCAACTCATATTGTAAATTTCATGAAAATCAAATCAGATGACGCGTTATATATTATATTTTAAATGGATGGACGCAAGGACGGTCATGCATAAATCGATATAACTTTTGATTCTCTACATCTAGCCGTATAGCTCTGAAACCCAATGATTTTTATTTCTAGGCGTTACAAATTAATGTGGCAAAACTTAATATACCCTCTGGTAGTACCTACCATAGGGCATACAAATTAATATTCATATTTCAAATTAATACAAAATCCATCAAATCTACATGTATACATGTTTACAAAATATTCTCTCTAAAGCATATATGCAATTTTAAAGATCTATGTCCTTTCTATTAAAGTCGCTTTTAATGATTTTGAAATGTAAACATATTTTTTAATATCATCAAAGCTTCTATTTTCATTTGAATGAAACATATTAATTTTGTATATTAGTTTCTAATCTTATTTTCATCTTCTCAAATCCACATTCATTTGATCTTTCCATTTAGATGTAATGACATTTCTACACGTGATTTTCATAAAGAAAGGACATAAATAGGATTGCTTTATAATCTTTCACATCGTACAATTTTCTCTAATAAATCGAAATTTTGTAATCAAAAATTTCTTCATTAACTATCGCCGACTAGCATCTATATATAATGTTTGTCTTGTTCGAATAGTTGACATCTTAATTGGAAATGTTTTGATTAAAGTAATTTTGAAGGTGCTAGACGGTACGGACTTTAATTAGAATCTTCCATATTTCTTCGAAGGGGATTACTAGGAATGTCCTATTTGTATATCGATATACATCTGTAAATTAATATTGTATTTGTGTATGATAAAATTGTATAAAATGTTCATTTGATAGTTTTGAACTAAAAATATTTAGGGATATGATTTCTGATTGAATGGAAAATGTTCGTTTAGTTTTAATATGAGTATTAATATAGTACATTTTTCTTATGTTTTTATGTTCATGTAAAAATTTTAAATTTGTTTGTTAAATCCTTTGAAGTAACTAGAGTTCGGATTAAAATACTTGTATGTATACTGGAATATCAAATATATACGTACATACATACCTCTAGTGGCATTATTGTAAATGTACTTATTATAGATATATAAGATATGGTAGAGATCAAAGGAAGAAATCTAAATTTATCGAAGCATCTGCGATCTAACATCTTTCTTTATGAAGTTCTTGTTTCGATTCCCATCTATCTGTCAACTATTAATATATGTAAAATCGTACATTTTGACTGTTTCCCGACTTTTTATTTGCTTTGTGATGCTAACTCTTATGTTACCCGTTTCTATATTGATATCCCTTGGAAGTCGTCACCAAAATTTCGGCCAATAATAATTTCAATTTGTATTTTACAATCATACTTTTAAGGACGAACAATATATGCATATATGCACACTTCCATTTTTAAGGCGGTTATTTTATCCTTTTAATAATGTATATATTTTTCATACTTTAAAGTTTGTTGTAACATTTCTTTTGAAGTACAAGTAAATCTTAACTTTTTTCTTGTATTCGCGATAATAAAATTGTGTACATTATGGGATCCACCTGTGAGATTTAACTAAAAAAGTTCTCATTGCATATTATTCAGGGAACTATACTTGTTTCTTTCCACATAATTTAGGTGGGCCACATAAAAAACTCACTGGTTAAATTTTTTGCTATGTTTTGTGGTAAATATAATATACTTTGTTTTTATAACTACTGCCGAATAGATTTGCTTTCTGGCATATGTTGTGTACTTTAAAAGGTTGATAAAATGTACAACTTAATAATATTGTACAATTTTATTAAAATAACGAAAAATAAAAACAGTATTTTATGATTTCGAACGATCGTGTTCATTGTAAATATTATTAAAGTTGAACTATCATAGATAGAGATGTCTGCATAAAACAAACCACATTCTATTATTTCGATCTGAATATGCAAGGAAAAATGTTATATATGGTTGATGATGACGAGAACTTTTAAACATTATTTATGAAAGAGTTGGAAAATCTTTTCATTTTCTTTTTTTTTTTTTGTTATAAAAGAAGTTTCTGTAGAAGATATTTTACTTGTACTTTTCCAGTAGGTATGTGTAAACCGATTAAATGAAATATTACTTCACTTTAAAAACATTATTTATGGCAGTATAACATTGGACTAACTATATTGTAGAGTTAATATATATATATATATAAGATCATTTTAGAGATGAATCAACAATAAGTAAAAATATAGAAAAGCATGATTTTTATTCAGTTGAGCTTCTTTATAGAAGAGTTTTTGGGTTATTTTTCTGTCCATAAAATAGTAAAATGTTTTCCTTTAAGATTTTCGTTAAAGATTTTGCATGAAATTTATTTAAGTATATTATATAAATGGATATTCTCATGTATATGCACGATTCGGGAAAACATCAAAGACTTGGTATTTATTTATTTTTTTTGATCAATTTCTCACAGAAATATACCTTGCCTGCACTGTACAAGTATATAAACACCGTGTAAGACGGTATTATATATTACGTATATATATTAAGTATGAATGTAAATTCAATAAAACGTCGTATCCCGAAAATTTAAAATTGGTATTTTGTAAGGGTTGTTATTTTCGTTCAATGAAAGTAAAGTGAAAAAAGAAAGTATTTATATATACATATGTATATATAGTATATATTTTTCTTCTTTTTTTTTTTGGTACATATCGTTGGTTTCGGTAAACATCATCAACATCAACATCATCATTGAATTCGTATAAATTATATGCTCGTATATACCATATATATGCATGTTTCTAAGGTTACCGCATATCCATATTGTATATCGTCATTTTTATATACGAAAATATTTTAACATGAACAATTCTTATAGAAATCGCGGTATATCACGATTTATGCGAAAATAAATGAGAATGGCGTCAACCGTGTATATTTATGTTGAATATAAACATTTATAAAATAAGATCAAACCATATATTTTAAAACTTTTTCAGAAATATATGTACGTGAACAAATATTAAACGTGTTTGAATTTCATTTATATACTATATAAAGTGAATTTCTTATATAAAAACGAATTCTGTATAAAGTGAATTATAGAAAATGAATTAAATTCTATTCTTACACCTTTAGTTACCTATGATCTTAAATAGAAACCTTTCATGAAAACTGTATTAGGTTAAATGTGGATTCTATTCTTATAGCACATTTAATACACTGAATTTAAAATTAAATTTTTCCACGAATAAGAAAATTTGGTTACCCAATATTTAAATTATATCTATTCGGAAAATTATATTTCTAAGGAAATGCTTTTATTACGATTTGAAAACTTTAATGTAAATAAAAAGGAAAATTTTGAAATCTTAATACAAAATTAAAATAAATGAAAAAAAGAAAATTCGGATGGAATTTTAAGAGGAAAATTTTTAAAAACATTTGATTTTACTTGTTTAGAGCAACACTACTCGTGTCCTATTCGATACTGAAAATAAACTAGTATAATGGTAACTAATTTTAAAGTTTGTTCCAGATTAACTAAATCGTTTTAGTTTTAAAGGAATTTCTAAACATTTCCATTCTGGATTATTTGAAATTACTATTTTTAACGTGATTTATTTATTTAATCTTTAATTTCTTCTATAATTATTATAGGCCACGATTTTTGGTTAGATTTTCGAAAATGTCGTCATCCTAATATATATCACTTATATCCATAATCATTTTCTTCTCTTATTTTCTTTGATTCTAAAGTTAAAGAATTCCCAAATTGGTCTTTAAAAAACTTGGTTGGATGTTTTTAACTTTGCCTTATTTCAAATTTTTCAAAATTAAGACCCACGAAACTCATTTTATTTTATTTTAATATAAAAATATTCGGATGTGGTTATTGAAACATTGATCGATTGGACGAAAATGGTACGAAAACCATCTTTCACTTTGCTAGTATATTTCCGTTTTCTATTCGTAATTGTGGGGAATTATCATTCTAAGTCCTCATTACTAGACTATGTAGATATTTTGTTTAGAAATTTTTTGATTAGACATTTTTGTTGCCGACATTTTTACATGGAACTATTTTCAATACAATAGCAATTTGTCATTCAATCCATTAAAAAATGACATTAAAATAGAATTTTTTCAAAATTATTTTGGGTAACATTTTTGGCTAATTGATACAAACTGAAGTTGACTAATTAACCTTTCTATATTATGCATTCGTGTTGAGAGTGCATGTCAAATTGTCAAACTGTGTGAATTATGTTGATCTCAGTTTTTAAAGTTTTATTTTTGTCCAAATAGATTTTGGAGTGAGAATCGATGATGACGGTTCCGTACAAAAACTTAAATAACGCCTGAAATCACCAAAAAAATGATCTGACCAAATATTTCCAATAAAAAATGTTGCACTTTAAAAGACAAGCTTGCAAATTGTTTTTATATGAATTAATTGAAACATTTTGGTATTAAAATTTTTGTCGACAAACATGTAATTTAGAAAATTCTTTTTATTAAAAAAGAAAAACTGTGGGCTGTAATGATTTGTCAATCTCTTGTCAAATTTTTATCACAAAACACATTTTTATGTTTTCTTTCAATAACTTACAAAATGATCATAAAAAAAAATTGTAATTCGTGGAGGCGAAAGTCAATTCTTTTTTCAAAAATTTTATGTTAAGTTCCGGTTTTGATCTTCATACAGATCGAAGTTTTTTTTCTTTTTTTTTTTTGAAAAACTACACGATATTTATTTATTGTTATAATTAAATTTTGTATCATTCGGGGGATTAATAGCTGCTTTTACTATCATCTTTAAAGAATGACTTCATTTGAAATAAAAGAAAATCATGTAAAATTAATGAAACGATCAACGATCTTCATCATCGTCCATTTCTATAGATTATATTGTGACAAAATCTATTTTGTTTATTTAATCCATTTTAATTTATTTTGATAATTACAAGCTTAAATAATTTTCGCGTGATCGTATTCATTTTCTGTTTAGAAAATTTTGAATTCGAAAAAATATGATCTCAATAAAATTTGTGAAACTCATAAAAATTCTTTTTTTGAAACAGTATAACATTGTGTAGACTTGTAGATCGGGTCTTGTATGCTTCTGATGATAATGTTTTCGTTTGTCCCAATAAGGGCCCTTCACATAATGTATTCATGATAATCCCAATGTGTCAATCGAATAAATTAACAGCATTTGAAATTAACGTAGGTGTTTTTCTTGCATACCTTTTCGGTTTTTCGAAAACCGCATAATAATACTAGCTATTTTTAGGTATACTAAAAGCGGTCTACACAAGGTCTAGATTTTCTTAGATTTGAACTATGTAAAATATTTGTATGCAACCGAATGCATCTATTTTAGGAAAATTACACTCAAATAAAAGAAAACTATACATCTTTTGTATATAGTTAAGCTGCTGATTTTGGAATACAGAAAAACTGCAGACCTATTGAGTTTGAATTATTGACTATTTATGTGTTCAATACCCAATGGGTGTTTTTTTTTTTTTTTTTTTTAATTGAAATTGATTTATTATTTAACATTGAGTTTGTTTTAAAAACTTTTCAGTATTTTATTTTCTTCTTAATTGAATTGTTTTAAAAATTATTCACTTTATTTTAGCCGCAAATGCTGTACACACTGATTGTGAACGCCCACCAACTGCCGAACATGCTACTCATAGCTTGGAAGATCACGATAGGTATGTAACGGCAGAATACATATGTGATGATGGATATGAATTGAAAGGTGATCCAAGGATCCTTTGTGATTTGGATACGGATGAATGGGCTGCAGATCCTCCTGTCTGTGAAAAATGTAAGTAGTTAAGTAAAAATGATCGTACAAGAATTGATTTTTCTTAGTTAGTTAGTTCAATCAAGAGAAAAGAGATGTTAATTTTCCGGTTGTTTACCACATAATTTTCAACTATTATGATTTCTTCTTGTTTATTATGTTGTTATCTTTTTCTGATATTTTGATAATATTTTGGCGTTTTATATTATTATTTATATGGTTCAAATAAAATGTGTTAAATTCCAACCGAAAATTGTAACACATTTTTATGAGATTTTCTTCTATATATTTTTGAAGACTTTCTCACGACGCCTTTACGTGATTTCATTTTTTTAAAACTGAAATTTATTAATATTTCAATGGATTTTAAATATTTACATGTTTTATGTTAATTTTTATTCGAAATCTTGGCTAATAAAATATCCTTAAAATATTATTGCCATAATTCTAATAAAAATGGTTTTATACTATGATTTTTTGAGTTCTTATTTATTCATTTTTTTTGTTTTTGAATTTCGATGAAAAAATTTATGTATCACAATTAATTAATTAGAAAGTTAACACACAACATAAGATACAAGTTATAGGCTTTTACTTAATTTTAAATATATAAATCAATAGAATATTGTTCATTTGGATTTAGAGACCAACCCGCGGAACTGATAAGGTTGATGTGATAAATTTTATTGGTATTTTTGATAATTAAAAATGGAATTAAAATCATTAAATTAAATATATTCGAAATAAATGTAAATTGTTTAGTGTTGCATAAACAAATTTGGTAGTTTTTTTCTTTTGTTTTTTTTTTCTAATTCAAATGAAATATTCTAAAATAAAAGTTTTCCTATCAAAATTTCGATCAAGTTTCCATCCAAAAATGGATTATAAATTTTGTTACGATTGAAAATTTTTGTAAAAAAAAAAACAAATAAACTTTCATCACTTAAAATCTTTTAACAGTTATTGTAGCGTACATGAGCATATATAAGCCGATGAATCGAGCTTTTGATTTACAACATAAATTTTGAATGAAAAACTAAAAAAAAAAAAAAAGGAAAAACATATTTCAAACCATAGAAATTTTCTTTCCATGAAAAATTTATAGTGTTTTTCATGAACAAATAGACTACCAATAAACTAAATAAAAACATGATATATACATATTCATGATTTTGTGTAAGTTTTTCCGAATATAATCACAATATACTATATTGGACGAATATTCAATTTTATTTCAATGTTTTTTAAAATCTGCGAAAAAAATAAACGATTTTTTAATTCCTAAAGAGATTTTCTTGTGAAAGTATAAATGAGTCAATACTTGCATAATAATTCCAGAATAAAGTTCCAGGTAACATATTCGATGAAAATTTCTTTAAAGGGAAATATGTGTGGTACAATTTGGTTTGATAATTTATACAACTTTTTTATACATACTCTTTCAAGTTCGGATTTATTAGAAAAGAATTAGATGCGCAAAAAATTTGTGATCAAAATATATACAATGTCAATTTTTCTTATCTTATTGCCCAAAAGTTGATATTCACTGGATATGGAATGTACAATATTTCCATTACACCCGCCGTACATTTGAGCTAAGCGAGCTAAACTACGTAAGCTAAGTTTCTTGCTGAAAGTGAAAAATTCAGCATTTGCATTGGTCGTCGCACACTTCAGCGAAGCTTTGAAACTACGTCGCCTGGTCATGAGCGACACGAACTAAGCTCGTCCATGTAGTTCAGTCCTCAATTACGCGAACAAGCTTAGCTGGCATCGCTGACACTAACATATACGTACTTTTGGTATTATATATAGTGTAGAATCGATGCTTACAAAAGTGTAGTATGTCTTCTTTATTTTGTGGTAGTATCTTATCGACACAAATGTGTAAGTGTCAAGTGGAAAAGATCTAGTAATAATTCATCGATACTGTACTGGTAGATTATGCTCTGACGGCTCAAATAGAACTGATGGAATGAATATACCCAAAATATCGCCGCGTACCTTAGTTCAAGTGTGCATTGGGGTTAGCGAGCCCAGCTAAGCTACAGCGAAGCTCGCCCACATACCATAGCTCAAGTGTGCCTTAATATCTAAAAATTGGTTGGATTTTAAATATTTACCTGGTACTTAAAGTATAAGAAAGTCAACATTTTGAATTCAACTGATTTTGTTCTTCTATGTCATAAAAAAGCGAATACGTAAGGATTGTGCATCCAAATGTTTCATATAGATGCGATTTATATTTAATTTGTAGTTTTGATAAGCTTTGAAATAAACCTCAATATTTAAAATTTTTGGGAACATAAAAAATTGTTTATGAACACTTTTATTTCTTGAAGGCATATAATACGAGTACCTCATTTATTTGGACAGGGAGCAAAAATTATTGTTCCAAAAATTTCCTGTATTACAAATATGTATTTTATTAAATTTTCATGATTACTATTAATTCTATTATTCAAAAATGTAATTCAATAAACCAACTATTTACTTTGAATGAATACATTGTCGGTTAGGAATATTTTTAATATTTTTAAACTCATCAACGCAAAAGTAACAGCAGATATTAGAAGACATCTTTTAAACCCATTCTCATTTCAAAATCATTTTATTGTCACTTAACGAGAGATGCGGTGATGTCTTGATATTGTGACTATCAATTGATTACTTTTTCAAGTTTTTATGACCTTTTTCGAAGGATCATTTAATGAATACCCTTTAAAAAATGATCGAATCTACATATTTTATAACTAGTGCAAAGGGTTGAAAATGCATGTAACTTTAATTAACGAGTGTACATTTTCTTTTGCATCTATTCAATGTTTCAAAAATCTAGAATTTCGAAGTCTGTATGACTGTAGCGATAACTGTGTGGAAGATCTTACAAGGATTGCCTTAGAAGGAAAAGACTCATCTCCTTCAAAGATGTAGAGAAATGATCTGCAAATGTTGAATAAGTTGTTGATGTGATAATGAACTTTATTCTTTTGCAGGTAATTTTAAAAAAAAACCGAAGATCATCATAATATCACATCCCTCGTAGCACACACAACCCTTAAATATAGTATAGTTTTCCTTAGCTTTATTTAAAAATGCATAAACAATACATCGATATTTTTAAATATCATTCGATACACTTAAATGATATTACTTCTAAGTTTTCTATCATCTTCCGGAAAGCTTATAATAGGCTATTAGCTTCTCCGGAAGTTTCTCTGGCATATTGTATTTTCTCTCGTAAATATTAAAATATAAAAGGTGTAAAAAATCCATCGAGATTTCACTTAATCTTTTCTTAGTCGTTCATTCAATCGGATTTGAATGAAATTCATAGCTAAAAACTGTCTTTTAATATTCGAAATTTCGAAATAATATTTGGTTCACATTTCAATAATCTCCCATTGGAGCTTTATAACATGGATGATTGTCTCCAAGATGAACAAATATAAATGTACATGAAAGTGAAATATATTTAACTTTATTAAAGCATGTATGGAAAATTTTCATTTCCAAATACAATATTTGTCAATTTGAATATCCATAAACTCTAGATTATTTGTAGTCGTATTTTTGATGCCAACGTCCAATTTTGAAACGATTAAAAATCTTTTAGATTATTAATATTGACCATGAATCAGATAATCCTATGAAATAGTAGCTTTATTGTAATAACAATTCCGAAAAGGTATATTATTTAATCTAGAAAAGTGCTCTAAAATGATAGAAAAATAGAGCTCTATAAACACTTAATATTTAACACCCATCCATCTCTTATCATAATGTCGACAATATAAAAAAAGAAAACCTCTAAATAAAGTGAAATACAGTTATTAAGATCATTTTTATAGCACATTCAAAAGACGTATTTCGAGATAATTTTAAGATTTTTCTCTTTTTCGTCTTTTTTTTTTTTTAATGGGCTCCATCTTCAGCTGTTTTTCACCGACGATTTAACGGGTCTTGGATTTCTTGAATCGGATTTTTCCAACCGTTTTTAAATTTTATAAAAAAGAAAAAATAAAATGGCAATCAACATACAAAAAAATTCGGATTCAATTATTTTATATTGAGTTTTTTTTTGGTATATAATATTTTTTATTGCGTAAATGAAAATGAATAGCATAAATGCCAAGTGGTCATATTATTATCATTTTTCGCATGGTCTAGCACAGATTTTTCTTGATGGTATTTAATTTTCTTTTTCCTGTTTTATTGCTGCAAGGAAAAACCACACGATAGAACTCTTATGCTGTTGTTTTCCTTAAGTATAAGTTTTAGTAGATTACCTTGCGGTTCATTTAGTCTTTAGTATATGTGTGGATAAAGTTTACCATAAATCTAGGTTATCGTTATAGATGTACCTATATATATATATGTAGTTTGAATTATATATACATCCTGTTCTCACAGTACTAGTATGATTTCCATCATACTATTTTTTTGTTTTTTTTTTTCATTTTATCCTAATGAAGTTTTTGTACGATACAAGACAATTACAAGTTGTTTTAGAAATAATTATTCCAATATTTTACCAGGAATTTAAGATCTTTAGGCGATACTTTAAATGGTAATAATGAAAATTATATAGAACATATTATTATTAGTTAAAGTGCTAAAAGGTAAAACTATACCATTTTTTGTTGTTATCATAAATTTAATATGAATTTTATAGGATATTTTCGAAAGAAAAAAAACAGTTTTGAAAATTATAGTTTTGTTGACGAATCTATGGCATTTTTTATTTCATTTTTTTTATTTTCATGAATACATATTTTTCAACCATTTCTATGGAAATCTATTGAGAACACGCACAAAAATGAATTTTTGGCAGTTAACACAATGTGAATGACTTTCAGTGAAACATTTTCTTTCCGGGTCTAGGAGAAATGTGAAAATTTGACAATTTTTTATTTATTAGCTTTATTTTTCGTAAAAATTTTATTTCCTTACTGTATTTTGAAAAACTAATTTATCAGAATAGATTTGTAATAAAGTTATTTTTGAAATTGTAATTTAAATATATTTCCTGTCTCAAATAAATGTTTGTCTAAAATTTTTGGTAAATCCTTCTTTCTTTATTCAAATTTAAAACTTAGTAAAATCTTACTGATTTTAACAATGATTTTTATTGCTAATTTATTAAAGATTGAATTAATCTAAGTATATTTCAATAGGTCTGTTTTATTTGCCATACCCTACCCTGAAGCAGGGTAAGTGGCAAATATAACGAGCAGGAGTAGGAGAAAGCTTTATTTCAAATGTTTGTAGCGCTGCTTAGCAGTCATATTGTAATGAAATGAGAAACGTTTAGCTAATACACTTTTTATGGGAGAAAAATGAACTAATTTCGGGTGTGATAGTTACACATGGTCTGAAAGTAGTGTAGGATTTGCTCTTTTGTTGTTTTTGGTTTCAATGTAAAAATTTGCTCTACCCTAGAGCAAGTGGCAAATAAAACAGACCTAATATAATAATATCCATATGCAAAATTGGCAGTATTCTGTTCGTAGATATTTCCTTTTCTGAAGTTTGAAAAATTAAAGTCTTTATACATAATTTTAAAACTACCAATCAGGAATTAAAACATGATGTCCAATGACAAATGATATTTCGCCTTGGACAATGTAGACTCCATAGATGAAGTTGTGAATTTGTATTCACATAAATCTTATTAAAATTCATCTTCAATTAGTCTGAAATCATAAATGATAGAAAAACTGTTAAAATAAACAGTTTTTTTTATCATTCTCGTGATTATCATAATTAGCATGATGAAACACTTTCTGTATACCTGTAGAAAGCAGAGAAATTGCAGAATATGCAAAAACAACAGAAAAAGGTGCAAAATTTTTGTATAGTTCAAATTGGTTCTCTAACAGCCAACAGTTCACGCTTGTTTTATTCAATTTGACAAAAGGACACTGTGTGTGTGAATCTTTACATTTGCCTTTTAAAAGAGTTTCCGCAATTAGCACTCCTGATATAAAATTATTCAGAAATGAAAATTTCCCATGGTATGCAAAATTCACTGAGAATTTGTAATGTAGGAAAAAAAAAATGACTGAGAAAATAATGAAACATAATAATCACTTTAATTAGAGTCTTTTTTTAATTAATTGCAAGAAAAACAGAGTTTCCGAGAATATTGAATAGAAATGAATTTATTAATCAGCACCTAAACATTTTATATCATTTTAATCAACATTTTGATAGAAAATTTTGAATTAAATTTAAATAAATAGTCATTTTATCACTTCACTAATTAATTCGAAAATGTGTTAACTACTTTGAATTTAATTTATACCTACGATAATCTTCAGACGTTTTTTTTTAAACCCTTTTAAAAGGTATTTTATTACATTCACATTAGACTTTAATGTATTTAAGCAAGCGCACTTAAATTCATGTTTACATTAAAAATTTGTGTTTCATTAGTTCGGCTATAAAGACAACACTTTTCAGTTAAATCATTTTCACATTGCTGTCACCCACGTGCTATGGATGTGTTTGTGTTACATGAAAATTGAAATATAGTTGATAATATGAATAGAAAGTATATAAAGTGAAAGAATAGAATAAACTAATTCAATGAATTTAGATAATGTATGCGCTTCAATTTAAGCTTAAGTAATCAATTATCTTTAGTATACCGAATAATGTTTGTAATTTCCTTTTGGACGGTCACGAAATTGACTTAACTTAATCAAATTCTTGTCATGAAATGACTTAAATATATGCTTGAATAAAGGATCCATTTTACCAAATATCTGAAACTAAATTATGTTTTTATTCATGTGTGCATATATGTATATACATATATTTTTTGGTGGACCAAAAATCAGAAATGGTCTTGACTCTAATTGATATATATACGAACCTTTAACATGAACATAGTACATACATAATAATAAATGAATTCAAGATGTACTCGTATGTAACCTAAAGGCAATGTTCTCTCTTATAATTTTATTAAAAGCAAATGAATAGAAAATATGCGTACATATATTTCGACAAATATATGAATTATATTAGATAAAGTCAAAATGTGTGCTAATTACAAGAACATATGTTTGGTAAATTTACTATCATCTTAGATATAGAAGGCATTTTATCAAGAAATTCATTCCAATGATACAGTTTATATACATAATACCATATATAATAAACTGTATGGGGTACGTGCCGAATGATGCATGGGAATGTGATTATGAGTAGTTGTTGAATTAAACCATTGTTAGATTAAAAACATTTCTATGTTGTGTGTACATAAAACGTAGAATAAATATGTTCTGTTATGTTTCCTACGGTAACTAACTAATTCAATTATATTGTTGAACATTGAGAAATTAATACAATGAAAATACACTGACAATCCCATACACTGGAAGAATTCTTTCGCTCCATTTAAATTAGAAAAGAAGGATCCAGACTCTTTTTTAACAAATAATTTTTCATTTTTGTAGTACTATATGCATAATTGTTTGTATAGAATAAAGTCAGAAAATTATTTCCAGTTTAATTCGATATTTTTTAATTAAAATTCTATGCTTTTCGACCAGTTTTTGTCCATTTCCCTTTTCATAATTATCAATTAACTAAGGAAACAATATCCTAAATGCCATTACAATGGGCTAAGAGGTTTCTAAGGTAAAATTAGATCTTAGGTTTCAATCACCCACTATTGTCTCTGTCCGCATTTCAGATCTATAGTAAAACTTTAGCGTTCAACTCTCCCAAGCAACCAGTTCCCAAAATTTCAATACCATCGAATTATGTGTTGGAGAGATATCTTATTAATTAAATTTTGACAGAGGCAGATCCAATCAAAATCTGGAGGTCGCGATTTTTACCATCACAAATCTATATCATTTTATGTGGCCAAAAAAGAAAAACTAGAAAAGAGGTGTGAAATACTGATTAAATTAAATTAAAGCATTTGGTTTCAAAGGTTTTATATATTTTCAAAAATTTGATAAATTTTGTATTAATTAATTAGTATTTCGGTATTAAAATATTAAAGTTGGAGTTTATAATACAAGTTCAAAACTTAATCACTTTGACTTTAGTACAGCTCTCCTTTACCATACTTGTCCAATATAATAACTATTCTTGATAGAATAAACCGATATAAATTTTGTTCCTGACCAAAATTCTGATGTACATTTTTTTTGTCGTCCTTCATGACTTCAAACTTCTTCACTGAAGCATTTCATTTTACCGATGTTGTACAGTTTGTTATTGTTTATTTACCTCCAGATTTTTGTCACAGAAATGAGATTAAATAAATGCTTTTCAAGAACTCAAGGACTTTTCGCTTGAAATGTATACTAAGTGCTTTTCATTCTGGCAATGATCAAGCAGCACTTGGTATGTTTTCAATTGTTCATGTTTTTGTGCAGCCACACTGAAGATGGAAAGTATATTGTTTAAACGTTTAGTAGATCTGTCTACTTTCTAGGTTTTCTTTTTTGGACCAGAATATCGATTGGCAAGCAGAATATCGTTTGAATACTCTTCATGCTGATGTCATTGTTGGGAGTCACTTAAATTACCAAAATAAATATCAAAATTTATTAAGAAATTTGAAATAAATAACAAATTACTTTGTCAATTTTTTAAAAACTATAATTTTTTTCTTTTTTTTTTTTTTGGAAACGATGTCGTTAAATCTTTAAACATTAGTAAATTGATATTATAACACATTTTTAAGACTAATAAATACAAGAAAATAATATTTTTTGGGCATATAGCATAATTTTAGTTACAACTACGGAAATACAAACATTTTCTTTTATTTATGAATAATATTTTTTGTGTTAAATATAATTTTGTAACAGAATTTATGTTTTAATGGAAACAATAAAATAGTTAAATTTCAAATTCGGTAATTATTTGACCGCAAAATAAGAAAAGCCTACGAGCTTTTGACTTTATAAAGGAACCATGAAAAATTACTCATTCGTTGCGGTGTACGCAATTTTTTTTTCTAACTAATTTTGATGATCTTTCGAAGTGGTTTCTTGTTTTTTTTTGTTTTTTTGGTATGATCGTATCGATCACAAATTTTGTTAGATTTATTTAATTTAATGCAATCGATTTGTGTTGTCATAATAAAAAAAAAAGATTCAGAATTATTAAAATTAAAATAAATACTGTAGGATTGATGGCATTAGCCTCATTATCTTCAATTTAGTCATTTCGAAAATTAATTTTTGCTAATCTTTTTGAATAAGAAATTAGTTTGAGTGCCTTTTATGAATACGAAAAAATGTTTTCATAAAAATAATATTTTTCTAGTTATTTTCTTGTTACAAAAACAGATGATGCGTTTTTATATTCTTTGTTACTCTTGAAAGCGCCCACGATTTTCTATGATATGATAATTATACCTTATGTAACACCTTCGAATGAACAGATTTCCGCAAAACCAAGTACCTATATATGCTAATCATTAATATTAATTCGCATTTGGTCAGAACTTGTTCAGGTGTATTCCGCCGGTGACAGTGACTTTATTATATAAAAAAAAAATATGCAAATTGAAAATCACTAAATAAGGTGAAACAATCTTCAAACTGTTGTTATAAACTTTTTTGTAGGTGGTGATTTGCACACGGGTAATAAATAATGTTCTTCTTAAGACCCATAAGCATAAAACCTGCACCATTCATGACTTTTTTTTCTTTCTGTTTTTCTTTTACGATGCGGGATCAAAGTCAGTGTCATGATTTTTCTTATTTTGGAAAAATTTTTTATATTTTATTATATTTTCATATTTTTATGTTATTTTTGTGACAGATTAAAGAAAAACCAACAAAAATGTTTTAACATAATTTCGTTGGATTCATTTATTTCTTGTTTTTTTTTTGGACATTTCCGTCTGATTAAAGTCAAATATACCTTCATTATGTTTTTCGCTTGTTTTGTTAAAAATTTTTATAGTTGATATATGGATTTATGCTTTTTTATGAAATCATTGTTAGAATTATGTTAAGTCTTAATAAAGTTGAATATATTTTTCTTTTGATTTATATATTTCTACAATTCGCGGTAATATACCATAACTATAGTATATGGTAGACGGCGGGTTAGCTTCTGGCATTTTTGAGTAATATAATGATTAATGATGCCTGTTTAAGTAATTTTATTCATTCATTTATGTCTAGCCTGGTTGCATAAAATCATTATATTAATGTTTTTACAAGATTTGTTGACATCTAACTTTCAACAAATGTATTCATTTGAATGGTAAAAATTTCGAAGTTTTCATAAATTCAAACAAAAGAAAAATGTTAATTTCAATATGAAAATTCATAATCGAAAAAATAGGAAGTTAGTTATTTTTCGCTTCTTTCAGAGGATATTCGGCCATAATCTTTTGGAATTATTATAATTCCATTTTGTGAAAGCGTGTCAAACGATGTTTTCTTGTATTTAGAATAAATTGTTTTCATTTAATTAAAAATTTCCAAAAATATTAACCGAAATTTTGAGGGAAACTTTCGAATTGGAACTTTTGTGTATGCATCTAATTTTGTAATGCGATTATATTGTTTTGGCTTTAATATTTTTGGCATACTATTGATATTGACATCATATAGTCAAGTATGTTAAACAAACAAAATTGTTAAAGGAGATGAACACATTTTGCCTAATGATACTTTTATTTCGTTTTGTAACAGATTACTGATGCCCAACTCTATATTTTTTTTTTTTTAGAAACTGTTCATTGCGGATTAACTGCCTACCTATGAATTTCAAAGTAAAAGTAGTTCAGATTACCGAAAATTTTTTATTGTAATTAAATATATTCATTGTATCTAATGAAATGATCCATGATTCTATAACGCCGGGGACACATGTGAACTGCGACGCCCTTTTAATTAGAATAGCAACCTAAAGAGTTATACAAGATGCTGTCCAAAGTAATCAGGACTTTTTGAATCTAGCGCCCCTAGTGGCGCCATCTATATGCCGACTGGTGCGTTAGAATCTGCTATCCTTTATCGACTTCCTGTGAGAATTTCATGACATTTCATCTATTGAAAGTGAAGTTATTGCGTTTTAAGTGCAGTATGTTTGTGTCATCGGTGCGAAAATGAGCTTCGACGACCAAAAATTGCTCAGAATTCAACATTCGAAGGACATCATTAAAGAGGTCAAAAAGGACAAAAACTTCCTTTATAACATTGTGACTGGTGACGAAACGTGGTGTTTTCAATATGATCCCGAAACGAAACGCCAGAGTGCTGAATGGAAGGCGCCGGACGAGCCGAAACCCAAAAAATCGCGCCTGGAGAAGTCAAAAGTGAAGACAATGCTGATTTGTTTTTATGATTCCAAGGGTATTGTCCACAAAGAATTTCTTCCACCCGGTCAAAACGTTAATGCGGTATTCTACCTAGGAGTTTTGAAGCGTTTGGTGCGCCGTATTCGACGTGTTCGGCCCGAATATCGCGAAGATGGAAGTTGGCGTTTGTTGCACGATAATGCGCCGTCTCATCGATCGACGCTTGTGACCGATTATCTCACCAAAAATCACATTTTAACCATCAACCACTCCCCGTATTCACCGGATATGGCACCGTGCGACTTCTACCTTTTCGGAAAAATGCATTTGCCGATGAAAGGAAAGCGTTATGCAGACGTAGAGGCCATTCAAAAGGCTTGCACCGGCATACTGGCGGCCATACAGGCCAACGAGCTAAAACACTCGTTCGACATGCTTTTGGACCGTGCAAAAAGCTGTATTGAAGCAGAAGGAGACTATTTTGAATAAAATCAATTGATTTTGCCGAAAAAACCATTTGTTCTGTTTTTTTTTTTAAAGTCCTGATTACTTTGGACTCCACCTTGTATATATATATAAACAATCTATTTAAAAATATAAAATTTATGGGCTTATTCTCTAACTGTAACAAGTGAAACTTCTGATTGTCATAGGTTTAATTTTCCATTTTTCATTCTTTAAATTAAAAAAATTTTCTTTTTAGGTATTAATTAATTAATTATTTGTCTTCGAAGACGCGTACACATAAGTTGTACTGCAGAATAGTATTTTTTGGTTGTTGTTGTCGTCTGAATATTACAAAACTTTTATTGACATCGTCGTATGTTTCATCGACAATAATAGACCCATTGATTTTAGCTCGTTAGCAACTTTCTGCCAGAACTTAGCGACTTCTCCTTTTTCAATTCTTGCAAATCCTTGTGCAATATTTTAATATTCGCTAAGTAATTCAATCAGCCTTTTGTATTGCTTTTTTTGTGGAATTTAACGACCTACATTTTAATAAAATTTAAAAAATTAAAATTTACCTAAATTAAATTAAATTCATAGCTTACATTTATATTTTATGTAAACAATTCAAAAATTCTTACAAAATATTTCTGTCGGAGAGAAAAACGTTCGTACGGAGTTAGGAATAACAAAATTCCGACGGAATGAATTTCGAAATTCCATAGGAGTTTAGAATAGAAATTTTAATTCCGTAAGAAAATTCCAATTCCGACGGAATTTGGAATAGGCACTAATATACAAATTAGGAATGATTTAAATAAAATATTAATAATTTTACAGTTTTCGAATTCTCGACAGATCATGTAATTTGTATAGGGAAAAAAATCATATTTGCACCCTTTTTCCTCGGCATTTCGCGCCTTAACAGCATCACTACGATCACGTTTTCAAATCATTTGCATCCTTTTTTGCACGATTTAGACGCATTCTCTCATTATTTCCCGCACTGCTAAGCCGCAATATTTTATAAAAATAAAAATGAATAAATCTTTTCAAAGATTTCCGCAAAAATGACTAAACTGATTTATAAGAAATCTAAAGTTTCTTTAAATACATTTTCTGGCCAGGTATTCAAATTTATATAAATTTATTAAATAATTTTTAAAATTTTAAAATTTTTTTAAATCAAAAAATTAATTTGACAAAAATAACATTTTTATAAGTTTTCCGTCATTATGAAAACAGGAAATTTCAATATTTTTAGTCATTCGGCTAATTTAAATCCGTTTAATATTGTGTTGTATAGTTTTTCCTTGATGAAAAAAAAAAAAAATAAATAAATAAATAAATAAATACACAATATATAATCATAAAAAAAAAAAATAATAAATAAAAAATAAAAAATAAAGAAAATACGGTCAATCTCACACATAAAATATGTTCATGCCAGTCTCATTTTGCCATTATAATATATCAACGGTAGGCCATAGGAGGTGTCAGTTAAACGGAAAATCTTCCTATTGCCGGTAGGTTAAATATTCTTCAACAACATTAATAGTTTGTACAAGCCATTTCAATCATTATATTGCTTAAGAAATAACATTCTAGAGATGAATACAGTTTCTTTCATTTCTTTAGGTGAAAAATTAATTTTCTATTTGATAGAATAGCTAGACTAGATCTTTTAGTGTTAAATAAACACTTTTGTCATTCGCTATAAATAACATCACCGCATTCATTGACCATTTGTTTTTCGGTTTTCTGTCAACCAAAAATTAAATGTAGGACACATAAATTCCATGAAATAAAATCATTTTCTAATTTATATATTTTTGTTTTAAATAAACAAATACTAAGATATTTGAATAGTGTTAATTAAAAATCAAATTTATCGATTTTGAATGAAATTTCTTAATAATTGAATTGATTATGTTCTAATTAATTACTGGATAGCTTTTTTATTAGAAGTTTATGTAAATGAAAGACTTATATACGAAAATCTAATATGAAAACAAAAAAAACCAATTTCATTTTAAAGTTAGAATTTTACGAGATTTTCTTTTATATTAATTATAAAATGTAACAATTTTTTAATTAATTAATATAGCAATAATAATTTCTTGTCATTATATTTGGAAAAGAAATAATTTTATATTATATTAAAAAGTTAATTTCTCATTTCTTAGCGTACAAAATGTTAAGAGGAACGAGACAAAAAGGGTAAAGAAAACGTTGATTAAAATTAAACTAAATATCTTTTCATTCACCAGATACTTTGTTTAATATAATATTCCTTCCTAACCTTCTGACGAAGGTTCTTCAAAGGATGTTTTTCATTTTATTTTCTTTAACACGTTATGAGAGAATCTTTAGAACAAAATAATCTTTCATTTCTTCAGGAAGACAACCGATTAAGTATAAAGGATTAAATCAAGCGAATAAAACTGATAAAAACCGTTCAAGTGAGGCAATTCAATTTTCTTAAAAAAAAAATATATATATTTATATATATATATACAGAATTAAATTTATCACATTTAAAGACAATTTTCTTAAGAAAACGGAAATTTAAAAACGAGAAAGAAGATTATTACGTTCTGAATAGGTTGAAAACTTTAAGAAATTCCCAGAAATTTCCATAAATACATAAAATATTTAAAAATTATATTAAAGTAATGATTACCTGGGATTTGAATGAATTTAAATATTACCTAAAATTATTTTTCATATCGCGTGAATTTTGTAACGAGACTATTAATTCCATGTAAATACTTTCGGTATAGAATATGCGAAGGTACCATGGTGGTTTTTCTTCTTTTTTTTATCCTTATCATCACGTAAACAAAGAAGCTAGCTTATTCAGATAACACACCTTAGTTATATGGTAATGATTATAAAAAAAAACAAAAATTTCTAAAGCTTTTGTTTGCTTCTTTCAAGACCTGCTTAATATACTATTAAATGTTTCGAAATGGTCATCTTCTTTTATGGTTATGAGGACTCTTTAAAAGTTTGTTGGTTTTTGTGTGTATGTTTATTTTTTTGAACATTATTGGCTAATGATAATATGATACCCCAGTTTTGTTGTTTTTTTCGTACTTTAAAAGAAAAAAACAAACAAAATGATTACCCACAAAATGTAAGACAATTTATGTCTATTAAAAGCTCTTCAAGGATATAGTTTCCAAAAATTTCTGAAAGATTCTTTTCATCAAGGGATAATTTGATTTTAATTTCTTTAATTAATTTATTATTTATATGAAACATGCTTTTTTTTTTGATCTGTTTCTTGGAAACATTTTTTTAAATATGGCTAAAAGGTCAGACAATGTGTTGTTCACTTGCATAATGAAAAAATATTAAGATTAACGTAATTTATTTAAATCATAATTATGTCTCCAACATGTAAGCCGAGAGATCTTTGTGATTAACACAAATTTCGACTTCGTGATATTACTAGTAAAGATGAGTGTTCCCATAGTAACCTGTTAGGTCGCAAAATTGTATACCACGTTGTAGTTCTGTAAATCATAAGGCATAAACACATTTTCTGTGTAAATTTATATTGTAGAATAACTCGGGGGCGACTCCAACCCTCATTGGGATAGGGAATCGAACTTTCAATAAATTACTTCTATACACATTTTGAAATCATTTTACTTTCCACAAAACAAATAAATCGAAAAACATAAAATCTCTCAAATTTTATTTTATTTTATTTATTATTAATACTACTCACTCTACGGAGAGGCGCGTGATTGATTTCGTATAAACGGAGAGTAATAACACGTTTCCTACAGACAGCGATAACCTCACATTTATCACAGTTGAGTGACAGGCTGTTATTGTAACACCATATAGCAAAATTATATAAATCCTCCTGGAGATACTAAGAATCATCGGATTTGGATGTTTCTTTATAAATGGTCATATCAGCAAAGGTAGAAATTTTCGAATTCATAATCACGGAAGCAATATCATTTACAAATAGGACAAATAGAATATGTCCCTAAGTTTGAGCTAAATCACACGGTGTCAAACGCTTTACTAAAATCAGTGGTTATGGAATCCACACTGTTACCCTCTTCTATGCTGATTGTTCGTAATGAAAGGTTTACAACCAAAGTGTAAAAATTGATGAATAATAAATCCACATATCTTGGGAATACAGGGCAGTTTAGCAATTGGCCTATAATTCTCAATATTAGTTCCACTGTCTTTTTTGTGTGTAGGGATAATATAAGATACTTTCCATATCTTTGGAAATATTCCAGACATAAGGGATTTTTGGAAAAGTGCAGACAGAGAACGTGCAAGGATGTTAAGCATCTTTTCACGACGATAGCAGGGATACCGTCAGGGCCGAATTACTAGTCGTCTTTTAAATCATGAATATGGTCAGACACTATGGATTCATCTACAATAATGTTGTTAACGGCGGTCTTGGGATATTCCTCCAAATATTTGAAGTATGTCGTATCAGGTTTGAAATCGTTCTTATTAAATGTTCCGGCAAAGAAGGAAGCAAATAGATTTGAAATAATTAGCGGATCATTAGATGAGTGATCCAAATATTCCAGTGAATAGGGATAGATATTTGTTTTATATTGTCTTCACTATTGAGGAAGCTGCAATTTAGTCACGTTTCGATCCACGCAATAATATTGTGTCATAAGGCTTCCAAGCCGAATTAATTGCGTCTACTTTTAGGCCCTATGGTAGGTACTACCAGAAATATCCGTAGCAAAAATTAACCTGTTCATAAAGTTTTTTGGATGTACTTTAAAAACTAGTATACCGATTTTAATAAAATTTTCAGAACAGATTTGCACTGTTAGGGCCTAGGCTAAAATGTAGCATCAAAATTCTTTTTATATGAAATTATTTTTGGAAATCTTCTTCTATATCTAGGAAACTAAAATTCTGTTTGTTCGTTTATTTGTTTGTTTGTCTGCACCCATAGACTCGAAAACTACTGAACTGATTTTAATAAAATTTGGTATATGTGTAGATGTCTTTCTCAATAATTTGAAATGGTTTCAATATTGGCTAAAATGTATTTTGATTCGTATATAATTGGCTGCTTCTTGTTATATAAGTACGAAATAGTAAAAGGTTACACATCCGAAATTGTTTTGTATAATAGAAAGATATAAAAAGGATTAAAACACAAAATTAATGTTTGTAATTTTGTAAAAAGGATAAATTATTGTTTTTCATAATATTTCAATTTGAAAGTTCATTTCGGTTTTGCAAATTTCTCTCAGTCAGTAGAACTGGTTATTCTCCTAAAATATTAATGCTAATTATTCTAAAAGGATAGATTTTTTTCCCCCACACTAAATTCAATTAAAAAAGTCATTATTTAAAATGTTTTATTAATTAACGAATACAATATTAATTAATGAAATTTCTAAAAACAAGATAAATAAAAGCAATACTTTAATCAATTTCGAGATTGTGATTTATTCGTTTTTGTAAAGAAAACGTGTCTAATACTTTTTTTTTTTTTAGTTTTTAAGGAAATTGACTTTATTCTATTTTATTGGCGCCGAAATGTGACTCAACATTATCGATTATGAAACATATTTGGTAAATAAAATGAAACAAAAGTTTTAATAAATTTTTATTTAAAATAATGTCAACTTTCGTATTTTGATTAATAATTTATGTTTGCCTTTGAAAAAAAATTTTACAAATATGGAAATATTCATTTCATTTTCCATTTCTGAAGTAATTATTTATATAAACTTAGTCATAATATATATTTTATGTAAGACATCTATTTATTTTATGAACCAAAACCAACATGATTTAGACATATTCCATAAAATTCTAAAAACCCTTCGCTGTCGTATAATATTCATTACCTTTATGTATTCTGCTATACGTTAAAAAAAAGGAAAAGTATATATATATATAAAACGAACAAAATTGAAATTGGTCACTTCCTGCACAGATAATATTATATGTTTCGCATTATGTTGTCAGTGCTTCCTGGAAAATATATATATTTTCCATCTGTAAAAGTCCTGTGTTAAGTTTAGTGTGGAAAAATAATTTGTTTCCGATATTAAAACATGTGAATGGTATATTGTTACGAAAACATATATCTATGCCTATTATTTTAACCCCTTGAGTAATATATTAGTAAAGGGTCAACCACTTATTAACTTCTGGTAATCGTTATTGATACCATCAGGTCCATCTTAACCTTTACCGAAAAACCACTAAACTGGTATACATGTACAGTATTATAAATGACCATTTATGTGCACATCTTAACTTTCTTATCAGAAACTTGCTAAGTTTGTATCTTCCTAGAAAAAAAAAATATCATAACATACAGTAGGCATGGATGAAAACTGAAACTTCTATATGATTCCCTCGAGAAGACCTATAATCACCCACTAGATTCGTATATTTGGGCTTCCTTTTATTTTTGTTTTTTTTTTCTTCTTTCTTGTTATATGCCTTTTTATCTGCATCCATTTTACTTGTAAAGATCAAGCTAAGGTAAATTTATGTGGTAACATGAATATATACACAGAAGTCTTTAATTTATGTTGTTTTATATTTCCATTCTATACTTTCATATATACCGGACATATTTACTTTTCTATATATATATATATTTACATATGTGTATAATATTATAATCGAAATCATATTCATTCGAATAAATAGTGGAACAAGAAACATCTGAAGGAGATACAGCAACAAACACTGACGAGACTAACAATAATAGAACTGGTAAAAAAAAGAAGGGTCAAGAAATCGAAGAAGATACCAGCATTACAAGTGAATTTGCAATGGATTTAGATCTCTCGTGTATGGGACGGGCTCTTGTACGAGCTCCAAACATTGAAAATGGTTTTGTTGTTAAGTACAGTCGGTGAGTGAAATTATTTTTTTGCTATTTTTATTTTATTTCTACTCCTGTGTGTTGATTCTTGTATGTTTTTGGGAGCAAAAAAAAAAAAAAATGTTTTATAATAAATTCTATGGAAATGTATATGCGAGGATCAAATGAAAAGGTATTTTTTTTTATTATATGACCTTTTGCTCATCCTAAAGTTGTTGTGTATGTCTATCAAGAAAATAAAAAATCCATAAAGGGTACAGGTTAAAGCATAAGACTAATAATATTTCAGGAAAGCATATAAATATAGAATCTAAAGCTATACATAATATCAATAGATGAGAAATATCCTTTCAAAGTGAATTTTTAAGTAAAAAAAAAAAAAAAATATACGAAATTATAATAAATGTAAAAAAAAAAAAAAAATAGATAAAATACATTTGATTTTGAATTTCTTTTGGAACCTTTTTGTTTTTTAAAAAATTGCTTAAAGGCATAGCTTGCTTAATGAAGTCCGAAATTGGTTTCATGTCCGGACAAGGAACAATTTTATTCTTATACTTTCTTGTGTTTTTCTTTTCGATGGTGTATAATTTTGCTTCATTATACCAAATGGATAATCGTCCTTTTTAAAAAAAAAAAAAAAAGAAATTTTCTTATATATATAAATATTACGTATACTTTTTTTGAACTTTGAAATTTATATATAAACAATATTTTCCTTGGATCCATGATAAATGAATCTTATTTTAGAACGCTGATAATTAATAAAGATGTTTATACTAAATTATGTATTTATAGAGGATGCTTAAAATTGAAATTTAGGAAGAAGAAAAAAAAACATTTTTTACTAATTTTAATGTTATATTTTTCTAGGCACAAAAAAAATGGGAACGTCTTCTTAGTCGCATATTATGAATGCGACGATTATTATGAATTGCAGAACGCAGATTATAATCGTTTATATTGCAGCAAACAAAGTTGGGTAGGAAATCATCCGGGATGCGTGCGTTCAGCTGATGGTGATTATGGTGAAGGTGGCGAATATGAAGAAGAGGAAGGTTAGTATAGATTTTAAACTGGAAAATTCATCATTTTTTATATTTAGAAATCTACACGTCTGCTTTAATAGAAATTGATGCAATATTGTTTTCGGAATCAAGTTGGGTTTCTGGCTAGTGTAAATGTATACTAGCAAGATTTTGCCCGATTCAAGTTTGCGAAACAAGAGTCTTGAGAAAACCCCAAATTGCTGGCTTTCTTATTTGTTTTACATAATATTTTAAAAAAAAACTGCTATGCAAGAAACTTTGAATGTGTGAAAATACTTGATACAATACTAGTTCGAAATTCTTTACAGTACAGAGTTTGCAAACAAGTTGAATAGATTTTGGTTGGTAGCATTATTGTATGCTTTTTGGTAGCATACACATTGTCGACAAATTTTGATTTTCAAGTGGACCCGTGCCTTTAGAAAGTTGTTTTCGAGTAAGTAGTTTAGAGTAAGCTTCCTTCAAAATTCTCATTTATGGGCATAGGTTACATTTGATGCGGCTCATTATGCCCTTTGGTAGGTACTACCATTTGTAACACATCGAAATAATCGTCGTAGAAAGGTTTCAAGGATATGGTTGTGTAGAGAATCAAAAGTTATATCGAAGCATGTCCGTCCGTTCGTCCGTATACATACAAGATAAATAAATAAATTTTATCAAAATAACGCATTGTTGAGGCGTTATTTTGATAAAATTTACGATATGAGGTGCTTCTTCCTTAACTTGGTTTGGTATTGCAATTTAAACAAAATCGATCCAGGGGAAACAGAGTTATTGTATAAAGAAAAAATTAGGGTGATCAGAAAGGTTTGTCATTTTTTTTATATTGTTTTTCGGATTTAATTTGAAAATTTGTGAAGCAATTTTGTTTAAATTAACTTTGCTGATAAACTACATATATAGACGGTAGCATGATGAATTTCAGTAAAATCGGTCTAAGGACAGTGGAGAAAGAAATTATTCTAGGAGAAAATAAGCCTGTTCATAAAGTTTTTTTGATGTATTTTAAAAACCAATGCACCGATTTGAATAAAATTTGCAGATTAGACTTATGATATTTTTAAACGCAATTTTGAAAAGAGGAAACAAAGTTATGAAGAAAAAACCTTGAAATATTATTAGTTTTGACAGTTTTTCTGTCCCATTTCTACCATAGGGTATCAAAAAATCGGCTGTATGACGATTTTCAGTTACTATATGTTTTTTTGGTTTTTTTTGTTCCAGTTAAACTGGAAGGGTAATCGTAATGATTGCCCTTTCAAAGTTTATATGCAGCAAGACAAAATTTCAGATTACGGAAGGTTAGATAAACTTTAGTACGGTCTAAATTATTTCCATTTAAATTATATATATATATTTTTTTTTAAATTATAATTTTGTACTGATCATGAATCATATTAAAAAAATTCCAATTAAAAGCTTTTTCATGAAATTCGAAATATTTTTCAAATCTTGGTATCTCGTATTAATGTCTGATAGAACGAAATATTTTTAGATTATAAGAAAATAATTTCGTAAATTAAATAGAATTACTGTCTAAGAAAATATGTTCGACTTGTTAGCACCATATTTACATAGTCTTTGCGGTTATAATATCAATTAGATTTCCTGAAAATATAAAGAAAATTTTAGAGCAAACATTTTTGATTTACAAAATAAAATAAAACAATTCTCATTAAATTAAATTATATTTCCTTTTAGAATTGCGTGACCCTTTTAAGAGAAAATTTAATCTAATGACTTTAATGCAATAGAATAAAACCATATATAATTAGTAACTATTATATATATACATATATAAATACGAATCTAAATAACTATGTATATAGTTAGTATATACATTATTCTACAGACAACGTCAACGAAATTATAAAATTTCGAATCCCTTTTTTGGGTGGCTTACTTGGTTAGTGTTTATTTGACCCTAATTGAATTGTTAAGAAGCTTAAGCCGATAATATAAATAGAGCTCATAAAATTAAACAAGGAAAATGTGTAAAGGAATGAAGAATCAAAGTTTTGAACAACATTAAATTAGATACAAAAATTCCATGGAATGTGATGACTATGAAATTATTCTCTCTCTCTATTTTATTTGATCAAATTAATTTAATCAATATTTTAAAGTTGGTAAAAAAAGGAAAAAGCTTAAAAAGTCCTTTTTGAATATTCATTTTTTCTTTTCGTATAAATTTTGAGTTGTGTTTAAGGCATTTTGATTATTTTAAAATTTTTATGCTAATAAAATTGTTTGAATAAAAAAATGATTATTAAAATTTTTTTTTTTTTTTTGGGGGTATTTAAGTATAATTTTCATATAAAAGCTTTTATTTTTTAAAAAATATATAAGTACTTGATTTAATTCGATTAAATGGAATTTTTGAAATGATTTTTCGGCTTTAAAAATTTGTTAAAAGACATTTTTTTTTGGGGGAAATTCATAATAATAATTCTTGATATTTTGCATAATTTCATGTTAAACAAGATTCGATAATTGACATTTGCTGTGTTTTTTTCATCGGGATCAGGGTCTATTTTGAAAAAAACGGTGTGGGTCTCGAGCAGAAAAAAAAAATTTTTGTTTGAGAAAAATTCAACTTTTTCAATCATTTTTTAAATAAATTATGCGTAAATCAAATAAATACTAGCAAATTCTCAAATATGTTTATTGAATGATATTAAAAAATCATTTTTTCACGAATTTATGAAATTGATTATACAAGTATTACAATATCTACATTTATATGGTAAACGATGGCTGCAAGTAAAATCTGTCGGGGTCTCAGGCCCTGAACCCGATAAATATTTGGGTTATATTGTTGTTGCATTTATATGTTATGAAGCAGACCCTGACCCAGACCCCTATGAAAAAAACACAGCTATTATGGAATAGTAAAGCTTTCTTCTTATAATTAGGTAGTGATAAAACTGTTGATTTTGATGTTCAGTAATCAATTGAGAAATAAAAAGATATTATTTTGTAAAAAGGTTTTGTTTACTAGTTACTATATATACTATCTCCCAAACCTAAAAAAAATAGAAAATCTGGAAACTTTCAATGATTTATAATACTATATGAAATTAATGAAATGCAAATCCGTTGATGGGTGAAAATTGAAAATAAGTCTTTACTTGAAAATGAAAATTTTATCAATAAAAGTTAAGTAATACATCGTCGCAAATCATAATCTTTCACATAAATAACATTCTTAAAGAAAAGAACGAGAGTATTTTATATTGATAATAATTCGTTTATTTTTTTTTTTGTGGAAATATTTTCTATAGACAAAATGGGTTCAATACAAATTTAAAATCTATTTTATATATATGGAACTGTGCCCTAAACTGAGAATTTATTAGACATTTTTATAATACCTATTTCGATCGTGAAGATCTACATGCATTTTCTCGATATGACTATATCAATATACCAAAAAAGGTAAATTGATACTCGCATGTAGGTCCAAGATGAAAACTTGAAAACAAATTAAATGATAAAGAAAAAAAAAGAAATGTCCAAGAGAAAAACTAGATTTTGATCGAAACGTTGATGAATTCGTATAAATCTCTTGGAAATCAATATTTTTGTAGTTATTTACTTTTTTGGTTTTTTTTTTGTTTTAGGTAAAATATGGAAATTTAAAACTAAACTAATTCTTGAAACTTAATTAAACGGGTATAAATAAAATTATCGATAAATTGATATAATTTTGATGGGAAATTTTTCTATTCTATTAAAATTTTTATTTATGAAAATTTCTAAAAGCATTCTCTTGTATTCTTATTTATTGGTGTACAATAAAGTAAAAATTAAATAAAAAAGAAAATTTTCGTTTTTCACTAAATATTTTTAATAAATTTTTGAAATAATTTTGATTAATGCCGTAGACATACTACACGCTTTAATCCAGTCGATTATTTTTAATCTAGATCATACGATACATTCTGTTTTTCTGGATTAAAAGTCATTCTCAATTATTTTTTGACATTTCTCAAAACTTTCTATAAATTTTTTGTGGTTAGGAAATTTTAGAAGTAAAAAAATAATTATTTATAAATATGCAAACATTTAAAATCTTAAAGAAAAAATTTAAAATCAATATATTTTTTCAAGAAAAAATCATTTCAAATTCAAATCTGTTATTTTGTTCTACGTTTTCTTCTTACTTTTCCTTTTTTGAAGGTTTATATCTATGTATAAATATGTGCGTCATTACCAGATGAAAAAAGCTAAATTTCACAATCAGAGGGCGAAAAGTTCTCAATAATTGAGAAAATCTGGTCCATTATTGAATTTTAATCGAGAATCGTGAGATAATCTAGATTAGCGCTGCTAATGTGTCTTGAGTATAACATCATTTTCGATTTTATTTCTGGTTCTATTAAATGAAAACTAACCCTCTTATTATGTACCAAATGTAATTAGAATTTTACTCAAGAATAAGTGTTTAATTGCAGAAAAGTGACTTAAACTATATTTAGTATTTTGGTAATTCAAGTTTTTGAAGTTTCTAAAGTGAATAAAGTTAATATGAATAATATAATTTAGACGAGAACTTCTAAATTTCATATTTTAATTAAGTTTAGCAGTTTTCACAGCAATAAGAATCATTTATAAGTAATTAAATTTGTTCGTGTATATAACTTGAAGACTTCTTATTTATACATCTTCAAGTACTGAAACTGTTTTTAAAGTTTCTATTTTTCAAAAAGAAGTATTTACTACACTCATGAACCATCGGTCTTTTTAAATGGATATTTTTATGGGCTTTAAAAAGGGCACACAGTGTTTTAAGAATTTAATTTTCGAAAGTGAATAGAAGTGACAAATAAAATTATTTGCGAAAAATCGAAAATTTCCATTATATAAGCGCAAAATCATATACTTTTCGGTTACTATTTTCGATCATTGTTTCATTAGAATATAGTACATCTGTTTACCAAGTCAAGATCGGTCAACACGTTTTAAACTTATCCTGACCAACGTTCCATCTAATTTTTAAAATCCATGGGTGGTATAAAGTACAATGTGGGCAACCTTTTAAAATTGAAAAAAAGTCGGACAAACTTTAACAAAAAAAAAAAAAACAATCCAAAGAAATGCCAATTGACATTTAATTTCAATGTTACTAACTACGGCATATAACAAGAAACAACCGAGCAGCTATGAAAATGACTTCAGTGTGGAAATCTACACGTATTTATAAAATGCGTTTACGCAATGAAAATGGCGACAAATTTTCAAACTATTTTCGCAAAAGAGAAATTTGGCATTATTTCTTGCAGGTGAATTGAAATGATGACTAGGCTAATGTCAATTTATACCTGGGCGGCTGCCCGCGCGACCAGCTTAAAGGGAACGTTGATCCTGACCAGAAGTATTATTACGAAAATGACTAATTCGGATTCCTTCTAGCTTAATTGGTATACTACCTTGATCAAAAACAAAACGGAATAACCACCGTGTGGCGCTCCCATCGTTCCGGTTTGAGTTCTGTTTTTTTTGTTAAATTGGTACATCTGTTATTGATATTCCCTCTAAATCTTAGCGTCATATCTTGACATTTGCAAAAGTTAAGTAGCCAAGAGTACATCTACCTCTGTGTGTGTTGGCGATTTTTCCATTACTTCCTCAATTTTCAAACTATTCTCGCAAAAAAGAAATTTTTGCAATATTTCTTGTAGGCGAATTGACTAGGCTAATGTCAATTTATACCTGGACGGCTGCCCGCGCGCCCAGCTTAAATGGAACGTTGATCCTGACCAGAAGTATTATTACGAAAATGACTAATTCGGATTGCTTCTAGTTTAATTGATATATTTCTATTGAAGATCGAATGCCGGGTTTTTGTGAATTTTCATTTTAATATTTTATTCTGAATTTTCAATACATGGAAGTAATTTTAAATTAATTGATTTTATTTTTTAAAAGATTGAAATTTCATTTCAAGGATCTCTTTTAAAAATTTTTTTTATTTATAATTGCTTTAGCTTTTATGTCAAAATAAGCTGCCCAAAAAATGTTCAGTTATCTATATAATTATGTAATACGTATACAATGATTTTAATTAAAAATAAAAAGCGTATTATAGTTTGCATTTTATGCTTCTTTGAATTGCAATCAATACCCCAAAAATGTCCAAATTTTATTAAATTCCTGTGGAAGAATCAATAAAGTAGTGACAAATAAAAAAAAAGCAAAAAAACATAAAAATAGTAATCATTTTTTTGATAAAACATACTCATTGGAAAAACATTGTTTCAATCATTTTCAATGATGTTGATAGCAATTTGCTGAATGAATTTTAAATGAAAACTTTTTATGACAGTTTTCCAATGTTTTCTTTTTTTTTTTAAAGATCCTTATGTTCCTGTTGGTCTCCCGCAGATATTAAATAAATATATAGTTATTAATATGTAAAAAAAATGTCGACAAAAAAGTACAAAATTAAAACTAAATTGGTGTAGAAAATGAAAACTTTTGAAATGTAAATAAAAAGGTTAATATAATTTACATAAATCGGGATTAGCTATCGATGACCATATCTAAATCGATTCATGGAAAGGAATGATTGGAAATTTCTATTCAATTGTTATATTTTTGAAATTTTCAGTTACATAAACTAAATTACAAATATCAAATTGTCGTTCTTATTTGACATGAAATATTTTCATATTTTCTTTTCGAGTCGTTGAAGTTTTATTCGAAATGGAATTTTTCTATGACAAAGTATCTGATTTCGGTTTGTTTTCAAAATTACAAAACATATTTATGTAATGACTGAGCTTCTTAAAATATTATAGTCTTATGTTTTCGATTATTTTCCTATCCAAGTGCATTAAGTTTGGCACTTTATTGACTTTGAAAGATTTCCTTTTCTCATGGGAATCAAATTATTTTAGTATTTTTTGAGATGATCTTTTTTCCCAACTTAAAGAAATTGACACCGAAACAAAGTTATGTGTATAAATTAGTTCAAATTTCTTCGACTAAAATTGGGCCACCTATTTTACGGGTTAAATTTCTATTTTAATGATTCTCAACATTATAATTTATTAATAAAGTTAGAAGGTGTTAATTGTTATCAAAAACATGAAAAATATTGAATTTATTTTTGAAGATTTATGTTTTGTTCTTTTTTTTTATTTTAGATTACGAAGAAAGTGAGGAAAATGAAGGCGAAGAAGAACAAGTAGAAGGGGAACATACTTCAGAAAAATCTAATGGAGAATCACATGTAGAAACTCATGTTGAAGAATCACAAACATCCCAACAAGGTCCATCATCATATACTTCATCAAGTACACATGAAGAGTCGAATACAGTGCATGGCACATCGGAACAAGGTTCAACATCTTATACAGCATCTGGGACTCATGAAGAAGGACATGTCACCTCGATATCATATAGAGGAGGAAATGAAAGAGCAAATAATGCAGAAACATCGCATACACATCAAGAATCACATGGTCAAACTACATCGGAACGGCAAGAGAATAATGAAGAACGTGAAGAAGATGGTGAAGAAGAAGATGTAGAAGAAGAAGAAGATTTGGATGAGGACGAAGAAAGAAGGCAAGCGGAAGAAGAAAGGAGACGTTTAATTGAAGAAAATAAACAAACACAAGAAGAAGTTTGGAGCGTTGAAGAAGAAAGAAGACGTTTGGAACAAGAAAAGATACGTGAAGAAACTGCAAGAAACCACGAGGAAGAAGAACGACAACGGTTAGAGGAAGAAAGTAAACGTGAACAAGAAGAATTATGGCGTGAAGCTGAAGAGAGAAAACGTGAAGAACAGGAAAAAATTCGCGAAGAAGTCGAAAGAAAACGAGAAGAAGAAGAAAGATTACGTGTAGAGGAAGAATCCAAACGTGAAGAAGAAGAAGAAAGACGTGAAGAAGAAGAGCGAAGATTTGAAGAAGAAGAAAGACTTCGGGAAGAAACCGAACGAAAGGAGGAAGAAGAAAGGATACGGTTAGAGGAAGAGTTGAAACGCGAACAGGAGGAAGTGTGGCGTGCAGAACAAGAGAAAAATCGAGGCATACAAGAAGCTGAAAAAATACGTATTGAGGAAGAACGACGACTAAGCGTAAGCCAAGAATTGAATACAACTTGTGGATCCGATCGTGGTGGTTGTGATCATGAATGTCGTATGATTTCCGATCCACATGGAACAGAGCCTAGAGTTGAATGTTCATGTTATTCTGGATTTACATTGGACGCCCACGATGGAAAACGTTGTCATGGTAAGTTACTGTAATTGTTTTCGATTTTTATTTTTTTTTTAAAGGTAATAATTTACGAAAAGAGAATTGAATGGCTTATCTGAAATAAGAAACTTTTGTAAGGTCAGGTTTCTATATTTCAATAAAGTTTTAGTCAATTCGAAAAGTATTAAATAAGATTTTTTTAAAATACCTATGTTTATATTAGTTATGTTATTTCATAAAATAGATTCGTATAAAAGGTAGTTACACTTAAATTTTATTCATATAAACTTTTTTTGAAATATTTATAATGTTTTCTAACAATGTGTACTCTTCCATTAAAAAATCTGAAAATCAGAATAACTATACCGAAACATTTCTAATATATCATCGCAGAAATCTTTCAACATATAAATTGTGTATCCCGTGATACAGCAGCTAACCAACAAACGAAAGACCGAATAAATGTAAGGATTCTTTATTCCATTTGCATAACCTTAACATGTCATCATAATCATCATGATATCATAGCCAGAACAGTAAAATCTTCTATATTCATATAAAAATGTAGGCTTGAAAAACGGAGGTGGATAAATGTTATTCTACTGTGTTTCTTCAAGCTGTGTATATTATTGATACATAGAAGCCTGCCTAGATATACCACCCGCATTCCGTATACTATATGAGAAATATATATGACAAGAGACACCATATAAATATCAGAGAGAAAAGTTATGATCCGTTGGTATATTCCACACATTTTAATTCCGATAGAACATTTGTCACAAAAAACATATACATATACATATATCCGGCACCGGGTAAACGGCAATGTGACAACATTTAGAACTCTATTTTTCTTAATGCTAGCATATCCAACAACATGTCACAATCTTACACTTATCACAAGAAGGTCGTGGATATCAAATATATCCAATGCATATCGCGTCAAAGAAAACAAGATAATATATCAAAGCGACGGGCATTCACTATGCGATTTAATTTTCAAATGAGAGAAAAAGTAAAAATTATGATTATTTATATTTTCTTTGAAATTCGGGAAAAATTATTATCAAATAGAAAATGTAACATATGAAAACACGTGAGGCGAATTTTATTTGACAGTTATGTCAAAACATTTACAAGTGTTTTCGGTAGAGAGATCTTTTCTTACACACTAACTAGGCTTTTTTCTTCTTTTCTTTCCATTTCTTCACATAAAAAGTTATGTTATTTATATGAGACCTAAAACATATGGGAACGTATTAATATGGAATTTGTAATATTAATATTTTATTATATTATTCAGGCCTACGATAAAGAATATTCTCATCGAAACGCGAAACTCATAATCCAACACAAAAATGAATCATTATGTATAAATATTTTTATGTTTAGGCAAATAAAAACATAATCTGATTATAAATTAGCTGTGAACTAGTTTTTAGCCAATATATGACGACTTTAAGTGACGAATTTTTTTTAGATTAGGTGAATAACATAAAATTTTAATATATTTTGCAACTAACAAAATTTAAACAATATCTGAAATAAGTCACAAAAGCCCAAAATTGACCCACGCCTTCTTCATCTTGCTAAGCTTCACCTAAATAGTTAAGCTTTACCATATTTCTCATACAATCTTTTGGCTTCACCTTGTTTGTTGTTAAATTTATTTTTTACAACATAAACATCTCTTCGTAGAACCCTGCTGGTATATACACACATCTTTTGACTTTGTGACTACTTTGCTGAATTCTAGAAGGTAAATGACAATCAGCAGGTTTATATGCAGACCGTACGTTTGGACCAAAAAATCCGCGCATAAACTTGGACCGTACCGGACCAATTTGGTCCATTAGTTTGGTACGAATCAAATGAAACCGAACTGGTAGGGTGTTGGCGCATAAACTGCTTTGGACCAAAACAAAGCCGAAACATTACCTAAAGTTTTATTATAAATGGAAAAATCTTACTGATACGATTTTTCAGTTTTTAATAACAAAGTGCCTTAATTTATAATAAAAAGTGAGGTTAAAATAAAAGCGCGCATAAAGTCAACAGATGAAAGGACCGAACCAGTCCACGGGTACCGGTTCGGTCTGCACATAAACGTGGTGAATTTCATAATTATATTGCCTTATTGAGGGTACAATTAAAATAACAGAAGGTTTGAGACTTAGAACTGGTATCTAATAATAGGGCTATTTCATTTCCTACTTTTACGTAGTTCCAAATAAAAAGGTGAAAATATTTGCTGAAAATCTGCTTGTAGCAACCCAACCAATTTTTTTAAAGTAGCCAGCAGTAACTTTGGAAAATTTTCTAACTAACTGAATTTAAGCATTTGAAAGTATCTTAGTTAAACATTTCAACTTCATGGTATTTAGTTTAGTTCTTTTCTTCCATTTACCTGTTATTGTTCATAATATTCAAGTGCTTGAAGTGTACACAAGGTAACCAAATAATATAATAGTACTCATCAGAGTTGTTACAATTAGTATCTATTGGTTTAACCAACAACTAGATATTTTACTCTATATTTTAAAAATACGATTATTTAAAAAGAATTATTACCTAAAGAAAAAGAATTATAATTAAAAGTAAATGAACAAAGTATTTTCGAAACTAAAATCAGATTGAGTTCAATTAAATTTAATTAAAACTTTTTAAAAATAATCGACAATAATTTAATTAACTCGCCTCGAGGACCTTCTAGTAATTAGCGTTGGTTGCTTTTTTGTAAGTTCAAAAGTAATTATACAAGTGTACTTCAAATATAGTCTAGTTGGAAAATCTTCGGATCCGTAAGATAAGATGTTCTTCCTGGACTTTCTTTTTTTTGTAAATGAAAAAAAAAATACTCGTACATTTTCTTTTATATTAAATATTAATAAATATATTTTCTTTTAAAAATAATTATTTTCCAGACGTCGATGAATGTCAAGTAAATAATGGTGGATGCGAACAAATTTGTATAAATGTTCCTGGTGCTTTTGAATGTTCCTGTCAGACTGGTCTTCAAATCGATACAGTGACTGGCAACACATGCGTTGGTAAGTTTTATGTTTTCTATGAGAAATTACATAGTTCTATAAAATATATAGCAAAAAAAAAACCAAAAAAAAAAACATTATAAGTATATAAAAGTGAACAAAATATCACCTCGAATGAGGTCTGGGAGTTGTGGGTGGATGATTTGGTTTATAAGGGATAAAAATATCTAGAAATGAATTGAAGGGAACATAAAGAATAGGATGATTTTATCCTTTTCTTATTCAGACAGGTGTGCATGATGTGCCATTTACTTTCTTTTCTCTACCTTTTCGTTTTTTTTTTCTTTTTATTTCTCTCTTATTTATGTTGTTGCCTTATTCCTTCTTTTTTTTGCTATGGCATGCATTAAACTAACTTTATTAATGCTGTAGATTCTACAATAGCGACTTGAAGGATTTTGTTCTTTTTTCGATAATATTATAGGATTTTTGGGAATCTACAACCGGTGGATGATGATTATGATGATGATTCGGTGGATTCATGAAAGAGCCCATGCTATTAGAAATATGCGTGTCAGATGTTCTAAAGGTATTAGAATGCTGGTTTCCTAATAAATGGTTATAGGGAAAATCTTTAAGACACAACCCAATTTAATTCGGTCTATAATTATAATGTAATTAGTATAGTTTTTGTGTATATTTAATAATTAGATTAGAATGTTTTTTTGTGTTTCGTTATAGAATATTGGCATTGCACAAAAGTATAGGCTTAAGTGATAGTTATTGTTGTAAGCACTTTAGATTGTTATGTGAAACATATTCAAGTTTGTTCTTTTGAGTTTTTTCTTTTTCTTTTTAATTTTGAAGATATTAAAAGTATGGGAAAATTCCGTCAGTTTTATGATATTAGATGACTAGAGAAATTCGAAGCATTTTTTTCTTTCTAGATTTAAATTTGGTCTTCTTGTGAAATATTTGCGTCATACTTTTTATTTCAGCGAGTTTCAATATGATTTTAGTTCATTTATAAAAACTTTTGCAAACACAAAAATTTGAAGTCTTTGAATAATAGGTGCTAATTAATATATTATTAATAGGATGGGCTCTTTACTATCAGCTAATTTCAAATATTATAACGAAAAAATAATAACTCCTGAAGTCATACTAAACAAACTAACTATAAAACTTAAAAACTTATATTTTAAAGAAAAAAGAAAAATGAATCGCTTAATACTCCTCATATATATATATATGTACAAACACAAATATAGACATAAACGAGTGTCTATTACGTAATGGACATGGTCCATGTCAGGACAAATGTTCGAATACATGGGGTAGTTATTCTTGTAGCTGCGACGGTTTACCACGTACACGACTAATGGATGATGGTCATACATGCGAAGATGCTGGTGAATGTGCCAATAAGAATGGTGGATGTTCACAAAAATGCCTGACAAATCTTGGTCGGGTTTATTGTTTATGTGATGACGGTTACGAATTGGCTGATGATTGGAAAACATGTGAAGGTTTGTAATTATAATTTTTATCGCAAAAAAAAAATTCACCCAAAAGAATGCACACAAAAACCCTTGTCCTGATTTATTATTATTAATTTTTAATAATACAATATTTTACTAAACAAAAGAAAAATTTTTGTGCGTTTTCTTCTCAGTAAAAATTATTAATTTTTGTCTTTTTTTTCTTTTAATTTTAACAAACTTATTAACTTTCAGCTGGCGTTTTTCTTTGGAATTTTCTCAATAAATTTTACTTTTTGAAAAAGACGGAAAAAAAACATATTTTTTTCCTTGATTTCTTTCCACGCTACCAAAATCTTTTATTTTTTAAAGGCAAAGAAGATCTTTTACATTTTTTTTTTCATGCAAGAAAGGAAAGGAATCTTCGTTCTAAGACGACTTACATATAATTGAAAAGTTCTAACTTTTCTTTTCAAACAAAAACAAAAAAAAGATCTGCTTTGAAGTTGAAACTTGAAAATTATAAAAAAAAACACCACCTAGAATATATAAATGGATCTTTATTTGCATTTTAACCGATATTTGCTACAAGAGTTGGTTGAAGAATTGTACCGACTACTTGCGTTGTACGAATTGGAATGAATCCGACAAATAATAGTTATTTGATAATTATATGAAAGGAAGCTAATTCAAAAGTTTTTCGCTTATACATATTCAAATGGAAATATAAAACACTACTTTATAGGACTTCTTAAGAAAGTATAGTCTTGTCCACTTTCTTTTTTTCCGGTAAAAAGTTTAATACTTATTTGAATTCTTTAAGAACTTCTTTTATAAAATATTGTACTTAGATCGTGTTTAATGTATAGTTCTTATAAACTTCTTAACTTTTTTTCAATTGGACATATGAGATTTTTTATTCGAAACATGAGAGAAAATTTTAAGTTGATGGACTTGAAGAAATTCCCAAAGCCATATCTCATAAAACTTTTCCATATGTATCAAGTGTTTATATATATACGAGTAGTACAATAGTTACCGACTATAGTATATAGGTACTTTTATAAAAGTTCAAATTTTACATTCTGTAAAAACGATTTTTGTCCGTTAATGTCGGTTCTGGACTATTGATTTTCGTTAATGTGAAATCCATGCTTTATTGTCCACAAAATTGTCTTTGCGGTGTTTTTGTTAATATTACATTTTTGTTAAGAATTTTCACATTAAAACGTAAATATTTTATCTTCGAGTTAAACGAAAGAAGTTACTTCTAAAAGTTTAACCCAAAAGAATGTATAAAGGTATTTAGTTAGATAAACGTAATACCTTTAGTTTCGTCTAACTATTCACGTCTTTGGTAAAGTATTAAGAAAGATTCAAGTTTATATTAAAGTCTGTAAATTGTTTATTTATTATATGAGATCTATTTAAGATTTTATGTTTATCTAAGAAGAAATAAGAATGAGGAATGTTATAACTAATGTTGAAGTTGTCATGAAGTCTGCATGTGCGTAAAAAATTAGTATTTATTATAATAAAATGTTTTTATGTGAAATATTAATTACTAGCCAGAGCTAGTGGCTTACGCCTTAATTTTATATATCAAGAAAATTTCACATCGATATCTGTAGAAGTTACAAAAATTCTGGGGCTAATATTATCGAGGACCATACTTCAAACCTTTAGAGGCTACATCGGAGAAAATAAAATTGATTTTCATATTTTTGTACTTCCAACTAGTAGGAAGACAATCTGCTAAAATGTTCACATCAATATCTGTAGAATTGACGAAATTATAGAATTCTGAGTGAAGCAAGTTCGAGAACTATATTTGAAATTTTTAACATTTTTCTCAAAACGCGGTTTACAAAGTCGATGGACCTAATATCCCCGAAACTGCTTGATAGATCGTTTTTAAATTTTCACAAAATACAGTGAGAAGCATTCAGAGGCCGATGACAATCTTAGCTTTTTCAAAGCGATTTTTATTTTTGTAATAATTACAAATCAATTACAACTTTTTGCATGGAAATTTCATTTCTGTGTTTTAATTCGCAAATTTGTTAAAAAAAATCGATTTTAAAAATTGGAAATCTTCAATGACCTGTCGCTGTTATTGACGTAAATAAACAATTTCGTTCTTTGACTTTAGACCTTTTGAGTTGTATTCGGCGCACAGCGCATCGAGAAAAATTCTTGTTAGATATTTTCTCAAGTATTTTTGCTTTTATAAGCTCATAATTATTGTTATTAATGTAATAGGAACTGCTCAACGACAATACTAATCAATCAGATCAGTTGAAGGATGTCATCCAAACCGACGATAAAAAAACATATCTATGAAAATTGCACTTCAAACGCTCTAATTTAGATTTTATCATTTTTTATTGATTGACTATATACAATAAACAAAGAAGAATAAACGTTGTGGTCATTATAATTTATCAAAATTAAATTAAACATTAATAATTTGAAATGTCTAAGTGTATAAATAAGGTGATTAAAAATATGCCTTATCGGTTTGTAACAGCAGCCTCGGTACCTTCACTTGAATCTTTACTATATACGATTAATGAATTCATGTACATACATACATATAGAATATATTATCTATTATATTCCAAATTTTATAGCGTTAAATATTTTCTATAGAACGTTTCTAGCTTCTATAAAAGGTGAATGATATAAATTAACGGTATTACAAGCGATAAGCTCACTTCTCTATTAGAATGTTTTGTGGATCTTAATTAATTTCCGATGCACGTCGAACAGGTTGTTTACGAGGTGACTCTTTGAATATAACATAAACTTTATATCTTTTTGTAAGGAAATTTATTTGCCTGGATTTTGCCAATATATTTTAAGGCTGTAAAGAGATAGATGAAATATATTCGTTTTTTGATATACACAAAATATAATATATCCGATAGTAAAATATAATATAAGAACATAGAATGATTTTGATAAGATGAATGGGCTCAATGGGCCTAAAATAGATTCTAGCTGAAGAAGATTTACTGAATTACGAATTTTTGGTATTATATAGTAGAACGTTTTGGAATATTCACGTAAAACAATTTGTGTCAATTTTATAAGCATGGATACTAATCAAATAATATGTTTCGATGCTTGAACAGATACGATGTACAAAAAAAGCTAATTTATAGAATTTAATAGAAAAACCAACAGAAAAACAAATGTTTGGGTAAACGTGTAGAATAATTTAAAAATTTTAATTTTAATTATTTCATATTAAATTTGGTAAATAAGGAACTTAATTTTAACAAGTAATTAAAACTATCGATAATTTCATACTTTTATAAAAATATTTTAATTTCGATTCGATATAGTTTCCGGATAGTTCCAATTACATATAATAATACAGGGTTTTTTCAAATTGGACACTACAAATGTTTTCCAATAGGGACGACGAACCACGCAATATTTTCTTTTGTTCTTTTGACATTTATGCTCGTGAATAGTTGCTATCATGTAGCAGTACTCACTTAAACAATGTTTACAAATTGTTAAAATTTATTACCGAAATTCTGAGTCTGTCGCCGCAACTTTAAGAGCATTATGACCAATTTATGGAGCACCGACCACCGACTACCGCAATCCACTCATTCTTCAAAAGACACCATTGCATCCCCAAAAAATAACTGTATGGTGTGGATTACATGCTGGAAGTGTTATTGGGCCATATTTTTTCGTTGATGCTGAAAACCGTCACGTTATAGTTAATGGAAATCGTTATCGAACCATGCTAACTGATTATTTTTGGAATGAATTGCGTGATATGGACTTGGACAATATGTGGTTTCAACAGGACGTTGCCAATTGCCACACAGCGAGCGTTACAATCGATTTGTTGAAAAGTAAATTTTGTGAGCGTGTTTTTTCCAGAAATAGGCACGTCAATTTGCCGCCTCGTTCATGCGATTTGACGCTTCTTGACTATTGTCTTTGGGGTCACGTAAAGTCATTGGTATATACCAAAAAGCCGGCGAGATTAGAAGAGCTCAGAGCAAATATTGAAATTACTACAATATCTGCCGATTTATGCGAAAAAGTGGTCGAAAATTCGGTAGTCATGCGAAAGAAATTGAATTCCATACATAATGGTATAGAATATGTGCTTTAACCGTTTTTGTTTTATTTAAAAAAATATTTGTAATGCTCTTATTGAAAAACCCGATACATAATAATGTAATATTTTTTTTTCCCCTGTAGCATAAATTGCATTCGTACCCGAAGGTAAATCAAAACTTTTAACTATTATGTATATTCAATTTTTGAATGTTTATTTTATATTTGTAAAAAATTATTATCAAAGTTTTTTAGTTTAATACACAAATCTGTATGAATTCGTATTCTGTAAAGTTTAATTTTAATATTCTAACAATAAACATACTTCGACGTAATTTTGAGAAGTTTCAAAATAAAATGCAATCAAATGCATTTCGGTTATACGTAATACTTTTGTTGTTATCACTCTTTTTAAGATGCTTAAAGGGTTGAATTTGTCAGAATACTTTCTGTACATATATACACTAATAAATATTATGAACTATATTTTGTGTACAATACGAAGATGTTATACTATACGTGTGACTTGAAAAAATATTTCTTTTGTTATTATTAAGGATGAAGTTGGAATGAAAACGAAATTAGATAGTACACAGCTCTGCCTGAGTACGATGGGCTGGTAGATGGTATCAAGACACTATGTATAGGCTTCTGTGTTCGTTGAATTCAGGAGCCTTTTGTTGAAAAATTGAAAATATGAATACATACTTTTACATAAAAAGTAAGCCAAAAAGTTTTGCAATTAAATTTTGAAAACTGGTTAAGCTTTATATATCAGGTCTAATGTTTTCGTATAGATACAATATAATATTTTTTGGTGGCGTTTTTGTTCAACTTACTATACGAACCTTTGTAGTTGAAGTTACAATTATCGTTGTTTATCGTATACCCGGAAATCTTGAAAATTATGATTTTGTGGGTGATTATGCAACAAAACAGAACATTTTGTAGTACACTTAAGTGTTATTAACAACGACAATATAAAATATTAGGGTCTTTTTTTTGTTTCTTTCAAAAATACAAATTATGAAAACCCGTTTTATAACAAACAATATCGTGGAATACGAGTATGTATCCAGAAAACACCCCTTTTGTACTTGATTTTTCTCTGATTTTCATTTTATGAAGGAAATTATATTTGGTTTATTTAATTTAAGCTTTTCTGGATTGTATTCCCTTTTTTGGTGGTGAACATTAAGTAGGATTATTTGTATGAAAAATTAAAAAGTCTTCGGTTGCATTTTTGGAAGTAACGAAATTTTTTTTTTTGGTATTAAAATTAAGAAAATTTATGCATTTTGTGAGTTAAATCAATCGAACATATTTTTGTTTTAGAAATTAAAATATGTTTTGTTTTTTCGATATCTTATGTTGACTTGAAATTTTGAACTTACCGGAGTCATTTCTTATTCTATGTGGTTCAACCAAAATCATAAATTATTAACAAATAGTCGAAAAATAAGGAGAATTAGATGATTTGAATTTAATTTTATTTTTTTGGAAAATGTAGGGTTTGATGAAACAAACACATATGTCGTAAATATTTGCAATATTCGTGGTTGTTATGCCCTTATTGGCTTCGGAGAGGAAGAAAATGTTCATTAATTTCCAAAAACAAAATTATAGAATAAATTATTTTCCTTTAGCTCTATTCTGGTGAGTTCTAGATGAATTTATATTTTTTTATTTGTAAATATTGTACATATAAATGTTTTTTTTAACGCCAATAGCAGGAATTTGCTCCATTTATAGTTTTCTAGCAACTTAAAGCTCTTCCTAAAAAATTCGCACTAAATTCTCTCCCATTTTCAGATATTGATGAATGCCAAAGGCCTGAAATAGCTTCTAGTTGCCCTTATGGCTGTGAAAATGTGCCAGGATCATATCGTTGTATAGAAGAGGATGAAGATGAAGACGATAACATTCCTGATGCGGATGCAGATGTTTTTGAAAACAGAAGTTTAGAACCATATCAAGAAGCACATCAAGAGGAGTGTGATGATGGATACCGTCGAGATTCATATGGACAATGCATTGATATTGACGAATGTGCTGAAGGTTCAACTGGGTGTCAGTATTGTAAGAATTTACAAGGAGCTTATGCATGTACATGTCCTGAAGGATATGAACTAGATACGGATGGATTGACTTGTATTGATATTAATGAATGTATTGAATATGATGATGAAGAGAATGGTGAAACGGCTAGTCCTGGTGGATGCTCCCATGAATGCGTTAATCTTGCTGGTTCATATCAATGTAAATGTCCAGATAATTTCCACTTGCATGCTGATGAAAGAACATGTACACGAGACTTTTGTACGGATTTAGAAAATCCCCAATTAAATAAGATACCGTGTTCTTATGCTTGTGAAGATGGTCAAGAAGGTTATATATGTCGTTGCCCAGAGGGTACCAAACTAGATTTAGATTCTAAAACATGTCGAAATTCAACTGAAGATTTTTGTGGTCAATTCGATGGACATAGAGAATGTCATCCAGGTGTTTGTATTAATGGACCAGATGTATTTACTTGTCAATGTCCACCAGGCTACCAAGGAAATCGTTGTCATGATATTGATGAATGCCAAGCCGGAACTCATGAGTGTTCGCATTTATGTAAAAATAACGACGGTTCATATGAGTGCTCATGTCCACCTGGTCTGACTTTATCTGAAAATGATTTTAAAATTTGTGTAGATATAGACGAATGTAAAGAAGATCCTTATGCTTGTGGTAGTTTAATATGTCAGAATACGCTTGGAAGTTTCAGATGTACTTGTCCTGAAGGACAAGAAATTCAATCAGATGGAAGTTGTCGACATTTCGATGCATGCGCTGATGGTAGAAATGGTGGATGTTCACATATATGCAAATCGCATAATGGTTATGTTGAATGTGAATGTCCAACTGGAATGGTTTTATCTGGTGATAAGACTTGTACCGATTATAATCCATGTCTTGAAAATAATGCAGGATGTTCACAAATATGTGATCCAAAAATTCCAGGTTATTGTTCCTGTAATAACGGCTATGAACTACTTCAAGATGGTAAAACTTGCATTGATCGTAACGAATGCAATAGCAACAATGGGGGATGCAGTCAAATATGCAAAAATAATGAAGGTTGGTATGAATGCTTATGTAACAATGGCTTCAAATTGCTTAATAATTCATCGTGTATTGATATCGATGAATGTTTATGGGGTTTACATGAATGCGATTCGGTACAAACATGTGTGAATACCGAAGGTTCATATAAATGTAATTGTCCCAATGGCTTTGCTTTAAATTCTATCACAAACAAGTGCCTGGATATTGATGAATGTCAATTTTCCAATGGTAATTGTTCTCATATATGTCATAATTTACCTGGTACTTATCATTGCTTATGCCCATCTGGTCACATACTTAACAAAGATAAACATACATGTAATATTATTAATGAATGTGAAATAAATAATGGTGGTTGTTCACATAATTGTCATTATTACGCTGGTACAATAACATGCTTATGTTCACGTGGATATCATTTGGATGAAACTGGAAAAAATTGCATCGATATTAATGAATGTCGGAATCATAATGGAGGATGTTCTCATACTTGTGAAAATCATTTTGGTAACTTTTCATGCTTATGTCCAATTGGTTATGAATTACAAAAAAACCAGCTTACTTGTGGCGATATTGACGAATGTATTGAAAATAATGGCAATTGCTCAAATATTTGCATAAATCTTTTAGGATCATATTCATGTGCTTGTGAAGCAGGTTTCGAACTTGATGGTGACCTACATACATGTTATGATGTAGATGAGTGCACCAGAAATAATCATGAATGTTCACATTATTGTATAAATGTTCCCGGAGCATATGAATGCTCATGTCCACCCGGCTACGAAATGGGTAACAATCAATTAACATGTGAAGACGTTAATGAATGCCAAACAACAATGAACGGTGGATGTTCAGATAGATGTATTAACACAATAGGCTCATTTCATTGCGAATGCTCACCTGGACATGTATTAAATTCTGATAATCGAACTTGTTTCGATGTAGATGAATGTGAAAATATGGTAAGTAGATGTTCACATGAATGTAGAAATACTGTTGGTGGATTTCAATGCGTTTGTCCGCATGGTTTACAACTTTCCTCGGACGGAGAAACATGTGTTGATGTGAATGAATGCAAAATTCATAACGGCTATTGTTCACATATATGTGAAAATTTCGAAGGTGGACATAAATGCTTATGTCCCAAGGGATTTGTACTAAATGGAGATCAAAAGACATGTCGAGACATTGATGAATGTTTTGAAGCAAACGGTGGTTGTGATCAACGTTGTGTTAATTATCCTGGTAGTTATAAATGCGAATGTGAACATGGTCTTACTTTAAATGCGGATGGTAAATCGTGTGGAACTTCAAATCCATGCTATAATAATGGTGAATGTGAACAGATTTGTGATCCAACTAAAAATGGACCACAATGTTTCTGTCGACGAGGTTTTATTCTTAATCATCGTGATAATAAAACATGTCTAGATATTGACGAATGCCGAAGTGCGCATACATGCCCACAAGAATGTCGAAACACTATTGGATCATTTGAATGTCATTGTCATCCTGGATTTGCTAAAGATGCTTATGGTCAATGTGTTGATATTAATGAATGTGAAGTCTCTAATGGAGGCTGCTCTGCACACGCTCAATGTATGAATTTGCCTGGTAGCTTTAAATGTGTTTGTTCAAATGGCTACAAATTGGCAAATGATAGAAAAACTTGCTTAGGTATAAATTTGCAAACTTTTTGGCTTTTGTTTTTTTTGCTAATAAGGCTTTTGTGCTTTTTCCAGAGATTAAAGATCATTGTACACCTTTGGTGGCTCCTCGTAATGGTGAAGTGCACTGTACACGATCACGACATAAGAATCAATTATATTATAAGACCAAATGTTCCAGCTGGTGCCACAAAGGTTTCAGATTGCAAGGTTCCTCAATTCGAACTTGTAATGGAACTGGACAATGGGATGGTGTAGAAAGTGTTTGTGTTCGTAAGTTTATTTATTTATTTAATTTTTTTTTTCTAAAATCTTGCTTACAAAAACTTTAATTGCTATTTATATTTAGCCCAATCCTGTCCTCGACTTGAAAAGCCACAGCATGGAACAATTTCACCATCAAATTGTCTAGCAGGAAATACTGTTCCTGGCCAACGTTGTGCATTACAATGTGGATCTGGATTTAAACCGGCTGGACGACGTGTAACTCATTGTAATGTAAATCAAGCATGGTCTCATCAAAATTTAAATTGTATACCAGCTAATACTAGACCTGATGTTATAAAACCATTTATCAAATGTCCACAAGATACAACTTTAGTTTTACCAAAAGGTCAAAATACAATTTACATTAGATTAGAACAGCCTAAAACGAATGTGGATTATGCAAAATATGTCGATTCACATCCCGAATGGGCTAAAGGATTAGAAGCACATTTAGGTGCTGGAACACATGCTCTTATGTTTCGTGCTCGTAGTCCGAATTCGAATATGAATGAAGTTTGTAGATCTATTATTACTGTGAAATCTAATAAACCACCCACGGTGACATATTGTCCAGCATCGTTTGACGTTCATTTAGAGCCTAATGAACAGGGTAAATCAATTTCATGGAGAGAACCAGTATTCCAGTCTCATAGCCATTTGAAGCAAATTTACAAATCAAAGGTAAATTATTTATTTACGAAGATTTTTTTCTATTTATTGTGATATTAATTGTTTTTTTTTTTAATTAGGTACCTGGTGATCGTTTTGGGCCTGGTGTTCATAATATTCTTTATGTTGCAACCGATCGTGATGGTCAACAATCACGTTGTGAATTCAAAATTGTTGTTCGAGGTATGAATTTTTATGTTAAATTAATAATTTTATTAATATTTTGTTTTTACTTTTTCGTTTCGTATGAAGGGCTTGCAAAACATGGTGAAATTCGGGCCCAATATGAAGCAAATCGTTTAACAAATCATGAATCATATTTAATTTGTCCTGGAAAACAAGCTATGAAAATTGAAACAAACTATCCAGTAAGTAAAATTCGTGTATTTTATAAAAAGCTTCGACATAACACGAAACGCAATTCACCACCGAAACACTATATCGATGTTTATCATTGGTTGGTGTAACAATTAATAAATCTCATTTTTTTTCTTTAAAATCAAATTAATATTTTCATGTTTTAACAGATTAAATAAACTTTTTAAAATCAAGCAAATAAAAAGAAAAATCTGAAATTAATTTATTTTCTTAAGTTTTCATTAAAAATGCTTTTAATTCAAAATTTATATTATTGTGATTTTTGTTAAAAAAAAAACATATTTTTATATTTTATGTATTTTTTTTTTAATTATTGCTTAAATTTAGTTAAATAAATTTTATTATTTTTTTTTTTTTAAGATTTTATAAAATTTAAAACCTTTCCTTAAAGAAAATATTTTTAGTTTCAATTTTGAATTAGTTTTTACAACGTTTTCGAATGCAAGTAAATAACTGAGAAAAATATGATTCTATAAAATCGAATTAATTTAAAGTATTTTAGGAAATTTTGATGATAAAGGGTGATTTTTTAGGCGTTTGGTTTTGAATTTAAAAAAAAAACACAGAAATGCCATTTACTTTTTAAAGATTATTTCATGTACATGTTGACCAAAACTACGTTTTAAGTGGTCCATTCGAGAAGTCTAATTTTGAAGCACTTTTCGAGCATTTCGGGTGGTATTTGGCGAATAACGCGAGTAATCTTGGTTTCCAATTCATCAATCGTATCCGGCTTATTCATGTAGACTTTGGACTTTACATAGCCCTAAAGGAAAAAGTGTAGAGGTGTGATATCACACGATCTAGGCGGCCAATTCACCGGTTCAAAGCGCGAAATTAACTGTTCAACGAATTCAAATAGTCCGTTATCATGGCACGATAACGGGCACCATTGACGGCCATTCTGATTTTTGAGCAAATATAGACCGATGATTGCACCAGCCCATAAACCACACCAAACCGTGCATTTCTCTGGATGTAACAGTAGCTCTTGATACTCTTCGGCTTGTTCATTAGACCAAATACAGCATTTTTGGCTATTGATGTATCCATTTAGCCAGAAATGGGCATCATCGCTAAACGAAATTCTGCGATTAAACAGCGAATCATCATTAAGCTCACAACTCCACAATTCGGAGATAATATGTGAGTGTAAGCCTTTCCATGATGAAATGGCAATGCAAACTGAGCATGTTTGACTTTGACACATGTCACGAATCACGGGTGAAATGGCAATAAGGCAACATTGAAAAACCAAACGCTCAAAAAATTTGTTCACTTTTTAATATAGGTAAATGAACGACATTTAAGTAAAACTTTTATTTCTTGTATATAAATGTTATTTTCGTAATTTTAACTTTTCAGTTAATTAGTTTAATATTTTCAGTTTTATATTTAATTTTTAGGAGTAATAATTTTAATAAAATATTAAAAATTATTAGAAAACATTCCACTATTATGTACGAAAGTTCATTTTTTATGTTTAGAGATTGTTATAAGTATGTTTTTTGAAGAGTTCTTTTATGCAAGTTTATTTATCTTTTGAATTTGAAAATTTGAAATTACGATTATTAAGTTACCTGGCAATTTCATGCGTTATTTCAATAGAGTAGTTACTTATTTGTTGTTGTGGTTATTTTCTTTGTTGCAGTAACTTTTTGTATTGCTAAATCAGGGATAATTCTAACACATATAAAAAACACAAAGTTTATATTGTTTTAGCATGTTTGAACGTCTAAAACGCTTAAAACGTCGTGTGAATATGTTAACATGACTTTCAGTTTCGGATTTATTTAAAGTTGTTACTAAGCTTAAATCGATTCTATTGCCTAAAACTCTACAAACAGTATGTTTTGTAACTAGGTAATTTTTCCTACCTATATATTTTAGTAAATTATTAATCGAAACTGTATAGCATGATATCGCATACAATTTGAGTCTTAAAGTTTCAACTTTTCCCGTTTCAAATTCGGTAAACTATTATACCAATATATAAATGCTAAAAAATAAACTACGAAGCCGTACATTTTCCTTCAGGTCAACATTATAAAGAATTATAATGATCTAGGCAGATCTCCGATTTTAATTACAATAATTATTTTTTAATGATACTTCTGGATCATTATTCTTGTCATTCCAAAAGGTTCATAAAATTACTATTTTGTTTATATTTTTCAAAATAGAATGTTTATTCATTTTGATTCAATAAAATTAATTTTTTTAAATTGTCTTTTAGTAAATTTTAAGGAAGTTTTAGAATAATAAATATTTTTCCTCCATTTAAGTTTATGTGAAAGAAAAAAACATGTCAAAACCAGGTGAAATTTTTAAAATATTCAAATGTAGATGGCCCTGTAAACAATGTGAGAAAAAAATGTAGGACCTCTTCAGACTTTCATTTGACAATTAAAAAAATAATGATGCTTGAAATAGATACTTAAAATTGATCATTAATACGTAAATACAGGCCATTATTGAGTTTTAATGACCGATTGGGGAATCATGATCAATAAAATTGGAGATCTGTCTAGAATATAAAGCATAAATAGATGAAAATTGCATGATTGTAGTTTTCATTTGAATGGGTTCGCATTCAATATTTACTGCTTTCACCTATTGCAATATAAACCGTACAAATGTTTGAGTAAACGCAATTTAGTCATTGATTGAGAGGGCTTTTGTTAGTTTATTTTTCCATGCTAATATAATCTTGAGAGAAAATCAATATGCAGAATTATTTATTATATTTTAATAGAAAAGTTTCAAAGATCCATATTCTATAGTTTTAAACATAATATTTTCCAAAACTTAATTCAATTTTGACAGAATATTTTTAGTTATTTTTCTTTTTTAAATTCTATTAAACAAAATTACCTAACTTTTGTTGCTAAAGCAAAATTTAAAGAAACTAATATTTTTGTTTTTCATAATAAATCTGCCATCTTTTATGTTAAGGCTTTCCCATTTTTATTGTTTTTAATGCTTATTTTGGAATAATATTTAAATAAATAATATATAAGTCAAAAACTGCTATTTTTGTGTGTTTTATTTATATAATCAAGTAAATCAATCAAATTAATTATGTTAAGTGCACTTCATTTAAATGAAAATATTGTATTGCTTTCATACAGAGTCGGAGTAAAACGTAAGTAATTTAAATAAATTAATTTTTTTTCAATTTATTGCAAAATTTTTGTCAACATTTTTCATTTAATTGGTAAACAGGAATGAAATGAAAAACTTGGTCAAAGTTATTTTCATTTGAAGAAAATTTAGTAGGGTCTTGGAGTTTTTCTAGATTCTTAGTCTTCATAGTTTACTAGACATTTTTCCAGTATAAAATAATTATATAGAGTCAGATTTGAATTCGTAAACAAAATTTTGCACCGAAAATATAATTTAATGATCATTTTATTAGTCTTTTGAATATAGCATCGCTTTTATTTTAATATTAGATTTAAGCAAATAAAAATAAATAATTGTCAAGAGGTAAAAATGGGAATCGATACTCGTCAATTGGTAGGAACAAGGTCTAATCGACTGCGAACAACCAAGCACTTTATTTGAATAGTTCAATATATACCCTTCAAACAACACAATTATGTTCTTTTTACTCTTCTATGGTGATTTTTTGCAGTAAATGCCTTCAATTTCTATACACTTAGACCTCGACTTACACGGCATTCGAACACGATTGCAAAAAAAGGAAAAACTTCAGAATACTTTTTCGTCGATTTTTGAAAGTTTTTTTGTGGATTTGAGTTACACGACAGCATTTTCGGGGAATCTAGAATTAGATGTATACTCTATTATATAATGAAGTTTTATTTCAACTTTTATAAAAGCAACAACATTGATTTAGGAAAAGATTGACTCTTGGAATATTCGCAATAGTCATCAATTTCTTTAAATAACTTGAGCTAAACTCGCAATGTTGTTTTTATGATAATTACATAATTTCAACAATAAAAACTTTCGGTGTTTAGGAATTACTGTAAGTAATATTCGAATTTTTACTTTGTAAAAATGAAAATGTCATAAAACTATTCCAAATTCATATGAAAAAACTATATTGTAGGTCCATTTTACATATATGCAAAAAAGAATGTTTCCTTTTATTTATGGATTCATGAAAGTGTCTCCATAAATTTTATGCAGAGTTGCAGTTTTCGCCTGATTTATAGCAGAAACAGGCAACATTTTATTCTCAAAAAGAAAAACCAAAAAAGATTTTTTTTTTGTTTCATTACAAAGTGTTGTTTTTTATTCTAACGAAAATGTTGCGAAAAATTCAAAAACCTGCTACTGGCAAGCTGTTTTTAAAGATACTATAGAACCATTAAAAATGTACTCAAAATCAAATAAATTCTATTTAAAATATGTCATAATTTCTTCTTTTTTTTATTCTTTTAGCAAAATATAATTTAATTATTAAATCAAACTTAAAATATTGTACAAACATTGCATTTTATTGCATGACAACTTTTCTATATAGTCGTTAAATTTTCACGACTGAAAAGTTTTATATGTGAAAATTTTCCAAAAAGAAGAAGAATATAATAATTGCAAGACGTACTAAGCTTTAAAATGATTTCACATGCACAATTGTATAAAGTTTCTATAAGAACAGACTATAATAATAATAGTTGAAGAGAATGTGTTACAAGTGTTTCGTTGGAAAACTTCGAATATAGTTTTTACCTTGCGATTTTTTTTTTCTGGGAGGGCGGTAAAACTTCGTGTAACTATATTAAATTTGATCATTTCAAGTGAATATATTCGGATGTATATATTATGCAAAGTGTCCAGAGTTGTTGAAGTTAAGTCAACATAATTTCACAGTACTTTTGTTAGGAAATATAATACATATTCGGCACTCTTAGGTACTTCAATATGCATCAGTGTACAAACGAGAACTCAACGTACATGCACTTAATCATTTTCATAAGTTTTTCATACAATATATATACATATTTTGAGTAGTCAAGGGTGTATAATATTATGCCGATTTATAAAGTACATTGGGATGTGTGTTAAAATACTTTGCCGCCCTGCGAAAAAAAAAAAAAGGAAAAGTTTTTTCCTTTTTCGATTCTTTTTGATTCTTTCATACAGGATATGGTTCTTAACGTCTTTTGAAAATCCTTTTCGTTATGTATTTTTCGTTTTTCTTTATTCTTAGATGAAGAAAAAGTTATGGCCTTCCATGCACATTATATAATACTTTTATCCATGTCTAATATAGAATATTTTCATATTTTCTTTTTTTTTCATACACCTGAAATATTTTCCATATGTTTGGTTTAAAGTGAAAAATAATACACGAGTAAAAAGAACATATTTCATTTTCCAAAATGAAGAAAAAAAAAAATGAAAAGGAAAATAAAATAAATGCTTGAAGTATAGAGATTGGATGTATTTCAAATACAGTCTTTTTCCTTACGGTCTTTTGATCCCTTTTTCATATAATCAAGTACAAAAACCGAAAAAGGAAAATTCTACTAAAATATTCTCGATATGTAATATTAAATTTATTGAATTTTCTGATCTTCGTACCGACCATCGTAATGCCTGATAAAATATTACTTATATTGGTTTAAACTTATGGACAGGGTGATCCTTAAGTAAATATTATCTGTTTAATCAATTTACGGAATATCCTCGGCTTACATATAGAATAATAGGTTTTTATAAAGTTCTTAAGTTAATACCATATTTGAGTGGAAATTGACATTTAGAGACTGGTTAAATTTATATGTAAGAGGAACATCCAAAGAGTAACTGAAGAATAGAGTAGAGGAATACTGCAGTATTTTGTCATCTTAGAAAAAGTAGAATAATTTCTTAAATAAGTCAAAAAAAGTTATTTAGATCTAAAGACGTACAAAATTTTGAGACGGAGCTATTTAAATGATGACTTTAACCTCGAAGAATCTTATCCTGATCTTAAATATTTCTTGAAAAAAGGAAATTGTTGTATTTCTAGTATTAATTTCACAAAACCCCTTTAATATAAATGGATTTTTGGAATTGGGTTTTGGTAATTTAGTTGCAAACATGTACACCAAAATGAGTTTAATTAATTCAGTGTACTTATAAACATATTTGCCAAAATTTATTTTACATATTTTAGGATTTGAAAAATTTGTAACATTGCAAAAGTTTTGCTACGTACATTTTTAATTAAGGAAACCTAGCTGAGTAAAGGCTTTATGTCAAAGCGGTAAATTGATTATTTTCTTCTAATAAATTTCTGAGAAACTTTGACGAAAACTTGCAAGTCATAAAAGCATTGAGTTTCAAAAATGTAACCAAGGACTTGTACTGGAATCAGATTAGCAGCTATTCAAGAAATTACGATAGCAGGTTGTTTCACGTTTTTATCGTCAACTTCAGTTATATTTATTGTAAATCAAAAAAATTATATCTTGAAATAAAAAGTTCGAGTTGTCCAATTTGATTTAACTAGATTAAAAATAATATCTCGACTTTCACGAAATTTAAACAAAGTATTTCAGTCGCAACAGCTCTGAAATAAGACGAGAACGTTTATTGTACAGTTTGAGCATCATCCTGTATCATAAATGATTTAAAACGATAGAAAACTATTTGAAATATTCAATATGATTTATAAAATTGAATTTTATTGACATTGTAATTTTTAAAATAATGATTTCATTATAAATTATGTGGAAAATGTCTGATTGTGTACGTAATCAAAATTATTGAGTTTAAAATTATTATTATATGAAAATTTTCTCCTTGCGAAAGGAAAATTGTATAATTCCAAATAATTGCCCCAGCAAAAATCTATTATTTATGGTAATAATAATAAATTATTCATTTTATGTTTTTTTTTTTTTTTTTTTGTAACATAAAATGCCACTTTTGCAAAATTTATAGCCCGAACTAAACTAGATAAAAGGTTAGGTCTAGAACTCAACAAAAAACTATACCAGAGTTAAATATGTTATGGCTAACTTGGAAAGTGTTTTTTGTGTTTTGTTTGTTATAAAAGAAATTATTTTCATGAAAATCCATTCAAACTAGCATATTCTACGAGAATCAATTCAATGAAAGCAAAAGTAAAAAAAACACGAAACAGAAAAGGTTTCACTCCTTGTTCATATGATGAACAGGTACTATACCAAAGATCATCAATAACCTGGGCGTTGTAGCACATCTATTTTCTTCTTCAAGTTTTTCATCATCTTATGTTTGGATACTCCTACAAATCCAATAAGAACTAAAACGAAACTATCAATCAAAATCCGAGTGAGTTGATTTATTCTACATATTAGAATGTACATGCGTGTATATATACACTCATATATAAATATATATATACCTATATAAAACCATTTCCCCGGGGTCGTATTTTCCATTCCAGATGGATCTATTGAAATTTTCTTTGCACCGGTAAACGTGTTTTTCTCTGTAGAAAATTTTTGTTTCCAATTTTCTTCTTTTTACAAAGTGACGGGTATTCAATTCTTATATCTTAAAATTTTTGTTTATTTTACTTTTGCTAGAAGAAAATAAGCAAATAGATAGACAAGCATTCATATAAAAAGAAAAAAAAGTCGCATTGATATCATTTATTTTGGTATATAATAGTGAACCATTACAGAACACGAGAATTCACTTTAAATAACCAAGTTTTGGTTAACACTAGAAAACTTTTTTAACTAGCTCAAATGGGAAAACAAGGATAAAATCATTGTCCAAACGATAAGGGGAAACTGTTGTAAGTGCATGAAAAGGATTTGTGCTTACACCAAAAATAAAATCAGCAGAATAAACATTCGCCTGAAAGCTACTTTATGAAAATTTAAAATACTAGTATATAGTATGTATGATGACTATACTAATCTTGGAGCAGAATAGATGTTTTCGTAACACGATAATATATATGCTGGTTAAGGTGTAAAAAATTTTTACTTTTAAAAACGGGTAATTAATTTCCGTTAGTTCTTAAGATATACTTTCATTAAATTCGCTGATTTTCAGTTAAAGAAACTTCTAATTAGAACTAATATATAGAATTTCAACTGGTTTTAATACATATTATATTTGCAGTTGATACTCTATTTCTAATGCAGTTATATTCATTAAGTTCGGATCGTAAGTTAATTGGGACAAATGGAAGACGAGTCACTTGGTTATATTAGTTCAATAATGATTTTATATACCAAAAACATATGTGAAAATGTCTCAAGAGAAGAGCCATTCTATGGAATTTGTAATTTGTAATTGTGTTTTAGAGAATGTGCAATTTCCTGGTTGCCTTGGGGGCAGGCAGTGAGCCAATTTTCTACTCGTAAATTATAAATAGAAGTATAAGTTATAGAATGTTTGTTAGAGAAGATTACATGCTCATCGTTTTTTCTTCAGTTAGCTTCAATAAAAGTTTCTTGAAATAATAAATTCTAATTATTAAATATTACGATTAAATTAAAATGAAATCATTTTGCAAATATTTAATAAATATTTTTCTTGTTAGAAACTAATAAATTTAAATTTTTATTTATATTTCGTTCTACTCATTCAAATCTTTATTAAAATAGAACAACTTCATTTAAAATCTTTCTCTATTCAGAATTTGTTAGTAATTTATTATTATTCAAATTTATTGATATGATTTCTAATTTATTTGCAGCTTCATTTACCGGTTGGATGTTACTTGAAAAATGTTCGTATTTCCAATAAAATTCATCATCATAGAAGACGTCATCATACTACGAACACGGTTAATACTATTCATGCTAGTAAGTTTTAGTTTTAATTCTTTTTAAGATGAACGAATGAGGATTTCATCGTTTTCTGGGAGAAAGTAATACACACATTGAAAATTACTTAAATGTATATTTCTAAAGGATTAATAGTTAAAGTCAAATTAGCCAGGTTATACCTAACTTGAGGGATATTGTTTTCTTTTATGTTCTATATTGTAAAGGAATTATTTGCCAGAAGAAAACGTTACTAATGCGTTCCTAAATTAGGTACAAACAAACACTATTTAGCTTGGTTTAATTCCAATAAGTCTTCATACAATTTTAACACGAATTATGAATCTGGAAATATTCTAACAAGAAATCAATGACATATTTAATTCTTGTACGAAGGCTAACAAAATTTGTATAGTGTCATAAGTATTAAAATCGGCTATTAGTATCGCTAATTTTTTTGTTTTTAGTAGTTCACCTTACGTCGGAATTCATGAATTGAACATCTAGTTTCTTACCACTAGGCGATTCAAGTTTTCAATACAAAAACTATCTCTGTTAAGCTGCCGGAACGGTGAAATTTATTGCCCGAAAAATGGCGATACAATACAAAAAAAAAACAGCGAATTTCTATAAATTCAAAACATCCACATATATACTTTTTATGTGAAAGAATTTTATAGTACTTACATCTCTTGAAATTCCTGGAGATCATCATTTTCCATAAAGTATAAAATTTTTATATTATTTCATATGTTTTAAAATTGAAAATTTTTCAATATCCTAGATTATTTTCATATGAATGATTCTTGACACTAAAATTGAGAAGCTTTTATGTTAAACACTGTATAAACTTCGTTTCTCAATGGGGTCCTTCAATTTGAGTGCGTTATGAATAAATTCTTTACATTCCATAATCACTTACATACTTCAAAAATGATTTTATTTTCCATCATATTTTCATGTTTCATTTTAAATTAGAATTTGTCTTGTTTTCATTTTCTACTTGTTAAATACTTTTATTTCGTACAATTTTTCAATACGAAATATTTAATTTTTCTTGCATAAATAAGACTTAATTAAATTGTTAAATTCCCACTATGTGTACTATACCTGCGAGTATTATTATACAATGCAGCGGTTGGCGTGATTTTACTTCATAAAACAGAAATGATCAAAATATCATTCTCATGAGAGTTTATATTTTTACAAAGTTAATATCATAAAAAAAGACTACATAGGAAATTACCTTTTAAATGTGTATAATTATTCTATTCATGTTCATTATCACAACCTCCTAAATGTCCCGAAAGTACTAAAAGCAAACAATTAAGACACAGATTTTTATCCAGTACTATATAACTAGATTTTCTTTTTTTTTGCGGTGCACATTCAAACATATTACTCTTTTGAAGAAATTACTACGTGAACATACAAATTTAAGTAAATTCTTTTAAAGTTCAAAGTTAATTAACATCATTTAGGAAATTTCTTTTGCTTTGCTTCAGAATTAAAATATGTAGTAAAATAAACTGAAAACAAAAAAAAAAAAAAATTCTGCACTATTTCATATTTTTACTTTAGTCTACTTACCTTCATAGCTGCAATTACGATTTACACTTTTATCCGGTTCTTTTTATATCTGAAAATTCACTTCATTTTTAGGAAGAATACACAGGGTATACCAAAGGAAACCAATTGAAAATGATTTATTAAGCATGTCAACGCGAAAGTGGGATAGCTAAAACGCCAATAAATAAATTTCAGGATTTCAGATCTTTGAAGTTTAGATTTATTTATCAAGCAAACAAATCCAAAACTAAAGTATGTCTTTCTTCATGACACAGTATTGAAAGGATCAAAAATTTTTGTCGACCATTGAATTAAACCAAATGTGCTTAAAAAGACGATCTAAAATGATGAACAAAATAATATGTCGTAAACTTAGCTAATCGCTCAATACGATTCTACAATGTTCAATTTGGTATAATGCTGTCAGATTTTAGCCATAAAATGTTTTACACCAAAATAATAGAAGATCTAGTCAAATTTTTGTCGGTTCTATGCAGTCAATTTAGGTCACAGGTCACACCTATTTTGTGTCTTTCAAAGTACGTTACAAGTGATACTCCTTCACAGTGCAACTCTTGATTTTCTATTTTTATTATGGGTCTTCTCGTTTCGTTGTTTGCGGTCTTGTATCGTAGTACAAGTGGCAAACTGTGAAAAAATTTGTATTGCGGAAGATACAAAATATACACTTTCGCTACGATACAGGACCACATACTACGAAGCGTGAACATATTGTATTTTACTTCAAATTTCAGTTTGACGGGTTTTTTTTCACAATATGTATATTTTTACCCAACCTTGTATTTTTGAGGTAATTTTTTTTTTACTTGCCTTTTATAATTAAACATAAGGGTAATTATAAAAGACAAGTAAAAAAAAAATTACCACAAAAATACCACGAAAAGAAGTAGAAAAAAACCACTCTAAAATCTTTTTATAAACTTGGGACAGACTGGAAAAAAAGACTTAAATAGTATGAAAGCTATTAAATATGGCACTATGAATGCAAATATAGGAAAATTTCATCTCTCTCCGTTGAAAATGAAAAATGCTTGCCCACTCGGGGATTATGACAATCCATTTACAGTAAAACAGTCCTGAGTCCTGATTAAACTTTAAGAATTTTGTTATGCGGAAAATGGATTGAAAGAAAAATTTCAGTATTTTCAAAGAAAAAATTGCATTTTTGATTTGATTTTTTTTTTTTTTGTTCATCTTAATTTTAATTGACATTTAAAAATATACAATTTTTTATTTTTTATTTACTTTTTAATTTAAAATAAATTTTATAAATATTTTTCTATTTTATCGAATTTTTTATTTTTTCATTTCATAAATTTTTTTGTTAATTAAGATATGCTTAAATTTTTTGTTTTAAAAATATTTTGCAAAAAATAAAATTCTAAAAATAAGAAAAAAAAAGAAAAAAATCAAATAAAAATACAAAGCGAACAAATATTTAGTTATATTAATTTTCATATTTATTTATGTTTTTTACTTAATTACTTTAATTAATTTCTTATCAATAATACTTTTTTTTATTTTCCACTTAATTTCTACAAATTTAGTAACTTCTTAAATATTAATTCTAATGTTTATATAAATATTGTCTTTTCTTATGTTTTTTTTATGTTATATGTATTTACTTTTATTTTTTTTTGGCTTCAACTATATATTTATCGAATGAAACTGTTTACTTTCCATTTTGTTTATCGGCCTTCTTAGCATTCTAAGAAAAGGATTGGATTGAATCTTACTTAGGACATCGATTTAGGTCCGTATTTTTATATTCTCCTTGAAAAGTTCAAAACGATACCCTTGGCATATTTCTTGGAAAAAGTTTTAAAATCAACATTTTGAAGTGGTCCTATAAACCTTTTTAATCAAATCTTGTTTATACCTTCTCCATTGGAAATTAAGAGAAAATATCATTTACATAATGGACTTAATAAACTATAAGAAAAGATATTTGCCTTCATTATGTTTTCATTCAACATTTTTTAAGAAAATGTAATTTTTAACACGAAACTACATAATTTCTCTTAATAAGTTCAAGTTGAAAGTTTCCATATGGGATGTATTCCTTTTATCTATTTTCTCGCATTATTATAACTATACATTTTCATACATAAATTGATCCAACTATGCTATGGGACCATTTCACCAATATCAAAATTTCCCAATTCTTTGGTAATAAACTCGTCTAGCAAGATATGTCCTTTTTAAACAGAGAAAATTAAACTAATCACATTCTTTTCTTATAAATTACGAATTCACAAAATTTATTATTTTTAATTCCAGATAATATGGTGAAGCAGTATCCGTCCTGGAATGCACGTCCTGAATTTAGTGGAAGTTTGATTTAAAAAAGAAGAAAGAAAAAACAACAAAAATCTTAACGATTCCAAAAATAAGAAATTTCTTGAAAATTTTTGTTTAAAAAGCTCAAAAATATCATTTTTTATTAAACAAACAAACTCGAGCATAAATAATTAAGTTTTCATGTTTTTTTTTTTGGTTTTAATTTTAATTTTAATTAATATTTTTCAAACTAAATTATTTTTGATATTTTGGCACTGGACAAAGTTATTAGGAAAGTTTTCAGACACTGGCAAATTCAAAAATTATATAATTTATTTTTTAATTTTAATTTTATTACAATTACAGTAAAATTGAATAACGTCATTTACCAATGCTATTCTGTAGTACAGCTCTTATATACGCATTTGCGGGCTTGTTTAGTGACAGATTTGTATGATATTTTACATTTCTTGTTTTTCTTAAAGTTAATGAATATTTAAACACAAAATTTGATAACTTAAAAGAATTTTAAATAATATTAAATCAATTTCTTGTTCACATTAATTTCCAAAAAAAAAATAAAGATTAAATCAAGAATTTGCTAAGTTAATGAAAATTCTTATGAAAAAAAAAATTCTTATGTAAAATTATTTGTCCATGTAACATTTATGTTTTTTCTTTTATTTCATTTTTGTAATAATTTTTAAGAATACAGAAACTAAACTAACATGATTTATAACAAAATGTTCTATTTAATATATTTTAATTCAATCGCATTTAAATTTTACTTATACTCTTCGATAAAAAAAAGAAAATGAAAAAAAAAACATAAAATATTTATTGTATTCGTTCTAAATTGTAAGAATATCAGAAAATTATTTTAATAAATATGATTACTTTAAAACTTTGACATATTTTCATTTAGAACTTTATTTCATTTTCATTATCACAAAATAGTATTACATATCGAGAGTATGTTCAAAATTGCTATGATGCTATGTAATGAGCTAGACCAGCGATTTTCAACCCGTGCTACGCGTACTCCTATGGGTACGCGTTTGATGGCTTAGAAATACGCGAAAAAATTTAGTAATGGCGGATGTTAAAAATATACTATTCTCCTCTCGTCTCGATCCAGTTTAAGAGCGGTGGCAAACAATGGACAAAAAAACTGTTTTATCGCTCACTATTTACAAATAAAATATGATTCGAAGTTTTGTTTTTTTCGTTTAAAATAAAAATTTATATTTGCAGCGCAATATTTATTATTTTCGGCCGCAACATTTTATTTCAGCACTTTTTATCTAAACATAAATTTTTTTAGTCATAGTCAGATACCGTGCACACAATTCTTCCATCATTCAGTGTATGATTTCTATTGGTGCATAGCGATGGTTTTTGTAACAATCCTCGAAATCACATCATCACATCACAAAAGTTAGTGTTAGAATTCCAATGGTACAATGGTAGTTTTCATCAATAAACATTCTGGGCATACTCCTTGACACGTTATTGCTATTTATTTAGTGTTAGAACAAGTTTAAAATAATAACAACTACGAGTATTTAAATTATAAACATTTTTCTAATGTAAGGGGTACAATGTAGGATAATGAACTGCCAAGGAGTACGCAAGCCAAAAAAGGTTGACAGCCGCTGAGCTAGACTATTCATACGTTGTAGTGTTTAGGATTACATTAGAAGGATCTCCTTTTATATGCTTCAAACATTAGGAGTTTGTTCAGCTTCACTTGCCAATATTTAAGGTTACTCATTGTAGATATTTATTTTAAATATTACTCTTATACTACAAGTTTTACCGAATATTCCCCAAACATTTTTGCAACCGAAAACTTATATCTGTTACACCTTTTTATGGCTATCTAAAATTTGGAGGTTAGATACGTTCATACAAATTATACATAAAATACAGAAATTTGTTTTAAATTTTAATAAATTTCATCCTGTCATTACACAGCATTGTTTATTATAATAGCAGTTCTGAAATATTCCATTAGCAACCAACCGGTAAACGGATATATACAAGTACAAATGTGACAGGTGAATATTGTTAATAGTTGATTTTATTTTAATATATAGTTAAAGCTCTAAACGTAATGATATTATTTTGTGAACTGAAATCTTCATTTTCTTCATGCCAATCCATCTAATGTTTAATTAATGTAGCCCTCCAAATTCCGATCTCTCTAATTTCTACTAATACCAGGAATAACGGGAGTAAAAATATCAAATGTCCAACGTTTTTAGATCTACAACTAAATTGTATTTGGTAAAACTAAAGGACGTCGGAATTCTGACACTCTGACGTTACTTGGACATTATTCAGCAATTTGACAGTATTTGATAGTAGGTTAAAAGCCAGCAAGACGACTATACCACAAGTCATTGTTGTTGTAAATTTCAGATATTTAATTTATTATGATTAGCAGATTTTGTAATAATTTTATAGATGAAATTTTGAATGTACTCTTAATATTGATTTTCTAGTTTTGGAGATAAACAATTAACAATGAATGATATTATTTTGTAGACGATTACTAATTAAATATTCGTTAATTCTGAATAATGTTTGCATATTTTGTGTAAAAATTTATTTAATAGATTTTTATTTTATTTTTCTGTTTTAAATTCGAACTGAATTAATCAATAATAATTTTTCCAAAGAAAAACTATGAAATGTTCAGCAAATTTTCATTTGAAGCCCTAAATAAGTGATTTAGTATATATTTTTCTTAATTATTATATTTTATCTTTTTTATTTATTTTAGATGTTCTTGTTTGGTTTAAGTTCTAAATTAGAAATTTATTTGACATTTTCTTTTTTTTGAAATTTTATTTTATATTCTACGACAAGAAAAAAACAAGACTTAAACTTAAACTCAAATTCCTATTCAAATAGTCGTTGTCTAACTAACCTTACAAAATGTGAATACATAAAAAATTAAATTCTTCCAAAATACACAATCAATTGGAAATAATTATATAAAATTTCTTTCATTATTTACATTTTTTTTTTTGGTTGATTTTGTGAATATTTTATTAATTTTTAAATTATACGAAAAAATACGGTTTTTTTTTCTAATATATGTTTTTTTGCATAAACCCAAATAATTTTAGCAAACCAAAAATTATGGAATATTTTTGAAATTTAATCATAACATTAAAATTGTTGTTAGTAGAACATATGATAAATAGGCAGTGGATGATTAAGAGTTTGTCGAAATGGTATATTTACTAACAATTTGAAAACACATCTTGTGGTGTAACCAGCTTGGTCTTTTGCTACATAAATTATTTGATGACTACCAACACCGAAACTATTTCCAGGATTCTGAGAAAGTACAAATTAGATAGAAAAGAAAGGGTATTTTTATTAGGAAATCTAAATTGTTAGTGTGGGAGACCAATTTTTTTTATATTTTTTTAAAATTGGTTTTTACGAAAAACACTCTGACGACAAAAGAAATACTCTCACTGTATGATGTTACCGTACTCATATTTGTATGGAATATACAATATGTATACTGGAAGAAATAACTCAGAAATCGACTACTAAAATTAGGTTCCAGCACCTATAAAATTGCAACTTAAACACTTCAGATATATGCTTAAAGCAAACATCACACATATTATCATTCATAAGGCAACGATTAAACAAAGCATCGAATGTAGTATAAAATGATATTATCATCATTAGTGTTGGGAAGAAGGGAAAGGGAAGATATTAGTATACAAAGAAAGTAAACTTGAAAGCTATTACTAAATTTTAAATAGCAATTCTATACTTTTAGTAGTCCAAGGTACTTTGATGAAATTCAGTTCTCTAAAAATATGGGGAGATTCTTTGAATGCAAATGAAACGTAACCTAAGCTTTCCAACAAGAATAATATTTATTTTCAGAACTCAGAAAATCTCGTTGGTTATTATTGAGTCCTTGGTGTTGTGTATGTGAACAGCAACCAATATTTTCTGATCGAAAGTTTCTTCAAAAATTCCGTTGATTATAATGGAAAACGTATTTTTTATGGAAGAAGAACTGAAGTAAATTTAATGAGAAAATATGAAATTTCACCATGATGAACAACTTTAATTGTATAAATCAGTGTTTGATGTATAGTATATTAATTTCGAAGGTTTTGAGCAGGTTTTGAATATTACGCAGTCCTCGAAATTACTCGGCATTATTTCCATGTTGTTAATATTTATTATTTATCAATTGGTACAATAAAATTCCACAATGAAATGGAAATGGTATATGAAAGTATTTTTTTGTCGTAGAGTATAAATAAGATGTAGGATATTTTTTATATGTTTTTAAATTTTCATTAAATTTTAATTTAAAATTTTAAAAAAACAATAAAACTTACATTTGTGCGAGATATTTCCGTAACATTCACGTTATCGGAAAATAGTGGTTCGTTCCAGTCTATTTTAATGCTCTCATGTTGCTTACTGAGTGAATACTTTTGTGTTGGTGGACAATATTTTATTTTTGGTGGTTCACCTTCTATAATAATATTGAAGAAAAAAAAAACAGGAAAAACAGGAAAAACAAAAATGTATGTAATTTTAATAATTAAAATTTAATAATAATGTACCTAAAACTGTTATTGTAAATGAACATGATACTGCTAGTTTCGAAACTGGATGTCGTGCGGTATATGTAATATTTCGAATACCAACTTCTAATGCAATTTCAGAGTCTCGTAACCATTCCGGTGTTATTGTTACATCACGTTCGTAGTGCACATCAGTTTTAGGTCGTGGAATTCTCAATTTTGCCATTGTATCATTTGGTGGGGTCTCTAACACGATATCCATTGGACAAATTAGTTTTGGTTGAGGATAACCTAAATGTTTGAAAAGGAAATTAAATTTTGTAGCTAAACTACAGTAATATACATATAATAATAATAATTGGAAATTTTGATATAGACGAAATCAGAAAATAACCGAAAAACGGTTAAATTTTTCTAATAGATGATTTACGCGATTGAATAAATCTCGCGTCAGTCATATAAGTGTTTCATATGTGAAAATTACTAAACAAATTTTCCATTTCATTAACGGCGCTTGATGAATTTCAACCATATAATATACACGCAAGATAATAACATGAATACAACAGAAAATATTATTACCATTTTTGTTGTATTTCCAATTATAGACCGATTTCGCCTATTCATATTAAACCTCCAAAACATTTCTTTTATTAAAAAAAAAAAAAAAAAAAAACGTACGTATGCATGTTCCATCGCCATCACCAATCCATATACCATTTGCACTACATTGTTTCGAGAATTTTCCATTTATTCGAAATCCTGTGGGACAACGTAGAACACATTGACTTCCTGGACGATTTGTTATACGACGACGTCCACCATAACTATTTGTATTACTATTGGTCATATCACTGGCAATTGGTCGACTGCATTCTAAATAACCATGTTTCGGTGGGAATAGCGGTGGACATGAAATATCTGTTGTACTATTACTAACTGAAAGGTTATAAGTGTTGTATTTTATGTTTTTTTTTTTTTTGTTAAAGTTTAAGAACGATATTATTTATAGCTTTTTATAATATAAACAATGCATTCATAAATTTTACTGCATTACAGTTCGTGTATTGAAAGCATTACATTTCTATTATAAAATATAGAGAAATTGGTAAACTTTAGGGATATATGCGGTTTTGTTTTCACACAGATTATTGTGTAAGGAAATTTATTTTGAATTTAGAATATCACAGAAAATCCTTATGTATGTTATTTTTTGAGAAATTGAGATAATGGATTTAAAGTGGTTTACATTACTATCGAGAAATTTCCAATTTTAATTACATTTTACCATTTTCGAATTTAAATGTTCAATTTCAAATCAAATAAATTAAAATTGAAATTTATCATTTGAATGTGAATTTTAAGAAGAAATATGTTTTTTTTTATTGAATATGAAATATGTTTAGAATTTATTAAATTACTGTATTTAATAAATTTAACTGAGATACTCTCTATTTGAATAACATTTAAACAAACTAACAAATTTCTATGATTAAAATCACTCTAATTTCTTATTTGAAGATGTACGTCGATAGCACAATATCGAATAACTATTATCAAAAAGCATACAATAATGAGAGTTTCCAATTTAGGCACGACTGCAAGCGTCACCTTATTAATAGTATCTGTTAAAATTACTCTGTGTGAAAATTTCATGTATTTTACAGTCTTTTTTAGAAATACTATTAAAAACGAGGCGAGCTTTGTAGCGCTGCAAACGTGTCATCAATTTATATAGATATTAAAAAAATTTCTTTTTCACAAATTTATGAGATTTATTATGACATTTTTGATACGATTGTATGGAAAACTATGATCGCGCCATCTCTTGCAATTTTACATAACTATCGGAGTCACAGGAGTCACCTTGACAAATATTTGGGTTATGCTGTTGTTGCTTTTACATGTTATGAAACAGAATTTGACCCAGACCCCAATGAAAAAAATACACCTATTATATGCCTTCCTCTGTTAAATTTCTTGCTATAATTTTGGTCTTCTTTAAAAGGGGGCAAATATCTAGCTTTCGTATAATTTACAATTTAAACTTTAAATATTGTTGTAATATTCAATTAATATAATGAGACAATTTAATATATCGTGGATTTTTTGGTTCCGTTGGTTTAGAGCTCTCGCCAATATTGGGAATACTCAGGTTTGATGCCTAAATTTGCAATTTCATATTAATTTTCCTTGCTTACAATACTTTAACATATATAATAATTTTTCATTGAGATAATTTCTATAATAGTAATAATATCCGTGGTGACACTAAAATTTCAGAAAAGTGTCAAGTCCCAATTATAGAAAACTCATTTATTTTTCCATTTTAATTATCTTTTAAGCTAGTAATACTAAAAATAAAAGCAGGTTTCCTTTTTTGATATATGAACCTGAGAATTAATTAAAACTCGAATTGAATAATAAATCTACTTTAAAATTTAATATGAAACTAACAAAGTAATTACTGTGAAACATGAATAACACAACTAAATCAATAACAACTATGTTTTGGTTTTGTAATGAAATTATAGCCGTTATACAATTATTCCTAATATTAATCCGCATAGTACAATTAAATTTGTTAAATGTTCAGATATTTTATTGTCAATAAAAAAAATATTTTGGTTTTTGCTTGTCTCGCTGAACAATTTTGCTAACACAATTACTATGTGCTCGTGTGTAATTAGTTTAATGGGTCAATCTAATCACACATTAATTTCAGCGATGATAGATCAAATCAATGGAATTTCATTTCCAAATCAATTGATTGATTTATCATTTCTTTTACAGATTGTGACAGAAAAATGAACGTATGATTTGTTTCCGGTATCGTATAACATATAAAGCGTATAATATGCAGATCAGAGCATATGGCAACATGTTAGAGTTCGATAAATATCATGATTGGTTACGTTTACACCGACAAATTTTTAGGTCATCTAACTAAAAGTTAGGTTTGGTCACACGTGTTTACACCGCACTAGACCTAAAACAACGCCATATGTGAACATTTATGGAACTTGGACATCAAGAGATGAGCTGTCATCTGTCAAAGCTTTCAGGGAAATTTAACATTTCGGAGATACTACTGCAGTGCCATCTAATCAGCTGTCAAAAAGTTCTTAGGTCGATTTAAATTTAAGGTGGAGTCTGCAATTTAGGTGACCTAACCTAAGTTACTTTGGACGTGTTTACACCGTCATATTTAGGTCAACCTAAGCACTTAGGTCTCTTTTTAAGTCTCGGTGTAAACGTAGCCATTATCAGTATTTATTGTTTATTTTAATTTTATTAGATTTTACAATAAAAAAAACTTTAAATTCTTGCGGAAGATTATCTTCTACAGTCTAAAATGTTCTTAAAATATTTATAAACTAAATTTTTATCGCTGATACACTCTGTAAAAATAAAAATGAATATGTAAGTATATATATTTGTATTTCCTAAAAATTTGCAATCGAATGATTTTTTGAACTAATTTCTTTTCATCTGTTGATATTACTATAATTGAGGCCGATCGGGTGCCAAACGTATTTAATTGAAACCAATCAAATTTCGATATATTGTCTATAAAACGAATAATAATAATAACAATAATAATAATAACAATAATAATAATAATAATAATAACATTTACATTCTCATTGACCATGACTGATTTCGCCATGGGGAAAATTGGCCACGCGAAAAGAACCTTTTCTCTACGAGGCAATCTATCATGTATAAAAATGCTAGACAGAAAGCAATTCATTCAATAAAACATTTATCCAAATTAAATTAATTTATCAGTTGTATATAGTTTTGTTTGTTTGTTTTTTTTCTTTCTGAGGGAAAACGAGAATTGAATGGCCAACATTTTTGGAGAACGTCAAATTGTCAGAATAGAAATACATCACGTTGGCTGCCATATACTTGAAGAGTAATTGGGTTAAATAATTCATTCTAGGATGTTATAATTTTTGGTATTTTAGGCCATAAAACTTGTACATAAGTGTTATAGCCAAAAAGGACGAAAGATTACAATGTATTAGTAACTCTCTCTCTCTCTAGAGGATATTTTAATTAAGAAACAAAGATGAATTTTGACTCTTAATTTTGTCTTCCCAATATTTTATTTATAAGGTTAAACTAGATAATTAATAACATTCTACTAAATCCTGTCAGAAATTTTGCACCTTCCTGAAAAAGAGATATAAAATCTAATAATTTGAATCAATTCACGTTTCCAATATATTTCATTTCTCATTCCGTGTGTAAGCCAACAAATATGACATATCTAGTATGAAAAACATTCAAAGAAAATCGATCCGTGAAATTGTGAAAATCTTCATCACGTACACAAAAGTAAACAACATCCTGAAAATGATGATAGCTTTCAACGTTTACATTCTTTTTGAAGTTTTTCACGATTCGGTAAAGAAATAAATAGAATAAAACTTTAAAAATAATCTTCAAAAAGCTAGAATTCGTTCAAATTTCAAAAGTCGACAATATTTACTCGGTAGTTTTTTTTTTGGCTAGCTTTTGATTTTGTTTGATAACAAAATACGAAAAGAAGAGGAAAAAAAAGGATTGATGTAATTTTCTTTCGTGTTAAACTCAATAAAAATGTTTTGAATTGGAAAAGCATATCTAAATTGCATCTAAAAAAAAAGGGTAATTAAATATCTTAGGGGATGAAAAAAAAATAGGAATTATCAAAGAAACCGCATCATACAAAACCGACGCAATATGGTCATCAATTTGGTGTAATTTTCATGTTCAATGAACGAAAAGGTGAATTGTTTATACACATTACGGTTTGGTTTGATACAACAAATATTGACTATGAAAGGAAAATATAAAATTAATTTTATGCTGTGGTCCACTTCAATTACAGTAGTTTCAATAGCACTTTATGCTTTGATACCAATGTTTCACATGTACTCGTTTAATTAACATCATTATATTAAGGGGACAAGTTGTAACCATAATTAAATATGAAAAATATGATATGAAAATATTTAATTAGAAAATTCTTTTTAATGTTATATATTAAAAACTAGATGAGATGAAAATATTTCTAATATAATTATAATTAAAAAATTCTAAAGACTAATTTAATTAGGATTTTGAGATAATTACGGATATATATTTTAACTTTCTTATATTATTTCAGTTCATGTTAGAACTATATACACTATATACATATAATTATATAATATGAAAATAAATAGATCAAGGGAAAGCATATTTTGATATCTAGTTTATCTTATATACTAAATATACTACAAAAATTCATACATAAGTGAAAACTTTTAGTTAAATACTTCCTTATATACCTATTTTTGTATTACCTTGTTATTCGTATTATATACATATATATCTGAAAGCACATTTTTATTGATATCAAATATGTAATATAATACTTCTATGGACCAAAAGTAATGCGACTGTATTTTTAAAAATACGCGCGTAATGAATATCAATGTGTATATTTATTTGGTAAATTGGTATGACTGTTGTGAACAGCTAATAGAAATCTCATGATGTTTGCTTTGTTAGTTTAAAAATTTCAGCGTCTTTTGTAATTGTGAAAAATTTATTGCGACTAGTTTTTAATATGGATAAATCTATTGAACAAAGAATTAACATTAAATTTTGTTTAAAAAACGAAATTTCTTGTACGCACACATTAAAAATGTTAGAAAAATGTTACAGTAATCGGTGTTTATCAGGATCACAAGTTTTTAAGTGGTACAAATCATTTGTTGAGGGTCGTGAAGAAGTCGAAGACGAACCTCGTTCAGGAAGGTCACCAACCTCAACTACTTATAGAAACCTCAACAAACTCAAGGAGATTGTACTTCTCAATCGTTGATTAACTCAAAGAGACCTTATAGACATTGTTGGTATATCAAAAGGATCAATACAAACAATTTTAAAGGGCGATTTGGGCTTGTTTCGCATGTCTTGTCGTCTTGCCCCAAAATCATTGAATTTGTTTGAAAAACAACGTCAGTTTTTCGTCAGTTTTTGATCAAAAATCAAGTAAATGTCGTTCCGCAAGCACCGTATTCCCCAGATTTTTCTTTTTCTTCATTTGAAATTACCACTTCGTGGATATCGTTTTGCGTCAGTAGAAGAATCCAAGAGAATTCGCTGGCCTCTTTTTTCACAATTACAAAAGACGCTGAAATTTTTAAACTAACAAAGCAAACCTCATGAGATTTATATTAGCTGTTCACAACAGTCATACCAATCTATCAAATAAATATACACATTGATATTCATTATTTTTTGTCCATAGTAGTATGCTATAGGCTGTGAGAAGTATTCTTCTAATGCAATTGTAATCTTTTTTGATGAATAATTGAAACTGGTTTTTGGTTATTAAATATTATTAATTAATAAACTGAGGCAGGTTTTTCTGAGTTATTCAAAAAACAGAATAATTTGTATACAATTTCTTTTTTATATAGAATTAGGAAAACTCGAAACTTGTCCAAATTTTGCTAGTTCAAATTATACATAAATATTTAAATTTTTTATTTTTTTTTTTTTGTTAAAATAATTGGTTTTAAAAATTAAATATTTCATCAAATATGGAAATAAATGAAATTCTTAAATAATAAATGATTTTCGATGGTCTCAAAAGGCAAAAGTGGGATCAATAAATTATTAATTATTTCAATGTTTATATTTACTGCAATATTTCGATAAAAAAACATTTGTCATTTTTCCAATCAACCTGTGAACAATTTTAATACAGTTTTCCCGTCATTCATGACAGTTTTCTCTATTAATCAACATTTAAACTTTCTTTTTTTTTATTGACTAACTGCAAAATGTGTTATAAATTTGGTTAAAATATTAATATTTCCATCAGTGAAAAATTAAAATTGTTTATAACCCAAACATGGTGAAAAATAAAATTGAAAAATAGATTTTCTTTAAATAACATGAATTCGGAAAAATTTCACGTTCCTTCAATTAATTTCAATTGAATGTTACAACATTAGAATTGGTAAAAGAGTATAAACAGTTCAACGATGCCATTATAATGAAAATGAAATAAGCTTAGGAAAGTTATGATTTTCGTTGTGTATAAAAAGGAATCCAGAAATGGTGATAAAATGTCTCAGCATTGAATATTATATAATAGTAGATTTTCTTTTTGGGCAAAAGTCCAAAAAAAGTGAAATAAAATTAAATAAAGAAGGAGCTTTAGAAAGGTAGTAGCTGTGTAGCAAAAAACATGATAACTTCTTCATCGTATATAAAACGAGATCAGAAACATTTTCTTTTCAGTCACGTCCAACAAACACAAGTTGACAATAAAAACAAATTCTATAGACTAAAAAAAAAAAAACAACTGCTGTGACAAGTATTTTAATATTATTAATGTTTCCATTTCTAATGAAATAGAATCAAAAGGAATAGAATAAATTTTTTGATACAATATTAACATAGAAGATCGTTTATAATGGATGTTAATGATTCAACACTTACCAATACAGCTGTATTTGTCTGGAGCAAACATATATCCTGTTTTGCATAAGCAATGAAAACTTCCCATCGAATTGATACAACGATGGAAACATCCTCCATTATTTTCCGTACATTCATTTATATCTATATAAGAAGTAGTTTTAAAGAAAATACCATTTTTTTTTCTTTTCGAATTCTATAGAACGTATACCTTCACAATCATTGGTCGATTTATTTTTATAGAAGCCATTTGGACATTCAGGTTCATCATCAATATTTTGATCATCAATTGGTTGATCAGCTCCGAAATCTACTAAACAACTATATGATCCGGGTGTATTTATACAACCAAATTCACATCTTTGATCTGAACTATCTGTAGTTTGTTCAGCGCATTCATCAATGTCAACACACGTTTTCCAATCTTTATCAAGAATCCATCCTTCGGGACATAGACAAAATGCTCGACCTAAGAATAAATTTTAAGGGGAAAAATTTGAAAATTTTTGTAAATATAATTACGCTAAAAAGCTTACCCAATGTATTCAGACATGTATGTGAACATCCACCATTATTAATTGAACATTCATCAATATCTGAACAGCTATGATTATCGGAGCTAAGTTGACTTCCTGATAGACTGTCACATGAACATTTATAGCTTCCCCAAGTATTTATGCAGATATCTTGGCAAGGTCCATGTCCGTTACGTAATAAACATTCGTTTACATCTGTTTTGGTTGAAAATTTTACAAATCACAATATTGAATGAAATGAGCATTACCCCAAAAAGTAAATGAAGATAAAATATATAAAGTGTACGAACTCGGAAACTTTGTTTAAAAAATGTATTCTCTTATATAGTATGCAAAAATTTTATATTACATTTTCTGTCAGTCACATGGAACTGATTATTATGAGAAATTTTCAGGAAAATATAAAACAACAAAATACTATGTACATATATAACAAAGTAAAATGAATATGTCACTTGCAATATGGTAAAATATCGATTTTAGTTAAGTTAAAGTGATCCAAAGAAAAGATAAACCCAAATACAAAATTCTCAAAAATTTCCATGTTTTACATTGATTTTGATAAAATTTATTCAATAAAAATGTATTTGTTGCCAGAATTTGTATAAAAAGGAAATCATGTCTTCGAAATGAAATGAAAAAAAAAAGAATTTCTATACTTACCAATACAGCTATTTGCATCGCCAACACGAAGTCCTTTTGGACATTTACAACGATATGAACCAACAGTATTTATGCAGCCATATTCACAAACTGATGTGTTTTCAATGCACTCGTTGATATCTATAAAAGGCAAAAATGTAGATTTATTTATCGAATTACTGATCAGAATTTCTATATAGTTAAATGCTAACAAGCAGTCCAAGAACATCGTCCTTGGAGAGTAGAATTCATAGATGGAATGGTATAGTAAACTGTTGGTGAGCCCTTAACAAGTGGAAAACGCTCATATTCTATATTTCTTTTATTTTTTTTTTGTAATAATCGTCTCATAACTTCTATAAATGAAATACCTATTATGCCAAATAACATCCTATGGAAGAAAGTTTTTCGATAGTGTATTTTTTTACTATCTTCATTTTATACAATATATTAATGAAGAGTTTATATAATTAGAACGCATGTATATACAGTGATGTTCAATGAAATCCGGACACCTATCATTTTTCGATTTGAATCGATTTTTTCCAAAGAAGTAGTGATGTTCATTCGGTGAAATAATTTTTTATATTACCTCAGGTAATATTTACTAAAAATATTATATGGTTCAATCAGTATTTTTGGTTTTATTCGAAAATTAAAAAAATTCAAAGGAATTCAGATGATTTTTTGTAAATATTACGTTTATTAAGATACAAAAAAAAACATGTTATAAATAGATTCAATAAAATTTATCAATTGTATTTTGTGCACACTAGTTGGGACCTCCAATTTAATATTTAGTATGACTGCCATTTGCCTTAATAACCGCTGTGCACCTGTGCTTCATGGAATTCACCAAATTTCCAGTGACGTCATCACTAATTTCATCCCAAGCACTTTGAATTTGCCGCTTTAAGTCTTGTTGTGTTTGGGGATTACCTTTACAGACTTTTTCTTCATAATAGCCCAGATATTCTCGATGGGATGAAGATCTGGGCTGTACGGAGGCCATTCCAATGTCTGAATATCGTTTTGGTTTAGGTAGTCTTTTACCTGAAAATGAAAAAAAAACGGCAGTGAATAAAATTTCACAAAATGTTAGAACTGGATTTTCTTGAGGATTGTCCAATGGTTCTAAAAAAATAAATAAATACCTTTTCTGAAGCGTGTGCTGGCGTATCAGCTTGCGGAAAGATGTACCTTTCAGTTTCAGCAAACAGCTCCAAAACTGACGCTTTCAAATGACTCTCTAGGACATTTAAATACACATCTGCGGTTGCTCTTCCATCTATAAACCCCAGATGACCTAAACCACTTGCACTGAAACATCCCCAGACCATTACTCCTTAAGCTTTGTTGGGAATTTCCTGAATGCAGTTATCACTGAGGCGTTCTCCTGACTTCCTTCGGACGCGTAGCCGCCCATCCCCGATATGCAGCTTAAATTTGCTTTCGTGAGAGAATACTACTCTATTTCACATCTCTGGGGTCCAACTGGAATGTTCCTGAGCCCTCCGAAGCCGAGTGATCTTTGATGAAACCTTTAAAGATGGCTTTTGGAGCGAGCAACGTGACCTTAGATTTGCCTCAAGTAACCTCCTTCGCACGGTTACCGCAGAAATTTCAGTTCCACTGGTTAAAGCAAGCTCCGCTTTCAATTTTGTGGAAGGTTTAAAGCGGTCTCGTTTCCAACGAAGGACCAGAAATTGGTCTTCTACTATTATTAAATTTTTGGATTAAATCAGCAACAGAGGACTTCCCCCGTGATACTCTATCACTAATTTCCCGTACTGACAACCCTTCATGCCATAATGCGATAATAACACTTTTTTCAGCATCACTTAATTTCGTAATTTTTTTCATTTATTTAATGTTTATGCTTATAACTTGACTTATCGATTATTACTAAACTATTTTTTGAAATATACACTTACTACATAAATCAAGTAACTAAATACTGAAAAAAAAAAAATGGGAGGGAATTAAATTTTGACCTGCGCCATGCATTTTTTCCAGGAATTCAAAGTGTCCGGATTTCATTGAACACCACTGTATATATATTCTGCTTCTAATTAACTATATAGCCCGAGAATACTTTAATAACGAATAAAATATAAAAAATTATGTAAAAGTTTTATATTAGAAATTCATTTGATCTTCAAACTCTCTCGTATATTCATTCTGTACAAGTTCTTTTCTAATTAAGTTTCTGAAACTCGTAAATTGCTTTCAATAATCTGCTCTTAAGATTATTCAGCTATATTTCTTTTAGCATAGTAGTACAACAAGAAATGTTTTTACACTAAATCGGAAGGAGATAAATATGTTACCTTAAAAGGGAAAGCAATCAAATATACGAGCGAATCAAACTATTTTTTTTTGAAGAATAACAATTATATAAATTATACTTTGCGCTCGGCTTTTGATATAAGGAAATCATACACCAAACTAACATTATCAGGGTTAGCACTTCGGTCAACACAACTTATTCAAAAAGCTAAAAAATATATCCTTTGAATCTCGACTTTAGAGAAACATGCTAAATCAAATGACAAATGAAACTATGGACCAATCTGAACACTGAAATGGTGACAAATAAAAGGTAAAAATTAAAATTGTATATTAAAATAAACTACTACGGTATTATCATTTGGCAATTATTGTAATTATTCTAACAATCTTTGTTGAAGGTTGCTATGTTGGTATCTTGCACTGCATATAATATTGTCTTAGGCTTCAGTGCTTTAAGAACAAAAAGTGTACCCTATTAGATGCATCCTCAACCACTAAAAAATAGGTTTTGCGTACCTGTAATATCTGCGTGTGGCCTGGACATACCATATATTGTATTACATGAGTATGTTTACAAAATAAATAAAAGACTTAGCTAGGCTCTAGTTCGCTCAAAAGTCTTGTGATTCTGGAGGACTAAACATTGTCATTAGTAAAATTTAATAAGTTTAAATAGTTAAATAAATAAAGAAAAATGCTGCCACAAAAGTTAAAGAAAAAATTAAAAAATTACAATTTATCTCCTTAGAAATACTCTGTATGGTTGAAATACTTAAATTCAAAGTTATATATATATATATATATATATATTTTTAAATAGTTTGAAATCTTCTAGTAAAGTGCAGGTATTTAGCCTTAAAATAAAATCTTACTCCATGTTTAAAGGTTAACACTTTTTTGAAGAAGAAAAAGCGACCATAAATAAAATAAATGAAAACCCAATGAAAGACATTTAAAACTAAAATAAAAAATATCTTTAAAAAGCGCATTATTTTTGCCTTGTGTACCATAAACTGTTTCGTTTTTCATAATCTTTGTATTTAGTTCTGAAACCTAATGGAAGTCTTTCAATACACAACTACATCGCACCTCAGTTTCATCATTTTTCGCTCCGTTAAAAATTCTTAAATACAAATTTGTAATCCCTTTGAATATGGTTGCTTCTCCATAGGATACTTTCCTGTTCGTAATACTTTTTGTATCCTTTTCTAATTTCGTCGTGTTTTTTTTTCCATTTACGTTTTCTTTGGAGCAGAAGATTTAATACCTACATAAGAAGGATTTTCTTTACGTGTTTCACCTTTCTTTTTTTTCATTTCAGTCTCTGGTTATTCTCTCTAGAAAGTGTATCACCATCATCACCTTCATCAACAGTTCTGTAAAATGATTTTTAAAAGGTAAAATGGTAAACTGAATTTTTTTTTTTTTTTACAAAGCTAGCGAACATTATTTTCATAGTAGCAGATGCTTCTTGTTTTTCCTTTTTTTTCGAAGGCGTAGGTGCTTTCCCAAATAAAATCAAAAATATGGAATGGTTGTGAAACACGGAACTGTGTAAATAGCGGTGAAAAGGTTGACAGAAAATTGTTATTACTTACAAAACCGTCTCTAAAATTTCCGTAGGCTCTATAATCTACAGCAATCCTCATTCACCTTATATATATATACCATTCTCTGGATTTTAGTAAAAAAAAAGGAAAAAACTGACTATATATTTAGTAAATAGCAGACAATATGAAATAATGTTTGCATTTAATTTCCATAATTGAAAAACCTGAAATGAGTCATTAAACTTTACTGCCGTCGAATACGATTCGATAAAAACTTTTTATCTATATCGAGTGAAAGTTAAGTGTGTTCAGGTAGAAAGTATTAAAAAAGTTAAAAAGTTAAAATAAAAATGGGATAAATTGCTATTATCACGTTTAATTGGATTAAGTTGTGGCACGATTCTGTGGTGGTGACGATGATGCTCTAAAAAAAATTATTTTGTGTTGATAGTAGTAGCAGACAGAAATTACGATTGTACATTCAATATGGGGACGGGGCGTTTTTTTTTTAACTGGTATTACATCTCACCTAGGGTAAGTCATTAAAATCGTCTTCATGGAAGAAAATAAGAAATATTACATGACGAGAAATTAACATTTTACATCCCCTGCATTAGTAGAAGTATAATTTCTCTAAATCGAAATGGGAAATTCATGAAAATAAAATTAGGTCCGTAAAAATGTCATTTCAGTGAATTTCTTCATTTTTTTCTTTTGGGAATTCGATTGAATTTTCTCCGCTAACATTAGATCGATTTTTTTTTATTATCATTATTATTTTATTAAGCAGCAATTTTCTTACTCACAAAATTTCCATTAATAAAAATTATTTTTAAATGAATTCTATTATGTAAATTGGAATTTTATTTTAATAAGACTTGTTTGTTTGTGGATAAATTTTTATCGTATTTAAATACATAAAGTTTTTTTTCTTTTTGCCACAAAATTTTAAAATTTTTCCAATAAAAACTATTCTATGTTAATATTAAGGAATAATACTTTATTATTATCTTGTTCTTATCGTAAGTACATTAGTTAATAACTGAAATGTTGATCAAAGATTACGTCGTAATTGTGAATACAATGGTATAGTGTATAGTACAATAACATCTGAACTGAGTTGGAAATTTTCATAGTTTTCTTTCTTTTAAAAAAGAAATTAAAATAAAGATTTGTGAATTTTATTTAAGATTTTATCATACTATATATGAAAAGGTGGAAGTTATGAGAGCACATATTAAAAACCGAATTACAATATAACATATAGTAACTGATTTTTTGATGCCCAAAAACTAACATTATTTCAAGAACTTGGTTTCCCCCGTTCAAAATTTCTTCTAATTTGCAGGTAACCCAGACCCTAATAGCATAAATCTAAGCTGCAAATTTTTCTTCAAATCGGTGTATTAATTTTTAAAGTACATCAAAAAACTTTATGAACAGACTTATTTTCTCCTAGGATTATTTCTTTCTCCACTATCCTGGGACCGATTTGACTGAAATTTAACATGCTATTGTCTATTTATGTAGTTAACCTATATAATTAATTGAAGTAAAATTAGTTCACAAATTTTCCAATTAAATCCGAAAAACCATAAATAAAAAAACGACGTAACTTTCTGGTCACCCTGCTTTTCCTTTATAACTTGCTCCCCTAGATCGATTGTGCTGAAATGCAATACCAAACCAAGTTAAGGAAGAAGCAACTCACATTCTAAATTTCGCCAAAATCGGATAACGCGTTTTTGAGTTATCTTGTATACGGACGGACGGACGGACGGACATGCATAAATCGATATAACTTTTGATTCACAACACAACCATACCCTTAAAACCTTTCTGCGATGATTATTTCGATGTATTACAAATGGAGTGACAAAACTAACTGGTAGTACCTACCATAGGGCATAAAAATGTAGGCTCGAGATTTTTCTGCAAGCGGTAAAATTATGAGGGAATTTTTAAAATAATATAAATGGAATTTCATTTAGTACTATTCTATTCAGGAATTGAATAAAGTTTAATTAAAATGTTCAAAAAAAAGTCCAGCTTTTTAACTTGTTCATACTGAAATTAATTATGTTAAGTTTATTTATTAATTTGTATGAATCGAAGTTCGAATATTGGTTACGAATTTTAAATTGTTTTTAAATTAATTAATTCAAAAGTATTAACGTGAAATTATTTTATTTCGAGAATATAGTTAGATGAATATTTTGAATGATAATTAAAATGTTAAGGTTTCAATCAATTTAAAATAATAAGAAAAACTTCTGAAGTTTTAGTTTCACTCTGGATTCTAGATTCATGATAATAAATTTGATATTTTCCATAATGAACGGAAATAAAACTTTAGCCAAGATGAAGCCAAAGAAAGTAATAATTAATGTTCAAGTAATAATTAAATTAATTATTTCTAAATTTTGCTATTAAAATTTTTTTTAAATATTGAATATATAGCTTCAGCTTGCTGTATTAAAACTTCCAGTCTTTTCAAATTGAATGAAGAAGAACTGTTGAAAAAGGAAATACAGTCTATAGACACTCGTAGCTTATACTTTTGACTCCTATCTAGACAGTTCTAGAATTGCATATCTGAAGTAGATCCTTAAACGTAATATTTAGTTTAATATATTAAATTATTTTTGGAACTGTTATAGACTATTTATTAACATCCAAACCCTTCGTAAAATGTTATATTTGATATTTAGAAAATGAAAGATATAGTTTTAAATTATAATATTAAAATATGAAAATGAAACTAGCAGGTAAATCGTATCCATGAAATGCACATAATCACTTCTCGTTAAATGACAGCAAATAAAGGTAGTTTTGGTGGATTTTATTCATCAAAATATACTAATATAAGAAATAACCTATTATTTCAATTCTAAACCTAAAACGACAGTTGTTCTTATTCCCTAAAATCTGACTCTAGTTTTTGGTTGATTGCCATTATATTAAATAATTCTGGGTTTTATATTGAAAACAATTTACATTTAGTAAACTAATTGCAATTACTTCTCGATTTTATTTTCAATATTCTTGGAATACAATTAAAAGATTGCCATATAATTTTACAAGCTAAATTAAATTGATAACACTATCTTTTGGGTTATAATATGAGAAATAACAACTGCTTCGCTAGTCTTCTAACACTTTACTAATTGTTTATTTTATAGAATACATTGAACTTATTTTAATCTAATTAAGTATATAAAGTTTTATTTAAATGAAAAAGAAATAGCTGAACAATTATTATTGTGTTTAGCAGTTGATCATTTCTCTATTGACGATAGAGAAGCAGATAAAAGACTCTGGAGGATTCTTGATGTACGATATTTTTCAAAAATAAAAATTGAAAAACTTACCTTCACATCTTTTATTTTTCATACGAAATCCCTTATGACAAGCACACTTCTCCAAACCATTTTTCACATAACAAGCTTGTTCACAATGTTTTGGATAATTGCAAGTCTCATTAAAATTTCTCGAATCTTTTTCATGTACACATCTTGGTGGTGTCCCAATCCATTTGCCATTTTTACAAAAAACATTTTTACGAGTTTTACCATCAATAAATTCCAACTTATATCCATGATAACAAATGTATTCGATTTCTAGGAAAGCTTCTTCCGTTCCGTGCAAATCATTTCTGCGTAAAAAAATGAAAAAAATAAAATAAAAATATGAACATTTTTTATCAAATGAAGATTTTTAATTTATAAAATACATTTAGTTATATTCTATCACACTTGTTTTATGTTTTATGATACTAAAATTCTCAATGAAACTGGTAACCTTTTTAATTTCGTAAATTAATTAGAATTGCACGATTTTAATAATAATAATTTTATATACATTTTTTTCTTTTTTTTCTTTTTTTTAAATAAATGGAGTTTAATTTAAAGGAAAAGAAAGAATATTTTCAATTAAAAATGTACTGAAAGGGTTTATGATGAAATTCAAATACTTTATATTAATATTTCTTTGCCAGAGTAATGTAATGCTAGTTCTTTCATAAAAAAAAGTAAAAGCTTTGGTTGTCGACTTTTAATAATTCTATATAGTCACGTTCTATATTTGGAAATGAATAACCCTTTATTAACTTAGTTTTTGATGTTCTTGCTTGACTAAATGAAAAGAAATTTTCTTTTTTTGCAAAATGAAACTACATTTAGAAAATTTTTAATTAGTTTTTTTTTTGTTTATTTGAATGAATTTTTGAAATATTCAATCATATTATAAAGAAATATATACCACTAATATCACCTGTAAAATAGCATATATCATGTCGTAAGAATAATAAAAGTTTGTTTTTTGAATAGAAAATTTTTAATGTAAAAACATTCTTGTGTAATTACTTAATTCATTAAAAAGTAATTCATTAAAAATGTGTTCTAAAATGATTTAAAATCACACACAAATATAATAATATTTATTTTCAAATTATCCAATTGCTTATGCCAGAGAAGAATTCATCCATAAAAATAAATGTTTTCGTTTTGAATGGCGCCAGATTTAAATTTATCTAAACCCGAAACGAAATCTAATATAAAAATAATATCATTGATATTCAAGACGACTGTGGCTGTTCATTTTTCTGCCCAATTTACACCTGCTGATTCTAAAATTTCGTTTATATATATCTTTTGATGTTGAAAGCGGGTCCAAACTGAACCTATGGAAAGGATTTAAAACGTTTTACTTATACCAATCTAGTTTTTTGTATTTGGAAATATTTTTCTTATTTTCTTATTTTTTTCTCCTTTGGTTCTTTCTTTTTTTTTTTGATCTCCTTAAGATTTCCAAGAGATGCTTCTTTGAAAGTATAAATAGCTCAATCCTAAAATTTTCCATGTTGAAAATATTTTTACTACTGGTGTATTTTCTTTATTTTCCTTTATGTAAATTTCCTTTTTCGTATGAGATTAAAATTGGAATCCTTTTGGCCACCCGAAAAATAAGATTGGTACGCATGTAACTTATTCTGATTGAAGATTGGATAATATGTACTTAGTTTAAGTATTTTACTTGTTTCAGTATACTTTTTGTTAAGATTATTATTTGGGAGACACTGTTATACGTGAATTCACTGAAATGGAAACAAAAAAAAAAAAAAACTGTTTTTCCTTATGTAGGTATAACAATTTGAATATAAAAAGAAAAACACTGTAGAAATATTAATAAATTTCCTTTTTTCCATTTTTTTTTGGGTGTATATTTTGCATATATGAATGTGTGTCTCTGGAAGGGTTTTTCTTTCCGATTCCGCTATAAAAGACCAAAAAAAATTCATTTCAGAGTAGAATACAAATTTCTGCTCTTTAAATAAGATGAAGAATAAAAATAAGAAAATGAAAGCCAGCAAATTTCATCGGGTTTTTTCATTTCAAAAATTCTTTCTACTCAATATTCTATTTTTGTGTTTGAGCGAGAATTTTCTTTTATACATATATATATATATATTTGAATTTTTGAATAGAAAATCGTCGAAGAGAAATAACTTTCATTTTGTTCTTCTTCATTTTTTTCACTTCTTTTGCGGCATACTTTAAGAAAGTTTTTATCGTTCCTGTAAGTATAGTTCCTGTATTTCGTCTTTTACATATTTATTTTTTCTTTATATCTAAATTTCATAATGTTATGGTATCCTTCGTTGTTTTTTTTCTTCCACGAAACATGAAAGGAAGAATTTAATATAATATTCTTTATATTTCTTTATAACAGTGTCACGATATTTTATTTATTACATGAAACAGGTGAACGTGTATACCCCATTCTGCTGCATTTTGAATTTTTGATATTGCAATATGAATCGATAAATTTAATATAATGTTATTTTGAATGGAATTTCAATCTTATGAAAGAAAAACTAAAGTATATTGCAGAAATAGTTTGACAAGTAAAAACTTTTTATAAATCGAACGTTCATAACTCTTTTATTCATCTTGTTCTTCTAAGAGATAGATCTACTTTGACATAATTCCTTGTTATTCCTTAGAAATCTTCGTCTTTTAGATTTTTTCTGTAAATTTCTTAGATTCATCCGATTTATATTTAATACAATAATGCCGACTTTGTTATAAAACTTTTTCTGATTTAGCGTAAAATCCATTTAAAATATGACATAATATCATAATAATATGAAATATGAAATCTTGCTTTAAGGAAGAACCATCTTAATTAGTTAATTTTTTTATTACAATCTTTTAAATTTGTAATATAATATTTTATGAGAGATATAAATTTATGCTGAAAAGCTTTACTTTATTAAAATTTCATCCTTGGTTTGCGTTTTTATGTTCTTATTCAAAATTTCTATGATAATGTTAATGACATAGTATAAAAATTGATAGCGGATGTTAAAATTAAGATTGTTTTTTATAAGATTTCATACAAATCAAGTGAAATCTAAGTAAATGGAACACCGTTGTTGAGATGACAATAGATTCGACTAATTGACAGGTGGCTTGAATTAATAAAATTCAGACAAATAAAAAAAACATTATTTTACAAAATACTTTAAATATAAACTGTTAAAAGCTTCAAAAAACGTGTCCGATTCATTAAATAGTTCTGAATCGTAATTGTTAGACTGTATTTTTAAATATCGGGTTTTTCAATAAGGGCACTACAAATATTTTTTAAATAAAACAAAAACGGTTTGAGATATCAATGAATTTTTCTTTTCATTCAAAGTACATTCTATGCCATTATGTATGGAATTCAATTTCTTTCGCATAACCACCACAGGTACGTTTGCAAAAGTCCAGTCGTTGAACCCAATTTTCGACCACTTTTTCGCATAAATCGGACGATATTACAGCAATTTCGAGTTCAATATTTGCTCTGAGCTCTTCTAACGTCGCCGGCTTATTGGTATTGACCAATGACTTCACGTGACCCCAAAGACATTAGTCGAGAGGCGTCAAATCGCATAAACGAGGCGGTCAATTGACGGGTCCATTTATGGAAAAAAACCTTGATCAAACTTACTTTCAAATAAATCGATTGTAACGCTGTGTGGCAAGTGGCACCGTCCTGTTGAAAGCGCATATTGTCCAAGTCCATATCACGCAATTCATTCCAAAAATAATTAGTTAGCCTGGTTCGATAGCGATTTCCATTAACTGTAACGTGGCGGTTTTCAGCATTAACGAAAAAATATGGCCCAATGATATCTCCAGCATGTAATCCACTCTATACAGTTATTTTTTGGCGAGGCAATGGTGTCTCTTGAAAAATGTGTGGGTTGCGGCCTGTTCAATACCACATATTTTGCATATTGGGCAGGTCGGTGCAGTCGTCCATAAATTGGTCGTAGTGCTCTTAAAGTTGCGGCGACCGACTCAGAATTTCGGTAATAAATTTTAATAATTTGTAAACGTTGTTCAAGTGTGTATTGCTCCCTGATGAAATGGCAACTATTCACGAGCATAGATGTCAAAAGAATAAAAAAAAAATATTGCATGGTTCGCCGTCCCTATTGGAAAACATTTGTAGTGTCCCATTTGAAAAACCCTTTATAATGAAATAACTTACAATATTCATTAATTTTTTTTTTGTAAATGAAATTCATTTCTTAAAAGCTATTATAAATATCATAATTAATTTATTGAAGATGTAAAAAGCTTCGGCCTACTAAATATTAACTAACTGAATTGTTAAATAATTTGTATCAATTTTTATGTAAAACGGTTTTCATCATTTCGAATTCATTCACTATTATCTTTTACTATATCGAATGAGAAGAACTAATTTATCTAGTTTTTAAAAGAAAAACTAAACAAAGAAAAGAAATTTGGTAATAATTTCATTAAAAACAGAAAGGAAAAACATAATCCAAAGACTTTTCCACAATAATTTAAAAAGTATAAGATTCTTCTCAATAATATCTCCGTTATTTGAAAGAAATGCTTCTTATTCCCACATAATGATCTCCTTACATTAAAAATAATAAAAAGAAAAACTGTTTAACTAAACCGACTTTTTTTTATTATAAAAGGCTTAGAAATTTATATGAAAATAAATTTCAATTTGTTCGTTGTAAGCTTCAAGGTAAATGATAAGAACGAAACTTTAGAAATGCAACGAAACTATCCATTAAAATAGATCCATAGTGTTAGTCATAAATAAAGAAATTATGCAAATTCGTGATAATTTAGACCCACCAGATAGAATCCGAAAAAAATAATAAAAAAAAAACATGAAAACTACTTTACACCTAAAATATCTAACATCACACGTTCGCCTAGTTAAACTAGTTCAAATAAATTTCCAAAGAAAAAAACAAACAACAACAAACATAAAATAACACCTTGATAAAAATGCCCAGGTAGTATATACTAATAATAATATTAAAAACCTCTCACCTAAGATATTTTATGTCTGCATGCTCAACCTCTGGTGCTGGTTGAAAATCATCTTTAAGACATGATAAATCTCCGCCTTCGTTGATGGCTGTTGCATCGTTCTTCTTTAATGTTTTCAAATTTAAATAGTGGTTGTTATTGTTGTGGTTGCCTCTTTTACTTTTACCGATTATTATATCGTCGAGGCCAGATGGTTCTTCAGCTTCGAGCATGCCGATAGCATCTTCATAACTATTTACATTGCCAACCACGTTTAACTTTACTTGATGATTACTTCCGTTTTCAGATGAAATAATTTGCTGTGTTGGATATTTTGATGATGATAATGCTGTTGGCGATGATGGTGACGATGATAATGTAATTTCACCAATTTCCCGACCATTTAGAATGTCACCAATTTGAATTTCAGCAATTGATGGATTCTCATAGGAAACATCATCAATCGGTGGTTGAGGAATGGTTTCATTAATATCAATATAATTTGAAGATTTTTCAACTAAATAATCGATTGATGGTGCCGTCATGAAATTGTTGTTTATTGTTTTTTGGATAGTTTCCAAGTTTTCAGGTTTCATTTCATGTTCTAAAATTTCTGTAAAAATAATTGATATTATAATAACTTTTTAGATTCTAATTTAAAATATAATTGGATTTTAATTATTTGATAAGATTAGGTGTTTTGTGTAAGTTATTCATTGAAATCCTTCAATATTACAACATTAGGAACACATTGAGCTCTAATTTATTATAAATACGATTTTAATAATTCACAATGGTGGACGTGAGATAGTGCAAAGAAAATTTTTATTAGATACCTTTCTTCAAATCATCACAAGTAAAAAATATATTGTATCAGCCAATAGTCGATTTTTTGAGACCCTATGTCGGAAATGTGACAGAAAAACAGCCAAAACTAATAATATTTCATATCGCTTATTTATGCAGTCAATAAGTTAAATAAAATTGATGTACAAACTTTCCAATTAAATCCGAAGAACAAGAAAAAATACGACTTTTTTGTTAGCCTGGTTTTTGGCTTTATAACTTCGCTACCCCTTGGTCGATTATGTTAAAATACAATACTTTGGTAGTGTATAGGAACATTCAAGTCATATTGTAAATTTCATAAAAATCCGATAAAGCGTTTTCTAGTTAGCTTGTACACGAACTGATGGACATGCATAAATCGTTATAATTTTAGATTCTTAAAACATAGCCTGGAAACCCTTCTCCAGTGATTATTTCTATGCGTTACAAATGTAGTGACAAAACTAATATACCCTTTGATGGTACCTACCACAGGGCATAACCAACATTGACCAGAATAAAAGAAAATATATTTGTCTTTAGTAGGATTGAATTTTTAAAATTAATCTGATACAAATTTATGATAGTAACTTTTGATTATGGCAGGTAGTTCCATAGAAGATTCTTTGGTAAACTACAATAAATAAAATTCTATTCTCAGACTGCAACTACTCGTATATGTAAGAACACTGCGTCTTCCAAAAGAATAACTGACATATTCTAAAAGGAAAACAAAACCAAATATTGTATCGATTCGCGAGACTTATTTCTTTAATTTTTTTTCTTTCAAGAAAATAACAAACAAAAACGAAATATATTTGCCCTGTACTAAAACTGATATCCAAATAATATCAAACCAAAGGAAATATTGTATATTAAAGATCAATATTAAGAAAACCACAGAAAAACTAACCTGATGCATTTCGGTTGTCCTTTCGTTTCCGTAGATTTTCTATTCTATCGAATTTTCGTCTTTTTCTCATTTCACGTTTCATTTGTAAAAGTTTTCGTTTTTCTTCACGTGCTGCCAAACGAATCTTTCTTTCCTGTTCTCTGAGGCGTAATTTATCTCGCCTTCTAGCAACACGGGTACGACCACCACCATTTCTACTATTATTTTTACCATTTCGTGGATATTTAGTTTTTCGCTTCATTTGCATTTGAACTGAATTTAAATTACTGTCAAGATGATGATTTGAAAAATTATTATTATTATTATTATTCACAGAATTTGACATAATAATTCTGGCGGTAGTTTGAATTCGAGAATTTTCCAGTTCACTATGAAATTCTTTGATATCTTCAGGTGAAGAGTTTTTATATTTTTGCATTTCTAATTTGGAAATTGTACCGTCATCATCAATTGAATTATCAATTACAGTTGCTGATGCTATTAAATTCGTCACTGGTGATGTGCTGTTGAAATTTTCCGGATCTGGTTTTTGTTTCTTACGACGTACTTTAGTACGTTTCCTTTGACGACGTTGTTGTTGATGAGAATCTCCATCAGAATCATGCTTGATTTGATGTTGTTTCTTTTTTTTCCTTCGGGCTGCTGGTTCAATGGTATTCACGACAAGTTCTTGAGATTGTTGAAAATTCCATCTAGATAAAAAATGTACTTCATTAAATCGTCTTATTTCTTTGATAATTATTCTTAACTTTTATTTAGTTTCATATATATTTTTTTCTTTTTTTTTTTTGGTTTACCTTTCGTCCATTTCGTTATTATTGTTTTCCGTTGAATTTATATCAAGAAAATTCACTTCGTTCTTAAACGACTTTTCTTTAAGTATTTCCTGAAGATCATCATTTGAACTAACGAATTCTGAAAAAGAAGGAGAAAAAAAATTACATTATTAAAATTTAATGGGAAGTTTTTTTGTGCTTTTCTTTAATTGCTTCTCAAAATCAAATTTGAAAAATTTTTTGGTGTATAATTTATCGTCTTGAAAGTGTAATTTTCTTTTTCCTACTTAATTTTACAACAATTTTAAGACTCTTTAAATTTTCTAGAAAATGCAGAATTTGCAAGATTTTTTGTGAATCAAGACGAACTTTTTCAAATTAAGTTCTACAAAAAAAAACAAGTCTCGATAAATTGAAAGAAAATGGATTTTTACTAAAGAATTTCTATTTTTTTTTTCTTTCAACGTAGACAACTTTTATTGAATTATTCAAAATTTTAAAATCATATCTCTTTATACATTCATATACATATATACATATGTATTTATTTTGTGGTATTATATTCACTTTTGAAACAGTCTATCAAAAAGTTTTTAATCACGTTTGCACAACACTAGAGTTTCTAGAAACCATTAGAAAAGTTCGGGATGAATAAGTTATGATATAGTTTGTACGTGAAGATTAATTTTGGAGTTTCCATAGTTCACGTTTATAATCCATTGGAAAACAGAAATACACACGACTACAAACTTTTCAAATAATGATGAGTTACGTAAAGTGTCAGTATCTATGTTTTTAATATGAAACGAGTTAATACTTAATATATGATTTATATTTGAAGACAGCTTTTATCCAGGATTAAGAAAAACATTCGAATATAATTCGAAAAATGTATTTGAAAAACTCTAACCGTTTTATTCGTATGTTTAAATAGTGTTAAATTCCTTTTATTTAATTTAATATAAAATTATTTCATATAAAATAAATGTTCGATAAATATTTTTGATGAAAATTTTTTCTTTCTTATTTTGAGAATTGTTTCAAGAAAATTTATTAGGCTATCATTGAAATGGGCCAAGGTAATTTGATATCACTGTAGAATGAATTTGATAATTTAAGACTGTACAATGTAAATGAATAGAAAAATTTCTTCAAAAAAAATCCCCAATCAATATAATGAGCACCGCTATATTATTTTGTACAGAACTTGTATGTGGGCCTGTAATGGGTCTTGTAATGATCTAAAACATCATTGTAAACACTTTCTCCGTTTGTAAGAATTTGAGTGAAAAAAAATAAAAATAGAAATTTAAATTTCAACCAGTCCAAAAATTCCGAGAATTGATTTGTAAGAAAATTCAATGCTTATAAATATTTAAATGAATGTTTGATAATATTTACTGAAAACCTTAATGTACTGCTATAGGGTTTATTTGGTGAAATTTAAAATTGCAAAACAGAATTGCCTTAGCCAATTCCATTTTTCAAAACTTTATTAGAATACAATTATTTATCTTTTTACTCCCATTTTTCAATAATAATAGTTTAGGCCCACGTCTAGATTTCATTAGAGTACTTGTGCAAATTTTCATCCATATATTATCAGATTTTCTTATCAGTGTAAAATATATTCTGTAATCTTTAAGTGTAATATCCACATATCGTGTTCATACCGAGCCGATTGGCTTTCAAATCTAGACTGTATCATAAAATGTATAAGAAAAACTTAATTGTAATAGAAAGACGTTTCACTTTACACCCTTTAACTACTAATAATTTGGATTTACTAACAAAAAGTATTCATCTTGAAGAAGAATCAAATGTTGTGTAATTTTTAAAGATTTTCATATTTTTTTTTTCTTAACACTATTATTTCTTCTTTAATTGTTATTGATTTCATTTTAACTCATTATTACTTAAAGATATTATACTTTAATTAGATATGGATCATAAGTTCGTAGAGAAAATTAAGTTTGCCTCAAGAATATGTCAAATATTATATAGTCGAAAAATGTATGATTAGTCAAACATCATTCACAGTTATAAAATATCTTATCTCTCATTGTCGTTAACCCTATTTATCTCCAGAACCCGTAAGGTAGCTTTTCCATTTTCCCTGAGTTTCTGTGTATGTGTGTGTGTGCTATTTTTTCAAAAGTCTTGTATATAATCTATCTAAAACAAAATAGAGTTTTTTTTTGGTGATCGAAAAGCATTGTGTTAAATTTCAGATGACTTTCCTAACCTTCTGTCGTGTTGTATATATTATATAAAGTATGTTTTAGACACGCTAAAAAGATCAAATCTCCCGCATTCAGGCAAATTGTTACTTTGGCAGTCAATCAGAATTAAACCCTTTTCAAATCTTTTCAGGGTTAGTAATATACATATTTACGTAACTTTCATATAATCTAAAAGCAACGATACTTTTCTTATCTAACGTATATCTAATGAGTTAAAGTTTACTCGTTGATTGTAATTGGATATCACTTAGTTTAAAATTTTACTATAAATATTGTACAGGAAGTATCCTTGAAATGTAACAAAAAAGGATTGGGAACAACAATATAACAGATTATAATGGTTTTTATTTAGGATACTTTGAATTTGTGTGTATTTAATCGGAAAACCCAATTAAATTTGTTAATTTCATAAAGCTTAAGTGTTAAACTACATTTTGTCAACCATGATCATATCATATAGAAATGTTCATTTATTTGCCATTCCTTAAAATAGAGAAGCCTAACATGAATACCAGATATTTTATCATGACACTTAAATTCATATGGATTAGGAAAAATTTCTATCTCCCAAGCATTATAAAGCTTAGCGCGACATGTAATTATCATCAGTCGCAGAATTGTTGCCCGTTTTGATGATGTGACTGCTGTATGAAATGTTGAAGGCGGAATTATTTGCTTTTGATAATTCTACACTCGAAACATTTTACCATAATATGATTTACAGAGCCTGGTGGTTTATGTTTTATGTTTTATCCTACCGAAAACAAAAAAAAAAAAAAAAAATACGACAAGAATATGACAGAGATCGCCCTGCCTAAGATGGTAAATTAAATGAATCCTGGTAAGCTTTTTCTAGAATATATTTGAATGATAAGTGCGGTAAGTATTATTGTAATGAGTTCTTCAAAACAATACCAAGTATTTTATATTCGTCTGTTATTATATAATAATATCGCGTGAAACTCAACTTTTGTTTTTTGCTGGAATGGATATCTTTTTCAACTACTTTTAATATTCCTTTTTTCTTTCTTTGGTTTTCTGTATTTTTCTTTTTTATTTTAATTTTATTTCCCTCGTTTTTTTCGGGATTCTTTTTTTTCTGGATTCACTTCATTTCTTGTTGTTTTTTCATTCTTAATTTAAATTCCCATTCGAGTACCCGCACAGGATTTCATTCATAAAGAATTCTTCCAATTTTTTTTTCTTCTGTCCTTACTGAAGTGATTCTATACAAGAAAAGATTAATTTATTCTCTGATCCAAAGAAAATAAGCTCAATTATATGAATATAACGAGAAAATATAAGTTCTTTCTGGGTGGTGTTCTATATATCTTTTTAAATTAAAGAATACAACGAATTCGTGTTTTTAAAATCTCATTTTATTTGGAAAGGATGAATAAAAGACATTGACGGGTTGTTTTTAAAGAATATTTCACAGTGTTTTTTTTATCTTTTTTTTTGTATTTTAAATTGAATAAATTGCGGTGTATTCATGTAATATCTAAAAGCAAGAAGAAAGTATTGTTCTTGTTCCAGATTTTTCTACATTTAAAAGAATCCAAAGCTGACTAGTTTCTCTAAAGTAGAATTGTATTTATAAAGAAAAAGCTTGTAATTTTATTACAAATTTTATTAATATAAAAAATTGTAATTGTAAAGAATGGATTAAATCTGATTGAATGAAAGAAAAAAGAACAGCACACTTACAAAAAGGCGCTATTAAAACTAGAAGGATAATATGATGTTCATAGTTTTAACTTTTCTATCGGATGAAGTATTTGTTGCGCATTTGTATGCTACTACATAATTGAAATGAGTTCTCATTACTAGTTGTATTTTCTATATAAATTAATTCTTAAGTAAATCTTAAGGATTTAATGTTGATACGTAGAGAAAAAATTAGATCACAAAATTTCGTTGAATTTTTGTAGCCAAAAGGCAATAAATATGAAACTGATGAGCCCAAGGATCGAACATAAGCCTCCACTGTTACTAGGAACAAGAATTCGTATAGTGAACAAACGAAGTGAATATATTTTCTCTTTTAATTTGCTTCATTATTTTAATTGAGTAAAAAATGCTAATTATTTGTCCAACGATTGAAATCATCTACATATTTTTTATTCATCGATTAAATTCTGGAAATTTTAAAAATACATTCAAATTACGAATTTTTAATGGAAATATTAAATTATTTTTATTGCAATTTAAGGAAACATAAAGGATATATATCAATTCTATGGAAATACAACCAATTAATTTCGGACGAACTATTTTTATTTTCATTTAAATGGAAATCAACTACAATTAGTTATATTCGTAAATTGAGGTAAATCGTAGATTCAATTAATTTTAAATTCCAGTATTGATATGTTTTCATCAGTAAATAAGGAGAAAAGAATATTGAATTGAATTGATGTGCTTTTATTCTGATTGTTTGAAGTTATTTAAGATAATCGAAAATACTATGGCAACTAGTAATTAATATTATTTTAAATATGTTATAACAAGACACTAAGTTAAACTATAAAATGTTAATTATCCTAAACTTAGACCAAACTAGATGGCATCAAGATAGTAGGTTAGGATAATGGACATCACACATTCCTTTCGGATTGCTATTTCTTAATTACGATGTACCAAGTATAGATGTTAGAATAGCTGTGTGTATTCAAAAATAAAAACAATTTTCATTTTGTTAGTTTAATAAATATTTACGGATTTCATTGAAATTCGAAATATAGATGTGGCGCGTAATGTACATAATTGCTTTAGGAAAATCTAATAAATTAGAAGAGTTCTGCTTTCTTTTTTGATTTTCTCAGATAACTCAAGATTGTGTTGACCAATTTGATTGAAACTTAGAATATAATATAGGTTTGTAATATAATTCTGGGTTTTTGGCATTTAGTTTGGTTATTATTTTTACTCTTCAATTCTACACTTATTTATAACCTTCGAGTAATTCCAAATATTTTATTGATATTAATTATACATTTTACAAAGAATTAATTTACAATTTGTATTCATTTAAAATTCATTTATAAAATGCAATATTTTCATTACTGAAAAGCTATGATGTTTTTTACGTCAAAGAAATTAACAATTTTCCAATAAACACACTGTTCGCATATGCACGATTTTAATTAATAATAATATTGAATAAGTTAAAGGTTTCAATTGACACTAGTTTGTTAATAGGTTAAGTTTCTTCGCATCTGGTAAACCGAATTAATTGCACTCAATTCATTCATGTAATTTCTAACAGCAATTTGTGTACGACCATTTCAAAGAAACCACCAAACCAAACCGCATTTACTGAAGTAAGTTAATATTTTCCAATGAAGTCAATGAACTCGTAAAATCAATTTGGTTAGTTCGAATTATTTCTTTGTTTTTGGTTAATTTTAACTCATTACAAGCTTTTTCTATCTCTTTTAAATTAATATTAAAGAATTGAATTTCGGCATCAGTGTTTCCGTTTTGCATATCAAAATTTCTGTAAAATACAATTAAATCGTGGTCTGTTTGAATTGTTTTTTGCGGTATTTACAAAAGTTAAGTTCAGAAGAAAAAGAAAAAGAAAAAAAAAACAGATGAAAATTTCAAACAAATAATTGGTTAACTTTTGCATTGAAGAAGGAGCTACCAAATTCGCCTATAAAGTTACATGGTTTGTTATGCTTTCATGGTTGAAATAAGCATTAAGCTTTAAATTTTGTGGTTGAAATGAAAAATGTTAAATATTTTGATGCGGTCAACACAAAAATTGAGGGGGATCTTAACTAGGTACTGACTTCTTTTTATGGATTTTTCCTTTTTTTCTTCGTATTGTAACACAAGAAACAATATAAGTCAGTTAAAGATAAAATAAAATTTATTTTTTCATTTCATTCGAAAATATTTTCTTTTCCTTTAAAAGCATTAAATATTTATGAAATTTTTACATTTAATTTTTATTTATTTGTTCTTTCAATTGAATATTTTTCATATTAAATTATGTATGTACATATTTCAAATTTTTCAAAATGTTTTCCCAATTTCAGAATATTTCTATATTTTATATGATTTTTACTTTATTACTAATTTAATACACTTACTTATAATATAGTTAACTACATAATATACCTAACTGCACCTAATTGTACCTAGTAAGGGTTTATGTACTCAATTCGACTCGACTGGGATTCGTCGAGTATTTTGGTAGTTACTCAGATTCGGGACTCGTCCGAGATTTATAGGAAACTTAAGCAAGAATTTTTGTTTTCCAGAAATACTAGAAAACAAATAAGTAATCTTGATGACCTGTACAATGCAATTTCCTCCATAAAACCAACTTCAACTTCTATTGAAAGAAAATTTTCGATAAGTGGCAGCTTCTGTACTACAATCAGATCGAGACTTGCTCTTAATTCGTTAGTATTTCTCAAACATTTCTACCTTAAGTCAAAAAAAAAGCAATTAAATTGAATCAAGTAAATGTTCAAATAGTTATATCTAGTTTTAAAGTTTAATTTTTGGAAATAAATAAATTGATTAATAAATAAATTTTAGTACATTATCTTTTTAATTTCTTGGCACAACCACAAATTTTAGTTGAAAATCTTGTAATATAATAAATAATTCTAATTTTAATAAATTTTATTAATTTTTTTTTTGTTACAAAAACTTCAGCTAGGAGAATCGTTATTGAACTCCAAAACATTAAACGCTTTCGCTTATTGATTTGAGTTCAGATTTAGACCCGGACTCGACTGGGACTCGACGAATTTTCAAAATTTGGGACTCGTACTCGCCGAATCCTAAGAACCCGAGTTTCCAGAAACCCTATACCTAGTTCTATATGGTAAAATCATTAAGTATATTAAAGCTTTATGTATTTAAAATTCCGAGGTTTTATTTGGTACATTTCTCAGTTAAAGTAGGACTCGAAAGTATCAAACCAAACAGGGTTTTTTTCGAGATTAACTAGATTTATCAGATTTCTATCTTTTTTTTTAATTGATTTTAGTTTGACTTTTCCAATATTAACATGAAAGATTTAGGCTCAACATGCAGTTTTTAACGGAAATTACCGACACCTAATTAGTTTAATTAATACTATAAATTGCAACGCCGTAGTCCATATCTTCTTTTCTACTATTTAGTCCAAAAAATTGATAGCTAAAAGAAAATTGGCGCAGAAATATTACTAAATAAGTGTTCGAAGACATTCGATTATATAAACAGACACTTTTAAAATTGTGAGAATGGAAAAATTCCTTACCCAAATAATGCCTTGAACTCTTCTTTAGAGGTCTCGTGAAAGTTTTAATATTGTTAATAAATGAATTTATTTTCGTATTAATCTAGCATAAAAAAAAAACTGATAGAAAACCTAAATTAAGAATCAATTTCAAATTGAAATATAGGCCAAGGTTGATATACGAAAAGTTTGATAGTACCTTTTCAAAATATTGCCAAATGATGACGTTCACGTTCAAGCAATGGTGTCAAATCATTTTAATCAAATTATGCTGAGCAAAAATTTCCAAGACAATATCAACAAATATCAACAAAAAATTCATCACAAAACTTTGTTAGAAATTCTTTTGATTTCATCAAACAATCAAGAAAATTAATAATATCGAATTCTAGCTAATAGACTATGGCCGCCAATAATTCACAAAAAATAAATGAATTATGTGAAGTAATTCATAACATTTTTATGTTCAACGTTTGTGTGGGAAAATAAAATCTAGCCCAAATCAATGGTGATGATGATATTTTTAAGGTTTTCACTTGAATATAATAGTCTCAATAACTGGCCTAATGATCGACTAACAAGTCGATTAAAAAACAATTTATCATCTTGTTAGCGCCAACTTTGTGACTTCGATAAATAATACAGACTAAGAAGAAACATGGCGAGATGATGATGATGGAGATTCCTTTTATCGTCATTACTCTGTACGCTGCTGGTACTAAATAAAATATTAAAAATACTTTTTATTTTATATCACATCGAAGAAAATACTATGTGTGATACAAAATGTTTTGGTTGGCATACAGCTATTTCCTTCTCTGATGATTTTCTCATCCATAGAATTATAACACATAGAATTATTACAGCCGCAGACGGTACAGTGTATACCAACTTGTATGTTTATTGTTTTCATCGTCAACGTCTTTTTTTTATATATATATTTGGCGGCATTGTCTATTGATTGTGACAAATGTTTCTGCCATGTCACGTTTTAATTTCGGATATATGTAACTTTTTTGTGTCACACATTCTTTTCTTGATGGTTTCGTCTTATGTTGTAATACTTCTATGTTGGATAGAAAATAAAAGAAAATTTTTGTTTTTTTTTTTGTTTTTCTTTTTCTATTATTTCCTCTTGTATGGAAGTCTCATCATCATTCTCATTTATCTGAAATTTTCAGACCCTTTTTTTCCTTCTTTTAAAGTTCCATTTTTTTCTTCTTCTATTTCCTTCCGTTTCATATATTTGTGGAAAATGGGAAATCGTGTACAGTTTGATATGCTTAAATTGAATTGTCATGATGATTTTTATTTTTTTCCCGTCATACTGGATATATTGTTAATAATTTAACAGTTTCTGGTGACAGACAACAATTCTTAGAAATCAAGATAATAAGAAGAAATGTAAAGAAACAAAACGGCGTTGAAGGGGAAAATCTGTAATAAAACGCAATTGTTTTTAATTTTATATTTCCGGAATAATTTTCCCCGAAGGCAAAAAATATATAATGGGAAATTGAAAAGAAATTCTATCTTATAAATTTTTTTTTTTTTTTTTACCTTTTTAATAAATTTTTTGAAAGCTTTTCTTTTGCTTTGAATTTAATTGTTATTTGCTGATTTTCTTGTTTCAATATTAGAAGTGATTTAAATTATGAATGCAGTTGATTTTCAAAGGACACTTCGAATAACAGAGAAATGATCAAAGATTTTCCGTAAAGTGCTCGTATGGTACCGCAAAGTGAAAATATGGTATCCGGTTTTTATAATTTCTTTAGTTATTTGCTATTCGATATAATTAACTTCATACTATGGAAAGAAATTATGAAAATACGGTTGCACTTCAATAAAGGAGCGGAAGGAAAAAAAAAAAGTTTAATTTATATTTGATGTCTTAAACAGGATGTCTCATTCGAATTGATTTTTATTAATTTGAATATAAAAATACCATTTATAATATTTAATTTTGACATTTAAAATTTACTACTTGGAACACTCGGTTTTCATTTTATGCTGGAAATTCAATTGCATAACTTCATAAAAATATGAATTATGAGTTTAATTCGCTTTAATTAGTCGCTTTTTAATAAAAAATGAAATTTATTTTTAAAACATTAAAAGGTTTCCTACTAACCTAGAATAATTTTTCTTCATCATATATTTTTTAATTAATTCGAAATTAAAAACTGAAAAAATAAATACAGTGGAACCTTAGAATAGGGATTCTCAGCAGAAGCGGTTTTTGTGTTTATATTATAGTTGAAGCAAAACCGTTAATAAGGATGAATGAATTCAAAACATGAATTCCTTATATGAATTGAAAAAAATTGTCTCTACTATCAATCCAATACAGAAACCCAAGCTTAAGAACTAAATGTAAAAATAAGAACGAATTCTCCTCGTATATTTTTTCCTCATATTTGACCTAGTTTTTTAAGTCAAATTTTGTGGGCGAAAGCAATTTTACACATCTTATATTATTTATGGTTTTGGTTGAAGTCATTTTCTGTATATTTGTCTCTTTCACACACAACGATCTTTTCAACGATCTTGAACGTAAAAAGTTTGTAAATTTTGTATTTTTCGCAAGTTTTTAAAATTTACTTAAAAAATATTGTATATTGAAGTGTTTTCTGATAAAGTTTAATATTAACTGGAAAAACATTGTGAAAACTGTTTAAAATGAAATGCATTGTAGCATCGTGTAAAAACCATCAAAAACATAAAACTAAGTTGATTTAAGAAATTAAAGAGTTTTAGAACCTATTTAAGAGGACCCGTTTGTGAATTAATGAAGAGAGATTATAGATTAAATTCCCTTGGTTTTTTTGATTCACTTGGAGCTATATCAGCTCGTATTTCCAAATAAATTAATTCATATACACTAGTAACTATAGTAATAATAAGTACTTAATTATTATTAATTCGATGTATTTCTGTTAGTTGACAAGGACAACGACTCTCATAATTACTTTTATAATGTCTTCTTTTGAGACTAACTAAGTATAAATATTTTGGAGTGCTTCGCGATTTATAGAAATAAAAAAAAAGAAACTGACCAAAGATGAGTTGAATGAGTTCTAGTACCAACAATATAACATAAACCCTCTGATATACTACCATAGCGTATTTGATTGTCAAATATATACATTTTTGAAGATGCTCCAATTTAGTTTCATGATCATTACATAATATTTATCAATTCAAATAATTTACTAAAATTGATACATTTTCGTCAAATTTAACTTGAGAAAATTTATCCTCGTTAAATGACTAAAAGAACATTTGTCATAATTAAACTTCATTTTGGGCACTTAATGTTTCTGATTTTTGGAGATGAACTTAAGTCAAGAAAAGCCTTTAAAAAGAAATGAAGACATTTTAGATGAGCATAATTTATTATATTCTAAAAAAAAAAAAAATAAAACTAACTTACATCTATACTTATTTTCTTACGCAATAAAATCGACATTAATTTTGGTCATCCTCAAAAATATATGACCCACAATTTTATTTCATTTCTTTTTTTTTTGGATTTCAAGAAAACTTTATTTCGATAATCCTTAAAAGTTGTTGAAATGGGCTTTAAGAATATGGAAAAGTTTTGTTTAAATATAGCATATGGTAAAATTCACAAGAATAAAATGTATAAATACGAAAGAACTGGATGGAAATAACAAATATTTGGGATGGCAAAATACCTAAGTTTCTTATACATAATTATTCAAGTTTCATTTTATCATAAACTATAAGATTTCCAAGAAAAAAGCAGAAAAATGGATGTCAAAAAGTATGCAGAATTTAATGATAGATCAAAAATTATTGATACGTTTGATGTATTTTTGGAGAATGTTATCCGCGTCTACCATATAAATATTTAGTGCCGGATAATATTGGGCGCCGGAATATTTAAAAATAACAGAAAATTGGTTTGAATCTTGAATCGTACCTCATTTTGGTTAGTTTTTTTTTCTATTATTTTTATGGCTTTTTGTTTTATTTAGCTAAAACAATACTTTAAGCCATCTAGCGAAATATTATTTGTTTTAACTTCTTTATTTGTTTAAAAAAAAAGAATTTTTAATTTTTTTACCTCAAAAAATTACTCTAGGGTACGCAATCAAATAATTTCAGTGGTTCGAATATTCCAAATTAAAACTTTTAAGAATTTATATATGAAAAATCGTTCTTTTGAGAAACTAAATTAGCGCCCGATTGAATTCCCAATAAAATAGAGTATCTATTTTCATAAAAGGGCTAAAAACGAGAAAATTAAAATCAAAAACTTACACCATATTGGTCAAAAATCTAGTTTGATTTTTATATTTAAAAGCAGATCATATCATATGATTTCATTACAATACATCTGTGTACCAAATTCGATCAAAATCAGCTCACGAGTTTTCTTCGTACCCAGTCACACAGAAATTATATTACAGACTTATCGATTCGAATTTCTAAGAGCTTAAAACATGTGTTTCTGTTGAAAAGTGTCGGTCAAATTTTTTGTGACTACTTCAGTAAAATATAAGAAAGAGCAAAATGAATGCTTTTTCGCACACGATTATTATTATTATTACGTGTTTATATTATTTCTGAGTATAAAATGTTTTTGTTAGAAGTTTTGCGAATATTACGTTTTCACGTATGATGTTTAGGCTTTAAAGGATTTCTTCCTGTTCTTGGATGAACATTTTCTGCCTTTTTTTTGCATTTGTGTAAATTATAAAGTTTTAAGCTGTTAATACCTTTTTTTCTCATATATGAAACGAAACGAAGGAATATGATGCAACGGTTGGAAAGCCTTTCGGGCGATGATAGATCATTTTGATTTCATTTTGCGTATTTTTCCGATTTAAGTGAACATTACAAAATATCCACAAAACAAAAAAGAAAATGTTAAATTAACATTTTTGAGGAACATAAAAAAGAAAAATACATGAAAAAGAAAACTAAATTATATTCATTTCAACAGAATTCATTTGCCATGACTGAAAGTTGTGAAAAGTTTTTAAAAGCATGTAAAGTGTTTTTTTTTTTGGGAACTGATTACTTTGTCGTAACTTGATTAAGTCGATTTACTTTGTTTATATGAAATTACATATTATGAAGTACAAGAAGTGATGAAATTTAGTTCAATCCTGTTGTTTTTTTTTTCTTGTTTTGTAAAATAATTAATGATAATGCACTTTATTTTGTGGAGTGTTTTCATGGGCTTTGAATTTCATTCTAAATATTTGATAAAGTTCTCAGAGTAAAATAAATGCTTTTGATACAATCTATTTCGAGAAAGATATTTTAGAAAATAATATATTATAAGTGAAGAAAGCACCTTTAATATGAAAGAATCTTTTCTAAGTGAACGAAACTATCGGAGATCTAAATGATGCTTTTGAATGAGAAAAACATATGTAATCAGTGGAAAACATGCAAAAAAATACTGGCACCCACAACAGTCGCTGTCTATTTTGTTTTTAAGTAAACAATATAAATGCTAGTTCCACTTTAAAATATCGAAACTAATTATTTTCCGTACACAGTACTACATACTTCTATAAATGTGAAATTAAAAATAACACTCTTTCCCAGATTTATGCGGTACTTTTATAGGCGGTAAATAATCCCTCCGTTTTACGCGATCAGAAAATATATTTTTCTTTAATTTTATTGAATTTAGTATACATTATTAAAACGCGAATTCTTATGCTCTAGACAGATCTCCGATTTTAATTACAATAATTATTTTTTAATGATACTTCTGGATGACCCATGACACATCTTCCTTTTTTCACAATGATCATTATTCCTGTCATTCCAAAAGGTTAAAAAATTACTATTTTGTTTATAATTTTAAGAAAAGAATGTTTATTCATTTTGATTCAATAAAATTAATTTTTTTAAAATTGCATTTTAGTAAATTTTAAGGAATTTTTAGAATAATGACAATTTTTCCTCCTTTTAAGTTTATGTAAAAGAAGAAAACATGTCAAAATCAGATGAAATTTTTAAAGTATTCAAATATAGATGACCCTGTAAACAATGTGAGGAAAAATTTAGGACCTCTTCATAATGTCATTTGAAAATTGAAAAATAATGATGCTTGAAATAGATACGTAAAATTGATCATTATTACGTAAATAAAGGTCATTATCGAGTTTTAATGACCGATTGGCAATAATGATCATTAAAATCGGAGATCTATTAAGGATATTTGACTATACTAATTATGTCAATTTGAAATTTTTTGGATGAGTCAATTAAAAGGAAAATTTTAATTGTATTCAACTTTTATTCGGTATCAGTATTACATTATCGATACTGACGTCCAATCAAATTTATATATGTTTTTAGAATTTATAGCGGCTTTTCTTTTCGTGTTAAAAAAACCGCTTGTGTGGGATACTCCGCGTAATTCCATGGACGGGTGTGTAACAGTAAATATCGACTACCATTGTATTCATTATAAGTGAAAACTTATTTCACGAATATTTAAATAGGTTGGAGCTTCTGCTTACCAACACGTCCAAATTTATTCAAACATCTGGTATATAAAAGAAGGTGGTCAAAGTTAGGTAAATATTTAAATATTTGAATTTTCTTTTGTCTTTTAATAAAAACAATATGAAATATGACAAAATTTGTAATCTCATACAGCCTTCAACTTTGTTTATAATTTTTTTTTTGGACAGATTGTTAAATTTGGTCAAATATGATATTTAAGAATTTTATATTACAACATAGATTATGACAACTCATAAACTGAAGTTTCTTTCTAGTATTTGAAATAATCGGAAATATGTGGTTTATTTTATTAACATTTCTTAAAGGACTCTCACATTTGAGACTATAGAAAATGGCAATTACAGTTTTTTTATTTTATCGATTTTTGATAATAAATATTTTAATAATTATGTACTACTATGGACAAAAAGTAAGGAGACTGTATTTATAAAAAAAAAAAATACGCACGAATTGAATATCAATGTGTATATTTATTTGATAGATTGGTATGACTGTTAGGAACAGTCAATAAAAATCTCATGCTGTTTGCTTTGTTAGTTTAAAAATTTCAGCGTCTTTTGTAATTCTGAAAAATTTGTTGCGGCTATTTTTTAATATGGATAAATCTATTGAACAAAGAATTAACATTAAATTTTCTCTACAAAAACGAAATTTCTTGTAGAAAAATGGTACAGTGATCAATGTTTATCAAGATCACAAGTTTTAAAGTGATACAAAACATTTGGTGAAGGTCGTGAAGAAGTCGAAGATGAATGTCGTTCAACTACTGATAAAAACATCAACAAAATCAAGTAGCTTGTACTTCTCAATCGTCGATTAACTCAAAGAGACCTTATAGACATTGTTGGTATATCAAAAGGATCAATACAAACAATTTTAAAGTACGATTTGGGCTTGTCTCGTGTATCTTGTCGTCTTGTCCCAAAATAATTGAATTTGTTTAAAAAACAACGTCGTGTTGAAGTGGCCGAGGAGATGCTTTCTATGACTGATGATAATCTGAAATGCAGAATTACTGTCGATGAGACTTGGCTCTATGCTTATGACCTGGAAATGGCTAAACAATCCAGTGAATATCGTGCTGCAGGTGAACCAAAACCAAAAAACCACGTCAAAGCCGCAACAAATTTTTCACACTTACAAAATACAGTCTCATTACTTTTTATCCATAGTAGTATATATTTGCATACGCATCTTAAGAGTTTTTTGTCTTATTTCGAAACATTATTGAATATCAAAAATAATTTATATTTACAAAGGTTTTTTGAAGAAATTGCTATAATTTTGGACAGATTCAAAGAAATATCTAAATATACAATGCAAAGAAAATTTACATTAATTATGTATTACTGTTGTATTCTTTCATTTAAAATTTTCGATAAAACCACTTAGATTTTAAATATGAATGTTAATGGAGCCATTGACAAGTTTGCGTCCACTAAAATGTTGTAATTTCATGTTGTTTTCCATTTTAATAACAAATTTTTAGGTTAACACAATACCTGCCGTCGACATACCTTCAATATTAATACTTTATTTTATTCTATTTTTTTTTATTCATATCGAAAAGAATTTGAACTTTTCCAGATTTATTTTTGTTTTCGACTATGTTGCAATCTTCCCGGAAAAACGAATGTGATATAAATTACAAGATAAATGCGTATCATTTCAATTTCTGTGTCATTTCTTCAAGCATTGCCTTTTCTGTTTTGTTTTGTTTTTTTTTAAAATAAATAAAATAACTTTTTCGTTTTTTGTTTTTTCTGCTTCAGATACAATTTTCAAAGATAAATTTTTGTAAATATTTTATGGCAAACGTATAACAATAAAATCTTCAGGAAAAAGCGAAAAAAAGTAACAAGCAATATACAACAAAAAAAAGAAAATCTGGTTTTGCCTGTCAAAGAAGGGAAAATTGAACCCTTCTCAGGTATTTCGGGAAAATGTGTGTTTATTTTCTTTCTCTCGTTTTTTTTTTTCTGGTATTCCATTTTCTAGGTAGTACAACATATCCTCGATATGTAGAACTTTGGAACATAATATGTTAATGTTTTTAGATTGAAATTTTTGGGCACTGAAAAAATCATCCTTTATAAGTATAATATGAAAAAGGATTTTCTTGATTTCATAAATTTTCAAATATATAGGAATATTATGTATATGAAATTTAATCTGCATGGTATTTTTGAGAAGGAACCCTCTTTAAAACAAACAAAACAAATTTCTATTCTTTCCTTTAGATAAATTTTTTTTTTGTGTGTTGAGAAGGAAAAGAATTTTCTTTTTTTGTAATTTATTTTTACAAATTGATAAAGTTAATATTTAATATGATTTATTATATTTATTGGATTTGGTGTTCTTTGATGTTAAAATTGAAGATGAAAAATTATGGAATTCATGGGAATAAAATAATTTTATTAAATTTATAAATAATTTTGATTGATATTCGTACAAATATAAATATCTTTATGGAATTGCATAAAATGCTAAATAAGATTTTTGTACCTTTAAAGAAAATTCTATCAATTACTTTACTTGTAAACATTTTCAAATAAGTCATGCAAAATTCCATAGAAATGCGTTCTCAATTGTCATGAATTGATAAAATTTGAAGAAGAATTCAAAATGTTTTAATGAACGTTTTTCTTCTGGAGTTTCATAAGAATGAAGAAATAATATTATTTGTATTTTCAGTTTTATATTTGATATTACAACTTTCTTATATACAATAAATATTTAAGTTTAATTTTCTTATAAACAACGTGAAGTACAAAAACTGTTTTCAAAGTTCTAAAAAATCTTTTCATGGATTTTTATATTTGAAAATACTGTACGGTAAAATATCAACGATTTAATTCGAACGTTTTACCGGATTGGATTAGCTGATCAAATATAAGGCAGGACATGAAACAAAGACTACCATTTAACAAGTTTAGCGCAATCAACTTCCTCCTCTTATTACAATAAAATGAGATATTGTAATATGTTGTTTAACTTCAAACTCAAACCGAAGTTCAAAAATCTTTCGGACAATTGCAGTACTTTCCTCTACACTAGTATAAGAAAGTAATACACAAGCTATCGAGTTTTTATCCTTCCAACATAGTCTACCATCAGTTATTATATGGTACGATGTTTATTTATATTCCATGCTCGATAACATAACATGAACTTATCTTTGGCGCGGTATATAACATCAAACAAAAATATACGTAATCGTCCTTCTATGTCAACCGTTTCGAATTTGAGATAGGCAAAAAAAATTCTTCTGTAATATTATTTCGAAAAAGACAAGAGAAATTTATTTTATACTATACACATACATATATAGTATCCATGTCCAAATATAAATTTCATAGAAAACGTACATATGTCATGTTATAATTTCGTCCCAACCACATACGGACCTCCCTGAGGGCGCCATAATCCTCCTTTTCATGTCTCTCAACTCATGTTAGATGTTCATTCCTACTTGTTTTACATTCATATGAAAATGTTCAAAAGGAATTTTATACTTTAACACAAAAAAAAGGAAGAAAAACTGTAGAGAAGCTTAGTATTATATATTTGTATGTAGAAGAAATAGAAATGTGTACTAGAATTCTAAAAGATTTACTTCAATTCGTGGCCAATTCATAAAAACATAGCTAAAAATATTTGACGCGGTAAAAATGTTCGTTATTTTTTTCTGTAGGCAGGTGAAGCTTTGATGAAAGAACATGGACCCAAAAAAAAAAATAAAAAAAATAAACAAATATAATAAAATGTTAAAGAAAAAAGAAAGTAGATCTCTATTTTATTTGCTTGACTTGCTGGTACAATTTCTTTTGTGTTACTATTACTTTATATATTCGATTGTTTTTGTTATGGCTTAAGGCATAGTGACAATAAATGAAGGTGATTGAAGAAAACCTACATATTGTATTAGTTTTTATAGAAACAAAATACTCAAAAAGAAAACAGTTCTTTCGGAATAAACCGGAAAATTGTAGATTCTATGAACGTGCGTCTAAAATATTTATAAGCGATTTCATAATTTCATTCAGGATATATTTCCCATGCTTTTTTCTCAAAACTCAAATCTCTCAAGGGAATAAACAATTTCTAGATAGATAAAACAGTTGGCAAATTCTTCTTATATAGTTAATATGACTAACATGTAACAAAACAAAAATATAATATTCAAGTAGATAGACATAGATAGTTAATTCAGGTACATTCAATTTAAAATGATGTCCTACAATATATCTCTATAGAATTTATGCTTTACACATATATTACAAATATGTAGTATTATGAAGTCCATTTCTACCTAAGTATTTTATGATTCAGTACGTATTTAAGCTAAATTTTTTGGAACGTGCAGAACGTTGAAGGTGTCTCATGAAAATGCATATTACATACTATATTTCAGAACTTGTGTTTGAATATGAAAATTAAAAGAAAATACGATATGAATTTAAAAGTAAATATTTCATAGAAATGTATTTCTATAAAACTTCTTGGTTTTTATGCTAAATTTTAATATAATAGAATAATATGCATAGACACTGTTGGGAATTTGAGAATGAATGTACGACTCGAACAACATCTGATGACTGGGTCGATATGTACTACAATATATAAAAAACGTAAATGGCACAGAATTTTCCACTAACTTTACACTTTATCCTGTTAAAAAATTATTTAAATTTAATATTGATAAATTGCAATTTATGTAAGTATATTGTAATTACTATATTATTCAAAATTCTGTGTCTTTTTTTTCCAGTTAAGTGTACTATAATCCTGTTTATAACGATTCATGTATTTAAAAATAAATGCACTTATCTACTTAATATATAAAAATATTTTCATTTATTATGGAAAATATGGAAACCAATCAACCGGAATATATAATTTCCTTTTTTACTACAAAATAAATCAATATTTTTAATTAGTTTCGATGTTTTCAGTATGAATAATGTAAGAAGCTTTGATTCGAAAATTTAATATCATAATGAAAATTAAGCTCTATTAAATCGAATAGTAAACTTTTTAATTGAGTTAATTATTATTAATTTGAATAAATGTAATTAAATTATTACGCCGGTGGGTATTGAATAATAAATTTACGCTCAAATTTTATTGCATTTGATAATAATTGCGTTGAAATATTTATTAGATTGTTATTGAATAGAATATTTAACACTTATTTCTGAAAAAGAAATAGTAGAATGTCTAAGACTTGTTAATAAGGATCATACTAGTACAAAAATATAATAGTATAAGTTTTAAATTACATTAATCTAAAGTTGTGTTAGATTTGTATAGGACTTTTCTATTTTATGGTTAATCTATTTTTAAGATAACTAAAAAGTTCTTTTTCCAAATTTAATATTTATTTTAATGTTTATAGTTACTAAAATAAATACTCCTTATTTAATCAATATACAATATTTAAATTGAACCCTAAAGGAGCCTACATACGTTCAATGTTACTTGAATGACTCATGTTTCAAGTAACATTGATCGTTTGGATGATCTTCAATGCAATGTGTGGAAGCAATTTCCACCAATATTACTTGACGAAAATTTTCATCAATAATACTTGTCAAGTAACATTGAACGTGTGCAGGCTCCTTTTAGTATAGTTTTTTCTGCTATTTAAAGGCTCTATTTTAATATTTAACAAACCTGAAACAAGTTTTTTAGAAATTCAAATTTGTGCCCTTATAATAACGTGGGATATTGGAAAAATTGGGAAATCGTTGATGACTGGGTTGAGCAAGAGTCTCTTAATACCGACAATAATCGTTCCAAACGTGCTTTAAAATACACTCAAAGAAAAAACTTGTGACCCGATCAATATTTTTAGAGAATTAAATTTTATCGCAATTTTCCGGAAGTTTGATCATATTATAGATCACCAAGTTACATGATTTTGTCTACAAAATATGTGAAACCACTATCTAAAATTTGGTTACAGACTTTCAGTTGCAATTTTTTAGTTGCTGGAACCTATTTTTAGTAGCAACAAGAAGTTGATTTTTTCTCATTCGAAATTATAATTAGTTAAGTCATGTTTTTTGAAGTTTAATTTAGAGCCAAATCTGAAAGTTGGTTTCATTCAAATTATCTATTTTCGATATTACTTCATTCAATCGAATATCTCATTATATAACCCATTTAATATAACACAAATGAAGGAAAAGTAATTTTCGAAAACAAATTAAAAATATGCTTTAAAATCTACTTAGTATATATTATTAGACTTTTAAGAAATCACTAAAATTAATTATTTATAACTTCCGTAATATAAATATAAGATCAACAAGAAAACTGATTGCTTGCTAATCAAACAAATTCTATAAAAAAAAAGAAGTACAAAACCATGAAAATCCATCAAAGTCCACAAAATTTATCTTTTGACATGATTTCTACAACAAAATTCCATAAATTTACATCGTAATTGACAAAAAAAATATTACCTTGTCGTTCTTCAATATCGCCCCCACTAAAATATTCTTCGCCTGCAAGAAAAAAGAAAAGAAAAACAAGAAATTCAGAGAAAATCGTTAGTAATTCAATTTTCCTATTATAACATTATTTATTGCTGGAATTATTAAAATGTCAACATTAATTCAAAAACGATTCAAAGCCACAAAAAAGAAAACAAAATTCATTTCGTCTAAATCAAGCCTAGGTAAATTTTAATTTCCTGCTTTCTTAATATTGTTGAGTCTTTATCCAAAAAAAAAAGAAAAATATAAGAGAAAAATTCAAATTTTCTTCCATGTGCACGACAAAACGGAAGAAATAAACTTCCTTTCAGCAGCAATTGAGTAACTCACTTAACATTGCATATTCATAAGAAAAAAGCAAAACAAAAAACAAAAAAGAAAAATGAATTTTCCGGAGTTAAAAATAATCATTTCATCTATTTCTTTATTACTATATAGTTTTCGTATATTTTTGTGGTCGAGAACCCACAAATACAAGTGGAAAGCAGAAATTTTTTTTGCCAAATCAAATGAAAATGCATAAAACGAGTTTCATACTTTTCTTTTTTCTGGAGTCGAAATTTTCTTCAGCCTAGATATAGCCAGATTCAAAAAGGATATACAAAAAAAAGAAAGAAAAATAAACCTCATTTATTTCTGGAAGTATGCCCGAATTTAATTTATGAGATCCAAAAGTGTACTCGATTGGAACATGGAAGTAATACGGTCAATTTTATATTTTTATAAATGAATATTGGTAAAAATTTGGAGAACCATTCGGACGATGAAACGAAGAATCTTTAGAAAAATGTGAATACATTTTTATATCTTTCTTTTTTTAGTTCTTATTTAAAGTTTTATAACAAAATCTCACAAAACATCCTCTTCATTTTATTTTATTATTTTTATCAATTTTGAAAATTGGAAAGGAAACTTCGGGTAATATGAAAAACATATATGTGAACGATGAAACTTATTAGTTCGATACGTGAAAGGAAAATTAAAAAAGTATATATTCTTTAAGAAAAAAAAGAAAAACATAAATTTTTGTTAATAAATGAAAATTTGATTGGAGAAAACTTGAATACTCTTTAGTCGAATATATGGGGATTTTTTTTGTAGTGAATTTCCATAATATAATATTTATAAAGTATAATGTGAAAAATTGTAGAAAAAACATATAGTAACTGAAAACCATAGCCGATTTTTTGATGCCCTATGGTTGGTACAAATGGGACAGAAAAACTGTCAAAACTAATATTATTTCAAGGTTTTTTCTTCAGAACTTTGTTTCCTCTTTTCAAAATTTCCTCTAATTTGCAGGTAACCTAAAGGCTAATAGCATAATCTGTAAATTTTATTCAAATCGGTGTATTAATTTTTAAAGTATAGTACATCAAAAAAACTATATGAAGAGAGTTATTTTCTCCTAGCTTTATTTCTTTCTTCGCTATCCTTAAACCGATTTGACTGAAATTTAACATGGTATCGTCTATTTGTGTAGTTAATCTATGAAATTAATTCAAACAAAATTGGTTAACAAATTTTCCAATTAAATCCTAAAAACCATCAACAAAAACCGACGAAATTTTCTGGTCACCTTGGTTCTTGCATTATAACTTTGCTCCCCCTGAATCGATTTTGCTCAAATATAATACCAAACCAAGCTAAGGAACAAGCAACTCACATTGTAAATTTCATCAAAATCGGATAATGCGGTTTTGAGTTATCTTGTATATGGACGGACGGACGGACGGACGAACGGACATGCATAAATCGATGTAACTTTTGATTCCCTACACAACCATAACTAAAACCTTTTTACGACGATTATTTCGATGTGTTACAAATGGAGTGACAAAACTAATATACCGTCTGGTAGTACCTACCATAAGGCATAAAGAAATTGGCTTTATTGATTTTAAAATCGTATATTACAATATTATATTAATTAATTACATGGTTGCACTTTTTTACTATATAAAATATATACAACAATTTAGATAAGAGTTCCATACATTTGCTAGCCATAGGTATTTAGATCTATTGTTTGGTCAAACTAAGGAAGAGAGTCTATAAAATGTAATTCTCTAAATTAACTACCATATTATACTAACTACTTCCTGATGTTATACTAAAAATAATATATATAAATATAATACATATAGTATAAACCGTCGAAATAATGGCATACTTAACGTGGCATTTTTCGAAACGAATAAGTAGGATACTTTTTGTATCTTGTTGTACTTTAACATTATAATCAGTCAACCACGTGTATATCTGATTTAGAAAATCAATCTTTATCACAAATCGGAATACAATTTTAAAGTGGATTTTAACAAATTGAAAAAAAATATATTATACTCTACTCGAAGACTATAAGTAAGTGAACAACTTCAAAATTCTGTTTAGTTGTTTACCAGACAGGTCTTCATTCTTAAATACAGTAGGTTCTCCTTATCCAATGTTAATTTGATACTAGAAGGAAATGAGGTAATAAATCCACTTCGAATGGTGAGGTCATCAAATTTTTACAGTGAAACAAAGAAGAATTGTTTTTCATGTGTTTCATGATAATTTTCACGCTGCGTTGTAACTGCGTGTATACATATATCCAATGAAGATTACTATTCCCATCTATTAAGATGATTATATGTTATGAATCGTGATCAACAAAGAACATAAGCGGTCACTTCCAAAATGTATTTTTCCAATTTTATCTATAGAATCAGAGTTAGCCTATGCGTTTAAACTATACTTTTAACAGTTTAGAATGTAAAATACTTTATATATTAGATTGCATACTATACTTTAAAGCTGCCCACTAACCCAGGATTTAGACGGACTTTCAGCTAATTTATTTTAATCATTATATTTAACGTTTAATATACTTTTTGCCGTAATATTTTAAATCAAACTTACAGATCAATAAAATCTCGTACTATCTATATGGAAATATATAAAAAATTTAATGCGTTGAAAACTTAATTTCTGGAGTTTCATCTTATTGGTTTACAGATTTTGAATTTTCTATGTCAGCTATTTTAAGTAGAATATCTTCGTTTCGATTGCAGTGAAATAATTCATTGTTTTTTATATAAATAAGTGTGAAAACACTTTCACTAATGACTAACTTTAAATATAATTAAAATTGACTATACTAATTTAATTGGATTTACTAAATTTAGAATTTTTGATTCTTTAAATAAATAAAGTTATTCCATCTTTAGGAAAGGAATATTATAGACAATTCTGTGACATAGTCATGAATATTCCTAAAAAGGAAAGACATTTATTTAAATCGGTTTTTTCATTAATCTTTCGCACTAATAAAAGAAAGTAGCGTTCCATGCCATTGGTGATACGACCATAAAAATCTTTTTTGTGATAGCTGTATTAAATCTTTGTAAATTCATAGAGTAACTCTTTGACAGGATAAACAAAAAAGGAAATAGGCTCGCATTGATATACAACAGTATACCAAGCCTAAGCATATAAAAGTGACAGATTTATAGAGTGAGTCCGTATAATGGCGATAGAATAAACGACCAAAGTCCTTTTCTATTAACTTCAATTTGAATTTGTTCGCCTTTTTTCAAATAACATACAATATCTTCTTTTGAATTTATATAGAAATGCACATGAATGGACGGTTATATATGCTTTTTTTTATATATTGTAATATGTGTCGGTATTATACCTTTTTATTGAATAGCACGTTATTTGTTCATTCGAACAGTTCGATTTCCACAAAGGAATATGGTTCTGAATTTGAATTTGAATTTTCCTCGGTTATTCATGAAAATATATCATCATCTTCCGTAGTATAATTCAATTTATCAATTCGAAATTACTAGATTTTATGTAAATAGAGTTAGCTGAAAACAACAATGCAAATGGTAATTGGTTCGGCATATATGGGTGAGAAAAAATTCATAGCATTTGGTGTTTGCGGAAATGGTTTTCCTTTTAGAATATTTACTTTTCTATTGCATATGTGATCATATGTGATCCATTCTTATTAGATAAATATTTCATCGGTTTTTAATTGATTTTTGTCCATTTCACATACCATGAAACCACGTATTATTTCATTTAAATCGGTTTAAAATGAAAATAAGAAGAAGATGCAAATATTGGGACAAACAAAATTTTAAGGAAACAGTTTCCAATAAAATACTTTGTTTTTTATACTTTACGAAATACCAAATTGGTATTTGATATAAATTCACGGATATCGATTTTTAAGAAGAAAACCAATTTTTCCTACGCAATGAAATTATTCAAAAATACTTAATTTCAGTTTTTATTCGTAAAAGTTTCAGAATAATAAATCAGTGTTTTGATTAAACATTGTTAAACAAAAACCGAACCAAATTTAAATTGCTCCAAATTTAATTGACATTTGATTATTGTTTTTATTTATTAGGAATTCCGAGTCTCAAATACTTTTCGATGATTTTAGATCAAATGAATTTTATCCTCAGTCTAAAAGCACTCTATTGATTTTTAAGGCGCTTGGTTTTTCAGTGTTGACACTTCGCCCGTGATTCGTCACATGTGTCAAAGTCAAACATACTCAGTTAGCATTGCCATTTTATTAGGGATAGACTTACAAACGAACAGCGCTTACAGATTATTGAATTTTATTATCAAAAATCGTGTTCTGTTGAAATGTTGAAATGTTGAAAAATGTTGAAAAATTCTGTTCAGCGACGGAGCTCATTTCTGGTTGAATGGGTTTGTTAATAAACAAAACTGTCGTATTTGGTGTGATAAGCAACCACAGGCAATACAAGAACTGCCAATGCATCTAGCAAAATGCACTGCTTGGTCCGATTTATGGGCTGGCGGCATCATCGGTCCGTATTTCTTCAAAAATGATAAAGGCAACAACGTTACCGTCAATGATGCCCGCTATCGTTCGAGGATTACGAACTTTTTCTTGTCAAAAATGCATGAACTGAATCTGGACAACATGTGGTTTCAGCAGGACGGCGCTACATGCCACACAGCACGAGAAACAATGGACCTATTGAAAGATGACTTCGATGAGCAATTTATCTCACGTTTCGGTCCGGTAAGCTGGCCGCCTAGATCTTGCGATTTAACGCCCCTAGGCTATTTAAAATTTGTTCTGCAAACTGCAGAATTCTTAATTTTTAGACATTTAAAAATTCCGGAACAAATTAATTTCAACTCACTTTGAAAAAGTTGCAACTTTAAATCACAAATCTTAAGGTTTGGTCGTAATTTTATGGACAAAATTACTAAACGAAACAACAATTTTGGCATCAGGAACTGACAATAAAACATTTGATAAGGATTTTTGGTCCATAAAAATTGGTTTTTCTATAATTTATAAAATTTCTGAGTGTCGCCATTGAAAATAAATTATATATTATGTAATTTATTATTAAATTAGATTTTCTTTCGAAACGATGAATTTTTCCATTTCAAAAGAAAGCTATTCGATAAATTCCATAAAAAATATATTTTCTTATAATCTTTTAAAGTAATGAATAATTTTTTTTTTGGATACAGTTTTGATGTCATCCATTTAATTTATTAAAATATTAGCTTAAGGACAGGAACTTACGTATATTAGAAAATAAACCATATAAAGCTGCAGGCTTTAAATATAAGATGAGCGGAAATATGCGATTTATTAATTTTTCATATTATATTGATAAAAATAAATATAAATATAACGACGAAAGACTAAACCTAAACCATCAAAGTAACATCAGTCATCCAATACACTTTTTGAAGTCCTTAGACTTTAATTTTCTTTCCGGATTCGTTCTTCCGATGAACTTTTCATGTTATTTCCTCGAATTTCTTGAACAAACTGAAAAGTCAAAGTTTCGTCTTTTGATACTTTGAAATTGTTTATATATATATATATATATATATATATATATATATATATATATAAAAAAAACCAAACACAAATTATTTTCTTTTTTTTCGAGTTATTGAGTTTTGATTAAAAAGCTTTCTGATATGAAAAAGAAACTTTAAAGTACTTATATTGATTTTGATTGAAAGGTGGCTAATGGAGGTGATGGCATCATATTATATATGAGCTCCTATCAAAATTATGGTCCCTTTAAATGATTTAAAGTGTAAAGAAGAAAACTTTTTCTGATAAAAGGAAGTTGGTTCAACAATTTTTAAAAGAAACGTATCTATTAGATATATAAAAACATTCTTTGTGCAAAAGATAGATACGAAATTATAATTTCCTTCATTAGACCTTTGATGTGTTCTCAACTTATCATGTCCACAAAATAATTAGTGGACTTTTATTCAATCTGTTTTTGTATATAAATCATTTACAAATTATACATTTCATGTTATTCAATTTCGACAAAATTTCTCCAGAGTACTGAATATTTCTCGCAATCCGTAGTTAGAGTGTCCATTAAAAAAAAAAAAGTAAAAAAAGTGGTTAAACATAATTGGATGAAAAAGTGAAAGTCAGTAGTTGCTTTTTAGTTTTACCACGTCAATTTTTTGAGATCTAAAAACAAGAATTTAGGCTTTAATTTCCGATAAAATAAACCCACGAAATTTTCTGTTAACAAATGTTTAAGAATATAAAATAATAAATTTATGATTTGTTCCTAATTTTTACTTGGTTTTTCTGAAATGAATTATTCTATTATTTTTGAATTTCTTTTTTATTAAATGCCTTTTTTAAATATTACCAGTTGAGCTGGCACAGAGGCTTCTTGTTTAATTTAATAACTGAACAATTAGTTAGTGATTTTGAGAATTCGTGGTCTAAAGCCAATAAAGGCAATTTCGATTCTAAATCATTTTGTTATTCCCTTAAAATAAAATAATAACTTTCAAATTGATGACACTCCTGCAAACTCACTCATGTTAGCTTTTCCAGACGCTCACTCTACAGCTACTTTATTTAAATAACTCACTGCTATATTAGAGGCGTTATGGGCAAATGCATATATGCATATAGTAGACTTAATTTAGAAATTACTTTAATAACATTTATGGCCAGTTTTTCAGTGAACGTTTAAATTTAAGATTACCTAACCCAAGTACTCCGATTAAATTCGTAGGTTAACTCGAATGGGTTTTAGGGTTCCTTTTTTGTTTTTCATTTACATAACCTTAAAATTCGAAGCTATTGTGAATGATTTGCCTCTACTTATTATTGTGATTGAAAAATTTTACGAGACTCCAAATAAAAATTGAATAATTGAAGGAATTATAAATTAAAATGAAAGTTAAAAAGGAAAATAATTTATAATCGGAAAAAATGTAATAAAGAAATATTATCGAAAAATTGGTTATCGGAATATTTCGCATTGAAGTGTTTTCTTCAACAGGTTTCCATAATTGTTCCAGGTTTATTAAAAAACATTAAATTTTCTCCCTAATTTGTTGAACGTTGAATTTTTAGAAAAAAATACGTTCTAAATAAGAAATAAATATTAAGAACCCTTGTCTTTAAAATCTTAATTTCAATGCATTTAAATTCGAATAATTTCGGACATTTATTTTATATTCTTTTCCCGTATTTTGATTGGTTAACCGAAAAAAAAAATCCGTTTAAACTCTGTAAATCGGCCGATTAAATTAAACTGAATTTAACCGGGCAACACAGGTTAAACTCAAACTGTAAAAACCAAAACTTTTTAATCTCAAAGTTAAACGTCTGTTATAGTTTAAACGTTCACTGAAAAACTGGCTATTAAACTCTGTAAATCGGCTGATTAGGTTGAACTGAATTTTAACCGTAAAAATACTATCAACGGATTTATGAAAATCCCCTACCATTTTTCGTATATCCGAATGCTATTATTTACAGTCAACTTCTATTACTGTTATTGCAGTGCTAGTTTAGTAGTGAATGTCCTTTGTTTGTAGAAGAACAGCTTAGATTGTTATTATAAATATTTTGTTAAAGTGAAAAATTTTGAAATAAAATACGTATTTAAGTTTTAATTTGGGCTGTGAATATTATTACATATTTAATAATTTAAAAAAATCATAAAGACCAGTATTTAAAACTTTGGTAAGATTTTATTTAGTCTAAATATTATGAAAATATATTGTTTTTGTTTTTAATATTTTTGTTTCAGATTTAAAATGACTACTCCAATGTTTTTGGATTCATGGACACAGACTACCGAATCTATCCCAGCAGATTACAAGTGTTTATCTCAACTATACAAGAAAATTCGAAATGAATTACATTTATCTAAAAGAATTGTAGATGCAATGCATGCTAAACTTAAAGTTCAAACGTATCAAACAGAATCGGAAGATGAATCAGAGATGGAAATAGATACAAACCAATTACAATTGACACCGCCAGATACGCCACATTCTTTGTCACAAAATATAATTCGTCCATCGACATCACGACAAATGTCGACATCTTCTTCATCATCATCACCAGTCCCATCCACATCATCATCATCACCAGGCCCACCCACATCATCAATTCCATCACCAGTCCCATCCACTTCATCATCATTTCCATCACCAGTCCCATCCACATCATCATTTCTATCACCAGTCCCATCCATTTCATCATCATTTCCATCACCAGTCCCATGCACTTCATCATCATTTCCATCACAAGTCCCATCCATTTCATCATTTCCATCACCAGTCCCATCCACATCATCATTTCCATCACCAGTCCCATCCACATCATCATTTCCATCACAATTAGTATTAAGAGGTCAATCGAATACACCTTCATTACCACAAACATCACCTATGACCCCATTTTATCAGCCAAATCCCAATAATGTTACCAGTTCATCGAGATCATATCAAGATCATGAATTACTTATAGATGACGGCACTGGCAATGTTATACTAGGACGAAATGGGACAAGAATTTCAATTCATATTTTTAATTCGATTGATTGGCGTTCAGTATCTGGAGCAACAAGAAAAATTTTAACTACACTTTTTAATAGAACAGTGTTAGGAACGCATACATTATCTGGTAAACCATCACCAGCATTTGTGGGACGTGAGAGACCTACAAAAAATCAATTAGATGCTACGATTATATCCGATATTATTTATGCAGTGTCAAATAAAACAAATTCTAGCGAGAGAGATGTACGTGCAGCGATTGCAGGAAAGTGTTCAGACGAAAACAAAATGTATCGTCAGCGTTTGTCTAAGGAACAAAACCAAAATAAAGAAAATAAACCAAGAAATGATTGAATCTAATATTTAATGAATAATTTAATTATGTATTTTTATAACATGTCCGGCAATTGAAGTGTCCATTTAATTCAATACTAAAATTCGTCATGAATGTTGCTTGACATATTGTCTGTCAGTAGTAAAAATTATTTGTTAGTGAAAAGACGCGATCTTATTTTTTGCACAATTCACCTTAAATGAAATTCAATTGTTGCGCTTCATTTGATTGGAAAGTCCAATATCGGAATTCACCGTATTCACCAGATCTGAATCCGTTGGATTATTCCATTTGGGGAATTTTACAAGCAGCGGCTTGCAAAATAAAACACGCAACTTTGACCGGTTTAGAAAAAGATTTGACTCGTGAATGGAACCATTTAAGCCAAGACATCGCGCGAGCATTCTGTGCATCGTTTAAAGCTGGTGGTTAAGGCAAAAAGCGGTTACATACCATTCGAATAATTGTAAAATTAACTATGTATTATAAAGTATCATGTCCATACATTTTATTAAAACCGACCAATAAACAAAAATATTACAGCGTTTTTAAATCCGGACACTTCAATTACCGGACCCGGTATTTATATATGTAAGTAATTAAAAAATTCCTTTACATTTCAAAACGTAATGAAATCCCTCATTACGTTTTGAAACGTAAATAAAATATTTTTAATGTATAACTTTATATGAGCATAAACAAATTTATATTTTCTATTGATATTAAAATAAAATAAAATTAACAATTTTTAAATACATTTTTTTACATACAATCCGAGCTCACGTAGGTCTTCAAGGGTATAATCGCCCAAAGACTAGAACATCTTATTACCCAAGGGTTTCTGGGGTTAGGGATTATTGCTTCATTAGGGTTATGGTTGCTCAATTAAAGGTCTTGATTCAAGGTGATCTGCACATAGCTTTTCGGGAGATTGCAGAGAAGTTAAATTCATTTTCAACATCTGTTGATGACCGCTTGTGAAGGCTTGGGTACGTAAAAAAGATTGATGTTTGGATTCCACAAAACATTGTGCAATTTAATTTCAATGACACAATAAATATTAGGAGCTAATATATGGCTGAAAGGATCTCTATTCATAAATCATTAAATTTTTTTGAATGACAGCTATTGCGTTTGAGAGAGCTTTCGACAAACTAAAATATTCAATTAGTCATTGGACATTCATGCGTAAACGTTTTTTTTTCGATTGAAAATAGAAGATTACATGTCCAAAAAAAAGTACTCGCATGAAGTTTTACTTTCTGGGCCCGGCTTGAAGGAAAATGCAGCTGGAGCACATCGGTGATGGGAAAAACTTATGGCGAACATGCTCCATCAATTTCAACTTGTAAATTTTGATTAGATGATGCAAAATTGCAATTTTGATAATCGGTAAAGAGGATTGAAACCCGCCAAAGAAGTGTAACAACGAAGAATTGCAGGAGTTATTGGACGAAGATGCATGTCAAGCACAAGAACAACTCGCAAGAGCATTAAACGTTAGTCGAATGGCGATTTCTAAACGTTTATATGCCATGGGAAAGATTCAAAAGGAAGGAAAATGAGTGCCATATAAACTGAAAGAAAGAGACATTGGAAGGCGTTTAGCCATCTGCGAAATTTTGCTTGAAAGGTTCCAAAGAAAATCGCTTTTGCAACCAATTATTACTGGTGATGAGAAACGGATTCTTTATGACAATCGCAAACACAAAAGGCATTGGTGCGAACCTGCCCAGCCATCAACATCTAGTGCCAAGTCGAATATCTATCGAAAAAAGGTCATACTCTGCATTTAGTGTACCAGAAGTGTATGCACTTTTGAAAACAGACACTGCTGATCGTTACTAATCAAATTGAATCTTGCTCTGAAGGAAATGCAACCAGAATGGGCTCGTAGACATGGTAAAGTGAGTGAAAGTAAGTGAAAGTTTACCTCCTAATAAATTCCGAAAAAGTGAATATGCATTTATACTACGAGTATATGCCGCCGCCTCTTGCGGACATATTAGGTAATACGGAAATTACTTATATAATACGAGGAATGTCTGTCTGCACAACAATCACGAAAACCCGTCAAACGATTTTCACGAAACTTGGGGGTTGGGGGTTTTCGGGGACAAGAAATCGATCTAGATAGGTCTCAGCTCTGAGAAATTGCACTTTTCCCCTCCCCTCGATACCTCTCCTTGGTATTTTCGAATCAGGTGGTCTGATCTTAATGAAACTTTACAGAATTACTAAGGGAACTAAGGGCTTTCGATTTTCCCACTACAAAGTTTTTTTTCTCACTCAAAGTTAAACGTCCGTCAGAGTTTAAACATTCACTGAAAAACTGGCTATTAGTGTTATTATTAAATTATTTACGAAAAAAAAATTAGTCCAACAATAAAGTTTAAGCAATTAGAAATTTTACGTGAAAATTAATTATGCGGAAATTATTTTACATAATATGCAAAGAGCAAAATTTTCAAAAAATGGCTAATTAATCAATTATCTATTTTGACTCTCTCTTCGAGCCTTATCCTTTAAAATTAGCGCAAATATTTACATCGCGCAAAACATTACTTCTAACACATGAATTGCGGGTCAAAACTTTCCTATTTCGAAATATTTTTATGTACTCATAGTAGTTTTATTCACTGAAAACTTAAAAGTTATAAATCTTTAAAGCTATCCCTTTTTCCACAAGATGATACCGATATTATTATTAGCTACTAAATCATTCCTGGGGGTTTTTTAAACTACGAGATGGAAGTTTTGTATAATTTATATTTCAAGAATAAACAAACTAGAACTAAAAAAAAAAAAGTTTTGAAAATGAGAAATTTATTTACTGATGAAAATAAATTCCAATATTTAAATGTGTTTTTTCTTGAAGTACAAGAAAAATATGCCCTATGGTAGTACACCAATAACAAGGATAGTACAAGAAGGAAATAATCGTCACTATAATTGGTAATCATTGATTTTTTCTAATTTAATTCAAAAACTAATTTCCAATTTCCAGATTATATTTACAACATCAAAAGCCTATTAATAACATAATTCATTATTCAAATTAGTTAATATATAGATTTGTTAACTACGAGTACACTTAGGGTATCTGAAAATTTAAGGTAGGCCGATTTTCAATTTCTAGGTATGTAACATATGTACTTATATACTATATATGAAGTTTTTTTCATTGTTATTTTGAATTATTATTATTCATTGAAAATTTATTTCGGAAAATATATTTTTCTGTTCGTATACTATTTTTGTTGCAGAAAAAAACTTTTGATACTCATTTTTATGTTGCTTTAATGTTGTATTACAATGTATTGTATTCCATTGGGTAATTGAGGTTGTATAATTGCACTCTGTATATATTGCTTTGGGATATTCATTGTACATCAAGCGGAAATATATTGTTGCATAAAATATGAATGTAGGGAACTTGAACAGTTTTTTGTTCACATTTTTATCCTACCTGAATACAAAATATATAGATACAATTTTATGGAATTTAATAAAGGGTGATCTATAATTGCTTATATCATGTTAAAAATTAATAACTATTTCAATTATGAAGGTTTATTTATAAATGTTATCCGAAAGACAGTGTTTCTCGCATATATTCTATAATAAATTTCCATGAAATGTTTTTTCTTCTGACAGGTGAAACGTTTAATCAAAAGAATATAATGTTATATGTAGATAATTATGTAACACGCTGTACAGAAAAAAGAAACAACTATGTGGTAATATGTATAATAAATTTAGAGAAATTGTCGGTTATATTGTAAAAAAGAAAATCAATTATAGTCATTTCTCATCTACATAAAAAGGTGAATGACAAGGTCCTAACAGATTAATTCATTTTCATCGATTAGTTAAATATTGATTTCAATAAAATATTAAAAATATTTCGTATAGTGTTAATTGAATTGGTCAAACGAGACTATCGTGAAAGAAGAAATAGTTATAAAAATAAAAACGTTAAATTTAGATTCCTTTCAAATTTAAAATTAAATACCATTTTTGGGGTGGAATCGAATTTGTAATTCGTAGTATCAGATCATGCAATAATTTATATTTACCACTTCATAGTTTAAGTTTCATAAGAATATATTGTAGAGTCAACATTGGGTCGAAATTGAGATGCAAATTTTGTGCCGCATATACGAATACAAAGAGTTGAAATATCACTCCGAAATTTAGTTGAGAAAATTGAAAATTTTCAATTTCGAACTAAATTAATTTCCATTTCTTGACACGGATATTATTACAATTTTGTGAAATCTCTTTTGAATTGTCATATATTGTCAATTTGAGTTTTAGATATAATAAAATTGACTGAATTCCATTAGAAAACCAAAAATTTATTAATAGTCCAATGTATAGCGATTTTGCCACCTTTTTTCACACTGAATAAATATAATACATGCAAGCTTTTCTTATATCTCGTTGTCCTACGTACGATATTGTAAATTCATTATTTTAATAATTTATTTTTAATATTAAATCAACAAGATCTTCAAACTCTACCTAATGAAACTCTTTTAAACTTTATTTATAAAAGGGACTGCATAAAATGGCATAATCATATTTAAAGTGCATTCAAAAGGCTGAAACAAAAACTCATCTGACAATAAATATAAAACTAATATTGATTTTCGAGCTTGTTTGATTCAAAAGCTATTTTGATAGAATATTATTAGATTTGATGTTTGTTTCTTTTCTTTCCATAAATTGAATTTCATTTAAAGTAAATTTATATTAAATTAATTGTTATTTTCGATTTTAGCTGGTGATAAAAGGCGTAACAGGAAACTCACAGGAAACCTGATGATTTAATATATTTCGTCTAATTTCCATAAAAATGCATTAAAAACTTTTGCTCTCCAATATCAATTAGAAACTGAAAGTTACGAAAGAATAAGTTTATTTTATTTTCTAGAAAACTTTTCTTAAAAGGTAAATATTTGGAAAATTTAGAAAAAGTTTTGTACTATAATGAAAAAGTCGTGGAAAATAACTGGCCTTCTTTTGTAGATATAAAAAAAAAAAAGAAAAATAAATCCAATCCAATGCAACTTTAAACCTCGAACATCACAAGCGAAGAAGATTTATGTGACTTCAACAAATATCGTTTTCCTTTTATTTTATTTTTTTTTTTCTTTCTTGATAGTAAAAGTCGTTTTCATGTCTGGTTTTCCTTTCGAATTTTCATCGCATTACCAGACCCACCATCATTCCCATTGCGAATTGTCTTCATCATCATTATTATGGAAATATATACTCGTATATATCCTTGAAATGCCGCACCACCAAGGTTTTCACGAAGAAACTTTAAATTTTCTTATGTATATATAGTGTTATCAGTTCGTGTTTTTCTTCGCGTCTTTCAGGGGGCGGGCTCTATGCCCATGACAAAATGTTAAGGAAATGAATATTAATTGCCATTTAGGCAGAAAGTTCTTTAGGGCAAAATTCTGTATTGGACATTCAAATTTGTTCAGTTCTCTCTTTAAAGGAATACACTTGGGATCTTTTGAGGTTTTTTTTGTTGCTGTTGTGTTTTTTCTTCTTCTTCTTCTTGTTGTTGGTTTGGTGTTGTTTTGATTAATATTTGTGAAGAGGTAGGTTAAACACGATTAATGTTTTTGGTTCAGAAACCATGTTTGTGGCCATGCGAATAATGTCATTGACTATCATTTAAGAAGGGGAGATTTTTGAACCACAAAAATATATATCTATATATATATATGTATGAAACATAAAACAACAGAAAAGAAGACTGTTGTTCTGGTGTACTGGGATTTTGTTTTGTTTTTAATGATTTGATTTGGGTATAATTTTGTATCAAAAATGACAGAAGATAATTTATTATGTTGTATGAAATTTATGAACAGATTAAAAGGCAATTGTTCCGTTGTGATTAAGTAAAATGTTTCAAATATTATTTAATATACAAAAAAAAAAAGAAGAAAAAAAAAGAAAAAGAAAAGTATGAACAAAAATTACTTAATGACTAATTTATTCAGCAAAAACATAAATAATATTTAAATTTAATAAATTTCAATTTTAAATGTAATGAAATTTGAATATTTTATTGAAATTATATATTTTTACATATACCAAAACCCAATTTAATTTAATTTTGATTTTTATTTGAATAATTCATTTTACTTTTCTCGTTTATAACATATGAAAATATTTGATGTCAGTTACATATATGAAAATATTTCCGACAAATGTTTATTAATTTTCTTTTCCTATATATGAATTTCCCAGAGTAAATATTGTGACAAAAATTAATTAGACGCCAGGCTAGAGTATGGGGTCACAAAAAAAAAAAAAAAATTCAAAATAAATATACCTTAGCATTTCGTTAGGAACAGATATATTGTATGCGTATTCCCTTACCGTTGTACAAGGTATATTCCAAAGTAAACAGGACTTTAAAAAAAACAGAACAAATGGTTTTTTCGGCAAAATCAATTGATTTTATTCAAAATAGTCTCCTTCTGCTTCAATACAGCTTTTTGCACGGTCCAAAAGCATGTCGAACGAGTGTTTTAGCTCGTTGGCCTGTATGGCCGCCAGTATGCCGGTGCAAGCCTTTTGAATGGCCTCTACGTCTGCATAACGCTTTTCTTTCATCGGCAAATGCATTTTTCCGAAAAGGTAGAAGTCGCACGGTGCCATATCCGATGAATACGGGGAGTGGTTGATGGTTAAAATGCGATTTTTGGTGAGATAATCGGTCACAAGCGTCGATCGATTAGACGGCGCATTATCGTGCAACAAACGCCAACTTCCATCTTCGCGATATTCGGGCCGAACACGTCGAATACGGCGCACCAACCGCTTCAAAACTCCTAGGTAGAATACCGCATTAACGTTTTGACCGGGTGGAACAAATTCTTTGTGGACAATACCCTTGGAATCATAAAAACAAATCAGCATTGTCTTCACTTTTGACTTCTCCAGGCGCGATTTTTTGGGTTTCGGCTCGTCCGGCGCCTTCCATTCAGCACTCTGGCGTTTCGTTTCGGGATCATATTGAAAACACCACGTTTCGTCACCAGTCACAATGTTATAAAGGAAGTTTTTGTCCTTTTTGACCTCTTTAATGATGTCCTTCGAATGTTGAATTCTGAGCAATTTTTGGTCGTCAGTCAATTTGTGCGGAACAAACCGTGCACACACCTTTTGTAAACCCAAATGTTGGGTCAAAATGCGATAAATCGATGTTTTGGAGATGTTCAATTCCATTTCCATGAATTTCAATGATGATTTCGGCTGATTTTTGATGAATTCACGCACAGTTTCGATGGAATTTTCGGTGATCACGGATTTTGGTTGGCCCACATGTTGATCGTCATTTATGTCCTCACGACCACTTTGAAAACGTTGAAACCACTCGTGCACTCTGCTACGGGATAGGCAATCATCGCCATAAACTTGTTTCATCAATTGAAACGTTTCGGTAAAAGTTTTACCAATTTTAAAACAAAATTTAATGTTGGCTCTTTGTTCGAAGCTCATTTTCGCACCGATGACACAAACATACTGACACTTAAAATGCAATAACTTCACTTTCAATAGATGAAATGTCATGAAATTCTCACAGGAAGTCGATAAAGGATAGCAGATTCTAACGCACCAGTCAACATATAGATGGCGCCACTAGGGGCGCTAGATTCAAAAAGTCCTGTTTACTTTGGAAGGCACCTTGTATGATTCTGTATTTTTCTATACAAGAAAAAAAAACCGAATCATCAGATACCACAGTACACCATAATTTACATTGGTAAGAGTATGTATCGTTGTTGGTACTACGTTTTGGTCCTTTGATATAGATATAGAAATTTACGTAATATGTTAGTATAAAATCTATGAAAAAGTAAGCCAAAGAGAAGTGATGTGACAAATTCAACAAAAATATAACTTCGAAACGGAAAAAAATGCGAGACAAAAAAAAAATTACAAATGAAAATTCTTTCCGGAAAATATTTCATTCGGTTTTTTACGCCATTTCGAACACACGCAACTCTAAACATACAATATATAGGAAATTTAGATTATATATATAGAAAACCATAAGGAGTCATTTAAACGAAGTCAGTTCACAATTCCCTATCCACATATCGTTATGTTTATATATATATATATATATAGCTAAACGAAAGTGAACCAAAAAAAACAACAACAACATTGAAATACATAACAATGTGACATTTTATGCCACTAACAGAAGACTAATGTTGTCATTTTCGAACATCCAGAACCAGCCGGAAATGAAAGAGTGGAAATTTGCCAGGACGAAGACAACAATGATGATGAAAGTGATGGAATTTGAATATATTATTCTTGTGTCATTCATTTAGTATATATACTATTTTCATTTCGTCCTCCTATGAATGAGGTTCAATGAAGAAGGTTTTAGATTAAGATAACGATTTTGTCGTTCATATTCAAGTTGTGTGAAAGAATTTTTATTTAAAAAAAAAAAAGAAAAAAAAAAGTAAAATGCAGAAATATTTCTTCAGGAAAATTCCTTTAATTCTTTAATGTGTCTAACATAAATAAAATAATGGGATTCTGTAAAGAGAAACCTCATTGGGACATGGACAAGCAACTCCATAAAAATTGTACTCTTTTGAATTATTTATTATCGAATGAACTACGAAAATGTTCTAAGGTCCTTCCGTAGAAGGTGTAAATTTTTATTATGTACATTTATTAGAATGAAATTGCTACGGACTTTCTGAATTGATTCTGCATTCAGAAAATCTATTTAATATTAAATTTCAATTTAAATAAATAACAAAATTTTATTATGTTTTTAATATTTATTGTAAAAAATTTAATTAAAAAAGTATTCATTCTTTTCAAATAAATGAAAAGCGACTTTATACAATGCAATGTCATTAGAAAAATTACTTCCCAAATGAAAATGTTGTTGCCTTTGTTTGGAAAAACTACTATTTTGTTTTTTTTTTTTTACTTTTTTGTTTTTAAAAACAAACAACATCGGAAACTTTAATGATGTGAAATAAAAGTTCAAATTATAAAGCTTTTGAATTCAAACTTCACGCTTTATACATTTGTGACTATTATTTTTAATTTTAAAAATTTCAAAAGTTCTTCTCCAAATCGGGACAGGAAAGAAAATCCTAACAAAACAAAAGAAAACTTCCTATAGGAAATTTTTTGCTGTATTTTGTTTTTTTTTTTTTTTTTTAAGAAGGAAAATCAAAAAGAAAAACTAAAAAAAAGAGCCATCTCCAATGTTATTACAACATCGAAAATGTGTACTATTTCTATAATGAGCAAAGCATCCTTATATACGTCTACATAACATTTTTTTTTGCTTCTTTTTTTAAGAAAAAAACAAGAAAACCAAACCTTATGGTGATGGTGATGATGGTCAGAATACAAATGGATAGGATGGTGATAATGGTTCTTTGCCAAGTAAGAAAAATGTCCGTTAATGAAATTTGTCGGGACACAGAAAAAATGGAAGAAAACAAAAGGACTTAGAAGATGAACCATGTTAAAGTACAGAAAACTTGTGATAATGAACCGAAAGTCCTCAAAGGCAATAGCCAAAAGGGAAGAAATTCTTCATTTTTTTTCTTCCTTGTCCTTGTAATTTTCTTAAGAAGAGAGCTCCTTATACAAAATACAAAAAAAAAAAAAAAAAAAAAACAAGCTATAGAATAAATACAGGAAATGGAGAAAAACCCTATTAGACGAACAAATAGAAAACTTTATTGAATGTAATGAGTACGATGTAATTGGGCTGTAGTGTTTACGGGAAGGCTTTTATATACAATACAATATATACATAACATGACGAACCAATTGACCATTGTCCTTCATCTTAACATAATCTACTCTCATATATTCTGCGTATTTTTGTTCTTTTTTCTAGAATTTGATAGAGCCAACGGACAGACAGACTGGCCAAATATTATAACAGCCAACAATATTACAATATTAACTCACATTCTTTTCGTTCATTCAGCTTTAAATTAAAGAAAATGGACAATATTAAAGTTTCGTCCTTTTGTTAATGATCAAATACAAAAAAAAAAACAAAATAAATAAAGAAAAAAGGAACCTACAATTGGCTGTAATTGTGTACAAACAGAGATTAATGCCTTCGGATGATCGTTTTTTGTTAAATTGGAAAAAATTTTCACAAAATGAAAAACTTTGATGTGTCCCAGAGGGTACAAAAATTTGTTTTAATCAGTTTTAGTTTATTTTTTTTTCTGTTGTATTCTTAAAAGGAAAAATTACACATATAGCATATATATATATAGGTAAAGATTTAGACCTCAGTTTATGTATAATCAAAATTTCTATGAAAATTAAAATAAATTCGATTTTTGCGATTTATTTCGATGATATTCGAATTTTTTGACCTATGAGAAGTACTACCAGAGCGAAGTTATTAGGCAAAAACCATGGTGACAAGAAAGTTTTGGCCCTCTTTTTATGGTTTTTCAGATTTAATCGGAAAATTTGTGAAAAAATTTGTAAAAATTATTTACTGGCTACTTAAGTAGGTGATAATATGTTAAATTTTAATCAAATCAGTTCAAGAATAGGAAAAGGAAAAGGAAAAGGAAATAGTCGTAGAAAAAAAAACCTGTTCATAAAGTTATTTTGATGTACTTTAAAATCTAATATATCGATTTGAATAAGATATACAGAAGACATCTATGCTATTAAGTTCCAGGCTATGTGCGAATTAGAGCAAATTTAAAAAACCAGATACAAAGTTATGCTGAAAAAACTTGGAAATATTATTAGTTTTGGCTGTTTTTCTGTCTCATTGCATCAAATTCAGTTAGTATATATTTTAATTCTGAATTAGTTTTTACTTACGAAAAAAACATATTGTAGAAATGTAATTATTCCATTAATTTAAGTTAAAAAAAAGAAATATGTAATTTGTTTTACTTTTCTAGGCGATAAAGCTTTAAATTGAATATTCTAAATTTACCCAAAATCTAAATTTATGTATTATTTTGGTAGTCCAAATCTTTCCATGCTATTCACCTGGCCCCATAAAATTTTATTACAATGTAATTTTATAAATTTAGTTTGTTTTATGAAAACTTCAGCACAAAAAAAAATCAATGTTAAATTCGCTATACTAGGAATATTGTTGTCCAACACATAGTATCTGTACTATCATCGTATATTATTATAGCTTTCGATTTTCAAAATGGAAAATCGACAAGAAAATTTATGTTTCTCTTGAACCGTTTTCAATCTTTAAATTTTTGCTTTCAAGTGTTATAAATATTCTTCATTCTTCGATAGAAGAAACTCTTGATAGATGCCAACAATTTTAAATTTTCATTCGGAAAACAATTGACGTGGATGATAAAGGTTGGGTTTGTAGTGGTAGTGGGTAATTATGGTAATCAAAATAGTTATTGGTTGAAAATGAAACTATGAAAACCGACCGTTCTCACTGCAAATCTGAACATGAACACTTTTAAAACATATTTTAGTAAAGCATTTTGTCAGCTTGAACTTTGTGAATACATAATTCATACAAGGCCGTATTGACACATTCTTCCTTCTTCATTGTACAGAAACATATACCGGGTGAATATATTATTCATAGAAGTTTTGAAATCTTTTAATCTCTAGAGAAATTCACAGTTTCTTATCGTAAAATACTGGGGAGGTATAAGTAAACTCATTAACCCACACACCTATTTCATGATCAGAAACTAACGAAGATACTAAGATTTTCCTTATTTGAAAAATAAAGGCTCGATGCATGATGGAAACTATCGTTTAAAGACCATTTAGAATAGAAAAGATTGTTTAAAATTTCTCAAAAACAAAAACAGAATCCAAGAAAGTGTTATGTAAGTAAATGAAACTAGTAAAATTCTAATATCCGACACCCGGTTAGTTGTAGAACATAGTCTCAAGCAATATTTTTTCCAGAGGTTGAAACCAACCTTATCAAACCACATACCCGTCAAAATGTTAATATAGCAAACATCGAATGCTATATTCTGGACGGTGTGTAGACCAGGCGGGAGAAAGGATCTTTTAGTTTGTGATGAAATGACTTTTTCTAAAATCCCAGCATGATAAGTATTCGAAGTTGTTTTTTTTCTTCTCATTTATTTCATTTTTACTGAGCATATGCTTGTGGTTCTCAGATACTAGTACTAGCAGAATTTCAACATTTTTCTTGGACATAAAAATCTATATATAAATGCATAATACCCAGGATTTGTCGGAATATTAATAGATTCATATCCATGTGGTGTGGTTCAACGGGGCAAAAGATATATTTTCTCTGGATATATAATGTGTAGACAAGCTAATATTTGTATTAAATTTAAATTTTGCTAATTTTCCTTATACCAGACACATTCCATATGGGACAATTAAATATTACTCGTTAAATAGACATTAGATTACATATTGAAGTTTTGAAAATACATATGTGTATGTATTATATTTGCATCAGAATGAATATGAAAGTTTTGCCTTGAAGGGATACACAGCTACTCTCATATATAGATTTGAATTGTTTACTTTAAGACTAACTTTCATATATTTAAAAGTTCTTAAACTATACCAAACATATTAAATTGGTTTAGAAATTTAAAAAAAATTGCATATGGCTTATTATTATTGGGAAAAGAAGCCCAAGGGAGTTTCTGTTCCAATGAAGTCTTATTGAAATTCAATCAAGTTTCTTGAAATCATCAAATGTTTACTCAACCATTTTTATATTAAATTCAGACTTTCATATCTTTCGAAAATTTTAATGCATTTTAGATCATTTCCTAAACGATTTTTGTTTGTTTTTATTATTATTATTATTATTTTTTTTTTTTTTTTGAAAAAAACTTTTTCATTTTAACTTTTTGGAAAAGCAGAAATTGTTTTTTTTTTTTTTTTGCTTTTGTTTTCTACTTAATTGAAATTCAAAATTTCGAATTCTGTCTACATGAACAAGAGTTTACGCTTAATTTGGATTGTTATCCTTTTCAATGTGTAAGAACCATAACCTATACCGGAAAAAAAGTTAAAACTTCGAAAAAGTAAAATTTTCCTCATACTCTTTTAATTTCCTTTTCTTTTATATCTTGTAGAAATTTCATTTTCATTCAATTTGTAACTCAATTCAAGTTTTCCTTATAGACTTACTTTATTTTACTTTTAGGATAAACCTGAAAACTGTTATAGGTGTAGAATGAAATTTTCAATTGAAATTACTACAAAAAAGTTTTCTTAAGACAGAGAGAATAAGAACTTTTCCATATATGCTCGTAAACGTCATGTAATTTGGATCATCTAAATTTGTGCATCTTAAAAGAATCTATTATGAAACTTCTAGTTGAGTTTCAATTATCTTCTAATGCAACTTTATGGTCTTCCGGATATAAATATATATATATATATATGTGTATTTATATTATGGAAAATGGAAATTTCTACCTATATTAATTTATTCATATGAATTGTTGAAAATAAATTCTGAGGTGATAAAATTTTTGAAAGAAGCCATTACCATTTTATTTGCTTTTAAATAATTACACTTTGGCTAAAAGTTTGAACAATATATTTTCATATATAAATAAGTATAAATAAACTTTTAAAGCCAAAATTTCCATTCAATATAGTATTAAATCTCTCCAATTGTCAGCGTTATGATTTACCAGAGATAAAAAATAAAGTGTATTTATGTTTGGATAGAATCCTTTAGGCCTGATCAATTTCTGTTTTGGTTACATGAAAACCATTTCATTGAAACATTTTTATCGTTCCATTCAAAATGATGACGCTCTACAAACACGACCAACCGATTGACAAGCGATTTGTTGTAGGGGTTTTAGTGGTATTTTTCTAAATGGCAAAAAAAAAAAAATATTATAATAAAAAGGATTTTCTATTTCACGTAACAAACTGAAAACTGAACTGGATAATAATCTACGTTTGCCATTTTCAATATGAATGACTTTTTCGTACGCAATTTGAATTTTCAAATTTCATTAAATAAAAATTTACGTATATCGATTCGCGCACAATGGAAAATCGAAAATACATATGGGAAAATCTGAGAGATTCGTTTTTCTCTATGAATACAAGTGTATGAGGTAAAAGAAAATTAAATTTTTTTCCAATTTTTTTATGATAAAATTGAGTGCATTCGATTATTTGACAAAAATAATATGTATAACGAAAAAAAAAAAATCAGCGAAGGAAATTCTATGCAAGTAGGGTGTTATCAAATACGGAGGTTGCACTCGTTTTTGGAATAAACTAGATCAAATATTTATTGTACGATCTGAAAATTCTAAAATATTTAGGAGGAAATAGTGTATATATGTATATAGCTTGGATTTATGTATATATTTACTTACTGATTTTTATTACAAAAGCCTTTATATGTTTGTGTCAAGAGGAAACTTTTGGATTCTATAGTGATCATGTCAGTCGGGAATTTTTCACAGTGAAGTGAAGCGCTACTGAGTTCACCATCAACATTCTATATCTATAAGAATACAGAGTATACCAGAGGTTACATAAGTTTTGTAAGGTACCATATAGCAAGTAATCATCGAAGAATGACCTCAAAGTATCAGATATAGATAATCGAAAATTATATACATTTTTGCATGTCCTTTCGTCGGTCCATGTACACGATTACTCAAAAACATATTGTCCGATTTTAATTCAATTTTTAATATAGATTCATTATTGCTTTATTTAGTATTTTAATTGAAAAATATCGGCAAAATTGGAACGAATTTATTAAGAAACAGCAAGGAGACCTCAGCGTTTTTTTATTTTTTTCCGTTTTTCTAATTTAAATGGAAAGTTTTCACAGGAATTTCTTTTAATTGCAACTTTTACCTAAATTATGATAAGATATTATTATGTTCAATTGCATCGATCATAAAGTTTTGTAGTTTTCTGTTTAGATTTTCAGATGTACTCCAAAAACTGATATATCGATTTGAATAAAATATGGTCAATGGATTTACGCTATCCGAGCATAGGTTCATTCTAAATGAAGACAAATTCGAATAAGAGGAATCAAAGTTATGCAAATAAAAACTAACAACGAAGTCTAATCGACTGCGATCACTCAAGAATTGTACTTAAGGTATTTATTTGCCTTTTGATCCGATTAACCGTTTTTTAATAGCTATGATGAAAACATGGTTTTTTTTTTTCGTCAAAATGTTTTGTTTAACCCGTTACTATTTTCACAATTTTTCAGTTTGATTTCTCTTTAATTCGGTTAAAATACAAAAGCTGACATTTAGACCTATTGAGGTATCTAAATATCTAATAAGGAGCTTAGAAGTTGATGTAACTTTTATAGGATTTAATTGTTTGCACCTAAAAATATTAATTTACATTTTTATGGTAGTATCTAACAATAGGTAAAGAACAAGAAGAAACCAATGTAGTAATTGAATCGTAAAAAATTCTCATATAATGACTTATTTTAGACGTTTGACTGATTATAATCCCTTAAGTACTATAAATTATAACTCAGGTATGAGTAATTGCTAATTTCTATGATATATGAAAACAAAATGTCCTTAATTGGAATTAAGTCATGAAGTACTCAGGAAGAATTAAATTTAAAATTACTAAATTATAAATTTATGAACATTTCATGAAAATATTAATTGATAAATTCCATCAGTATTTAATTAAAAATATTTACTATCTATACTCACTTATGAAAATTTGATGTCAAATACACACCTTCCTGTTTACTAAGTGATTTAGTTTTCAATAACATTTTGAAAATATATCTTCATTTTCCATTAACAACATTATTCTCCAACAAGGATAACTATCAACATATTCACACATCCTAAAACATAACAGATTTTAATGTGAAAAATTCCTCTCAAGTCCAGATATTTTCCACCTGAAAGTATTTTAATTTTTAACTGGAAAATTTCATCCATTTTCAATTCCAATTGTTTCGAAGATATAAATTTCATGAAATTCTTATCTCATTAGGAATCACAGAATCCTTTTATGCTAGGTTTTTCATTTAATCCTTTTGTATTTTACCAGAATTCATTTAATTAAATGAATTTTAAAAGGTATGAATTATTTTCGGAAGACAAACAACAACCCAGCACTCTTTGATGAAAGGGAAATATGGAAATTGATGGAAAACTAGAAAATTTTGTAAATAAACGATAAGCCGATCAATATTGTGAAATTGCAAATAGGACTAATTAATTGAAAGCGTTCTTATTTTGTATAGTTCATTATTCTTAGTTATTAAAATTTCAACAATCTAAAAATGAAATATGTATTTTGAACTCGCGTTTTAACAATTGAATATATAATGTATATCAATGGGTTTCGATAGAAATTTTGTAAAGTTTCTCATATCAATAAAATATTATCATTTTATTTCGTCCACAAAAGGAAATCAGTTTTCATTTTTTCGGTTTTTTCTATTATTTTCGTTATCTTGTATAAAAATAGGAAATGAATTTGGGTTTTTCACCTCAAATAATGATAATAAAGTATCAATTTCCATCTTTCCACATCAAAACATTCACATTTTCTCAAAATATTATACAAAATCGAATAAAATATCTTCATTCCCGTTCGACAAAGAAAAATTTGTAACATTTCCTGCAATCATCAAATAATACGTATAGAAGAAAAAAGTTTTTCCATAGAGCAGAGACCTTCTTCCGGGTAAAATGTCCTTCATCATTTCTTCCTTCTTTTTTTTTGTGATAGCAAACATTTCGAATTTTCATATTCGTACGGCTATATATAGTATATCAAATTGAAATAGATAGAAAGGTCCATTGGTAAACTCTTTTTCGTTTTGGTTTGCATTCATCATAATTTCATAGAATTGATGTGTCTGGACAAGTATATTATATAGATAAAAAAAAAATTGAATATAATATTTTTATGAAAATTTTCTTATGGAGAAATCTCCATTGAATCGTACGGTTCTTATTCTTGGGAAATCTTTCTTTTCGATATAAAAATGTTTATTGACAACTCAAAAAAAAAAAAAAAATATAAACTTGAATTTATACTAAAAGCTACTTTTTCTGTAAATATGTTCAATTTTCACAGGAAATGGATATATGATACTGTATAATAGACGGAAATTTAAGTTTCTTTTGTATGGGTATGTGTGTGTATATAAAAGAAAATTTAAATTCAAACATATTAGTTCAAGTTGTCAGTAAAGAAAATAATCTTATGGATATATTTCAGATTTTGTTTTTCATTTTTAGTTTTCGAAATAAAGACAGATACAGGTTGACTGACTACATATTATTATATTAACTATAGTAGTTTTCTTTTTCTAAATTTTATAGTTTTCGTGTGTTGACTTTAAAACACCTACTTATATACCCGACCAGTTTAAGTTAAGTTCAAGCTTTTATTCTGTTTCTTCTAGTAAAAATCTTTACTTTGAGTACATCCTAAGATATTCACGAAACATAAATTCAGTAATCTATAAATAAAACAAGATGCAAGGTTGTATAATTGTGATCATCAAAAAATTTTTTTAGTTGACTTTTTCTACAGAGACATATTTAAGCTTTCGCCGGTGGAAGCTTGAAACCAATTCAATATTATCGATATTTCTGATTACACTATTTTTAATAATAAAATTATCGGAAATATATATATATATATTATATATATATATATAACTTTTTTCGCACCCTGTATAAACAAGAACTTTATGAATAGATTTAGACTGTAAAGAAAAATTTTCTTATGAAAACATGATTTAATAACCATTATGAAGGAAAAAATCGAAGGATATCACTGAACTTTTATAAAGAAAATATGCTTTTCAATTTTTTTATTGAAAATATCACATTTAAAAAAAAAAAAAGAAGATGAATAACAAAAAAGATTCATATCCTTTTATCACAAAATGAAATCGATTTAAAATGTTTTTGTATCTGATAAAATCCATGCAATGCAAAACATCATTTACTGTGATAGTTTTTGAAAGGAAGATCAAGTTTTGTAAATCAAAGATATTTAAATTTGATATAAAATCAATGAAGTAGATTTCATGGAAAACTACAATAGCAAAACAAAAACAACATACTTATCTAGCATAGCATAGCATAGTTTCTCGGTTCGGAAATAGAATGACAATATTTTATAAAAATTTTAAGATATCTTATTCAAAATTAATAATAAAACAATTTTCTTTAATATCAGATATCACCTTTTTAAATTATAAAAAATTATTGTATTTCCATTTAAATGAACATGAAAATATCACAAATATGAAAATGTATCCTTTTCTAATTAAAATCTACTTTTCTAAATATTTCATTTTAAAACACAAATTAAAGGTTTATTAAAAACTTCTCATAATCATGAATATTAAAATCATTCCAATCAAATAAGTTAATTTTAATAGATTACGATTTCAATTGGAAATTACGACATCTCTCATTTCCTATGTGTCAGAAAAAATGCAATTCTTATTGATGATGCCCATGTCCCATGGGGGACAGACCAATTATAATAGATACATATAATACCAAAGAGAATATTAATAATGAAAAGTATTAAAGTCACTTCATCGGTTATTTTCATTCATTTGAAATTGAATGACTATATTTATACAATGATGGTGATAAGGATTGTGCCCATTGGCTATTCAAATTAAATGATTTTAGCCAGATATATATGGTACAATGGCCGTAATATATATATTTAAAGATCTATTGAGATAATCTATTTCTGTTCACAAGCAGTCAAACATTAATTGAAATTTATTTTAAGATAGAATACATTTTACAATTATATTAGGTGTCTTATATAAATTGTCTGAAGTTTTTCGTATGGATTTAATATTGTCTATGAACTTTTCAGTTAATTTTAAGAATTCAAACTTGAACTACAAATGGAACAGATATTAATTAGGATTATGAAAATAGTATAGCTTTTAAATTCTTACTTGATGATGAATTGGATAATAAATGGTACTGATATTAATTTAAATATTTCAAAAGTATTTATATTGTATATAGATTTTAAAATTTTCATCAAAGAATAAATATGTTCTATGTAGAAAATTGTAATCGATGAATTCTTCGAAGAAAGTCTATGAAAATAGAATGAAAGTATATTGTGAATTTAATGCGAGATGTACAAATTTTCTCGTTACCAATCATATTTAATTTCATAATATTTACACAGTCTTTAGATATATGTTAGCTAAAATCAGTGTTGCCCATAATTAGAAATGAAGTACTCCACGTTTGGTAAAAATACAAAAAATAGCCATTATAGCTACTGCAATGAACATATCAATGTTAAAGTACCAGAAAAATAAAAAGATATTTGTACACTAACTTTTAATAAGGAATTCTAGAATTGAGTATTCAACAATGGTAGACGTTAAAAGTAATCGTATAAAAGTTACCCGAGAAAATATCAAAACAATACTGTATTGCTGGCGGACAAAAGAATGTACGTAAAAAGATTCCGAAAAATTGTAATTTTTGTAAAAAAAAAAAATGGAATTTAACAATTTAATTAAATCTTAATGAATATTCCTCCAAAATTTTAGTCAGACGATCATAACCGGGAAAGGAACAAACACATTTGGGAATGCAAAAATAGAAGTACTAAAATCTTCTTGGTAAATGACTTAGTAGGCCTTTGGCGGGTATATATTATTTCTTAAATTTATTTTTTTACTTTACATTTTATAAATCACAAATCTAAATTTTTACTATCGTTTTAATTCGTCGCTAACTTTGACTTGTTTAAAGCTACTGTAATTATTTTCGACTTATTTCAAAATATGTTTATTGTAAAAATAAAATTAAAGAAATACCACTTATTATCAAAATTTCTTTTTTCTATTTATAGTATCTATAATACCAACTTATACTCTTAGTATTTACAAATTGTTGGTACATTTGAATTTCGAGATAATACTATATTTGTTTTAATTTCATAAAAAGGAAAACCTCAAAAAGTTTTTCCTGAAATATTTCCATACCCAAAAAAAAAAAAGAAAAATTTCAGTATATGTGGTTTTTATCCGGAATATGTTTTTAAATTAACCCAAAAAAGTTGGTAGTTACTGCCAAAATCCTTTTCAATGAAGTATTCTTTTTTTTTAGAAATTTTATTTTTCCTCGAAACAAGAAGGTCATCAACTGGTTGAATAATATTTGTAGCTTATTTGATAAGATTTTACCAGATGAATAAATATAATATTCCAACTCTTTTAAAAGCAACATTCAAAAAATATGATAACCAAGTGCAATACGGAAAAAATTGTACGAAAACACAATAAAACTATATGAAGAGCTACTACATATCATTTTCCCTTTGGAAAAGGAAATCCAGAGGCAAACATTTATTTATAAAAGAAAAAAATCCAGTTGAACAGGAATTATCTTCACTCTGGTAATATCGGTACTAAGAAGTGTAATACCAAAATAAAGATCAGGTATTTACCTAAAAATAAATTCATACTTAGTTGAAAGGACTTTAGAACTTACAAATGTGTTTGAGAGTACTTCTCTGAAAGACCCTTTTCAACAGTTTCTATCTGATTAGTGATTGAGTGGACCACCCACCCTCCTGTGATTTCTCATATAAAATAAAAAAAAAACAAGTAAATAATTCCAAGTAGAATCATTTTTTTTGGTAGCTATACTGGAAAAATCCCAACGAAATTTTCCCGGTGTTTTAAAATTTCTAAATCTATGACATAAATATCAAACGGAGCGTATATTGTTCATGTTCATATCACAAGCCAAAGATATAGTATAAAATATATTCCATGTTATGTTTGATCCGCCCAATTCAAATTCTACCATCATAGTTACATTCGGAAACATATATATCCATGTTACCTTAAGAACGTGTTAAAAACACACATATACCAAATGTTTTCACCTGAAAAATAAAATTCGATCATCCGGATTTCTATTCGCGAATTCTAAATAAAACAGTATTCAATGTAATTGTAAAGTTGACAGGTGAAAAAGGGATACATTGAAACGATCTTAAAAGGTGCAGTTGATTTGATGACATTAAAGTTATATACATATATACTGTTCCCGTAAATATTTTTATTCGATTATTTTTGAAAATATATATATATAAACATTACTTATGTAGTATATATTGGCGTTTAGTATTTTGTTAGTAAAGTTTATTGTGGTTCTTTTAATAGGGTCATCTCCATTTATCCTTTTATCAATCATTACAGCGATGGTTTCATGAAGCCATCTATTAAATCGTATTAGCACTGTGAGTGCAAAATTTAATGCAATATAATACAATAAAATCAATAGAAAAAAATTATTCTCCTGTAAAATTTCACCTCAAATAAAAATTTATAGTGAACTGGAAAAGCACGAACGTGTACTTTAGAGACAACAAAATATACAAAATTTTACCTAAACACAAAATTCAGTTAAAAGTAAAAAAAAAAAGAAATTGGAAAACCAACCATTTCTTAAAAAATGTGCATTGATTCGTTGGTAAAGAAAAATAATATATAATATATAACCCGAGGGATATTTCTTTATGGTTTTATTGTGTTTATTATCACATATATTAAATTTATAAAAAGAATTACGTATAAGAACTCAATATATATGTTTAAAATGGTTCCCTTGTCTACAGTCAGATAAATTACCTTACGTATTGATTGTACAGTTGAGTAAAAACAAATTTTCCATTGGAAAAATTAGAAAAATTTTCAAATACAGTTGTTGTGGTAAATTTCAAAATCAAAAATTAAAATTTTAAATTAAAAAGCATTCAATGAATACAAATTCCGATGTTATTAGATGGATATTAAAGTTTCTATACTCGATTCGACTCGACTCGGACTCGTCGACTATTTGGGTAGTTACTCGGATTCGGGACTCGACTATAATACTCGACGAGTCTGAGTACGAGATTTATAGCAAACTTTAGCAAGAATTTTTGTTTTTCAGAAATACTGAAAAACAAATAAGTAATATTGATGGCCTGTTCAACTCAATTTCCTCCATAAAACCAACTTCAACTTCTAGTGGAAGAAAATTTTCGATAAGTGGCAGCTTCTCTACTACAATTAGATCGAGACTTGCTGACAAGTCTCTTAATTCGTTAGTACTTCTCAAATATTTCTAACTTAACCCAAAATATGGAAATAAATTGAATCAAGTAAATGTTCAAATAGTTATATCTAGTTTTATAGTTTAATTTTTGAAAATAAATAAATTGATTAATAAATAAATTTGAGTAAATTTTCTTTTTAATTTCTTGGCACTACCACAAATTTCAGTTGAAAATCCTGTAATATAATAAATAATTCTAATTTTAACAAATTATAGTAATTTTTGTTATTGAACTCCAAAATATTAAACGTTTTCGCTTATTGATTTGAGTTTAGATTTAGATCCAGACTCGATTCGGACTCGACGAGTTTTTGAAATTTTGGACTCGTACTCGCCGAGTCCTAAAAATTCGAGTTTCCGGAAACCCTAATGGATATAACGTGCCTTCTTAAAATGTGAATATTGATATTAAATCGTATAAAGGACATATTATTTGCTACGATCTTTTGAAGCTATGGACTTAAATTATAATGACAATTTAATTAATACCGCATTCAAGAAACGATAAAAAGGAATTTTAAAAACTTTCAACTTTATACAGATTCATTTTTGATTTATACAATCATGGAACTAAAAGCCTTCTCTTAGAAATGCATTTATCATTGGTGAAATTTCCGATCTTATTTAGATATTAACAAGTTAAATCTGTTGATCACAAAACTTATTAGAATTATAATAAATTCAACCGGACTTGTTCATGTGAAACTGCTGATCGTTTTCGTGTTACCTTATTACATTTTTCAAAATAATTTTCTAATGAAAAATTAATAGAAATTCTTTAATATAATTCAGGAAAACCACGATTTATTCTAACCTATTGTGGTTGATTACATTATGATAGATTTAAATCTTCGATATGAACACTATCATTATTTAGCATAATTTTGTTTCAATCATTCTAATAGAAAAGTGTTAATTTTTGGTTGAAGCTCGAAAAAATATTCATTTTATTTTACAATACATGTTCTTTTTAGAAATAATTGCTGTAAATAAATTGTATCCCGCAGGGCGGACATGTCTAACCTAAATGCATACAATCACCATCAGCAAAAATGAAGTGAATTCAACCAGTTGTTCATTCTTCCCCAGTGACAAACTGGGTGGACTTTTAACGTTGAATCGAAACAGAGACCTTCCGATTCAAAGGTTACAAAGGTAACCTGCGTAATGAATTAATAATTATAAAAATAAGCCTAAATTTCTCTTATTATTGAAATGAAAATGTATTATTTTATAGAACTAGAAGTCCAGTGTAACTGTCAATATTTAAAAAAGGAATTTTATCAAAAAAGGATTAAAAAAAACTGCACATGCAACTCTTTGCCCGTGATAGAAGTGAAACTTCTTTGGCGATCTTATAAAAGAGAGAAACATAGAGGGAAGGACAATATACATATAACAGGCGAATTGACAAGTCCCCGGCCTGACACATAGATGGCGGCACTAGAATTAAATCCATATGATTCTTAGTTAGCCCTAACCTTCAAAAGACGCGTGTATAAATTTGACAGCTGTCGGGTCATTAGTTTGTGAATTATAGCATTTTGAGTGAAGCAACTTTTGTTATTGTGAAGAAAATGGATAAAAAGGAATTTCGCGTGTTGATAAAATATTTGAATTTGAATTTTTGAAGGGAAAAAATACAGTTGAAGCAAAAACTTGGCTTGATGAGGAGTTTCCGGACACTGCCCCAGGAAAATCAACCATCAAGGATTGGTATGCTAAGTTTAGACGTAGTGAAATGAGCACCGAAGACGGTGAACGCAGTGGACGCCCAAAAGAGGTTGTTACCGACGAAAACATTAAAAAAATCCACAAAATGATTTTGAATGACCGTAAATTGAAATTGAATGAAGTAGCAGGCACTCTAAAGATATCAACTGAACGTGTACATCATATCATTCACGAATATTTGGGTATGAGAAAGCTCTGTGCAAAGTGGGTGCCGCGCGAGCTCACTTTTGACCAAAAACAACGACGAGTTGATGATTCGGAGCAGTGTTTGGAGATGATCAAGCGTAATAAACCCGAGTTTTTGCGCCGATATGTGACAATGGATGAAACATGGCTCCATCATTTCACTCCGGGATCCAATCGACAGTCATCCGAGTGGACTGCACACGATGAACCCGCTCCAAAGCGTGGAAAAACGCAACAGTCGGCTGGCAAGGTTATGGCGTCTGTATTTTGGGATGCGCATTGAATAATTTTCATTGACTACCTTGAAAAAGGAAGGACCATCAACAGCGACTATTACATAGCGTTATTGGACCGTTTGAAGGACGAAATCGCCGAAAAACGACCGCATTTGAAGAAAAAGAAAGTGCTGCTTCACCAAGACAATGCACCGTGTCACAAGTCAGTGAAAACGATGGCAAAAATCCATGAATTGGGCTTCGAATTGCTTCCGCATCCACCGTATTCTCCAGATCTGGCCCCCAGCGACTATTTCCTGTTCTCAGATCTCAAAAGAATGCTTGCTGGGAAGAAATTTTCGTCGAATGAAGAGGTGATCGCCGAAACTGAGGCCTATTTTGAAGCAAAGGACAAATCGTACTACAAAAATGATATCGAAAAGTTGGAGGGTCGCTATAATCAGTGTATCACCCTTGAAGGGCATTATGTTGAATAAAAAAAACGAATTTTGCCCAAAAAATGTGTTTACTATGGTAGGCCGGGGACTTTTCAATTGACCTGTTATATGTTACGGGAAATGTACAAAATAAATGTAAACATTTCCCAATATGATAGGCAAATGTCAGTTTAAATCTGAGTTTCTTTTACTGGTAAATGTACACATTCTCCAACGTATATAGGTAGAGTCAATAAACACTTTCTAACTTTTTATATAGACGTCGCATGCGATTACAATGTTCACGAAAGTTGTGGAGGTTTTCAAGGGAAAAATTTCATTCTCAGAACATATAGTTCTATCTCTCCCCGTTTAGGCGCTGGAGTTAATAAACACTTTTTAACTTTTTATATAGAGGTCACACGCGAACATTGTAATCGTGTATATGACCTCTATATAAAAAGTTAAAAAATTGTTATCGAATACAGCGCCAAAGCTGTGACAGATAGAACTATTTTAGCTTCGACGGAAATATTTCCCATAAAAACCTCCACGACTTTACCGAACATTCCAATTGTGTATGACCTCTATATAACAATATCAAAAATATGTATCCTCCACAGCGCCCATGTGATGGGAGGCAGAACTATATGGTTTTCGACGGAAATAATCGTCATTAAAACCTCCACAATATTGCTGAACATTGTAATCATCTATGATGTCCATATAATACGATTTTTGCAATGCAACGTTTTCTGACGGAAAAAAAACCGTCACTTTAACACGCCAAAAGAAATATCACTTCAAAATTTAATATATTTCTGCCTTTAGTTGGATTTGATCTCAAATTCTTTTCCACTCAGTGGTATTAACTAATGGAGCTATGGCAAGTCAAAAAAAAATGGTCCTATCTTTAGTTTTCTATAAATAAAGGGTATTTCATTAAGGACATAACAATTCAAACTTCTCCTTCAATAAATCGATTGTAACGTGTGCTTGTGCGTGGGCTTGTACCACATATCGCCGATATCAATTTCATCTAATTCTGGCCAAAAATAATCCTCCAACATGGCACGATAGCGCTCTCCATTGACGGTGACATGGCGATCGAAAAAATACGGCCCAATCACGCCTCCGGCATGTAAACCGCACCATACAGTGATTTTTTGTGAGTGCAATGGTTCTTGAAGCACATGTGGGTTTGTTGCTGTCCAATAGCGCATATTTTGCTTGTTGACGAAGCCACTCAGCCAGAAATTAGCTTCATCGGTGAACATGATTTTTTGATGAAATTCTGGATTTGCTTCCAGTAGTAATTTTTAATAATTTCCAAGCGTTGCTCGTTCGTGAACTTTACCATGATGAAAATGTTGACTTTAATCTACGTTTTGACATTGACAGGTCATTATTAATGTTTAAGGGTGCGCTCATATAAAGATACAAAATTGTTATGTCCCTATTAAAAGACACTATATATACGTTAACGTTGCATATTTTAATAAGGATTATTTTCTCTATTTCGTTCTGTTTGCTCTATTTAAATATATACAGTACAAACATACTGCTAAAGTTTTCTGCAATATCAGATTTTTTTTTGGAAAACAATATTATTTTGTTTAATTTAAAATAAAATTTGGAACTTGTTCATATGCATAGAAAAAAGAAAAACAAGTGCAAGTGCATCTGAGTTCATGAAAACTTACTAAAATTGGAAACTAAAAAATGCCAATTGAAATAAATGTTTTTTTTTTCTTTTCTTTTTTTTTTAACTTTTGTTTTACGATCTTAGAGAATCTTCTATTGGGTAAATAGCACTTCGTACTTATAACATCCCATAGGATTTGAATACTGCAACTTTTCTTTTATCACCCAAAAAATTTCTTGATTTTTCATTTTTTTTTTATACTATAACAAACAATTTTAATTTTATTTCATTATTATTTTATTTTTATTTTTGCTGCAATCTTCAAAGAACTAGAAAAAAAAATATCATATGAAGATCACTCTCGAATAGTTAGTTGCATACTAATGACATAGGAAAATCCACTTGAAAGTTTATCCTTTGTAGCTATATTTCCCTGAGTGCTAATTTTTCCTTGAGCTTTCTTTATTGTGTTGTTGTTATTTTTATATTTTTTTGTTGCTATGCTTTAAAGCATGATTACAATAGTAGAGCAATAGTAACAATAACGAAAATGAACTAAAGGTCACTTGTGTATTATTCGACGATGATGCAGTATTTTACACAAAGCAAAAAGAAAAATATATAGAATATAATAAAATTTATCCGATTTATGAGAACAGAGCCCCGATCAACTCAAAAAGGTTTGATGTTGTTACTTTAATAAGAAAAAATGATGAGAAAATAGTATTACAAATTTCATGAGATGTTTGTTATTCAGTTAAGTGCCTTTTTATTCATTCTATTTTATTTTAGTTGAAATTAGCTATTATGATCTTTTCTTTTATCTTACAAAAATGTATGTCTAATGTATTTGTTTAGTAACGACAGCTAAATTTTGGAAGACAAAAAAAAAAAAGAAATTTAATTAATAAGCCTTTTCAAGTGAATTATTATGTAGGTACCTAATGAAAATATTTATTTGAGTTCTTACATTTTCATTTACATAAATGTATGTAAATTATTAAGTTTTCATCCTTTTGTCTTTTGGCATTTAGTTTTAGTTTTTATATACTTAATGATATTTTGAAATGGTATACAAAACACTACTTTGGGAACGTATTTAATGCGTCAAACAAAGAAGCAAAATGTATGAAATCATTAAAATATCATAAAATGATTTTAATAGTGAGTGTAGTTGAAAGATACTAAGTAAAATTCGGGCAAAGTATTATGATTGTTGTTAGTTTGACTACTGTGTTTGAGTTGACTAAAAAAAAAATAACCTTAACAAAGCTTGTTCATTTTCAAATATGTATGACTTTCTTTTTATTCTGATAGTACTAATTTATTATGAAAATCACTCGGTATATACGAGTATTAATATCGAGAACATCCTAAAAGATTTTTTAGAATATTAAATTTTTATGAATTAGTCTAAACAATTGCTTTGCAAGTTCGGGACTGATGCGGTCAGATAATAATAAATACTACTATAGGTAATGAGATTGTATTTTTAAAAATACGCGTGTAATGAATGTCAATGTGTATATTTATTTGATATATTGGTATAACTGTTGTGAACAGCTAATAGAAATCTCATGATGTTTGCTTTGTTAGTTTAAAAATTTCAGCGTCTTTTGTAATTGTGAAAAATTTGTTGTATTTGTAGTATTTTGAATTAGCTGGAAAATATAAGAAGGTATTGAAAATTTTTGTACAAAATTCACGCAAATTACGACTGATATGGATTGACGTTCCAATTTTCAATTCAACTTTTATTATTTTTGTTTCTGTCAAAAGTATTATATATTACTACCATATTTAACAAACTATCAATTTGCAATTTGAATAACTATACAGAACTATGCAAAATAGAATGTTGGAAATATATGAAGAGCTTTAAAGTTCTCCTAACGTAAAATATTTCTACTATAAAATGATTTTCTCAGAATACGAAATTTGAAAATATTTAGTAAATTATAGTAAAATAACATAGAAAATTGTAAAATATATCCTTTTATTACTTATAAAGATTAATTTAAATAATAAAAGATTTACTTTTATACAAAAAAAATTAATTAATTAAAAAGTATAAAATTCTTTCCAAAAAAAGGAAGAAATATAATATAACATTAAATTAAATATATAGAACATTTTTTTAGTACCATTTTTGAAAATAATTTTCAATTTATACAACTATAAAATTTTATTACAATTTAAATAAACATAAAATTGTTATTTCAAAATAAAAACAATAATAATTGTTTCAAATTTTTGATTAAAATTTGAAAATTAATTGAAATTTCCATTAAAAAAAAGGATGAATAAATCGTTCTATGCATATTTATATATACGATATATTATACACTAATGGATGTTGTAGACGTCAATAAAATAAATAAAACAAAAATATTCTCATATATATTATCACATACTTTATTTTCGAATGCTAAATGAAAATGTTTTTCCAAATTTGTAACACTTTATCGAGAAACAAGAAGAACTCCAACACAAATACTATACTAAAACATTATACCGGAATACCAACTGATTCTTCGCACATAGAAGAGTATTAGAATTAATCTTTATGTTGGAAATCCCTAAACACAGAGTAAATTTTGGATATCATATAAAAGCCCACATTCTCCTATAAAGTCCCATTCTCGATTGAATCAAAAAGTTTTATGTTCATTCAATATGTCGCCCCCCACTCGTAAAAAACTTATTCATACTACCACATTAACAGGTAAGAGAAATTGCATTATCATCATTAATCATTTTAATTTGTAATTAATTTGGTTTTCCAATGATATACAATCTAATCAGATCTTTACCCATTCTAGTATAGACATAGTAACATATATGGATTGTGGATATTCAATAATAATGACCGGAAAATAGATGATAGTAAATATATAATTGGATACAAAAGATAATTTAGCACGCCTATTTCTCATTTATAGTTCGCATGTTAATTATACACAATAAATACATAATTGCAAATTTTCGATTTTTGAAAGAATTAAATTAAAAAACAATTTTATTTTTCGAAATTAATTCATACTCATTTTTCGTATGATATTTTCGGCCAAAAAAAAACAGCCAAAAGAAAAGTTCCAAAGGATTATCCATCATTGAGACATATATGAGAATTTTTTTCAGTAATTAGGATGTCTCCATAATAATACTGTAGTAATAAAATTCATTCATCACTCATGACACATAATCACGTTGATAATCCTTTTTGTTGATGTCATCCTACTCTACTAAGTCCTTGTGAAGTTTTTTTTTGCTGTTTTTTTTTTGTTTTGCGTGTGTGTCTTATTTTAGATAATCCTTTTACCAAAAATATTTTTGACGGTATTTTAATTAATTAAGTAGAACGAACAAATTATGAAATAATATTCCAAAAATTTTATACCATACACCATAATTCTTTTGGAAATAACTTTAAAAATTTGAAATATCCAAACCAATAATTCATAAAGGAAATTTATTTAAACATTTCCTTTTTTTTGTTGATTTAATCTACCGAAAATCTATGTCAAGATTTATGTATCTTTGTCATATGTTCTAAGGAGAAAGTTTTTTAAAATACAAGAATTGAAAATGTTTTTGACATGTAAACGCAATATCATATCAAGTTCGTGTTACACTTATGTCATGCTAATTATCTTAAAATAAAAGACTATGGATCAAGATTTAAAGTCTACATAATTTCCCTTAATTAGAATTTTATTTAAAGTGTTCTTTTGAAAAATGAAAATTAAGACATTTTCTTCTAGCTTTTTTCTTTGTTTTTTATTTGATTTTGAAATTATTTCTATGAAATGCTATTAGTTGCATCAGTTACTAAAAATTTTTCCCATATATTCAATCATAATAGTGTTACGTAAAGTTTGAAGTTTTCTTTATTTTTTTGTTTTAACATCTTCAAGAAAAAAAAAAAATTAAATAAAATCTTTAAAAAGAATTTTCTTCAAGTTTTCTTATTTTTTTTCTGTTTTTTGTTTTTTTTTTTTTGGATGGATATCAAATATGAAATTGCCTTATATAGATTGTTGAAACTTTTTCACTTATATCGGTTTCAAACATGAAAAACTTTGCCGTTATATAAGATGACTCTGCTATCCATGTAATATCGAATATATGTTTAAGAATTATAGAACACCGGATTGCATAGATCCAACAAATAGAAAAAAGAAAAAAAAAAGAAAAAGAAATGCACATTTTAATATGGAAACTTGCCTTTCAATCGAAAACTATGATAGAAGGAAAATTTTGAAATTGTTTTTTTCTGCTTTAAACGTTTCTTTTTTTCTTTTTCTTCTTTTACATTTTACAATACCTTTTTTACGATATTTTGATCTTATGTGGATATAAATAAAGAAATCAAACTTTTCTTTTTTATATCCATATGTGATGTGTATGTGTGTATCCAAAGTCTTTGACAAGTTTAAAGAAAATTCTATAGATTTAAGAAAGAATATGATTCGGTTTTCCATGTCAAACAAACAGATGTTAAAGCCATAAAAAAACATTGTTATTTGCTATAATATCCAATTTAATATCGCACACATTCTGAACACATTTAAATAGGATAATATTTTTATTTTTTTTTTTTTTGTCTTTTATTTTAAATATTTATTATTTTTCTTTATTTGTGAGAAAAAAAAAATAGGATATCAAATGAAACAATTTGTTCGATGGTTTCTAAACCATTTACTCTGAAATTCAAATTTTCCACATAATTAGATATTTTCAAGGCAATAAAATTGATCATCATCAATAGATGCTATTTTGAATTAAGATAAAATATTTTCTCACGAACAGGAGACAAGTTGAGGGGACTTGAACCTTAAATTCCCTGAAAATGACCGTAAAAATTGGTTATCTTTACAGCTTTTTATTTGTTTTTTATTAATTGTGCATTAAAATAATATAACTTAAAAATATCGTCATTGTGAAAATTATGAGAAGTTCAAAATTTGTTTATACTTTCAAACGTAGCCTGATTCGTTCGACATGAGGTCTATCTTTAAAAATTTTGTACATTTTCATTCTAAACTAATGAAACTTAACACTAAATCCTCATCTTAAAATTTGCAGGCAGAGTCCATTGATATCGTATATCAATTTTTTTTTTTTTTTTTGAGATTGTTACTTTTTATATTTGTTATCAATGCTTAATTATTATTACCCTAAGCTGTTCGATCGCTATTATATTTTTTCCTATTACAATATTACAATGATCTCATTCTCCAGAAATTTCCTATAAGAAAGAAAATCAGTTTATTCCTTGGTTTTTAGCAAAAATTCAACTTAAATTTCCAAACTTAATATAGAGCTATTTATCGACACGTTTCGGTATTGATTATTAACTTTATTTCGAACGCATTATTTATCATCGTTATATATTTATTTTGTAGTCAATTTAGTTTCCATAGATGAATTTTTAATTTGTTTGTTGCTTGGTTTGTATATGATAATACGAAGGTAATGAAAATCTGTACCATATTTTATGGATAAATGTTTTAATAAACTTCCCATCTGAAATAAATGTAGTAAAATTTATTTTGAAAAAGGTGTTCTCTTTGGTTGACCGAGATATGGTGCATACAGAGATCTAAGAAGATAAGAATGGGAATGTTGTATAGGGAATGTTATCCGATTACAAACTAAATATTTAGTATAAATTGTCGACGCAATATTACAAGTTTGTTTAAAGCTCATAATGAAAAACTGAAATGAAAGAAGACGATAAGCTACACGAATCTATTGGAAATAAGGTTTTTGTGCCAAAAATGATGGCTTTTATAACTTAGATTCAATACGTGTTGTCGAATAGTAATAGAAGAATTTAGGAAAATGTAGCAAAACCGGAAATTATGATGAAAAATCAAGTCTGGTGTAAGAATTCTATTTTACAGTTTTGGGATAAATGCCTTTATTAGAATAGGAATTTTATCTTAAAAATATTTCTATGACGATTTGTGTCTAAATTTCAAATGAATTATCTTCACATGTCCGTCTGAAAATATGAAAACATATTTGGAATTATAAACTCCTTTCATACGAATGTAGTTGAATTTCAAGATCTAATTGGTGAACAAATTCACAAGCATGAAATTATGTTGTAAATCGAATATGAGAATGAAACAGCTCAAAATTTTCAAGTTTACTGACATTAGATAATTTTTCGTATGGATGAATCCAAATATAAATTGGTTATAGCAACATAAAAATATCAAATCATTGCCTCAAGCTTTTCTTCTGTTAAAAAAAAAAGCAAAAAAAAATCATTCACTACTATATGATTACGATATCTGCAGAAAATGTTGCCAGAAGGAACAAATTCTGATATAATTTGAAGATTTGTTGGGACGATCTGAAAATTTTCTATATAAAAAAAATTGCATAATTTTAAAAGTAATAAATTTATCTTTTATATCAGACTTAGTCCCATATGAAAACAAATTAACAAATTATAAAGTTTTTTCCGAAATTTTCTTATTCAAAAGACATCATAAAAATTTACGTAAGCAAGACTTTGGAATAAAAACAGTCAAATTTAATTAAAAAAAATTTTTTAATATCTTTGAAATCGTGTTGGATTACGAAGAAAATTTCCAAAGTTTGTTAATTTTTCTTTGCCTTGCCATGAAATTTAAGTGGAAAACGTTATAATTTTATAAGGATTTATAGAAAAATATGATTTCTTTAGAATTTTGTTTTTAATATTTTCTTATTACATCGAATTAATTATTTAATATTGGAAAATTTTTGAAAAAAAAACAATTTTCTTATGAAATTTCAAAAATTCGAAATTAGTTTTACAACAAAATTTTATTATGAATCGAATTATTTTTTGCGTAAAAATACATCACAATTTATATCTAGACCTTTTTTTTAACTATTGTGGTGCTACATTGTTTCATATAAAATTGAATATTCGCAAAACTTTTAAGTTGAAAAGCTGTTCGTGGATACTACATTAAAATTTACATCAACCCGCATTAACAACATCAAGGCAACGAAAAAAAAAACAAATTTATTTAAAGCAATGCAGTGTACACCTTGGCATGGCATAGTTTAAATTTCCGCCTTTTCGCATAAATTTCCATCAAAAGTATTCGAAAAAAGATTATCCATCTTCTGTTCTATTTTCAGATTTTCATTTTTATTTTTATTTTTTTCTTTTCTTTTTTTTTGTAAAGGAAAAAGGATGAATTCCTTCCATTTAAAGGATGAAATTTTTCTATACCTTAACGTAAATTTCACTTACAATCAGATAACCTTCGTAAACTTCTATACTTTTTTTGTCGTTTTTAGAAGAAACGTAATCAGATACATCTTATATAGTATTCGTACGGAAGTATATTACATAGTAGATATCTCTCTAAATTCAGTTTAAGTTGTCCCACTTAAAGTGTCTTCAAGAGAATGTTACCAAACATAGGAAATAGATATATTCACAAAAGTCGAACCACCAAGATAAGATGGGCGAAAAGGAAAAAAAAAGAATCAAATACGTCTTCAAAATATAGAAATTACTTCAGAGATGAGAAAATTGTAAATCACTTCTCTTTCATCTCGTGTGTCCCTGGAAAATAAGCAGAAGAAAAAAAAACGTTTTTCACAGTTTTCTCGTATATTTATTTAAGCTACCACCATATCGAGTTGTTTTTTTCTTTTTTTTTTGGATAAAGATCAACATTAGGATAACTAAACTCGTCAAAATATAAGCGATTTTAATACGCTGGAAAAGCAAAAAAAAAAGCAAAAAAAGGGTGACAAAAGATTTTAGGATGAGAATCGAATCTGGATCAAAATCAGAATGATTGTGATTTAGTAGAATGTGCTTAAATGAAATCTCTTCCTACAGAAAAAGTAAAGAAAAATAAGAAAATAAAAGGGTTTTCATTTCACGAATTTTCAATAGATTTAATATCTGATGAACTTGATGATGAGTTCGTTTTTCGTATGTGTTGATGAAAAAAAAATTCCTTTTAAAGTCCATTTGAAATTCGAGCATTTTGAACAAGTTTCACTAAATTCAATATACTCGTACTACATACATATTTGGGTAACATATGATAGGTACTACGGGATAGGTATCAAATTTACAGAATTTTTTTTTTTTTAAATGAAAAATTGCCATGAAAAATATATGGAATTAAATTTAAATTAATTTGGATGCAAATAAATAGCTGAATATTTCGAGTATTTTATTTATACGAAATAATTAAACAACTTGATGTTCATTTCATTAAGAATTAATTCTGAATCAATACAATTATGCGAAATTGAACTAAAAAACTTTAAAATATGAAAAAAGCCGACCTAATATTGTATAAATTGATTTTTATATAAATTCTAATCAACTGAGTTAATTAGTTTTCTTCCAACAGAATGCGATCTGTTAGTTTTCAGTCGATAATCTTGTAAATTATTGATTGCTAATGAAATGACTAAATATTTTCTAATTAGGATTCTTTTTTTGTTTTTGTTTTTTAGCAATAATTTAATCTAACTAATCACACAAGGAATAAATCAACACTTGTCGATTAAGGTCAGAGTAAAAAAAGGGTTTTACCATATCATTACGAATGCTTTTTTAAAGTCTTTAATATATGTAGTGTCAATTGAACTAGCCAAAAAGTTTTTGCTGATTTTAATTTAAGTTCATTAAATCATTGTCTCGGTGCGATAGTATCACTCACCTTCAGGATTCTCGCGTAGTTTTTGATTCATTTAGAAAATTTTTAATAAAGTATAAAAAAAACAAAGTATTTCCTACAAAAAAGAAGAAAATTTCAAATTATCTAAATTATTCTTAAAGTTCCAAAAAAAAACGAAACCTTCTCTATCTTATCTTAAAAGCAAACAATTATAAATCAGGTGCATATATACCTTTTAGGAGAGTGTACACAAACTTTTTAACGTCAACCATAGTAAAATTTAATTTGTGCAACTTTTCGTATAATTTAAATTTTCTACAATAAGAAACTTTGTGTTTGAATATTCTCGTCCCTCTTCTTGAATACAAAAAACAGAAAAAAAAAACGTTGAATATATTCGACGTAATCTTACATATCTGATCAAACATTCTGATGCATAAAATCCTTGAAAATTCTTAATTTTCAAAGGAAACTTGGTATTTTTTCATCATGATACAAACTGTACAATATCACTTTGTTGGAAACTTGTCTTTAACAAGATATTATATACTATAATATTTTCATATCTAGACTTCGTTAAGAGAAACAGTAATTACCCATGCAATATTCTGTTTTTGGGAAAAGTTTTCCTTATAATATAATACACAAAAACCTGAACATTGTACCACCCATCAATGGAAAAGTATTTGACCATGTTGAATAGTAAAATTTTTACTTTGCGAATGAAAAAAAAAAAAAAATAACCACAACAACAACATGAAAAATGTGATGAAAACTTCTCATAAAACATAGTTTCAACAATATTGCAGAAGGTTTATAAATAAAAGCTGCTTGTTTTATGTTGTATATATATATTTTTTTCTTTTTAAAGAAGAAAAACCGGAATTTCTTATTTAATGAAGACACAAATTATGAGCCAGATAAAAAATGAGAAATCTGAATGTTCATTTTACCGGAAAAAAATGAAGGAAACTAATGAAAAGGACCAAAAGAAAGATTGATCTGGGAGTTGAGAATAAAAAATTTAATCTAGAATGTATTCATACCTGTTTGTACGTGTACATTCACCGTTTTGTAAGGCCGAATCTGATAAAGATGGTCCTTTGAGAACTTGAACTTTAATTTTCAGGTTGGACTTTTCTTCTCATATTTTATGAAAAAAAATAAACAAGAAAAATATGATAAAATATTTTTTAATTATAAGAATTTTTGTGTTTCTATCTCCTTGAAAACGGGTAAATGGGTAAACTTCTTTTCGGAGTTATAAGTTTCATTAACAAGTTTTTAAGCCGGAATCAACTTTATTAAGTTTTCTTTTTTTCTTTTTTTTTGGGAAATCTTAAAGGAAAACGAAATGAATTTTTTATGAAGATTCGCTATAGAACAGAATAAAGTTCAATGATTAAAATTTTGTTATATTTTAATAGGCTTTAAAAGTTACGAAACATTAAAATTTGATTTCACAAAAATTTAATTCTTTTCATAACAAAGTTCCGGAGGACATTATTTAACCATAATTTAACTGAATTAATTTATTAAAAAGAAAGAGGAGACTTTGTGTCAGATTAAAATTGAAATTTACAGAATTTCTAAGAAAATAACGTTCTCATTAATTTGAAGAAGTTTTCATCGATCAATGAGATTTTTAAATGATTTCTTTTTTCCGACCTTCGAGAAAATTCTGAATCCTAAATTAAACACAAAATAAAGATCTATCAACTTCCTTCATATTCTATTATACCAATATATTTAGAATCACAAATTTTATTCGATATATCACAAAAAATTGTCCGAAACTTTTCCTTCTATTGTTTGTTCTTTTTGTTTTTTGTTTTTTTTGTTTTGTTTGTTTTTATAAGGAATTAAGGAGTATTATCCCTAGTAGAAAAAAATCACACTTTCATCTATGACAAATGAAGATTATATCACAGAAATATATACAACAAAAAAATCTTAGCTTTCTCGACAGTCGAACATCAACCCTTGAAATTACCTCTTCAATCATACTGAACCATCCTTGAAACATTATCTAGAAAAATGTTTCACATATGAAGGATATAATAATAATTTTTTTTTTTTCATTTTAAGGGACTACAAAAAAAAAATTTCAATTTAAATATTCGATTTAATTAAAATATCATTATGTAAAATAGATCTTAATCAAATAGAAAGAACGTTGTCTAACAAATCACATATCAAATTAAAATTTTAACTCATTTTCCCCTGAAATTAACTCATTAACATTTTCTTTTATATTTCTTCTTTTTTTTTTTAATTAATTTTCCCCGAAAAGCGTAACAAAAAACAGGGTAATTTATTTAAAACAGGTTGCGTGTGATACACATTTTTAATCAAGTTAATAGCATTAAAAGAACGTTACCACAAGAGAACCAGAATATAATAATAATCATAAAAAAAAGGTGAATAAAAATCGAAAAATTTACATACCGGCCGCATTAAATCCATAAATGGCTGCGTAAATCCCAAAAATTGCAAGAAAATAATTCATTTTTAATGTTTTTAAAAAAAAAAAAAAGAAAAAAAATTAATAACGTAAACACGGTAAATTAGAACCAATTTAAAATTATTTATTAAGTTTAATTATTTTTCACTTTTTCGACCCACACACACACTACCGAAAAAAGAAAGTGATTTATAAACAATCACTTTGTTAATAAATTGGGAATAATTGTTTTTTTTTTTCTTTTAAGAAAGCCTATTAACACAATTATTATTCCCTAAAAATCCGATAAAAGACAAAAAATTTATCTTTTAAGTGATTTTAATCCATTTGAATTCACAAAATTTGATAAGCAAACAAAATAGAAGATGTCTTTCATTAAATGTGGTCAATTCGATAATAATTCGGAAAATAATTTCATGAAAAATTCACCACCCACTGAACACTTTTAAAAAAAAAATAAAAAATAAAAAAATGAAAACAAATCCTGTGTCCATCAACCGAAAAATGTATATTCTGCGGAAAAATTCCAACAAGAAAATGATTAAAATACCGGCAAAAATTTCTTATTGTAATTTATTTATTTATTTTTTTTATAGGCTCGAAATTATATTTGGTTTTTTTTTTCTTTGATGAGCACCGAATATCAACAACCTGGCTGACTGATTGCTAATAGTGAACTGATAAAAAAAAGGATATCAAAAAATATCAAATATACTACGCGAATTGTCGTTATATGAAAATTTTAAACGCTCGATGAAGACGAACAACCATCACATGAAGTCAATGACGACTGAATGGTTTTTTGTTCCTCATCTGCATAGACACACCATCACTTTCCATGTACCTAATATATATAGTATTGTTGAGGGTACGCAACAGCATCATTCAAACATTGGAATCTTTTCATTTAGTCTGATATGATATTATTTGTTTGTATTATGTTTGGTTTGTTCGAAAGTTTAAAATGATAAAAAAACTTTTATTGTGCTTTCTTTCGGGCGGAAAGAAAGTTTTTTTAAATTAAAAAGAAAAGAAGAAAAATAACGTTCCTTCTAACGGTTCCCGTAGATATGTTCGCCGTGGTAAATATTTGACAAAACCAGGTACGACTTAGTTTGATATACAGAAAGCTTTCGTCAAAAGTTTGGTGCAAATTTTAATAAGTTTTGGTTTATGTCTATGATCAAAATTTAGTTTAATATTTTAGTACAAAAATTCGCGATGAACACGTTGGTGGATAGTAAAAAGCTTATCTCACTTGGCATCTCAGTGAAAAATGAATGCTATAGCATTCACATCCGTGTTAAGTATTTACTTTTCCTGAAAAATTTTATATTAAGCAAGTAAATAACAAATTTAGATAAAGCTTATTCAATCTGTTTAGGTGCAAGCAGAATGACAGATCCACGGCACATTAAAATTTTAAATATATACGGTTTCAATTAGACTACACAGAACGCGACGGACTATTTTTTTTAGAAATACAAACTGAAAACCGAAAACAGTGAATCCGTCGTGGTTCCGTCATTCTGTTTCCAGCATTTGGGTATAAAATTGAGTTGTATGAAATTCCGCATCTAGTTCATTCATTCTATTGTATTTTAAGAGTGTAACGTCTGAAGCGTTGCAGTCGGATAGGACATAGGAAACAATTTAGAAATTCAATCATTTGTGCGTTCTAAGTGCTAAATAGTTTTAGAAATGGTTGGAAAAGGTCGAACATGTACTTTAAAACCAGCAAAGTGAACTCCGGAGCATCCATACTATGACTATATCTAGCGTAAAAACTGGAGGCCTATAAATTGATATTACAGTGTTATTGTCAGTAAAATCTACTTCCCTATTACCATGGTATATGCTAAGTATAAGTAAGAAGCTTGGTATCGTAATTGCCAAACAATTCCAGGTTGCGTTTTCAAAAAAAATACCTGTCCATCGATTATAATGATGTGTTTTAGGAAAATTAAGAATTATATTGTTTCTAAGCGGAAATGCACTCTAAAAGAAAAGCGCTAAAGCGACACTTGCATATGTAATCGTATAAGCGCCACTAATAATCTTAGAAATACTACTATGGAGTACTTTTGGGTTTTTCGATAAAATATAGTACTTTAAAATCTATCCAACGATAGTGAATGTTCATCGCTTATTCTCTAGACATTTTCTACTATATTCAACTCAAATTTGACCCGTTTTGATTATTTTAATGCATTAATAACGATATTTAAATCAGATGCACTCGCCTGTTTTTTTTTTTTTTTTCTTCATAATTTACTAATTAAATTCATAATAAATGAAGAGCTAATTATTATCAGGAAAAGAATTAGCATAATACTGATTAATGACATTTAAAAGGTTCCGACCTAACACAGTACTGACGATGGTTATGAAATAAATGGCGCGTTTTAATAGATAAGAAATTTTCACAACAAAAACAAAATCAATCGTTTTTTTTCTAAATTCCATAAATAGTTATAAATAATTTTATTTAAAACTAAATTAATAATATTTTAATTGTTTATTAGACTTTGTCGTAGTGAATATAATTTTGTTGCTACGAGATTTGTTTTTCTGTAATAATAGAATTATAATAATAATATGATATTTGAAAACAATAACAAATAAGTACATAATAAAATAGTATCTCAAGTATAACGAAATTATTGGCGCAGAATAAAAACAAAAATTCTCAACGATAAATATAAAAAATTTATATTGAAAAATATTTTTATATCGCAGCTTTCTTCGCCAATAAAAACTCCATCATTTACGATCAATTTTGACCCCCCCCAAAAAATCCTCCGAAAATATTGTATGTAAATTGCTGGTCATCTTGTCGCATCATTTCTAACCGCAAAAAAAGGTTATCACTGGACATAAACAGCGGGACAGTAAGTAATTTGTTGTTCTCATTTCTTTTTTTTATTATCAAGACATGAATTTATTATCATTTTTATGGAATAGAACGTTTTTGATGTGCCTTTTCAAGAAATTTATTCCAAAAAAAAAAACAAAAAATGCTATTAAATACTTTCTTTAATATAAGGAAGAAAGATTTGTATTAATATGAAATTATTAAAACAAATAAAATAAAATATATGATACTGATAGTAGAAATGTCGGAAATGTTTTGGGGGGAGGCTTGGGTGTCATTTAGAAGGAAGTAATCTTGAAATTCCGAACTAGCAATAAGAAAAACATCCAAAATAACAAAGTTTTTCCATTATCTACAGATTATCGTTTCCATGGAAAACTTTCGAATTTGATATTCTGGATTTTCAAATTTACCAAAATTCAGTATAGAACTGACAAATTTTAGTAGGTTAGTGTTTTCTGAGTTTTCTTAAAAGTTCCCAATACCATTTCCATATAAATTCTGATGATATTTTATTTGAATATATCGTCATCTTTCCTGGAAAACGTGCCCATTTGAAGATACAGATTGAAGATAGATATAGGGTTTTTTTTCTGCTGGAAACATGGGACATCGGAGAAGAAAATAAGTAGGAAGTTCGTAGTTGTTTCTTTTTTTTTAAAAACAATTTACGCATTTTGCAATGATTTTCTCATAACTTTCCACTAGCTCGAATATATTTTAAACGATAGAAATCTTGTTATTTTAAAAAGCGATAAATAATTTTTGTTGTAAATTTTTCATTTAATTTTTATTTTAATAAAAATAATTGGAAGACAATAATTATTACAAATTATTTAAAAACAATAATTATTCGTATAAGTATTCTTAAAAAGTAAGTAAACAAAAAAAATATTATTTATATTTATATTTATTACATAGTAATTATAAAAACCCTTCTTAAAAACTTACACTTTTAATTTTTGGAAAGCATTTTTGGAAAGCGTTTTGAAGTATTTGAAATTCAACATTAATATTTGCCATTAAATTTCCAATTTGCGGTTTCGAATCAAGAACTTCAATACTTTGTGTGTAAGCGTTATATCTTACCCCAAATGGTCGTGGAATGGAATTTGCAAATTTTCTAAAATTAAAAAAAAAGGAAAAGAAAATGCAATTTAAAAAAAAATCATAAGAATAATATTAAAACAACTCATTTTCTTACATTGTTTTCTCTTTGGCACTTTCAAAACTTTCGGCAACATAATAAACTTCTTGAAATTGTGTTATTGGATATTTTTGTGCGCCTGTTTGTTCTGGATCAAATTCTTTTTTCTCAGGTTCATCACTTAATGCATATTGTAATTCACCATAAGATGATAATAATCCAGCACCATATGCTTTCAAATCACCATCTTGTCGGCAAAGACCAAATTCAACTGTAAACCAAAAAATCTAACAAAAAAAGAAAGAAAAAAAAGCTATATTAGTACAAAGAAAAAGATCAATTAATTAAGAAATTAATTACTGTTGCTAATTTTTCAATATAATCGTCGGGTGCCCCTAAAGATGCTAAACCAATTTCTTGACTGAATTGCGCAAAAGCCGGGTCTGCAAATAATGGTGCATGTCCAAGTAATTCATGACAAACATCTGGTTCAGGTGTATACATCGGTTTACTTGGATGCCGAATATATTGTGTTGAATGAAATACTCTAAATGCAAGACCGGCTAAGAAATCTCGTGATGATAATAAACCAGCAACCGGTCGTAATGTAAATCCAGTACAATCTGTTTGGTATAATAGGTGTTTTTTTTTTTTTAGAAAAATTGCTTTTATGAAAATTAAATTTTTAAAGAGCACCTTTTAAAAAGTTCGAAACATCTTCTAATTGCGGAATATTATCGGCTCGATAACCGCAATTATCAATTAAAAGTGGAAAAACATGATTATGTTCTCGGCATGCATGAGTTTTATATAATTTTGTTAAATTACGAAAAACTTTTCCCCATGTTGCAATTTCTTCGTCGGTATATTCGACTCGCGGTAATTGTTCACCATGTTTATAATTATAAGCTAAATCAGCAAAATATTTCCTATCAGAAAGAAAAACTAAAATCAATTTCATCCAAAACAAGAAAAAAATATTTATATATATTCCAATTATAAATTACAAACCTTCTAGCCCTATATTTAGCATCTGTAAAACCAGGATGATCCGAATCCAACTCTGAACCGTATGATAAAATTTGATTCGCAAAACGATCTAAATCACGAATACGTCTTGGAAACCATGGTACAGCTGCGGTATTATCCTTATAATCACGACTAATTATATTAAAATAACTACAATGTTCCTGCACTTCAGAAATCGCTGTTCCCAATGAACCTGATCCGCTATCGCATTCAACGAAAAACTCATAACCAGGTCCACGTGTCGATGAACGTGATTCTATATGCATTAAATTAACATTATGATCATTGAAAACTTTGAGCATTTTTGCTAATGCTCCAGTTTCTTCAGTTTTCGGTGAAAATAGAAGGCACGTATTACGCGCCTCTTGTGAATCGATACCTTCCATTATATAAGAAGTTCCGTCCATACGTGTTGGCTAATTAAATTTATTTATTATTATTATTATTATTATTATTATTTTTTGTATAAATATTTCCAATAAATCAATTAATTTAGGCGTTGTGAAAGTTTTCAAAAGAAAAAAAAAATTTTCCAATACGGATTACTTTTCTAAAACTTGTCTAAAACTCGACTGATGTAAAATTCTATTCGAACGGATCATTTTATACAAGTCTTCCGTTAATACACACTCTTTCTAGATGAAGCAATTATTGTTGACGGGAAAATCAGAAAAACTGGCTAATTTCCGATTGCGCGTTTTTATTGTAAAAATTCAAAACAACAACCGAATTAAACAAACAAACGAAAGTGATTTTATAGTGATTTTAATTTATGGGGATTTTTATTTTTTGCTGAAATTTTTGAGAAAGCGAGCAAAAAAAAAAATCTGAAATTCTTGAACAGAATTGCATCAGTACATTTTGAGGGCCTATCAATGTCATTTCTGGTATATTATATACGTATAACTTGTACATGACTAATTAGCTTTTTTTCTGTCTTATTGGAAATAATCTACACCGCTTTTATAGGGTAATTGAACAATTATTGTTTCAAGTATCAATTATTTTTTGATTAGTTTTAAGAACAACCAATGTACCACTTTTTTTCCACCATGATAGTTTTTTTTTTTTTGTACATTCTCTTGAATCTGATATGTATTTAATTGCGTTCAAGAATTTAAAAAAAAAATAGAAAAAAATTATAAATAAACAGTATCTAAACTCGAGCTAAAAGGTCAGAACAGAAAATATAGCAAATTATTTCGGGAGCGAATTTTCTTATCTCGTACTATTTCCTTTTTGATAACCTAAAATTTTCAATTTCTTATAAATAAAAATATAAGTACCAGTTTTATATTCAAAATACCAAATATGATCTAAGATTTTGGTCAGGATGTCTGCTTCAAACCAACCGTAATTTATTGGATACGATAAGTTAAAAAAAAAATTGCTTTAAATCCTATTAAAAACATATTCTATTTAGTCTTAATCGAAGTATTTACAAGATTCTCTTGCAATACTGGATTATTAGTGATAATTTCTTTTTTTTTTACTACAAAAATTTCTTCACATCTTCAACAGTTTATAAGAAAATAAAACTTGAATAACTGTTCATAAGAAAGTTAGTTATAACTTGTCATTACAGATATTTAAATTCTATTTAGAATAAAATTGTATATTTTCCGTGAGTTAATTCCGGATCCGCGTATTTTGATTTTTCAAAACGGGTTTTAGCAAAACTAGTTAACTAGAATAGAATTTTTTATTCATTTCGAAGGTGATCGTGTTATCTTCTTGGTAGCAGAAATTTTCAGATTTCGGAAACGATTATTGAATTAATTCTAATTTTATGTATAATAGAGTACACGTTGATTTCACGTTGATCATAGAACTTCTCAAAAAAATGTAAAATTTCAAACTGTTTCCTAAGTTTTCTCCGAAGAAAATAGAACTTTTGAAGTAATAGTGAAAACATCCTTTGCAGAATATACTAAGTATGTACTAGATTTTTAGGAACAAACATTTTTTCGGAGTTTAAGAGAATTTTCTAATTGTAGGTGTATTTTTTTTTAACGCACAACAAGCTACCATATAAAATGTGATTAATGCAAGCATTATGCATAATGCCCGGGCAGAGTGATAAATATTACTTCATTTATTATATGTGATATAAATAAGAAATATTGATAATTGTTGTTAGGACCAGAAATCTCAACCAAACCTCTAGAAACTTCATGCATGCTCGCTAGTCCTACGTCAGACTTCATACTGGTTGGTGACAAACATATATTGCATATATTTGGTGGTTGGTCACTAATAATATAAACTGACCTTTTATATTAATTTGCATATCTCCCGCAAACCATGTAGGATTATGCATATTGACCAGGCATGGTAATAAATGAAGTATTTTGTATCACTTTTCTCGTGCATTATGCGTAATTACATTATCCATAAGATATACATTGTAGCAGAACAAGAGTTATGCATTACTTACATATGTTTATTTGGTTTATTTATTATTTATTTATCAGTTTTATCTATATGGACGTGTATGTCCGGTAGGGTTTCTGTACTCGATTCAACTCGACTCGCACCGGTCGAGTATTTGGGTAGTTACTCGGATTTGGGACTCGACTCTAATACTCGACGAACCCGAATCCGAGATTTATAGCAAACTTAAACAAGAATTTTGCTTTTCAGAAATACTGGAAAACGAACAAGCAATCTTGAATAATGCACTTTCCTCCATAAAATCAACTTCAACTTCTAATCAAAGAACATTTTCGATAAATGGCAGCTTATTTACTTGGCGACAAGTCTCTTAATTCCTTAGAATTTCTCAAACCTTTCTACCTTAAGACAAAAAAAAGCAATTAAATTGAATCAAATAAATGTTCAAATAGTTATATCTAGTTTTATAGTTTAATTTTTCAAAATAAATAAATTGATTAATAAATAAATTTGAGTACATTTTCTTTTTGATTTCTTGGCACGACCACAAATTTCAGTTGAAAATCTTGTAATATAATAAATAATTATAGTTTTAACAAATTCTGGTAATTTTTTTTTTTGTTACAAAAACTTCAGCTATCAGAATCGTTATTGAACTTCAAAATATTAAACGTTTTCGCTTAATGACTTGAGTTTAGATTTAGATCCAGACTTGACTCGGACTCAACGAGTTTTCATAATTTGGAACTCGTACTCGCCGAGTCCTCTAAACCCTAGTTTCCACAAACCTTAATGTCCGGTATCGTTACTGAACAAATCATTCTCATTTTCTTAGGCAGCGATCAGATCAAGAATTTCTGAAAAATTGCAAGTAACTAACCCTTAAATTTCTAAATTTTCAATAATCTCTCTCACTTCCTGCATGTAGATTTTGAAGTAAAAATGTTATTTAATATTTCATTTTTCATGATAAATCTAACTCAAAAAAGCATTCAGAATTGAATTCTATATGATAAAAATTGTGTCCTAAGTTTTTTGATTGGAGTAATTAGGGTTAAAAATTTAACCAATTTAAAATAACCGTCAGTTTGACATTATTTCAATATGTCAGACTTGAGTCTCCAAATGTTATCAAAATTGATTTTAGTTAAGAAGATAACTTTCATCGGCCAAAAATAGAAAAAAACGCGAAAATGGTGAATTCAGATTCCTTGTAGTTAAAAAAGTATTTCCGGGAAAACTCGTGTGCTTTTGCTTATATGAAATTGGAGAAAGATTTTCCGATTTTGAGTTTTATGAAACAATTAACAATTTTCTTTCTATTTTTTTTGTAACTAAGCAATTAATTTACTAATTTTAATATTTTCTACCAAATAAAAATAAAAAATATATTTTAAATTATAAATTATTTAAACTCGCTTTTTTTTATTAAGAATTTGAATTTTTGAATGAAATCTAATTTCAAGATTCGAAATTTTTTATGAATTTTTAATATTTATAAGAATTCTATATTTAAAATAAAAATGTAAGAAAGTTCAAACCACTACCAAAACTGCACAAATAAAATTTCTTAATAAATCTCTGAATTTTAAACGGAAATAAAATATATATAAATTGGAAAAAAAAACAGTTTTCTGAATATTAGGGCCACTTCACAAAACTAAATCCTCTAAAATTGAATAGTTTTGTAAGAAATTTTTCCATTCAAATTTTCATAGAAAACTTTCACCAAGAAAGCCAGTAAGAAAAACAAAAGTAATACCTTATCAACTGATGACTGACGATACATAGTTGGTGTTTAATTCGATTTTCAAATTAAAAACAAAATTGTACTTATTTTGTACGTTGTTTCTCAGAAAAATCACTTTTAAATTCTTAATGAAAACTAATAATTAAAATCCGGTTTTTGATACTTCGTCGATTTTCAAAGATTTTAATAAAAAATTTTCTTTAGGCTATTTAAGAAACAGGCTTTCTCTCCCACCACGTTTTAGCTCCAGCAAATGTTGATCAACAACTGAAATAATTTAATCAAAAACTCAAGTTTAAATAAAATTTTCTCAATCTTAATCCAAAAAAAAAAAAAAAAAACTTATAGAAATTTGAAATCGGAAGTCATATGATAACTGAAGAACGCTCGTCTTTACCAAATTCTATTTTTCTAAATAATGTGTTTATTGGAATCTGCAAAACAACATGCGATTTGTGTGCGTACTAATTGTTAAAAATATTTATATTTAATTTTATATTTTCTTGTGGAGACTAGAAAAACTGCGTCAATGATAATGGAAAAGTGGGGAAAATTATTGTTTTCTTTATGTATGAAATTCCTTTAATACTGATAAGAAAGACATTTCAATAAAATTTTTACAATATTTAAGAAACAAGTATAAACAGGCGGCAAAACACTCAACTTTCTTATACATAATGTGTAAAGTTAATTTTCCCATAAATTATGGGTAACGAAAAAAATTCTATTATATACAAAATATGTAAACTTAATTTGGATAAAAATTTACTTATAAATTGTTTTAATTCCAATAGTAGAAAAGAAGGACAAGACGAGAATCCGAAGATTTACACCATTTTGTTATAATTTCCAATTTGAATACACTCAACCTCAAAATATATATTTCCGTTGAACGGCTCTGTTTAACAATTTATTTACTTCAATAAAGTTTAAGAAAGTTAATCTTAGAAGAAATTCGAAATTTTACATTAAAAAAAGATGTACTAACCTAATGACCGTTTCACTTCTTTTTTTTCTTTCTTATTTGATAAGAATTCAAATGCTTTAATAGAAGGAATACAAATTGTCGGTTGTTAAGAAAGAAAGTCTTATTTAAATTCATTAAAACGATTTTGTAAATCTGAAATAAATAAAAACTAAATATCCTTATCCGTTGATAATGACAATAAAAATATTGATCTTCGTTCAAGGTGCTTTTGATTTAGCATGTTTTCATGATAAGAAAATTATTTCCTTTTTTTTTTAAATGCTAAAATAATTAAATATAGAAAAGAGATTAAGCTTATCAGAAAATTCTTATTCAAAAACAGCAAAGAGGTGACTTAACCTTACTTCATAATATTATCACAAGTGGCAATTGTAGTAATTCAAGGTTAATATCATTTACACAGGGCCGAATTTCCCATTAGGGAACTTAGGCTGCAGCCTAGGGGCCCGCACCACAAAGGGGCCCGCACCATAGAAAATAAAAACTTTTTAAACATTTTAATTTTGAATAAACTAAAATAACATTCACCAACAAATTTCTAAATTGTCAATTAATTATAATAATTAGCATATCAATTTTTAAAATAATATAACAAAAAAAAAATTGTTCATTTAATGAATGATGAAAAGGACATTTTCAAGTATTTATCGATAGTTTTCAAGTAAAACATATTCTATTATAATTTTTGACAAATTAGTCCAAAAATGACCAGAATATTCGCCGGGTAGTACAAAGTGCAACATTCGTCTCCTTGCGGTAGGGCCCGCACCACAAGTTTAGCCTAGGGGTATACAGATTCTAAATACGGCCCTGCATTTATGACCTTTGAAATAACAGTTAGTTAATCATGACTTAGGAGAAATGAAATCAAATTTGCTACTTTATATCGCTGCAAAGGAAACAATAAAGCAAAACCTAGGTTGCAATTTTAGAACTGAATGAATATAAAGTTATACTACTAAGGCTCGGGGGTTCATGGGTTCTTATACCGAGAAAAGAAAAAATGTTATGACCATAGAATAGAAATTAGACTAGAAAATAATAAGTATCATTTGTTCTTATAAAATTTCGATTTTCCAAAGATCATTAAAATATGTAATTAATTTTTTAAACTTTAGCTAGTTGGTTTGGTATTGCATTTGAGCAAAATCGATCCAGGGGGAGCAAAGTTATAAAGGAAAAACCAGGGTGACCAGAAAACTTTGTCGTTTTAATGCTTATGGTTTTTAGGATTGAATTGGAAAATTTGTCACCCAATTTTGTTTAAATTGATTATATAGGTTAACTACATAAATAGACGAAACCATGTTAAATTTCAGTCCAATCGGTCCAAGGATAGTGGAGAAAGAAATAATCCTAGGAGAAAATAACCCTCTTTATAAAGTTTTTTTGATGTACTTTAAAAATTAATACACCGATTTGAATAAAATTTACAGCTTAGACTTATGCTATCAGGGTCTAGGTTACCTGCAAATTAGAAGAAATTTTGAAAAGAAAAAACAAAGTTAATTAAAATGAATTTTAAAATTTTATTCTTTTTTTAATAATACAGTAAATTTTCACATACAAAAGTCTTTATTCGTTTTTGGTCTTTAATAATTTTCTTCTATAATTATTTCTTTGTAAAATAAAGTACTTCTAAAAATCCAACGCCGAAATTCGTTTACTTACCCAAAAAACATTTAATTGTGATTATTTGTATATCATATATAATAATTTTTCTAATTTAATTACACAAATTACATAAAAAATATACTTTTACAATTAATTTTCTTAGTTTTAAAAAATTTTCATAAAATTTTTTTTATAGTGTATAAATTTTTCGTTAGGACTTATTCATTTTTTTTTTTAATTACCCTGTTTTAGTAGTTAATTTATTTAAAAAAATTTTCATCAAATTCCATTTTGGATTTTGTATTAATTTTTCAAATTTAATTGGCACATAATTTTCCATTTACAATAATTAAAATAATTTCGGCTTCCTTTTTCTCTTCCAGAGAATGGACGAATATCTTTTTCCCTTGCTACTGAATTTGTTGCGGTGAATTTGGTGAATTGAAAAGGATTTGGGATTGTTCCTGGGACATTTGATATGGCAAAACTTCTAATTCGTTAGGTATTGAAAAATGAGATTGCTGAGTTGAAAGAGGCTCTAAATTATTGTCTCCCGCATTCATGTGTAAATGATGTAAATGAGAAGTTGGGACTGGTGTCAACTGCATATATGAGATCATTTCATCTTCTTGTAATGATCCTAAATTGGTATCAAGTGAATGTTGATTCAAAGGTTCTAATGCCTCTAACCCTTGATGATGAATAACAGCTGGGACATGATTTAATTGATGATAATGAAGAGAAGGATTATGTGTTGAACCAATTTGTGTGTGATGGATATGCGGTTGTGGTTGCTGTAGTAGTTGTTGGTGTTGTTGTTGTTGTTGGTGTTGTAGCTGTAGCTGTAGCTGTGGTTGCTGTTGTTGCGGTTGTTGCTGCTGTTGATGTTGTTGATGTTGTTGATGTTGTTGATGTGGTTGATGTTGTTGATGTTGTTGATGTTGTTGATGTTGTTGATGCTGTTCATGTTGTTGATGTTGTTGATGTTGTTCATGTTGTTGATGTTGTTGATGTTGTTGATGTTGTTGATGTTGTTGATGTTGTTGATGTTGTTGATGTTGTTGATGTGGTTGCTGTTGCTGTTGTTGCTGCTGATATTGGTGAAGTTGGTGTTGTGGTTGTTGCTGCTGCTGATATTGATATTGTTGCTGTTGTTGTTGGTGTTGCTGTTGTTGCTGTTGATGTTGTTGTTGTTGCTGTTGTTGTTGCTGCTGTTGCTGAAGTTGTTGTGATGGTATTGGCTGCTGGATATGTTCAACTGTATTATTTATAATACGATTGTTGCTTATTGCATTGTTAAATGTGATTGTCGGAACATTGACAATAGACGGAAGTAGACCATATCGAGCCATTAAAAGTTGCTCTGAAACTCTTCTTAACTCTTCCTGTTGTTGTAGTATCAATTGTTGCAATTTTTCATGTTTTCGTTGAAGTTGATCTTGAATTTGAGATTGTGTAGATGTCATCACAACCGCCGATTGTAAAACATCAGTTGAAGGCTAAAATAAACGTATGATCAGTAATATGATCGAAACTGATATTTAAACTTACTGGAACGATAGTTGGCATTTGAATTGGTGCAATAACTGTTGTCGTTCCTGTAAATGGTGGTCCAATTACTGGTTGCACAGGTTGAACAGTGTAATATTGTGGTGGTTCTAAAAATGGTGATCCAATTATTGGTGGTTGTGAAACTTCACGTTCTGCATGATGAATCAATTGAGGTGCTAAATGTGTAGTTTGTTGCTGTGTTGGTTGTGATGGGATTTGATGTGGAATTGACAATCTTGGTCTTTGTGGTTGTTGATGATGATGCGATTGATGAGCATTATAACGAGATCTTAATTTCTAAAAATAAATTGAGTAATACATATGATACTAGATGATTTTTTAAAATTGATATACTTACAGATGAACTACATTGAGATATCGTAGAATATCGACTTGCTAATGAATCTGTAGATAAAGATGTCGTATCTGATCCAGTCCCATGATATGTTGAATAACGCGTTCGACTTTTAATACTTGGAGATGTCGGTGCTGTCGAAAACCGTGAAGTTTTTATACTTTTTGAACTCCATGGAGAGTTTGTTCGATTAATTCCTGATGTACTTTGCATATGTTTATCATTTAAACTATCCGAAATATCAATATCATTTTGTAAATCGGGATTTTCAGCATTATTTTTATTTCGACTTTGTTTCATTACATCAGCATAACTAACGACACGATGTGTACAAACAACAAATTCTGGCTTCGAATTCCACTGATGATATGTTATATAAAAACGTGTCTGTAACCATATCCATTGTTGTCCCTTCGTTAAAAATCTATAATAACATGATTTTCCTTCACCTTTTTGCATAACTAAAAGGATTTTCTTTTTTCAATTAATTTTTTCTTTCAAAAAGAAAACTTTTACAGAATTAACTTACGAGCTTCATGACATAGTACGACCTTATCGAGATCATCAAAATGGTAATAATCATAACCAGAAGTACCAAGAACTTCGAATGGTAAGTAACCAATAATTGGTGGTGCACGATCATCCAAAAATAAAAATTTCCATTCCATACTATGTCTTGATGTAAATTCACTTTTTGATGTATCAGTAATCGACAATTCACGTATCAATTGTGGTGTTTGAATACGGCCAGTACCAACAAATATTAACCGTGAATCCGTTTCACTTGGATAACAATTACTTCGCGTATTTGGTAAAATATTATCTAAATCTGCATCTCTTTCTTTAAAATTAATAATTGAATTAAATAGATTTCATATTAATATATTTAATATGGACTTACTAAAATATCCAGCAAATTGTACTAATTCATAGGAAATATCTTCTTGACAATCTAAAACGCCACGTTTTAGATGACATGAAAAGCTAATTTGATTTTCTCGTGTTAAACTATTCGGTTCAATTATTGTTGCAGGATTAAGAAGAACATTGTATAATTCAGTATGATCTTCTTCATAGGCCAAATCATATATTGTCATATTAAGTAAATCACTCTATAAAAAATGGTTAAATAACTAAATGAATTTTGTCAATTATTCTCTTTCTTACTGGTAAATGCCCTAAAAGTGATGTGATACTTTCAGATCCATAAAATATTTTGCCAGTTGATGAAAACACCATTATGAAACCGTCCAAAGCTTCTAAAATGAGATGTGTAAATTCTTCATTCGATAAAAATGATGGTTTCCAATCATCCTGAATTTCATGAACACGAGATTTTGCAGCGTTTTCTACAAAATAACATAACAATCATATTTTTTTTTTTTTGAATATATTCCTCTATAAAAATGAACCATTGTGATGTTTTAAAAATGATATTGTTGACTTCAAAACCGTAGATTTATCCATTTTCCGATTAGATGATGAAACCATTGAACTGAGTTCATTAACTAATAAATTGAATTGGTCACGACGTTTTTTCTCACTAAGATTACGGGACTTCCTATAAAGAAATATTTTTTCCAGGATATATCAGAAAATATCAACAAGTATACAGTGGTGTTCAATGAAATCCGGACACTTTGAATTCCTGGAAAAAATGCATGGTGCAGGCCGAAATTTAATCCCCTCCCATTTTTTTTTCAGTATTTAGTTACTTGATTTATGTAGTAAGTGTATATTTCAAAAAATAGTTTAGTAATAATCGATAAGTCAAGTTATAAGCATAAACATTAAATAAATGAAAAAAATGTCGAAATTAAGTGATGCTGAAAAAAGTGTTATTATCGCATTATGGCATGAAGGATTGTCTGTACGGGAAATTAGTAATAGAGTATCACGGGGAAGTCCTCTGTTGCTGATTTAATCAAAAAATTTAAAAATACCGGGACCACAGAACGCTCCAAAGGATCTGGAAGGAAACGCAAGACAACCATAGTAGAAGACCAATTTCTTCGTTGCAAACGAGACCGCTTTAAACCTTCCACAAAATTGAAAGCGGAGCTTGCTTTAGCCAGTGGAACTGAAATTTCTGCGATAACCGTGCAGAGGAGGTTACTTGAGGCAAATCTAAGGTCACGTTGCTCGCTCCAAAAGCCATCTTTAAAGGTTTCATCAAAGATCACTCGGCTTCGGTGGGCCCAGGAACATTCAGTTGGACCCGAGAGATGTGGAATAGAGTAGTCTTCTCTGAAGAAAGCAAATTTAAGCTGCATGTCGGGGATGGGCGGCTACGCGTCCCAAGGAAGCCAGGAAAACACCTCAGTGATAACTGCATTCAGGAAATTCCCAACAAAGCTGAAGGAGTAATGGTCTGGGGATGTTTCAGTGCAAGTGGTTTAGGTCATCTGGGGATTATAGATGGAAGAGCAAACGCAGATATGTATTTAAATGTCCTAGAGAGTCATTTGAAAGCGTCAGTTTTGGAGCTGTTTGCTGAAACTGAAAGGTACATCTTTCCGCAAGATGATACGCCAGCACACGCTTCAGAAAAGGTATTTATTTATTTTTTTAGAACTATTGGACAATCCTCAAGAAAATCCAGTCCTAACATTTTGTGAAATTTTATTAACTTCCGTTTTTTTTTCATTTTCAGGTAAAAGACTACCTAAACCAAAACGGTAATCACACTTTGGAATGGCCTCCGTACAGCCCAGATCTTCATCCCATCGAAAATATCTGGGCTATTATGAAGAAAAAGTCTGTAAAGGTAATCCCCAAACACGACAGGACTTAAAGTGGCAAATTCAAAGTGCTTGGGATGAAATTAGTGATGACGTCACTGGAAATTTGGTGAATTCCATGAAGCACAGGTGCACAGCGATTATTAAGGCAAATGGCGGTCATACTAAATATTAAATAGGAGGTCCCAACTAGTGTGTACAAAATACAATTGATAAATTTTATTGAATCTATTTATAACATGTTTTTTTTGTATCTTAATAAACGTAATATTTACAAAAAATCATCTGAATTCCTATGAATTTTTTTAATTTTCGAATAAAACCAAAAATACTGATTGAACCATATAATATTTTTAGTAAATATTACCTGAGGTAATATAAAAAATTATTTCACCGAATGAGCATCACTACTTCTTTGGAAAAAATCGCTTCAAATCGAAAAATGATAGGTGTCCGGATTTCATTGAACACCACTGTATATTCTGAAACAACCTTTTGGAATCGTCCTTTTCATCTGTGTCGTCATCCATTCTGAATCACAAAAATTTCAGGTTTAAAAATGCTTCTTGTAAAAAAAATTATTCTTATTTTCACTCAATTTTCTTAGCGAATAATAAAAGTAAAAAGCTCGTTTTTCTTAAATTTATTTACTAGCATTAATATCATTATTTTAAATTTATTGTCGTTATTATTTATTTAGTTTTTACGTATTTAAAAATATTATTTTAATATAAACTTTATCACAAAGAGAACGGAATTGACCATCACAAAGTTTCACAAACATATTGGAAAATGCACTGAATTTTCTTTTATTTTTTGAATTTTCGAATTTTATTATAAAGATTTCACTTTTCTTTATTATTTATATTATATTCATTTTGCGCTAAAATTATTAAAAATTTTATTATTCTTTTATAACTTTGATAATGCAAGATTTGGTAGTGACTGAATTCATTCAAAAAAAAAAAAAAAAAATAGTATCTGCGAATTTCAAGCTTTTCCCTTTAAATAAGTTACGTAATTTGAATATGCGCAAACTCTTGAAAAAGGATAAAAAATATGAAACCAATTTATTAGTATCTACAAGTAGTTGAAAATATATTCCACATAAATACTTAAATTTAATTTTCTTTAAAGGAAGTTTCTTAGAAATCTCAATTTCCACACACACACGTGGTTAAAGAATAAAAATATATTTTTTATATAAACAGGAATGAAGAACTCTTTTCCCTGTATATTTAGGTCTCCATGGAAATTATGTTGAACGAGACATTATCCATAATAGGGAAATAGGCAAATATACGTCATATTCCAGAGATGGATTGCTATCCAGTATTATAAGGATTCTCCATTCAATTATGATGAATTTGAGAAATAATTATAAAAAAGAGTTATTGGCCTTCCCTAAATTTAAAGAAGAATAAAATTCAAGAAAATTCAAGAAATATTAAAATTAAAAAAGGAGAAAACTCTCGACATTTATTTTCGATTGACGTATATTTTTATACTTTTAACTAAGTTTTGAAGAACAAAAGTATGTACTGAAGTATATCAAAAAGAGTAAAATAAATAACTGGAATAAAGAAATTTGATATGACTTCTCTTGAGGAAGAATAGGTCATTGTGTTAATTAATATAAAAATGATGATTGTTTAAAAGTTGGAAACTGTAAAGAAAACCTAGTAACTATAATAAACGGTATATCGCGCCATATAACAAGAGAACGATAGAACGCATAAGATTTAATATGCAATGTTACAATGCCACATAGTAGCAGTGTAATAAAATCGGATTGAAATATGTTGAGATCGAAAGCAAGCGTTTTATTGAAAGAGTTTTATTCTGATTAGGACACTGATTTGTTAATAATATTCGAATTGTTTAAATTGAAAAAAAAATTGATGGACATTTGTATTTGTCGTTTTGTAAATATTGATCTGAATAATATCCACATGCAGTCAGAAACAGATTTGGATTTGTACGCTGGTTATACATATAGATTTATCTCAGGTGGCTATTCTTGAATACAATATAATACTCTAACTTCGTATACGAAAATTTCTATGTAACAGCAGTTTATTTACTTTCTCATATTTAGTAATATCGGCAAATTATTTAAATCAGCTTTTATTTTATTCAGAACTGAAATTATGAAATGACCTAGAATTTACTCTTACGCAAATACATATAGTAATTCGGATCTAATAGAAAGCATATTCATTTCCATTAAAAAGAATCATTACTCAATTGTTTTTAAATATCTACAAAATTATTACATTCAAGAATTCCACAAATCTTAATCAGTTGTGCACCTGTTGTACCTTTTATGTAATAGACGCACATAAAAGTACAGCGAACGTTTTCTATCGCTTACCCAAAAGGTATATGAATAATAAATAAGATATCAGTAGTAGTTAGGTAATAGCATCTCAATTCATATAAAATTGTTATGTTATTATTATAGAAATATATCTTTCATATCCTAAATTGTGCCAAATTTATAATCCATATAAAAAAACATACAGTAACTTAAAATCGGCCTATAGCCGATTTTTTGATGCCCTATGGTAGAAATGGGGCAGAAAAACTGTCCAAACTAACATTATTTCAAGGTTTTTTCTTAATAACTTTGTTCCTTCTTCTCAAAACTTCTTGCAATTTGCAGGTAACTTAGATCCTGATAGCATAAGTCTAATCTGTAAATTTTATTCAAATCGGTGTATTAGTTTTTAAAGTACATCAAAAAACTTTATAAAGAGGGTAATTTTCTCCTAGGATTATTTCTTTCTCCTTTATCCTTGGACCGATTGGATTGAAATTTAACATGGTATCGTGTGTAGTTAACCTACGTAAATAATTTCAATAAAATTGATTCACAAATTTTCCAATTAAATCCAAAAAACCATGAAAAAAACGACAAAACTTTCTGGTCACCATGGCTTTTGGTTAATAACTTCCCTCCCCCTGGACCGATTTTGCTCAAATGCAACACCAAACCAAGTTAAGGAATAAGGAACTCACATTGCGTTTTTGAGTTATCTTGTATACGGACGGACAGACGGACGGACGGATGGACGGGCATGCATAAATCGATATAACTTTTGATTCCTGACACAACCATACCCTTAAAACCTTTCTACGACGATTATTTCGATGTGTTACAAATGGAGTGACAAAACTAATATATCCTCTGGTAGTACCTACCATAGGGCATAATAATTTCATTGAATTAAAATTATATTTCATAATAGACAGAATCTGCACTGCATAACATTTATTATGCAATGTTATCAGACATGATATCATGTACATATACTATCCCATCAAACAAAATGATTCATAAACGGAACATACATATGTTTTGGCGAATATTTTTTGTTTTTTGAAATTAAATACACCTGCGCGATTAGTAAAATAATCATATGACAGACGAGCAAAACATAAAAATTCCAAACATTCGTAAATACACCCATACCTCGCTTTACGGCCTAGATACGTTCCGGAAAAGTTGTCCGTAAAGCGAAAAACCGTATAACGAATCAATTATGTTTTGTACCAGCGCTGAGAAACTGAAACTAAACAGAAGGTCCCTAACAGTATGTACAGCATTTTTTTTGCCCTATAACAAGACATTGGGGGCCGTAAATCAAAAAAGTGCCATAATCAAAAAAAGCCGTTATAGCGGAATGCCGTATAAAGAGCGGCCATATAGCGAGGTATGGGGGTGTGTTATGAAATTCGTTAAGAATTTTGTTTCTTCGCCAAACTATTGTCAACTTTTTGCTGGAATAATTGAAACTAGAAAAAATGCATGTAATATATAGTAATTATTTGAAAAATAAAAGCTCTGCAATTGCATACGGCAGTTTTTCGTATAAAAATTCATTTATCAAAAATTATTTGTTAAATTTTTATTGATTCTCTGAAAAAATGACAAACTGAGAGAAGAGTAAGGGATATTGTATAATATCTTGACCACCTCTTTGAAGTCCCTTGTTTATTCCATGAGCACCACCTAGACTGCCTATGATTACTCTCCTTGACAACCCTTGTTGACAATTCTCTTGGCCATCCTCTTGACCATCCCCATTGACCATTCTCTCCTTACCTACCAACTGGTCATATATAAAATAAAATTTTAAGGGAATCACCCCACTTGTAGCGCGAAAAAATAGGTCATTTTTAAGAATTTTTTTTATGAAAACTACTAAACTTTTTTATAATATCAATACATCATCTCAAAGTATAGACAATAAAGATCTTTTCGGAATTTTTTTTTTATTGAAAAATATTAAAAAGTTTAATTATAAATGGCCATCATATCTAACAAGTTTTTAAAAAGCCGTTTCGCGGTGACCAACACTGTGGCAAAATTGATCATCTGAAACAAAAAATGGAAATGGATTTAGTTAAATAACAACATAAACTAGTCTTTAATCGTTCGATGTAAAAAAAAATCCTTTTTTGACAAAATGGCGGATAGTCAAAGTTAATGGTTCGATTTTCACAAAAACGACCGTTTTTTGGCTGGATAAAAAAAAGTTTTGATCGAAAAAAAAATCGAACGAAAATTTTTATGTATTTAAAAAGCCTGCAAAATTTCAAAAAGATCGGTTCAGTAGTTTTTGAGTAATTTTGGTCACCGACTTGAGAAATGCCATTTGGAGAAAAATGCGTTTAAAATTTCCAATTGCCGTTTGCGTAACACACGCTTCTCTTTCAAAGCCAATATCTCATTCAATTTTATTCGGATCAACTTGAAATTTTGAATACATATTTTTAGATAGTTATACTTCAAAAAAATCGAAGTCACAAACGGTGTGATCCCCTTAAAACATTCCAATCTTAAATTAAAAATGAGTTTTTAAAGTGAAATCGAAAATTCGATAATTGCAGCAAAATTCGTTTAGAACAATTTTTATTTAAAAATTCTTTAGTTTTTTCTTTCTTTTTGCCACATTTCTACAACTTTCGCGAAAATGTTTGATGGGCATATTATATGGGAAAAAATTTTTTTTTTATCACGAAAATGTAATCTCTTTCGTTATTGAACTTGAATTTTATTCTTATTAAGGCACTGTAAGAAAACTAATCCAACAACTAAAACTAATACAGAAAATAGTTCAGATGTAAATCATTTCTTTCAAAATAATTGCATAATATTTTAAAATTATTTAATAGAAAATACATATCGATATTAGATTACCGCCTTGCCGGACTTGTAAACAATAGAAAACTGTAAACATGGCAGCTTTAAAAAGCATATAAAAAGTCAATTATTAAGTATCATGTTTTCTTTTTTCAGCCTTTAAAACACTACAGTTTAAAGTTTATTAAATATAATGTGTGACACTGTAACACACATAGTTGCAAATAACTTGATTTACAAATACATATAGTATTCAAATTTTACAAAATAAAAAGCACGGAAGAGATGGAAATTTATTCAATTTTCTTTAGAATTAATTAAACAGTGGAATTTCAGACGAATGAAATTTCATCTTCAGAATATAAATAAGAACTTTTCAATTGGAAATGTAAATTGTTTGCTGTTTTAAATCAAATATTAATAATTTCATAATTTTATAATTATATTATATATCTTTTATATTATACTAGGGGTCTCCGCCTCCTGCTCGCTTCGCAAACAGAACAACAACCAAAATACTAAACCAATTAAAAAAATTGATCAAAGACACTATTTTCTTGTTTTTTTATTTTCTTTAGCGGTAGAATAAGATTATCCTTTTCTTTTTCTCTTCGTCTCAATTTTTCAAGATGCTAAATGTTTTATTTGCGTTTTGAATTTGTGAGTTATATTTAAATTCAATGGTAAAAGTATTTCCTTAAATATATTCGCCTAAAAGTATGTATACAATTCTTTACAAATGATTTACGGAGAAAATCATTTTATATAATAGATAGATTTATGATTTCCGTGTATTACACAATCAATATTTTCCCCATTATGGTGAAAATTTTGCTTCCTTTCCTTATTTGAATATTAAAATGTAAAAGAGTAAATAATTTTCCAAAATAAAAACCCATATTTTATTACTAATTTTATTAGTAATTTATATTTGAAATAATTCATTAAGAAGAAAAACAGCATTTCCGCATTTCATAGTTGTTGAATGAAATTATCATATGACGCCATAATTTTTTTCAAAATCACTTTTTTTTCTTAAAATTAAATAAAAAACAAAAATGAAAAACTTTTGTGAATTAAAAAATAATTTTGTCAAAAAAACTAAGCATTTAACTTCCGGAAAATATTCGAAATAAAAATTTTACAGAATTTTGAAAATTCACTACAAAAAAAAATAAAAAATTTTTCATGGACAATATCCGACTGTCATGAAACGGTTTAAACTAAAACATGCACTTTAAAAAATAATGCATTTCCCTCTCTTGCATTAATTGTTCGTTTGTATGGAACTTGACAAAAGCTTATTTTAAGCACATTAGTCACAGTGATACCCAACCGCCTACCTACCCGCGGGCAATACACTTACCCGCGACCATATTTTCAGTTACCCAATCCTTTTTTTCTTTTCGCATACTTTTTATTAAATTTTTATGATTTTTTACGAATTAGCAAAAATTGTATGGCGGCCTTGTTTCACTGAGCCTTAATAACTTAATTTTAGCGAGCGCACCAAGTAACGTCAATTTAATAGCAACTTGTTGGTCCTCAATTACTCCACCAAGATTTTCGTGTTTTAAAAAAGTTGGATTTGGTCTGCTATCGGCTTTTAGTTCCAGCTCTATTTGTGAGCAAATATTTTCACAAATGAAATTCCTTTTAAATCCATTGAGAAACAGATTACCACTGGAAAATTCAGATGCTTGTATCAGGTTGAAAACAACAACATATCAACCTAATTTAGAGAAACTGTCCAAAAATTTTCAGCATCAAGGAAGCCATTAATTAAAAATATTTGAAAATTTTCTATCAATATGTTATAAATTAATAAAATAATAAAATATATGAGTTAATTTTTTACCCCAGAAACCCAGTAGAAAATCGAAAATATTGTAATTTACCCGCTTTTGAAAAAGGTTGCGCATCACTGGCCTAACAAATTCATACCAAAAACAATTAGGAAAAAACTAAACTTGAAAAGTATATTTTAAATACATTCACACATCATTAAGTTATTACAACAAAAATGAAAATTATTTAAACTGTTTTTTATTTCTTTGATTTTTCAGTTTCAAATCAAAATTTGCAAAATATTTATTTCTAAAAACGTAATAAAATCTCAAATTGTAATTGAAAAATGCAAGCACAATTTCATGAGAGATTTCCTTTAAAAGTTATATCAAACTTTTGCATGCCAAACTTTGAAATGCATTTATGGTAAACAATTTTGTGGTTCTCTAACATAATATGCCACTTGAAAAAGCTTTTTTGGAAAGCATTTTCGTTGCGATAAGAATGGAAAATGAAACAAAACTTTTCCCCATGAGAGATTGCTGGCATTTTCTGATAACATGATTAAATAATCATTTGTTCAAATATCATAGTTTTAATAAATGCACCTTTAAGCTTTTTCGTAATGCTCATCTTTAAAACAGATTTGTTTAATTCCTTTATTTTGAAGTAATTATCTAAGTGCATTTGAAATTTTGCAAATTCTAAAGAAAATATTTATAAGATAGTTTTTGATAGTTTTCCTTTTAGTAATTTTAAGGATTTGAAGGGGATATTTTGGTTGGTGGTTTTATTTTTAAAATTGCATTCAGCATCAAATAAAAGAAACATATTGTACGTATGAGATTTGTGTGAATGGGAATATTTAATTGCAACCATTTTCAAACTGAAATACAAAATTGCAGTTCCATCTTCTTTAGAAGAACTGGATTCTTACTGTTAATGATGAAATCAAAACCAAAGTGGTTAAACCTTCGTTGAAACAATTGAATATTTTGCTCTAAATAATTTATAGCATACTTCATATGATAGAAATTGCATGAAAATCCTTGATATTTCCTTTTATTATTAAATACAATTAAAGTGCTCTTAAATTATTACATCCTAGAAGAAAAAGTTTTTGTCAAACCGAAAATAAAAAAAAGAAAACGAAAATATTGGCTTATGGCCAAAATCTTCCTGATTTTCAGTTTCCGGCTTACTTTTCATTTCGAGATGAAAAATCTTAATTCCATAGATAAATATTCAACAAGTGAAAATGTTGGGAACGGGTACTTTTTAACATAGGCTACTACCCTTTTTAGGATAATTGATGAGACCAAACAAACTGGATTTTTTACACTACAATTCCAGGCTTTATTCAGATACCCATCTATGAAAAAAGAAAATATATAATACAACAAAAGGTTTCTAAATGGTTTTTATAAATTATAACATTCGGTTAAGGGTTGTGGAAGCGGAGCCAAGACAGAAAAACATCAATAATTCGCTCAATAATGATCTGATTTTCATTAAACTTGGAATATACATTTTTGTTAGGCCAGCGAAAAATATAGAATATGTCTCCACTCGGTGGGAAAATGGTCAATAATTTTGCACAAATAAAATTTACTTTCATATTCTATGAATATCGCTAACAAAGCTGCGGGCGCCAGCTAGTTGATAATAAAGATATATTTTCAATTATATTGTACTATAAATATCTTTACAAATATTTCAATTTTTCAATTACTTATTTAGCCTACAACCCCCTACACACCATACGATTTGGTTGTACAACCGACCGACCGACCAGATTGGGTGTTGCATCCACACCATCCGACAAAGTGCCCGATCTGATCAGATAGTAGTTGCCGTAGAATAGATCGGACGTATTATGGCTCCATTTCTAACTAAAGAAAAAACAATAGCGCTTGTTGTAGCGGCGGATTTATTGAATGATTCACCTAAAAAAAAGGATATGGGCAAAAAAATTTCTATTAAAGCGAAAAAAATATAGTCATATAAATATAATTAAAGAGTTGGATGTGAATGACTTTCACACTTTTTTAAGAATGGATACGGAAAGTTTTACCTTGTTATTGAACTTAGTAGCGCCTTTAATTGAAAAAACTGCCACCGTAATGAGATAAGCAGTTTTGCAATTTTTTCTTCATTTTTGTTCACTGCAATAGTTGCACTTTTTTCAATAGTTCTTAATTTCTCTAACATAAGTGCAAGTGTTTGTTGTCTCGCATCTTTATTTGAATACATTTTTGAATTTGTCTTCCATAAAAATTCACAATCCTTGTAAATTTCAAGGAATTCTTTCATAATTTCACGTTCAGAAATTAACGTGTCCATGTTTGCTCGTTGAAATTACAAACGTAAATTATGAAATTATACCGACAAGCATACACACCATCCGATCTGGTTGGGGTCCGACACAGTCGTATGCAAGTTGGATGCGCCGACCATCCAACCAGACCCGACCAGAAGCCACCCCCATTTATCGGGTTGACAAATTAATCAACTTTTTATAAAAAAAGCAAATTGTCAATCATAATTTCATAAAAACCATTTTCATTTTGCTGTAATAAATTTTTCTGACTTAAAATCAGTCCCCAAGTCCAGAATAGGCATGTTAAACTAATATTTGTTTATAAACTGCAACGAATTAAAATGTAAAATAAAAATTTTAAAATAACATAAGACTCATATTACCACATACCAATAAATTGGCGTCAGACTTAAATGGATTCTGAGACAAAAGGAATTATATTATATTTATATTATTCTCGAATTTTTTAGACATTATTTATAAACAATTTAGAAAAACAGAAATACATTAAATCCAGACAAAATGTGATAAACAGAATATATTTTATTCAAATCGATTTCAAAACATTTAACGGAATTTGATGTTTCAATTACGATTGAATTTTTGAAATTTTTGAATTGTTTAATACTATTAAATTTCACCATCAAAAATTAAACAAACTCAAAAACTTATTGTATTAAATTCGATTTTCAATCAAAATGAATTATTATCAACTTACGAATTGAAAATACGTTCTTCAAATAAACTTTAAGATTTCGAACGCACTTTTTCATCTCAATTGGATTTTAATATGAATTGTACTTTAAAATCTTTTCGGGAGAGATCTATTAAAGAAGAAATTCACAAAAAACCACACTTTTTTTCGGACTGCGATAATTTCGAAATTTTTGAAAATTTATTTTCTTGTATGTAGACGCGACAGACACGATGGACGTTTGAAACGTTGTAAAGTTGCGTCAATTAAAATTTTTATAATTTGACAGGGTGTATTATATTTAAGGCAAATATCAGTTTTAATTACAAATAGAATAGAATCCGCAAGAAAATGATGTAGATTTGTAAAATATCTAGGAAAAAATCCAGATCCTGGCATTGTCAGTTTTCAAAATCATGTGAACGTATTGCTTAAACAGGAGTGGCATTGTACTCTTATGTTTTATCGTCATGATTTGGTTCAAATCGTATTACACGATGCCACTCCAGACTATATAGGATATTGAAGTGATGCAATTCGTTATATACGTGCAGTTTATATACTTGGTATAAGGAAATTAATTTTTCTTCTACAAACGATACTAACAAAATCCAAAACTAGATCAACTTGTACTTGATTTTCTGAGCATTTAAATTTCAAATGTTTTATAACAAAATTCTTAGTGGTCTGTTTATACCGAGTAAACTCAAAAACTGCGGAAATTATTATGATCCTGTTTTCACTGTTACAATAGGATGCACTCTAGAAGCATGACAGGCTATATAGCTAGGTAGGTAGAGTAGGGGTACTACGTACAACACCAGGCACCTTATGGGCCCATTGTGATCCCAACGAGACCAAGAGTTACCCTATTGGGAGCCCTATTCCTCTTCAAAGCATTTAATTTTCCTACAAAACTTCATTAGACTTCCCATGTCAGTCGCCTGAAGCATCCCTAAATTCCCGAAGAAATGGTTGCCCAAAAAGTTGTTACGAGCTCGAGAGAGAGCTGAGCATTCGCATAAAATGTGCTTGATGTCTTCAGCCGCTCCCATGTCTCCACAATATCGACAGAGGTCGGTTTGCACCAAGCCCAGTCTTTTGGCGTGCTTCCTTAACAGACAATGTCCCGTTAGTATCCCAATAATTGTTCGTAGATGATTCCTATTCCAGTCTATTATGACACTCGACTTTCTCTGATTCATTTTCGGCCACAAACTTTTTGACACTTCGTGGCCACTAAGATTGCACCATCATGTGTTAGCTTCCCCGAAAATTTTATCCTTGATACGTGATTTAAACGCAGAGAGAGAAGGCAGTACGTCAGTGATTTCATTTTCTGAACCGTCTGCTCCTTCCTTTGCCAGCCTGTCTGCCGATTCATTTCCCTCGATCCCGCAATGGGCTGGAACCCAGCATAATCTTACATTATTCTGAACGTATAGTGACTTCAACACCTTGCGACAGCTACTGACTATTTCCGAGTTTACAGCTACCGAACTAAGCGCGTTCATGGCTGCCTTGCTGTCTGAGTAGATCGAGATATCCCTGGAGGACATCTTCTCCAGACTAGATGTTTCTGCAGCCTTTTGAATTGCCAATATTTCCGCCTGGAAGACGTTGCATTCCAGTGGAAGTCTTAAAGATTTCGCTATGCTAAACAGGCTATATAGCAATCCAGTGATTTCATCAGTGAACTAAGAATTGGCATTGGAGTAGATTCAAATTAACCAAATAGAATTGAATTTCATATTTCTGAAGAGAGCACAAGGAAAGCCGCAAGAAACGACAGCTCTTATATATAGTAATCCCCCTATAACACGGTAGATTGGTTCCGCGTTATAGGAAAACGCGTTGTACGAGCATTCTCGTCAAGCGCGCTCGTATGACCCCATATAAAGCGTTATGTACAAATGATTCACGTTTAACTTTTCTCTTTAAAGGGGGTTTAAATCCAATATTAAGGAAAAACTATGTTATGAACGAAATATGAGTATAAACTGTACAAATCATTATAAATTTCACAGTACAGAAATATAACGTGGAAAATCCCCGCGTTATATGGGGGAAAACACGTGTTATACGAGGGACATGGAATCGCGTAATATGAAAACGCGTTATAAGAGTTCCGTGTTATAGGGAGGATTACTGTAATAAATCTGTAACTATGTTTGTTTGTCTGTTTGTTTGTTAGACAGACTCTAAAAAACTACTTAACCGATTTTAATAAACTTTGGTACATGTCTTTCCAACTTAGAGTATAAAGTAATTGGATTTACGAGGTGGGTTGCAGGAGGGGACATAAAAACTCCCATAATTCGGTCAATAATAAGCGGATTTTCATGAAACTTGTAATACACATTCTGGATAGGACAACTGAAAAGATATGGATATGTCCTCCACTGGATGGATGTTCCAGGGGCGAAAATAAAAAAAAACCGTTAATAATTCGGTCAAATTGAAACTGAATTTACTTTCATATTCTAGGAATAAAGCGAGCAAAGCCGCCAAGTACCTGCCTAATAAAAAATAAAGTTCTTTCGTAAATTACTTTAATAAAAAGATATTTTTGTTTTTTATTTTTGTAATAATATTTTTCCATTTTATTTATATATTTTTTTTTGTTTTTCAATCAAAATGATTTTCTTTTTTTTTGTTTTTGTTTTTGTTTTTATCATTTATATAAGAATAGATTACATGAGATAAATTATTAATAAATATTTAAAGGCTAAGAAAGAGACTAAGAAATAGTTTTGTTGTTTGTTTGTTTGTTTGTTGTTTTTGTTTATTATTATTAAAAATTAAATTTCTTTTTGTTTTACCCAATATTTTTCAATTTTGCTTCTTTTTTTTTAAGAAAATCAAAAAAAAAAAAAAAACGTATTCAATAATTTTTTAAACAATTGATTCATTTTTCAATCAAAAAAAATTTTTTTTTTCAAAAATTCCATTTTTTATGAAACCTCAAAACAGCAAAAAAAACAATATTTTTAATTAAAAATTAAAAAATTTTTTTCTTGTTTTTTTTTTAACATTATTTTTATATATCACAAAAGAAAAACTAATATATTTTATTTTTTAATATTTAATTCTGTATAAAAAATACTCGTTCTTTTTCTTCAATTATATTATTTTTTTTTTTTTTGCTTTTAAAATATGTTAATTTTTTTTATAAATTATATTTTCTTAAATATTTTATTCTAAAAAAAAAAAAAAACTAAAACTTAAACTTAACTTTAACTTGTTTTTTTTTTAATGAAATTAAATTAAGCCAAAAATTTCTCAAAATAAAAGAAATTAGAATGAAAAATATTTGAATTAATTTTCTTAATTTTTATGTATTAAAAATTTGTTTTTTTTTTTCACTTCTTATATAAAAAAAAATATGAAAATAAATTACTAATTTAAAAAAAAAAAACAAAAATATTCGATAAAAATTTAAAAAGAAAATTACTTAAAAATTATTCACAGCAATCACAAAATGTTCTCTTTTTTGAAGTTCCCTTTTTTTTTTAATTAATTTTTTATCTATTTTTAATTAAAAAGAAAAATTTAATAATAATTAAAAAAAATAATTTATAAAAAATTTGATTTAGAGTTTTTCTTTTCATTTTTTTTTTGTTTTTAATAAATTTTTTTGTTAGTTTAAAAAACTTTTAAAGTTTTATTGAAAGATTTTTAAAGGAAAAAAAAAACATTTAACAAACATTTTGCGCAATTTACTATTAAATTTTAATTTTTTTTTTGTTTTTAAATATAAAAAGTTTTTCATTAACAATAAAATAGTTTTCCGAAAGATTTTGAAAAAAAAAGAGGAATATAGTTTTTTATTTTTTATATTTTTTTTTTTTTGAAATTGATTTTTAATTTATTTAAATCACTAATATTTTTACAGAATGTATTTTATTTAAATATATATTTTGTTTTTGTTACAATATTTTGTTTTTAAAAAGACTTTAATTAAAAGAAAAATTGTTTTGTTTATAATTTTTGAGTGAAAATTTTCTTTCTTTTTATTTTTTTAGTTCACGATTTTTTTAATTGTCTATTTTTTTTTTAATTTACTATTATTTTTTTCACTTATTCTTTTCTTTTTTACTTGTTTTTAAGATTGTCGTTAGCTCACAGCGCATTTTTTGTTTTACGCTTCTCAAAATTTTATTTAAAATTCTAATAAAAAGTAAAAAGTAAAAAACAGGAAATTTTTTTGGTTTTGCGCAAATTTGTGTGTAAAAATAAAAAAAGTGTTTTATTTTGATTTTGTGCTTTTGAAATTTTCGTTTCAATTAGAAAATTTTAGCAGACTAGAAAAAGTTCACTAACAGAAAAAAAAGCAAAAAAAAATTCGTTAGGTTTTTTTAAATCAATTTAAAAATTGAGCAACGTAAATTCATAAATTATTATTAATTAATGAGCAAAATTGTTAAACGCTAATTGAAAAATAATAACGTATCTTCTTCTTTGTGTGTTATAAACAAAATAAATTACATCTCACTAAAATCACGATCGGATCCAGTAGGTTTTGTTGCAATGCAAAACCAACAAGTGATGCACCAAGGGTGTTTGCATAGATCTATTCACAACAGCTCTGAAACCTAAAAATCATATTTATTCTAAACTCTGACGGAATTTTTTATTATATAGTAAACATATTTGTACGAATTTCGTCGATGTCTGGAATAGAAACGCAAAATTCCGTCGGAAATATGTTGTCCGTTGGAAATATATTCCGTTAAGAGACTGGAAATAACATGATTGTTTTGAATTCGACTAAGAAAAGGCTTTTATCTGCGACTTAAATTTGGTTCGATCTAAAAAATTTCAGTGATCTTAATAAACGCCACAAAAAATTACATATATAACTTTATATGAAAGAAATGGAATTCGAATTACTCACTTCTCTCGGAAGCATACAGAAACTTAAACAGGATGTTTTATGGATTTAATTGATTTCATTCCAAAACAATCTTACACGACGTCTTATGAGATTGTCTATTGTATTTCTAATTCCCTGAGGGTTCCATTTAAGTGCCTACCAATCTATCAATCCTATAATAAGGTGTGCCCGATCCAATATTATTTCTGCATTTGCATTATGAGTTTGTTTACACAGTGATAGTAGCTATCCTTGCGAGTAGACAGTAATCGATTTTTTATACGAGCGCTGAAAATGACAGTTGCTATTATGAAATATAATTATTATTGGGGGATCAAAGGTGTTCCACCACAGATTTTACAGATAATACACACTGACTTGAACACTAGGGCCTGGCAGTCACTGGCTTGTAGTTCACACAGTTCACAGTTGCGAGCAAGCTACTGTCGTGTGATGTCGTGGGTGGAAAGCGAGTGGGCAGTGAAAACAACAAAATGTTGTAGTAGCTCGCACGTTAGCTACTGTCCAACTCGCATTGACAGTAACTAGCATGATACGTTTACACAGCTGTCCTGCAGCTACTGTCTACCCTAACTCGCACGCTAGCTCGCACTGTGTAAACCACCTAGTAGTTAATTTAGATGTAATATTTTTTTGATACAACTCTTGGCTAGAATATTAAAAGATTACTCGTATTTACGAATACATGCAATATACGGCAGATTTACGATAGGTATTAAATATTTTAAAGATCTGAATTCGGTCAATATAGGCCCGAATCATCGATTTTGATATGGATAGAATAATTGAAGACGAACTTGAAACTGATAAAATTTTTAATTATTTACACAAAAACGATATAACTCCAGAAGATCGATTAAATTTGATGAGACATACTTGTACAATGTGTAAAGAACGATTTTTAACAACCGAAAATTTAGCATTGCACATTCAAAATCACGAAAATTCTGAATTTAATGAGTTTCATCAAAATATGATGGATGAAGATTCAAAAATTGAAAAGAATTTCCAATGTTCGTAATGTGAAAAAGTATTTGCTTACAAACAGAATCTTGTTACCCATCTCAGAATTCATACTGGAGATAAACCGTTCAAATGTAATCACTGCGATCGTTTACTTACACAAACTAGTAATCTTCAAATCCATATGAGAAGACATACTGGTGAAAAACCATTTAAATGTGATACCTGCAATCGATCGTTTGCATAAAGTAGTAATCTTAAAAAGCATCTGATGAGACATTCTGGAGAGAGGAACACGAGGCTGTACATATAGTTTTAGATAACAGTGTTGTTCTTTTTTTTTTCTTTGATACGAAAGCGACTTTAATTAAATGATCAAAAAATAACTCATTTAGTAAATATATTTTTTAAAAGCGAAAAAACGAAATTAGCTAGAAATTTTCAAAATATTAAATCATTTCGAAAAGCACAAAATCAAAAATTTTTTAATGACGAAATTTTGAGACGATTTTTTGTTTTTTAGATCTTTTTTTTTTGTTTTGGTTTTTTGAACTTTCAAAATAAAAATCTCGAAGCAAGAAATTTTCTAAGAAAATTTTTTTTTAGCTTTTGAAAATGAAAAAAAAGAGAAAAAGAAAAAATCTTTGTTTTTTTTTCCTTCCTGTTTTGTTTGTTTTTGTAGAAAACTCATGTGCTCTTAATTAGAATCATTAAAATAGCATTCTTAAAATTCACATATAGTAAATATTTTACACATATACACCCACACACACGAACACACATCTACATATATAAAGTTTTATTATTCAATCATCACATCTAGATTTTTTTTTTTGGTTTTTTTTTTTAAATATGTGCCTAAAAATTTGTAAGAAAACTTGGAATGTAGTGCCTCAAAAAACGAAAAAGAATTTTTCATTTTATATAAATTTCACATTTTTAACTACTTTTACAAATTCTTTTTTTTTTACTACAAAACTACTAAGTTTTAGTTTGTTTTTTCTTTTTTTTTTCTAATTCCCTCATGATTTTTGATTGTGTAAAGTTTTCATATTAGATTTGGTTTGATTTCATTGAAAATCAGAAAAAAAGCTTAAAAAATCGAGAAAAACATAAAACAAGACAAAGTTTTCTTTCTTTATTTTTTTTTTTTTTAATTTTCGCTTTGATATAATTATTAGTTTTGTTTTAAATGACATTTTTTATGTTGGCCCCGTAATATAAAAATTACTTTTTTTTGTGAGTTTGAAAGCGAGGACATTCACTATAAATGATTTTGAATTTAATTTGTATTTCTTTTTTTTTTATAGTTTTTAAAGCTTTTTTTGTTTCGATATAAAGATTTTCTTTCATATTTTTCTTTTTTCTCTTTCTGAGAAGAAAATATAATAATAATAATAATAATAATAATAAAAAAAAATGATTTTTCAAAAATATTAATTTATATCTAAAAGCTACAACATAAATTCTGTGGTTTCCGTTGGATTTGTTTGTTCATCGGATGCTGTTGATGTTGTTGTAGCAACAACTGATCTTTGACAACAATCAATCGCTTGACATGCTGGTAAACCTTCACATTGTACAACAACACAACTCTGTTGTGAACGTCGTACTTTTCCTGTTATATAATCAAGTGTTTTACCAATTGCACGAAGTCGTTTCTCTAAACTTGTTGTCGCCAAAATATTTACCTTAAAAAAAAAAAAAAAACAACAACACTATAGAAATAATATTTTTTCTTATATAAACTCAAAAAAAAAAACAACATACTTTTAATTGTTGATTTAATGGTAATATTGCAATTATCCACCATGCCCAAGCAGGACCATCAGATATTCTTTCCCAATCATCTTCTAATAATGGCATTGGACCAAAACTTCGTAAAATTTCTTCTTTAATATCATCACCTAAACTTTCATACCATTTAATTGCTTTTGTCAATACATTTGAATGCATATCACCGACAATTGTTATATAATTTTCTGGTATTGGTTCATCATAAATATATTCAACTTTAGCCGTTTCATAACCATCTTTCTCATCTCGTGTTAATATCCTGAAACGTCTACAACCGATTGTACTTAATATTGAACAACCATCACCAAGTAAAACACAATCTCTAATATCAAGCATTGTTCCGATATCAGAATAACGTGATTTTCCAGTATGCGGTTGAACAATACCGAATTGTCTTTCACCAGATTCAATGGCACGTCTCACCATTAAACGATACCTGGGTTCGTAAACAAATAATGGGCATGGCACATGTGGAAATGCTGTCGTACATATAAATACAGGTACAGATGGTTCTTCTTCAATTTCTAAACGATGACGTTTCTCATACCATTCTGGAATGCATTTTTGCATGGCGGCTTCAAGAAATCTTGTTACAGATTTTTTTGCTAATGAAAATGGTACCGGTGTTGATGAGCCACGATAATTTGTACGATATTGTTCAATAAGCGGTGACATACATAACGGGCATGACGATGAATAATCCATACAACGATCTAAACATACCCAACAGTATGTATGACCACATGGTGTTATAACTGGCCGCCATAATGTTCGACAACATAATACACAATCAAAATCTGATATTTCTATTTGGGCAGGATTAACTTGTAAATATGACGGTTTAATTTCTAATCCTAAAGGAAACAAAATGGGAAAAAAACCAAAATATTAATTTCAGAAATATCAAGAAAAAAAGTAAAAATTATTTTCATACTTCTCATTTTTTGAACTTCTTGTTGAATTCTATCTAAAAGTGCTCGAAGTCTTAAATTAGGTCTTGGAACGGTACAATCACTTGCTAAACTTGTCATTCGTCTTGTATAACGTCGATTTTTATGTACAAAATGATCATCTTCACCACAACTTGAATTCGCTTCATCACAACTAGTTCCAATATTTTGTGTCATATGCTCCATGAATTTTCGACGTCGACGACGTCTTGCCATTACTACACTATATGGTGCCGATGATATTGTTGTGGAACTATTTGAACGATTCGATGGTACAAAAAAACGTTGAAGCAACTGCAATTTGCGAGAAAGAAATAAGAAAAGAAACAACAAATTAAAATTAAATCAATTTGATCTTTCTTATATAAGAAAAGCAAAAAGTGATTTTAATATAAACGGAATCCTAAATATAGGCATGAATAAATTCAATATATTCAAAACTGGGTCATGAATCATTTATAATGGAATCTTTAAGAAAAGAAAAAAAGTCTCTCAAATAGCTTGAGATTCAAAGCTTTATGTAAAATATATTTTTCAACCGAAAAACAAGCCCTTGTCAATTTTAATCATTGATTTGATTTGCAAATTATATTCACGACTCTTCGAAAACGTGCTGATTTTATTTGCTACTATTTTGGAAGAACGAAGAAAACAATAAAAACAAAAAATGCTATATCTTCTTCGAGGAAATGATAAGGAAGAAAAGGATCTCTCCTTTTTTCATGAATCATCCAACATTTTTATTTAAAGCTTTTCGTCTTTTTTTTTTTTATTTAATCGCTGGAATAAATTCTAGAATTTCGTAGAAAATTAAACTTCATTCTCAAGAATAGAAAAATAAAAAAAAAAAAACAAAATTCAGAGCAATTCAATTATCGTATTTAACTAAATTGAATATATTCCTATTTATAGCTAGAAACGATTTATGTCCTTTCAAATCCACTTTTAATTGATGTTTGTCGATGAACTCATTTTAGAACTTTTCAAAAATTCATTACGCCTATTTTCTTATGTATATCGGACACTTAGAGTAAATCCCTTGACCCATGTCATGTTTCGTTTTTCGTTAACTTTGTTGTTGTGATACCTAGAAACTTTTTTTGGGGCTAATTAAAAATGATCATTTTACGAGAACGAATTTTTCTGAATTTTAAGAAGTTTATTTGGGATTTTTCAGTTGATTGAATTTATTATAAATTTATTTTTTTAATTAGTGGATCTTTTGAAGGTCTTTTTTTTATTTTTAGAAAAGGGCCAATCTTTTGATGTCAATAATACCAAATATAATTCTCTAAACACACATTTCTTATTGAAGAATTTGAATTTTTATGATTATACTAGCTGACCCGACAGACGTTGTCCTGTCCAAATTTCAATAAATTCGTTCGTGATCGTTTTGTGGATTTGTAAAAAGCTATTGAAAATAAATGTGTAAACAAAGTAAAAATGAGAAAAAACGTATTTTTGCTACAAAAATCCTATTGAAGAAAAGCACTTTCAGTTTTTCCCGAATTTTCCAATTTTCCGGACAAATTTTCCCATTTATTTTCCGTAAGAACCTTATCCGGACTACTAGGAACATTTTAACAAAAAAATGAGCGAAATCGGTTCAGCCGTTCTCAAGTGATGCGCTTACCAACGAACAGCATTTAATTTATATTTATATAGATAGATAGATAGATAGACTAGAGCCCTCCCTCGGATGGTCGCAACCGTTTACTATCAGCAATGACAAAAAAAAGTATTTTACACCAGAAAGAAACATACATTCTTTTCGTATCATGTATAAGAGATGACCGATATCGATTAATCCATCAGAAAAATAGAAAATTATGATAATATTTTCGTGTATAATTTGTTTCTTTGAATCAATATATGAAGAATAGAATAAATTTTGAAAGCCCGAACCTGTGTCTACCTGTATTAATATTATTCATTCAAGTATCTACAAATTCATTTAATTCTTCAATATTTATATTTCAAAGAACATTTCTTGATGAAATAATATTATTGTTATTTTGAAGTGAACTTTATTAGACTAGAGCACTAGTCTATATTACTAAATTCATATAATTCGATTGTATAGCTATAAAACAAACATATATACATGATTGATGAAGGGACATGTTTTCTTGTTTGTTCCGGTTGTTGTTTACTCATTAAACAGTGTTAAAACACATAACCAAACAATTCCTCTAACACCTAATCCATTAATATAGATTGATTTGGAAACATGTTCTCTTTCAATAATCCCCAAAAAATATTAACTAGAACAATTATATTGAAAGTTACAAACAATTTCTAAGCAAACATGATTTAAAGCAATATTTGAAAGAATCAAATTTTAATATTTTCATTAACTTTTAAAAAGCTCTTCAGAAGTTCTTTGGTAAATGTCAAATCCGTTAATAAATTATAACATTAGGTTTTATATAGAGTTTGCATAAAACAAGCATAATTAACCTAAATTATCAAAGGACTTTATATAATTATACGATACGTTATTTTAAATTGCGGTTTATCGTGTTAATAGAAAGAAAAAAAAAATACCGCATTATTATCCTCTAAAAAAAAAAAAGAAAAAGAAAATTATTCTAACACGCGCACAAAAATATAAAGAAAATAAGAAAAACTCTACAGTAAATTCTAAAATGCTAAAAACTTACCCGACAGATTTCATTTCGAAATGAGGACGACGATGTACATGATAAATTTGTGTCGAGGCTAGCAGCTAGACATTGTGATATGAGAGCCTCCTCGTTTCGTCCAAGACCGGCCAATGCTAAAGCTCGCCGATGATATGCCTATAAAATGAAAAATAAAAAATAAATAGAGCATATAAAATCTTTTTCTATTCAAAATTTTCATATTTAATTAAATATTTAAATGTAAAAGTTTCTTCATTATCATTTTCATTTTCATTTATGATTTAAAAATTTATTTGATGTAGTAAAATTATATTCAAACTTAACTTTCTTATAGATAAGGTAAGGTAAGGTAAGGTACACAATCATTCAATTATTGTTATGAAATGAAGATAAACTAGGTTGGTAGAAAAAACAACGTATTTACAATTTAATATCTGACATTTTTCTGATAAAACTGATGAAAACAACCCAAACCCTATTTGCGTTCATAAACATATCATAGACAAGATTACTATCAATAAAATGATCGATTTAGATTCAATACAGAAATTTCGATCGAAAAACTATTGTCGCGAAAAGAAAAGTTCATGAAAATGGGCAAAAAAAACTCTCGTACTGAAATTGCGGGTTCATGAAAACTCATAAAATCTCGCGTGTGGATATTTTTCTAGCTTTATTTATGATGAACATAAAAAAAATGAAAAGCAGAAAAATAAGCTATGATTCATGACTTTCAAGGGAAATTGTGCATGTGCAATGGGGTTGCACACATCACAATATAATTCAGATATATTTTACGAGACAATAAGTTAGCACATAATTCGTCATGATATTGATATACTTTGCACATAGTTTTATATAGGAGAAAGAAAACAAGCTGAATATTCAATTTATTGATATTAAAAGGAATATTGTGTCCAAATTGAATACCCTTTTCACTAAATTTTATGTGAATTTCAGGTATACCATATAATTTCCAGTTCTAGATCCATTCTAGTCAAAACAGACATCAATTTTATATAACTTTATTTACGATCAACTCATAAAATTCTTGGGATCATTAATGTGTTTAAGAAATGGTGTCGGTTAAAGAAACTAGATACTAAAAAAAAACGAGTTAAACCTTAAAAATAACTTCTAGATTTACTACTTTAGAGAAAATATATGTACATAAAAAAAAAAACAATAAAAGCCCTCGAAATCCATTAATATAACATTATTTTCTCAAAAGGTGTCTCACTATTCAGTTTCTGAAGGTAAACAACAATTAGAATAAAATTTCTTGCTTTTTCATTTATGTTCAAAAAGTCGTAATAAATTCAACAAAAAACAAGAAAACAACAAAATTGGAGCCCATCCAGGAAATTGAAGAAACAAAATTTTGCAAATTTTAATACATAAAAATTTTTAACGATCGAAAATACTTAAAAAATAATGATTTTCATTTGAAGAAAAAGACCAAAACAAATATTAAACAAGGAATAAATAAATTAGTTTATTTTAGTTTTAAATAGTTTTTGGCAAAAAACAAAAAAAAAAAAAAAAAAAACTTGTCGAAAACTTGTAAGAAACAAAATTACATAAGAATTTATTCGAAATAAATATTTTCATTAAATATAAATTAAAATTTAATTACTGAATAAAAGTATTAAATTAAAATTAAGAAAAAAAAAAAAAAAACATTTTCGTGTGGACATTGTTTTCAACATTTAGAGGAATTATATAATTTTATTTAAATTCGAAACAAAGTAGCTATTTGATTATATTAAAATAAAAATTAAATGGCCTTCTTTCCACAATTAAATTAACATTTTTAATTACCAGGGAAAAAAATACATTTCTATACATACATATATATATATAATTAATTTTGGTGTTGTTGCCTTTTTTATCAATTCAATCCACACGATTTCCTATTCGCTATGAAATATATATATATTTCCATAAAATCGTTATTTGCTTGTGCTTATTTAGAATACAAAGTAAGTTCAATGGATCTGTTGTTTTTCGATGATACGCAATTCCAAAACTCAACAACAGAAATTTCGTTGGCATTTATTCAAAATATTAAAGAACTTTAAAAACAAAACATAAAAAAAACGATGAAAATAAATATTTTATATTTAAATTTTAATAGTTTTTAAAACAAAAATATGAACCGGCTTTTAAACTCTTTGTGAAAGAAATACATATCCAAATACAATTTTCATTAATAATTTCGATATGGAATCAACAGAATCGACGAAAACGAAGAAATTTGATTACCACGAATATCCTGATTTTTGCGTCGATGAATGGTAATAAAAACTATTGAAAATCCCACGCTATTTACTTGTGTAGATTTATAGCTTTAATATGTGACGCAAACTTCATCATATTACTGACAAATTAACAAGTTTGGATTTTTATTTATAGTATATGTATTTTGGGTTTTTGCTATAAGGAACCAACACATTTTCTGGAATGGAATCGTTGAATCGATTTGACCCAAGTCGTATCAAAAAAACAGGAATTGCAATACTTTTTCGATACGATTTACATAGTCTCAATCGAATTACACGATTCCACTCCTGATTCTTTCGATTATTAAGTCGACTTTGCCGAGTAAGAGATGGTATAATTTTTTGATTTGTTAATATCTAAGCTGTTAATTCGAATTACAAAAAAGAAACCTTATCCTAGCAGAAGACATAATGCTCTAGCCAGATCTTCGATTTTAATTACAATTATTATTTTTTAATGATACTTCTGGATGACCCATAACACATCTTCTTTTTTTCAGAATGATCATTATTCTTGTCACTCCAAAAGGTTCATAAAATATTGTTTAAAATTTTCAGAATAGAATGTTTATTCATTTTGTTTAATAAAATTAATTTTTTAAAATTTTATTTTAGTAAATTTTAAGGAATTTTTAGTATAATAATCATTTCTCCTCCTTTTAAGTTTATGTGAATGAAGAAAACATGTCCAAACAAGACGAAAATTTTTAAAGTATTCAAATATAGATGGCCCTGTAAACAATGTGAGGAAAAAATGTAGGACCTCTTCACAATTTCATTTGAAAATTGAGAAAATAATGATCCTTGAAATAGATACTTAAAGTTGATCATTACTACGTAAATAAAGGTCATTATCAAGTTTTAATGGCTGATTGGGCAATAATGATCATTAAAATCGGAGATCTGTCTAGAACAGGGCGGGCAAATACTTTTAAGCGCGGGCCAAAATGAAATTTTCAAAATGTCTCCCGGGCCGGAGGACTATACCGCGTACGCTGTGCACACGCGAATGTTTTGGGTGGAGTTCCCTGTCCAAGAAATTTTTTTGACAAGTATCATTTTAAAGCATTTGGACAGAAAAATTTGACAGTTAATAAAAGATAATAGTAATAATAAATTGTCTTACTTAGGTGTATATGCGAACAATTTGTGCCCAGTAAAATATATCTCGTAATTTTTAAAGAAATATGATCCATTATATTAAATTAATGGTCATTAAATAAATCAGTTAATGAAAGATGATGAAAATCGCATATAAGAGATTAAAAAAATTGCATGCGGGATTTTTCAACGGGCCGGATAAAGTAAGCAAAAGGACCGGATCCGGCCCGCGACCCGGCTCTTGCCCACCCCTGGTCTAGAATATAGTGACCCTAGTTACACTATTTTTTACTACGAGTAACACAGTAATACTTATGCATAATACTTATCTATTCAGTTTTCCAAAATTGTCTCATACAACAATTTTACATAGATTGTGAACCATGTAACATTTAGAATTATTCTATTAATGTACTTTAGGGCTAACAATTGAAGTGATTTCACCGCTTTTAGGGAGTACAACCGATTGTTAGTAGTACAAACTGAGTGAACTTTTAACAACGCTAATGGCAATTGAACCAGGGACCTTTTGATTCAAAAAACTAGCTCCTTCACCACTATAGACACCGATAGTATAGCAAATTCTATGAAAATATCAAGCTCAAGTACTTATAATTTTATCTGGAAAAACATGTTCTAGTTCAATTGTCTTTTAGATAAAATACCTATAATCATTAATGAAGAATATACATAACTAGATTATTTTTTAATTCAAATTACAAACATTTTAAAAGCTCATAAAGTTTTTAATGTTTAATCGAAAGAAATATACTAAAAAAAGATATTAACTGATATTAAAAGCTTAGTCATAATTCTTTATTTAAATGTAAAAAAACAAAAAAAAAAAACACACTTCAAATCCAAATAAAAAAACACGATCATATGTGGATACGTGCAAAATAATAGGAATACTTAAACTAGGCGACGCGGCGTTCGTTCTGCACCGGAAGGTCACATTAATAATTGTACTTTATTAGTAATCATATTTTGGTTTATTATCCAATAACAAATAATAAAAATTGTCTTCATGGCAAAAACGAAACAGAAAATGCTTGAATTTTTGATAAGAAAAGTTATGTAATTCAATTTTTATCAAATGAAAACAACTCACAGCAAAACTTTTCTCGCACAACAACTTCAGAACAGAAAATTTTATTTCGTTTTTTTGATAAAGAAATCGACCAATTTAAAAACAACAAAACAACAATCACAATAATATTAAAATTTAATTAAAAATAGAACAAAATTTCCAATCATGTGGAATTTCACTTAATTCGAAATAAAAACAGGATATAGTTTTTATTAATTCGGTCTCCTATATTTGTCAATCAAGGATGTGTTTCAATAGTTGCGCATTTTTGTGCAACAAAATAGAATTTTCCTGGAAATTTTATATATTTCTTGTTTCTAATTACGCGCAATTTAAAGAGTTTGTAATTATTTCAGGAACGAATTAATTGTTATAAGGGAAAATAATCTTTCTATCAAAAATACATTTAATTTTGCATTTAATTTGGCAAAGAAATATCCCAACCATCCTATAACACGGTAGATAGGTTCATACGAAGAGAGAAAATGGGAACAAGAGTTCCTGCAATACTTCTTATCGTGTTAAGGCCAAATTTTTAATGGCCCTATTGATGTTCCTTTACTATTAGAAAAGATGCCGTTAAATATTAATGTACGTTACTTGAGGTCAGTGGACTTATTTAAAATTTTGTACCACAGAATGGATTACGGAAAAAACGAACCAGTTTCTCAAATGCTACGTGCAGTTAATATAAATGCTTGTAGTTTCTGTCTTAGTAAAATCAATTTAACACGTTCACGGACAGTAAAAAGCTCATCTCATTTGGCATCACAGTGCTATAGCATTCACGTCCGCGAACGTGTTAAAGAAGCTCTTCTATAATTCTAACGCTTAAAGTAAGCAATTTAAAAAAAAAAAAAAAAAACGTGTTGTAGAAGGGTTGGTAGTATATTAAAGTTTCCCTAAACCGAGCCATACAAAATTCAAAACTTTAAACTAATAAACCTAAAAATTTCTCTCTATCATCTAATCTAATCTAATTAATACAAGTCAAAACTTCTTTTTGGCTAGACTGAACTCTTCAAGGCAATATAGATAGTGTGAACGATTCCGCAATATATGACTTTTAGAACAGTAAACCCAGAAAAGGGTTGAACACTGTAATAGCCAAAAAATAAATAAAAATTTATTGGAATGGTTGTTTTCCGGCTCCTATTATCAAGAGGAGTGAAGTAAGTTATTTTTATTTATAAAAAAATATCAGAGAAATTTCCTATCAAGGTTAAAAATTCCATTTCAAAATCAAAGTAATCCTTATGGGAGAATAGAATGGAAAATCTGTGTGAGTTACACTTTTCCCATTTAAGTAATATAAATTTTTTAATGACTTAATATTCAAGTTCAAAAATATACTATAATTACCATAAAAACTTGGAAAAACCAATCACAAGAAAATTTATAATTTTAAAGCTTAACCATGATAAAATCAGATCAATTTATAATTAATTCTTATTGTTAAAAAGGGTTCTCCAAAACGAACTGCGACTTTTCTTTCAGTTTGATATTTTTGTTAATTTCAGTCATATACAAAAGTTAAGTATGAATTCGCAAAGTCATCGTCAGTCGTATTTCATAATATTTTGAAAAGTGAATAAACAAAATTTTCAAATTTGGTGGTAAAAATTGTCAAAATTATTTAAAAATAATCCACAAAGCTTCACAGGATGGTGTGTTTTCTTTCTCTGGGAGAGTTATTGGTCCATTTTTCTTCGAAAATGATGATGCCAATGCTGGAATAGTGAATGCAAGTCGTTATAAAGTTGTGATTACTGATTTCATGTGACCTCAATCAAACCTAATAAAATTAGGAATGGAATTTCTGATATTTATTTTCAACAAAATAGTACTACGTGTCATATAACATGCGAAAATATTGAGTAGTTGCGTTCGAAGTTCAGTGGACTTGCAATTCCACGAAATGCTAATGTCAATTGGCCTCCTAGAGATCAATTACTTTGACACCGTTAGATTTTTTTTCATTGTGTTAAATGAAAAAGTAAAGTTTGTATTAACGAATCACAAAACAGAGAAATTGAAGTCACAATGCGGGAAAATGTTATTCAAAATAATATTTGAACTATATTATTATTTTTCACGTATACTTATGTTCGATAGGACTTTCATTTAAAATAAAGAAATCCGGAATATTCCAAACCCTTTGTGTTTTATTTAAAAGCAAAAAAAGAAAAGAACAACATACTAAACTCCCATTTTATACAACCCTATAATAATTTAATTATTTTACACTCTGGTCCCATCAACAGTAATACTTTTAAATTCCAATTTCTTTGAAAATCAATTATTTTATTCGAAAAGCAATTACATAACTGATAAAATGAATAAATTTGAATATAAATTCTTTGCTAAAATTAGGAAAACAAAAATTCCCCCCGAAAAGAAAAACATGGAACTAAACTTATCAAGCTTTTTTTTTTTTAATTACCCTGTATAAATAGATGACCTTTGCAAATTCTAGAAGGTTACATAAATTGGAATGAAATTAATCTATTTTCATAAAATTCTTAAAAATTTTGTAAATATCACCGCCGCCGCCGCCGCCACCACCATTAATTCGAATTTTTCTGATAACTCAAACTTGGAGAAAATACATAACAATTACCACCATCATAAAAGCTTTCTAATTATTCGGTGATAACGATTTCAGAAAGAAGTAATAAACGATTTTTATTTGCAAATACCGAAAAAAAAATATAATAATGACTTTTTTTCTGTTTGAAGTTGAGGTCAATGGCCGAGAGTTCTCAATAACACTAGAAAAGCAATACAAGCAATGACCTCAACACGGGATTTTTACTTATAATATTCTTTTTTATTTTGTTAAATACGAAAAATTTTGGCAACTTTGAGGAGCTTTTTTTTTCTTCTTCTTTTTAGATGATTCGAAAAAACAACATGACTTAAAAAAAAAAAAAAAAAAAATATTGGAAAAATATTCATAAAAATTCATTGAACTGAATTTCGTTTTTGTGTAACAGCAAAAAATACGCGAAAATTTGATATAAGACGACGACGGTCCCCACAGACTTTTTACACTCACTATTTATTAGAGTGAAGTGATTAAGTAAAAATTCACTCGACATGAATATTAAATGTGTTTTTTTTTTCGGCAAAACAAAAATTATTCATCGTTTAAATGATTTTTTGTTTTTGTAAAGTAATGTCATGAGAAAATAATTTTACCATCTCGGGCGGATGACACATTACACTTCCAAGCATTTTATTAGGCGAACATTTTATATTCTTTTCTTTCTTTTTTGCATTGTCAAATCATAGTGTAAAATAATGATATATTAGGTCTGTCAAAAAGAATAGTCGTCTCTTGGATCTATTTTACACTCTTGATACTAAAAAGGAGGCCGCATACAAGAAAGAATTTAAAATGACTTACAAAACAAAATATTTTTCGGTGACATGATTTATCGAATTTTGTCGGTCATAGTGCAGTGGAACCCTTGTAATTGGGACAATTTAGGAAAATATAAAAAAAATAATATTTTAATTTTTCATACAAGATAAAATTACCACACTAAGAGAAGCTAGGATTATTCTTTATGTGATCCTGTTATAATTCCCATTGTGGACAAAATTTATTTGATTCCATAAATACCAATTTAATGTACTGTTAAGTATATTTAAAAATTTATTTCATATGTTTAAGAGCCCGTCCAAGTTAAGCGAACAAGTTAGCAATAGAAGGCAATTTGCATTTACGGATCATCAGTGAGCGATATCATGTTTACCCGCGCTCAGAGAAGTGTCCACACTATAGAGTTATATTAACTAGAGATAATAGTTTTCTGTCTCATGTGGGCCGACAGAGGGGAATATGAAACTTGGGTTTATTTATATGAAAAATAAAAACAACGCAAATTTTAAATGCTAACAGAGGGGAAACCAAGTTAAATTATTATATCGTATTGGTCGTTATCTCCGAAACTTGGAAAACTTGGGCTTCTATCGGTTGGAGTAGCGAGCGAGAAGTTAAAATAGTGACCATTTTTCCTACATAATTTTGTAGGAAAACGCGGGAAATGAAATCTCCAGTTAATATGTATCTCTATGGTTCACACCAAAGAACTTAACTTATTTTTTTTCATTCTTGCTCATTTAGTTTAAATACGCTTAAAAAATCACTGATTTTAGTTTCATTCCGACGTCCCGAAATAAATTTATTAATATATATAGGGTCTTTCAAATGGGACATAACTATTTTGTATCTTTATATGAACGCACCCTTAAACATTAATAATGACCTGTCAATGTCAAAACGTAGATTAAAGTCAACATTTTCATCATGGTAAAGTTCACGAACGAGCAACGCTTGGAAATTATTAAAAATTACTACTGGAAGAAAATCCAGAATTTCATCAAAAAATCATCTTCAGCGATGAAGCTCATTTCTGGCTGAGTGGCTTCGTCAACAAGCAAAATATGCGTTATTGGGCAGCAACAAACCCACATGTGCTTCAAGAGACACAATTGCGTCCACAAAAAATCACTGTATGGTGCGGGTTACATGCCGGAGGCGTGATTGGGCCGTATTTTTTCGTTGATGCGAACGATCGCCATGTTACCGTCAATGGAGAGCGCTACCGTGCCATGTTGGAGGATTATTTTTAGCCAGAATTAGATGAAATTGATATCGGCGATATGTGGTTTCAACAAGACGGCGCTACAAGCCACACAGCACACGTTACAATCGATTTATTGAAGGACAAGTTTGAATTGTTATGTACTTAATGAAAGACCCTTTATATTCAAGTATTTATTGATTTCACGAATTTCACCAATAAATAAAGTTCGATATTTCAAACTTTTATCTTGATATCAAGAATTAATTCAATATTTCGTGTTATATCAAAAAGTATACAATAAAGAGAGTTCTCAGTTTGAATTCTGATTTGAGCACATCTTCGCATATCATTAATAGTATTTGTTAAAAAGACTTTGTGTAATATAAAAATGTAAGTCTTTTTCTATAAATACTATTAAAAAGAAGGCGCATTTTGCAGGGCTGCAATAGTGCCAAAAATTTATATACAAAAAAAAAACTATATACGGTTATATGCATACTAAAAACCTACATATTTTTGTTTGTTTATTATAATTATCTTTTTAAATGGACCCATAAAATTGTGTGTAATAATTAAAACAAAAATTTGTCTATAAAAAGAAAACTACAAGAACATATATGATGATGATGATGATGATGATGAACCTTCGATACCTATTAAAAATGTATTATTCCTTTGTCATGCGGGACTACAATATGAGGTCAATGACAAAAGATGCATTGATTTACGACTTCTCATTTGCACATGAAAACAAATCGTTAAGTTTTTTTTTATTTTCCACTAAAAAAGATGACTTTTTTTTTAAAATGAAAATAAAAGTGAAAATGGAAGAAAAAAACACATATTCTATATAATTATAAATGTTTATACAAAAACAATATATATAAAAGAAATAATCACACAACTAACCTTGGCTGAGGCCGGTCGACTTCTGAGCGCATTATCCGCATCCGCAAGAGAACTTTGTAAATGATTCAACCTGTACAGAACTTCGGAACGTGAAAGCAGACTTTTATAATTATTTGGAGCTGAAAAAAAGAAAATAAAAGAGAATTTTTCAATTAATTAAGAAACAATAAATTAATGACATTTTAATAAACGACAAAATACATATAAGTATATAATTAAAAATCAATTTGATTAAAATTTTTATTTGTATTTTTAAAAGTTGTTACAAAGACCTTGAAATTCGTGAAAAATGCATTATAATTTTATTTTGAAAAAAAAAGTTTCAGTCAATTCGAATTTATATTTATTAATTTAAGCCAATTTCTTTAATAAATAGATTAATTTCTTGATTAATTAAATTCGGATTAAAATATTAATATGAACGAAATTCAGTCTTAAATAATTATTTAATTATCTTTTGACATTTTTATATGATTGGAAACAAAAAATTCAAATACAAAATAACTGTTTTACATAATATTCCACAATTTTTAACTCACAGGCAAATAAAACTAAATTAAAAATGCTGAAATATTTGTGAAATTGAAAATACGTTTACGTGGATTAAATGGTATAAATAATTGCTGGACTTCATAACGAATTTTCATTTTACGTATTGACTTTATCTCTTATCTCTAATCTACCATATGTATTCTAATAGATCAAACTATAATATGTTGGAATTATGAAGTTTAAAGTGTCTTAATAAAAGGACAGAGAACATACTTTGAAATAGGTCAGCTTTCAAATTGAAAGTCCATCATCATAATTTTTATTCTAATAAATAGATCCAAATAAGTAAGTACATGAAAATATGTGCTACTACTAATAATCAGTTGCAGAGAATAGATAAATTCATATAAAAGCATATGGAAATTGAAAATCAGCCTATAGCCGATTTTTTGATGCCCTATGGCAGAAATAGAACTAAACACCAGCCAAAACTAATAATTTTAAAAGATTTTTTTTGCATAACTTTGTTTCTTCTTTTGCAAGCTTACTCTAATTCGCAGGTAGGTGGCTGGGACCTAATAGCATAAATATCTTCTGCAAATTTTATTCAAATCAGTATATAAGTTTTTAAATAACATCCATTTTTTACAACAACTATATCTTTTTCCACGATTCTTAAACCGATTTTACTGAAATTTAACATAGTATCATCTATTTATGTATTTATAGTCAACGTATGTTTATAATTTAAACAAATTTGATTTACAAATTTCACGATTAAATCTGAAAAACCATTAAAGAAAACGACAAATCTTTCTGAGCACCTTGGTTTTTGTTTCATACCTTCGCTCCTCCTCAATCGATCAGCAGGTTTATGTGCAGACCGAACCAGTACGTTTGGACCAAAAAAATCCGCACATAAACTTGGACCGTACCGGACTAATTTGGTCCATTAATTTGCCACAAACGAAATGAAACCGAACTGGTATGGTGTTGGCGCATAAACTGCTTTAGACCAAAACAAAGCCGAAACATAACCTAACATTTTATTGTAAATGGAAAATCTTCCTGATGCGATTTTTAATTTTTTAATAACAAAGTGCCTTAATTTATAGTAAAAAGTGAGGTTTAAAGGCATAATTTCAACAGCTGAAAGGACCGAACCAGTCAACACTTGTACCTGTTCGGTCTGCACATAAGCGTGGTGGATTTTGCTGAAATACAATACCAAATCGAATTAAGAAATAACCAACTCAGATTTGAAATTTCATTAAATCCGGATAACGCGTTTTTTGAGTTATCTTGTATATGGACGGAGAGAACGATGATTATTGCTATGCGTTACAAATGTAGTGACAAAACTAATATACCCTTTGGTAGTACCTACCATAGGGCATAATAAATATAAAACGTAATATAATTTATTGACAATTTAGTAACTAATAGCAGGACAAGTCTTATAATGTTGTCATCGCATCATCTGAATGTTCTCTATCTGATAAGTCATATTTTTGTTCGAATTTTACAACTTAAATGAATTTTAGACACAAAATTTCAATTAAACATTCATTATCTTTGTTTCTTTTGTTTTTGTGATTAATTAATAACAAAAGCTTTTGGAATGTATTATAATTTATTACGTAACGGATGGATAGCTGTTTTTTAAATCACTGTAAAAGGTCAATGAAAACTGACAGAAACTGAAAACTGGATTTGATATATGAAATCACAATAATTTGGCATGAAATATATATATTTCTGATCGGAATTAATTCCGACATTCAAAATCTTGTTAATTCTTATAAATTGAAATTTAGAAAACAACTTTGTAAGATATTTCTAAAATCATCGTCAATAAAAATTGCGATTTTTTTTTTGAAATAATTTCTAAAAATAACTTTCTTTTTAAATTTTTTATTTTTAAAATCCTCTTCTCTTGAAAGAGTATCGACTTCGATAAATCGAACGGAACAAATTCTACAAAAGAAAAGAAAAAAAAAACAAAAATATTCCCAAATTTGTTTGAATTGACTTTTCTCAAATTTTATGGTGTATCAAGTTTTCGGGTGTTTTTGTTTTCATTTTGCGATTAATTAACGTTAACCATAAAAGTTTTATCATCAAAAATAACATCTTTTTACTTTAAAACGGATTTATTTGCGGCTTCATTTAAAATTTTTATTAAAAAATATGAATACTAAAGTTAATGAAGCTAAAAAGGGCTGAAGAAAAAACTTGATAAAATCCCAAAAAAAATATAAACTTTATGGTTTTTATTCGTTCCACATTTTCCGTTTTTTTTTTTTTTTTTTTTAATAAATTGTCCTGGATTAATAATTTATTATCCTCGCTTATAACTTTTCTTCGCCACATAAAGAAAGATTTCAGTTTCGTTTGAAAAAGAAATTAATCAAGAAATTAATGTAAAGCAAAAATATTTTTCCGTTCGTTTTTTTTTCTTCGAAAAACCTAAAAAAAAAAAAAAATAAGAATTTTTTCTCATCATTTGTCATCATTGCCAACTCACACCAAAAACCTACCGAAAAAAAAAATACAGAAAATGTAACAACAGTAGTACACAGTTGTTGTGCGCAACGTCACAATACTGTCGCCGTTGTGGTATAATGCAACGGCCATGAGCTTTCTTTGTTCACATTTTTGTTCCGCTATCGTTCAGTTTTATTATTATTATTATTATTAATTTTTTTTTTCTTTGTTCTTTTGGCTTGCAAGTTTTGCCTTCAAATTTACTTCATTTTATTCGCATTTATTCCTGTACGTTCATTGCCATCAACTTCATTGCCATCAATTCACAAAAAGCCGCCGTGTATAATCAGTATAAAATAGTTTGCCTATAACTTTTTACCAGACAAGTTTAATTGCATTTTAGCTAGCGGGTGTTGGCGCTGTTTTTATTATTCGCTTCGAATTTCCCACTTTCAACTAGAAGGCAAGTCTTTTATCAAAAAAAAAAAAGCAAAACAAAGACCGACTTACTACCATAAAACAATTTTTGTTTACGGCTTAGTCGGTTTTTTCCTATACATTTTAAGACCCCAAGGGCGAAAAATTGCTGGTTTTTTAAAAGCGTATATAAAGTAATATTAAAAATGAAAGGAAAACACAAAAAATTTGTTAATAATTACTATTACTGCCGTTATTTTTAAATTAATCATGTTTGGCTTTTTTTTTTTTTTTTTTGGATAAATTAGCTTTTTTTAGCATATATATAAAAAAAAGAAACGAATACCAAACTTCCGACAAACTAGAATGCCGGTTAGTAAAAATTTTAAGGTCATATTGAAATGAAAAATAAGGAACAAAAAACCAGTAAAGGTAAATTAATTTTTAACTTTGAAGTTGGCGTTCATAAATTGAGATGTAATTACACAATTAATGATTCTTTTTGACCTGACTTTAATTGAAGCTAAATATTTCCTATATAAACTTATTCCAGTAACAATATGCCCATATATACCATTTAACTATAAAACAATCATTCTGGCAATGATGTGACAGGTCATATTCAAAACATTCACAAAAGAAGACACATACTCTTTTATGCATTTTCCATTAAAACAGTTTACGTCATTTAATATTTCGAATTAAAGTCTTCAAAACAAAAGACAAAAACTTGTTGGACATCAGATATCTGGAAAAGAAGAAGTTTAGAGATTTCTAAGAATTGAAAAGGATTCAATTTCCGATGGTATTTCAATTGAAAGAAAAACGTGTTCAAGTGGAAAAGATCGATTTTCCTATTATCATCATATCGTATAGAATATCCAGGGTATATTACTTTGGGACTCAAAAATTTATAACGCCTCAAAACAAAGCATTCACGACTTAGTCTCAGGGGGTATAGTAGAGTAAAAAAGGTTAATCGTTTAACTCTGACATTTCTGTGCTTAACCATTTCCATCATCTGTCGTCTTTCAATTTTGGAAATAACTCAAATCGTGACAACATCTTCTATTTATATATAGGTTGTCTTAAATAAGATTTGCGATGATTTCTAATGAAACTTGTTTCTAAAACCAGAAAGGATACAATTTAAATTGTATATTTCCTGCCCAAAAAAACCTAACAAAACGTATCAAAGTTTTCAATGTTATTTAATAAAACTTCAAAGTTTCAATTAACAAAAAGTTCTTATGTAAATTGAACTAATTTTTTTGTATTATTGATTTCTCAACAAAACAAATATTTTCATATTTTTAATTCATTTAGCAAAAACGCAAAAAAAAAAAAAAAAACACAAAAATTAATTTTTAGAATTATTACAAATATTTTAAAAATATTTAAACTTATTCATTTCGGAGTCATTTTTGTTTTTTGCGTCTAAAAAAAAAAAAAAAAAAATCATATCAATTAAATTTTTTTATTTTTTGGGTGGCAAAAAAATTTTCATAAATTTGCATTTTTTCAAAAACAAAAAATATATAAAAAAAAAAAAAAAAAAAACTACGTCAAAGAAATAAACAAAAAGCTGAACAATCAAAAAATAACATACGATGTTATGTGTGATTGCATAACATTCGTGCTAGAATGTCAGCAATACTAATAAAGGAAACGGATTCCAAGTTCACGGGTTGGAAATAGTTGAAACGGAAAAACAAAAAAGCACAGAGTGAACACAGTGTAAAAGTTTCCTATTATAATAAAAACAAAATGAGAGCGGCGTAAAAAAAAAACAAATCAAATAAGCAACAAAAAAAACAAATAGTTCCAATCAACCAACAAAAATGAAATGTTATTATGAAGAAAGTTCAAAGCCAATAAAAGCAAGAAATGATATATCGGACATTCGGTTATTCCACCCGACAAAAAAAAAAACACAACAAAACATCGAAAATTAAGTACGAATTTAATTTTCAAAAACAAATTTTTACCCAATTCCGGCACTACAACCCCTTTTAAAGTATACCCAAAATAATACCAACAAAAATAATACCGATCGAAGCTTCTGAAAGCTCAATTATAGATGAGCTGGAAATAAACAAAGGCAAAATTTAAACAAAAAAAATGAACAATAGAAATGGTGTTTTTCGAATTTTGCAATCTCTCGCAAAATTTGGATAACATAAAATGTAAATTCCTAACAAGAGGATGAATGTGGTCGTCTGCAGTCTTCCATAATACTATAAACCGAGACAGAATACAGGTAGTTAATGCAGTGATTGGATGGAATGGTATGCATGCAATACCCAATAATTTAAGATGAACTTTTCTCTTGTCGCCCGAAAATAAAAAAAACCCGTAATAAATTTATATGTCAGAATAAAATCAACAAGAATAAACAATTTATTCAAGAAATATCCCACGAGATTGCTTCGTACTAAAAATTTCCATGGAGACGACTATATGTAAAGAAGGAAATAAAAATCATTTTTCACATAAAACGTTATTTCGAAATGTATTTAGGATGTTTAGGAATACATTTAGAATCCATTTCATTTTATATTCTGCTTTCCTATACCAACACTAAATCAATTATATATCGAAATAAGTGCATAGATAGACATTTAGAACTATTGATTTTACCAAATACTTCCGCGCAATTTACACTATTTAATCTTGATATGTTAATATCTTTTTTAGTTCCGTTAATATACATGCGTAATAAAAAGAAACAACAGAAGAAATGAATTGCACAGGTCTTTTATGATGTCCAGAGTGTCCATTGTCGAAATTACTCGAGTTAATAGTATACAAGTTGAATCGTATCTTTCTTATTCGTACTGGCTTAACCCTTCTACCAGGGTCTCTTGAGAAAAACGTCCACCACAGCCCAGAACTTTTTTCGGGATTATATGACCACCAAGTGGAGTAGACTTTACGTATTTACATTTAGAACATTCTTAAAAAAAATAGTAAAATAAACATTCTTTTAAAGTGACACACATATCTGACGCTGAGCTCTGACAACAAAACTGTGTGTCACACATAAGTGACGGCTGTTGGCGAAAGGGATAATATGTCCTCTTCTTGTACCAAGAGTTTCGTATACGAAAGAGGTAAGTATAAAATCATGAAATTCGCGAATATTTTATTGTAAATTTTTTGGTTAGTGGTTGTCAAATCCTTAATTCTTAATTCTTAATATACAATTTGTAGGTTAAAAAAATTTCATTATTTTTATCTCATTATTTGAATACGAGATTTATCAAAGATTTCTTGTGCTAAATTTAAAAAAATGTTTAAAAAATAATTGAAATATAAATAATTGAGACGGCGCCAGTAAACAAAGAGCCTTTTCTGGAATCAGTGTAATAAATTCAAAACCAAACTAAAACTCTTAATTTTTTTTTAAGATTCATAATTCATTATTTCCGGAAAATTACTAAGTAGAAATACTCAGGCAAAATAAAAAATTCCAAGAATTTATTTTCGGCTGGTTATAAACCCATTTGAGTAGTTTCTGTATACTTGCGATATGAATTTACTGGTATACGGATGGGCCAGAATACCAAGTTTGCAAAACTCGAATCAATTTTGCATATTTTCGTATACCAATTTACTTAATTGAGTTCGAGAATAGGTACCCAGTTTGGGTTTGTTTTTGAATTTTAGTCGATCTTAATTTTAAGTCAGACTTCTAAAATTTACTTTCAAAGTGAGGTGGAACTATTGATTCAGTTTCGATCGTACATTGAAAATTATGATCGAGACTGAAATATGACTATTACGAGGAGTTCTAAACGAAACCGAAAATCTGTGCGTTAGATCGATTTTCATTGTTTGTACGACAATCTTGAACAGACTCTGAGAATACCTATTAAAAGTTTAATTATCCAATAAAAACTATATGAAAAAAGTTTTTGTATGATTTTCCGTCAACTCAAAGTTCTTTGAAAAGTTTTTAATTTCGTCATGAAAATTAAACGTGAATTTGTTAATAAAACCACTATTTTCAAGCAACCTCAAATTACCTTTTTTATATACAAAATATGATTTTTTAAATATTAAAAAATTTTATGGAAAATAATTTCTTTTGGCTTTATTTATTATTTTTCCATGTGTTTTTATGCCCTGGAGGGTTTATTAGTTTTGTCACTAAGTATGTAACACATCGAAATAATCATCGTAGAAAGGATTCAAGGGTATGGTTGCGTAGGGAACCAAAAGTTATATCGACTTATGCCTGTCCGTCCGTTCGTCCGCATATAAGATAACCCAAAAACGCTTTATCCGATTTTGTTGAAATTTAGAATGTGAGTTGGTTATTCCTTAACTTGGATTTGGTTTTGCATTTCAGCAAAATCGACAGAGGGGGAGCGAAGTTATTAAGCAAAAATCAGGGTGACCAGAGTTTTGTCGTTTTTTATATGGTTTTTCGGATTTAATTGGAAAATTTATGAACCAATTTTGTTTAAATTAATTATATAGGTTAACTACACAAATAGATACCATGTTTAATTTCAGTTAAATCGGTCCAAGGGTAGTGGAGAAAGAAATAGTCCTAAGAGAAAACAACCCTTTTCATATAGTTTTTTGATATACTTTAAAAACTAATACACCGATATGAATAAAATTTGCAGATTAGACTTATGCTATTAGGGTCTGGGTTACCTGAAAATTAGAAGAAATTTTGAAGGCGGAAACAAAGTTATAAAGAAAAAACCTTGAAATAATGTTAGTTATGACGGTTTTCCTGTCCCATTTTTACCATAGGGCATCAAAAAATTGGCTATAGGCCGATTTTCAGTTAGTACATCTTTTTTTCTGTTATTGAACAGCAAAAACAACATTGATAACAAATTAACTATTAAAAAGCTTTATTTAGACAGCTTTTTTCGACCAAGTTAAAAAAAAAAACGAAAAAAGAATGTTACATAAATCATTAAAAATCGTTCTTGTTGCTATTTTATTTGCTTTTTCAATTTCTTAGTACATTGGTCTTTTATGATAATTTCTAGTAGGATAATAGAAAAGAAAAACATAACGAATTACATTTTAATTCCTTTTTTATGAGACGCACTTTTAGTACAAAAAAAAAAAACCAAATTCATTCATGACGCAGAACAAAAACATATGTCACTTGGTTTTTCTATAATATATTCTTAATACTTATATCACCACCATATCACGAGAGTGGTTTATACATAATTTCACGTAGTCCCTGATGGTCCGGATCTCACCCTGCGCACGCACGCACAAATTTTCTTATTAGAAAAATTTAAAAGGAAAACATCAAGCTTTTTTCTCATATATACAATTCATTTTCTTTGTTAAGAACTTTCTTACCACACGAAAAAAAAACAAAGAGAGTTGCCAGTTGTTAAATACATTTGGTTTGAATAAATTCATTTTGCTAACACAAAAATATTAGACCTACGCTTTCGGCAAGAAAAAAAATAAAACAAATAAATAAAAAATCAGGATTACGTAAGTTAAATAATATTATTAAATATATTTTCATATTCGGTTCAATATTTCATGAGATCATTCGTTCATTTTTAATTTATTACATCAATAATCAAAAAGAAAAAAAAAACTTATAGAAATAAAATTAGACTTTTTTAAGCAAGAAAACAGCCAAAAAAATGTACATTATTAAAACCAGGTGAGGCAAGATATTGTAAATCATTGTACTGTGCCGTGATCAAATTCACAGAGTTATTCTTTTAAATGAATGTAATTCCAATTTTAAATAATAATAATAATAAAAAATGTTTCTATAAAAAAAAAAAAAATACAAACTTGATTGAGATAATCCTTATTTAACACATAAAGATTTCATGATTTCATATTTGTACATAAAGATTATGTTCAATTTCTAAAGGAAAATGTATGTATGATAGAGACCTGTTAGAATAGTATTGCCAGAGAAGTAGTAGATTATTTTTATGAAACCAAAAACGACGGCTTAGAAAATCCCCTAACCATTATTTAAAAGTGACAGCCTAACGCCCGCCGTACTTTTGAGCTAAGCGAGCTAAACTACGTAAGGTAAGTTTCTCGCTGAAAGTAAAAAATTCAGCATTTGCACAGCGAAGCTTTGAAACTACGTCGCTTGGTCATGAACGACACGAACTAAGCTCTTTCACATAGTTCAGACCTCAACTACGCGAACGAGAATAATTTATACGTACTTTCGATATTATACAGTGTAGAATCGATGTTGCAAAAGTATAGTATGTTTTCTTTATTTTGTGATAGAATCTTGTCGACACAAATTTGTAAGTGTTAAGTGGAAAAGGTCTAGTAATAATTCATCGATACTGTACTTGCACATTATATCTCTTTGACGGTTCAAATAGAACTGATGGCATGAATTTACCAAAAATATCGCGCGTAGCTTAGTTCAAGTGTACAACTGGGTTAGCGAGGCCAGCTAAGCTATGTAACTACAGCAAGGCTCGCCCGCATAGCTTAACTCAAGTGTGCGGCGAGCCTAATAGTTTCCGATTAAAATTTCAACGACACTGAATTGTCGGTTATCATTTTACAGAATTCCACTGCTAAACTCCTAACAAAATACCTCTTAAATAGAAGCCTTAACATTTATTTATCAATATTCAATAATGAAGAAGTTTCGAATTGCCAAATATAAAATATTTTAAACAAAAATTTTCAATTTTATACTAAATTTTTTTATTTTAAAAAATCGAATACTCTCGTTTATTTACAAAACATAACCGAAATGAATCAATTGTAATAAAATTGGCTTCTGTTTTTTTTTTCTTTATTTCTTATAACCCCGGCCACTGTACGTTAGACGTAAGAATTAAGCCAACCGACTTAAATTATATTTACAATCTTCATAACAATATTATTTAATCTAATTCGTGTTAAAACCTAATCTAATGAATTTCTTTAAATACAAGTTTAAAAATTATGCAAATATGCTTTAAAAAAAAATGTCTATTACCTAAGATTTTGCATTAATATTAAAATTGATTTTCTTTCTTTTTATAATTAAATGAAACAAGAAAGTTTCAATCATATTTTCCTTAAAAGCATAATTATGAAATGTATTTTATTTTAAAAGCATAACACTACGACAATATCTGTTTTTACGTTTGTACGTAATTGTAATTAGCAGATTTTTAATGTCGTATAAAAATATTGAAACATGTTCGACGAAACATGAAAATCCTATCACATTTCCCATTAGATAATCCGTAATAATACAAAATATTAAAAATCCGGGATAAAACATGTTACAAATTAATATAAATTATATAAATAAAAAAAAGCCCATCCATGGCAACCCCGTATATATATAAAAAGGCAAAGCATGCGTCAAATTTTGTTATTCATAAAAGTTTCCGTTTGTCACTGAAAAAAAGCTTTGAATTTGTTTTCTTTGTAGTAAAATTTCGATTTTGGGGAGTTTACGAATTAAGAGAAAATTTTTGAGTACAAAACACTAAGCTTTTATTTACAAGTTTTAGATTACTCTTTTTGAATTTAATATATTCTCTTGTTTTTTCTCTTGATTGGAAAATGTGTACGATGATGATATCAACGTGTTAAAAATGATTTTTTTTTCTCTAATAAATATGTGAATGTACCCCAGTGCGGGTGGATGACCCCTTTATATAATCTATTATCACCAACACCGTTGTCATTCCAACAGAACCCCGTCATAACAGCAAAGCAGAAAAAAAAACAAGACAAATACATCAAAGTTGTTATATAAAAAAAAAGCGCGTAGAAAAAAAAGTTCTAGGCATTTTCTTTTGTTATTATTATTTTGTAGAAAGCGTCCGTCTTCGTCGTCGTCGGAAAATACAATTTTTTCTTTAAACGTTATTTTTCTTCTTTGTTTTTCCCGTAAAGCGTTTTGAAAAGTAAATACAGTAATTTTAACCTTATGAAAAGCGCATCATCTTCAAAGAGATTTTTCCATAGAACCACAAAAAAGAAATTCATTTATCTGCAGTTTTGCAGTATCCCCATATGTGACAAAGGCAGTGTTTTTTTGTTCCTTCATCCTATTTAAATGTTGTTTTCTCATATCCACAAAAACAGTGTCTACAGTAAAATCTTTTAATTGGACCAGATGTCACAGTCTAGAAAAATGTGATCTGTGATTAGCAAATTGGTCCAAAATTAAGGACTTGTTACAATGAGTTTGGAAAGTAATTCTAGAAAGTGACAAATCAATTTGTTGCTTAAATGTGATAAATTTGAGATGTTAGCTATTGAGCTGTCGGTTTTCTAAGAATTTAGTTTATTTTGAAGTAATCACTTTTGAAATTGACCAAAATGATAATCATTGTTGCCATAAAACTCCACTTCTGCCTTTGACGCGAAATTACCTGAATAAGAAAGTCATGGAATAAAAGTTATTCATAAATTCAACGCGATAAGGTTAGTAAGTGTTTTTTTTTTTTTTGTTAATTTTATATGAGATTGAAGCTTTTTCCATTTTATTCTATTTTGTAGGTAGGTTTTATTTTGCGGACGAAATTTTCATACTAAAAGGTAGTCCATAGTCCTATTTTGCAGGTACACTAGTGTGGCCCTTATTTCATTATTTATTTCATACAGCTAAGGGCCACCCTAAGGTACACAGTGTCCCAATTAGCAGGTTTGACTGTATCAAAAATAAATTACAACTTAAATAAAAATTTTCTTTATCTTCCCAGGTCATGTCAGTCTAGCCGCAAAATAAAAGACACCAACCAAGTGTATCTTAAGAATATTTTTCAATTTCAATTTCGTTTGTTTGGTTCGAATGCTAAAATTAGTTTTAGTCAGTTCAGAGAATAGTGTTTATATAAATTGCTTGCATCCGGTGTTGATGGGTGAAATTCTGGACAAATTTAAACTTTAAACGGATAGAAAAAAATGTAGTATGTAAACAATTTTAAAATGAAATTTTTGGTATTTGTCCAATTTATTATTATTAACCGCAATCGAATGAAGGAGACTAAAAATGAAAATTTATTTATATCTCATGAAAATTTATTCAATCAAAAATTATCATAATTTTTCTTTCCTATAATAAAATAATGTCTAGTTTTTCCGGATATGAAACTATTTTTAATACATTTTTTTTTTTTCAAAAGAAACAAATTAATACCAAGGCAAACAAAATTCTGTGCAACAAATTGAAAGAAGAAGATATAATGCCTGTCAAGTCAAGGGCGGTCACTGATTGTTTGTTTTCATTTTCCCTTCGTTACCACAAAAACTCTATACAAATTTTTATCTTTTATCCGCAAATAATACCCATCCACCCACACTTATAAATACACATTCATCAAACTATCAAACCTTTCTCCAACGCAAAAGAAACCTTCTGTTCCATGTAATTTCGGGTCGATAACATTCTATGGTACGATTCGTTTTTTTTTTATGTCGTTGTGTGTCGACGTCTACATTGGCAATGATTCTAAGTTTGAGTATGTTACATTGGATTAGAATGTTTTGTTACTAATTTATCTTTTCATGAACTTGCATGAAAATCTTTAATCTCATTTCTAATCGGCAAAAATTAGATTAAATCAAAGGATTTTATTAATTCGAAAAAAAAACATTAATTAATTTTTTATATCTTAATCCCACATATCTGAATTACACAGAGTATATCATGATCTGACATCATGACCTAACATCATACAATTTATGCAAAGTTAAACCAACGTTTTTTAAAGCGTTTTAATATCATTAAATTTAATTTTGTTTAGATTTTCTTTCTTTTTGAGAAAATCTTTTAAAAACAAAAATTCATAAGCATGAACATTCTTTATTATGCCCTATGGTAGGTACTACCAGAGGGTACATTAGTTTTGTGTAACGCATAGAAATAATCATCGGAGAAAGATTTCAAGGCTATAAATGTGTAGAGAGTATCAAAAGTTATATCGATTTATGCATGTCCGCACGTCCCGTTCGTGTACAAGATAACTCAAAAACGTGTTTTCCGATTTTGATGAAATTGATTTGGTATTGTATTTCAGCAAAATCAGAAAAGGTGAAGCAAAGTTATAACCAAAAACCACGGCGATCAAAAAGTTTTGCCGTTTTTCGGTTTTAATGAGAAAGTTTGTGCACCAATTTTATTGAAATCATTTACGTACATTGACAATATAAATAGGCGATATTGTGCTAAATTTCAATGAAAGCGGTACAAGGATAATGGGGAAAGAAAATAAGCCTGTTCACAAAATTTTTTGGATGTACTTTTAAAAAAAAATATACCGATTTGAATAAAATTTGCAGAATAGATGTACACTATTAGGGCCTAGGCTACCTGCGAATTAGAGCAAATCTGAAAAAGTGAAATCGAAGTTATTCAGAAAAACCAATGAAATACAATTGTATTAGTTTCGGCTATTTTTCTGTCCCATTTCTGCCATAGGGCATCAAAAAATCGGCTATAGGCCGATTTTCCGTTATTATATGTTTTTTTTTGTTTTTTGGAGAAATTTCATAAGGTTTTATGGAGTATTAAATCGTTCGAAACAAAAAAATTCTTTAAAGACTTTTTCACTTTGTATAAAAAAAGCACAAGGATGAATTCTTTTTTCGTCAATTTTCCTCTTTTTTAGTCAAAAAAAAAAAAAAAAATAAAAAAAATATATTTTCTTTATATTTCAACTGAGGGAGCTATAAACCTATCAAAAACAAAAAGGATAATATTAAAAAGATATAGAATAATTATATAGCTTTTATTCCCGCGCTTCATTTCCTGAAGAATTCAAATATAAATAATGTGAATGATTTTTCTTTTAAATTCGATGCCATTTTTTTCTTTTTTTTATGTTGAAAATTTTCCAACATTAGTTTTTCTCAAATTTCTTTGAAATAAAAAATATGAAGAAATTCCGTTTTGTATAAATTCAGATGAAAAATGCGTCATAAATATTTTTATGCGAAGAAATAAAATTTTCATAAACATTGAATCGATTTTTAATAAATTTTAGTTCAAAATTTGAAAATTTTTAAAAATGATATTCATTTCTTATATTCGAAAATGTTGATATTTAATTCCACGAATGTTGGTTCTAGCCAACTAAGTTAGTGCATGAGAAAATGTTCCCTATTTTGTATCAACCGTCGCATATCACCCTATCCTTTATAATAAATGTTGATTAGTTTTGAAGTAAACTAATCAAGTCTTACTAACTAGTATTAATCGAATTTAATTAACGATAAATAATATACATTTTATTCACAGAGTGATATAAAATTTCTATAGTTTATAAGTCCACAGAAACCAAATTCATTTATATGTAAATTATTATTATTATGAAAATTAAACTAATTATTAATTTTTATTAAATATTTAGAAATAAATAAATAAATTATATTCTTTAGTGAAATTCTGAAATATTGAAAAAGAATTGAAGAGTATAACTTCTACTATAATTGCCAAGAATATTATTTCGAGAAAATTGACAAAAAAAACTGTCTAAAACTTCAAGGCATTAATAAAATTAGGTGACTGATACGTTTATGTACACGTTATTACATTACTAGCCTTGTTTTGAAACCATTTTGGACAATTGGGGCCTTTTGGGAATTAAATTTGCGTGAAAAGGTAGATTTTAAGTAAATTCTTAAACAAATTTACTGGATCACTAAAAACTTTGATTGAATAGATAAGTATAGATTTAAAGCTTATTTAATTGATCAAGTTAATAGGCGATTTCACTACGATTAACTAGCAATCCATTTATCAAAATTTCAATCAAATCATGCATAGTCAATATTTCTGGTTAACAAGAAGTTAGTATTGCTATCATAGAATATCAAAAAATTTGGAAATTGTCTGTTTCAATATAATCCCACAATTTCTGTTTTAATGAAATTTTAAATTGAAATTCTGGAAAATTTTCAAACTCCACACTAAACAACTCTATTTCCAAACAGAAACGAATTATTTTTCAATACTATGAACTATAATATTTCTACATCTCGAACCATTATGTACTTTTCGGAAGTGAAGAAACAAATTTTATTTGTATTTTATAATAATGACATAATTTTGTATTACACTCAATTTTCATACCGTTTGACAGCCAGCCTTCGAACTTACGACTTGGCTAAAAATTGATGATTGAAAATCACTGCGCCTATTTTTAGTTATGAAACTGCATCTTATGAGACTTAATTTCACCTTTAATTTCAATAAAATTTCGTATGAAAATTATATAATGAGTTTTTTTTTATTTTGGAATTATTAAAAAATTAATAACTAAAAGTGGAGTACTGAATAACATTAAATCACATAAGTATTAATATCAATTTAGATCTCAATTGAATATAGAGAAAGTTAATGAAAACAATTTTATTTGTGATTTTCTGTGTGTTTTAGTTTTTTTTTTCCTTTGAATTGTCAAAGCTCTTGTCTAAGGTGAACGAAACTAAAAATAAGTGTTTTTTTTTCTGTCTTTATTTATATAAGATGCCACACCTCCAAAACGTGTGTACGGGATAAAGTTCTCGCATATACCCAATTGTCATATAGTATTTTAAATGGTTTACTAAAAGATAATATCGCGAAACAAATAAACATGTATTAAATAAGAATTATGTAAAGTTGATGTGATGGTCATGTTTTATGTATATTCGAACTGAAAACAAAAAAAGCCAGAAAGAATAGAGTTGTCACATAAGTTCGTACTAAAAAGTTTTTCTTTAATGATCATTATTTCATTTTTATTTACAAACGAGATTATATTGTCACTGTTAATGAGTAACTTCAATATTTACTATTTTCTATAATAATAAATTATATAAAATTTAAATATTTTTCTTTTCTTTTTTCTTTTTTTTTTTAGTAATCAAAATAACATTTTTTTTGTTTATTTCGAAATAAAACTTCTGTGTTCTAATAAATATTAAATAAGAAAATTTTCCTTTTTATTTTCGATTGAAAATTATAATTTTGATAACAAAAAACGTTATTGACGTGTTTTTAGGCAAAAGAAAATCTATTCTTGTGAAAAAAAGAAAGAACCCTCAAAATTCGATATAAATTTTTTCTACATGATTTTATCATTCGTTTCATTTTCTTTTCATATGTTTTTCCCTGAGGGAAAATATATTACATAAGAAGAAAAAAAAAACCGCTAGTATCTAGTTAAATTCATTAATAATAATTGGAAATATAACACCCGAAATATACGAAAACATCAACAACGTAATAAACAAAAGGAAGGAAAATAAAAAGCGAAAATGATAAACAAGTTCAGAAAATATTATATTATAAATATTCCGTGAAAACCAGCTTTTATTATTTTCCATTGAAATTTTCATGAATAGGAAAATTTTCCCCATAAAAACACAAAATAATAATCAATTTGAACCAGTCAAACGGATTTTTGGGAACTAGAACAATATTTTTTTTATCCCAAAAATAAAATAAAAGAGTTCTCTAACAAGAATCATGCACACGTATTTTCATTCTGTTTAATCGAATATTCTGTTTAAATTATAAACGAAAATTAATGTTTCATTCCGGATAAATAAAAGATATTATGTAATATTCCGTACACGATTTTCTTTATATCCAATCATCCAAAAATTTTCTCAGCGGTATATAGTACATCATAGGGAATGCATATTTTAGCTTAAAATTAGATTAAATCAAGTGGACTTTAAAGAAGTAAAGAAAAAAATCGAATTTATAATTCTTATGCCCAATTTCACTGCTAGAGCTTAAGTTCAATTGGAAACTTAAGATGAGGTTAAGTTATAAAACGAATTTCACAATCAAAAGCTTAACATAAACTTAAGTTTATTATGTTAACAACTTAAGTTGTTCTAAAACTCAATTTGACAGCCTAAATATTATGACATGTTTGTATTTATAAAAAGGCTCTCTATATAATCATTCAAAAGTTATATACTAATTAATTTTTTAAAGAAATAATTACAAAAATTTGTTTTCTAACAAATCATTCACAATTTCTAATTTACGAAAAAAATTCACAACATTACAATTAATAAAACTTAAGTTTCTTCCTACTGTGAAATGCAGCAAAAAGTTAAGTAGAACTGAAGTTCAAAATCTATTTTAACTTACATTAGACCTAAGTTTTAACTGTGAAATTGGGAACAGTATAGCTAACAATCTTATTCTATTACAGCAGGTTTAATTATCTTTACAAAAGTTGATTAACTGCTACTTAATTACGAAAATCGTGTTTTAAATCTTCATGATGCTCTACAACAACCTGCCAACCAGCCTTGACCTCCTATATATTTTATAATTTCCTAAATATTTTTTTACATCTTTCAAGAAAATAAGAATTAAGTATCTGAAACTTTAATTCATTTGTTTAGGCTATTATTTTACTGAATCACAATAGATTAATTTCATACAAAAAAACGTGGTAAATTTCAACTTCCATCGCTTTATTAAGAAAACTTCAAAGTTCCTAAAATATTAATGACAATAATATTCTGTTTGCTCTATGATTGAGTTGGACATAGTTATGTAATAATAATTCACCGATTAATTCTCATAATTTCCAAATAACAACAGACGACAAGGGAGAAACGTTATTAGTTTATTGCGAAACTAATGATCGTAAACGTAGTGGTTGAAAGACTTTTTAGGAAATCATATATATATATACATATATATTGTATAGTATATATGTTGCTGTCCGCGCTTTCAGTATTTGTCGATTTTGTGTGCTCACAATTTTTATCGACACTATAATAAACGTGGTATTTTTATTTTTACAATCGTTCAAATTAAAATTTAGGTCGCCGCACAACCTTTTATGAAATATATACAAAGCCATAGACAAGCTTTCGATATTTTTATAATATTTCATAAAATGTAGACGAAGAAAAAATCGCATATATTGAATAGAATTCGATTGATTTGCCAAATGTATTGAAGTTGTGACAAAATTGAAAAGTATAGAGATAGAAATCTCGTTGATATTTGTTCACATTTTAAAATGATTGCATCAATCTTTTGACAATTTTTTTCTCTTTTAAATAAGAATATCTTTAATCTTATTTTCCTGCAGCATTTCTGAGTCTGTATACTGCAATTGCAATTACATTTTGTACAAAATTAAATACATACTTCAGTTCCTTACGTTCAACAACAAACAACGAAATTAATATTGTATCAAATTCATAAAAATCTTTTATTTTTTGAATAATAAGACACCAAAAAAGTGCCAAAACCAAATTGTTACAGTCACTAAATAAAGTTAACCGACAATTTAAAATAATGTAAATGTTCTTGTGTTCTTGTTGTAAATATATTGACATTGTACTTCGCCAATTAATATACATACTGTAAGGGTCAGAGCCTAAGTGGTTTCACCTTCTGCACGTACACGATTTACTTAAAATATCGCGAAATATAAAAATTGTGTACATATTTTGTAATTACTTGTTTTATAAGGTAATCATATTTTAATGCAATTTTATTACACTATTGAATATGGTCAATGGGCTGACTAAACATTGAAAGATTTCGTAATAATCAATATTACCACAGAAACTTTAATATTTTGTTATTGATTTTTTTGTTTTGTTTTTAATTCTAATAACATATTTAAAATTAAGTACAGCGAATTAAATTTTAGTATTCATTAAAATCGATGTATGAAAAATCATTACGAATGAATAATATCAAAGAACTCAATAAAAATATGAAAATGTTTGTTTAACAGAAGTTTCAATTAATAATTGTTTGTTCAATAAACAATAGCATAACAAAAGCATAACATTAAAATTCTGATGCTAATTTATAAAAACAAATTGTAAATATGAATATAAAAATTATTTACACACATAAAACAACACTAAAAATTATGTAAAAATAGAAACAAGAAATAACACTAAAAGTTGCAATTTTTCAATAAAATTTACAAAATTACGAAAATTACCTAATCTAAATGGTATTTAAAATCATTATAATAAAAGTTACACGTAATTACATAAGATATCAATACTCTTATGAAAACTACACGGTTAAAAAAAAGACGTTAATTTTAATGACTTTGAAATTATGCCAGCGCGAACTTACCCTAAGTGACCTAAAAACATTAACTTCGAGGACCATTTCTTGTGTATTTGAAAATCATTAACTATTCAAATAATAACGAACCAAAAGGTGGAAATGTCCCATTTTTAATCGTGTAACCTATTTCCAATTAATAATAATCAATCCTTTAGGATATATCCTTTAATTTATTCGAAAAATTTTATTCAAATATAAAAAAAAAATATGAAAAATTTAAATTAAATTTTTATTATCGTAATTAATTTAATTGTATATTTTATCACCAAATATAGTCAATCATATATTAATGGACATCATATTGATGAAAAACCTTTTCATATTTTCATCATCGCACAATCAAATGTAAATTACATAATTTATCCAATTTCAATGAGAAACGTTAATACATAACTGTTTTCAAAATTTTCTATATTTAGTAAAAATATAGGCAAGCGCGATTTTTATTTTTTTTTTTAAATAGAGATAAAACTAATGTCAGAAATAGTATTTTCAACTATATAAAGTCAGAAAACATTTCTATAGATCACAAAAGTCGTATACAGGGTGGTTCCCAGTCATGATTATAGAAAAGTCAATATTACCAATGCATCCTAATCTGGAATTGGATTGCTCGCTGCTATTCAGAAAAACAAAACTCTGTTCCTGATTGACAAACAAACAAACTTGTCTAGAGAAACACCATTCAGCAAGTAAAGACCGAATAACGTCGAATTGAATATCACAATTTTTTGTTTCTGGTAGAACGAAATAATAACGAGGTAATGTGTGTCCAGGAAAATTAATGAGGCAAAAATTTACTATGGCTAAGGATATATTTTGAAAAAAAATTCATTTCGCTAAAAAATTCAAGATCTTTCGTAATAGATATTGTTTGGGTAAAAGTAAGATTTTGTCGCGCAGTCAGGATTCAAAATCTTTATTAAATACTTTCAAAATTTAAAAGTACAATCACTATATTTTCCACCCTGTGTTATAATAATTCGAACATCATAAAAACTATCTAAAATAACTATATTTGGCGAATTTGTATCTAGGTATTATGAATAGGCTAGTTAGTTACTGCAACGAACAACAAAACCGCAACCTAAAAATAAAGAAAAAAACTTGTCATGCTAATTAAGCCCATATGCAGAGTCGACTTTTATCAAAGTATGTCAAAGTCACTGTTTCACAGAGAGCTTACATATTCAAAATTATGTAACATAACTGAATGCATATTTATTATTACAAACTCTGCGGTACTAAACTATTGGAAAATTATTTATTCATTTTCTTTTTTTTTTCTTTTCTTTCCGCGAGTCTTATTTAATGAATAATTTTCATGAAAACGTTATCAAAACTGTTACAATTCATATTGCAAAACCAGTCTATTTGATAAAAAAAAAAATACTTATTTTTATTTCCTTTTGAAAATATAAATTTCAACATTTCTTTACGTGACATAATTAAGATTATTGTATATCCCGAAATTCAATTAAAATTCAATTTATTCTGATAATAAATGTAAATTTTTCTGTTCTATATAATAAATAAAAAAGCCTATTCAAATTTTCGTCTGGTTTGGGTATATAAATAGTTGCATAACATATTTATATCGAATAAGTTCAGCATAATGTTAACAGTTTGTAGTATATTGTTTGGGTTGGTAGGGTCGGCAAATATACTCCATTTTTGTAGTAAATTTACTTTTTTTTTTGTCCATTATTTCGTCGAAATCAACTTTTTCTGTCGGGCGGTGCTGTTCACGTTCGCACTTTTTCACATAAAATGAACTCTGTACAATATATTTTGTTTACACAAAAAAAAAAAAAGGTACTAGTACTGGTTATTTTGACCTCATTAAGATTTATGCTTTGTGCTGTTACATTAAATTAAAGTTTTTATTTTCTATTTTTCTTTTTTTATTACATGTTGATGCCATGGCATAAGTATGAAAAATATAAATGTGTTCGTTATAAAACAAAATAATTACCAAATTTTATGATTTGTTTTATCCAAAAAAAAAAAAAAAGACCGCGACTCGTATTGTGATGCCAACTAATTAACACAGAAACCAAAATATGCTCATGGTTCCATCGTGTTAATTAGCTAAAGGTGGGCATGTCATCATGGTTCATTGTTTGGTTTGTTTTTTCCCCATCAACCTCTCTGCAGTAGAGTAAAATATTTGTGACATTGAAGTGTGAACGTGTGGAAAAATAATATTTACTTTCGATTGGAACTAAATCAAGAAAAACATAATTGAAATATATGTAATTTCGGATTTAAGTGGTACTAGCAAAATTAATTATTGTTGAACATGATATGAAAATTTTCTTTTTTTCTGGTAAACTTTATATACTACAAAATAGTTTAATCTTCTTTAGGTGGAACATTTTTCACATGCACATAAGAAAACTTATATATCGGGTTTTTCAATAAGAACTCTTTTTTTCAAATTTTAAATTCAACACACATTTTGGATGAAAGTTCTCAATTCCGTTATTGAAATATGTTTTATAGATTCTATAATTAGTGAATGAACAACAAAATTGTCGATCACAGTATAATTGCGACTTTATCTCACGAATTATGGTCTAATGATGCCGTCAGCCCATAAAACACACCAAAAAAGACACAAGATAAATGTAACGATTTTTCAATAATTGCTCTTGGATTACCGGAAGTTCAAATGCCACAATTTTGCTTACTAACGTAGTCATTGAAATGAAAATGAACTTCGTCAGAAATTTTGACAGATCGCTCATTTTCATAATGGATTTGAATTATTTTTATGGGATTTTCAAGCGAAATTGAATTTATTACAATAAAATGTACACCTTCTACTGCAATTATGTCCAAACGCTGAATGAGACAACAGTCACCATAAGCAAACACAAGCCTATTGAAAAAAAAGTTCTTATTGAAAAACCCTATATAAAATCAATGCGGCAACTTGCAGTATATTGTATATATGAACTCTATCGAACTATAAATATTTATTTAATTTTAAGAAATATTAATTCAAATAATTAAATTATGAAAGTATGAGTTAATTGAAGCAATATTTCTGCCACACTAAAAGGGTTTGTTTGTACATAATTTATTGATAATAATTTTTGGTATACGATCAAATAAATTAAATTAAACAAAATTCTCTTTTTAGGCCTCAGCATAGAAATTAAATTTCAATTACATATACAAAATCGTTATTGGAAATATTAGTATTATATATCCCAAAAAACCCATAATATTTGCCTAATAATCTACAACAATATAATAAATTATTACAAAAGGAAAATACACACATATAAATAAATGAAAAGGAAAATCCCATATGTCTTGTAGAATAGAATAAAAACAAATATTAATGAAGTTAATTACATGAGCACATATGTGGTACAGGTTAATGAATTTATTATCAAATTTCCTAATGAATATAATAAACATGGAACAAATACTCTACTATACCTAACCATAAAAATATAGTTGGATTGTTAATAACGATTTAATACAAACTTGAATGTAGATATTTCTTTTCGATATTCTACAAAATGTAAATATTTAAATTTACATCAACAATATCACCAACTGAAATACATAAAAGGAATTCTTCAAGAAAATAATATTCAATAAAAAAAAATAATAAAAACGGTTTGTAAATGGAACCAAACTATATTCTTTTCGAAGCTCATCAAGGACACACCCGTATTTCCTTTTCCTTGAAAATAATGTATAGTCTCTCAACAATATTCAGTTTTTAGATATACCATAAAAATGGCATTTTCATAGAAAACTGAACTGAGAAAGAAAAACCCATCATCATAAAATTAAAATAAGAAAATAGAAAAAAATTGCTACCACCTTGGAAAAGTATAAAGGAGAAAAAAAAGAAAAGAAAAAGAAAATTGATCCCAATTTCGTGTTAAGTGTTTTTCGACATTAACGTAAACATCATAATTTTACATAAAATTATTTTCATCGAAATGTGTTCGGTAAAAAGAAAATTTTCTATACACGACCAACATATATAAAATCATTAAAATATGAGTTTTTTTATTTTTACCAGTTTTAATAAAATAAATTCGAATGAACATAATTGTCAGAAACTATTATTATAATTAATTTCTAAATTGTTAACCAATCTTCCTCCTTTAGAAGTTTTCCAGACATACATATTTATTCTTTCTCATTAAATTTGGGATTTTATATCGAAAAGAGAACAACCAATTCCATCTAATATTTGTCATCGTCATTACAAGTTTATTTAATTACAAAGTTTATGGATTTGGTTTTCTTATGGTTTTCAGGTTTTTGCGGTATATCTCATCATTTCCCAAAATTTCAGAATAATAATAAAATCATCTTCAATGGATAATAAATGAAAGTGGTTTTATCATCCTTATAAAAAATCCATTAACATAAAATCTTTTAAATGCTTCGAAATTTTTCATATATTTGTTACATGATTATGATTTGAAATAGGCCGCAAGGGATTCTTTATTACGTGGTACATAAACACAAAAAAAGGAAAAAAAAACATAAAACATAAAACATAAAACAAAAATCCATAATATACTGAGTTATGTTGAAGATTATTATGAAAGTATATAAAATACAAACAGTTTATATCTTTTTAGTAATGTAGATGCAAATAAAACTTCATGTGGTTTCCTTCCTGTCTGCTTTCCTTTTATATCCATTATATCTAAAAAAAGATACCGTTTGATTATATTCATGGACACGATAAAAATATTTTCCCTTGAAGCGAGTTAAGCGTAAATGGTCTTTCATGTGTGAACTTTCGTAATTTTTCAACAACAAAAAAGAAAACGAAAAACAAAAAAACATTTTTATTTAGTAGAATAAGTTCTACTCTAAAAGAAAATGAAGAAAAAAAAAGAAAACTTCCACATCAATAAATGATTTAGAAGTGAATCAGTCTATATAAAATCTGTTCATATAGATTCTGAAAATACTACAGAAGACTATAAAATACCTTTTTAAACACAAAAAGAAGAAAAAAGAAAAAGAAAAAGGAAAACTTCATGATAAATCAAATTTGAAATGAGTTATGAAAGCTTCAAATTTTTCGTTAAATTTGAATATTTAGACGCATATAACAAGTATTTTCCCTTATGTATAATATGAAGAAGAAAAAAAAGGAAAATTCATCTTCCAAAAAGATATACGAAAAAATAAAGAACTTCGTAATTTACTGGAAATATAAACAACATAAACGATGTACCTCTATGTACATTACTACCTACTTCATTTTTATACGAATTTTCTGTTATTTTTCCATTGGTTTAGGAAAGCTCAATTGAAAATTTTCACATGAAAAGATTATATTTAAAATTTTCAATTTTCCATATAAGAGTATTTTATAAAAAGAAATTTTTTTTCTGAATTCAAATTTTTTTTTATAAACTCAATTTCGGTTGAATAAAATTGGAGCAAATTCATGTTAAACAAAACCGTTGGTATAAGAAGCATAGAAAAAAATTATTTCAACAAAAAAAATAAAGATTCACCAATAAATTTTCAGATTTCGTCATTAAGATTCTTAAATTTCTGAGAATTTGAATAATTAATTTTGGTTTGTGAATCATTAAAAGAAAAATGATTCATTCTAAAGTTAAATACGAAATTTTTTAATGATTTCAATCAAATATTCACAGTTCGCCAAAAGCACAATTCTTGTGATATTTCATCAAAAGATTTTTTAATAAGTCTGATTATTCATGTGTTAAGAAATTCTTGCATAATCAAATTTTTTTCAGTCATATTTTCGGGGCTTTTAATGTCATATTGAGACTAAAGGAACGCATCCGATCTAGTGAGAGAACATAAAAAAAAAACTTACAGAATATGAATTGAAAATTGTTGAACTTGAAACCACATTTAATTAAGTGAAATGATTTAAACATTATTCGCTTTAAGCGAGTGATACATGTTTATATAATAAGTTAGTCCTGACCCGTGGCTCCTATAAACTCCATACAGGATAGATAAAAAGAAAGTATAACTTTATAGACCTATAGAAGTGAACCATGAAATGATAATGATAATGAAGACATGATAATTTTCGATCACAAAAAATCTTTTACCAAAAACTATGATAAAGATACATTAAGCTTATTCATATACGGCTTATGAAAAAGTATTCGATGATGAGGTAAAATTTTTGAATATCAATTAAATATGCGATACAAATCTATTATGATTATTAAAATTGTAAGAATTCTCCAATAAGAACACACGCATATGTAATTTCTATTTAATAATCATCAATTAATTCTTGGAACTTTCTTTTTCGTCGAGTCACTACACTATACTTTTCGTTTTTTCATTTCATAAAAATATAATTCTTATTGGTATAAACTTATATATGTTAATTAAAGCAAATAAAATGGTTTTTCATAAAACAATTTTCCTAGTCTAGACTGACGACCAAAACCATTAGTAGAATTCCGCTAATTCTAGTGAATTTTCGTCGATTATAATTGTAATAAAATAAAGAAAATAAAAGGTAGTAGGGTCACAGATTGAATAGTTTTGATAGATATTTTCATATATTGGATGTCGAAATAATTTTCGTCACGCAGATTTAGTTTTGTCACGCATAGAAACTAAAATTAATAATATCGGACTAGATTTTCTGTTTTAGATAGGTTTTTCTTTGGTATTTATAGCTATGTAAAAAAAAAAAAAAAGCACCTTTGAGTGTGGCTTTTATAATTTGAAAATTCTCAATTATAATACAATTGTTGAATTTTTTATTTTAGTTTTCTTTTTTTTTCAAGGGAATTCGATGACCTCAACTAAAAGTTCTTTGGTCTTTTAAATAAATTATTTCCAAGTAAAATAATTTTAATCATGAATAATAAATTGTGTTCTCTTGTTGGGAAAATAATTTATTATGGAACAATAAATTTTCGAGAATGAACCAAAAAACCCCAGTAACAACAAAAAGATTTTATAATCTCAAAGAACCAAAAAATGTATTAAAGTGTTATAGTAATAAATAAAATTAGAAAATTAAACTTGATCTCATGTGTCCATATATGATGACATAATAAAATTTATGTATTTATGTATTTTTTATGCTATTATAGTAAATTTGTTGAGAAAGCTTTTAGAAAATTCATTCGAAAATGAGGAGAGATCATAAAAAAAAACTTTGAGTAATGACATTCATTTACAGTTCAATTTTCATTAATGTTTTTCGTCGGAAAAATTTTAATAATTGATTGAGTCAAACATTAAAATGAAAATTATATGAATCATTTTGAATGTGTCTGGTAAAATCTAGTCTAGTTTTTCATCCCCTCATAATGTGTGAATTATATAAACATTTAAAGACTGATTTAAACATATTACATGAGTAAAACATATGTATATGAATTTTCTATGACTAAGTTTTTTTTTTGTGAACAGATTATAAATCATTAATTGCTGTAGCTTGCAATGGAGGCAAAGGACAGTAACAGATTTATATATGACGAGATTTAAAAGTATCTAAATCGATTTTTTCTATATAAGAATTTAAATTCAGCGCATTATTAGAACACGAGCTTCATTAAAAATATATTTTTATTTTATATAACCGAAAAACAAAAAAAAATTTATATTCAATTAAATACGAAAAATAGTACAACAATGTATTTTAATTAAAATTACTTGAAACAATGTAAATATGGATTGAATTAAATGTAATTAATGTTTTTAAATTTAGTACTTCGAGAGTCTACTCGAAAATATGGTTTTTATAATAAATAAATTTTCAATTTTCATAAAATAATTAATTTTATAATTTTGAAATAAAAAATTAGAGAAATTTCCAATATGAAAAACATGAAATGAATTGTAATTAATATTCAAAACAGTTTTGGTATTTAGTCGTAAAAGTTGAAGAAGCTTTTTTGTTGTTGTTGTTCTTAAAAGGGATATCAAACATACTGAAAATAATTTCATTATAAATTTTTCCTGTAATCAATTTAAGGGAAAATTCTTGTTGTATTTTATTGATTCGCATAAATTATTCAATTTAATAATAATTATTAAAGCACATTTTATGAGAAAATATTCAATTAACACTTTTCGTTAGAATAGAATTTTTTTATTTAATTATGATAAGAACTTTTACTAAATCATAATAAGTACAATGAGAAAAGTTTTACATTCTTTTTTTTGTGCTTTTGTCCATTCACCCGGATTGTTTCCCTTCGAAAAAGAATAATTTATCATTTAAGTCTCATTAACTTGAATTATTTATGAATCTTCAAATAGGAATATAATTCTCTGAATTTCTCATTTATATTCTTAATTATTATATTAAATACAATATCATCCGCGCCTTTAATCTTTACACACTACACTATCGAAGAAAAACTTGTATTCCACATGTCCTATGGTAGGTACTACTACTAGTTTTGTCAGTCCATTTGTAACACACCGAAATAATCGGCGAAGAAAGGTTTAAAGGGTATGGTTGTGTAGGGAATCAAAAGTTATATCGATTTATGCATGTCCGTCCGTCCGTCCGTATACAAGATAACTCAAAAACCCGTTATCCGATTATGATACAATTTATAAAATAAGTTGCTTATTCCTTAACTTGATTTGGTATTGCATTTCAGCAAAATCGATCTAGGGGGATCAAAGTTATAAAAGAAAAACTAGTGTGACCAGAAAGTTTTGTCGTTCTTTTGTTTATGGTTTAATTGGAAAATTTGTGAATGAATTTTGTTTAAATTAATTATATAGGTTAAATACACAAATAGACGATACCATATTAAATTTCACTCAAATCGGTACAAGGATAGTGGACAAAAAAATAATTCTAGAAGAAAACAAGCGTGTTCATAAAGTTTTTTTGATGTACTTTAAAAACTAATACATCGATTTGAATAAAATTTGCAGATTAGACTTATGCTATCAGGGGTTACTTGTAAATTAGAAGAAATTCTGTAAAGACGAAACAAAGTTATGAAGAAAAAACCTTCTGTCCCATTTCTACCATAGGGTATCAAAAAATCGGCTATAGGCCGATTTTTAGTTACTATATGTTTTTTTTTTTTTTTTTTTTTTCATAATATTCATCGTCGTTCATTTATAAAGTTGTTACATCATGATTTGATAAATTATTGGCGCAATATATATAATAAAATCAACAACGAAACCATTCACTTATATATATACCTAAAAAATATAATATAAATTTTTGCTGACGAACAATTTTCTCTCGGTTTTTAACTTTGTTGCATATTTAAAGTCATTATTTGTTGTGGTATATTGGATTGATCAAAAGAAACTACACGCGAGCAATATTAAAACTCGCGCCCTAATCTTATGCAATGAAATGTATATCAACTAATGTATCTATAAATAATTTTGTAACATTCGATTACTGTAAATAACATAAAAAAAAAATAAAACAACATTAAAACCAAGCATAATACCCGACCTATAACAAAAATGTATCGAAAGCTCGATTGCAGCTGAATGTATACAAAAATAATAACAAATAACATTATTAAAGTAGGATAAATGCGAAAACAAAAAAAAAAATTATGTTAAAAACCTGATATGTCGTTATTTTATTGAATTCTATTATAATATGTATGTTTGTTTTTTTTAGGTTCGTTATATTTGTTTGCCTAGCGGGATCTCCGGGACGATATATTATACATTTATCAATAAAACTAATATTTTATGTTTTAAAATACCAATTTTTCTTCTTCTTTTTTTGTTAATTCAATTGGTTTTGGATTACATTATTGTATTGACAATGAATCATAAATATTGGATATATTTAATATGAAAATAATAATATAAATGACTAAGATAAGAACAAGAAAAAACAGCAGCGGGCAAAAACCGCATGTAATCATTTTTAATGAAATTTAAGAATTTATGATTAATAAAAATCAAATAAGTGATGAGATATATCAAATTTCAAAAAATTTAACTAAATTAGAACAATCATAATTATCAACAATAAATAAAATAATTATAAATTATAGTGTAATCTCGATAGATGAGATACATGTCAGAATAGGATTTCTCGAAAGTATATACAAACCCAAAAATGTACTCCCTCTATCTCACGAAATAAGTACCTGATTTGAGATTTTAGGAAAAATTAAGAAAACCATGATTACTGATACTGACAAATAAATATTAGATTTGACACTAAAAGGGAGATTATTAATTTATAAACAGTTTCAATTTTCAATTTTGGTGTTACATTAAAAATAGTGATTTTTTTGAGGAAATGTTCCGAACTCCGGTTTCCCGCAAATATACACAATGAAAACAATCACTTAACCTAATTTGATTCCAAACATTCACGAAGCTCTTCTACCATTCACACTATTAAAACTCAGCAGAAATTTTTGAGATAATAAAAACTTATTTATGGACAAGAAAAAATATCAAACACTTATTTTTGAACGGTTGAAGTATATATTTAGTTAGGGCATAGACTAATAATAAAGATTTCCAACGACTGTGAAATCAACTGGTTCTTTTTGTACCGTGATATAGCGACACAATATAGATTCTTCTCTTTCTTTCACATTAAACCTCTTTTCATCCATTCTTTAAGTTCACCTACAAAAACAATACTGAACATCATGCTATTTATTTGGCTTGGAAATCTAGGTATACTAATCTATGGTTAGGGCATAACATGAGAAAAGTTACGTACACACTTTTCGTAGTAAAGAATTAGCCACAGATTCTACTACCAACAAATAGTTAAATAAAGCATCATGATTAAGAATTTTTCAACAAAATTTCTGTTTAAAATTTAGATAACATAGAAAACTTAATCAATATTCTCTACATATGGAAATTCTAATATACATGATTAAAATGTAATCATACGCCGGATGATATCCTAAGATCAAACAAAACTGGATACATGAGAATTACACAATTTGCTATGCTTCAAGCCCGAATAAATACTATATAAGCCAAATGAAGTGTGATAATATATTATTTTAAGAGGCGTTTATAGGGTATGATTCTAAATCTATAATTATATATATATAACAGTTTGGTAAAGTTGCATTAAACATCATTATGTACGACGTTCTATAATTTTGGCACACAAAATTTGTTCGGCATTAGATTTAATCTAAATTATATTGTTATTCTAATTCTAAAGTGAAATATTAAAATCAATTTAATTATACCTATAAAATTTTCAATTGACAAAGAATCGAGATTAGACTGTAATATAATTTTTCTTGTCTTTTAAATTTTTAATTTCTTTCTGGAAAGTTTTAAAGTCGTAATTATAAATAGATTATAAACACCGCATAAGAGAACTTATTACAAGAATTATTAAGCAGTTTTAGTAACGAAAAAAGTTTTTTTACAAGAATTGTTACGAACTTTTAGTAATGAGTTTAAAATAGTTTTTCTTTTTTTATAATATAGTTTATAGTGTTTCATAGTTTCAAAAATTTCGAAGGCAATCCAAAAGAAACTCATTTCGTATTTAGTTTATAACTTAAAGCTAGAACAATTCTACATGAATTAAAACATAAAAAATATGCTATATATGTTATGCAAATATGAAATCTTTTTTTATTTTTTAAAAAGGAATATTACAATATTTGAATGATTTAGAATTGAAGCTGTATATGTCCATTTCGATAAATATCATACACATACTTTCAATTCTAAACTACTCAATTGAAATATTTTTTAAAAAAATTTATTTTTAACATAAACTTATTAGTATTATTATTATTATAATCAAGACAACAATTGAAAATCTTCCGAACACACTTATCCTGTTAAACACAAAATAACGATACAAATCTCTTAGCCAGAAATAGCAGTTTTTCTGCCTTTTTAGTTTAAAAAATTAAAAAACGTTATTTTCTGCTATGTGAAATCGCGAGGTAATTTTCCTTCCAAGTAAGTAAATGTCCTTTAAAACTTTTTCAATGTTCTTTTTAGTAAAAAAAAACAAAAATAACAAAATATATAGATATATATAGTTCTTTATTATATACCATCAAAAATGTATTTATTGTATAGTGTTAAAAGTTTCATTTAAAGACACTTTTTTTTTCTTCTACTTTTCATTTTATCGACAAATCGCATGTCAACAAAGAAAAGCTTATAGATAAGAAAAAAAAAACAAAATAAAACTTTTCATTTCGGTTTTTCATTTTCCTTATGAAAAATATTATTATATATTAAACTACCTTTTTTCTCATAGAATATCTTTTATCAATATGATATCAAAAATCATTCATAAAAGAATAAGAAAAAATTGCGAGTATCTAAAAACGATACAACACAAACAAAGATAAAATAAATGTATATAAATCAAATGTCAAAGAAAATGACGGTGAATTAGAAGGAATATATCCTCGGGCACCTGATATTGATAATTTTTCTTCTTTCAAAATAACGACGACAATTTAAGCCGTGTTTTCTTTGAATTTAAGAGATCAGAACCTTTTCGAATTTCGCGTATCAAAAGATTCTTTGATATGATTTTGAAGCATCCTATTTGCTATACATATATGTTACTTTGGTCGTGTATCAAAAGGATGTATGTATATAAATAACAAATTGAATCTATGTTCTTTCAAAATATATATTTACAATACATTCGAATGGACCAAGGAAAATGTATAAGAAAACAACAGGAAAATGATATGAAATTGGTTATATTTATGGTTGGCCTTCTTTGAGCGACCATGATATGAACGTTGTGACAAAAAAGAATGAAATTGTGATGGCATGAAAAAGTAGAAAAAAACAAGTACACCAACAAAGAAGTAAAACATACTTTTTACATACAAATTTCATACAAAATTTCAATAAGCCAGCCAATGTTAGCTTTTTGCGGTTTCTTCTGTTGGGGGTTTCAATTGCATTCAAGTTTAATGCATTTTATATGAACAACACACAAAACTGGTGCAATTTTTTGGACGTTCATATAATAACAAACAAAACAACGAACTTAAAATTCTGGATGGATGATAGTTGTGTATACTTTAATTTTTCTTTTGCATGCTTTTTAACGGAAATATAAACTATATATATATAAATATAAAACTGCATTTTTGGCATTGTCACAACATAAAGAAGGGAGAAACTACATAAATGAAATTGTTTCAGACCTTATATAAAATGTGGTTTTATTATTCTTTAGAATGGTCAAAAATTGCATGATGCCGCACAGTCTCTTGAAGAAAAACTTCATTAATTTTTTTTTTTATTCTTCAATATTAATAGAGTCAATTAAATATTTAAATTAAATAATGAATAAATGAGTAAGTAAAAATTTCACAGAGTGTACTCCAAAGTTCGAGTATAATTCGTTTTCGAAAAACAAAATAATTTTAAAATTTAATTAATATTATAAAAAAAAAAATATAGGTATAGGAATTCTTTCCATTTTATAATGTTTTTTTATTTTTTTGTTTTACGTAATAATTACATACCAAGTGTAGAAAAAAAAAAGTGGATAAGGTTTATATAAATTTCGATTTAAACAAGAATACATAATATCAGTCAATAAAAAAAAAAAATAATATCTTCATTTTCTTCGTTTAGAGTTAATTTCTCCTTTCGAAAAAACTTATGCAAATATTTTAGAAAAACAATTAAATAACAATGTATTATTTTATATACAACGAAGAAAATTAAACAATTGAATAAAACAATTAAATAAGAATTATAATAATTTATTTATGCACGGATATTACCAATGTTAAACCTTAAGAAAAATCTCTGCGCAATTCGGATTATGCGAAGACAACAATCTTCGATGTGTACACATTCGATTTGAAACTGATTTTATTTTTAGAAATGATTTTCATATTGAAATTAAAAATGTCACCACATGAACAAAAAAATTAAATAAATAAATAAAATATCATATGTATATAATTTTAATAAAATAATAGCTCTAGCTAGCTACTCATGCCAATAATGTGTCTCAGCATGAACTTTTATGTAAGTGCCTATACATTTTATGTGTAGAAAATCGAAAGAAGAGGTGTTATAAACCGGCGGATCTCGTACATAGACACCATCATTATCGCGTCTACATCAGACAGGTTTGTAGATTGTGCTGCGGTTCGTTTTAAAAACAAAACTGTTTAAAAAAAAAAAATGAAAAAAAAACATGTTCAAGACAAAATGCGAATGAACTTGAAAGTTTTTTTTATTATTCACTTTTTGTATGGCATGTATTTTATGCCGCTGAACGACAACACCGAGAAGCATCAAGTAGAAATATTATAGCTATTAGAAGATGAAACAAACGGGGACAGACAAATGATTTTATAATTGTTAAACTAAAAGTTGTTGAACTTTAGGCCATTTGTACTTGTAGAACAAAAGTACAACGTTAAAATGTTATTCATATTGGGAAGAAAGAAAAAGTAGTAAAATATTAATTGGAATTAATGAATCAGTTAATAAATTTATGTAGGAAATAGATTTTCTACTATTTCGAACCTAATATATGAAGTTCTTTTATTCTTTTCACATACACTAGGTTTTTTTTGAGGAACGTATCTACCAGATGTAGAAATAGAATTGGGTGTATGCATATTTCGATATTACAAAAATAAATATAATAGTGATATATGGTAAAGTTAATATTTTCTATTTCAATAAATGCAGTTTTCGGCTTATTGTAGTCCAAAAAGAAGAGCTACTTTTATACGATCTTACCATAGACATATTAGAGACAAATTTTACATAAATAATACGAGTGCTATATGTACGTATGTACAAAGGTCTGCAGCATTGAAGGCCCACAATGATGACTGCTAGTTCTTAAGAGTTAGCTAGTTCTATATTCTGCCATTATATTGTAATAATTTCCAACATTTAAATTGTAGGAGTATCAGGTATTTTGATTTAGTTTTATAATAGTTAATACAAATAATTGTCATTAAAATTGAAAGCTTTAAGAATAATTATAATATTTCGAACAACTGTTGTATTGTTTGAATAATACATATTTACAATTTATAAAAAAGGCAAATTTACCAGTTTTAATAAGTACAGTCTGGAATGGTCAAGTTTGTTGAGACCTCGTTTCTAGAAACTTATTCTAGACTCTGATTCAAATCCAGATCTCGGTTCTTCATAATTTATTTTTTCTTTAGCTACAAAATCTTGCTTTTACTGTTCGAAATCAAAAAATTATATTCGTAAAGAAGTAAGCTAAAAACATAACCAATAGTGATATCCTGAAGAAGACATACAATATTCTCTTAAATTGACGTTTGTGGACACTCAATTTAACATGCATATTTCAATAACAGTCTGACAACTGTATTGTTAAAGAAACTTTTAAATTAAATTCTCCGAAGCGAAATAATATATCAAATCAAGGATAACAGTATCCTCTAAATCTAATAAGAATGGAAAATATATGGAATATATGGAAAATATAAAAGAATGTACCACCCGGTATAATAAATAAATTATTAAAAAATTTCCTACTATTTAATTTGTTTCTAATTAATTCAAGCAAAACTTTTCTGTGTAAAAAAAAAAAAAAATCGATAAAAATTTACAATTTTCATTATTTATTAGAAAAATCAATAAATTCGTTTATCAATTTTGAGGTATAACATTTTTTATGTCGGATAAATTATGTATTCAATGTTTAAATCGATGTTAAAAATGTTGTTAGATAATTTTGATAAAAACCTATTTATCGATTCTATTGAATCATCATATTCTGAATAAACAGATTTGAAATTAGATAAGATTAGATAAAAATGCGCGTAAGATAATTCGAATTAATTTTCAATTTCACAACCTGTCTTTGTATCCGTATTAAATTAATTGCTATTTGGGAGATTTACAAAAGTATCAAAAAAAAAAAAAAAATACTAAAATTTTGCTTCAAACTATTACGCGATTTCTCCGGCGTAAATTTTAATCAAACCAATTTATAAATTAAAATGAATTAAAAATAATAATAATTATTTACTTACATTTTTCTAAACTCTCATTACAACATTTTAGTGCATCATCTAATGAGTTTGTATCTAAAAATTTTAAAGCTTCATCATTTAAATCACGCGCCCGCAATTCATGTGGCCACCATTTATCAATTAATCGTCGTATTAGAACATCAGATTTTAAATGGACCACACTACCGCCATTAACTGATAACAATGGAAATTTAATACCACATAAATGGCATTGTGTCGATAGTTCACAACATTGTCGACAAAATGTATGACCACATGTTGCTGTTACAGGGCAACGTAAAACATCCTCACAAATCGGACATAATAGTGGATCTAAATATTTCGCTGATAATAATTGTTGCTGTTGTTGTTGATAATGTTGTTGTTGATGATGATGATGATTATGATGATATTTTGGATGGCACTGTTGTTGAGTTAATAACATATCATTTCCAATCATTGAATTCGTTCCTGTCGACGATGATGTTGATGATATTGTTGATGTAGATGATGTTATTGTTGATGATGATGATGATGATGACGATGATGATGATGATGATGATAACGTTGATGATGTTGTTGATGATGATGAATTTGTTAATATTGATGAATAATTAACTGTTATAACACTATCTATTAAACTTAGGCACAAATGTTTGAAACGTTCAATCGGTATTATTTCACCTAAATACGATGCTATTTGGGAATATATATCGAATGCTTCATATAAACGTCCATTACGTGCCAATGAATCACCATAACAAAAATATAATTCAATTATTGATGAATTTTGTGGATGATGATTATGCTGTTGTTGTTTTTGTTGTTTTGATAATAATTGTTGCTGTTGCTGTTGCTGTTGCTGTTGCTGTTGCTGTTGTTGTTGACATTTTTCACGTAAACAACGTTCAAACATTTCAATAGCTAATTGATAATTGCGATTTGCAAATGCATCTTTTGCAATTTTTGACATTGTTTTTTTGTTTTTGTTTTTGTTTCCTTTTTTCTCGTTTATTTTCAATTAATTGTAATTAATTTTATTTCATTTAATATATTTAAAAAAAAAAAAAAAAAAAAAAAAGAAAAACACACACACCACCCCCCCAAAATTTTGATATTAATTAATAATAATTAAATAAGAAATTTTTGAGGCATTTTTTTTGTGCAAAATTCATTTTTATGTAATCATATGCGAATTTCATTGCAAAAATTTTGGTTGTTTTTTTTTGTTTTGTTTTAATTCACACCAACACACACTTATTCTTATTATTATTATTATTATTATTTTTTTCCGCCGTCAATATTTACTTTAATATTTAATTTTTTTTTATTTTTTTAATTTTTTTCTTTAGTCTTGAAAACAACAAAATTTAAATGAAAATTATTTTTAAAGTCGTATTTTATTATATAATTATATTTTTTTCGTAAATAACACACTTATAGAAAAAAAAAAATTACATATTTCTTTTCTAGATTATATGAAAATTGATTTAATTTGTTTAATTAATTAAAAAAAACTTAAACTTAAACAAAAACATTGGCACAGTAATTTCAAAAAAGGATAAAAATGATTTAGTTTTTATATACTTTTTTTTTTTTAATATTTATTCTTTTGAATTTTTACACGTTATTCTTTTTTGAGAGTTATTTTGTTTTTTGTTATTTATTTGTTTAAATAACACATTTTCCATACTTTTTTTATTATTTTTCTGATGTTATCTAATCAAAAAGGCGAAGAAGAAAAAAAAACAGAAAAAAAAACAATATTTTAATAAATTTTTTTAATTTTTTTTTTGATAATTAAAACTAAAATATTTTATATTTTTGTGTATTTTTCTTAAAAAAAATTTTAGATTCTTCTTCATAAATATATTTTATAAAACTTGATATTTTCTAAAAAAAAAAAAAAAAAATATTTTCCAATCACGTAATCAATTACAAAACATATGCGACATAATTTTAAGTTCAATAATTTCAAATAATTAGACAATTTTTTTTTGTGTTTTTTTTTTTTTTTGAAGGAAAAATGATGTTCTAAGAACAATCAAAAATTATAGTTGTATAGTATAAAAAAAAAAAGGTAAAAAAATTATATTACATAAAAATTAAAAAAAAAATGTTTATTCTTTAATTAGAATAAAAATTTTTTTTTTTCTAATTTCACAATAAAATTTCCACAAAACTCTTTAAAAAAAAAAAAAAAAAAAAAAAACCAACTAAAAATCCTAATACAAAATTATTATGTAAAATATTTTTAAAAAAAATGAAAGAAAAAACTAGAATTCTTTTCATCGAACTCAAAGTGTTGAATAACCACCGCCGCTCATCATAACTCGCTTATGTAATACGCGCGCAATTTTTCATATGAAATGTTATGCTATTTTCTTTAAGTAAAACATAACATCAAAAAAAAGCCTATTAAACATAAAATAGGATACAAATGTAGTCCTCCTGTTTTTTGTTTTTTTTTTTTTTTATTTTTTTACATAAAAGAAAATTTTTTTTTATTTGCTATTTTCCACGTGTGTTCTTAATACTTTATATAATCACAAAAAAAAAAAAAAATCATGTAAATAAAATATTTCGAGTTTTGATCTCTAAAAAAAAAAAACAAAAAAAATCATATCCTCTTTGGAAAGTACAAACAAAAAAAAAAGGAAAGGATTCTCAATTTTTCATATCAAAAAAAGAAAATTTGTCGCCGTGTTTAATGCGATATTTTTCGTTTTTTTTTTTTTTTCTTGCCGAAAAGAACGTGTTTTTTTATGTTCCCTTACTTTTTTTCCCGCAAGTTTTTTTTTTTTTTTTTGATGTGGTGCTCTGTGTTATGTGCTGCTAGAGATGTTGATGTCGTAACACGCACTCTGTGTGATTTCAGATCATTTTCACGTAACACCAAAATGAAATTACAAATTTCAATATATATAGTTTTTCATATTTTTTTTTTAATTTCGTCACACAATTAAATTTTTATGTTGGTTCTTTTTTTTTTTTTTAAATACAAAAAATTATGTTAAAACACTTAATTTTCCACAAAAATTAGTACATTTATGTAATCTTCTTTTTTTTCTTTTGAAATTGTTCTTAATTTTTAAAAACTATATAAAATACACACATCACAAATTAATTACCATTAAATTACCGCCAAAAAATTTAAATATGATATAAAAACTTTTAGTATTTTTTTTTTAATATTATATTTTTGTTTTATAATATTTTACTAATTTTTTTTTTGTTTATTTATTTTCCTATCAATACTTTTGACATAATCGAACTAAACACGTTCGCTGATTTTAAGCGAATGGACTGAAGAGAAAAATAAGACTTTTAATGGAGCTCCACTATCGTCGAAACGAACAAAAACGGCTGGCGTTTTTTTTTTCTTTTTGGCCCGTTTCTATGTTGAATGATTTGTTCTTGTATTTATTTCGAAGAAAGAAAAGAAAAGAAAAACTTTATGCTCTAATATGAAAATTTTCTCTTCAATAATAATTTCGTATTGAACTTTTTCTTATACTGAAAAACTCTCACCAATACAATTGAAAAATTTGAACTTGCTTGACTGTATAGAAAATGCGGTTTGTGTTTTTAGTTTCATGTAATATTTATAAAGGTTTTTTAAAACTTTATACTTTTATGTGTTTTGAAAACATGCTTTTATGCTCTTTTAGGAAAATTCATATCATTTATTATGTTTAAAAAGTTAAATTATTCAGTGTAGTCGAGAAAAAGCTTTACAAATAGGCGGAAGTTAGTTGAACATTATTTTGGCTCCCAAGAATTTTTTTTTCTTCCCTTTTTCCGTTTCCGAATAAAGTAAAATACTCTTCTTTTTTTTTTACACAAAATACGATTTCATAACGAAAAACAAGAGACCGGAACGGGAAACTCTTTTAAAATTAACGACAAAAAGCTTTCATCTCTTTTAATAATATTCAAATAAAGTTTCTCTTGTCTTGTATTATATTTTTAAAAGCCAAAAAAATATAAAGTTAATTGTTATGTGATCGTCTTTATGTGGTTTTTGATTACGCATTTGTGATGACTTTTTTTTTTTTTGTTAATAATTTTCATTTCGTAATTACTTACATGACTTTTTGAAGAATATCCTTCACGAGTTTTGATATCCTTTCGAATTGATTATCTAAAAATAACGAAAATGTTCCTTTAATAATTATTGTTAATATAACATTTACCATAAATAGGAAAGAAATTGTAATTATTCTTCGTTTGAATATAGTAGAATCATATCGATTTGGGTTTTGGGATGGGTTTACGGGGGTTAAAAAAATAATAGAACTAAAATTAAGTTGACTGAAAATAAACAAAAAACGATATCTAATTCTGGATAATTAGATGTTATTTGAGTAGAATTTTTTTTTTTTTGAAATTATATATTTAAATATCGGAAAACATGACCACACTGAAAATAAGTAAGTTGAAAATACCCTTGGTATTTCTTTTGTAGAGCGTGGGTAAAATTTCTACTATATTTGGTTTCAATGTAAAACATAACTTAAGTAGATTTACCTTTTGGATTAGTTCTCATGAATTTATAAACGAGCATGTAGTTATGAAAAGGAATTGGTTTACATGCGTAAATTTCTATGATATTAATATTGTTGACTATATATGACAGAGGTAAGGCTAAAGCAGGGGGCAGCAGGTTCTACAGAGGCACTATCTTACATTAGTTGCAAAAGTACATATTGAATTTTATGGAAATACACTCCCTGACACTTGAATAAATTTAAATGGATACTGCTTGATTACGATGAGAACAGAATGGACACTAGCCGTAATACCCACTTTCTCCATAATTTTATGAGCAGTTGCCGCAGAATTCGATGCATCCCGTAATATGACCCAGTCGATAGTTGCTTTGGGTGTGCGTCCTTTTCGATTTTTTCCGTAATTATCTTTGTTTTTGAGAAGATTTTTTATAGTCCAAGGATCTCGACCAATTTCCATGCCAATATCGCGATTGCAATAATTTTTTTCTTTCAATGAAGTGATTTTTCCAACTTCTGTTTCGGTTAGTGATTTTCCACGCCCCATTTCTGCCCAGGTGGAACAAAAACTCCACTAACGTAAAGCAGACAAATAACACACTTGTTTTTTAACGATAAAATGATTTTGGAAGACTACCGTTCCCCTTGCAAGCTTGAAGAAAACTGATGCGTGTAATCAAGTGTCTCGTTGCAAGTAGCCAAAATGACAAAAATGGGAATTTCCACTCATTCCCACATCTGGGTCATCAAGTAGAATAGAATAATGGGCTATGAATATTACGAAAATGTTTCTAAGAATTTGCACCATTATGCCATAAATGACGTTAAAAATTTAATTGCGGGTAATCAAGTGTAAGGGAGTGTATATACATATGTATTAAATTCGAATCGACCATTTTTTAAATAATGTGTAAGAATGTACCTGGTGTATGATCCCGCTTTTTTATGGGACGAAATTGTGGATACAGAAATATGTTATAGTGAAATGATAACCTGGCTAAATTTTTGTATTGAAATGCTAAAGTTACTTTTTGAGCTAAAATTGGTGTAAATTTGTTTTTTTTTCATAAAGTTTTTCTTATCACAGTAATGGCTGAACCAAAGTTATCGAGTTATCATGGAAGCCTTAAATTTTCGATGCTTTTAAAACACTTTTTGTGTGCCTATTGCACATATTATATATAGGGAAAAAATTATTTGAATTACATCTGAATATAGCACTAAAACATAATGACCTGGGAAATTTTGCTTTACAACTGTTTCTTTCTGGACTATTCTTTGACAGATTTTACTGAAATTCAACACAATACCGCAAATTTCATATAACCAAGATATGTAACAAATTCGAATGACACAGGTTTTTCAATTTCTCAGACCAATTTTTGCTCTGTGACTGGTTTGTTTTAAATCTATCATTGGTTTCTGATGGTATAATACCATAGGATATATAAATTGTATATGAATAAGAAATTCAGGTGGTTTTCTATACTATAATATATTTTTTATTCTCAATTTACTCTTTATTAACAAAAAAAGAAAAGTTGAAAATCTTAATTTTGATTGTGATATCTTATCACAAACGTTAAATATTCAGCTCCCGCATTCATTTGACCCGAGTAAAATGCGTTCACAATTCTTGAAATTGTATTATTCTATATAAAATTCTAGAGAGTGCTCGCAAAATTTAATTTTTCATAGGTGTACGTGAATGGGCCTTACGTGAAAAGAATTCTGTCTGGTTTATTTAACATGACGATGCATTCATATAATTTTCTTGTTTTTTTCGGTGACAGAATCTTAAAAATGTATCTTATATGTTTTCTTCTAGAGATATTCTAGATTCTATAGAATATGCTTGGCGGCTATGTGAAGGTGACTTCGTATACAATTTGAGAGAGAAATTTATTTTTAATAAATTTAATTTCAAAAGAATTATATTCATTCATTTATTCTGATTTTTATTTATTTTTTGAAATTATATAATCGGAAAGCAAAAGTGGACAACAATTTTTTTCTCAGAGTTGTGGGTTTTTTTTTGGTCATACATCGGAAATAGAACTTTTCGATCGCATGTTGCGAATTGTTTTCGAATTTAAGAATTCACCCTGTTTTGACACCGTTGGTATGCTGTATCGGTACGTTAAAATTGACACGTACTCCTGCCTTTTTGGTTTCTTAAGAATTATTTTCTCGTTTCAAGTTCAATAACCTTTCTTTTCTGATCAATAAACTAATTTCGGAGTCTCCTGATTTTTTTCAATTCAAATTTAATAATTTCTTTCTTCATTAAAAGATCGTAAATACGCGTTTTTTTTCGTGTTAAATGATTACCATGTGTGGAAAGAACTCTTTGATTTCAAAAATAGAACATACATTTGTTAACATTTATTTTTTCTTGGCTTTGAGAATTTTATTAACGTTCTCATCTTTATGGTTCTACATTGTCAGATATACTCGTTGCTACAATAGCTTTTGCTAAATACGTATAATATCTTCACTCGATATAAACAATCTGGCGTGTGTTCTTTACGACTTTCATGTGGTGCGGAATCTCTTTATTTTTGTATCGTTCTTTCTACGTACGATGATGCCAACATTATGAAGAGGTCAATGAACAAATGGACAATCTTATTGATCTTATATAAAAATCATCATGTGTGGTATAAAAAAAGAATTTTATTTTTGAAGATGATTACAGACTGTATGGTAATCTTTGGATATGACCTTGTAGAAGGTAAATACCCTTAAAAGATGAAAGGAACATTTAGTATTCATATTTAAATATATTATATTATGAACACTGTATGACATGTATTATATATTTGGATATAAATGGATCAACATTTATCATTTCCATTGTAGACATTTCAAACAAAAATGAAAAATAATAGAAAATTTGAATGTTAAATGAAAGGAAAAACCTTTTTTCTCAGTTTCATATTATGTGTAAGGGAGACTTGTACTACACTCGTACATGGCAAGTTCAGTTTGAGTCCAAGTTTCGACCCATGTGTGAATATAAAGAAAATTATGGAATAAGTGGTAACTAACTGTTTTACGTATCAGTGAAATTTAATATTAATTCTCAGGTTTGAGGTTAAAAATTAATGGAAAATGTTCAATGAAAGCAACACGTAAACTGCTCTTCAATGGAATGAATGGAAATTGAAATGCTGTTCAAAACACAGCTGATCAAGGAAAATATTTCTCATCATTAAAATCAAAATAAAAAAACAGTTATAAGAAACAAAATATGTAAGATTTTTTATCTGAAAATTACTTATTAAACTATTTTCTGTTTTATGTTATTTCTTTGAAATAGGTTAATTCCTCCTTTGCAAAATTATTTCCCTCATTCTAATAATCGCTCTATAACTACTGCCTTACTAAGAAAATGAAAAAATGTAACACAAGAAAAAGTTGAGAAAAATTCAAGAAAGAAAAAATATTCATACTAATTTTCAGTACAAAAGAAAATGCCGATAAAACTGTTATCAACGCGACTACTCAATCCAGCTACCAAAACGATGTCGAATTCATTCAACCTGGACTTTTCATGTGTACAGTTTCTTGGGATATGTAGACTCCTGGCTTTTCTCGAAATTTCAGAAATATGTCCTAGCAGAAGATTACTTTTATATAATTTTGATAAACAATTTTGTTTGCACTATCATAAGATTGTACGAGTCTCTCGTATATAAAATCAATCAAAGCAAATTTTTGAAAATTGTGTTCAAATAAATCATTTGTGATAAATTTCTACTAACTTTTTTTTTTTATTAAATTAAAATCAAGTTAAAGGAAAAATTGTAAGAAATTTATTTAATAGATTCTTTAATAAAAAAATTCATTTATTAAATTTTCAATTTCAGAAATATATTTTATATTAAATTTATCGATATAAAAATTCCCATTCAAGTTGAAATTTATTTCAAAAATTATCTCTTAACATAAATTTCGGTAAAAAAACACGTTTTATGAAAATATTTGTATGATAATAATAAATTCTTGTCGATTTTTCATATATCATTAAACATTTATATAAAAAAAAGAAAAAAAGGGTACATATATAATATTCAATATCAAATCATTAAAGTTTACACATTTGAAAATATGATTTACCTTCTTTTTTTTCTGGTCATAATGAAGCAATAAAGTATTTTCGATACCAACCTTATGCTTCAAAACATCTAATATCTTTTTCAATTCCAAATAAAACCCGAAAAAATTCTTCAATTTCTTCTTGATATCAAAAGAAAAGAGGTAAAAAAAGTTCATCATAATTTTCCTAAAATTGAGTGTGCATATATTTTTCATATTTACAGTCCCTGAGCAGTTTTATTGTCATCGTACAAAATTTTCCTGAAAATTACTAACACATTCGATGCTTGAATACTTTAAAGAGTTGTTTTCAGCGTTTATTTATTCGATAAATAAGAATTTACTCGAAATAAACAAAAAAATAAGTAAAATGTTGAAAATCTAATAATGAGTACCTTAATACATTAAACCATCGGTTCTTAAACTATGGGTGGTGACCCCAAAATGGGTCGTGAAGCAGATTTCTGGAGTCGCGAAAATTAAAGTCAAACACTTGAATTTCACTTTATATGTTATTTCTCAAACGCACAATTTTATTACGTCGTTATTCGTTATAAATAATATTTTTTATTTTTTCATATTTAATACCTTGGATCGCGAAAAATCTAGTGATGCAAAATGAGGTCATGAATGAAAAAAGTTTAAGAACCGATGCATTAAACCTAACGATCCAACTCGAAATTGAGTTTAACTTTAAAAATATAATAAAAAATTTATATAAAAATAGGATACAGTACATACCTACACATTTAAATATGGAAACATTTAACAAATATATAGTAGTAAAAAGGAAATGAGTAGAAAAACTACAAACTGGGGTGTATAATTTATTCAGGGAGTGTATATGAAACACATTTCTTAAGAGTTGATATATCGATATTTTGATATTCAATACTATCAACTGCCACCCACTTTTATTTATTATACATTTTTTGAACACATTTAATATTACGTGGACAAAATAGGGAAAAGAAATATAGCGACATAACGACGTGCTATACTTGTATACTTGGTATACACAATATTAATAAGAATAGAAATTTGTCGACGCAACACAATGTAATATTACCTACCTAAACAATAGTTTAAGAGGTGTTCTATTTCAACAGAAAAAAAGAAAAACAACAAAATGAAACCCTTATGACATAATTCTTCTAAAATACTTCATTTTGTTACCTGATATTTTTGTGTTATGTCTATTTTGTTAGTAATTAGTCCAATTTAGCGCGACACTTTGTGGTATAATAGGAATAAAACATTATATATTATTTATACGTGGAAAACGAACTTGAATTTGATGATATAAAACGAATAGGATAAAAGCTCATTATCTGGATTGTATTTGTGATTAGACATGAACAACAGTTTTCACATTATAAAATCATGATATACTTAAATTTTTTTTTTTTATGTTTCTGTACATTTTTAATCGACAAATTATAAAACATCTAATTTTAAATCAAACTAATTAATATATTACTGAAAAAAAAAATTTTTTTCTTTTTTGTTTTTAATTCGCAATATTTTTATCTAACAAATTTAATTTTTAATATAATTCTTATATAATTCGGAGGTCATGCATAATATTTCACATATGAAGGTCTTCTTTCACAAAATCTATTCCAAAATTAACTTAATTGTTAATACTTTTTAAGAATTGCTAATTAGATTTCCAAAACCAAAAAAAAACCTTGATTTTTCATTGGTTTATGATGTAATGGCTAGGAGAATGACATAATTACCTATTTTTTTTTCTTTTTTTGAACTCATGTGTGGTAAAATATACTTCACGCATCGAATCATATGCGTTTTAGAAGACTTTTTATTTAACACTTTATAAAAACAAGTAATTTTAAAGCTTCTAAAACAAATGATCCTATCTTAATCTAAAAATATTATTTAAAATGAAATATATTTATATTCAAGATAATACACAATTCTTATTTTATTTTTTTTTTTTTTGGTTTAAAGTAATCTTGCCAAAAGGTGAACTCAATCATAAAATGGAAAAAAAAAGTTAGTTAGTTAGCAAAAAGCTCTTAAAGGCTAACCCAATCGTTCGACTTGTTAGCAAGAAAAAAAGAAAAATTATATAACAAGTTTTGGGATGTTTAACTTCAAAAGAAAAGCTTTCAACCGAGAATTGAAAATAAAAAAAAAAAAAACCTTTCTAGCAATCCCTTCAATTCTCTTGGGGCAGCATAAGGTACCAAAGTATACCTTTTACATAGTATGTTTTTAAAGGGAAAATTATGCACAGAGAAAATGTAACTCTATATAACGATATATACATACATATATATATATATATTTACAATGTTCTACTATTTTATTCAGTTGAGTGGTTGTTCATTAGGCTACAACAGAATAAAGACTTTTTTCCTCTTCAACTTTTTTATTTTGATGCTCTCGACATTTTTTCTCAAAAGCGAAAAAAAAAGAAAATATAAAAATTAAATGCAAATTTTCAGTAACATTTCAGGTTTTTATTCCATTGATAATCTCCTAAAGAAAGATCGTTCTATGTTCATCTAGAATCTTGAAAGGTAAAAAGGACCCAAAATCGAGATAATAGTGAAAAGATATTTTTGGTAAGCCAACTTTTAGGATAAGTGACTATATATTGTCTCATGGTCCTTAATAACATATTTTAAATGGTTATAAAGAAAAAAAAAGAGAAGACCTAATTCCAGATTATTAAATTAACTTTGTTTTGGGTATTCACCAAAAAAAAAAAACTAATGCCATTTTAAAAATAACATTTTACATTTTAATTAAAAAATTTCCTGTTAAATAATAAAAAAAAATGTAAACATTTTAAAAAGAACCATTTTGATAAAGGAAATCAAATTTCGAAATTAAACAGACTTTTATTTTATTCAAATATTTTCGAAATTGTAGAAAAATAAAAAAACTTCAATAAACGTAAACATTATCTAATCAAAAAAAGAATTAAAATTCAAATAACTTTTACATAAATTCATTTTATTTTGCATTATAAAATTTAAAAGTAAAATATTAGGTCTGTGAATGAGTTTTTACGATTTCACGGTTGATGCAATCAGCCCTTTCTTGAGAGCGCTTCACTTCTTATGAAAATATCAAAATTTGGCTGGATAATTGGACCCTAATTTCTTCAGATAGATTATACTTTGAATGAAATCAAAATATTGTATAGTTGTTAAATAAATGTTTAGTTTTACCAAAATAATGTTAAAACTCATTCACAGACCTTACAGATACATTTTATATATGTAAGTTTACACTAATAAAGATCACGACTTTATAAAGCAATAAAATCTATAAGTTTAATTTTTGTTTATTTATTGTAGAATTAATAAAGCTCGGGACTTTTAAGCGACTGAATGATTTTAAATAAGGTATTATATAAAGACACTACACTATAAATCACTAACCAAGAATAAAATATTATTTTCCCATTAATTCTACTTTATTTTCATTAATTAAATTTTAATCTATTTTTATGCCCTATAGTAGATGCTACAAGAGGGTATATTAGTTTTGTAACTCCATTTGTAACACATCGAAATAATCATCGTAGAAAGTTTTCAAGGGTATGGTTGTGTAGGGAATCAAAAGTTATATCGATGTCCGCCCGTCCGTCTGTCCGTCCGTATACAGGATAACTCCTCATCTTGATTTGGTGTTGCATTTCAGCAAAGCCAGCCCGGGGGAGCAAAGTTAGAAAGAAAAAACCAGGTTGACCAGGAAATTTTGCCGTTTTTTGCTTATGGTTTTTCGGATTTAATTTAAAAATTTGTGGAGCAATTTTATTTAAATTACATAAATGGGTTGATTACATAAAAAAACGATACCATGGTAACTTCAGTGAAATCGGTTAAAGGATAGTGGAGAAAGAAATAGTCGTAGAGGAAAATAAGACTGTTCATAAAGTTTTTCCGATGCATTTTAAAAACTTATAAACCGATTTCAATAAAATTTGCAAAAGCTGCTTATGCTAGGCCCCTGTGAATTTGAGCGCATTTGAAAATGATGAAACCTTTAAATATTAGTAGTTTTGATATTTCTTTTGCACAGTTAATTCATTGAATTGTAGATTTGTTAACTACCAGCCCCATTTCTACCATAGGGCTTCAGAAAATCGGCTATAGGCCGATTTTACGTTACTATATATTAAAGAAACTAACTTTAATAATATTCCATTTAATAATTGTGTAACAGTGAGAATTTTAATTTGTTTTTCTGTTGCTTTTATTAGCAGAAGAACAAATACTACACAAATTTGCAATGATGAAAAACATTTTGTATGGAAAACCTATTTTAAAAAATTTTCTTCATACCCGAAAACACGGAAGCCAATCTCCGTAAACAATATGTTGTATATAATAAAGTGAATGCATTTTTTCGAATTTTAGTTAGAAACCAATTCAATGATAATAATAAAATACACATATTCCACAATAATCCTTTGTGCGACTAATAGAATTTTTTGATCAATTAATTTAAATACGATTTTATGCTTAAATAGTTTATTGCTCACTAAGAATAAATAAAAGTACTTCCCGATTTTTAAAGAACTGAGTTTTAAACTTTGATAATCAGTTTTATAGAAAGTTTTAGTTCCAGTTTTCGAACAATTGCTAGAATGACCCAAAACTATTTTGTAGTTTTGTTAGGCTGAACCCACACTGAATTCAACAAAGCAGTTCAATACAGTTTTTTTTATAGCAGTTTTGTTACATTCAGTAGTTGCAACTAAAATCTATCCATTTTTATAATCCTTGCGGAGAAAAAACACGTTTCTTATAAAAACGATGTTTTAGACCAAACCTGGGCAAAATTAAAACTGATTTGTTTTGTACGACAGGAAACCTATATCATTAACAACAAACGTTTTCATCTTTAAGAAACACCATACCCGAAAGCGCTAGGCATATTTATAAAAAACCATAATCAATACTATGGCACAATTTTCAATGGTTTCCGTCCCTGATTAAAGAACCAAATACACGACCTTTGTTTAAAAAGCGTTTTAATTTCTATTTTCCAACTTCGTATGAATGCATAATTTTTAAATATTTAACATTTTCTTGAATTTAACTTTAAAATTATAATTTCTCGTCGTATAAGTAATTTTGTAGATAAAAGAAAAGAAAAAAAAAAGTCTCATAATTCTAGGAAAATTTATTTTAGTGTCCATATGTCCTTCAGAATTTTCCCTGAAGATGATGTTCTTAAGAAACAATTTTATTCCATTATTTTCTGGAAATAATAGTAAAAAAGCGTTCAACCATTATGCTCTTTTGACGTTCAGTTAAGTGAACCCTGATGTGTGTTGTCATGGATCATAAATTCGTAAGAAACATATTTATAACAAATTTATATGATTTAGTTTCGAAGAATACTACTTTATACTAAAAATGTAAATACATATTAAATTATAAAGACGACATCTTAAGAACATAGTAAAGAGAAATATTAAAAGAAAAAAATTAGCTTTTTTTTTATACAATCTTAGAAACATCAAGGAATAAGAATCACTGAAAAAATACATACTACAATGGAAAATAACATGAGTATTAAATACTTGCTGTTTTCTTGTTAAGAATATAAATCTGAAGATATAGCCTCAAGCATAGAGATGCAAGGAAAGAAATTTCTTTTCAGAAGTCGTCTTCAAGTTACTATTAACACCCGACTATGACATACAGAAGTATTTCTAGAAAGAAAAAATCACTTTTAGTACGACTGTTGGCACAGCTAAACTTATCTATGATATAAACATAACAAATTTTTTTTTTGAATTCAAGTGAATTGAATAAATCCACCTTCTGGCTGTTTAGGATGAAATCAAAGATGTTCGTTCTTCTGAACGGATAATTTACATACAAAGCCCGGTAGGGATATAATATAATAAGTTCAAGATATATATTCATTAATGTTCTATATTTTGCATAAGAAATGAGATAATATAGATATAGAAGCGACTAATCGATTGTATAGCTGTTTAATAGTTTCTATTGAAATGTATTTACGATATTATCGAAGATGATGCAGTTTTATCAGTTTCGATAAATTTCCAATAAGATTCTCATTTATTGTTTAATAATTCAATTAGTTTGCCAAATAAGTCTTTAACTACGATCCAAACATTTTAGGAAACATTTAATGAAGCTTGTTTCACAGAATATTAGATTAAAATGGTCACTACATGAAGCAAGCAGAATTTCTCTTGAAATTCATTTAAATTCTAACAATTTTCATTTAAGACTTTAATGACTTTTTAATCTGGTTGATTATATATAATAAATATATATTGATTTTTTGTTCAAAAAGTGTTTGCTCATATATGCATATTAAAATATTACATTATATTTAAAACCAGTGGCTCTTTAAAAAAAAAAAAAAAAAACATCCTCTATTCGGCAATTTAAGTTGTCATAATATGCAAAGCTTTTTGCAAACCTTTTGATAAATTGCCATCGGTCATATTTAATTCATGACTTTCATTGCCATACAGTTTGGTTAAACAAAATTCAAAAACTCTAGAAAATCATCTCATTTTTTTTCTATATACAATATTTCGTTTCATTTTATGTGCATAAAATGATGAAATATATTTCACTATTTTATTTATACTTTCAGTTATATATTCATTCTTTAATAAACCTTATCCAACAGTACAGTCATGCAGATTATGGATTTATACGAATCTATATGGAAGAACGGAAAATGCATTGCATATAAAATTTAAATTATGCTCATAACCATATCGATGTTAAAGAATTCTTTACTTTTTAAAGCCAAGTCATACGTGCATCTTATGAACAACCACTTAGAATGTTATGGAAAATATATATGTACTTAAAATTCTAGATAAATACATTATTTTCGCTTAAGCAAATATTTAACCGTATTCATTTTGATTTTACAACATAAATTAACTTATCCAAATAAATCATGATTTCTGTGAAACTTCAGAGAATGATTTTAATGCAAGATAAATTCATCAACATAATAATTTAAAATAACTAAAAATTCTCGTCGAATCTTTGAGCATGTATTTTATGTATCTGCTAGGATATTAATCAAATTTATTAAATTTTAGCAAATTGAAAATTAATGTTGGAGCAAAAGGAAAAAATTATAATTTCTAATTTACGATACTTTCTAGACACCTATTAGGGCATGGTTCAAATAATTGAATATTTGAGCAAACAGAACTTGTTCTATTATTTCACTTTTCAAACAAAAATGAAATAATTCTTTCATTTAAGTGAAACAAAACAGAATAAATTTGGACAGAGGAAATTAGACGCGATCTTCCTACCTTCTATGAAAATGACAGAAACAAAAATTTCCGCACAAAATAAGGAAAGAAAATTAAAATTTTTTATTTTAAGTAACCTATAAACCAAATATATTCTATTTTACATCGTGCTTCCTATAAAATAATTGTAGCAAGCGAGAGCATTAATAATTATGGATTTTGGACTAAAGAAAAATGAAACAAACAAAGCAATCGAAATTTTTTTAACTCAATTTTTGCAAACAAAAACCACGCGTTTCTTTATACTTTTAGGCGCCAAAATGAGTAGAAGAGATTTTTTGTTATGCATATTACAAATATTTTAAGTGTTAGTTCCGGTGTGAATAGGCATTCTAATTATTTACATAAGTGTTAGAATTGTTTATTAAAGCTAAATTTAGTTTTATCTCTGTTGCACTAACATAATATAATCTGAAAAAAATGATAAATAGTTAATGAGAATGGGATTTGAATCATATGTATTTTTAAGAGAATATTTCCTCTTTTCTTCTCATTGCGTTTTTTTATTTTCGTCCATGTAAAAATTTACTTCTCTTTGTAAGGAGTAGTTTTTAGTTAAATTCTGGACATTTACATAGATACGAATTGTTTGAATAGACCATCAAATAATTCATGTTTACTTACTTCGAAAATCAATTAATTTTTCCATGTCCTAACGCCTATGTGTAATAATTTGTCACCAAGAAGAATCAATCTATTTCCTAAAAAAAATTTTCGAAATTCACAATTCAATTGGTTTAATTTCAAATCTAAGAATTTTCATAATATTTGCTCGAATTACATATTTTATCAATTAGAACTGACAAAATAATTGTTAGCTTTTTTTTGTTGTTATTAAACAAGGTAAAATACCTTGCCACCGGTCTCCCAGTGCAGATTTATATGCCTGTAATTAGAGTTCATTATTTAAATTTTTTTTTTTTTAAACCTTTCAGGATTCATTGACCTCTTCTCATCATCAAGTCTTATTTATTTACTAAATATTTCCTTCTTCAAAAGTCGGGAGTGATGAAAATCGGCAGGTTGTCAAAGTTTTATTAATGATTTCTTTTACTTTAATGTTGGATACTTAATAAGCTAATATTTTTATTCAATTTTAAAGTAGAGTTTCATGTTACTAGAATACCGTTTAAGTGAAATGAATTTATTTCCTTCTACTTTACCAATAACCAATAACTGACTGAAATGGAAAATAAATGAAAAACCTGGACGAAACCTAAATATAAATGGATTGGAAAATAATTGCATGTGTAGCACTTTTTTTTTCATAATAGGTATAAGTTTGAAAAATGAAAATTTCTCATGGTGGTCATTTAATGGATATGGTTTAATTTATTTAGCATATAGCCTTCTTAAAACATATTCGATTTTATTATATTGCCTTTAAAATGTTACGCATATGTAATTTCACAACAAATATAACAGAAAAAGATTATAAGACACTATCTTTAGTCAGCCAGCAGTACTTTAATCTCTAAACGAAAACAAAAACATAAAAGATTTAAAATTCTATATTGTCTTTTATGATAACTTAACTGGTATAAAGAAAAGAAGAGAGAGAGAAAAAAACAAACAAGTTCTATATCAACCCCTAAGCGCTATTGTTCATCCCTTAAAAATATTCGCCATATTTTAGATATTCTGTGAAGCTATTGTCTTCTATATGATCTGATTTTGATCTTATTCATTCATTTCTCGTCCGAATGTAATGGATTCCGTCGGATCACAAAATTTTAATCTGAAATTCTTTTGAAAATAACAAGAAGCATTCAAATCGAGAAAATGAGTTTATTGAAAATTGTTGAATTGAATTTAAGCGTATTTTAATGTTTTTTATATATACAAATATTTGAATATTAAAAAGTTTTATAAGACGATTTTACTTAAGGCACAAACTATAAAGAAAAATTCTAATTACATTTTTTTAAACTAGTAAAATTAAGTTATCTGAAGTTAAGAATTCATAAAGCAGATGATGAATAGGAGTTAATTTGAAGATAATAGTAGTAAATTAACTTAGTTCAAATTCATATTAGAAATTCAATTATGAAATGGATTTTTTTAGTTAAACTTGATTAAACTTTTATAATACTATATTAGGAAAAGGTTGGTCTCTTCAGATCATTTGGCATCTCTTTTTGTGTATTATAAATACATATATAAAAATTATGATATAATAGTGTTGTGTGCTACCACTCTGGTTCGATGTTATAAAATGATAACACTTTTTAATTATGTGAATTCGGTGTATAAACTTTATTTGTAATTATTTCTGCGTTAACAATTAACGTTCAAAATATTTGTCTATCAATAGTTAATTATTACGAAATTATTCACAATGGGAAATACTATTAATCACTTATTAATTTATTTATTTATCAAATCACTTTAATATTCCCTTTGTAAACCAACCACAAATAATCACGTTTCAAATCTCTTTGAATCAATCTCTTTCGAAGTTTGACTTCAACTGTGTCTTGTTCCAACGGTGTTTCCACCTTATATACTCACTGTGGAAATCTAGAAATTTTTCTCAACCATGCATGGAAAAGTACTTCGAGAAACGTCAAGAAACTTATTCCTAGAATTTGTTACAGGAAATGTCAAAACGACAGTGATCATTTGCGTGTGATTTGTTTCGTAATTTTCTAGAGAGAAAAATCATGAAATATTACAATTTCTTTTCTAACTAATTTAATGTGTGTTTAGTGTTTTGTGTTTTTTAAGGATTCTTCTTTTATCAAGAAAAGTCATGGAATCCTTCCTAGAAATATAGTGCAATAGATTGGAAAAAATTTTTTCATCGGGATGTTCCGAGAATATTTCATAAAGAAAAAAAATTTTAAACGGGAATAATTTCTTTTATTTACTCCCTCAATCATGTTTACGTTTTGGATATCCCAAAACTCTAATCGGAAATAATATTTGTGTACATATGAATTAAATCTACAAAGAATTGCTGTTTAGGACAACATTGTTTACATTACGTTACGATGATATTGTTTGATTTGAGTCGAGAGCATTAGGGATGATATATCTGAAGTCTTATTGCCGTCGGACGATATTACAGAATCATTCCCTTTAAATAGAAAAAAAATAATAGTTTCTATGATTGCATTTAATGAGTGATATAATTTGATAGTTATTTGTCATATTGATTATTTTTCATAGAATCATCGTTTCCTATCGTCTGTACTTCGAAAATATATGTACATATGTCAATGACAGCACCAAAATTACATACTCTTTCACAGTTGTTCGCCAACTATTTGATGAAATTTAATATTACATAAAATATTCAATCCTAAATAAATAATTTTAAAATATTTCTAGGGTTAAAACTTCAATGAACCGCTTAACTGCTGCGTCCTATCATTTTCAATTATTATATTTGATTGAATAATTTTATATTTCTTATTATTTTTTTTTTTTAATTGTAAAATATCTATTAAATTATATAAATTAAATTAAATTCAACTCAATACAAATATAATATAACAGAAACCACTCCATTTATGAATTTTTGCCTTTAATGTTGTATAACTCAAGTCTCTAGTAGCCAGTTGAAGTGATTATTTAAAGTGGGATTATTATGAAATTTGGTTTAATCAATTTAATTAAAATTGACTGAGAAACTTGTGTCTGGAATCATTCACAAACAGTACATTGCATTATTCTATAAATTGAATATAATTCTTTTCTTATTGAAAATGTTTTCGAGTACATACTTGACAAGTACAGTGTTAATTGGTTTTATAGAAAAAAAAAAGAAAAAAATTAATGATAACTTTTTAATTAGAAATGAAATATATTTGATGAAATCAATTTTCAAAATTTTTTTATGCAGATTTGTTTTGTTTCCCTTTGAATTCTAAAATGAATATAATTTCATTTCAAAACAAAACAATTTATAACAAAACAATTATACAATATTTTTTCTTTTTTTTTCAATAATGCAAAAATCAGTACAATTTATTTGTTTAACTTAAAATGCTTTCATAAATAGTTTCATAATATCACAAAAGGAAATTGTGAATATAATTGCTTTTAATAAGGCAAAAGTTACGTACATTAAAATATAAAATTGCGACATTATTAAATCAATTAACTATGAAAAATGAGTTGGTTTTCTTGGAATTATTTCGATTATGTTACCTAAACATTATTGATTTTTTAATTAATTGATTCTGAATATAAGGAAATTGTTAATGGAAATGAAATTCTAAAATTTTGTCGGTGAAAATGTATACTGTTTGTTTTGCGTATATTCTAAAAGGATGTGTCTTCAATTATGTATGGAAATACCTGCGACCTTATTGATATCATTATATTGCAGCAATATCAGTTATCATAATGAACCTTTTAGCTGTACAAACTTGGATATACGACCTTTTAGACTAGCCCAACATGTTAATTACTTGTCATTGTCAATTTTATAATAAAAGTTCGATTAAAATTACAATTAAAGTTTGAATCAGTGCAGCAGATATTGGGTACAACTTATTCAACATACCTATAAATTATGTTTATGCCTTATGGTAGGTTCTAACAGAGAGTTATAGGCCCATTACACTACACATGCATGCATGCGCAACCACTTGATTGCGCATGCAGAATGATAGTGTGTGGCGATGATTGTGTGGTTGCACATGCTGACTGTGTAAATCAAAACTATTTTGATTCGATTTCTGCTGCGCATGCATGCATGTGTAGTGTGTGGTGAAATTTACACAGTTTGAAGATAGTTGTCGGTAGATAAAGTTGTCAAAATGTCAAAAACGGTAGTTAATAAAAAATTTTGGACCGAATTTTTAGAAATATACAAGAGTTTGCCAGCTTTATGGAAAATAAAAAGCGACGAATATAGCAATAGGGTATTAAAAAATGCGGCATATGAAGAGATGATAGCAAAATTGAAAGAAATTGATGAAAATGCTGATCGGGGGACGGTCATAAGAAAAATAAACACGTTCCGAAGTAATTTTCGATGCGATTTTAAAAAATTAACAAATAGCAAAAAATCCGGGGCCGGGGCAGAGGACATTTTTGAATCGTCCTTATGGTATTTCGATATTCTACAGTTTTTACAAGACCAAGAGGAGTGTGAAGAGGCCAGATCAAGTATGGACGATACTACAAGTTCGGTAAGTGTTTATATTTTTATTAAAACGCCTTTTTTTTACATGGTAAATTTATTTTTAGTAATTTTTTGATACACATTATCTTGCCATAGTACTGAGCCTACTGTATTAAAATACTCACAAAATTTAGCCCTGATATTTTTCGCTGCTGTGCCGAAATTTCGCGCATGAGTGTAGTGCACATCTTCAAGATGAATTTCTTCGTTACGCCAGTCAGCATGTTGAATTTCATTTTTCTCCGTATCTTCTACATCGACAGCGTTTGTTAAATAAGTTTGTCCTTGGTTTTTTCGTAGATAATTGTGTAAGTGACAACATGCCAAAACTATTGTCGTAACTTTTTTGGGATGCAAATTTATTGGTTTTAATAAAACTCGGAAACGTGACGCTAGAATTCCAAAAACGTTCTCTACTATACGTCTAGCTCGTGATAATCTATAGTTAAAAATTATTTCGTCTTTTTCCATAGTATGATGACTGTAAGGTTTCATAATGTTTTCTGTTAAAGGGAATGCATCATCAGCCACGAACATAAATGGCATTTTTTCGGTGGAATTTGGCAAGGGCTCTGCATCCGAAATATTTAAAGCTCCATTGTTTAGTTTTTGGTTGAATTTCGTTTCTTTGAAGACACCACCGTCTGAAGCTCTTCCATTAGCCCCTACGTTAACCATTAGGAATTCATACCTTGCATTTACAATTGCCATAAGTACAATAGAAAAATTTCCTTTATAATTGAAGTACTACGATCCTGAATTCGGTGGTTTTGTCATGTTGACGTGTTTCCCGTCAATGGCCCCGCAACAGTGGGGGAAATTCCATATTTTTTCAAATAAGCTAGCTTCTGCCTTCCATCCGTCTTCACTGTCCGGCAACTGAAAATAAAGTTTTATAAACAATTTTTATTAACACCTTTATAATTTTAATCATACAAAAATTTTTTTCAGAATTATGCAACCACAAGCAGTCAACCACCCGAAAAAAGAGCAAAAAAACTTCGCGAGGAGGATAACTTAATAAAACTAGCTTGCGAACAGCTTAAGGAAAGCAATAATAGTTCAGCTGTACTTTCAAAAGCATGGGCAACTCAGTATAGTGAATTGACAAATAAACAAAAACTTTTGGCACGTAAAATAATTTCCGATGTACTGTTTCATGGTTGCTTAGGACACCTCGATGAAACTACTATACAGAATATACAATCAGTATTACAATCCACGCCGAGAACTTCAACTCCTATATGGAGTAATTCAAACAGTTCAAATTCTTTTTCCGCACCACCACAACAAATAGTATTTGTTGATGCATCCCAAGAATCTAATAACGAACTTGAAAATGAAAGTACCAGTGAAGTACGATATAGAAATGCCCAGGAAATGTTTGACGTGTTCCAATATGATAATATATGATAAAATTTTGCTAATTTTTTGAATAAATATAAAATAAAGGTTAATATTAAAATTAAAAGTGTTAATTTAATAATAATTTTACTTACCTTAATGTTATCCTTCAAAACTGAAATTATAGCCTCACACGTTTCCAATACAATCATTCCAATAGTTTGTGGAGCAATAGCGGTTAAAAATTTTAGATCTTCAAAGCTCTGACCGCTTGCCAGGAAACGTAACGTCAACGAAACGTTCCTCGGGATATATTGGTTCCCTCATTTTGGTCCTTTTTTTGGTAATTATTGGGGCCACTTTATTTAATAACTCTATAAAACACTCCTTATTCATTCTCAAAAAATTGTTATAATCCAACACAGATGTATTTTCTAATTCCTTTAATAGTATCGAATGACCCAATTCATTTCGTTTCCTGTACCACTGTTTACACCAAATTTTAGTTTTTTTCTTATTCTTCTTTTTTTTTATAGCCAACGCTAATAAAATTAATGCGCAAGCATGCGACATAGTGAATCAAACTGCGAAAATTATCTGATTTATGAAATAAAAACTGCGTAAACTTGACATAAAGAATTCGTTGTGTGTGGGCAAAGCAAAACTGCACAATCAAGTGATTGCGCATGCATGCATGTGTAGTGTAATGGGCCTATTAGTTTTGCAACTACATAAAAATAATCATCGGAGAAAGGCTGGTAGTGCATTTCAGCAAAATGAGACGAGAGAAAGCGTAGTTATAAAGCAAAGACTAGCACTAGGGTGACCAAAAAATCTTATCCTTCTTTTTCTGGCTTTTCTAATTTAATTTGAAAATTTATGAAGAAACTTTGTTTAACTTATTTACATAACTTAACTGGATAAATAAGCAATAATATATTAAATTTCACTTGAATTGGTCTAAAAATAATGGACAATGAAATAGTTGTAGGGAAAAGGAAGCCTGTTTAAAAAGTTTTTTCGATGTATTTTTAAAACTAATATACTGATTTGAAAAAATTTGCAGAGATACCTTTTTCAAAAGTAAAAAAAAATAAAAAAACACAATTTTATCGGGTTATCTTTATTATCATTATTTATTATACAATATATTAAAGATTATTTCTTTCAAATGTTGGCCGTAACTGCGTTTAACATGGTCCATTCTGAAGTTCCAATTTTCGATGACGCGTCCGAGCATTTCGAGTGGTATTTGGCGAATAACGCGAGTAATATTGGCTTCCAATTCCTCAATCGTACCCGGTTTATCCATGTAGACTTTGGAATTTACATAGCCCCGAAGGAAAAAGTCTAGAGGTGTGATATCACACGATCTAGGCGGCCAATTCATCGGTCTGAAGCGCGAAATTAACTGTTCACCGAATTGTTCTCGCAATAAAGTCATGGTTTCACGAGCTGTGTGGCATGTAACGCCGTCTTGTTGGTACCAAATTTCCTGGAGATCACGGGTTTCAATTTGAGGCAGCAAAGAGTCCGCTATCATGGCACAATAGCGGGCGCCATTGATGGCCATTATGTTTTTTGAACAAATATGGACCGATGATTGCACCAGCCCATAGACCACACCAAATCGTGCATTTCTCTCGATGTAACGGTAGCGCTTGATTCTCTTCGGCTTGTTCATCTGCCCAAATACGGCATTTTTACCTACTGAGGTATCCATTTAGCCAGAAATGGCCTTCATCGCTAAACAAAATTCGATACGATAAAACAGCGAATCATGATTAAGCTCACAACACCACCATTTGGAGATGATACGCGGGTGTAAGTATTTCCACGATGAAATGTCAAACAATACTGAACAAAAATACCATGACAGGTTAACACGACTCACGCGTCATCTGTTAAAAAAAATCATAGATAAATAAGTACCTCTAAATGAATCACCCTTTATTTATGCTAGTAGGCCACGAGTTACGTGTGAATTAGACCGAATTTGAAGAAAATGAAACAAAATTATGGAGATAAAAACTTAAAATATTATTAGTTTTGATTGTTTTTTCTCAAAGTTAATTCATTACATTATATATTTGCTAACTACGAGTCCCATTTCTACCATAGGGCATCAAACAATCGGCTATAGGCCAATTTTTATTTTATTTAATTTGCAAGAGAAGTACCTTTCATATTAAGTCATATCGTTTACTGGCACTTCAAATGTTAGACCAAAAATAAATCAAATCCGAAGCAAGAATTTAAATTTTTAAATATTATCTTCCTAAAAAAAACTGGATCAGCTTGTTTCATAAAAAAAAAACCCCACTACCCTACTGTATAGAACAATTTTGTGTTTCATAACTGAATGTCAACAACTTTCATTTCATATTTTGCTATTACTTCGATAATGTAATTTCTTTATATAAAACAAAAACTAATATGAAAGAAAAACTGCATTTGATTCGCGCTTGTAATAAGCTTTTTCAGTCTTATCATTTTCCGTAAAATAAAAGTGCGTTTGTTTGATCGTGCTTAATTTTACTTCCCAGTGATTAGATGTTGTTGTTTATGTTTTCTTTTCTCTCGCCAGTAAAGTCAAGGTTTCTCGTGCAATAAATAAAGGTGACTTAGTCACGTTGTTTTGCATATTATATAAAATTTAAAATTATAATCTTGTACAACTTATGATAATGAATGGGGAAGAAGGAGGTGTACATAAATATATGTATAACAAAATTGGCCGCCAGAAAAATAAAAATATTATATAAATTGTATTTATTGAGTTGTTACAGTCGCAGATATGACATTGACTGCATTCAGATTTGTCATACAATTTCATTGCAAAATCATTTCCGTAATATCAATTCGTTCAGATTGGAATTAATATGATATCAAACTGACGATTTAATTATATTAAAATATTCTAATTTTAATATAGTTTTCTTGTTATTGCCGTTAGACTTTAAATTAAGATGTTTTTATTTCTTTTCGAAGGAAGGCTATTTACCAAAGGTAAGTTCGAAAATTTATTTTTTCATTTACACAACACGGAGTAACTGAAGTGACTTTTGAAAATAACTTTTTGAAACTTATTCCTATAGTATACAGTTCAAAGATGGCATTTATTTAAAAAGTCTTTGCCGTGCGAATAATAACTATTTCTATAGTGACCAAATTAAGAAATGTATTTAAAATATCTATGAAATGAAATTTCTACATAATGAATCCCAAATACTGCTATTTCCAGTTCTTGATGGCAATTTATTAAATATTATAATTAATATAAAAAAATTTGTTTTTACCTAAACAAAACACATATTTTTTTTCATATATCTATTTAAAATCTAATCAAAATTGTTTCAAATTTCAGTATATTTAAGAAGGTTTATTGTATGTCATTCTTACTAAAGCTTTTATTCTAAAATGAAAAAACACGTAATAGAAATAAACTACGTAAACAGTTACTTTAGTCAGTTTAGTTACTATTCGCACATGTCCTTTGTAATTAAATTGAAAATGTATAATTGTGAGTGTTGCTTTGGTATGCAATTAACTGAAAATAATCAAAAGCGAAAAGATATTTTAATGAAGACTTAGCTGCTGTACATAAATGGGCATACAATAATGGACTTTCAATAAATTCGAAGAAATCTCAAGCAATCTACAAATCTTGAATCGACTCAGTTAATCTGCCACAAATTATTATTGGTCCTAATTCAGTCGAGTTTGTTGACAGTATTAAAAACTTGGGAATAACTTTCAAGTCATGTTTAAATTGGAATAACCATCTAAATTCTATCTGCTCTGTTGTATATGGCTTTCTGCAAAATTCTTCGCTGCCTGCAATCAGTTACTCCGTTTCACATTCGCTTGCTGCTCATTAAAACCTTGGTTTTACAGCCCACTTCTTTTATGGCGATCTGCTTTTTTGTACAGGGAATTTTCACACTAAAAGTTTTCGTAGGCTGCAAGTGGCTTTTAACTCTTGCACTCGTTATGTGTTTTTAAACTAAGCAGGTTTGATTATATTTCATCTTTCAGTAATAAATTGCTGAGATGTTTTTTGCGGCACTCCTATGAGTTTCGTCTTATAATGTTTGTCAAGAGATTTATCATACTCAGAGTGCTGGATTACTTACATTCTCTCTTCCTTAGATCAAACTCTGCTAGAACAAGCCACTTTGTTATTCCCATTCATAAATCGGTTCAAATGAGTACTTCATTAGTTGTTCAAGGCTCGAGATTATGGAATAGTTTACTTCTTTTATTAAAAACACTGGAAGTTTTTGAATACTTTTCATCTCTCTAATTTTACCATCTCCCTTGTCTTATCCTTGTCTGTCTCCTTGCTAATTACGGTTGTTTGCTCCTTCCATTTCTGCACACACTTTATGTTTATCTTTTATCTTTTTATTTCTAATTAGTATTATTTCATTTCACATGGTTTTCTTATTATTCATTTATATATTATTATTATTTTTCTTTTTTTGCTTTTTATATTTTAATTAATATTAACACCTTACAGACTGTACAAAAAGTGTATGAATTAACACATAGAACCGCATGTATTTAATTAAAATTACTTATTTTTTGTTTACAATTTTTAAATTGATTTTTAGAAATTTCATCCAACATGTTTTTAAAATTCGGAAGACGAAATTTGTTCAAAATTATTAAATTTATTTTTTTATCTATAAACAATTTTAATATGAAAATCTATGAATAGAACTAATTTGCATATTCAAATAAAATTTCTAAAGGATATTTAACAATGTTAAAAATCATTCCCACATTTAAACTACAAATTTTCCAACAGAACAGAAGCATTTTAGCATATATCTTTGTATAAAATACATATTCAATTCGCTTCATGTTCAAAGTAATTCACTCTAAATAAATTATGTATATGGATCTTCATTTGTTGCAAAAACCTTTTTCATTACTGTTTTTTATGTTGTATTTTTGCTTTTCAAATGGAACAGACATATTCCAATTGCATCAAGTGTACATGCCAATTTATTATGATTACTGTTGAACGAAAAACTCATTCATATTTAACAAGACATCATTATTGTCCCTTGAGTATTCAAATCTGCTGCCATCATAATGAGAAGCAAACATAACTCTATTTTATATCAACAAGCAAAAACAGAAAAGTAAAAGAAATATAAATATAAAGTTGTGAATTAGATTTTCCAATTATAAAAATGTCCACTAATTAAAGGAAAAATAACATAATTATAGAAATACCAAGATCGTATTTGCTGCAACAAGACCATCGGAAATAAACAAAATTGGATATTGAACAAGGAATTTTTGTCCAATTTTAAATAACTAACCTTCTTTGAATATTAATTAAAAAATACAATTTCCTTCGAATAAGAAAATAATTTCTGTTTAGAATTCCAAATGAACTTCATTTAGAGAAGGTGAACATGTACAATCAATTTTGTAAATATATGGAATTTTGAATTTGTTAAGAAATTTTCTAATCACGAAACGTCCTTCTTCGGATTTTTTGTTTGGCTATATATTATAAACAAAATATTTACTTAACATGCACCACTGTAGTACATAATAAGTTCACCAAATTTCACCCAAAATATAACTTTAGGACGAGCATTTGAACCAAAATACAATTAAAATCTGATAGAGCCAAACAAGTAAGATGTTTTCTAAAGGATAAAATAGCTATATTAGCAGCTCAAATATACTGAAGAATTTGATCCTCGTGAGGATAAAGGAATATCAATTCCAAATATTGAATTTTTAATGCGATCTTGTAGCTCGGCAGCTGTATCAAACGTTGTTGATTGTAGTTTAAAGCCTTATGGGGAAGAAGTTCATAAAAAACAGAAAAAAAAGAAAGAAATTTAAAGGATTGATAGAGAATTGGTCTAATAATAAATTTTGAGTGTAATTTAACAGAATTTTCTTGAGTAAAATGGAAATCTAATATTTAAAGTTAGAGAGACAACTTAACTTATATGGTTTATGTTTTGCAAATTAATTAAATCAATATGTCATCGTAAGTAACTCTCTTGGATGATAATAAGAACTTTTCATTGAGACTAACATGTATAGAACCATATTGCACCATCGAAATTAATTTACGTAGATATACTTCTGTCGAAGCAAGATTGTTCAACAACAGAGGATATAATATTTATTGGATTTTCAACGCAAGTACCCACTGAGTATGTTGGTCAAATCTCCCTTTAAATGGAATTTAAATTACTGAAGTATCATGAATTTATTACTATGTATTTTCATATGTCAGAATTAGAAATTAAACATTTCCTCCCACTTTTAAATTTATATCGATATCTTCCTTAGGTAGCGTGGGACGACCGTTAATGTTAAGACGCTGTATCTACTACGACTACGTGTGGTATAATACATGTTATATCAAGCTTCTCATTAAATTTTCAATTTTCTATCCGTACCAAAACTTTATATCTTAATACTCTCAATTTTCAAACGAAATGATAACGTATAGATGTTTCATTGCATGTTGTACATATAATAGTCTAACTTTTGATGTACAATATTTATATTATGCACAAAGTCAAGGAAGAACTGAATTTCTAAAAACCTTTAAAAAAAACATCAAACATGTTCTTATTTACGTTCATATGTTATATTCTTTTTATCTAACTTCTTTAAGATTTTTATTTTTTCTTGTTTTTTGACGAATAAAAGCTACTTTATTTCGAAATCACGAAATTGAATTTTTACAAAAAAAGGGAAAGAATCCTTTCGAAAGTATGGTAAAAAAAAAAATTGAGAATACTACATACTATATGTTCATGTTAAATGTTTTATTACCTTTAACAAGGGGATACATAATATATAAACCAACCTGATATGAGTTGAACGTGACATACTATATAAAAGGATATAGAAGGAACATGAAATTTGTACATTCTGGAAAATTTTAAAATTGGAGCATATGCAAGCAACCAAATTAATGATTATGTACACAGTCAATAATGAATATACATATATCATGTTATTTCCCTTTTTAAATTAAATTGAATTTTTAATATTTTCAACAAAAACATGTAAACGGGAAATTATTTCTCTTCCTTGTTTTTTTTTCCAGAAAATGTATTAATTACAGTCTAAACCAGACTCCACTTTGATTTCTGACGGATAATCGTATTCCTTATGGTATTTAAAAGTTAAATTTCACTTCATTTATATGTAAATTGAGTATTTGCTTAGATTGGTAGAATATTATGACAACGTTGATGGATTATTTTAACATTTTAAATTTATCTCAACTTTTTGAAAATGGAAATCAAAATTTTCCTTCAAAATAAAATAATATCAAAAGAAAAACAAAAATTTTTTTTTTTTTATATACCTTACATATTTTTTTATGGTTATGTCGTTATTTACTTTATAAAATATGAATTACATGGAAAACTCCTGAAATGATTGACGATATGCTAAATAAAAGCTCATCCCTTTTTGTTATTAATCTCATTTTTTTTTTTTTTTTTTGTGAAAATTATGATGAAATTTTCTAAGGATTTAAGACTTTATATTCGAGAACAAGTAAATGTTTATTGAATATGTCAGGAAAGTTGTTAAAATTTTTACAAAAGTTCAAAGGGAAAAACTTTTGAATGAGATATTTTCTTTATACAGGGTGTTTTTAAAGTAAATAATGACTTTTAAGATCTTTGAAAACTCCTCGTTTTTTCCAATAGTTCGATTCTATAGTGATTTTTACATTAGATTATATGTTATAGAAGTACGACTTATACGCTACTTATTTATTACATTTTCATGATTTCGTAGATCTAAAACTTTAATCGATGAAATGAATTAAAATCTGCCTAATTAGTAGAAATAAAATGTTACTAAAAGTAATCAATTGGCATCATAATCAACGTTCCCTCTAATTTTTACAATCCATGGCCGATATAAAGTACAATGCGGGCAACCCTTTTAAATTTAAAAAAAGTCGGGCAAAATGGTGACAAATTTTCAAACTGTTTTCGCAAAACAGAAGTTTTTGAAATATTTCTTGCGAGCGAATAAAAATGATGACTAAGCTATTGTCAATTTATACCTGGGCGGCCGCCCGCGTGCCCAGCATAGAGGGAACGTTGAATTCATAATATGTGTTACCAATTTTATCTAACCGTAATTTTTAAAATCCAAATTATGAGCCAACTAAAGATTTTTTAAAATATTTTTAAAATCGCATTTGTGTTTGTCCGTTAAATTACTCAATAACTATGAAGTGTACATTTAAAAATCACCCTGTCTAGTTTCTTATCCATTTATGAAGGTATTTAAAACATTTCTTTTGTCCTTATTTTAATTAACAAAAACCCATGTAAATTAGTTCACGTAATTTCATTCTTTCCTTTCCATTTTATTCGAAAGTTCTTTTTTGAACGATCTGTTATCGCGAAATTTCAGTCAAAATTAAGTTCACGCCGATGGCGACTTCTATATCAAAAATGAAAAAAAAAAAAAAAACGTGATCAGACTTCCAATTCAGGGAAGTATTTTCTTTATAAGAAAAAAAAAAAGTCTATGAAAGCTTACGGTTATTACGTTGTCGTAATTCGACGTATTTATATAAAATACTTACAAACAATATTTAAATAATAAAATGTTATATATTCGATTCTTGTGTAATGATAAGAGCGCAACTAATATGTTATACATTGTCGCCGTATAAAATACAACTTTAAGTTTTTTTTTGTGATCACGTAATAACTACATTTAGGATTTTTTAAAATCGAAAAGCACAACAACAGTAAAAACACTAGAAAATATATTTATGCCCTATGGTAGGTACTACCAGAGGGTATATTAGTTTTGTCACTACATTTAGAATACATCGAAATAATTATCGTAGAAAGGTTTCAAGGGTATAATTGTGTCGGGAATCAAAAGTTATATCGGTTTCTGCATGTCCGTCCGTATACACGACAACTTCTTATCTTGGTTTTGTATTACATTTCAGCAAAGTCGGCCCTGGGGGAGCAAAGTTATAGAGGAAAACCAGTGCGACCAGAAAGTTTTGTCTTTTTCTTGCTTATGGTTTTTCGGATGTAATTTGAAAATTTGTGGAACACTTTTATTTAAATTATTTTCATGGGTTGACTATGTAAATAGGCGATACCGTGTTAAATTTCAGTGAAATCGGTCAAAGGATAGTGGAGAAAAAAATAGTTGTAGGTAAAAATAAGCCTGTACATAAAGTTTTCCCCATGTATTTGAAAAACTAATATACCGATTTCAATAAAATTTGTAAAAGATATTTATGCTATTGTGTTCCAGCCTACCTGTGAATTAGAGCGGATTTGAAGAAGATGAAACAAAGTTATGGAGAAAAAACCTTGAAATATTAGTACTTTTGGTGCTTCTTTCGCAGATTTAATTCATTGAACTATAGATTTGTTAACTACGAATCCCATTTCTACCATAGGATATCAAAATATCGGCTATACGTCGATTTTACGTTACTATATGGTTGTAGTACAAAACACGTGAACAAATTTCACGTTTCGTCTATAAAATGAATATTTTGCGGACTTAGCTGTGGTCATTCATTTTGATTGAAATTTGTATCGTTGACCAATCAAAAGTCGTATTCAAATTAATATTTCGTCCTGTAACAAATATAATAGATGATAATAATTGATTTCCTTTCTGCTCTCAATATCGAGAAGTTAACTTGGATAAATTACGTTTTCATCATGTTTGTTGTTTCAACAGAAAAACACATACAACAAACTCTTATACAATGTAAATATGATTTTGTTGTAATTGCAATTATGATATAACGTTTTGTACTTATTGCAAATTAATACAAATTGATGGAATTTCATAAATAGCTTACAAAGCACAAGATTATCGTTCGTTCTATTCAGGAAAGAATCAAACAACAATAATGTTGTTTTAAAATATTTTGTTGGAAGATTATTATTGCAACATTAGAAAATATATAATTGAATAAATTAATAGTGTTTTAATTGATACAATGAAAAATATCGTTATCAGTTCACAACACGAGGAGAGTTACGAAAGCTAGGACAATGCCCTCTGTACGAAGACATTGGGTAGGATATCCGACCTATAACTTAGCAGCAAATATAATAATTTTAAATTTAAAGAATGTTATTGCTCTTCCAGCTTTTCATTTCTATTAATTAGCATTCGCAGTTCATATTGTTTTCCTTTTCTACTGCCTATGAAGTTGAAAGAGTTTCTACAGAATCTTGAAATTATTGGTATACGTTTTAGGATTCTTTCTTTATGAACATGGAGGTTCATTATGACTTCTAATTGCAAGATTTTTTTATTATGATATTTTTTTCATATTATTATATATTGAAGATATACACTGAAAAAAAGGACTGGTGCATTTGTACTACTACACTAGGAATGGAAGCCGAGAAATTAAATATTTCTCAACCTGCTAATAATGTTGGTTGAACCATAAAAAAAACGACCAAAATATTAACTGTATTCAAATGGCTAATTTGAGGTTGTTGTTAGTTGTTCACCGAAATAAAAGATAAGTTGAGTTGCACTAATGCATTAGTAGCAACAACTGGAAAATTGGTGGTTTTCACAGTTTCCGATTTATATTGGTTGAAGCAACAAAAATACAAAATACAAAAATATTAAATATTAATATAGATTTTTAAGGTTCAAACTAATGCCGATTTCCTATGCGAATTAAATTTTATCGAGTAATATGGAGTAAAATATTGAAAGGAAACTACATGCCTTAAAAAGAAAAAGGATTTATTAAGGAAAAAAATTTTTTTTTGAATTTGGTAAATGAGGCACACTAAAACTTAAGTTAAAATCTCTTATTTATTCATTCCAATATGAACGTTTCTTTTGAATTTTGAAAGCTCTTTTCTGATAGTAAAAAAAAAATTTAAGTAATTGAATTAGTTGGTAATTTAGTCAAAATAGTTGAAATAAACTATTGAAACCAAATAATAAAATTAACTAAATTAGTTAGTCTTAAAAACCTGTAAAGTAGACATTTTAGCAAATGAAGCAGTTGAATCAGTGTACTAAAAATGATTCCATATGAAAATTGGCTACTTTTCTATCACTTCAAGCAAACCGAAAAATAAAGACACTTACAACATTTGGTTTATAACAAATTTTTAATGAAATTTCGGTTTCCATTAATATTTTGGATTAAACTACAAAGAATTCATAAAACAGAAGAATTAAACTTTTCAAAAAATATTCAAAAAGTTTGTCCTGAAGGATAAAAAGGAAGCAAAACAATTCAATTTAAGAAATTCTCAAAAATATTATGCAAAATAAAGTACCAAAATATGATCACATGAAATCCTAAAGTTAATTGAATTTTGTCAAGAATACAATATTTTAGTATTCCATTCTAACGACATTGTTAAAAACTTTATTAAACAAAAAAAAAAAAAAAATGAAAAGAAAACAAGCTGTCCGTTTTCTTTCCGTTTAGTTTTTAATGATGTTTTAGTTTAATACTTTTTCACTGAAACGAAACGTTTCAGGGTTTTTCTTTAAAGATAAATAAATAAAAAAAAAAGTTTTCTTAAAAATCACTTCCAGTCAAAAATGTTATTCCTGTCCTGATATAACTTTTTTCTACAAAAATACAAAAAAAAAAATCTTGTTGATTTTTGCTTTTTGTTTTGATGAGCTTTCTTTGAAAAGTTTTCGATTTGGTCTCTTGTTAGACTTTTATAAAAATTATGTTTCCAGGAAAAAAAAACAGAAAGTTTTTTTTTTTTTGAGCGAAGTTTATTGGAGGCCTACAAATGGAAGTTGGATACTTCAAGGTGTATGTTTGGGAATTCGTATATTCTTGAATTTTAAATTTCACTAAAAGAAGTTTATAACTTAATAAAAATTACAAGTAAAAAAAAAAAAAATTATGTCAAATTAAATATTGTATTTTCAGGACTATTTAAAATCAAAGTCTAATACAATAAAGGACTATTCTGGTTTAAAAGTAGAAGAAAATCAAAATTAATTAATTTTTTAGAACTGAAATTTCCACTTTTTGACTTTAAATCGCCGATATGAAAGGTTCTCTTGCTTCATTAAATATCTTTGTTGCTTTCAACCAATAGACAAGGACTAATATTGAAAGAACTTGAAAAAAAAGTTTTTTTCTTAGAAAGTTCCAGCGCTTTTAAGAGAAATTAAGACAAATTTGTATGAAATTAAATTTAATTTGGTAAAGAAATACTGATGGAAACTAAGTGGAAGATTGAAATTATATTTATGTTCAACAAATTAAGATCAATCGAGTGTGTTATCGATAAACTTCAAAAATCATTATTATATTGTAGATCTCTGAGAACAACAGTATTTAATGGTAATAAACTACTCAATTCTTTTTATTGAAGAATGTGGAAAATTTGAATCAAAATTCATCAAGAATTGTACGTGTTAACGAGTACACCGAAATAGTCTAGAAAACAGGATTTTCGCATAAAATAAAACAGTTGTACATTGATGAAACGTGTCGATAAAAGGTTTGTCAAAAAAAAAACGAATTAAACGGAAATGGTAAAAACTTAATATCCGCAAGATTGCTAAAAAAAAAAACAGGGTTTAAGATTACTATTTACTATATGCAAAATATAGAATGAAATATTTATATAAATATCTTAAAAATTGTCTTGTATTTGATGAAATGACTAACTAATAGAATATACACCTTTTTGAGTAGAAAACTACATTAATGTCAGTCTTTTTATATCGTTTATTCGCAATATCCCAGAGGAAGTGAAGAAAATGAACCTAACTTTATTAACAGGTGTGAAAAATAAAAGGCTACAAGCAAAACAGCATTAAAATCCAACACCGGAAGAGTAAATGCAATTTTCTTCTTGTTGCGAAAATGTTTACACAAACAACAAAAAAAAAATAGAAATAAAATGAAAATCTAAAATGCGAAATGTGAGGGCGAATAATGCAGGAAAATTCTTGTAGAAGTTCATAGTAGCTGCATGTATTCGTCATCGTACATTGTTGGCATTTAACTGACAAGTGCTTATTACTAAATAATGCGGAAGTTGTATAATTTTCTATTAATCAAGGATCTTCCTCGTTTAAGTGAGATTTTCTTTAGAAAGTTAATCGACTTTTAGACGATTCGAATGTAATGTCGTGGAATATCATAATCTTATAATGTGTTCCAAAGGAAATTAAAAATTCCAATTTCAACGATTCGTCACATTTACGTAATTTTATAGTAGAATTTTAGCGAAACATTTTTAAGTTGAAATTTTATTCTTTTACTTAATTAGATACGTCTTTTTTTGTGTTATAAATTTTACATAGGTTTAGGTATTGAATGGCTATAATCTTATATAAATTTCAGAAAATCCAACATTTCTGGGAAAATGAGCATAAGTTGATTTTGAAATTTTTTTACGTTATGATCTATTTCATTAAAATCGAATACTAAAACTGATGAATAATTTGATTTGGTTTAACATATAGGATAAATAAATACTTATTGTTTATAAGTAAAGTAAATAAAGTTAGGTAAAACAAATGTTATTAGGCAATTTTAGCAAAAGAAATCGTCTCCGGTTAAATTAAAAAAATGACTTATGCTTGTTGTCCCCCGACATCACCGATTTTTTCGATAAGATTAATATTTTAACGTTCAAACGGAAAACATAATTATATATCGTCTGATATTTATAATATATCGTGTTTTGTTCAGGAATCCATTAGAACGATATTGATCATAATCCCGAAAAGATAAGTATGCCAAATAAGTGAAGAAATAATAATTAAAGTTACTGTGCCAATGCTTGCTTGTCAGTAGTACTGGTTCAGTCACTTTAATTATTACTTCTTCACTTAAATAAAATAAAAATATAAAAAATTAAAAAAAAAAGATTTTGTTACCTTAAGACGGATTCAATCCCGAATTTGTTCTAGTCACGGTCTAAACTAATGGAGTTATTCTGCTTCAAAAAAAAGTTGTCTTATCTTTAACTTTTCTAATAATATTTACGTTGAAGATATTATAATTTTCTTACGTCAAGATAAACATTTTTTACTAAAAATTTGATATGATTTTAATCAAACTATATTATAATTAATATTCATAAAATCAACTAAACTAAACTAAAGTAAACTATAAGCAAATTTCTAAATTTATTCCATATCATATCATATAATATATGCTATTAAATCCTACTAAAAAGGGTTTAAATATCTACGTAATCTCTTTATTATCTATTATAACACTATTTTCGCAATTACTCTATTACAGCAAATATCATTAGGAAATTATAAATTTAAACTAAAAGGAAAAAGATTATATTATTATAGAAATCAATTAATAGACCACCTTCATTATTATTACAATTTTACTTACTCTCTATATAATAATGTAAAACGTGAAAATTTAAATAAAACTATATTACACAATTATGTAAAAATAAGACAACATAAAACTAAAAACAATAAGTACCATGTAAACTATGACGTAATGATATTACATAACATATATTACATAATATTTAAGACAAAATACAAGTGCAGACATAACAATAATTGCAGTAAAGATACTTCTTTTTTTGAAATATTAAACTAAATACTGAAGATTGCATATCGAAGAACACAAGATCATTATGGATTGTGTCGAGATTGTTGTTGGATATACATATTGTAATCTGGTTTAAATAGTTGCTAGCATATTATTTATGTTTAAGTTTTTGTTTTTCTTTTCTTTTTTCTTTTATCTCATATAAGAAGGTCAACTGAAATATTAAACTTTACATAATCATATATTATGTAATGTTTAGCAATAAAATATCTTTTAGACATAGTTCAAAAAAGGTGCAAAGACACATATTACTTTTCATGTCTTCTTTTCTCTTTATAAGAATTATCAAGACATAATTTTCATACAACAATACAAGTTGAGAGATTATAAAGGACGATGTATTAATATGTGTGCGTCTGTATACTTAAAGCTTTTTCCTTTTTTTATATGTTTTGCTTTATAATCATGATAAATGAGAGAAGCTTTTATATAAGACATAACAAATATAGAAGAGGAAGAAATTGTCAACATAAAACTCATTCTCGTATAATATAAGAATAACAAAATGTTATATAAATAAAGTGATTTTTTTTTTCCTTACACTTCTTGTCACCCACACAAGAAAGTAACAATCATAATAATTCTTAATTGTTGAAAATTATATATGAGACTTTATCTATTACATTTTTTTCGTCTTACGTAATGCAAAAGTAAATTATTTTATTTTTTTTTTTTTATAAATTTGAGAAAGGAAAATCATATTTTACTAGAAAAAAAGGGATTTGATAAGCCATTACAGTTTAATCGGACAAGTTTCAGAATAATGTAAAAACCTAGAAGAATCTTCTTATTATCGTGGGTGGCACTCTATTTGAATTGATTTCCACGTTGTTGCATAAAACGAACAAAAAAAATTCAACTGTGTTTAAATAGAAAAAAGTTTTTAGAAAAGTTTCAATAGATTAAAATCGAATAAACAACTTTTTGCTTAAGTAATTAATTTGAGATTAATTATATTGTCAATTACATTGACATTTCGTCTATCTTAAAACAGTATATAGAAGACTTCTCAATTATCTATGAAATCTAATTAAAAGTGTTCAACAAATAAAAAAAAAATATCAATTCACACGAATTAAAACTACAGGAATTTGTTGAAACAAACAAATAAATATTAAATTACCAAAATAGTTCTGGTGAGCGCTTAAAGTTAGTTAATTTGCAGCTATTCATATTCATATTATCAAAAAATTCTAACTGCTGAGAATCAAAATTTCTAGTAAGAGCTGAAGTTCTGGGAATACACTCAATTATCATGGAATAGATAGATTTCCAATTAAAGAAAGAATATATAGATTCCAAGAATTCTAATTGTTATGCGATACTACCAAAGGATGGAACTCATCTGTGGATATCCTTTGTAGATAAAATTATTTTATAAAACAAAAAAAAAATATTAATTTTTCATCATAAATCATAAATTTTCAACAATATATAAAAATATATTATAATTTTTCAAATTCAACTTTTCTCCAAAAATAAACCCATTCAACAGATTCCGTTTTTATCGAAATATCAAATTATAAAAAAACATATAAAATTTATATTTATCTACAAGAATTATTTAGTTCTATCGAAGAAACGAGAGAAAAATGCCAATAAAGTTCTATCGGATATATATAAAAATCATTCAGTAGAGCAGAAAAAAAAATCATATTAGAACTATATAGGAAAAACATTAAATTCCCAATGACGTATTCTATCAGGATACAAAAGAGAACAGATCTTTTTTTACAAGATGATTTGGTAAAAGCTAAAAATATTACCACAGAAAGTAAGCAATATATACTCGTAAGTCGGATTTAATATGTGAAGGATATAAAAAAAAAAAAGGTTACCCCAATCATTCTTCAGTATATATATTAGCATTCGCGTGGGGCCCGTTATCGCATCACCAAACATACATACATATTCGATTTACAGTATCTCATATATAAAAATATAATATACGTTCTTGTATTCAAATGGTTCCGTCGGGAACAACAACGATTTCAAATATGTTTCATATTATTATGAATATACTGTCTATAGAAGAGTTTTTCTTCATTTTATGTATAGCAAAGTACAAGGTTGGCTTTCAGAAAGAATTTTGTAGCGGGTCAACATCAAGAATTCTAATATATTCTCCACATAGGGTGTAAACTCGCTGGCCCCTGAAAATTGACTCGCTGTAATTAGAATACAGTATTCTTCTTTTCTATGAAAACCTTTCAGTAAAACTTTCCTTTTTCTCAACAGTTGGTATTTGTTTAGTGCCGTTTTTAATAAGTTGTAAGTCACATTGATTAAAATCGATAAGTAAGTTGTCACAATTTTGTTAACCATTTATTTTACTTTAAACTTGAATATCTTATTTAATATTGTTATTTAATTTTAAAATAGTTTCGACTTTTTCCCATTTACTAAATTACTTGGATGGACTCCCACACTGAATGAAATGGAAAAATAAGCGAATTTCTGGACGAAAGATAAAAGAATTAAATTTTCAAATGACAGACAATTACTGAGTAGTTTACCCTATTTGCTTGCCTTTGGGTGCGAACCAAAAAAAAAACGAAATACCAAAAAAATATATATAAAAATGGTTTCCATCATCTACTCTATAAAAGCATCTTATAAAAATATTTCTTCTTCATAGTTTAAAGTCTTTAAAACAAGCTCTTTAAAAAAAAAAAAACCAATAAGAAGAGATTTGAATACGTTCAAGCATAGTAGTTCTTATCATATCTGCTATCAAGTTTATACAATTCAATAGAAATTAATATATTTTTCAATATTATGAGCAAAAACATTCAAAGTATTTAATTTGAAATTTTCAATAGATACAAGAAATTCAATATCTGAAAATTAACAATATTAAATATTGTAAATTGCTCTTCTATCGAAAGAAAGCTTTTCAATTGGTTTCATTGCGCTTTGATAGTATCTTTCATAAAGCTTCTTGTTTCAATTAGATTTTTAGAATCTTCTACTATCTATATAAGCAACTCAAGAAACTCCATAGGAAAATGTAATTTCCAAGAAAAATTATTTATATTGATTTAAGTAAATTACATACAAAAATCTTATAATTTTCTTTCTTTGATGTTTTTCAATTTATACTGGAAAATTTTTTGAAGAGTATAAAAGACTATTCAATCTCTATTCAAAGCTTTTATATAAAATTCATCAAATTTTCTTCAAAGACTTTGTGAAAAAAAAAACACTTTAATCAATAAATTGAAATTATAGAACGACAAAATTCTATTTAAGCAGGTATTGGTTATATGTCATGAGTAATAACCCATGTCATAAATACATAGCCAGGATCGCAGGTACATATGTTCTGCCGCTTGAAAAGGAGAGGGGGCAACTAGCTTTGGTGATGACGGAGGACAAGCTAAAGGTTTGAGGTAGACCTAATTGTTAGTCTATTAAATATATAACATTAACAATATTAACAGAAAAAGGGTAGTGACCGTAATTCTACAAAATAAAGAAAATTACAATACTTTCACTTGAAAATCGCTTAATTTTTAGAAAGTTCAAATTAAAATATAAAAAAAGACTAAAAACTTTTCATTAGAAATTTCTGGAAAAGCATCCCACTTAGCGAAACGACACGAATCTGCCATATATAGTTCTATATAAATGTATCTGAGTGATTTACCCAGTGGTGTGCGGTCTATATGTGCAGGGGTGCACTGCACACCCTGCAAAAATTGTGAGAGACAATAATTTTCTGCACTTATGTATTTTTATATAACAAAATTTTTTATAATTCAACGCATTCAAATATTGTGCCAATTCGCTTGTATGTAGTCCGGCAGTGCGTGCTGCCCTACGATCTGCACCTCGTAGCACGTAGAAATATCTATGAAAGTGTAATATCTTTGTGACTAGCTTTGTAGATATTTTATGATGATGTTCGAAATAATAGGCTGACAACCAATTTTGTTGTGTCAGACTAGTCAGTAAACGAATTTCAACAGAAGAATTTCAGCTAACAGTAGTAAAAAAATTAATAATACTACATCGTAGCCTATCTTAAACACATCGCTCTACTATCAACGAACACGAGATATTATAAGTTACTACAAAAATAGTTTTGAAATTTTAACTTTAAATGTGTCTTACAGAGAGTATAGAAATTAATCTGTAAAACCATATCGCCAGTTTTTTTTTTTTTTTTTTGAGCACTATAATTGTCAAGATGTGCAGGAAAAAATCTGCACGTATGGCCGTATTTTTATTAGCACTGTCATTAAAAAATCTTAATAAGAAATATTTTCAATTAAAATTGAGTCATAATTATAATTTTCAGGATTTGCACAAATTCTTATAGAGACGTCCATTTAGACTTTTTAAATTGAAAGAAACTGGATATGAATTAAATCTAAGACATAATATTGTATATTTAAAGAAAAATTTACTTTTCGAAGCAGTTTGAATACGTTCTAAAAATGAAATTCAAGTCAGATCAACGCAAATCAAAACAAACATACGACTGCATTCTTTTGAATCTGAAAAATGTGAAACATTGAACTATTATGTTAGGTCAGTAAGTAAGTGCATTTTGGCATGCATTCATGCGTAGCCGCCAATTGAATGCGACATTCTGAAATTGTTTGTTTACAAAATGTGAAAAATCTCAACAATTTATTGTAAAAATGCATTACAAATTATTTTGGGATTTATTCGATTTTGTCATATGTATTTTTTTCTTATTACTACACCATACTATATATTAGCTGAGACTAGGAAATCTTAATCTTTAGCTAATTAAGTCAACGAATTGTTTTGTTTTCTTTAGAATATGGAAATAATTCTTTGCGGTATTAGTGTGCGGTATAAGTGTGCTTTTGACTACACTGTAGAAGTGAAACAGAAGCTTTTTTTCATACAGCGCCGAAGTGGTGGTAGATAGAACTATTTGGTTTTCGACGGAAACAATCCTCATTATAACTGCCACAATATCGCCGAATATTGTAATCACCTGGGACGTCCATATAATGAGATTTTTGTAATGTAACGTTTCATCACAGAAAATCGTTACTTAATTTTTGTTAATCGCCCCCATAGAAGTATTTCACTTCAAAAATCTTCGGTAAAATTTTTCGACCTGATTAGGGAACAAATATTCTAGCTATAAGCTAGGAGTAATGGTTTATAATTTCACTAACTATCCTAAAAATACAAGGCATTCTAAATCTCATCTTACTTTTACGTTTGTATGTACTCTTCACCATAAAACTGTTTTTCAGTTAACCTTTATTAATTCACTAAAACCAGCGATGCAAAGCATAATTCGGAACTTAACGGAAATGAATTAGTGGTATTTATCAAAATTAAAACAAACAAAACAAAAACTAGAAGAAATATGAAATACGTGTACACAACCCAGCAATAAATTTGCTACTGTCAATGAAGAGTGATTTTCTTTTTCTTCAAGTTAAATTTTTTATTAACCTTTCCTTTTTCTTCGTGTGTGAAATATGTAATATATATATGTATATTCTTCAAACAGAACGCCTTACGTAGGCGAAAACGCCACTGCAATACACTATAGTTATCCATTTTCATGTAGCACAGATTTTCAGTCTGCAAACAAGATAACTCGTTATTAGTATTAAAAAAGACTATGTGTGATATAAAAATACATGTATTTATAGTCTTTTTACAAACACTATTGATGAGATATTATTTCTTTGCAGACGTGCAATGATACACAAAAAATTCTCTATTTATTTTCTCTATGTAGATATATTTTAGTTTCTCGGAAAATACGCAATAAAATGATTATGAGACTTCAAAAATAATAGAAAATTACAAATGTACTATACTATTCAATTAAATATCCAAATCCTAATTAATTAATAAATATTTTAATAATAAATTTCACTATAATTAGTTGAAAAGAAAAAAAAAAGAAACAAATTTCGATTAAGTTGTGTAATCTGAAATGATTACGTAAATAATATTTTATTACATAAGTTCATTTAATTAGTTTATTCTTATCTTATTTGTGTGATCAAAATAGTAATAAATCTTTAAATTGATTTAACACGTGATTAGAATTAAACACTTTGTAAATGTTTAGAATATTATCTGGAAAATTTGTATTTTCTTCCATGATTTTTTTTTTTTGTTTTAATACCGTTTTAACGTTCTTATATGGATTATTTTCTTGATTAATTACAAGAGGATAATAACATAATCTATACTTAGTATTAGTTTATATATTTTATAAATGGAAATATATTTGTTAAGTCGAGTTTTTTTTCCAAAATGGTACTAACTTAATAAGGATTCCCAAATAAATAACAAATACACTTTAAAGGTACTGTATTTTTCTATTTCCAATTAAATAATAATCGATTTTTGGAAAAATTTTCATAAACAAAATTCTTCAAATAATACGAAATTTTTCAATTGAATATCATTTCAGATTTGAATACGCCTAGCAACGTTTCTGATTTGAAGAATAAAAATTTTCCATGCAGAAAAATGAATTAAATCACGTCGAAAATCTAAAAATATAAATTTAATAATTTCATACTGAAATCTTCAATTTTACTGTAAAATTAAAAAACCAAAAACAAAAAACAAAATAAATAAATAAAAATAAAAATCTTGTATAATTTTCTTTAATTTTTCCCCAAAAATTTAAATCTTCTAAAAATTTGTGCATTCAGTTCGTTGATTTGGAATTTCATAGAAAATTTAAATTTTCCTAAATGAATGAGTTTTATGAACTTGTGTTATAAAATATGTTTTAACGCTTGAAGGAAAATATATCATCCCTGTTGGTGATTAATAATTGACACTTTAAAATTAGAATTTTCAATGAAAATTTAGAATAAAATTAGATTTTTCAAATGGAAAAGAAAAAAATAAAGAACAAAAAACATATTATTTTATTTATTATAGAAATAAATCCATTAACAAGCTTTTCTTGTGTTTTATTTTCAGTTCATTAATAAATATTTCTTGTAATTATAAATTATATCAAATTCAAGAAAAAACATTTATTATGATTTAATTAAAACGAATATAATATTTATGAGCGAACATATAGTATTTTTTTTTCAAAACTATTACATTTGATACAAATATAGAATTGGGCAAAAAGTTTTTTGCCTGTGTGAATAAAAATGGGAATTTTTCATGGATTAACAATAATATAATATATTGTTCATTTTGAGAGATGACTATTTACCATTGCTCTGGCAACAGCCATTATCACATCACTTCTTTTTAACTCAAATTTACACTCATAAATGAGATCTCCGGATACCGAAACAAATAGTAGCCTGATTGTACAGGGTCAGGACAATACTATGGTTGTATCAAAAGCTCACAGCCAAGATCTTTCAATTTTTGACGAATAACCAAACTTGTATGCGATCGATGAACAATATTGCGATTCAACAATTCTGGATGTTTCTGTTTCATAATTTAAGAGTTTTCAACACTTGATTTCGAAATGCGAAGATTCTAAGGAATCTCTCATATCGTTAAAAGCCGATTGAATTCGATAAATGCATTTATTTTGTCATCATCTACAACGCAATGATTTTTTACCACATGGAATCCTATCAAGTTGATCGGTTTCATAAATGAACCATTTCTAAACATTGTTTCATTTTACAGTCCTGACATTTTATAATATAAAAGACCGCACATATGTTGACTATGTGAAGGATTTTTCAAAGTAATCAATACTTATTTCAAATTCAAACATAGACTAACTATATTACATATTATTTATTCTTTAAAATTAAATTCCTAAAACTATCATCAAACTTAGACTTAATTTGGGTCACATGAGTCTAAGGATTTTATGATAAGAATTTACGATAAGGATTTTTTCCTTAGCGGTATCTTTAATTAAAAATGTTCCGCGAAGTAACTAAACTCATATTTGACCTAAATAAAGTCATAAGATTTTAGGTACGTAGCAACATCTTAAAAATTATTTTAACCTATTTAGCGGTGATTCCACAAAGAGGATTTCTCTTAGCTGATTCGCAATTCATATTAAATTGTAAGAAGAATTATGGAAACCGATATAAACTGATATAAACAAATGTACTTACTGCTCAGTATATGTATATGTACTCCTCTCGTGGGATATGGCTTCTTAATTTTTTTTTAGGGCACAGAAAGTTAGTATCTCTGATTCATTTTCCTAATTTTAAATTAAGTTTTAAAAGAAAATTCTATGTAATTTATGATAATTCGTGGGTGGATTTTCTTTTTTTCATTTTCTGACCTGTGCACAATCTTGTGTATGAAGTTTTTTCAATTCATTTTATACAATTTTGTGAGTTGCACAATATTATTTATTCAAGACTTATTTATTTAATTTTATGCTATAATTGTTTTTGTTCTGCACACTTTTTTATTATTATTGTTATATGTTAGCTGACAGAAAAAGTGCTGTTTATTATGATTAACACATTTCCCCATTTTCTTCATTTCTCAATAATATACAAATCGATATAATTTAAAACAATTCCTTTTATATTAGATAGTGTCATTTTTAAATAGGGTTTTATTTCCAATGGTTTAAACTAATTCTTGAAAGTATTAAATTTTTCATTTTGTCATTGTTGTGACTAATTTCAATTGACTTTAAAAGAGAAATATTGAAACAATGTAATATAATTTGTTTATTTTCTGAATTATGAAATTAAAAAATCTTTCTATTTATTTCAGTTTCTTATTATTGCAATTACAAGAATAATTGATAATCGCAATTATATTAAAAACACGTAATAAAATATGTTAATTGATTTTCCAAATAATAATCATTCTATTTGTTCAGATCCTAATACTTGTAAATTACATTTTCTTCCATAATTACAAATATTCTACAATTGCAAATGAATAAATAGTTTTGCATAATAACTTCGTGTTTGTAGAATTAGAATTTCTATTAAATATAGTTTATATATCAAAATATTAGATAACTAAAAAAAAGTATTTAACATTTAGCTTTTTATTTAAATTTATTGCATGTCACATGAACAAAAAAGTACGTCAGAACATTTCAATAATGTATTAATTTAAATAAAAATAAAATATTATGAAAAACCTTATGTAATTGATTTTCTATGAAATTTTATTATCGTATTCTTATCGAAACGGGAAAAATTATTATGTCACCAATTTTCGGGTACAATTTTAAATATATTTCTTGAAATTGAAATAAAAGTGAAATATAAAACATTACTTGAAAATGATTATGCAACGATAGCATTAAGTACATGATAAATTTACTTGACATACCTCAGAGCGTATGCTGGCTGTTCTTCCCGTATATTGAATATCATCCATATGCTATGCTATATATCCCAAAATCATGTTGTAAATATCATGTCACGAGCGATCTATCAAAATTGAGGACACCCAAGTATAACATTCAACATATAAAAAAAAAAGAAGAAAAAAACGAAATTTTTGTCAGATCGTGAGAAAAATTCATTCGTAAAGTTAAATTCTTGTCTGGTACTATGTCAAATTCAAAATAAACTTTTTGATGTTTTCCTTAACAAAAATGAATGCTATATAAATATTAAGTTGTGTTCAAAATATCTAAATAAATAGCATAATAGCTTTTACATAATAATATCGAGAATATAAAAAGAGAACCACTTATTGACACCACACGTGGCATATAGAAATTACATATTTTCGCATATAAGATGAAACATATTAAAACGGTTCTTTCGACAGAATTATTAACCAGATTATGTATTCCTTTAAGTTTTTAATATGTTTTTTTGGCTATGACGATAAACGACACGCGCTTTAATTTAAACACATAATTTTTCAAAGTTGGCAAAAATTCAAATGCAAATAAATATTAGATCGAATTAAATTCAAGCAAAAAGAATAAACAAATAAACTATTAGAGCCAAAATAACAAGTTACAACCACTTGTAGGTCTAATATGTCACTTTTGAATAGAACTATTTTTATTTATAGTCCGGCTATTTTTGGATAGTGTGTCGCAACATGTTTAAGACTTTTTGGAATTAGATTTTCAAAATATAATTTTGTGAAAATTACTTTCAATCTCAGTGAAAAAATTTACTATAATAATATTTTATTACGAATCATGTGTTTTTATGTTTTGTAGATTTTATATCATTTTATTAGAGGTTAACAATAGTTTTTTTTAGTTTTTCTTATAATACGAAATTATAATCGTAACGTGCCACTAATTGTCGTTAGATCTATTAATCTGTTCGATTTGCCTTTTCTAAACGTTACTTAAACATTACAACTGTTATTCGAAATACAACAATTATTCTATAACCTTACAATTTTCTATGTCAAATATTTGTTTTAATTATTTATTTAAAACCTAAACTAAACCAAAACACCTATACTCCTACATGATGGAATTATAATATTTGGTTTTTTGAGGTTAAAAAAATTTAAAATTCTTTTTTTTAGACAAATATTGAAATTAAAACAAATAGCATTTTGCGAGACGGCTATTTGAAGTATTGCTTTAACTAAATAAAACAAAAAGCAATAAAAAGAATAGAAAAAAAACTGACCAAAATTAGGTACGATTCAAGATTCAAACCAATTTTATGTTAATTTTAAATATTCTGATACCATTTGGTAGATAGTGCTGAGTACCTACTTACTATCCATCGCTAATTTAGCGCATATAAATGTGTATATAATTTTTTTTTTTCACTTAAGATCATGCAGGAAAATCCCAAACTTTAAAAATTATCTTGAAAGTATTGAATTTAAAATAATTATCAAGATTTTGATGAAATTACAACCAAATAAAATGCTCTAAGCGCGAAGTGAAAATTATCATTATAACAAAATTGCTGTATTTTATAGGGAATTCTATCGGGCGCTAATTTACTTTCTCAAAAGAACGATTTTTTAAATCAATGCTCTTATAACATTTAATTTCGGATGTTGGTACTACTGATATTATTTGACAGAACAAAACAACAAGAGAACAAAAGAGATCAAAGTTTTGATTTGCGCCATCTACCATCTACAAAGTGTAACTAGAATAAAGTCTGGAAACATCCTATCCTTACCGTACCGCCGTTTTTCAAATTTTGCCTGCTTTTTTTCAAAAAATTTTCTATCCACTGCTGACATAGATAGAACTAAAAATTTTACGTATGGGTGAAAGAGACACATTATTTTTTTGTTTTTTTATTTTTTTGGGTAATTTTAAAATGTAAACAATGAAACACAGGCAAAAATTCATATACAAATGCACACATACCAGAAAAAAAAATTGGCGCATATTTTTTTTCTGGTATGTATGTAAAATTTGTGCCCAAATTTAAGATTCCAAGGGTAATTTATAAGATTCCATGCGTTTTTTAAAAATATTTCAAATCTAAAACACAAAAATTTGAAATTAATTTCTTCAAAAAAAAAAAACTATCAGCTGTCAAAATTTCATAAAATTTCATCTGGCAAATTGAAAATTTATACTGTGTTTTTAAATTTAGATGACACGATGATGAGATATATTCCGTGATAGAGAGACAGATATGCCTAAGTACCTAACGGCCGATTTTACAGTCGTCACTTAATTCCAGCTTAAGCTTAAGTACAATTCTAGGCTTAAGCTCAGCTATTTTATTTTCACATTTCACAATCCCACGCTTAAATGATTTTGACATGTGGGCCCTATTCTAATTCTCAAACATTTTAAATCCCGAAATTTTTTTGGCGGTAAAAATTTTGAATTTAAATTAAATAAAATAATAAATTAAAAACTCAAATATATGCATAAAATGTCATCCCAAATATTAAAATGTTTTGGTAGATTCCTTATTATTTTCGGTCGTCTCAACAAAGGCAAAACTAATGTAAAATAGAGCTTTTAATCACTTATATTTTCCTTGTCAGATAACATTTTCCAAAACATTAACAATTTATGTCTACTACGATTATTTTATTTCTTTTTTTATAATACAATTCAAATGGAATCTGTTAATTTTTTAAAGAAATGAAAATAAAATTTGTTAGTTTTAACGTTTATGTATTCGCTATCAGATTGAGAAAAATAGAGCTTAAACTCTCGATATTGGTAGCTTAAACTTTAGTTAATCTCTGAATAATCCGTACTATGATATGCACTTCTTAGCTTAAGCATTAGGTAAGCAAACTATGCTTTAGCCATGACTGTGAAATCGACCCTGCATGGAACTAGGATTAACAAATAACGTATTTTAAATGTTTACATATGCATAGTGAATTCTTCTATAATTTTCAACATTCTATAACTTTATCTTACTAATTTTTAATTAGCTCAGATTTATGCATTTATCCTATGTAAGCTTTATGAAAACTTCAGAATTAAACATAATAATGGAACTTTTCGTTTGTGAAATAACAAAATTCCAGAAAATTAATTAAAGTTATTTTCAAAATATTTTATTAATTTCGTTCATAACTTCTTCTTCGTTTATAGCATATTTTGTAAAAAGAAACAGTTTTCATTGAAAATTCCATAATTATAATGAATTTGAATTATTTCATGAATTGCACAAAACTATGTCATCTAAAATTTGATATTCATTGAGAACAACATATTTTGGAATTTCATATCATAAAATATTCTAATAAAAAGATTCTAGAATATTTAAAAATTTTAATTTAATCTAAGTCTTAACACGTAATTTCTGTTTATTCCTTTCGAAACGTGCACTTTATAAACGTTTTTTATTTTTCAATTTCGCATTGCTATCAATCAAACTTGCATATTACATGTTCATATACATGAATACTTTCTTAAAGTAATCAATTTAATATCTATATAAATTTAATAAGTCAAAAGTTTGGTAACTCCTCAAACAAGATTTGAAAAAACTTTGTATAAATGTTGATAGATACTATGTCTAAGGATTTGTCATATAAGTAAAATAAGTTGATTTTACCTATCACCTATTCGTCTCCAGAAAAGCATACTTTCATACCTCTGCGTCTGTGCGTTTATCTGAACTAATTTTCACTAGTGGGTAGATTATTTATCGAAGAAGGTTTCCAACGTATTCAACCATTTAGGATGGGGCCTATAAAACTGTATGCATGGTAAGGAAAGGCCTAATATGTGCGGCAGTGTATAAACGATATTGATATTCTCTTAGGTGACATAACAGCAACATCTCGATATCCACCCATAAAGTTTGATCACTCGTCAAAAAATAAAAGAGCTTAGCTGGGAACTTTTAATTCATCCACTGTAAAATTTGATGCATCATAAAACTACTATTTGTTTTGGCCTCTACAGAACTCCTTTAATAGTGAGTGTTAGTTCAAAAGAAGTCTGTTAAAATAATTTGTCTGGATTGTCTCAGAAGTTCTACAGTGACAGGTTTATGGCTCAGCTAGAAATATGACTAAAGGTTAATGATGGAAATGGAAAAAATTTAATTTAAAACAGATTTTGTTTCTCATGAAAAATTCGCCTTTCATTTTACAGCTTTTGGGCAATCCAACAGACATAAAGATTTTTTATTTTTGGCTTAGTTTTATTCAATTTAAACGTATTTATTGAAATTCAAGAATATTTCAATCAAAATTCAAGGATATTTCGAAATAAGAAAATATTTGTCCACCCAAATAAATTTATATTTTTTAAGAGAATAAAATGCGTATTATTTGTCAAAGATATTAAAAATGATTGAATTTCTGTTGAAATTCTGCTGAATATAATTGAATTTGGTTTCATTTTGTTGTTTTTTCTTTGTGTTTGGTGATGGCAAACGTACAAAACAATCAAACATTGAAGAAAAGAAAAGATATAACAAACCAATTGAAATGGCACCGCCCAAAGGAGATGTATATACTTCTTTTCGCTTGATCTTCAAATCTTGTTACCTTTATCTTTTTGAAGAAAAATCGATATCCAATAACAATAATAATAATAAGAATCAACAAAATTGTGTATAATATCAGTAAAAATCAGTTTATGTTCTAAATTGACACGTGACAAGAGATGAAAGGAGAGGAATTTTCTTTTGTCTCACAGATATTTAAAAATAATATTTATTATTTAGCAATTTTTGTCATATTTTTGTTGCTTGAGCAAATTATTCCTTATAAAATAATAATTATAATAATAATAATATTTACAAAAGAAAAATAGAAAAATGTCAATAATACGCTCAATAATACGCTGATTTTCATAAAATTTGGAATGTACATTGTGGATAGGCCAGCTAAAAATATAGAAAATGTGTATGTAATTAATTAGAAAAGAAATTGTAATGTTTCATGATTTTTCTAAAGAGGAAAATCATAAAAAATTGCGAAAGAAATCACACACAAATGATCACTGTCGTTTTGAAATTTTCATAGCCAATTCTAGAAATATGTTTTCTTGACGTTTCTCGCAAATTCCTAAAAAACACGTTTCAATGCATACACGAGTGTTCTCGATTTCCACGATATAAGATGGAAACATCGCTGGAATGATATACAGTTGAAGTCAAACTTCGATACAGTCGAAGTCAAACTTCAAAAGTGATTGAATCATAAAAGATTTGAAACGTGATTATTTGTGGTTGGTTTACAAAGGGAATATTAAAGTGATAAATAAGTAAATTAATAAGTGATTAATAGTATTTCCCATATTGTGAATAAACTGTATTAAAATAATTTTGTAATAATTAATTATTGATAGACAAATATTTTTAAGACTAATTGTTAACGCAGAAATAATTGTAAATAAAGTTTATACACCGAATTTACATAAATAAAAAGTGTTATCATTCTATAACATCGAACCAGAGTGGTAGCACGCAACAATATTATCAATAATAAGCAGATATAAAATTTACTTTTATATTCTATGAATATCGCTAGCTAAAGATATATTTCCAATTATAAATATCTTTACAAATATGTCTTTCAATTTTTCAATTATTTGTTTAGCCTACAAATTTCGTATATTATTTATTTATTTTCAGCGATTAAGTATTTAAAAATTACATGTTTATAGTGAATATTAACTTCATTTTTACAAAACTAAATAATTTGACAGCTATTCACATATGACTGACTCATAGCAAAATAGAACCGGACCAATTACCATTTAACTTGTTAACCAACACATATGAGTACACATTAATGAAATTGTCTACCTTCCACACTGTTATCTTCACGTATTAACGAATTTGTTAACCATCTTGTATGCGCGGCGATGATAATGTGGAACAGTCTTAAAGCGCGTGGCGACCATGCACTCAATTTTCATTTTTTTTTGAACATCGATAATCACAATCGAAAATTATTCATTTGATTTGTATACGAAAATGATGAATTGAAATATGAGAAAATTATATAGTCGAGGAGGCCAAGGAAATCTCTCATAAACACATCATTCCTTCTAGATAATACTAGATAAAACTATATATTAAAAAACCGTTCTTTTAATTTTATGACACGGATTTCGGATTCGTTTTGATATGGCCTAGATATGTAAATGCAATTTCCGAGAGAAGTTTGAAAACAAGAAAACCAAAAAAAAAGGATATAGTTTGAAAGAATTTCAAAATGAAATTTCCTTTTCTGTAAATAGATTTTAGTTTCAACATCAATATAAATATATTGTGCATACTATATAATAATCGATCCACTAAATTTACCCACCATTACAGTATATATATACATATTTAATATTATAACATTGCGTGAATGCTTTCCCTTCAATTCATTTGAATGGCTGTCATTTTTAGAAAATGATAACGAAATATTTTTCCACTTAGAACTGTTTTTAGCAATCCACAAAAATACAGAAAAGGGATTTTCAAAAAGATATTTTTGTCGTGTTTACCAAACGATTTCTCAATGGGAGATAGAGGAAAAGTTTTTTCTTTTCCCAAGTATCCCTGGAATTTGTCTTTCATTTATTGAAATGGATTTAATTGACTGTATAAAGAAATGGGGAAAAATATCTTTAAAAGGACGAATTATCCATGATGTTGAATGAAAATGAAAAGAACAAGTTTTTTTCTTGTTCTTTTTCTTATTGGTTCTTGATTTGTAATTATGACGGGATTTTTCCATTAGATTTGAGAGTTTTATTTTGTAATATCAAATAGAAATTTTGATGGATAATGATTTTATGCTTTTCATTTTTAAGCTTTGACAACATTCCATTTTTCATTTGACAAGAATAAAATGTAATGAAAAAAGGTTTTTATATTTCAACTGAACCAAATATCTTTTTCGATTGAATACATACATATTTGGCTATTCGCTTTATTTGTAAAAGATCTTAAAACGACTTAAAAATGGAATTGAAATGAAATGTATATTACAATTGCTGTCATAAGTTGATCTTAGTTTTATATTCGTCTTGCAGAATTTTGGATTTCCTGATCATCTCAAATTCACACTGTCCTTTTTGAATATGATTTTCTTCTTATATATTTCTATAGATATTCTGGTAACTTGGAATTTTTCAATAAAAGCCTTATTTAGCAACACAAATTTAAAATATTTCTCTCTATTATATATAATAGTTTTAGGACGTCGTAATATTTTTTTTTTTTAGTTTTTTTTTGAAAGTAATATATTATTTTTCTCTCTATCTCTATCTCTTCTCTCTGTTATATATAATAATTTAGGACGTGATCTTAATATTTTACTGTTTTTATTTTTCTTTTTTGTTTTTTGAAAGTATACTAATCTTTAACATTTGTATAAGTAATATGATGGGGGTTAGTGAGCGTTACGAGCAGGGGGTGGAGCCCCCTAGTAACAAAATTTAATAATAAATGGTGATTCATTTAGAGGTACTTTTTTGTCTATGGATTTTTTGACAGATGACGCGTGAGTCGTGTTAACCTGTCATGGTATTTTTGTTCAGTATTGTTTGACATTTGTATTACGAAAATCAGCGTTCTATGAGGAATGTGTTTCGTGCACTTAGAGCAACTTATGAGAACAATTCAGTGAACAGTTTATTTCGCGCTTCAAACCGGTAAATTGGCCGCCTAGATCGTGTGATATCACATCTCTAGACTTTTTCCTTTGGGCCTATGTAAAGTCTAAAGTCTACATAGATAAGCCACGTATGACTCGCGGTATTCGCCAAATACCACTCGAAATGCACGGACGCGTCATCGAAAATTGGAACTTCAGAATGAACCATGGTAAACGCAGGTACGGCCAACATTTGAAAGAAATAATCTTTAAAAAATAAATGTCAAGAATAGTTCTTTTGTTTGATAATAAAGATAACCCGATAAAATTGAATTTTTTTTATTTTTTTTTTTACTTTTAAAAAAAGTACTTTCAAACCTAAAATGAAGGAATTTTTGACAACATTTTTGGCACAAAAAATTGTGTAATAATCTACAAAGAAATTTAACATTAAGTTCACCTACATAATCATGATCATGATAAATTTCTTCTACTGATTAATCGGTTTCTTATATTTAAAAGAAAAAAGAAAAGTCTACGAACATTTCAAATTATAATGAAAAAAAGGTAGTATATTTATTAGACAAATGCGGTCATTATATCTCATTATCGGGAGTTTAATTTTCTTTAGAGCCCTTTGAAGAAAAAACACGCGAAAAATGAGTTTCACAGAACTCGTTTATTTGGTACAGCGTCTTTGTTGCTTTCAATTGTGTTCTGATAAATAAAAATAATAAACAAACAAATTTCATAAACACCAAAATACAAAAAGCATACAATTTTAATGCGAACTTTTTTTTCTTATGCAAAACATTTACAAACTTTTTTGTTTTTATATTACAAGCTTTTTTTTCTGAGATTTCAAAATAAAATCATTTAAAAGATGATGTAAAACTTATTCAATAATATAAATAAGCGTTTTTTAAATAAGGGCAAAAATTTGAATATTATGTGAAGAAGTGTCGAAAGTAATAGTCTCAATTAAGTTTAAGAAAAAAAAAATAAAAAACAATGAAAAATCATCATCACCTCGTATAATTTATTTCGAAATAATTTTACTATAAAACTAGTGCCAGAATTATGTAATAGCGAACAAAATAAATTAGAGCTTTTAAATGAAATAATTTCAAAAACATATTACCGCACATGGTTTATCATTTTATAATAGTTTACTGTTCGTCAGTTTAGCTTTATTACAATTCTAAAATAAACACTGTCATTTACAATTGGGAGTAAACTGTAAAGTTCTTAAAACCTTAATATAATCGCAGAGAAAAGAAACAGAGAATTATTTCTGTATACATTTTTGGCATCATTGCAGCGCTGCAAAACACGCCTCCTTGTTAATAGTATTTGTTTTAAATACATACATTTTTATATCACATAGAGTTTCTTTTTTTAACAAATACTATTAATGAGGTGTCGTGTTTTGCAGACTGCAAATGTGACCAAATCAAAATCAAAGTTAAGAACTCTATGCTTTTTGATATAATGTAGAGAAGATATAGTGTTGTTGTTATCCTGCTATTAAAATATAACTTTGTATAATCGTGTGATTTTTGCATAAATGTATTATAATTAGTTTGACCTTTAATGATCATCTGATTTTCCACTATTTCCTACAAAATCTGATATTGAAAAAAGAAAAACAGCTCGAAACTCTTTACGCAAAGTAGCAAAACTTATGGAATCACTGTGCATGCGCTACTTATTTCTAATTTACGTAGTAGAAAATAATTATGTACGAAAACACATTTTTGTTTGTAATTTCAAAGAAATTCACACCACAAAATAATATACACTCGAAAATCTGTTATTATGAATTAAGTGAAATCAATTACATGAGCTTGTTTAAGATTAAAATTAATTAATGAAATGCTATTACGGGAAATTCAAGAGTTTTCACTTTAAACGAATCATTTTATGTGTTAATTGACTGAAAATATTTGGAAAATCAAAAAATTTATATAAATTTGCATTTTTAATACCTTTTCTATGGGTCCAATTTCTATTATTTATCAGAATAAAAAAAACATATAGTAACTGAAAATCGGCCTATAGGCGAATTTTTGTTGCTATGGTAGAGATGGAACAGAAAACCTAACTAAAAACTAAAAACTAACATTTATTCATGGTTTTTTCTTCATAACTTTGTTTGCTCGTTTCAAAATTTCCTCTAATTTGTAGGTAACCCAGACCCTGATAACATAAGTTTAATCTGCAAAATTTGTTTAAATCGGCGTATTAGTTTTTAAAGTACATCAAAAAAACTATATGAAGAGAGTTATTTTCTCCTAGGATTATTTCTTTCTACACTATTCTTGGACCGATTTGATTGAAATTTAACATGGGACCGTCTATTTGTGTAATTTTATAGTATATAGTTAATTTAAACAAAATTGCTTCACAAATTTTCCAATTAAATCCTAAAAACCATTAACAAAAAAACGACAAAACTTTCTGGTCACCCTGGTTTTTCCTTTATAACTTTGCTCCCCCTGGATCGATTTTACTGAAATGCAATACCAAACCAAGTTAAGGAGTAAGCAATTGTAAATTTCATCAAAATCGGATAACGCGTTTTAGAGTTATCTTGTATACGGACGGACGAACGGACGGACATGCATAAGTCGATATAACTTTTGATTTCCTACACAACCATACCCCTAAAACCTTTCTACGACTAATATACCATCTGGTAGTACCTACCTAGGGCATAAAAATCAGATTTCTTCTTATTTCAAATATTCTTTATAAATAAGATGAAAATAAATAAATTTAAAATCTCAAAATACTTGAGGAAATCAAACAAAAATGATAGATATCTTCCTGCGAGCGCCAACAAATTAGGATCGTGTATAACGAATGCAAATATTGGTCAATTAAAATTCAGTCAACTGTTATGGTATGACTTGTAATTTATGTCTGTGCCGAAAAATCAAGAAGAATCCACAAATTAGTTGGCGAACTATGAAGAGAAAATTCTGTATTTAACTAGCAAATAATATTATTCTAAAAATTAAGTAAAATAAAGTGTTTTAATGTTTGGATAGATAAAAATTTGTGGTACTAAGTGTTTATACCAAACAACAAATTTTTGGTCAATATGAACTGGTTTAGAAATGTCTGGACAAGGTCCAAATATACCTGCGAACAAAGATACCGGAAATCAATTTGCTAAGAAAACTTTCAAAATTATTTCAAATACAAGATTTTTACATTGCCACAATATATACGCGTGTCACAACAGTTCTACCACAATTTTAATTTATTGCTTGCTCATTTTGAACTGTTTTACACGGGCAATTTTTTTTTGTCATTCAAACAAATTCTCACTGCCCACAAAATAACTTTTCTAATAATTTACACAAGAAAACAAAATTTTCGTTGCGGATTTCATATAGAAAAACATTTGAATCTTTTCAAATCGGTAAGAAAACAATAAATAATTTCCTAATTTTAAATCTAGAATATTTTTCCACCCACATAAAATTGAACAATAAATTTGAGTGCTTTTCGTCAATGGCACATTCTGACAAATTGTTGATATCATACAGGTAAGAATAAAATATGAGCAATTAATATAAATATAGGTGAAAAGAGAAAACTTAATTATTAATGAAATAACAATAAAAACAATAAAAATAAAATAATGACATAGTAACTATTAACATTTTTATACTTGAATCATAAATTACGCATAAATTTTTGGTTTTAATATCATAAATTCTGCATGCAGAAATTAGAATTTTAATTTTACACGTGAACATTTTATAACGACACGTTTTCAGATTTAAAATATTTTCGAAATGAATCAAATTTTATTTTAGAAGTTCTACGATTTTTCAAATTTGACACAAGCGTGGATTATTGAAAAATCGACAGAAGTTGAAGTGGTACAAATTTTCCACTTGGATTAATTTTAATTTTTTCTGCTTCAAATTGTAATTAAAATAGTTATAATAGTTTTAGAATGATTTTAAAATATTTTATTACTTTAAATCGACTTCTATAAGTTGTACCATTTGGTTAGCTGTTATTTGCATAGATAAATATTATCGAAACGAGAAGTTTTCATCAGAAATAACTGAAAGAAATTGGAAAAATTACCCAAAATTTCATTGCAATGCATTTAATCAAGAGTAAATAAATAAATAAAATTTGATATATCATCATTTTGATGTCACCAATAACTTGCGCAACTGTAATCTAGTTCTTTATCAGAATTTCATTTGATTACGAACACTTTTTGGTTCCCTCAAAGTTATTTCGACAAATCTGTAAAGTGGCCCTTTTTTTACTTTGCAAGGAATGAAAAAAAATATTACTTAACTAGGATTGTCAAGAAAATGCTGACCAATAGGAAAGCCTAAAGGCCAATCTCCACATAGCCGACATCATACTTCTGATACAAGTATGAGATAACACTATACAAACATTGGTTAAACAGAAAGGGAGAAAACAATCTTTCTACAAATTTTGTCGGCTTCTGCATTTCTCATTTCCCCAACTTATTTTCAATCTGCAGATGATTCCCCTCAAAAACAGATGAACCTGTTTATCTGATTTATATGGCACTTCATCTGCGGGTTAGAATAGGATGTCGGCTGTGTGGAGATTGGCCTTAAGTAATTATGAAGTGCCCAAAGCTAGCTAATATGTAAACAATTACACCAATCAGAGCGAAATAGTAAAAAGAAAAACTCAAAACAAAATTCACGTTTCAGTAAGTGCAAAAGAGCACGGATAGTTTTCAAAGGCATAATGTGTATCAGGAAGAGGGACAATGAAATTTTTTTAAAAACTTCCCGTTGAGCACATATCATGATGTCACAAACTCTTATTTTTTTACAATTTGAAATTGTAAAATTAAACCATATTTATCTGTCACCCATACGTACAATATGGGAGCTATCTATGTCAGAAGTGGATAGAAAATTGTATAAAATTTTTGCTCCCTTACCCAAGTACAATTTCCATTCGAAATCGGGATATTCATACTTCGACGATAGATAAAATGTACATATCATAAAATTGAAACTTACCCCTCAGATGCATATTGATCTCCTCAAAAAAAAAAAATACTGTGCCAAATATTTGCTTTCATTAGTCACACTACAGTAAATATAGTATATCTTAAAATTTACCCATAAATCACATACATAACAAATATACATACATATATTGACAATTTTGCACAATTTTATAAATGATTTAAAATCAGGCAAAGCTTGCTAATATAATCAATTTGGATTACATGTGTAAATTCGATTACAAAACATAATTTTCAAGCAAAATGTTATGCCGCAGTAAATAATAATCGAATATGAAATACGAAAAAATGTTTTCTCTGGTATTTGTTTCACAAAAGTAAATATAGTTTACACAATCAATAATAATCTGTAAATATACATTTTCTAGCATAAAAAAGTACATAATAATCTCGTAATGTGATATCATTAAATGTCCGTATTAAAAGATTACTCTCAAATTTGATGATGTCGAGAGATAATCATAATAATGATGATTATGATTTCATTTGTTTAATATTTTTTTCCTATTAATAAAATATGAAATATGAGCCCAAGTAAACTGATAATTTTATTATAAATATATTCTTATTGTGTGTGGCGCCCATATAATTCCAAAACTACATCAGATCTGATTAAATAAAAGTCGTCGTCTCCTTGGAAGTTTTTATTTCTAACATGTCAAGATATTTGAAACACAAAAATATAATAAAAATTTTTACATAAAAATTCAATTCTAATAATAGCCCATATATACAACTTAAGCTTGCACTTAAAGCAACTTAGTCTTCTATACATAACAACTCTGAACACGACCAGGGTCAACATGTAGTGATTGAAATCGGTACATGGACTGCGGGAGATTGCCTTACATAATAATAATAATATCTCTGTCCAAGCACTACTATAATAGTTTTTAATAAAGTTCGAAACTTTTCGTATATGCGTGCATTATTGTGAGAGATTATTATTATATGATTATTTGCAAAAACAAAAAGAAAAATATATATTTTTATAAAAGTTTTAACATGATAAATTAAAACAAAACCAAAAAAAAAAAAAACACCCGAATCCATTTACATAATTTTCCATTTTCATAATTACACAACTGTATATAATGGAACTACCGAACATATTCGATATAATAGTGAACATACAGTCCCTGATACAGCCCAATGGTACTGCTAGCCACTAAGTAGAAATACATTTTTTTTGATATTTAAATAATATGGAGTTTTTCAATGTAGGCGTGTTACGTATAAAATAAAAAAACGAGATAACAGATATCACTATGTTGGTCTATCTATTGATTGTACCGTAACCGTTCTATCGGCATCGATAGACTTTTGTTAAAACAAGTTCAGTCGTAATAAAGTATCAATAGAAAGGAGATTTTTAATTTGGTAAACCTTTTCTCCTTTAGAAAGTTTCCACGCGGTTCCTACATCAGTAAGAACTTTTATTTTCTATAGCGTTGTATTTGCAGTAGAAAGTCTACATTTTATTACAATGAATTCAATTTCGCTCGAAAATCGTTAAAAATATTATAAATTCATTACGAAAACCATATTTCGTAAAAAAAATCATCTTTTCTGACGAAGCTCATTTTCATTTGAATGTGTGTTTCATTTAAAATTTAGAAGATCTTCTTGAAAAATCCGATATCTATCTGGATATGTATATGGTTCTGTTGATTCGATGAGTCGAATAGGAATTGATTTGAAATGAGATCCAGTTTAATATTTCTATTGGATGGATGTGTGTCAAAATCACGAACAAATCAATCCATGAGCATAAAGAAAAAATACTTTCCTTTTTTCCCCAATTTTCGTATCACCAATTTCGAAAAGGGCTGATGTCGGTTTTTTTTTCAAAATGTACTTTTTCGCCGTTTTTTTATCTTCACGTATAGAAGCATTTTCCATGAGAAAAAGGGACTCATATCTGTTTTCCAAAGTGGAAAAAATGCATGCCTTTCTGGAAATGATGTACTATATGAAATACAGTGTCGCAGAAATTCAGTTTTTTGTGTCTCCTAAACAATTTGTAAAAACCGACATGAGCCCTTTCCGAAATTGGTGATTCAATTATATTCTAAATATGTTTGAAATCGTTTTCAAATACGCATATAAACGAAGTATTACAAAAATTGTAACGAAGTTATAAATACATACTTAAGACATCTACAATAGTGGGTGGCAATTAAGTATAAGTATTGAGTAGGTACTTATAATCTAGAAGCTTTGATTAAATATACATATATATATATATATATATATTTTCAAGATTAATTATCGATAGAGATGTAAACACTTAATCTTTGGGAAATTTAAAAAAATATTAACAAATATCTGGAAACTGGTAGCATAATGCTGTCCAAGAACTGTTATATTTACCGTTTAAGCAACATATACTATAGCTAAAAAAAAAAAAAATAATAATAATGTTGAACTTTGTGATTATTTTTTTCTTGTGTTTCTACACACTTCATAACAATGCAGTATTTATAATAAGAAAAGCATTATTCAACATAAGATAAGACAACTATAATGCATTGTCAAACGCCCTCTCATACTTAACTTTGCATGTGTCATGAATAGATTATGTTGCAAGAGCATAAAATCATATTTATTTTATTTTGTTTGGTAATGGATTTTTCTTGTTATTGTTGTTGTTTTTGTTATCATAGGTTCGTTATCAACACCTTTTTTTTGTATCAAATATAAATATAGACAATGTTGTTCATAATGTGGTTCGGGTATATGTAACAAGAATTGTAATTGTCATCAAAAAGATTCAATCAAAATTTTCTACTAAAATTATATACCATAGCATAGATATTGTTGTATCGACGGACACTCGATCATAATGGATAAACAATTTTACTAGAATTTGCAATTTTTCTCGTACCTATATAAACTAACTAGTTATTAAGCAAGGTAAAGTGAGTGCAATATTGTGCAACAAATGGTGCAATGGTGATCATAAAAATCAATAAAACCGTTTCTATTAGGAAATCGTTGATGTGGCTTTTATTGGGCAATTTTATACGATGTAATTTTTTATTTTTTATTTTTGTTGTTTAACAAATATTAATTTTAGTTCTTATTATATTTTATAATTGGAAAAAATATTGATTACATCAGTATTTTTTTATTTTTCAATTTTTTCTTCGGGTTTGAAATTTTGAAGGGCGAAAGACAAAAAAAAAAAAAACTTTTGTAATCTTGAATATTATAAAAATAACTTGTATTAAAGTAAATTATATAAAATTATATCATGAATTTTTCTCAACTTTCTTGGAACATTTTATTAGCAGAGGAAGCCGTACGGATTTCGTTCAATTACATCATAATTTCATTGGTATTTGTCTATTTTATAAGAAAAGGATTTCTTATTGAATATCTTAGATGACTAAAAGAAAATCATACACAAATTCGTTTACTGAAGTAAATCGTTTATGGATTTTTCTTTAGATATTTTCAGAAAATGAAAACGTTGGGTTTTATAACCCCAAGATAAGTAGATTTATATAGGGTTTTTCAATAACGACACTAAAAATATTTTTTTAAATAAAATAAAAACGGTTTGAGATATCAATGAATTTTTTATTTCATGTTAAAGTACCTTCTATGCCATCATGTATGGAATTCAATTTCCTTCGCATAACCACCACGGGCACGTTTGCAAAACTCCAGTCGTTGAACCCAATTTTCGACAACTTTTTCGCATAAATCGGTCGATATTGCAGCAATTTCACGTTCAATATTTGCTCTGAGCTCTTCTAATGTTGCCGGCTTATTGGTATAGATCAGGGCTTCTTAAACTATGGGTCGCGACCCCATTTGGGGTCGCGTAGCAAAATTCTGGCGTTTCGAGAGATCACCTGCCACTTAAAGCTCAAGAGGAGGAATTTGCTGAGCTTTCATGTGACTCGAACTTAAAACTACAATTTCAAAAAAAGCCCTTGACTGAATTCTGGATCGGAACTAGAACTGAATTTTCGACAATCGCTGATATGGCGTTAAATGTTCTTCTTCCATTCAACACCACATATTTATGTGAAGTTACTTTCTCAGCTTTAACACATATTAAATCCCAATATCGTTCATCGATAAAAAATGTTGAAGAGGTTTTACGTTTAGCAGTGTCAAACATTCCACCAAGATTTAATTTGTTATGCAATAAAAAACAGGCACATCCATCTCATTAAATTTTTTCCTTTAATTTTAATTTAATACTTACCATTCAACGACTGCGTTCGAATATATTCGAGCGAACTAAGACGGTCAGAATTCCCTTTTATTTATGTTATTGAATTCTAAAACTATTTATTTTTATATGTATATGTATATTGTTACCTAATAAATAAATCATCAAAAAATATTAATTTATCTTTCTTTTATATTTATATCGAATCGTCAGGAAACTCGCAATCATAAATGGGGTCGTGAATGAAAAAAGTTTAAGAAGCCCTGGTATACCCCAATGACTTCACGTGACCCCAAAGAAAATAGTCGAGAAGCGTCAAATCGAGGCGGCCAATTGACGTGCCCATTTCTGGATAAAAACGCTCAGCAAATTTACTTTTCAACAAATCGATTGTAACATTCGTTGTGTGGCAAATGGTACCGTCCTGTTGAAACCACATATTGTCCAAGTCCATATTACCCAATTCATTCCAAAAATAATCAGTTGGCATGGTTCGATAGCGATTTCCATTAACTGGCGGTTTTCAGCATCAACGAAAAATATGGCCCAATGACACCTCCATCATGTAATCCACACCACAGTTATTTTTTGGGGGTGGAATGGAGTCTCTTGAAGAATGTGTGGGTTGCGGCCTGCCCAATAAATTTTCAATTGTCGAACGGGCAGGTCGATGATGTCGTCCATAAATTGGTCGCAAAGCTCTTAAATTTGCGGCGACCGACTCAGAATTTCGTTAATAAATTTTAATAATTTGTAAACGTTGTTCAAGTGTGTACTGCTCCATGATGAAATGGCAACTATTCACGAGCATAAATGTGAAAAGAACAAAAGAAAATATTGCGTGGTTCGCCGTCCCTATTGGAAAACATTTGTAAAGTCCCAATTGAAAACCCCTTTATATAAAAAAAAGAAAAGAAGAAATTACTAAATAAAAAAAATCGTTTTAGATAAAACATGTTTGCAAGTTTTCCAAAGAATTTTTTCCAGAAAACACTTTGTCCTGATCAAACAGAAGATACCAACTGTATCATAACTAACAAAATGTTGAAGCTTATAAAAATGCTAAGAGCACAGTGTATTTATTCAAAACGTTTAGAAATTTTGGAAAAAAGGCTTCTTTTTTTTTAAATAATATAAAATGTTTTTTTTTTGTAATTATTTCGAAATTTTGCTCTTTCCTTAAAAGCATCTTTTGAAATAGATTTTATTAATATTTGCCGATATTTTCAGTTCCTTTCTAAACATCAAATAGGTATCAATTCCAAAATGCTTGCATGTACTTATTTTACATAAAATTACAAGCATTACAAACCTTAATTAAAAATATTTCCATTTCTTAACAATTATTTAATTGAAAAAGTGTTTCATTACAAAATGCCTAGTTTAAAACTGATCACTTTCGAAAATCGATTATAAAAATTGATAAATAAATCGATATTAGTTTAATCATAAATAATTTCACATCATTTTTTTTTTTTTTTTTGTTCGTGTTAAATGAGTAAATACCAAAATGAAAAAATGGAAAAACAAAAACAAAATTTCCAAATATTACAATTGATCTTGGCAATCAAGTTTACAAATGATCCCCCAAAAAGCTACACAACACTTTTTCTTCACTGTAACAATTTTATTTCTTCATTTCATAATGATTTTCGATCAATTTTCGACTTTTTACCAAAAAAAATTGCGTTGATCTTACAAACACATAGAAAAATATATCAAGTTGCAAACAATCGATTAGCTTTCTTATAAATAATTATTCAAGTTTAAATTTTTTTTCACATTTGGAAAAGGAATAACGAATATTTTCATTACCAGGAATTACTGACTTTTTTTTTTTTTTTAAAGAGAGGGAAGATCGAATCTGGGAATATTTCTCCGATTCAATCTTCCCCTGGAAAAAGTTTGTATTAACTTCCAGGGAATTCTTGTATGCAACAGAGCTGTGTGTTGTTTATACCATTTTTACTTTTTTTTGGCAACGGGAAGCAGGTCATGAACAATATGACAATGGGTTAGTGAAATAATGTAACTGAGAGATGGCAAAGATGTATAAGGGGAAAGAAGAGTAGATTAGCGACATTAAAATTATAAGGGATCATACCCAATTATTGGCTAGGGTATGATTATGAGGTAGAATCAAGGCCATCGACATCAACATCATCAGTTGCTACCACCTGATCCACGATGCCAGACATCACAAACCTGTCGGATTCAGTCCGTTCGAAATTTTTTTTTCAGTTTCCCGCTGGTGACCTGAGAGGGCATGAATTCGGACATTCACTTCTCAAACCCTCTAAGGAGCCCGTATTCAGCACGCATACAATTTTTGATGTACAATTGTGATAGATGGGTAGAGGATAATGGCCCACTCCTATCCGCACTGCTCCATCACATGCAACTGCAACAAAACAGTGGCATACATAACAAGGTCCCTGCTGGACCTTCTCCGTCCTAACATAAAATGGCCTGATTGCGCAAGTTTTGCCGTACTCCAACAACTGAATTTGTAGCGTTCTGGGGGACTATCTTCGTTGGGTCAATAAATCTAATATTATGTTGCTGCAACAAGTTTTCTTGTTTTCAACAATATCTTGGCATCGTTGGCTGTTGAATCATCATATGTATATATTTTGGCTTGTTCTTTGAAATTTTTACATTTGGAAATGAATTTCAGGATATGTATTAACCTTTCCAAATCAATTTGCTTGTCCTTACAGTTGTTTATACTCGCGTATTTTAGTTAAGTATAAGAAACTAAAAAGCAGTGGTGATATGCAATCTTATAATATTTACAAAACCATATTTCTTTTTTTTTTGCGTAATTATTATGCAATTAGTCTAACTTTGCTCAAGATTCATCAATTCATGTCCTCATTTTCATATAACAACATCTTCTTGCATGGAGAATGGTTACATAACTACTTTTTGGTGTGCAAGAAATGTCTTTAAAGCGCGCAATCGCAATAATATCATTTTAAGATATTGCCACTTTTCTCTTGTATAAGTAATTTTTTTTACTTTTATTTACTCTTTTTTTTCTTCTTGATTTTACTTTTCGTGTTAAGCAAGCCGCGCATGAATTCTTTAAAAAAGAAAAAAAAAATCAAGGTTTACCCGCGTTAATTAAATTTACCTGAAGAGAAAACTGAATTTTTAGTAGATAAGTCTCTTTTTTTAATTAAAGTAAAATAAAACTTTCAAGAGCTTTACTCCATATCTCCAGACTCTTTACTGTTCTGTTTATTTGTTGTTGGGGTTTGAAACTTAAAATTAGTTCATATTAAAAATATGTATTTGTTAATGCGCTTGCGTTGATGGCCGAAATTTGGTTTTGTTGATTTAATTTTTTTTTTTTTTTTGTGACTTTTGTAGCATTGAAATATTGCTTATTGCATAAGATATGAGATTCGCTCGTTATTTTTTTTCTTTTTTTTTGTGTTATTTTTATTAATTATCTAATTTTTGATTGCATAACAATAAAAAGAAAAAAAAACAGACATTTTTATAATAATTATATTCGCGAAATACACGAACAGGCAACATTTGTTAGACAATTGAGAGTCTTCGCAATATCTTTTTCTTGAATTGAATTGAATTTGGTGATTTTCGTTTTTCTTTCTTTAATCTTTTTTTTTCAACGATGATGAACTTTATTTTATGTTCGGGCATTGAAATTTTTTTTTTTTCTTAACCTTGAATAATTAAAAAATAAAGTGACAGCGATTTGACCTTACCTAATTAGTAAAAGATGAAAAAAGAAAGGATATAATGTATGGAATTTAATTATGATCCCGGATTATATTTTATTAGCAATCACAAATCACATACCCAGATAAACTCAGGACATACACGTAACCATCTCAGAATACGATAAATACGATCTGTGTTCTATTAAACCGTGTTAAGCGATCATCTGTAGAAATAGAAACCATACAAATCAGAGGAATACGTTTTGCCAAAGTGTAACTAATGATAAAGTATGGAAACTTCCCATCCGTACCGTACCGCTGTTTTTCAAATCTTGACTGTTCTTTTTCAAACAATTTTCTATCCACTGCTTGGAAGTTGTTTACTTCCGAAATTGGGTTATGTCACATACAAAATTATTGAAAAACATTAATTTTTAATTTTTTTTCTTTTGAAATGCATTTTAGGTTCGGCATTTCCAAATATCACCGGCAATAGAAAATTTTCAATTTTCAATTTTACTCTTTATTTGCACTATTTTTATTCTAAAAGCTTAAGTTTTTCACAATTTACAGAACTATCACTCTTACACCTTGTTATGTTCACTCACGTTAATTTTATTAAAATTAATTAATATTTATATTTTGTTCGATACAAATCAACACAAATTGTATTCAACAGAAACAAAATTTCGGCGCGAAATGTCAAAAATCTATCCACAAATCAATGACGTTATTACTAAAAAGAGCTTATACAGATGGGCCGTGATTCAGTAGGCATTGTTTATACCCATCTAAAAACAATTCATGGAATCAACTTGTTGAAAAGAGATGTAAATGCCAGTACTGTATTAAGGAGACTACACACGTTCAATGTTATTTGACAAGTACTATTGATGAAAATTTTCGTCAAGTAACATTGCATTAAAGAGCATCCAAACGATCAATGTTACTTGAAACCATGAGTTATTCGAGTAACATTGACAAGTAACATAGAACATGTGTAGACTCCTTTAAATTCATCGGAATTTGTACAGAAAACAAAGTCGCCAATAACGAACTTTTTTAAAACTGATACAATGGATGATTCGTTACCAGCTATTTTAGCTAGAATGACTGAGTGTGACGGTTTATCATTCACATAATCTGCACATCACATGATAAGAAAAGGCTTAACAGCCACAAGCTTTTCTAACATACCGAAAGACCGCAAAATAATGCAAAATATGGTTTTTACTTAGTACAGTAAAAACATACGAAATCAAATAACTAAACAATTATCGTATTGCACTGCTAATGGAAATAGATTTTCTCTTACATTTGATGAATGGACATGGGTCAGGAATGACCGTTATGTCAATATAAAATGTTCACTCTGACGAAGAATTTTGGAATTTGGAGTTGATTTAGCTTTTGGAACAATGCCAGCAGAAAAATATATTGAGCTTGTCAATGAGAGGTTAGGTGATTTTGGGCTTTCAACGAAGTATTGTATATTATAATGGTCTAAAATTATGTATTATTATATACAATACCGAAATACCGGTATTTATAATTTAGTCCGGTATTCGCAACCCTAGTTCTAGTTCAGGAAACCCTTCGAAATTCGAAATGCAACTTTGCAATATAAATGTGGTACTGAATTTATACAAAAACTGAGATAATTCGAAGATTCTTTAATGTAGAAACTCACCATAGAATTAAATAACAATTTCATTTCGATTGAATTTGAGAACAGCATTTACATAAAAATAATAAAACTTCTTGAGTAATGAAATCAATAAAAAAAAAAAAAAAACGGACGTAATTGTTTTCTTCTGAATTTATTTCCATTTGATTAACAAAATTGATTCAGCAGTCATTTGGTTTTTTTTTTTCTTAAATATTTACGTAATTAAAATTTAAATAACCGTCAAATTACATTTTAATTGCGTTATTCTTTTTAAATAAATATTGAAATTTTCCTAAATCAATGGAATTTTTTATAAATATTTCTTGTTATTTTTATGAATTACGAGTATTATTATTTTGGAAATACGTTTGCATTATGCGTATCTGAATTATTAGAGTAAGAAGAATCATTTCATATATTGCACACGAAATGCATGAGTTCGCCAAAATTCTTGCTATTAAAAAGTTGTCCAAGGATAAATTGTATCCAGAAGTGCATGTACTAATATATATAAAGACAAATCTGTTCGGCATTTTGCTAGGGACTCGATCTCGATTTCTGTTGTGAAATACCAGATTTGTATTATATCGACAAAGATTTTAAAGGATTTTTGTCGATTCGATCAAGCGAATTGAGAAACAAAATACGGGCCCAGTATCTTCAAGATATAATATAATAATGATAACAAATGGCAAAATGAGATGGAAAGATTTGTGTGACTTTTAGACTAATCGAAAGAAGGGAATTTTTAATCTTTTAGTGCTTGCCTATTTCTACCTATAGTTCTCTAACTAAATCATTGTTGTTTAGAAAATTATTTTATTACCTAATTCCCACACGTATCTAAATAAAATTTGACTTAACTAAATTACCCTAATTCCTAAGAATAGGAACACCCTTTTTTATACACTTCAGTCTACTTAAATACAGTAATACAACTTTCTTTAATCCGGTTTATATATGCCAATCTTAATTATTACCTTTTCTTAAGTGAGAATTTTCTAGAAATAAAAGTTTCAATTAAAAAAGTATGTCTTATATCGCAACAATCTGCAATTTTCTTTCAATTTAGTTTCAAATTCTATTTTACATATTAGTTTTTTAAAGAATTAGTTCTTTTGAAGGTGATAAATTTAATAAATTCCATTGACTCAATGTTTTAATAAAAATGGAAATTAAACAAAGCTCTAAACTTTTCATCAAAACCATATGTACCCACATTAGTTAACGCAGTAATTGACTTATAATAGAAACCATCTTAAAATTAAAAGTAGGATTGTGGAACTCGAAGAAATATCCATAGTCATAAAGCGTCAAGAACCTTGAAAATACAGAATATTTTAAAGAGTTTAAAGGCAAAAGAATGTTATTACATTAAAGCCTTCAAAGGAAACAATCTATTTATCATAGATAAAACTGAATATGATAACAGAATAAATAAACTCTAAAAGATGTTAAGAAAAGTCCTTTAACCAATATGATAAGAAAGGTGAAAAATGATATCAAAGAAATAGCAAAATTATTTGTCATAAAATGTCAACGCTCCCTGAGCATGAGAAATCCGTTAGTTCCGGACTTATATGAATTACATTAAATGGATAACACACTTACGTCCAATAATTTCAAATACTATAGTAATGCTCCATTGTATAAATTGCCAAAATGGTAGGTCACAAAATTAAGAGAATTACCACCTTTGAGAAGTTTATCGGTTAAAAATTCTTCTGAATTTGTTGAAAAAATAAAGGATTTTATTTTCAATGTACATAGGACAAATCATAGTTTTTTTTTTATGCCGAAGCCATATTTCCCAGTTTTAGCAGTTAAATAACATTTGGAGCAGTTGGATATTTAAGATGAGGAGAAAGGAGTTTATTTGACAGTAACCAAAACTGATATGGACCAGAATTTCTTCCAGTTTCGGGATACTTTTCTCAAAGTTGAACAGGAAACCAGTATAGGCAATCCACTTTCACCAATAATATCTAAGTATTTTACTTACTTTGAATATAATTTGTAATATCAAAATTTACTACCCAGAATTTGGTATAGATATGTAGATGCTCATGTTTGATCCACTTCGCAAGGTTTTATAAACCAACGAGTACAATGAGATATATGTATAACAAGTGATTCTTATTAACCAATACACAACATAAGATAGCAGCTTTCCATTCAATGGCTTGTCGATTAAGTAAACTAGCTACTATGAAAAAAATGTAAATATATTAGGGAAATGGCCAAGGATTGGAGCCAAAATTCCATGTGAACTTAAATTTGGCCAAGCTAAAAGAAAATTATTTCATCGATTCAAAGAACACATAAGGAAATCAAGGATTGCATCACATATTAGCAATAAGGATCATAATATATCCAGGGAAAATTTCAAATTAGTAAAGCACGTAATTAACGAATAAAAATTGGATGCGTTTAAAAGTTATTTCATTCCTAACAGTTCACATGCAGGTGACTACGGATAATGGAAACATAAACTCACTCCTCTTCAGTCTAATCATTTTTACTTGGTACTTTCTTAATATATCTTCTAAAAATTCTATAAATTAGTCCATTTTTTATGATAATTAAAATAGGTACAATTATTTTTTAGTATTTCACTACATTTTTAATGCATAGAAATAATCATCGTCGAAAGATTTCAAGGGTATAGTGTTGGCAATCAAGATTTATATCGATATTTGTATGTGTGTTCGCCCGTGTACAAAACCACTCAAAACCAGAGATGCAAACCAAGACTTTTTTACAGTTGGTTCGGTTTTGGTTTAAGCATAAACCTTCTTTTTGGTTTTTGGTTTGGTTTTGGTTTCTAAATATTTAAAAATTTGGTTTTGGTTTGGTTCTGGTTTAAAGACTACATAATTTTTGGTTTTGGTTTTGGTTTGGTTTTGGTTCAGAACAAATATGTTTTTTCTTAGTTGTTGTGACAGAAACGAAGAAAGCAAATGTATATTTCCTTGGCAACTTATTTGAGCGGTTTTAATTCTTCGCTTCGTATCAATTATGTCGTAGGATTCCGAGTGCTTTCTTTTAAGATCCCGCATTAAATTTTCTGGGTGATTATTTGTCATAACAATACAGCTTTCATTGTACTTACTGCTATTTGTTATTGAATCACAAACAAATTTTTTAAAAACCGGGTATTTTTTATCTTTGTTGCCTGACATTTTCTTTTAGGAAATACTAAAAAAATTATTATTAAACTCAAAAATATACAGACTTGCTTACATTTGTCATTTAGATATGAATTTTATATCTTTTAATTTTAAGTATATTCTTCCTTCTTGTGTTTGTTTCTGTTTTTATTTTAATTATGATTTCACTAAATGAAAAACTATGTCGTGTTTGATTACTCGTTAAAAACAAATTTGAAAACTGGCAAACTGTTGAATGTTGATTAACCGTCGTTTTTTTAAAAAGAAAATGTAAATTATAGGACAATTTTTTCTGTTGAACCGAACCATAAACCAATAGAAAAATTTCGGTTTATGGTTCGGTTCAAGTATTAATTTTAAAACTGGTTTGGTTTTGGTTTGGTTCGACCGAATCATTTTAAAAGTCGTTTGATTTTGGTTTTGGTTTTGATTCGGAAAATTTCGATGGTTCAGTGGTTTTGGTTCGGTTCAAAGTGGTTCAAAGAAACCGGTTTGCATCTCTGCTCAAAACGCTTTATTCGATTTTAATGAAATTTATTAGTTTTGGTTGTTTTTTCGGGTCTGGTGAATATCCCGGACCCAACAACAAAGTTATTGTTATTATCAGTATAAATCCTTAAGTGGGGGATAGCGAGCAGAGCATAGCGCAGCGAGCATGTATTAAGTCACTGCTAATAACATAAAAATTAGAAAATTAAAAAAAAAAACAAGTAATAAATAAAAAACAAATGTTGATAGTTGTTGTTGGGTCTGGGAAATTACACTAGATCCGTTTTTTCTCAGAGTTGTGGGGTTATTTAATTATATTAAACTTCATATAAATTAATTTTTATTTCAAATAATTATACATATTATACACAATTATTTATTTTTTATTATTATTTTATTAAACACATATTTTATTTTACAAAAATTGATTTTTTGTTTTTTATTTGTTGGAAGAATTCTTGCGACTAAAATTATTTTCCATCGAGAAAGTAATTAGCAATTAAAAGGTAACTAGTTCTAAAAAAAATAATTTTAACAAGTAATATTTATACTAGATTAAAATTAATAAAAAAAGGACTAAGTTATTATAATAAATTAAAACTAAGTGAAATTTAAAGGTGGGTTCACTACAGAGTTAATTCATTGTGCCGGATTACACGCGATAGAAATCTACCGTCAAGTTTTGGGTAGAAAACTACCAAACCGATTAGACGAAGAATGTTTATACCACAGTGGTGGGAGAATGGTGGGAGTCAAAAATGAAATTTTTAAGAAATTCGTAGTGGCACCTACCACAGTTTTTCCCCCACCCATATTACGAGCGGACTTTCAATAAAATTTTTGAGGATTAGCGAAATATTGTTAATATTTTTGACCTAAGAAAAAAAATTTTGAGGAATGCAAATTTGAAATTTCAACGAAAAAGTTTTGTTTTTGTAAATCTAAGGTTAGGTTGGAAAAATCCAAAATATTGAAAATAAATTTTAATTAAAATCATAGAATTAAATTAAAGCTCATAGAATTACATAATATAACTCTATGTACAAGCTACACAAGGAGTGTATTAGTGTGTGTGAGCACAGCATCACTCGAACTTAAACCGTCAAACTGTTAGGATCTACTATTTTACTATTTACTATGTACTTTTAGATTATGATTACCTGTTGACGGTCAGTAAACGAATGGCGCGCTTAAATTTTTTTCGAAACCGACACAAACAGTGACTCTTGTTTGTGTGCGTGAAAAACTCCGTTGCGCTAACATTTCGAGAGGTAGATCTTCTGCCTCACCAACGATACCTATGTCTGCGGTAGAATTCTACCCAAAAAACACCGCGTGTAATCCGGCACATTGAACTATAGATTTGTGAACTACGAGTCCAATGTTCATCACAGGTCATCAAAAAATCGAGTATAGGCCGTTACTATACATTTGTAGTTCTGTTTACTGATAATGAGATAAATGTATCTCGAAATTCGTACATAAATAATATTTGTAAATAAACTTACATATAAGTAAAATTAAAGGCGTTTAAATTCTTATTGTTCAATTTAATTAAATAATTTCAAAAATTAAAATCAAATTCTTAGTAGATTTTGTCAGCGAGTGTTTTTTTTTTGAATGAAAAATATGCAAGTATACCATATCGTGACGTAACAACACAGTTATGTCATAACTTCAGTTGTTCAGTCACATAACGCGCGTAAAATTTACAAAATTAATTCTTATAATTTCTATTAAATGTAATTTTGAAATTTAATCAAATTAAGAAATAAAAATTAATAATTGAATTGAACTTACCGAAAATTACTTTCCACAAAGAATAAAGAAACACAAAAATCTGTTTATTTTTTGTTATGAAACACGTTTTTTTTGTTTTGTTTTCCGAAAATAATTATCAAAAAATTCGAATTGAGTCACTTTTTTCTAAGATTACTGAAATTCGGGTTAAATCTCAAAATCTGGAAAAAGAAAAATTGAATCTTATTCGCCGGCTCCCTTTTTAAAATGATTTTTTTCAAATCTTTTATAATTTTTGATGATATTTTTTAGAAGTTTTCAGATTAATTTAAATTTAATGTATATTCTTTTTTTTTAATTTTTTTTAAACATTATTATGTAAATATTAAATTAATTCTTTTAAAAACAAAGATTCTTGATTATAAAAGCACAGATTTTGTTTTGTTTGCATTTTGTTTTTTAGTCTTCACTTAACAAGTGTGTTGTGTACATTACGTCACAATAGTTGTCAAAATCCTAGATCGAAACCAATGTGGAACTTTATCGCAGTTATTATGGTTTGAGCTGGAGGAACTTTCGGTTTGTGCATATGATTAAAACGTAGAAATGTGCCTTGGAAAAATAATTTATTTGCTGAATTCATTAATTTAAAAATTTGAAAATATGAAAGATAAAAGGAGATCGAATTAATATTGTAAGAAAAAAAGTGTTTTAATTAAAATGGATTCAAATGAAAAGAGTTATTCCAATAGTAATTTAATTCTCTACAATTTTTAGGAGCTTATATCTCAGATATTCTATGTCCCGTATATCTCCAGTTTTAGGTGCTTCGACTGCCAAATTATGGGATCACTCAAATAGGCAAGCTTTTTATTATTATTTATTTATAGACCATGCTCGGACCAAAGATATAAATGAATAGAGATATGTAAAATTCTAAGAAGCTTGCATTTAACATGAGTAAACTACATTAGATCTTATGGAGAGCTCAGATCTTTTGCCATTAAACCTAATATAAATTATTTTTATTAAATAAAAGCTTTTTTGAACTTTCCACATCTTTTCTTTATTAATATCTTTCGATTGCCGGTTATTCAAATAACAAATTTATTTAAACTTTGATATTGAAAAATTGTAAAGGCCTTTGCAGATGAGACGTGAACTGCGAACTGCAAATTGCGAATATATGCAAATTTTCATATTTCTTTCACATGATTGCGAATAAAATGTTTAGAATTTTAAAAATAATAATTTCTTACCTTTTTCCAGTTCTTTATTTTTATGACCTATGGTAGGTACTACAAGAGGATATACATATTAGTTTTGTCACTCCAATTGTAACACATCGAAATAATCGTCGTAGAAAGGTTTTAATGGTATGGTTGTGTCGGGAATCAAAAGTTATATCGATTTATGCATGTCCGTCCGTCCGTCCGTCCGTATACAAGATAACTCAAAAACCCGTTATCCGATTTCGATGAAATTTAGAATGTGAGTTCCTTATTCCTTAACTTGATTTCGTATTGCATTTGAGCAAAATCGATCCAGGGGGCGCAAAGTTATAAACGAAAAACCAGGGTGACCAGAAAGTTTTGTCGTTTTCTGTTTATATTTTTTCGGATTTAATCGGAAAATTTGTGTATCAATTTTATTGAAATTAATTATTCAGGTTAACTACCTAAATAGACGATAGTACGTTAAATTTCAATCAAATCGGTCCAAGGATAAAGGAGAACGAAATAATCCTAGGAGAAAATAAACCCTCTCTATAAAGTTTTTTTGATGTACTATACTTTAAAAACTAATACACCGATTTGAATAAAATTTGTAGATTAGCCTTATGCTATCAGGGTCTGGGTTACCTGCAAATTGGAAGAAATTTTGAAAAGAAGAAACAAAGTTGTGAAGAAAAAACCTTGAAATAATGTTAGTTTTGACAGTTTTTCTGTCCCATTTCTACCATAGGGCCTCAAAAAATCGGCTATAGGCCGATTATAAGTTACTATATGTTTTTTGTTAATTTCAAAATTAATAAATCAAAATAAAAATAAACCTACTTAAACAAAATTAAAAAATTGCGGTTAAAAACCAGTTACATTTTTATTCGCAACTAATAGGTTCCACAGTGGAATGCGAATAATGACTTTACAGTTCGCAAACAGCTCTGTTCCAATTCGCAGGAAAAACATTTAAATTGCTATTTTAATAAATTTAACAAAACAATTAAAGTATTTTTGATGATAATAGGTGTATTAATTAATTTGAAAAATTGTATGTAAGAAAATTAATCAAATAAAATTCATTAAACCTGGAATAAATGATTTGTTCGCAATTCGCAGTTCGCAGTTCGTGTTTCATGTACAAAGGCCTTAAGAGTGTAAATCTATTCTGTGAATTATATTCTAATCGGGATTTAATTTTTAAAGTACATCAAAAAAATTTTATGAACAGACTTATTTTCTCCTATGACTATTTCTTTCTCCGCTATCCTTCGACCGATTTTACTGAAATTTAACATGATATCATCTATTTATGTAGTCAAAGTATATAAAGAATTTAAACAAAATTACAAACTTTCCAATTAAATCCAAAAAACTATTAAAAAATGACAAAACTTTCTGGTCACCCTGGTTTTTGATTTATTACTTCGCTCCCTCTCAATCAATTTAATTGAAATGTAATACCAAATCGAGTTAAGGAAGATAACCAACTCAATATTTCAAATTTCATTAAAATCAGATAACACATTTTTTAGTTATCTTTGTAAACAGACCAACGTTCAAACGTTCACGTCTCCTATAACATGTTTTTAGAACGCGGCTTCCATATAACGTGGAGTGGAAAAGCGACGGTCTTCTATAACGCGGTCTCCTTATAACTCGTTTTTCAGAACACTTTAATAACTAAAAAAAATTTGAACAATTTATATATGGCAGCACTTATTCGATGTGTTAAATTTTTATATTTACATATGTACATAGTTTACATTATTCTCAATCACCCAAATGTAAAAAATTTTTTTTCCTCGTAACTGCACTTCATTGATATAGCCGCTGGACCAAGGAATCAGTCAAACTTATAAAATGCATTACATACACCAATTTTTTCAAACCATTTTCAACAGATTAGACAATGAGGAAGGTAAAACTTTTCTTCAAGTTTGGAAAGAATTTTCTAGTTTAGATTTTATTCGAACTGTTTCATCAGCTTGTGCAGAAAACCGTCAACACTTAATGCATGTTGAAGACCTCTTTTACCTAAAATGGTTAAAAAGGAAAATGATATTCCAGCCCTACTTACAGTAAACATTGCTTCTGCTTTGAGCAGCGAAGGATTTGCAGATATAAACCATGAAAATATAGAAGAACTACTTCGGGAAGAGAGTTTGCGGATGAATTGGTGGAATTAATTGGTAAGTCTACCTCAAATGCATTTGTGGAAGAAAACACGGATAACTTGATACTTTGAGAATGCAGTTTTCACATATGTATATAGGTCTGATTTATTTATATCTGAGATTCCATATAACGCGGTACGAATTCGTTTAATTTGTATTAATTCTGATTAATTCTGAGTTTCTTATAACACGGTTTCCATATAACGTGGTACGAAAAATCGCAATATAGAAGACTTACCTGTACCTACCATAAGGTATAATTAAGAATGTTTAAACATTGCCAACTTGTCTAGGTTTGTCTTCATCTTCTTTTCCTTACCAACAAAAGCCTCGTCCATTTTAGAGATAATCCGCCGATCTCTACTAATTGTAAGAAGTCCTCCTGTCGAGATCAGACGAGTACCTATTCCTGTTTATTAAATTTTCATCAATAATTAAAAAAAAGCCCACAAAATTTTCTTTTGTATAATTGTTAACGTGTATTTAAATGTTTGTTGTTATCTCATTTTCTTTTTTTTTCCATATAATTTTATCATTTGTTTTGTTTTTGTCAATTAATTAATAATAATTAATCACAAAATAAGAACGCGTTCAGAAATGTCTTAAAGACAACAATTTAATTATTTTGTAATTACAATCCTTTGCTTTGTTTCCGTTCATATTTGACTGTCCTTTTAATTATTTCTTTTTTTTTATTTTCTTTTAATTTCTATTTTTAATGTTTTCTAAGTTCTATTTTTTTTTCTCTCTTGTTTATTTCTTCTAATAATTACTAGAAATTTAATTAATTTTAAATTATTATTAATTAATTTTTATCAAACTTTAATTTAATATTTTCTTTTCTTTGCTACGGTTTTTTCTTCTACACTGAAAAATACAACTAAAGAGAATAATTAACAAAATATCAAACGTAATTAATTCTAATTAAAAATTATAATTATCTTTTTCTATTGTTTTTTTTTGTGTCATATTTATATTTATATATTTTTGTTTCTTTTTTTTAATTTAAGAACTTTTCTAAATTTTTTATTTTTAATTTTTATTTATTTTTTTTTTTTTTTTGGTTTTACTTAATTTTTACGTGTTTAAATGTTTTTCCTTTTACTGCAATTTAATTCGTTACTATTTTTGCTTGCATTTTTTTTTAATTATGAGCCATTTTCATTCAGAATTTTTAATTCTAAACAAAAAAAAATTCAATAATTGTTTTTAATTAATACAGTTTTTTTCTGGCTTAATATTTTGATTGATATTGTTTTTTTTTTGTTTTTTTTTAAATAATTGCACGCGTTATTGTTTATTCAGCAAAACTAAATTCTAAATTATTTTTTCATTAGTCTTGATTTTATTATTTTTCTTCTTTTTTTTTTCTTTTTCTTTTGCATTTTTTAATTAAAGTTTTGTAATATTTTTTTTCTTTTAAGGCTGTTCCACATTATCATCGCCGCGCGCATACAAGATGGTTAACAAATTCGTTAATGCGTGAAGATAACAGTATGGAAGCGAAACAATTTCGTTAATATGTACTCATATGTGTTGGTTAACAAGTTAAATGATAATTGGTCCGGTTCTATTTTGCTGTGACTCAGTCATAGGTGAATAGCTCTCAAATTATTAAGTTTTGTAAAAACGAAATTAATATTCACTATAAACATGTAATTTTTAAATATTTAATCGCTGAAAATAAGTTATTAGTATCACGGAAGAAATTAGAAAATTAATTGGGCTTTATGAAGCGAAAAAATATTTGGTGATACGAAGAAAAATGTTATAGAACAGAAAGTTCAAGTTATAAATGTTTTGTATTAAAATGTTTGAAGTGATTGTTTTAAATTTCTAGAACGATATTTCATTAATTAATTAATTGAAATTTATTTTCACTCATTAGTATACGGCCACATAGGTTCTGCGCTTTCTACGCTGAGTCAAAAAATATTAACTTGGTGAGAGGAACGACCACGGTGAGCGAAAAGTGTCCATATCGGATATCACTTTTGTCGTTGAACGCATTTACATTTTCTCTAGTTTGTCAGTTAATTCACAAATACAAATTCAAATCTTCTTCGCAATTGAAAAAAGAAATCATAGCCTTCTTTTTCGAAAGAGGCGAAGAATTGAATTTTAATTCTTCTCTTTTCTCTATCGTATCCTGCTTCCAACGAACTTGGCTATATGGCCACTTCCATGGCCGCACATTTATACACCAAATTAAAAAGATTAGAAATGGAGAAATAGGATTGAGTAAGTGTCAAATTTTCAGATGATTAGTCTGGATGCAATCAATTAACCTCACATGAGTCTTCTTCTTCTTATCTCTTTACATTAACGAAATTTTTAGCGATCTTGTACGTGCGGCGATGATAATGTGGAATAGTCTTTAAATAAAATTACCTTTCTTCATTTTAAAAACGAAAATGTTTTTCATCAAATGGGTTTTCTTTTTAAAAATATTTTAAAATAATTTTGTTTAAAAAAACATTCAATATAAAAACGGGTTTTAACAAAATTATTATTAATATTTTTTTTTTTTTTCAATTATCTTAAAAAAATTGACAATTTTATTGAACAAGGTTTCAAAATTATTTTTAAACAAAAAAATTGGTTTTCTCATTTTTAACATTTTAATTAATACAACAATTTATTTCACAACGAAATACTTAACCTCAAAATAACTGAACTGGTTGTTTTTTCTTAATTTTCTTAAATAAAAACAAAATAAAAGTTTTACTTTGGTGTTTTTTTTTAGTTGTAAAAATTACTCAAATTTAAACGAAAAAAAGAATTTCAATTTTAATGAGTTTTAAAAAACTTTGTTTACTTTTTTTATTAATTTAAAAAATATTTCTTTGTAAAAAATAAAAAAAATTTTTTGAATTTCTTCAACATTTAAAATTTTCACATTCTGATTTTAAAATTTACGACTTTTATAAATTTTTAACATTAACATTTTTTTTGTTTTACATTTTTTGCGTTTTTCTTTCATTTTAAAATTTTATTTTTTATTTTTTTAATTCTCACTTTTATTTGTTTTAATTTCTGTAAAATATTTATTTTTAACATTTACATTTAGTATTTTTGTTAATTTTGAATATTTTTTCTTGCAATTTAAGTCGATTAATTTTATTTCTTATTGTTTATTTATTTATTATTATTTTTCTTTTCTTTTTTTTTTAAATATTTTTGGATATATTTTTAATAAATAGCGCGACAAAAAAATGCTTTATTTTTTTTATGTATTTTTCTTCATTTTCAAAATTAAAAAAAAATCCACAAGAATCAGGCACTTTCAATTGTGAGAAGAAAATTAAAAATTATTTTCTTTAATATTTTTTTGAATATAAAAGCATTTTGCTTTTCTCGTTTGTTTAATGCTTTTTTGCTTTTTTCTTTAAATTATTATCATTTTTTTTTGTAGTTTTCATTTAAAATAAAATCTTTTTGTTTTTAAATGAAATTTTCTTCTCAACAAGTTTTTATTTTTTAATATTTTTTTTATTTTTATTTTTTATTATAATTTTGGTTCTGCTAAAGCAGAAATAAAAATCTTTTTTAAAATACAATAAAACAACAAGATTTTTTAATATTTTAATATTTTCTTTTTTAATTATTATTCATATAAATATATATATGTAATCTTTTTGTTTGTCATTTTAATTGTTAGCATTAAGTTTTGCCAAAATTAACACAAAAATATTCTTCTTTTTTTTTACTTTTTTTTAGTTTAGCCTCAAAACAAACACGAATGCTCAAAATTTGCTTTATCCTCCATTTTCCTTCTTTTTTTTTGGTTTTTATTGTATTTCGTTTATTTATTCTTTTTCAATTTAAAAAATTCATCCTTATTTGAAAAGTTGATTTGGTTCTTTTTATGTAAAACTAATCAATTCATAACGATTTCGTTTTAATAAAACAATAACGTTTATCTGGGAGGAGAATCACGTAACTCGATTTGAACCAAATCGTATCGTAAAAACATTGAGAATCCTATTCTATTTCGATTCGATTTCGATGGTCTCAATCGGTTTACATGATTTTCTACTACTGAATTGGTTAAGACGTCGTCAAAATGTTGTCTGTTATTATATTCTTTTTGGATTTAGGAATAAGATAACGTTTGATTCCTAAGTCATTGGAAATGCAGACTCCTAACCAATTCATAAATGGTTCAACACAATTTTCCATCTTCTTATGAGGACCATATTAATCAAAAATTAGGAATCATGAGTTTCATTGAGAATTAATTCAATTGAATAATAACTAAAATCCCATTCATACTTTTCGATTCAATTAAGATCGAATTGAATTATTCGAAAACACTCCAAAATATTTAAACTAGACAAAAAATTAGGACTAGTTTTCGAATTTGAAATTTTCAAGTTTCAGTTGGTATGTGCTTTTTTAACTACTTATTCCAGGCCACAGCAGAATTTTAACATTAAAAAAAACAACATAGAAAAACAAGTTTCTCTTCTTTGTTTTTGTTTTCGATGTTAAGCATAGTACAGACACGGCTACATGTCCGTCAACCAAGTTGAAAAAACTGAATTTTAAGCATCTGTAGGCTGGTTGGCAAATGGTTGATCGGCATGTCGAAAAAATCAAAATTTTTTGATTTTCAAGTGAGCGTGGCTTCAAGTCTGTCGACATGTTTAACGTGTGTTTTCAACTTGTTTGCAAACATATCATTGTGAAAGACGTAGCTGTAGTGTTCACATCCATATAAAGTGTAAGTAATTCAAGCAAAATTAAGTCTGAAAAATCATCGACAGAGCACTTTATAGCACTGGTGATTTTTCTAAAATGATGTTCATATACATGTCGATTGACATGTATCTAGTCTATAATGGGCTTTAAAATTGCTGCTCTGTTTTGGAAGAATTAGTGACAAAAACACGCCAAAAAATAATTGTTCAAACAAATGTTTATAAGCGGATCCGTGAATTAATGAAAATAACATTTCCGAGAGCTGTAGAATTACCGGCCCCAGCTCAATTTGGATTTAAGTAACCCGTAAACAATCAAATTTGTTTGTCAAACAATTTGATTAACGTGTTTGATAAACAATTTTTGTGTTTGACGTGTTTGATGAAAATTTTGATTGACTGCGTGTTTGACAAACAGATTTGATAGTGCGGCGGTGTTTATCGAACACGATCTTATTCGTCGCTGGTTATTACTCATTGTACATGAAAAATCGTAAGACACGAACGTCACCGAAAACCGAAATTACGGGCAAATTTGACAAATTTGTTTGATCTTCAGTTTAATCGTTTGCGCTGTTGTTTGATGAAAATGTGAAGTTTGACAAACAAATTTGTCAGACAAATTTGATCGTTTAATAAATAACTAAAAAAACATTTAAAAAAAACCAAACAAAATTACGATTTATTTCTTATTAATTTTTAACCTTTATTTTATTTTTACAAAATAAAAAAAAAAATCTTGTTTTTTCTCTTCTTTTAAAAATAAAAACAAAATAAAAATATATAATTTTTTTTGTTTGTCTAAAATATAAAAATTATTTATTTTTAAAGGAGAAAAAAATAAAAGAAAACTATAAAACTATCTAAACGAAAAAAACTAGAACATAAAACTTAAAAAAATTAATTGGGTAACAAAAAAAAAAATCTTATAATTAATTAAAAATTCCATTAAGCAATAACAAAAAAAAAAAAAAGAAATTATAAAATAAATCTAAATAATAATACAAAATGTTTTTCCCCAAAATATTTCGCCGGTTTTCTTAATTAATTTAATTAAATTATTTATAATTTTAAGAAAACAATTCTTTGTTTTTTTTGGGTACTGTTTTAACGTTTTTCTTTAAACAAAATTTTTAGAAACTAAAATTTAAAACTAATTTCTGTAGAATATATTAAAAAAAAAACAAAAACAAACAAAATATACGTGAATTTTTATTTTTAAATTTAAAAAATAAAAAATTAATATAAACGAAAAAAAAACGCAAGCATTAAAAAAATTCTTTAATAACTAATTAGTAAAAAAAAAAGAAATTAAAAAAAAAAACTAAATTAAATTGTTTTAACTAACATTTTTAATCGGTTTTATTCTTTCCTAAATTATGATTAATTTTTTTCGGTTTATGTTTAAATTTTAGGGTAAAACATCTAGCCGTCGGGCATGTTCTCGTATAATTAGTGCCGGATTACACACGGTACAAATCTACCGTCAAATTTTGGGCAGAAATCTACCAAACCGATTAGACGAGGTATATTTATACCATAGTATTTTATACAAGCTACACAAGGAGTGTATTAGTGTATGTGAGCACAGCATCACTCGAACTTAAACCGTCAAACTGTTAGGATCTACTATTTTACTATTTACTATGTACTTTTAGATTATGATTACCTGTTAATGGTCAGTAATCGAATGGCGCGCCTGAACTTTAAATTTTTTTCCAAACCGACACAAACAATGACTATTGTTCGTGTGCGTAAAAAACTCCGTTACACCAGCATTTCGAGAGGTATGTCTGCAGTAGAATTCTACCCAAAAAACACCGCGTTTAATCCGGCACTTAGAAAATAGTTTGAATTGGATTTTTGTTAAATATTTCATTATGTTGCTTTTTAACTTAAAAACTATTAAAAATTCATTAAAAATTAATATCTGACAGATTTACAACGAATAATTGAAATGCCTGTGAATTTACTTTTTTATTGCAACTTCTTAACTGTTTTTTGAGTGAGCTAAGAGTCGACATTTCAAATTCTCAAATTCTGTACTAAAATATTTCATTTATTTATTACACCAATGTGAAAGTGCCACAAAAATATATGAAGTAATTAACAAAATATTTCAATATTTGGGTAAGCTAACGTTATTTATTTTAAACCATTATATTTTTCTTAGTACCAAATTTTACGCAGTCTTGGCATATTTTAAAAACATTTGCTCAGCACTCAAACGGTTAAAAGTAAACGTCTTAAAATGTTTTGTAATTTTTAGTGTCAGTTATTAGAATACCGCCACTTAGTAAGGTGTAAATTACAGTCTAAATGCTTAATACGAAAAACTACATGTTCTAGAAACAGATTCCAAAATAAAGACATCCAGAAGTTTTAAAGGATTTTGCTTTTGAATTTTGAATTTTGGCAAATATTATAAATTATAAATAATAATAAATGTCATCAAGTTTTGTAACGTAGTAACAAAATAAACATCCTTATGTCCCCTTATGAGAACAGATTAAAACTCATTGGGCTGCACTAACTGGAAAGGAGGTGGCTGACATGGTTTTTGTTAATGGCTTCATAGATGCTCCGTTTCTATTAGAAAAGATACATCTAAATGCCAATTCGCACTCCCTTAGGTCCGTGGATATATTTAAAATAATGTATCACCGGACTGACTATGGAAGAAACTAGCCGATTTCCTGAATATTATATAAACGCTAACGCTAATAATTTCGATTTCGGTGAGGCCAAAGCGTTCCTCATGATTATAGCTTTATATAGTACATTTATTATTTTATTATGTATACCAAAGTGACGCTTCTATTAAGCTTGAAATAATAAATATTATTTTGAAATTGAAGAAATTAAAATTTAATGAAGTTACAAGCCAACACAAGCCAATTGTGGGTACGGTACGGTAGTGTATTAAGTAACACAAAATAGTATTTCTTTTTTTAATACGACCTAGAATAGATCCACTAACTTGAAAAAACTGAAACATTTAAAACATAGTACAGACGCGGCTACATGTCCGTCAACTAAGTTGAAAAAACTGAATTTTAAGCATCTGTAGGCTGGTTGACAAACGGTTAATCGACATGTCGAAAAAATCAAAATTTTTTGGTTTTCAAGAAGCGTGGCTTCAAGTCTGTCGACATGTTTAACGTGTGTTTTCAACTTGTTTGCAAACATATCATTGTGAAACGCGTAGCTCTAGTGTTAACATCCATATAAAGTGCAAGTAACTCAAGCAAAATTAAGTCTGAAAAATCATCGACAGAGCACTTTGTCGCACTGGTGATTTTTCGAAAATGATCTTCATATACATGCCGATTGACATGTAGTCAATCTGTGGGTTCCAGGTTGCAGACATTTCGATCGACATGTATCTAGTCTGTAAGGGGCTTAAGAAGTTCTCTTAAGTTTCTTTATGAATTTTTTATTTTTAAAATTATTTCCATTCTTGTCCCGAACGCTAGACGGTTTACACTAATTATTAAATGAAAATTTAAAAATAAAATGTATATTTTAATTAAAAAAAAAACATCAAATTTCTAAGAATCGTTATGTCGTAATTAGTTTTAATTTTTAATCGATTTATGTATTTTGAATAAAATTGAAACTAAAATAAAATGGGCGACATTTTTAAACATTTTAATTTTTTTTCTTTTTTTTTGTAATTATTGTTACTAATTTCTAATTATCATTTGTTTTGTATTTTTTTTTTTAATTCTTTTTATTTCTTTTTATTTTATTTAACAACTAATTTTTAAGCTAAGAAAAATTAATCATTTACGAATAATTAATTATATTCTTTTGTATGTGTTAGTTTGTTTCTTACTACAAATATAAGTTCAACTTTATTTTTTTGTTTTATTTTCACTAAAATCTAATCAGGCTACTAAAAAACTAGTCAACTAATTTGTTATCTAAATTAATAATAATAATTATTTATTTTCTTTTCTTTTTTTCTTTTTTTTGTTTAATTTTTAATTACTTTTATTATTATTTTTTTTTTTTAATTTTGTTTTTTAATTATCTCTCTTTTGTTGGTTTTGCTTTTATTTGTTTTTAGTTTTTAATTTTTTCTTTTTTTTTTAACATAATTTTTTATTTATTAATAATAATTTTTTTTCACGTTTCTAAAAATAATTAACATGTTTTTTTTTTGTTTGTTATTTTCTTGTATTTTTTCTTTTTTTTATTAGTTTTAATATTTTTGCTTTTTACTTATTTAATTTTTCTTTTTTAGTAGTTTTTTTCTTTTTTAAATAATATTTTTATATTATTGGATTTTTGAAAAAAAAATAAAAAATTGAATTTAAATTTCAGTGGATTTTTCGGTTGTTATTTAATCTTAAGACTTTCCTTATTCCATAATTAGGAATATTTGGAGTACAATAAAATATATTTAAGAAAACTTTCTTTGTAAATATTTCTCATACAACTTGCAGCTTCAATTTCTTTATGAATTATGAAACATTTTCGAATAGAACCTATGAACCTGGGAGACTAATAGCCAACATTTCCGATAATTCTTAAAATCCATGAGCGGTATAAAGTACAATGTGGGCAACGCTTTTAAATTAACAAAAAAAAAACAAAGAATTGCCAATTGACATTTAATTTCAATGTTATGTTTTGAAGGATGAAATATGATCCTTATTTATAGGAATCTTATCACACCTTATGCGTGATATAGGGTTATTAATGAACGCAAGATGTTTCACTACATCTGCATTTGATGTATTTGGGCTTAATCTAGGAACGCAAAAGGGACCTAGGTTAAGGTACAGCTTGGAGAACTGATAAACAGACATTTATATTACTATTATTGTTATCATCAGTATAAGTATCATTGTTAATATTATGATTATTCATTTCGCTGTTTTGTATGTTATTAATGTTATTGTTATCATTCGTGCCCCCATGATTAACAGTATTCCTACTTTTATTTTTATAAAATGTCTGTTTTTACGCAATGGTAGCAAATTTTCAAACTATTTTCACAAAAAAGAAGTTTTTGCAATATTTCTTGTAAGCGAATAAAAATGATGATGACTGGGCTTATGTCAATTTATACCTGGGTGTCCGCTCGCGCGCCCAACTTAGAGAGAACGTTACTGTTAACTTATGTCTTAGATTAGATTAGATTATATACTAGGGTATTCTTGTACTGCGACCTTAAGATCTATTGTACCCCTTTTCTTTGGTGCAGTCGTTAGGCTTCCATTCTAAAGCACCTCCTCCAGACTTATTTCTCCTAGGATTTTATTATCTGGAGTGGATCAAGAGATTGCATCTCATTTGGGGGAAGTAGTATGGCCCCAAGTATATCATTCTTCTGTAGATTACTGTTATGTCTCCGATCCATGTAATAATAATTAGAAATTAAAATCATAAAAGAGTTTCAACAAACAAAATACAAAATTTACGTTTGTAAAATTCATCAATATTATTTTTGAGAAATTAAAATAATGTTTTTCAAACAACCAAAAAGAAAATTGTTTACAATTTTCATGTAACTTTAGTTCAGGCGTATTTGGATCTATTCGGGCACCTATTACTTTATACAACTGAAAACTAATCTTATATAGTATTTTGTATTGTCTTCTATTTCGAATTTGATTTGGTTGCTGTAGTTTTGGAGCCGCCAGTGAACCAAGATAAACGTATATGGTGTTGAATTCTTTTAATAAAAATTTCCAGATTCTAGATAATGTACGATCGTATTTCGTAAATATTGTAACTAAGTACAAATAACAAGAAATATTATACATTTTCTTTCTCTAAATTGTATCGAAAATGTTTAAAAACCGAATCAAATATTAAAATTTTCAGAAACACTTCAGATATGCTTATTACAAGCAATGCAAGATATCATTTAACAACACACATCGAATAAACGATGAATCGAATGTATATGCTATCAAAAATATAAATAAGCACAAAGAGATGCAAAACTCCCAATAGTCCCCACCCAACATGAGCAACATGAGCAAACTACACTAGGTCCTATGGCAAGACCTCCTATAAGTTCCTTGCAAAAGATCCAATGTAGCTCACTCATGCCAGACGAAAGCCGTCCAGAACTCTACACATCACTACACTCATCCAAGTCATCAATAGTGTCGGGAGGGTGGAGTAGAGGAAAGGTAATAAAGTTCCTAAATTGTATTTAATATCGTCGAAATTCTATTTATTTTTAATTGAATTCAATAAAAATTCAAAATCGATATTTCTTAAATGAAAATTTAAAATTAAAAAAAATGTAATATTCCTTCCGAAAATACAAAATAATTTCAAAATCCAATAAAACTATATTAAAAATTTAACCAATAAAAATCTTGAAATTTCCTTTTTTTTAAAAAAACATTATTAACAATAAAAACTACTACTTTTAGTTATTTCGAAATCATTAATTTTTAGTAATTTTTTTTGTTTTTCTAAAAATCCCAGATTTTTTTTTTAATATCCTTTTTTCATTTTTCTTTTTTAGATATCCAAAAGAAAACCTAAACAAAATTTATTCGAATAATATTTTAATTGAATTCTGATACAAAAAGAAAACACAAAAAAACGTGGTTAATAAAATTTAAAAATAAAAAAAAATTAAGAACAAAAATTTTTTTGGATTTTAATTAATAAAATTAGCTGCCATTTTGTTGTTGGTTGCTGGTTTTTTGCAGGAAAAAATTAATTCATTCTTAAATTGATTCTTTTCAAAACAAATAATATTTTCAATTTGTGTTAATTTCTTAAATTATTTTTTAATTAAAAATCCTTGTTTTGTTGTTTTTTCATTTAACGATTTTTCTTTTTTTGCATTTTGGTAAATTCATGTTTTTCTTTAACTTTCTTGTGTTTTTAATCTAATTAATAAGGACGGGAATTTTCTTCTTCTTTTTTCTTTTTCTTTTTTTTGTTTAATATAAATATTTTTCTTAATAATATAAATTCTTATTAATGTGTGTATGTGTGTGTGGGTGTATGTTTTTTTTTTAGTTCTTGTAAAATTTTATAGTTTTAATTATTGTTTATTTTTTAATCGTAAACTATTTCCTTTTATACGGTTTTTAATACATTAATAATTTATTATTATTATTTTTATTTTGTTTGTTTGTTTTTAATAATAACATAGAAGAAAACATCAAAATTCAATTAAAACACAACTCTTATCGCTAAAACAAAAACAAAAATCGAATCTTTTTTTTTTTTAAATAAAAAAAAAAAACAAAAAAAAAGAAACCATTAAAAAAATGTTTAATTAAAAATATTTTTAACTAATTTTGTTAAACATTTTTTTTATAAATTTTCTTTTTTCTTGTCTTAATAATAAAATATCGCATTTGTTGTTTTTAACGTCTTTAAGTAAATTTTTATATATTTTTTTTTTTTGCATTTTACAACATTTTATATTTAAAAACATTTTCATGAAAATTTATATATTTACAGAACAAAAAGAACAATGAAAATTAATCTAAAAAAATTTACACTATTAAAAAAATAACTAATTACAATATTTTTAATAACATTTGTTGTTTTTCTTTCCTTTTTTTAATGAAATTATGTAAAACATAAAATATTTATTTATTTATAGTTTTTAATTTTCTTTTTTTTTGTTTGATATTTAAGACAGTTTTGTTTCATTTTTAGCGTTTTTTAATTGTATTTAGTTTTGTATTTTTAAAAAAGAAAAATTGTAAGAAAGTGTGTTGCTTTTAGGTGGTGTATTTTATTTCCGTATTTTTGTATTTTGTTAAAATTTTAATATTTATAAAAACAAAAACAAAAAAAAAATAAAATGAAAAGAAAATAGTGGTGTTTTCTTCTCGAAAGAATATTGTACTACGTGAAGAATTCAATATTTACAAATATCCATTGAAATTTTTTAGCAGTATATTTTTTTTCTAACTGAATTAGGTGATTTTATGGAATTATTTTCGGTTTTAAAAAACGATTTTTTTTTTTTTTAAAAAAAGACCAAAAAATATTAGTTATTAAAATTCGTGGGATTCTCATCAAATCTTGGAAGTAATAAATTTACTCTGAAGCAAAAGAAAAACTGAATTATTAAATCAGAAAATAACGAAATAAAACTATTTCATTCTGGGTCAATTTGATCAATTTTACTGGAATTGAATAAAATTATCGTGAAATTTCTTCATAATCAAAATAAAAAAAATTGAATTTGAATTTTCTAATTAATTATAAAAAAAACGAATATAATTCTTTCTTATATACATTTTAGTGGCTTGAGACGGGTTCTGCAATGAGTAAAAAATGTAATGACAAAACTAATATTTCTATAAGTCGAATTATGTGCGGACTCTTTTTTAAATTAATGAGCTTTTTCTTTTGATTACAAAATTCATAATGATTTTTCTTAATTTCATAAAAATTACGAATCTTTTTTCATTGTAAAACGATTCGAAATTTTATATATAAGAAAACAGAATTTTTAAAAATCATCGAATGAGTTTTAGTCAAAAATATAATTGAATCCTTTACTTCCAAGACTACATAAATCATTTGACATGTTTTTATAGGTTGTTACGAGGTTCAAATAAAAACCTTCATTTTTATTCTTAACCATTTCTAGTTATTCTTAAGTCACACTGCCCAACAAAAAAGCAAAAAGGAAAACTACTAGAGTGAATGAGACTTATGCAATTTTTGTCGTCATTTCCAGAAAATATTATATTTAATTGTGTAGTTTTAGGAACAAAACAATATTGTAATTTCGAATATTCATTCATTTCGTATACAAATACGGCGGAATTGTTAATTAAAACAAATATTTGGCAGTGGATTTGATTTAATATGGGTCTTCCTTTACCGTTGTAAAATGTGGTGTAGAGTTGTATGATTCTGTATTTTTCTATACAAAAACAAACCGAATCATACAACAGGTACAACAGTACACTATGATTTACATCAGTATGGGTATATAGCTGTTTTTTCATATTTTTTTTTTACATCTCAAACTATGTACTTTTTAAAGTAATATAAAATAGTTTTTAACAAAAAGAGGAATATATATGTATATATACATAACAAAATTTTGTTCTTCAAATGGATATTTGTAAAATATTCTTAAATAATTAATTAATTAATTTTCATGAAACATTTTTTTTACATATCTTTAAAAAAATCAAATATTATTAAATTAAAAAAGAAAAATGCTTCATTTTTTTCTGTTTATTTCTTTTTTTTTTTTAATTCCATCTCTTCCGATTCCTAAAATATTAATTTTATATTTAATTAAATAAATTGTAACAGCCGATATTACACTTCTTGATATTTTGATAGGCGAGCGCGTAACTCCATATTCTCTTGTTTTAATTGTTCTACTTCTTGATGTAGTGTCGAATTCTAGAGAAATTAAAAAAAAACAAAAGAAAGTATATTTTTAATTTTCTAATTGAAAAAAGAAAAACCATTCAATATTTCAAAATCGACTTACTTCCTTTTCCAAATATCTTGCTCTCATTGCAATCTGATTTTCTTTTTGTCGGCGTGCATCTCTTGAACGTTTTGCAGCGATATTATTCTTCCGCCTTCTTGCCCAATACTTGTCATCTTTAAGTTCATCTGGAACAAATTGTTTTCTAGATTTTTTTATCATCGGCTGTGGTTTAAGCTCCTCATCAGAGAAAGCCCGTGTACGTGGATCAAAATCACGTCCAGAAGAAGCAAATGAAAACGCTGAAATATCAAATACTGAACGTTAACGATGTGTTTCCCAAGGGACTGTTTCTTAAGATGTTTTTTTGATTTTTTTTTTTAAGAAAAAGTTAGAGAAAAAAAAATTTGGAACGAATAAAAAAAAAAAAATAGATATGGACGGCGAAAAAAATGGATAAGACGGGAATTTTACTTTCTGGATTTTTTTTGTTTTATGAAAATGTATATGAAAAGAACGATTTGAAAATGGAAATATATGGGTTAAAGTAAAAATTATTATTTCAAAGAAAATGTTAATAAAAAATATATATTTTTTAATGGGATCTGTTTTTGTATTTGTTTTTTTTTTTATTTCTGTTTAAGATTAAGAAAAGTTTCCAAATATTAAGAAATACAGTCCAATGATATTTCTTTCGGAAAAAATATAAAATTCTCATGTTCTTTATTAATACATATTCACGGAATAGTGTCACATTTTTTTGAATACTACACAAAAGGAAATGTAGTGGAAATTTTCAAAAAAAAACAAATTATGGACACTTTATCGTTAAAAGTTCAGAATTCACGTAGCCAAATTTCTTAATTTTTTTTTTTTTATTTTTTAAATTAATTTTAAACCCGATTTCAGCGCCGTCATTTGATTGATATTTATTTTTATATTTATAATATTATTAAAAGTAATATAAAAAAAAAAAAGAATGGTAAAAATAATTAGTAAAAATTCACAGACCCCAAATATAAATTTATACAAAACATTTTTTTTTTTGTACAAAATTAAATACTAAATTAAAACACATAATTAGAAATTAAAAAAAAAAAAAGGAAAAACTAATTTAATTAATAAAAATAAAAAGACTGAGTAAAAATAATAATAAAAGAGAAAAGGTAATAAAAATATACAAAAACAAAAAAAAAAAAAACTACAATATTTTCTTTGCAATACTTACTGGACTCAGCAGGTGATGGTGGATTAATGGTGTCGGGACTAACACAATCTGATGGAGATGGTGAACGTTCTCGTTTTGTTGTAACATGTCCCAAACCAAGTGATAAACCAGCTGAATGTCCTAACGAATCGGAACGATGACCAAGCCCAGCTGAATGCCCTAAATGAGTTCCCGGTAAACCATCAGGAATATTGTTTTCAGATAGAAATTCATCCAAGTCGGCATACTGTAAAATAGTAAGTGATTTTTTGTTTTGGAAAAGGATATAAATTCGAAAAATAAAATTAAAAATATAATTTCTAAACATTTTCAGTCAACAAATACATACATAAGAAATCTAAAATATTATATAAAGAACACTTCGGACCCGCGCTGTTTTGCATAACTTTTCTTAGATATTTTTTTTATCAAAAATGTCACTTTCTGAACATATTGAATACAACATAAAATTATATGTGCAAAACCGATGATCTGAAGTGACTTTAATTTAGGGAAATGTTTAGTAACAATTTTTTAGCATTAGAACAAATTTTTATTGTGGTGTGTACACCCTGTTAAAGAATTCTTCATGTTGGAATCAAATTATCTTATTTTCACAATTTATGAAATTATTTTCTTCAAGACAAAAGTGACTATGCGATATTTTTCATATGTTTTATGTCTATAAAATCTTTGTAAATATTTACATGAACAATCTAAATAAAGGAGATTTTGGGTAAACATATTTTAATTGTGATTTCTTCTTCTTAACTAGTAGTCTCTGTCAAAATCATAAAATATTTTCTTTTATCTCAAAATATGCAAAAAATAATGATTGTTCTTCTAAAAAAAAAAATCATTAAACAGACCTCAATTAGTATATTCAAAAATCATGTACGCAGTTTGTTTCACCTTTGGCGATCACTTCGGTTAGTTTTCCATTTTCCATTACCTCCAAACCGCTGTTGACAGCATCATTAGAATTTTTTTTTTGCTAAGTTCAACGAAAACTTTGTAAATAAACTAAATTGTCGTCCACCAAGCAACTAAAAACTTTTCGATAATTATTATATTTTCAAATCGTGAATATCTCTCATAGCACGTCAACGCATTTTCAGATGACGCTTTTTAAAATCACGAGACACGTGATGATGCTATTTTTTGTCTTCGAAATTATTATAAATCACATTCTGAATAAATCTTTTCAAAAGTTTTTATATTTGTTTGGAACACAACTGAAAACTTTCTAGCAAAGAATTTCTAATGTTTGCCAAAAATTAAATGTCTTAGAGTAAAATCTCAAGAAAAAATAAACTTTATTTTCAGAAAATTTCAATAATTCGTTGCATTTTTGACAATTTCAAAATTCAAGATGAATTGAATCCTTTCATCTGGGATTATATTTTTAGATGTAAACTAAAACATGTACACATTGTGTGCGTTGAATTTTAAAATTGATCAGTAAATTTGTATACATGATTAAAAAAATTATGATTTTAAAAGATGAATTTAAGGCCAAAAAAAAAAAAATCGTGTGTGCCAATTTTCTCAACGTTTCCTTAACGTTTGCGTAAGCTATAAGAGACACCAATAACTCTAATATACAAGTTTTTTGATTGGTGAAAATCTATGAGCATTCCCATTTATGGGATTTCCAAAAAAAACCAAGCTACTCAGATCAAAACTATTTTATGAGTTCTTAATGTTTATCCCTATAAGTGATCACACACAGAGGTTTCATTTCAAAAATGGTCACTTTAGATTCCACCTCAAAATTTATACAATATTTTCATTGAAACCCGATGTTTATACTTTCTTTGATTATTAAAAATACTTAATGTAGGGTGCGGCAACTTATACTTGTAGTTCGTTGTTGTTGTGGCATTACTAATAACATCAGGCAACAGAAAGCTGACAACACGACAGCCAGTCCATCTGGAACCGCGTACAGAATAAGATGTAAAAATTAAAACCTCACCGTAGAATAAAGCATATGTAAATATGGACTTTTGTGTTTGACTTATTTATAAACTCCCTAGTTTTCAATATTTCCCAACGTTGATCAACGTTGACTCATTTCGTTCACCGGGAATATAATACTGAATTTGTCACTTGACAGACGACATTAGAACTATGAGCAGCGAAATAACTGCTAGTTCAGAAACGAGCCAAAAGATGCCGAACAGACCAAAAGAATTAGTATAAGAAAGCTATTCTATGATGAGCTGTTAAAGGCATCTTCAGACTGTCTGTTTTGTCATATATATTCGTATAAATGTTGTCAAATATCCGCTCAGCCCAAGTAGCATATTTCACACATATACCATAGATCTTAAATATTACTTCACTGCTGCATACTATACTAAAAATTGTCTTATATGAAGATAACAGAAATTCATAGGGAACACATTGGTACAACGAAACATATAGTAACGTAAAATCGGCCTATAGCCGATGTATTGATACCCTATTGTAGAATTGGGACTCGTAGCTAACAAATTTATAGTTCAATGAATTAACTCTGAGAAAGAAACACCAAAACTACTAATATTTCAAGATTTTTTCTCCATAACTTCGTTTCGTGTTTTTTTAATTCACAGGTAAGCTGGGGCCTAATAGAGCATAAATACGTTTTGCAAATTTTATTCAAATCGATGTATAGTATAAGTTTCTAATATACATCGGAAAAACTTTATGAACAGGCCTATTTTCCCCTATGACTATTTCTTTCTCCACTGCTGAAATGCAATACCAAGCCAACTTAAGGAAGAACCAAACCAATTCACATTGTAAATTTCATCAAAATCGAATAATGCGTTTTTGAGTTATCTTGTATACGGACGGACGGACGGACGGACCGGCATGCAGAAATCGATATAACTTTTGATTCTCTACACAACTATACTTTTCTACGATGATTATTTCGATGTGTTACAAATATAGTTACAAATTAATACATCCTCTGGTAGTGCCAACCATAGGACATAAAACTGACAAATTTTTTGTTTAATTTATGACAAAACAGATTTAATAGAAATAATTGCCTTTGAATAGTTTAGAACAGAAATATTTCTATGCAAAGGAAAGATTTAAAAACACAGACTAGAAGGGTTTTGCAGGTCACGTAAGGTAGAGGATCGCTGGTTTAAAATAAACGATTTTCCATGGCTATACTTAAAACAGTCGCAATAGTTTTAGCACGCGTCTTATTTATATAATAAAGAAGTCATTTTAACGTCAGTCTCTAAATTTTATTGAAGGATTTAGTAACAAAAATGTTCATTCTCTTTTATCACCCATAATAAATTAAAATTACTCCAAGTTTTTACGCATTTTCCTTACTCCATTTTAAATATAGTATACTAGAAAATTTAAATTTATAAGAAGCTTTTAAATATAAAATTTTCATCGCAAAAACCTAATTTTATTTCGCCATCAAGAAAAAAAGAATTCACGAAAATTACCTCAAAAATATAATATTTGTGAATGAGGAAATTTATAGAACTGAATATTTTTGACACTATTCTAAAATATATTCAAAAATGCAATAAAATAAAAATTTGATAATGTTTTTTTTCTTTTTTTCACAAAATTTCACCTAAGATAAACTGCTACATTAAAATGTGGGAAGTTTTGACCAAGAAATTTAAAACTTTTCAACAATAAAAACCGTTGAAATTTATTTAAGACATGTGTGACCGTAAAAATATAAATATATAAAAATATTTCATATAAAATTCATATAAATTTAAAATAATTTTATAATAAATTAATTAATAATTGAATAATTGTAAAAAAAAAAAATCATCTTAAATAATGCCGCCTTACAAACAATTTTTTAGTCATTAATGACGATCCCATCATAATCAAGTGAGAGAATGTTGTTCCAATGAAATCACCAAACGAATAAATCATTTTTAATTAAATCAAATTATAAACTATATGGAATTTTTATAAAGCATCAATTAATGCCAATTTAGTTCTTTGGGTGTTTTTTCTTTTCTTTTCTCTAAAAATATATCGAATAAAGGTTTAACACCTCCAACATCGTGTAATCATAATATTAAACAGCGAAAAATCATAATTTATTGAAACAAAAAAAAAGAAAAAAATTAATTTTCGCAAATAATATCGCACTTTCCCAGTCCATTTTAGTATAATGCCTGTTTCAGAGATAAAAATCCCATTTAATATACCTTCATTAATCGTGACTATTCAAAGATAAAAGAACTTTCACTTTAACACCTCGTTTTTATATATTTTTTGCTCTTTGGATTCCAATTCAATCACATTTATTTAACAGATTTCGAATTTTTATTTTTTTTTGTCATTCTGGGTGAAAATATATATATATGAAATCCGAGAAAGAAATAAGACGAAAAAAAAAGAAAAGAAAAACACGATTCAACAATAGAGACTGGCATCGGGCTTTGAAGAATTGTGGTCCATGTCCAAATCATAAGCAAATGAATAAAATCGTTAAAAAAAAAAATGGTTTGTATCACATTAAAACCCGGATTATGTTGAATTATAAAAGGCACCAAAAAAACCACCTACACTTTTGCATAAATAAAAAACGATAATTTTTATAGCAATTTTTCTTAAATTATTTCTTTACAATCAGTTTTCTTGAATGGATTCTTTAGAAATTTACAAAAAGATAAAAGAAAAATAGGCTTTTTATCTTTTGAAAAAGAATTCTATAGTTTCGATAGTTTAGGATTTATTGCGATTTTTTACGAAATAAAATATTATAAAAATTATGAGAAAATTGAAATTCTTCACCTAAATATTAATTAATCTAATTAAAATATGTCCAACAAATTTTATTTGTCATTAATGAATTATTGTAGAATATATGGTTTTCTTAATTAACAAAGTTAATTAGTTAAGTAATGTAAAATTTTGGAAAAGCTTATTTTAAAACTAGTTTTAATAAAACATACCCACTCACATAAAAAGTGTTTCTAAAAACTTATTTATATTATGGGCTATTCCCATACCGTTGTAAAACGCAGTGTATGATTGTGTAGTTGTATGATTCTGTATTTTGCTATACAAAAAGCCGCGAATCATACAACAGAAACCATCGTACACTATGACTTACATCGGTAGGTGTGTGTTTTTGCACTGAAGTTACAGTTTCTTCTTTATATCAAAAACTGCACTTTAATTGGAAATTATCGAATTTTATGTCTAAAAATAAAATTACATTTTAAAGATTTTCTTATTAAATGAGATAACTGATTTTAATTGCCTGCATTATATCACTTATATCCTAGACAGATCTCCGATTTTAATGATCGGTCATTAAAACTCAATAATGATCTTTATTTACGTAATAATGATCAATTTTAAGTATTTATTTCAAGTCATTATTTTTTTAATTATCAAATGAAATTGTGAAGAGTTCCCAAAATTTTGCTTCACACTGTTTACAGGGCCATCTAGATTTGAATATTATAAAAATTTCGTCTGATTTTGACATGTTTTCTTCTTTCACATAAGCTTAAAAGGAGGAAAAATGGTTATTATTCTAAAAATTCTTTAAAATTTACTAAGGTAAAATTTAAAAAAAATGAATTCTATTGAACCAAAATTAATAAACATTCTATTTTGAAAATTATAAACAAAATTATAATTTTTTGAAACTTTTAGAATTACAAGAATAATGATCATTGTGAAAAAAGAAGATTTGTCATGGATCATCCAGAAGTATCATTAAAAAAATAATTATTGTAATTAAAATCGAAGATCTGTCTAGAGTATTAGGCAAAGAGTTAAAGTGTTAAAAGAAGTACTAAACTACATCTGACATATATCCATTAAAATCCTTTTGAGCAGCATTATGTAATTTTCTCACTATTTAATGTTAGTGTCAAATTTTGTGTGTAACTTACAGAAATGTACAATGTACTCCATATATATATATATATATATTTTTGTATAAATACTCATTCAACAAACATACAATAAAACAACATATGTTATTTAAAAAAAAGTTAACTAAATTGGAAGATTACTAACTTGGGTTACCTTAAGATCTGCATCGTACGGTAAAGTTTTATCCCATAAATTTGGTCCAAGAAAGGCAGCCTGTGCTTCCACGTTCCATGGATCGCCATCTTCTTTAAATTTGTCATCACCGCATATATCTTTACTGTTCCCTGATTTACCTGAATAAAGAGAAACTATTTTTAATTATAGACATATGTAACAAAATTAAATCTACAAAATTGACAATAATTTCAATTTGAAAAAGTGTATTTTAATGTAAATTACCAGATCAAAATGTTCACATAAGTTTCTCGTATATGTGAGTTTTCTCATTTTAAATATTTATTGTATATTAAGTGAATGTTAATATCAAAAATATATATAGGATTTTGTAGTAAAGTAATATAACCAATTTCAATATGATAAAATTGTTGTAATAAATTCCTATCAAAATATTATAAAAATACAATAAATCTGAAAAAGAAACACAAATTTACTTATCCCCCAAACATCTATTCAAAAATTCAGCAAATTCACCTTCAAGTAGATTGAATTGAAATTACGAATGCATAATCATTTCCATAATTTCCATTAGATTATAAGGAAAATATTAGTATTGAATAAAATCATAAACCTTTTTGATTTTTTTCTTTTTTTTTTTCTTCAGGAGACCTTCTCCAGGTATATCAATCATTTTCCTAAAACTAGATATTTGCAATAAAATTCTGGCACAAAAATCATAAATCTCAATATTTCAATGGAAATACTTTTAGTAAAGATAAATTTCGAAGGCATTTTTGACCTAACCGCATTATGATTAATTCATAAAGTCAAAAAAAAAATATATATATATATATAACATATATAAGAGATCCATATAAATCCATAAAAGCTTATCCCGGATAAAAAGATAAGATGAGAAATTGATATACACGATCCCACACACAACAACAACAAGATTTTATATTCATTCAATGGAATTGCTTGAATAATTTTCTTTTTAGTTCGAAAGAAAAAACTGTATCTAAATTTGAAAAATAGTGGGAAAATGTATGAATTTTCAAAAAAAAAAAAAAAAAATATAATATAATCACGAAAAGAAGTATAATAAACCTGTTATGGAACTTCTTACACAAAAAAAAAAGATTTTTCTTTGGATTTTGAACAAATCAAATTCGTTAGAGCGAATTCGATATAGGAAAAGACAAATACAGCATCAGGAAGTTACTAGCAGAAAAAATTAAAAATTTCAAATGAAGAAAAAGATCTGCACTTAGAGCAAATTCGTATACAAATATGAGACCCTTCTCCAAAAAAAAATCGTATGTGTATACAAAAGAAAACACTTTACAATGAGAATTTGCTCAATATACAAAACTTTGCAAATAAAAATCAATAATAAATAAAATAAAATATAAGTAAATATATAAAAATTGCGAAAGGAGAAATTTCACTTTCAATTTCGTTATTAAAAGAAGCGAGTACAACTATTTGAAATCAAAAAAAAAAAAAAAACAAAAACAAAAACTCTACCAAGTTTTTTCTTGAAGTCATTTTTTTTTTACTTGTCAGACACTTTAATTAATGTTTACGAAGTTTCTTTAGTTTTAAGAAGATATAATAGAAAATTTTATCGTTTGGTCATGATCCGAATGAATGCACACAATGATGTATGAATAATAATATAAGTTGTCTTTTCTGGACACACTATCTTATCAGGAAGTTAAGATGATTGCGATGTAAATCAACGATTTTGGACTTTTGTTTTTTATTTGAATAATAATATAAATTTAAGTACAGTAGAGACAATTGTCTGGCATATAATTTAATATTTGAATTTGGATCATGTTTTTATATGAAACTTAAAATATATGAAACAAATGAATGAAATCAATTCTGGTGCAGCTTCACTGGTTTTTGTATCCAAGGTCTATCAAAAAAAAAAAAAAACATTAAAATAAAAAGTTTCTACGTAACAAATTGTGATTTGAAATTAGTTATCTCGAACGGGATGAACCAGTCCTTGGTGCTTTCTAGAGAAACAGATAGGTTCGAAAGAAGAGATCTTTTATAGATCTGTTTTGCTGCTATGTTTTGCTAAGTGTAAATACAAAAGATTGATTGGCTGAGCCCACACATCTAACTTATTATTAATAAGTCAATGTAGAAGCGATAGAAAAAGTATTCGATAAATTCGATGAAAAGGCAAAATTAATCGGAAATATCTAAAACAAAAACAAAAAAAATTTTGTTTAGGTAAAATTTGCAAAGATTTCATTTCTTAATATTATTATCACAAATATCGGAAACGCTATGCAATAAATTAAGAAATAATAATAACATTTTGTTCTTGTAATCCGATAGTTAACACGAGAAGTTTAGTTGACAAATTTAGGTTCTATATAACAAGTGAATTTTGGTTCTGAATTGAAATATAAACTAAAATTTGTTGAAATTAAAACCAAAATCTGTGATTATAATGTAACTTGATATTAATCAAATTAAATGAGTATACTTCCCTTCGCCCCCGCTTATGGTAAATTCCATAAAATTATATAGAGGATATCAAAATTCAGGTCTTACGACAGCCCGATAGCACGTTCATGTGGTGGATAATCACGCGTTCTAACTAAGAATTTAACTGAAATTGATATCGCTATCAACGTCATATCCCATATAATAAAATGATCTCTAAAACGCAATCATAAATTATTACAATATTATTATTTTCAAGTAAATTAGAAAAATAAGAAAAATAAGAAAGAAAAAAAACTCATTTCATACGTAATTTAATTAATTAAATCATCGTATATATAATTTATTATTTGAATTTCAATTTAAAAACGTCATTTTAGGTTTCAGATTGACAAGTTTATTGTAAGACTTTGCTGGGTGCATAGGCCGTAATTACATGGCAACTGGTAAACATGCAATATTGGATATTAGAATATCTAGTAAAGATATTGTTAAAAAAAACTACACAACAATTATTATTATTGACATGAGAGAATAGATAAAAGCTTCCATTTTATAAATTTTAAATACTATATATTTTCGCGTATATATAAGTGTACTCGCGTAGATAAAACTATGTATTAGAAGAAGGAAAAAAAGTGCAACGAAACCAATTGAAGGCAAATTCAAGGTGAAGGTTAAAAAAAAAACACTGGCAAAACCAATAAAGTCTATAAGTCAAGTTCGCTAATGAAGAATGCGATAAAGAATATTTTCAAAGCTTTTTTTTATTTTATTTTATTTTATTTTTTTGAACAGAATGCAAAATATAAAATGCAGCTTTTAATTTCTGTTGACTATTGCAATTATTTTATTTTTATTCTTTTTAAGTTTGAAAATAATGTTTTCCGTTTGTAGTATTATGTTCGTTTTAGAATAGAACGCTTCATTAGTCAACATAATTTAGAGATAGATGCATTGTAAAGGGTACAAAAAAAGCGCAATTCAAATGACGTCGTCTATTTAAACTTTAATAGAATCAAAATGACATTATATAATTCATATGTTTTTCAAATGTATAAATTTATTTAAGAAACGTTGTCATGCATAAATCGAGACATTAATAATGTTCATTGGGGCTTATACTACTATGGACAAAAAGTAATGAGACTGTATTTATAAAAATATCCGCGCAATGAATATCAATGCGTATATTTATTTGATAGATTGGTATGACATGACTGTTGTGAACAGCTAGTAGAAATCTCATGATGTTTGTTTTGCTAGTTTAAAAATTTCAGCGTCTTTTGAAATTGTGAAAAATTTGTTGCGGCTATTTTTTAATATCGATAAATCTATTGAACAAAGAATTAACATTAAATATTGTGTAAAAAACAAAATTTCTTGTACGGACACATTAAAAATGTTAGCAAAATGTTACAGTGATCAGTGTTTATCAAGATCACAAGTTTTTAAGTGGAACAAATCATTTGGTGAGGGTCGTGATGAAGTCGAAGACGAACCTCGTTCAGGAAGGCCACCAATCTCAACTACTGGCAAAAACATCAACAAAATCAAGGAGCTTGTACTTGTCAATTGTCGATTAACTCAAAGACACCTTGTAGATATTGTTGGTATATCAGAAGGATCAATACAAACAATTTTAAAGTACGATTTGGGCTTCTCTCGTGTGTCTTGTCGTCTTGTCCCAAAATCATTGAATTTGTTAAAAAAAACAACGTCGTGTTGAAGTGGCCGAGGAGATGCTTTCTATGACTGATGATAATCTGAAATGCATAATTACTGGCGATGAGACTTGGATTGTTGCTTATGACCCGGAAACGGCTCAATAATCCAGTGAATATCGTGCTGCAGGTGAACCAAAATCAAAAAACCATATCAAAGCCGCAACAAATTTTTCACAATTACAAAAGGCGCTGAATTTTTTAAACTAACAAAGCAAATACAGTCTCATTACTTTTTGTCCATAGTAGTATATATGTTCGGATTTTAGTTGTTATACAAATTTATTAATTATCCATATTTCAGATACGACAAGAAAGTAAACATCTAAGATTTTCTGGAGTACATTAAAAACACTTGATATAAAAACAATTCTATTCGATCCAGAGCTAACATTATTTAATAAAATGTTAATTAAATTTAAGAAATTTTGTAGTTTAATTGAATTTTTCAATAATTTTTCAATTTCCATTTTGTATAAACGAAAAAAAAGAAGAAAAAAAAACATGATTTAAGAATGAAATTTTCTTCCATTAATTGATAAATTCTATTTTAAAAACAACAAAAACTCTTAACTCTTTTTATACATTTGTATAAGATATATATATATATATAGCTCTAATTACAAGCACCCACATATTTTTTAAAGATAGTTTCATGGATGGTGGACATCGAAATTTAGAAAATAAAATTCATCTTGTCATTCAATAGAACGCATTAAACAAGCAAATAAACTAACTGAAATAAAAAAGAACCAAAAAACAAACACCACATTGCATACTTAAGATGTTGCACTCATCAAGCCAAATATGCAATTTTAAATGTATTTATTGGCAACTAATTCTACAGAATAATATATACAAAAATTTTCTAAGAAATGATGAACACCCAAAAGAAAAAAAAAACGATCAAGTTAACATTTAAGATTGCATATATACTAATTTTTATTTTAATTTTTTTTTCCTTTTCATGATTTGTAAATTGAACTGAAATGCAGTGCCAACTTATTACCAACTTCAAAGCATTTCCGCCAATTATTTCAATCCCTGACCGAAAAGAATATTTATCTACGATTTTTCTAACACTTTTTTTTTGTTTTAAGTTGTGTTCATTTGTCTTCATGAAGTCATTTGTCTACTTCATTTTTATTTGTTATTGTTTTAATGCTAATTGTTCCTGCTAATTTAATTTTAAGACTATAATTATTTTTACGAAGAAAATCACTTCTCTAATATGGAAAGTTCAACGAAATCTCAGTTTTGAATTTGCGAATTTAGTTCAAGGAATCGAACATTTTTGTTATACTATGTTAAATGTCGTATAATAATGATAAAAATTTGATCGAACATTAAATGTTTTTTTAATCTTTAGTTCTTGACTGTTTAAAAGAAAATTACAGTTTTTTCATTTTTAAATAATTTAAAATAATAATAACAAGAATTTTAATTATGATTTGCATAACTATTATGTAATTCAATGGAACAGACTTTTAACATTTGTAATTCCTTTTAAATTGTAAAATCTAAAAGGTGTGTAATTCGCTGATAACGTATAGTTTTTAATTTTTTATTATTTAGAGTCTGTTTAAGATTTTAATAAATGATTTTAGTGAAATTATGCTACTATTAGTAAACCTTAAAATAATTTCAAGCTATTTAAAACATATCTATAAATTATACTAATATTGTATATACTTTAACCTAAAACACTTTATTTAAATTGAAGTAACTAAATTACTGACTCCAGTTAGTAGTTCTTAAATTGTTTGCTTGATGGTCCCACCCACTACGAAATTTGGAATCTGCGGTAACTAAATAATAAAATTAACCTTTTTTTTTTAGAATGAAATAACAAAATCTCAAATATTTAAAAATATTGTAGTAATTAAAACTTTTTCCATTTTTTCTTTAAATGTTATTCTTCGCGGCCCACACGAATAGAATCTGTGGCCCACTTATTGGTCACAGGCCCTAGTTTAGATATTTTACCTATATCAGGACTGAAAATCTAACTGGAACCTTAACTTGCGCTTGTTAAGCCTTTCAGTGAATTTGAACCTGAAATCTCTTCTTCTAAAAAAAAATTACATTCGGTTTATTGTAAATTACAAAACAAGTTCTAGAAACTTATTTAAAAAATCTTCTAAAAGAATTCTGAAATATAATTTAACTATTTGGGAACAAAAGCTTTATAATTTTACGAATAACAGATTCAATAGCAAGACGTAGCCCAATAAAAATGAATAATTGTGAAGGTCTGGAAAATCAAGGTTTGTCCCAAAGTCTCATCAATTATTAGTACCGAGGTCTAAATAACATCGACCATTCAAACACGGTTCTTAAGTTATTCATTTGCTTTTCTAACAATTAAATATTGTATTATTTAATAGTTGTTTGTAAAAATTGTAAATTGTGAACGCTTAAAACTCTTACAAAGTGACTTGTCATAGTTTGGGTTAGCATGTAATCATGATATACTAACAATAACTGAAATCGTGAACACATCTTTACAAATTTATCAAAATAATATTTGAAGTCAAAATTTAAAGGAAATTGTATCAGCAGATCTGTTTCAAGCATTTGGATGTGGATTTTTTAATTCAATCTAGATAAGATTAATTTAGAATAAAAATTATTATAATTAATTTTTGACTGTAAATTTAATGACATACATGAATTGTAAGAATTTGAATTTATACAAGAAAAAAATCTATTTAAAAATAAAAAGAACACTTTTAAACAAAATTTTCTATAAAGTTTAAACGAAACGTAATTTTCATTTAAGTTTAAAAAATAAAATTTCATGTCTGTTTTTTTTTAAAGAAAAGAAAAAAATTTAGAAAAAAAAATTGTGGACATTGTAATTTGTGACATTTGTCACTGTCAAATGTTGTCATGCAATTACAAATTCTTTACATATGTGTGAATATTATTATTAAGACAATTATTGGCGTATTTAAAATATAAAAAAAAAGAAACATTAGAACGAAAAATACATATTACACACATGTTGAATTGTTAGTAGTCAGTTAGACTACCCATTTTCTATTCTATAACGAAGAAATAGAAAAAAATATCTAAGTACACGTACAGCGACCATCAATTATCTTATCCGAACACAAAATTGTCAATTAAATAGGAAAACTTTGTTCAACAAAAAAATGGCTTCCATTCAAAAGTATTGTCTTAGGACGTAGTGCAAACTAATTTTTTTTTTTTGATATTATGCTTAATAAAATAAATAGATTTAGCGGAACACAGAATTACTTCGGTTGGGTAAATGATGGAAAAATATATGAATATAAAAATAGATACAAGAAATCTTAGTTGTACACCTTCCTGAAGTGACTAGTACGCACTTCATACATATATATTTTCTTTTATTTTATTTATTTAAATCACCAAACATTTAATTAAATTGACGATCTTCATGAAATAAATCAATTTTATGTTTTAAGTACTAATCTTATAAATAAAGATCTTAGATTTTTTTTTGTAAAACTCATTTCTAAAATGTTTGTCTGTCTGTCTGGAAATGTGTGTTTTTTCCGCGTAAATTCGAAAATTTCTAAACCGATTTTGATTGAGTTTTCATTTTTATAATATATAGGTGTAAATGGGATCCAGAAACAGAAAAGGATATGTTTGCAATCACGTCATCATCACATCAGCGGGTTTATAAGTAACTTAAAATCAGATCTAAGAACTGAGGTAATTGCTGTATCGAGTTCAAAGTATATATGCAACTGAAACTAGCGTTTTCTAGAAGTAACGCAAGCGAAGCCGGCGACAAAATTTATAGTTATTAATAAAACTTTACTGAATTTCAGTTCATTGTAAAAATTCATTTTAATCGAAAAAATTTTAAAAAACAAAAAACCAAAAAAAAGAAAAGAAATTAGTGATTTTTCTATTTGTCGAAATGTAATTTAAAGACTATAGGAATGAAACCTTGGCACATCAACAATAAATCGATCAACCTATATTTAAATCGGTTTGTTTTAATTTTAATTATGTGTTTAATTTAACTTTTTTGGTTTTCAAGTACATTTTCTAATTAATTTGATTTATTTCTTTTTGATGTGAAATATATCTTGTATGTTTTTAATTGAATGAAAGAAACGAGTAAACAGAATTTTCTTCTTCTTAAAATGCAACGAGAGAAAATTAAAATAAAATAATTAACATTTGGCAAGAAATGATAAAATTTGCGAATTTAATTTCCTCACTATTTGAGACAATAAATTTATATTTGATGAGGTTAAACTGTATTCGATTGGACATGATATGCAATACTTGTACGCATTTTTTTGAATCCTAACTAAATTCAAATAACTAAAATAGTTTAAAAATTTAATTGCTCGAAAATGGCCATTTAATTCTATTCAAATTGAAAATTCATTGTCACGAAAAATTTCAAAATAGAACAGAAAAATTTGATGAATGCTATTTGATTTTCATTTTCCAAAGAAATTTTATATGTAACAAGTCTTTTAAGACTTGTTCTGTGTTACATTTAAAAGTTTCCTTCAAAATGAATCTCTACAGAATTTCTTGAAGGAAAAGAATTAAAAAAAAAGGTTTCTGCATTGAAGTCTCATCATATCGGTTCTGATTTCTTTCTTTACTATTTGATGAATTTCACTTTTTTCCGTATAAGCTTATTTACTGAATAGATAAAATGTAATTAGAAAAATAGTGATACTAAGAAAATGTTCCAATTAATCTATAACCGAAGTTCGGCTATTTAAATAGTTCTTCATATTTAATTTGAAAGGTAGAAAACCATTAGTTTGGAAGCAATGTGTCTGCTTTGAAAAAAAAAAAATAAAGTGTTAAATTTGTTTAAAACTTGCCCAAAACATGAACAATTCCATTCAAAACAATAAAATTGATGTTAATTAAAATACAAATTCTTAAAAAAATAAAATAAAAAGAAACATATAACAGACTTAACTTATTAGATAAATAAAAAATATTAATTTTTAATTGCTTTAATTAATTAAAATACAACAAAAAAAAATACAAAAAAAATTTTTTTCCTAAATTTGTATCATTTTTCAAAAATTAAGAAAAATATAATATTTTAGGCTTAATTGAAAAGAGTGATAAAAACCAAAAAAATAAAAAAAAAATGAAAGTAAAAGTGACTTTCTCAGAGTTTTTTGCGAAAGAAATAAAATAACTTTTCGCATGGCAAAAAAAAAACTCACCAAATTAAATTTCCCAAAAATTAAATAAAATTCACGGATGCTGAATCACAAGATTATACGAAATTAAATCTGTTTTTCCATCCAAATATGATTTGACCAAAAAGTAATACAATACAATCAATGATTTTCGGACAGTAGATGCCCATTCTGGCCAGTTACAATACCCGTGTTGGTTACAATACCTGCAGTCTTCCTCAATAAATTTAGTTCCAAAAGGTAAATATTCAAAAAACAAAAAATATCTACATATTAAAATAAAAAAAAGAAAAAAGAAAAACGAGAGTGAAAACAAAACACTCCAAAAAATCTGAAAAACCCGTCTTGCCCAAAAAAAAAAAAAATTATCATCAAAAATCCGGAAAAATACCACTTTCACCGAAAAACGCGCATTTTTATTTTTCGGCAAAATAAATAAATATGAAAAACAATCGAGAAGCTGTAAAATGATTATGTCGATGGACCGAGACTGGTTTGTACTTTCAGATTTTTCAAAAAAAAATAATTCATTTGTTTGGTTGCCTTTTTTTTTGGTAAAACAAGAGAAAGGTGTCCATTGCTCCATGAAATTATATGACCTTTTCTTCTATATATCTGTTTTTTTTTTTTCTCTTTTTTCAAAAACAAATTGTACTTTATTGTTAAAGTTAATGGCTCACGCGCAATGAATTTTTCCTTCAAGGGAAACGCAATTCTTAAGATGGTAGTACCCGAAAAGAAAAAAACAAAATAAAAACAAATTTGTTCCACTAAATTTAAAAAAAAACAGACAAAATGGAAATTTAATTCAACAAATTTTTAATATATTTTCATGAAGAACAAAAGCCTATTTATTTACAATTGTACTTTTCAAACATAATCATTTAATAATAATCACTTTTTTTTGTTTTCCAATTTGTGAAGATTTTTCCGAAAACTACTTTTGAACAAACAGTTTATTTTAAGAAAAACAATAATAAAGAATTAAATTTTTAAGCCGAATAAAAAAGACAATTTTATAATTTAGTTTCTAAATCTCCAAAAATTTAGTCGCCTCTAGTAATATATCCCAAACAAAATACTACGTGACCCTGTTTTTAAAGTAAACATTATGATCAGGCTAGGGTAGAAATAAGTCGTTTACTTGATATGGACAATAAAATAATTTTGGATTTCTATTTAATGATATAAAAACTGCAATTTGATATTGAAAGAGATCACAAAACGCGTGTATACTGTTAGCGAAATTATAGGAATTGTAGTAAGGAAACATATAGTAACTGAAAATCGGCCTATAGCCGATTTTTGGTGTCCTATGGTAGAAATGGGAGAGAAAAACTGTCAAAACTAATATTATTTCAAGGTTTTTTCTTCATAACTTTGTTTATACTTCTCAAAATTTCTTCTAATTTGCAGGTAACCCAGACCCTGATAGCATAAGTCTGTAAATTCTATCCAAATATGTGTATTAGTTTTCAAAGCACATCAAAAAAACTATATGAAGAGGGTTATTTTCTCCTAGGATTATTTTCTTCTCCACTATCCTTTGACCGGTTTGATTGAAATTTATTAATTAATTAATTTAAACAAAATTGGTTTACAAATTTTCCAATTAAATCCTAAAAACAATAAACAAAAAAACGACAAAACTTTCTGGTCACCCTGGTTTTTTCTTTATAACTTTGCTCACCCTGGAACAATTTTACTGAAATGCAATACCAAATCAAGTTTAGTAATAAACAACTCACATTGTAAATCTCATCAAAATCGGATAACGCGTTTTTGATTTATCTTGTATACGGACGGATGGACGGACATGCATAAATCGATATAACTTTTGATTCCCTACACAACCATACCCTCTAGTAGTATCTACCATAGGGCATAAAAATCCTTAATTCGATATAACATTTCTTTGTAGTTCAGAAGACACTAAAACATTTCTATCGTATCGAAAAATTCGCTATAGACCTATTTTAGTTTTCTGTATGTGTTTTTCTCTGAGTTCTTCGAAATAATTCATTTATAATAAAACTTGTCATATTGCGAGTATATAAAAACTAAATTAATTTTCTAAGAACAATAAGAAAAAAAAAGAATATAATTTTTGTATAAATTTCATTAAAAACAGAAAAATAATATTTGAACTTGACGAGATATTTATCAAACTTTTATAATAAATAGATAAAACCGACGAAATGTAAACAATTCATAGAAGATAAAATGACAGAGCATGCCATCTCAAAAAAGTAGTCATTAAATTTATAGAAAAATCAAGACTATTAAAAATAAAAAACAAATCATAAATTATATTAAAAAATACAAACGTAAATGCATCTTTTTTTTAGTTTAGAAAATGCAACTGCATTAACAATTTCCTATTGTAATTAGCTATTTTTTTATATTTATCATTTTATCTTTTGTTCATTAATAAATTTAAATAAAAGATAAATATTTGCTAGGCTGACTGTTAGTTCATGATTTTAACAAAACTTATTATTTTCACAAACTTTAAAACGAAATATAATTCAGCTTCGTTAGATTTTTTTTTTTTATTTGTGATTTTTCAAGTACAACAAGAACACTATTTGGCCACTGCAATTTGGATACATTAACTCATTTCAAATAATGCACATGGGTTGATGTAAGAAACATACTAAATTCGAATATGTAGGCAAAGGAAGAAGTAAATTATGAAGAACCGAGATCTGGATTTGAACCAGTTTCTAGAAACGAGGTCTAAACCAAGTTGATCATTCCATTCTGTACTTATTAAATAGAATGTAGATAGTTACATGTCTTTATATTATAAGGTCACGACGTGCTTATATTAGATCCACTAATGTTGTCGATATATAGTAGTTCACCTTGGGAATCACTGATTTAAACCAATAAACGCCTATAATTCCTACAAGTACGAAATTACTCATGGGAGTAAAGATTTGAGATGATTTCGTATGAAGAAGAGGATATCATGGTGTATTTTAATATCGATTAATTTCTACTAATTTTTTTAATAAAAGATTTATATGTTTGGAAAGGTTAAAATTAATTTAAGTGCATTTTAAATAAATAAATATACCATGATTTACAATGATTTAGGATAGGAGTAGCATATATGGTATTTAATTGTTGAAATCATGATCTAAAATTTGATTAAACCGAGAAATACCGTCTAGAAAATTTAGTCGTTTAAAAATATGGATAGTCAAGTTTTTCTTTGAGTGCATATTTTGTATTAGTTGAAACTTAACTAACATATTATATTTGCTTACATTATGAAAATTTCAAAGATAAAAACTAAGCAGAAATAATTTCTATTAAAAATGTTCAAATTAGTTATCTCATTTTCAATCAGGATCATATTTTCAATCAGGATCATATTTCCAATCATATCTAAAAAGTTTTTTTTTATAAATGTTATTTATGAGACCCATTTTAATCCAAATAAATCAAATTCCATATCAATTTCATGTCAGAAACAATAAAAAAAGAAGGTATTTTATTCCTGGGCGCAATTGACAAAAACCCTTCTATACGAACAACCATAAACCTTTTACTTTATATATTAAAACATACGTACAAGAATCAATGACAATTTTCTTCGAGTTGAATGTTAAAACAATATAATATGAAAGTCGAAGTGTACTATAAGCAATTATTTTATTTTATATGATATGAAAAAGAAGGCAATTGTTAAAAAGTGAATATTTTTATTATAAACTTTAAAGTCAGAAAAGTTTTTCGTTGTTAATTCTTATCTTAAATAAAACACAACTTTCCATTTTGTGTGACTGTTATTTCTTTCTTTTTTGGTTTTTTTTTGTCAGCGAACGACCTTTACCTTTCGCGATCAATTCTTGTCTTTAGATTTAAGACAAAACAGAAAAAGAAACAACATGGTACAACACGAAGGAATTGACAATTTTTAGGTCAACAGATTGAATACATTATTATATTTTGACCAAAGAGAAAATTTTGATTAAATTCGGTATCGTGGGATGTAAGAAACAAGAATAAAAAAAAATTATTAATAATAAAATAAAAGGAAAACCAAGAAATTGATAATTTTTTTTGATATAAATAAATTCAAAACGTTAAATAAAAGCTTTCCAAAAATATTTATTTGCAAAAAAAAATAAAATAAAATAAAAGTAATTTAAATTATTAATTAATATTAAAGTCTGCAATTTTTACTTAGGAAATAATATAACTTCTTGATCGGGATCGGTCTGTTTCAATTTCAAATCGCTTTCAATATCCTACAATTTTCCATTCTAATCGCCATATTTATTAATAATTCACAGAAGTTTTTCTAATTTTACTGCGTAATAAAAATTACGATTTATTGTTATCGAATTCTATTGAATTTCATGATTCATATTGAAAAATGTATAAAAATGTATGTCCGTCATAATTGACTGACATTTTAAATCTCGATTATTTTAACTAATATTTAATAGAAAAGAATAGAAAATTTTTGAAGCAAAATCAGATTTCTATTACCTAATTTTATGTAAATTTATAGGCTGCCAATCTCCACACAGTCAACTTCCTACTTCTGATGGAAGTATGGGATAACACTATAGAAAGATTGGTTAAACAGAAAGGGAGCAAACAATCATCCTACAAATTTTGTCGGCTTCTGCATTTCTCATTTCCCCAAACGATTTTCGATCTGCAGATGATTCCCCTCAAAAAACACATGAACATGTTTATCTGATATATATGGCACTTCATCTGCGGGTGCATACTCTCACAATAACGACACACGATACCTCGCACACTATCAATTTTTCTAAATTGTGTGGGGAGACTCTGATGTTTTTATTCGATCCTACCGAAAATTACAAAAGTCCATAGTCTCTTTCTAGTTTTATGATTTCTACCGTCAGAATAGGATGTCGGCTGTGTGGTGATTGGCTGGTTGCAACAATATAAATTTATTTTTCGTCCTTACGATGTAAAACCAAAAAAAAAGAGTTCTCGTACAAGAATTTTAGTTGTTTCAGTATTTTTATGTGATCAAGGAATTCGTTGAACTTTAAGACAAAAGTAATACTATTATATAAGTTCGAACATGTGTTCACAAGGTTTATAGTGCAGAAAAACATTTTTTTATTGTCGTTGCACAGAAAATCACAAAACTTTTATCGATATCCATAAATAAACTTATCGCCACGGTAGGAAAATAAGGCCGTTAATTTCTATTTCATATTTAAAAATTTCAAAGAAAAACATTCTTTATTTACAAGCTATTATTTTCCATTTGGGTACCTAATTCATAATAATAAAAGTAGAAAGAAAAAAAAAACAAAATTCAATATTAAAGTTTATGATTTCAAATGAAGTAAGTTAATTAAGATCGATATTCGTATCATAAATCATTAGGAAAACCCCGCCGTGTTTGCGAGTATCAATAAAAACGCAAACACATAGTAACTGTTTAAAACTCTTTGAAATGTGTATTCGCGAAAAATTAATAACTTAGGCATAATTTTAATAAATCCCATCAAATTTCTAATAGATCATAAATAGATTGTGTTGATTGACCGAAACATTTATCTTAAAAGTATGAACAACAATATTATTGTAAATAAAAAAAAAAATCATGAAGATGAAGATTTATAAACAAACCTAAAACATAGATTTTACTATTTAAATATAAAATAGGCATATTGTATTGTTTTGCTATGTCATGACACTTTTGATATGCTTTAAAAAAAAGAAAAATCACGAATTGTCGAATCAAAATCAGACTCTATAACTTGACGGGAGTTGAAAAACTCATATTTTGTGTGGCAATCCGTAGATATTTCGATATAACGATTACCAGAATCGCGATTTTTAGGTTCATGATTTAATTTAAAACAATACAAATGACGATACACAGAAGCCCTAATCCTTGCATGATAAAGAAACAATCAATTCTATTAGGCGTTAGAAAACTAAAAAGCTTCAGCCAACTTCATAATCAATAATCCTGAAAAACACAATATATTTTGCTAGGATAAAAAACAGTTAGCACAAAAAGCATGAAGATAAAAACCAGGAAAGCAATCAGCAGTGATACTTTGCCTTTCAAATGTCAGTCCAGAATATTTAAACGTTTCGCAATATTTTATTACCACTTTGTTAGAAAAATTAAAATGAATTTTAAGCAAAGGAAGTCTGTAATTTGTAAAGAATATTCGTGTGTTGTTTATTACGAGAACTTTAAACTTAAAATATAATTAACTACGTTTTGAATAGGACCTTTGTACATTTCATTTTTTACGACCAAAACTTATTTGTAGTTAATAATCTTGTTTATGCTATAAAAATTTAAATTACGTCACTGTAATAAATTCATAGTGCACCAAAATTCTGGCAAAGTTTGTAAAATGCTTTTTAATATATTTCATGAATTTGATCCATTAAAAAATATAGAATTAGACCTCTTTTATCCGATTAAATGCTTCCGATTAAATGCATTCCGGCAAACCAAATTTTTCGGATAATAGAAATACATATTACCAAAACCAAAAAAAACATCATCTCTAGCTTTTCATCTACATTTTTCCTGAATTTATCCGAAAAGTGAAAACAAATCTATTAAATTGAAACTCTGTTTGCTTGGTCATCATTTGACTTATATAAAATGTATCCATAGCGAATGTATCCGTAGTGAATGTATCCGTAGCGAATGTATCAAGAGGCAGCGAATTATATACCAACCAAAATTATTTTTAGCCAATATTCAGTCCCATAAAACTGAAATTCTGTTTATTTTTTGTTTGCTTACTCCTATAGACTCCAAAACTAGTGAATCGATTTTAATAACATTTGGTGTATGTATAGATGTCTTTCCAAATTAGGGAGTTGCGAGAGGTGAAAATATAAAAACTTTCCTAATTCGGCCAATAGTAATCGGATTTTTATGAAACTTGGAATGTACATTCGGAAAAGGTCAACTGAAAAGATAGTTTATGTCTCCACTCGGTTGGCGATCGCTGGGAGCCAAAATATAAAAATTTAAAAAAAATTTAATCATCAAGGTACATGTAGACTTCGGGAACCGCGAATAACGCCGAGGAATTCAGCTAGTAACATATGAATTTTTAATTTATTAGAAGTTTCCAAATAAAAGATTTCCGGATAACAGAGGTTCAACTGTAATTTCAAAATACAAAAAAAATAAATGAAATCAAATTTTCCCGGAGAAAGTTTTTAATAACTTCACGAGGAAGGCTGGTCCAACACGACGATTTTTTCTTCACCCATTAATTACTCTAGTATTGGTCAACCGCCAAAAAGAAAAAAAAAACCTATTATATTCCACGCAGAACTTTAAAAGAAAAATTAATGTGCGTGAACTTCCCAAAAAAAAAGAAAAAAAAGTAATAATGCAAACTCGTTTTGCGTTGATCTCTCAGCCGACGTCGTTCAAGTTGGAAATTTCACTTTCATTTCCAAAAATTAAACACGCATTCGAAGAAAAAAAAACTTTTTTTTATGAACAAAATTTTTGTAATAGTTTTTGTAATAGAACCAAAATTTTCGGCTTTATCCAAATTACGCGGATACTACGTAATCTGTAATCAGTCTTTGTTCAAGAAAAACTACAAGAATTATTTTCATGAATTTGTATACTTGTTTTTTTTATTTTTTTTTTAGGTAATTTTCATGGGAAATAATTATTTTAATTTATGAGAAAACTTTCACTGAAAATAAAATTAAAATTGAAGTTAAAAAAAAAAAACAAAAACAAACAAGATAATTATCGAAAATTTAAACGATAAATTAAGATAATTAATGATAGCTCGATACCATGTTTTGATTTGCTTATAATTTAAGTTTGTATACTTTGTATTTAAATGGTAAGAAAGAAAATTAAACAGTAAACTTCTTAAAACTGATCGCTGTCGCTGCCCATATGTTATTCAATATTCTGCCCACTTAAAGGTCCCAAGTATACAGTACAAAACTTCAAAAATTTCTATCAAAAAGAGTTCTATGCGATACTACAAAAGCGCAAGAAATGAATAACTAAAAGGGTATAAACTAAATTATGTTATTGGAATAATAGGAGCTTTTTTTCACTAGCTGTTCCGGAACAGAACAAAACTTTATATTGGACACAAAAATAACTCGTACAACTCTCATTTTATTTAGTGCAAGGATTGTGTTTCATTTTTATATGTGGTTTTGTTTCGACATTTAAAAAATACAAATTTATGGAAAAAGATTAGCTTTCAAAAATAGATTCAAACTTTTCAGGAATTTTTTTCTGTCGACTTCTAACTATTTCTTTTATAAAATGTGTTTTACTTAATTTCATTTTCGATATAATTTCAAATCCACACTTTAGATTTGTCTTGTTGTTGTTCCTTTGTCGTTTCCTTCATTTGCTACTCTGTTCCAGAACAGAACAGTGTGAAACAACGTACATTGAAAATTTTATAGTGACAGCTTTAGACAAGACATACTTTCTTATATGATACTAAAATCGGTATCAGAATTCTAATTCACACAGAAAAATTATCATGTTTATTGGCTAGTTTTAACACAACTGAATAATATTTGTGACAACTAAACGTTCAGTAGCCAATAACTTCACAACTTTTCCGTGTATTTATATTAAGGAAAGCTGAACTAGTTGACCTTTTATGATATTTCTAATCCATTTTGTAGAAATTTTCTTATTGTTTTTTGATTAAAAAATAAATTCTCGATTTTCAAAACAATTTTTTTTACTGATTATTTATCTATGATACAAAAAAAGCGACAAAAATTGGATTAATTAAATTTAAACCAAAAAATATGTGAATCTCAAGAACGAGTCTTCATTTCTTAAAAAACTACATTAATTTTTCGAATTAAAAAAAAAATTTTTTGAAAACTCTTGAATCATTTTTTTTTTCTCAAATGTTTTAAGAACCGACCGCTGAGAATTTCAATTCTTATAATTTGAAATCAAATAAATATTTAAGCGTTTTTTTTTTTTTGTTTTTTTGATTTTGTGTGTTCATGAATATTTGAATATTCGAAAAAAACCAGAAATTAGAAGAAAAAAATATTTTATCATAAATTTTAAAACAGGGAATTTTATATTTATATGCAAATTTAAATGAAAAAAAAATCACCGAAAATCCTAATTTTTTTAGCAAAAAAGTTGTGTATTTCCAAAAAAAAATAAAAAACAAAAAAGTTTTTTTTTTTTTTTAAATTTAATACAACAAAATACGATTTTATGTAATAAAATTTAATAATTAATTATTGTCTCGGCTAAAACAGAGAGAAAAAAATTATAAAAAACTAAGTCAAAAAATATATAACAATTTGTTAATACATAATTTTATTTTTCTTTAATTTTCAAATGTTTTTATTTTGTGAGGCACGCGAAACCAAAAAAAAAAAAAAAAAAGTGAAAATCATTGAAATCCGATGAGAGAACTCATAGTAAAAAAAGTAAACGTGTAACGTTTGACTTCGCAGAGTAGCAGCAAATTTTGCACAGAAAAAAGAAAAAAAAAACTAAATTATGTTCAGGTTGAATTCCACATTAAAAATATTTCTGCAAAAATTATCTGTAAAAGAAATATATATATAAAAAAGTTTACTTCCTGATCTATGCCAGACTGAACAGTATACTGTTTTAAACACAAAAAGCAACAAAAAAAAAGAAAAAACTCATTCAGCCAGATACCAAACAAAACAGAAAATATAAAATTAATCTAGTTTGAGAGACTAGACTAGAGTAAAAACCGTAGTAAATTATCTATCTTAGTTACTGGTATCTAAGAAAATATTAAGGAATTAAAAATGTTTGTCATTTTTAGAAGAATCAAAAGAAAGTGAGAGTTTATTTTATCCATGGTTTGCTAGACAACAAAAAATATTGGAAGCAAACCGACCAAAACCAAAATTAAAAAAAAGAAAAAAAAAAAAAAATAACTACGTCTTTATGAACACAAAAACCGCCACAATATTAGTTAGTGATTGTAGTGATTGTAGTGATTGTACATGAAAGAAAAAGCGTTGTAAATGGTGGTCTAATTTTTCATTCACGACGAGTTAATGGAAATGGTTTTTTTTATGCAGTAAATGTAGTGGAATGCGCAGCCGCACGTACTACATGCACTCTTATTATGCAATATATTGTAATATGCTGTATTTTCCGCATGGTGTTTTTGTTTTTTTTTCTTTTTTATTTGTGTTCTGTTTTCTTTTTGTTTCGCTTCCTTGTACCCCAATTTGAGTTACTTCCTACTCCCTTGTGAATTTCTTTTACTTAGGTGTATGTTACACGATTGTTAAGTTTATTAACTCACTTAAAATAAGTTATTTTTTTTCTCAAAATAATTATAAATATTTCAAAACAAATTCCATCGCTTTCTTTTATATTTATATGGCGAAGAATTATTGGCAAGCTCTGCTCTGGATTTTGAACGTTTTACAATAATTTGAAATCAAATAAAAGAAACGGTGATTATTCTAAATCCTGTGGGATAGAATAAACTAAAGGATTTCTTAACCCTTTTACTGTATCACGGATAATAATAAAATAGTTTGACGACAGACTGTTGTCAAATATTTCTTTACGAACAATTTCTTAAATCATTTTTAACAAACAAAAAATTTTTAGTAAATTTAAAAATCAACACTAAAAGGAAAAACATGAAATTTCAGGACCGATAAAATTACAATTTGGAAACCATTACAAATTCGTAGATACGAGTATCAAGGCCTATACATTTAGTAGCCAAAATTGATATTTAACTTTAAAATTTAATCAAACTTGAGCTCAAATTTAGTTCTACAAGTGCATAATTAAAATAAATTTTAATAAACTTTTTAACGGACCATCAAAAATTAGTTGAGAAAAGCTTTATTAGAAAGCTATGAGTGGATTATTTTCCTTTTAACAAACAAGAGGATAGCCTAAAGGAGCCCTACACACGTTCAATGTTACTTGACAAGTATTATTGATGAAAATTTTCGTCCAGTAATATTGATGGAAATCGCTTCCACACAAGAGCATGGAAGAGCATCCAAACGATCAATGTTAAGAACATAGACATTAGGATTGATATTTCTTGGTTTTATCCCTGATACGGTTTTTTTAAAGAGAAAACAGCATAACAAAAAAACTAAATAACTAATGATTTTAAAAACTTCCAATTTGACTTAAAATCCAAGCCAAGAGTTTCAAAATTAGGAATGTAAACTGCCATTGTTGTTATTCTATTTCTAGACCAAAGAAAGATATAAGAAAATATTCATGTGAACCTTTTTTTTTTAATAAAGAATTTATTTAAATTTCGTTTGTCTGTTTTTTTTTTTTTTTTTTTTTGTAGCATAAACTTAATGCTTAAATAGCGAGAGTAAAAATTTTGAAAATGACAAAAATATTATTAACGCTTTTTTCGATGTCAATGAAAAACTTCAGAAAATAAATATTTTAAAAAAAGTTTAAAAACTTTAAGCGAAAATCTTTTACAGTCAATTATAATTTCGAATAAAATTATTTTTAATAATAAATGCCAGTCATCCTAATTATCCAAAATAATTTTTTTTTCTTCATTACAATTTCAAGAAAAAAAAAAAAAAAAAAAACGAAGAACCTCACCTAGAGCCTAATATCATAAAGGTAACATCATTTAATTAAATCCCAACAAAAAAAAAAGCCAACAAATATTAGATACGCCATGAATGGAATTTGTAGGCATATATTGTAGAAACGAACAAATCCTAAATTCAACAAGTCAGAGTCAGTCAAGTCAGTAAAGTTAAATATTTTTCTTATTTTTTTTTTTTTTTTTTTCATTTTACTCAAGACTACAAAATATTCTTCTATAGCCAAAAAAAAAAACCAAAAAAACATATCCAAGTATTTAATGTATGCTAAAAAAAAAAAATTATTTCATATTCATATTTGTATAAATTTATAACAAAAAAAACAATAAATTATATATCAAAATTTATTTGTGTGAATAAATAGCTAAGCAACGAAATAGACAACACACAACAAGAAAAAAAATGTCTTGAAAAAGGAGAAAGTTTTTCCTTAATGTAAAAAAAAAAAAACAATTTAATTTACTTTCATATATAAACTAATCATCGTGATATTATGTTATGATCATATTGAATATATATAAAAAATATCATTTCTCCACCTAAAATCCACTTTAAGCCAACTTAAATTGTTTGCGCATGGTTTCCCCACTTATGTTAGCTATGCGCAAATTACTTTACACACGAAATGGTTAAGTTAAAAAGATACTTATTTACCTGAGACTGTGTTAAGAAAGAGTTGGGGAAGGAGTTATGAAACTATCACTCGATGTGGTTTGATCGTTTTTTCGTTTTTTGAAAACTGTTTTACATGGAAGTACCATAAAAACGAATAAAAAAACATATGTAATTTTGCCTGCTAAGCCACATAGGATTTCATGGATCACATATGAGGAAGAAAGAAATTCGATAGATAACTCTAACTAAACAAACTATTATTTACTATATGTATATGCTTCTGGGCATAGGTGGGGGGGTTATTTGAAGAAGCAAGAAAAAAAAAGAATTACTCAAATGATTAACTATTGTGTAAGAGTGAAAGAAAGAAAGAAAAATGAAAGTGAAGTTGTTGTTTAATATTATTCATAAATTCTCTGGTTAACTTGAAATTTGCAATAAATCGAATTTGTATTTTTATATTATTGAAATTCAGTCAAAAACAATATAAAAATTCGTCTTTAAAAGCATAGCAAACTACGAAACGATCCTTATTTTCAAAATGACTACAATTTCCTAATAAATAGTTATACTATATAGTAGTTTATAAATAACTAAATAGTTTCCAATTAATCATGATGACATCTTATAGAATTCGGAGAAATTCTTTCTAATAAATTTATCGCCACCTTGCCATTATCAGAATTATGTTATAAGTTTTCCCCACTGTAATTTTATTTGAATTGCACAACAATTGATTAATGCCGTCATAACATTTTATTTCTATAGAAAATATTAAAAAAAAAGTCTTAATATGAATTTTTATAAGAACTAAACAACGCAAAAAAAAATTATTTAGAGAAAGTAGTTATGATCGACCTATCAGCCTATTGAATAAAATCATGAAATAGGAAATTACTAAAGTACTAAGGCTATGAACACTAATGCGAATTGAAAAGAACGCATTTTTGTTTATACTTTAAACATGAAACTAATTAAAATTAAAACTAAAACAAATAAGATTGATGAATTGCGCAACATTGATTTTTTGAAAAACTTTTATTATGCGGTTTTTAAATGTTAAAATCAATTTTATTTATTGATGTCTGATTGATGCCTTTGCGGAATCAGAAATAGTAACCAATTACAATATTATAAAATCAGACCTAAATCAACAAAATTGCTTTTCAAACATAAAAATTTGATTGCGCCAAATTTTCATTCTAAACAAATTAATCTATCTATTATATAAAAAAGTTTTTTCCGCAAATCATTTATAGTTGTACGCATACTGATAGGCGAATCCCTTTATAATATAAAATAGTTTTTAATTAAAGTATGCATTCTTTTAGGCGAATATATTCAAGGAAATACTTTTACAAATGAAATTAATTACAACTAACAAATTCAAAACGCAAAATAGAAAATTAAGCATCTTGAAAAATTTAGACGGAGAGAAAAAGAGAATCTTATTCTACCGTTAAAGAAAATAAAAAAACAAAAAACCAAAGAATAGTGTCTTTGATAAATTTTTTGGTTGCTGTTTGTACACACGGGGGTTGGCGAGCGGACCGAGCAGGGGCGGCGCCCCCTAGTAGGTTTTTTAAAAAAAAGTACGTATAGCGAAATTTCATTTACAAGTTTTAATTAAAATATTAGTTAAATCGAAAAAAAAAAACATTTTTATATGATATAGAATAGACTTAACGAACAGTTACTTGGTTTACATGGCGACCTTAGAATTGACTTGAGATCGACTTGAAACTGAACCCGCATTTTTTAGCTTTATCGGATTGAAAGATTGACTTGAAATCTACTTCAAATCAACGTCAATTTCATATACGGTAGCAAACAAATTTTTATTTCTTTGGCTATGTTTCGTCTCTTTTCATATTCCATTTCAAATTTTCAAGTCGATTTGAAGTCGATCTCGGTTTACATGCAAATTTCAAGACGATCAGAAAATTGTTTATTTGATCGACTCAAGTCGGATTGAAGTCGATCCGGATTTATATAGACGATTTTCGGATTGAAATCGACTTCAAGTAGATCATGTAAACGAAGTAAGTGTAATTTTATGATTTCAAGTTATTCGCGTTGAACTGTACTAATGCTAATATAAAATTGTGTAAAAGATCTCAGCTGAAATAATTCTGGTTTAAAAATAAAGAAAGAAAGAAAAATGAAAGTGAATTTGTTTAATATAAGTTTAATATTATTTATAAATTCTTGTTAACTCGAAATTTGCAAAAAAATCGAATTTGTATTTTAAATATCATTGAAATTCAGTTAAAAACAAGAATTTTGTATATATTTACTTTTAGAAATAAAATAAGAAAAGATCCTTATTTTGAAAATGATAAGAATTTGCTAATAAATACATATTTATATAGTTGTTTACGCATAACTGAATATTTATCAATTAATCGTGATAAAATCTTATCCAGCGGTGTATTACACCGTAGTCAAAAAAGGTAATTGCACCCAATTTTAGAGGACATCAAATCTATCAAAAAATTATTACTCTCAGCTGATTTATCATCGGGAAAAATTAAAATTAATGTAAATCAAATTTTGTCACATTTTTAAACATTTACATAATTTTTGAGCTTTTTCCCATTTTTTTTTTGATTAAAAATGCAATTTTTCGCTACAAAATTATTTCTAATAACAGCTCAGTCTCTCTGTATACATTATTACTAGGGACAAATTCTAAACGGCGAAACTTTTGGGTAACTTAAGTAAATAGTAGAGAATTCTGCGTGACAATACTGTAAATTTTTAAATACAAAAAAACTAAGAGTTCTAGGGCCCCAAGTTGCCATAGTACGCCACTGATCTTATCGAATTCGAAGAATTTCTTTCTAATATAATAAATCCATGTCACCTTGCCATTATCACAATATGTTATAAGTTTTCCACTGAAATCTTTTTTGAATTGCACAACAATCTATTAATGCATTCCTAACATTTTATTTCTATAGAAATTATTAAAATAAAAATATTTATATATAAAAAAGTCTTAGTATGTTTTTTCAGAAGAACTAAACAACGCAAAAAAAATTATTTAGAGAAAGTAGTTATGATCGACCTATCAGCCTATTGAATAAAATCATGAAATAGGAAATTACTAAAGTACTAAGGCGAACACTAATGCGAATTGAACAAAACGCATTTTTGTTTATACTTTTAACATGAAACTAATTAAAATTAAATCTAAAACAAATAAGATTGATGAATTGCGCAACATTGATTGTTTGAAAAACTTTTATTATGCGGTTTTTAATGTTAAACTCAATTTTATTTATTGATGTCTGATTGATGCCTATTCGTAATCAAAACTAGTAACCAAGTACAAGCTATAGTGCAAAACCACCATTGAAACTTTTATAAAAAATGTTTAAAACATCTATAAAATGTGGAAATTCAGCACCAGTCATTTCGTTCATTCTGTTCTTCAAAACAGAGTTTTACTTAATATCCTGAGATTTCTGATAATTGCTTAATAAAACATTTTTTAATTCGATATATTATTTTATTTTCGTAATTTTTTACAATTCCCTTCATTCGATCCCTATCCTAGTTAACGTTAATACATTTTATTTTGAAAATTACTTCGAAACTGAGTTTTTAATTTGATGTCCTGTTTTATCCTTTGCGCCCTTTTTAATACTGTTGTGTAATGGATCCTCATCATTTGAATCTTGATGCAAGATTTCGTATATATTACTTAAAAATTTAATTCTACCAAAATTCATTTCCTTCTGCAGGACCCGTATCTTTCCTTAGATACTGGCGAGAAACAAGAAACAGCTTACCCTACGTACAGCTAATGAACTCGCCAAATTTCACTAAAATCGGGTAACACGTTTGTCAGGTAGCCTAACTACAATTTATGAAGACAATATGGAAGGAAACTTTGGAAATCGTTTCATTTCATACAAAAGTCTAAAATTTTGGTTGAACAGCTACCCGAAGTTTTATTCCGAATCAATATATTTTCAGACGCAATGGACACACTGGTTCTTCCATTTAAAAAGTGTCCGATACCAAAATTCATTGAAATTGGTCCATAAATAGCGTTACAATACTCGGTAATTTAAAAACACAAAAAAACCAAACGTTTCTACCCCAGGTATCCGAAATTTTAGTTCGATCGAACCCAACACTTTTGATAAAATAGTTCTCATGTGAAAAAACCACTTCTACTAATTTTCATTCAAATCGCTTTAAAAATACGGCCACAATTTTGTCTACCACAGACGGACAGACTAACAGACGAACAGACAGACAGACATTTTTTTCGATCGTGATTTCAGTAACTTATACACTTTGTATAGAAGTTCAAAATCAGATAGCAACATAATTGTTTGTAAACGTAAAATATGAAGACTTACCGAACAGTGTGTAATTTTATGATTTCAAGTTATTTGCGTTGAACTGTACTAATGCTAATATAAAATTGTTTAAAAGATCCCAGCTGAAATAATTCTGGTTTAACCAAATTAAAACAAGATTTCAAACACTTAGACACAAAAGTTACAACAAAAAAAGGGCATTTTTTTAAATACTATATTAAAAATTAATATTGGAAATATATAAGACGTTTCAGAATGTAGTTTGGAACCTTTTCAAAAGTCCAAGATTAGTTTTTTTTTCATCTATCCTTGGATTTTTCTTCTTAAAAGTTTATTTAGTATGCCAACAGACACAATCCAAGTAGTTAGATTCTCAGAAAAAGCTTTAGAATAATGTACATACGTAGCGTATTAAGAATATGTTGAAATCTTCAACAAAAATTTATACTTTACACTATTTATTTGGGCACTTTTTTAAACTTTAATTTCTGTGTTTATAGAGTTTTACTTCCAGTTCCAGCTGGAAGACAAAATTTTTTAGTTTTTTGTTTGCAAAAAAGCCGGTTAGATAAAATAGAACCGGTTTGATACATCTTTTAACCTAAGAAGACACAACCAACCATTTTTTTTTTCTTGCAAAAAAGTGTTAACTTTTTTTGTTCGTCTAAATTTTTTTTTCGATATTTTTTTTTTTTAACATGATGAACGTAATTATTAAGAAAAAACTCACATTAACATTTTATATTCACCACAAAAACAAAAATTAAATGAATGCTTTTTGAATAACAATATACAAGAAAAAAAAATTTATAAATTTAAAAAGGGATTCCCGTGTTTAGAGAAAAATAAATAAATAACAAAAATTTAAATTACTAATCACTTTGCAGCAATATTAATCTGACTGTGAAGATAAAGTCAATGTTATGTCAAAATAGAGACTAATTGCTTTCAATTTAGGTGTTTTACTAAAAATCTTTTTAAATTTGATAATCGCATAAAAACAAAAATTAACATACAAGGGCTGCGCCCCTAAAAATTATCCAATTCCGAAATTGTAGAATTCAATCCTTCCTTTTCATTTCCTAAATTCCTATTACCATAGACTAATAATAAAGATTTCCAACGACTGTGCATTCAACTGATTCTTTTTGTACAGTGATATCCCGGTACAATATAGATTCTTCTCTTTCTTTCAAACTTCTTTTCATCCATTCTTCTTTGAGTTCACCTACAACAACAACACTGAACATCACGCTGCTCATTTGGCTTGGACATCTAGGTATAACAATCTATGCTATTACATTATTTACATTCATAAAAAGCATGCTTTTTAAATTAACATAGTAACATATTTCTTGTACATCTTTTCTTTCCTATTTTGCCGATGATGCAATTTATAACATGATATACAACTTTTAAGTTTAAACAAACTTATCCGAAGATGACATGAAATCGATGCGCGCGCAATTTAATTAAAGCAACAAAAGAAGAAGCAACAGGAGAAATGTGTAGAAAGAAACACCGCGTGCATATTTAATATAGACGTGTGCATGAGTAACATACTGTAACGCATTTTCTGCCTGTTGCATTAAAAATGCATTTAAAATGAGGCAAAAAAAGCTTTTAGTTTTTCGAAAAATGTCCAAAAAAAAAAAACAATCACAAACAAATTCGGTTTTTCATATGTTATGAATTGCGATTTTGTTTTTGTGCTTTTAAGCGAAAGTTGGTCAATTTTTTAACAATAATAATAAAAATTTAAAAAAAAAAACAACAAAATTGAGACAAACAAAATTGTAATAATAATAATAATGTCAATTTCTTATTTCTTTTTTTTTTGAATTGCAAAATAAACGCGAAAAAATTGTATTTGGTGCAATGAAAATATAAAATTGTATATAGAGGGTATTTCATAAAGTTTTTAGTTGTAAGATTTACTTATCTATGAGTACTACCGCATGTAATTTTTTGTATATAAACTTTTGGGACGATTACAGCGCTGCAAAGCACGGTTTCTTTTTAATAGTATTTGTAAAAATGACTGTAAATACATACATTTTTATATCACACAGAGTCATTTTAACAAATACTATTAATGAGATTGCATGTGCAGATGTGAGAAAATCAGAATCAAAGTTGGAAATTCTCTTTATTGTAGGCTTTTGTACTAGCGCATGTAATCATTTGTATATAAATTGATGAGACGTTTGCAGCGCTGCAAAGTGCGCCTCATTTTTAATAGTATTTGTAAAAAAAAGACTGTAAATACATGAAATTTTATATGACACAGAGCCATTTTAACAAATACTATTAATAAGGTGACGCTTGCAGACGTGCCCAAATTGGAAACTCTCTCATTATTGTATGCTTTTTGCTTGTATTCTTTTACAGCTTTCCTTCTGCAAAGCATCCCTCTAGTAAATTTTATATTAAATGCCATTGGAATCGATTGAAATTTTTGAAACTGACATTTATAGAATAGGTATATGTATAGGGGATGCATACAATAGCAAAATGTTTGCGCAAGCTAAAAAGCATATACATATATGCTTTTTGATGAAAAGAGAATATGGAAAAACCAGAAGAAACATCAAAATTTGTCTTCCTAGTTCAAATTTTCAAAAGGGAAAACTGTGGCAGGTTCAGATTATGATTCACCCTGTATTGTACAAGTTTATCATTATTTACAATTTTAGACATGATAGTTTTTATATGGAAAGTTTTTCATAATTCCAAAACTTTTTTTAAAAGTATAACTTAAGCAAGATACAAGTTTGTAAATCATAAATATTGTTTGCCCCGTTTACTTTTTTTTCGTTTTTATTATTTCAAAAATACGTTTATATGCAATTATTGACCTGTTTTTTTCAAATAGTAGACAATATTTGCAATTATTTCAATTGTTTATATACAATGCAAACATTGCAAAATAATATATATTGCGTAATATAAAAGAAAAAAGAAAAAGCGTATATTTGCACTTTCTTCCGTTAAAAAATTTCTGCAAAGAAAAAAACAAAAATTTTTTTTTGTTTTTCTTTTCATCTTTTAATTGATTTTTAATGAAAATTAAACAATTAATAAAAATTAATTCCGAATAATACAAAAAGAAATTTCATTATTTTCATAAATTTCTAGTCAAAATTTTTGTAAACTTTTTGTAAAATTTAATTAAAAACTTATTCTAATACAAATCAATTCGAAAAATGTAATAATAATAATGGTTTTCGTTTTTTTTTCTCTCTCTTTTTCTTTTTTTAGCTAATATATTGATTAATTAACGAAATTAAATTAAAATAACATTAAAAAATATAATTGCAATAATTCAATTTAACACTTTCATTGAATATTTGAAATTCCATTAATTTGATTCGATATGGAAACACAATAGCTTTATTTCGAGTGAAAGGGAAAATTTCGTGTTTTCCTTCTCAAAAGCCAAAAAAAAAAAAGATCGAAATAAACTGAATTATTTTGGGTTTTAATTATAATTGAAATGATTTTTTTTTGTATATTTTAAAAATTTGTAAAAACTGTCACTTTGGAAATTGTTATGGTATTTTTTTTTTCGGCTACAAATTTTACATTAGCAACATTAACAACAGCTTTTTTCATTGATCTAGTAATAATAATTTTTGGTAATGGTCAGGCCATTAGTGACAGATATTAATATAGAAATGTAATGTAATCCGCTACTAATCGACCTTTAAATTGGAAATAATTAGTATATGTATTGCGCGCGCAAAAAAAACGAAAGTATTAGAAAATTTCTAAAAGAAAAAAAATTTACTTCAAAACAGTTAACGTGCCTAGCAGGGAATTGAATTAAGGAAGAGATCTTCTAGTAGAAATCTCAAGTGTGCAGCATATTAAAAAAATCAAATCAATTCCCACAGGCCACGATCACAGCTTCCAAAAAATGTATGATAGTTGTCTTAAGAGATAACACTTCACAGTGATTTTGGACGTGGGGGTCTTACAAAATTCGGTTTAGAGGCATTAAAACTTTTTAATGCTCAATGTTTTCACTTTCTTTTTTTTCATACTTTTTTTTAGGTTTTCTTTTTTTTCGGTTTTTTTTTGGTTAGGGCCAATCTTGATAATAATAACAAAACAATTTACCCGTGACATTACAAAAAAAAAAAAAAAAACGAAAAAACAAAAACTAAAAAATTCTTAATTACAAATCAAGTAAAGCGATGTACTTACAAACATTATTATTTTTTTTTTTGTTTTTTAATTTATTTTCCCATTTTCAGTTTCATTTTCAATTTTTGTGGGGGCCCAACAACAAATACTGATGGAGTTTTTCTTCACTTTCAAATGAAATTTGTATGTTGTATTTTTTTCTTTTTTTTTTGGGCAACAGCCGAAAAAGTGAAAGTCGACCGAAATGAAAGTAAATCGTCATGGAGGAAGCGAACAAAAAAAAAAAACAAGTTAATAATATTGTATTCGAAATAAAAAAAAGTTAGCTGCGCAGACAGAAATATACATCAAGAAAAAAAAAACTTTGGGCCATCAGCAATGGACAAGAAGTTTAGTCCACCAAATTATGATGGATGATCTCCGTTGGATTTTTCTTTTTTTTTGTAGTTTTCGGTTTTCTTTTTTTCTTTTTTTGGCTAAATCTCAAATTTGAACACGTAACTTTTATTTATAATTTTATATTTACTTATATGTAGTTTTTTTTCTTGCTATTTTTAAAAATTTTGTAATTATTGTTTATAAACAAAATGCATGAGCAGACACAATAAGATATCGAAATCGATTAAAATTCGAGTTCTTGTTGACAAATTCAAAAATTTTTGAAAATAAAAAAATAAGAATTTATGCATTTTTGTTTAGTTTTTAAAAGAAATTTTGTGATTAATAAAATTTAAAAAAAAACATATAGTAACTTAAAATCGGCCTATAGCCGATTTTTTGATGCCCTATGGTAGAAATGGGACAGAAAAACTGTCAAAACTAACATTATTTCAAGGTTTTTTCTTCATAACTTAGTTTCCTCTTTTCAAAATTCCTTCCAATTTGTAGGTAAGCTAGACCCTGATAGCATAAGTCTAATTTGTAAATTTTATTCAAATCGGTGTGTTAGTTTTTAAAGTACATCAAAAAAAACTTTATAGAGAGGGTTATTTTCTCCTAGGATAATTTCTTTCTCCTTTATCCTTGGACCGATTTGACTGAAATTTAACATGATATCGTCTGTTTATGTAGTTAATCTGCATAATTAAATTCAATAAAATTGATTAACAAATTTTCCAATTAAATCCGAAAAACCATAAACAAAAAAACGACAAAACTTTCTGGTCACCCTGGTTTTTCGTTTATAACTTTGCTCTCCCTGGATCGATTTTGCTCAAATGCAATACGAAACTAAGTTAAGGAATAAGCAACCCACATTCTAAATTTCATCAAAATCAGATTACGCGTTTTTGAGTCATCTTGTATACGGACGGACTGACGGACGGACGGACATGCAGAAATCGATATAACTTTTGATTCCCGACACAACCATACCATAGGGCATAAATATTTAATAGTTTTTTATCGCCAGAATATTTTTTTTTATATAAAACAAAATTTTCAAGAAAAAAAATCGAGCAGTTTAAAAAAACTTTCTATAAAATTTAAAGAAAACAAGTTTTTTAGTCATATTTTCATGAAGTCGACTAAAAAAAAAAATTTTCTAACGAAGGGTTCATTAGATATGATAAAACATTTGTCAGATAACAGAATTAATACTTTTAGCCTGCCTTTTTTTTAGTATAAGAAGGGGTAACTCAGTATCTTGTATTTTTTTCCAGCCAGGAAGAATTTCTCGGAAAAAATTTCAATGTCCTGAGCGCTTTTCTACTCCTTACAAAAACCGTTTAATCTATTTTCTTAAATTGTCTAACCTCTTACTTAGCCAATTAAACTCAAATTATCTTTCACTAAAACTACTTTCAGATATTTCCGTAGAAATTTTGGGTCCTGCTAGCTTCTCAGGATCTCCCTCCACCGTATTCGATGGAAGCAAGCTTCAAACAGTGCTTATAACAAAAGTGCTCAAATATATGTTTTTTTAAAAAAATATTATTAACTAAATGCTTCCTAATAATAAGAAAAAAGATTCCAAACTCGAAACTGGTATACAATGTTTTTAGGAAGGTTTATTGTGTGAAAATGAAAATTTATAACGCAAGATTTTGTGGCAAAGAAATCTTTGATATTTTAAAGAGAATTATTTTCAGTCTACTGTCTTCTAATAAAAGCTTATCTTAATTGAATAATGTTCTCCGTATATTTTATGACTAAAATGCATTCACATTATTATTTGTGCAATATTTTGCACTTCAGACTTGATTTTTCTTTACTTAAAATATCAAAAAAACTACAAAACTTTTGATAAGTTATCTCCAAGTTGAACTTGTAATAGTTTCATAAAAAAAAGAAAAAAAAAAAAAATTATTTAATATCAGTTTTCTGATAATTTCCAATTAGATCATTTTACGTGATTTCTGTACAAAGGAAAATTTCAAATTGCAATCATTTAGAAAGAAGAAAGCGTCGATCGCATTTAATTTACGTCATGTATTGACAAAGTCACGTCCAAGGAACACAAATCCTTATTAACTTAAAATTTATAGAAGAGAATAAAAGTTATAAGACGTTACCGTTTAAATACGCATGATGTCTCCAAAGTTGTTGCACTTGAAATTGTGTCCATCGGCTGTTATCATCACTTCCATTTGTATTATTATGATTTGATTGTGGATTATTATTATTATTATGATTCGGTGTATGATTATTATTATTATTATTACTATTATTGTTGCTATTCATGTGATGTAAATGATGGTGCAAAATTTGGCTGGGCGGTGGTAAATTGGATTGTGATGGATTATTTGTAGTATTATTATTGTTGGTGTTATTATTATTGGTAACATTGTTTGAATTATTACTATTATTATTATTAGTAGTACTGTTATTATTATTATTACTTAAATTAATTGTTTGTGCATTTGCTGCAGCAGCAACAACACTACTGCTAACTAAATGTGGCAAATTGTGTACAACTTGTAGGGGTAAACTGCTCAGGGGCGGTAACGGCGGTGGCGGTTGCATCGAATTTAAGATTTGCTGTTGTTGTTGATGTTGTTGATGGACATTTTGTAAGATTTGTAAATGTGGTGATGATGTTGGTGCCGGTGGACCAATTTGTATGGATTGTTGTGGTGGCAACTGATATTCCATTCTCATTGATATAGATTTCATTCATACAAAATTATACTATTATAATATTTATAATAAAGAATAATAATAATAATAATAATAATAATAATCACTGTTAACAAGTAAATTTAATTGTCTTTTAAAACGTACACGACGTTCAGGTTTAACGATATTATTATTATAGCACAATTTCAAATCCAATACCCTACCTAAATGTAAGGTTTTATATTTTCTAATAAAAATAATTGGTTAATTATAAGTGATGTGAAAAAAACAAGACAATTTATAGAAAAAAAAAAACAATATTGTACACCCACAAAAAAAACTATTATAAATATTTAGCAAAATTAATTGCTTATTTTTTTCTTATTTTTAAATATCTTATATTTGATTTTATATCCATGAAAAAAAAATAAACTGTTTTGAAAACTCTTTAAGAATGAAATCAGCTGAGCGACGACTCACTAAAGAATCTTTTTTTTTTCCTTACAAATACATTTAGAACTAAATTACAATTATTTATTATTATTATTTTTATTATTATTATTATTATTATTATAACAATTATTGCTATTTATATATATATATGCAAATACAAGCAAACAAACTGAGAAACTGCTAAAAAAAACGCGAATTGAATATTGTACTTTTGAATAGGAAAAAGAAACAAACAAAAACCACACAATTTCAAATAGAGTCAGATCACACTAAGCTTTTTTTTTTTTTTTAAGCTTGAGTACATATAAGAACAAATAATATTAAAAGCACACTTCTACGAGTAGATATATTTATTTAGAAAAAAAAAAGTTTGACCTTCTACATGTTATCCCATGCGTTTCAAATGATCATTTTCAATTAAATATTGTTTGATATATTGTTAAAAAAAAAAAAATTCTTATATATTGAATTTGAATTTGAATTTGTCGATGATTATAATCGAGAAAAAGTTTCTAAAACTAATTATTCTACACATTTATTTTGTTTCACAAAATAATTTACACGAAATGTTTCTTTTTGCTCCAAAAAAAAATTCTGTCCAAAAATTCGATTAATTTATTTAAAAAATTCATTAAAAATCACTTAAAAACACATTTAAAAAAAAAAAACAAAAAAAACAAATAGTTTTGCACAAGTTTTTATTGAAGATTCAATCCCAATCGAAAAATTCAAACAAAAATTAACTGATAATCCTAGCTTCAATCCAGCTAAGAAAATAATGTCCTTTTTTTTAGTTTTTGTTTTCTATATTCAATTGGTTAGAGTCCTTGGTTTAATTCGGTTTAAGTTGTTCGCGCACAGAGATTAAAATAATATCTTTTCAGCTTTAAAATCAAGGAGATAAAACCGTTTTATTATTATTATTCAAAATTGGATAAACAGTAATCTGCTTATGCATTTTTTACATCAGCATTTCCTTTTAGAGATAATATCTTTTCAGAAAAGAAAAAAATAATAATAATAATAAAAATAATGAAATATTATATTCCGATATTATTGAAAAAAAAAAACTTTTGTTTGCGGTATTAAAAAATCGCACAAAACTGAAAACGATGCATTAACCAAAACAACCAAAACCCGAATGAAGTGAGAGTTAAAAAGTTTTATTCGTTGGAGAATAGCAGTTCCTCATAATAAAATTAGTAGCAGTATGGGCAGAAAAAAAAAAACTTTGAATAATTAAAGCCAGCGAAAAAAGTCAGTTCTTTCCGTTGTTGGAGAAAAAAAAAATATCCAAGCACTTTTCAGAGTTCCATCAACACAAGGCAGGGATGGTATGCTTTCTGAACTAAAAAAAAAAAAAAATCCAAAAAAAATCAGCAAAACTACTTTTTTTTTTCTATATACAACGACAACCTGTTGTGTATATACCTTTTATATCTTGTTTACCATTGTTGATAGTGTCTGTAAATTTGCCCATAATGTAATGGCAATATGTATATTTGTTTGTCCATTGATGAGAAGTTTTAGTTTTTTATTTAGCCCGAACTACTCCAAAAATGAACGGGCTTTTTCAAGCTTATGGGAAATCCGCAAACACTCTTGCATATACATATATACACATGTATCCAAATATTCTATGTATTTAACGAAAAGCTTAAAAGTTGAGCTTGCACATTGCTTAACGAACGATCATCAGTTAAAGCTCTTTTTAAAAAGTACAACTTTTTACTTTAACTTTATGACTCGATTACGTTCATTTCGTTTGTAAAACTTGTTTTTCTCGTGTATGAAGCGCCGTAGGCCCCGACGACATAATCAAGTTATTCGTTAAGTTTTAAAAGTGTTTTTTTTTCGTTTTTTGGAATAATGTTTTCATATATGGGTTTTTTTTGTGTATTTCCATATTTACTAGTGGGAGTTGTTTTTTGTAGAAAAATGCATGAGTATGGAATGTGTATATGGGCATACGTAATTTTTTTTTTGTGGGGTGGTTAAATATGCTTTTCCCCCACTTGCCTTTATGAAAAAGCTCATAGCAAAAACAAACCAACTTCTATGTTTGGATGTGCAATTTTTTATCTATTTTATTTAACTACATAGCTACATGGAGGAATATTAAGGTGTAATTTGCGGAAGATAAAATTTTAATGCATTTATATATGGACAAATTAAAAGAGACTTTATTTTTTAGAATTCTTCGAATCCTATATGATTTTGACAGTATTGTTATTGTGTACTGAAAAATGAAAACAATAACAATAGAACTTTTAAGATTTTTATTATGATTTACGTTAATTGGAAAAAATTGTATACAGTTGTGTAAATTAAAAATCATTCAGTAATTAAAACAACAGAATAATAGCCATAAAAAGTCATGTGGTGGTAGTAAACAAATTCTATTCATTTTTAATACACAATTGATTTAATTATTTAGTTCATTAGATTTATTACAAAATTTTTGAAAACCTATCCAAATTATATATGATACTTGTAGAGTAAATGGGTATGTCAATTTCAAGCTAAATCTCTTCCTATTTGTTTCCCTTTCTTTGACCGAATTTAATTTTCTTAACAAATCTTTATATTGTTTTGTTAACAAATAAACTTGTCCTTTCTATCTCCGTCAGACATTTCACTTTTTCTTTCTTTAAATAATAAATAAAAAAAGAGGTTTTATACTATCAAAATAACCAACATTTTAGACCTAACCTAACCACCAACATTATGCGCGTGTATTCTTTATGTACCCACAGCAGATATCCAAAAACATAATCTGCAAAAAAAAAAATATACCATGTATCTTTTTTATATGCTGTTTCTTTCTTCTGACATAAAAAAAAAATTTGTATTCGCGTCCGTATCCACGTCCGCAACATAAAGGTGCTTACTTATAAAATCTGTTGCTGTGTCATGCTTGACCCGAAATGAAATCGAAAGCATGCTGCGCAATGCGCAAAACACTTACCTAGTTTTTAATATATATATATATATATATATGATTTTCATACCTTTCTTTCTTTGGTTTTCTTAAATCTTTCCCCCTACCCCGGCACACATATAATATTTCACTTTCATGAAAATTAAAACATGAACAAGAAAACTTTGACTATTATTTTGACTGGGTTTTATATTGATCGAGAAAATTTCAAATGTCATTTCAATTTATGTATATTTCCGAAGCACATAATTGGTATAAATTTATACACCATCCATGTGTATGGAGAAGTGATAATTTCAGTAATTTATGATTGTATATGTATAGCCAGTAGCCGATATTAATTAGTACCGTAATGATGATTTTCACCTGAGGTGGTCGACATAAATGATACAACAGTGCAAAAAAAAAGCAAAAAAACAATATACCCAAAAATTTCGCGGGTGCTATTGTACTACTTAAAACATGTTTTTCTAATACGAAAATTATTATTATTAATGAAAGAAAAAAAATGATGTAAGTCAGTTGTAAGTAATAAATAAATCAATCTTTTTAAAGACTGCATGCGAAATTTGAAAAAAAAGCGTTATGAGCGGAAACCTTTCAATTTTTAAATTAGAAACGTGATTTAATTCTTTCGTTTTTAATTTATTTTCTTGGATAGAAAGAAAAAAAAGAGGAAAATACTCTTAGAAATAAAATTTTTAGCAGATCATTTTTATTAACCAAAAATTTCTTTCCGATTTAAAGTGAATCGAATTTGAATGATCAAATTTTTTTTTTTTGTGAAATTAATAATATCATGGAAAGTGTATATTTTATTTTGCTTTCATTAAAATATCACCGAAAATTGTTTACAAAAATTAATAAGAAGTTAAGTCAAAATTTCGTCGAAACTAAAAAATAATAATCTTTTTAATTCGATTGAATTTAATTATTTCAAATTAATTTCGAACATTTTTTTTTTAATATTTTAATTAGAAACTCTTGAAGGCATGCAATTTTTTTTTTACTTTAAATAGAAAACAAATTATTAAATGATTCACATCCTGAACTCTCTGACTCAGGATCATGAACGAACACGGAAAGATTCGAATAAAGTGAAAATGGCAAATCTTTCAAATATGTGTCGAAAGAATAAGTTCACAAAAAAGAAAATTACTGGGTTCAGCTTTAAAAGAATTTTGGCGTGGTTTCCATAAAATCGATCATTAACGTTGGTATATGGGAAAGGCTGACCCCTTTGCGTAGGAATAGATTTAAATTTAAAGTCAAAATCAATGATTCTCAAAGCGGTCTATATCGACCCCCAAGGGTCGACGACGACCCCCAAGGGTCGACGACGACCTGCAAGCGAAAAAAATTTGGGGGTCCATGAAACGAAACTGGTGGTCAATATTAGTGGATCCCATATAAGCGGGTCGTGACATTAATTTTGACATTCCATGAATGGAATAATCCACATACACAGATAGTACCTATTTACTTACAAAATACTACCTTATAATATAAAGGCATTTAACTATCTACATTCTAAATTGAAAAAGTACTTATGAAGTAAAAAATTTTACATTTGAAGTTGATGAATTTGCAAAAAATCAATATCAGGTACCCAAAACCGAAATAAATGACAAATGGTCCACGAGACAAAAAAGCTTGGGAACATCTGGTCTAAACAATTAATTTCTGTACGATATAGGGAGATTAAGGAAGATTAGCATCTTTGAAAAGTAGTTAATTAGTAGAGTTTCTGTACTCGATTCGACTCGACTCGGACTCGTTAAGTATTTGGGTCTCGGGACTCGACTATAATACTCGATGAGTCCCAAGTCCGAGATTTATAGCAAACTTAAACAAGAATTTTTGCTTTTCAGAATTACTGGAAAACTTGCCTCCATAAAACCAACTTCAACTTCTAATGAAAGAACATTTTCGATAAGTGGCAGCTTCTGTACTACAATTAGATCGAGACTTGCCGACAAGTCTTTTAATTCGTTAGTATTTCTCAAATATTTCTACCTTAAGACAAAAAAAGCAATTAAATAGAATCAAATAAATGCTCAAATAGTTATATCTAGTTTCAAAGTTTAATTTTTGAAAATAAATAAATTGATTAATAAATTCGTACTCGTACGAGATTAATTATAAAAAGAATCCTGAGAAAGGAATGTTTGGTGAAAGGACCGAAAATGGATATAAAGAATATGGAAAAGCAAAGATACCAAGAAATCTAGTAAATCGTCAACAAATTATTTACAATAAGTTCATATTGTAGTTTATAGGATCACCTTTCTTTCGTCTCTATAATGATCATATTCACAATGAAAAGGGATGTATTTTTCCCAAATAAATTGGAAATCTGAGAATTATGATTTTGAGATTTTACGAAAACATTTCAAATAAATCTAAAAATACTATCAAATTTTTGACAAATTAATTTGGAAATAAAAAAAAATTGTCATATTTTATTTTTAATATTTAAAAGAAAAAAAAAAAAAACTCTCAAATATATTAGTAAAAATTCAAATTCCAACTTTTATTTTCTTGAAATAAATTTAATAACATTTAGAAAATGATAAAAATAAAAATTCATAAAAAAATAAAATTATTCGAATCATAAAAAAATATAAATAATATGTTTTTTCTTTTTTTCTGTAATAAAACAGAAAAATAACATTGTAAAAATTTCAAAAAGAAATAACTCAACGCGATTTTGCATTTTATATATTCAGAGACTATTTCGCATTTGGATTCTTTTTTTTTTTTTTGCCTTGCATCGTTTCCAACAATGTGAACAAAATATAGCAAAACCCATTTAATTCGTGCAAAATCCACGTGAGCTGTCCATCTCTAGCATCGATCCGATCCAACTAGCGTTGGTTTTACGGATATTATTCATATGGTTGATGGAATATATACATTCGCCGTCACAGCCCACTCATACACAACAACCTAATCGACAAGTTTTTATTATTACATTATCATGAAGCCGTTTATTCGCATGCTCATATGTCGTTTATCCGATTTGAATATGGTTTCGCGATGATATATATTTATATTTCGCATTTGAAATTATATATTTACACCTTAGACCTAACCTTAGTTTGGTCAAAGTATACTAGTTTTATATAGAATTTGATTTGATTTTATTCTGATTAAATTTAAAATTCCATTTTAATTCGTTACAAACTCCAGAAAAACTAACCAAGAAAAAATGTAAATTTTCGAATAAAACTTATGCGAGAATTTGATATATCCAGTTTTATGGAGATTTCAAGTTACAGAAATAAATTTTTCCTTTTTAATCAAAACAAAAATTGAATTTTTACATATTTGAAAATTAATATGAAATGAACAGAAGACGATCGCACGGATTAACCCTTTTCTGAAATGAATTCAGTTTCAATTTTATCTTATTTTCAGATATTTTTAAGGAAAAAAGAAAAAAAAAACAGAAAAAATTAAGAAACATTTCTTGAAAATGGGAAATTCTCAGATCTTGGAATAATTTGACTTCCGTGTGTCGAAATATTTAAATTTTGCGACTTACATATTCACACCTTTTTATGCAGGCGGAGGAAAGGATTATTGTCTTCGTTGTTTTCGTATATCCTCTTTTTGCTCAATTAATTCTCATAAATTGAAAATTAAGCTTTTTTTTTTATTGAAAAAAAATTTGTAAATTGCAATTTTTTAAATTTCCTAAAATTTCGAAATCGAATAAAAAGCTTATTTAATGATTGAGTTTTTCGGCATAATTTTTAGAGATTATTTTGTGGTTCCGAGATTTTTCTTTGGCTTTTTTTTTTTTTTTTTTTTTTATTAACAAAAGGTGAAAGTTTTTATAGGAATCGGATAGTAATTTTAATCGATTGACAAATTTAATTTTATACGAGACTTTTTTTGTTGTGTGTTTTTCTTTGGAGAGATATTTTCATATTAATTCCGATTTTTGGAAATTTTCATAAATTTATTTCTATCAAATATTTTACAAAAAGCTACTGTTTTTTATTAAAAAAAAAAAAATTTAAATATTAATGAAAGCGAAAGTCATTCTTTTTTTTTTGCTTTTCCAAAATGAATTTGTTTTTTTTTTTGTTTTTTTTTATAAATCATATCGAATTTTCTGTTAAACATAAATTCTTTAATAATTAAAAACATTCGAAATGTTTAATGAAGTAAAAAATGAAAGTTTTAAAGGGAATGACGAAATTTATTTTATAAAAATACTAAACATTTTTAAAATTCCAATCGGAATTATAAATTTTTGTTGAAAAGAAAAATTCAAAAGACAAAAGAAATCATGAAAAATCTTATAGAAACTTTTTCTAATAAGGAAAACTTCCTTAGGTACTACGCTACAGATTCGTCTCCGCTCAATATTGGCGAGAAGAATACAATAAATAGAGTTTCTAAATGGTATTCTCATGTGGCACAGATTTCCAGTCTGTGTAGCAAGATATCTTCTTATTAGGATTTGTAGAAAAATGTTACAATGATCAGTGTTTATCAAGATCACAAGTTTTTAAGTGGTACATTTCATTTGGTGAGGGTCGTGAAGAAGTCGAAGACGAACCTCATTAAGAAAGTCTACCAACCTCAACTATTGATAAAAACATCCACAAAATCGAGGAGCTTAAACTTTTCAATCATCGATTAACTCAAAGAGACCTTGTAGACATTGTTGGTATATCAAAAGGATCAATACAAACTATTTTAAAGGACGATTTGGGCTTGTCTCGTGTGTCTTGTCGTCTTGTCCCAAAATCATTGAATTTGTTTGAAAAACAACATCGGATTCTCGTCAGTTTTTCATTAAAAATCAAGTGAATATCGTTCCGCAAGCACCGTATTTGCCAGATATGGCTCCATGTGATTTTTTTCTTTTTCCTCAATTGAAATTACTACTTCGTGGACATCGTTTTCAGTCAGTAAAAGTCATCCAAGAGAATTCGCTGGCCGCTTTTTTCACAATTACAAAAGACGCTGAAATTTGTAAACTAACAAAGCAAACATCATGAGATTTTTATTAGCTGTTCACACAGTCATACCAATCTATAAAATAAATATACACATTGATATTCATTGCGCGCGTATTTTTTAAAAATACAGTCTTACTACTTTTTTTTCCATAGCAGTAAAACTACATGTATTTATAGTCTTTTTTAAAAACACTAATGACAAGACAGCTTTCTTCGCAGCCCTGCAGTGCTGCCAAAATTTATACAAAAAGAATTCTCTGTTTATTTTCTTTGTGGTATTACCAATGAGAAAAAGAAATAGCAACCGTCAAATACGTAATTAATGAAATTTTATAATAAACTCAAGAAAAAAAAAAAAGAAAATTTCTGTCATATAGATGGCGAAATGATTTGTACGTGTCAAATTTTGACAATTAATATTTTTATGCTACAATGGCATATCAAATGTTCCATAGTTCGCAATCCATATCAAATTAAGACGCAAGTTGGAATGAGAAATTTTTGATTTATTTGATAAGAGAAGAATAAAGACAGACAAACAAAAAAAACATATGTTTATTTAAATTTTACATAACTTTCTTTTATTTCTAAAATTAAAAGACAAACAGATTAATTCTAAATCAGTGAATTTGCCTACGAAGTAAAGTAATGTATAATTAGTTTTTTTTTTTTTTTTAATGAATTTCAAACATTTCCTGGATAAAATTACGACTTTAAGAAATGAAAAAAAAAATCAAATCATAAGCTTACACAATAAAGCTTCCAAAACAATTCAAAATTAAAAATATTTCCAAAAACCGAAAACAAAAATTTCAATTAAAGCGCCACAAAAAATTTCTCTTTTCTGTTTTTTTTCAGTTTTTTTTTTTGGTTAAAAATTAAAATCATATAAAAAAGTAGAAACACAACAACAACATCGAAATTATAATAAAAATTTAAAAATTAATTATGTCTTAAATTTCCCTTAAAACACTTCCGAGTTGTGCTTTTACGCTGTTTTCGTTGTTTTTTTTTGTGTGTCTCGAAACAACTCCGAAATGAAATCGAAAGTTGAAGATAAAAATTTAGCCAAAAAAAAAGAAAAAAGCGGTTGGCTTGTGCGCACTCAAATGTCAAATTTAAAAATTTTTATTTCGTTTTTCAGATGAGAGAAAAACAAAAAAGAAAAACCGGAAAAGAGAAGAAAATTTGCTTTAAAAACGAATTAAAAACGGTGAGAAAAAAGCATGTTGCGAAACAAAAGGTGAACTCATTAAAATTAAATACATTTTTTTCGGTTTTTTTTATTTAAATTATTTTAATAGAAGGCGCTATACTTCACTTGAAATTGAATGGGACTAAAATGCGGGCGAAAACCTTTTTGTTTTGTTCTTTTAATCAGTTGCGCATACTCAAAGTAACTTCTTGAAATGTTTCCTCAATTTTCTATTTAAAATAAGAATAATATTTTGTTTTAGTTTGTTGTCGGTCAGTTCTAATTATTTATATAAGATTGTAAGCTTTTTATTATAGCCGAAGTATTGACAAATATTACAGGAATCGAGATTTTGGCGAAATCTTTGATGAATTGTGATATACTGAAAAATTTGGAATACAACAACTAAAAATATTCTGGTTCCACCCATGGAAAAATGACTGGTACGAATTACTTCAACACTGAAAAAAGCAAGCCTCAATGTAGCAGGTACAAGAACAACCTGACTCTGAACACATAAAAATTAAAACTTCTCTCGGAAACATGATAACTCTTTTCACAATTACTTTGTTAATTTCACTTCTTTACAAAAATCAGTAGAATTTCTGACTTGGTAGATATTTTCGGCAGTGAGCTTAACTTTCGGCTATACTTTGACTTTTTGTTCATAAAGATGATTCGACTTTAGGCTATATTAACCGGTAGAAACAAAGAGTTTTCTGACCTATGTATATGTCACTACAGCCCTTTTTATCACTTTTGTGAGAACAATAATGGAATATGCCAGTCAAATATGGTCACCGCACCAAACATGAAATGATCCTTCATTGCTACCGCATTATAAAAATAGGACAAAATTATTAGGTTTCCATTCTCTGGAAAAGCAGCGAAAAGTAGCATATGTAGCTTTCGTTCATTAAATGTTTGTTGGTGCCATTGATGCTCCTTATATTTTAGACAAAACGTTGCTTGCGGTTCGTGGAGATATTAAAAATCAGTTTGACTATGCAAATAATGAACCGATTTCCCGAGTATTGCTGCACGTGGTAAATGCGAAGTCAATGTACAAGTTTTTGATTTTTGCCTCAGCAAGTATCAATTAACAAACTCTTATATATATTCGTATAAGTCTTAATACCGTATTTGATGAAAGCGTGATTTTATATATTAATTTTCAGTTTTGAACTAGATTTAAACTGTTATAAAAAGAGACGATCGCCATACTTTTGATGGTACAGTATGAAAGGACACACGTGTACTATTATCAGAAAACTTATAGTGAACACTTACTGTCCGTTGGCTATATAACTCTACTCGGCATATGCAAATGACAAAAATGTCTCTGAAAAATAGCTGTTTCAAGCGAATGAGAAATATTCCTTAATAATGAAAAACGACACGAAAATTATTAGTCTCTTGTTAGACTTGGTTCAAATGGAGGAAAAAAGCAAGAAAATTATGATAAAAGAATATGATTTGGAAAAACGTCGAATTTATATATTTTTGAAGTAATACTATATTTCCACGGATAGAAACGAAATGCTGTCCAGTTAAGAGGCATATCATTCTGGCGAATAAAACATAGTTTACTTCTGATATTGCAATAGTCTTACTCCAAGAAAAAAGAAAACAAGGTTCTATTAGGACTGTAACGGCACTGGATGTGAATGGAATTGGAATTCAATAAAAAAAAATTTTATACAAAAATTTTTATTCAATTTTGCATTTCAACAAAAATAGGAAATGCATTTCATTGATACACCTTTTTTCAATTTTGCGAACGTTGTTTTTCTTTTTTTTTTTTATTTCATTAAAAGGATTTGTAATTCAATGGAATTCTGGCTAATGCATTTACCTTTATTTAAGAGAAAAACAGAGCTTTTTAATGCAATTTATGATTACGGTTCCGCAAGAGGAATTCATAGGATTTTTAATTTAATATAAACTTCATATTGGAAAATTCCACGAGAATACGCGAACATATTTCATCAAAATAGAATTATAAAAGTTTTTTTTATAGTATTCCATTTTTATAATTAATGAAATTACATATTGAAAGCATTTTTGTTATAATAAAGACGAAAAAAAAATATGATTTTTTTTTTGTATTTTTATTAATTATACTTAATAATAATTAATTGGATTTTAATAGTGTAATTAAAATAGACTTATCCGGTCAATTGAATGATTAAACATCGAATAGTCTTTTTTTTTAATAGACCACTTAGATTGACAAAGTATACACAAAATCCCCTGTGAATAAATCAAACGCTTTTACAAGATTGCTCATAAATGCTTTTAATAACAAGTATGGGAATAGAAAGTTTTAAGAATATTGAATCAAATTGACTACTATTAAATAATATCATCACGCAAGTCTCTTAGGAATAATAATCAAAATTTTAAATAAAATTGGCTATTTTTTTTTTTTTGTGGAAAAAATTATACACCTTATAAGACACTAGCTGGAAAAAAATACAAAACGTATTCATCAAAAAATGGCCATTTTACTTGTGGGCATATTCTATGACTCAAAATGGACAGAAAAGTTTATATCGGCTATTTCAAGTTATCTGAATAGAAAAGCAAATAAAGAATGCACTTCTAAAAGTCGTGTCCTTAAGTGGTTCTAAGATATTAGGTAAAATGTTTTTCATCATATCAAATCACTTGCGGCTCGGAATAAAAAGTTGAGTGTAATCTGAAAAAGTTGGCTACACGCGATGGAAACCATTTTGTCTAACTTAAACAATTGGACAATTATAAAGATTAAAAAATTAATTCGAAAAATAAAATTAGATTGAATTTTTGCTATTTTTGGGGTTTCTCCTCCTAGAACACATAATTCTATCCTTTTATAGATTGGGAAATTCTAAACAAAACTTGATATCATTTTTAATGAATCAGTTTCATTGGCAAAACTCTGTCCAACTTCCAAGTTAACCAGGTGTCAAATTTGCAAGAAGACTTTTGTGTCGTGAAAAGGTGTTCCCAACTTTACAGGTTTTACTATATTTGTCATATAATATATGTTAAGATATTAAATGTGAGTATATAAAATTATTTGTCTAATTAAGTGGTTTTTGGAAAAATTCAGCATATTATATTGCTGCAATATATGTAAAAAGGAGTAATGGCATTTTCTGGAAAAGGTAATGTTTGGAGATGCCATGGAATGTGGACGTCACTTTTCAATTAGTTTAATAAATATTCATTCAGAATTTCTTGTTGAATTTAAACAATTTGAAAGCTACTGACTTATACAAGCAAGTTTTAAATATTCTGCTTATGCTATTGAAAATCATATAGTAACCTGCCCTATGGTAGAATTGGAACTCGTAGTTAACAAATCAGTATATTAGTTTTTAAAATACATCGGAAAAACTTTATGAACAGGCTTATTTTTCCCTACGACTATTTCTTTCTCCACTATCCTATCCTTGGACCGATTTTACTGAAATTTAACGACGTAGTTTTTCTACAACAATATGAATCCATTTCAATTCGGACAAAACTTCAAAATTCTAGGTCTAATAATGTCCTACCTTATCATCATACGAATTACGGAATACAAGAGCCTCTGATGCGCATGAGTAGAGCGCTTAATTAGCATGACCATGTCTTTGATTTTCATGTGGAAAAAGTGGAATTAAACAAAAGTTTCAAATAACCTTAATACTTTCTGGAATTTTTTGTTGTATTAGTTCTTTAGTAATATATAGGGTGGATTACGTATTATTCTCAATATTTTACTAACCACTTATTTTAATACGTACTAATTTTATAACATATCAACACATTAATACACTAAGTTTTTCTTATGCGCCCACCTTAACCCACTTTAATCAGTTTTCCTTTTTCTGATGCAAAATTGCCTTGTTGTTTGGCTTGAGCTATGCTTCTGATAGTGGTGTTTATATCGCTAGGCGATGTTAAGAAAAGGTGACCTATATTTTGCTGCTTGCGATATCTGAAGCCTATAAATAGTAAACATTTGTACCATGATGAATGCTTTGGAAGAAAATTAAATAAAATATAGGATATTTGGAAATTTTAAAACCAATACAATTGAGAAAAAATGGATTAATATTAATATTAGTTTTCCACGTGAATTATTCTCGATGGAAATTTTTCTAAAGTAGAAACACCCTGTCTTTGAAGAAAGCTTTTTTCCAATACAGTGAAAGCTTGAAATAAATAAAATTCTATGAATAAGAAAAAACAAATTTTTTTCTTTTAAAACAAAATATATTGGAATGGAATCGTACTGCGCTCTTTTCGGACTTTAAAAGAATTCACTTGTGAAGTTTTTTATTTTAATGATTTTATCGTTCGTTTTATTTACTTTTGTATAAACTATAAAGAAAAAAAATGTACGTACGTCATACCGCTGGTTAGCTTGTCTAATCACAATTTTTGACACGTGACATTGAAACTTCTGATATATCTGAGGGAAAAAACCAGCAATAAAATAACTAATAGCAGTCTTATATTATTTAGAGGCAGCCAACAGATGAGTGAGTATGGATGAAAGTGGCATATCTTCATCATTTGCAAAAACAAATAAAATAAATTAATAAATTCAGGGAAAAACTATAAATTTATTAGATAATAATTCTCAAACAACATTTGTATAAAAGAAAGTTTCAATAAACACACTTCGCCAATATTTTCTCGAAATGATTTCACAATAATTTGGAATGATTTCTGGAAACATGAAAACTTTCAATAATATTATGTTATTAAAAAATATACTTAAACTTTATAACATCCTTGAAACTACTACGCTAGTAAATTATAAAAAAAAATCCTATAAGAACGCTTCCAAACCAAACAATTCAAATTCAAATTTAACCGAAACCATGTTAATTGTTCCTGGGATTCCCCCAAAAAAAAAAAATTCTAAAATAGACTAGACTCAAGCCATAAATCATGATTCTACATATTCGAAAATTTAAGATTCTTAATATCATTTATTTAATATTTACAATTAAATAAAAATATAGTACTTCAAATTTTCTAATTTCCCTCTCTGATGCAATTTCTTTGATGCAACCGACAATAGAAAATTGATTTTTTGATAAGATTGTATTGAGGAAATTTTTCTATTGATTAAACTATTATTTTTTTTAATCTTTTTTTTTAGTTCTTTTCCTACTTTTATTAAGAAATTATTATTAAGTTCTTGAGAAATCAATTTAATTCAAATATGTACAATATACAGTGTTGGCATAACGGTATTGTAACGTAACGCTACAATTTACACCATTACATACACAATACCAATAACGAAATTTTCAAGATCACTAGTATCGTTACTGTGTAACGTAAATAAACATTTTTTTTCGTTATTTCATTACATTTCGGTCGAATTTTGTTTGCTGGTTTTTTTCAAAAATTTCAAGATTGAAAAAATAGATTACAATAGGTTCACATTACCCTGCTTCGGATCAAATCAGCATATGAAAAAAACGACAAGGAGCTAGAGCAACAATAAACTTAAATGTTGTTAGCATATATTCAAACCATATAGTAATTAAACATCAAACGAAAAAAAATCATAATTTGTAAATAAATTGTGTAGAAAATAGTAGAAAGTAAAAAAGAAGAATCGATTTGAAAGGTTTTTCAATTTATACTTTTCATATATTCAAACAAAAACTGTCAAAATCATCAGGAGGACAACATTCAAGTATTAAAAAACACGAAACAGAGCCATCCATATGTTCAATATTGATAAAAGAGACTGGAATAGGGATTTTAGTTGTTGTTGTATTCAATGTAAAATTTTGTTCTGTTCTGGAGCAACATGTAAAAAGAACGCACCTCTCGTACATAAAGATGAATATATTAGCGGAGATATTAATTTACTATTTTAATTCAGGCCTTGATGTAATGTATAGTGGTGATCTTAATAAGCAACTTTTTTTTCGGTTGAATTAGTACGAAGTTACTTTTTGTATATAACAATCAAAAAATAAGGAGACTTTATTAGGAGTAACGTTACAACGGAACGAAAAATATTTTCCGAAATTAATACCATATTACAATTTTTTTGTTTCGGTATGCCAACACTGATAAAATGTGTAATTTTTGGGAGGCATTAAAAGTACGGATTTCGTTTTATTTATGATAGAAATTATTTTACTACGTTTTACTTACATGAAATATTATATCAAACATGTTGATTGTACTCATCAAATAAAATAAATCATTTTATTATATAAATAATATCATGTAGAACTACGTTCAGTACACTTTATATGTGTTCCGCAGTTCTACATTAAACACTAATATTTGTTATCGTTGGACTAACTAACCCTGGCGCCCTTACAAATGATCAGATACGAACATCGTCTCCGATTACTCAATTAAGATTAATCTCCACTAGATGTTCGATCTACCTCCGTCATCACCAAAGCTAGCTGCCCCCTCTTCTTTTAGAGGCAGAACATACTTGCGATCCTAGCTATATGCACGAGATGGATTTTTATCTTGCTTCATATAACCGAACAGGATCTTTTCGTTTTACAATCGTAATATTTGTCTGCTGTGTCTGATATATGTCCCATTTTCATGCGCCTGAAAACAGGTACTTGCCTGTTTTCGGACAAACTTCATTTGAGCGTGTCACGATCAGTAATAAGATGATCAATATGGGTGTGTGGATTATAAACGTGGCAAGAAGTTGGGCATTTTTTTTAATTAATTTTTTTTTTTAGAAATTGTAATATTTGCTAATTTCAGATTGCTACTTATCTCCCGTCCTAAGACAAGAGATCTTACTAGATGTAAATATATTCAAAGCTCATTTCACTTTAAGCTTTCAAAAGGACGAATGAAATAATTTGACGTAATTTAAAAAATAGATAGTTTAAGATACAACAAAAAACAACTTTCTTTCTTTTTCTTTTTTTGGTATTTCAAAGTGAAGAATAAAATAAAGTCCGGTCCCTTTTTAGTATGTTAAGAGCTAACAAATGATAAATGGATAAAATTCTTAATTTCTTTTGAAACAAATGCATTTTAAATGCATTTAAATCACGTACGTACAAAATTTATATATATTACAGAGGTAAAAAAAAACAACAAACCTGATGCATATATACCAAAACGTTTAATATTTTGATGTTGATTTATAAAATTACTTTCACTATTTCCACAATTATTTTGACAATTTACCGCTGCTGCTGTTGCCGCATGTAGTGTTGTATGAAAATTTTGATAATGATTTTCATTATAAATTCTTTGATAACAAGATAAATTTGGTAAATTCCATAAATGATTATTGGGCCTTTGATGATGAAAACTAGCACTATTAAATAATTGATGTGTTGTTGGTGTTGTTGGATTATTTCCAGTGATATGATCTTGTTGTTGATGTTGATTATGATTTTGTTGTGATGCTCTACCATCCCAATGATTTGTTGCAGATGATTTATTTGAATGTAAAGAATTCGCTGAACTATTACTATTACTATTTCCGGAACCATTAACATTATTATTAGTACTATTACTATTTGTATTATTATTATTATTATTATTATTATTATTATTATTATTATTATTATTATTATTAATATTATTATTGTTATTATTATTATTATTGTTGTTATTATTATTATTATTTGATGTATTATTTCCTCCTCCAGATGGTAACAGCGGAAAATATGTTGCAATCGCCGAATTTGCATGTTCACTGGAAAAATATCCATTTGGCGTTGTTGTTTCAGAACCCATTTTAATAATTACTAAATGTTATTACAAATGTTTATAAACAAATTTAAATTCTTTCTGTTATTATGAATAAATGTTATTATTTAATATTTTTTTTTATCTTAATCGATTTAAAAGAAAATTTCAATTCAAAATACGGAATTTAATATTTTTTATATAATTCAAATTTTATGGAATTTTCACAAATGAAAATGTATTAAATTTATTTAAATGAGTTGAGTTTAGTTTTTCGTAAATATTCATGTTTAAATCTTTCGCGTTCCAATGATCTGAACTTTTCTTTTTCAAAAACAAAAAAGGAAGAAAGAAATAGCGAGGAAAACGACAAATTTGAAATAATATAAAATTGCCAATATCGTTAAAGAATTTCTTATCGAGACCGTTATTATAATTAAGAAAATATTAAAAACTATTAGAAAATATATTTTTTTATTAAAATTTGTTGGAATAAACTTTAATTTGAATAAATATTTCATTCAATTTAAAAATATGAGATATTAATTACTTGCAAGTTTAATTAATTGCTTTCAATTGTAATGGTTTAAAAAAAAGAAAAGCTTTTCTAAATATTTTCAATACAAATCTTCGGCAGAAATTTAAAAAAACGAAATTAATATTTAACAGTTTGGAATTTATTCAATTTAGTTTAAACAAATATATTTTTAAGTTTCAAATTTAGTTGAAATTACATCAAGTTTTGAATTTGTTCATACATTTTTGGCAATTTTATTTTCTTTCAAAAATTATTAATTTCAGCCTAATTTTTGGTTATTTGTTTTTTGTCTTTTTTTTGCTTTTTTATTCAATTTTCAAGAATAATAATTATAACATTAATTAATGATTTAATTAATACTCATGCACTTCCACTTTTTCTTAAATATCTTAAATAATATCTTTTAAAACACGATTTATGTTCACAATTTCACGAAACTTGATTTAATCTTGAATAATTTGTTTTCATTAAGTTTCTATTAGAAAAAAGCTTATGCGATCGAGAAAATTCTTTTGAAAAAAAAAAAAAAACGGTGTACGTATTTTTTTTCGTTTTCTTTTTTGAAAATTATTTTATCTCGATATTGAGGCTTGTAGAAGTCTAGATGACAAAAATTGGACTGTTATTCGAATCAGTAGCACAAGAAATACTGTACTACTGCCTCTGTGAGGGCACAAAATATGGAAACATTACAACAATATATGCAGGGAAAAAAAACCGATTGATTTCGTATACAAAAAAAAAAGAAAAACAAGACTAAACAATATTACAAGAGTAAAATTTTCCGATATTGGGGTGGAGTTTATAAAAGTCGACTTCAGAATAACCATAGTCGTTGACGGGTTATATAGTTAGAACAGAGTGGATTTATATTTGTATGTGCATTTAGCTTTTTTTGGTCACGCGGATTTCGGTATGACTTTGAGACCATTTCTAGTGATTTAAGCACGTGTCTTTCCATGTATCTAACATACTTTTAAGAGAATAATGAAATAACAAAAAAAAGAAAGAAAATAATATAAATAATAACGACTGTTTGAAACATGATATGAAATGACGTTATTATACGACAGAAATAAGCAAGTGGAATTCAAGACATTCGGACGAAATAATATTGGAATTTTCTGTTTCTTCTTTTCTTTCATGAAGGATTTAGACAACCTTGACATTGTGTCTTTAGTATATTTAAAAAAAAAAAAAAAAAAGAAAATCTTTTCCTCAACTTCAACGTGTTAAGCTAAATGTTTTCGTGAGTGCCTGAATGCGTTTTGCATACCGTTCACATTTATGTTTATATCGGCTACCTAAAACCTAATTAAGTAGGAAAACTTAGATAAGTTAGATTTAGATTGAAAACCATATAATTTTATTCAAAATATAACCTTTACGTTTTTACTTTTGACACAATATGACTCTTTCCAACTCTAAACATTTTCCTAAATATTTGGCAATAATTTTTGGAGGCATCATTTACATCGGCACTTTAGGCATGGATTTCAACGTTTAAATAGGTTTTAGGGTAAAGAAAACTAACGCCAATATTCTCTAAGAATTAAATAGGTAAATATGTGAGCAAAAGCTTTAATACAAAATTACTAATAAATTTCTTGATTTCGTAATGATTATTAAAATAATTTTTATTTAATTTAAAAGGAAGAGCTCAAATAATATCAAAATCAGTACAATTATTATTATTTCAATTTTTGCTTCTATTTTAACTAGATTGAAATGTCTCTAAATCTAAATTGTTGATGGTGGGGTGGGCATTCTTTCTCGTTCCTTTGTTTCGTTCTATGTGTTGCTTCTGTGAATGAGCAACTCACGTTTATCAGACACGTGCAAGTTCATTCTACATAGAAAAAAAAATAGCATTTCCAAAAGCTCACTTTGATAGACAACAACTAAATACTCTGATGGCCGGTATTTGTAATAAAATAAGCTGTAGTGCAAAACAACTATTAGAACTTCTATATACACTTAAATTATTAAACATATAAAGTGTCAGGATTTTCTGTGTTTTTTTTTTAGTAAATTCTGTGTACCATGTTTCACTCAACTTTTTTCATAAATAAAGACATTACCTATGTACATGGAATATCTCACGATTTAGATGGTAATGCAAAATCCTCATCCTAATTTTCAATTAGGTATTTTGGTATCCATAAAGACAACCAAACATGTGATAAAAATATTGCATTTCCCAATCGGACAGTACATAAATAGACATAGCTTACATTGTGTATAGTATAGAAGTTAAAAATGGGAAAAATGGCAGTTCGTAGTATCATGAATTTATTTTCTTTTTTCTTCAAATAAGAAAAGTTCAGATATGAAGTAAGGATATAGTTGCTTGAAAGCTGTTTGAAACAGTTTCTAAGGAAATATGTTTACCGGTATTGGTTCAAAAACACAAAATGGGAGGTAAAAATTTGACTTCATTTCAGAGTTGTTATGGCAATATCTGCAAAGATACGATTTGATTTTTTTCAAAAACATTTGAAATAATATGTGTTCAGGATAACATATATATATATAGACGTAAGCCACGTGATTTAACATGATCATATGCAACGTGATATTTTAATTATTTGTTCGAAATTGTTATTTGATTTATATTCTTTTCATTGTCATTTTGAAGGAGAGCAAAAAAAAGGAGTTATTTCTAATGCTTATTTAGTAACAGGACTTTCGAGGGTTTTCATCTAAAATGAAATATGAATAACGCGTGACCTACCTAGGATATTTTTCTAGCATAGTTATATTAGTACTTTAAATTTAACGTATGTAGACAAATTTTAATGAGAAAACTTTTTTATTTTGTATTGTCAGTACAATTGAAATTTATAGAAATATACTAAATATAATAAAAAACATAAAGTAATTTAAAATCGGCCTATAGCCGATTTTTTGATGCCCTATGGTAGAAATGGGAGAGAAAAATTGTGAAAACTAACAATATATCAAGGTTTTTCTTCATAACTTTGTTTGCCCTTGTCAAAATTTTCTCTAATTTGTAAGTAACTCAGACCCTGGTAGCATAAGTCTAATTTGCAAATTTCATTCAAATCGGTGCATTAGTTCTTAAAATACATCAAAAAAACTTTCTGAACAGGGTTATTTCTTCCTACGACTACTTCTTTCTCCACTATCCTTAGACCGATATCACTGAAATTTACAATGGCATGGTCTATTAATGTAGTCAACCAATATAATTAATTTAAACAAAATTGCTTTACCAATTTTCCAATTAAACCCGAAAAGCTATAGAAAAAAACGACAAAACTTTATGGTCGCCCCTGTTTTTGCTTAATAACTTCGCTGCCCCTCTGTCGATTTTGCTGAAATGCAATACCAAATCCACTATAGCAATAACCAAGTAGCATTCTAAATTTCATCAAAATTGGATAACACGTTTTTGAGTTATCTTGTTCACGGACGGACGGTAGTACCAAACATGGAGCATTAATATAGGGAATTTTTTTCAGAATTTTGGATCATTTTCAAAAACCAATTACCCCAATTTGTTCTGCCAGAATTTCACAATTTTTTTCTAAGTATTCTATAAAATGTTACCTTTTCAGCGCGCTATAATATAACTTGATAGGATTAGAACTACTAAAGTTATACGATTCTAAAGCCAACTATTGGAAAAAAAACGCCACGAACTTTCTGCTTAACTGAATATTTTAAGGTTTTTCTCTCCATAACTTTGTTTCTTCATTCTCAAATTGGCCCAAATTCACAGGTAGGGTGGCGTCTAATAGTATAAACACGTTTCGTAAATTTGATTCAAATCCGTATATAACTTTTTAAAATACATTGGAAAAACTTTATGAACAGGCTTATTTTAAGCTACAACTATTTCTTTCTCCACTATCCTTGGACCGATTTGACTGAAAATTAATTCGGTATCGTCTATTTATGTAGTTAACTTACATAATTAATTTGTACAAAATCGGGTCACAAATTTTCCAATTACATCCGAAAAACCATAACCAAAAAAACGACAAAACTTTCTGGTCACCCTGGTTTTTCCTTTATAACTTTGCCCCCGTGGATCGATTTGGCTCAAATGCAATACCAAACCAAGTTAAGGAATAAGCAACTCAAATTATAAATTTCATCAAAATCGGATAACGCGTTTTTGAGTTATCTTGTCTACGGACAGACGGACGGACGGACGGACGGACGGACATGCATAAATCGATATAACTTTTGATTCCCTACACAACCATACCCTTGAAATTTTTCTCCGATCATTATTTCTATGTGTTACACACTTAGTGACAAAACTAATATACCCTCTGGTAGTACCTACCATAGGGCATAAACATTTATAATAAATGCCATAAAAACTGAGAGTTCTCAAAATTTAATTTATAAGCACGTTTTTGTACATTTTATTTTAATTTGGGCCACAAGGAAAGCCTAAATTTTCCGATGGTTCCGAATAAAACCAGCTCCTTAATATCGTCATTCATTCAGGAATACATAAATATGTAACTATTGTTTCGTGTTCACGTACTAACATTTTTATGAAGCTTGGTCAAGACAAGAACTACTTTACATATTTCACCATATTTTGCATCTAAATACATACATACTATATAGTATAGGATTTAAACTATTTTTTTACTCCTATCAAGCATGAAAAACCATAAAAATCAGATGTTCTTAAAAGTAGTGATTAAAAAAGAACGCCCAAGAAATACGCGTATATTATTAAGAACAAATGAATGAAAGTCCCGAAAAGCTAGGCAAACGATAGTAAAAACTATATAATTAGGATCACTAACCGTAGCCGACACTATAAGGACCGAAACAGACATAAAATCGAAAAATAAATTGCTAGAAGAAAATTAATAGTGAAAAAAAGAAGTGTTTAAATATACGCAAATTTAACTTAGAAGTAAGCAAAACGTTTAACAAATTAAAAATAATTGAATTATTTATTATTAAAAACGTATTCGTTTGACGTCGTTCAAGTGGATTTAAATGCGAATTTCCAAATTAAAAAATCTCAAGTAAGCGATTTTTCGGTAATTCTATTCGAATAAATCTTTTTTTAAAACGCTTTTAAAATATTATTTGCAATTAAAATTTACAATATTCTTTAAAAAAAGAGAAATATTTAAGTGTTTTATTTTTTCTAGGATAAAAAATATTGACGTAAAGAACTTTTTTTTAGTTTTTTTTTTTTCAATAATTGAAATAGAGAATTCTTAAAATTTGACAAAAACTTGTATTTTTCTATTTCAAATAAAAAATAATTGCGAAATTCGTTTGTTTGAAAGAGAAAATTCAAATTTGAAAAATTCTTCCAGTACAGAAAGCTTTTTCTTTCCAATCATTTTCATAAAAAGCTTCAAAAGTTTATTAAACAAAGAAATTTCAACTTTCGATAAACAGATGTCACTGAAAACTTGAATGAAAACTAAATAGTGATAGAAATCAGACAGTATTTGAAAAAAAAAATGAGAAAAATATGAAAAAATTTTTGTAAAATCAGTAAAAAATGCTCGACATTAATGATAATTATTAAATAAACAAAAATGTAGACATTATCAAATGCGAATTAATGTGTTATTGAAATAAATTAACCTTTAAAAAGAAACAAAACTTTGAATTGGGAACAAAATAACAGAGTAAGTTCATAGTTTTCTCGACTTTTTATTTTCATTTTCATTTTATTTATGATAAGAAAATGTTCAATCAGAAACAAATATAAGATCAGATGTGGAATTTTGAACAAACTGCAAAAGTTGTCTAAAATATTTTAATTGATCTTTCGATTTTAATGCAGGCATCCCGCGAATAACACGGTTAATTGGTATCGTGTTATTGAAATTCGTGTTATTCTATACTAATAATTCATACAATTTTGAAAATAACGTTCCATGCTATTCAAAACGGTGCAATTCAAAAGTCGATAACCCTACAAATTTGTACATTTGGTTCCATAGAGACATAAGCACTCACCACTTTATGCAAAGAAAGAAAGAAAATCTATTTACGATAAGAACTGACATTTACAACTTTGCTTGCTCTCTATGTACTACCTGCAAATCTGTTAGGTAGATATGCACTGTCTGATCGTTAACAGCAATACGGAATGTACACATTCGCGACTTCGTGCAATTCAAATTCCGTGCTATTCGAGGAATACCTATATTTATATCCTTTCAATTAAAGTTATTCCATTACATATTTTTATATATTTTAAGTTTGTTACAGTTGAAACGAATAACTCATATTGATAATATTCTATAGCTATATGGATCTCGACTAACGTTTAAAAATCATTTCAATTTAAAATAATCCTATAACTTTGAATAAAAAAATGTGGTTTAGAACAAATTTATCGCTTACAAATCATTAAAAAACTATAAATAAATTCTTTATAATAATAATATAAGAAAAATTTTTCAATGAGCAATAATAGTTTTTTTCTTTCTTTAAACTTTATTTAACATAAATCATTTTGTTTTTGCTTGTTTTAAAAATAAGGTTTTAGCTACTTAAAAAATTTCTAACAAAAGGTTTAATAAAAATTCCAAGAATTCGTACACATAAGTTGAATAATAGAAACCCCATAAAAGTGTACGCGCGTTAAGAAAAAAATTAATTTATCGATATTCATAAAAATAATTTATTGACATTTGACTAAAGTTAGTCTAAACAATAAAAGCAGAGAGGAAAAAAAAGGTATAATCCTTAGGTTAATAATAAGAATAATTAAGCCATATAAAAAAAAATAAGTAATTTACAAGCAAATAAACGTATTTCGAAATTATTTAATATTTAACAACTTCAGTTTCAGTTAAATAACCGATAAAAAATTACAAATCCAGACAAGAATTCCTAGAGGTGTTTCAACTTCTATACTATATGATGTGGAACTGATTACCTTTCGAACTGCTTCGTTATATTTTATGATATAATACTATACCGTATATTCATATTGTTATTACATTTGTAACGTATAGAAATAATTATCGGAAAATGGTCCCAAGGTACTAAATGTTTAGACACAGAGTTATATCGATTCTCGCATTCCTGTTCGTCCGTCTACCTACACAGTGACTCATCTATCCTACCTACCTATCTGGTTTTAATGAAATTTACAATAGAGGTGGTTTGGATTGCTCGGATTGGTGTTGCAATCGAGAAAAGCTCAGTTAAGCGGGAACAAATTAACAAGCAAAAACCAGGGCAACCACTATGTTTAGTCGTTTTTTGTTTTTGATTTCATTTAAATTAATTACATACACGATACGCTGCTAATATCATTACATGTTGTCATCATTACTATGTTGAATTATAGTAAAATCGAATCAAGGATGTTGTAAAAACAAGTAGTTATCAAGCAAAATTTAAGTGGCCATAAGCTTTGCCCTGATTTTCAGATGCATTCATATAACAAAAACCGAATTGATTTACGCTATTTTCGCAAAAGACTCGATTTATAAAGAAATTTGAATATGAGTTAGTAAGACAAATATGCCGCCAATAAGAAAGTCAACTTGAGGTGACTAAAGTTTTGAATAGTTCACTTTAGTTTTTTTTATAGGAGTTACAAGTATAAGCTGCAGACCCCTTATTTATTTTATTCACACATAACAGTCACCTAATATGCATCTAGAAAAATATATGATGCCAAAAATATCCATCAAACGTGCAGAATTCCTTCTAAACTAACTATTAAGCCAAAAGAAAGAGAAATACACGTGTGTAATGTAATTTGCATTATAAAGCTTATATAGGTATATAGAAGTTGCAAAAGCAAGTTTCAATTTATATTTGTATCAATAATTGAGTAGCTATAAGAAAGTGTATCTTATTTAATTACGATATTGACTAAATGAAAAGTGAATGAAACTATTTTAACTTTACGTAGACTAAGAAAAAAATACTTATCAAAAACATAATTTTTATCATTAAAGTCTTGTACGTTATCTCAATTTTACCAGCGAATGTCGCAATAGTGAGATCCGTAAATTGCTATACAATTGGTTTCGTTTTTTTTTTTTTTTTGTATAAAGTTTATCGTATTGACTCAATGTCACTTAATCATATGCGCTATGATAAAAATGTTATCAAAATACTCTCAGTAAGAAAAAAAATATATAAACATCATAATTACGAAGACTCGTAATGTTAAAGCATTTAATGAAATTAAATTAGTTTGTATTATTAGTCAATAAAAATAGTTAGAAATGAGATTTAAGTTGAAATTTCTTGTTGCCTTGCGGATTCGAACTTGGAAGAAATACATTGGGGTTCGGAATGTTGCTTTTTCATAGTAAAACGAAAATATTTTACTTTAAATAAAAGATAATAACATTCAAATGTCCACCACGAATACGTTTACAGGCATTTGATAACATTTTCCAACATTGTGACCTCAATATCCCTTCGATGTTATCTTTTAGGATTTGTGAGTTGTTCACGTAAACTTTACTATTCAGATAATCCCAATGAAAGAAATCTGGCAGTGTCAAATCACATGATCTAATTTTTGTTAAATAATTTCAGGATTTAAGGTGACAATTTTAGTTAAAAACGTTTCCATTTAATGTGAAATGCGCCTCATCACTGAAACATATATGTGTATTTTCGTCACGATATACAGTATCAAGTTTTTTTTATTACTAATTTAGATAAAAGATTTTGAAAGATAAGAGTCCAAAATCCAAAAAAGAAAAAATAATAATAATATTAATAATTGTTCACTTAAGTTTAAAAGGAAATTGCAACAAAATTAAATTTTTCTGTTCAAATTTATTACAAACTAGCTGACCCGACAGACGTTGTCCTGTCCAAATTTCAATAAATTTGTTCGTGATCGTTTTGTGGATTTGCGAAAAACTATTGAAAATATGTAAACAAAGTAAAAATAAGAAAAAAACGCATTTCTGCTACAAAAATCCCATTGAACAAAAGCACTTTCAGTTTTTCCCAACTTTTCCAATTTTCTGGGAAAATTTTCTTATTTTTCTTTCCGTAAGAACCTTATTCGGACTACTACGAACATTTTAACAAAAAATGAGCGAAATCGGTTCAGCCGTTCTCAAGTGATGCGCTTACCAATGCAACAGCATTTAATTTTTATTTATATAGAGATAATAATAAAAATTTACGTTAGAGTCGAACAACAATTGTTCTAATCTTTTATTGCAACAATAATGAAATTTATGAGTTACCAAAATTTTGAAGAAATCTTCCTATTAGACTAGGCACATTTTTGGATTTTGAAAAAACCTATAACAAATTTTTACACTTTTGGCATTTTTCCAAAACCGTGTATAATTTTTCCTTCAAAAAAATAAAAATTATTTTACTTTGGACTGAGCCAAGGATTTCATTTGTGAAAAAAAAGAAATTCTTTTTTAATATATCAAAAAAAAAAAAAAAGCTTTCATATACAAATTTTCGTTTAGAAGGAATAAAATTTCAAGTAAATTTTGAAAAAATTCTTTAAATTAACTAAAAAGAAATTTATTTATTGATAAAAACAAAAAAAAAAAAAAAACAAAAGAATTTTGACGGCTTATCAAAGATATCACACAAATTAGTAAAGAAATTTAAGATTTTCATACGAGATTGTGTTTTAAAAACTTTTCTTATACGATTTTTTTCCTTCATTTTTAAAAATTTTGATTCTATTTTCAGAACCATTCTTTTGCCCCTTTCGAGCCAAATTCTGGTAATACAATATAAAATGGAAAATTGTATAAACAAAAGTATCATATCACACATTTATTAATGATTCTTTTAAACAAAATTAATTGGAATTTGGAATTTATATGAAAATACTCAAATCGTAAGAGTTTTACAATATTGTCTCAACTTCTGTTATCTTTGGACTGGCCTTCAAATTAAATGAATTCAAATTAGAGTTTTCTTACAATCAGCAAATTTTGTTTTGTTTATTCTTTTTGCTCCATTATTAGCCACCTACTATAGCAACCACCAATATTACCGCCTACTGGCTTAATCCCCTTTTTTTTCTAGAATCTATCTAATGCAAATGTTTTTTTTTTATGCTGACGGAAGACAATTTTACGATTTGAAAATGTGGCGGGAAGTCATCATTTGATATTTTATGAATCACTTTAAAAGTTTGAATAAATTTGATTTAATGAAGAGAGAACAATTTCTTTTTTATGATCAATTACTTAAAATATACAATTCTGTTTTGAATTTGTATTTATTGCAACACATTCTGGTCGAATTAATAGCTATGACTGGTTAGTTGGAGAATCATGAAATTACTATAGCCACTTTTTATCTGATTTGTCAGACATTAAGCGGTAGAAATTGTACAAATATCAATAATCATCAATGAATTATTATTATTATTTAGTATTTAATTATTTTAGGTTAAATTTTCGAAACATCTATATATAATGTCCAAAAATTGGAAATGTTGGAAAATAGTTATAACACCATCAGAACATATTGAGGCGGGCTAAAAAGTCGTTGCATTTTTTTTCCCTGTGTAAATGAAAGAAGAATTTTTTATGGCAAACAAAAACTTTATTAAATAATATATTGTTCATTTTGGTGGATGACTTTCCGCCATATTACTGGCTGGCCCTTATTCTGTTACTGTAGAACACTTTTGAACTCATATTCCACACCATTAAAAGAGTTCTGTAGAGGCCTTAACGAGTGAAAGTCTGATAGTGTAAGATCAGGACTATACGGTAGATGCATATCAACTTCCTTGCCAAACTCAAATGTATTCTTATAGTTACACGATCACTTTGTAATAACACATTTCCTTATGTACCTAACTTTTTTTATAACTAAAGTCTGTTTTTATGAAATCTAAAATTTTCTTTGAAATTGAGCCAGTTTTATTTGTCAAACAATTTTTAACCGAATTTTATGAGATCATCTAAATGTTAAAATTAAAAATGTCATGCATGTTGACAATTTTATATGATCATAAAGTAAAAATTAAATTAATTTCAATAGTAAAGAAAAATATTGTTAACAAAGCAAAAAAAAAGAAAAACATACATTCCAAAATTACGACCAAAAAATTCATATAAAATTATTCAAAATTTTGTAGTTTTCTTCTGTTTTTTTTCTAAATAATTTTCTTTGAAAAATTTTAATTAAAACTAAGTAATTAAAATTGTATTTCAAAGCAAATATACTCGAATAATATGTTTTCTAGTCACATAGTCACAAATGTGATATATTTTTATGACTTTAAGTCAAGGCTATAAAATTGTGACAATTATAAACAATATTTTTGTTTTTATTTTCAAAAAGAAAAAACATAATTTTCAATAATATTTCAAAATTTTATTTGGTTCTTAATTCTTATTAGTTAATTTTATGATTTATTTTTTACCAATAAAATCCATACAAAGTGTTAACGAGTGTGCATAAAAATTTAGTATTGATTTTTCAAATTAATATTTTATTTTTAATTTGCAAAATATTCCAAAGAATGTATTTTTTTTTTTTGTTATCAGTAAAAATAAAGTAGCATGATTTTGTTTAATTTTTATTTTTTAATTATAAAAAAAAAAATTATATATGGGATCGTCTAAAAACTGGTATTTAAAAAAAAAACGAAAAAAAAAGGAATTTTATTTTAACTGATTAGATTAGTATTCACGAGCGTAATTTGATATTAATTTTTTTTTTCCCCAAAATCAGACCATCGTACAAATTAGTACGTAAAATATTCCAATTTTTAGAAAAATTTCTTACAGACTGATATTAATTTTTTATTTATTTCTCTTTTTAAATAGCCACTTACCACTAACCACTAACACTTCGTTCCTCATTTTCTTCCCGTCATGGCATTAAGTGATGATAGTAACAAAGAGTGTTGCTTAATTTTGGTAGATCTGATAGCGTAATAAATCTATTCTTTGATAATTAGTATTTACTTGAAAGCTTATTAAAAGCAGAAATAGGATGAGTTTACCTAACTTAGATGTATCGGTTTTAGTTTAAATTTATTTCATTTCATAATATGATAAAAGGAACATCAAGGACTAAAAAACATTCCAGATTAAATATCTTTGAGCACCTAACAAATAGATAATCTGTAAACTGAAAAACAAAACTCCTTACAGGTTTTATACGGATCCAATTAAACCTCTATCGAACTCGCAACACTTGGAATTAATCAATTTAAAGTACAACGTAAATGGGCCTATTTAAAAATCGATTTATACGTTCCTTATATATAGGGTAGTTCAAATTGGACACTACAAATATTTTTTTAAATAAAAAAAAACCATTTGAGATATCAATGAGATTTTTATTTTATGTTAAAGCACATTCTATGCCATTATGTATGGAATTCAATTTCCTTCGCATGACCACCACGGGCACGTTTGCAAAAGTCCAGTCGTTGAACACAATTTGCGACCACTTTTTCGCATAAATCGGCGGATATTACAGTAATTTTCTAGTTCAATAATTGCTCTGAGGCTTTTAAAGTTGCGACGACCGACTCAGAATTTCGGTAATAAATTTTTAATAATTTGTAAACGTTGTTTAAGTGTGTACTGCTACATGATGAAATGGCAACTATTCACGAGCATAAATGTCAAAAGAACATAAAAAAATATTACATGGTTCGCCGTCCCTATTGGAAAACATTTGTAGTGTCCCATTTGAACTACCCTATATATCATATTATTTTTAGTAATTACTTAATTTTTATTTTCATTTATTTAAATTAAACAAAAAATATATATTAAAGGTGCTAAGAAAAAAACCTCCCAAATGTAGCATCACAAACTGCAGTAATGTGTTCGAATGCATTTATTTTAATTTGTTTTCATTTGTTCAATATGAGTTAATGCAGGCGCGCAAATTATCACGGATTTTAAAAACGATTTTTGAACAGGTGCCAAAACAGATAACACTAATTAATCTTGCAAGGCATTCATTTAGTTCAACTATTTTGGTTCTGGTTGTTTGTTTTTTTTTTTTTTTGTTTTTCCCCAATATTTCTTGAATGTTTTGTGCTTTTGTTTAAATATTTTTCTTACATTTCTAATTATACAATTTTTTTTTATACACTCTATCATAAAAAGAAGAAAATTATTGTTCTTCCCATTCATTACAAAGTTTCTAATTAAAAAAAATTGTTGAGAGGAAAATTTGAATTAAATTATGAAAATATACGTTGACAGATTCGGGTATAGAAATTATTTAAAGAATTTAATTTAAAGAATATGACGTCAAAAAATCAGACTAAACAATTCATATGTTTACCTTCATTAATTATACAAAAAGAAGAATATGTTATCAACAGTTTTTGCCAAACGGACGCCATTTAAGATTCTATATAATTCTTTTATTCGAGATTACACAAAGTGTTAATTAACTTAACATAGTCGCGGTAGAAATGGTATTTGTATACCGAAAATAATGATATTATGCTGATGAACGCATGCGTGATCCGCTTATTTAGTTATTATCAAAGAAAATTTAATACTATGATAATATATATTTTTAATCTAGTTTTTCTTTTTTTTTATTATGTTTAATTTATTTTGGTGATAATTTATATGTTTTTACTTCGTGATAGATAACTCAACTGATTCCATTTTTAGCTTTGTACCTTGAAACTAGCGCTAAGATACATATATATTAAAGTATATGTAGGAACATTTTATGTTTGAATAAACTCGTGATGTAGAATTTAGAGACTAAGGCATTTATAATTAAGCATAGTCACCAGTTGTAGCAAAACATAATGAAATTAGAAAATAAATAATTTTCATTAATTAAATCGGTGTACAATATAATTTGAATGTTTGCGTATAGGATAAAAATATCATTGATTTGGTTCTATGAACTTTCTCCTTTCAACTATATTAAGAAAATGCCTTATTTATTCAGTCTAATAGTTATAGTAGTATAGTATTTTTCCAATAAGCAAATGATTCTTACTGGAGGATAATGACTAATCTTCCGGATTTTAAAATAAAGGTATATTACCAGTGTATTAGGAATGTTATTTTTGAGTTACTTCAAATTCAATCAACACCAGATTATTGGCGGCACATATGATTTGTATTTTCACAAAATGCCCTAAAAATCTATGAAAATTAATAGTATTTTTGAATATCAAATAATCTTCTATACTAAAGTGCTTTTTGAACAAACGTATGTAAATACCTGTCTGGAGGAAATAAAGTCTTCTTGATTGCCAGCCTACGTTACGAATTAGACTTGCGACACTAAGTGAATGCACTCTAAATAAGATATTCGTTAACTTGGAACTAAATCAGAGGTTCCCAAACTTATTTGTCTCATGGACCACTTGCCATGTTTTTCGGTTTTGGGTGGACCCCCTGCTTATCTGGTATTGATTTTTTCCAAATTCATCAACTTCAAATGTATTTTTGACAGCTGGTATAGTGCTACTTACTTTGAAAGGGCTAAAAGTGTTTAAGATACTATGAAAATATTCCTAATAACTTAAATTTTAATAACTCTTCATCACATTTCATGACCCCCATTTTCGTTTCAATATTTTTTAGCTGACATTGACTCCTTGCAGGTCGTCATTGACCCTTGGGGGTCGATATAGACTACTTTGGGAATCACTGAACTAAACAGATAAACTACTTTGAGGCGAAAGGACCTAGCCTCTCGAACTTTGCAAGGAGATGGTACAATAGGTCTGCGTACCAGCATAAAGTGTAACCCTCTTCACTAGAATACAATCAGAATAAATAACTGATGTTTTAAATATCTTAAAAGAAATATAACTGAGTTTTTCACTGAAAATCATTTTTCTTTTAACCAGATTTTTCTCGTAATTATTAAAATTTTTTATTTTTATTTTAATCCATGACAAAAAGACAAACAAATTGGTTTATTTTAGAATTTAATAATAAATATCAAATTTAGAAAAAGAACAAAACCATGAAGCTTTTCGACAAACTCATTCACATCAAAATGATAATCTGAAAACGTTCTAAGAAGAATTTATACAATTAAAATTTCTGGCATATTTTTAAAATAGATTTAAATTAAAAATAGCTCACTAGAAAAAAACGTATAGCGAAACAAAAATGTAAATTATGTATTTTTAAATGTCACAAAGTTTGATTGTTTATGATTTTTGTGAAACAATTTTTTCATAAATTATTAGTTAAAAATTTATATTTAGTTGGATTATACGGTATTTATTTTTAAACAGTATTTAAAGCCCAAAAAACCTTAGTATTAAATGAGATTAGATACTACCTCATTGATATTAACTTAAGTCTATAAATAACATGTCAATAAATACTGAATTTAGTATGTATTTTGTAAAGTAATTTTGCCCTACGGTAGGTGCTACCATAGTTTTGTTACTAGATTTGTAGATTAGAAATAATCATGGCTTTCAAGGCTATAATTATGTATAGATTTAGAGAATCATACCGATTTTTGTATAACCGACCATCCATAATTGGAAAGTTTGTTTAAATAAATAGACGATACTATGTTTAATTTCAGTAAAATTGGTGCAAGGATAGTGAAGAAAGAAATAGTTGTATCAGAAAACAAACCGATTTGTAAAATTTTTCAATGTAATTTGAAAACCACTATAATATACCGATTTGAAAAAAATCGGCAGAAGATATTTATGCTATTAAGCCTAAGGCTACGTATTCATTAGAGCGAATTTGAAGAAGAGGAAAGAAAAACTTTCAAATATTAGGCAGGTTTTTTTCATCGGGGTCTAGGTCAAGCTCTGCTTCATAACACGTAAAAGCAACAACAACATAACCCGGGCCTGTGACCTCGATAGATTTTAGTTACATAAAATTGCAAGAGATGGCGCAACCATAGTTTTCCATACAATCGTACCCAAAAATGTCATAATAAATCTCATAAATTTGTGGAAAAAAATTAGTTTTTAATATCATTCAATAAAGATATTTGAGAATTTACTAGTAATTATTTTATTTTACACTTAATTTATTTAAAAAATGTTCGAAAAAGTTGAATTTTTTCAAAGAAAATTTTTTTTCTTATCGAGCGATCATTTTTTTCATAATACACCCAGCCCTCGATGAAAAAACACACATATTATTAGCTTTGGTTGTTTTTTGTCAGAGTTAATTTATTGGACTATAGATTCGTTAACCAGGAATCTCATTTCTACCATTGGGCATCAAAATATCGGCTATACACCGATTTTAAATTAATATATGTTTTAAATATATTTTCAAATTCAAACTTATGATGTATAATATTAATAATTCGACACTGCCCCCGTCATCATAAAATGTTGGTCACGAATTCCTTCTTATATACTAAAACAATCCAAAACATATATTTGTCAAAATTAATGCATGTAAATTGTATAACAATTTAATTGAGAATTTTGTCGAAAACATTCATTGGATTTCCTTCGAAGAAATATCAGCAAAGAAATTCGTACCAATTGTAGGGCTGCAAAGAGAGCTTCCTTTTTAATAGTATAAAAATAGTATAAAAAAAGACTGTAAATACATGCATTTTTATATCACACAGAATCTTTTTAACAAATACTATTAATGAGATGGCGTATGCAGACGTGACCAAATCAGAATCCAAGTTGGAAATTCTATTTATTGTATGCTTTTCGATTAAGGGTAGAAACACATTCAGTAGTTGTACTCCACAATTTGTGTTTATACACACAGAAAAACTGTAAAGTTATTGGCTATTTGTTACAACTGAATATTTTGTTGGGATAACTGAATTTTAAAAAATTCAGTTGTCAAAACTAGCAAAAAATTTTACAATTTCTCTATGTGCTGCCATAAAAAAAAAAATTTTCAATATTTTGAAATATGTTCTAAATTTATTCGAAAGAATTTTTATGTTTTAAATGTAATCAATCAAATCAATGGATTTTAAAAAGAACATCAATCAAAATATCTGAAAGAAAATTTCTCCCTTCAAAACCTAATCGATTTCCCAAGGAAATAGATTTTTCCTAATCAAATTTTAGTATTATTTGTTAAAAAATGTCATCTATTCTGATGCTTAGTATAAGTAAAAACAATACGTTTGTAAAACACATCCATACATACATATGTACTTGTTAAGCCTCAATAAAAACAATATATTATATCTACCCCTGCTCGTTTCGTTCACCAGCGGTAGAATAAGATTCTTGTTTTCTTTTTCTCTCCGTCTCAATTTTTCAAGATGCTAAATTTTCTATTCCGCGTTTTGAATTTGTGAGTTATATTAAAATTCATTTGTAAAAGTATTTCCCTGAATACATTCGCCTAAAAGTATACATACTTTAATTAAAAACTATTTTATTATATAAAGGGATTCGCCTATCAGTATGCATAAAATTATGAATTATAAATGATTTGCGGAGAAAACTTTTTTATATAATAAATATATATATTAAACATATTTATTAAAAGGAAATTCGATTAAATATAAAAATATTATTGTAAAACAAAAATTATTATTAATAAAAATATTCCATTGAAATTTTCGTGTTAGAATTTCGAAATAAGATTTTAAGATTTAAGTATTTGGAAAAACATTAAATTTAGAACATAGAAAAAAATAAATAAAAGCAGACAATATTTTTTTTTGTTTAAAAAACATACTTTTTGGTTTTTTAAATTTAAAAAACATATATTCTTAAAAATATTTGAAAATTTTTCCGTCAACAAAAAAAAAAAAAGAAAATTTGAAAATTTTGATTTCTGCAATTTTTAGGTCTACAAAAAATATTCTAAAATTCATAAAACATAATGTAATCTGTTTTTTTGATATATTGTTATTATAATATTTGCAACGCAGAAACATCGGCGTCCTCGAACGAAACTTCCATCGGCCCTGAATTTTATATTTGTTTTATTAAAACGAAATTTTATATTAAAAAAAATAATCCGGGCCGAATAATTGAAACGCTTCAATTGTTAGAAAACTAATAAAATGTGAAGTGTGAAAATTTTTGGCGCTAAATAAGACTATTATTATTTAAAAAACTGCAGTATTACATATTAAAATGGTTAATTATCTGAATCGAAATTGAATAGGATATATTTTCATATGGACGTCAGTTAGATACAGATGAGTTCGCCCACAAGAATTAGGTATAACCAAACCTTACGATTTCAAACGAAAATCAGTATCAGAAAAAGATAAGGTCAATGAGAGACCACTAATTTTGAGATTGTATGGTTTTTATACCGGCAGGAAAGAATCTTTGACTTTATGTTGCGATATAAAACAGCAAAATATTCTAGGAATTATTTTCTAGGTTAGAAAAACAGGGGTAAATAATAATAGTTTGGTTCGTCAAATGGGAAATATCAGGAAAAATTCTGGAGCAAATTACTACCTAGATTTGAAGATTCAAAAATACAGCAACTCAAAAACGTTTACATGATTTGCTTACAAATACAACCCCAATACATTTATGCAGTCCTTTTTTTAAGAGAAAAGTATAGCACAAACAAGATAACAAAAATACTAAATCTAGTATTCAATTTGAGAAAAATCAGTGGGAGGAGAGCGAAAATAATAAAAACAATGATATTTTTTACCTAACTAAAGCTAAGATCACACACAGCAACTTTTGCATCAGGGTTTTTTTGGTTGCAGCTGCAAAGTTGCGAGGCTTGTTCACACATGTAAGTAAAAGTGGCGCGCAATCTGAAGTTTTTATGCTGCTGCAACAAAAAATGCTGCAACCATAAAAAAAAGTTGCAGAGGTGTTCACACATAGCATGCAGCTTTTATTGCTTGCAACTTCCTTGAAGTTTTTTCGTGTATGTATGTGTTAAAAATTTGACGTCTTGTTTTGATTTTAGCATTTAATTTATTGCAATAAAATATGTTTTATGATGAAGAAGAACAAGCTGTTGCCTGTTTAGCACTTATTTTGTTGAGAAAAGAAAGACGACGGCGTCAAAAAAGTAAAAGAAAATGCTGGGTAAAAAAATGGATAAAAGAACGTGAAGAGTACGGATTTGTTCATAATTTATTACGCGAATTACGTGTCATTTTTTAAACATTTTTTTGTAAATATCGGCATCTGATTTTGATTATCTTTTGAAAAAACTGAAACCCATAATAAAAAAAAGGTATTTTCATGTGAATTTCATTACATTTTAAAAACTTATCAGAAACAATAACACTAAACTGTCAAAAAACTTGCATGCAGCATGCAGCAACAGTTTCAACCATTTTAATATTTTTTGTTGCATATGCAACTTTGTTTTTTGCTATTCACACGTTGAAACTTTCCAGAATGCACGCAATAAAAAAATCTAGTCATGCAGAAAAGAAGAATCGCAACTTTTTGTGTTGCAATGCTGTTCACACTATGCAGCACTCTAGTTTTGCATCTTTTTATGCTGCATTGCAACAAAAGTTGCAGTGTGTGATCTTAGCTTAAGGAGAAGTTGGGTTGCATGCATAAAACGCTGCCATAAGTTTCTTAAGGTTCAAGCAGAATGACGGATCCACGACGGATTCACAACGCATTCAAATTGTAAATATACACGTTTTCAATTAGACCACACGATTAAAAATGGGACGTTTTCACTTTTTGGTGCGTTATTATTTGGTTAGTTAATGATTTTCAAATACACAAGAAATGGTCCTCGAAGATAAAGTTTTTAGGTCACTAAGGGTAAGTTCGCGCTGGCATAACTTGAAAGTCATTAAAATTGACGTCTTTTTTTTAACCGTCTACATAGATCGCGACGGATCCACGACGGACTATTTTTAATATAATCTGAAAACCAAAACTGTGAAATCTGTTGTAGATACGTCATTCTGTTTCCCGCATAAGTTACAAGCCAATTTTAGTTTTCAGTACGCATGGGAAATATATGTATGTAAAAAATGAAGTCAATAAATTTAATTTAATAAAACAGCAATACTCGTAATGATTTTAGTTGTTTTTGCAGCACAAATGTATAAATAAAATAAGTGACAAATAACTAAACACCTAATGAGATGTTAATTTCGCATTCTTTTAAGGTGTTTGGGTATTACAAACTTTCATATATACTTTGGAAACCTTATTCATAAACGAGTAATATTTAAGCTTCTGCCTATATACCATATTTTAGATAGGAAATTTAATATATTTTCACTGTGAAAAAGACACTTCCAACCAAAAATCTATTGAATATACGAACAACTATGGTATATCAAATCTTTCCAGAGTGATAATTTTACTGTTAAAACAACTCAGCCGGAAAATATATAAGTTACATATTTATGAATTTTTCGGTTTCAGAAATCAATTCTAATTTCTATAATTATAATTTAAATTTACTAGGGCTCCGCCCACAGCTCCCTTCGCTCCCCAACCCCCATGTGTATAAACAACAACCAAAAAATGTAATAAGCATACTATTCTTTTTTTTATTTTCATAAGCGGTAGACTAAGATTCTCCTTTACTTTCTCTCTCCATCTCAATTGTTCAGGATGCTAAATTTTCTATTCTTCGTTTTTAATTTGTGAGTTATATTTAAATTTGTATAAGTATTTCCTTAAATATATTCGCCTAAAAGTATGCATACTTTAATTATATATAATTATAAATATGAGTAAAAAAATATTTTATATTACACAGTGATTCGCCTAAAAGTATTTATTTTATTTTATTTATAAATGATTTGCGAAGAAAACTTTTTTATATAATAGAGAGATATTAAATAAGACAACATCATTATAATCGTTTATAGGCAAATGATATTATAAAACATATTTTCTTGACTAGTCATAACTCCATTAGTTAAAACCCATTGACTGGAAAAGAATTTAGCTTCAAGCCCGACTGCTGGGACATTTTTTAAATTTTTTTTTTTTTTTTAATCAAATGCCCTTTTAGAATGATTCCCATTTGCACTGGCAAACCGCAATAAACTGAAAATGTCGACATATCTAATATTTGTGAAATTGGTAAGAAAAAAGCACATTTTATTTATTCACTAATGTTCAATTATTTCACGCATTAAAACTCAACTGTTTAAATATTTAGTGTATTTTTTATCAAATTGAATATGTTAATAAAATACAAACGCTCTTAGAGTCTGCTCCAAAATATGACATGAAATTAAACTGGCTTAATTTTAATACAATACTACTTATTACAATGAACTAAGTTATCGATGAATTTGAGGAAGAACTTCTATCTATTATTATTTGGTATCATATTCTACAACACGAATCCCTGGAATTACACGCCACTAAGCACTGATTGATTTTAAGTAGTTTTATTTGCATAGTTGATAAAAGCTTACTAAATAAGTCACATTAATCAGAATTTATGATACCTACTACATCAAAAGCCAAACAAAAAAAAAATATTACATTTTTCATACAAATTCGAGTAAATAAAAATTTCGTAAGAAAGTTTGAATTTTCTAATAAAAATGGAATAAAATTTCTTCTGTTTATAGATTTTCGTAAATAAAAATAAAATCTATAATTGAAGTGCTATCAAATACACACATGAAAAAGAACACTTCTTAAGAAAAATTATATATTTACACGTGATTTGATTTCTAACGACTCTTCTTTGAATTGTTTTAATTTTCTTTCGATTTTCCGTGGACTATAAACTATGGTCATTCGATAGGCCTTTTTTCTGAACTTTGGTTACGGGCATATTCATTCATTACAATTTCTTTAAAAAAAAAAAACCAAAGCTACTATCGATGATAACCAGTCGGTTTTTTAGTACGATAATCCATTTCGATAAGAAATTAGAATTAATGATTCATATAAATTCGATCAAACTTGTGATTTGGCTGACAAAAATATTAATTATAATTTATTATATTTGCCAAAAAATTAGTTCATTAGTAAATTTCTTAAAAATAAAAATAAAAATTCTTTTTAAGCAATTAATATAAAAAAAAAATCTATATACATCAACACAAAATCATCATTTAGCCATTAATGATGTTTTTGAAAATTACTTGTCATGTGTTAAATAGGAAAAATTGCCCGATCTATCAGAATATCGTGTTTGTTTATTTTCTCCAATTTCTTACTTTTCCAACATAATTTCCGATTGACAGAAAAAAAAGAGATCTCTCTTATCCAAATAATTAAATATACATTTAAAATTGACAAAATAAACAAAAAAAAAATACAAATTTTCCTAATTGAAAATTTTCACGAAAAAAAAGACACCGGAAAATGAAAAAATTTTACATTTAAAAATAATATTCTACCATAAGACGTAAATGACGTAAAATATACTAATTCTGAATCATCATGACGTCATAGAGTCTTATGACTTATAAAATGGGTACTCACACCCAAGAAAAAAAGAACATAAGCACCAATTTTCTATATGCACATGCATAATCTGATTAATTTTTAATCGACAATTTGGAAACTAACCAAAAATAACTGGAATATGAGACGAAAAACAGAAAATTTTTAATGTGAATTAAGGTGTACACGTATTTGAAGCTTTTAATTTACGAGTACATACTGAAATTTTGCGATTAAAGTAGGTCCTACACTCACAAGGTTTCAAACAATTCGAAAATTATGTTGCGACATCCATTTTAGACATGTGTAAATACTTTGAAATATATTTTGTCTAATTATGCCCTATGGTAGGTACCACCAGAGGGTATATTAGTTTTCTCACTTCATTTGTAACACATCGAAATAATCGTCGTAAAAAGGCTTTAAGGGTATGGTTGCGTAGGGAATCAAAAGTTATATCGATTTATGCATGTCCGTCCGTCCGTCCGTATACAAGATAACTCAAAAACACGTTATCCGATTTTGATGAAATTTACAATTTGAGTTGCTTATTCCTTGGTTTGGTATTGCATTTCAGCAATATCGATCCAGGGGAGCAAAGTTGTAAAGGAAAAACCAGGGTGACCAGAAAGTTTTGTCGTTTTTTTGGTTATGGTTTTTCAGATGTAATTGGAAAATTTGTGACCCGATTTTGTTCAAATTAATTATATAGGTTAGCATAAATAGACGATACCGAATTAATTTTCAGTCAAATCGGTCCAAGGATAGTGGAGAAAGAAATAGTTGTAGCCTAAAATAAGCTTGTTCATAAAGTTTTTCCAATGTATTTTAAAAAGTTATATACGGATTTGAATCAAATTTACGAAACGTGTTTATACTATTAGACGCCAGCCTACCTGGCCAATTTGAGAATGAAGAAACGAAGTTATGGAGAGAAAAACCTTAAAATATTCAGTTAAGCAGAAAGTTCGTGGCGTTTTTTTTCCAATAGTTGGCTTTAGAATCGTATAACTTTAGTAGTTCTAATCCTATCAAGTTATATTATAGCGCGCTGAAAAGGTGACATCTTATAGAATACTTTGAAAAAAAAATTGTGAAATTCTGGCAGAAAAAATTGGGGTAATTGGGTTTTGAAAATGAGCCAAAATTCTGAAAAAAAATTCCCTATATTAATGCTCCATGTTTGGTACTACCGTCCGTCCGTTGACAAAATAACTCAAAAACGCGTCATAGTAAAATGTCTTCATCAGTTCTTGTTTTATAGAAAAGTTAGTTCGTAAGTATCTTCTAAAATGCATGCATATACATTTAAAAAATAAAATCTCTTATTTACAGACGACGTATATTTTTTTTTAAATACAGTATTCAAATCAGCTCTGAATTTATCACTATAATTTGTCAATGTTGACGTTAGCTTTGCGGTCGACCGCGGTCCTTATCTTGGCTGGAATGAAATCTAAAAGGCATTAACAAAACCAACTAAATGGTAAACCATGATATGATATGATAGTGTGACTATACCTTTAGATAATCAGTCTTTTTTTTAAATATTTGTGAATCATACGCAAATAATATCATACAATATCGAAACATAGCTTATTGAAAGTATAGGCTTCGCCTCATTTAAATTATTTGAGTTGTTTATTACAAGAAGTACATAATTTGAATGTCACGACATGACGACACTTGGCTATAGATACCCAAGTTATTAAATAGAAAAGTTTTGCAACTTGAAAATCATATAGTTAAGTGTTCATATGAGAATGTTTATATATGTCAACTAGATTTTACTTCAATTCGCTTCATTTGAATACTAATAGACTAAAAATTTTGTCTGTTATGCTCGAAAATATAACATATTTGATATTTTCACACATTTGATCTAATTAAAATTGGAGGCAGTGATGATAGATGACACGATAGTGCAACATTTGTTAAGATCTGAGAGGGAACGTTCCAGAAAGGGAAATTATATTAATGGAAAATTCTAAATAAGACCAGTAGAATCGAGTTTAATAAACAAATTGAAAAAAACATAATAATTAACTAGGTTTTATAAAAAAAATATATTTGTTTGGAAATATATAAAGTTTTTCATAGAGAAAAGAAAACTTACCTAATGTAATTACTTCAATTACATGTAATTTGCTACAACATTATAAAATTATGTAATAAGAATAATATAAAATTAAATTTTTAGTTTTCAAAATTATTGATTATTACCGGAAACAACATTATAAAATGTCAAACATATTAAATATCTAAATAATGCAAATTCAATTATAAAAAAAAGTACTTTTATTATTTTGTGATAATAAAAAAATACACGAGTATGTACTGATAATCCACTATCGAATGTTTCATTGTACTTTTTTTTTTGAGCCCGGTTAAATCAAGCATGTGTGACACACATTATTAAAAATTAGGATGTAATTAATAAAATTTAAATGTTAGACAAGAATTACTCAACCTTGAGCATTATAAGTGTGGATGTATATGCACTTGGCAATAATACTAATTAATCATTATTACTAGTTATAAATGGCAATTGTATCAAATGTCTTTAATGTGAATACAGAAATGGACAAAATGAGTTCATAATATTGTGCAGACAAAAACAGTATTCAAACATGTGGAATACATATAATAAAGTAATAGCTTTTGAACAGAAAAAGCGGAAAAGCGATTCTCTGTCACAAATTTCTATCGATTCCAAGGAAAAAAGTTCTATGACAACGGAATAACACCAGGTGGGGGAATTATGCAATTCGTTTGAGACTAAATCGAATCGAAAATGTATTGTAATATGATTGATTTTTCGATACGATTTGAGTCAAATCGAGTTACATGATTCGACACTTCAGACTAAAACTACTGTGTCGAAACTCGAAACTATTAGAACCACAACAGTGGCTTTTTTGTATTGATTATTTGATCTTATGTTGATTTCATTTATCCGCATTTACTTAATATATATTTTAGTCATCATCATGAATTTATTGAAATAGAATTTCTCTTCAAAAATTAAAATATCCAGTTTTCTCAAACAACTTGAAATTATAATTTTACAGAAAAACAAATATTGTAATTAAGAATTTTAATTAAGCAAAGTAAATAAATTTAATTTTTAATTTTTCAAAAACGAAATACATAATTCTAAAATCACTCTAAAAATGTCTGCAAACCTAAAATCGGCTTATATGTGATTTTTTCATACCCTATGGTATAACTTGGTTTCGTCTTCTGCGAATTTGCTCTCATTGGCCGGTTTTACACTGGTCTTCAAACGGGCGCATTCTTCAAAAATTGATACGCCAGAAGGGTGCGCGAATGCCGGGGAAATGCGCCAGCTTTAGCTTGAGTGCAAAATTGAAGAAACGCACACATAAACACTTCCCATTGGTTTTCTGCTCAAATCAACTAGAAAAATTCCCCCACGTGACGCACACACATTGATCTAACGTATACAAATTCACAGTGAAGAAAGGCGCATGGAAAACCAGTGTAGCATGATCAGCATGGATATACCCGAGTTACTTAGGCGCATATAAGACCAGTGTAAAACCGGCCATTTAGAGGTGACCTAGGCTTTGACAGCGTAGATCTCTGTACATTTTATTTAATAGTTATATCAGTTTCCGAAGTACGAATACATATAAAAACCTAATCGGCGAAAACGACTAATCTTATAGCCAGAAAAATTTTGCTCTATAAATATTTCTTTTTACGCTATCCTCGGATCAATTTTAATGAAATTAAACATAGTACCGTGTTATAAATAATGTGAGCAATGTATGTAATTAATTTGAATGAAATTGTGAAACAAATTTTCCAGTTAAATCCGAGAGACAAAAAACAAAATGACAAAATTTTGTGCCTTAATGCCAATAGTTAAGGAAAAACAAAATTGAATTGTAAATTTCATTATAATCAGACAACACGGTTTTTAGTTATCGTGCAGACAAATGTACAGACGGATATGCACAAATCGGCATAACATTTGATTTCCTACACGTCTAATGTAATAAGACTACCCTCCGATGGTTATTTCCAACCGTTACAAAACTAGTGGCAAAACTATGGGATGGTAATTATGGTGTTCTACCGTAGAGAATAAAAATGAAATACCATTTTTTGCCAAAAATTAAACTACCACCAAAAATGCATTATTAAAAAGGCTCAATAGTTAAATTTTTGTTATAATTTATAATTTTTAATTACCTTTTTCATAAGTACATAGTCTTTCTTCCAGATGTTTTATAAAACATGAAAACCTTCACCACGGCCTTAATAGGCAAAGAAAAGTCGGGGAGAATGTTAATAAACGTTCTCTATTAAAGAAATCAACCCTGACCTGATCATTTCTGTGTTCAATATACTAAATATGCTAATTTCGATAAGATACAATTCTTTTACTTTTATTACGGATAACAACAGTAATGCGAAAACATGATCATTTTTTTTTTTGTTGATAATTATCCTAAAATTTCAAGGTAGAGTATTACCAGGCGAAAATGATCTTGCGTCATGAATTTCGCTTGCTAATTTAATTTCAGAAATCATTTGAACAAAAAAGCAATGGAACAAGCCCAATACATTGATAAGTGGTTGAATATATTTTGCGATCATAAAAAAATACAATCGCGATCGATGATGATCTTTACCAGATCACTTGTTCAATCGATCATGTGATCAAAATATTTACTAACACATTTGTTGTTAATCACGAAAATGTGTACTTTAAAAAATGAACTTTTTATTTGAATAAATGTAATTTTGTACACTGAACCCTACCGCCCCCCCCCCCTCCTAATTCAACCGTCAGGCTTTTTTACTGAATGATTTGTAGGCATATATTTCGTACATGGTTTACTACAGCGTTTTTTACAATCTTTTTCTTTTCTACACCGGTGTTCAGTTCCCGTACAGGTTCCTTTTTTTATGTGATTCTTATTCAAAGCTTTTCAAACGCTTTTGGCACTAGCAACTTTTTTCTCATTCGCCATTAATTTTCACGGCATTTTTCTTCTTCTTCTTTTTGCGTTCTGAGCACTGCGCGCATGCGGTACTGGTTTACACTACTCATTATAAAGTCACATAAATATATATATATCACATTTCTAGTATGTATTTTGATTGTTTTTATTAGTTTTTTGTGAAATATTTTTGTATGTGAATTACTTAATCAAAAATCATCATTTTTATATATTTTTTTTTTCATTACCGTGTGCACGATCAACGCTCGCTTGTGTGTTTCAAGAAACACACAAAATTACAAAACATGATTGCAGAGAATTTGTTTCGTATTTTTTTTTTGTTCGTTTCAATGAATGTGATTTAACCCATATACATATATCTAATGTTTTTTATTATTTTTCTTACAAGATTACAACATGAAAATTACTGATTTTCATCAGCGTGCTTTTTACCCGTCTAAAATGAGTTGCATTCATGTGTGAATGTGTAAAATTCGCTTAAATTTTATTCATATCTCGTGATATTTTCAATTACAACAATTTGCTTGTAATTCGGAATGAGGATTACTTTTTCTTTTTATTTGAAATACACTAACTTTTTTTTATTCCGTAAAATATTTTTATGTTTAATAAAATAACCAGTTAAGCAGGGTTTTATTATGTTAATTAACTAGAAAAATCTACAAAAAAAAGTATATTCAATCAACTTTTAAATGACTTCATCTTATTTGAGATCCGAAATTACCAATTCCCCGAATTTCTTGTAGAATTTGCAAAAGCAAAAAAAAAATTAATTTTACTTTTAAATATTAAAATAAAAGATGTTTTAGAAATGTTTTAAAAATTTTCTTTCTTAAAATATAATATATTAAAAAAGAATATTCGAATTTATCTCGTTTTTTGAATTTCAAAATTTCCCGAACAAAAATATCAAAAAAATACACAAGTATTTATTCTTATTCAGTTCCATTACAGGTTCCTTTTTTTATGTGATTCTTATTCAAAGCAGGAAGGAGTGGGGGCCGTCTTTTTTAAGAAATTCTTTAGTGGCACCTACCACAGTTTTTCCCCCACCACGAGCAATTTTTTATTTCCTTCTGTTCACTTTCGTTCACTTTCCTTTTCGTGCTCCAGATTTCAGTTTGCGGTTGGCATCCTTCGGGTGCGTTCATGGAGGCCGCAAGTTCGGAAGAAAACGTGGCTTAACGCCATTTTGAATTTTTTAAGTTTTTTGTTTTAATTTTCGTTTTTTGACAAATAATTAGTTTTTTTCGGTTTTTGGCAAATAATTCTTTTTCTGTATTTCGAGTAGTCAAATTTTTTAGTCTTTTCAAAAATGAAAACTCCGGAAGATTTAACTAGTCCGTGACAAGTAAGTAGAGTGAAATTCAAAATGATTGAACAATTACTTATTGCTTTTTTTTCAGATTGTTTGCAAAGTACCGAGTCTCCGCAGGGCTGCCAGTTTGACAAAACTGGGGCAAGGCGGAGACCGGGAAGGCCAAACATTTCAGTAAAATCCAAACTCACAGTTCTCTCATCGCAATATAACTCAGTCATTTGAAGTAAGTAGAATGAATTTTGAAACACTTGTACAAATACTTATTCCTTTCTATTTCTAGGTCTATTTCCAAGGGGGGTAAACTATATACTACATATATGTGCTACCTTCCCAAGATTTGTGTGGAAGTGCTTGAACGCCTGACTAACAGGCGTCATCCTGAAGCGCAGATTTAGCCACGTGGTTATACGTGGTTAAAAAGATATAGTTTAGCATTCGGAATACTTGGTGGAATACTATTGACTTTTAATCAAATACAAAACCTCTCTTTTTATGTCTAGATTAATAAAAATAATAAATACCAAATTTAACAGCCCAATTAGCCATCTATCGATACTTTTAAGATTTGTAGAAGTAGTAATACTTAGTTTCGATATTATTTTCTTAATTTATTTCATCTAAAATGATATGAATTTAAATTATTATGGCCATCATAAAATGACACTAGATGGATCAGTCATATTTAGCGGAAATAAAATATTTTTTAACCCCCCCAAAAAAATAGCCACAATTTAATTCTAAAAATCCGAATAATCTCAGTTTCACTGGCATAAGGTCTTCGATTTTTATGTTAAATTACATTTCAAATGGTTTTCATCAAAAATGTCATAATTCGAAAAACATTTTTGAAAGAATATTGAATTACACTTTCAAAAGAGTTTGCCAAAAACGTATCAATTTTTGAAAAGTTCATTTCTTTTACAAAATTCCTACTTATTCGGCTACGAAATTTTGTTCCAAAGAAATTCCCTAATCAAAATCCATTAACAAAACCCATCCAACGATCAATATTTTTTGGTATAAGGAAAAGCATCATGTGTGAATAGTGTTTTCATCGGCGTCATCAAATCACATGGTTTGAAATCATAATAAAAAAAAAAAAAAAAATTCAGCGAGAAAATTGCCCACCACCCACTCACCTCTATTAAAAATTTTTGAATACGTTTTCTTTTCTTATTTAAAGGGTCAAGGGATGTGGGAGGACATAATGAAGATGTCATAAATTTTTTTTCTCAGCTTATTTTTTCTATAGGAAAATTTTTTCAAAAATTTTCATTTTCCCGCAAAATTTTTATGTTAAAAAAATTTAGTTTTTTTATTTTGAATGTCTAAAAATTTATGACAGCTCTTTTTTCTAGTTTCGTTTATTTTGAAATCAAAAAAAATTTTCATTTTAAATTTTCTGACAGGAATCATATGAAAATTTCTTGTCTACGCAGAAGGAGGATTAAAATTTTTATTTTTTTTTCGAAAATATCGTCTAGAAATAAAAAGGGGGAATTACCCATCCTACGAACGACAAATACCAACACGAAAAAAGAAAATAGGTATAGGTATGTAATTTTTGACGTTTCGAAACTACCCTATTTCGACGAACATAATGAAAAAAAAAAATTGATGATTGCATGGCACTTACTATTGTCATCAATGTTTTTTTTTGGTTGCTGAAGAGGGATGATATCTCTACCGGTGATGTGCTTCGATTTTTTTTTTCTTATAAAAGAAAATTCCTTGTCAATGTGTATGTTCGAAAAACAAAGAAGGATACAATATTGTGGGTGGTTTTTTTAGTTCTGTCACCTTTGACATTTTCCATGAATCCTTCAAAAATGAGAGCGCGCGAAATACAAAATCAAGAAGTAGAATATTTTAAAAGTTTCTTTTTACAATAACAAAAAGGAAAAACTTTTAACAATAATAACAAATTATGTTAGTTCGTTGTTTTTCTTCTTTTAGTTTTTGTAATTCAATTAAAAACATTTCAATTTCGAAAATATTCAAGTTTTACTTGATACACTTTTTTTTTGCAAATTTATTTCTGAATTACTTTTCTTAATTGCTGTTTCTTCTTTTTTTTCTTTGTAAAGTTTAAATTAAATTTAATCGAAGAAATTCCACATCTCGAAATTGATTTATTTTAAATCGTTAAGAAAACAAACGCTTGAAGAAAAAGAAAAAAAAAACTAAAAGAACTTAAATTCATGATTTTTCCCCGAGAAAATATGCGAATTTCTCTGCCAGATTATTTCGATTTTATTTTTCTTTTACCTTTGATGTTTTCAAATCAATTTATTTTACTAAAAACAAAAAAAAAGAATTCAAGAATTAAAAACGAATTCCATTTCAGATGCTTTTCTTTTACTTGAATTTTTTTTCGAAGAATAATAAGTTTTTCTTTTTCAGTCTGCCAGTTAAGTTTTCATAAGTCATTTTTTTTTTTTTTTAGTTTTTATTAAAAACATTTATTTTAGTTTCTTTAAGTTTTATAAAACTAAAATTTGTTTTTCCTAATTTCAAAAATTTCAAAAAAAACAGGCACGAATTCAGAATTTTTCATTTTATTTTTGAGTAATTCTTATTTTCGAAATTATAATTTGATTTTCGAAAAAGTAAATAACAAATAAAGAAACTATTTGTTAAATTTTCCCTCCCCTAAAAACCAAAAAAAAAAAAAAGAAGTCCTTTAAAACAAATTCCCTCCATATTTTTGCACACAATCAATTTCGAACTTAATTATTATTTTTCGAAATACATTTTTCTTTTTGAATACATGTGTGTTGGAAATATTTGTATGTTTTTTTTGTGGTTTCTTTTTTTTTGAATATTATTATTTTTCTAAATAATTAAATTAAAAACTTACCATTTATTCCGCTTATCAAAGGATAATTAGTATCGCGTCCACCGATGAGATTTTTTAAACCAGATTCGATCAGTGTTGGGGACGATCGCTCCCTGTCACTCATTTTTTCATAAATTTATTTTTAAAATTTTAACAAAAAAGGTTTTTTTTTTATTATTATTTTTATATAAATATTTAACAAAATTTTCTTTTAACAATAACTATTTTAAACAAAAACAACGTAGAAAAACATTCTTTTCAGTGTTTTCTTTTTAAGGGAAAGGAGGGATGTTTTTCTTCACAATAATTACAAACTTTTTTTTTATCAGCACAATATATAAAAAAGCACCTTAAAATTGTTAGAAATTTTTTTATTACTTTGTTTTTTGAATTAAATTAAATTATTTGTGCAAATTTTTTTTGGTTTTTTTTGGGGGGGTTTTCTGGATTTTTTGTTTTGGGTGTGTAAAAACTTTGACGGAAAACTTTGGTTGAACAAACCAAAAAAAAAAAAAACTAAAAAAAAACAACAACGGGGTGCACTTTTCCTCCTACACACACACACACACACACACACACACACAGTCAAACACAATAACGAAAATGAATGAGAAAAAAGGGGGTTCTCACATCGATATTTATATATATTTTACAGAAACATTAAAAATCGAATTTTTTAATTTTGTTTTAGACACTTTCAATCCAAAAAAAAAAAAAAAATTTAAAAATTTCCGTACCGAAAAAAACGAGCACTTTTTGGGAAAATTTTCAACACTTTTTAAAGTTTTTAAATGTTTTTTTTTTTTTGCGGGCGGTTTTAGGAATACCCGGAAAATTCCTTCTTTTTTTGTAGTTTAATTTAAAGAAACTATTTTCTTCTTTCCTTTTTTCTTATAATATCGACAACGAAAAAATTTCGCCCACGACCTAACACAAAAAAATTTATTATCCACCCTTCAGATGTGTATGTTTGTTAGTGTGTGCGTAATTTGTGTATATTTTCTTGTTTTTATGATCAGAGACGTTTTTCTTTTTATATTTTTGTTGTTGGAATTGATTTGTTGGTTGATTTTTCTTCTTCCTTTTTTTTTGAATTATTGCTGGATAAAAACTGGAATTATTGTAGGCCTCTTTGTTTTTGTTTCTTTTATTTTTTTTAGCGAAAATATTTAACCAACAGTTAATTTCAATCAAGTTGTAAAAAAAAAAATTAAATTTTTACAGCGTTTTTTTTGTTGTTGCAAAGAAAATTTACGTCGTTTTTGTACGAATTGTATTTAAGGGTTTTTGCCGTTCGACAAAGCGAAGAAAAAAAGGAGACGAAATTTCTTTTTAATATTTTTACAAATAGATGGCGGCAGTTAAGTTTTTGGGATTTTTGGGGAAAATTACTTTTGTGACAGGATAACAAGTGCACAAGTTTCGTTATTCTTCCTTTTTTTGTTGTTGTTGGAAATAATTTTTAAAAACACATAAATTTTAAGTTTTTCTTTTTTGTTTCGGTTTTTAAATAATTACAAATTAAGTTAATTGATTAAAAGCACATTTATTTCAAAAATAATAACAAAAAGTCAAATTTTCTGGTTTCTTGTTGGTATTTTATTTTCTTTTGTTTTAATTAAATTAAAAACTAACCAAATTTTTGTTGTTTTTTTTTTTAATATTTTTTTTTTTAAGAAAAACAAATAAAATATTTAATGGCACTTTTTTTATGATTCAATTTTCATTTTCCGTTTTTTGAACAAAAAAATTTAAAAATTTTTCTTATTTTTGCTTTTTTTTGTGAAAATTGAAAATTTATTTAGCGTGCGCGCACTCGCCGAACACAACCCGTTCTTCGCCGCCAACTACTAAAAAAGCGATATAGTCAGATGAGATTTCGCCGAAAAGAAAAAAAAATTTTAAACTTTTAATTTCTAAATAATAATATGAAAAAAAAAATTAAACTTTTTTTTTTAATTTTTGAATTCTCTTCACATGAAAATGTATACAAGAAAAGTGGCCAAAATCAGCCAGCCAGCTAAAACCCAAGAAAACCGTCTGAGAAGGCAATTGGATTCTCTCGTTTCGTGCTCTAACAAAACGTTTTTTTTTTATTTGTCTATTTAAAAATGTTTTTTTTCTGAACGTGTGCGATAATAAATGTTCAAAGTAGTATGTTTTCGGTTGCTATTTAATTTTTAGTTCTTTTTTTTTTTATTTATTTTTATAATTTTTATTTATATTATGTCGACGTCGTTTTTTTTTCTGCTGTCTTAAATACCGTCGTTGTGTCGTCTTCTTGTCTTTTTTATTGATGGTATTTCGGTTTGTGTTTCTCAAATAGAAATTTTCTATAGAAAATATGTGTTCAGAACTTTTCGTTTGGGGGTTCTTCTGATGCCAAAATCAACTCAAAAACTGAACAATACGATATTCATATATCAGAACGAATGCCACAAATATTAAAATACATAAATGAGAAACATGTTGGCAATCATTTTTATTAATCAAAACGTAATTTTGAGTTAGTTCACAACTCTTAAAAAAAAAAAAACAAACAAAACAACAAAAGTTAATTCAAAAAATCACGTGTGGAAAAAAGTTTCATATGAAATTTTTCATTCGCGGTTTTGAATTCGAATTAAATCAGGTCCATAAAAATTTAATTGTAATTTTTTTGTTTTTAAAAAGTTTAGAACAAAAAAAATGGAAAAGAAATTGTAGAATTTGGGTTTTTTGAAGAAGAAAAAGAAGAAATTTTTTCATTGAAATTAAATTATTTGAAATAAAACCACGTGGTTTTCATAGGCATGAGTATTTTTAATCAGGGCGAATACACAACTACAATTCTTCTATTCGAACTTTGCACTTTTGAACGGGAATGTATTAGGGCGGCAAAAACACACACACACACACTTAACAATTTTACAAAAGCTCCATATGCTCCACCATTATTAATTGGAATAGATTTTAAACGAGTCTTTTGTATTTAATAAATATGAATACATTTGCGGTGCAAAAGTAAAACTTTTAGTTTTTACTTAAAAAGCTTTTAGAAGAAATATAAAAGTTTCTAGAAATTTTAAATTAAACTTTAGTTGTTAAAAGAATATGAAGTTTTGATTTGAATAAATATTTATTTTTGATTCCAAGTTTAATTGAAAATTGCAAAGTATATTTCCTTGGATTTTCAGAGAATCAATAAAGCAAGCTTTACTCATGGCATTTTGTGATAAATATAAGTTTTAATTAGCTAAGACTTAAACCTTCACAAAGTGTAATTATTATTGGGATCTGCTCAAAATACTTAAAGCCAAATGTGAAAATTGTGCGTTTTATTCATCTGGGTCTGGGTCAATTTTGAAAAAAACGATCTGGGTCTCGAAAAGAAAGAAAAATTTATTTGAAAAAAATTGGACTTCTTCGATCATTTTTTAAATAAATTAAATGTAAAATAAAATAAATACTAGGAAATTCTCAAATATCTTTAAAAAGTAATTTTTTCACAAATTTATGAAATTAATTATCACATTTATAGTACAATAGCCACATTCATATGAAAAACTATCGTCACAGGCCCTGACCCTGATAAATATTTGGTTTATGTTGTTTTTGCTTCTACGTGTTATGAAGCAGGCCCCGACCCAGACCCAGATGAAAAAAACAGACTTAATATTCTCGGTAAGTGAAAATGCGTTTATATGCCAGCGCCTCTGACGGAGATTTTAACTAATATGAAAGTTTTTTTCTTTTGAAACTTGGATTTTTTGAATTTTTTTATAGAATTAAATTCGTTATTTAATTTTTTTGAATTAAAATTTTAATTTTAACCGAAATACCAAACGTGTACATCAAATTACATTTATTATTTTCCCATAAATTGCCAAAATATTATTAAAAATAGAGCTTGTAGAAAGCAAATGCTAATATACATATTTATATTTATTAGTCTTTTTCAATGTTCACTTTTTCAAAGCTAGAACTGTTTTAGCTTTGGTTTTTCTAAAAAGGCAAAATATGAAATTTTGCATGCGATAAAAAGAGACAAAATATATCTTCCAAAAAGTAGTACGTTTTTGTTGAATGCAGTTTCAGCTTTACGATAATTACGAATTGTTAAGAAATTTGCGTTTAAGATAGCCAAATTCTCGACAAGAAAATTTTCCTTGAAGATTCAAAGTCGGCTACATGAGATGCAAAAGTAACATACAAGTATAATAACTGAAAATCGGTCTATAGCCGAGAAATGGGTAGAAATGGGACTCGTAGTTAACAAATATATAGTTCAATGAATTAACTCTGACCAAAAGAACCAAACCTACTAATATTTCAAGGTTTTTCTCAATATCTTTGTTTCGTCTTCTTCAAATTTTAGAGCAAATTTGAAGAAGGTAACCTGGAACCTAATAGCAGAAATATCTTCTCCAAATTTTATTCAAATCGGTATATTAGTTTTTAAAATACATGGAAAAAACTTTATAAACGGGGTTATTTTTTCTACAACTATATCTTTAGCCTTAAACCAATTTTACTGAAATTTAACACGGCATCGCCTATTTATGTAATCAGTGAATGTAATTATTTTTAAAAAAATTGCATTGCAAATTTTCAATTTAAATACGAAAGACAAGAAAAAAACGATAACATTTTCTGGTCGCCCTAGTTTTTCCTTTATAACTTCGCTCCCCCTCGGTCGATTTTCCTGTCATACAATACCAAACCAAATTTAGGAAAAGCCACCTCACATTCCAAATTCTATCAAAATCGGAAAACGCGTTTTTGAGTTATCTTGTATGCGGACGTAGGCGGTAATACCTAACATAGGGCATAAAAATAGAAAAACGAATAACGGAAAAATAGAAAAACCTCAACTTAATTCGGTTAGTAGTTGGGGGATTTTCATAGAGCTTAGAGTCCAAAAATACAAAACTTTGCGGAAATCGAAAAACTTTCCACAGGCAACACGGGTTCAGTTATTTAAGCTCCAAACCACTTTATCAGCAACTTTCACCAGTAACTCACGTAAGTATTTCAAATTTAATTTAAATTATTTACATTTTTATTAATTAATACATTTTGTTGTTTGTTTTTTACTTTGAAAACTCGCATTTTTTTTCCGTTACTATTTTTCAGGTACAATACTTTATGATTTCCAATTTTTCAAAATATTTGTCTTTAAACCCAACCTTTGAGTTCAATTAATTTTGTGGATGTTTTATGACCCAGTTTTCAAGAATTTCTTGTTTTTTTATTTGGGAATTCCCAGTTTTATTTTCTCAAAATTTCAGCTACCTGCTTTATTCGAAGGGATTTATTCTCTATTCTTGTTTTAACTTGCAAGGATTGTTTGGTTAATTCATTTATTATCCTTGTACACTTTTCCTTTTAAAGTTAATATTTAGTTATGTGCCAAGAAATTGATTTTGAAAAGGTAAATAGTACCAAGAATTTATACATATTCCACTAATAAAAATTCCGTAACAGTAGTTACGTTCACGAATGTTCGGTAATTGCTATGTATATTTGCCCAATATATTCATTATTCGTTGGTAAACTTTCTGGCATACTATACAATGGGAAAGGAACATTTCTTTGTTTAATTATTAATATATTTTTTTAAATTCTGCTGTTAAATTTAAAATTTCTTCGAATTCTCTTCTATGCGTCCGCCATTTTACTTCTGCTTTATTGCTTCTAGTCCAATGAATTCATAAGGTTTCACTTAAAAATTTAACACTTCTTCATTATTCCATTTCATAAGTTCAATTATATCCAAATCACAGATTGCGAAAATTAAACAAATACGAGATAAACCGGAACATCATAAATACTAAAGGCCCACTTATAACGGCAAGAGCCAAGCATAGTCGAACTTACGGAAATGTACTAATTTTCATGAATCGTATATTGCGACTATAATGTGCATAGCCGAACTTTCGGTAAATTTGATCTCCGTTTCGTTATCTTGAAGCAATACAAATCAATTAGTACATTAGTAAATTAGTACTTGTCTTTTGCTATGCTTGGCGCTTCCCGTTACAATTGAGCCTTAAATCAAAGAAATAAAGCATTAAACTGTCAGAAAACTGGAAATATTTGCGAACGAAAGTTGGAAGCTTGCACCATATTGCTTCATATTCGATGTTTGTTAGTTTACCGCATAGAAATGTATTAGTAGAGATAGTAATTTTCTGTCACACGCGTGTGTCGATAGAGGAGAATACAAGAACTATCGCTTAATATATAAAAAACAGCAAAAAACGCAAATTTTTTAAATGCCAACTGGGACCAAAACCAAGTTATATAATTATATCTCATTGGTAGAGCGGAGAGTCGTTATCTCGGAAACCTAGAAAACTTGGGCTTGAATCGTTTGGACCAAAGTGTAACTAATCATTACCTACCTATACTTTGGTTTGGACTAAGCGAGCGAGTAGATAAAAAAGTGATCATTCCTCCCGTGTAGTTTTGTACGGTAACAAGGAAAATGAAATCTCCACTTAATTAATCTCTATGGTTTACAGCCACAAATTTTAGTGCCATACATAGCAAAGATTGTATGTATCTACCCTTACGAGATTCGTAGCGAATATCGAATATTCGTGGACAATTCTGAAGCCGGCTTTACGTACTTTGTTTTAAGTATTTAAATATTATATCATAAAAATTCAGAAAATATATTTTTCGACAATATTTCCATTAATTTGTATTATGAACAGTTTGGTACCAAATTTAAATAACTTTTAGCTGTTATTATTTATTTGATTTTTAACAAAAATCAAAACAAACAACATTTGTAGTTTTATTTAAAAACAAAAAGGCATTTTGCTGAATAGCTTTTTATAAAATTTAAAGAGAAAAAAATACGTTAAAGAGAGTAAGATTTTTTAATTCAACGGTAGAAATTTAAATTAACTAAAATTCCGGTTTTCTTTAAACAAATGGATATGTTTTTAATTTATTTTAATTATTTTTTACCTTTGATCCTCCATAATCCTAATTCTTTCGTTATTTTCCTGAAGAAAAAATATATTTACTATTTTAAATACTTTCTCTTTCAAAACTGTCAGCTTTTCTCTTCAAAACTCTCAATGTTGTTGGTAGATTTGGAATTTGAAAACACCTACGTCAAAAATTTTGTTTCCAGCGGCACGAAAGTTGGTTCAGTCGAATGTCAATTGTTTCAATACAAGTTTAACGTTTGTATAGTTAGGTTCGGCGCAGCGGTTTTTCTATCGTGTGAAATAATTTTTCTTTTTATTTTTGTGAATTTCGTCTGCATGTGTGACAAAAAATTTTAAAAAGCCGACAAAATTAATTTTTTGGAATTATTTTTGTTTTTCTTTTATTATAATTTTTTATTTTTTTTTTTTGATTTAATTTTAAAAATTTACGTTAAGTGAAAATTATTTTGGAAAAAAAAAAATGTTTTTAAAAAAAATTATGTGAATTGTTTTTTTTTTTTTTTGTTTTTTGAAATGAGTGAAAATTCTAAACAAATTACAATTTTTAATTTTAAATAAATAAAATTATAAAAATTGTGTTTTGTGATTATAATTTTTAAGTACAAAATTGTGTTTTAAAACAAAGTTTTTCTTGAAAAAATTTTATTCTAAAATAAAAGAAAATCAGAAAAGAAAATAAAGGGAGAAAAAAAAAGGATTTTTAAAACAAATCCGTGAGAAAAAAAGTCATGGAGTCTCGTCTCCAAAGTAACGAAATACGAATCCCAAAAACTATAGTTTCGTCCGGCGGAATTCATCCATCATCGATAACTTCAATTGCATTTGCTCGAACAAAATCTGATCTTATGTCAGGTTTTAATTCATTTGGTAATAACCCGTCAGGAATAACAATGCCACAAAATCAATCTTTCCCAGATTTTGATCTAAATTCACCATGTCAATATTTTAAAAGTTCATTTGCACGTTCGCTTTCTGTAAATGCCGCTAATCAAACAAAATCTCTTGATTTCGGTATAAATTTTGGTTTAACATCGAGAAATTCACCGATTCATGAAGAACCACAAACTCCCATCAATTATCATGATAATAATAATGGTGGTATATCATCATATTTTGATGATGTTCCTCCGCCTTTACCACAATCACAGCCACCGGTAATGTCAACAACAAATTTCAAAAATCCAAACGAAATAATCAACACAAATATGGGAAATGCAAGCATTCTCAGCACAAATAGTAGCAATTACAGCGGTAGCAGCAATAGCAGTAACAATAATAACAACAACAACAACAGTTTCAATCGTAACGTCTGGTCCAGTTCACATAAACAGGTTTGTCTAGTTTCCCCACTTTTCTGGATTTAAATATGAATTTTTTGTACGTTAAGGTGTATAGTAGCTTCCTTCATTCCTTTCGTCTTATGTTCGCGGTACTAATTCCTTTTTCTTGTTTAGGTCAACAAACAATTTATGTTCGACCAATTTTGCCCACGCATTTTTTGTCCTAGCAAAAAATAAAAGTAATGACATCATTAATGCACTGAATTTTAACCGTTGTAGTTCCAATTCCAAAAAAAAAAAACGTTGTCCTAAATATTAAAAACAATTTTATTTGTTTTTTTTTTTTTTTTACAGAATCCGAATCGAAGAAGTTTTGATTCAACCGAAATTGAAGTTTTAAGATTAAGAAAGGTGAGTGCTTTTGAATTAATTCCTGATTATATTTAAATGAGTTGTTTTGCGATTTTCTCAAAATTGTCACATTCTTCAGACGGAATTATTAAGTCGTTAATCTTAACTCAAATTACGACTGGCTACCTATTTCAATGTTTGAAAATTTCGATTTCTTAACACTATTAATGTTGAGCCCGCTCCATTTCAGTTCGTTCATTGTGGGATATTTTCGCTTGTCACATCTTTTTCAGATATATCTCAGGAAGATAATATAGTTCCTTCCAAAATGAGATAACACCGAATCAATTTCGGATACACAAAATATAGGGACAGGCTTGTATCAGTAGAAGACTTCTTTTTTTAGTTTAGCAATGCATTTATAAACTTACTATTTAATTGATATCTTAATTTAAGTCTTGTGAATCGAAATAAAGCCATCCCTCAACTTATACGGAAAATACAACCAACTTTAGGACTTTTTTTTAAAATAAATTGCCATAAAAAATAATTACATAAAATTTGATAATTTAAAATTTATGGAAATTCCAATATGTAATTAAAACTATTAACATTTTGCATGTTAAATTCAATTGGATAGAAACTGTTATTTAATTGCAAACAACAGAAATTTAATGGAAATTAAATGAGCTTTTTTTTTATGTACGACAATATTTCAGATTTTAATCAGCCTTAAGTCATAATTCAGAAATTTAAATGTTTTCTTAGGTAATTATTGTTTTTCTTTAAAATATTTAATTAAGTGTTAAAATAGAAACTAAAATGTTCGTCTCTTCGTCTCTAACTAGAAATTTGATTTAAATTCGTTCTTTCTGTGCTAATTTGTGTGGCAAGTGGAAACGTCCTGTTGAAACCACATATTGTCCAAGTCCATATCACGCAATTGATTCCAAAAATAATCAGTTAGCATGGTTCGATAGCGACTTCCATTAACTGTAACGTGACGGTTTTCAGCGAAAAAATATGGCCCAATGACACCTCCAGCATGTAATCCACACCATACAGTTATTTTTTGGGGATGCAATGGTGTCTTATGAAGAATTGGTGGATTGCGGTAGTCGGTGGTCGGTGATCTCCATAAATTGGTCGTAATGCTCTTAAAGTTGCGGTGACCGACTCAGAATTTCGGTAATAAATTTTAATAATTTGTAAATGTTGTTCAAGTGTGTACTGCTCCATGATGAAATGGCAACTATTCACGAGCGTAAATGTCAAAAGAACAAAAGAAATATTGCATGGTTCGCTGTCCCTATTGGAAATCATTTGTAGTGTCCCATTTGAACTACCCTATATTTTCATATTTAGGAAAGAATTTATTAATAGTTCTTACTTCATGCAAACTTCTTCTGGAAAAACACCATATTCTAGAAGACTACTTACATATAGATGATCCAGTTTGCTCGTCTTACAGTAAATAGGAATTTTCAAAATTTTAAGAAGCTCCAAAATAACAATTTGTTTACCATTTTTAAAACTAGTCCATGATTTATTTCTAGAGCAAATCTTTTTTTGTGTCAGGGCCGTATTTAGGGCCTGTAGACCCTTAAGCTGAACTTGTGATGCGGGCCCTACTGCAAGGAAACGATTGCTGGATGTTCTACTATATGCCGAATATTCTGGTCATTTTTGGACTAATTTGTCAAAAATTATAATAGAATATTTTTTATATGAAAAATATCGATAAATACTTGAAAATACTTGCTAATGGTTATAATTAATTGACAATTTAGAAATTTAGAATTTGCGGTCATTTTGTGTGGTGAATGTTATTTTAGTCTATTCAAAATTAACATTTTTAAACAGTTTTTCTGTAGTGCGGGGCCCTTTGTGACGCAGGCCCCTAGGCTGCAGCCTAGAGTTGCCTAATGGTAAATACGGCTCTGTCTTGTGTACATCTAAAACAAAAAACTTAGTGTTTTCTTTATAAACTTTTATTATAGACTTTATTTGTTCAAATTTCATTAAAAAATTCCTAGTTTTTTTTTTTGGATTATTTGGAGTCGTTTTTGCATGAATGAATAAAAAATCGTATCGTATCGGTATTTGGGGGATTTTCGTTTTTTGGGAGATTGGGTTCTGCTTTTTTTCAATTTCAGTACGCCACAATGTCCACGGTTAATCATTTTAGGTGAAAATGTTGAAATTGTCGAACAATGTAAATACGATGATTGTTTTTCTTTTTACGTTGGAATTCATGTACACTATGAAAATTTGTGGTCGTTTTTTAGTGATCTTATTATTATGTCACTTGAAAAATAAAATAACAATAACTTGTATAAGAAACATTGAAATGGAGAAATAATGTTTTAGTTTTGCTCATAAAACATGAAATTTTTTTGTCATCTCTGTTGACTCAATTAAAACAATTTCACTAAAACCTTTTTTTTTTTATAATAAATAATAATTTTGAAATTGAGAAAAATTTTAAAGAAATTAAAAACGTGTGACATGAAATTTTTTTTAATTATTTTAGTTAATTGAGATACAAATTATGTAATTAGTAAATTTGGGATATTTTTTTTAGATTAGATAAATTATCTAAGAAAAAAAAATCTGAAAATTTTTTTTGAAAATAATTTTAAACTCATAAAGTCTGCAAAAATGTTAAACTTTTCAAAGAAAACAGTACAAATCTTTAAAAATGGAATTCTTCTAAAAATATGTCGTCACCTACTTCGAAAGTTGAATCTTTTCACTTTCATCGTTTGTTTAGGCCTAAAAAGATTCTTAATTATTTTTTCTTTTTTTTTAAAATTACAAACAAAAACATTGCACGTCCGAAACCTATTTTGTTCTTTCCTGAAATGAAATTTATATAATCATGGCGACGTAATTCTTTTCCACTATACATATTGATAAAAAGTTTATCCATGAAAATTACCTATAAGTTGTTTGGTAAATCACATTTCTTTCATAATCTTTAAAGAGTTGCTTTTAAATTCTTTATTTTTCAGTTACAAACTCTTAATTTGACTACATATGATATATTTTTGTTATCATGATGATATCTAATTTGTTTTGCAACTTTAGAAACACCTTGTATTAGCATTTTTTATTTGAAGAAGTTTGATGTCAACCTAAAGGTGAACTGAGATAGTAGTACTATATAAGATATTATATATTTTCCTTATGAATATGTTTATAGCTGTTATGAGATGGTTCATATAATGTTCATCATTGTACATAGTCTATCGTACGTGGTTCATATATATATATATATATTTAGTCGACGATGAACTTCCGGTTGATGTTTCAATGATATATTCACGTATGAACGATTCGTTATAGTACCTATACAATAAATTGTCATTTTTATATAAAGGAAAAAAAGGCGACGACATTAAATTTAACAATTTGAATAAGATGGGCTCAAAAGTACATATTTTTTTGTAATAGATTTCAAAACGGAAATGAACAAAATCTGCTCCTTTAATATACACATACAAATTTCATCCCACGGTGTAAATAGTGCTAGGACAAAAGTTATCATTTATATATAGAAAAGGGTTAAAAGAATTGCGAAAAGAAAAAAGCGGAAAAACATTTAGGAGAATGACGAAACTTTTAGGATTTTAAAACTTTGTTTTATTTTATAATAGAATTTTTTATTGTTTAAATGATTTTTTTATTTTCTTTAAAAAAAAGTTTCTAAAAGGAAGAATACATATTAGGAAAATTTCTCACTTTTAAGATACTATTAAATTTTATTTATGATGATTCATAGAAAATCTTCATCATCAGAGTTTATTTAGGTCCGTCCTTATCTTAGTTTTTTCAGTGATAAAAAGATCCTATACGCAATTTATGATTTCTATATGTTCTCCCAATAAATTATTTGTCATCGCTTGAACAAATTAGTCGCCATTTATATTGCTTGTCATTCAGTGTATTGTATTGTATTGTCTTGTATATATTGAATCCTTACATCCATTTTATTAATTATCTTTTTGGCAAAGTTTTAATGATAGAAATATTATTAATTTTCTTCTAATACATTTTTCTTGTTTTGAACTAATTAAATTGAATTAATAAAAACTAAAATTTTATTCTTATTTACAATTCCATATGAATTCTCTGTTGGTCTGAATTTGTATCGTTTTTTTTATATACAATAAAATAATTAACGGTAATACAAATAAAACATACACACGAAATAAAATAGCTAATTACAAAAAAGTTCATTACTCTTTTATATTGCACTTGGAATATAATTTCCGGAAGAATCTAATATTTTATATTTTACATTTGTTTCAATGTTTTTGAGACGACAATTTTCTACTTACACGGAGTAGAAATTAATGTTCGACAACATTTTTTTTTTTTTGTCAGGTAAATAAGAAATTAATTATAGAAAAGTTCTTTTATAACAGACTCAACAAAGTGTAGTAAATTTGTCACGAATGCAAATCTAAATGCAGTTCAAAAATCTTTGCTTTTCTTGAAGGCTGGCTATTAAACTATCGTTCGGATGATTTTCCTGCTTTGATTAAAAGATTTGAATAAACAAAATTCAGACTGAAAAAAGAAAAAAAAAATAAATGAATTCTAGATAAAACTAGTTAAGAATTTTAATTTCCTTGATTTGATGGAAATTTTGTAACTATTATTTGCAAGTCTGTTCAAAATTGTTGGAAAACATTTTTCATACATTTTCTTCTTTCATGAAGAATTTGCTGAGAATAAAGTCAAAATTTTCAATCCTATTATACAATATATATTTATGCCCTATGGTACGTACTACCAGAAGGTATATTAGTTTTGTCACTCCTTTGGTGACACATTAAAATAATCATCGTAGAAAGGTTTCAAGGGTATGGTTGTGTCGGGGAATCAAAATTTACATCGATTCATGCATGTCCGTTCGTCCCTATACAAGATAGCTCAAAAACGCGTTATCCGATGATGAAATTTACTAATGTGAGTTGCTTATTCCTCAACTTGGTTTGGTATTGCATTTCAGCAAAATAGATCCAGGGGGAGCAAAGTTATAAAAGAAAAACCAGGGTGAACAGAAAGTTTTGTCGTTCTTTTATTTATGGTTTTTCAGATTTAATTAAAAAATTTGTGAATAAATTTGGTTTAAATTAATTATATAGGATAACTACACAAATAGATGATACCATGTTAAATTTCAGTCAAATCGGTCCATGGATAGTGGAGAAAGAAATAATCCTAGGAGAAAATAACCCTCTTCATAAAGTTTTTTTGATGTACTTTAAAAACTAATACATCAATTTAAATAATAATTTTCAGATTAGACTTATGCTATCATGGGTCTGGGTTACCGGTAAATAAGAAGCACTTTTGAAAAGAAGAAACAAAGTTATGAAGAAAAAACCTTGAAATAATGTTAGTTTTGACAGTTTTTCTCTCCCATTTCTACAATAGGGCATCAAAAATTCGGCTATATGCCGATTTTCAGTTACAATATATTTTTTTTTTTTACAATTGGATATTCTTCTTGAACATATTATATACTATATAAGATGTACCTTTGATGTCGATTTGCATTGCGGATGTTATACGTATTTAGTTTAGACTCTTGGTCTCCTAAATTATCATATTCTCCTATTGTTAACTCGAACACACCTCATTCTATTTGAAATGGATAGTTTGAACCTGAACTGGCGTACCATTTAGAATGGAATTTCTACATACATGGTTGATTACCATTAATCACCTCTTTCTTAGTTTCATTATGATTTTGAGTGCATAACTTGGAATTATTGGATTGAATTACTTTTTTTTTTATAAATACATTTTTACAATAAAAAAAAGAAAGAAAAAGAAAACAACATGATATAAGCCGAGAGAAATATGTCAAATGGATTCAATTTCCACAAAACTATATTAGTATAAAAGATTCATATCTAATTTTTATAATATTTTTTTCCCATATTCTAGTTTTTCCTTACAATATGAAATGTACTTTTTTTTATAATAATAATAACTCATGACATACAAATGGATTGCTTTAATACGGTTTTTTACTGTTACAATACTATAGCATCGGTGCCATCTTTAAATATCCACTGTGAAAGGCATTTATGTACAATATTTAAATTTTTTATTTGTTTTTTTGGATTTATTTGATTAGATTCTAATTTACAAAAAAAAAACTAACAAAAAACCAACACTTTAATCTGACTTTGTGTTTGTTATAAATGAAAAGCTGTCATATAAATAAAATTTAGTATTTAATCATAATTTTTGATTTGGTTTTTCCAAATCTCTTCCTAAAAAAAAAAAATGTAGGTATTTTTAAGTTTTTAACGCGTTATTAAAATCTTTTTCGAAAGGTTTTTTTGGGATATTTTCGAAAGAAAATAATAATATCTAGACTTTTGAATCCCAAATAGAATATCAATTGTAATATTTCTTAAAGAATTTTAGACACATTTTTGATTGTATTAATATTTAAATCAGAACTTATCAACATTAATTTTTAACATAAAATATGATTAATCACCAAACTAATCAAATTTCATGAATCATTTGAGATTTTCAGAATATCAAAAAAAAAATTAACAAATTTCAGCTTGAATAAATTAATTTCGAATGCGATTTTATTATAAAAATGCAACTTAGTTATAATCAATTTGTCAATCAAAGACAATTTCCTGCCAAAAGTAGAAGTGCCTGCCCAAAAAACGTGTCATGAAAGAATTTTGAATGAAAATGAAAATGAAAATGAATATTACTTAAATAAAAATTAAAATAAAAAAAACTAAAAGGAATTCAATCAGCAAAAATTCAATGTGACAAGAAACTTTAAAATTTTAACATGTATAAACTTTGTAATCTAGATGCGAAAGTTTATTTAAATTTAAAAATGTATATGCGTCACATTTTAACATAAATTGGTCAAAGTTAATTATGGAAATTAAAGCTTGATTGATGATTTTCCATTAGTTATTAAACCCAAAATGGACGAAGTACAAGAAAATTACTCACGACGTCACACAGGTCTTAACGATGTCATTTGGTATATAAACAACTGATATTATCATGATTTTTCAACATTTTGGTTTTATTATTATTATCGGTATAAAATCACAAAAACAAGTAATCGAGCTGAGCTGTTTGCTTGTTATGAAATATCCTAAGATAAATGCAAACAGGGAACAGAAATCCGGCCTATAGACAAATTTTTGTAGTCGGTAGCCGGTTTTGAGTTATCTCTGCAAAGAAAACGACCATATAACTTGCCAAGTAACATTTTCTTATATTGTTTAACTTTATAATCGCTGGGATTTAGTAATAACGCTTTTAAGGTTTTTAATATTATTTGTATTTTTAACATTTTTCGGTTTGGAATTCCATTAAACTATAATCAATTTGATTTTAATTCGATTCCAAATTATGCATTTAAGCACATTACAAATCAACATTTGAAATTTTTATTAAAATCAGTAAAAAGGTATTTGAACTTGGCATATATATAAAAAACCAATTCGCTGCACAATATCTGATTTCGGAAAGTTATCCGGTGTTCTTTTTTGTGACATGAAATAGGATAGGGTATTATGAATATCATGAAAAGAAGATACCTAGATTACGCTTTCCCTACCATTTTTCAAATTGGTTTTTTCTGTTCACCTACGTCACGCGAGACATGAAATACATATTTAGTATAAAAAAATCATGATTATTTATATCAAAGGAAATCACACGTGATGTCATAAAAGTATGAAAATAAAAATTCAAAATGGCCGACATCCGCAATCTTTATATTCTTTCATTCATAATAGGGTATACAACTATTTGTGTTTCAAGTGTGTATATTACTAAGATTCATTTCGTTTGTAATCTGCATCCAATAAAACCTTATTTTTGAAAAGAACTTGTAAAAATAACTGGTGATAAAAAGAGGTGACTTCCTTTTATAATGTTAAGCATATGCTTTCTCTTAAAAACAACATTAGATAAGATCTTTCCGTTCAGTTCAAAGGCCACTTTCGTTTTCAATACAAAAACTTATAAATTTTCTTTATAATCTTTGATTTGTGTGAAATCTATTCAATTTGGACATTTCTGTTAAATGTCACTTCATACTATGCTGTGCGATTTATTATGTACCCGAGTCCCCAGCTTATCTCAACATGTTCGTTTATATGAATATCATGTACCTCTATTTACCTGGAGTTTTCTTTCGTTTTGAGTTTTTTTGTGTGACAAAAATAATAAATTTATTGTATTGAGGAAGAGTTTTTTGTGCAAAAAAATTAAAAGAAAATTGGAATAATTGATGAGAAAAAAAAGAAGAATATTATTGTTATTAATAATAACGAAGGAGTGAGTGTATGAAATTATTGTTGATATTTTTGTTAGATAACTAAAGTTGTTAGTTTTTAGGTTTTCTTTGGAAATTTTACATGAGATTTTTCTCAATACTATTATTTTCACTTAAAGTCCGTATTTATTGCTTTAAAAATATTAAAATTTTTGGTATTAAAAACATCGAGGATTTCACAACGTAATTTGCGTCTTTTTTTTATACATATTCCGGACTAAGTAAGTTAAAGTTGCATAGAGAAATTAATTTCATTATGGACATGGCTGACATCCTATATTTTGTTTAGAAACGGCTTCATTTATTTTCTATTAAGATCGACAAAACTATATCAGAATTGAAATTTGAAACAATTTGATGCAAGAATTGAAATGTCAATAAAAACGTCAGATTCTTGTGTATATTTTTTTTTGTTTTCTTTAAATTAAAGAAATTTTCAAATTTTCGAAAGATAACGTATGAAAAATTGTGAAGTTTACTGCCTGGTTGTCACAACTGAATTTTACTTGTGACAACAGAAAATTCAATTGTCACAAAACTTTTATTCAATTTGCAAAACTAGCCATTGGCTGCATCCAGCAGTCCTAAGCGCCGTTTCAAAATTCTTAATCTAAGCAGTTAGAATTTTTTGTACTCCTGGATGCGTTTACTTGAATCAAGCGAATGGTTTAGTTTTATTTGAATAACTTTTAAAAATATTTTTTTTTTAAACGAAATAAATGTCGAGAGTAAATAAAAATTGAAAATAAAATAGAATAAAAATTTTATATGAAAGTGAAAAGTTTTACCAAACTCAGTTTTTAAAAATTCCAATTAAAATTGGATAATCCAGAAACTATTTTCAAAAATTTTTCTCAATTTAATCACTTTTTAGCGTTAATAACCTTAAATGCGCTGTTTGAGTTAGCAAAAAAGTTGTATGCTAGAATTTCACTCCTGCCAAATTCAAGCCCTGTAAAGCGCTTTAAGCGCTTAGGACTACTGGAAGCGCCCAACAACTGCAAAATTGTTCTGTATGTACTTTTTTAATAAATTGTAAATTAACCAAATTTAAATTCAAATTTTGTTAATACAACAAAACAATAAAAAACAATTGACGAATTTATCTGAACAGAAATTTTGATTGAATGCAATTTTATGCAATTTAAAAGTTAATTCATCATTTTATAAGATATTGAATAAGAAAACAATTCTGTCGTTGTCGCGAAAATGAATTAATCTGTATCTTCCTCAATCTTGTTTGATTGTAGTAACAAACAAATTTAAATGAAAAAAATTTGTGAATTATTTCAGGTCTAGACTTTTTTTATATTCTATCCATGGTATAAAATACGAGGGTGTTTTGTGTACTTAACATTTCAAAAAAATAATTCAGTAACAACTTTAATCAATACACTAGATAACTCGATGGGATTATAAAATGCTTTAACTAAATTTAAGAATAGGACTTTGTTCTATAAATTGAAAGTTTTGAATCGAACTTAAGAAAAGCCTGTGCAGGGATAGGCAATTAGAAACCGAAAACTATTTAAAGTGTTGCAGGTTTGGAAAGTATACAGTTGCTTGTTGCTTCTGTTTGTGTTTATTTGTGTGGGAAAAGGTGACTGATTTAATTATAATTTAAAACATACATATTATTTAGAACACTAATATTTGATGCAGTATTAAACTGTTGTGTGCTCTGCCCCTGATTTTTGTTTCTCTACCTTTTTATGCCCTATGGTAGGTACTACCAGAGGGTATATTAGTTTTGTCACTAAGTGTGTAACACATAGAAATAATAATCGGAGAAAAATTTCAAGGGTATGGTTGTGTAGGGAATCAAAAGTTATATTGATTTATGCATGTCCGTCCGTCCGTCCGTAGACAAGATAACTCAAAAACGCGTTATCTGATTTTGATGAAATTTATAATTTGAGTTGCTTATTCCTTCACTTGGTTTGGTATTGCATTTGAGCCAAATCGATCCACGGGGGGCAAAGTTATAAAGGAAAAACCAGGGTGACCAGAAAGTTTTGTCGTTTTTTTGGTTATGGTTTTTCGGATGTAATTGGAAAATTTGTGACCCGATTTTGTTCAAATTAATTATATAGGTTAACTGCATAAATAGACGATACCGAATTAATTTTCAGTCAAATCGATCCAAGGATAGTGGAGAAAGAAATAGTTGTAGCCTAAAATAATCCTGTTCATAAAGTTTTTCCAATGTATTTTAAAAAGTTATATACGGATTTGAATCAAATTTACGAAACGTGTTTGTACTATTAGACGCCAGCCCACCTGTGAATTTGGGCCAATTTGAGAATGGAGAAACGAAGTTATGGAGAGAAAAACCTTAAAATATTCAGTTAAGCAGAAAGTTCGTGGCGTTTTTTTTCCAATAGTTGGCTTTAGAATCGTATAACTTTAGTAGTTCTAATCCTATCAAGTTATTTTATAGCGCGCTGAAAAGGTGACATCTTATAGAATACTTAGAAAAAAAAAATGTGAAATTCTGGAAGAACAAATTGGGGTAATTGGATTTGAAAATGAGCCAAAATTCTGAAAAAAATTCCCTGTATTAATGCTCCATGTTTGGTACTACCGTCCGTCCGTTGACAAAATAACTTAAAAACGCGTTATCCAATTTTGATGAAATTTAGAATGCTACTTGGTTATTGCTGTAGTGGTTTTGGTATTGCATTTCAGCAAAATCGACTGAGGGGCAGCGAAGTTATTAAGGAAAAACAGGGGCGACCATAAAGTTTTGTCGTTTCTTTTTATATAGTTTTTCGGGTTTAATTGGAAAATTGGTATAGCAATTTTGTTTAAATTAATTATATTGGTTGACTACATTAATAGACCATACCATTGTAAATTTCAGTGATATCGGTCTAAGGATAGTGGAGAAAGAAGTAGTCGTAGGAAGAAATAACCCTGTTCAGAAAGTTTTTTTGATGTATTTTCAGAACTAATGCACCGATTTGAATGAAATTTGCAAATTAGACTTATGCTATCAGGGTCTGAGTTACTTACAAATTAGAGAAAATTTTGACAAGGGCAAACAAAGTTATGAAGAAAAACCTTGATATATTGTTAGTTTTCACAATTTTTCTCTCCCATTTCTACCATAGGGCATCAAAATATCGGCTATAGGCCGATTTTAAATTACTTTATGTTTTTTATTATAACTTCATAAAAAATACACAAGATTTATTCTTCAATTCTCGAAATGCATAAATATGGCCTAACTATAAATACTAGTACATATTATAATAATTTATTTTCTTTTTCGGCATCTTCAAATTTTCAAGAAGACCTTAAGATACTGGCGCTGGGGCTTCTGAAGTAATAATTTGAAAAAAAACGATTTTTTCATGATTTTGCATATTATCCGCAAACGAATTAATTTTTAGTTTTCATACTGACTTTTTGTATTAATAATTTCCATGTATTTCGTTCGTGGTGAAAGAAAAGAAATTTTCAATTATAATCTGAAAATTAATTTGTATTTGAATTCGAAATTAATTAAATAAATTAAAGTAATTTTTTTAATGATTTTTTATTTTAATAGTTTTTTTTCTCGAAAATTAATAACTGGAAATAAAATTCTTATAAATTTTTGGATTCTGTCCAGTAGCTAGCAGGTGAAAACTTTTAAAAACTTTTAGTCTATACAAAATGAAAAATAAACGTTGAAAATATGAAATAAATTGAAAGTCATCAAGGGGAGTCAATATTTTTTCATTAATTTTGAAAACTTTTATTCGATTTTGGGTGATTAACATCAATAAATATCAAAAAATTTCGAACTTAGATATGAAATTGATGGTTGGAAATTCGTGAATAACAGTGACCCAATAATATGAAAAAATATATTCACAAACAGTATACTATTTTCCAAAAATGAATCTTTATTTTGGAATTTGATTGAAAAGACCTAATTCTGTTGGAAATTTTCGCATTTTTTGATGTTATCTTCCAGAAATTCATTTAATAATTATTAATGTTCTTAATTGCGATCAGAAAATCATATTTCAGGTATACGGTAAATTTTTTTTTAACTATATCAATTAAAATCTAGAAAAGTTTTTTGCCAATAATTTGAATTCATAATAACAAAAATGATTTATAACGAATGAAATGTATTTCAAATAAGAAAGAAAATGTGACCTAAAATGATGTAATACTATAATTACATAAAAAACATGTATAAACCTCAAATGGACCATATAATGACTATCGCCGCAATCCATATACAACGGAAAAATGGAGTTTTTGTTACTTTAAAGTTTCGTATATAAAATTAACTATTTGGGTAGTCTTTTTTCTGCTGCTTTTTTTATTTTCTTTATTATTTTTATTTATTCAGTTGTAATTAACAAAAACCGATTTCAAAAATATGCAATAGGATATTGTGATGTTTTTATACACATTGCGTATTTCTACAAAATCGTGTCCTTGGCTGAAAAAAAAATGCTAACTAATTTAACATAATCTTTTTTGATATAGATTTTGGTTTTTATTTGTATGCCCTATGGTAAGTACTACTGCCAAGAGGGTATATCAGTTTGTCCCGACATTTGTAACGGGCGATTTTCAGTTACTATATGTTTAGTAAATGTATGTAATTGTTCTTGAAAGTTTTTTGTTGCGTAAAACTAAGTTTTTCGAGACGATCCAAAATTTACAAGATTAGTTGAAAATTGTACATGGTTTTGGCCGTTTAGTTAACAAGTGTATGTTTTTTTTTTTTTTGTTGAAAACCAGTGCCTCTGCCCTGGAAGATATTTCCTTGTTCTGCATTAGTCTTTTAATTCGGAAATCTGACGGTAATGTAGTATGTCGGGAATCTTTTTAAAATGTAACTTATTACTAAAACAGAAGAAATAGTATTTATTGTAAGATGTCAGTGAAAGCAGATAAACTATATTTAAAATGAAGTCTTATTCAAAAGTTTTTGGAAATTTTACTAAAGGGACTAATAAAAGCCTAGTGTTAGTAAGTTATGGTTAAAGAGTTATATCGCAGGTTCCACAATTAATCTAATGAATTTGTCTTTATTGAATAAAATTATTCCCTTTTCGGTAAGTTTGATCGATAATCGCTTCGGAATGATAAAACTCATTACTTTTTTAGTCTATTCAAAATAATTTTGTTATTCCTTTGTGTCTTCAGTCACAATACATTTAGATTAATTCAATTAAAATTAAAATTTTATTTTTTAATTTTAATTTTTTTAATAATGACAAATTTCACAAATTTTTCTTTAAATCTTTTGTTTTTTGCACAAGCATTTTTTATTATTTATATTAATATTATGACAAAATTCACATGTTTTAAAAGAAACCAAGCTATAGAAAATTAATTAAAAAAAAAAAGTTAAAAAATTAAATATTATTTTTCTTCCTTATCTTTGCTTTAATTCTTGAGAAATTTTCTAGTTTTCTTTATTGTCGCGGGTGCTTTGATCCTATTCATTGCCAAATATTTAAAAAAAAAGTCAAAATTTAAAATAGAAATTTCCATTAAACGTCATCAAATCATAGTTTCGAAAAATTTATTAATCTTTATGTTCATTAATCAAGATAAAAATGATTTGTTTATAATTCAATTTGAAGTTAAAATCATCAGTTTATGTCTTCATTGGGTAGCCTTCATAATTTTCAACAAGATAGAGGATATTACTTCATATACATGTTTGCACTTTGTCCATATTTCTGGTGTATTCACGTCTATAATCTTATTTTAAAGGGTCTTTTCGTAAAATCGACTATGATTTCCTATTACAAAACGTTCCCAAATTACGATATTCCCTTTTAGACAATATGATTGCTATTATAGAGATTACCTAAAGCAAAGAAAAAAAATCAAAACTCACAACTATAATATATACTGTTGAGTCATTTACGAACGCGCATACAAATAATAATGATGATAGAAATTAGTGAAGCGAGGATTTAAATATAAGCAGGCACAACTCGACCGGATTAAAAGAATAAAAATTGCGTAATTTCGTATATGTATTTCATGCGAATTGAAATAGGCTCGACGATGGTGTAAGTTTGTAACTATTATGATGGTAAAAATGGATATAATAGAAACCTTGGTTTAGTTCTGCTTTTTTTTTTATATATATAAAAGTTTATACAAGAAACGAAAACATAAAGAAAAATGAATTAAAATGTCCGGAAGCAACGTTTACACCGCTCTTGAATATTTTATCTCAGTGAATTAATCGAATCGTTAGTAACTTAACAGAAAAAAGCGTTTTTGTTTTCTTTTCGTTTGTTTAGCTTTTGCAACTGAATCCTTCCTTTTCTTTTTTATAAGTGTGTACCTGTAATTCGAAGATCATCAAAATCGACGATCTGTAGCGAATTTCTTTTTGTATCTTTGGTTTTGTGGGTCTATTAATTTTCTTTTCATGTGCGGTTTGTGCATTTCATTGGAAAACTTTTTTTTTTTTTTTTAGAAAAAAAAAATGCATTTTTTTTTCTTCATAAATGAAGTATTGAAGGCATTTTTAATTGTAACTTGATTCCTATTTAAAAATCAAATTTTTTATTAAATGTATAGATTTTTTTATCGTTCTCTATTATCATTTACCTGAATAAAAACCGATCGATCGGTTTCATTTTGCTGTGATAGGATAAATCTATTTTTATGTGAACAACTGATTTGGTATTGGAGAAACTAATTGTACACTGAGCGCGAAAAAATTTGATAAATTATTTTCAATGCAACTCATATATAGTCAGTGGAAGTACATTTTGTTCTTCCTAATAATACATATCTCTGTGGTATGATATAATTATTGAGAGAAATATCAGTGTTTTCACAATTATTTTAATAGTTATCCTGAAATTTATTTGTCCTAAACATATATATGAAATGTCACATCTATATTAATTATTAGATTATCTAACTTATAGCGACGAATTTGAATTATTTGAATAACATGAATCTAAATCTATAGTTTAGTTTCAAAGTTTAGTAATCAAATAAGTTCGTGGCCCTGGCGGTGACTTTTTTTTAGTTCTTGAGTTTTTCGGTTTCTCTAACAAGCTATAAAAATTACTGGTAACAAAAGTTTAACATCTTTGTTAAGCTGCGTTTCCACCAAACGCGTAAAATGTTTTTGCTCGTCTGATTGGGTGAAAGAGAAAGAAATGTTAAACCATGAATAATAAAAAGAGAGAAATTCGTTTTCAATGTAATTTGCATGAAATACATGTTTCACTCATTTCAATACTCTGGTTTAATAGTTATTTCACTTTTACCTTACGCGAGCACAAACATTTTACGCGTTTTGGTGTAAACGTAGCTTTATGAATATGATTTTAACTACACATACTATATGTTTTCATCATTTATTTTTATGACAATCATATTTGTTCTGAGTTTGAAAATTGAGCTGTAATTTTAAACCTTCGTTCGGTCCATCATCATCATTCTCCATTTATACAAGATTATCGATCAGTCCAGATTATCATATATAATTGGGATTTGAAAAATCGAGATACCATGGACACTTGAATAATATATAACATTATAACTTCTTGTATAGATTTTTCTTCAAATAAGACCTTCATAAACTTTCGCACTTGTTCTGAATAGTATTATATAAAAACCGTGAAAGTGTTAAAAGACAAGTTTATTATACTTCAAAAAAATGCGAAAATGAGACTCTTATATAGGCTAATAGTGTGCGTCAATTTTACGAACATAAATAAATATAACAAGGATCGATTAGTTTTGTTTTTTTTTTATATCAAAAAATGAATATGTCAAGGAAAATTATGTTAAGTGAAAAACTATTATTAAGATTGAAGAAATATTTTCTAAGTAGAATTTTCTATGTAAAAATATTGTCGACTAATTTCTAATAAATTCATTGGATTTATACTAAAAAAAAAAATTTACTAAGTCTTGTATGATTTGTGCTAAATGTTCCACAATTTACTAAATTATAAATAAAAAAACAACAATAATTTGTACATATTTAAATCCAACTGGAATATCCAAAATTTCATGAAGTAATTCTGAAAATAAAATACCACATTGCATAATATTTGAGTTAGTCCCGCGTTTTTAAATTACATGAAATTCGAATTTTTGTTATTTAAAATCAAAATTTAATTTCGTTCCATGTAAATTTTGCGGAAAAATTCCCATCCAGAAAAACGCGATGAGACACAGTCCACCCTCACCATAAAAAAGAAAATTAACTTTTGTTCGAAAAAAAACTTGTATACATTTTGATTAACATGATTTTTTTTTTTTTGTGTGAGAACTTAGATAATGGTGAACCCTTTTCCTATGAAACATGCCACATATAAAAATTACTACGTCCTGAGAACTTCTATAAAATCAAAGAACCATGGTAACACTTGTACAAATAAATTCATATATGAGGGTGGACGGGGAGCTACGCAGTTCACGCAAGAGCTACCATCTGTAACGATTGATATCCGCTTGTTGCGCGATTGTTTATATATATATATATAGATGTGTGTATTTATTTCACTGTAATACAAAAATATATGACGGTCGGTGATGCCCGTAAATATATATATATATATATATATATAGATACGAAAGATAGTTAGTTAACTTTAATATTGCAATTATATTGCTGTTTACTGCCATACATGTACTGTTGGCTGAATATACGTAATATATATGTGTATATATATATGGCAGTAAGTTTCATTGCTCTAGTCTACAATTTTAATAAAACCAAAAATAGTAGAAAAAAAATCAAAATAAGACACGCTAACTTGATCGCAACTAAAAACAAAAAAATAAAAATTCAACCCAGTGATCGTAAGGTTTTTTTTGTTGTTGTTGTATTTACGTACTTTAGTTACGCATGCTGCGCAAGCTCACCATAGAATTCCTGCATCTTTCAGGTGATTTCTTTTGCTCGTCAAAGTGAAAAGACCTTTCTTAATAAGTTTGTTGACGTCGGTAGGGTGTCCCCATGTGTACTACGCGCTAGAATGATTACAATTAATTTTTGGGTTTTTTTTTTTTGCTTTTTTAGTCTGTTATCATAAAATTGAAAATGTTGTTATGGTCCCTCTGAAAAGTCAATGAAATGTGTAATTGATCTGTAAATGTAATTCTATATAATGTGAAAGGCGGGCGGAGATTGTAACGATGCAATTGGAATGTAGAAAATGTTGTTTATTGACAAAGATTGATTCCCTGCGGTATTTTCCAATAGTATACCGAGTTTTTGTTATTGTTTTCCACTTTTTATTCTTTTTTTTTTAAAGCTTTCAATGTCACTTTTCAATTGAGTTTTTATTACAAAGTTGATTTCTCTCAATTGAAGTTTGACGGAGTTTGATTTCAATAAATGCGTCAAGGACAAACATGATCGATTTTCACGCATTTCTAATAATATCGCAAAAAAAAAAAATGGATAATTTTTTTTGGATTCAAAAATAATGAAGACCCTTTTAAAGTGATCTCCAGACTCGCACTCTCTACATTTCTTTTTCGAACCTTTTTTTTTTGTTAGTAATGCTTGACTAGCTTCTGTTAAAATGTAAATGATGTAATTGATTAAAAATGTGATGATTATATAGAAGGTCTTTATTGCACTTTCAAAATTGAACTTCAGAATACAATTGAAAATATTTCTGCTTCAAAAAATCGAAGGACTACGGATTTTTTGCATATCGTATATTTTATTTTTTTTTCTTCACTTTTTATAAAATTTATGATTATTTTAGTTAGTAATTTATACTTGAAAAAGTTTGCTTGACTACATAATAAAATTTTTTTTTTTTATGTTCAAAACATCACAAAGAAATATTAAACCAAAAAATTAAGAATCCGGCAAGAAAAAAGTCTCAAAAGACCTTAGAAGACCTTCCAATGGTCGTAAAGACATATTGCGGTTTCCTACCATCGAAAAAGAAACAAAACTTCAACTTCTTCTGTGGCTTCTTAACATTATTCTCAAGAAAGAAAAAAAATTTATTAAAACCAAAAAAATTCCTGCTGATTATGAATTTACAAAAAACTAAAGAATTTTTAAGATATTAAAAATCGAAATTTACCGAAATAAAAGTTTTTATTTTACGCTGTTGATTATGATGACAGCATCAAAATTTACATCCCATTCTTTAAAAAGGTTTGCAACAAAAAAAAAAACAAATAGGTGTCAAAAAGAGTTTCGCGTGTTCTTCTAAGAAATGCGATCACTTCTTTTTGGATATTATAAAACCAAAACTTCAAAGCCATTCAACTTTCCGCCAAATATTTTTTTTTTTTGTTTTTTTTTCTCATTTTTCATTTTGCTTTAATTGACCTGATGCTCGTTGATTGCGAGATTCTTATTCACCTTTTTTCTTCAGGTAAAAGAACTTACTGTCAATTACCCCGCAAAAGACTATCAAATAAATAAATTTGGGAAGTTAACAATCAAAAAATTTGCTGTTTTTCTAATTTAGAAAAAACAAAACAAGAAAAAAAAACATAGTTATTTGTTTAATATTTTTTCTTTCTATTTCAAAACAAATAAAATAGTACATAATTACTAATCTGGAATTTTTGTTTGGTGAAAAATTCTGGTGAATGAACTGAAATTTCAGACAAAATTCGGAAAGAATTCTTCTAAAAATATTTTTAAGAACACGCATGAAAATGAAATTTCAAAATCTATCAATTTTAATGACGGATGAGCTTAAATATCCGTGAATATTATTTCTCTTGAAATTAATTAAAGAACCTTGTGTAGTTATTTAATTCTATCCAAATTTTCATTGTCAGTAAGTTTTCATGTTTTCATGCTGGAAAAAAAACAATGTCATTGATTGAAAGGTTTATTGATTTGTTTTTACTTTTTTTACATTTTTACATGTAATCAAAACGAAAAAGCGAAATTTCTTTTACCCGTGTCTTTTTATTTTTAAACACTGTTCTAAATTCAATATTTTACACAAACTTTTTTATGCTGGTACCCGGCAAATCACTAGAAAATGAAATGAATTAATTTTCACGCATAAATAATCTGTAATCGGAAAAATTATATATTTGTGTGTAATTTTTGGGTTCAGGGTATTTCGCAAACCAGACTAATTATTGTTTGAAGATGAGATATCAGTTTAAAATTGATAGAATAAATTCATAAATACTATGTAGGAAGATAGATCGCTAAGATGAGGTGGTCTAGCAGCATAACAATCGATTCTGTGTATAACCAAGATGATGGTAATGCATAGATAAAAACCCACCGAACAAGTAAAGTGGCCAGAGCTTTTGTTTCAAAACTATCTAACATGTGCTTAATATTACATATACCTATAAAAGAGCTCTGACAAGGTCGTCCCGGAAATTTCTTCTAGGATTTTCAATTATGTCCATTATATCTGGTATAGGTATAATATAACAATCCTAACAATAATGAGAAGATCACTGCAAATTTGATTTGTTCCATATAATAGCTAACTGAATTTTCCTAAACACCCAGTATATCTGTGTAGAAGTCTAGTATACATAATGTGAGAAAATATTTCGATAAAAACCCGTATTAAATACAAGAATTTATCATTCAACCTAATTTAGCATGCAAAATACCTATTTAATGTTGAGCTTTCAAAGAAAATACATAATAAATGTAGTAAAATTCAGGAAAAAAGAATATCCATAAATTTTTGTTGAGGATTTGAATAAAGACTTACTTTGTTTCCCATGTTATTCATCAATTTCAAATCATAGCAACATATAGTTACAAGTAAAATATATTATAATGTCTTTAATATCGAATGGGTTATTGTTTGTTTGAACAAGGAGATGCTTTTCGGGGACTGTATTGACTTCGTTTTCCTTGAAGAATAGTTTTTTTTTTGGAAGTGCCAATATTTACAATAATATATTCATCTCATGATGTGTCCAATAATAAAACAATGAGTTAATATATTTAACATACCAAAGTGTAATTTCTGAAGGATATTGCAAATATATGTAAATTTTGAAAGAATGAAAGTTTATATTTTGTTTCTCGATATGTGAATGAACATTATTCCAAACGATCATCTAAAAATGGATAAAGAAACTATGGAATAGAATCTAAATGTCTAGAAGTGATTTAAGAAAGGATTTATTGAATTAAATTTAGAACAAGATTATATTATTAATGATTATTGCTGAATTCATGTAGATGTGATTTGGTTGATGGACATAAATGTGGGTTTTTTTTTTCTTAAAGGATTTAAATACTTTTCCAGACTTGAATATTTGATAATTTACTGTGAAGTGATCGTTTTTTTTTGATAACTTATAGATGTAGTAATTTAAATTACTAAGATTTTTCGATAATATTTAGTTTTCTTTCAAATTACTGTCAAGAGGATTGTTGAGATTTCATCAAAAAATAAAATATGTAAATGTATTTTCTTTAAATTGAACAAATTACGTAATTAATTCCTAATAAACGAAGCATAAAATTTGAAGATATATAAAACTTGAATCAAATTAAAATATTCTATTTTCTATAAACATATTTTCCTTATTTTCCGCACCTTGTTTGACCATCAGACTAGAGAAAATTTTAAATTCATTCATCTAATATGCATTTCTAGAGGCCCGTTTTTAGCGATACACGAAATATTTATGCATATAAATATAAATTTCATGTTACGACACCATGAAGAGGTGCAAAATATTCTTGGAAGTACATTGCACTGGTAAAGTATTATTCACTATTATTTTAAAAGTAGAAATCCAGGAAATTGTGTACTTTTATTTATTTTTTTAAAACCGACAAAAAAAAACAAGTATAAAAAGAGTTGCTTCTGTTTTTTTTAAGAACAAAAGCACTTAAGCTAGAAATTTCATATAAAACTATACAAAAGTAGATTATTCTAAAAATGACACAACCAGGTTGATTAACTGAAGCTTATCATGAAACAAAATTATTATTTTCTATATGAATATATTTTCTACAAAAATAAACACGAGAATTGGATTAATTACACTACGGAAAAGTGCTTGTCCTATATTTACTATGGATGCATATTAGGAATATTGTAATGAAGTTGTTCTTTGTGAAACTCTAGTCTACTACTATATAGTAGACTAGAGTTTCTACAGTGTTTCGAAAATGAATGGCATTACTTGACATTGAACTTGTTTGTGGACATTGTATACTTTTAAGCTGCGGTCATTTGAAGCTCTCGCCATCAGTTTCACATAGGGATCTGAATAAAAGATAACGTATTTTCTTTAACATGTCTATATGGAAATTTAAAACTTTTTTTTTCTTAAAGTTAAACAAATTTTTACATATCATTTTTATGGATTTTTTTCCGTTAGACGTGACTTGTTTTACTTATTTATTAGTCTTAACGAGAATATAAAAAAAGCGTATATACACTTATATGAATTTTAATTTTGATGAATATCGAAAAAGCTACAAATGACAAAACACAGATACAGACACTTTAAATAAACATTCGAAAAAATTTTAATTCATAGCGATTTCATGGGAAAAACATTTTGCCTACATCAAAATCAAAAAATCGCGATCGGAAGGAATCTCTACTGAAGTCTAAAACTTCACACCAACTTAACTAGACGAATTCTAATATCGTACATGTTTTTCTATATAATTCGGATATGTCGAATTTATCGTGCATGAATAATTATTATATTCATGCATTTTGTTTACTAACAATCTGATAAATTCCGGTAATTATTATTAAAATTTTCATATTTCCAATTGAATTGAATTAAATCCGTATAACTTAGCGGGTGGTTAAAAATTTCATCCCAAAACATGTATCAATTTGTTTTGAAATGATAAAAAATAAAAATATGTAAATAATATTAAAAACATAAAAAAAAATGAAATTTTCAAAAATGTTGATTAAACGAAGCGAGAAGAGATCCTATAAAGAAAACTTTTCACTTTTCATACCAATAAGCATTATTTTGTCGAAGGTATCTGCCAAGTCTTGAATTTAAAGATGGTACTTTATTTTCTTCATGTTTTCCATCAAAAATCAATAGAAGCGGAAAAGACGTGTGTAATTTAAAAAAAAAAACAACAAAAATCAAATATATTTCTCTTTATTTTCTCGTAAATAACGATTCATGTTTTTAATATAAACGGGCCGGGATTCCATGTATTTATTGGCATAGGTCTAGCTGTAAAATAAATTATACACTCATCATTTTGCATCCTACAATTTTGAATAATTTTTTCGAATCAAAACTGCTGAGAATTTCTATTGTTTTTTTGGTTGGATAGGCCACAATTGGTGTCGATCGAGGAAGGACTTTCTCTATATTTTATTTATTTATTTTTTTTCTTTTAGAGATATTCAATATTTTATAGCAATTCCTTAATTCTCTGTAAGAATTTGTATAGTGGAATTTTGTTTTTCTTTTTTATTTAGGTTTACATATTTCTTAGTCTAGGAATTTAAGTATTTCTGCCGATTTTTTACCATTGCCATCATTCGATTTAGTTGTCTTTTTTTATCACATTTAACTTTGCTATTTAGTAGCAAAATTTTATGGAAATAATTTTCAAGTATCTTGAATTTGCCACAACATTTAGCGACTATACATTTTTCTGTTTTCTATTTTAATACATGATAAAACGTTTTTTGTTTTTTTCTTTGAATTTCAAATTACTTAATTGCATTTTAAAATATTTTTTTTATGTATTTTGTCGAAGAAAAAAGACTTTTAATTCCATGATCTTATAAGGCTTTACTTTTTGTTATAACTTTCTGGATTTTTATTTAAAAAAGATGCAAATTGGAATTTTAAATTTTTATTTTTTTTTTTATCTTGGAAATACAAATTCCAAAATTGGATATTCACCTTCAAATTAAATTCTTTTTAATGAAGTCATGTGGCTATTCTCAACTTCAACTTATATCCTTCTTGATTAAAGTCTCAAAAAAATTTGTTTCGAATTTCTTTGGTTCTAAAAATAATTTCAAGGCACCTTATAAGAACCTAATCTTATAAACCAGGTATAACTAAAGAACTTGAAAGCGTATATACATTATTTATTAAAGTTTCTTTTTTATATTGTTTTTGCAATGCGACAAAATTTTATTCAGGGTGGTGACTCGTTTTTATTATTTCTTAACAAATCTAGCCAAAAATTGAATCCGGCCATATTGTATACATACGCGAAACATTTAAAATTCAAATGAATATTGTAGAAAATTCTATTATTCCTAGATTAAAAAAGCCAAAGGGCTGCAGACTACACAAGTTCCTTTTTGAATTCCCAAACATACAAAATTAAAATGATATTGAGTCTGATAAAATGGCTGAGTTTCTTCAGAATCGGTATTCTCCTTCTAATAGGAAGTAAAGAAAAGCAAAAAACGAAAATAAAAAAATCAACAAAAGCGTTCACAAAATGAAAATGTGAAAAATTGGCTTGGTGCCATAGAAAAGTCTTTTCCATTAATTTGAGTATCATAGACAAGTATTACGATGGGATTTTTTTTTGTAAATCTGAGTAATACTTTTGCTGTTTGTCCTCTAAAAAAAAAAAAAAGATGTTATAACTTTTGGTATATTATTTTGTATTTAGTGGAAAGCTACCGAAAAAAAAGGTTCAGAGAATCTTCCTAAAATCCTAAAAATACTTAATATTTAGAATATTTATGGTAATTTTATGCACATGCATTTTATACCTCATATGAGTATGTAACTCTCAATGCCACCATCATGTAAAGAAACTTAAAACTTAAATGTAAAAGACAACTTATTTTACATAAAAAAAGAAAAAGAAATTTAGGAAAATTCAATAAATTTCCGAAGAGAAAATATATTTGTGATGAAAATGAAATATATAGTTTTCTATTTATATTTTCTCGTTTTTTCTTAACATTTCCACAAAAGAAACCTCATAAGTTCCGAAATCATTGCAATTTCAATGACAACTTCATCATTCACGTTTAATTTTTATTGAAACTGAAAGTAAATACTTTTTGAAAAATCTTATTAAAGATACAATGTACAACTTTTTGATAACACAATGCACTCGTTGTATTTAATTGTATTAAATTTATATGCACTTTTATACGATCTTAACTAATTGATTATCGATTCAAAAAATCAAATTAATCATTACAATGTAATACTCATGCATTTTATGTTTAAAGAAATATTTTATTAAAATTTCATGATTGCATTTCATTGATTTTATCAATATTTTATCGGAAAATCTGACAGGAATTATTTTTAAAAAAAATTACATATGCGCAAAACAAATTTAAATAATAATTAATTAAATTAAATTTGAAAAGATTTATTGAGAAAGTTTTGTAATTAAATATTCGTAATTCGTGAATAAAAACTCTAATAAACATTCATCACTTAGTTTATGCCCTATGGTAGACACTACCAGAGGGTGTACTAGTTTTGTCACTCCATTTGTAACACATCGAAATAATCGTCGTAGAAAGTTGTCAAGGGTATGGTTGTGTAGAGCAGTGATTCTCAACCAATGTTCCAAATTTATCCTTTTACACTTATTTTATTGTTAGTGTGCCGCCAAATTTTTTGAAATTGTTAAAAGTGTACCGCAACAAAAAAAGGTTGAGAATCACTGGTGTAGAGAATCAAAAGTTATATCGATTTATGCATGTCCGTCCGTGTACAAGATAACTCAAAAACGGACTATCCGATTTTCTTGAAATTTGGAATGTGAGTTAGTTATTCCTTAACTTGATTTGGTATTGCATTTCAGTAAAATCGACCGAGGCGGAGTGAAGTTATTAAGCAAAAACCTGGGTGTCCAGAAAGTTTTGTCGCTTTTTTATATGATTTTCAGATTTAATTGGAAAATTTGTAAAGCAATTTTGTTTAAATTAAATATATTGGCTGACTACATAAATAGACGATACAATGATAAATTTCAGTAAAACCGGTCAAAGAATAGTGAAGAAAGAAATAATCCTAGGAGAAAATAACCCTGTTCATAAAGTTGTTTTGATGTACTTTAAAAACTAATGCACTGATTTGAATAAAATTTCCAGATTAGATTTATGCTATTAGGGTCTGCAAATCTGCAAATTAGAGGAAATTTTGAAAAAGTTATGAAGAAAAAACCTTGAAATATTGTTAGTTTTGACAGTTTTTCTATCCCATTTCTGCAATAGCGCATCAAAAAATCGGCTATAGGCCGATTTTAAATTGCTATATGTTTTTTCGTTGTTCGAAATAAGCGTTAAAAATTAGCAATATTAATTTTTGACGCTTATTTCAAATTCATCTAAATTTGATTGTGAAAACTGGGTAAATATAATTTCATAATTTGTTCCTTTAATACAATATATTTCAGAGCTTTCATAATATGTAAGATAGGTTTCATGTTGTTATAAATAGTGAGTGTTCTTATGCTTATCCGTATATTAGTTTCCATATGTGATGATAACGTCAAAAGCAATGCATTTTAAAGTTCCTAAATTTAGTGAACTCCATTACGGAATGTATTACCGTATTTGGCAAATTATATTGGTGTTATTAAGTGCTTATTACCATAAGACTAATTTGGTCACATCAAATCGGTACATAAGCTCATTCTGTTATGAAATTTATTACTTTTTCCATAAATTTTTCAGAAATTCATAGATGACATTGCTATATATGGCGCATTTCTGAATATATATGGAAGCTTTCATTACTTATAAAATCTTAACTTTTATCGACTGTTTTTATTGTTTAGTTTGATCTTCTATTTGATACAGATATAGAATTATAATGTGTTGCAAAAGATTTCCTTTCGCCTCTTTTCGTGAAAAGTGTGTATATTCATCATGAATCCAGAATGGCTCATTTAGAGTATTTGGTAATACTAAAGATATTTTCCTTTTTCTTGTTCTAAATGATATATATGTATGTCACCGGCAATGTGTATAATTTCAGTATTCTAAAGAATGCCTGGTGTAATTCGGCAATGTAATGATTTTATGTACATTACCTAGTTGTTGGGAATAGCGAGTAGGAGCGAGCATGCATGAAGTCATTAACAATAATATAATAATATGTTATCTCAATAGCAGCAGTTCAATTCAACTCACTTTACCGATATTATATAAAATAGTTACACAATGTACAAAATAAACTGTTTTATAGACTAATGATTTTGGCCCTTATACAGCTTGCCGGTCTATAAGCCTTCCATGGTATATATTCGAAATGTATAAAACGAAATATTTCCATTTTTCGGTGGTTTCGAGCTTAATGAGACCACATATTTATAATTCCATATTCACACTTCATTGAAGTATAAATTTTATAATGATCATAATTGAAGAGATCATTATTTATTAATCATTATTTATTACAGAAAAGAATATGATTTCAATTTTATTCTTAATTTTTTATTGTTTAATTAGAATTCTACTTCATGATTTAACACTTTGACTAGAATTCTTTTTTTTTTTATTATTATATATCAAGTATTTTAAGTAAACGAATTTAGTTTTTAACTATTTTACATTTTAAATGAAATCAACCGTCAAATAAATGGTGAGAAAATTTAGCGAAAGGTGACCAAAAAAGGTCGAAGTTCTAAACCTTATGTTGTTAAATATGTTCCTATAAAAATTACAAACAAAACATTTTTGTATTATTTTAATAATATTAAAAAAAAAATTATGTTAAAAAACAGTCTTTATTACGTAAATTTACTGGATTTAAATGCGGTTTAAGGAATTATGTACTCAAAAAAAAATAATTAAAAAACGAATAATTTTTTTTTAAACCTGATTTTTCTTATTTTTTTTCTTGTCGTGAAACAGGGTTTTTGGACTTAATCAACGCTTAACTTTTTAAATAGTAATTTTTCTTCATTACGAATTATTATCATAGTTTGTCAGTCCCTAAACTAATTTCCTTCTGTGACAGCGAATTTTTGTCGTGTTTTAAAATTCGAAATTTCAAATCTAAATTTTTTACATATATATATAGAAAGTACAAATATCTAATTATATAATTATTAAGTTTTTTTTTTAAATATAATTTTATTAGAAAATATTTTGGTTTAAAAAAAAAATGTCGCTTTTAATTATATATTTAAAATTAACTTGTGTCAATTTATGTTTTAACTCATTTGTAATTCAATTTGAATAACTCTGTTCGGTTGTTTTTTTTATTACATAAAATTCTATGTGTCCGGTAAAGCCTTATTAATTTGGTTAAAAACATATTTTAATTAAATGCATTTGTTTTATGTGAAATAACTAATTTTTGTTAAAAACATATTATATAAACTTACAGAGATTTTTGAATCAATATATTTATGGCTATGGTTATTCAAAATAATGGCCTAGTTTCACTCTTGATAAGCGTGCCGTTAGAAAATATAAAATTTCAAGAAATTCATATTCATTAGAAGGTAGAAGAGGTACGCGAGCCAATGCTCCTGCCTAGGGCCCAATACATAAAAAATATTATAGATTTCTCTCATTTTTTCAGTTTTGACTATACTTGCGTAGGGCCTGAGTTTGGCTAGTCCCGTTTCTGATAGCTAGTAGCAGTCTAGAGAAGAAATGTGAAATCATCAAAATCCAAATCTAAATTTGAGATCTGTCAAATTAATCCCAGTCCGCATAACTATTGGGACTAATGATTGCACTATTGTTTTTACTTTTACGTGTATGGCTATTAACTAAAACAATACAATTCTTAATTCGAAGCTCATTATTTGATTAAAAGTCCCATAAGTCTATTAGAATGATTTTAATAATAACGTCAATTATTTTTACAAGAAATTGTGTTTTTGATTCGGATTCATATAAAGTTTAATTGTATTCAATTTTCACATTCAATTGTATTCAAATATATGCTTTATAAAATAAATTTTAATAAATCCTTCCTGCTTATTTGAATATTTTACATAAATTTGCAATGTGTGGGCCGTTTTTTTTTTTACCGTCATTATGCACCTGTCTTTGGGTGCAATTTGAATGCACCTTTCTCATCCAACTGTTTAACAATATGTTCCGCAAATGAATTCTCAGTCTTATAGGTAAACATATTTATGTTTGCTAGTATTTTAATGACCCATACAAGAGGGATGAATGAACATTGTTCAATTGTATTGTATTCTCATGATAATACTATATAAGAGTATAAATTCGGTTACTTTTTGTCGGCACCGATACGTTTTTTTTTTTTTTTGTAGTTGAAATAAATTTCAAAATTTCTACTGCAAGAAATTTTATGAGAAAAGAATCAACCGTAGAGACTATAAATTTTGTTATTTTATGGAGAAAACATTGTTTCATCACTTTTGAAATTTAATAAATTACTTTCCAGACAAGTAAGCCATTTATTTTTTATTTCCCGACAGGAGCCAGACAGATGAAAATTGTTAGAAACAAACTTTTATAGTGGCTTGAAAAATACTTTTCTCAAATATTGTAGAAAACAATTTTCATTATCAAATTTTTAAAATCTTGATTTTTTAATTGGAATAATTTTTTAAAGGATTAATTAATATAATTAACGAACTTGCCTGATAAAAACTATTTATTTTCTAATTGTTAGAAGTTGTACTATTTTATTTTTTTCAAAATTTAAAACAAACTTTTTAACGCTACAAAAATATAATGGAGGAAGTTTTAACGCAACACATTCAGGTAAAATGGTTTTCAAATAAATTTTAATTTTAATAATCGCAATTATTTCGTAGAAAAGTTTTTTTTTTTTATATATCTTACAAAAGTTATTATTTTTGAATTATTATTTTAAGTCATTTGAAACTTTTAAAGAAAATCCAAAAAAAAGTTATTGGTGCGCTTTCATGACTAAAACTTTTAAAAGTTTTAATTTCCTAACAAATAGCGTGATTATTCATATCATAAAACTGAAAGTTTGTAAATTGAAAAAGTTTTTGTCGGCTTGAATTTGGATCGAATTTCCTCTTGAAAATCCTTTAAGAACTTGGATTATACTTTCGAAAGTCTTAAACATAAGAAGATATAGTTTTTAGTTTTATGTTTTATTTTTTTTAATTTTGTTTTTATCGATTTCATAATTTTAAATGGAGTCACTGGGCTCTATTCAAATATTTTTCAAATTTATAAGTTTTTCTAATGGAAAAAAAATGTAAGACCTTTCATCGACGGAAGCGCTTAAATGACTGCTTAAACGTAAGCCTGAGGTACTGTTCAATAAACATTTTGTAGAAAAACATATAGTAACTGAAAATCGGCCTATAGCCGATCTTTTGTTGCCCTATGGTAGAAATGGGACAGAAAAACTGTCAAAACTAACATTATTTCAAGGTTTTTTTTTCATAACTTTGTTTCCTCTTTTCAAATTTTTTTCTAATTTTCAGGTAACCCAGACCCTGATAGCATAAGTCTAATCTGAATTTTATCTGAATTTTATTCTAATCGGTATATTAATTTTTAAAGTACATCAACAAAACGTTATGAACAAGCTTATTTTCTCCTAGGATTATTTCTTTCTCCACTATCCTTAGACCGATTTTACTGAAATTTAACATGGTATAATTTATTTAAACAAAATTGGTTCACAAATTTTCCAATTGAATCCTAAAAACCGTAAACAAAAAAGCGACAAAACTTTCTGATCACCCTGGTTTTTCCTTTATAACTTTGCTCTTCCTGCATCGATTTTGCTGAAATCCAATATCAAACCAAGTTAAGGAAGTACCTACCATAGGGCATAAATATTTTACATTTTAAATTGCGAATTCTTACATGTAATTGAAGTATAACAAATTGAACTTGAATGAAACTAACTTCTTGAATAATGGAAATGACAAAGTTGCAATGTGCACACATTGTTTCCAGTTTTACCGTATCATCTTTCAGAAGCATATTTAAATTTCTTGTAAATTATCTAAAAAATTGTTTATTCATAAAAACTTAAAATTATCTTCCACAGCCGCGAGATCACGATTAAATGATTTTAATGCAAATTTTTTATGTTCACATATCTTTAAGGAATAATGATTAAATTTCCGTTTTTCCCATTCTCTTCCAAAAGAAGAATGCATTTATTTATTTATGTTTGAGCTAAAATTTCACACCATATACTCTATTTGATTATGTGTTTTTTTTTTTGGGTGATGCACGCGAAAGGATAAGATTCCAAAAATGAATTCTATAGAGAAGAAAAAATGTTGTGAAATTTTTTCATAAATAAAATTACTAGACTCTGGAGTTATGTTTATCTTGATTTTCTTGCAAAAAAAAAGCAATATAAGATTGCACGCAAGACTTGTCGCCGTTATTTTTCACCCGATTATACGATAATCACCATACATATTATAACACCGTTTCATCTCCCAGGTGACACAAGTTTTATATATATTTCTTTAAAAGGTACATATATGTATGTACATATATTTTGTACCAAACGGTGCCTCAGCCTAGATTAAAATCTAGAAATCAAAAAACAAAAAAAAAACAGCGAAACAACTTTATAAAAACTCCCACTTTACCTGTGGTTTATTGATTTAACATTTATGCAGAAGATTCTTTTACTTCTTTACCGCTGCTATGTTGTTGTTTACCCAATCCAACTGTACTATGTAGAGGAAAAAAATTCTGAGGCGCTTCTATAACTTCCAGAACGAGAAAGTCTATTATTTTATAATAATATTTATAACTATAGTATAGAATAAATTTTATTCCATCTGTCAAGGTTTTACCGCTATTGCGCCATGTATAAAATGAAGGTTATACGAACGGACATAGGATTAGAAGAGAAAATATGGTATGTAGATGAAGAATATAGCCTAAGGTTTGCGTGCTAATAAAAACAAGTTTCGATTATGTTATCCAAAAAAGAAAAAAAATCATTTGAAATAATTTACAAGAATTAATCTTTTGATGGAGAAAGAAATGCTAATGATGTTTTGGTGTCGGAATTTTCGAGGGGATTCCATCGATATGTTTTCGGATTCATCATTCCATGGTTTTCAAGGGCAATATTTTTTTGGATTTAGAGATTGTTATGCAAATATGACCTTGATTTAATTTATAATAATTCTTTCGGACACGCTCAATCTACATTCAAGTATGTGGAACGCCTTTTTGCGTGCAATCATTATTCCAGTTCCATGTCAAATTTGTTAATAATGAACATTTTTAAGTTTGAATTAGAATGAAAATTATATATGAGGAACCAATTAGAATATATTGTATTAATTGAATAACTCATGTTTTACATACTATTTTTTTTTTTTTATATAAGAATTTGGATTCATACTGTTTTAGAGTTTGTGTCACGTTAAGCGGAATTAATTATTTTGGCAACGAATATTTCGATTATAAACAAACTACTGACACAAGCATTTTTCAATTTGTGAACGTCTTTAATTTCTTTGATCTAAATTAGAGGTTCCCAAACTTTTTTTTCTCATGGACCAGTTGCCATGTTTTTCGGTTTTGGTTAGACCCCCTGCTTACTTGATATTGATTTTTTGCAAATTCATCATCATGATGAATTGAATAAGTCAGTGCAAGTACGAGTGAGTCTTCCTGCGCTTTCTTTGCGAAGCTCTGAGACAAGAATGGACAAGAACGGGTATATCATGTGCAAGTTTTTAAAAGTTCAAATTATATGGAAACCACAAAGCGAATGCCTACAACTTACAAAACCGTATTAGTGTATAATTTGTTAAACAGTTTCACATATCAGAAAATATACCTAATAACTTTAATTTTAATATAATTCTTCATCACGTTTCATTTTTTTTTCGCTGACATGGACCCCTTGCAGGTTGTAGCCGACCCTTGGGAGTCGATATAGACCACTTTGGGAATCACTGATGTAAATATTCACGGTAGACTTTGGATTAGCGCAACTTTACTATACTCTCTATGGAAATATTTTTGTGTTAACTTTACTTTTAATTTTTACAAAAACAAAACTTAAAAATGCTCGTTTTCAATAAATATAATTTAAATAGTTTGTGATTTATTGAAATTATATATTTTTCGAATTGGTAGATATGATTTCTTGACAACAAATTAGACAATTTAATAAATAAACTTTAAGAACTAAAATTTAGTCGAAATAAGAGTGCTAAATGAGTTGCTAAATGATAAATATCTTACGACAAAATCACACAGTATGCTTGCATTTTCTCAAGAACAATTTTCTTTGTGCGAAAAAACTGCTACTATATTTTACCAGACTCAGAATAAGAAAATAAATACCAGTTTGGTGTTGTTTCCTTACAATAAATATGTGTAAAGTTTTTTGTTTTTAATCCCTAAGTCACTTTTAGAACATCACTTTAGGAGGGCACATCGTCCCTTTAATATGCCCAAAAATGTTTTCCAATTAAATTTTCGAGTGTCATTAAATAGGCCTCAAATGAATTCAGATCAAGATTTAACATTTGACATTAAAATATTAAAAAAATTCATATAAATTTCATTTAAAATTTCCGATTAAGAAATATTTAAATATGTGAAGAAGATTTTCAAAAGAATTGCTTTAAGATCAAAAGAATTTTTATGACTGATGAGGTTGATGGGTTAACGCTTGGGATGTTAACTGGGTTTCTCGCTCTTTTTAGCTTTTAAAATCTATATAAAACTTTGCTATTTATTGTTGTTTTTTCTGACCGCTTCTCTTCTATACTTTTCTTGTTCACAACATTTTATATTTCTTCTCTTTTAAATACATTCATATTTTTCGTTTTTAACACAAGTAAATCTGCCGTGAAATTTTTTACCTATTTCAAAATTTTTCCTTTTATAATATCAAAAAAAAGAAAAAAAGATAAAACTTAAAATCAAAGAGCAACAAATATAAAAGTACTTAAATTGTAAAACAATACCAAAACATTAATTAAAATTAAAATCTCATTAAAATCCATCGGATTGAAAAACTAAAAACATTAAAATGGAAAAAGATGCTGCAATCGCTTTTCAAATTATTTCGCAATGCAATAACTTTTAAGAAATGCAATTTTCATTAACAACAAAAATTCATAAATTATTTAATAATGTTGTGTTTTCTTTGAAAAGAAAACAAAGATTATGAATAATTTATAATTAAATCTGAATTTGGAAAAGAGGGCAAAAATTCAAGGTTTTTGGAATACGAATTTGTATGTCAAAATACTTAATTAAATATTTTGTTTTTTTTTTTTATTAATAAAAATGGGATTTTACTCATTCTCGCGAGTTTAGTCTATTTTAAAGGTATTTTAAAGAAGCATCTTATATATAGAGAAACAGGACCGAGCCGTACATATTGACCGCCCGTGTGCCGATTCGAATATACCGCCCTGCTTTTTTAGTTACCATATACATTCTGTCAAAAAAGTATTCGGAATGTGTCAATAAAACATAATATGTTCAATTAATCATCAAAATTTGTTTTGTCTCCTTCAAAATAGGCTTCATTTGAAGCAATAAACTTTTTCCAATGAACAATCCAGTCGTCAAGGCAATTTTTAAACGCATATTCCGGTATGGACTTCAACTCCTTCAGCGATTTTTATGTTATGTCTTCTATGGACTCGAATCTAATATCACAGAAAAATATTTAGCTAGTAAAGAAAGCTAAATACTTGAAAGCAATATATTTGATTTACATAATTTCGGTTGAAAGCAAAGCAGTAATTTCGTTCTGTATTTTCTCTCCTAAATATGCCAATATGAAAAACCATCCATAGCCAACAAATTATTATTATTATAAATCGATTTTCGCCACCGCCCCCGAAAAATGGCCGCCCGTGTGCAGCGGACACATCCGTCATACGGAGGGCTCGGGCCTGTAGAGAGAGACATATAGTCAGTCAACTTCTTTGAAGTTGAAGTTGAAGTTTTTTAGACAGAATGGGTTTCATAAATTCTTTTTAAGTTCAATTTCTTTCTATATTTTAATGAATTTGGTTGTTACTTTTACAAATCAGTCAATTTTCCCCGGTAAATTAAAAATTAGTAAAACTTAGTAAATTTGTGTCAATTTATATAATAATTACGAGTGAATATCCCCAATATTTTTATAGTCCAGCCAAGAGGGTGAGGAGCTCCTACGTAAATCAGGATGAGAATATTGACGAGCCTACCAAGAATGACTATCGAGTTTATTCAAATAGGTTTATTAAACATTGATTAGATAATCGGTGACCATACGTACTATATTTTACTCAAATTTGTCAACTGTATGACACTTGAAATTCTATTATTTTTTTTCCATCGAACAACTCAACGATGCACAGTTAAATGCGCAAAGACATGACAAATCCAGTATATTTTTTTAAAATTTAACCCAACTACGGAAATTATAAAATAAAGTTTTTTGAAACCCTGTTGGGAAATGACAATTAATTCTTTTTGGAACAAAAGATTATAGGAACTGGCTGTTCTGCTCATATTTTCACACAATGCAATTCGTACGCGGTAGCTGATCTTTTTCCAATGAAAGTTTTGACCATTTTCACATATACACCCAACTCTTTTTTTACACGGTAGATACGTTCCAACGAGAACCGTGTAAAAAAAACTGTGTAAAAAAAGAGTTGGGTGTACTGTTCGAATAGCTGCACTCGAAGAAATTTGTGATGAAGCAAGAATTGAATACAAAAAAAAAATGTTATGTTTCTATAAAACTCGTTGGCCTATCCCTAATAACGGTGGAAGGAGATATCTGTACCACATTCACTCCAAAGAACTGTCGATTACATTCATATCGCTTATTATTGGTTTCTTGTTTTATGCAGTTGAAAGGTTTGACCAACAACTTGTAGATGCAATTGCTGGAATCGCGTGTTGACTTCAAAGTCGTGATTTACCTGGACCAATATTCCTATCTTACAATCTAATGAAACCATTTAAATTAAAATAATAGTAATATTATTCACAGCTGAAGAATTAAGAAAGGAAAAAAAACAAACAAACAAACAATACATTACAATTAATCTCAAATTTTCGAGGTCAATGAAATTCTTATCTCGTCTTAACGGCGGAGGTCGGGATTTTTTTATTACCATTCGAAAACTTTAAGAAACTTTTCGTAATTGAAAAGAAAAACAAAAAAGATTTACTTTTAACTTATTTAGGTTGAACAAATTAACTGACGCCAATTAAAATTTTGACATTCAGCAATAAATTCTTGCAATTAAACGGCGTGTGCCCAGTGTCAAATGAAATTTCTTCAAATCTTGAAATTTTATGGTGGCATATATTTTTTTTTTGTTCTTTTTAATTTATTTCTTATCAATTTTTTATATTAATGAAATAATTTTTTCTTGATTTACAGGAATGCCAAAATTTAATTGAAGAAAATCGTCGTCTTATGGGACTTGCAACAGGATGTGTTGACGGAAATTTAGTTGTGCCAGGAAATTCACCAAATATTGAAGCTGTCATATTACAAACACAAGTTGATACACTTCAATGGCAGCTAAAACAGGTCAGTTCTTTTTTTTTTTCCTTCTAGTTTCTTTTATACTAATTTTTCTAACACATTCTTTGGAATTATTATAAACTATCGATTTCTTGTTTTTTAATATCGTATATCAAATGTCTTAAAAAAAGATTGAAAACTGATTATGAATATTTGACGGAAAATTATATAAATAGGGTAGTGTTGGGTAGAATGAGACATTGCGACAGTTTTGTTGCTGTCATAAATATTTATGATAATAATATTCTGAATGAAATTATGACTGCTGCGAATATTATTCGTATTCTAGCGAACGGGTCATAATTATGTCCAAAATATGAATTTATAACAGTTTAAACTGTTATAATTTGAGCGAGTTGTCATAGTTATTTGAGAAATACTCTCGAAAATGTTTATATAGGTTTGAAATTTTTCTATAGATGTAAAATTATTTGTATGTTGGAAAAAATTGTGGAAATTATTCCATATTTATCGATTGAATCACTCAGAGAACACTTATGTAAAATTCCATTATCATGTAAAATATTTTCGGTCAGAACTTATGATGTTTTTTATGACAGTTATTAGTTATGACTGGGTTAGAATACCAAATAGTCTTTAAAAAAAAGTTATGACAGTCAGAATTTGTTATGACTGCGCTCAGAATAGAAGGGATAGTTCAAGTAATTCTGATAAATTCTGATATTTCAGCAGAATATTATGATGAAGAAAGTTAACGGAGTGACTGGTAGTTTCGACTTTGAATTTTTCGTATAGTAGAAGAGCATATATATTATTGCTGGTAGTTTTAATTTTAAATGGGGATTAATTCGTAATGAATACATTCAATTTTTTTAATATAGTCTGCAATTCTATGTTCAATATTTCTGAAAACATCATTTTATTTGATTTGTATTGCTTCCCTCTCTCGATGTAACTTTCAAAAGCTTGTGGTCAGTTGTAAACAATGTTCTCTCTCAGCTAAATGTAGAGATGGGGCATTAAGATTCGATATATAATTGAAATGTTGGTAATTTACCTAATTCTAAAGCTTGTATTATTCAAACAATATGATAATTTTTGAACCGAACAAAAATCGGAATTTATAGTAATTTGAAGCCGTCATGGAATTTATTATATTTGTTTTATAAGTTATACATATATTCATCCTACGGTTACGTGTACCCAACTCTACCTTACATATGAATGTACTTATAAAATTGATAGTTCCTTGATAATATTTCCATTCATTTTAAACTTTGTAAACAACATTTTGTATAGGCGCGAGTTTTTGAATTATGATTACTAAGTAGATCAGTTGTTCTTTTTTTTTTGTTATTTCTTATAGGAGTGCTAATCTCAGAAAAAATGAGGTCTTTGATTTATATCAAAAGATTTATTTAAACCAGTTTTTTTTTTCTTATTCTTCGATTAGTTATAAAACAAAACGATGAAATTATTAAAACAAACAAAAAACTTATTACTAGTTACATTCTGCAATGAGAAATTTCTGATGTTATGATTTGTGATAATTCAAAGAAATCATAAAGCAAAAAAAAAAACTTAATGTTAACCTTTTTTTTAGAATTTGATTTCTGTGAAAGTTTTAGAATATGTTTTAACTTTAATAGAAAGCATTATATTTAAACAGGCGGTTTAAATAGGAAGTCAAAAAAATATTTGGTCAGAAAGAAAGATAATGAAAAGCGGTTATAATTTGTTCGAATTTTTTTTGCATATTCCAGAAACAAAACAAAAAAATAAACACTCTGTAGTACATAATTTCAGCCCACAAGAATTGACCCGAAAAAATATGATAATAAAATATTTTTATGTTTAAACCATTTAAAAACGAAATATTTGAATTTTTTGGAAATTTTCTAATTCCTTTATTACGGTTCTATTTTCTTTCGAGAATTAGATTAGCAAATTACAAACTTCACAAAACGGGTAAACTCTGTTCTTTTCTAAATCCATAAAATCATTTATGTTTCGAATAATACTAATAAACTTTAAAAAAAACAGTTTGATTTTAAGGCCTGTGTGAATACCAACTGAGGAATCTTATATTAAGTTTTAGAAACATTTTTGAAAGCATTAATAAAAATAACATACAATAAACACACATCAATAAATATATTGAAATTTCAAGCCACTCTCTTGTCTTCATTTTATTTGACATTCATTGTTTAGAAATTTCAATTATTCTGAAAATAGTTAATTAAAAAATTAAACAGTTTGTCCATAGACTGATCATCAACTGATTCTTTTTGTACCATGATATCGCAACACAATATAGATTCTTCTCTTTCTTTCACATTAAACCTCTTTCCATCCATTCTTCTTTAAGTTCACCTACAACAACAATACTGAACATCACACTGCTCATTTGGCTTGGAAATCTAGGTATACTAATCTATGGTTTAACTCATTCGTTACGTTTATTAGCATGGAAACAATAGTTATTATTCGCACGGCAAAGTCCTTTCAAGTAAATGCTATGTGCGAATTAAGTTTGATAAAGTCAATTTCGAAAGGTCACTTTTTAATTAAAGTGAATAGTAATCTATTCGAACACGTCCTTCAAAAAAGACTTAAGAATTTTAATGTTTTCTTGCCTCTTGTAATTATCCTGTTATAAAATTACCTTTTTAGTACTTACGAAGGATTTAAGCGTTCTTAAGAAGGTGTTTATTGGAATCTAATATTTAGTTAAATTTTTTATTTTGCATATTTCATGATTTTTTTCTACCTAGAACAAGTTAATCATGCTTTTACTTTTATGATTTCACCTTTTAAGTAATATTTTGAACTATGTCCTTTATTTTATTAAACGCGGAGGCGTTTGCTATAACAGAAAGTCACAATTTTATGCACGTTATGATTTGTAACAAGAAAAAACAAGAAAATTTTTAGTCCCATTTAAAAATATTTTGTAAACTTACAAGGTGTTTCGTCGTTACCTGACAATACTTGCAATTGCGAAGAGAAAGAGTTTCGTTGTTTCTATGCGATGAGTGGTTTTGGTGCATACCAATATGGATGACAAAAAATTATATAATTCAAGATTTTCTTAATTAAATTTGTGGAGTAATTGAAGTTGCCGCCCATCAATTTTGAAAATCCTCTTTTACATTTTCTGAAAATAAAAGTCTTCAAAATTATCATTTGTTGCATTCTGGGTTCCGTTCACTCGATCACACCGGTGTAAAAAAAAGTCGTTGTAAGTTAATGTCAAAGAAGCCGGTGTCGAAAAATGTAAGTTGTTTGCGAGTGAACGGTCGTAGTCGTAGTCGTAGTCAATTAGTGTCATTTCAAAATGTCAATTGGAGAAAATACGCATTTATAGGTTAATTAATGTACTTTAATTATTAAAATTACTTTCATGAAATCTGTTTATGTTTAATATTTAAGTTAGTAGCAAATTTGTAATTAAAAAACCTATTTTATGATTTTACTTTTTTTTATAAATTTAATATTTTAAAATTTTTTCGAATATAATTCAACGAATTGAATATAAACTTATTACTAAAACTATAATTTTTCTATAAATTTGCCAAATAATTAAAAAAAAATAGTGAATTCACAAAAATTTGTTTTGAATTCAAAATCAAACTGACGAAATAGAAATGACAATTAACAACTACACCCTATGACATTGGTTGAAAAAAGTTACTTTTTTTTACACCGGTGTGATCGAGTGAACGACAGAGTGTCGGTGTCATGACGTCATCGTAGTCGAAAAATGTTGACCAGTGAACGCAAAAGTGTAACTTTTAGTCGCTTTTAGTTACTTTTAGTTGGTGAGTGAACGCAGCCCTGGAAAACTTCAACTTTGACTAATATTGAGATGATTAAAAAATCAGTTATTTTAAATTTAAATTTGAATTATATTCAAATGTTTATTTTTAAAATGTTTAATTTAAAAATGAACAATTTAAAAAATATGGTTTTTATGTGCTGTCAAATTTGAATTTACCTGCTTATTCTGGCATTGTGACAGTTTTGCTGTCATAAATATTTATGATAATAATATTCTGACTGAAATTATGACTGCTGCGAATATTCGTATTCTAGCAAACGGGTCATAATTATGTCCAAAATATGAATTTATTAAAAAAAAGTTATGACAATGACGTCATGGTATGACAGTCAGAACTTGTTATGACTGAGCTCAGAATAGAGCGGTTACCATAAGCATTTAATTATCCTAACTAAGTTTATATGGATTTTCATATTTTCGAGCCGTTTTTAATTTAATTAAATTATTTTAATCGATATTTTTATTAACATCACACGACTCAGCTCAAAAATGAAATCTTCTAGACTCTAACAAATTTGAAGAGATTTATATAATTTAAAAACAAAAGATCGTGTTTAATGAAAAAAAAAAAAATAATAAAAGATGGAAAAAGTTCATTTTAAATTATTTTTTATTTTTATTGAAAATCATTTTCGATAACATTTTTACACGTATCAATTTTTCAATTTGGTTTTTGTTCTTTAAAACTGTGAAATCACGGAAAACATTCGATACATTTCGACGTTAAGAGAAATACCGACGATCACCATCATACAATCTTCGATACTGGATAACAATAAAGCCCGAAAAGAATACCATACAATCATCCTTTAAGATAATCCCAAAATGATGCTCCATTATTTTATTTGTTCCACATAATTCAACAACATGATATTTCCAATATAATAGCGATGATGAGATTTTATTCATGGTGGTACATCGTCTTTCCGGAAGCATATCAAAACAAACCGTAATTTAATTACGTAAAATATTTTCAAATGAAAATTTTTGTAACGGCTTTTCTTGTTTTCTTTTAATTTCTTTTTTTTTCTTCTTTTCGATGCGATAAGTGAACGGCGGGAATAAACAAAAAAAGCTATTCTTTTGAAAAGATCTTTTCGCGTAAATCGAATAAACAAAAAGAGACTCCCAAGGCCGTCATTATTTTTTTTAAAGTGGAGTGCAAAAATATATGGTTTTTGTTTCATTAATTCTGGTCGAAAAAACAACACTTAGTTATGGTACTTTCAAAACGTACAAAACGGATATTACGATAGTATTAGGATTCTTATTTTGCACTCAAGAAGAAAGGTGAAACATCTTATATTACTCCTCGATTTGTGTAGAAAGGTGATCAAATTCAATTTCTAATGATTGCCACTTCCAAGAGATACATACTATATGTATTATATTGGTTTTATATTGTTTAATTTTTTTTTAGACAACAACGGGTTCAAATCATTTTCTGACCTCGTTTTTCCAATGAAACATTTCTATAAGATTTTCTATTAAATTGTATTTTTGTTCTAAATGAAAGAAATTGATTCCTTCTTAAAATAATTTTCTTCTAACAACAAAATTTCGAATTGGAATTCTAAATTTGGTAGAAAATAAACTCCCACTTATAAATTGATTCCATTTATTCCATTTATTTCGAGATAATCATTACAATCCGGATTTTCTAATTCAGATTTATAGTAAATAGTATTTTTAAGGTCATTTTTATGTCTCAATTCTTGTTAAACTTTTATTCATTGTTTGTTTTTGAAAATTTAAACATTCTTTCAGTTACTTTGTTTTTAAGCATTTTTAGTGACAGTTTTACGATACATATTCAACCAGTTGTTTAACATTCTATTAAAATTCTAAAAACTTCCGAAAATAAAAAATTAAAAAAAGCCCGTTCAAGATTTCAATTAATACACCAACTGACTGTACTATGCAGGCTGCAACTTCAGAGGCATCCGAATAATAAAATTATCTGTACATAAACCCTGATCATAACAGGGTTATGGAGTTGCGGAATCGCTTGTTTTCGGTCAGAGTCAGAGTCAGAGTTGAAATACCTTTTGATGATCCCGAAAAATTTAATTTGAACATCAAATCGTAACTGAAATTTCTAGAAATTGCACCAAAACACAAATTTAACTACACTCTCGGGTCGCTGAAAGTGCGTTGAATGAGACTTTTCCACCAATTGAGGTCGGGATTAAAATTATTTGATTGAAGTTATCAGCAATTATATCATTCTGTTTGAATTCAAAGCTCGTTTTAGTTATAACTTTATTACAGAATGAAACATACCCGCGACTGTAGAGTTAAAATTAGAGTAAAAAAAATGGCATTGATAGTTGAAAGGTTTTATATTGAATAACTGTTGTATTGTTTGAATAATATAATATTTAGAATTTACTAAAAAAGGCAAATGAACAGATTAATAACTACAGTGTTGAATGGTCATGTTGGTTGAGACCTCGTTTCTAGAAACTGATGAGACTCTGATTCAAATCCAGGTCTCGGTTCTTCATGTATTTATTTTTCTTTGCCTACACGATGTATAGCAACTAATCTAATAATAATAAATTTGTATTCAATTCGTGTATCTAATTTTAATAACATATATCACTTAAAAATTGTTATGTATCAGGAATTAGTGAGAAAAGCTTGGTTTTCTAATCTTTGTTAAATCGTCATAATACGTAATTATATTCTATGCAATCTTGAAAAGACTCCAAAGTCTTCTATTATAGGTTTTTGGTGAAATTTATTCTTCTTTCTATTTTGTGGTTGTTCCGAACCGCATCATCTCTTCTTTTTTGTTGCCTTCACTTTGATCTATCAATGAAATATCTTCTCTAGAATTTCTAAACTTAGAAAAATCCATACTTTATTGTGATTTGTTATTTTTATGAACGAATAAAATAAATGTTAAGAGGAAATTGCTTCAAGATCTTTCGATATTTTGTTTTAAAACTATTTATTATTTAGTTATAATAAATTTTAGAAAACAAACAAAAAAAAAATATATCAAAATATTTCATTTTTAATAAATTAAAACAATAATTTCTTATTTTTTTTTTTTTGTTTTCCTTACAGGTTGAAGCCAGTCGAGAAATGTATCGTGCCGTAATGGAAGAAGTGGTTCGATTTTTGGAACGTTGCCATCGTAATTTAGATTCCATGCAAAATGAACAAATTGCAAGATCAAAAAGTGTCCATTATGTCTATCAAAATGATGTTAATGATAATACGAATTCAACAATAACAGGCCCAAGAGCACGTAGCAGTACAAATTTGGTTGATACACAAAAACTGAACAGCAGTAGTATTTCATCATCGATAAAAGCCCATGATGAATCTGTAGCAACATTACCTGCCACTACATATAATAATTTCAGAGATTTTACATGGTAAGAAATTTTTCTTATTCTATTTGCAATCGTTTTCATTGCCAAAGAATTTTTGGGGGTATATTACAGTCAAACCTCCGCCTTAGACAGGAATCTAAATAAGATGGAAAAATTGTTTGGTCCATTCACGGTTTCGTCTTTAATAAGTTTGACTGTTTTTTTTTTTCTTTTTAAAATTCAAAGTTATGTATATTAGATTTAACTAGCGGAACGAGCTGATTTCGATTATTCGGTAAAGTCTTGATGAAATATTTCACGAATCTATCTCGACCACCACAATTTTCATAACATCATTGTAACTAATATCATCTGATCATCATGATTCCAATTAGTCTTGTCTTAATTATATTTATCTTTGGATTTTATTTTTAATTCTCATAAGGTGGGATTTATGAAAACTCTGCAGGAAAATTATGTTATTTTAATTTCTTAATGATGGAAAAAGTATCATTGCGAAAATTTTCTGTAAATAAATGCCATAATTTTCTTTCCTTTTTTGCTTTTCATAAAACAGAAATTGTTCAGGTGGGACATACTCATATTTATGTTATGAAGAAAGATAAATTGTTTTGCATTCCACTGTTAACACGTTAATTTATAGAAATTCTTAATTTTCGCATAAAAAATAAAATAATAAATTATTTGTGTGATGAATTGCCTTGCATTCCACATTCTCCTCTTCGAATTCACTGTGAAATTTTCTTCTACAATAAGAATTTTCATTTATAGTATATAAAAATTTCAAATCTTTCATCTTCTATAGAAACAAATTTTGACCGCCACCAGCGCGCGATTCAGCATTTAAAATAAGTTCAATTCAGTTCAATTTTCAGCTTCATAGTGTCTCGCATTCCAGTCGAATTTTTCGTGGATATTTTTAGTTTCGAATTATTTTTGGACTGACTAAAAAAATCTGATGGAATTATTAATTATGGATTTTGTAACCACGATAGAAGAAAATGTTTTGTTTTTTTGTAAACGCGTACGCACAGATGAATTTATGTTAATTAAATTTTTAGAATAAAAAAAAAACAAAAAAAACGAAATTGTTTTATGGGAATTTTTCACAAAGTATATAATTAAATTATTTAATAATTTTCAAAGAATTTATGAGAAAATGAAATATTTAAAAATCTACATGAATATAAGAAGAATCGAAAACTTTCAAAATTCAAATGGAATTCTATTTTTAATAAATTGATTTATTTTTAGTACAATAAACATCCGAAAATTCTAAATTCTAAACTATTTTTTCAGGCGTCGATCACCAAAACGTACAGTTTCATCACAATTAGCAACCAGTGAATGTGATCCAGAAAAATTATCACAAGATGCATTTCGTTTATTAAGAACAGCTCAAAATTTACTAAACACCCAAGAACCAGATTTAACACAACCAAAACATACAATAGATTTACAATATTCAAGAAATCCAACAACAAACAGTTCATCTTCATCAACGTTAGGACAAAAACTAAAAACTAAATTACAAACGCCCAACGTCCATAAACAAAAATCATCATCCTGCCAAATTGATTCGGAATCATTTTGTATAACATTTTCACGTAAAATGAATATGCGTGAATCACGTTTATCATTACGTAGCAGTACAGATGGATCAGTTCATTCAACATCATCATCGAAAAATGAAACCGATGAAGAAAACCTAACACCACCGAACATTATAAATCATCATCATCATAATCAACAATCAGCATCATCGGTTTGTCCAACTACCGAAGATGAAAGTGGTTTTAGTTCAATAAGTTCTTTTCAAGAAATTGGTCTACCAATGCATTCGACAATGATCTCACCACGCTTAAATAGTTCACAATCAGATGATTCTGGTGAGCTGCTACCAACTGATCTATGTTTGGATAGTAAAAATTCAACATTAAAAGCTTCTCAACAATCATTAATAACATCAGCTATTGGTATACCATCGGCTAAGACAATTTCATATAATCATCGTCGTTGGGATTCAGCACCTGCAGTTCCGCCACGTACGAATTTACATGTATTCTCAGCTAAAGATGAATCTCAGCCGACAGTTCTTTGGGTTTGATAAAATAGAATTTTTCTTATCTCAACTCATCATTTATTTACTATAAAAGAAAATGTTCGATTAGCCTTTAAAGAAAATTGCATTTAAACAAATTGAAAAAAAAGAAAACCAAAGCTTTTAAATTAGCAGAAAATTCAGCATCGAATTTTTTCGTTTTTTTTTGGTTCTTTTTTTTGAATTTTATTTTAACGAACTGATTTTTAAATTATTTTTCATTTTATTTAAAAAATTAATTCGATGCATGAAATTTTAACCGAATTTATTGAATTGCATTTTTTTTTTTAGAATCTTTTTCTCTCTCACTATTTATAAATTAAAAAAAAGCAGAAAAATTATTTAATTATTAAAGAAAAAAGAAAATATAATAATTAAAGTAGTTTCTCACGAATTCATGTAAATATCATTTGCTGCTTCCATTTTTTATTTTTCCAATCAAAAAATTTTATCGCCGAAATGAATTTCAAATTCGATAAAATTTTATAATTAATTTGTTTTTTTTTTCTAATTTTTAAAAATGCTAACCAATTTGGTCGTAGGTTACTCTTGTGCTTAAAATTATTTTTTAATCATAAAGTAGTAATTAAAATAAAATAAAAAAGAAACTATAAGCAATTAAAAAAAAAAAATAAGTTGAAAAATATAATAAAATATTAATTTTTATGCAACAAGACAAAGATTTGGGTTTTTTTTATATATTTTTTGAATTTTTTAAAAGTCCGTAACATAAGCCCGAGGTTTTTTTCCTACACGCTGTATTACCATGCTAAGTACCATGCTATTCGATGGATACCTGTATTTCCAGGCTATATGGGAGTCTGTGTTCATATACGAGAAACGTAAATAATTCTATAGTGGAGAACGTAAAAAAAACGTTCTTTTCATGAATAAATTTATATTTATAATCCGAGTTGATTAGATTTTGTGCTTTTAAAACGCAACTTTATGTGTAATTTTGGGAAAATTATTTCACCTCAAGAAGAATAAAGAGTTGTGTAATTTTAAGATAAGTACTTAAAGTGTATTTTTGAAGAAATTTTTAATCAAATGAAACAATCTCTGAGAAGAAGATTCTTTCTTGTTGGTTAAAATTTTGAACAATTGTTTTAGTTTCCTTAACTTTCTAAATTTTCTGACAAGAAAAAAAATTAACTTTCTTCGATTTCTAGATTTCAAGTGAAAAATGAACTTTTCGGGAATTTAATAATAATTTAATAATTGTTATGAAAAGTGAGAAAATTTTCTTTCGCATCAAATCTTTTCGATTTTCTACATAGAAATTCTTGTTTTATTGAAATTCCCATTATATTGCTAATTGTTCTTTGAAAGAAAGCCGAGAGGCGAGTTCTGTTTTAATTGAAACAATTTTGTTAAGATTTTATCGAAAGATCTCTCCAATTTTAATGGACACAATCATGTTTAAAATAATTGTATTTGATTTTTTCCTTTAATGTTAAAAATTTGTTGCGATTTGTATAACTCTTTTGATTTAGAAATTGGTCGACTTCATTCTTTAGAACAGTTTCTAGTCCATCGGTATAAAAGATTCGTCCAGAAATCTTCCAAATTTATCTTCCTTGAGATATATTGACTCGTCTATAAATAACAGAGAATTTCCATGTTGTGATTCTATTATTTTTATAGGGTTTGTTAACTGATGTTTGGATTTTTAGCGGATGCTAACCTGTTAAAGCATAATTACTATGAAATCGTGGGCGCCAATTGGTTAAGGACGATTGTTATCCAAATAGATTAACAGATAGTAGTTTAGGATTTAACAGGAAGTGTATTTTTTTTTTAGGTGACAATAATTCCCAAATTAATTGAATCGTTTTTTGTTAGTTTTGGTAAGGCTTGATGTACATAGCTACGACGCAACTATACGTCTTTACTAAAGTCAACCTAATCACTTATCACAGTTTGTTATGCAAACGAACAGGACTGACCGAAAGATGACACTCAAGAAATGAAAAAATTATGAAAAAATGTATATAAAAAAAAAAAACTACAAATTCTATGGGAAATAAATTCATAATCGCGGAAAAGTTTATTACATGATGAGATGGTATAATTTTTCAATTATTATTTATGTTAAAAAGATTACAAATCATTTTTTAAACTACTATGATTTTTTTTCAATCTTCCACAAAACTAATATTTTTTTAAAATTAAATTTCCAACAATATAATCAATTAAATACACTATAAATCACATTAAGCTTCTATTATACAATATTTTGGATCGTCCACCACCCAAACAACCAAAGCCCCAATATTAATTCGACCATCATCGAAATATGATCGGTAAAATCAATTCGAATTAAAATTTATAGTAATAAATTTTATACTAGCTTAAAATCAAACGAATTTGATTTATGAACAGAGTTGTAAAATTCGAATGGACCCAAAATCGTTGATCTATAAAAACGCCATAAACAAGATCGTAGAAATTTGTAATACATAATTTCTTAATCATTTTAAAATGTTTATCATAAAAACGCGATTTCATAATATTTTCGGGCTGTTGTTTTTTTTTTGGCTTATCTCTATTTGCGGATATATACCTACACTACGACCACCACTAGAAACGAAAAAAAAGTACACATTCTATTTTAGAAATGATCGCGATTCATAAATCAAAAAAAAAAAAATAAGTTCGATCAACGAAGAAATTTTTTCTTTAAAGAAAATTTTCTCGATAAAAAAAAAATTTTTTTGAAGCATAAAAGAAATGGTTTTCTTTGTAAATCATATTTTTGCAAGATCATTTTGATAAAATTGTACTTATAAAGAAAGCAAATAAATCTCTCGAAAGGATCTTTCACGATTTTTTTTTGAAGAGGTTTAATGTCCCATTGAAGAACATTGAAATGTAGAAATTAAATTGACGATGCTGTTGTAAGAAAAACGATCATTCTATAAAGATCGTGAAACAAGAATCGTTCGTTGACCGCTGAAATATGTTCTTTTATTCGAAGAAAGTTCGACAAAGCTTTTTAGATAATATTAATATGAATATTAGATTAAGAACGTTTTCATCGGGATTCCGTAATAATCATATTGTGCAATTTGAAAGATTGCATCATGATCAATGGAACAGGTAAGTCACGATTAATATGTTTGCCAGATGATTGAACTTGATAAAAATATAGACACAAAAAAACCAAAGCAAAAAATGATTTGAACATTAGTTTAGTAGTACTCTGGTAAAATGTGACTATCAGTGGTGTAGTTTGATAAATATACAAAATTCATTTTCCATTCGAATTTTTTTATGATTTAAATCAATTGTATGATCGATTATTCCATAAGTCACTTACATTTGAAAGAAAATTGGGTATCAGACTATCAAAATCATTCGATTGAATCAGTGGAAACTAGATTTTTTTTTCAACAGATTTAGTCGCTATCAGATAAGAAACGTATTGATCGAAATTAGACTACGATCATGGAATTTGATAATAATAGAACAACACGTATTCCAAATCATTTTAAATCGATTAAATTTATATGCGAGTCGACATGATCTTAGGGAGTAGTTATAAGACGATCATTAGAATGACGAAAATTGTGGAATAAATAAAAACTGACATATAGGAACGAATGTCAGTGGAATTTAATACTAAATTGTCAACTTTGAGGATAAAAATGAACGAAACTTGTTCAATGAAAACAATAGACAGCTCTCTTCATTGAAATGATTGGAAATTGAAACGCTGTTACAAAAACAGCTGATCAAGGAAAATATTTTTCCATCATTGAATTTATAAAAAGAATTATAAATCTGAAATCTATTTATTCAACTATTTCCCATGATTTGTAACTTAAAACTTAAACTTCACGTTTACATTAAACAACAGCGCAAACGATCAAAACGAAGATCAAACAAATTTGTCAAACTTGCCCGTAATTTCGGTTTTCGGTGACGTTCGTGTCTTACGATTTATCATGCACAATGAGTAATACAAGCGACGACTGAGATCGTGTTTGACAAACACCGCCGCACACTATCAAGCCTGTTTGTCAAACACAAAAATTGTTTTTCAAACACGTCAAACAAACCCACATACGATCAAATTGTTTGACAAACACGTATGTTTGACAGACAAATTTGATAGTTCAACTTTCAATCGAATTGCATAATGGTTTCTGGTTCAAGCTTTTACTTCAATTGGCAAGCAAAGTTTTTGAGATCTCGACATATTATTGAAGTGTTTTCTGTAGACAATAGTTTTCATTGTGCTCTTGGAATTTTCTTGTATCAACCTACGTCATTGGAATTCTTGTAAACTTTTTATTTTACTGTAAAAATTTACCTTTTGGCGAATTTTTATTAGTTTTGTTTTTTTTTTTTTTGTGTGATCTAAAAAGAGCGAGCGAATTAGAAATTTCCTTTTAATGAAATACGAAAACAATTCGAAATTTATTATATTTGATATTTATTTGATATTAATACTGTAGGTGTCTTATATTAAACGAGTTTATGATATTAAATATAGTAGGATGTCGGTAAAAAAAGAAAAAAACCGTGTAACTAGCAATTTTTACGCAATAAAACATACAAAATCCGTAATAATTGTACCTGTTTGTTTTTTGTTTTGGAATCATAAAAATATTTCAAAAATTATTATATTTGATGTCATTTCTTATAATAGTAATTATATTTTATAATCAATAAAAAAGACAATATTAACTGAATAGCAAAAAAATAAGTATTTTCTTCAATTTTTCTTGAATTTTTTTTTGTTTATAAATATTGTAATTTGTGCCAATTAAATATAATTTCAATTGATTTCGTTCTTTTATTTTGTTTTGTCTTTTTTGAAAAAAAACCCATCAAATATTGTTTTTCTATTAATTTTGTTCAATAAGAAAATATAAAGAAGTTTTGAAATTAAACGATCCATGACAATGCTGCTATGAGTTGTTTTCTTGCATATTTCTGTTGTTTTGTTAAATAGATTTTCTCGTTGGAATTTAATATTACAAGAAATTGCATTATACTAGCTCAGTAGTAGGCCAAACACAAGTTGAATTAGACAAAAAAGAAAAAAAAACATATAGTAACTGAAAATCGGCCTAGAGCCGATACCCTATGGTAGAAAGGAAACAGAAAAACTGTCAAAACTAACATTATTTCAAGGTTTTTTCATCATAACTTTGTTTCTTCTTTTCAAAATTTCTTCTAATTTGCAGGTAACCCAGACCCTGATAACATAAGTCCAATATGCGAATTTTATCCAAATCGGTGTATTAACTTTTAAAGTACATAAAAAAAAACTATGTAAAGATGGTTAATTTCTCCTAGCATTATTTCTTTCTCCACTATCCTTGGACCGATTTGACTGAAATTTAACACGGTATCGTCTATTTATGTAGTTAACCTATATAATTAATTTAAACAAAATTGGTTCACAAATTTTCCAATTAAGTCCTAATACCACAAAAAAACGACAAAATTTTCTGGTCACCCTGGTTTTTCCTTTATAACTTTGATCCCCCTCTATCAATTTTGCTGAAATGCCATACCAAACCAAGCCAAGGAGTAAGCACACATTGTAAATTTCATCAAAATCAGATAACGCGTTTTTGAGTTATCTTGCATACGGACGGACAGACGGACGGAAATGCATAAATCGATATAACTTTTGATTCCCTACACAACAATCCGCTTGAACCCTTTCAACGACGATCGTTTCGATGTGTTACAAATGGAGTGACAAAACTAATATACCCTCTACCATAGGGCATACAAGTTATTTATATATAGAGTATACCTATTTTTTGATCACTTGAAGATTTACGAAATGATTTTTTTTAGATGTTTTTTTATTAAGAATATCTGCCAGTACAATTTACAAGCAATTAAATGTAATGTGTTTTTGTTTATTATTACAAAATTTCATCATATGTATGTTTGTTATGAAATGTTAAAATAACAACAATCCAAAATGTATTCTTGGATAAAAGTTAACTAATGAGAAAACACATATTTGTCAAGAATCTGTTATACAAAATTCGTGATTTAAGAAATTACACACCTATTGTCACATTCCGAACAAGAAGAAAAAAAAACAAGAATTATTATAATAGTTTTTAGTTAAAATTTATTATAATTAAATTTGAGATGAATATCCTTTTCGGTAAAATTCTCAATCATGATGATAAACAATTTTGATTTTCGTGAGAATCGTCTTTTTTCTTTCTTCTTAATCATAAATAAGATGTTAACATTGAGAATAATGATTCTATTTTTTTTTTCATAGCGGATTTCAATAACGGTTTAAGCAAAATATCGCGTGTCCAAAATGGTTCCATATAATTATAATGTCCAAATTCTTTCAAGTTCATTATCATTTTAAGAAAAAAATTTCCCAGAAAAATTTCAGTGAGTAGTTTTATCTTTTCGGGTGTAAATTTTGTTCGAAAGAAGAAAAAAAAGTAACTGAATTTTGGGAGTTTTCCTAAATGGTAAATATTTGCTGTAAAATAAATACATTTTAATTCATTCTAATTAATACATAATTGATACATAAGCACATAAATAAATAGTTTTTCAAAAATGTTTACGCTGAAATTATTAAAATAATGTGTACAAAAATTTTCAAATAACCACGACAACTCGAATAACAGTTTAAACTATCAGAAACTCATATTTTGGGGCAAAATTATGACTCAACTACATTTTACTGCCATATATTTTTATGACTGTAAATCAGTCACGAGTCCAGATAAACTAAAGTGTAAAAGTGTAAACTAAAGAAAAAAACAAGAACTACGGATTTAAAATTTTTTAGACTATTCATTTGATAAGATGTTTGGATGGAAACTAGTTATGCCCTATTGTAGGAGAAACTACCAGAGGGTATATTAGTTTTGCCACTACATTTGTAACGCATAGAAATAATGGCTGCATTCAGCAGTCCTAAGCGCTTTTTCAAAATTCTTAATCTAAGCAGTTACAATTTTTTGTACTCTTGAATGCGTTTGCTTGAATCAAGATAATGATAGTTATCCGTGCTAAACGTCATATTAGTTTTATTCGAATAACTTTTAAAAATACATTTTTTTTAAACAAAACAAGTGTCAAGAGTAAATAAAAATTGAAAATAAAATGAAATAAAAATTGTATAGGAACGTGGAAAAGTTTCATCAAACTCATTTTTTTAAAATTCCCATTAAAATTGGATAATCCAGAAAGAATTTTCAAAAATTCCTCTCAATTTATCCTTTACACAAATCATTTTTTAGCATGAACAACAACCTTAAAGGCTCTGTTTGAGTTAGAAAAAATTTGTATGCGAGAATTTCACTGAGCGCTTAAAGTTAGAATTACACCCAGTCGTTTTGCTAGATTTAAGCGCTTAGGATTGCTGGATGCGCCCAATCATCGGAGAAGGGTTTCAAAGCTATAGCTGTGTACAGAATCAAAAGTTATATCGATTTATACATTTCCATTCATTTGTGCTTCTGTGTACAAGATAACTCAAAAACCGTTATACGATTTTGATGAAATTTACAATGTGAGTTGTTGTTATTAAGCAAAAAACCAGTGTGACCAGAAAGTTCTGTCGTTTTTTTATGGTTTTTCAGATCTAATTGGAAAATTTGTAAAGCAACTTTATTTAAATTATTTGCATAAATTGACTACGTAAATAGACAATACTATTTTTATTTTTATTGCAGTAAAATCACTTCAAGAAATGTTCGTAGGAGAAAGAAATCCTGTTCATAGAAATATTCCAATGTATTTTAAAAACTAATGTTCCGGTTTGAATAGATCAGAATAGATTGATACTATTAGTGTCTAGGCTTCCTACGAATTAGAGCAAAAAAAATAAACAAAGTTATACAGAAAAATCCTTGAAATACTATTAGTTTTGGCTGTTTGTCTGTCCCATTTCTAGAGTTTTGATATTCTACACAATAGGACAGTTGTGAGTGTAATCAAAATTTCATACTTTCATTTAAAAAAAATTGTCTTCTTCCAATTACGTAAATCCTAAAGAAAATGGCACGATCATTTTGATGATGATATGTCGAAACGGTTTCATTTTTGATGATCAGCCCAGTAACCATAATTTTCTTCGGTTGAAGTGTTAAATAAATTCACCCATAAATTAACAAATATATTTATATAATGTACCTGGCTTAATGGCTATCATGCAGAAGATCACACATAACCAAGAAAGATTTATTCGAAAGAGTTTGCATCCGAACAAGAACAAGATAGAAATCTTAATGTTTTTCTTTTTTAATAATACTTATCGTAGGTAGTTTCTTTATTATTAAAAGAATATTTTTAAGTTCTTCATCGAGAATCGTAAAGAGTTGAAAAATATGAAAATATGATTCAGTTCAAGGTCTATACACTTGTTAAATTGTTTTATGGTCATTAACTACTTGCAATTAGTGGACATCGTGATGATTGGGAACATACATATTTTGTGGGCTGTATCATCAGATACCATTGGATACCATCATAGGTTGCACAATCAACACAAAGTGCACTGATGCAAAACGTTAACTATTATATAGAGGAGAAATCGACAAAGATACAAACATGTTTAAGAGTAAAAAATTATTATTTAATAGTATCGAGAGTTGTAATCTGTTTGGATTTTTATCTTTTAATATTATCCTTTAAAGGAGAACAAGAAAAATAACAGAGTAAAATTTCATTTCGATCCGTTTGTTATACATCAATAATTTATCAAACATAAATTACCGATCGATCATAAAATTCGAACTGAACGAACAAGCAGTCAAGTGTTCGAATTGTCGATCGAATCAAATTAATCAATTGTAATCCTATTTTTGATATTGGTTTCAAAAAATTATAATATTGTTCAATGAAAACTTCCTAAATATAAAATGAATAATATAATCGAATATTCGATTCGATCAGTACCTATATTAAAGTGGTGTTGATTGATTGTTCTCAGCATTCCATGAGACACTATGGACTATGAACTCACTGTCAATTTAGATAGACAGCTCTTTATAGACGATTCAGGTGGTAGGCCGTCATACGAATCGTTATATAGGGTGTTCAAATTTGAGGTATCTTTTTAAATTTTAAATTAAAGACATAAATTGTATGAAATCCTTATTTATTTTTATTGGAAATTAAAGTACATTGGTTCCGGTTTATAATGAAAAGAAATGTCGTTCGAGTGACCTTCTCTGCTAGCTCGGCAGGCCGTGAATCTTTTACCAAATTTTTAAATAACTTTTTTCTGAGGTTTAAAGTTTAATTGCTGGTAATGACGACGAATTGATGTCCTTGGCTCTTCAGCAACACTTGTGCTAACAGGTGCGATATTTTCACTTGAACGACCACTACGATGATAAAGTCTGCTTCTCTGATCTTCAACTGAACCAGTTTCTTCAAATTTATCAAAGGTATTGTAAGTTTAATAAGCACAGTTTGTCGGAGCATATTTTTTAAATTATATTCAATCGAATTTATTTTCTAACGATTTTTCTTTTCTTCATATTTCATAATTTTATTTCATAAATTTCATTTTGTTATAAAAAAAAAAGCTGACGATTTTTCGACCAGTAAATACAAATTTTTGATTAAATTCGATAAAAATGAATGAACAAAACTTTGAACCATCATTTTCGTGGTACAAATGATTTTTTAATTCGTGATCATTTAAAAATTTTGGCAAATTTTTGTTCAAGGTGCAAAAATCGTTAATTTACTCTTTTTCTTCTTCAATTGTAAAGTCATCGACACTTTTTTCTTTATATTGTTTACATTTAAAAGATTTCTTTTAAAAAGATTTTCATCTTACAATAATCATAATTTTTTTTTATCAAAAAAAAAAACCTAAAAGAAAATAATTATGTCAAGGCAAAAAGATGTCTGACTGAAAATCATATATTCCATCGATATAATGACCAAATATAGTAGCCTGGTCAAGATTCAAGTTGTTTCAAGTGATTATGTTAATATTTTTTATTCCACCTTAAAAAGCCTAGGCAGAACGGATGTTGTCACTTGATTGCGCTGTCTACACACACGCTACTCGGACACTTAAATGCCCAAAACTAATTCGTTCTGTTCCATAACAATAGACAATTGTCTTTTTCTGGGTTCTTCAAAAAATTTTATTAAAAATAAACGAACAAAGTTTGATAATAATATTTCCATACAAAAGAAGCTTTTAAGTTATTGCGTAAAAATGCACCTCATATGACTCACTACCGGTGGTTATTTTCTTATTAACTAAGTTTTTAACATTATAACAATGACACCCAAAAAAAAAGAACAAAATACTTGAATTAAATCATTAAAATGTATTCCAAATTGAAAATTAATGTAAATCTTGTTTAAGTATAAACATTAAAAACAAGTTAATTTCTTATGGTAAGCTTTTAGCCTGAAGCACCTATCTTATAAATAGTTTGTAGGTGGGAAATAGCCCCGTAATTTTTTATTCGATCAACAAAAGTATTTAATTTATACGGAATCCGAAAATGTTGTTAACTTTGAAAAAGGGTTTTTGAACTTGAAACTTTAATTTACATACAATTCTTATTATAAAAGGAATAAAAAATGTTGACGAATTTTTGTTCAATTTTATCAAAAAATGACTGAATTGTCCGCGACAGTCTTTTGTTAAATTTGATTTGTTATTATTTCATACAGGAAATGTGGGCCTATAACAATTTTTTTTAATTAATACAATAAAAGTAGGTAAATTGCGTCTCTAAGACCTCAGCAGGTTATAATTGATTGTCTTTAGTTTTGTGGTAAAAAAAAAAAATTTATAAAGTTCTAAAGTATTTCTGTTTCACTGACAAAACAAAAGTATATATTTTTAATGAAAATGTAATTCAATCACAATCAAAAATACGATGAATGATCTCAAATCATATTTAAAAATAGTACATACATAAAAATTGCGTAGTTATTGGCTAGTTGTGACAACTGACTTTTAGTTGTGAAGCGTTTTAATAGAATACATAAGCTTTACGTCGTCACCAGGTATTCTTGTCGCTAGAAACATACTAATCGTATTCCTTTACCAATGTAAATCATGGTGTACTGTTGTATAGATTGTATAATTCGTGTTTTTGGATAGCAAAAAACTAAATCATAGAATCATACAACAATACACCACATTTTACAACGACAAGGGAATAACCATATCATCCAAATTTCCATTATATTAATAAGTGGAAATTTTCTTTCCTAATAAGATCTGGTACTAAGATTCTGGGTAGGCATTCTGTACGGCGACAGGCGATTGTCGCTCGTTGCTTTCATATAATTTTAGAAGTCGATGTTTATATTTTTGTCAATTTTTTTATTTTACTCTATTCTTATTTCTTTTCTTTTTTTTAATGTAAAAAAATTAATTTAATAATATTTTTTGAAACATTAAAAATATTTGCTTTCTTTTTGAGTAATATCGCCTGTCACCGTACATAATGCCTACCCTGGTTTCCATATCTAAGCAATTCTTCAAGTCAACTCAATCAAGTAGTGTGATAAGGTTAAATAGTGTTATATCCTAGATTCCTAGATCTCCGATTTTAATGATCATTATTGCCCAATCGGTCATTAAGACTCAATAATGACCTTTGTTTACGTAATAATGATCAATTTTAAGTATCTATTTCTAGCATCATTATTTTTTTTAATTATCAAATGAAATTGTGAAGAGGTCCTAAATTTTTGCCTCACGATGTTTACGGGGCCTTCTACATTTGAATATTTTAAAATTTTCATCTGGTTTTGACATGTTTTCTTCTTTCACATAAATTTAAAACAAGAGAAAATTCTTTTCATTTCAAATATTTCTTGAAATTTTGTTAAAAACAATAAAAAAATTAACTCCATTGAATAATAATTAATAAACATTGTGTAAAAGAAAATGTGTCATGGGTCATCCAGAAGTATCGTTAAATAATAATTACTGTAATTAAAATGGGAGATCTGTCTATAGCATTAGGCAGGCATTTAAATTACCAAAAAATGTTATATGACTTACAGTCCTGTTTAAGGGACGACATTTTGTTATACATTATTATTATATTAATCATATTGAATTTCGAATGGCAAATCTATGGTAAATGAAAAACCTATTTTTGATGATAAAATGAAATGAAAACATGATTCAATAAATTATTCTTATTGCTTTTAATTAAAGTGCTGAAATTCTCACGGCCTCATAAATTTTTACTCATCATTTTTAATGATTTATAGCAGTGTTTGCTTTTTTTGTTTTACTAAAAACGTTTCCCTTCAAAATCTACTAGAAGTTAAATAATAACAAATGATTTAAGTTCAAGTCGGTCGTCGAAAAACATTAATAAATTCGGTAATATTCAAATTCATAACGCCATGACGAAAAATACAGTGCAACAAAATTAAAGTATATTCTGCTATTTTTCACTTTTTTCTTTTTTTTTTATTAATTACATTTTTTTACAAAAGCAAAAAAAAATATTGTCCAAACATTTCCGTATTTAATTTTTATGATGATCCGCGAATATTTGAAGCGAAACCGAACAACTTTTTAGCTTAATAAGATAAGAAAAATGGAAAACAAAAAAAAAGATAATATTCAAATTTCCCGGCAATAAAGAGAGAAAAACACGAAAGAAATTTATAACAATTCAAAATGGATACATTACAGATTATTCCATTCACCCACTTTTATAGTTTTTGAAGACATGAAATTTATTATCGAAGAGAAACCGGCTAGTTACCAGTTTTCACATCGCACTAACATAATGAAAACACTAAAATAGTTAAATAAAAAAAAAAAAGTCCCAGGTGAAAAATATTTCCACCTGTTTGTAATGCCTAAAATCCACTTCGTTTCGACTTTTTCTTGTGAGACAATCCTGTTTTTCTAATTGATTACGATTTTAAATAATAAATAAATACTTAATAAACTATGAAATGTTGTAATCGATAATAATTTTCTTGAAAATTATTTAAGAAACTGCAATTTTATAGACATTCAAGATTTAAGTTTTTGGCTGCTTTTTTTATTGCATTTCAAAATATCAACTCAAATTCAAGATACTTATTTTCGGTGATTAACGGAAAAATCGTTAAATATGCAAGAACATTCTTCCATGGTAAGATTATTTGAATTTTCACGTACCGATTGTTTTCTAATACAATTTATGATACTGAAATGTTAATTGTTAGAAATAATAAAAATAAACATAATTAGCTGAAATATGTAAAAAAAAATTTTACGAAAAAGTATGGTTAATTGGTTTTTTTTTTTTTTGTTGATAACGAAATGAAACAATTTAATTATAATTGCAAATTTTTGTATAACCAGAAAATTAATTCATTGAAATTTTTAAATAAAATAATGAACTAATTTCTATTTGTTATGAAATGAAATAAAAATTTTCGAATTGAAATTATAAAATCTGCGACAGTTTCAAGTGAAAAAACATATAGTAACTGAAAATCGGCCTATAGCCGATTTTTGATGCCCTATGATAGAAATGGGACAGAAAAACTGTCAAAACTAACATTATTTCAAAGTTTTTTCTTCATAACTTTGTTTCCTCTATTCAAAATTTCCTCTAATATGCAGATAACCCAGACCCTAACAGCATAAATCGAATTTTATCCAAATCGGTATATTAGTTTTTAAAGTACCATACATCAAAAAAAACTGTATGGACAGACTTATTTTCTCCTATCTTTCTCCACTATCCTTGGACCGATTTTGCTGAAATTTGACATGGTATTGTCTATTTGTATAGTTAACCTATATAACTAATTTAAACAAAATTGATTCACGAATTTTCCTGTTAAATCCGAAAAACTATATAGAAAAACAACAAATCTTTCTGATCACCCTGGTTTTTGCTTAATAACTTCTTTCCCTCTCGGTCGATTTTGCTGAAATGCAATACCAAATCCAGTTAAGGAATATCCAACTCAACAAAATCGGATAACGCGTTTTTGAGTTATCTTGTCCACGGACGGACGGACGGACATGCATAAATCGACATAACTTTTGATTCCCTACACAACCATACCCTTGAAATTTTCCTACGATGATTATTTCTATGCGTTACACACTTAGTGACAAAACTAATATACCTTCTGGTAGTACTTACCATAGGGCATAATCAAAGAATAATTATTACTTCGAAAATTCCTTCTATTCAAACTGGCAACAAGAAAATGTAAAATTGAAACCATAAGAAAAAATGGCCTACAGAATAAAATACGGCTTGTCTTCTTCCAGAGAAGTACGAACATCTCGAATGATCTACATAGCTTAATAGTAGACACTAAATTTCATAGGGAAATGGAAAATATGTGAAAAATCTCAAAATCCGGAAAAAATTTCATCAAAATATGGTAAGTAATGAAAAGTAAATAATTCTAAACGAATATATGAACCTGAACAGCGATTCAGGCATACATTTGTGGACATTCGAAGTCACTTTTCCAAGACACCACATATGGTTGATAAAATGCGTCAGTGTGGGTGCAAGTAAATGTGTATTTAGTCATTGAGTTTGAAACATATGTTTTTATTATTCGGAGAATACATTGTCATTTTTTGTTAATTTTTTTTTTTACTAAAATTTTTTTTTTTGATAAAATTATTATTTTTCTAAAGGAGAAAAATAATTTTATTTAGTTTAGTGCTAAATAGTACTAAAGTAAAAATTAATTTAATTGAGAATTAATCGTTAAACAGAAAAAAAAGTTTTGATTTAAAATTGACGAAATCTTTCATACAATTTACTAACAGAAAAATACTGACTAGCTCCAGAGGACGTCAGAAAAATTGGTGAGAAAAAATTTCCCGACGGTAGAAATAATTTCCTTTTCGAAATTAGATTTAGCGAGGTGGCAAACCCTTTTTTTCATATTAGGAAAATTTTTCAAAAAAGGTGGCAATAAACGTCGACAAATGTATGCCTGAATCGATGTTCTGGAGTAAAATTGGATGACTTTTCTTATTTTCTTTACTAAATGAAAATTATTTTTGATGATTCTCCTATAAATAATAGTTATGGTAATTCTTTCTAGGTTCAAGATAATTATTTTTATTATTCATAATTTTGTTAACAATTAAAAATAAAGTAAGAAATTTTATTGAAATAAGCAATAATATATTTTATGCGATATTTTCATGTGATTCATGAATTCAGTGCCCTACGCCAGGAACAGCTCGATGGAAAATATTTGAAACGTTTCACTTAAAAGATTTTTTGTCCTAATAAAAAAACCTTTTCATATTGAATATACTAGTTGTGGTACCCACGGTTTTGCTCCCGTTATTCCAAGAATATGAAAGTAAATTTCATTTCCGAATTATTGGCATTTTTTTCTATTTTGGTTTTCTAAGTTTCATGAAAATCCGAATGCTATTGGCCGAATTAAAGATGTTTTCCATTTTGGCCGCCTTAATCCTCCACCGGCTGAAGATATATTTCATCTTTTCAATTCGCCTATCCAGAATGTGCATTCCAAGTTTATTGAAAATCTGCCTATAATTGACCGAATTTAGGAAGTTTTTATTATATATAATATTTATAATATATATAATATAATAATATATATATATAATATATATATTATATATAATATATTATATATTTTAAAACATCTGAGCGTCTGGTACAACGGGTATTGGGGTGTGTGCAGTGGCGTAGCTAGGTAACCAAGGGCCCTGGGGCAAATTAAAAAATGGGGCCCCACTGCTATGTAAACTGATTAGGTTTTATCAAATAAAAATATGAAATATACAAATACTTTAAAAATGCTAAGCTACTTAAGCTCTTTTTTGTTCACTGCAGGGTAATAAAAATATTAAACAGTAACAACATAAATTACAATTAATACTTGGTGTACGTTTGGCTAATAAAACGAAATAGAGAAGATTCAAGGGTTTATTATATAAAGGTCGGGCCTACCAACTGACTAAATAACAATTATATTTACAATTTTTTCCTAGCTTTAGTTTTCGCAAAAGTATCAATGACTTCGTTTAAATCCAGGCTTGATGCGGTTTTGTTTTCAATTGCTATTAGCGATAAATGTCGAGTTTGGCCCATATTATTTCTTAAATAATTTTTTATTATTTTTAATTTGCTAAATGACCTTTCAGCTGCTGCAGAAGTGACAGGAATTGTAAAGAATAATAACATTGCTGTAAATACTTCCGTTAGGTCGCATTCTAGCACTCCATATTTGCTCATTATTTCCTTACATAATTGGTGAACAGTCCATGCTTGAGTTAGTTGAGGTAAAACTAGGTGGTAAATATTAATAAATTGAAGTGAAAAACTAGGGCCTATTATATCTGAATATTTTCTTTGGAATTCGTCACACTTTCGTAATAAAGTTGCTTCATCAACATGTAATAAAAATGTTGGTGTTAGAAAATCGAATATATGACAGACTGCACTCATACCAATAAAACGTGTATCTAATTGAGATATTACTGTGTCTAGTACATTATTGAAAATCTCAATTTTAAATATTTTTTCTGGGTTTGGAAATCGGTGATCAGCAGCTAATTCATCAAAATGTTTTTTAACTTTTCTTTGCCTTTTTTCTTGAAAATGGGTATCAATACCATATTTTCTTGCAGTTTCACTGGCTTTGGACTTGAATAATTCGAAATCATTTCTATAAATTTGCAACTTTGCTTTGGTCTCTGCTAAAACTTTACTCGCCTCGCCCAAATTGATGTCGCATTTTTGTAAAGTTTTGGATGCATAATTGATGTCGTTCAATATACTGTGCATGAATTCGCAAAGCAACACGAACTCGAAATTTAGCATTTTTGTTTTAATACTCTCTGCTTCACTACGCTCATCTTTATTAGGACTCTTTAGAACTATTTCTGATAATGCTTTGATAATATCAAAATAACGAAGTTTTATTGCAGATATCGTATTGACCCTACTGGACCATCTAGTCGAATTTAGTTTTTTTAGAGTGGTGTCCGATTCGCCAGTGAATTTTGACAGTAGATCCCAACGTTTGATGCTGTTTCCGAAAAAGTTATACAAATCTTGCAACGTTGCGAAAAAAATCTGTATTTCCACACAACTGCTAACGGCACCATTTATCACCAAATTTAAATTATGAGTGGCACAATGTACGTACTCTGCGTTAGGCTGGATATCCTTAATATGTTTTTGTACACCATTATACACACCACTCATCACATTGGCTCCATCATAGCCTTGCCTCACACATTTTTTTAAATCAATATTTTTGTCGATAAATAATGTTGTCACTTGGTTGACTAAATCTACTGCGCCATGTTTGATGGCTGCATAAAAGCCTAGAAACACTTCTTTTACTGGTTATTACTGCATACCTCATCATTACGATGGCAAAAAACGGTGACGCTCTAATTTGTTCTAGTAGATGGGTTTCGAGTTTGGTCCTCAAGCTCTCAATCATTTCATTTTGAATTGTTGCACTCAGATATCTTGTAGATCCTAAAAACATAAAAAAACACAATTTCAAAAAAGTCCTGATATTAAACAGTTAATAATTATAAACAAAATAAAACGATAAAAAAACTTAGAAATAATTATTATTACCTTTGGGCATATCCAAAACTTGCCGCAAAATATGATCATATCGGGCGTCAAGCTCTACAAAGGACAGAAAATTTCCGTGGTATCCTTCCTGAATTAAGTCTTCTTGATGTCCTCTCAAAGCCAAAGAACTCTTTGCTAGGGTAAGTATGATATCGAATAACCTTGGAAGAACCATTTTCCAAAATGATGCTTCTTTGCGAATTTCATTTTCAAGTTCCTTGTCGATAGTATTAGTATCGTTTTTTTTCCAAAATTCATACACAGCACATGCTTCCGAATGGCCACTCGAACAACTGTGTTGTTTAATTCTTTCTGATAAATGCTTCCAATCTCGAATTCCCATACACCAAACATTATTCCTTTGTGAAGCAAATAACCAGCAGGGTTGACAATAGGCAGCGTCTAGTATTTTGGAATAACACTACCAAAAACGATTAACTGGCCCATATTTAGAACACGAAACGTAGTACGATTTTGAAAAACACCTATTGTTCTGGTTGATGTCTGTTGGAAAAGGTCCTGAAGGCTGTAAAGGCCCCATATCAAGAATTTGACGTTTTTCGTTAGCACTTAATATTTTGTTCGTGAAGTTTCCCAAGTCATAAGAAGATTTGTCGTACACATTTTCGAAAAATGTAGAGGTCTGTGGTTCCTCCAAACCCTCCGCTCTTATGTGTGTCATGCAAACATCATCCACGTTCACATGATCGGCGGCGGAGGTATCTCCAACTGCAATAATTGTCGAATCTTCTTCAGTAGGCTTCTCAACCAACACTGCAGTTACCACATTATTTGAGTCACTATCAATAGAAATATTTTGGCCAGATGTACTTGCAGAAGGCTGACTAAAAAACTTGTCAATTTTGGCCAATTTTTGTCTACTATCTTCTCTTTCTTGGCGTTGTTTGCGTTTAAATGCACCACTGGGTTTCTTCTTTTTATCCATAATTTTAGTTTTCTAATTTATTTAAACAATACAATATTAGATTGGGCTCGAGTAGGTAGGTACTCACTGTTCACTGACGACGTTAAAAGTAAAATAAAAGGAAAGAGAAACACAATGATACGCTACAAGTGTCGTTGGGGAATCCCCGGAAAAAAAATTACCATGAACGATCTCCTGCCCGCGGACCTGAATTAATGTACCTACTGCAGGTGACTTGCATTTTTTCACGATATTTCGCGTTATACAATGAGCTGTAACCGAAATCTATAGATTTGACACGATTTATTGACTTAACGGACATCAATATGAGTGGTAAAATCAAATAAAATTGAACCACTATATTGACCAGTACAAAAAAGTTTATTGACATTAGCTTACTTACTCCTGATACAGCATTAATTTTTTAACCGTTCTCGAAAAAAAAAATCTTAACTCGAATTCACAATAAAACGCACATCGATGAATAATAAAACGCACATATCACTATCCGTCAAATTGACAACACTGCCAACCTACAGAAAGAATTTAGGGGAATTCCCTAGGCATAACTTTTGAATTTCTCTCAACTGAGTTGTCATGATTAAAGTGGGGTTGCAACCTGTCATATTTATTTTGAAAATGCGAGAAATTTCCAAAAGTTCAGTTCGATCGAGATTTCTGGTAAGGATTCGAGGGCCCCCTGAGCTTGAGGGCCCCGGGGCACTGCCCCACCTAGCCCCTAGGTGGCTACGCCGCTGGGTGTGTGGCCCTTTTGGCTCATTCGATGATTCTGCACTGCATGGATTAGTTCTCATGAGACGAAATTCAAAAATTACATTAATTAAGGTAAAACACGATGCTAAATAATATCACAAACAATGAATGGGAATACAGTTTATGTAATGAGAACTATTTGCACGGAAATAAAACCAGCTCCTAATTCCAGACGAAAAATGTTATTTTAATGCAATTTAATAAATATTTTTAAATTAGACTTGTTCTATATTTGATTGTTTTAGAGACAATTTATTGCTATTGTGATAATCATACATATATTAGCATTGGGTCCGCATGGGTCTTTTTTTTGGCCTACTGCTCTAGCTATTGTTTGTACAAATTATAGATACAATTTTAATTTTAAGATAATGAAGAATATTTTTAGTTAGCAATAATTACTGTCTTTTATTTAAATTTTATTACAATCTGAAAAAAGAAGAAAACAAAAACACTAAACTAAAAGTAATATAAAATTGCTTTGACCATAACCTCAATGGAATTATTTATGCAACAAAAAATACCAATGCACGAGAACTAGTTTTTTAAAATAATAATTGCTTAGAGTAGAAAATTTGGTGGAAATTAGATTTATTTTATGATAAAATTTTTATACATAAATCGTTTAATTGGTCACCTCACGTCGGCATGCCGAAATTAAACAATATTTTCGTATGCAAATTTTTATAATTTATTTTCTTTTTTTTCGTCGAACACAAACATTCATGAATAATTCTTTAGACTAAAAATCACACTGAATAACATTAAAATATTATTAATTTGGGTTTTATTTTTAAATTAAAAACATAAAGTAATTTAAAATCGGCCTATAGCCGATTTTTTGATGCCCTATAATAGAAATCGGACAAAACTAAATTTTGCAAATTTTATTCAAATCGGTATATTATTTTAAAAGTACATAAAAAAAACAATATATATAGAGGGTTATTTTCTCTTAGGATTATTTCTTTCTCCATTATCCTTAGACCCATTTTACTGAAATTTAGCATGATATCTTCTGTTTGTGTAGTTAACCTATACAATTAATTTAAACAAAATTGGTTCACAAATTTTCCAATTAACTCCTAAAGACCATAAACAAAAAAATGACAAAATTTTCTGGTCACCTTGGTTTTTCCTTTATAACTTTGCTCCCCCTTAATCGATTTTGTTGAAATGCAATGCCAAACCAAGTTAAGGAATAAGCAATTCACATTGTAAATTTCATCAAAATCGGATAACGCGTTTTTGAGTTATCTTGTATACGGACGGACGGACGGACGGATATGCATAGCTTATATAACCTTTGATTCCCGACACAACCATACTCTTAAAACCTTTCTACGACGATTATTTTGATGCATTACAAATGGTGTGACAAAACTAATATACCCTCTGGTAGTACCTACCATAGGGCATAAATAATAGTAGTTTATAGTGGACATAGTTTCATTAGTTATAAGTACCGTTTATACGTAAATGTTATCACATATTTTGTAATATAGTAAAATCTTCTTCCCGGCAATTAATTCCACACAATGCAGACCTCCTTTTAAAAAATTAGTCTTCTATCATCTTCTTAATTATAAAAAAAAAACATTTAAAGTGTAACGATTTTGCATAAAATACACTCCCTCTGTCCTGAAAAACGTGTCCGATTATAGATTTTAGTAAAAAATTAGCAAAACACTCCAAAATTACTGCCAAGTAAATGTTAGATTTGACACTAAAATAGAGATTATTAATTTATAAACAGTTTCAATTTTGCCACGCTATTTGCAAAATAAAAGTGTTATATTTTTAACGAAAAATTTCTAACTCCAGTTTAAAGCTCGTCACGGGTTAGTTCGCAAACTTGCGAAATTATTTGATTATTTTTGACAATTCGTTGAACCAATCAAAATGCTTAAAAAACTTCGCAGATTTGCGAAGCTTATGTCAAAAATAAACATGCCCTGGAACTGATTATCTTCGCAAACTTGCGAGGATAAATTTTTCATTTCTGACAAATGCAGTTTTGAATTTATTTTAACGGGTTTTTCTTTTGGAAATGAATACCAATAACTATTAAATTGTATAAAATGTCGGAAAAAGGGAATTAGTAGAATTTTTAATTGAAAATACTTTGTTTGGAAATACTAAAGTAAAAAAATGAAAAATTATATTTGCGAAACGTTGTCACGGGTGCAGATTATTTTAACATTTCCCTGACCAATCAGAATTAGCTGTCAAATTTGCGAAAAATCTTCGCAAAAATAATCAAGTCTCGTGAAAAGCCCAAATAATTTCAAAAATATTAATTTTAAAAAACTATTAAAATAATATAGAAATAAAGTTTTTATTTTTCACTTTAGTTAAAAAAAATTAATAAACTCAAATAAAAACAGTAAGTATTTTGTTACTAATTCTTTTTCTGTACTAATACTCCCTCTCTTTTTTTTATTTTCCTTCTTTTTCTGGAACAACAAGGATTATGAAATTGGGTTCTCAAAATTTTACTCAACTGTAATCAGCATAACACGTGCAAATTGGGTGCTTGATATTTCCGAGTTTAAAATATGCACGAGGTAAACACAACAGAATTATAATGCACAGACGTGTTTTCGTTAAACCATTTTGAAAGTTGAATTGCAAATATTTTTTTCATATAATATGACGCGATGATTTGACATTTTATAATAATTAGTTTTCTAAACGATTCTCAATTTCTTAAAATCACTTTTAAATTACCAAAAACAATCTAAAAAATACAGAATTCCTTGACGACGAACTGTTAAATGCTTATTTCTGCTCATGCACATTTTGTTAAGCAAAGGGCATGATGATGGATTCGGTTATCGCTTTGCATTCCACTTTCGTATTATATAATATTTTACTAACATATTAAAGTTTAAAAAAAGGTTCAAATAATTCTAGTTTTCATTAATCTAATTCAAAATATAAGCCATTGCACTGGTTTATTTGTTTTGTTTTCTTTTTAACTAGTTTTAAGATATTAAGAATAGATATAAAGTAGTGCCAGGAGCAAGCATCAATATAATTTTCCTTTTTCTTCTTTTCTGATACAAATATTGATATTTTAACTATATTAGTTTATCTCAAATTACTTAAGGCTGTAGCTAGGCATACTATAAGCCAGTATAATATAAACTATAATAGTCATATTAACAATTTAATATGTTTTGTACTTTATAAAGCCTCAATAAATAATAATAATACTAATAAAACTAATGCACATTTTGATTTCACGTGCATTCGTTCAGTTTTTTTTTTGTCTTTTCCTATAATTTGCTGTGCCTATTATAATTTTGGGTAAACTATAAAACCAAACTAGAGAAATGGTGGCGCTTCTATCTTCTCGCTGGCATAATTCAATTATTAAATGTTTGTTAAATTTATTGTATAACTTGAACATTGATATGAGTAATCTTTCATATTTATGTAACTTATGATTAAAATTCAATATACTATTTTATTTTTAAATTATTTAGTAAATTGTCCCACATTTAAAAATTAATAATTCTATCAACATTATTAATTTTTTGAAAGAAAAAATTTTAAAATAAAGATTTAAATTTAAAACTAAATTCTCCATTTCATGCCATCTCTCCCAGACAATTTAAGATAAAAACATGTGCTCTGGCAACACGAAATTTTGTAGTAGTTCTTCGGCTGTCATAATTGAAACACTTTACAAAACAAAAAAAAGAAAAGGATATTAAAAATGGTGCGAAAATTAAAATATCACGAACAAAAATTATTGAAAAAAGTTGATTTTATTTCATGGAAAGTTGATAATAGTTCAAAAGAAAATGTTGTGTTGCGAAGATATCATATAAGGAAACGTGAAGATTATACAAAGTAAGCTAATAATCATATAAAATATAAAAAAACATAACCTGAAAATTTTCTAGATATAATAAATTATCACGAAATATTCGGGAATTAGCCAAGAAAATAAGTGACTTAGATCCAACGGATTCATTTCGAACAGAGGCTAGCGCACAATTGTTAGAGAAACTTTTCTCATTGGGTTTAATACCAACAAAATGGGATTTAGAAAATGCCAATAAAGTTTCAGCAAGCAGTTTTTGTCGACGAAGACTTCCGGTCGTGATGGTTCGACGTAAGTTTATTTTAAAGAGATATTAATTTTCTTATTAAATTCCATTTATATATTTTAGAAAAATTATCGGAAAATATCAAAAATGCATCAGATTTAATCGAACAAGGACATGTTCGTGTTGGACCAGAAATGGTCAAAGATCCGGCATTTATTGTTTCAAGAAATTTAGAAGACTTTGTTACCTGGGTTGATGGTTCTGCGATTAGAAAACATGTTTTAGAATATAATAATATGAGAGATGATTTTGAATTGTGATTGATCGAAATAAAAATTTTATAAATGCATTTATATTTTTTTGTTATTCAAATTAATGTAAAATATTACAATGATGTACAAATTTCTATTTTTATATATCTCGTAGATGCAAAACTGTATTAAAAAGTAAAAGACGTAGTTCTCGTTCATTAAACACGTGTATCTTTAATATAATTTTTGAAAATGTCACCGAACTAAAAGGATTTTATAATGAAGCATCGTATTTTAAGCAAAGAATAGAACCGAAAGTTTGAAGAAAATCGGAAAAACCCAGCCAGGGTTTGTTTCGTTTCTGTCAGCTCCGCCTCCCAAAAATATTAGTAATATCAAAATGCACCCATACCTCGCTTTACGCCCTAGATACGTTCCGGATAGTTGGCCGTAAAGCGAAAACCTATATAACGAGTCAATTGTTTTTTGTAGCAGTGCTTCCTAAACGGAGAAGGTTAAACTAAACAGAAGGTAGCTAACAGTATATACAGCATTTTGGGGGGCCGTAAATCGAAAAAAGGCCGTTTTAGCGAAATGCCGTATAGCGCGTATAGCACATAGGTGTATATGGAAAAACGGAAAAGTAGACACTATCGGTACATTTCCGAATCGAAACAAAATGAAAGAGTTGAGCAAATTTTAACTTTTAACAAAGGCTTAGCATCTGTAAAAAAGGCTTTGCCTGATATAAAAACACCGAGTTAAATTTCTTTAGAGATTAACAGATTATATTCAATAAATTGTTCCATCTTTCCACTTGTTGACCCCTAATTTACTAAAAATGTTTGTAAAATTCCATCACTAATCAGACTTTCAATATAATACATATACTATTCTGAGGCTAATGCTCTAGAGCAGAGGTTCCCAAACTTTTTTGTCTCGTGGACCACTTGCCATGTTTTTCGGTTTTGGGCAGACCCCCTGCTTACCTATATTAATTTTTTGCAAATTCATCAATATCAAATGAATCACCAATTTCGAAAAGGGCTCATGTCGGTTTTTTTAAAATGTACTTTTTTGCCGTTTTTTTTATCTTCACGTATAGACGCATGTTCCATGAGAAACAGAGACTCATATTGTGTTTTCCAAAGTGGAAAAAAATGCATGTCCTTCTGGAGATGATACTTTTGGAAACTAATTCAAGATATCTAGCTTATACAAACTATTTCAAGGTCAATTTTAATTTGTCATTTTGGAGACCACAACTTGAAGTGTGGTCAAAATACGAAGAAATTAATTAATAGTTAAGAAATTAACTACCTGTTCATAAAGGCGTCCAAATTTTACTAAATCAAAGAAATCACAGAAAACTCTCAAGTGGTTGGTACCACTATCATGGGTTTGGAGTTTGATTATATGTAGAATCTCCCACTGCCAGTTTTACCCGTCCAGGAAGTATTTTATTTCCGACAACTGTGACAGCGGCGAAAGGAACTTTCTACTCCTACCACGAGGTTCAAGCCCTCAAATGACCCAACGAAGTCGTATCATGTTTAAATGATTATATTTGTAAAAACGTCCCTGAAAAAGTAACGGAGTTCCACTTGTTCTGCGACGAATGTTCGGGACAAAGCAAAAACAATTAGTCAGCCGAAAGTTCAAAGTTTTCTTTATTTTCCGCAGAGGCTCGTACAATGATTATGATAATGATGGTTTCTGATTAATAAACTGTCTATCTTATGATAAACATTCTTTATTTGCCATTTTATTACTAAAACCACCTGCGTTCTTCAATCAATTTGGAAAAGGGCTCATCTCGGAAAACTCTAACAGCTGTTTTTTTCGGGACTCTTGTAATAAAGAAAACCATTTCAGTATGTTATGACGCAGTCCAATGATTAGCACTTTCAAGAAAATTTGCCGTCTTAAATTCCATATAGTTGGGTTTGAAAAAACAACATGAGCCCTTTTCGAAATTGGTGATTCAAATGTATTTTTGACAGCTGGTATAGTGCTACTCACTTTGAAAGGGCTAAAAGTGAGTATACCACCCCAAGATCATAAATATTATCTAAGATACTATGCGACGTTGTAAATTGTATATTGGAATGGACAAGAATTTCTACTGCGCGTATGTGTGTACCATGATGATATCGGTATATCATTATGTGCAAGTTTTTACAAGTTCAAATTGTATGGCGACCACAAAGCGGAGGGCAACAACTTACAAAATCCTAGTAGTGTGTAATTCTTAAACAGTTTCATATATCACAAAATATACCTAATAACTTAAATTTTAATATAATTCTTCTTCACATTTCAAGAACATTCATGTTTTGAAAATTTTTACTTCATAGGTACTTTTTTAATTTATGTAGAATGTAGATAGTTATATATCTTTATATTATAAGGTAGTATTATGTAAGTAAATAGGTAATATCTGTGTATGGGGATTATTCCATTCATGGAATGCCAAAATTAATGTCACGACCTGCTTATATGAGATCCACTAATGTTGACCCCCATTTTCGTTTTATGGACCCCCAAATTTTTTTCTCGCTGGCATGGACCCCTTGCAGTTCGTAATCGACCCTTGGGGGTCGATATAGACCACTTTGGGAATCACTGCTCTAGAGTCTAGACAGATATCCTATTTTAATTACAATAATTATTTTTTAATGATACTTCTGGATGACCCATGACACATCTTTTTTTCGCAATGATCATTATTCTTGTCATTCCAAAAGGTTCAAAAAATTGCTATTTTGTTTATAATTCTCAAAATTCAAAAATATTCTTTTTGATTCAATAAAATTAATTTTTTAAATTGTATTTTAGTAAATTTTAAGGAATTTTTAGAATAATAACCATTTTTCCTCCTTTTAAGCTTATATGAAAGAAGAAAACATGTCAAAATCAGATGAAATTTTTAAAATTTAGATGGCCCTGTAAACAGTGTGAAGCAACAATTTGGGACCTCTTCACAATTTCATTTGATAATTAAATCAATAATGATGCTTGAAATAGATACTTAAAATTGATCATTATTGCGTAAATCAAGGTCATTATCGATTTTAATGACCGATTGGGCAATAATGAGCATTAAATTCGGAGATCTGTCTAGGATATAACGCTTTCTTAAAGTTGAAATTTGCTCAACTCTCGTTTCGATACGGATAGCTACCGGTACATTTGCGTCGACACTTTTAGAACGTTTCAACGAAAATCACATGTATTTTTCTATTGAGTTTTTCTCTTCTTTTGGCAATTCAAGCTTTTGTCAAGTTGAAACCGGAACGCAAGCCAATCTAAAAAAAACATGAAAAACGAAACCGTAAACTGGAAATACAATTTCGATTCGGTACTCTCCAATTTTAAGTCATCCCCATTATGAGTTAATTCAAGGCGAAAAGCAGTAATGGAAGTCGGGCAAATTAACAAAAAGAAAATAATTCTAGATAAACCATACGTATTACATTTATTGCATACATGAAGAGAATATTTTATAATTTTTAATTTTTAATTATTTAATCTAAATATTGATCAAAATGACTTACGACGCAACTGCCAAGCACGCGGATTAAAGAAAAAAGATATTTTATTTGTTCCTTAAATTAATCTTCTTTCCACGTTGGTTGTAACCCGGAGTCATTTTATTTCGCTTCTGTAGCAGCTGTTACCTTTTCTTCTTTTACACTTGCACTATTTGCTGCAGTTTTTCCCGTAGTTGCACTCGTTTTGCCAGGAGTTGCACTTGTTTTTCCAGTAGCTGCATTTGTTTTACCCCCGGTTGCTGTCGTTTTCCCACTAGCCGTAGTTTTTGCACTAGGCGTAGTTTTTCCACTAGCCGTAGAAGTTTTTCCACCAGTCGTAGGAGTTTTTACTTCTGGAGTTTCTTTCTTTATTTTAACCGGTGTCGATACAATAACTTCAGCTGGTTTTGTTGTCGTTTCTTCAGCTTCTTCAACTTCTTTAGATTCTTCTTCTTCAGTTGCAGTGCCATTAATTTCTTTCGCATCAGATTTTTCTGTATTTTTGAAACGGTCAAACCTATTTTATAATAATAATTGTTAAATGAATAAAATTAAATAATAAAAAAAATCATACCTTTCTATATTGATATTCAATACAGACCCGTCTTCTTCATCATCATGACCGTCCGGTTCAACTTCCCGAAGTAAATCACCTAAATCTTTATCAACATCTTCCCATAATTTGTCTTCGCCACCTTCTTCAGCTTCATTCTCTTTTTCTGTTACCATTTTAACAGTATCAGTTTTTATTTTTTCTTCTTTTTTCTTATCTTTTGATTCTTTTTGCCGCCTTTGAACACGTTCCGCTTCCATACGTAAATTCTGATTTTCTTTATAAAGTAAAAATGATTTTAAATGACTTCTTGTTGAGCAATGCTTTTTCTTTGATGCATCGTCGTCATCTTTTAATGAAAAATAGATTCCACATAATTCGCAATAAAGTGCTTCCGTGTTTTTAACATGTTCAATTCCAACATTGACTTTTTCTTTAACTTCTTCACCATCCACTTTATCTCCAATACCAGCATCAATTTCACCAACCGAATCAACTGTCAGGAAATTATCAAGATTTACTTCTTTCTCATCATTACTATCGTCACTTGATTCATTATCGCGAGCTTTACGCTATAATTAGAAAAAAAAAATATATATACATAAAATCGAAATAAAAGATAATTAATTCGAAAACTAAAGAGAAACATTTTTTTAATGAAATTACCTTTATATGTTCCAAAGAACAACGATGTGTCTCGTACATCATTGGACTTTTGAACGCAATGTGACATGTACTACAGTACGGCATTAGAAATTTCTTCATGTTACGATGTGCCTCCGACAATTGATGCTTTACTTTCGCTTGGCGATAATTTAATCTGCATAATAAACAAAATTGTGGTTTACAATCATCGGTTTCGTCTTTTGAATTCTCTTCCATTTTCCGTTGGGCATTACGTTGTGTTAATCTCATTTGTGATAACTGATTCTTTTGACGTTGTGCCAAACGTCTCATCGCAAGCTTATGCATTGATGAATATAAATGATTACTGTATTCCTAAAGATTGGTTTCATTTTATTACTCAAAATTGCCAATTCTTTTGTTCTCTAAATTGATTTACCTTAAATGTTAAACATTTCATACGGCAATGAATACATATCAACTTAATAAATGTTCGTCTTTTTCTGGGTTTCATTTTTTCCTCTTCCAGTTCATCTTCTGGATCATCAATTTTAGTTTCGGCTGGTTCTTTCTCTGCGACCTTACCTTCTTTCTTTATTTTACTACTACTAATGGTAGCGCTGGTATTCTTTGTTTCAGTTTCCTCACCCTTTTCCGTTTTAACATGATCTTCTTCTTCACCTTCATCATCAGTTTTAATTTTATCATGCTTTTCTTCGCTATTATCATCATCATCATCATTCTTTGTTTCATCATCGTCGTCATCATCATCATCATCATCGTCGTCGTCTTTATTTGATTTACTACGTGCCCTTTTCCTACGTGGAGCATCTTTACGTTTCCGCATTGAACTATTTATTATACATTTATTAATTATTAAATTAAAAGAAAAATAAATTTTTGGTTTTTGTTGCACAAATTTTTGTTCGATTTCGTATTTTCGTATCGTTTTGTTTGGATGTATTTTTTTTTTTTTTTTTTTAGAAAAAATAGTACAGAAATTTTTTTTTAATTAATTCTGCTAATTTCTCACAATAAATTAATTGCTTTTTTATATTTTCGCAATTAGGATCAATATTTCTTCATATAATAAAAATTTTATTTTGTAGAAAAATCTACCCGAAAGAATATTTTAATCGAAAAACTTAATCCAAGTATTTTCACCATGCAAATAACCTTTTCTTGAATTTCGAAAGTAATAAATTTTGTGTATTTTGTCGATGGCTCTATTTATCTAGGTTTTTTTTTTAAAAATAAAAGCATTGGTTGTGTCGTATAGCAGGGAATGTATTCGGGAACAACAATCAATAGTTTTTCTCGCATAAATCTTTTTCATAGTATACCTCTTTTTTTTTTTTTTTAAATCAATAAATTATAGAAAAAATAAAGAAAATAGTTTTCTATTCAATAGCAGCAAAATTTTTGCATAAAAATGTGCATTTTTAATGCTAGTCAGTCCATTATATAAAAATGCACACAAAACTCTTTGTCAAAACTTTTGTGATAGCTTTTATAACAAATTTTAATGTTTGTTGTCGTATTTTTACGAAATATGCATCTCACAGGTTTTTGGTTTTTTTTTTTTTTAGGAAAAATATTTGAATTAGAAAAATACTCTACCTCGTTAGTTTAGCAATCTTCATGCGTCTTGCTCGTTTTCTTTGTTGGGCTAACAGCAATTTTTTGCGCATAATTCTCATATCAGTTGATTCACGACGTCGAATAATACCTCGTGAACTTCCGCCTCTAATACGACTTCCAACACCACCGCGGGTACGTATTATACGACTACTTCGTGGTGCCATACTTTTTGGTGGTCCCATCGAATCATTGGCCGATGAATGACGATGTGAAGATGATGATTCATCTCGATGGCCACGATATGTTGAAGTTGATTGCCGAACTGGAAGTGATGGTGGTGTTTGACGGCTACGACTCGAATCATTACGACGATATGATGAATAGCTTGAACTTAATCTTGAATCCTATATATTAAAAGGGGGAGGAAAATATTGATAGTTTTTTTTTTTTTTTTTTGGATGTTGATTTAAGTTTAAATGTTTTTTTTTTTTTTTTAATTCTATTTTTTGAAGATCACACGTTTTTATTCAGCTAAGAATTTTCGTTATATCTATTTTGTTTATATTCTATATGATCTCAAACTGGTTTTATCTAAATTACCATCAGTATATGTCGACAAGATTTACTATCAAGATATTATCGGGCATGAGTAAAACGCCAAAACCCAAATAGTTTATGTTGTAATGATTTTATAGCATTCTTTATGTGAAAATTGATTGAAATTAAATTTCATTTTCAAATGCAAATCAATATTTTGATTTCTGCATTTATCATTGTTACAAAAAAAACGTACTCTTTCAATCTATTTCCCTTCCACATTTTATGTTTAACAAACATTTGCTAGGCATTCAATTGAACTCTTTCAATATGTAATTTTTTTCTACGCTTTTTTTTATCATATTTTATTTTATTTTACTTTTATATTTCTATTCGTGTGAATATAAAATAATGCAATTTTGTTAAAAATAATTATTTAAAGAATATTATTTAAAAATATATATATAAATAGGAAAAAAAAAACTTTTAAAAATTCTGAATTTTTGAATCACGAATCCTTACCTCATGACGCGATCGCTTACGATCTGGTGATCGATCCCTTGAAGAGCCCTAATAAATACTTTATTAAAAAAAAGCTCATTTTTTCATTATAACAATTTTTGTACTTACACGATATGATCTTTTATGATCATCATGGCGATCAGAATGTCGGGACGAAGAATTCCTATCTCGACTTCTTGAATCATACGAATTGTTATAATTGGAACCAGAATTATAATTTCGTGAGTTGTAGCTGGTTCCATTTGAGAAGCTTGCATTCCTTCCAGAACCGCTGCGATAAGTCGAACTCGACCCACGATATGATGAGCCTCCCCTTCCGCTTCCCCGGAATCCTCTACCACCACGCACCATTCTAGTTTTATATTGTAAATTTTTAATTAATTTTAATTTTAAATTAAAAAAATTTGTGACGTGTGAATCGGCGTCCACAACGCTCGCATCAATTCAATTTTAACCCTGGAGGCAATCTCGACGGACGCGACGGACGCAATGAACGCGTGAATTGTCAAAAACGTTAGTGACGGTCTTAGATTAGGGAAAATATGGATAGGCCTTTCGCAGGGGAAATTGAAGCACTTTTGGAATACACTTGCATTTTTTTGCTTGTGTGCGGCGTAGTGGTGGCGTTAAAAACATGAATTCGCGGGGACAACATTGCAAATGGGCTAAAAGCTCATGCATTCTGTAACATCCGAATTGCAAAAAAATTGTTGCGTGTGATTGCTAAAAAAATCAAGTTTTCTTAAACATACAAAATTAAATTATTAAATAATAATTATAAACATGTATGCGCCTATATATTTCCTTTCCTGCGTAAACCAATAGCCGAAAGCCATTTCATACGTAGAGCCTCATTTTTTGGAAACTTTAAAACCAAAAAAAAAGCATTTAAAACTGAAAATGCTGAATTTTCAAAAATTTCGACGAATTTTAAGAATTGCCCCCATTTTAACCAAAAATGACTGTCACTGGTAGATTTCGTTAAAATCGAAATAAAAAAAAAGTGACGGTATAAATATTTTTGTGTAGGCAAACGACGCCGTCGATGAAATTTGTAATGGCTGCATCCAGCACTACTAAGCGCTTAGTCGAAATTCTTAATCTAAGCAGTTAGAATTTTTTGAACTCCTGGATGCGTTTTCTTTGCTTGAATTAAGCGAAAAATAATTCACCACTAGAATTGTCTGTGGTAAACGTCAAATTGGTTTAAATTGAATAAATTCTAAAAAAAATATTTTTTTTTTTAACGAAATAAGTGTCGAAAGTAAAAAAAAATTGAAAATAAAGTGAACTAAAAATTTTATGGGAAAGTGGAAAAATTTTAACAAACTTATTGCAATTAAAATTCAATTATCCAGAAACAATTTTCAAAAATTAATCTCAACTTATCCATTGCACATACCATTTCTTAACGTGAACAACAACCTCAAATGCGCTGTTTGGGTTAGCAAAAAATTTTTATGCTAGAATTTCACTAAGCGCTTAAATTTAGAATTGCATCCAGTCCTCTTGCTAGATTTAAGCGCTTTAAGCGCTTAGAACTGCTGGATGCGCCCAATTTTTATTATTATTTGATATAATCTTTGTGTTATAAGTTAAAATAGTTTTTAAAGTAGTGTAAATTAATAAAAAGAACTAAAATACCGTTTTTAAATGGAATTTTCACAAAATAATTCCCACACAAAAATTTTAAAATGACATTTGAACGCGTCCGTCACGTAAAAGTTGAACACGAATGAACTTTACAACGTCTAAACCGTCGCGTCCGTCACGTCTACGTCGAGATTGCCACCTCCCATACATTTCATATGAAATTAACTTTTAATTGACACTTCACGCGTCCGTCGCGTTCATTGCGTCGTTCGCGTCCGTCGAGATTGCCTCCAGGGTTAGAAAATTGGACGCAAAACGTGCAGACGCAGCGGTCCAAAAGTTTTTTTTTCTTTAATTAAAAAAAAAATTTAATTACATTGAATCACGAGAATATTTATTATGCGATGTATTTTTATATGGCGCCATTTCAGAGAAATTTTCCACTTTTTTCGTTTTTGAATACACCTTTTTTTTTCTTGGGGATTTTCTCTAGAAATTTTAATTTCACAACAAATTCAACACTGCGATTATAAACCTTACCTCAAAATATATTTAAAATTGATTAATTTGACTATTTAAAATGAAGTTTTTCAATAATTTCCGAAAATTTTTCTCCTTACACCGGTGAACAATTTGCTAGTTTTATAAATTACAAATGGATTCTTCTTTTATCTCGCACGAAGTTAAACGAGCCAAACGAAGCGAAAGCCGCCGGGCTTCGTTAAATAACTTCGTTATAAAACATTATTTGACCAGCAGATGTCAACACAATCAGGGAGTACATAATTATTTTCAAATTATTACATCTTCTTAATATCGGAGACATATTATCATAAATTAAAAGCATTTATCTTTTAATTCTTGATTAAAATTTGATAATGAACAAGATTTTCTTATTTAATGAAAACATTTTACGAAACACGTTTTATTTCAATAAGAATTTAATGTGAAATGCAACGCCATCTAATTTTGATTCTTTTAGATTTTAAATGTGTTCTTATTTATAAATAATTTCTTCCTAATTTCCAAATTTCATTAATTTTTAAACAACTCTAAGAAACCTAGAAAATCTAGAAAATGTAAATAAATATTTAAATAATGTATTTTGAAAAAAACAATAAAATCAGCAATGAAGGAGAAGAAAAAATCGATGAAATTCCCGTTTCGAATGGATTTTTGATTTGGTAACACCATTTACACCATGCAATACAGAAATTTACCTTTGCGCTAATTCAAGATGGCGGCTTGTATTAAATGTGATTTTATAACCAAAAGGTAAAAATAAAAATGGTTTAAATATTTACTAGTGCGTCTTAGAAAAAACCACGTTAACGTAAAAACTAGTCTGTTTTCCCGTTTCAAATTAACCCGGAATACATGAAGAGTCAAAATTAGTTTAATTGAAATTGAAATTGAAATACATATATACGCTGGTGAGTCCAAATTGGGTTGTCTAGACTTGTCTGTGGCTGGGTCGAGTCTCAATAATGTGTTGCAATGTTAGGTAGTCGAGTTGACAGTTGCAGAATTTTTAAAAGGTTATGTTGGCATTTTTTGTTTGTATTGAAAAGTTTTATGAAAATCTAGTCTTTTTGTATTTTTCTTGTTTTGCGTTGCGGTAAAAACTAACAATTTTTGTTTTCTCGATTAGATTTTAAGTCGAAACTCTATGTGATTCTTCCACTCTTCATGTATACAAAGTAACACAGTCTCAATAGTGTGAACAAAGAAAAAGTTTCCGAATATGAGAAAGAAGGAACTTAAACTGAATTTCAGAATTGGTTGTGTCGATATTTGTTTCTAGTGAAATTAATCTTAATTAATTTTTGATAAATTTTAATTTTAAATAAAAATGATAAAATACAAAAAAAAATTGAATAAATCCTATTTTAAAATAGTTTTTTTTTTTTAAATACAAATCTCCCTAATTCTTTCATTACTAGCAGGTTACTCGTCCTAAGACAGCCTCCTAAAAATTTCAGTTTACAAATCACTGCAAATTAATAAAATTTATTCGAGCGTAGCATCTTAATTCGCAACATTATGGACCTTCACTCCGTTCCCGTAACACCACCGGAGATATATTTTATTTTCTTAAGTCGACCTATTGCAAAATCCACATTATTTACCCCGCAACATCCCGAGCGAAGACAGTAAATTGATCCCATTTCCCCGGTTGGTAAAATAACAACCTCGATAGAGTAGGGACCAAAACAGCGTAGAAACAACCGCAGCACCCAAGCGTTCATATTTCTGTCGTTGCCACAACGTCGTCTTATAATTTAAATTGGAATAAACAATCATTTTTAAATCAATTTTATTCTGGAAATCCATTTGCTTTAGAAAAGCCTAATGCGGGAAACAGAATGACGTATTCTCGACGGATTCACGACGCATTAAAAATTTAAATTTATACGTTTTCAATTAGACTGCACAGATCGCGACGGATCCACGACGGACCATTTATGCCCTATGGTAGGTACTACCAGAGGGTATATGTATTAGTTTTGTCACTAAGTGTGTAACGCATAGAAATAATCATCGTAGGAAAATTTCAAGGGTATGGTTGTGTAGGGAATCAAAAGTTATATCAATTTATGCATGTCCGTCCGTCTGTCCGTCCGTCCGTCTGTAGACAAGATAACTCAAAAATGCGTTATCCGATTTTGATGAAATTTAGAATATAAGTTACTTGTTCCTTAACTGGATTTGGTATTGCATTTCAGCAAAATCGACCGGTGGGGAGGGAAGTTATTAAGCAAAAACCAGAAAGTTTTGTCGTTTTTTTTTTATAGTTTTTCAGATTTAATTTAAAAACTTGTGTACTAATTGTGTTTAAATTATTTACATGAATTGGCTACATAAACAGACGATTATAGTCATGACTCAGAGAACACTTGAGTCAATAGTTAGAAAAATAGTAACTTAGGAACGAAAGAAAGAACATTTGCGTATTTACACAAGTGTTCTAACTATTTAGTCAGGAAAGAAATGAATCAGCGAGTTTAGGCAGGAAATTTGTAATGTGTATTTAGGATTCGGCCAAGAAATAGTTAGAATAAATAGTTTAGTTATTTCATGGTTAAAGGATATTTATTTAGGACCCGCCAAAGAAATCCCTTTTGGCATTAATAAACAAAAAGCGCAAATGGTGTGAAAACCATGTTTTCCCGTCTTCGTGGGTAATAAAGACCAAGGTTTAGCTAGAATACTTGTAGAGTAACATGATGTTTAAAGGAAATAACACCGAGAGGATATAGCTAAGAAAAGCATATATGCGATTAGGCAGAGATATAAGTAGAATTAGAAAATAGAATGTTAGTCAGTTAGCGGTTAGAGTTTGAACGCGGAGGTCTAAATTGCCACGGGGCGTGAAGACGGGTTGACGTGCGCATAATAATAATAATTATTTAAAAAGTGAATTTTCTAATAATTGGGTTACGTTTTAATATTGTGTGTTACAGTTTTTCAGATGTGGGGTTGAATTTGTGCGCTACCGCGAATTATTTACATGTATTGTTAAAAAAAGTAATGAAAAGTGTTTCGTCCTCAAGTAAGATTTTCGCATTTCGTTGAATATATGCGACACAACGAATTAGCCACATGTATTGTTTTTAAAAAAAAAAAAAATCTAGTGAAAAGTGTTTCGTTTTTAAGGATAATTTTCATACAATAAAAAAAGTAGTGAGAAGAGTTAACTTTTGTTTTTAATTGAATTTAACGAAACGCGCGAAACTTTTTGTTTTTATTTAACTTTTGAATTTGTGTGATCGGTGATATATAGTGAAATATACAGTGCAATTAAACAATTTTGTTCAATATGGAAGAGAACCAGGAACCAAAGACAACGGCGAGGCGATCAGCATGTAAAGTGGCCAAGAATGTGTCACTGGTAAGATCCGAGAAGAAAGGTAAGAGTAGTAGTAGAAAAACTTTAAACCTTCTACGCGAGGAAGTAACGTCGCTACGGTTACAAAATGAGAAATTAGTTGCGGTAACTAACGAATCTATGACTGCGAGCGTTTCACCAACATCAACTGGTTCGATCCCTCCGGTTAGTCAACTTACTAGGGCAAGTTTTACAATGGGAATCAATGAAGTAGTACCAAAATTTGATCCAGATAATGAAACGAATCCAACCGCCATTAATTGGACGAGAAATATTGATGGGCTAATCGCAGTTTATGGGTGGGATGATAGAACTGCACTTTTTTATGCAGCACTTAGATTAGAAGGTGCTGCTAGATTTTGGTATCAGGGTAAACAAAGTGAGTTAAGATCGTGGAATGACTTTAAAAACGAATTTGTGAAAAGTTTTCCTACCGAAAAGGACGACTCGGCGATATTGTTTGAAATTATGACGCGAAAAAAACAAGTGACAGAATCGGCTGAAAAATATTTTTATAATATCAGTGCTATGGCAAAACAGATAAATCTATTAATTATATTATCTCGGGGTTACAGAACCAAAATTTAATAAATGTCTTGGTAGCATCAAATTGTAAAAATTTGAACGAGTTGTTGTTACAAGTGAAGAAGTATGAAAATATTGAACAACAAGGAGTGCGTCGTAATTTTCTGAATAATATGTCGACATCCACAATTCAGAATACAAATAATAAAAATATATAGAAATCAGGGCGTTACAATAATATAAGACAATCTGGACACTCATCAAAATATTCGCAAAATTTTGAGCGTGGCCCAAGTAACTTTAAAAGAAAATTTGTAGGTGATTATGATGCGAATAAAAGACATAAATCGGACGAACAAACTTTGGTTAAGGGTCAGAAGATAGATCGGTGTTATAAGTGTGGTGAAGTGGGACATTATGCTAATAATTGTGTTACGAACCCGACTACTAATTGTTTTACGTGTAATCAGCCGGGTCACCTAGCTAGAAATTGTCGAAATAAGACAAGAATTAACATTCGGTGTATTAACGAACAATTAGATGAGCCTAAAGATGAATATCATCCTATTATTAAAGTCGACGGCAAAAAGATGGTAGCATTTTTAGATTTGGGAAGTGAGTGTACTACTATTAAAGAATCGATCGTGAATGAACATGGTTGGGCGGTAACAAAGTGCGAAACAGTTTTGCATGGCTTTGGTGGAAGTCAATGCCAAGTTAAGGGAAAAATTAAAAAACTTGTGAGTGCAGGAGAAGTGGAGAGTGAAATTGAATTGATGGTAGTTCATGATGGTGCGCAGAATGTGCCAGTGATCCTCGGTAAAAATTTCTTAGACCACCGCGGCGTCAAAATAGTGAAACAAACGGGTAAATATGATATAATATATGAAGATGGACAAAATAATATCATCAAGTTCAATAAAAGTGATAAATCGGAAATAAAAACTTGACTCTGCCAGAAATTAATATCGGTTCCGACATATCATCAAATTATATCAATGAACTTTTGAAATTAATTAATAACTATCGCAGTTGCTTTTCGTGTGATATAAACGAATTAGGAAAGACTGAATTAATTACGATGAAAATCGAGTTAAAGCAGGAGAAAATCATTCGATATCAACCTTATAGAGTAGCATATGGCTTAAAATCAACTTTACGGAATTTGGTACAAGAATTGCTGGACCAAAACATTATACAATTATCATCATCAGAATACACCAGTCCTGTAATGTTAATTCCAAAGAAAACTGGTGAATATAGAATGTGTGTGGATTATCGTCAATTGAACGCGATCACCAAGCGCGAATACTTCCCGGTTCCAAATATAGAAGAAACATTAAATTCATTAAGCAACAAAAGTGTTTTCACATCACTTGACCTGATGAATGGTTATTATCAAATACCCATCGCGGAAGAGTGCCGACATTTGACAGCATTTGTCACCCCAGATGGTCATTATGAATTTAAGCGTGTACCATTCGGGTTGACCAATTCTCCAGCCACGTTCCTCCGGTTAATGAATAAATTAGTACAGCCGTTGCAACCGGGGAAGATAATAGTGTATATGGACGACATTTTAATTGCTACAGAGACAATTGAAGAAAATTTGAAAATATTAGAAGAATTTCTGGAAGTATTGCAAGGAGCGGGAGTTACTTTAAATGTAACAAAATGTGAGTTTCTGCGAAACAGTATCAATTTCTTAGGACAAGAAATAACGAAAGAAGGCGACCAACCAGAGAATACAAAAATAGCTGTTGTACAAAATTATAAAAGACCAGAAACAGTGAAAGAGGTACGGCAATTCTTGGGTTTAACGGGTTATTTCCGCCGCTTCGTCTCTGTTTTTCCAAAATCGCACAACCATTAAATCGACGATTAAATAAGAATGCAGAATTTAAGTGGACAGAGGAAACTGAAAAATCTTTCAACAATTAAAAAAAATGTTTTGAGTCAACGACCAGTCCTGACATTATATGATTGTAGAAGAAAATACATACAACTACGACCCGAGGTGTAGTGCGAATGGTAGAAGAAGTTACTCAGTATTTTAGCGTACTTACTCGGCTAATTAGTGATCAAGGAACGGCATTTACATCTCACGAATTCCAGAGATATTGTAAGGAAAATGATATTAAACATGTTCTCACAGCAGTAAAAACACCTCGTGCTAATGGACAAATAGAGCGTTACTTTCGTACTTTTATAACTGCTATTGCAATCATGATAACAAAAATAGATGGAAAAGACGGATAAAAATGTTGCTGCAGTTCAAAATGCATTAAATAATATGAGACACACCCCAACAAAAAGAACTCCACAAGAAGTGTTAATGGCCTATCGACCGTGAAATATTGTTAACTAATTTTGGCTTTACAAGATAGCATCGATTCTCAAGAGGAAGAGGACATACCAATGTCAGAACTGTGGGAGAAAGTTTTGGGAAAATTAGAAATGCCCAACAAATTCAAGCAAAGCGATAATGAGAATCACAAAAAGCCTCTAACATATCAACAGATGATCTGGTAATAATTACACAACAAGCAGCTGCAACTGGGCAGCCAAAAAAAGGTTCAGCCTCGGTTTAGAGGATCGTACGAAGTGAAGGCTGTACTGATCGATATGTAATAATGGATATGAATTAAATTCACGTCACAAACAGACGATATGAATTGGTTCACTCAGCCGACCGGATGAAGACCTGGTGTCAATGAATGGACATAAATTGTTATATTGATTAAATTAAATTGAAATGAACGTCAGATGAATAACTATAAATTCAGGACTTGTGATGTCACGATTTTAATAAATAGATGGAAATTAGACTGGTCTAATAAAAAAATTGCTGGGCTGAGCAAGTGTGTACCACGTGCGTAATTATAGTATTCAGATACATTGCACAATTACGGCTCGTGATGTTTTGTTTAGGTTGGCCCATTAAGTTGAGTCAATCGATCAGAGTAGTAGGCACTACCCCCGCACTGGGTTCGGTAATACGAATATCCGGTGATTGGTGGGTGTGCGGAGCGTTGAGACTATCCCCACCCTGCGTACGTCATTATGAATATGCGGAGGCAGGCGGACGTAAGACGCTCGTGAGCTTGCAAGATACTCTTAAATGAATCCTATTGGATGAAGCGGGTTACGCTTACCAATTGATGCTCGAGGAGCGAGATTCATTGTAAGAAAGGACTCTAGGTTGAGTCGTATTGGATGAAGCGGGCTACGCTTACCAATTGATGCCTGAGGGGCGAGATTTATTGTGAGAGCTGAGCAAGTGTGTACCACGTGCGTAATTATAGTATTCAGATACATTGCACAATTACGGCTCGTGATGTTTTGTTTAGGTTGGCCCATTAAGTTGAGTCAATCGATCAGAGTAGTAGGCACTACCCCCGCACTGGGTTCGGTAATACGAATATCCGGTGATAGGTGGGCGTGCGGAGCGTTGAGACTATCCCCACCCTGCGTACGTCGTTATGAATATGCGGTGGCAGGCGGACGTAAGACGCTCGTGAGCTTGAAAGATACTCTTAAATGAATCCTATTGCATGAAGCGGGTTACGCTTACCAATTGATGCTCGAGGAGCGAGATTCATTGTAAGAAAGGACTCTAGGTTGAGTCGTATTGGATGAAGCGGGTTACGCTTACCAATTGATGCCCGAGGGGCGAGAATTATTTTGAGAATGGACTCTGAGTAGAGTCGAATTGGATGAAGCGGGTTACGCTTACCAATTGAGGCCTGAGTGAGGAAAGAAAATTGAATATTCAATACCCTAGGATTAAGGTCTGTTTTGAGAGCTAAGTGATTAGATCATTGCGAAGAAGTGGTGATTCATTTGGAATCATTACCATTCCAAATGGCAATAATCAAAAATATATCACTGAGGACAGTGATCGACAGATTGGCCGAACTATAGTCATGACTCAGAGAACACTTGAGTCAATAGTTAGAAAAATAGTAACTTAGGAACGAAAGAAAGAACATTTGCGTATTTACACAAGTGTTCTAACTATTTAGTCAGGAAAGAAATGAATCAGCGAGTTTAGGCAGGAAATTTGTAATGTGTATTTAGGATTCGGCCAAGAAATAGTTAGAATAAATAGTTTAGTTATTTCATGGTTAAAGGATATTTATTTAGGACCCGCCAAAGAAATCCCTTTTGGCATTAATAAACAAAAAGCGCAAATGGTGTGAAAACCATGTTTTCCCGTCTTCGTGGGTAATAAAGACCAAGGTTTAGCTAGAATAGAGTAACATGATGTTTAAAGGAAATAACACCGACAGGATATAGATAAGAAAAGCATATATGCGATTAGGCAGAGATATAAGTAGAATTAGAAAATAGAATGTTAGTCAGTTAGCGGTTAGAGTTTGAACACGGAGGTCTATGAAGACGGGTTGACGTGCGCATAATAATAATAATTATTTAAAAAGTGAATTTTCTAATAATTGGGTTACGTTTTAATACTGTGTTACACGATACTGTGTTAAATTTCAGTAAAATCAGTCCTAGGATATTGGAAAAGGAAATAGTCGCAGTAGAAAACTAATAATACTAATTTGAATAAAATTTGCAGAACAGATTTATGCTTTTAGGATTTAAGTTACCCGCGAGTTAGAGAAAATTTGAATAAGAAGAAACAAATTTGTGCAGGAAAAACCTTGAAATATTATTAGTCTTGGTCGTTTTTTCTCAGATATAATCCATTAAACTGGAGATTTGTTAAGTACGAGTCCTATAGGGCATCAACTAATCAATTTTCAGTGACTTTATGTCTTATAATAAATGTTGTCAGATACATACGTATATAAATGTATCGAGAAACTTTTGTAAATTTTTTTACAGTAAAAAAAATTAAATTATAATATTTAAAATATGTTTTTAAGAAAATCAAAAGTCATTTCAAGTTGTATGTTTGTCAGTTAAAATTGTATGGTGCCATAAATATGGAAGGATTAAGAGCACAAACAAAATTGCCGAACAACGTTTGCCCTAACCCACGCTGTTTTCAATTTTTTTTTCAAGGATTTTTTGGAATGAGAAAGATGGTCTGGAATACTTTGAATTCAACTATAGTAGAATAAACGTTAAGTCATCTTCAGAATAGGTCCATAAATATTCCATGACCTTAAGACATTTCTGATGTGAGAAAACTTGCGCACGTTTATATATGTATGTAGGTTATGTGATTAATGTTTTTGAATTTTTGATTTGAACTGAATTCGTGCATGGAATTATAAAATTAGGACATAATTTATAAGTTCTAAATGTGATCCGTAAACCGTAAGGAATGCCAAAACGGAAAGAAATTATGGTGAATATTGTAGGTTTGAGTACCTATTAGAAACCCGCAAACAGTATTTATATTTTTGTCTTCGCTTTGGTATAAGAACGTTATGGATATCGCACCTAGGCAGCACCTTCTAACATTCTCCAGAAAAAAATTGGAATATATAAACGTATTCATATTTCACTTTTATGGAGATGTACCCTTCTGGTTCTATATAAACTTGTAAGATTCAAGAATTGCTTACAGAAATATAGATGATAAGATTACGTGGCGTTTGGAGAAAATATTTTGCTTGGAATATTGTCACTTGTTCGTGTTTGAAAATGTAAGTGGATAACTATTGAAATGCTATTGTTTTCGATTCTAGAATATTGAAATAAAAAAACCTGATAATAGATTCTGGATGGTGTAGATATCGTATAGCGTACCGAAAGAATTTAACATGCAAATCACGTTTGCAGAATCTTTAACGTGATTTATTTATACTTTACTTCGTTTTGTTTTCTTATTTATTGATTTTAGCACTTACGGAAATGTACAAATCTTCATGAATCTGCTGCAATTATAATGTTCACAGGCGTGCTTTCGTTAAATTTGATTTCAGTTTCCTTATGTTTAAAGGAATAACGAATCAATTAGTACATTCTGTACGGAAATTTTGACAGTTGAATTGTATTTTCTTCTAATTTAATGGGTCCAACTAAGTTCAGATTTGGATAGATTTTCAAATAAAATTCAATGTAAATATAATATTTGTAGGAAAAATCCAATATAGAATTTTGATTTGTAGAAAGAATTTCCGATATGCAGTCAGCATTGATAAACTGCAAGTAATCTAATATAGCAATCTAATCATACAATTTATAGAAATACATATATTATTCTGAAATATGTATGGACAAGAGTCACAAGTGATGCTATTTTATGAAGCAATATATAGTATCATATCTTTTCAGTGGTAACTTTTCTATTCTAATTTTCCGAAAGTTTTCAATCAGTTTTTACTGATTTCAGTCAAGCAAACGGTTATTATAATCATTTATATTTTTAAACTTCCTCAAGCCACATTTATTCTTTTAATTTTTGTAAACTTTGTTATCACAACACGAGTGTGGATCACACCTGTTTTGTTGATTATTGTTATACAGACTAGAACACGTTATCATCATTGATTATCATAGAACTTCTTGAAGTATGGACAAAATAGATTAATTAAACACTTTAAAAAATGCGTTGAAATTTTGAATCAATTTCTACTTTCTTATACTTAAGACATTGTTTTTGCAAAAGAAAAATCGTCAAAGGTTTCCGTACGTTAATAAATGCTTTGGGCTCCAGAGAATCAAATTTAATTTAATTCCTATAGATTCTATAGATTAAGCCTGAATGAGGAAATTTAGCTGATATTAGATAAATAATTCAGAAATTAGGTTAAATGTCTCAAATTTAGTATATAGTATTTCGCTTAGTGCCATTAAACTTGAAAAATTCGACTATAAGAAAGTTAGGTGGTTTGCTATACCAAATATTTTTGAATATAAATACATGACAAGCTATATAGAAGTTAGTCTATTTTTTGAAATCAAACTAGAAACAATGTTATTTTTGGGATTGCTATTACTTTTGATCGGTTGTTCTAACACCGCAACAGCGCCGTCTTCGCGTATTGTCAATGGAACAAATAGTTTTTTTGGGGAATTTCCATATATTGTAAATAAAATTATTATAAAGAACATAATTTAATAATTAATTAATTTAATTTAAAATGTTTAAAGGTTTCATTACGGTCATCTGGAATTCATCAATGTGGTGCATCGATAATTAATTCCGAATGGATTTTAACTGCAGCTCATTGTGTAGTATACAATCCTCCATCGGATTTTAGTATTCAGCATGGTGTTACAGAAATCGATCAACATGGACCGAATATTGTTAATGTATCCGAGATTATTGCTCATGAAAATTTCTCCAGTATGACTGTGGAAAATGATATTGCATTGGTTAAACTTTCACAACAATTAACTTTTGATCATTTAACGAAACCAATTAAATTACCAAAACAATATCAATTCACCAAAGAAAGTTCTGATGCGATTTCAATTGGATGGGGTTTAAATGCGGTATTTGAAAAAAAAATATTTTGTATAAAATAATTTATTATTATTTGTATTTATTAGACGGGCGGAGTTCTTCAAACGCATTTACAAAAAGTCCATCTTTTCATTTTATCTGATGAAGTTTGTTCAGAACGTTATAATGGACGTACTTTTCCATCTAATATCTGTGCTGGAGTTAATGGTGGTGGTAAGGGACCTTGCAGTATGGATTCAGGTGGTCCACTATTAGTCAATGGCCATCAAGTCGGAGTTGTATCATGGGCACAGACGCCTTGTACAATTGCACCATTTCCATCTGTTTTTACGAAAGTTTCATATTATATTGATTGGATTAAAGCTCAAACAGGATTACGATTATAAAATTTAAGTTATAAAAAAGATATTTTTCGAATAAAACACTTTGCAGATAAGCTTAATTTATGCCGCGACACATTATTTAAATACGGTACTATCAAATTTGTCGAAACATTTAGATATTGTGGTTTTTCGCAAATTCGATAAAAATTTTCAATTGTTTAAAGCATTGTATTTGTTCTGAGTGTAATAAATTTATCTAGTTACTAATATAGAAGGCCTAAACGAGTACGGCACAGTGCACCGTGTACTTACCCTTCCGCTGTAAGTTAATAATTCACTGATTAGTCCTCATCACGCCCAATCTTGTGTCAAGTGAACAAATTTAAGCAATTTTCATAACAAACTTAATTTTTTAATAATGTACTAAATGTACTAAATTGTGAGGCATCAATTTTATCTCTGATGGGTTAGCAGGTAATCTAATTTAATGTCGTAGAACAGTTCTGAGTAAATAAGTTTTATAGGCTTGCATTTGGGTTGCATTATATTCGATTATCTCTGATACTCTGGTACTCAGAAAAATGGACGTTAAAATTATTCATTTTAAATTTCTTGTAATTGTTCCGTAATTAATGGCTTTGCAAAGAGTACCAACTTATTGTACGCTTTAAAATGACACTGAATTGGAAAAACCTTTTCATACAGGAATTGTGATATTATATGAGCAGGAAACTGATTTGTTGCATTTGTTTTTTTTTAAGCAGATTTCCATAGATTTTAAACCGACTAATTGATACAAATTAAGAATATATGATATTTTTTAAGTCAGTTTATTTTCATAGTGAATTTTTATGGTTGATTTTGAATATAGAATATATATCTTATTCTTATTCATACAAGTTTTCGAAGTTCACCTTTCTTAAATAAGTAAAATAAGTCAGAACTTACTATCGCTTCGTAATGGCAAATCAACATGGTAAAAGTAATTCAAATTTTATAACACTTTCTTGAATTTCTTATATTCTTATTATTTTAGTTAAAGTTGAATTCACATTTTCTTTTTTCCTATAATATCGTATAAAACTTGTTGACTTGTTGTCTATATATTTACCCGAAACAAAGTTTTCCATTTTATTTTTACGATCACCAAAAAAAAAAGCATAGGAAAAATAAAGTAACGAAAAACTTCAATCGATTTTCGAATATTGTAAAGAAAGTTTGTGGAACTTTTATAGACTTCCGTAGCAAGTCCAATTTCCAGTCACTATATATTCACTTTCAGAAAGTTTCACATTCATAAGAAAAAGTTTATCTTATACCGCATACATAATAAGTACATCGCCTTGGATAGAATCGTTTTTGGTTCATTTAAATGTAAACCAAACTTTAGTATATCTACGTTAAATACAAAACGATGAATATATATATATTTAAATATATACATATAAAGAAGTTTTTCCTTTTCTTTGGCTACGATTAATATAACGATAAGAAAATTGGGTGGAAATATATCGCAACTGTATTGAAATTAAATTTTTTCTTCACTCATCGTTCAATAAAATCGACCATATTTTAACTTAGGAGTGGAAAATTGCTTCGATATTCTTATATAGGAGTAATAAGGTTAGAAATGTTATTTTCTTTTTTTCATCTAGTTTTTAAGATGAGAAAAAAATTTCTTACAGAAGAAAAAAGGAAGCATTTTAATAAATCAAAAACATTTTCTTGAATTGATGATGAATTTTCCGATCATGAAAAATATTGAAGTGGTTTTTTTTTAAATTATTATTATTTAAATACGTTTAAATATTCATATTTTAAATATGGATTTTATGTTTGGGGTTGAACCGAATGATTATTGGAAATTTATTGGTTCATTAAGATTTTATTTGAATATTAAGTTAAAAATGTCACTTTAATTGCCTAAGAAATGTTTGTTAATTTAATTTTAACAGTCTTATTTGTATTTGAATTAAAAGAAGAATCTTGGAAATTTTTTTTTTTAGTAATAATAGTTTAATTTAAGATGAAATTGATTATAATATACATATATGAAAAAAACAGCAGAAATTTTAAAATTGTATTAAACTTTTTTAATATAGAAATGACAAGAATGATGTCCATGAAAAGTTTACTAACAATTAATTGTGATATTTTGAAAATTTGGTATGATTTAAATTCTCGACGATAATATTATATTTACTAATAGCAACTGTAATTACTCATTATCTAAATAATGTATGTAATCAAGGTGACATTTTCGCACTTTACGCTCATAAAACCTTTTACAATATGAAAGCATATTATGTCTATGAAAAGTTGATCTAACGTACATCACCACATAAAATATAATATTTAGGATTCTCATGTTGCAAGGTTTACCATTAATTATGATGGCATTCTCAGGTATTTATGGAGTTCATTAAATATTCACTCTATTGTGGCAACTTTAATTGGATGATGTTGTTATACCTTCAGTTTCTATATAAAATTTTCTGACACTTTCAGTTATTTTATCGATTATTAGTTAGGTAATATGTTACCAAAAAAGTTTCCAATTTTGGATAAAATGTAAAATTTAAATAAATTTTATTGAAATGAAAATCATTTTTATTTTAGTTTAGATTTGAAATTTTGGAAATATTTCATTATGATAGTCGGGTATAAATTGGGGTGTTTGAAACCACTCGGAAACTTCATTGATTTTAAGATTAGTCAATTGCGATTATGTAACATAACAACTAAAAAAATTATTATTATTAAAAAATAATATGTACTATAATAATAATCAGAAATTTTAATTTTCTCGTAGAAAAATTTCCTTATTTAAAACTCTTTAAAATTTAATATTTTGAGATGAAGTATTCCTTGATCGTTAAATAAGCTTGCACATATGTTACATGAGAGTTGTACTAGAGAATAGCGTTTTTTCGTTGTTGTCGTTGCTCAACAATCACAAAACTTGTATCGATATTGATAAATAAATTTATCAACACAGTTGGAGAATAAGAAAGTTAATTTAATTGTTTAGTTGATTTTCAAATCTTATATAATAAAAATTATAGTATTATCATAATCTTTTCATATTTTACTTAAACTGAAATATCCCGAGACTTACTAGAGCTTAATACTCGGACCCGAAAGTTACGGTAGATTGAAACCATTATGGTGTAACCATATGAAATGCCCTTTTAGTGTTCATTTGGAAATTCAAGTCAAGTCTTTAGTAAAAATGGTTTATAAAGCTGAAACTGAAAATTTAGATGAAATCATCGCAGAAGAATCGGATTCAGATTTATATGATGTACTTTTTGTTTGATATTTCATTATTCCTTTTCTTTATCGAACAACTTCTAGATTGCTTAAAATTAGTCGTTATTTAGCTAGTCGAACTAAGCCTTTAGCTATTTTTTCATTAAATTACAAATCTGTTTTGATTAATACTATTTTTTGGTAACCTAAACTAAAATTTTCCATAAAATTGGGTAACAAAAAGCTTAGTTTTTCAAATGTCAGATTCTCGTGACCACAAGTGTAACTACTACTAAATAAACTTTATAAGTTACATAAAAATTTGCATTTAAATCATTAAAGGATGAAATTTCTTTGATGCGGATAAAGTTAAGAACGCAAAAATACTTGTGTTTAAAAAAGAAAAGAAAAAGAAAATATCTTAAGAAAATTTGTATTCTCTTTAGAAATTTTTATTTGGAAAAGCCGTAATATATAGAAAAATAAGATGGAAATTCCACTTAAAAGAAAGTTCAAAAATGTTGTTAGATTCGGGAAATTGCATTACAAATATTTATCTGCTTCGTGTTTTTTGAATACTGATTGTTTGGCAAAGTAAAACATCTTCAAGAGGAATTTCTGTTTTGCATATTTATTCAAGGTAGTCTATTATATTTAATTCGTTATTCCTGCGAATTTCTTTTTGGCTTTTAATTTGGTAATGAAATTACAATATTTGTATTAAATCATGTTAATATAGTAAGTTTGATCTCTGCAAAATGTTATACTATATTCAATCAAATAGCAAAGAAAAAAAAAAAAAAAACTAATTTCAAGATCCTATGGTCCCAATGGGGCTGATTTATTGGTATATCGTAGATCTTATTACAGGCATTTGCCTGTGCGCATAACAGTCATAGTTTGACATTAAATTTGAAATTGCGGTTGTTAAAGTTCATGTTCTGAAACAAGAAATTATACTATAAAGAAATGCGGCCTACGAAACTAATAATTGGGGTAAAAAGTATTTTTATAATTGGAAAAATCTATCCAGTAGGTTTCGAAATATGGGGTTTTTCAATTATATTTATCAGAAATTTAAAAACAATAATTGTAAATAGATTTTAAAAAAAAAACATTATTTATGAAGAGTGAAAATCCCAAAATTTTGAACTCAAATAAATTTTATCGCAAAACATGTTTGAAGCCTTTATCAATTGTATATCATAAATTATATAAATCGATTAACTACAGTGTCTTTAGTTCGGTTTAAGATCTATCAACAGCTCGATGTCGTTTGATAAAGTCTTGATCGACTTATTTTTAAATAATATTAATTATAAAATGCAGAAATTTTATCATAATTGCAACGATAATAGGTTCCCCAACCAAAACTAGGTTTGAAACAAATTCAGAAGCAATCGTAAACAATAACTTTTACGTGATTATCAATAGATAAAATTTAATTTATTGAATTGATAACATATCAGATTCTTGGAATTCTCAGTAGCGAAATTTTAGTATATAAACTCGTATTAGTTTTTATTCGAATTCATTCAATATTCATCATGTTGGGTAAACTTACTATAATTTGTCTAGTGATTGGATTGAGCAATAGCTCACCATTTGGTAGTCGTGTTGTTAATGGAACTGATGCAGATGAAGGAGAATTTCCATTCGTTGTAAGTATTACCACATTCAATTTTATTATCGATCTTTGATGATAATATTTTTTAGACATCACTAAGATCATATGGATCCCATTCTTGTGGTTCATCAATTCTTAATGCCGAGTGGATTTTAACTGCTGCCCATTGTGTTGATTTTGCAAGTCCATCATCAACTACGGTTCAATATGGTGTCACACAAATTTCATCAAGCGGTCCAACTGTCGCAAAAGTTGAAAAAATAATTATACATGAGGGTTATAGTCCATCCAATTGGTATATTAATGATATTGCTGTTCTTAAATTAGCATCTCCGATAGAATTTACGGATTTAATACAACCGGTAAAACTACCAAACTCGTATCAAGAATTTGAGGATAGTACTCCAGCTAGATTAATTGGATGGGGCTATGAGCAGGTATATACATTTTTAAATTATGATTGATAAGATTTTATTCATTTAACATATATATTCCATAGTCTGGTGGTAGTGTTCAAAAACATCTTAAGAAAGTCGATCTCATCACTTTCGATGATGAAAAATGTAACAGATTACATGGAGGCAAGACACATTTATCAAATATCTGCGCTGGAATTCCAGAAGGCGGTAAAGGGCAATGCAGTGGCGATTCTGGTGGACCACTTTTAATTAATGGAGTACAAGTTGGTATCGTATCTTGGAGTGTAAAACCATGCACCGTTGCACCTTATCCTGGAGTTTATACAAAAGTATCCCATCACGTTGACTGGGTTGCAAAGACAACTGGAATAAAATTTTAAATTGTTAACTGTAAATGTTTATTAAAGATAATTGTTATGCTTGGTTATTGCAAAATGCATTTTTTTTTCTTAATTCATATCTAATAAACCTTTCAAGTTAAATGTGATTATGTGCGAGTATTAGCCAAATTGAATTTAAGAGATGAAAGCGTTGTTAGTAACAGTTATTTCCATTGAAATTTTTCATATGAGAAGTTTTTTTCCTGAATATTAGTAAATTATCTGAACTGCCTGATAAGGGCTATAAATTAAACAAAACGAGGCTGGAATTTCCGACATTTATGACATTAATAAATAAGTACATAACGAATCAATAAATTAAAAACTGTTTCACCGGTGAAGGGAATTGGTATCGATCGAGAACAGAAAATGTTCAATCCCACCGAATTGTTCTCGCCAATCACGTCGGTACTTACAAGTTTTATTATGGGATTTTTTTTAGTTTATTAAGTGATTATTTTTAAAACGTACGATTTGAGAATGGGCACTTAAGCACAGCCATTTTCAAAGGAGGTATTGGGAGGATCGCGTCTTGTTTTTCTTCAGTTCCTAGATTTTTTACTGTGTATTATACTGAGACTTAAGTTTCTGTGGTTTACAATCTAATTAGAAGAGTTCGGATGAAACGATTGCTATGTTTCTTGGTTATATTAATTCGTTGTATCTGAAGAATTCTCGGATCATTTCGTTTTTTATATTTATTTTTACAACATACGAAAAATAAATATTTTTTAAAATGGCGTTTTTATGCAACAGTATTGATAATGAAGAGTTTTCAAGCCTTTTAGGTATGATGATTTCGCTTTTTTTGCAATTCCCAACAAGGAATGCAAAAGCAATCTTTTTCGGTACAGTTCGAAATAGAAAACAGCAGGATATAGAAGCGATGTTGGATTATAATTTCACTTTTATGCTACAGCAAGCATGAATGACAATGTCAAACATAAAAGCTCCCCTCACATGACAGTACCATTTATGGTAGAAGCTTTATTAACATGACAACATAATGGAAAGAAAAGTTTTCCTTTTTTTGCATTCTCATAATATATGAGGAGATTATGATACTATATACATATAAGCATCATATACGACCGTATATTTATTACTTAGGCTTAGAGCATTGTTTATTCATCATAAAATGAACAGTAGATCTGGTTTGGTAGACGTAGACAATGTCATACATTTACAATATTTTTTTTTAAATTAAAATTTAAATATACAATATTTGAAGATATTTAAAACAATGTTGTACTGTTTTATAGCAATAATAATTAATAGTAATTTAAAGAGTATTCTACGATGAAGATAGTTTTGTGACTTTTAAATCCAAACTCGAGATAAAGTTCGGTGTATTCATATTTTATTTTGTACAATAAAGGAATTCATTCCAGAAAAAATATCATAAGAAAAGGAATATACCTTTTTAATTAATAAATATGACTAACGAAAAAAAAAAATAGTAATAATAAAATGTGCAAAAATTTCACAGATCTTAAATTAAGATGCCTCCAAGCGAAGAAATAAAAGTACGATAAAAGTGGGGTATATCACATCGTTAAATACACTGTATCGGAAGGGCCCAAAAGTTATAGTTCTTAATAAACAAAATAAAGTCATTGATCGAATCTGATCGGTATTTATCGACACGACAGATTACTCAAAATCTTAATATATCAAATCGCAAAATGCTGTGTTTCATCATGATAAAATACCATAGATAAAAAAGAGAGAGCTTTGTTGAGAACTTTTTATGGATCCACCGTGTATCGATCCTGATTGTGAACGATCAGACTACAAATCGTTTCGGTCTTGGTAGAACTCCTTTAAATAGTGTAAATTTGAGTTAAAAAACAGAAAGAATTTATATCGATTTTTTGCCTTGAAATCCTAGAAGTTCTACAAAGAAAATGGACAATATATTGTTTAAAAAAAGTTTTTTTTTCCATGAATGATACGATTACCATTTACACAGAAAGGGAAAACGCGAATTTTTGGCCCATTCAATATATAATATTTTGTATAAACATTCTTAATGTACAAGATCTGTTCTAAAGGTGAACTTTATATAAGAATTTTTTGACACTTTACCACCCTGTTTAATAATTCAACACCTTACCTTTTGTTGTCGGATTTTAACTTTGACATGGAATTAAGAAGGATTTTTCAGAAGGAAATTTTCTGCTGAAACTTTTATATCTTTTTCTAAACCTGTACTGTCTACAAAATCAAATAATTTTTTTCCTTTTGGCTGTTGTTGATGTTGTTTTTATGTTTTTGGTTTTATAATCTTGATGTTTTACCATCAAGTGAATTTTACATTTTAATAAATACAACAACAAAAAAAAGCACATAAATCAGAGAGTTTTTCTTTTTTAATATATACTCGTATGTATTATTTTGACATGAATTTTATAAAAGTTGCAATCTTTCCTGTTCGAATTTATATACGGCTTTTTCGAATACATATTTTAATATTTATTTTTTTTTGTTGGAAATTTCATCAGATAGCTTCAATATAAAAGTATTTACATACTATTTATCATTTATTTCAGGTTTATTTGACAGTAATACGAAATCTTATTTTACTAAAAGAACTTTAGAAATCGTTTTTATACCTAATCCCGAATTCATTTAGTAAAATAAGTTTGAATATTTTAACGTATGGATTCATTTTCTTATGTCAAAAACTCCGATAAAGATGCTCTAAAATGCGGTGATATACTTTTATGAAAATTTGAAATTCGTCCTTTTCCCTTTAGTATTGGTTTTCCTTTTCAACTTATTCTAGGGTTAAAATATTAAAAATTTTGTTTTTATTTCCTTCATTTTCAATATCCTGAAAACTTATATGAAACTTTCCCTAAGTTAAAATTTTTTTAAGTTACAAGTAATCCCATTTGGGAAAAGAAAAATTATGAAAAAGATCCTCTAACTTTTCTTGGAAAAGTTGTCATATGTTTTATAAACATGACAATTATTCATTATGTAATGTAATTCAAAAAGCATACATGTGACAATCTTAAAACCCCTAATAAATATTTGATGGCCCATTGGGTATTTCTTAAAACCAAATTTAAGTTGAATCTTAAAATTTGCAATTTAAATAAATGTGATGTTCAACCGTTTTCGGCTTTTAAATTAAATATGATCTTTAACATAAAGAAAAAAAAAATTTAAAATACAATTTTTAGCCAAGTATACAAAACATGATGTTAAACACAAAAACAGAAAAATACTTCTCATTTATTTTAATGGTTGGCTTCAAGGGAAAACCAAAAAGAACACCATAGCAATGCTGTCTTTAGAATTGCTCTTATCACAAATTGTTATTTTCAGCTTTTATTGACATTGAACTGAAATTTTCGAACTTTCTATCTAAAGAACAAAGTAACAAACTTTTATAAATAGTAATCGGGTTTAATCTGAAGTATTTCAAATTCTAACATGACAACAATTTGTATAAGGTCCTTCTCTTAATTACTTTGTTGAATGAGTAACACATCGAAACTTACATAGAACAATTCTGTACTTAAATTTTCTTCTAGATATACAATTTTGTGTCCGCGAAAATTTTATTGAAAGAAATTTTCTATTTCCGAAACTTTCATCATCTTTAAAAAAAAAACAAATATTTAATTCAAATCAATTTTCTTTAATAAACATTTACAGCATAGAATTTAAAATTTTAATCCAGTTTTGTTTTCAATCCAGTTTCTGAAATGGGAGACTTTTGTATAAACCCCAGGATAAGGTGCAATGGTACATGGTTTCACACTCCAAGATACGATTCCAACTTGTTCTCCATCAATTAAAAGTGGTCCACCAGAATCACCACCACATTGCCCTTTACCACCTTCTAGAATTCCAGCACAAATTTGTGATAAATGTGTCTTGCCTTCATGTCGCCGATTACAGTCTTCATCAGAGAACGTGATAAGGTCGACTTTCTGAAGATGTTTTTGAATACTTCCGCCAGTCTAAAAAAAAAATGATTTTCAATATTTTGTCTATCCTTGATTTGATTCAGTCATAATAAATTCACCATATCTTGACCCCATCCAATTAATCTAGCTGGAGTTCCACCTTCATATTCTTGGTTGAGTTTTGGTAGTTTTACAGGTTGTACAGTATTACTAAACTCTATTTTTGTTGCTAGTTTAAGAAGTGCAATGTCATTTATATAAGAATTACTCGGATTGTAATCTTCATGAACAATAATTTTCTGAATTTTAACGAATTTTCCATTACTCCCTGAAATTGTTGTTATACTATACTGAATTTTAATGAGTCCTGGTATCCATGATTTAACACAATGGGCAGCAGTTAAAATCCACTCGTCACTAAGAATTGATGAACCACATGAATGTGATCCAAATTTTTGTAATGAAGCCTATAATACATATTTTAAAAATCAATAATAAATAATTGCATATAAAATACTTACAACGAATGGAAATTCTCCTTCATCTGCATCAGTTCCATTAACAACATGACTACCAAATGGTGAGCAATTGCTCAATCCAATCACTAGACAAATTATAGTAAGTTTACCCAACATGATGAATGTTGAATTGGAATTAAAAGCACGACTTTAATAGAAAATTTTCATAAATTAAAATTGCATAAATGTGGGTTATCAATTCCTTAAATCGAATTTTATTCCATTTAATCAGTTAGAGATATCGTGCAAGACTCTTAGTGAACTGGTAATTTTTCATTATTCATTTAAAATTAGTAATTCGGAATCTTATAAGTAGTTGTTTGTGATAATTTATTAGGTTTATAAATTTGGTAAAGCTTCTATGATATACTATTTTTTACTGGAAAGCTTTTTTAATGAAAATTATATTAAAAATTTGAAATTTTAGACAAAGGTTTATGAACAAAACAATAGTAAGTGGTCCGAAATAATTTACTCGTCAATAATTGATGTATAGAATCATCTGTGGCGACCTCGGTCCCACATATCGTAAAAGTATTACGATAAAAAAAACACTTTGGAAATTTCTGAAACTTTTTAATTATAAAAATTTTAAATCACACTGCCATTTACTTTTTACTTTTTCTGGAAAAAAACAAAATTTTTCAGTCTAAAAATTCTATTCGAACAGCAAATAGTTCAAGAGCTAAAACTCCTCTTGACTCGAAAATTACTAAACCCAAAAAGTAAGGGAATTAACAGTAAAGATTATCTTTTTAAATAAATCAAAGATAATATTAAGAGTTAATTTAAATTTTTTCGTTAAAATAAAAATTGTTTTTAAAATAAAAATGTTTTTTTAAAAAATAAAATTGTTCTGAAAATTTAAAAATGTTAATTTAATTGAATCGAAATTCGACAATCATTTGCTGTACATTTCTTCCCGACGTCCAAAATAACTGAATAAATGGGACAACCCCATAATTGGTGACCCCGACTAAGCCGAGAAGAAGAAAAAAGCAGCATTGGTCAACATCGCAAACCAAATTTCCCTTCAACTCAAGCAAATTTTTCATCAACTCAACCAATCATCAGTGAAAAATTGCACTACCAACTGGAAAATATCACTAAAATAATTTTACCAACGCTAGCCGAATATCGACACCGTAACAAAGAAGCAGCACCAAAAGAATTTCATCAGCAGCAGAGCATCTTTACCGAGCCAATTTCACAAGCAGAGGAAAAAAGCTAAGTTTTACTCAATCTAAACAATATATATAAAAAAAAGAATAAAATTCCTTTTTAATTTTTTTTTCTCCAATATTTTACACAAAAATTTTATTACCACAAAATTATTTTTATTTTTAAAATTATATTTCCCTGCGAGAAAATTAAACCAAAATTGTAATTTTGGGTTTAGGATTGCGCTAGTTCGGGAAAGCGAATTTAAATATCGCGTTAATTTTGTTTTTCTCTGATCAAGTGAGTGAGTGAAACAGTGAGATAAAAATTAAAAATTTTCAGTGTCTTGAATCAATTAAAATGAGCACTAACTCTCAATCGGAAAAAGTACCTCCACCAGTGATCGAAACCAACGTTCACAGAGTCGCGGTTAAACCACCCCCTTTCAACCGAGACGACCCCGAGATCTGGTTCACCCAATTAGAAGCACAGTTTCAAATCAGTGGCGTGACGCGAGATGGTACCATGTACAGTTATTTACTAACTGCACTCGATGCCGATACGGTTAAACAGGTTCGGGACAAACTAATAAACGCTCCCCAAAACGACAAATATAATGATTTGAGAAACGCAATTATCGATAGATTAAGTGATTCTGTTCGTATCAAAATTGATAGGCTACTAAAGGGACTACAACTAGGTGACAAAAAACCGTCACAGTTATTACGGGAGATGCAAACACTAGCCCGGGGACAAATTCAAAACAGCATATTACAAATACTGTGGATACAACGTCTACCACCCCATATCCAGGAAATTCTTTCTAGTATCGATGATGCTAATCTCGATAAATTGGCTCCTATTGCCGACAAAATTGCTGAGATCAACTAAGTCGCCGACTTTTGTGCCATTGAAAATAAAGCTGAGTCGAAAAATAACGTCGATCAAATGGCTACCGAAATATCATCATTGCGAGATCAGATAAATATCCTTTCTAGAAAACTAGACTCTATGAGCACAAGTAACGCTCAAACCAATTCTGAAAGAGGCTCAAGGCCACGTTCTAGGTCTGTTGCACGAACTGCAAAATTCAGTACATGCTGGTATCACTTTAAATTCAAGGCCGATGCACGCAAATGCATTAAACCATGTGATTTTAACAAATCAACCAGGCAAAACCGAACAAAAAAACTAAAATCGGCTACGCTACTGGCGACTAGCGATCTTAGCCAATTTAGTTGTCGCCTTACGCTTTTAGATCCTCTATCTAAATTACAGTACCTGATAGACACTGGAGCCGATATCTCCGTTGTACCCCCTACTTATCGGGATAGGCGCACTAAAACCAATTTTCAGCTATTCGCAGCGAATTCAACTACTATCGATACGTTTGGCCAAAAACCATAAATCTGGACTTAGGACTTCGTAGATGCTTTCAATGGCGTTTCACTATTGCCAATGTCGACAAAGCAATCATTGGAGCCGGGGAATAGCGCCCATGTGGCGATTATCGCGGTCTCAACTTCATTACCAAACCTGACCGATACCCTATTCCGTATATCACCGATTTTGCCCATCAACTAGATGGATGCACGGTATTCACATCATTGGACCTAGTTAGAGCTTACCACCAAATACCCGTCAACGAAGAAGATATTCCAAAAACTGCAATCTGCACTCCTTTCGGCTTATTTGAGTTTACAAGAATGACGTTCGGGTTGCGAAACGCCGCGCAAACATTCCAACGTCTGATGCATTCAGTTTTACGTGGATTAGATTTTACTTTTCCGTATATCGATGACGTATTAATAGCTTCCAAAAATATAACTGAACACCTAACGCATATTGAAATAGTTTTGCAACGTCTTAAGGAGGCGGGGTTAGTGATTAATACGAGTAAATGCACCTTTGCTGTTCCTAAAATCACTTTTCTTGGTAATGACATTTCTGCTTGCGGGATCAAACCATCGGAATCGAGAATTGAAGTTATAGCAAATTTCAAACAACCAGAAAGCGTTAAAGAATTGAGACGTTACTTAGGAATGATAAACTTTTATCGAATCTTTATACCACATGCAGCTGAGGAGCAAGCTTTGTTAAACGCGTACTTGATTGGAAGTAAGAAAAACGACAAACGCAAAATTGACTGGACCAAAGACTCGATAAAAGCATTTGAGCTTAGCAAAAAGCGTTTATGCGAAGCCACGCATCTCGCTCATCCAGTTATTAATTCAACTCTAGCTGTCATGGTGGACGCGTCAGATATCGCTATTGGAGCCGTCGTCCAACAACTAGTTTCTGACGTATGGCAACCATTAAGTTTTTTTTCATTAAAACTAACGGAAACCCAACAACGTTATAGTGCTTATGATAGAGAACTCTTGGCTGCGTACTCAGCCATTAAACACTTCAAACACTGGCTGGAAGGCAGATGTTTTACTCTCTATACGGACCACAAGCCGCTCACTTTTGCCTTACAGCAAAATTTAGATAAAGCTTCTCCCCGACAACGCCGCCATTTAGATCTAATCGCTCAATACACCACGGACATTCAACATGTCTCTGGAAAAGAAAATACCGTCGCGGACACTCTTTCTCGGTTAGCTCAACTATCTATTCCCGAAAGTATTAACTTTGAAGAATTGGCGGAAGCACAAAAGGAAGACAACGAGTTAGAAAATACACTGCGTCCAAATTCCAAATTTAAATTCCAGTTTTTACCCATCTTTGGTTCCAACAAAATGTTAGCTTGCGATATATCAACAGGAAAGGCAAGACCCTATGTACCCGAAAGCTTTAGAAAATTAATTTTCAACAGTGTCCACAACCTGTCACATCCAAGTATTCGCACGACTTCCAAAGAAATATCTAAAAACTTTATTTGGACTGATATCAATAAACAAACCAGGAACTGGGCAAAATCTTGTATGGCCTGCCAAAAGACCAAAGTGGGAAAACATGTCAACAGCCCGATTGCTAATTTTCAGACATCCAAAAACCGTTTCGAAAACGTACATCTGGACATCATTGGTCCACTGCTCCCTTCCGAAGATCAAAAATATTGTGTTACACTTATAGATAGATTCACTCTGTGGCCCGAAGCCATCCCATTACCAGATATTAAAAGTGAAACAGTTGCTTCAGCGGTGTTTAAGCATTGGATTTGTCGTTTCGGAGTGCCGGTAACCATTACAACAGATCGTGGAGTTCAATTCGAATCAGAATTATTTACTGAATTATCTGAACTCCTAGGTTTTTCGCGAACTCGTACAACAGCTTATAATCCAGCGTGTAATGGAATGATAGAGAGATGGCATCGTAGTCTCAAAGCTGCCATAATGTGTACAGGAAATAGTTAATGGACCAAATCACTTCACACAAAATTTTACATTGAATACAACAACAATTTACACCAGCTTTTGCTTTTTTTGAATAGATGGCTCTGTTTTGTGTTTTTGTTACTTGAATGTTGTCCTTGCATTTTCCTAAATTGTTTTTTCTACCTTCAACTTTTCTACACAATTTATTTACAAATTGTGATTTTTTTGGCGTTCCACGTTTAATTTCTATTTGGTTTGAATATATGCTATCAATATCTAAGTTTTTTGTTGCTCCTTATCATTTTTTTCACATTTTGCTTTAATCCGAAGCCAGAGTAATGCGAAAAAAACACAATTAAAGTAATAAAAAATATGTTTTCTCAGAGCGATAAAAAAGGAAATATAGTATTGTCCTTTTTATGCTTCTACCAAAGAAGTTAAAAATTGGAAGTAGTTGTAACGAAAACAAATTATTCTTCTCTACATTTGTTATACAAAAATTTCTGTCCTTAAATATCTTTAATATGTGTGCCACAAATCAGGTTATTTTTATCCCATCGAAAATATTTTAGTTTGATCTGCAAAAATGACCTAAATTTTAAAAACATAAATTATGTTATCTTTTTTGTTTTTGCTTTAAAAGCTAAATATTTCATATCAAATACATTTCGAAAGAATCTTTATGATTTTGTACAAAATTATTTTTCGCGTTAATTACCCTAATTATACGAAACCTTTTCTCGCCTTTTTTTTGCCTTTCAAACACTAATTAAGTTAGAGTTGAAAAAGTATGGAGCTTCGTTGCTTTTTCCTGTGCTTTAAAAATTCTGTTCTTGACTTTTGAAAATTACATTTTTCAATAGAAAAAAATCTTATGAAAAAGAAAAACAAAAACGATCTAAACTAAAAGACATCTCATTTGCAAGCTCTTACAAATATTCGTTCTTCTTTGGCTATACTATGCTTTAGGTTGCAATGAAAAATATGAAACTTGGTCGCGACGACAACATAATCATAGTTTTAATTAAATTTTATTTCATATATTTATGCCCTATGGTAGGTACTACCAGAGGGTATATTAGTTTTGTCACTAAGTGTGTAACACATAGAAATAATATTCGGAGAAAAATTTCAAGGGTATGGTTGTGTAGGGAATCAAAAGTTATATCGATTTATGCATGTCCGTCCGTCCGTCCGTCCGTCCGTAGACAAGATAACTCAAAAACGCGTTATCCGATTTTGATGAAATTTATAATTTGGGTTGCTTATTCCTTGACTTGGTTTGGTATTGCATTTGAGCCAAATCGATCCACGGGGGGCAAAGTTATAAAGGAAAAACCAGGGTGACCAGAAAGTTTTGTCGTTTTTTTGGTTATGGTTTTTCGGATGTAATTGGAAAATTTGTGACCCGATTTTGTTCATATTAATTATATAGGTTAACTGCATAAATAGACGATACCGAATTAATTTTCAGTCAAATCGGTCCAAGAATAGGGGAGAAAGAAATAGTTGTAGCCTAAAATAAGCTTGTTCATAAAGTTTTTCCAATGTATTTTAAAAAGTTATATACGGATTTGAATCAAATTTACGAAACGTGTTTATACTATTAGACGCCAGCCTACCTGTGAATTTGGGCCAATTTGAGAATGAAGAAACGAAGTTATGGAGAGAAAAACCTTAAAATATTCAGTTAAGCAGAAAGTTCGTGGCGTTTTTTTTCCAATAGTTGGCTTTAGAAACGTATAACTTTAGTAGTTCTAATCCTATCAAGTTATATTATAGCGCGCTGAAAAGGTGACATCTGATAGAATACTTAGAAAAAAAAATTGTGAAATTCTGGCAGAACAAATTGGGGTAATTGGGTTTTAAAAATGAGCCAAAATTCTGAAAAAAATTCCCTATATTAATGCTCCATGTTTGGTACTACCGTCCGTCCGTTGACAAAATAACTTAAAAACGCGTTATCCAATTTTGATGAAATTTAGAATGCTACTTGGTTATTGCTATAGTGGTTTTGGTATTGCATTTCAGCAAAATCGACTGAGGGGCAGCGAAGTTATTAAGGAAAAACAGGGGCGACCATAAAGTTTTGTCGTTTCTTTTTATATAGTTTTTCGGGTTTAATTGGAAAATTGGTATAGCAATTTTGTTTAAATTAATTATATTGGTTGACTACATTAATAGACCATACCATTGTAAATTTCAGTGATATCGGTCTAAGGATAGTGGAGAAAGAAGTAGTCGTAGGAAGAAATAACCCTGTTCAGAAAGTTTTTTGATGTATTTTCAGAACTAATGCACCGATTTGAATGAAATTTGCAAATTAGACTTATGCTACCAGGGTCTGAGTTACTTACAAATTAGAGAAAATTTTGACAAGGGCAAACAAAGTTATGAAGAAAAACCTTGATATATTGTTAGTTTTCACAATTTTTCTCTCCCATTTCTACCATAGGGCATCAAAAAATCGGCTATAGGCCGATTTTAAATTACTTTATGTTTTTTCTCTTATGGTTGAAAAAAAAAAAACATAATAAAAATTAAAGCTGACATATTCTCGCGTAATCACAAAGTGAATTTATGCTCATAATATTTTTAATAGTGTCAGTTTTAATTTGAAATTTATTAGCGTAATAAATCATAGCTGTTCGTTAATTGGTGTTTATGTATATTTTTATATTTTTTCTTTTAAAGACTTTCATATACAGAAAATTAAAGAATTTATTTTCATATATTTGTATTGCTTACATATATAAATCATGAGTGGGACCTTAAACTTTTCGTACCCCTTAAACTACGGTCGCCAATTGAAAGTATTATTGAATAACAAAGTATGGATTTTCGTGCAGACTGAAAGCTAACTGACGATGGTGTTATATACCCTTGATATACGTAAACACCAGTGGCGTGCGGTCTAAGTGTGGAAAATTGTGAGAGACAATAATTTTCTGCACCTATGTATCTTTAAATAAACAAATTGTTTATAGTTCAACCCATTCAGATATTGTGCCGATTTGTTTGTCTGTATTCCGATAGTGCGTGCTGCCATCATGCTGTACCTTGTAGCATGTAAACCATATGACCAGTTTTTTTTTTTTTTTTTTTAAACACTATAATTGTCAAGATGTGCAGGAAAAATTCTGGACGTTCGTTTTATTTTATTATGATTCTCTGCACACCCTGCACGCCATTGGTAAATACAGGTAATCATCCCTTAACAAACATAATATTTCCGGCGTCAATACTAATACTAGTACTATGTTCTATATATAACTCATCAGATTATAGGAAATGATGTGGGAACACGTAATTAAATACTATAAACACCAATACTGAAATAGAAAAAAAAAGATATCTAGGAATCAATGAACTTTCAACGCAATATCCTGTTTCTTTGATAAAAATATACAATTTCCGTTTTAATGTGTGCTTGGCATCAACGATATGGAAGATTTTCCTTTTGAACAAAATGACCTTTAATGTTTTTCTTTACGAAAATCTCTTATTTAGTTTTTAAGTATATCTCCCGGCATTTTATAATTGAAAAACGAGTGAATATTTACGCAAAAACTTCTGTTTAAGACATTTCAATCGAGGAGAAATCCAAATATCAATTAAATTTTAAAAAAAAACAACTTTTTTTTTATTTTATTGGTTTATCGATTATTTTCTATTTTAATTTTTGTATGTTGGAAGGGTGTATATATTTTTTTAATTAAAATTTAATTTCAGTGTTAAATGTATTCACATCACTGTAGCCTAAAAGCATATTTTATTTCATAATTTAAATTTGAATTTCCGAACGAAAAACACAAGATTCTGAGAGAGGCTGATCACTGAAGGCCTTTGCACGTAAGACGCGAACTGCGAACTGCGAACAAATGAATTATTCCATGTTTAATGAATTTTATTTGATTAATTTTCCTACATACAATTTTCGAAATTAATTAATACATCTAATATCATCAAAAATACTTTAATTATTTTTTTAAATTAATTAAAAGAGCAATTTAAATTTTTTTCCTGCGAATTGGAACGGCTGTTCGCGAACTGTGAAGTTATTATTCGCATTCCACCGTTCCGAATAAAAAATTCGCTGGTTTTTAACCGCAAATTTTTAATTTTGTTTAAGTAGATTTGTTTTTATTTGGGTTTACTAATTTTTTTTAATAAAATTAGCCAAAAAATAAAGAAACGGGAAAAAGGGAAGAAAAATTGTAAAATTATTATTTTTAAAATTCTACACATTTTATCCGAAATTTGCAATCATGTGAAAGAAATGTCAAAATTTGCGTATATTCGCAATTCGCAGTTTGCGTCTCATGTGCAAAGGCCTTTAGATCCACGTTCAGCACAATTGCATGAAGGATATAGAAATGCCACCGCTGATCAACATCAAAAGAAAAGGTAAATAAACTTGTTTTATTTAAATTAAATTTTTTTGTATAAATTATACAAACACTTCTTTTTCTTACACAAACTTCTCTTTTGAAAAAGTTAGTGCAAAATTCTTTGTTGGTTTAGTTTACTAACATTACATAAAGAATGTCCTAAAGGCATGCAAAAATTGCCTTTTTATGTTGAGCATAAGGACAAAATGATTTATAATTATAAAAGATTTTTTGTATTAAATTTTTTAAAAGTTGGATGACACAACTTGTTAAAATCAGGCTAAGATTGTATTAAAACTACTAATTGCAATAATTCATTGTTTTATAGGTTATTTGGGTGCGCTCTGCGCCTTCTGCACTATAGACCGTATGCTACTGATGTACATGCCAAAGTATTTCTTTAATAATTTTAAAATCGGTTTAGAAATATCAAGGAGAAAAATTAATTTGATTATTTTGCGGTGCTCCTTATTATTAAGGAAACTTAAGTACTTGTTGCGTTATCAAATATGCTAATGAGATAATTGAATTTTGAAATTCTTAACCATTTTTGATATTCTGGACTAGGGTTCGACAACTTTATATTAGAGCGGGGCATCATTTTTTTAATTGATAGTATGAGTATGGGTATTTTGCTAAAAAAATTAATTTTTAATGTATCCTTTTTCAAAAACAATCAACCTGTGTATCTGCTTTTGGCCGTTCGCCTTAGACTAGATATTAATACTATTTAATTTATATTACGAAATTATGATAATGAGATTAAAGCACTTCTTGATTGACTAAAAGTTGCTTGTTTAAAAAATATAATGTACATTTTAATATGTATGTCTATTAGATAGAATAATTTTGAAATTTCTATGAAATTAAGAAAATTAAATATAGGTGTAAGATCAACATTGAAGAAGAATTGGAAAAAGAATATGGACTACTTAAGGAGTTTTGTTTAAGCAAATTCAATTTGGTAAGCATCGGAAAAGGTCACCGTAAAAAGAATTGAAATAAATTCTATGAGTTTATCTATTAATACCAAAGTTTTTCGAAAGACACAATAAAAATTATTTGATCAGTATAAATGTTGATCCTTTTGGAGAATCTAAATGCAAAAAGGGAGTGTATGCATTGGCAGTCAATTTTATCGGTTTTCTTTTAAACTTTGACCTTCCTGACAACAGGTGTAGGATTCCAATGTAAGTGACATCTTCCAATGTAATTTCTTCTTGCAGTCCCTATACAGATGTATAATATATTAGTTCAACACCTCTCGTGAGTTTCATAAAAGTCAATGTTTACTTTTGATATAATTGGTTTGACATTTAGAACTTGTTAGTGCGAATATGCTTTAGATATATTTTCAAAAATCAGCACGATAAATACCAAGAAAAATAAGAATGAAAATGAATTTTCACAGACGACCCAATTAAATTCTTATTCTTAATTATTATTATTATAATATTTTCTTTTCGGCATAATTTCTCATTAAAATTAATCTATTTCTTAGAAATTTCCAAATTCAATTTTTTTCTTATTTATAGGCGTCTCGTTTATGCACACACAAGAAAAATTAGAATCGACCGGCGTCAAAGAGTTCCCAATTATCAAAAGGCGTCTCTATTTGCTTCATATTATAAGAATTCTTAAAAAAAGAAAACAAGAAACATATAAAAAGTGTAAATCGGCCTATAGCCCATTTTTTAGTTACCTATGGTAGAATTAGGTTTCGTGAATAATCCAAAGAATTACCTCTGAGCAAAAAGGCAATCAAAAATATTGTAATAATTTTTTTATTCATTTTCTGCGTAACTTTGTTTCGCTTTCCCTAGATCTCTAATTTTGGTGCAAATCAATTAATTAGTTTTTGAATTAAATACGGAAAAAGGAACAAAACCTTGTAGTTTTGCCTATTTTGTTCAATAACTATATTTTTGGGCACTAACCACTTATCCCTGGATCGACTTTACAGAAAGGCAGTGTTGGTTTTTTCTTTGCTCAAATACAATACTAAAGGGATATACTGAAGGACTAACTTCTATTAACCTAATTAAGCGAAAGTCTTTAGAGTTATTGTGTAAACGGATGGACGGCCGAAAATGCATCGGAATGGTTTTTGATTCTCTACATATTTAGTGCTTTGATACCATTCTGTGATGAATATTTCTATGCATTCCATGTATGACAAAACTTACAAAATACAGCCTATTGATATACTACCATAGGGCATAAATATATTTTTAAAAAAAATTTGTTATCAAAAAAAAAAAGGGAAAAGTGCTGACAGTCTTCAAATGGCCTCAATCCCAGATGTTGTATAATGAGGTCGTTCTTTGTCTATTAGGTTGCCATTTTCCAAGCGATAAAGAAACAATTTGTAAGCATTTTCCTTTGGCTTATCTCGATTCTTATCACGTTTTGTGTATTGACTTTCTTCCTTTTTGGTTGAATTATTTTTTTTCTTGTCGTTTTTCTTTTCTTTTTTTTTGTTTTCGTAAGAGTGTCTTCTTGTCATACATTCTAGAGAATATAGGAATTTCGATCTTAGCAATTTCACTTCAAGCATACTATAATAACAGAAGAATTTGCATTTAATACTGGAAGTCTTAACCCATAAAAAGGAGGCGTGCGAAGCTCCAACATCAATTTAATTCACTTTACAAAATCTTGTTCTAAAAAATTTTTTTATAAAATGTAGAATTTTTTTTTATTCATTGATTTTCGAGAAAAAAAATGGAAATAATACTGATCTATCTGATCAGTCTGTCATTTTGTCTATTTGAATGAAATTAGGGGAAGGTTATGGTAAATTTGTCAGCATGAACTTTTTATCTTGGAATTAGGTTTTGTTCTCCAGTTTTTCTACAGTTTATCTAAATTACATTCCATTTAATTAGAAATAAAATAACAAACTAATTATATTGGTTAAGACATGAAGTTAAACAGGATGAAGGCAAAATCTTAAAAAAGTTGTATGCTAAATAATTTAGCAACGGGATAGAAAAACGAATAGTTATAAAAATATTCTGTACATATCAGAGAAATATTTTGATACCTATTTGCTTCTTAGGTCTGAACGTTTTAACGAATTTTTAAAAATTCCACACGTAGCCTTTTTGAAGTGTCATTTTGATGAAAATTGTCTCACAATCAGTCGGGAAATCAATTTTACACTTATTATTGACGAATAACTGCTGTTCAATTGAATTTCACTTTTCCTGTTTGAATCAAATATCGAAGAAATTTGTATCGGCCACTATTTTACTTTCTGAAAAGAAAACGATTTTTTTAATTTATGTTCTTATAAATTTTTATTTCGGATTTTGCTAGCGCTAAAGTTATTTGATGGGACACGCAGCCAACTTCAGTCATGTCTTTTGAGGTTAAAACAAATAAAAAATTAGACAAATAGTGAAATTAAAATAAATAATATTTTGCGAGACGGCTATTTGAAGAATTGTTTTAACCAAAAAAAAACAAAAAGCAAACAAAATAATAGGAAAATATTGACCAAAATCAAAATTCAAACGAGTTTTCCGTTAATTTCAAATACTGCATCAAAAAAACAAAAGTTTTGATTTGTGCCATCTATTATTTGGAATATAGTACTAAAGAATTGTCGTTAATATCAGACCCCTATAATAATAGCTAATTTCATTTAAATCGAGGAAGCTGAGATATAGTATACTTGTACAGGATTATACAAATTTTAGATTTGTATTGCACAAAAGTCAATTTTTATTATTTGAGAAGAGTATATTTTTCTCGGGAATTGTAATTTGAGTCTACTTTAGTGGAGCGTAATATACATATAATAACTTTACTTTCCGCAGCGACTCTATACTTAATACTGTGCTTATATTTACTTTTGATACAGTTCCATTTTATTTTTAAAAAAAATTGTACACGAGTAATATATATTATGTTGAAATTTAAAAATCTAAGAAGAGATTGTTGAATTTTTCTTTAAATTTAGTACATTACAGAACCAAATAAGATATCACAGTGCCAAAGAAGTCAACTCAAAGTTTCCGGTTTTATTGCTCTATATTATTTTCTGTTTCTCCTGTATTTTTTTTTTTGTTTTGTTTAGAAAAGTATCCATTTTATGGTTATTATCGCATTCCATGATAAGAAAAGATTTTATTTTTGGAAGTCAACCAGCGAAATGAATGGCTGGCGTCATTTCCTTTATTAAGACCAACCACCAAATATTGTATTCCGCGTTTCCGGGTAAAAAAAGGAAAAAAAACAATAATAATAAAATAGTTAAGAAAAAACAAGAAATGATGAAAGACGATGTATTTTGGTTTATTTTAAGATTTTTCTCTTCATAAACCGTTGGAACGAAAGTTATATGATGAAAATGCTAAAATTTCAGTGCCAAAAATATATATAATACAAATAAAGAGAGATAAGGATAAAAATAAAAGAGATAAAATAATATAAAAAATTTTGAATATATAAAATGTTTTAGAATAAGATTTCAAAAAAAAATTCTGTAAAATAGAAAGATTTTGAAAATGTACAATAAAATGTTTAAGTAAATCTTTAAAAGTCCAGAATTAAGGTTGTAAAAATTTTATAGCGAAATGACATTATTATTCATTATTTTTATATATTATTTAAGAACATAATTTTCCTATAAGAATTTAATATATAAACATTTTTTTTTATTATTATGTACTCGTTAGGATTTTCTTTTAAGGATAATGTTTAGGATCATGGTTAGGAGATAGTATACTGAATACATAAGAAAAGATACTAACTATTTTGGCATCGACATACATAAGAACATAATTTTACATGATGATAGAACAGGTTTAGAAAGGTCTTTCCTCTATGTTCATTTTGTTAAGTAGAAAACTACTCAAAACAAAATATAAATTATTTTCCCGATTGATACCCGGGTTTTTATTTGTTTCACGCACTAAAGAAAATATTTGATAATTCTCCAAATAGAGAAAAAAAAAACGGTATAGAGAAGTTTCAATTAGAAAATAATTCAATTACCGAGCGTTTCAATTACTTTCAGTATAAATGCAAACTTTGGGATTCAGATTTACAAGTACTTCAATTTTCTTCTTATTTCTTCAAGGATATTTACATATAACTTTAAGATTTCTTTTTAATGTTTGAATATAAATTTCGAATTTCTTTGTGATGAATCGATTGTCTATTGTAAATTTCGGGTTCATCACCTACCTTTGGTTTACATTTTATTATCATGGAAGTGTTCATCTTGAAAAGCATCAAACGCAAGAAAACAACAGCATAAAAATCTTAAAATCTTTGAAGAAAAAAAAAACGAAAAAATAACATGAAGAAGATTTTTCATTTTGTTGCACGATGTAAAAGCACAACCAGAGGAACATGAAGTGTAATGGCCTGGAAAATCGATTCATTCTTAAAGAAATCCAAAAAAAAACAAGAAAAGAATTTAAGAAGAAAATTTTCTTTTTATATATTTGAGTGTTTTCTTCTACTTTAGATCCTTTCAATACATTTTCTCGTTCTATAAATGCGGGAGTAGCTACTTCTCTTTCGATATATTAAAACTTACAGCCGAGAGTACAGTATTGAATAACAATATACAACAATACTTTTAGACTCAATTGATTCAATTAAAGAAAATTCATTGAAAAAAAGTTCTTCTGAGAAAACTTCATATTTCCCATCGTGAAAATTTTTTCGATTATTTTTCCTTCTGTTTTCAGTTAACATGTATTCAATGTAATTTTATTGCTTCTATTTTTTTTTTTGGTGTATGAAGGGATTATATGAATGGTATGGAGGGAAAAACTTGTAGATTCAAAGACGTACATATATCAATTTTTATCTTATTTCAAGTTGAACTGATTGTTTTTTTATGGATTTAAAATTTTTTTTAGTAAATGTTCATATTTTCTTAGATATATGGAATTTTAAGATAAGAATTTATTATAAGATAATTTATCTAGAAATTAAATTTATTTTGGAGAAATACCGAAAAACTTGCCAACTGCCATATTGGACTACATAATTATTCTCATTATCAACACTATTTCTGCAGCTCCCAGTGGAGAAATAGGTATTTTCTCTAATTTTAATATACATTTTCTTTGGACTATCTTCTAGTTGGGATCATAGGCAACATCTTCACCATTATTTAAATTTTAACTGAACCAGAGAAATAGTTTCTTGAATTTTTGTTGTGTGCCAAACGGATAATTTTTAATTTTAAACCTCTACACAAATCCAATTCTCAATTTTTCCAATTTTTAACATCTATACTTGCAAATCTCCACTTTTTATAAGATTCTAAATCGTTTGCAATCATTTTTATCCAATGTCTGTCTGTCTGTCTGTTTGTCTGTCGTGTACAAAATTTCGGCCGTATTTTTGAAGCGATTTCCATGAAAATTGTTAAGAGCAGTTTTTTCCTCATGAGAACCATTCTATCAGAAGTTGGGTTTGATCGGACTAAAACTTCGGGTAGCCGCCAAACAAAAGTTCGGTTTTTTGTGTTTTTACATTACAGGGTATTGTAACGTTATTTATGGACCAATTTCAATGAAATTTGGCATGAGACACTTTTTCAATGAAAGAACAATTGTGTCCCAAAATCAATTGAATCCGATTACAACTTCGGGCAGCTGCCGAACAAAATTCGGATTTTTTTTGTATGAAATTTGGAGCATAACTTTGGGTGCTCGGACAAAACTTCGAAATTTTTGTACAAAATAAATCATAAATTCTTGTATGAAATAATTTGATCGATATGTATAGAAGTTCCCATAGTGGTTTGCGCACTATAGCTTGTTTTTTTTTTTAGTAACGATTGTGATAAAGACTGAAAGTGCGACCATACAATTTCTTTTCGCCTGTATTATTACTTTGTTAGGAAACTTTTGCAAATCAAATATATTGGAGAAGAGTAGAAAAAAAATGCAAATGTAACAGATATCCAAAGATGTAGCATGCCCATTAATCTCACAAGTTTACCTAAATAAAATTCAAACGCTTTAATTTCCCGTAAAACTGTGATTATACCTAGAATGACTATGGAGGTCGAGTTTTTGATTTCCTTTCAATTTAAAAACATTATGTTTCTATTAAATACCTTTCTGCCTTTGGCACTTGTAAATTTGTGCTGTTTGTATCAACAACTGATTTAATTTCTACCCGGAATGTTATATGAGACTTATTGGTCTTTCTACCTACACAGTTTTCGGTTTATTCTTATTTATGTGATAAAAATAATAATATTCAATTTATACAATTGAAATGTTAGCTGTGTTTTTTTGGGAAAAGTAAGCGCAGTTACCATATATTTTATACTCGCTTATTTAAGCAATGTTATTTATCTTGGTCTAATTTTAACAATAGTTATTCAGTACCATATTGAAGATATAGATGGCTTAAATCGAAACTTTCGTTTTTTTATTGCAAGTATTTGAAATTAACAGAAAATTGGTTTGAATTTTGAATTTTACCAGATTGTGGTACATTTTTTCTATTATTTTTATTGCTTTCAGATTTATTTGGTTAAAGTAATCCTTCATTATTTGTTTTAGTTTCGCTATTTGTCGAAAAAAGGAATTTTTAATTTTTTTCAAACGTCGACTGAAGTTGGTTGCGTATTCTAGCAAATATGTATGTGTATATATATTTAAAAAAAATCGTTTTTTTTTGAGAATATGAAATATTTAGTTGTAGGTAAAAATTCCCAAAAAACATGGTAATATCAAGCAAAACTTTAGATATTTCCTCTATAAAATTTCAACAATTAAAAAATCACAATACAGAATCCATACAATTCGAAATTGAATAAAAATGTTTTATGAAAATAAAATTTACCTTTTATGTTTTTATCAAAATAAATTCTTTTCATATCTTCAATATTTTGTTTTATTATTCTTTTGCTATTCAAAATTTCTGTCCTATATTTGAAAATGTCATATGCAGAACTAATGAAATATAGAATATAATTACTATGGTATTTATGTACGAAAGAAAAATGAGAAACAGCAAATTAGTATGTCTGTTACTAGGCAACATCAGCTAAAATACAAAATAAAATGCATTCATATTGCATTCAAAAGTCATCATCTGGATATACGATTATACATATGAGAATGAATGAATTGGGTTATAGCATGGGAATCTCATGGATGAATCTCATGGATAGTGAGAAGAAGGTATTAAAAATTTTAACACTTTTTGCTTATCAAATACTAGTAAATTCGTAGTCGAAAAATAAAACGTCAGAAAAAAAAGAATAAAGAAATGAGGAGAGTATATTCAAGGCCCACAATTTGCATATACAAAATCGATATTGACCTACATGCGTACCCGGGTCCAGTAAATTATTGGTCAGTTTGTTCATCCTTTAAATTCAATATATTGAAAATAAAATAAAAAAAAAAACTAACGAAAACCCAAATACATACACAGAGAAAATTTTTCAGGAATATTCGATTACATTTATCAAAGGATATAAATTTTCAATTTTAAATGAAATTGCATGAAGAAGAATATAAAAATTAAACATTTTCTCTGACCTCATTAAAATTTAAAACCCAATTATTAAATTGAAATGAAATTAAAAACAAAAACTTTCGAAATATACATATATGAAAATATGTTAATAGAATTTGATGAAAATCTAATTAATATAAATTCCCTTTATCCTTTCTTGAGAAGTTTTGTCATATTCCTGATAAATTGCGAGCAAAATCTGAACAATTTTAGGAATTTTTTTGGTCGTATTCCTATAAAAACATTTCAAAATTAATACAAAAACCTGAAAACTTTTCACATACATAAAATACATTTGAGCCAAATCACAATTGTCCTTCTAAGGTTTCTGGTTACAAAAAGGAGGCAAAATTCTAACTTTAGACGATCCTGCATATATATTTTTTCAAGTTTTATGTTTTCACCGGTAAACATTTCATATTTCTCGTTAATTTTTATGGTTTATGAAATTTCTATAGGAAAATGGAAAAAATTTAAAGAAAACGCAAAAAGTTTCTTCATCAGTTACACTTTTCTCACTCATTTCATAATAAAAAGTCGCAAATAATTTTTCATATAAATTATTGAGTGCGGGAAAATGATAATACAATACTACATCACAGTTCAATTATTTTAGAGTTGCAATTAATGTTCTTTCTTGGTTATTCTCCAAAGTATCTAATTTCCACTTAAATCCGTTTTTATCCATATTCATGATAGAAATACTTCATAAAGGAAATAGTTACTTTCTGCACGTTCTAGCGAAATGTCTAAAAAATTCATATCATATTTCCACAATTGGAGTTACAATAATTAGCTATGATGCCAGGCTATTAACCGAATTCCTAAAGAAATCAGCAAGAAAACTTTGTAATTACTCTGTAAGGTATTCCAACCCGAGTGTATGTTTTTGCTGTAGGTATGTTACTTCAAGTTCGTGTTAACATAGTCAAACAACTAAATTTGTATAAGAGGATTGATATTATATGATAGTTATTCAAAAAAGATGTCTACCTAAACCATGGACATAATAAAGATTTTCAATGACTGCATTTACTGATTCATACTAATATTCGTACACATTATAGATGCTTCTTTTTCTCACCCATTAAAGCAATATTGATGCATGTTTACTAATTTTAATATATGAACACAAAAATTACGATATGAAAATTGTTTGATTCCTTGACAACTCCTAATAAAAAGAAGTAATACTAAAGAGTCATTAGCAGCAATAATCTAGATTATCTTACGATTCTCGATTAAAATTCGATAATGGACAAAATTTTCTCAATTATTGAGCGTAGTTAATCGAGTATTTTTATTTCAATTATTCAATAATTGATAACTTTTTGCTCTTTTCATCTGGTAATGCCGCTTATGTCTATAGATAGAAGAAAATCTAGAACAAAATAAGATATGTGAATTTGGCGGCTCCAAATTTTTTGTAGTTTGAAGGAAATGATTGTTTTTTTTTAAATATAATATTTTTAAATGTGTTTTTTTTAGATTTGAAATGTTTGCATATTTATAAAAAATTTTTTTTTTTCTTCCGAAAATTTCTAACCGCTAAAAGATGTTATAGAAAGTTATGAGAAATGTCAAAAAATAATTGAGAATGAATTTTAATTCGAAAAAACAGAATCAATTACATGATCTAGATTAAAAATAATCGAGTGGATTAAAGCGCGTAGTATGTCTAAGGTATTAGGTTGTGCTTCGATCTTTGCTTTGGTGCAAAACAGTTTATGCGGCAACACTAAATCAGTTCGGTTTCATTTGCTTCCTCCTAAACTAACAGACGAAATAAGATCGGTACGGTTCAAATTTATGCGTGGATCAAAATCGATTTTTTTGTCTAATCGTACAAGTTTCGTCTGTACATAAACATACTGTGTAACATATATACTAGTCTAAGCCTAAACTATATGTTGTGGTTTAAATATGGGCTTCTAATTCGTGATAAACAATTTCCTGTTTATTTTCCACATCATAAGATTGAGGGATACAAAATATGTTTAAATATTTCTTTTTTTTTTTAAGTAGTAGTACTGAATTGAATTGAAGATTTATTGTTCAAATTTGAAAACATGTTTCTTAATTTGTGGGTTACCTGTTTTTCTCTTTAAAAACAACGAAAAATCCGAAAAGTGATCCTTTAAATTAGAGAAACAATTTTCCTTCTAATTTGATCCTTAAAGTTTCACCTTTTTTTTGGTTGTTAGAAAATATTTCGTGCGAAAGCATTTATCTTTTGCTTAATGGAAATTTAATGTCCTTTTTGTATGTTTTGTACAGTTTTTATATCTTTCATTTCATATCTAAAAGAATGTTCCAAATCACCTGGTTAGATTATGGTCCAACCGTAAAAATGGAATAAAAACTATAAATGTTTTATAAAACTATCGTTTTTCTGTAAGGAATTAATTTACTTTACTTTAAAATTGATATAACTTTATTTCAAAATTGAAGTATTTTATGATTGTTAAGAATTTTGTTGAAAATAAAACTTTGTTTTAAATTGGTTCATTAGTTAAAAATGAAGACCATTTATAGGGTATCTTCTTTATAAACGACAAAAACTGAAAATTTTTTACAAAGAAAATTATTGTGTCACATGAAATATTCTCATTTCATAATATGTCAAAAATTATTACATACTGAAATCTTTTAGAAAGCTTTTGAAGTTCATAACTTTGTATCTACTGAAGAGGAACAGTATTTCTACAGTCTTAGAATGGAGTCCATCTACAAATTGATGTTAATATTTTATACACATGACTTATGTTGCTCATCCTATAACGAGATTGCTACGTTTTAGATGATCTTTCATATCATATAGAAAAAATTGTGCTCATATATTATATTTTGTTCAAAAACTTTGTACAGACATTTTCTGTCTTTTGCGTTTTATACCAAATATCTAACATAAAGTTATTAAAATATTTCTAGGAAAATAATTTTAATGGAAATGTCTTTACTTATATTTTTAATTAAATTTAAATTTCAGTTAATTACATTAGGGATTACCCAGTTTTGATTAAAATTTAATTACAATTATTTTAATGTTAAATATAGGTTGCATCAGGCTAGTTGGTGAGAAGTAGAATTAAGGTAAGGTCACACACAGCAACGTTTGCAGCAGGGTTTTTTTGGTTGCAGCTGCAAAAGTTGCGAGTCTTGTTCACACATGTAGGTAAAAGTGGCGCGCAATCTGACATTTCTATGTTGCTGCAACCTAAAATGCTCCATTTTTAAGAAAAAAACTTGCAGTGGTGTTCACACATAGAGAGAATTATTTCTTTGAAGAGTATCCTCATAAATCGAAATAAATTTTAGGTGATTTGAGAGAATAATCGAGGATGTGTAAATTGTATAATCAAAAATTTGTACAATTAATTTTTATATGTCCTTTTGTATTCAAATTTTCTACAAATCTTTTACTTGGCAGATTATGCTATTTTCTTATTTCTTCTCCTTTTTTTTTTAGATCTACACACGTCTTTTCTTTTGTTAGCCAAAATCTCAAACGGATGCCATTTTCATTTTAGAAATTTTTTCCTGGGCGTATTATATTTTAACGTTTCATTTGGAAAGATTTCTTTGAGAAATAAAAACAAGCAATTGATTTCAAATGTGCCGTAAGAAGCTTAAAATTTTTCCAAATTAAAGAAATAAAAAGATTTTAATGAAAACTATATAGTTAATATATGCGGTCTAATCATAATTTTAATATGCGGTCTAGATTTGTCAAACAGAACAGCTTAACAGCTATAAAGGATAAAATAATTTTTGTCCTCCATTTTGGTAGACTTGATCTATTTTTCTGAAATTTTCTTAAACTTTTCATTTTACACAGATTTTTGATTTGTTATATAACTATAAATATTACAAATTGAATTTTAATTAAATTTCAATTTTATTTTCAAAAGTTTATTCTACCAAAATGTGAAGAAAATTCTTATAAAAACTAAAAAAAAACACAGAAAAATCAAATAAATGAAAAAGAATACAAATAAACTCAAGACGATGGTAAAAGGAAATCTTAAATCGTTCTGAAGAAAATCGTCTGGTTGCTTTAACATAGTAGAATTACGACACCAAAATTAATTCCACCCACAAAATCACCTTCTTCACGACTGTAATTTGTTGTTTTAATGGTAAAACGGATTCCAATTTTCTTATCCTTTTATATATATATATATATATATATATATAAATACATGTGTTTGTTTAGAGATAGAATATAGTTCAACGCAAACATTTACTTCATCTAAAGCTACTAAATGAGTTTTCTTGGAGGTTTCCTTAAGAAGTGATTATCTCGGATTCATTCTCACTACCAATTTTTCGGTTGAGAAGATCCTTGTTGGTTGCATGCCATGGATTGAGAAACCTATTAACACTACACAAGAATTTTCTAGTCTATATTATCATATAGTGGAATTTTACCTCGTTTTGTTTTGTCAGAAGAAGACGATGATGTACTTTTGTTCATGGTTCGGATTTATTTTAGTTAAGAAAAGTATCAGTCGTGACTTGTCTAAAAGAAGAAAATTCCAAAACTGATTTCATGAAGAATAAACGAAGAAAAAATGTTTTATATTGGATTCAATGCTTTAAGTTTATGTATTTATAATTAGTAAACTTTTGGAGAAGCTTTTCATATTAAAATATTTATAAAAGTTATAGTAAGATGCAAATTGGGTAAAAAAATTGTTTTAAATTTTGAACAAAAATTTCAGTTTAGGAAGTAACCCTTATATAGTTTACTACTAAAAGTCAAATGAACTTCTAATAACAATGTCCTGATGCCTACCAACCAAGTCGTATTGTATTTCGAATTTCTTAGCCGCGCGTATTAAAACATATTATAATACATTATGAGAAAATAATATGTAAATCACAAAGGTATCATGATTCATGAATGACTTTTAATTTATTGTCTCGCGGACATTACGATTTGTAGGAGCGGAATAAAAATAAAATAGGAACTTTAAGTAAATGTATAATATATAAATTTTACATTTATAATTTTTTTAATCACTTTTTATGCCTTTTGGTAGTTATAGATGTGTAGAGAAAAGTTACGTATATCGGTTTATACATGTCCGCCCGTCCGTCTACACGATAAGTCAAAAACGCGCATCCTGATTTTAGTGAAATTTGGAATATACATATGTTGATTATTTCTTCACTCGATCTGATATTGTATTTTAGCAAAATCCACCGAGGGGGAGCAAAGTTATAAAGCAAAAAACAAGGTGGCCTATTCTACATAACAGAAAATTAAGAGATATCACCTGTGTTTTATTGGGAATTCTATCGGGCGCTATTTTACTTTCTCAAAAAAACGATTTTTCTTATATATGTTCTTTAAAACGCTGAATTTCAAATGTTCGAACCACTAACATTATTTAATGGAATTACTTGGCTGCATAACCAACTAGAGTAATTGTTTTGAGCTTAAAAAAATTGAAAATTATTTTTTTAGACAAATAATGAAATTAAAACAAATAATATTTTGCGCTATTTTAGCGTCCGATATTATCCGGCGCTAAATAAGCACCTATAAAATGTATGGTAAGCGCGGATAACATTCCCAATAATATATACCTTCTAATTTTTAAAATAAGGGGATATAGCAGAAATTGATATTCTTAGATATTTGTGTAGACATTTTGTTATTAAAAGGATGTGAGTTTTGTAGAATTTTAAATTATTGCTTTGGTTACAATAATAATTATAAAAACAAAAAATGTATATCAAAAGTCAAAATTTCTGGATTTAAATTGAATTTTTAGATTTTTCAAATTTAATATGTTAACATGTATTCCTTTTTTTATCGTCATGCGGGACTATATGGAAAATAATTTCTCGCCTTCCAGGAAAATGAGAGGAGTCTAAAAATAAAGTTTTGTGACATTTTTCCATTCTAGTTTAGTTTATTTATTTTAATTTCGATCAAATAAGAATTTCCTGTTAAGGTATAAAAAAATGATGCATCACAATTTAAAACGGTAAGGGAAGACAGCTATAGATAAGTATATAAATAAGTGTATATAGTATTATAACAATCGTAACATTCTTCGAAATATGAGTAGTAACGTTGTCGAGATCCAACACCTAATAATTTGTTTTATATCTTCTATGCAAAACCACCTAACTTTCTTATACACAATTATTCAAGTTTAAGTTTTTCAAGATGAAATGGTAGATACAGAATTTATCCGGAACTTAGTTCTTCTTATTGTTCGTTTTAAGTTATCACGTAAATGGACAAGTATATAGAAGTACTTATAGAACTCTAAAGAACATTGTTTATCTAGACTCAATAGACCTCTATTTAATATCAAAAAATATTCCGGCATATTCTTTAGTTTTGAAAATATTGAGTTCAATTTACTTTTCCTTTCTTTTCTTATACTTGTGTATGTAATTAATGTACTCATGAAAAGAAAAATTCAAAAATCGCTTTCCAATAATACATTGAGACTTTTTGAAATCTATACATTTTTTACAAAAGTAATTACTTATGACTATAACAAAAATCGAACTGCAAAATTATTGTCAAGCTCTAACTAATTACGCTTTCCAAAAACAGAAATACTTATTTTCTACACTTCTTCATCACTTCTAAGTGAAATGAAATGAATTATGTATAAGAAAGTTTTGGATTTACCATGTAACATATTTATATATTTAAATTTTTGCTTTATTTTGCAAATTAAAATTTATTAACTATTTAAAATCATAACTGTGAAATTTTAATATCTAATTGTAAACTATTTTCATATATACCTTTTATTCTTGAAAGGTATATTTGAATTTCATTTATCCTTTCAATAATCCAGTTTTGTGTAGTATATTTCTAGTTAATAATTTTCTCTAAAAAAACATTGTTTTGTAACTTGCATATGTATAGAAAATGAAAATTGAACTAATTTTGTTCAAAAGTTCCATGAAAACTTTATCCAAGTACTTGACAAAGTTTTAACAAGCTTTATAAGGACTTAAATAAAGTGAAGTTTCTGTTTTAATAAAATAAATTTAATGTTGCAATATTTTGAATAAAAAAGAAAAAAAAAAGAAAAATATTTTACGATATATAAATGATAAATAAAATCCTTTTATAATTTCATTCGTTTTATATTATTTTAATTAAAAATTTATTAGTTTTTGAGAACATTCCATTTTTAATAAAAGGAAAAAAAGAAAAAACAACTCAATTTCCAATTAGAATGGAAATTGAATGAAATAAATAACAGCTAAGCCTCTATGGAAATGCATATACGTGCTTTCGTATATATCTTAATTAAAAAATATATAATTTGATTGAAACAATAAATAACTCCTGAGATTGAATATATTTTACGGTAAACTTTTTCAATTTTTTAATAACGACTAGAAGCCTTTGTGTCAGTGGAACTGGCAATATTTATGTTTTCCGGCTTGATCCCAAATATTCTTCCACTCCCAAGATTTTATCTAGTGAAGCTACGCTGGTCAGGACAATTTTCTTCTTATTTCTAATATTTTTATGTTGCCTAATTTTATAAGATTATTGAATCTTATCACAGTAACAGACTACATTATTACAGTTGAGTTTAATACTAAACCAGGTTTATTTCTAGTGTTTGTTGAGAACTAGTTTAAATACCAAATTTATCAGTTAAATTTTGCTAGTTTAACCACTGATCTATTTTTTATATGCCTTAACTATCATGGACTCTTTGTAATACTAGTCTTATTCTGAGCACAGTCATAACGGCCATAACATGACGTCACTGCCATAACTTTTTTTAGAAGTCCAATTCGTATTCTAACCTGTTTATAATTTACAACAGTCATATAAAAATATCACAAGTTCTGACCAAAAATATTTTGGATTACAACGAAATTTTAGGTGTTTTCTGAGTGATTTAATTGATAAATATGGAGAAATTTCCACAATTTTCTTAAACACACAAATAATTTTACACGTATTTAAAAATTTTTCACCTATACGCACATTTTCCAGAGTATTTCTGAAATACCCATGACAACTCACTCGAATTATAACAGTTTAAACTGTTATGAATTCGCATTTTGGACATAATTATGACTCGTCGATGGTGGGTGAAAAATGGTTGAAGGTGCCCAAGAATGAGAGAATATAGATTATGCTTTCGCATATTTCTATTGGTTTTTTCTGCGCATCTACGTCACGTGAGACATGAAATACATTTTTAGTATGAAAAATCACAATTATTTATTTGAAAGGAAATCACACGTGATGCCATGAAGGTATGAAAATAAAAATTCAAAATGGCCGACATGTGCAATGCGCAATCTTTATATTCTTTCATTCATGGTAGATGCCACTATGAATTTCTTAAAAAAGCCACCATTTCACCCCCACTCATACCCTACCATTTCAAATTCAAAAGCTATGAACTTTTGATAAAACGCATGGAGAATTTTCATTGTATATTTATATTTATATTTATTATTATTATTAGTATACTTATTTTCCGTTTTCTTCCTTTACGTCTCCAGGCTGTTCTAGAAATTATTAGAAAATTGTTAGAATAGTTGTTATTACCAATTTTAGAAGATAAAAAAAAATAAACCAGTTTATTTGTTATTATCTTCCTATTATACAAAACAATTTTGGACGCTGACGTTTTACTACCAATTAAAAGTCTTTATACTTCAAATTATTTTTCGAAATCTTCTTCTATATGTACTTAGAAAACTGAAATTCTGTTTGTTGGCTTATTTGTTTGTTTGTTTGTCCTCTGTAGACTCGAAAAGTACTGAACCGAATTTAATAAAATTTAGTACATGTGTAGGGTTCTTGGTTTATCGATGAGGCTTGCAAGGAGAGGGGAGGGGAATATAAAAACTTCCCTGGTTCGGCCAATACTAGTCGGATTTTCACGAAACTTGGAATGTACATTCTAGATAGGCCAACTGAAAAAATAGGATACGCCTCCAGTCGGTGGAGGAATTGCAGGAGCCAAAATATAAAGAAAAACTCTAATAAATTGTTGGGTTAATGATAATTCATTCTTATTCCCAAAACATGGGAATTTAATTTTTGCAAAATAAAATTTGAGGTATTTCATGTTTTTCAATTTATTTGTTTTGTAGAAAGTAAAATGATTTCAACCATCTGCATAGAAGTAATTAATTGAAAGTTCGATTCTCTGTCCCAATAGAAGTTGGATCGAAGCCCCTTAGTTTGTTACCAATAATATTTTTTTTTTATTATTAAATCAAATTAATTTTAATCAATTTCCTGAATGAACTTATTGTATTCAATTTAATTAGTTTAATTTGCTTCATTAAATCGAAATAAATATTGAAAATAATTTTTATTTTTGGTATTATTTCAATTCAAGTAATTATATTTATTAATTATTGAATTACACCCGCAAAGTATTAGTGGCGTCTCTAAAACAATACATATAATAATTTCAAATATGCTCATTGCAGCTAAAGTTTTCATAAAACATGCAATATGCTGTTCGAACAGGTTCAGAACACAACAAATATAATTTGGAAAATTTAATTATTTTATGAACTTCGAAAATATACATTGGTTGTGCAGATATTCAATAAATTTCAGATTTCGATTTAGGGAAAAAAAGAATTAAAAATTAGGTGCAATTTCAAAAATATTGTTTTAGGGAAAATTTTATGAAATTTGTGGTTTTACAAATTATATTACAAAAAAACGAAACGAAACCAAAATAATTATTTCCAAATCATTTATTCTATTTATTTATTAATTACGATTCAATAAATTCCTTAAAAATAATTTAATTATGGAATTATTTATGTAATCGAATATTTTTTTTACCAAATATTGATTAGTTTTATTTTCATTTTATTAAATTTAATTAGATTTAAAAATTTATGTTTTTTTTGTTATTGTAAAGGTTTTATTATTTGAAATCCGATATGTGTGCAATAAAATATTTTACCAATGGCGGGCAAAACGACATTTTAAAAAAAATTGCACTAAGAACTGAAAAAGGCATTTATTTCGGACTTTTTTTTTCACATTATATAGGATTGTCCAATTCTTGGAATCGATATTTCCGACTATTATTATGAAAAGTCACTATTGGCAGAAAAGTTTATGAAAAAGGCATTATATCAATAAAATCTGAAAATATGCTCGAATATAAATTTAACAAGCCGGCTATAATGGGATATTTTTCTGGAAATTAGGACAAAACTACTAGATCAGATATTGAATTATTCTCTTGTTTTGTCTAAAATTCTAAAGTCCATATTTGATATGGCACAGTGATCAGAAATTAAGTTTTTATGTATAAATGTCGAAGATTTCACGCCAATCGCAATTCTGCATTTCTATTTAGCCAATTGAATTTTATTTAATAATGAAAAATTCAAAAACAATAAAAGAGTAAAATAGCTTGATTAAAATTAATTTTTATTTTCTTAAAGAAATCATATTTCCACAAATATAAATTCTGAAAAATTAATTATTTTGATTTATTCGCTTTCAGATTTTTTTTATATAACCCTTAGAAAATTACACGCGGGAAGGAATAGGATTTTTATATAACTTTTCCGTTAACCCACCAATAATACATTCAACTAAGTACCACAATCTTCTATTTTATCCTTTATACAATATATATATATATATATATACAAGAAGCAATGGAAAATCATTTTCAGAATAAACAAACAAAATAGATTAAGACTTGAGTTTTCATTAAATGAGAAAATTCCCAGAACGAGGTCAAAAGTTCGGTTCAAATATAAAAAGATGGTTATCGAGAAAGTAATTTGCCAGTGGCTATCCATTGATGGTGACATTAACTCAATTAAGAAGCCAGAAATTATGTGTTGGGTTTGCCTTTTCTAATTTCGAATTTTATTTTTCGGTTGTATAATTTCCATTTTCATTTCAATTTCTATCTTTTCATTTTCAATTTGGGAAGTTATTTTGAGTTAAGTACAATTTCCATAAGAAAAAAAGTATTTGGTTTAAAAATTAAACAAAGAAATGGAAAATTAATTTCAAATATAAAATTAGTTAGGAAAAATTTTGGAACAGGCGATGATTAGGGATTTTGTGTACGGGGTTAGATCGTAATCTTATCTTTTCATGGGGTGGAGAATAGCATTGAGTTTCATAAAATATTTGATATTTATTAAAAGGAAAGAAAAATAATTCTTCAGACAAAACTCACATCCTGAGTTATGGTAGCTTTCTTCTGATGCTGTATTGTTTAAGCGACCTGATATTTTTATGTCTTATACTTGTACACAGTTAGCCAATAGATTTAACTTTGAAATTGAAATTGATAGCTTGTTTTGCCTAAACCATTCATGAAGAAATTTCGCATCTGGAACAAGCGAGTTTTCTTCACTTTTGTACAATTATTGTATTTTCATTTGCTTTTATACATTGTGGGACAATAACAATGGTATTCGAACAGTTTCAGAAAGTTTGTTTTACATTTTAACTCTTTTGATACAGAATTATATCTTATCTTATATCTTTCATTTGGTTAAAAAATAAAACTTAAAACTTTAAGAGATTATAATTTAGGATTGTGAGTATGAAAATTTGTTGGAAAATTGCATTGTGTGTTCATCCGAATATCATAATTTGCCTATAAATATGCAATTTGTAAAATAGAATTATATAATTTAAAAAATGGAAGTATTTAGAAACGACACATATAATGTATATAATCTCATTGAAAACTATTTTAAAAGGTTTTGCTTTAGGAACATTCAATTTTGTATAGTGCTGTAATAACGATGAAACTTAATATTGTCGTATTTTATATTTATACCTTTTCAAGAATGAAGCAATCATAAAAGTGTTATCCATTCGTATACTTTTGAATAACATATGTACTTTTACGCGCATTACCAAATGGTCAGCAGAAGAATTCCTCTTATCAAGAGATACAATTTTGTCACTTTGCAGTAAAGTGCAATTTTGATAATGCCATTGGATCTCAATTGTGTTTTTGAGTTGAAGATAATGGATTTTTCTTTTATTGTGATATATGGGCGAAGATAAAATGGGATGGGAGTTTTTATCGATTTTTTATGTTCGAAATGATTATTTTACAGAATTATTTTTATTACATTTCTTAATTAAAACTGAAAATATAAATGTTAAAAAAAAAGAAAATTAAGTTAAGTTGAAGTATTGTTGAAATACCATTTCATAATATTACAAGAATTTCAAATCTAAGTGGTTCTACTGTAATTAGTGTGCTTTTTTAAAAAATACTTTTTTTTTGTCTCGAATTAAAAGAAATATACAAGTTAAGAGAAATTTTAAGTGCTTTTAAAAATCACAAAATATAGTTGTCAATAATAAAGTATTTCGTTTCAATTTATTCATTTACTTTTTGGCAGTTATGTAAGATAAGAAAATATTTTCCCTTCAATTTAGTACCCCAGTTAAACCCGAAAGTCAAACACATTTACTTTATTTATTTTGTACAGCCTAAGTATATAATGTATCTTCATCTTGTATTTATCTTATCTTCTTCACGTACTACGTGCCAGACTGTAATATAGATTTCTTATCCATATATAGATGTGTTGTCTAGAATATTGAATATTGACTATATTCTATATATATGTATATGTAGGAAATTTCTATTCAAGCGGTCCAAACATAACAAGGTTCATATACGACAAAAAGCTTTGAGATAAATAATACCATCAACAAAGTATCCTCTTTATCGCATATACACTGGGTAAGTTAAAGTAAACTATAAAAGCAAAGAAAATGGATTTTGATTCCCAGATTCCCATTTATTTTTCAAGTACTCAAATAAATATGTATAATATCGCTATGAATGAAATAGCTGAGATTTTTATATAACAATTTGGAAATACTAAAAAGAAATATAGACGTTAAATTTTTATCTAAAATGCATGAGATTAGAAGAATTTGGATTTAGTTATTTACTTAGTGTAATGTAACCAACTTTTAATATACGAACATTTTTAAAGTTTGAATAACGTATGTAATTTTCATCTTATTGTTGTGGGAAGTGAGGTCTGTATGATTTTTCAATAAATATACGTTCATTTAAATAGATTCTAAAATTCACTAGAATACTTTTCTTTTATCATAAAGTTTTATAGTAAATTTCATGACACTTTTCATATATAAAAGCATACACTTCTCATGTCCTGAATATCATATTACGAGTGTATCATATACATTATTTTTGTTCGTTTCAATATTATGTAAAAGTTGTTTACCATTCACAATATATCCTTTAATAAAATCACCATCACGGAGAGTGATTGTCAAGGAAATATCATCTTGAAATTGGAAGTGATGTAAAAAAAGAACTCATCACTTTACGGAACCATATTATTTCCATATGAAAAGTCAAGTGTCCTGCATATGTTTGATAAAATTTTCCTACATTATTTCGAATTGTTCATTTGCATATCCGTCATCATTATATGAAAATCAGATTTGAAAAGATTTGAATACGAATTGGGGACATTTTGTATTTAATATAAATATGTATATTATATAAGATGTGGAATAGAGGATAGAGGAACTATTCGGAAATGTATGAAATTGTGTTGAATAAATTGATTTATGGAAATATTTTGAATTGAAAGTCTAATGAATAGAATATTTACGCTTTTATTTGAATGAATTCAATTGACACAAAATTTCAACAACTAGCTCTATAGTTGGTTAAGCTAGTTATTAAAATGGACTGTTATTTAAGCTAATTGCTCATTTAATTGTAATTAATTGAGACATTTTTTTTGATATGAGTTGGAAAAAATCTCTTTACAGTCCGTAAATGTTGGCTGTATCATATTGAGATAATCTCTTCATTTTAACAAATTTAACGTCGAATTACAGTCCTTCTCGTATAGTGATATTTTTCTTTTAATAATATTGTTTAAATTATATAGTATGTTCGGCGAGATAAATGCCTTGAGTTCCAAGAAGAAAATACGAATTTACCGATATTCGAGAATGGTGATTTCTTTAAAATTGCCCCGGAAAATCCTCGAATTGCAAAAAACAACTTATCATTTGTAATGCAATGAGAATATCGTGTGTTTAGCTAACGAATATCGCGAGGAACTAGTTATCGTAAAACTCTTGTAGCATATACGAGTCGAGGTAGTTTGTGTTAGGCATCTACATTTAATTTAAGATGAAATGATTTTTTGAAGAATTTATGATAGTTGAAATTCTTCAACAAATCTTATCATTCTCCTATTTGTTGCATGTTCTCTTTTTTATATTACGGGTTTTCAGAAATTTTCATATATCAATCCCCTATCCCAAGAGTGCAAAATTTCCATAGCTCTCTTGTAATAGCATGCAATGAAATCGTAATTAAAAATTTCATAGTTTTATAAAATACTTTTTGTTTTACATAAAAACGATTATAAAAGTTCAAATAACCATAAAACTACTGAGAAACATCAAATAAATCGGAATAAATATCATTAAAACAAATTTATTGGTAAAATTCTTTTTATTTATTATATTTATTAAAGCATAAAAATAAACAAGAACATATTTTAAAAGATTTTTATTTTAAAATTGAATTTATAAAATACATTACATCGTACATTATCCATTACTATAGTTTGGAATATTTTAGCCCGATATAAATTCATATAAATGAAACCACTATTATTTAAAATATTTATATTTTTTCCATAGAAATCCAAATTCACTTCAATAAATTTCCGGTGAGCAATTTCCTTTCAAATGAGTTCAAAGACTGTGCTTGTTGTGTGCACTCGAAAAATACTCCCATACATTTATTCTGGACAAGAGTTTCCATTGCCGAAATGTTTTCCAAACAAAAAACTATCTTACACACAAATATATTAATTTATTTTGGTCGAACCAAAATGATATCCCACAAAAACAACATCTATAAAACTTATATGGTGCAGCTTGAATAAACTATTTAAGGTTTTCCGGTTAGATAAAATGGAATCGGATCTGAATTTAACCAGAGTTCAGAATTTTAAGTTTAATTTCATCTTTGAAAGCTTTGTACATATACATATGTATTATATTTAATTGAAGTCAATATACTTAACTTAAAATCATACTAAATAGTATTGCAAAATTGAATTATTTCAAAAATATTGTATCTGCATCGCATTTTACATACATGACCAAATATTACTTATATTTCGTACATAAAATTAAATTTTATAATACTATACAATAGTTTTAAATCAATTTTAATAATTAATATTTGAGCATTATAATAATCCCTGGTTTAAATGCTAGAAGCTTAAAAGTAAATTATATCGATCTTCTAAAAAATGGAACAGACCATGTAATACCCGGATTGTCAGCATTATTCTCAATTGGAGTAAAAGAAACTTCTTACACTGGAATATATTCAAAATATGTATGTAAAAGTCTCAGAATGAAATTCGCAACGGTATAGATTTTACAGCCAGGAAAGCGTTCCAAGGTCCGGACACAGATACACTAGGCTATTACCAGACTGAAAATAAAAAAAATTTTAAACGCGTTCATCTCACTATTGACCGCTCTTTACAGGTAATTTGGCTTATTTTGACCTTATCAATAAGATTAATTTTGGAACACTCCTTTTTTTGTTTCTGGACACGATTTGACGTTTCAAGAATTTCCCCAATTTTTCGTATGTTGTGATAATCCTGTGTGGTGAGTTCTGATGTATCTGTACAGGGAGCACTACTTATTGACGGAAATAACTAATAAAAATCAAAGAAAAATATTTTATTATATTTCCTGTTTATATTAGAATAAAGCTTAAAAATTTTCTTTCCTTTCCTTGGAAAAATTCATAAATATCACATATTTTTCAGGAGATTTCAGCAAAAAGTACTATTAAGTCAAACGTAATTTATTCTGCTATACTTACTCGTAACATCTTCCAAGCGGATTATAGTACATATGTTCGTTTAAAATGTATGTGAACGTATTTGGAATTGGGTTAGGGATTTTCCCTAGTATTAAATATCATTTTCTATATGAATGTCCTAAAAAATAATATAATATAAACGCACAGAATCTAGAATTCTTGAAAGTCCTCGATAATACATTATACTTTTATATTAAACAAAAAACTGTTTCATAACCACAAAGAGACAGGCTTGTCTGCTAAGCATCTTTTAGATATCATTTCTTTTGGTGAATAGTTTTAAAAGCAAAAACTTTTAGATAAATAAAACACGAATATAAATAATATAATGTTTAAAATTAAATTTACTTTGATTACAAAATCTCATTTAAAAATCTTGTAAAATATTATATTATTTTATTTGAAACAATAAATGTTAAAATTAATTAGAAAGAAATACAATATAATTTACAAGAATAATTTTAGTTGTTTCTTGTTTAAAACATAATGTTACAAATCTGATTCACATATTGTTTTGTTTTATGATAGTCCCTTTAGGAGAGGAACTCTAGGCAACATACAATTTTTTTGCAGAAAATTATCTGCATTACGTAAATTGCTGCGGTATGTCCAGTTCGAGTTTTTGGTATAACGAGAATTCTTTATGCTCATTTGAAATTTAATTTCGGGTAAAGAAAATTACGAAACTTTTGGCAGAAGTTGAAAAGGACAAGAAAAAAGCCATAAAATAAAAAGTTATGAATGATCATGATTTCGAGTTACACTAATTTTGGTAAAGTTCAGAAAGACTTATTTACTCTAAATATTATTTATGACATCAAAGTTGATATTTTTCGAATAAATGAGGACGACTTTTGTACACCTCAGTATTACCTTTTTCTATAAAAGCCGGGTTAATTATAAAGTAGTCTCTCTCTTTTGTATTAATAATGAGTTGGAAAATTTACTTCAAGTAATTTTCCAATTTCATATTCATTATTAATAAATTGTATATGTATGTACATCTACATTGGAAGGAAATATTTATAAAAGATTTTTCTTAGAAGTCAATCTTAGATGTTTGAGTTTTGTATAAAATGTTCGTGAAGACATTTTAATCTTATTATTAATCTTTTTACTCCTTTGCCGCTGATGAAACCCAAAAATTTTAAATAATATTCGAATCGAGTGACATCACATTTAAAAGCTTTTTGGATCGTCGTAAAATATTTCAAAATGAAAATCTAATATCGTAGAAAATTATCTCTAATTTGGATGTTTGAATTTAATTTCATATAAAACAAATAAAATAATTAGTAATATATTGCAAGCCTCGATGTAGGCTAATTATAAACTATAGCATAGAAATGATTTTGTAAATTCAAAAATTCATTCTTTCTCGGGAACATGAATATCCCGCAATTAGATTGCAAGATAAAGAATGAAAATAATTTAAGACGTGCATAAGTGGAATGTACGGATGTTGATTTACTTATATTCTAAAGAGATCATATATGTAACTGTTACAGTCATTTTATTGGAAAATTGGCTTTTCTTCCAAATTTGAAGAAGCTACAGGAAACTTCAGGAATTGACCTATGTTTGGAGCATAAAACATAGAATTTCAGTTTTTATATTGGATATTTAAAAATAATTCTTCTAACAAAGCGTTAGCTTATCTTAATATCTTTTTAAAATCATATTAATATTAGGGCATGGTTTGAATAATCGATTACTTGAGTAAACAGAATTAATCATATATTTTGAGTATTCAACCGCAAACTGATTAATTATTTCATTTAAGAGAAACAAAGCAGAATAAATTTGGAAAGAGAAAGTTAGACGATATCTTCCCAATACCTTCTTTGAAAATGACAGAAACAATAAATTGCGCACAAAATAAGGAAAGAAAATTAAAATTTTTCATTAGAAAGAATGAAGTAACCTATAAATCAAATATATTCTATTTAACTTCGTGCTTCCTATAAGGTAATTGTAGCAAGCGAGAGCATTAATAGTCTTATAATAGTCTTATGGATTTTGGACTAAAGAAAGGATGAAACAAAGAAAGCAATCGAAATTTTTTTTAACTCAATTTCTGTAAACAAAAACCACGCGTTTTCTTATACTTTTAGGCGACAATATGATTTCTCAACACTTTTTCAAGTATTGGTGCGTGTATGAATAATAAGTAGAACAGATTTTTTGTTATGGATATTACAAATATTTTAAGTGTTAGTTCCAGTACGAACAGAGATTCTTATTTTTTACATAAGTGTTAGAATTGTTTATTAAAGCTAAATTAATTTTTATTTCTGTTGCACTATCATAACGCAATCGGAAAAAAATGATAGATAGCTAAAGAGAATCATGTGTATTTTTAAGAGAATATTTCCTGTTTTGTTTTTATTACGCTTTTTCTTTTTCTTTCATATACTAATTTACTTCTCTTCGTAAGCAATAATTTTTGCTTAAAAATTAGGAAGGAATTAATTGCGTTAAGACCTCAATTACTCGATTGTTCACTAATCTCAAAAAGTAATTAATCAAACTATGCCCTAATTCATTTTATTCATATTCTATTTTCGTCTCTATATTTACATTTATAGTCCAACAAAATAAAAAAATTCGCTCATCGATAAGTTGATAAAATTTTGATAGAAATAAGAAGTCTGTAACATGAAAATTTTAGTGTGAAAGAAATTTTCTTTCCAAAAGAAAGAAGAAAACAATTCTTTTATTTTTTATTTGTCGAGAAAAATGTAAAATTCAAATACTATTACTAATGAAAAATAAATTCTCATTATTATGGTTTATATTTAGTCAAAAATACTTATGGTAACAGTGAGTTTTTCCCAGCCGGTATAATAAACATAAATTTTAGCATGCACATGGGGCAAATTCTTATTAAAACGGCGCCCCATGACACCTGATGCGATCTGAGAATTCTTTATCGGATGTTGAATGCTTTCACTGTTATTATTATTTTTTCTCTCTGATGTGTTCATATTTAACGCTGGGATGGCCCCGTTACCAGTTTGAGACCAATACACCAGAGAAATGATTATTATGATGAAAAGTGAAGAAAATATTTTTATTTTTTTGTTTTTGGTAAATATATGTATATACGTTGTGATAGGTGGTACTTCAAAAATAAAAGGAATAATTTTAAATGAAGTAGGTACTTTTTTTCGGAAGGGGCTGGGTGATGTATACGCTTTTTGAACAAAAATAAAAACAAAACGTGCGTGCTCTTTGAATGGAAGAATGAGTTTTGAAATCCTTAAATTGAAGCCCATCATTTTTTATTTTCTATTTTCCTCGTATTTTTTTTTCATTTTTTTTTTGTATTCCTTTTTTCTCGTCAGTTCACTGTTACGCTTTATTATTTCCAATTTATTTAAGACCAACACCAAGGCTACATTTCATATTTATACTGAATAAGAATTATCATAAATTATGAGAATTATTTTGCTTGTTTTTTTTTTCTTCCATATTTGAAGAAAATATAATATAGTATCGCTCATTGTTTCCTGTGAGGAAAGGAAAATTATTTGGAAAAATTAACTCGCAGCAGGTGAAAAAGAAAATGGTTAAACATTTCGTATTTTTTTCGATATAAATTTTAATTAAATCGTTTGTATTTAAAGGAATTATAGAGCTCTTTCTTATTTTAGAAGAGTACTTTTATGATAAAGGGCGAACCAATAAGAACTCATGATTTTACAACATTACTTTTGGGTTTACCAATACCAGCTTATCGCCAATGCTAATTTTTATCTGAAATACAGATGTTGATGAAATTTTATAAATTACATAGACATATTGTAGGAAACTGAAAATCGAATCCGGATTTGAATTCAATACTTCTCAAATACTACCAATTTCTAGTAATGAATAACGTGTACTAAAAAAATTTCTCGTCATAAATCTTGCATTGTTTATTATAACAATCCAATTGCTCTGTTGTATATTTTTAAATCATTCAAAGATAATTCTTTATATGTACTATTAAAGAAACGTCTAAAACTATCCCAACAAATATTTTTGAATATTTTTTTATCAGTTCGTATTGGAAAAGCTAAAGTTATCTAAGATCGTGAGTTCTTATTGGATCACTCTTCATTTGGCGAAGCGAACCATTTCGATTTTTGATTACACTAATCATTATTATTGAAAACAATTTTTTAATATAGAAAAAGTTTTCATATAAAAATTAATTTAAATTTGAACAATATTAAAATCGATTTCGTCCGGTTCTCAGGTTTTGTTCGTTAAAAGTTTTTTTTTTTTTTTTCATTTGTAACTCGAATAGTAACTTACTTCGGAACTACTACTAATACTACTCTACTATATTTAATATTAGTCACTTGAATTTTATTCATGCTATATAAAAAGTTTTTGAGGAACATTTTTTTTTGTTGCTCGTTTTTCTCTGAAGTACAACGAAACTTCTATGAGTTGTTTTAATGTTATTGAATGAAATTTTTCCGAGAAAATTTTCATTTTTCATGATAAAATGGAATGACTAAAAGGTTGTAAAGTTTAAAAAAAAAAAAAAAAAAAAACAAGTTGTTCTTTTAAAACGAGAACGTTTCATACGAACTACAGGCAATGTACTTCCGGCTACTTAAGCGTATTGAATAGCAAATACTGAATAGAAAAACAGCAGAGTTTTATTTAAGTCAATGGGATGTTCTTTTGAAATAAACAAACTCCTTACAAAAATTTCATTTTTTCTTATTCAAAAGTTAATTTGTACAAAAAAAAAGTTAATAAGTGAATATATTAGTAGTAAGAAATGTACGCTTAATTTTTGTATAGCAATATAGTAAAAGGACAGAATATGTGAAAATAGGTGAAAATTATTTAGGTTATTTTAATTTTACTAATTTCTAAATTGGACACTAAATGACAAATAATTGTTATTTAACAATTTTTCTATTTATTTAAATATTTAGTATCATTTTTACTTAAAAATTCCCTGAAGAAAATTTCAATTTCTTAAAATATTGTTTGTGAACAAAAAGATTAAATCTTTTCGAATACTTTTTTTTTTAAAGAAAATCAACAGCTTAAGAGTGAAACAATTTTGGCTACAGAAAATTTTATTTTGAAGTAATTTTTATCCGATATGCATATTTTGTGTTCGTTAATGGGAAAACATCACGGCTTTCGTGTGACATATCTACATCTTAAGCATTTTTCACCTAAGCTTATCATTTGTTATGGAAAAGTTCTAATAAGTGTATTATATTTGATTTTAATAACAATTTATAAGTTCAACTCAGATTAAATATTTATAAGATTTTCAAATTCGTTGAAAGGAACTTTTTCGGCATTCTAGTTGAAAGATTTTAAGATTTTCTCAGAAACCAAATTTTAAAATTGTTATATTATGCTTCTTTCTACACAGTTTATAAAATAATAATTTTGAATGAATTCAAGTGGTCACCTGGTATAATTATTTTTAGTAATATTGTTAAATATTATTTAATGTTATGAACCTGTGAAATCTTGTCATATAAATAACAATTTGACACCTTTTTTAATTTCACTTTTTAAATAAATAATTAACAATTTAATTTTGGTTTTAAATTATAATTATTTTATTAAATACGTATTTCGAGGACTTTAAAAAATTTTACTTTAAAAATAATTTTAATTTAATTTTTAATTTTTTTTTTAATCATTTTACCTGAGCGAAAAAAATTTTTTTTAATATCTGTCAAAAATTTAATTTAATTTTACTATTAAATGATTTTGTATTGTATTTATTTAAAAAATGAAATTTATAAAGGTGTCAAAGTTTTATTTATATTGTTTAATATATTTACAATATTTCTGCGATAACAATTGGTCTTAAAATTAGTTGTCTATAAATAATTATTTCCTACAAAATTAATTGATCACAGTTTATTTACAACAGAAAAATTAATTCACTTAATACTAACAAATCGCTATTATATTCGAAAGTGTTAACACACTTCAAAAAATTACTTTTAAAATCTCTTTGATAATCACTTCGATACAATCACTTGCCAAGTTCATCTTGAATTGTGTGTCTCTTGTGTTTGATGAGCTGGCTTATAGATAGTATATGCCTTCAATGAAAAATGTTCCTCGAAGTAATATAAGCTACAATAATATGATATAAGTTCTAAGTAAAAGTCAGAAAAATTTTAGCATGTTGCGGCAAAATCTTATCAATTGCTCAGCTCATGAATTTACGTCGCTTCTTATACATAATGAATTTGAAATTTACAGCTCCTGTCTTGGTTTTAAGAAAAAGAGTTTTTAATAGCGGATTTTTTGATATTTTATGATAGAATTGGGTTTTACAGTTCAATGAATTAGCTAGGAGAAAAAAAACATATAGTAACTTAAAATCGGCTTATAGCCGATTTTTTGATGCCCGATGGTAGAATTGGGACAGCAAAACTGTCAAAACTAACATTATTTCAAGGTTTTTTCATCATAACTTTGTCTCTTCTTTTCTCTAATTTGCAGGTAACTGAGCCCCTTCTAGCGTAAATCTAATCTGAAAATTTTATCTAAATCGGTGAATTAGTTTTTAAAGTACATCAAAAGAACATTATGGACAGACTTATTTTCTCCTAGGATTATTCTTTCTTCACTATCCTCAAACCGATTTTGCTGGAATTTAACATGGTATAGGCTATTTATGTATTTAACCAACATAATTAATTTAAATAAAATTGATTGACAAATTTTAGAATTAAATTCGAAAACCATATAAAAAAACCGACAAAACTTTCTGGTCACCCTGGTTTTTGATTAATAACTTCCCTCCCACCCAGTCGATTTTGCTGAAATGCAATACCAAATCCAGTTAAGGAATAAGTAACTTATATTCTAAATTTCATCAAAATCGGATAACGCGTTTTTGAGTTATCTTGTCTACGGACGGACGGACGGACATGCATAAGTCGATATAACTTTTGATTGCCTACACAACCATGCCCTTGAAATTTTTCTACGATGATTATTTCTATGTGTTACACACTTAGTGATAAAACTAATATACCCTCTGGTAGTACCTACCATAGCGTATTACAACCTAAACTAATAATATATCAATGCTTTTCCTGCTTAGCTTTGTTTCACTTCGGTTGAATTTACTGAAATTTAAAGGTAACCTAGGCCCTGATGTCATAAATCTGTTTTAAAAATTGTTTTTAAATCGATATACCAGTTTTTAAATTACATTTGAAAACTAAAGAATAAAATGAAAAAGAATTTAGAGTGAAATAAATTTGGCTCTACAACTATATCTTTTTACACTATCCCTAATTTTATTTTACTGAAATTCAACATAGTATCGTTAATAATGTAAACAACATATGTAATTTAATTGAATAGAATTCCGACACAAATCTTTGGGTTAAATCCGAAAAACTGAAAGAAACCAACAAACTGTTTTGGTTTATAACTTATTTCACCTTCAGGCGATTTTTCTTAATTATAACTATAATGATTAAGAAAAATCCCCCAGACAGAGAATCGATCTTTCAATTAATTACTTCTATACAGATGTTGAAATCATTTTACTTTCCAGAAAACAAATAAATCGAAAAATAAATACAGAATATATTTGACTGTTTTGGGAAGTTTCATAAAAATCCACCTATTGTTATCCGAATTATTGACGTTTTTCTTTTTTTGATCCCGTCACACAGTTGGCCTATCCAGAATGTACATTCCAAGTTTTGTGAAAATCCGACTAGTATTGGCCGAATTAGGGAAGTTTTTATATTCCCCTGCCCCTCTTGCAATCCCTATCGCAAAGCCAAGTAGCCTCTAGGCTAGGTTGGAAAGACATCTACACATATATCAAATTTTATGAAAATCGGTTGAGTATTTTTCGAGTCTGTAGGGCACAAACAAATATACAAACAAACAGAATTAATTTTAATCAGTTTTATAGGTATAAAAACTATTTCGTTAAACAACTAAATTAGGATCCTTTTTTCTATAAATTCTTACTTTTATTTTGATTTAAGACTTCCTAGTGTCAATGTTGCCAGAGTAAATATAAATACTATATAAAGAAATCACAATATTTTATTATTTCAAATTGAAAACCAAATTAAAGTCAATAAATCTAAAATAAATTAAAACAAAATTGAGGGAATGTCTTTTACTTTATTAAAATTTGCAAAATAATTATTAATTAAGTTCCCTTTTCTGGATATAAAATGATATAAACTATGTGTGAATGAAAATTTTCATGAAGGATTTTGTCACAATTTTATAAGAATGTCAGAAAATGTAGAATGTTAAATGTTGGGGCACCAAAATGCAATCAAAAGTTTGTTTAAAATTTCCTTGAGTGGCAAAGAATTTATGTATGTATATTTTCTCACTTATATTTTGAAGTGTCGAAGAAAATTGAATTAACTAAGGTGTCGTTGGCCAGGAGTTACATTTTCTTGAAGAAAGTTCAGAGTAAATCGAAAAAGTTTCATAAGAAAATTCACCTTGAAGCGATTTCATAAATATACGAGTATGAAATAGAACAACAACTGTGTGTCACCTGTAAAAGGTATTTTGCTTTGTTATCTTCAAGCGAAAATGTAATTATGTGGTTGAAAGTTTTTCTGAAAGATGAATAATATTTATACAGTGGAACCTTCTAATTGGGCCACTGTACATCCAGACTATATGTCAAATTGTTGGACCCAATTATTCAACTAAAAGTTTTCCATATCATGAAAAACAATAGAATTGAACATTCTTTTACTACTCGACTGCACATTTTCCGGGGTACCGACGGTAGTTGGTTTGATTAGTTTTAGTTTTTCGCACTTTAATGGAAAGTTTGGTATGCGAGGAAATAAAACTATGTATGTACTTTGTGATATATCTAGTTGCTCTCAGAGATCCATTTACTTTAGTTATCTAATGTGAATCTGCTACGTCTTACTGACAGATATCGTTAATCAAAACCGACTTTTTAAAAGGATTGATTGGTAAAGAATGTTTCCAGATAATGTTTCAAGTTGAATTGATATTTCAGAATATTTTTAAAGGGATGTTTGCTTTTCTTAGTATGTTAATCTGTTTCGTGATAAACTGATTCTGAATAGAACAAACTCTGAATGTATTCTTTTCTCAGAAGATTAAAAGTCATATGCGGGAATAAATGATTGAAATATAGTTATTGTAAAAACTTTGGTGAATTTTTAAAGACCATGGATAATATATCCAATAATGTCTTTGAAACGTTACCATTAAGCGTTTAACATTAGCGATAGGTTGGGGCAACTGTGGGTAGGAATTTCTCTTTAAAAAATATCTATAATATTTTGAGAAAAGATTCTTATTTTTCGTTAATTTCATTTTAGTTATATTTTGTAAAATTCGCGCTAACTCCATAAATCCGTATTACTGAAATTATTTAAAATAATTTTTTTTTATTATTATATCATTATTTCTAAATTATGTAAATACATTCAATTTATTTACTGAAATTCATATAATTCTGATAAATTTAAATTTCTAAAGTGTTTTAATTAGGCAGCTCCAAATTACATATTTACATAAACTTTAGTTACAATTTAAAGGAATTAATCGTATTTTAGGTTATTATATAAAAGGGGATGATTTCATTTCCAAATCCTTTATTATACGTACTCACATGAGCTGAAAGATATACCTGAAAAATAAACCCTTTGAAAAGGTATACATGTATGTTGTGTTTTTTTCACACCCATCAGTAGAACCATTCCAGAAGTTAACTTTATCATTTCAGCCTAGAATATATATCTTCTAGTTTCGCGGTATTTACAGATAAGAATATGAGCAAATTAAATGTGTAATTTGAATTCATATACTTACATTTAGTTAAGTGCTGTTCTGTAATTAGAAGTTTGTTATTATCTTGAATCTCGGGTGATGTCATACTGTAAGGCCATTATATCTTTTAAAAAGACGTACACTATCTTTTGTTTTGAACTTTTAATTATTGTAAATTTATTAGTTTCATAAAATCATAATATTTGAAATTACGTTTGATTTTTTAACTTACTGTTTTATGGAACATTGTCTTAACCAATTGGAGTTGTAGTTTTAAGTATTATGCTCTTAATTTATGTACAAAATTTCGATGGGCTTCGTGTTTCCTCACGATGTATTTTTGTACGTATATTGTACATTGGCATAGTATGAATGATAAACCAGTTATTGAAAAACATCTTGGATGAAATCCGTATCGAATATAGAACGATGAAACTAGAGTAGATTAGGTTTTAGGGTGTTCTTATACGGACTTCAACGGTCTCAGGCTGAGATCTATTGTACCTCCTTTTCTTTAGTGCAGTAGTTAGGTTAAATTCCCCTTTCAGAGTACCTACCTTCTCTAGGCCTATTTCCCTTAGGAATTTTAGTATCCGGAGTGGCTCAAAGGCTTGAATCTCAATTGGGGAGAAGCAGTATGCCTCCAGATATTTCCTCCTTTCTGAAATTAATGTTGGATATTTTAAATCAAGCTTATTTAATTCAAAATAAGGTAGATTTTTACAATAATTGAATAATACTGCTTTTATCAAAGCTTTCTATTATTGTTTCTAAAATTAAGGCTTTTTTAGATTTTACCGTAAATAAAAAATTCTATTCTAACGTGCTTTATCTTTAATATCCTTTATTTACTTCTAATTTTATTTTTATTTTTTTCTATATACAGGATGGAACAAAATAATTGATTATGCTAGTTTAAAGCGAATATAACTTAATTTTATAGTTCACCAGCTGAATTTCCCGGCGTTGCTAGGGTTTCCCAGATTTTACATGCCCCTTGATGATAAAAAATTTATATTTAATATAAAAACAGAATTCATTATATTATAAAAGAGTTTTATTAAATTATTTAGTATGCAAAATATAATAAAATTTGAAATGATTTATTACAAATCGAGTAAACAACATTTTTTGTTTTGTTTTCTTTTCTTTCTGTTCTTCATATTCAACTCAGTTTGTTTAATTGCCGCAGAGAAAAACACAACGATATAAAAATGCAGAAATATTTTGTATGCCTACTAGATTTTCACAAATGTGTACTTTTAATCAAATGAGACGATCATCCTCGAAATCGTACGATGTAGACTGATATGAGCAAACAAACAGAATTCCAGTTTTATAGAATTCAGAGTACGCTGAAATTTTTAATTATTGGTGGAAATTGTTGGTCATAGTACAACAATTGAATGATTTCTTATCATTATGTGAAGTTTGCCTGAAACCTATTTCACCGATGAAGAACTTTTTTCGTTTATTTGGAGATATAACTTATCTGTGTCACCCGGTTTATATTTACATAGGTATATAGTTTATTTGCTTTTTTTCTTGAGGAAAAGTGATTTAGTTTTTTTTCCCTTCCTTTTTTAAAATCGATAAAATTTTATTTTCGGCTATTTACGGTTTCCAGTCAACAATTCCTTGGTTACGAACATTGTTGAAGCCAAACAACAATAAATTTACTTTTCTTTGAAATGTGAAATTGAAAAAATCCTTTGATACCAATGTATGCGTGCCATAGAATATATTTGATTTATAATGTATTTCTCTGTTTAGGATTTGAGGTACCTGGCGAGATGATGTTTTATATTGGAACACGTAGATTTATGCCCAAAAAGAAATTTTCATCTTGTTTCCATTAGGAAGGATTTATATATTATATATAGTATAATATTTTTTTTATGGTTTTTCACCGAAATAAAAATGGAAAACTTTGTTGGTTTTGTGACACTGAACCCACTTCTTACAAATAAAGGGTGTCACAAAAGTAACTTTGTATAGTAAGTAGTTACAGTTGAAGATTAATTCAACCGATAAAAAGCATGAGGTAAAGTTACTTGGTAAATTCTTACCTTCCGATTACATTTTTTTAAATCAGTGAATAATAATTCTTCTCTTAAGTATGATAAAATAACATTATAAGGAATAACATGCATGGAAAATTTAATTAAAACCAGTCCAAAAATATTTGAATTACAATTGATCTGTTAGTTTAGGTATAATTTCCGATAAGAAAATTTATTGGAATTGGAAAAATAACTGCATTTTTCGTCATCTTTTTAGCGATTCAATCGCTTTGCTATCGCGACTTTTGTCTATATAATACTTGTGAAAAACTGAACGTATATATATTACATGTAAATGGAACCGAGTTTAATTTTTCTTTATAGGATCAAATTAATTATTTATTTATCTCATTAGTAATATATCACATTTTTAATAGTTTTATTCATTATTTCTATAATGGAAAATATTAAGAACAAAGTTCCTTTTGTATACGTGAGATATTTTGTAGACAAAAGCTTGAATCCTTATATATTATATCGAATTAGCGTGATTATATGAAATTAACTTCTATTGTTCATTTCATATAATTTACTAAATCCAGGTTATTAGCTTATTTCTGTAATTACTGCTTTGTTTATTTCTAGATAAATGAATTTCATTTATGTTTTAGTTGTATAGTTCTTTTATGTTTTAGAAAAGAAAATCGTTGAAAAAACCAGGATTCCTTAGGATTTCTTTATATATATATAAGATAGGATGTTCTTGTGTCTTTCTGTCTGTCCTAAAAAACGGGCTCGGAGGGGTTACAAAAGAGCGGTTTGAAAAAACATTTCCGAAATCTGAAATACACATAATTATGCCCTGAGACAATGTTATCGAGATGGCGGTCTTCTGGCGCACATGAAAAGTATGTATCTCCCACCGCTTTGGCGCTGTAGTCGATCAAGTTGAACCGAATTAATGTCCAATACGGTTAAAGATCCATAATATGGCTAATAAATATACCACGCTTGAATTAATTTTGTTAATTTTTAGTGATTTGTAAAGTGAAATTCCTAGCAGTCCGTCTTAAGACTGGTAACTTCTTAGTTTTAAAATATTATTATAAAACGAACTTGTAAAGATGTTAAAATTTTGAAACAAATACTGCATAAATACCCCACGGAAAAGTCATAAAATTCTTTGACAATTATTTTTTCTTCTTATACAACAATGCCAAAATAATTTAATGTCTCAAATTTTAACTTAAAATCAAGATTCATTAAGATAGTTTACTTTACAGTATTCTTTTTGTTACAATTTAAAAAGATGCCATTTATTCACGTTCCATCGAATGAAAATAATACTGTAGTGTCTTAAAATGTGAGAGAACCAACAAAGTATAGTAACATTTTAAAATGAAAGGTACATAAAATTTCTTATGGAATACTATCGTAGTTTTGCTACCCAAAATAACCAACTAAAAACGACTATAACTTTTCTAGTGTTTTCTAGTGTTTTCTAGTATTTTATCATTTTTATTGTTTTTAGTTTAGAAATAAAGTAAATCAAAATTTACTTCAAAAGAATAGAACAGCTATTAGATCTTTTAAATATACAGTTTAGATATATTTCAAAGGATTTTAAGAAAACTATTGAATTTTTCTTGTAGCAGTTCTTTATTATGACAAATCCGGGATAAAGATATGTTTGATAGACAATCCAATAAGTTTCAGTTCGTTCTAAGAAGACTTAAGACCACTTTTCTATTTCTATTTATTTTCCTTGCGTTGTTGTATTTAGGTATTCAGTAAGTTCTAAAAATTTTCTGTTCGGTTGAAAAATGAAGCTTTAAATTTCGTATTAATAAAATCAGATCCTTTGATACTTTTTCTTGTCTCTACTCAATCATGTCCAAGAGTGAAATCGTGGAGCTCGGTTTGAACAAAATCGTATCGAAAAGGCAAAGGAATGACAATGCTTTTTCGATATAATTTAGTTTCAATCGTATTACAGGAATCACTTCTGACTAAACTTACATATAATTGTTTTTAGTAAAATTCAAAATTCATCGAATAATGAAAAATTTTAGATAATTAACTCAGAAAATTAGGTACTTGTAGCAGTGTAACAATATCTGGATTAAAATTTTAAAGTTTATTCGAGTTTTAAAGAGATCTCAAGAAATATTGTATTACCATATATTTAAAATAAAATCCGATTTAATACCATCTTTTAAACTTTAATATACTTAAGTAGTACATAGTAGAAATTTTCTCCGACAATATTTTGTAACCCAAGTAACGATTATCCAGTTTTCACTGATTTCAGTAGAAAAATGAATTTCGAAGGTAAAACGAACATGTAAACCTTATATACTTACTGAAATTAGCTTTTACGATGATATAAGCAAGGAAACTCGCATATTAAAATTTTTTCAATCCCCTGAGAAATTATGAAAAAGAACATTTCAGAGGATTATGCGGAAACCAGTCTACCTGGACTGATATTAAATTGTTATTTTCGTTGTTTTTTTTTTATTTTTTATTTTATCATAACAGATAACAAGAGGGAAATATTCTCTTTCTTTAAAATAAGGAATATATCCTAGATTTTTAGTCGCTGGAGGTTTATACAATTTCCTAAATTTATGTCTAGGGAGGACAAGTTAGAAGAATGAAAAAAAAGCCTACTGTTAGATCCGTTTCAACATAATGAAGGTTTCCGTTCTGCTTATACGAAAAAATCCTCTTGTTCCAATATAATAATTGAAAAAATTTATGTTACCGCGGCTATTAATAAGGGCTTTATATATATATATATATATATATATATAGTACAAAATTAAGATATTTTGTTCTTCTCCTTCTTTTTTGTGTATATAAAGTTATTATTTTTATATAACCATTATTTTCATAATATAATTAAATTAGATTGATGGTACATCTTAATCATCTTGACTTAGGTTTTCCTTTTTTTTTGCTCCTTTCAATCTAAATTAATTCAAAATACAATAATTTGATTTGGTTTTTAATTTTAAAGGAATTACCAAATAAAAAGAAAAATAACGAAGAAAATAGGGAAGAAAAACGAATCAATATAAATCCAACATGAAATTATTATCCCTTATTTTGATTCAATTGGATGGAAGTTTTACTTTTGACTTTGGATTGATTGAATCCTTTATTTTAGTCAATTATATTGATTTTTTGTGAAAATCTATTGGGATATCCATTTTGTAAATTGTTTATAAATGGATTGATTTGTATAACAAGACCTTTGAAATATTTGTACGCAAAACAAATTTTGATGTAAATTGTAAACAAGAATGAGCATAAGGAACATTTTAACCTTTCTACATAATAAAATGATATACGAAATGAAAATGAAGACAATAGAATTGAGTAAATCATACAATAATTTATTAGGAGTACTATAAAAAATTGACCTTTAACAAATTGGGTGTTTATACGTTGAATTATTTTTGATTTCAATTTCTTTGACTACGTCAACTTGATAAATCAATTTCAATTATTTTAAAGTCCATACTCACTATCAGATCTGGCATTTGTCTTTGTAATGACAAGCCATCGTTAACTTATGATTTGATCGTGAGTATAGAGAACTTAACGGAAAACTTTACGAAAGTTCTGGCATGATGGAATTCCAAAAAACCTATTAGGTACAAGCAATGTGCCAGTCAATACGGATCGTGTGTATGCAAAAATGCTATCAAATCAGTTTTTTAGCAAACAATTTATTGAAATTTTAATATGAAATATTGGAATTTGGAATTAATATTGGAATTTCTTTAGTAGTTTTTATGTTGTTTCTTTGAATAATAACTTTTGTGACGTATATTTTTCACATAAACAATTTGTATATACACAGAGAATACTGGAATGGCGTTATTAATTTATTGACTGTCGCTTTTCGGCATTCCGTAAGGCGATATCGACGCATAGTTATGATTTTGAAGTGACAGCTCAAACCCTGTCGCTTTCCTTTTATTTTAGAAGTTGATGTTTATGTTTTTAACAATTTTTTATTTTATGTTTATTTTTGTCTTTTAAATATAAGTACATTAATTTAATAATATTATTTAAAGCATTAAGAATTTTTGTTCCTTTTTGAATAATATTTTAAGTGTTAATGTTCTTTGAATATGCAGGAAAAATTGAAAATTGATGATGCATTAAGAATCACGATGCACTTTTATTTTTTTATTTAAGATAAAGTATTAATAAATATGTTATATTTCTATACAACACAACATTTTATTATTGATGAACAAACATTTTTTTATTTTGAACAGAATATTTTCAAAACTGAACGTAGAAATTAAGTTTAGCCGAGAATCAAAGTGATCGCCTTACATATAATGCCGAAATGTGCGGTGATCTCTTTGAAATAGGTCACAAGCGATAATCGCATGATGTTGCCTTATAGAATGCCACTCTTGATGAAAAGACGGATGTACGCAGAAACTTACCACATAACAAATTTTTCTGCCAATCTACTTTGTCGTACAAATACAGAGGCTAGATTAGACCGTGAGTATAAGCTTTTATGCTACTATGCATACATACTTCTCGGAAACATTTAATTACACCATTTGACATACATACATATTACCTACTCGAATATGACTCTTCATTATGATATGAAGCGTCGTACGTCATACGTGCTACTTGGGATATTGGCCCAGCTTCCATGATTTAAGATTTTAGGTATTAATTAATTTTAAGGTTTTAATTAATTTTAAAGTATTAATAATTTAGGTATCAAGCTTCGGTAGGTAGTAGTTTTGTATGTATTTTACATGATAATTCCCCATCGATTTATTGATTACATACATTAATATATACTAGATATAAACTTCCATATATTTTCTTAGATTTATGTACTATGAATACGTATGAATAATGAATGAAACATTAAAATTTTATGTTCCAATATTTATTAAACTCCTGGATTTATTTTTTTTTAAAAAGAATATTACAAATCAATCGGTTTTACCTACAAAAGCTTTTATCTTTTTTATTGTTTTTAAGAGAATAAAAATTATATTCCATCCAAAATCCGTTCAAATTCACCAATAAGATGAATCTTAAATACGCACTTTATTTCTTAAACATTTTTCTTTCTTACAATGAAGATAATATAATCAAAAGCAAACCTACATTCAAATACAACAATAAGAAAGGACAAAAGAAAGCACCCAAAACAACAACAAAAAAGGAAGAAAAAAGCAAAGGCAAAGGAATACGACAGGAATCTAAGCAAACATAAAATATCCAGATAACGTGATTTGTAAATTAATGGAATTTGAGCATGCTTAAACAAATTGTTTTTTTATCATCTATAAGAAATGATTATGGAACAAAATATTCTTATGCTTGAATAATAAGATAGATAGATCCATGTAAAAGATATCAAAGTTACACTTTGTTTTTTTCTTCGTTTTTTTTTTATCATAATCCAACATCGTTGATAACTTCTTAAACTTTAATCTTTGAATAATTTATAATATTAATTTTAAATAATAATAACAAAATATAATAGTTAATCTAGTATATAGGAACGAAGCAGGGATATACAAATTTTCTTAGTGTAGGTAAAAGAATTTCCATTTAATAGATTGGCAAAAGATAATCTTCATGAATCTTTTAGTACAAATACTTTCATTTTGATTCTTTGTAAATTCAAGCCACGAAGCGATATGAAAGAGAACGTTCTCCAAAATATCAAAAATTCACAAAACATGAACATTAATCATGAAACGTGTGAAAGTTTTTCCATGTCGAAATTGTCTTAGAGGTCATCGAATATTCATGGAACATTCTGATTAAAGTACCCATATTACAATAATAATAATATGGGATTTGGGAAGATGTAAAGATATGAAGAAATAACTCTTGGAAAATATTTTCTTATTGTTATCGTTTTACTTCGATGGTGGTAATGATTTAGTTGGTTTCTGATAAAACCTTTATAAAAGTGACAAGAACGAATTTACTGGAATATGTTTAAGTCGAAATGGAAAGAAAATTGAAAATAAGGTTTAGAACATTTATATTTTTTGGATTTCAATAGAAATTTAAATATGAATATGAAAATTTAAATTACACGATAAGAAAAAGAATCCCAAACGTTAAGCCATTGGTATACAATTCTTAGGATTGTTAAGGCAAAATTTCTATATGCATATGAGCCACTATTGAAACAATAACTTCAAAAATCCATTGAATTTTCTTTATGCTATTATATAGAACGGAAGAAAATTGATTTCCTAAAAATAAAGAATAGGATGTTCATATACGTCAGTTAGAAGAGCATTTGATCACCTCGGGAAAATGGGTTGTGCAGTGTATGGTAGAATAGAGAATGTTGTAATATAATATTTCATAGTTAAGAAGTTATAGTTAAAGACATATATCAAAATAAATATTTTTTGATTTTACTTCGAAAGGGAATGGAGAGAAGTGTTATGGATTTTGGTAAATGATTTCATCAGAAGCTATCGATTGCCGAAAGTATATTAACGATTTAAACAAATTTTATTTAAATAAACGATTGTCCAAATTTAATGATTACCTAAAAAAGGTTTTAAGAAACAAAATTTAGGCAAAACTAAAAACGATGCTTAGAGTATATGGAAATAATTCTTATATCCTTATTACCTATCCAAATACACGATCAAAATAAATCATATCATCATCGAAATAATATACTCGTATTTTTAACTGTTTATTTCATTAAATTGAAATTATAAAATTTTCCGATTTATAATAATTCACTTAAGTACATACGCTTTAATATTTGTTCAGTTCCGAGTGGATCAAAACTTTAAGTGATTTATATGTAACGACATTCTTTCTTCAATGTCTTTCAAAAGAAAAAACTTCAAGATTTTCAAATCAATAAAACTGTCGTTTTGAAAAACTTCCTCAACCGTCTCGAAATAATAGTAGTCAATAAAAAAATAAAAGCGAAAGAAAATTGTTATATCTGAACAAATTCACTTACATTTGATTGAATCGATTGAAATAAGTGAAGTACTTGCTACTCTCTCTATATAGTAAAACATTTCTTTTACATTTTATTTATTACTTTTAAGAAAAATCTTTTTCTTTTCCCGTTTTTCTCCTCTGAGAAAAACTTTTCTTAAGTGTGGCGAGATGAAGTTTATATACTCATAGCCAGACAACTTTTAGAACATTTTTTTTTTCTTTTTTTGTCGTAATACTATTCGAATCGATTGAACTTTCCCCAAATATCATAAAAAAAAATTTCAGACGATAAGTCAACAAGTTTATGTTCACTGGAAAAACAAACATATTAGTAACAACGCACATTCGCATACAAAAACATTAATAAAAATAAAGCGGTTAAAGATGTACGTATAAAGTTCTTCACTGTTTTGAGGCTATAAATGGGTGGTCATTGATGGATAGGATAAACACTGATGAAATATTTGGGGCGAAATATATTGGAAATGGATCGTAAATGTTTACAAAACTGGTGACTAATATATTTCTAATACGAATCCATTTCTAAGGAAATTGATGTACACATTTCTAATAAGGACATTTTTATGTATATTACAGAGTAGGGAAAAAAAAACAATCTTTCTATATGCCCGAAAGCTATATCGAACCATTTTTAGGAGATAATATATATCTGAATTGTTTTTTTATTTTATATAAACACTATAAATTTCGAGGGATGGTCATTAAATAAGGCGAAAATAACCTTATTTAGAACGGTTTTTATTACAATTTTATTCATCGTATGTGCGAGAAATGTTTCAATAAACACCATTTTTTTTTGTTCAGAGAATTGAATTTATTACATTATTTAAAACAATTTCAAACTATCTAAATTTTCGATAATTTCGTAGCCAAGACAAATTGTGTGTTGACAGTATCTTAATGTAAAGAAATCAATAATCCTATTAGAACTTAATTAATTTCCAATATTTTGTCATTTATATAAAACAATAAATTTTACATTAATCAATCATTCAAGTAATAATCGTTTGTTACATAATTTTGAATTATTTATATAATATTTATGTAAATAAGTTTATTTTCAGTTCGTATCGGAAAAGGAAAATCATTCAACAAAATTTTCGAAATAAAAAGTAATTTATATGAAAACTTAAGTCATAAAAATGTTAAATGATAATATGCTCTGCAAAACAATTGATTTCTTGTTCAAGTTTCTTTCCGAAGCTTTATACTTTTCTTCCTAATGAAGTCATATGTATGAATTTGAAAGACGAATATTTCACATAAAATCTTCATTTTATTTTATTCAAAATGTTGCACACATAATGATGTACGAGTATATGCCATTTCGAGACGACAATTTCACACTTTGCTGTCGTAAACTTTTATTTACTTAATATTTAATGAGCTCAACCACATTCTTGAAATTGTAGGGCATATCATTAATTAGAAAGTAGCATATTCAGGTATTTACGAGTAGTATAAAATATTCATGGCAATGTGAAACTTTTAATTGGTCTTCATTTATACATTTTGTTTGACACTTTACATACAATATATTATATGTATATGAAGACATTAATAATTTTAATGAAAAATGTTATTGGTTAATTCAGTTTAAAAGTTAATTAGTGTAGAGCTACGTTCGGAACACTTTAGATGTATATTTCAGTTCTACATTAAACACTAATAATATTGATATTAAATTGCACTAACTAGCCTTGGCGCCCTTACAAACAATCAGGCGCGAACCATACTTGGCGATGGCGTAATTAAGTCTCCCTCAAACCATTAGTTCGTCCTTCGTCATCATCAGAGCTGGCTGCCCCTTCCTTAAGAGGCGATCCTGGTTATATATATGAGATGGGATTTTACTCATGAAATATAACTGATACCAATTATGTAGAATTTTGTCGTTCGTTTCATTTATTTAGGATAAATTTGAGATTTTAATGAATTATAGTATAGTATAGTAAGTCCTTAAGTTATTATTACTGCCACGAAAGTTTTATATTTCATTCTTTTCATCATAAAACAAAGTTTTGAATATCTATAACTTATTAATCTGCCTTAAGGGAAGCTAAAAAGATGTTTTTCATTTTCCGTATTTCATTTGTAGAAGTACAAATTCCAGAATGACATATTTTATGTTAATCAAAAGGTCATAAAATTAATTTCAAACCGCAATCAGAAATATTCACATCAGTTCTTAATTAAAAAGACAGTTTGTTTTTTTTTTAAATAAATTGAAGGATTGTAATCCTTTTTCTTCAAATCAAGTTTTGTTGACATGCATAAGTTCCAACATTTTAAAAGAAAATTTTCTTAAATTTATTATTCAAATTACTAACAAAAATTGCAACTTTATATCTTATATTACAATCAGGATAATTTATAAGAGATCTTCAACAAAAAAAAAAAACGATTTCATGGTGCACATTTTTTGAAAATATTCCTATTCGCCTCATTAAAGGTAAATTATATGAAATTTCACCATTTTAACGAAAAGTTTACAATATTTTTACTTTGTAAACAATATAAATGAATATAATAAAGTTGCAATGTACTTAAGTACATATCTGCTACACACCCATCAGGTAAACTACATTAATTTTCTCATTCAAGTTTAGAATCTTAAGATTTCTATATCTAGCCAGCCAGTCATGATGCTAGTCCGTTTAGTACATTCAGAAATTCAACTGATTATATTTTCGGTTTCTGCAATTGTATTCCTTTGTTTCTCATCTATAAAGAGATATGGTCTATGATCCTAACCGAAATTTATACTAATACAGAAGTTTTTGTTGTTTCATTAGCCAGAAGTCCGTAAAACTTTATGAACCATATCTAAATGGCTTAATGTCATTTTTCCTCCATGGTGAAATGTTTAGCTTGTGTAGTCTGGCAACATGTGAAGTTCGAAAAAAGAATGTTTGTTTTTTTGGATATATTACTATGACATCTGGAAACAATACCCTAGTGACTTGTTGCTATATTATTCACCATTGTTGAAATTGAAAGAATTATTTGATATACAAGTATATAGTAAGTGATTGGGGAAAGTGAAAGAAATATGCAATAAAAAGAAGGTCCTTCAACTTTCTTGAAAGGCAAAATAATAAGGAAGCAGTATTCTAAGAATTTAGTTGTTAGATCCTTTCGTCATTTATTGCCTATAAAACTTCCAATACGATGTTGTTTATTACGTTTTTTTCGGTTGTTTTTCATTGGTTTCTTAGAAATATTTCTTAGAAACATAAATATATAGAAAAATATGTAATTTAGTATTTCTATGAACATAGAAAATCACGTATATTTCATTTTGGAATGAGAAAAAAGGTAATTTCATCTTAATAATATAAAAACATAATAAAATTAATTCCAAGAAAGTTTTCCCAAGGAAAAATATGAAAATGTGTATAATACAAAAAAAAAAGAATTTTGGTACACCTTCATTGGAACATAAAAATTGTATTGATTCGATTCATTATATTTGGCCCCAAATCTAATAAAAATTTAGTTTGTTTAGTAATTTCCCATGTGAAAAAATATAAATTAATATCGAATTATTTTCGTATGTTTTCATTTAAATTTATGAATTAATTTCATATTTTCATTGATTAAGGAGCAAATACTGAATTTAATCTGGAGCGGTGAACTGAATACTACATTTTTTTCTAGTTAAAAGCTACTAAATCTAGTTGAAATTATTTTCTTTGTTTACTTCCTCAAATTTAAGGGAATGGTATGCAGTATGGTAGCCATTGATACCATCTATTTCGAAGCATATGGATATCAATTTCTCTGGTGAAATACGTACTGAGGAAATGAAATAATCAGTGAAATTTTTCGTTTTGGATTTCACTAACCTCTTTTTTGTATGGCAATTTTCGTTTCGCTCGAAGTGCATACCTAGTGAACTAGAAACTCTATAAAACTTTAGGAATTAAACTAACTACAAATTCTTATTTAGTTAAATTTGCCTGAATCTAGTTAAAAACATTTAGTAACTGAAAATCGGCGTATATCCAATTTTTTGATGCCCTATGGCAAAAAGGGGGCAGAAAACAATCAAAACTTATAAAATTTCAAGGCTTTTCTGCATAACTTGGTTTCTTATTTTTCAAATTTGTTCCAATTCGCAGTTAGTCTAGACCCGAATAGCGTAAATTTTATTCAAATCGGTATATTAGTTTTTAAAATACATTCAAACAACTTTATGAACAAGCTTTTTTCCCCTAAGACTATTTCTTTTCCTTATTATCCTTGGAATAATTCCATTGAAATTTTGTACAATATCGCCTATTTATGTAGTTAACGTATGGAAATAATTTCAATGAAATTGGTGCACAAACTTTCCACCTGAATCCGAAAAATTGTAAAAAAGACAAAACTTTCTGGTCACCCTGGTTTTTGCTTAATAGTTTTGCTCCCCCTCGGCCGATTTTGCTGGAATTCAATACTAAATCGAGTTCAGGAATAAACAACTCACATTAAAAATTTCATTAAAGTTGGATAACGCGTTTTTGAGTTATCTTGTATACGGACGGACAGCCGGACATACATAATTCGACACATCTATAGTATTTACCGCAGGGCATAAATAGTTTTACCGTGTATATATAAGAAAACAAATCTAGACTCTAGAGCACGATTGAGTTTTGTTAAATTTGTAGGCATGTTTTATACTACCTTAAATGCAACTAATTTGACTTGAGATCTGTAGAAGCCATACATTGACGTTCCTTAGTAGTCAAAGGTGAGCCATAACTTTGATTTAAATTGATTCGATTAATTTTCTTGAGGTTGTTGTTTCTTTTTTTAAGTCGTGAAATAACTCATAATAATATATATTTGCATTTTGAAGTGTACTAAACATGAATTTGTAATGTATTTCGTAATAGTTTTCTAATTTGATATATCTAATATGCATATTCAGGCCGTGAAATCTAAATGCAGTTAAATATACAATTTGAATGCTAGAAATAATTCCCTTACAAGTTAGAGAACGTTGGTGTTAAGTGTAAATGCTACTTTAAAATAATACAAGTTTCATATATAAATGTAAACTTTCACGAAAATTTTATTTCAAAGAAAACTTATTCTTGAATTGCTAAAATTCAATTATCTTAATTTGTTCAGAATTCTGTAATATGCCATACAAGGTGGCAACTACTAAAAATTTTACATGTCAAGATGAGGAAAATTGTTTGAATGAAATTATCTTTGAAATGGAGAGTCAATTTACTCAACACCGCATCTCCATTCCTTAAACAATTCTTACACGCACATTCTACTATATATGTATATCTTTTCATTTCATATAATTTTGTATTCTCTATAAATTCCAAGATACGATAAATTTTGTTTTAGAAAATTAACTTTATTTTTTTCCCTTTTTTTTGGGGTATAAACACCCTCCCCGTTTGTGGTTGATTCTACAGTTGGTTCATTACATTACTCTTTTCTCAAACAGACATGAACAAGTTTAGGAAGAAAATTTATTTAAATTCAAGACTCATCTGAACTGAAACTGAAGAAAATATATCTTTAGACTATTTTAAAACCAATGTAAAAAAAAAAAAAAGAAAACACAAGATCCAATTTTCTAACCTCAAATTGCCGATATTCTTCACATCAGGGACTCGAATATTTCACACATTTCGTTTACCATTTTTCACCAACGAAGCAAGAAGGGAATTCTTTTCCGACGAAATATGATGGTTTTTACCCCTTTTTAAAGATATTTTCTGATAAATTTTTCTGTTTCGCATCATTATATAAGTTTAGGCAAACTTGTCGCACTTTAAGTTTTCTCTATTTCCAGAAGCCTACAATTTTTGTATTATCCCATATTTATTATTTTCTATAAATAGTTGTGCGCATGACATTCGAAGCACCCACTTTCAGGGTATTTAAAGATCTGAGAGACGTTCATGGCCGGGAATAATGAGACAGGATAATTGGATGGCAAATTGTATATGCCTTCGTGATTTTCAAGGGGTTTCTCACTGGTTTAGATTAGTATAGTTCTATAACGAAAACTGAATGACGTTCCAATTGTATATTGAAGTACCTTAATTAGCCTGGATTATAGAGGAATCCTGTTTATTTATACAATATATTATTAAATATTTGTATATTAAGGAAGGGATAAAAAAGATATTGAATTCGATTTTCTTAATTAGATTGTAATATTTACTGGTTTTTATTTGTTTTTAGTCTGTGTTTTAATCTGTTTGGCAATGTCTGGAATTGTTCCTTAGAGTTTGATGTAAGTACGTATTTTGAATTATTCATATTTCATTTAGAAAATTACAATAATGATTTTATTCGTACAAATAAAGGGTGAATACCACATTTTCTATTAACTTTATTAAATGTCAATTAAAAGTATTTAAGGTGCTTTCAGATTATCTGTTTTGTCATATGTCTTCCCATATTTTTTGTCATTAGAAATGTCTCTAAATATTGTATTTCCAATGTGCAAAAAATGCTTAAACTTTCTCATATATATTTGTACAAATGTGTTCCCTATAAGTTCACGCTATCTGAGCCAATATTTTTGACGGAACTTATATACTTTAATCGACTTACATATTTAGAATTGAACAGAAAAATTCGGTTTAGAGTTCATTTGAAATAACTTAAGAGTTTCATTTATACTTTTCATAATACATATCCCCATTTTATTGAATTCCTAATAATGATAGAAGATCTTCTCCTAAAGTGGAAATATTGGGTATCCCAAAAAAATTGCAACCGAGTTCATCATTTTACAAAAATACATATGTAGCAAACTATAGTATAATATATGATATTACCTTTTTGCACCAAATTAGGAAATTTATCACCAGTCTTATAAATGTTTAGAAATTTCTAGGAAATATATTGTTGAAGTCCTAAATATTTGTGCAAATCTTTTATCTGAAAAAATGCATGTATGTTAAATTCACAAATCAAAAAGCTAGCTTTCTTTAAACTATCTAACTTATCGGATATATCAGTAAACAATAAAAATCTAAAACGAATAGTTGGAAAAACCGACAGATCATAGACGGCCCATGGTTAAACATAGTGAATACAAAAGAGTGTCGTTATTTTCCAGAACATTTTATATTATAATACTACCCCGTGTGTATAAACAACAACCAAAAAATTTATCAAGGATACTATTCTTTTGTCTTTTGTGTTTTTCTATTTTCTTTAGCGGTAAAATAAGATTCTCTTTTTCTTTCTCTCACCGTCTAAATTTCTCAAGATGCTAAATTTTCTATTCTTCGCTTTTAATTCGTGATTCATAATTTAAATTCATTTGTAAAACTATTTCCTTGAATATATTCGCCTAAAAGTATGCATACAATTCGCCTGAAAGTATTTTTTTTTATTTTATTTATAAATGATCTGCGAAGAAAACTTTTTGATATAATAGTGAGATATATCTATACTTTAGCATATTTTCACTGCCTAGCGGATGTTTTAGTTCGAAGAAAACCACAAGCCTAATTTTAAGATGCGGTTTAAATAGGCACAACTTTTGTCTTCTGTTCTATTAGCTGTGCAATCATCACTTTAGTCTTAAAAAGCTTGATAGTTCAAAACGTGAAAGGCACATGTAATTGAAATTGGTAAATTTATTAGAATTACATTTGTTGAGATTTATCCTAAAATGTATAAAAAAAATAAATTTTGTATGCGAACCATTTAAAGAAAGCAATTTAAGGGTGGAAATTGTTTCTTAAAAATATCAACTAAAAGTTTAACATTAGACATCTTACAAGAACAAACCATATCTTATTGTTAGTTACAAATGAAGTCTTTCTTTAGGCAATTGGTTATCGAATAGCACGTGCAATATCTACGTCAATCAACTAAACTATTATTCACTCAAGGAACGTGTTAAGAAAAATAATATATGATATCAATGAAAATATGTTATTATAACATATAATATATTCTATGAAAATTGAAATTACATTAAAAACTTTGAACTTGGAATAAAATCATTAATCTTATCTTTTATTTTAACTTTTTGATTTTTATATTTGAAAAATTTCTTCAAAGTATAAACTTGAAATTTTCTTTCTGCCCTTTTTTATGATTCAAAATAAAACTTTCCAAAATTAATTCATAACTTTGAATAAAACGAAAATAATCGAAAAGAAAATAGCTAACTTTTAACATATTCAAGTCATGAATTCCGGAATTCAGGTAGACTTTGGAAGATTCTCTCATTTGGTACTAAACTAAAGTCTGCTACAAATCTATTCCAAAGATTTTGATTTTGATTTTTTGCTTTTAGGGAAATGTTTGATTAAAATTCTTATCACATTTTTTGTAGAGCTCACATTGGAATTTTCCTATTTATATATATAGATATATATATATATATATATATATAGTGGAAAAAGTTGATTTTGTTGTTCACATTTCTAAACGTGCATTCAAAGAGTTAAGAGTATCTTCGATAAACTTCGATTTTTAAATGGATTGCGATTAGGTTTTTCGACTTTTTTTTTGTTTTGAAAGTCAATAACGAATTTTATTGGGTATAGTAATTTATTTTATTTAATTGAAATTTTATTTATTCAATCGAATTTCTATATTAAAAAAAAAAATTTTTTTTTGTGATTAATCATTATTGATTCAAACTTAAAACTTTTCCAGTTTTAATTAAAAAGTAATTTCCATTTAATGAATAGATTCATGCAATTTAAAATTAATTACATTGTGAACAATTAAATGCATTTGCAGTGATTTTATAGTACTAATATAGTGGCGGCCATTAATGCCATCATCAGGGATATCATGTGCATTTTATATTTCAAAATAATCGAATCGTAAATATCCATAGGGTGACAATTTGAATTTGTTTAATTTAAATAATATTTTAAAAATATAAGCTTTAAAGCAACACATCGCCATGCCATCTGTGTCTAGATACATTTTTTATATTATAAACTGAAGTTTCAGGTCAGTGAAAGCAGCATCTGATCAAATATAAACGTACTTTATAGAAATGTTTGTAAAGAAGATTTCAAACGGTATCAAACAAGGGATGCGAGCCCCTAGTATTACTATATTCTGGTTTAAAAAAAGCTGTGCTGTAAGTGAAAATAATTCGGTACTGAAATTTATTTGATGAGATAAAAGAAATGTTCTTTTAAAAAATCGGAAAAGTTTTTCATTTTCAATTACCCTGTTTGGAAAATACAAAAAATATATAATTTTAATTCGAATTAATATTCTGTTCTTTTCAGTATTTTTTGTTTAATATTAATGAATGAGGAAAAAACAAATAGAATGAATTCATTGAATTTATAGTACTGTTCACAATAATTATAAAATTTATAATTTTCACAAATTTCTACAGAGATATTGATTTTCCATACTACGAGTAGATAAAACTTTTCAAATATTTTTCTAGATATTACTATGGAAACAATTTTATTTGAATATATGCGGTGTGTCACATAATTTAGCCTAGGTTTTCGTAAAGATCAAAAGGTTCCGTAGTACATATGTGCCGTGTCAAGCGAAAGAGACGCTCCACGCAGGTTGTAGTCATTTTTCTCATTATGCACGGCATTAACAATCATGAATCAAAGAATGCAATGATTGAATGTTCGTTGTCCATCTTTGGAAATGGCAGCTTTGCCATTCAACATATTTCTCGAAAATTATGCATAAATTATATGACCTTACCAATTTTTCAATGAGTTGCCGCTTTTAGCTTGCGTGTAAAATAAATGATACATAAAAGGAGTGAGTTTAATTTGCCATTTGGAAAACTTTATTTTCTTGAATTTCTATCGCTAAGATAAGAATTAAACTTATATATTGTATTCTCTATTATGAAATATATTGGTTAGGATTCTCTTCTAACCGTGTCTAAAAAAATGCAAGCTTTAAAGTTATTATAATAACGCATTAGAGCCTAGTTCGCCCTAAGATCTCATATTAAAAAGAAAATTTCTAGTTAAACGGCACATGTAAATATATCAGAACTTGTTATCTTCACTCGAAAAAAAATTTAGTCAACCGATTCATATTTTTAGAGAATTTTAGTTCTAATTACCAAGTTTCGTGGTTTTGGCTAGGAAATATGGTATATGAAACTATTACCTAAATTTCAATACCAGTTTTCTATTTCTAATTTTATAGGCGCTAGAACCTAATTCTAGTAACAAGAATTAGTCAACTTTAGAGTTTTTATTTCCACTATAGAGTCCATAACTCCAACTGTATAATAATATCTTCGAGTTTCAAATGTATAATGAAACCATATCAAGGAAGAAAGAAGTACGTGGACGTACGTATGTAAGTAGTTACTAAATAAATTAGTGGCGATAATTTTGGCCCCTTATGATTAGAGTGGCATCTACATAAAAACGAATGAAATATTAGCTGCAAATCCTCAAAAAAATCTAATCTCGAATCAGAATATGTAATATCACGAAAAATGAAAATACATTAACGAATGAAAAGATTTTCATTTGAGTGTGAAATACTATTGCACATCTGTGAATTTTACACCATTTAGATTCTTACAGTTTTAAACTAAATAACCTGACATATTTTTTTTTCTCTGACAAGTTCTTAGGAAATTCATGAACAAATTTTATTTAGACTATATTTATATATGAAATACCGAAAAAAAAACACTGAAATTATTCACGTATAACGAATTTTGTGCGAAACCCCACTTGTTCCAAAATATAATGTAAAATCGTGGCTGGAATATTTATTATTGTGGAATAATAAATCCTGAAATATAACCAACCATATGCGTTTTGGTTAGTTTGAACAGTGTTTCATCTTTATTTAAATATTTTAACAAGCTGAAGGTGTACAATAACACTTATTTAATAATTATTTTTTGTTCTGCTTTTTATTCCACCATGTGATAAGAAAAACAAATTAATTCTGGATGAATAGTTCTCACCCACATCAACAATAATTCCATACAAATACTATTGTATTGAGATAATTTAAATCAATATTTGTTGAAATATCATTCCAGGACCATATTATACAGGTGTGAGTACCACCAAATATCAACCTAATAGTACATATTTAAAATCATTTAAAATCAATACTAATTTCTATTGTTTAAATAGGAATTAACAAATGTATACTGATTAAAATTTAATTAAACATGTTTTCCATATTATTCCCTTTTAAATAATACAAAAAAAAAAAACAAGAAAGAAAAATGGGATGAATATAATGAACTATCTTATATAGTAGACTTCAATCTGTCACCTCAATTTATACTGTCAGGTATGATATCCCTCTTTTATCTACTCCCACAAAACGAAACATCGTAGAAAACAAGTTATCTTCGTCACCGTCAGAGAGAATCTTTCATTGTATCATATATAAGAAATTTTTGTAGAATAATATCAAATCTTAGTTCATCACTATACATGATTTCTTTTAACTCTTGAATCCTACTACCCGGACGTCTCTTGTTTATCAGCTCAGAAGTATAATGATGATATTGACGGATGACTGGATATATGAATGGTTGAATGAATATGGTATGATGATGATGATGATGATTGGGAATAGGATGAAAAGTCCTTGACCTATCGACAAATTTCATGAATTTATTTGCTAGAGAGTGTCAAAAGCATTTTGACAGAATATATGAAATAAAACTGGGATGAAAAATTCAGTTTTTTCCTTCTTTTTTCCTGTTTTTTTTTTTTATATGGCTTGCCTATAGATGAATGTTATGGTGTTGACAGTTCGACATTGAGCCTGGACAGGGTAAGCAATTTATTATTGGACGCCATTATTGTACGCTTATTTGTTCTATATATATATTGTATATATAGAGTGAGGATTTTTTTTAGAGGTTCTTTTGTAGTTGTTATTATTGTTATTCAGAAAAACTGAATCCATGGATATGGGTTCATAAAATATTCCATTTGGGGAATTGAACAATATTGTGAAGTAAAAATATATAATAACACATATATGGAAGGTGCGTGAATACAGTAGATTTAAGTATCACCATCCGAATCCATCAGAGTATGGAATATGCTTGTTATACTTACTTTATGTACAAAAGTGAATAGAAAAAAACAAAATATGAAATATATAAATTTTACCAATAAATTGTTATTGATTCCAAACAGTAGAATATATATATATATAAATTTATATTTGAAAATAACGACATTGGTTTGTGTTCGTAAAAATAAAATGGCGGATTATTGGTGAATTGTTTTCTTTGTGTTAATATTTATATAACGAATATTGGATATTCTGTTTAAATATTTTATAAAATATATAATATATAATATTAAATTTATTTAAAGTTTCTTTTTAAATTGGTTTCTGAACAAAATATGTTCATAAAAATTGATTTAAAAACAATTCTGTTAATTTCTTAATTTCTTAAATTAGTCAAAAAAAATTGTAATTTTAATGCACTTTAAATGAATTCTATATAAATCTCTAAAAGTTCGAAAAATTCCAATCATTTCAATTTCTACATTAGTTTGTTTGGACATTTTTGGGTAAATATTTCGTAAAATTCGTTGACAGAGGAAATTCGTATAAACTTTTTGTCATCATTGTTTAAATCAATTTGTTTTTCGATCTAAATGCGATTAACGTTAACAGTTGATAATGGACTTTTTCCATTAACATATTATATAATTAAATCGGTTTGTTTCACCACACTATTTTGCATTCACGATTCATAGCGAATAAACTAGTTTTGTACACCACCTAATAGTTTAGAGAAGGACGTGTTTAAAATTAGAATAACAGATTTTTTTTGTGTATATGTATCAAAAAAATTCGGTCCTACCAATAATATCTGGTATAAAATTCTTTATCCTTTTTCCATTAATATTTAAAAAAAAAAAAAAAAACAGAAAAAAAGGAGTGTTATATTGTCACGGCGTATCTTTGCATAATGTATAAGCCTTAAGAGATTGAATATCAATGTTTTAAACCTAAAAAAAAATAAAAAAAAAATAAATAAATAAAAAACTTAGAAGATTTATTTTACATAATAAGTAGATTTGGTTTTTTTTTATCAAATGGGATTGATTCGTTGAATATTAGTCAAGGGATCCCAGATGCCTTTAAAAGACAAAAAAGAAAAGAAAATTAAAACATCAGTATTATATACATTTTAGCACTTATTTCGGATAGTATTATGTTGGTTTTCAAATTTTCCTGACTTCAAAAAATAAACCTCCTCAACTTGAAGTCATTAAAATTAAAATTTCCATTTAAAAAAAAAAAAAGAAAAAAAGGATCAGAGATAATTTTTCATTTTCGTCAAAAAACATATCCACTTAAAATACCATAAGGAATATAATATTTTTTTTTCTTTTTTTTTTTTAAAGATATATTTTCAACAAATAAAATAAAATGAAAATATACTCATTTTCTCTTCAAAGCTGAAAAATGACATTTTTTTGATTTTTCTACATTTTTCATGACGAAAAAAAAGAACCAAGAAAAATAAGTGAAAATTAATATCACAGAAGCACTTAGAAGCACAATTCATATACCTAAAAAGAAAAAAAAAAAGGCAGACAAATATGATGTATTCAAGGGTTATGTATATACAATATATACAATATATACAATATATATATATGTGACGTCCTAAAGAAATGTTTAAAAGATATTATATAGAAGCTTCATATGAACCCTATGCAATCTGAAGAAAATGTTTTTTTCCTCTCGAGGGATTTGTCCCATTGTGATTAAATTGCTTTGTCAGATAAATTTTCTTCGTTCATTTTTATTAATATATGTACATAGTATATAGTGTATATAGGCCTCGAGTGTTCTAGCACCGTTAGGGATCGTTCCATGAAGGTGTTGTATATGTCCATATAAATATCACCATGTATATCATATCATATGTATATACTTTATGATTCGTATATATGTTTATATATATATATATTAAACTTGTACAATTTATTATATACAGTACATTTTAAGCTTTTCTCAAACTTAATCTTAAAAATCCTTATTTTTTTTCTTCATATACTATCATAAAAAAAGGGAAAGATCGCACTTATGTATAATGAATAGAAATATAAGAAGAATGAAGGCAAAAAAAGTGAATTTCATTTATTCCGAGCAGCTTTTTTTTTTGAACTGAAGGAAAACTTGTTCCAAGTTGAAGATGTGCGAAAAAGAATTTAATATTTTCAAATATCATAAAAAAGATGACAATGACTTTTTCTTTTTTTTTATATATAGAAATGTAGAAGACATATTTCTTGTTAAGAGAAATTGTAAAATTTTAATTATAATAAAAATAAGATATTCTTAACTTTATACCTTTTTGAAGAAAATCTTCATATTTTGAAAAGTTTTACTTTACCACAAATATCGATTATTTAAGACTTTGAAATTAGAAATCTTTTGTAGCAGCAAAAAAAAAAAGTAATTTTCTTAATTAAACACTATTCTTCTGTACTATAAGGTGAGTGAATATGAAAGCATAATTATTATGTCCTTTTTGTGATCAAATGTATGTACCATGTCTGTAATTTTCTTAAGTTAATGATTTTGTTTCTATTTTCTTTTATAGAGAAACCATTCTGATTAAATGGAGAGGAACAAACGAATTTTTATAATCATGTCTTATGATAGTTGGATCCTGGATACATTGAAATGATGAAAATAATAATAATTATGTTGAAACAATTAAGGTAAATTGGAGTGTTATTTTCATGCAATTAAAGGAAAATTTTCTACGCTTTATTATCCAAGAGATTATTATTTCAAGAGGATTTCTTTTTTTTTTTTGAAGAAATATTAAATACTCACGAATACGTACAAATTTCTTTAACTGTAATTGCAGAGATATTATATAATGGCGCCGGTTTTTAAGTGAAGATACACCAGGTTCTGTTTTATAGATATGTCGTATAGATTTGCAAACGTAGAAGAATATATGTTGAAAAGTGGGAAAGTGAAAAGATTGTAATACCAACGCCGTTTTAATTACAAAACCTTGGCAATACTTGGATAATACATAGGGCTCGATTATAGGCAATCATTTCATTTCAAAATATTCATACGGTTTTGCTTAGCTTTGGGTTCTCATGTATTCATTACATTTTATGTTATCGTCCACTAATAATAGTTATTTTTTTATAGTTTCATTGATTACACGTCAATGGGGTAATGTCATAGATTCCATTTCCAATATCTAGTTAAATTTTTAAGATTTAACATAAATAGTTCTGGATTGAACAAATACGGATGTTAGACACTATAATATTTCCTGGTCTCTAAGGTCTAAGCAATTATTTGAAGCATATCATCATTCTTGTGGTGAAATGAGTCCCATTTCATAATTATATCTAGTTTGTCTTTCCAAATCTGATCCTGGAGTTTTTCTATTTTTTTCTTTCTAAAAACATTCAATAAAATCTTTTAAAAAAAGGCATTATTTCATTAAAGTCGAAATTAATTTAAATAAATTACAATAAAGTGCAATTAAAATTTAAATTTATTTTAAACCTTAAAATCTATTCAATTCGATTTTAATTACGAAAATAAATCTCATAAAAAAATAACATAAAATACATTCAATTTTTTAATGAAAAAATTAAAATAAATATGTGACAATAAAATAGAAAACAAATTGCCCAATTTGGGTGTTTGTCGTAAATATCCTCGAGTGCAATTGTTCACGTTCGAGCAATTTATTTCAAATTGAAATTGAGAATTGGGTTGTTTGCTTCTTGTTTTTTTTTTTTCTTCCGGAAAATATATATCCACCAAAGAAGCAAAACTTTGCTCACATTGGGAATTTATATATTTCTATGGTTTTTTTTTTTTGTTGTTGTCCTGATTCCATAGTTCTTCCTGAGAAGAATATTGTACATATTTTGGATTTTCACTGTGAGGACAGACAGATAGTCGTACAATGGTTTGTTTGTAATGCTGTTCAATTCAATTTTTAAAAACTAAAAACAAAAACAAAAAATATTTTTAAGAAGATTGTTCACTTACATATTATTTATTAAGTTAATATTTTATTCTCAGTCAAATGAAAAAGAAAAGAAATACATCGAAATATTGAGAAAATTTTCGGTGGACTTTTTTTGTTTCAAAATTTTTTTTTGATAAATGTCGCAATAAATAACACCAACGACGTGTGTGCATTTTATCTAAAACGATGGTTTATCTTAATTTAGCTAAATTTGGAGATTTTTTTTTTTTTTTTAATATAAAATTAATTTAGAATTGTTCTAAATATAACAAAAGTTTTACACTTATTTTTGGGAAGTTATTTTTTATGATTTCTTGAAAAAAAAAATCTAACTTTATTATTAAATATTTTCCAAAAAATTACTGTAAATTAATAAATTACATTCTTTGATTTTTCTTTTTCCTACAACTTTATTTCAAAACAGAATTTCAACAATTTAAGGGTTCTGAACCCTTTTTTTCGTATATTATATAAGATTTTTCTTGCGAACACAAAAAAAAAAAAGAAAAAAACATCAGGTGGCAAATGGAATGACAAGTTCTCTAATTAATTTGTACGAAAGTCAACAGAAAGAAAATGTTACTCTGTATATTTGTCCTAAGGTGAAAATATGAAAATAAAGTAAGAAGATAAGATTTGAGTAAAGCTAATAATTCTTGGTTCTTGATTTGGAATTTTAACTTTCTTATACTTTAATAATTAGTAAAATGAAAATTATTCAACATTTGAGTTTTTAGTAGAAATACAGATATTCGCGTAAAGCGAAAATTTTTAAAATTATTTTACAGTATTTGAAATTCTCAAGAAGACATGTAATCATAAAAGAATCTTTAAAAAATTTGGTACACACCCACACATATCTGTTATTTCTGTTGAAAGAATTGAAAGTTTGTTTTTTTAGTATGAATTTAGAAAAGATATTAGTTCTCGGCTATACTAGTATGTTAATAAAACAATCTATTTTCCGAGAAAGTTAAACTTGAATAATTATAAGAAAGTTGAAGGATTTTACCATATCTACCAGATATTTTTCATACAACGTAATTCCGTAGAGTTAAAACGATTTAAATGGTGCGGGAATCAAGTAGAATATAAGATGGAAAGTTTAAAGTAAATGTATTGAGACGATTTAGAATACCAAATACAAATGCTGTCAAGTTTAAATTGGCAGAGAAAAAGTTTTAGACCTTAAAATAATATTATGTGGAATTAAATATCTTTCCAATTTGTTTATATTTATTGGTTTCTTGCAGTTTTGAAATAATCTTACTTTAAATTTAATTTTCTTCACAAATAAAATTTTCTAAAAACGGAAATTCTAAAAATTTACAAATAAATACAAAAATTAAAACAATTAGAAAACATATGTATAATAACTGAAAATCGGCCTATAGTCGATTTGTTGATGCCCTATAGTATAAATGGGACAGAAAAACTGTCAAAACTAACATTATTTCAAGGTTTTTTTTTGTTTCCTCTCCCGAAAATTTCTTCCCATTTACAAGTATCCTAGATCCTGATACCATAAGCCTAATCTGTAAATTTTATTCAAATCGGTGGATTAGGTTTTAAATTACATCAAAAAAACTATATAAAGAGGGTTATTTTCTCCATTATCCTTAGACCGATTTGACTGAAATGTAGCGTGGTATTGTCTATTTTTGTCGTTAAACTACATAATAAATTTAAACAAAATTGGTTCACAAATTTTTCAATTAAATCTTAAAAACGTTAAATAAAAAGCGACAAAACTTTCTGGTCACCCTGGTTTTTCCTTATAACTTTGCTCTTCCTGAATCGATTTTGCTGAAATGCAATACCCAACCAAGTTAGGGAATAAGTAATTCACAGTGTAAATTTTATCAAAATCGGATAACGTATTTTTGAGTTACCTTGTATACGGACGGACATGCATAAATCGATATAACTTTTGATTCCCGACACGTACCCTTAAAACCTTTCTACGACGATTATTTCGATGTGTGGAGTGACAAAATTAATATAACCTCTGGTAGTAGCTACCATAGGGCATAAAAATGTTACTAAGAAAACAAAATACATTTATTGAAATAACAAGAATGTTAACCCTTTTTTGTAGAAAGTTTTGTAGTCCAATTCCAACTCTCAATATTCAAATTTTGTCACATTTCTCGCGGTGCACATTTAATTTTGTTCCTGTTTAGTTTATAATTTTCATAAATGGTGTATAACATGAAATTCAGTGACTTTTAAGTTCATTTTCTGTAATTAAAAGTTACGAGGGGAATCATATAATTGTAAATGCACTACTATAGTATATTCCTTTCTGATTGTGTTCGTCTATAAAACAATTTCAAGCATTACATGCTTTTTATCTAGTTTCATAAAAAAATGTATAATTTGCATCTTAGTTCTTCCAACTTCTTAGCCTTTTCAAGCCCAAATGCTTGTAAAATATTCTTTCAATTCAATTTATTCAATATCGGATTTACGAGAAATCTATGAAATCCATTAAAGGAATAAAAGATTTCAATTTATTAATATTTTGTCAATAGGAAAATCAGAGAAAAATTTATTTTTATAGAATTTTTTTCATAGTTTTCATTTGGAAATGGCATAGTTTGAAAAATATTCGTATTTTATAATTTCGTCTAAGTATGTAGTTCAAATAAAAGTCGAAGCATCATGAAAACATATATTTTCTTGAATTTGCCATATACTTTGTGTAATATTGTATTGGTTTTAATTGCTGTAATTTACTGGGTAATTACACTTTTATTGATATTTTCTTATGCGATTTTATTTAGTTGGTTACCCTCCAAAAATTCCATATGTCTGTTTCTATAAAACGTTCCTAGTAGATTAACCCCATATATGTTCCCAAAAATAAGCATTACTAGAATATTTTTTCAAGTGGAAATGGAAAATACAGTGTAGAAAATCGCATACTTTCACAGATATTCCTTTCCAGGGGCTATATACATATAAATTTAATGTTCACTTTTATCATTTTATTGTTTCACTTTATTCCGTATTCTCTAATTTGTAGCTTTGAACTTTCCTAGAATAGCCTTCAAGAGCCATTTCGTAAGTTCTATTAAATTTCGTATATTATTGCCGCACGTTAATATTATAAAATTTTGTTACAAATATATCTTTTATAGAATTCAAAGAAAATACTTAATGTGTATTATTCCATAAAAATGTGTAAGAAACATAAAAATTAAAAAAATATGATTAATAAAAGAAAATGTATTAATTTTGATATGTTAGCATTTTATCGCATTTACGATTTTGACTGTTTTACTTTGTGAAAAGTGAAAATAAAAAGCGTAGGATCAGAAAAATTTTAGTTAAGAAAACGGAAAACTCTCTTACGAAATAGAAACTTACAAAATAGTTTCACAAAATAGGCCGAAAGGTTTATGAGGCACGATTGTGGAATTAAGTGGCTAGTTCTCAAAGAACAGTTACAGAAATACAATGAAATCCTGATAAGTGGTCCGGTCCAGTTTATGGGCTGGCGGAATCATCGGTCCGTATTTCTTCCAAAATGATAAAGGTAACAACTTTACCGTCAATGGTGCCCGCTATCGTTCGATGATTATGAACTTTTTCTTGCCAAAAATGCATGAACTGAATCTGGGCAACATGTGGTTTCAGCAGGATGCCGCTACATGCCATACAGTACGAGAAACAATGGACCTATTGAAAGATGAGTTCGATGAGCAATTTATCTCATGTTTCGGTCCGGTAAGTTGGCCGCCTAGATCGTGCGATTTAACGCCTCTAGATTATTTTTTGTAAGGTTACGTGAAGTCACTCGTCTATGCCGATAAACCAAATTCAATTGAAGCCTTGGAAGACAATATTACTGGTGTTATTAGCGAAATACCAGCCGAAATGCTCGAAAAAGAGCTTCGAAATTGGACTTCTCGAATGGACCACTTAAAACGTAGTCGTGGTCTACATTTACATGAAAATGGCAAGAATTGATTTATCGATTTAAATAAAAATTTCATATACTTTTTACAGTTTTCAGTGCTTTTTTAAATTAAAAATCGAACGCCTAAAAAATCAGCCATTATCATAAATATGAAGTGCGGTTTGTTAGACAGTATTGAAGAAAAACTGTTTAAATTGGAAAGTATTATTATCATCGACCAAAATATTTGTTTAATACAGTTTTTATTTCTCATTGAAATTCACCTTTCATTTTGAAGACAGGAAAAAAGATGCCATGACTGGTGACCAATAGTAAGTATAGTGAAATGACATTGTATCTGGTGTAATTTCCCGGACCCAACAACAATTATCAACATTTGTTATTTATTTATTAATTGCTATTTTACATTTTTTTCTCCGCTTGCTACCCCAACTTAAGGATTTATTCTGACTAGTTCCAAATATATGACAATAACTTTTTTGTTGGGTCCGGGATATTACACAAGACCCATGACATTTACCGGAAGAAATTGGCATTAGTCATTTAGAATTAAATCCAAGTTTAAAAAGTAATTATAATAATTTCGGTTAGGTGTTAAATCGAACTAGAAAATGAATAAATAGAATAAATTACTGAATAAAATTTTCTCTTTCATAATTATTTAATATTTTGAATAAAATATTTTTAGCATAAATTCAGTTCATAATTTTTATGAAGGATTATTGATTTTTTTTTGTTTGGTAACACCATTTCATTTCCAGTTAAAAAAAGATTTTTATTATTTCGATCCGAACCAAGAAATTATAAAATTCTACAGAATTTCATTATTATTCAAAGTAATGTTCTTAACTATGTAAACCTCATGAATATTTAGCATGATCATAATTCTCATTTAATTTTCAACACATCGTTGTTTACTTTACAACTTGCATAAATTATAAAGTATGGAGCCTAGATTCTAGAATCTGTTTGAAAGTAGCATTTTTTTTATAATACAAAACATTTCGTATGCATATATACATATGTGTATTTTCTTCCAGTCTGCATCATATCGTATTATAATAAAGCGCAGAGATGTGACTTTATGAGTCCTGAATTTCTGTTCTGTTCAGAATATGTTTTTATAATCGTATTCATAGTATACTATGTATATGAGTGTACGAGTCTCACTAGCATCAACAGAAGTAGTATTATTTGCAAATTTAAAGTACTTTACTAGAATTTAGGGAACGAAAACTAAAGGAAAATCTAAAAACTTGTAAATAGATTTGCTTTTCATAAATGCAATTTAATTGAATTCGTTCTCGAACCATGTGAAAAGAAGGAGTGCATATGCGGAATAATATATGGAACAAATATATTTGTTACAAAATATAGAAAGAATATTTAGTTACAGTTCATAATGCAGAAGCATTGCAGGAATAATATTAAATATTTCTTTTAATCTTTGTTTTTTTTTATAAAAGTTATTTTGTTTAAAACAAAAAAAAAAAAGAAATTAAAATAAAAAAAGTATTTGTCTGTAGCCTTGTAGGCTTGAATATAAATCTTCTTTTAGTCAACGGTCCTAACGGTCAGGAAATATATTATATTTAGTTTAAAGATAGTATAATATATACCATAAGCAATAGAAAATGTTCGAACTAAGAACCTCCCAACGCTAGCAATATCTGATACTAACCGACTTCTACCAAACAACCTCACCCTTACTTTTCTTTCTATTTCTTCTCATTGGTATTTTTATAAACCATTTTATGCCAAATATGTGTATTTAAAATACCTAAAACTCCCATAAATAGTTTATTTAATTAGACAGTAGTGTACTCTATTTCACTAGGTATACAGTTAACATACAATTATATATTTTTAAAACAAACTTCAATGTTTCAATAACGTTCTCTCAATATAACGTATCAACTTAAATAAATGTTCAAAGAATGTACCATTTTTAAAAGAAAATTGTTGATTATTAAATCTATTCTTAATTTGAAGATACTCCAGCCTTTTTTTAAAATGACCAAAAAATATAACTAAGCATTATTATTTATTTATATCAAGAAGGAAACGTACTATTTTTCCTATGATGATCCCTATTTCAGGGAAATACCAAAAATAAAACATTCAGCTAACATCTCGGGATGTAAAAAATTTTGACTAATATATCATAAATATGAATGATTTTTTTGTTATTCCTCTCTCAAATTCGTTATTTTCTTAAAATCTTCTAGAATTTTGGATAAAACTACAGAGCCCACCAACAAACACTGAGTAGGCATTAATATTTTATCTTGGAACTTTCTCACTCTACTTTCTTTTACACCTTCTTTTGTAAATTTTTTTTCTTCAACATTTTTAAATATTAATGCAACGTTTTCAAACTTGATGGATTATAATATTTGTGAAGATAAATGTTTATAAAGCGCAAATTCACTGGAAATTTGTGGCAGCAAGTTGGTTCATTTAACTTTATTTAATTTCGTTTTATTCAATTTACAAAAATAATAATAAAACCAGATAAAAGCCGTGATGATAATTTAATTACATTTCATTTTATTTTTCGGTTAAAAAGAAAATTAATTTTTTCGAAATAAATTTAAAAATTTTATCAGATTTTCATTTGATATTAAAAATATTTTCCTTTCTTTTTTTCCGAGAAATTTATTTTTGAAATATTTCGAAAATAGTTTCTTAATCAATTTAAAAATAAATTATCATTAAAGAATTATTAACGTAATTAAATAAAGTTAAAAAAAATTCTCAGAGTTTAGTCATGGTTGGAAATCATTTTCATGAAACATTTTTCGAGAACTTGTTGCAATCATTTTGCTACGCTTGTCAACAAAAGTTACGTGACTAAAATAATGAAAAAGTTTTCCTCGAAACTTGTATTTGTGACATAATTTTAATAGATTTATCTCACTGGTATTTATTAGGAAAAGTGATATTCTAGAAATTCCATTGTGATTTATATTTTAGTCATTCTTTTCTATTTATTTATTTATCTAATAGCAGATGGTTTTTATTAAAGGAAAATTATGATCACTTTATATAAATGATTATTTGGACGGCGGTATTAAAGCCAAAATTTTTGATATTCTTACAAAATTAAAAAATAAATTAGACAAATCTGTTTCACCTGCAAATAACTTGGAAATGAAAATAAGATTGACAAAGGATGAACCCTTTTTATTGTACACCTAGAAGGTTGGCTTTTACTCAAAAACTAGAACTGTTAAGAATTATAAGCGACCTGTTAGAACATAATATTATCCGCGAAAGTGATTCACCTTATGCGTCACCAATAGCCCTAGTTCAAAAGAAAAATAAGGAGACTAGACTTTGTATAGAATTTTAGAGAATTAAATAGTATAAAGGTTAGAGACAATTACCCGCTGCCTCTCATCGAGGACTTGTTGGACAGACTAAGTGACAAAAGATATTTTACACTGTTGGACTACTTACTTAATATAGTTCTTTAATAATTGATTTCAATTGGGTTATTATAATTGATCGTGAAGTGAAAATTTTATCATTAATTTATTTGAATCATGAATATAAAGTTTCATAGAATTACCTTTTTTGGATTTATTTAAACTCCTTACCGTCGTATTAAGGCCAATCTCCACACAGCCGACATCATACTTCTGATCCAAGTATGGGATAACACTATACAAAGATTGGTTAAACAGAAAGGGAGAAAACAATCATCCTACAAATTTTGTCGGCTTCTGCATTTTTGATTTCCCCAACTGATTTTCGATCTGCAGATGATTCCCCTCAAAAACAGATGAACATGTTTATCTGATTTATATGGCACTTCATCTGCGGGTGCATACTCTCGCAATAATCACACACGATACCGTCGCACACTACCGATTTTTCTAAATTGTGGGGGAGACTCTGATGTTTTTATTTGATCAATCCTAGCGAAAATTGCAAAAGTTCATCTCTTTCTAGCTTTCTGATTTTTCCCGTCAGAATAGGATGTCGGCTGTGTATAGATTGGCCTTTATATTATCATCGAAAAATCTGAAAATATGATGAAACACAAAACATGGGAAGTAGCTGGATAAACAGTTTTAAGATAAAACAAAATCTTTTGCAAATCATAATTTATTTTGATTTTTATTTAGCATTTGTAGAGAAATATAGTATATTAACCATCTGCGAAACTTTTGTGAAAAGTCATCTGAAGTTTACGTACAGTCCTTAATATCATATTTAAGGGAATTTAACAATATGCTTAGAGTAAAAATTAAGAGGAACTCGCTTAAAATTGCGATTTATGTAATTTCAACTTACTTGTAATGTTTCTTTTTTATTGATCAATAACACAAATTTGTTTTAAAAAAAGTTTATTATCAAACTTTTCCAATAATCCCAGTTAAAGTTTATGAAATTTTGATATAGAAAAATTTTGGTTTTATAAATACAGTGAAACTTAGAAATTGGAATACATTGATATAATCAAGTTTTTGAGTCGGATCATTTGAGAAAGCTTTTTTAGAGTTTTAGAAAATATTCTATAACAAATCCGCATTAACAGAACCATAAAGAAGCCTTTTCATGATTCTCGGAAATCTATAAAATTAAATTTCTCGAGAAATTTTTCTTTTGCTCTAGCTTAAAGATATATGTAGGACAAATAGAACTTTATGGGATGTGTATTGTATCTATGAGCGTATATTTCACTCCAGCAAATCAAGAATACTTCTGGGTGGATTTTCTATTCTAATTTTTACAATCTCTCCGCCAATCGGTAGATTTATTACCAATCTAAACACGAATGTGACGACAATGTTACTTAATTTAATTCTATTCTAGAAAAAACAAAAAAAAAAAAAACATAGAATACTAATAGCATACAAAGGAAAAAAAAATTAAACTTATCATATCTCAATAGAAGTCTCTTAACCTTCAGTATATTTTCAATTTGTTTGTCATAAATGAAATGTCACCAGCAGGACTAAAGTGGCTGTCATTTAAAGATAAAGTGTTTTGTCCATTTCCATCTAATACTCTGCATGGTAGCTTGAATTTCTCAATGATATTCTATTTTCTATAAGAAATTTATACTGCTTTAATCACAGAGAAGTTCTTACAGAGTAAATTATGAACTGATTTATAAATTTCATGTTTTGTTTTTTATTTTGTTATTTTTTTATTAATATTTTCTTTTCAAAATAAAACTTTAGTTGTAAAAAAGAAAACTATATGTCCAGACGGGGAGTTTGAAAATTTCTTTGCAAACATTTTTCTTCTCTGTAGACAGATGAGCCATGGAATACCAAATTTATTCATAGAATGCGAATATTATTCTTTTTAAACGAAAAAAAAGAAAAAAAAAGTTTTTGATAAATAATACGAATTTGTATAGGAAAAATAATTTTCTTGAAATTTTCCTCATTCAAATTCCTCTAATGCACGCTGCTGCATTATAAAACTTGTCGGAAAATTCTTTTCAAATTTTCAGGAGCTCACAAATTACGAGCATCAATCATTTTTATGTTCTTTTTCGTGTGCGCTATTTCGGGAATTTATTATAAATTATCACCATAGAATTCGTTCCCGTAAAATCTTGCAAATAAATAAATTTCTTACGAAGTTTCATAAATCCTTTCATAAATAATACTTTGTTATGACTTAAAATTCACTTTTTCTTTTTGTAAAACTTCCAAAACTAAAACATAAAATTGTTGGTTAAAAGATAGAAAGTTTTCTTCGAATAAAAATAACAATTAAAAAAATGTATTTAGCATTAAATGCCCTTTTTCTTTTCTTATATTGATTTGATTTTTCTTCAATAATACTGAATTCTTCTTTTGAGAATATATTTCAAAGAATGAATCCAAACGGATGTATAAAAATGATGCCCTATTTTCTTTTCAAACAATATAAATAGGATCAAATATTCTTTCTCCAATAATGTCATTGTCACGTCCGAAAGATCTGTGTTGTTAGTGTTTTTCTTTGAACATTTGGGAATAATTTATGATAAGTTGGCTCAGTGTTCGGGCACAAATTTTTTCTGTTTTTGAATGATTTTTAGATACCAAATTTCTATATGTTCCAAAATCTGCTATTATATGGAAATCTATACATCGAATAAAAAGAAGAAAGAAAAGAAATTGGTCTTTTTTTTACATTGGCAAAGATTTAATGTTTTATAACAGATCCGATAAATATGATGACCTTTTTCTAGGATGTATACTATTTTGACCATATCGGAACAATGACATGCAAATTGGAATTCCAATGAAGAAAAAAAACCTTTCCTTGCTTGTTAACTTATCGTTTTCCATTTACAATGAAATGAAATTGGAATTATGATGAAATTTATTTAGAAAATATATATAACATATTTTGTAGACAATTTGATTGTTGTTAGACGAAAAAAAAAAAAAACTTTTTAACAACTTTCTTTTTCCATCGTTGAAATACAATCAACTTAAAAATCGTTCAAATCAATATCATTAATTATGAATTGTGGAGAAGCAACTATACCACCAATCTCATCAACATCATCAACAACATCGTTTTCAATCCATGAAAATTTATTAATGTCAAGCACATGGTGTCAAATTAAATGAAAAGCATCAAAAATGAATTTAAAAAAGCCCTGATCTTGATGTTAGTATTAACAATTCATAAAATATCGAATGAATCGAAATGAGTAAAGCTTTTTTTTTTTTTATTATACATGAACTTTATTAGGAACTTCCATCCATCCATGGTGGTTTATATGAATAAGATAACACAGAGTAAGTAAACTTCGAAAATATCAGCAAAAATGTTGGTAGACAGTAGCGGAACAATTTATGCAAATAACAAAAAAAAAAAAATAAATAAATAAAAGTTGTTTTTTTGGATTAAATTTTAAAAGAAAAATCGAAGGAAAAACAGAATATATAACATTGGAAAGAAGAGAAAGAAAAAAACGGATCCATTATGAAGTGTGGGAATACGTAGGATTCTGTTTTTCCCTGTTTGCTTGCCTTCATTCTTCGCATCGTAAAACACTCAATTTGAGCTGAATTTGATTTCATATCTTCTTGATTCCAGATACCCACGTCCTATTCGTTGTACCCATATTTAATACCACAATTTCACCATCTATCCATCCAATTCTTAAATATGTAATTTCTACTTATATATGTGACGTTGCAGATTTTTATTTTTCAAGGAAAAAAAAACAGAAGAGTGTTTCGTTGTGTGAATTTCATGGCCGTCGTTCATTTTTATAGCTCGATAGAGATTTGGTAGGCATCAAATTTTCTTCTAATTTTTTTTTTTTTTTCTTTGCTTGCTGGTTTGGCCAACTCATTGGGGACGGAAATTTTTTTCTCATGAATTTTCCGTATATGTATGAATTTTGTTCATTCTATAATTTTCTTCAATAATGTTAAAACTCGTAAACAATTTTCCGGGTGATTGAAGTCAAATTTAGACGTCAATCAAATTAAAAATAGAAAATTATTTTTTGCGCATGATTTCTTTGCAAAAATTTCACAACAAAAAATTGTAATGTAATTCAAAATAAGCACACTGTTTTTGTTATGCGAAAAATAAAACGGAATTTCCATAAATATGCATTTTATTATCTAAGATATGTTTTCTTGATTGATTTCATCATACATAGTGGTTGTCTAAAAAGACCTGAACCGATTTTGTGGGCTTTTGTTTAAAAAGTAAAGAAATATTCATATCTATTATTATATAAAAAAGTTTTCTCCGCAAATCATTTATAAATAGGCGAATTGTGTGCATACTTTTAGGCGAACCCCTCTGTAATGTTAAATATTTTTTCCGCATATTTATAATTATAAATAATTAAAGTATGCATACTTTTAGGCGAATTTATTCAAGGAAATACTTTTACAAATGAATTTAAATCTAACTCACAAATTAAAAACGAAGAATAGAAAATTTAGCATCTTGAAAAATTGAGACGGAGAGAAAAAGAAAACGAGAATCTTATTCTACTGAAAATAAAAAAAACAAAAAACAAAAGAATAGTGTCTTCGATAAATTTTTTGGTTGTTGTTTATTACACACGGAGGTTGGTTAGTGAAGCGAGCAGGGAGCGGAACCTCCCAGTTTGAACGAAAACAATTTTTAATATTTGATATTAGGCAAACACAGTTCTGTTAGTATGGGTTACTTTAAATATAGTGTATCTGAATCAAAAGAACATCCCAGTTATAATGAAGTTGCTTTCATAATAGGTTAAATAGATTAAAACTGGCCCAGTCCAGTCAAATATGTATAGCTAAGTTTTAAGAAAATCGATTTATAAATGAATGTGATGAAAAAGCTCTAAACGAATTAAAGCCCTCTGAATATTTACAGGGTATTCGTTGCTTAAATAAGGAAAATATATTTTCATTAAAATCTCGATACAGGATTTTTTTTGGTACTGTTTTACTTTCATCTAGACATAGATTTATTATAAAATTTTGCAGTCGACGTTTTAGAACATATATGTAGCATAATGTTCAGAAGACCTTTGACATAATTCTTGTCTTTTTGGGGATTTTTTATCCGCCACTATATTTCACTTTCTCAAAAAAAAAACGATTTTTTTACATCTATGTGCTCATTTTTGAACATGCAGCCAACCACAGTCTACTCTTTTGACGTTTGAAAAATATTGAAATTAAAACAAATATTATTTTTCGAGACGGTCATTTTATGTATTGCTTTAACCAAGAAAATCAGAAAATAATAAAATTATTAATAAAAATAATCAAATTCTATTAAAATTCAAACAAATTTTCTATTAGTTTCAAAAGCTGCAATAAAAGAACTAAAGTTTCGATTTGTGCCATCTATACATTTAATATAGCACTAACTAACTGTCGTTAAAATTACCCCCGATAATAACATTCTTTAAATAAGTACGTATAAAATGTATGTATAATAACCGTGTTTATTTTTCCCAAACAAATACAGCTAATATTATAGAATACAAGACTTGCCTGTGTCACACAGAACCTGTTTCCGCGAAATAAGAGCTTCTTAAATGTAATTTGACTACCTAAGGAAAACTTTTGGGATAATCCATTTTTCCGTAAAATCTATTCTAATTTTAACAAAAAGGATAACATTAATACTAATTTTTATTTTGTGTGGTAATAAACTTTAGTATAACTTCTTGTTTTATAAACATTTTTCGATGTTAATAATATTCAAAGCCTTTTTATGACTTAGAAGATATTTATAAATTTAAATCACTTCTTTGAATTCCGAAAGCAAAAAAAAAAAAATCTTTGTCATTGGTGTACGAATATCTTGAAATTTCTACAATTTTCTAAGAATATTCAGCCAATTTTTGTTTACACAAATTATCACAATTTGATCCAAATTTTAAATGAGAAAATCCAATATTCTAATCATAAATTTTTATTAGATTTTCCACATACAAGAAAATCGCTTCACAAAATAAATTCAATTTTGAAAATTAAACATAAAATTTAGAATGAAGAAGGAAAGGAGCCTTCAGAGTCCTGATCCTAGTTTCGCCCCCCCCCCCCCCCCAAAAAAAGGAAAAAACTTAGGTCGAATGATATGCGGACAAAATCGAATCATATAAAATGTTAAAAAACTCATTTCTTTTGGAACCATTTAATATAAATTGTGACAAAAAAAAAAACGAAAATCCAATAAAATCACAACATGGGATTTTCGTGTCCATTTGATTTGATGTTTTTCTTTTATGTGACATAAGAAATCTGTGTCCATATTATGTTAGCCTAATGATAGTTAGAAATCCATTCGAATAATTTCAATTCATTTTGTTTGACATCCACATCCATCGGTGTGAAGGCAATCAAAAATCGATGGGAAAACCAAAAATTTAAATTGTCCAATAATTCAGTACATGAATCTCTTCGATACTATTTCTATACTTATACATTACTTCTGTGTTCCATTTTATATTAAGGCATACGCATATAGGTCATAGCAACTGTGGCAAAAGAATCGATATTAAAATAAGAAAAAGGGGCTGGAATAAGGGTTTGGGATAATCTAATGTCTGCTGGCAGTAGAATGATTTTATATTCGTTTTTAGGATTACATAGTAGATAAAAATTTCCTTAAAATTAAATTTAGTTGCAATTGCCCGAAAACAGTTGCATCCGACTGACAAGGTGACTTTTACTCAAACATTTGTGCATATGCATGTTTTCCAGTTTAAGGAATTGTTTCACAATTTTTAGAACCTTTTGTTGATCAGATTAGGATTTCTTGTACAGATATGCCTTTCATATGGAATTGTTCGATATGAAATACCGAAAATTAATATTTATATTTGAATGGAAATTCAAATTGATTGACTTTCTTGTAATGAACAGATTTATAGAAAACGAGAGATAATACTATATTTTAATCCAACAAAATGTGAATTGATAAATTTATAATTCGTAGAAAGATGTGGCCCAGGGAGACGTATAAATTACATGCATGTTTATTTGAAGTAAATAGAGAATTTTGGAAAATTGTCTGCAATGGAATTACTAGATTCGAGTTTATACTTGATATTAGGTACAGAATTAAATTAAGAATGATGAATATCGGTAATTTATGGTGGTGAACCAGTACGTTTAGGTTTGATATTCAATAATTTCTTAAACTCTTGCTCGTATTACTAGCGAGATACTAAATTTCATATTCGATTATTCCGAAAATATGAAAAATGTTATCATATTTATAGAAAAATTCAAATGCTACTCAAATTTGATGATTTTATTTTTCTTGATAATAACTTTAATATTTCACAGTTTTCCTCAAAAACAAAAAAAAAATAAAAAAGAATTCAAACCTCAAAAATATTTTTGATGAAATATATTTTATTTTGAATTATTTATTTCAGTGCCAGTACTTTTGCGGGCGAATCATCAGTTTCCTGTTTTACGATTTTATACTCAAATATTTTGTAATAAAAAAGGAAAATATTATTTTATTCTTTTTCAAGAAAAAAAAAAAACACGACATATACGAATGGATGCCATAATTCCGTTTATTAAAGAACCACAATTTTATATTCCAACCACTTCATACTAGACAGCATCGTATCCGTTTTTCATATTTTTTATTTTATTTTTGCAGATTTTGGCTCTTCATAAAATATATATACATATTTCGGAAAAAAAAGGAAACAGGAAATGAGAAAATTTTGCCAAAACTACTGAATAAACCATTTCCAGAGAATTGTTTAAAAATTTTTATCATTTTATTTTTGAGACAAAAAAGAAAGAAACAATTTTTCCTTCTAATGTTAGATGAAAATACGAAAATTTAACAAGTTTCTACTATTCGATTTCCTTCCTTAGACAAGGAGTAATCTAATTTGCATTTTCATCTCTATCAGTCTAGAGTCTATCCGTCTGTCAATTTATCTGTCTATATAGATTTTTCCTTCGTAGTTATTTCACATTCACTAATATCCGTATTTTTGTCTGTACATCCTTTAATCCAATCTATTAGATTATCTATCTATTTGTACAATCGCATAATTTGCCTTCCCGTTTATTTACTCATTTTGTACATTTGATATTCGTTTATTCATTCGCGAAACAAATTATCAATTATAAAAGGCTACACCCAGCTGTAGTACATATTACGAAAACTGAAGTACAATTAATTCCTCTTAAATTTTACATTGTCGACAACAAAAATAAAATGAGTTAGGCATACATAGTAGATACTCCCAAGTTCAAACAATTGACGAACGCTGATTTTTAAAATCGATTTTTTTTTTATATATACAAAATGTCGACGAATTAAAGCACCAAAATGAAATTTCCATGCAAAAAGTCGTCATTTTCTCGTACTAATTCGGAAATAAAAATCGATTTAAAAAACTAAAATTTGCCAACAACCTCCGAACCCTATCGGGCGGTTTTCCAGACATGATATCCACTGACTTGTTAATCAGTTTAAAGTTTCAAGTATGATTCTCGAATTTGCTTTGCTTAGAATTCTATAATTTCATCAATTCAACATAATATATTTTCTAAACTGAGGGAGTTCAAAATTTTTAAACTCAATTTCATTTTCTAGATAAATAATGTTTCTTTAAGTTTCAAGTATGGTCATCGAATGCTCGAACTTGTTTCGCTCAGATTTGTTCAAGTTTATGAGAAATTTTCCAAATATGTATATCTTAAAACTTGGAATCCAAAAATATGAAAATCGATTTAATTTTTAGCCCTTAACTCTATAAATAGAGTCAAATAAAATATTTACTCCTCCACTTTTTATAATAATATCTGTTGATGTGAATAATCGTGTTTATATACTAGATACTGCTCTACAAACTGAATTAATTTAACTTACTCGTAAAGCCTCACTACAACGCAGAACCATCTTCACCCGCTTCAACTCATTAGAATAAATTATGATTATATGAAAAGTTGCAAGTTCTTTTTTTTGCATTAATTTTCAATTCATCTAGAATCTATGATAAATTTAATAGTATTATTCGAAATCATTTCAGTTGATTAAATTCAATCACTAAAGATTAATCTTATCCTAAAAGAAAACAGATATAAAAACCGATAAAAGAAGTACTCGTACTATATCCTGTTCGATTACGAAACCAAAAATATTCATACCGCACATGGGAGCCACAAAAGTTTGTACTACAGGACACTGAATATAATTTTCCTTTAGGCTGTAAGTTAAAATCAAATATTTTCTACCCTTTTTTTTTAACAACTTGAAAATGTATTTTGTTCGTATGTCAGAGGACGTTAACGTGAAGTAAATCCTACCTTTGTGATGTGATGAACTTGTTTTGCTAACCCAATGAATCCATTAGAACCAGGTTGACATCCGCACAGTAAATGGTTTGTTTGTTTTTTTGTTTTGTTGTTAGCAAATGAATAAAAGCTATTTTTGAACAAAAAAGGATCTGGTTGAATGATGGCGAAAAGGACTTTTTACTTTATCAAAAACTTTTTTGTTTTTCTTTTTGTGTAATGGGAAAGTGTTAATATTTACTTTAAAACTGTGGTTTTGTGGTATTTTCTTTAAAGATTCTTGAAATTTTCTAAAACGATACAAAATAAGAACAATTTTCTTTTAGAATTTGAAAAGAAAAAAAAACAGATAAATTGATATTTGAAAATAAATACTTTTATTAATCCAAATCAATTAAAATTTAAACTATAATTAATTTTACGGATAAAATGAGAAATATTTGCTTTTCTTCCTGAAAGAGTTCTGGAAAAACAAAATGTTTTAAAATGAAATTTACATAAATTCTGATAAAATCTTATAAATTTCATAAAATCATAAAAGATTTTATTGTTTTCGGGCAAATACCTGTAAATTTTCTTTAAGATATTCAACGAAGAACCGAATGAAAACTTTGAAAGGTTCTGTAAAAGGTTTTAATTAAGATCCCGTGTAGTAATTATCTTAAAAATGAACAAACTTATTTCTTTTGCAATTATTTGATATAATTTTTTTTTTTTTTTATTATGAGTAAGATAGACATTTTTCTCATTAAAATTTATCTTTTGTTTTTTTTATATTTATATTTTACTTTTCCGTTTTAATTAAGGTATTTATAAATTTACAAATGAATAACTTTTATGGACTTGTGTTAACACAAAAACAAAAATACTTGTACTGAAAAAAAAAAAAATACAAATTAATAAATTCAATATATTTAATTTTCAGTTGAATAGATCTCTTTGTATATTTTGAGAAACTTTGTGAAAGTATACCTCTTCAGATTTCTAACACATAAACTTTTTATTCCTGGAAAAAATCAAGCACGATGGTGGCATCTTAGTAACGAACTGGAAAATCGATTTAGAACATCTTTTTGTTGTTTACACGGTTTATGTTGTAGTTAGTTTTAAAAGTTCAAACTGTAAATTAAATTTCGGTAATCTTCATACTCAATTGATTTAATTAAGTTTAACGTAACACAAATCTTGTACATGTTAGACTTAAAATGACTGAACTTGAATAAAATGGAAAATGGTTCGATGAATTTCAAAGTTTTGCTGAAAATACAATAAAATAAAAGTTATTTGGAGCTTAACTTTGGGATTCTCTCTCACAAATAATGCTATTTAACTTATCTTGGAAACATTTTCTTAAACTCTTGTCTTACAATTCTTTTAAAATAAACTTTTCTATTCAGACTATTTAATTTCATCGCAATTCTATCGGTGCAAAAATAAGTATTAGTCAGTATCTAATAATTAAATCCTCAAACCGTATATAAAGGGTGATTTTTTTAGCGTAATGATCTTTAAATTCAAAAAAATAATACAAAAAGTTAACTTTTAATCAAAAATCTTTTTTTATTCGAAAGACCTATTCATGTCATTATTTAAAAATAACTTTGGGCACTTATGGTTACTGTGACTGCTCTGGACGAAGCGCATATTTTTAGTCCAATTTTGGTTTGTATTTTCGATCAATAGCTGCCGTAGGTCACGAATAACACGAACAATGCCGGTCAATTAGTGCCGGTTTATCAGCCCAAACCAGGGACTACACGTAAGCCCATAGAAAATGTTTGAAAGATGTCAGATCTCATCATTTTGGAGGCCAATTAAAAGGGATATTTCTCACAATCACATTATCGCTAAATCTTGATTTAAATTGATGGTTTCTATCACTGAATGGCACGTAGCGTCTTCCTGTTTAAAACACATCTCAACAGGATCAATGACATCCATAGTTTCGAAGAAATATTCATTGATCATGGTCCAGTAACTCTCTAATTGACCATAACAGGAGCTACCGCCTTATTTTTAAAGAAATAAGGCCCAACGATGCCACTAGCATGTAAATTTCATTTTTCTGGATGCAATGAAATCTCTAGAGTCTTCTAGGTTGGTCTCTCTCCAGAAGCGACAATTTTGCTTATTAATGGAGCCAAAAATGAGCCTCAACACTGAACACAAATTTGCGATAAATTAACGGGACCAATTTTCAAAACAAATTTGGACAATTCTTGATCGTTTCTCCACCGTGAGTTTATTCATGATGAAATGGCAATGTTAACTGAGCATGTTTGACTTTGACACATGTCACGAATTACGGGCGAAATGTCAATAAGGCAACACTGAAAAACCAAACACCTAAAAAATCACCCGTTACATAAAACTCTCGTATGGAAGTTCTGTAACTAATAAAGAAGTTAAAGAATTTTTCGAAAATTCGAATGTCCTAGTTAGTCTTGCATTTCCCCTAGAAAAGGGATGCTTAAGAAGAAAATTAATTTTTCAGAGAAAAAAATTTGAGTTTGCATGATAATATCATGACTCTGGTAACACCGATTCTAACGTCTTTTACATTAAAAGTAAGAGTAACAATTTATGTAAAAATGATACCTTTAATTAATTTTTCTACCAAAAATTCTTTAGAAGTTATCGACGTTCATGGTATCATAGGTGCCTTTACAAACAACTTTCAACACCCTGTATCTTGGTGGATATAAGTTCCTAATATCCACCAAGATACAGGGTGTTGAAAGGTCATATGATTTCTTTGTGATATAAATGTGAGCTGCATATTTTAAACTACTTTATTGGGAGAACCTACAACAATTTCAAAATATTTTCGTTTGAAAAGGTTTACTACACCTGTGGACCGCTTCTTGTAGGCTACAAATATGATTTTGTTTCTGTTGCTTTGGGAGAAAATACAATATAAAAAACATCCGTACTTTATCAACTAATGCTCAATATCTTAAAAACTGTACTCCTGTGAATTTCGGCAGTTTTATCTGGTTTTTATATGTCGGTTTATAATAAATTTCTTCATTGGCATAGTAAGACTTCAGACATACAGAGTCAGGATTTTCTTCAGAAAAAAGCAATGAGGGGAACAGTTGAAAATTTATGTCTTTTTTTCAGTTTTGGAGTTATACTAAGTTGTCAGATTTATAGCAAACGTCATTAACACATGTCAAGAATTATGCCTTGTGGTAGGTATTACCAGTGGGTATATTAGTTTTGTCACTCCATTTGTAACACATCGAAATAATCGTCGTAAAAAGGTTTCAAGGGTATAGTTGTGTCGGGAATCAAAAGTTAAATCGATTTATGCATGTCCGTCTGTCCGTCCGTATTAGAATATTACTTTACTGTTTTGACTAATTTTTGGTCAACAACGAACAAAAAAACAATCAAAAAAAAACAGAAAAAAAAATCATACATAAAAATCTTTGAATATAAAAAAAAAAATTAAAAAGCTTAAATTTTGAATTTTTTGGCTTTGGAATATATTTCATTACTACAATTGGTCCTGCTACTGCAAGAAAGAAAGAAAAGAATACAAATATATAAAATAAAAGCTTTTTTGGAAAAAATTTTTGTTCGGAAAATGTTTTTTTGTTTCTTTTGGTTTTCCAAAAATTCAACTGTTTTCTTTTTAAATAAATAAATATATGTTATTTAAGTGCGCGTGTGTGCGTGTATTATAGGATTTTGGTTTAATTATAAATAATAACATATTTATTTCATCGTTTATAAACAGGCGATTAATCTAAAGTTAAATTTTTAAGTGCACGATTCCTAGCCGATGATCTTGTTTGCTTTGATGATCTTATAATCTCACGGGCTAGACCATGACAATCATTACATACAGCCATTATTTCTCCACGTAATGTATTCTTTTTTTGATCTCCTAAATGAGCAGATGTGCTTAATGTAAAAGCTCGCGCAAATAGATTTTTTCTATCCAGCGTGTTACTATTTGAATGAGGTCTTGCTGGACTTTGTACTGGTAAAATTTTAGGATCTTCCATACTACGTGACATACAAGCAAGATTCCATGACGCTGTAATTAGTGATGTTATTAGATGGTACATATCTAATAACATTCCAAAATAATTCTCCTTGTTGTTACTAATTTTATTTATATTACTATTAATATGGTTATTGGCACCCAAAACGTTTGAGGTTGTCGAAACATCTGATGTCAGATTTTGTTTATTATGATGACATAATTGGATTTGACTAATATCATTTTGTCCACCTGAACCAGGTGTATTTATTACGGATCGTTGATGCTTTGGTGATGATGCATTTGAACCAACTGGACTATTCATTAATGATGCAGAAAGAAGTACGACAGGAACGTTTAGAAAATGTTCGGTTGGTATTCTCATGTTTGAATAGCATTTTGAACAAACCGTCCGTTGACATAGTTTACATTGTATGCCCCATGGACCAAAAATACTAAATCTGGTACGAAGACATAGAAAGCATAATTTATTCCTTTCTACATCCTCTTTCACCTGGATACCGACTGGAAGCCCATCAAGTTCAGCTTTAGTCATAACCGATCGTATATGAACAATTTCTTCTAAAGTCAAAGACAACCGGTCACTAATTCTGTCTGTCCATTGCTTCTCGTCTAAAGAATTTTTCGTCCAAGTTTGCTTTTGTGGTTGCTCATCTTTTTTAATATTTTCGATATGACCAGATGGAAGCAGTCTATTTTTCAAGCAAGGTTGAGTAGGTTTCAGAACACAACCTTTACGAATTGAATCCATCAACTGTTCTCTTGGCGAAGCAGTTCTTTTTATTGGCGGTGGCAGCTGTCTTTCAGACGCCTTTTTAAGTCGCGGACGAGATCTAATAAATTCAAGCGTAAGATCATGATCATCCTTTCTAACTCGCGGTGGTATATCACCATTGACCATTACTTTACGTAGATTATATTTTTTTGTTTGTATATCTTCCATTAAAATCTTGTATGGTGCTAATTCATATTCGACTGGGGTTCTGGAAAAATTACTTTTTTTCAGTCGTACATCTAATTTAGCCAATTCTTTGTTAGAAGTTTGAGTATCTGCACTTATTCCCAACGAATCAGTATCTCCATGAAACTCTTTTTGTAAAAATATTGGTAATTCAAGACATTTCCTTACTAATGATCCACAAACCGCTTTATAATGATCCTTAGGTACAGAAGATGATTGAACTCTTGGAATACACATCTCTAAAACAAAATCCAATTCTTTGGTGTTAATACATTTATCATCATCAACATCTTCGGAATCCCTTTCAATGCCTTGATCATCCACATCTTCAGTTGTCATATGTGAAATGAGCTTTTCCAATTCTGGTGAAATTATGCATTCTTCATCAGCCTGCAAATTATAATCAAGCGCAGTATATATGACAAGGCCCAATTTCATTAGAATTTTTGTTTGCGAAGTAACTGAAGCATTGCTATCTTCACCTTTTAAATCACAATTAATATGTACATTTCCATCGTTATGAATATTTATATTTTCAATACCAGCTGGCAATTTAAAATTACGTATTAAAATTCCAGGCCCTTCACAAGCGTCACGATACATTTGCACAGTTTGATATATCAATGCCCATGCATGCTCCTCTTGAATTGGTGCATTCAATGATTTCAAAATATCCTCCAACGTAACACAACCATCCGGATTAATACATGAATATAAAAATTCCGGATTCGTTTTAAATTCATTTGTATTATTGAAATCCATTGATTTCTTTGCTATCGCATTTGTTTTATTACATATTTTTTGATCTTCTTGTTTTAGAGATTTCCTATTACTATTATTAATCTTATTTACATTTATTTCATTATTTATTGTTGTAGTACTTTTATTGTGAATTATATCAACACCATTTGTATATATTTGCTGTTGATAATCAGCTGACTTGTTGCTACATTCAAATGCTGCTTCAGCCATTTTTGTTTTTCGAAATTAAATATATTTAAATATTATTTTTTATAATTAATTTTTTTTTTTTTTTTTAGAACTTGTTTTAATTTTTTTTTGTGTTAATAATAAATATTTTTTGTATTTTTTCTTTTTTGAATAAGATATATAAAAAATATTTAATTCGTTTATTATATATTTTTTTAGAATAATTTCAAAAGAAAATTTTTATTGTATATAATTTAGGACTCCCGTGTTAATTCCTAAAAGAAGAGCCAAAAGAAAATTGTTTTTAATATTAATAATGTTTTCACTTCAGAAAAAAAGGATATTCTTCATTTTTCTTACTTTAAATATTGAATTAAATATGGATCGCTAAAATCGTTTTTTCTTTGTTTTTTTTTTTTTTTTTGTAATTTATTAGAAGAAAATATAATTTATATAATTTGCAGATTTGAAATTTGTTTTTCAATTAAAAATTTTGTTCACAATTCTTCTGTAAGCAAAAATAAATAAATAAATTAATACAAAATGTTAAATGGTAATTAATTAAATTCCAATACGTGTTTAAGTTTTTAATCCGAAATATTTTTGAAAGCAATAATTTTGTTGAATTATTTTTTAGAACCAAATGACACGGAAAATAATTAAACATTGAAATTTTGAAAATTTTCAAATTTTATAGCGAAAAATCTATGCCTACTTGATTTATATTCTTTTTTTCTAATTTTAAACAAAAAAATTATATAAATATATATGTATATATTTTTTTTATTTTGAAATTGGTGCACTTAGTTTTTTTTTATTAAAAATAAAATAATAATAGAAAAAAAAAATACCGGAAAAATCAATGAAAATTTTATCTTTCAAAGAAATATGCCGCAAATTCTAGCTTTTTCTGTAATTTTAACCAACATTTTAGAAAATTGGTTATTTTACACTTTCAACAAATATTTTTATGCCCTATGGTAGGTACTACCAGAGGGTATATTAGTTTTGTCACTCCATTTGTAACACATTTAAATAATCATCGTAGAAAGGTTTTAAGGGTATGGTTGTGTAGAGAATCAAAAGTTATATCGATTTATACATATCCGTCCGTCCGTCCGTCCGTCCGTATACAAGATATCTCAAAAATGCGTTATCTGATTTTGATGAAATTTACAATGTGAGTTGCTTATTCCTTAACTTGGTTTGATATTGCATTTCAAGTAAATCGATCCAGGGAGTAAAGTTATAAAGGAAAAACCAGGGTGGCCAGAAAGTTTTGTCGTTTTTTTGTTTATGATTTTTCGGATTTAATTGGAAAATTTGTAAATCAATTTTATTTAAATTAGATTAACTACACAAATAGATGATACCATGTTAAATTTCAGTCAAATCGGTCTAAGGATAGTGGAGAAAGAAATAATCCTAGGAGAAAATAACCCTCTTCCTATAGCGTTTTTTTTATTTACTTTAAAAACTAATGCAGCGATTTGAATAAAATTTACAGATTAGACTTATGCTTTCAGGGTCTGAGTTACCTGGAAATTAGAAGAAATTTTGAAAAGCGGAAACAAAGTTTTGAAGAAAAAACCTTGTAATAATATTAGTTTTGACAGTTTTTCTGTCCCATTTGTACCATAGGGCATCAATAAATCGCCTATAGGCCGATTTTCAGTTACTATATGTCTTTTAGTTAAAAAACTTTCAAAAAAAATTTTGATCGAGAATGTTTGTATATTTTTCTTTTTTTTGTTTCTCAACCGTGAGTTTATTCATGATGAAATGGCAATGTTAACTGAGCATGTTTGACTTTAACACATGCCACGAATTACGGGTGAAATGTCAATAAGGCAACACTGAAAAACCAAACACCTAAAAAATCACCCGTTACATAAAACTCTCGTATGGAAGTTCTGTAACTAATAAAGAGGTTAAAGAATTTTTCGAAAATTCGAATGTCCTAGTTAGTCTTGCATTTCCCCTAGAAAAGGGATGCTTAAGAAGAAAATTAATTTTTCAGAGAAAAAAATTTGAGTTTGCATGATAATATCATGACTCTGGTAACACCGATTCTAACGTCTTTTACATTAAAAGTAAGAGTAACAATTTTTGTAAAAATGATACCTTTAATTAATTTTTCTACCAAAAATTCTTTAGAAGTTATCGACGTTCATGGTATCATAGGTGCCTTTACAAACACCTTTCAACACCCTGTATCTTGGTGGATATAAGTTCCTAATATCCACCAAGATACAGGGTGTTGAAAGGTCATATGATTTCTTTGTGATATAAATGTGAGCTGCATATTTTAAACTACTTTATTGGGAGAACCTACAACAATTTCAAAATATTTTCGTTTGAAAAGGTTTACTACACCTGTGGACCGCTTCTTGTAGGCTACAAATATGATTTTGTTTCTGTTGCTTTGGGAGAAAATACAATATAAAAAACATCCGTACTTTATCAACTAATGCTCAATATCTTAAAAACTGTACTCCTGTGAATTTCGGCAGTTTTATCTGGTTTTTATATGTCGGTTTATAATAAATTTCTTCATTGGCATAGTAAGACTTCAGACATACAGAGTCAGGATTTTCTTCAGAAAAAAGCAATGAGGGGAACAGTTGAAAATTTATGTCTTTTTTTCAGTTTTGGAGTTATACTAAGTTGTCAGATTTATAGCAAACGTCATTAACACATGTCAAGAATTATGCCTTGTGGTAGGTATTACCAGTGGGTATATTAGTTTTGTCACTCCATTTGTAACACATCGAAATAATCGTCGTAAAAAGGTTTCAAGGGTATAGTTGTGTCGGGAATCAAAAGTTAAATCGATTTATGCATGTCCGTCTGTCCGTCCGTATTAGAATATTACTTTACTGTTTTGACTAATTTTTGGTCAACAACGAACAAAAAAACAATCAAAAAAAAACAGAAAAAAAAATCATACATAAAAATCTTTGAATATAAAAAAAAAAATTAAAAAGCTTAAATTTTGAATTTTTTGGCTTTGGAATATATTTCATTACTACAATTGGTCCTGCTACTGCAAGAAAGAAAGAAAAGAATACAAATATATAAAATAAAAGCTTTTTTGGAAAAAATTTTTGTTCGGAAAATGTTTTTTTGTTTCTTTTGGTTTTCCAAAAATTCAACTGTTTTCTTTTTAAATAAATAAATATATGTTATTTAAGTGCGCGTGTGTGCGTGTATTATAGGATTTTGGTTTAATTATAAATAATAACATATTTATTTCATCGTTTATAAACAGGCGATTAATCTAAAGTTAAATTTTTAAGTGCACGATTCCTAGCCGATGATCTTGTTTGCTTTGATGATCTTATAATCTCACGGGCTAGACCATGACAATCATTACATACAGCCATTATTTCTCCACGTAATGTATTCTTTTTTTGATCTCCTAAATGAGCAGATGTGCTTAATGTAAAAGCTCGCGCAAATAGATTTTTTCTATCCAGCGTGTTACTATTTGAATGAGGTCTTGCTGGACTTTGTACTGGTAAAATTTTAGGATCTTCCATACTACGTGACATACAAGCAAGATTCCATGACGCTGTAATTAGTGATGTTATTAGATGGTACATATCTAATAACATTCCAAAATAATTCTCCTTGTTGTTACTAATTTTATTTATATTACTATTAATATGGTTATTGGCACCCAAAACGTTTGAGGTTGTCGAAACATCTGATGTCAGATTTTGTTTATTATGATGACATAATTGGATTTGACTAATATCATTTTGTCCACCTGAACCAGGTGTATTTATTACGGATCGTTGATGCTTTGGTGATGATGCATTTGAACCAACTGGACTATTCATTAATGATGCAGAAAGAAGTACGACAGGAACGTTTAGAAAATGTTCGGTTGGTATTCTCATGTTTGAATAGCATTTTGAACAAACCGTCCGTTGACATAGTTTACATTGTATGCCCCATGGACCAAAAATACTAAATCTGGTACGAAGACATAGAAAGCATAATTTATTCCTTTCTACATCCTCTTTCACCTGGATACCGACTGGAAGCCCATCAAGTTCAGCTTTAGTCATAACCGATCGTATATGAACAATTTCTTCTAAAGTCAAAGACAACCGGTCACTAATTCTGTCTGTCCATTGCTTCTCGTCTAAAGAATTTTTCGTCCAAGTTTGCTTTTGTGGTTGCTCATCTTTTTTAATATTTTCGATATGACCAGATGGAAGCAGTCTATTTTTCAAGCAAGGTTGAGTAGGTTTCAGAACACAACCTTTACGAATTGAATCCATCAACTGTTCTCTTGGCGAAGCAGTTCTTTTTATTGGCGGTGGCAGCTGTCTTTCAGACGCCTTTTTAAGTCGCGGACGAGATCTAATAAATTCAAGCGTAAGATCATGATCATCCTTTCTAACTCGCGGTGGTATATCACCATTGACCATTACTTTACGTAGATTATATTTTTTTGTTTGTATATCTTCCATTAAAATCTTGTATGGTGCTAATTCATATTCGACTGGGGTTCTGGAAAAATTACTTTTTTTCAGTCGTACATCTAATTTAGCCAATTCTTTGTTAGAAGTTTGAGTATCTGCACTTATTCCCAACGAATCAGTATCTCCATGAAACTCTTTTTGTAAAAATATTGGTAATTCAAGACATTTCCTTACTAATGATCCACAAACCGCTTTATAATGATCCTTAGGTACAGAAGATGATTGAACTCTTGGAATACACATCTCTAAAACAAAATCCAATTCTTTGGTGTTAATACATTTATCATCATCAACATCTTCGGAATCCCTTTCAATGCCTTGATCATCCACATCTTCAGTTGTCATATGTGAAATGAGCTTTTCCAATTCTGGTGAAATTATGCATTCTTCATCAGCCTGCAAATTATAATCAAGCGCAGTATATATGACAAGGCCCAATTTCATTAGAATTTTTGTTTGCGAAGTAACTGAAGCATTGCTATCTTCACCTTTTAAATCACAATTAATATGTACATTTCCATCGTTATGAATATTTATATTTTCAATACCAGCTGGCAATTTAAAATTACGTATTAAAATTCCAGGCCCTTCACAAGCGTCACGATACATTTGCACAGTTTGATATATCAATGCCCATGCATGCTCCTCTTGAATTGGTGCATTCAATGATTTCAAAATATCCTCCAACGTAACACAACCATCCGGATTAATACATGAATATAAAAATTCCGGATTCGTTTTAAATTCATTTGTATTATTGAAATCCATTGATTTCTTTGCTATCGCATTTGTTTTATTACATATTTTTTGATCTTCTTGTTTTAGAGATTTCCTATTACTATTATTAATCTTATTTACATTTATTTCATTATTTATTGTTGTAGTACTTTTATTGTGAATTATATCAACACCATTTGTATATATTTGCTGTTGATAATCAGCTGACTTGTTGCTACATTCAAATGCTGCTTCAGCCATTTTTGTTTTTCGAAATTAAATATATTTAAATATTATTTTTTATAATTAATTTTTTTTTTTTTTTTTAGAACTTGTTTTAATTTTTTTTTGTGTTAATAATAAATATTTTTTGTATTTTTTCTTTTTTGAATAAGATATATAAAAAATATTTAATTCGTTTATTATATATTTTTTTAGAATAATTTCAAAAGAAAATTTTTATTGTATATAATTTAGGACTCCCGTGTTAATTCCTAAAAGAAGAGCCAAAAGAAAATTGTTTTTAATATTAATAATGTTTTCACTTCAGAAAAAAAGGATATTCTTCATTTTTCTTACTTTAAATATTGAATTAAATATGGATCGCTAAAATCGTTTTTTCTTTGTTTTTTTTTTTTTTTTTGTAATTTATTAGAAGAAAATATAATTTATATAATTTGCAGATTTGAAATTTGTTTTTCAATTAAAAATTTTGTTCACAATTCTTCTGTAAGCAAAAATAAATAAATAAATTAATACAAAATGTTAAATGGTAATTAATTAAATTCCAATACGTGTTTAAGTTTTTAATCCGAAATATTTTTGAAAGCAATAATTTTGTTGAATTATTGTTTAGAACCAAATGACACGGAAAATAATTAAACATTGAAATTTTGAAAATTTTCAAATTTTATAGCGAAAAATCTATGCCTACTTGATTTATATTCTTTTTTTCTAATTTTAAACAAAAAAATTATATAAATATATATGTATATATTTTTTTTATTTTGAAATTGGTGCACTTAGTTTTTTTTTATTAAAAATAAAATAATAATAGAAAAAAAAAAATACCGGAAAAATCAATGAAAATTTTATCTTTCAAAGAAATATGCCGCAAATTCTAGCTTTTTCTGTAATTTTAACCAACATTTTAGAAAATTGGTTATTTTACACTTTCAACAAATATTTTTATGCCCTATGGTAGGTACTACCAGAGGGTATATTAGTTTTGTCACTCCATTTGTAACACATTTAAATAATCATCGTAGAAAGGTTTTAAGGGTATGGTTGTGTAGAGAATCAAAAGTTATATCGATTTATACATATCCGTCCGTCCGTCCGTCCGTCCGTATACAAGATATCTCAAAAATGCGTTATCTGATTTTGATGAAATTTACAATGTGAGTTGCTTATTCCTTAACTTGGTTTGGTATTGCATTTCAAGTAAATCGATCCAGGGAGTAAAGTTATAAAGGAAAAACCAGGGTGGCCAGAAAGTTTTGTCGTTTTTTTGTTTATGATTTTTCGGATTTAATTGGAAAATTTGTAAATCAATTTTATTTAAATTAGATTAACTACACAAATAGATGATACCATGTTAAATTTCAGTCAAATCGGTCTAAGGATAGTGGAGAAAGAAATAATCCTAGGAGAAAATAACCCTCTTCGTATAGCGTTTTTTTTATTTACTTTAAAAACTAATGCAGCGATTTGAATAAAATTTACAGATTAGACTTATGCTTTCAGGGTCTGAGTTACCTGGAAATTAGAAGAAATTTTGAAAAGCGGAAACAAAGTTTTGAAGAAAAAACCTTGTAATAATATTAGTTTTGACAGTTTTTCTGTCCCATTTGTACCATAGGGCATCAATAAATCGCCTATAGGCCGATTTTCAGTTACTATATGTCTTTTAGTTAAAAAACTTTCAAAAAAAATTTTGATCGAGAATGTTTGTATATTTTTCTTTTTTTTGTTTCTCAACCGTGAGTTTATTCATGATGAAATGGCAATGTTAACTGAGCATGTTTGACTTTAACACATGCCACGAATTACGGGTGAAATGTCAATAAGGCAACACTGAAAAACCAAACACCTAAAAAATCACCCGTTACATAAAACTCTCGTATGGAAGTTCTGTAACTAATAAAGAGGTTAAAGAATTTTTCGAAAATTCGAATGTCCTAGTCAGTCTTGCATTTCCCCTAGAAAAGGGATGCTTAAGAAGAAAATTAATTTTTCAGAGAAAAAAATTTGAGTTTGCATGATAATATCATGACTCTGGTAACACCGATTCTAACGTCTTTTACATTAAAAGTAAGAGTAACAATTTTTGTAAAAATGATACCTTTAATTAATTTTTCTACCAAAAATTCTTTAGAAGTTATCGACGTTCATGGTATCATAGGTGCCTTTACAAACACCTTTCAACACCCTGTATCTTGGTGGATATAAGTTCCTAATATCCACCAAGATACAGGGTGTTGAAAGGTCATATGATTTCTTTGTGATATAAATGTGAGCTGCATATTTTAAACTACTTTATTGGGAGAACCTACAACAATTTCAAAATATTTTCGTTTGAAAAGGTTTACTACACCTGTGGACCGCTTCTTGTAGGCTACAAATATGATTTTGTTTCTGTTGCTTTGGGAGAAAATACAATATAAAAAACATCCGTACTTTATCAACTAATGCTCAATATCTTAAAAACTGTACTCCTGTGAATTTCGGCAGTTTTATCTGGTTTTTATATGTCGGTTTATAATAAATTTCTTCATTGGCATAGTAAGACTTCAGACATACAGAGTCAGGATTTTCTTCAGAAAAAAGCAATGAGGGGAACAGTTGAAAATTTATGTCTTTTTTTCAGTTTTGGAGTTATACTAAGTTGTCAGATTTATAGCAAACGTCATTAACACATGTCAAGAATTATGCCTTGTGGTAGGTATTACCAGTGGGTATATTAGTTTTGTCACTCCATTTGTAACACATCGAAATAATCGTCGTAAAAAGGTTTCAAGGGTATAGTTGTGTCGGGAATCAAAAGTTAAATCGATTTATGCATGTCCGTCTGTCCGTCCGTATTAGAATATTACTTTACTGTTTTGACTAATTTTTGGTCAACAACGAACAAAAAAACAATCAAAAAAAAACAGAAAAAAAAATCATACATAAAAATCTTTGAATATAAAAAAAAAAATTAAAAAGCTTAAATTTTGAATTTTTTGGCTTTGGAATATATTTCATTACTACAATTGGTCCTGCTACTGCAAGAAAGAAAGAAAAGAATACAAATATATAAAATAAAAGCTTTTTTGGAAAAAATTTTTGTTCGGAAAATGTTTTTTTGTTTCTTTTGGTTTTCCAAAAATTCAACTGTTTTCTTTTTAAATAAATAAATATATGTTATTTAAGTGCGCGTGTGTGCGTGTATTATAGGATTTTGGTTTAATTATAAATAATAACATATTTATTTCATCGTTTATAAACAGGCGATTAATCTAAAGTTAAATTTTTAAGTGCACGATTCCTAGCCGATGATCTTGTTTGCTTTGATGATCTTATAATCTCACGGGCTAGACCATGACAATCATTACATACAGCCATTATTTCTCCACGTAATGTATTCTTTTTTTGATCTCCTAAATGAGCAGATGTGCTTAATGTAAAAGCTCGCGCAAATAGATTTTTTCTATCCAGCGTGTTACTATTTGAATGAGGTCTTGCTGGACTTTGTACTGGTAAAATTTTAGGATCTTCCATACTACGTGACATACAAGCAAGATTCCATGACGCTGTAATTAGTGATGTTATTAGATGGTACATATCTAATAACATTCCAAAATAATTCTCCTTGTTGTTACTAATTTTATTTATATTACTATTAATATGGTTATTGGCACCCAAAACGTTTGAGGTTGTCGAAACATCTGATGTCAGATTTTGTTTATTATGATGACATAATTGGATTTGACTAATATCATTTTGTCCACCTGAACCAGGTGTATTTATTACGGATCGTTGATGCTTTGGTGATGATGCATTTGAACCAACTGGACTATTCATTAATGATGCAGAAAGAAGTACGACAGGAACGTTTAGAAAATGTTCGGTTGGTATTCTCATGTTTGAATAGCATTTTGAACAAACCGTCCGTTGACATAGTTTACATTGTATGCCCCATGGACCAAAAATACTAAATCTGGTACGAAGACATAGAAAGCATAATTTATTCCTTTCTACATCCTCTTTCACCTGGATACCGACTGGAAGCCCATCAAGTTCAGCTTTAGTCATAACCGATCGTATATGAACAATTTCTTCTAAAGTCAAAGACAACCGGTCACTAATTCTGTCTGTCCATTGCTTCTCGTCTAAAGAATTTTTCGTCCAAGTTTGCTTTTGTGGTTGCTCATCTTTTTTAATATTTTCGATATGACCAGATGGAAGCAGTCTATTTTTCAAGCAAGGTTGAGTAGGTTTCAGAACACAACCTTTACGAATTGAATCCATCAACTGTTCTCTTGGCGAAGCAGTTCTTTTTATTGGCGGTGGCAGCTGTCTTTCAGACGCCTTTTTAAGTCGCGGACGAGATCTAATAAATTCAAGCGTAAGATCATGATCATCCTTTCTAACTCGCGGTGGTATATCACCATTGACCATTACTTTACGTAGATTATATTTTTTTGTTTGTATATCTTCCATTAAAATCTTGTATGGTGCTAATTCATATTCGACTGGGGTTCTGGAAAAATTACTTTTTTTCAGTCGTACATCTAATTTAGCCAATTCTTTGTTAGAAGTTTGAGTATCTGCACTTATTCCCAACGAATCAGTATCTCCATGAAACTCTTTTTGTAAAAATATTGGTAATTCAAGACATTTCCTTACTAATGATCCACAAACCGCTTTATAATGATCCTTAGGTACAGAAGATGATTGAACTCTTGGAATACACATCTCTAAAACAAAATCCAATTCTTTGGTGTTAATACATTTATCATCATCAACATCTTCGGAATCCCTTTCAATGCCTTGATCATCCACATCTTCAGTTGTCATATGTGAAATGAGCTTTTCCAATTCTGGTGAAATTATGCATTCTTCATCAGCCTGCAAATTATAATCAAGCGCAGTATATATGACAAGGCCCAATTTCATTAGAATTTTTGTTTGCGAAGTAACTGAAGCATTGCTATCTTCACCTTTTAAATCACAATTAATATGTACATTTCCATCGTTATGAATATTTATATTTTCAATACCAGCTGGCAATTTAAAATTACGTATTAAAATTCCAGGCCCTTCACAAGCGTCACGATACATTTGCACAGTTTGATATATCAATGCCCATGCATGCTCCTCTTGAATTGGTGCATTCAATGATTTCAAAATATCCTCCAACGTAACACAACCATCCGGATTAATACATGAATATAAAAATTCCGGATTCGTTTTAAATTCATTTGTATTATTGAAATCCATTGATTTCTTTGCTATCGCATTTGTTTTATTACATATTTTTTGATCTTCTTGTTTTAGAGATTTCCTATTACTATTATTAATCTTATTTACATTTATTTCATTATTTATTGTTGTAGTACTTTTATTGTGAATTATATCAACACCATTTGTATATATTTGCTGTTGATAATCAGCTGACTTGCTGCTACATTCAAATGCTGCTTCAGCCATTTTTGTTTTTCGAAATTAAATATATTTAAATATTATTTTTTATAATTAATTTTTTTTTTTTTTTTAGAACTTGTTTTAATTTTTTTTTGTGTTAATAATAAATATTTTTTGTATTTTTTCTTTTTTGAATAAGATATATAAAAAATATTTAATTCGTTTATTATATATTTTTTTAGAATAATTTCAAAAGAAAATTTTTATTGTATATAATTTAGGACTCCCGTGTTAATTCCTAAAAGAAGAGCCAAAAGAAAATTGTTTTTAATATTAATAATGTTTTCACTTCAGAAAAAAAGGATATTCTTCATTTTTCTTACTTTAAATATTGAATTAAATATGGATCGCTAAAATCGTTTTTTCTTTGTTTTTTTTTTTTTTTTTGTAATTTATTAGAAGAAAATATAATTTATATAATTTGCAGATTTGAAATTTGTTTTTCAATTAAAAATTTTGTTCACAATTCTTCTGTAAGCAAAAATAAATAAATAAATTAATGCAAAATTTTAAATGGTAATTAAATAAATTCCAATACGTGTTTAAGTTTTAAATCCGAAATATTTTTGAAAGCAATAATTTTGTTGAATTATTTTTTAGAACCAAATAACACGGAAAATAATTAAACATTGAAATTTTGAAAATTTTCAAATTTTATAGCGAAAAATCTATGCCTACTTGATTTATATTCTTTTTTTCTAATTTTAAACAAAAAAATTATATAAATATATATGTATATATTTTTTTTATTTTGAAATTGGTGCACTTAGTTTTTTTTTATTAAAAATAAAATAATAATAGAAAAAAAAAATACCGGAAAAATCAATGAAAATTTTATCTTTCAAAGAAATATGCCGCAAATTCTAGCTTTTTCTGTAATTTTAACCAACATTTTAGAAAATTGGTTATTTTACACTTTCAACAAATATTTTTATGCCCTATGGTAGGTACTACCAGAGGGTATATTAGTTTTGTCACTCCATTTGTAACACATTTAAATAATCATCGTAGAAAGGTTTTAAGGGTATGGTTGTGTAGAGAATCAAAAGTTATATCGATTTATACATATCCGTCCGTCCGTCCGTCCGTCCGTATACAAGATATCTCAAAAATGCGTTATCTGATTTTGATGAAATTTACAATGTGAGTTGCTTATTCCTTAACTTGGTTTGGTATTGCATTTCAAGTAAATCGATCCAGGGAGTAAAGTTATAAAGGAAAAACCAGGGTGGCCAGAAAGTTTTGTCGTTTTTTTGTTTATGATTTTTCGGATTTAATTGGAAAATTTGTAAATCAATTTTATTTAAATTAGATTAACTACACAAATAGATGATACCATGTTAAATTTCAGTCAAATCGGTCTAAGGATAGTGGAGAAAGAAATAATCCTAGGAGAAAATAACCCTCTTCATATAGCGTTTTTTTTATGTACTTTAAAAACTAACGCAGCGATTTGAATAAAATTTACAGATTAGACTTATGCTTTCAGGGTCTGAGTTACCTGGAAATTAGAAGAAATTTTGAAAAGCGGAAACAAAGTTATGAAGAAAAAACCTTGTAATAATATTAGTTTTGACAGTTTTTCTGTCCCATTTGTACCATAGGGCATCAATAAATCGCCTATAGGCCGATTTTCAGTTACTATATGGCTTTTAGTTAAAAAACTTTCAAAAAAAATTTTGATCGAGAATGTTTGTATATTTTCCTTTTTTTAGAGGTTAAATTTAATTCTTCTTCAAGGAAATATAATTTCATAATTTTTGAACAAGGTATTTAATTAAATTAAATCATCAGGTTATATTTCGGTCAGCCAAATCTGACTCACACATAGCAACATCAGGTGTACCACAGGGTAGCCACTTGGGACCGATTCTGTTTGTCCTAGCGATTAACGATGTTGCTTCAGTAATTAAACATTCAAAAATTTCTAACTTTGCTTACGATATGACGATCTATAAAGAAATAGTTAACCTCAACGACTCTTGGTTACTTCAGGAAGATTTAATCAACTTTGCTTCTTGGTGTAGTAGTAATAATCTTGACCTTAATTGTAATAAATGTGAGGTCATCTCTTTTTCAAGAAAGCGTAGTACTCCTCTGTGCGTTTATTTTATTAATGATGTACCATTACGAAGAGTGAGTAATATAAAGAATTTGGGAGTAATTTGTGATAGTCAGCTGGATTTTAAATTACATGTTGAATCAGTGGTTTATCGAGCCAACTTGACCTTGGGCTTTATCAAACGTTGGGCCAAAGAATTCTCTGACCCTCATATTACTAAAGCTCTTTATACAACACTGGTTAGACCACTGCTTGAATATGCTTGTCAGGTTTGGTCTCCCTATTACCAAGTCCAGATAAATAGGGTAGAATCAGTTCAACGCAGATTTGTGCGATTTGTTCTTAGAAACCTTCCATGGAATGATCCTTTTCTATTGCCCCCGTACGCAGATAGACTAAAGTTGATCGGACTGTATTCTCTTGAAATGAGGCGTCATGTGGCAGATGTTGTGTTTGTTCACCAAATTTTTAATGGTGTTATAGACGCCTTATTCTTATTAGACAAAATGCATTTAAATATTAATACGTGTTCTTTGAGATCTGTTGAGCTATTTAAAATAATGCATCATAGGACTGATTACGGAAGAAATGAACCGGTTTCCCGAATGTTGCGGGCGGTTAATAATAATGCTAATGACTTTGATTTTAGTATAAGTAAATTTAATCTAAAAAAAATTTTATATCGATAACATTTTGTTCTGATTATATATTTTTTTTCCTCTTGTCGCTTGAGTTAAGCAGTAAAAAAAAAAAAAAAATATTAACAAAAATATCAGGATTATACAATATAATTACTGATATTTTGTAATCATTTTTGAAACAAATTATTGTCTGAAAAAATCCTAGTTCTGAATATCTGGGGCCCCAGACTTATATTATAGGCTCATCATCACAAGGAAGAAAATTTTGGATTAATTCAAAACTGAAAGTTTTCTCTGGTTTTGCATGAAAGGCGGTTGGTTATACGAATGTCAGTGAAATTTAATACTAATTCTCAATTTTAAGTTTAAAAATTATGTTCAATGAAAGCAACAAATAGACAGCTCTTCATTACAACAAATAGAAATTGAAACACTATATTATAAAAAGATTTTCACCATTGAGATTAAAAAAGCAATTATGGAAAACAAAATATGTAAGATTTTTTATATCAAATCTATTTATTAATTTATACAAAATTAATTTATCACAGATTAATCACTATTTCCAACAATTACTAATTAATTCACTTATTTATCAAACTACTTTAATATTTCACTGTTGTAATCACTTTCCGAAATCTTTCTGATTATCACTGGTGAAGTTCTGAAATTGAACTGTTCTTGTTTCTCTGGTGTTTCCACCTTATATACCCATCGTAGATCTCTCGAATATTCTTCTACATGCATGGAAACGTATTTCTATAAACGTCAAGGAACTTATTCTTAGAATTTCGTGTTTAGTGTGTTTTCAGGAAAGTTCGCGATTTTTCTTTTTTATCAAGAAGAAAAGTCGTGGAATCTTTCCCAGAAATATTGTGCAATATTATGAAGAACGATTATTCTGTATAAGATATTAGCAGATCTACCCACCCTGTAATCAAAATAGAAAAACTGTATTTAATTTAAACCGATTATTTTCCTTCTAGAAAATAAATTTCCAACCAACCGACTTTATATAAACATATTATTAAAATCGGATTAAAATTTTCAAGTCATTTTAAAAATATGTGAAAATTGTTGAATAATTTGAATTTGATTTTGTTGAATTTTTAATGAAGTTTCTGTAATTTGATATGTGAAATTTTATATCACCGAAACCAGAAATTCATTTTATAAATTATTTCATGTTTTTTCTTTGTTTAATTCAATTATGATGGGATATAAAATATTTTAAGGGAAGAGTTATTAAAACAAAGTTATAAATATGAAATATGTTTGAAAACCCTTCGAGGTTTGTCTGGGCGTTAGATTTAATCCGTATTTTATGAAGTAAAAAGTAGGTCGACTGTCAGTTTTAAGTGATTAATCTCATTCCCTTCTCGGGTTTCCAAATTATTCTGTCCTCGAACAAGATGAGAAAAACAACAGCCACCCACAAATTATATTTGAAAACATTTTCAATTTGAATTTTATGAAAAACAACATCATTTTCGTCGTCATTTAGACATGTTTTTTTTTCTGTTTTCGTTGTTTTGGTGTAAGACAAGTAAAATAAATGAGTTTTTATTTAATTAGGAAAAGATAGTTTATAGTTTTGGTTTTCGGGTGGTTTATATTAAAATTGATGAAGCATGATGCCAGCAGAGGGAAATAACAAGTATATTCTAAACTTTTCTCTATTTCGACTAAGTTACTAAGAAATTCTTTCGATGTTGCATATTTTAAAACATCTTGCACTTCAGGGTCAGATTTTATAGCTTTAACAAAAGTTTGATTAAATTTCTCAACTGGAATATTTAATAGAAAATCATGAAAACACCATTTAGTCCGTCGCCAATAGGTGATTTACAATCTCAAAATAATCAAAATATATATTAAAATTTGTTTAAAATATTAAAAAGAAAATTTACTTCGAAAATGTGGAAGAGCAGAATACACTCCACAAATTGAAAGAACGACCAAAATTTGTATAAAGAGTTTCATTTTGTTATGAAGTTCAAATTTCACTGCAATACTTTCAGAAGTTCCATCGCAATTACATAGCAAAACATTTTGAGATAGCGTACCTATCTTATCTTAAGAAAATCATCATTTTAAATACATTTTTCACCTATGAATCAATTTTTATGATTGCGATTCCAAGAAATAAAAGCGTTCAAAATAAACAAATTTTGTTTTTGAATATTAACCATTTTTTCACAAATATTTATTCTTAAAACATGTAAATAACTTGTTTATAAATCCCACTGCAATATCCTTATCTTTTTTTAATGGATGTATCATGCGTCCCCATCAAATTTACAGTCTTTACTATCTTCATATTTTTTGAAGTTTTCATTCTTTTTCTTAGCCCGCTTACCGCCCATTTGGACCAAAAATATGAAATATTCTTTCATCCCAGAAAAGGACATCCTTGTCATAGTTAAATATCACAAATTTCAATTTACTATACATACTTAGAACTAATAGAAGATGTTCTACCACTTCCGCAGAGTCGTTTTCCTTTTCTCGCAAATTAACAATGATTAAAATAAAATCCCGAATTTATATTTTTACCACAAATTTTGTTCAATATTTTATTTAAAATTATAATTTTTTAATTATCAAAAATATAATAAAAGAATTTGTAGTAATTTTTTTTTAGATCATCATAGTTGACTCCAATCTTCTGAAGTTTTCTGTAAATTGTTTTAGCTCCCGGAAGGTTTTTCAAGCTATCTAGAAGATTGTTGAATTCCTTTGAATGTAAATTTTTAACAGCTTCTCTCAAATATTCATCTTTAGAATATTTTGCATTGAATGATTCTTCTAATGTATCAAATGGAACAAGATCCATTATATCTAAAAGCATTCCAACAATTCCAGGACGGTTTCGAATATATCTGGATTGAGGAAATTCGGGAACATCCACAGAACCGGAAATATAATTAAAAATACCAGAAATATCCACAAAAAGTTTTTCGCAGGAGAATTTCCTCAATTCTTGAAATTGTCGACTTTTAACTATTCCCGAAATAGCATCGGTGTATTCTTTTGTTAGAGCATAATCAATAAAAGCTTGAACTTGTGGATCTGATGTTGTAGCCTTATAGATGATGTTAACCAACTTATCATCCGGAATACTAGCTTCAAATTCTTTGATCACACTGGTAAGTCCGCCACCATTAGGAGCCAAACAACTTTCTGTTAAAAGAAATTCTTTAATTTTTAATCTTAAAATAATAAAATAGAACTTACTTGGAAGATGTGGAATAGCGGAGTATGCTCCACAAATTGACAGACCAACCAAACAAAGTGTTAACAATTTCATTTTGCAATGTTATAATGTTAGATACTTTGAAAAATGGTCTCTTTATATACTGTATATTTTGATACCATATACACCTTTTATCTTATCAGAATTCTTGGAAACTTATTTAATTTGTGATTTCAATCAGTCTTCATTGTTTCATCAACAGATCTGATAGATACGAATATGGTTTTACTTGGAAAAAAGTACATTCGTGTGTACATTGGTTGATTTGGTTTAATTTAAAATTTAAAATTTGATATCATTTTTTTTTAGATACGATATGAAATTTTCACTCAATTAGAATTATTAGGAAAAATTTCCGCATTTATGAAAATTAACCATAATTTCACAGTTATGTAATCATATGCATTCGATATGATCCATCCAACTGGTGAATTTTCAATCCTCGTTCAGAGTTAATAAAGTATAGTACCAGAGACCATGCTAGAATGCGCACTTATTTCTATCACATTGAAGACAATATTCTAAATTCCCAACGTTTATCAATTTTTGCCATGAAACTGGTTAAGTTTCCATTCCATGTAAAAGTATTATGAAAATTCTGTTTATAGATTTACATGAAAATATATTTGTTCCACGAAGCTTAATGCAGGTGCAGTAATTTCAATCCTCAAGTATTAGCTGTTAAGTATTTGAACAATTGATTCCAATCGAATGTATTAAGAGAAAATTTTGTATTTGCGAAATAAATTATTCAAATATAAAGAAGTACGTTTCGTATGCAAATGTTTTCTCAAAAAAACCAAGTCAGAAAATCGGTAAATTAAAAGAATATTTATGATATTTATCTTCAATTAAGGTAATCGACGTTCAAATTATATTTTAATAATACATTTTGTTTATTCAATATTAACTTTTTGAAATATATCACCTCTACAAGAAATATATCCGTAAATATTATTAAGAAATGTATTCAAAAGAAACTTCATACAAAAATTATTCACATAAATTTTTGGACCAATTTCTATCGTTTGTAATGCATTTTCCTTACGTTATATATTTCCTCCCCTCAAGACAATTGTACAAAATGAAGGAAAACACAAAGGAAAGAAAATAAATAAATAAAAGAAAAACATTTCGAAAGAAAGTGAATTGTCTTCCAACAACTTGAGCCCATAAACCATTTCACGTTCCATTGCCTTTGGATTTGTCTTAGATCGTGTATACAGTTTTTTTTTTTTAGTTCCTGAACGGTAATCGTTAAGACTGGTGAAAAAGCACTTGTTGGCTTCCTCAAACCTTGAAAGTTCCGCTTTTCGAGAAAGTTTTTACATCTGTTACCAGAATTTTCGATAAGCCATCGCGTTTCTTTATATACCGTCAAAATTCTCATGTTCGTGTATGTTGATATACACATCCTCAATGTTTATATTGGCCCCTCTTCATAGTGGCAAAAGAAAAACGTCTGGTTTTCCATTTAAATAAGTGAAATGTTATTTCAAAATACCAGTTATGGAAAGATTTATGTAGTATACACAGTTTCAATTGGATATAAAAGAAAATGGAAAATTTACTTACCGAGATCTGGGTTTTTTTTTTTTTTTTTGTTTTTGTCCTTAAAATGGAGAAAAAGAAATGGATGCGTGTAAGACGTACTCAAAATTTCTTTAAAAAGCAATTGAAAAGTAATAGAGAGATGATTTTTAACTGTCAGAGGATATTTTTGAATTGAATTGATTTATTATTTAGAAAGTGTTTATAGATATAGCTTTTTAAAAGGCCACAAAAATTTACATTTTGTATCCCAACTTCATAAATATTACAAAAGTAAATGATGTTTGATAAAATTGTCCAATTTTAGAAAACATATTGTTATTGCGAACCTAACAGTATACAGGATACCAAACACATGACAAAACCGGAAATTGAATCCCTCCATCAAGTGAACAGGATATTATTTAAAGTTTTGGCACAGTCCTTATTTCTTTTGTAGACAATTTTACCTTTACATGAATACAAATGTGAAAATAAAACTGGGAATTTTTCATTTGTGTAAAGAAACCTTCTATATTTTCCACGATATGTTAAAAAAAAAGAAGAATTTACACCAAGAAATATGAAATGTCATCTTTAATACACAAAAACCGAATATAATATTCTTGACAGTGAAAAATTGATTTCAGATTTATCTTAAAAGTTTTCCCATAAAATATTTTTTGTGTTGGATTTTTACAATAAACTTTTTTATTTCTATTTTCATTTGATAAATAAAATTCTTTTTTTAACATTCTCAAATCCTCATCAAATCATATTAGTTTTTGGTTATGATTTTTATTCTGTTTCTACAAAAGTCCCGTAGGCATGTAACAAACATGCAAGACCTCCAGAATACGAGAAATTTACAGACATACCCTTGTTATTTGGTCCCATGCTTCCAAAATACAAAGAAAATCCCATCACTAATGTCTATTAGTAGGGCAACTATAAGCAAACATCCATTTACACTTTCTTTGTGTGCATCTTAATCTAGAAATGAGCAAGATACTAACCAGTTTGAGAAAAATCCATACATGTTATACACATGTTAGGGTATTTTTTTGTATATCTCACCCAAAAGTGTAAATATTTGCATACAAGTATATTTAAACGCCATATTTTATTTAGATTTTAGATTCAAAAATATTTTTCCTTTCTCTAGGGCTTGAAGCCCTAAACTTCTGTGCGATCAACTATGATGTGTTGGTAGTGAGAAGGTAGTCTTCGTATCTTCGGCATGATAATACAATAAGAGATGACATTATTTGTATTGCTGCAAATTATGGATTGCTTGAAGCGTCAATAAAAATTAGAAACATATGGACTATCATTTTCTGTAAGGTGGTAACATATGCTGTGGAAGCAAATAACGATCCATATAGTACAATAAAGTAGTGATAAGTGATATTACTAAAAAAAACCTTTTTACAGTCATTGAAAAGACCAATCGTTTCACTTTATTGAAGAATATTTCTACATGTTTGACTGGAATCCCGTCTAAAATATCACATCGGAAAAGTATGCCATTGCCAAAATATTGGCTTTTAAATTCCCACTAGTTAGTTCCGTTCATGTCAAACAAAGTTTCTGTACACAGCGTTTTCCGAGGAAATGGACACAGCTTCCTGTTCGAGAATTTGAAAGAGTTGTTTGTGCTTTATTGTAATCACAATTTAAATTAAACTCTGAATATTCATATTACATTCTTGTGACTTATCTTTTAGGTTTTTTTGTGTTTTGAATTACCCAATTCTTTAAGAAAAATTAGATTTTTATTAATATTTTATTCCAATTTAAGTTCCCAAAGTGTACTGATGGAATTCTGAGTAAGTGCTAAATTTAAGCGCTTGTTGAAATTTCAGCCTACATTTTTTTTTTTGACTGAAGATCAGAAAGCGCATTTGTTGTTTCAGTTCAAACTAAAGAAGGGTTGAATAATGTGTAAATTAAAATGCAGCAGTTCAAAAAAATCGAGAGCTGAGGACTTCTGAATGTGCTCATTTATTTACATACAACTCTCCTATAACGCAATTTGTTCGTACCGCGTTAAATGGAAACAGGGTTATAAGAAACTAGAGGGCATCGTATTAGAAGACTACCGCGTTATATGGAAACTACGGTTTAAGAATACCGCATTATAGGAGAGTTCAGTATATTTAATAAATTTCGACGAAATCATAATAGTATTAGAAATTTTGTTTCATATGTTCGACTATAATATAAACTGAACACATTAATAAACATTTGTTATCCTTAGAGCTGCATTGTTTTCGAAATAGAAAATCCACATTTGACCCGTTCCTTTGTTGAACTGTTTAACTCTATCGTATTTGCAATTGATTGGCTTCTTATTCGCAGGTATAAGTTTACACAAAGTTCAACGGCGGGAGGTTAAATGTTAAAAGAGGATTAGCTAACCATTCACGTTCTTATGTCGCATCGTTAGTTTTGTTATCCTACTTTTTTCTGACTGACTTTTGAATAATGTTACCCGCTAAGAAGCCATGGGACAGTGACAACTTTAAGATATTGTATGTCAAAGATTTATTCAACCAAATAAATAAATTCAATTCTTTTTTATTTCATATTAAAATTAGTGATAACAAAAGTTTCAGAGATTTTATTTTGTTTTCTTTTAATTGATATATTGTATAAATTGATTTGATGGAAAGCAAATTTTCTAATAAATATTCCAGATCAAAATTCATATCCGAAAAATTTGGATTTAGTTCGAAATCCAATGTATTTTGGATAACTATTAATATTTTCCCGAAACCGTTTTGTAATATTAAAAAGATGAGAATATATTTGCACATAAAAGCTATTGTTAGACTTTTATTTTATACATTTAACGATACTCGATAATTTATTCATTTTATTTCACTAAATTCCGATACTAAATTGATTTACAATTATCTATTTTACATATTCAGGACCTCTCGTTAAATTAAAATTGAATTTAGACATAAATTCAATTTGTGCCTTGTACATTTATAATATAAATTGTTTTATCACCGAATATAGTTTAATAAATCATATAAAATTTTAATAGTTTTCATGATTACGTGCTTTAAAATAATTAAACCGTGAAATTGCGCCCAATTTGTGTTCCCAGGATTTATGCAATCGTCCAGGCAAAATAGAATCAATATTGACCTACATGCGTAAATCAACACAATGGCCTGGGAAAAAATCAGTTATATTATTTTGGAAACTATTATATTACAATATGCATTTGATATATGCATTATTCAATGAAATGAATGACATATAATTATTCCATTGTGGTATGAATGGTGTTATCCTTGAGGTATTTCATTTGTGCAATGGGTTTTGATCTAAAACCATAAATGTATTAGAATGGTAATTATAGAAGCAAATAGATATTAAGCATCATAACATATAATATGTATGTATGTATATAAAGAATAGGATACCGTATGCCACTTCTAAACTGGTTAATTTTTCCAGTCGAAAAGTGAAACAAAAAAAATAAAGAGGTCGGTACATTTCCTCAAGAATGCTCGACTTCTGATTAAATAGTATATCATTACTGTTGTTCACTGAAGGGCACTTTCTAAAGTTCCTATAACTACCAATTAATTGCTCGCAAGTTCCGCAACTATAAGATCGTGTACTTTCACAAAATGTTGATCGTTTAATTCCTCAAAGCGCTGACAATACAAAACGTATGTATGTAGGAAAAAACGATAATTATTCTATGTAATAAAAACACTTTGTTAATTTTATATTTTTTAACTCTCTTTATTTCTTCTTTTTTTAGTCCTCGTTTTAATCGCGCTTGCCTCTCGACTGCCGCTTAAGATATCATCTTCCTTCTTTTATTTATCATGCAAACCTCTTATCTGCATGATTATTATTCACCCTAGTCCTCGTTCAAATATCTCTATAGTCGTCTAGGTATCTTATCTCCAGGATTCATATTTAACTTGGACCTTTTCTTAGTTTTATGTTAAGTCATCATCCGCTTAACATAGGGCTATCATGTAGACTTCTTATCTAAATGGCTCATCTTTACATAGGACTTATTTTATCATGTAGCTGAGTCTATATGTTACATCTTTTTTATCATGGCTATCCTACATGTATACATTCTTATTTATTGCTAGCATACAACTTATAAAGCTGCAAAATTGAAGTTATTTTCAAAAACCAATCAACATAAATAACTGGTCAACTTTCTCGATGTTACTGTATAACTAAGGATTTTCCTAATTTTTAAGGTAAACAAAAAGGAATATGAAACTTTTAGACATTAATCATTTGAAAATTTAAAATTTACAAAACTAATAAAAAAAAAATCATCAGAACTGAAATAATAATGTTTGTGATAAATCATAAATCATAAATTTAAAAGCATGAAAGAAAGCCTGAAAAACAAAACTTTTTTAGATAAAGAAATATGAATACGATTTTGTTTTTATTGTTTCCAACCTAATATGTCCGTTCATATAAAAAGGAGAAGCACTTATTTTAAAACATAAATTTTATATTTCACGATTCGAATAGAATTCTTTATCATGTGTGACCTCAGATAATATTCTCTCTCATTCGGATGGCTATATCCTTTCGAGACTTTAACATTTTAATGTCTGAAATCTTGAAATACCGAAATTTAGTCTTTCATGTGAACAGATTGCTTTCGAGTTATTAAATTGGATCGTTGCCAAGAGTAACAAAAATCTGGCTCGATATATATTTAGTACACATGAAATCCAATCAGGATCTTCATATGAGAGAATTTTCTTATGGCATATTTATGCATGAAATGAATATTTTATCAAATAATAATATCCAATTGAATTTCATTAAAATTTTAATATGAAAAATTTAAGATAGCCTCTATCTACAATATTATTAAGAAGGACGAGGATGTTAGTCTTTCGACTTTTGATAAAAACATGGCATAAATATAATTTAGATATATACTTTATTTAAATGAGTTAAACGCTAAATTGGTTTATAAAGATAGAAACAAGATTGGTTTATTTGTTTACTATTTTGGAAGAACTAAGTAGTTTTTAAATTTTTTAAATATTTTATGTAAACCAAATATTGATGTTAATTACTAATTAGTTTTGATTGTTTGAATTTCATAACTTTTTTCAATAGTGGCTCCCATTTACATACTTAAGAAATGGTATAATGGTTTTCAACTTTTAATTTTCTAGATACTAATCTTATTTTAGTAGTGCTAACTAATCAATATCCAAGTACACATTTTCTTTTAAATAAATTATACTGTTTAAATGTTGAAAAGTTTAACAATTAACGATAATTTCGCACTTAGCGAAAACTGTGTGTAACTATTTTTAAAATTTACTTAGTCGATTTTCAAGTTTTCCTTAGTTCTAAAGAGTTAATTTCTCATTTGTTTAGAACATCGATTAAACATGTTTAATTCAAGACTAAATTATCAACATGCCCCCAACAAGGACGTCAACGTTTTAAGTAACAATTAAAATCAGGGGGTATGCTATAGATGGGCGATAATCTTCAAGTTTTTTTTCGTAAAATTTATTGGCTACTTGTGACAAGTGATTATTAGTTGTAACAATTGAATTTTAGTATTGATAACAGAAAATTCAGTTGTGGCAACTAAAATTGAGTGGTCACTATTGAGTGGTTATTATTAAGTTGTCGAAACTAGCCAATAACTTCAAAATCTTTCTGTGTCTGTCGCGATATTTTTTTAAAGCGCAAAATATTAGCTATAAATTGATATCCATTCAGAATTCGAGTGAATATGTTCTAAATCAATACAATTCTTATGTTTATGGCTTGTCAAAAAGTCTTAAAAAAGATATTAAAATTTATAAATAGTAATATTTGTCAGAATTATAATATTATCTTCCAATATCTTATCTATCTGCGAATTTCTTATAATTAACACGTTCTTTACATTTCACATTTTTATGCGCTATGGTAGGTATTACCAGGGGGTGTATTAGTTTTGTCACTAAGTGCCATCGAAATAATCATTGTAGAAAGGTTTCTAGGGTATGGTTGTGTAGAGAATCAAAAGTTATATCGAATTATGCATGTTCGTCCGTCCGTCCGTCCGTGTACAGGATAACTAAAAAATGCGGTATCCGATTTCGTTGAAATTTCCAATGTGAGTTGGTTATTCCTTAACTCGATTTGGTATTGCATTTCATCAAAATCGTCCGCTGGAGCGAAGTTATTAACCAAAAACCAGGGTGACCAGAAAGTTTTGTCGTTTTTTTATATGGTTTGTCGGACTTAATTGGGAAATTTGTGAAACAATTTTGTTTAAATTAATTATGTTGGTTAAATATATAAATAGACGATACAATTTAAAATTTCAGTAAAATTGATTCAAGGATAGTGGAGAAAAAAATAATCCTAGGATAAAATGAGCTTGCTCACAGAGTTTTTGTGATGTACTTTAAAAATTAATAAACCCATTTGAGTAAAATTTGCAGATTAGATTTATGCTATTACGGTCTAGGTTACTTGTAAATTAGAGGAAATATTGTTAGTTTTTACAGTTTTCTGTCGCATTTCTGCCATAGGGCAGCAAAAAATCGGCTATGGGCCGATTTTCAGTTACTATATGTTTATTGTTAATGAACACAATGAAGACAATGAGGACGATTGTCTAAATTAAGTGCACAATAATTTTGCTGAAGTTGTTTCTGATAAGATAACCAACTTTATTTCCAAAACAATCATATATTACCAAGAGTTGTTCATAATACCTAGTCTAGTCGTATTTGAAAATGAAACTGTTTACACTTATTTTGATCGTTTTTTCGATTTGTGAAGCATATTCGGCAGTCCCAAATCCATTTCGAAGTAAGTTTTATTTTATTCCAACAATTTCAAATAAGTTGTAATAACTTTTTTTAATAGGCAAATGTACAGCTCCTAATGGTGGTGGATTTTATGGCGTTTTTCAAGATTTCATAGAAAATATTCCATTAGATACATTTTATGAAATATTTTTAAAAGCTGCCGCTTCTGATCCTGAAATTCAAGCTATAATAAATTATAGAGGAACGAAAGAATATAATGATGCTGCTGATGAAATCACAAATAGCCATGAATATTTTAAGTTGGGAAAGTTTATTTGTGAAAAACTATACATTGAGGTTACAAGCCCTTTCAGTAGGAAAATGTTAGTTTTTGATGAATTTTCTGACACTAAGATTACTCGTACTCGAATTGGACTTAATGGAATACTATTGGACTTGTTGGATGTCATGCCATTAAAAACATTAGAACAACTTTTTAAAAAGAGATATGCAGAAGATGAGTATTTAAGAAAAGCTGTTGAACATTTAGAGGCAGATGAATTCACAAATATTTGTCAATCTATTGAAAATCTTCCTGGAAGTCAAACAATTATCCAAAAATTACATAAGATTGGAATCGATACTGATGTTACGAAAGAAATTTTATTCAAATTTGTTGCTTATATTTTTAAAAATTAAATGATTATAAATGAAACTAAATATTTGAAACTTATTGTACTTTAAAGGTAAATATTGTAAAAAATTGTTTCAGTTAATTGTATTAATTTTCTAGAAAAATTAATAAACGTTTTCCGAAACTATTTTAGAAGGACACATTTTAATTTTTTACTGACTACTTTCTCTAATTTCTTTTTTCTAAATAAGGAAAATCTTAAATCTTAGATCGGACTTCCATTACAAAGTCTACTATATATTGAAATTCTAATAAATTCTACATCATATTCCAATAGAACGAGCACTAATTTCAAGATATATATATATATAATACATGAGTATTATATTTGTTTAGCATTTATTATGTTTGAGAGAACATGAACAAATGGGAATTGTAATATGAACAGATGTCCAATGTCCACATAGACGATTTGAACATTTAAATCCTCTTCAAAAAATTCCAATTATTTTCTCTAATCTATATTTTAGCCTCTTTCAATCATACTGCATCTCTATGCTTAAGATACAACATACATAAGAATTATTCTGTTAAATTAAATCCCAGTTAAACCTTATAATTATTATTTCAAATTTCAATAAAATATTCTGAAATACATTTTCTAGACTCTTCAATATAATCACAAATCGATAAATACTTTTATCATTATCATTTGAAAAGCAATTTTCTCTTGTTTTATTGCCAATTTGTAAATTAAAATAATTGGAAGACACAGATTTGTTCAAACAAAACTCCATTTAAATTTCAATGTCCTTATATTATATCGTATAGAATTGAATATGTTATAACTGCAGAGATGTGACTAATTCCATTTTACTAAACATCTGTTGGCACTGTTGCGCCTTTTAATGATTTCCCTCATTAAGTCATTTTAGTTCGGGCTTTGATAAAGTTCTGTAATTAACTCATAAAGTTTCCTATTGACTGGTTTTGAAACTAAGGCGTAAATATAAATATTTCAGTTTTTGGAATTGCGTCATTATAATTGTTTATTAAATTAGGCAAAAACAAAAAAAAAATTTTTGAATAGTATTAATATTGATCCAGAGATAATATTTCTTCAATAAATTAATAATATTCGATGTCTGTTAACACAGTCTGTAATCATAACGGTCAATTTGATTCAAGTGTACATTTAAACAAACACCTCTTGACGAGATCTAATACGTTCATTATCGAATTGAAAGATAAAATTGATTTTCTCAGAGTTATATTTTTCTTTTTCACCTTATATTAAGTGTTTCTACAAAAAAAAAAGAAAAAAGAAATTTCTATTATAACTTTGATATCTTTGATGTTGGGAAAACTTCAATCAAAAAAATGTTCTTCCTTTTTCTAAACGAATATCTGAAGTCCAGCTGAGAGCATGAATTGCGAAGTTTTCAATTTTCCTTTTAGATATTTTCATCCAAACATCCGTTAAACCAGCTTTAAATCTAATTTCAGTTCAATTTAGCTTTTATAAGCTAGTCGAAATTGAAGTGTCGGATTATATAAAATAAATCCAATTTAAAAAACTTTCGTATACACCCAACTCTTTTTTTACACTGTAGATAGATTCCTTAGAAATCCGTGCAAAAAAATGCGTGTAAAGAAATACGTGCGACACATGGTAAATTTGGGGATATGTTCCACAACTTTAAAAAATCGTGTAAGATTAAAAAACTCTAAATATTTTCCTGAAATACCTTGCAGAAAAAATAATAATGAAATCCATATTACATTTTTATAAAACAACAATAATTCATTTTTATTACGTGTTTTCACGTTTATTACGGACTGGACCAAAAATGCCATCATCAGTAGATATGTCAGATATGTCTAGCACAACTGTCGGGTTTGATTCAAATGAAGAATTTCGTTCGTTATTAACGGCTTCTGTTGGCTTTTTATTGTTATAAAGTCTGTTATTAGCAGCTGTTTTTTTTGATTTCTCAAGTTGCCTATATAATTCTTGATATCCAGCTACACAAAACTTAAGATTACGTTGAAATTTTAATGTACGCTCCATGTCAGGATCATGAAGAAGAAAATGTTGTTCCATGCTTGTAGCAAATTTCAAGCCCTCGCGAATTAAATCAGCCATTAACAGCTAAACTTCACCTTCGACTTCGTCAATTTTGATACCTTCCTAAAAATTTCAAAATTAATATGGGTAAACTCTAGCAAGTTTTCAAGCAAAACCCCAACAGAAGCTAGCCGTCGAGTGAAGGCAAAGACTGAGTGGGTGAATTGCAGAATTCACTTTTTACTTAAAAATTCTTAAAATTAGCATAGTTCAGTTGCACTTATCTCATTAATTTTTACAGAAATGGGTAGGTAACAAAATTTCAAAATCGTGTAAAAAAGACCATGTAAAAAGAGATTTGGGTGTATATTGTAGTATGTCCATTCTTACTAGTATATGTATAGATAATATTGTATTATGAAAATATCAGAACCTGATGAGAGTTTTATATGCCTATGAAATAATTTTAGTGTTTCAAATTATGTTTTACATAATTCAAGATTGTTTTTCTCTTATAGGTAAACGAAAAATAAATAATTCTTAAAGGGATCGAACCTGACTGACCTATCCAAACAAGTACTTAAAGCACGTTACTTGAACTATTAATTTGCATCTCTGAAAACTTAGTGATTGTATGAAACATAAAATATAATTAACATGTCTTCAAAGCATGTTAAAGTCTATTTTATAATAACATTTGATTTTATATAATTGATTTTCAATTTGACAAAATTCCAAACTGATTACTATTCGATATTTATGTAATTATTTCATACTTATACTTATTCCATATCGGAAAAATTCCAAATTAAGATTATCCGATGAGTAAATTTTATTATCCTTGGTTTCATTAAAGTTAATCTTATTGTGCTGAATGAAAGCGTTAAGCAAATGGACCAGAAAATTGTTTCCAGCAAAACTTTTTTCGGTTTAGAAAAACAAAAAGAGAAAACTATTTATGGACGAAAGTGAAAAGTTTTTTCTTTTCGTATCTTTTTCTTTTTTTCTGGGATATTTTTTTGGTAATCTAATTTTGGTATACAAAAATCTGTTTATGTTAGGAAAACTCATTAAATTTGAATGTATTAATCTAATTTAAAGTGAACAATTAAAAAGTATTCTCAAAATTGCTATGAAACTTATTTAAATATAATATTTAAATTAACATTTAAAGAGTTTTTGTTTTGGAAATACACATAGAGAGGTTTAATTGCTTACTGAAATATTAATATAATGTTTTCATTTACAACAAATTACCAAGAAAACTGAAAAGTAACTTTTTCTTCGTATATTAGGAATTTTTACAAAATTGTTTTAAAATCTTCTCCGACCTTTTTTGATAGAATAAAAATGAAATGTTTTTGCACGATTAAGCTTCTACAATAAAATGAAGGATTACAACTTGCACGAACTTATACTAGAGAAACTTTCTTTTCAAGTTAACCGTAGTTTCTGGTTGTAGTTTTCTTTTCTTTTCTTCTTTTTTGTACTATTATTACGCTTGATGGGAATTTTTTCAATAAGTAGGAAAAGAAAAACTTCAAGTTTATACATTTTTATGGGAAATAAATGAAAATAAAACTAAACTTTTATAGAATCTATCTAACCGAATATAATACATTAACGAAAATACAAAATTAATGAACTTTTTCAATATGATTTTCACTTGTGCTGTGAATTTTAATTATTGAATCGTAATTCGTGGCATTCGATAGAAATTTAAAAATAGTGAATTAATTACTTCGAAGACGCAGTGTATAGAATATTTCTTGGTTTCCAAAATCACGAATTATTCTAATTTAATTCCTATTAATGTCGTGTGTTTAAAAAAAATTTCCTAGAAATATAGTGTATTAGCCCTTTCTTAAAGCTGTTCGTCTCGAACGGAATTCTCTGGACTCGTCTCGTAGTTGTTTCTCAATCCCTTTAAATGGATCACTTCATTTTTACCGTTGGAGATTTTCCCTTTCAACATACCACGTCCAGAGAGCTCTTCAACTTGTCAGTGTAGTCACTATCTCTTAATTTGTCATTTGCAAATTGCTCAAACATCTTGTCCACCGGAACTCATATATTCTGTCCAGATGATTTTGTCCCGTGCTATCATGATATTTTGTGAGTTGCTTCAATTCAGCGCCAACATATTGCCTTTCTGAAGTTTCGGTTCGTCTTCCACTTCTTGTGTAGGTGTCACAATTCCTGCACCAATTTTTGACATCAGCTACCCAGTGTACCCAATATAATCCTGCCGGCACCTTCTGTTGATTCCCAAATGTTCAACTGAAGTCCCAACATGTACTTCCTCAAGTACCTCATGTACTTTAGACTTGGGCACTAGTTTAGCTTTAGCATCAGGAGAATCCCATCTTCTCCCAAGAACGCCATTTTCTAATTCCAACGAGTTCCACTGAGCCCAATAGCTTTTTGTTGCATCATCGCACGCTCCATTTTGGACACTGTGTCATGCCCGCCTTTATTATTCCTATTAGTTGGCCTGTAGTTAATCCTGATGAGTTTGCATCAATCTTAGCAGCTCGTACCATTGGAAATGCCCTTTTTGCTTTCTTTGGAGCTTCCGATGTCAACGCTACAGCCAACATATCGTGCAACGTGCATTTTGCACTAATTCGAACATTAAATTAAATTTAAATAAAAATTTTACACCTTTATTAATTTCAATTTTTAAATAAATAATTAACAATTTAATTTTGGTTTTGAATTATAATTATTTTATTAAATACATATGTCGAGATACAATACAAAATCATTTAACAATAAAATAAAATTAAATATTTTTCCAGATATTAAAAAAAAATTTTATTCTTTTTTTTTTCTCAGGTAAAATGGTTAAAAAAAATGAAAATTTTTTAATAAATTATTATTATTTTTAAAGTAAAATTTAAACAATTTTATCCTTGTTAATAGCATGTGAACTATTATGGACGAAACAACTTTCAAATGCATCCAATTTCTGCTCTTTAATTACATGTTTTAATAAACTACACTGAAATTAAAAAAGGTGTCAAAGTTTTATTTATATGAAAAGATTTTACTTGCTCATAACTTTAAATAATTAAACTCGTACACAATATAACGAAATTTCCTCGAAGTTTTTATACAACAAATTAAAGTACAACCCAACATTTTTTGTACCGTTGAAATTTTTATACACACGTCGCATTTCTTTGAAATTTCTACCCTCAGAAGTTTCCAGTATAATTTCGAAATTTCCCGCAGAAATATGCATATAATCGTCTTTCGCGCACTACGTACGACGATTCACAATATACTGCACGTCTGACACCACTGTTGGGTGCTACCTCTCTCTCGATATTATAATAGAATATTACTTTTTACTTATGTGAATTCAGTCAGCAGATTTATGTGCAGACCGATCCAGTACGTTTGGACCAAAAAAATCCACGCATAAACTTGGACCGTACCGGACCAATTTGGTCCATTAATTTGGTTCGAACTTAATGAAACCGAACTGGTATGGTGTTGGCACATAAACTTCTTTGGACCAAAACAAAGCCGAAACATAACCTAACGTTTAATTGTAAATGGAAAAGTCTTACTGATGCGATTTTTAAGTTTTTAATAACAAAGTACCTTAATTTATAATAAAAAATGAGGTTAAAAAAAGCGCACATAAACTCAACAGCTGAAAGGACCGAACCAGTCCATGCGTACCGGTTCGGTCCGCACATAAATTTTATTTGTGCGTTAACAATTAGTTTTAAAAATTTTTGTCTATCAGTTATTTTCTACTAAATTAATTTATCACAGTTTATTTACAACGGAAAACACTATTTCCAATAATTACTAATTAATTTACTTATTTTTATCAAATCTCTTTAATATTTCACTGTTCAAACCAACCAAAAATAACCGCTATTTAAAATCTCTTTGATACACTTTCGAAGTTTGACTTAAACTATGTTGTTCCAGCGGTGTTTCCACCTTATATACTAATTGTGGAAACTCTGGAATCTTCTTCTATCATACATGGAAACGTACTTCTAGAATTCGCTTGGAAACATATTCCTAGAATTAGCTAGAAATGCCAAAACAAAATATCAGTGATATTTTGTGTTTTTGTGTTCTTAGAATATTTCGAGGTTTCCAAAATCAGGAAATATTCTAATTTAATTCCTATGAAATAAATTAACCTAATGTGTGTTTTGTGTCGTGTTTTTAAGGAAAGTTCTGGATAAAAAACAAGTCGTGGAATTTAGAAACATAAGGTGTGTCCAACACCTTCTAGATACTTCATCAGGGCAGAACATGGACGAAAATGACGTTTTAACTTCAAGTGTGTGTAAAAGATAAATAATTATTAAGCACGAAGATTAAAAGACAGAAACAAGCTTCTAATGCAAATTACATTAGAAGCGTGTTTCTTAATTTTAACCTTCGTGCTCTTTAAAAGTTGACAGTTATATGAAATTATCTTCTGAAAGTTTTATACATATTTCATTTTTCGTTCCCTTCTGAATTCGATTCTTCTTAAATTTGACGACGTTAGAATGGCTTAATCAGAAATAATAGAGTCATCGAGTTTTCACAGTAATTTTCAAAATCTTTACTTTCATTTAGGGAGCTCGTTAAATTAAAATATCGCGTTTGCATTGAAATTCTTTTCAACATTTTATTAAAAATGAATTTGACATATTTATTTATTTATATTCTTTTCAAAATAATTTTTTGAATAGAAACTTGTTTTTTTATATATCCTAAAACCGCATTCACAAGAACTTTCCTCTCAATATACTTGTACATATGTTAGTTCGTCTACTCGGAACTTGAATGCAAATCATTTACAAAAGAAAAAACCTTTTCCAATATTTATTGATTACCAACTTGAGTAATTGATTTCATTTCTTTAGATATTCATGGAGTACCATTATTTCAATTAGAAATAAATTTTAGATATGATAAAATATTGCACAAGTTACGACCACTAATCTTTATGCTAACAATTGCAATAAGTTAATAATGGAAATGCAGTACGTCTGCGATAACAAATTACGTTTTCCAATATTCCAATATTTCATATTAATGAAAATCTCATAAAAAAATTACTTCTGTCTATTTCCATTAAAGATAAATACAAACCATGAACTGGGATCGAAGCGAATTTAACGTATTAAATCGATTTCTTTTAGAACATTTCAAAGGACAAATATATTTGTTGGTGCTAGAATATTCATCGGCAATAACAGACAAATCTCGTGAAAATGTTCGTGTTGCTATTGAAATTTTTCTCTGATTTTATTTGCCTTTTGGGGATTATTAGCTTATTTTGTATGAAATCTTAGATGATTTTGCTCAATAGCGACTTCAATTTGCTTACGTTTTCTATTATCGGATTAGAGTATGCTGAATTCTGATCTCAACAGAATTGAATAAAAATATAATAATACAAAAAGCTGATAAATACAAATGTGTTGGATATAGTAAAATAATAAAATATTAATATTTCATAAAAATTGCCGTTAGAAATACACATGCGGATTCAAAGTTTTGTAACATCTTTTTTCTTTTGTAATTTAAGACCTACACTTTTTATAAATAACGTAACACTTTTCCTGACAACACTCGTTTTATATTGGTTTATAAAAATTACGACTCATTAATTATTATTTTCATAAAATAAATTTAATTTACTATTGAAGTATGTTTTTAAATAGTCACTTCCATCCATTTCCTATTTCACTGAATTCACTAAGAATATCTGGTATATCAAACTGCCCAACCCTTCTTATACAGAATACTCATGTTTCATTTCCCTATAAAGCTTCAGTAAAGGCAAAAATTTGTTGTATCCAAAAACAAAATGGAGAATTCAATTCTACATCCTTTCACATATTTTTCTAATGTAAACATTAGAAGCGAAAAATTTTAAAGTTACTCCAATTTACTAAAAAATTATTCACTTCCGGTTTATTGGTTCCACCCAAAAACTTATCAGATCATTGTTTTGTATCCAATTTCATAAAAATTGCGTTTGGCTTAAGTTATAATCTTCAACACATTTTAAGTTTTGCGATTTTTTCCTAGTAACAATAGTAATTAAAAGTGAATAAAGTAGTATAGTAGTAGTAGTAGTTGGCAAAGTAAAATAAATAATTGTAATGAACTGAACAGGGATTGAATCAGACTATTGTTAACATTCGTATGTTAACGTCACATTTTTATACACTTTAATTAGACAACACTGCACTTTTATGGTTATCGACCCATGGCCCCATGGAGGAATAAACCCGATTTTGACTCATTCCCACAGATAATATGTTCCCGCATTAACTATGCGCGCTCGACAGACAACGATTGACTGTTTTTCACAAATGTTGTTCGAAAAGTTTTATTGTCAAACTGGTAATATGCGACCTATTGAAAAAGTTCTCTAAAAGTTGGAATCTCTGATTAATTATGTACAAGTTAAATCGCTGGACGTTGCTCGGGGTCCCCAGATTCTACATGTCCCTTGGTGATTAAAATTCTTTGCCGTTCTAATATTTTGGCTCTCGTCACCCCACCGAGTAGATTACAAGTTTCATGAAAATCCGACTACTATTGTCCGAATTATGGAAGTTTCTATATTCCTTAGTAAGGATGATTTTCATTGTTTTTTTTCTAGAATTTGAAAAAAAGGCGTTTTTTTAAAATAAATTTGAGAAGAATACTAAAAATAAAGGAATATAAAGAAAAATTACATATTTTGTTATACTTGTAGGTAAGTTTTACTGTAGAAGTTCCCATAGAAATAGAACAAATTTTAGTTACACTATAATCATATACCATAAAAAGTGATATCCTACCATGCCTTCACGTGTGACCACGATGGACAGGAAATTTGAGTACATGCAAACTGTTTGGTGTATTTTAGGCCTGAAAGCAGAAGTGCTATAAAATTACTACAGTCGGGTCTTCTGACTATTCTTAATATTTTTCGCCGTTAACACTATCATTAGTTACTATGAACGAAGTTTATCAACTCGACTACTCAAGCGCAGTAATACTCACTTGTTTTCAATAAATTGAATATAGGTGTACTGTAAACAAAAGCTGTTGGCCAACTGTAGTTCCTGCAACATTAAAAATTTTTAATAAACAAAATGAAAATCAATAAAACAATTTTTTCATCAATATTCTAAAAATTACAAATCTCTAAAACAAGAACAACTTACTTTATAATGAAAATTGTGTATCTTTTAAAACATCCATTAAATTATTCTTGTAGGTCAAGTTCGGTTAGCGTGAATTTGTATGAGACTGCAGGACATCAAATCCAATTAGGTTCGCGCGAAACTCTTTTAAACGAAATAACCACCTAAAAATTTATATTCAACTTTGACATCATTCATGAATTAATCGAATTTTTTATATCATCTCAATTATTTTCTTCTATATATTTTTCTAGAATCCAGGACGAGAACATTGATTTTTTATGCAAAAATTCATTATCCTGTTTTCATTCTATTTTCTTTTTGTTGCTATAATTTTATGATAAAGGTGCGATATATAACAAGATTTTCTGTTGAACGATGTTGATGACAAGATTTTTTCTTGGGTTTTCACACCAAAAAAGTCTTAACCAAAAATTTGATACGATCTCATTTTCCATAACGTTTCGTATATTATATTTACACAAAATTTGTCGGTTCTCTATGTTGAAAAAACATAAAAAAACAAGATTCCCTTCTCCATAAAGATTAAATGAATACAGAAGAAGCATATCTTTAATTTCCTATACTATGTTACTATGTGAGAATCAAGAGCTACCAGGATTCATGATATTACCGTTCATCAGCATCACAAGAAAAAAAAAACAATAACATAAAAAATATATAGGTACCATAATGTATAGGAAAAAGGACGCAAAATTCCCTATATGCGGGTGTGTCCTCATTAAAATATTTCTCCAGGGTGGAAATCTGATCTCTATACCGCCCTTTTATGATATCATACCGTACAATCATTCCTTTCGTCTATCCTCTTCAATGATTTCCTTTGGGCTACGAATTTATTATGAGGGTTTCATCTGTGGGTTCGGTTTGTATTTTCGGGTGCAAAAAGTTCATAACAGAAAAAGATTTGAAAACAAGCAGCAAGTGGCAAGATAAAAATGAGGTGTTTTTTAAAGGGCTCATCTTTTATGTGTATGTTGAAATATTAGACAACCTAAGGACAACCAGAAGGGAAATTTTTTACGCATGAAGGATTAAAATGTTTGATATAAGGAGGATATTCTTGAATAAAAAGGAAATAATACAAAAAATTCGTGTATAAATAAAAAGTAGAGATAATATAAAGGAGAGGAAACACACCATAACGGATAAAGATTCGGATTTTACAATGTTCAAACAGATTCCACCTGAGGCAACATAGCCTTGTAATTGTTTTTAGAAAGGATATGAATTTTTTTTTTATGAAATTAAAATAAGTAAAATGAATAATTTCTAAAGGATGTCAATTATTTTAACTTAAAAATGAATTTAAAGAATTCTAATTGGAACGTATTGTAGTTGGTATAGGAAGTATTGAAATATATAACAAGCCGTCCTAAGGACTCTTCTAAATTCAGGAACATGATTCGACCCAAGGAATCATTTTTTCAGCGACGCTCTCTGAGTAAGTTTCATCGTAAATATGTATTTCCGAAGAAGATTTTTTAAGAATATTATTTCAAAAGAGGGTTGTTAGATTCCTAAATTTGCTGATTAGTCAAAAAATACAAAGGTACTTAAGAAGACCGAATTTGGATTACTATATATATATCAATTACCCACTGTAACTGATTTTAATATTGCAAACTACATTAATTAATGATTTTTTTAGGACTACTTTAATGGAATTTTTTTTAAACGTATGTGCTTTCTAAAATAAATCTATACTTCTATGTGCAAATCTTAATCTGTTGTAAGTAAAAGGGTGTGTAGGTAGATCGGATTTTGAAGATTTTATTATTCTATATGATCATATTCACATTGTAACCACAAAGCAATTACAAAAGCACACTGCGTACAAAATCATGTACAAACAGAATGCAATTTCCGTTGTGGCTTCTAGCGAAATTCTATAAAGTGTAATGAAAAATTGTTTGAAATGTCAAGGATTCTACAACGAGTCTTACATATCCGAATTTATTTTGTGTTAATATAAAATCTCCTATTTTGATTTCAAATTTATTGTATTTTGTAATCATTACCAAGAATTTGATCAAAATATTCGTAAATAAAAACCAGACATTTATAACACAATTTACAATCTAACTTCCCATTTTCTTGAAGTAAAAAGGAAAAGAACCATGTCGTCTAGAACTAGTGAGTATTTGGTGCAAGAAATTCGATTTTAAAAAGAGTATACATACAAATACATTTGTGTCCATTCAGGGTCGTATTTAGGATCTGTAGACCCCTAGGCTGAACTTGTGATGCGGGCCTTACCGCAAGGAAACGAATGTTGCACTTTCTACTATCTGCCGAATATTCTGGTCATTTTTGGACTAATTTGTCAAAAATTATAATAGAATATGTTTTACATGAAAAATATCAATAAATACTTGAAAATACTTGCTAATGGTTATAATTAATTAACAATTTAGAAATTTGTTACTTGCTGTCATTTTGTGGTGAATGTTATTTTAGTCTATTCAAACTTAAAATTTTTAAAGTTTTTTGTTCTGTAGTGCGGTCCCCTACGCTGCAGCCTAAGTTGGGAATTTCGGCCCTATGTCCATTTAAAAAGCGTGAAAGAACACCGTAGCATATATTTACGGTATAAAAAATTGTAGAACAAATAATAAAATTATTCTCAAGGAAACATAGAGAACTTAGTTTGCTATTTTCAAAACAACTTTTAGTCAGTGCAATATTAAATATGCGAACGCTCTTCATATATAAATCTTTATCGCAGTAATGTTGTACATGCGTATAAAATCCTAGAAGGAGTAGTCTACGACATGATTACTATACTCATAAAAATGCGCACAATTTAATACTTCGGAAACTATTCTCATTAACTCTGATATCTCTTTACATCGTGTATTTTTCTTTCTATTGTAATTCCTTCCTTACCCGAAGGTACAATAAGGTCGTTGTGTATTAAATTATTTTTTTTTTCTTTTTCTGTAAACTACTTTGTATAATTATTTTAGTTGCAAGAATCGAAAGGTGACTTGTTAGTTATTACGCAAAAGTATACAATAATTATTGTAGAATGCTCAACATGTATTGTCATGTGAAACAGATTTTTAGTCTACAAACAAGATATCTCACTAATAGTATTTTTGTAAGAAAGACTTTTTGTGATATAACATACATACATGTGTTTTCACGCATTTTACCACATTTTTATTAACTCGCTTTCTTGTTTGTTTGTTTGTCCAGTACAAATCTTTCAATCGATTTTTAACTAACTTCCCGACTAGCTAGACATTTGAAACTTTTAGAATAGAACACGATAACAATGCATTCTTTTAATACTTTTAGCCATCTTTGAATTCATTTTCAGTAAATTTTGTTTTGTATGGAAAGTTAGTTCGGAAAAAAATTTTTAAAAAAGTACTTTTTAATACATAGAATTATCAAGTTTATATGATTCAACAGAAAATTTAAAAACGTGGTATATAAAAAGTTCTTTTTATCTTGTCTTGTTTAAAAAAAACTTCCGATGAGATATATTTATATGCAGATCTGCAATGGCGCAACAAAGATAATACAAATTGGTCACTCTATTTATTGAATAGTTTTGTTATTACTTACTGCCCACTAGGCACGAAACGCTTGCCACTATCACTATCTACTAACTACTTACATTTTCTGTATTTTAACATATCCGATATGTTAAGTGTCTAAAGATGGTATATTAAATCACAACCTGTGATAAAATCATATTCAAAAAGAACAGTAACTGTTCCACTATTCCGGAAATAAAATATCGATAATTAAAAGAACAGTTCTAAAAATTGAATTCGTTCTTTTATCGCATGTTAGTTAAAAATGGCAGCTTCTGAACAAATTGTAAAGAAACTGCAAAAGTTTACCTTTTTTATTAGATTTAAGATTAATTACATATCCCGTTCTTTATGAACTTTTGATGCTTATCCAAATTTTGTATGAGAATGAGAGAAATGGATGGTTTTTTCTTTTTTTCTATACATATTTACATTTCAAAACAACAATACTCAAAAGAGACGAAAAGCAAATAGTTTTTCATTCTCAGAGAGCAGTTTATTTAAGCAGTTCATTATAGAAATTCTCTAGACAAATCTCCGGTTATAATTACAATAATTATTTTCTAATGATACTCCTGGATGACACATCTTTTTTCCACAATGATCATTATTTTTGTCATACCAAAAGGTTCATAGAATTAGTATTTTGTTTATAATTTTCAGAATAGAATGTTTCTTCATTTTGATTCAATAAAATTAATTTTTTTAAATTGTTTTTAGAAAATTTTAAGGAATTTTTAGAATAATAAACATTTTTCCTCCTTTTAAGGTTATGTGGGAGAAGAAAGCTGTCAAAATCACATGAAATTTTTAAAATGTTCAAATGTAGATGGCTCTGTAAACAGTGTGAAGCAACAATTTTAGACCTCTTCACAATTTCATTTGATAATTGAAACAATAATGATGCTTGAAGTAGATACTTAAAATTGATCATTATTACGTAAATAAAGGCCATTATCGAATTTAAATGACCGATTGGGCAATAATGATCGTTAAAATCGGAGATCTATGTAGAATATAAAAAAGAACAAATCACACTTCTTTTGAAAAAACAATAACAATCTATTTCTGTTCTTTAAAAATCACAGTTTCAATCATAAGTCTATAAGTGTCAGTAATTAATTGAAATTATCAAAACTTTGTTCTAGTGTAATTTCTAAAGCTTCTGTATTATACGAGAACTATTATATAATTATAATTCAAATAATTATGTAAGCTAAAATAAACGTTGTTTCTGTAAAAATACACGAAATTTTTGGGTGAAAAGAATTCTGAATTTATTTTTTATCTTGAAATGAATCTCCCAAACCAACATACACGTTTCTCTTTTGACAAAAACAATGTCTAGACGCGTGGTGTTTTCCAGCAAAATTTAATGAAAAAAAAAAAAGAATTTTACAAAGACACAATAATTCCCCGAAGATATGAGAAGTTAAAACAATATTCGCTCTGGTATTTTGTGTCAACATCAAAGGCAAAGGTTACGATCGTACACAAAGGATATTATTCTTTGTTACGTATTTTAAGGATGCAAATAAATCTGTATGTCTGTCGTTCTTCATATTTTAATTTTTTGTTAATGAAAATGTCTTCCATACAATCAGTCACATAAAGGACATAACTATTTTATAAAACTAAGATTAATTAAAATAATCTAAAAATATTTTTATTTTTTTGGCTAAAACATTTTCAAATTTTTATTAAAGAATCAATTTTTCAAAATATAATTCAGAAATTTCAATACAGTTTGTTTTACCTCAGCAATATTGACTCCAATCTTACGCAAATTTGCTAAGATTCTTTGAGTTTTCGGAAGATTTTCGATAGATTTCAAAATATCTTTCAATTCTTGTGATTTTAAATTTTCTACACTTTCTCTTAAATATTCATCATCTGCATATTGTTCGTCAAATAATTTCTCGAGTTTATCAAATGGCATAATATCATACAAGTCTAAAAGGAAACCATTGTATCCTGGTCGAGCACGTGCAATTAAACTTTTGGATTCAGCAAAATTGGAAGTACGGATATCATTATATTGCGGTGTAATTCTTAAATACAATTTTTGGCATGCAAATTCCAAGAGTTTCTGATATTCTGGACTATTCCTAATTTCATCTAGATCTTCTTGGTATTCTATAGTTTCAGCATAGGCCATTATAGCTTTAACTTCTGGATCATTTCGTAATGCATTCGTTATAATTGCGAAAGATTCATGAACGGGGATGTTGTTAGTGAAATCCTCTAGTACAACATATAGTCCACGCCCATTTGGAGGTTGACAATAATTTGCTATAAAAATGAAAATTGTTGGAGTTATAGAAAGTTATTGTAAAAAAAAAAATAAAAAAATAAGAACTTACCACGGGCCTGATTTAGAACAGCAGAATATGCTCCATAAATGGAAAAATTTATCAAAATAAGCGAAAGAAACTTCATTTTGGTTATAGTGCCTTTACTACAATATCTTTAGAAGTCTTCTGTTTTCATTATATATATTTTTTTTAAATAAGATAATGGATATATCTTATCACGAACTATCAATTATTTTATAATAAGTATACACGTTACGTTAATTAAAGTGAAATAAATGTCCACATACGAAATCCATTGTTGATTAAAAACAATCTCAAAACCATCTTAACGATACCAGTTCGAGATTTAGATATTGATTTGATTTTAAAGTCCAAAAACAATTTCGTTATGAAATTAATAAATTAGTAATCATTCAAATAAATTACTGAAATTGGGTATCTAATCTTCAGTTCGTCTAGCGTAAGATAATTGACTTAAAATTAGTAAAGTAAGTAAGTTTTGATTTGAAGCTTGTTTTATCAATTACTTCCTTTTAGTATTGACTTCCAGTAAATTATGAGATAAAAATTATAATTCTTAATTGTTATTCTCAGAAATTTTAAAGTTTGATTAAAAATTGTGGAAAAATACTTCCAGTATATCTAAATCCAATAAAAATGATAAGAAGTTTGTTTATAAAATATTATCTTAAAATGTGATTCCACTTAAAAGATTCTAATGCGGATAAGATATGAATTTATATATTTAACTAGATAATCTGTCCACCTGCTTCTTGCTTTCTTTTCAGTTATGGAAAAGAAAATATCGTTTAAGAACATAACTATACGAAGAGGGACACATGAGAGGCACTTTTGGGACAGGATCAATATGAATTCATAGATTTTCTATTTGGTGTGAAAATGTTATTTAATTTTTTTTAGGGACGGAAACTTTATACAAAGGACCTGCAACTATATTCACAATGTTCGTTTGCTAGAAATTTGGTACTATTTCATATGCTCAAAGAACAATTGCATGCAAAATAATGGAAATTTGTCCGATAAATTAAGTCAACCTAATTATTTTCATACTTTCATCTGGAAATTAAAGAATACTAAACATTATATACTAGTTTATTTCTAAATAATTCAATTGAAAATATATGTCATTATCATTTGAATTAATGAACATATTTCATAAGTTTTATATTTGAAACTTCAGTTTAGTATTTTAAGAAATGGCTTTTGTGGAGTTAGGGTACCTGAATAATTTGTTAAGGTTTTCGCTACGTGGATCAACCGCTGGAAACCTTGTTGTTTTTTTAAAGGATATCAACAAACACGATGTTAACTGAACAAAACATTACGAAGGATGAATGCTACCAATAAATGTTTGCATCTTTTACATATTCTTTCAAGGAAGGGGTATATTCCCGATTTTTGATTCACTAGAACTACTTCACAACATAATTTTCTAAAGGCTTACGTCACAATGTATATTATATATATATATTTACAGAAATAGATCTTGAAGATAGGTACAGTATCGATGAGCAAGATGTACCTGAATAATATCAAAAAATATTGAAAAATCAAACTTTATATTCTTTGATAATAGTCAAGAAAACGTGGCTTTATCTCAACATCATTGTGAAGAATATAAAAGTATGATATGCGTTGAGCTGGGAAATTCCAACGGTCCATTCATCATTTTAAGAATTTTATAGTTATACAAGCCGCACGGCTTACTTCTATAATAATTCCAACTACCACAAAATCATACCTGTTGTAATTCTACATTTTTGCAACCAAGAGTATTTTCAGAAAGTTCTTGATAAAATTAAATTAAAATATTATTACTTGGAATAAGATTGACTGTGGCAGGTTAATCAAATGAAATTGAATTTAAAATATTCTCCATTCCCTATGACTAAAATACTAACTTCCAGTAACTATTGAGCTTTTCCTTTATAACTTGCCACTAAAGGTATTTTTAATATCCCTTTCCTTTTCCGTTTCTTTAAACTTTATCAAATTTATACCTTGTTCCCATTCTTTCCCACTTCTTATTTTCCTACTCCATAAATCTATTCCTTTCTGTTGAGGTAAGGTAAATTCGATATTTTTCAAAAATTTTATTTTGATTTAGTTCAGGATATGAAATGAATAGTTTCTGGCTTAACGTGACCATTCTTTTCGTAGAGTCATGGAGCACAAATCACTTGAAGTTATGGTATATCCATCCTTAATCCATTTTTAATATTTGTTTCATTTTCAACATTAAATTCGAGATTTCAAGTTGAATGTATTTTAATAAATTTCAATCCTTCATTCTGTAAATACTGTTTTTTTTTTGTCTATTTCGACAATTTCTTCTACATGTCAACCAAAAAACATTTATAAAAGTCATAATTTCAGAAATTTCCTCCAATTGCTCACTTGCTTTTCATGCTATTATATTCGAATCCCAAAAATTTTATGAACTTCGAGTATTCTGCATTTGAAATGTAGATGATTTGTTTTGATGAGGACCATTTTAAAAGTTCATTCAACCATTCATATCAGAACCAATTAAATTAGAAGGACGATCAAAGCTTTAAGATAGGAAAAGGGAAACAAATTACAAATTTACTTTAGAAAAAAATTGACAAGTAAAAAGTAGCCCCTCTAATCAAGGATAGGCCGCCAAAAGAGAAAGTTCGATCAATATTTCAGGACGAAAAAGTGAAAAAAATTATGACTTTTAAATTTCTTCTTTAGAAGTAAAATTATTTTTTGGGGTTTTATGCAATGATTCATGAAAAAATATAACAAATTAAAAAAAATTAAAAATCCTGTGATTTAGTGTTAACAAACTAAAGAAACTGGAGTTTGATGCTTTTAACTTAATGAAATATTTGTTAAAGGCAGGAAAATTTAAAATAAAGAGTTGTAGAAAATCCCCTTTGGAAACCCTATACCTATTTCTACATATTTGTTTGGAAAAAGCTTCCTTCTGTAATAGCTGGAACTCATTTGAGTTAACAGTTCAGCATATTATAGTTCAACATGAAAACTCGTGATAAATCGACACTTTAATGGTAATTTTTTCAAAGAAATCAGTTGAACTAACGTTTATTGTATGCCCGAAATTCAAAAAATTTAACAAGAGGTAGTACTCGTCAAAAACAGGAAAAAATTGAAGATTCAGAACTTTAAGTCAACATCAACATCATGTAATGCATTTTGGCTTCGGAGGTTCAAAGAAATTTTCTTTGATCCACAAACAATAGTTTATCATTTCAAAAAAATATAGAATTGTAATAGAAGCATTTGCTTCCTAGATGAAATGAATACAACCCAGTATCCAGAAGGGATTTCGTACATTTATAAAATGCATGTCGCAAGCAAGGCAAGCTTTGAAAGTAACTGATGTGTGAACAGACGTTGTTTAGGGAAATTTTTTCAAATTTCCAAAGTATTCTCATTTCATATGACTCATGCATAGAATAATTAAAATAAAACTTTGAAAGAAGATTTTCGAATTTTCAATTCTTTCAAAATAAAAGTAAAATAATTCACAGAAATTTCGTCGCTAATGTTTGCGGGATTTCCTTTACTTTTCTTCATTGAGTCTTAACCGGAAATAAATGGAAATGTTTTTCAAATTAAATCTAAAAAAAATTTCTTTCCAGAACGTTGCCAACCTCTATCTGGTGATAGGCTTTATGGTGTTTTTATAAATTTTATACAAAACGAGACAATCGACCCATTTCACCAAAGCTTCCAAAACTCATTAGCTCAGTTACTAAATCGAATGAATATCTTAGACAGTCCAGAATTCATTCTACTTGAAAAATATGTTTGCAAAACATTATACTTGAACCTGTCTGGTTGTGGGAAGTACTCTTTTAAACTTAGTCCAGTTCTTCGTAATTTTTACGAAGTCAAGGCTCGTAGCCGACCTGGTCTAATTGAGTTACTATTAGATTTATTAGATCTATGCTATTTATAGGTAACCCTCTATTAACACAGTACTCACCTAAAACATAATTTGCGGGTACATTGTCCTTTTATTAAGAACGACAATGACTTAAACCGTCTTACAGCCTTATAAAATATGATTGTCCTATCCTCTCGGAGTATGAATTTTCACAGCAGTCATATTCTTAGTCATAATAACTATAATATTTTGATAACAGATTTGTGAAACTGTAAATTAGGAAAGTTTTCGGAATAAGTCTCAATCACTTTGACTTCCATTTACACAGTACTCTTACAGTACCTAATTAACGTGTTTAATCAAATGCTACCCATTTTCATTGCTTAGGAATAATAATAAAAATAAAAATAAAATTCATTTTTTGACCAAAAGTTTGCTTAAATATTTATTAAAAATTTTTCAGTTTTAATTTTCAACAATATAAGACACGAATTTATACAAAACTTTCTGTAATTCGTTGTAGTCAACTCCAATTTCATTAAGCCCTTCCACAATTCTTTGATTTGCGGGAAGATTTTCTATATCCTGAGCAATCTTTACGAATTCTACGGATTTTAAATTCTTAATAGCTTCTCTTAAGGATTCATCGTCCCAAATTCTGAGCGCCAATAGTCCTTCTAGTTTTTCAAATGGTACTAGATCAAGCACGTCTAAATAAAAACCAACAACTCCACTTCGCCTAAAAGTGGTCTTCGCCTCAGCTATTCCATAAAATCCCGTAATAATCGGAATATATTTAGAAAATGAAAGCGGAACTTCCAAGTAAAGTTTCTCACAAGCAAATTCTGCAAATTTACGATATTCTGGACTTTTCTCTATTTCATTTGCATTACTAATATATTCCTTTGATGTAACATATTTAATGAAATTTTGAAATTGACGATCGGTTGCCGAAGCTTTAATGTAGATTTCTACGACTTCCGGCCAAGGAACATTTTCTACATAATCCATGTAAACTCCATTTAGTCCGTCGCCAGTAGGTGGGGCACAATTTCCTATTAATCGAAATATTAGAATTTATTTAAAATATTGAAAAGCAAACTTACTTCGAAAATGTGGAACAGCAGAATACACTCCACAAATTGAAAAAACGACCAAAATTTGTATAAACAGTTTCATTTTGTTATGAAGTTCAAATTTGACTACAATACTTTCAGAAGTTCCATCGCAATTTTATAGCAAAATAATTTGTGATAGCGTACTTATCACCATTTTAGATAACTACTTCACCTATGAATCAACTTTTATGGCTGTGATTCGAAGAAATAAAAATTTAAAATAAAAACAGTCTTTTTTTTTAGTATGAAAAACAATTTTCGGAAAGGATTTACGATAAACTTTATAACATCTTGTTTTATCATTATAATCTTGTTATGTTTTCAAACTAATCGAAAGTTATCAATTTCACAATTGTTCCAATCCTAATTTCCGGTTCAAATTCAGGGGCTAAGTAGTATGCTTAAGTGTACACTTGAATTTCAGTCTTAATATGTCCGTTCATCTGAATTTCAAATTAACCTAAATTTGAATACCTTGTGATTTTAACCGGAATTTCTCTGGAATATCACTTACCAGTTAAAAATCTGATTAATAAGCCATTGACTTACGCATATATATCTTATAGTATATGTATATTCATTTTGCAGCCTCCGTCACGCACAGGACTGCATAAAACCACTGACGAAATAACATCCTATGCCCTTTTTCTTATAATCTAAATTTGAATAATTTTATTTGGCAACATTTGTTTGTATGAAAGTATCGGTTTTATTAATAAGAATTTCAAATATGGTACTAACATATTTAGTTAAATATTACAAAATAGAGACTATCTCAAAGAGATATGACACAGTTTTACAAGTAGTTTCTAGCAAGGAAAGTTCATTAACTAAAGAAGAATTTCGAGCACGGATAAAATATTTCTGCTAAATTTATTATTAGCTTGAGTGCGAAAAAATCGTGGAATAGCATTGGTTGCATCTTCCGGTATCGCAGCCACGTTGCTGGATCGTGTAAGACAGCTCACTCTGGTTTTAAGTTACCCTTGAACATGATGCATGCGGAGATAGCTTCATGCAAAATATCGAAGCAAAGTAACATGGCACAAGTTTTAAGACAAACTAAGCTTATAGTGTGCGATGAAAGCACTATGGCCCATAAAGGAGGTATACGGGCTCTCAACAGAACTCTGGAAGATATAAAAGAAAATGATAGTTTGATATTACAGTTCTATTAGCAAGGGGAACTCGAGATGATAAGGTGAAGTCATGCTTAAAATCGTCATATTTGTGGCCTCATATTAAGAAGCTTGCCTTGAAAACTAATATGAGGGTTCTCTTAGGAGGTGATATTACTTTTGGTCAGTTTGCAAAGACGTTGTTACAAATAGGGGATGGGGATTACCCCATAGTGGATGATAAGAATATTATACCACCGCGCCTGGCTACTTTAGTAGAATTACTTCAAGAGCTTATTATAAAATTTTACCCAGATATCGCTCATATTAAGACAAAGCCCATAGAGGTGTTGTGCGAGCGAGCTATTTTCTCTCTAAAAAATTATAAAAAAGCTGGCATCAACAATATTTTGTTAAAATCATTTGAAAGTGAAGAGAGACATTATAAGTCCGTGGATTCCGTCGTAAATACTGATGATGCTGTGAATTATCCATTAGAATTTTTAAATAGCCTTAATCCATCTGGTCTCCCTTCTCACGTTCTGATTCTTAAGGTTGGCGCACCTGTTGTGTTATTAAGAAATTCGAAACTTCCAAAGTTATGTAGTGGCAGCAGACAGCAAATTACATCACTTCACCGAAATATTGTAGAGGCCATGGTAATCACTGGATGTGCTCAAGGTGAAACGGTATTCATACTGCGGGTACCTATAATACAGTCAGAATACCCGTTTGAGTTTAAAAGAATTCAGTACTCCCTTAAAGTCTGTTTCGCTATGACTATAAATAAAGCTCAGGGGCAAACGCTACAAATGGCCGGAGTGGACTTAAGGGATGACTGCTTTTCCCACTGACAGTTTCATGTAGCCTGTTCGAGAGTCAGTTCCGCAAGCAATCTGGTGAAATTAGAAGATGATAGCCGTAGCAGAAATGTAGTATACAGAGAGGTTCTGAATTAGAGAAAAACATATCGCTCCTTGATTGAAAAGTTATACATTTTTTTACTTTTAAAAACGACACCATGCGTGCAAAGCCGCGGGCAGCAGCTGGTAGTATATAACTTATAATCATTTATCGTAAAATATCTAATTGCATTCTTGAAAAATATAAAAATTATTGACTACTCATATTGGTTGAAAGGAAAATAAATTTCGGATCTGGTAGGAATTTTTAACCTCCAACTTCGAAAATAAATCGAAAACAAATTACGTATTCTTATAATCCAAATATGTATCACCTTAGAGTATGATGATACCATTTAAACGATTGCTTCATACTAAAGCTTTGGACTCTATTGATACATGCACTATCTACTTTCCATATATTTGAACTTCATATAGAATACTACACAATGCTACAATGTTTGTTTTGATAATGTATCAATCTAATTTTTAACGAATAAGTATCGAAATCTTATTCAATACCCGATTTATAAATAACCCTCTATTAAGACAGCACGCATTTAAAACTTAATTTGCTGGTACTTTGGGCTTTTATTAACGATGACAATGACTCGTTTATCGTTCATACAAAAGACATTAACAAACAATATTTTTGGGAACCGAAATATACAAAATATTTAAATTCTTACAGTCTTATAACAAATGATTGTCCTATCCTGTCGGAGTATGCATTTTCGCAGTAGTCATAATCTTAGTCATAATAACTATAATATTTTGATAACAGGTTTGTGAAACTTTAAATTAGGAAATTTTTCGGAATAAGTCCCAATAACTTTGACTTCCATTTACACAGTACTCTTGCAGTACTTAATTAACGTGTTAATCAAATCCTACCCATTTTTATTGCTTAGTCAAGAAACACATATGACACATATGTTATATTATTCATGTGCAAAGGAATAATAATAAAAATAAAAATTAAATTCATTTTTTGACCAAATTTTGTTTAAATATTTATTAAAAATTCTTCATTTTTAATTTTCAAAAATATAAGACACAAATTTATACAAAACTTTCTGTAATTCGTTATAGTCAACTCCAATTTCATTAAGCTCTACCACAATTCTTTGACTTGCGGGAAGATTTTCTATATCCTGAACAATTTTTACAAATTCTATGGATTTTAAATTCTTAATAGCTTCTCTAAAATATTCATCGTGACGAATTCTCAGCGCCAACATTTCTTCTAGTTTTGCAAATGGTGCAATATCAAGCACGTCTAAACAAAAACCAACGACTCCACTTCGCCTAAAAGTGGTCTTCGCTTCAGCTATTCCAGAAAATCCCTTAATAATCGGAACATATTTAGAATCTGGAAGGCGAACTGTCGAATAAAGTTTCTCACAAGCAAATTCTGCAAATCTACGATATTCTGGACTTTTCTCTATTTCATTTTTATTACTCATATATTTCTTTGATGTAACATATTCAATAAAATTTTGAAATTGGCGATCGGTTGCCAAAGTTTTATTGTAGATTGCTTCAGCTTCTTCATGTGGAAAATATGCCATATAATCCATGAGAACTGCACTTAGTCCTTCTCCAGAAGGTGGGGCACAATTTCCTATTAATCGAAATATTAGAATTTGTTTAAAATATTGAAAAGAAAACTTACTTCGAAAATGTGGAACAGCAGAATACACTCCACAAATTGAAAAAACGACCAAAATTTGTATAAACAGTTTCATTTTGTTATGAAGTTCAAATTTGACTACAATACTTTCAGAAGTTCCATCGCAATTTTATAGCAAAATATTTTGTGATAGCGTACTTATCACCATTTTAGATAACTACTTCACTTATGGCTGCGATTCGAAGAAATAAAAATTTAAAATAAAAACAGTCTTTTATTTAGTATGAAAAACAATTTTCGGAAAGGATTTACGATAAACTTTATAACATAACATCTTGTTTTATCATTATAATCTTGTTATGTTTTCAAACTAATCGAAAATAATCAATTTCACAATTGTTCCAATTCTAATTTCCGGTTCAAATTCAGGGGCTAAGTAGTATACTTAAGTGTACACTTGAATTTAAGTCTTAATATGTCCGTTCATCTGAGTTTCAAATTAACCTAAATTTGAATACCTTGTGATTTTAACCCTAATTGCTCGGGCATGTCACTTACCAGTTAAAAACCTGTTTAATAAGCAATTGAATCACCAATTTCGAAAAGGGCTCATGTCTTTTTTTTTAAAATGTACTTTTTTGCCGTTTTTGTATGTTCAGGTATAGACGCATGTTCCATGAGCACGAAGGACTCATATCTGTTTTCCAAAGTGGAAAAATTGCATGTCTTTCTAGAGATGATCCCTTTTCGAAATTAATTGAAGACATTTAGCTTATGTGAACTATTTCAATGTCAATTTTAATTTGTCATTTGTGAGAGCACAAATTGACGTGTGCTCAAAATGTCAAGAAATTAACTAATAATTAAGAAATTAACTAATAGTTCATAAAGGCATCCAAATTTTACTCTAAAATCAAAGAAATCACTGAAAGATCTCAAGTTGTTGGTAGCACTATCATGGGTTTGTAGTTTGATTATATACAGAATCTCCCACTACCAGTTCTGCCCGTCAAGGAAGTAGTTTATTTCCGCCAAATTTGAATTCAGCGTGGATAATATGAAAACGGCGAAAGCACCTTTCTACTCCTACCACGAGAGGGTCAATCCCTCAAGGGATCCAACGAAGTGGCATCATGTTTAAATGATTATATTCGTGAAAACGTCTCTGAAAAAATAACATAGTTGGACTGGTTCTGCGACGAATGTCCGGGACAAAACAAAAACAATCAGTCAGCCGAAAGTTCAAAGCTTTCCTTTATTTTTCGCAAAGAGTTTGGTAGAAATTCAGTTTTTGTGGCTGCTGAACAATTTCAAAAAAACCGACATGACACCTTTTCGAAATTGGTGATTCAATTGATTTACGCATATATATCTTATTGTATATGGATATTCAATTTGCAGCCTCCGTCACTCACAGGACAACATAAAACCACGGACGAAATACATACAGTGGCTCACTTTAATATTCGGACAAGCAAATATTGCACTTACAAATCTATAGTTATAGTAGTAAAAGTAACTTTTTAAATGGATTTTTTTGTTAGTATTTCTGACACACCCTGTATTATTCAACCTCACAATATTAGACGCAAAAACCATTAAAATGAACGAAAAATTCTTCGTTAGACTAAAGACAACTGGTTATTTTCCACTATGTTAAAGGGAAGACATACAGACAAATTTCAGGAATTATCAATTTACTCGAGAGCACCGTTGGCGACATCATAAAGCGATACGAAAATTAGCATCGAATTAACTTTATTCCTCAGAAAGGACGACCAAAGTTACTAAACGACTACGATAAGCGTTGGATTATGAGAAAAGTGGAAGATAATCCTAAAATTAGTACACCATAAATAACTTCCGAGCTGGCAGAGGGTGGGAAGATTATAAATGCAGAGACCGTACGCAGGGCGATTCGAGAAAATAGATATAATGGAAATTACTAGAGACAAGCGGTTAAATTTTGCGAATTTGTACCAATTCAAGGACCAGAGCTTTTAGGATACCGTGCCTTTTCCAGATGAAAGCAAGTTTAACCTTTTTGGAAGTGATGGTCGCGTAAATGTATGGAGGAAACCCAATGAGGAGCTGAGTATTAAAAATCTGCGACCGACTATTAAACACGGCGGTGGATCGGTAATAGTGTGGGGTTGTATGTCAACCGCCGGGGTTGGAAATTTGGTTTTCATCGAAAGCATAATGGATAAGCAAGTATATTTGGACATCTTAAGGAACAATTTGAAGCAAAGCGCGGAAAAGCTTGGAATTTTGAGCACCTTTAAATTCTACCAAGGGTCAAAACACAAAGCGAATATTATTCGTGAATATTTGCTCTATAATTGTCCTAAGGTTCTGGAAACCGCTCGACAATCACCCGACATAAATTCGTTAGAAAATCTATGGAACGAGTTGGATACTAGAATTCGAAAACGAAACATTAGCAGCAAAGATCAGCTTAAACGAGTTCTTCAGGAAGAGTGGACTATGTTTGTTTCAGAATACACAAAAAAATTGGTGCGCTCGATGCCTAAGAGATTAGAAATGGTTTTAAAGCAGAAGGGTTACCCAACCAAATACTAATTTTAAGTTTTATGTATATAATAATAATAAAAATGAAACTAACTTTGTCCGAATATTAAAATGGCGTAGATTTGAGAGGTTGTGAAATATTTATGAAAGTATTGAATTCATTTTAATGGTTCTTTCGTCTAATATTGTGCAGTTGAATAATACAGGGTGTGTCAGATATACTAAAAAAAATCCATTTAAAAATTTACTTTTACTATTATACCTATAGATTTTTAAGTGCAATATTTGCTTATCCGAATATTAAAGTGAGCCACTGTAGTTTGCACATGGGTTCTCCACTTTTTTTCATTCACGACCCCATTTTTCATCCTATGCCCTTTTTCTTATAACTTAAATTTGAATAATTTTATTTGACAACATTTGATATGATTTGGCACTATCAGAGTCAACTGTGAATCATTTCATGAGTTTTTGGAGTGAAATATACTTCTATGGGGGAGATTAGCAAAAATTAGGTGACGATTTTCTGTGATGAAACGTCACATTACAAAAAATCTCATTATATGGACGTCCTAGACGATTGCAATGTTCGGCAATATTGTGGAGGTTATGATTAGAATTATTTCCGTCGAGGACCAAATAGGTCTATCTGCCACGGTATTGGCGCTGAAGTCGATATAAATTTTTGAAATTTTTTTGAACTTTTATATAGAGGTCGTACATGATTGTAATGTTCAGCAAAGTTATGGAGGTTTTCATGGGGATTATTCCCATCGAAGACCCAACAGTTCTATCTCCCACCACTTCGGCGCTGTATTCAAAAAAACTTCTGTTTCCCTTCGACAGTGTGGGCAAAAGCACACTTCCGTTTTTTTTTTTATTATTTGGATATCGCCAATAATCTCAATTCCCAATTTAGGTATCCCAAATTTATGAAAAAAATTTAATGAAAAAACAACGGTCATATATCGCAATGTAGATAATTTGTATACAGATATAACTTATAATCATTTATTTTAAAATATCTAATTGTATTCTTAAAAAATATAAATAATTACAAGATAAAAACATATAGTAACTATAGCCCTATGCCCTATGCCCTGTGGTAAAAATGGGGCAGAAAAACTGTCAAAACTAACATTATTTCATGTTTTTTTCTTTAAAAGTTTGTTCCTTCTGATCAAAATTTCTTCCAATTTGCAGATGACGTAGACCCTGCTCGCATAAGTCCAGTCTGCAAATTTTGTTCAAATCGGTGTGTTAGTTTTTAAATTACATCAAAAAAATTTTGTAAAGAGGGTTATTTTCTCCTAGGATTAATTCTTTCTCCTTTATCCTTGGACCGATTGGATTGAAATTTAACATGGTATGGTCTATTTATATAGTTAACTTATGTAATTAATTGATATACAAATTTTCCAATTAAACCCGATAAACCATAAACAAAAAACGACGGAATTTTCTGGTCACCCCTAGTTTCTCCTTTATAACTCTGCTCCCTCTGGATCGATTTTGCTCAAATACAATATCAAATCAAGATAAGGAATAAGCAACTCACATTGTACATTTGAGCAAAATCGGATAACGCGTTTTTGAGTTATCTTGTATATGGACGGACGGACGGACGGACACGCATAAATCGATATAACTTTTGATTCCTGACACAACCATACCATTAAAACCTTTCTACGACCATTATTTCGATGTGTTACAAATAGAGTGACAAAACTTTATATACCCTCTGGTAGTACCTACCATAGTGCATAAAGAGCATTTTATATACCTCGTTTTTAAATTTTCCGTTGAATCATATAAACTTGACAATTCTATGTATTAATAAATACTTTTTTAAAATTTTTTGATGAATTATTCCATCCACTTGAAAACAAATTATCAAATGCGTAATAAAAAGAGCAATCATAAGAAATTTTCAAACATTGCTGGAGGATATTGACGCATTCTTTCCATTTCCTTCATGGCATGAAAATAAATTCAGTTTTGCTTAAAGATTGCTAAAAGTATTAAAAGATCGCATTGTCATCGTGTTCTGAGCTATTCTAAAAGTTCAAATGTCTAACTAGTCGGGAAGTAAGTTAAAAATCGATTGCAAGATTTGTACTGTACAAACAAACAAACAAACAAGAAAGCGAGTTAATAAAAACGTGGTAAAATTAGTGACTACTCATATTGTTTGAAAGGAAAATAAATTTCTGGTAGGAATTTTAAACCTCCAACTTCGAAAACAAATCGAAAACAAATTACATATTCTTATAATCCAAATATGTATCACCTTAGAGTATGATGATACCATTTAAACGATTGCTTCATACTAAAGCTTTGGACTCTATTGATACATGCACTATCTACTTTCCATATATTTGAACTTCATATAGAATACTACACAATGCTACAATGTTTGTTTTGATAATGTATCAATATAATTTTTAACGAATAAGTATCGAAATCTTATTCAATACCCGATTTATAAATAACCCTCTATTAAGACAGCACGCATTTAAAACTTAATTTGCTGGTACTTTGGGCTTTTATTAACGATGACAATGACTCGTTTATCGTTCATACAAAAGACATTAACAAACAATATTTTTGGGAACCGAAATATACAAAATATTTAAATTCTTACAGTCTTATAACAAATGATTGTCCTATCCTGTCGGAGTATGCATTTTCGCAGTAGTCATAATCTTAGTCATAATAACTATAATATTTTGATAACAGGTTTGTGAAACTTTAAATTAGGAAATTTTTCTGAATAAGTCCCAATAACTTTGACTTCCATTTACACAGTACTCTTGCAGTACTTAATTAACGTGTTAATCAAATCCTACCCATTTTTATTGCTTAGTCAAGAAACACATATGACACATATGTTATATTATTCATGTGCAAAGGAATAATAATAAAAATAAAAATTAAATTCATTTTTTGACCAAATTTTGTTTAAATATTTATTAAAAATTCTTCATTTTTAATTTTCAAAAATATAAGACACAAATTTATACAAAACTTTCTGTAATTCGTTATAGTCAACTCCAATTTCATTAAGCTCTACCACAATTCTTTGACTTGCGGGAAGATTTTCTATATCCTGAACAATTTTTACAAATTCTATGGATTTTAAATTCTTAATAGCTTCTCTAAAATATTCATCGTGACGAATTCTCAGCGCCAACATTTCTTCTAGTTTTGCAAATGGTGCAATATCAAGCACGTCTAAACAAAAACCAACGACTCCACTTCGCCTAAAAGTGGTCTTCGCTTCAGCTATTCCAGAAAATCCCTTAATAATCGGAACATATTTAGAATCTGGAAGGCGAACTGTCGAATAAAGTTTCTCACAAGCAAATTCTGCAAATCTACGATATTCTGGACTTTTCTCTATTTCATTTTTATTACTCATATATTTCTTTGATGTAACATATTCAATGAAATTTTGAAATTGGCGATCGGTTGCCAAAGTTTTATTGTAGATTGCTTCAGCTTCTTCATGTGGAAAATATGCCATATAATCCATGAGAACTGCACTTAGTCCTTCTCCAGAAGGTGGGGCACAATTTCCTATTAATCGAAATATTAGAATTTGTTTAAAATATTGAAAAGAAAACTTACTTCGAAAATGTGGAACAGCAGAATACACTCCACAAATTGAAAAAACGACCAAAATTTGTATAAACAGTTTCATTTTGTTATGAAGTTCAAATTTGACTACAATACTTTCAGAAGTTCCATCGCAATTTTATAGCAAAATATTTTGTGATAGCGTACTTATCACCGTTTTAGATAACTACTTCACTTATGGCTGCGATTCGAAGAAATAAAAATTTAAAATAAAAACAGTCTTTTATTTAGTATGAAAAACAATTTTCGGAAAGGATTTACGATAAACTTTATAACATAACATCTTGTTTTATCATTATAATCTTGTTATGTTTTCAAACTAATCGAAAATAATCAATTTCACAATTGTTCCAATTCTAATTTCCGGTTCAAATTCAGGGGCTAAGTAGTATACTTAAGTGTACACTTGAATTTAAGTCTTAATATGTCCGTTCATCTGAGTTTCAAATTAACCTAAATTTGAATACCTTGTGATTTTAACCCTAATTGCTCGGGCATATCACTTACCAGTTAAAAACCTGTTTAATAAGCAATTGAATCACCAATTTCGAAAAGGGCTCATGTTTTTTTTTTCAAAATGTACTTTTTTGCCGTTTTTGTATGTTCAGGTATAGACGCATGTTCCATGAGCACGAAGGACTCATATCTGTTTTCCAAAGTGGAAAAATTGCATGTCTTTCTAGAGATGATCCCTTTTCGAAATTAATTGAAGACATTTAGCTTATGTGAACTATTTCAACGTCAATTTTAATTTGTCATTTGGGAGAGCACAAATTGACGTGTGCTCAAAATGTCAAGAAATTAACTAATAATTAAGAAATTAACTAATAGTTCATAAAGGCATCCAAATTTTACTCTAAAATCAAAGAAATCACTGAAAGATCTCAAGTTGTTGGTAGCACTATCATGGGTTTGTAGTTTGATTATATACAGAATCTCCCACTACCAGTTCTGCCCGTCAAGGAAGTAGTTTATTTCCGCCAAATTTGAATTCAGCGTGGATAATATGAAAACGGCGGAAGCACCTTTCTACTCCTACCACGAGAGGGTCAATCCCTCAAGGGATCCAACGAAGTGGCATCATGTTTAAATGATTATATTCGTGAAAACGTCTCTGAAAAAATAACATAGTTGGACTGGTTCTGCGACGAATGTCCGGGACAAAACAAAAACAATCAGTCAGCCGAAAGTTCAAAGCTTTCCTTTATTTTTCGCAAAGAGTTTGGTAGAAATTCAGTTTTTGTGGCTGCTGAACAATTTCAAAAAAACCGACATGACACCTTTTCGAAATTGGTGATTCAATTGATTTACGCATATATATCTTATTGTATATGGATATTCAATTTGCAGCCTCCGTCACTCACAGGACAACATAAAACCACGGACGAAATACATACAGTGGCTCACTTTAATATTCGGACAAGCAAATATTGCACTTACAAATCTATAGTTATAGTAGTAAAAGTAACTTTTTAAATGGATTTTTTTGTTAGTATTTCTGACACACCCTGTATTATTCAACCTCACAATATTAGACGCAAAAACCATTAAAATGAACGAAAAATTCTTCGTTAGACTAAAGACAACTGGTTATTTTCCACTATGTTAAAGGGAAGACATACAGACAAATTTCAGGAATTATCAATTTACTCGAGAGCACCGTTGGCGACATCATAAAGCGATACGAAAATTAGCATCGAATTAACTTTATTCCTCAGAAAGGACGACCAAAGTTACTAAACGACTACGATAAGCGTTGGATTATGAGAAAAGTGAAAGATAATCCTAAAATTATTACACCATAAATAACTTCCGAGCTGGCAGAGGGTGGGAAGATTATAAATGCAGAGACCGTACGCAGGGCGATTCGAGAAAATAGATATAATGGAAATTACTAGAGATAAGCGGTTAAATTTTGCGAATTTGTACCAATTCAAGGACCAGAGCTTTTAGGATACGGTGCTTTTTCCAGATGAAAGCAAGTTTAACCTTTTTGGAAGTGATGGTCGCGTAAATGTATGGAGGAAACCCAATGAGGAGCTGAGTATTAAAAATCTGCGACCGACTATTAAACACGGCGGTGGATCGGTAATAGTGTGGGGTTGTATGTCAACCGCCGGGGTTGGAAATTTGGTTTTCATCGAAAGCATAATGGATAAGCAAGTATATTTGGACATCTTAAGGAACAATTTGAAGCAAAGCGCGGAAAAGCTTGGAATTTTGAGCACCTTTAAATTCTACCAAGGGTCAAAACACAAAGCGAATATTATTCGTGAATATTTGCTCTATAATTGTCCTAAGGTTCTGGAAACCGCTCGACAATCACCCGACATAAATTCGTTAGAAAATCTATGGAACGAGTTGGATACTAGAATTCGAAAACGAAACATTAGCAGCAAAGATCAGCTTAAACGAGTTCTTCAGGAAGAGTGGACTATGTTTGTTTCAGAATACACAAAAAAATTGGGGCGCTCGATGCCTAAGAGATTAGAAATGGTTTTAAAGCAGAAGGGTTACCCAACCAAATACTAATTTTAAGTTTTATGTATATAATAATAATAAAAATGAAACTAACTTTGTCCGAATATTAAAATGGCGTAGATTTGAGAGGTTGTGAAATATTTATGAAAGTATTGAATTCATTTTAATGGTTCTTTCGTCTAATATTGTGCAGTTGAATAATACAGGGTGTGTCAGATATACTAAAAAAAATCCATTTAAAAATTTACTTTTACTATTATACCTATAGATTTTTAAGTGCAATATTTGCTTATCCGAATATTAAAGTGAGCCACTGTAGTTTGCACATGGGTTCTCCACTTTTTTTCATTCACGACCCCATTTTTCATCCTATGCCCTTTTTCTTATAACTTAAATTTGAATAATTTTATTTGACAACATTTGATATGATTTGGCACTATCAGAGTCAACTGTGAATCATTTCATGAGTTTTTGGAGTGAAATATACTTCTATGGGGGAGATTAGCAAAAATTAGGTGACGATTTTCTGTGACGAAACGTCACATTACAAAAAATCTCATTATATGGACGTCCTAGACGATTGCAATGTTCGGCAATATTGTGGAGGTTATGATTAGAATTATTTCCGTCGAGGACCAAATAGGTCTATCTGCCACGGTATTGGCGCTGAAGTCGATATAAATTTTTGAAATTTTTTTGAACTTTTATATAGAGGTCGTACATGATTGTAATGTTCAGCAAAGTTATGGAGGTTTTCATGGGGATTATTCCCATCGAAGACCCAACAGTTCTATCTCCCACCACTTCGGCGCTGTATTCAAAAAAACTTCTGTTTCCCTTCGACAGTGTGGTCAAAAGCACACTTCCGTTTTTTTTTTTCTTATTTGGATATCGCCAATAATCTCAATTCCCAATTTAGGTATCTCAAATTTATGAAAAAAATTTAATGAAAAAACAACGGTCATATATCGCAATGTAGATAATTTGTATACAGATATAACTTATAATCATTTATTTTAAAATATCTAATTGTATTCTTAAAAAATATAAATAATTACAAGATAAAAACATATAGTAATTATAGCCCTATGCCCTATGCCCTGTGGTAAAAATGGGGCAGAAAAACTATCAAAACTAACATTATTTCATGTTTTTTTCTTTAAAAGTTTGTTCCTTCTGATCAAAATTTCTTCCAATTTGCAGATGACGTAGACCCTGCTCGCATAAGTCCAGTCTGCAAATTTTGTTCAAATCGGTGTGTTAGTTTTTAAATTACATCAAAAAAACTTTGTAAAGAGGGTTATTTTCTCCTAGGATTAATTCTTTCTCCTTTATCCTTGGACCGATTGGATTGAAATTTAACATGGTATGGTCTATTTATATAGTTAACTTATGTAATTAATTTATTTACAAATTTTCCAATTAAAACCGATAAACCATAAACAAAAAACGACGGAATTTTCTGGTCACCCCTAGTTTCTCCTTTATAACTCTGCTCCCTCTGGATCGATTTTGCTCAAATACAATACCAAATCAATATAAGGAATAAGCAACTCACATTGTACATTTGAGCAAAATCGGATAACGCGTTTTTGAGTTATCTTGCATATGGACGGACGGACGGACGGACACGCATAAATCGATATAACTTTTGATTCCTGACACAACCATACCATTAAAACCTTTCTACGACCATTATTTCGATGTGTTACAAATGAATTAACAAAACTTTATATACCCTCTGGTAGTACCTACCATAGGGCATAAAGAGCTTTTTATATACCTCGTTTTTAAATTTTCCGTTGAATCATATAAACTTGACAATTCTATGTATTAATAAATACTTTTTTAAAATTTTTTGATGAATTATTCCATCCACTTGAAAACAAATTATCAAATGCGTAATAAAAAGAGCAATCATAAGAAATTTTCAAACATTGCTGGAGGATATTGACGCATTCTTTCCATTTCCTTCATGGCTTCTTCCTTGCAAATAAAAATGTACTGAAAATGAATTCAGTTTTGCTTAAAGATGGCTAAAAGTATTAAAAGATCGCATTGTCATCGTGTTCTGAGCTATTCTAAAAGTTCAAATGTCTAACTAGTCGGGAAGTAAGTTAAAAATCGATTGCAAGATTTGTACTGTACAAACAAACAAACAAACAAGAAAGCGAGTTAATAAAAACGTGGTAAAATTAGTGACTACTCATATTGTTTGAAAGGAAAATAAATTTCTGGTAGGAATTTTAAACCTCCAACTTCGAAAACAAATCGAAAACAAATTACATATTCTTATAATCCAAATATGTATCACCTTAGAGTATGATGATACCATTTAAACGATTGCTTCATACTAAAGCTTTGGACTCTATTGATACATGCACTATCTACTTTCCATATATTTGAACTTCATATAGAATACTACACAATGCTACAATGTTTGTTTTGATAATGTATCAATCTAATTTTTAACGAATAAGTATCGAAATCTTATTCAATACCCGATTTATAAATAACCCTCTATTAAGACAGCACGCATTTAAAACTTAATTTGCTGGTACTTTGGGCTTTTATTAACGATGACAATGACTCGTTTATCGTTCATACAAAATGGTGTATTACATACATGTTAATACTTGTAAACTACTGCCTACTACCTTGCAGTAGTGACAGTAAGTCAGTCATGAATAGACAATAAAAGAAGACAGTTCTAAAATATAACATGGTGTCAGATTAAATTAAAAAATTAAATAAAATAATATAAAAATTATTTAAGATGTCAAATCCAACGAATGGTGAAAGTTTAAGTCAAAAACACAAAATATTAAGTTATCAAATTCAACCAATAGAATTAAAAAATTCAAATTTGGGCGACACGTGGAAAAAATGGTTTAACCAATTTAAATTATATATGCGTGCCTCAGATTTGGAAAATGAAGATGATGGACGAAAAGTTGCGTTATTACTTCATAATCTTGGACCGGAAAGTTATGAAATATTTAACTCATTTAATGAAGATATCGACAAAATTAAATATGAAATCTTAGTGAAAAAGTTGGAGTCATATTTTGTGCCGAAAACTAATATTGCAATGGAAAGACATAAGTTTTTTACCAGACAACAGTTAGTTGATGAAAGCATAGATGAATATATAACTGCATTAGTAAATTTGAGTTTCAATTGCTCATGATAAATTAATATGTGGTCTAAGGGAAAATTATCTCTACATAAAAGAACGCCTTCTAAATGAAGGTGACATAAAGCTTGAAAAGGCTTTAGAAATCGCAAAAACAATGGAATTAACAAGAAGACAGTCACAACAACTACAAAAGGAAATGGATTTCAATTGTGTTGGTGCTTTACATAGTACCAAATTTAACAGTAATGACAACCGACAAAGCCCATTTAGTAGAGGTCATCAGGGTCATAGAAATAGCGAGCCAGAAAGTGAAAAGAAAAAACAACAAATTGAATACAAACAGCAAGTAAATAAAATTGGAATTTGTAACAAGTGCGGTCTTGTCCATAGAGAACGGTGTCCAGCTATTGGAGTCATTTGTAACATTTGCAAGCGGAAAAACCATTATGCGAGAATGTGTATATACTACAAAAATAAGTCAGTTAATCTCTTGGGACTTAAAAAAACAAACAACGAGTCATCATCATCATCAGAGCCGGAAGAATTTTTTGTAGGAGGATTGGACGTGGGTAAAGAAAAACTGTGGTACATTGAAATTAAAATAAATAAAATAAAAATTAAAATGCAATTGGACGCAGGTGCGCAAGTCAATGTCATGTCGACTTTTCAATTTGAGAAATTGAAATTAGGTCCAACAAACTTAAAACGTTCTAATGTCAAAATCGCGACTTTTAATGGTGATCAATTGAAAATTTTGGGAAAGTGTTTTTTAACATGCGAATTTTTGAATCAAAAACATCTAATAGAGTTTTTTGTTGTCGATTTAGAATGTCAAACAGTATTAGGCTTGCATACCTGTGTGGAATTGAATTTAATAAAACGGGTTCATTCAATAAATTTAGATAACAAACTATCTGATAATAATTGTAAAATTTTACAGAAATATAAAAGTGTGTTCCAAGGCCTTGGTTGTTTAAAAACTAAGTGTCATCTAACAATAAGAAATGATGCTCGACCTGTTATTGACAACATGCGCAGGATACCTTTCAAATTAAAAGAATTATTAAAAGATGGACTTGATCGCCTAATTAAAATGAATGTGATTGTCCCCGATGAGGAGCCTACAGAATGGGTAAATTCAATTGTTCTAGTAGCGAAACCTAATGGTAAGCTTAGACTATGTTTAGATCCTCGTAATCTAAATAGAGTAATATTACGTTCGCATTTTCAGTTACCGACAATTGAAGACATAAAATCACAAATAATTAATGCCAAATATTTTTCGATCCTCGATGCCAATTCAGGTTTCTGGACTATACCTTTAGACGAGCCATCTTCTAAACTATGCACGTTTATTACACCATTTGGGCGATATAGATTTCTACGTTTACCATTTGGTATTAGTTCAGCACCTGAAATTTTCCATTCAGAAATGATAAAAAGTTTTTCTAATATACCTGGTCTTGTTATTTATATTGACGATTTTTTGATTTATGGTGCAACTATTGAAGAGCATAATAGTCGTCTCGAATTAGTTATACAAACGGCACAAAATCTTGGTTTAAAATTTAACGAAGCCAAATCAAAAATTCTTTGCAATGAAGTTAAATACATGGGTCACATTTTTAGTCATCAAGGGGTCAAGCCAGATGAAACCAAGGTAGAAGCAATATGTAAAATGCCTTCTCCATCTTCTGTCACAGACTTACAAAGATTTTTAGGCATGGTTAACTATTTAGGTTCTTTCATAAAAGATCTTTCAATTGAAACGTCTAATTTGAGAAATTTATTGAAAAAAGAGACTGAATGGCAATGGACACCATCACATGAAATAGAATTTAAAAACCTAAAATCTCTAATTAGTACAGCTCCAATATTAACATATTTTAATCCAAATAAACCACTAAGTTTATCTGTTGACGCTTCAAAAAACGCAATGGGTGCTGTAATCATGCATGACAATAGACCAATAGCCTTCGCATCCGCAACACTGACCAACTGTCAACAGAATTATGCACAAATTGAAAAGGAACTTTTTGCAATTCTTTTTGGTTGCACAAAATTCCACCAGTACGTTTATGGTCATAAAGTTTCAGTTGAAACAGATCACAAGCCTTTAGTGACTATCCTCAACAAGCCATTATACAAAATTCCTCCTAGGCTCCAACGAATTATGTTACGTTTACAAACATATGATCTAAATGTTGTATTTAAGCCTGGAAAATATATGTATGTAGCCGATTCGCTTTCACGAGCTGCGCTTCCCTATGAAACTTTAACTGAATTTGACAAAGACCTTACTTTACAGATTAACTTGTTAACTAGGAATCTATATATTTCCAAAGACAATCTAGAAAAGATTAGAGAAGAAACAAAAGCAGATTTAGGTCTACAGAAATTAATTAAATATTGCCATAATGGGTGGCCAAGCAACAAGAAATCCATAGACATTTTAACTTCACCGTATTTCACAATAAGAGATGAAATACATGTTTACGAGAATTTGGTTTTTAAGGGGTCAAGTCTAATTATTCCAAAAAATCTACGTCACGAAATACTCCAAATAATTCATGAAGGTCATCTCGGCATAGAAAGAAGTAAAAACCTGTCAAGAAATTTTGTGTATTGGCCCAACATTAATAATGACATTCAGAATTATGTTAGTCAATGTGAAACATGCCTTCGTCATAGGAATAATAATCCAAAGGAACCTATCATTCTACATCACTGTTAAGCCAACTGGCTTTAACAACTAATTTTAATTATCATTTGTTATTTATAATTAGTTTCATTTTTGTTCTTTAATTTGTTGTTTTCAAATGTACCGCCAATTTTGTTTAGTAACTCATAATGCAACGATTGCACTGGCAATACCAATCGTTCCATTATGACTTTACCTAAAAATTGTTTCTTTTTTACCGTTGGCGATACAATTATAGTTAGTCTTTCTTTTCGAGTCATACACTACTGTCGTTCAACTATTGTCGAAATAACCAACCAAAATCCAGATCAAATACAAATTTTAAATTACAAAAAATATAAGTTTTTTTTTCTATTTTCTTCCTAAAAAATATTAAATCGGGGCATAAACTAATGTCCCTTAACAATCACAAAACTGTAATTCCCTGGTACAAAGTAGGCATTGATCTTTTCCATTTTAAAAATAAAATATATTTACTGGTAGTTGATTATTATTCCACTTATATTGAATTAGCTGCATTAAACTCTTCATCCTCGTCTAAGCCAGTCATTACAAATTTAAAATCGATTTTCGCCAGGCATGGTATACCCAATACGGTGATTTCTGATAACGGTCCACCATTTAATTCCGAAGAATTCAAAAAATTTGCAAAAGAATGGAATTTTGAACATATAACATCCTGTCCTCACTATCCAAGATCTAATGGACTAGTTGAAAGATCCATAGGCACAATTAAAAAATTATTATCGAAATGTGACGAAACTGGCACTGATCCATACATAGCCTTGTTACAGTATCGTTCGACCCCAAAGAATAACATCAACTCACCATCGGAACTGCTAATGTCTCGTTGTTTAAGAACAAAACTACCATCATTGCAGACACAACTACTGCCATCAGTAGTTGATCAAAATTTACATTTATCAAAACTTCATCAGAATAATCAAAAAATTATAAGAAATTATAATAAAAATACCAGAAAACTGCAACCTCTGGAACAAGGGGAAAAGGTTTATTATAAAACATCTCTCACATCCGAATGGACGCCTGGAAAAATTGTTGGAGTGTGCAATGAACCCAGGTCATATTCCATTTTGGATGAGAATGGTCATATTTTCAGGCGTAATCGTCAACATATTTTAAAGGTTCCTCAATCTGTGGATGATCACAGTCATAATATAAAATTCACAGAACAACGTGAAACTATTGAAGATAATGATTCCAGTCAAGGTCATCATGAAAGATTTGACAATGATTTGAATGTAACACATCAAAGTGGAATGCAATTGCGCTCAGGTCGAGTAATTTCTTAGAACTAAATTTAAATTTTTTATATCACATATTGTTTAAGCTTATTAGAATTGTGTATGTGGAAATCACCACTAATTTTGAATTGTTAACCTATATAAATTTTATTTTTAAATTGAATTGAATTATATACTATATAAAAAAAAAAAAAAAAAAAAAAAAAAATAGTTAAAAAGAAAGATGTTGTATTACATACATGTTAATACTTGTAAACTACTGCCTACTGCCTTGCAGTAGTGACAGTAAGTCAGTCATGAATAGACAATAAAAGAAGACAGTTCTAAAATATAACACAAAAGACATTGGTGCCTGTTCTGATATCCGACGTTACGTTAGTTTTATTCGATATTACTCACTTGCTGCTCGATATTACATTTTTGGTGTTCTGGAATACGCAACGTTTCATTTCAGTTCAACGCGTAGCAACGCATTCGATTTTTGATGTTCTGATACCCGCCGGGAACTCGATTTTCAGGTTAAATTACTCACTTCAGTTTTCGCGCGTTCGAATGAATATTTTTGTATGAATTTCCTTTATTTCTAAACCCACCCACACTATGCACCATAATATCAATTTTAATCAATTCTAATCTCATTTTGGGCCTGAAAATGGCTTTTATGAAGGATATATTCATAAAAAAAAAATGTTTTTTTTTTTCATTTTTAAATTTTTTAATGATTAGTAAATGGAAAAAATGTTACAAAAATATATAATTTATATTTTGAAATAAACATTGCTGAAAAATATATGAAATTTATTTTAATAAGGACAAGAACTTTATTTTTAAAACATTTATTGATGAAATGACTTAGAAAAAACACAAACAGCTGATTTTTGACATGCGATGATTGCCGTTTTTTTAAATGGGAAACGTAGTTTTCCAGAACACTGATCGCGTTAGAAATCGAATCGAACGCGTTACGTTTACTCACCTAACGCCGTAAAACAGAACAAGGGTGATTAACAAACAATATTTTTGGGAACCGAAATATACAAAATATTAAAATTCTTACAGTCTTATAACAAATGATTGTCCTATCCTGTCGGAGTATGCATTTTCGCAGTAGTCATAATCTTAGTCATAATAACTATAATATTTTGATAACAGGTTTGTGAAACTTTAAATTAGGAAATTTTTCGGAATATGTCCCAATAACTTTTACTTCCATTTACACAGTACTCTTGCAGTACTTAATTAACGTGTTAATCAAATCCTACCCATTTTTATTGCTTAGTCAAGAAACACATATGACACATATGTTATATTATTCATGTGCAAAGGAATAATAATAAAAATAAAAATAAAATTCATTTTTTGACCAAATTTTGTTTAAATATTTATTAAAAATTCTTCATTTTTAATTTTCAAAAATATAAGACACAAATTTATACAAAACTTTCTGTAATTCGTTATAGTCAACTCCAATTTCATTAGGCTCTACCACAATTCTTTGACTTGCGGGAAGATTTTCTATATCCTGAAGAATCTTTACGAATTCTATGGATTTTAAATTCTTAAAAGCTTCTCTCAAAGATTCATCGTGACGAATTCTCAGCGCCAATAGTTCTTCTAGTTTTTCAAATGGTGCAATATCAAGCACGTCTAAACAAAAACCAACGACTCCACTTCGCCTAAAAGTGGTCTTCGCTTCAGCCATTCCAGAAAATCCCTTAATAATCGGAACATATTTAGAATCTGGAAGGGCAACTTCCAAGTAAAGTTTCTCACAAGCAAATTCTGCAAATCTACGATATTCTGGACTTTCCTTTATTTCATTTTTATTACTAATATATTTCTTTGATGATGCATATTCAGTGAAATTTTGAAATTGACGATCATATAAGAAAGCTTTTCCGTAGATTTCTATGACTTCTGTCCATGGGAGATTTTCTGTAAAATCCAGGTAAACTCCACCTAGTCCGTCGCCAGTAGTTGAGTCACAATTTCCTATTAATCGAAATATTAAAATTTATTTAAAATATAGAAAAGCAAACTTACTTCGAAAATGTGGAACAGCAGAATACACTCCACAAATTGAAAGAACGACCAAAATTTGTATAAACAGTTTAATTTTGTTATGAAATTCAAAATTTGACTACAATACTTTAAGAAGTTCCATCGCAATTTTATAGCAAAATATTTTGAGCTAGCGTACGAATCTTATCTAAAGAAAATCACCCCATTTTAAATAATTTCTTCACCTTTGAATCCATTCTGATGACTGCGATTCGATGAAATAAAATTGATCAAAGTAAAAACAGTCTTTTTAAATATGAAAATCAATTTTCGGAAAAGATTCAGGATTAAATTTGAAAGTATAATACAAAACCTTCAAATTTAATCCTAAATTACCATCTTTTGTTACTAATTTTCAGTTCAAATTCAAACCCTAAGTACTATACTTAAGTGTACACTTGAATTTAAGTGTTAATATGGCGCAAACTTATGTCCGTTCATCTGAATTTCAAATTAACCTAAATTTGAATAACTTGTGTTTTTAACCCGAATTGCTCTGGCATATCACTTGCCAGTTAAAAACCTGTCTAATACCCAATTTGCTTACCTATAAATTATAGTATATATACAATTTTAGAGGAGCGTTTTATGAACTGAAGTGGGTATTTTCATATTCCATGGATACTCTGGCAAATGCTTTATTTGTTCACTTCAAAAGCGTATGTAATCTTCGGCGAAGTTGAGGCGATTTTGATTGTTTGCGTCAGGAATGTATGGAATATTTCGGACACCGTCTTTAATCCGGCTTCGGTGAATCTTCTACGTATTTTCCGGTCACTTATGTTTCTTCCAACCACTTAATTTGAATTTACCGCTACTTTATATGCAGTAATAGACGGTTTTTTTATAATAAAAAAGACCTGCGTACTCAGTTGTGACTCTATTGTTGCCAGTTCTTTGGATATTTTCAAGTGTTTCTGACTCGTTCCTTGAAAAATAAAAACAACGCAAATTTTAAATACTAACTTAAAGAAAACCAAGTCAAATTATTATATCTCATTGTATGAGCGCCGAATCGTTCCCTTCGAAACCTGGAAAACTTGGGCTTGAATCGTTTGGTGTAAGCGAGCGAAAAAATAAAATAGTGACCATTTCTCACGCACAATTTTGTATAAAAACGAAAGAAACGAAATCTCCAGTTAATGCATCTCTATGGTTACAACCAAAGAATAAGTAATTAGGAAGTACCCGAACTTCCTATTTCTACCGTGACGAGGTTTTTCAAATTTAGACTGTCAATTTTCAAACCATATTCTATCCACTGCTGACATGGATAGCTACATATTGTACGTATGGGTGAAAGAGAAATATGATGTAAGCAAAGAAGCACGTGTTGATATTTATGTGGCAATACACAAATGCTAGAAAAAAATATGCGCTTTGTTTTAAGAGTCATTAACGTGGTTTTTTAAAAATATGTTCATTCTCTCTCTTCCTGATAGATTTTGCCTTTGAAAATTGCTCGTGCTCTTTTGCACTTATTGCAACGTGTTTTTTTTTGTACTTATTCCGGACAACTGTCGTCCTAAATTATGAGTACAAATAATTTCGGTACGAAAGCAATTTGTAGCAGTAAGCAGGTAGAACAGCAGTGTTGTGTGCTCGCTTCTTCTCAAAATACCCTTTTTAAAGTTAGTAGTAACTTTAATGGAACTTCAATTACTTCATTAATGTATATGTTGCTGGGAGATGATGAAAACGGAGATTTGATGAAATCGCTAAGGTAGATGCTCACTTCACGGAAGATCTTAAAATTACAACTCAGTGGGGTGATTTTCCTAAAGAAAGTAAGCGATTTGATCAAACCCCTAACTGTTTTAGTGGAAAGATGAAATAAACAAGTCTTGACTCGCACAGCTCTATGTTTCGCCTGTTAATACTCCCCTTTACCTCACCGCTCGCTACCGTGGTCCTTGCCGGCCAGCGACGCTCTTCTGACATGACACACAAAGTAGCGCAGAAGCATTACACGAGAAAGGTAGCGTGCATTTTATTACTGTTTTCCATATTTCGAGTTTTATCAAGTACCTACCGTAGAAAAATGGGCTCATATATAAAAAAAATCAAACTCTAATGAAACTATCAGGACGTTTTTGAACAAGCGGCATGATAATGAAAAACCTTTATGGACTCGCGAAAGGATAGAAGAAGCTATCACAGTCATTGAACAATTTAAATTAGCACTACACTTACACTGTAACAGACACACAAACAGTACTATTTTGGAAAAAATACGATGTTATAGAAGTAGGTACTAAAAAATCTCTGATTTTTAAGAGAAAACCTGATTCCGATCAAGTTCCGAAAATAGTGCCAACGGAAAATTTTTAGCACACACTTCCGGAATCCCACCAGTCGACTCGCCACGGAGGAAGAGATAAAATGCTGTATAGTCTGAAATCGAAATACCTAAAACAAATTTTTCACAATTACAAAGGACGCTGAAATTTTTAAACTAACAGAGCAAATATCATAAGATTTCTATTAGCTGTTCACACAGTCATGCCATTCTATCAAATAAATATACACATTGATATTAATTTCGCGTGTATTTTTAAAAATACAGTCTCATTACTTTTTGTCCATAGTAGTATATTTTGTATATAGGAACTCGTAATTAGGGAAGAAAGCTCTTAATTTATAGAATTTGTTGTACTTCTCTTGTCTAATATCTGATGTTTGTGTTAAATATCGCATCAGAAAGACTATGCTCATAGTTTTCATCGATTCTCAAGTTTTACTGAAAAAGTTTTCCATTCATAGTAAATATAATTTGGTAAAACTAGCACTTCTTAGTTAGTATCGAATAAAATAAATAAATTATAAAGCAAGAATATATTTTCATGCATTCCGTAGCATTAAAAAGAAAAGAAGAGTAGTTAGCTTTTAACTTGAAAAGTTTTTTTATTTCACTTATTCATTGCAAAAGTTAATTAAAAAAAATCAAAAATTTCGAAATTATGAAGAACAGATGAATAAAACTTTGAAATCGTTCAAAACAAAAAAAAATGTGAATTACAATATTTTAAAGTGAAATTTCATCTGCATAAACTGCATAAAGTTTTCTAAACTTTCTTTTCGAATATTTTCTCTATACAGAAAAATATTGAATTTTATGATCTTTTTTTAATTTCATTTGAATTCCAGACTGTATGGCAATGATGTATTTTTCAATGGTTCTTTTTTATTCCTGCATTTTTAAATAGTATGAAAAGAGTTCAGGGTTTTTTCTTCCTTTTTTTTATGGTAAAAATTTCAGACAAGCTGCAATATTACTTCTCTGGATTTATAAATAAAACTTGTACCTTGTGAAAAAAAAAGAAAATAGTTCAATGCCCGCCATAAAAAAGAGTGCAAAAAATAACTTCAAAATACAATTTTTAAGTAACTTCCTCTTTCCATTCGAATTTTATTTTCTATTCAGCCAACCTTTCATTAATTTTTAATTCCATTCTGTAGGAAAATTTTATTGTTTTTCTTTTCCCTTTGAATTGATGACAAACGAAGAAAACTAAATCACGAAACAAAAAAAAAAGAAAAAGATGCTTTCCAGAAAAATTTCATAAAAATTAATCTTGATTTACACCAAAAAAAAAGGAGTGTATTTATCTTTAACGAAAATATTTTAATGTGAACTTTTCTATTTTACCAAGTTTTCCACATTTTTGAATTGAAAGTCTGCTGAATTGTGGTGAATCTGGTTTTGGTTTTACTTTTAAAATCCAACAAAAGAGGATTCTTTTTGATGGAAACATAAAATACATTTCTTTTTTTAATATACTTATATACATTTTCAAATGAATATTTTTCGTTCAGCATAGATATTTTTTATCTTAATTAAAACAAAAACTTAATTTGTATTAGTTTTACAGGCAAGATGAGCCACTATGTGCCGTGAGAAGTTAACTCTTCCCGTACAAATTTGATAATTAATGGCTATGTTTACACCGACAAAGTTTCGAGTCACCTAACTAAAAGTTATGTTTGGTAACACTTGTTTAAACCGTACTGGACCTAAATCTAAAACAATGCCATATGTGAGGATTTATGGAACTTGGACATAAGGAGATGATCTGTCATCTGTCAAAGCTTTCAGTGAAATTTAACATTTCGGAGATAACTAGTGCAGTGCCATATAATCAGTTATCAAAAAGTTCCTAGGTCGATTTAAATTTAAGGTAGGTCTACAATTTAGGTGACCTAACCTAAGTTACTTTGGACGTGTTTACACCATCATATTTAAGTCGACCTAAGCACTTGGGTCTCTTTTTAAGCCAATATAAAACTAAAATTTTTTTTCTATCTGAAATTTTATTAAAATTTTTACTAATTTTTAAAAATATAATAAATAAATTTGTATGCAATTTCCTTAAAAAGATCGGTATTAATTCCGAAACCATGAAGTTTTCTCACGATTTCTTGATTTGCAGGAAGATTTTGTATAGCGTTAAAATGATTTTCAAATTCTTCGGATTTTAAATTTTTTATAGCTTCTCTCAAATTTTCTTCTGTAGCGTATCTTATGTCAAATAGCTTTTCCAGTTTTTCAAATGGCACCAGTTCTACCCAATCTAAAAGTAAACCAATAAATCCAAGTTGGCTGTGAGTAGTTTCGGCTTGAGCGTTATTGGAAAATTTAGCAAAAACTGGAATATTTCTGGAGAATGAAACAGGAACTTCCACATAAAGTTTTTCACAAGCAAACTCAGCAAATTTATGATATTCTACACTTTTCTCTATTTCTACTAAATTACTAAGAAATTCTTTCGATGTTGCATATTTTACAACAGCTTGCACCTCAGGGTCAGCTTTCATAGCTTTAACTAAAGTTTGATTAAATTTGTCAACTGGAATATTTAATAGAAAATCCATGAAAACACCATTTAGTCCGTCGCCAATAGGTGATTTACAATTTCCTATTGATCAAAATAAATATTAAAATTTGTTTAAAATATTAAAAAGAAAACTGACTTCGAAAATGTGGAACAGCAGAATACACTCTACAAATTGAAACAACGACCAAAATTTGTATAAAGAGTTTCATTTTGTTATGAAGTTCAAATTTGACTAAAACACTTTCAGAACTTCCATCGGAATTTTATAGCAAAACATTTTGAGATAGCGTACGTATCTTATCTTAAAGAAAATCACCTTTTTCACTTATGAATCAATTTTTATGATTGCGATTCCAAGAAATAGAAGCGTTCAAAATAAACAAATTTTGTTTTTGAATATTAACCATTTTTTCACAAATATTAATTCTTAAAATATGTAAATAACTTGTTTATAAATCCCATTGCAATATCCTTATTTTATGTTTAATGGATCCCCATGAAATTTATCGTCTTTACTATCTTCATATTTATTGAAGTTGTCATTCTTTTTTCTAAACCACTTACCGTTCATTTGGCCCAAAAATATTAAATATCTTTTCATCCCAGAAGAGGACGTCCTTGTCATAGTTAAATATCACAAATTTCAATTTACTATACATACTTAGAACTAATAGAAGATGTTCTACCATTTCGGCAGAATCGTTTTCCTTTTCTCGCAAATTAACAATGATTAAAATAAAATTCCGAATTTATATTTTTACCACAAATTTTGTTTAATATTTTATTTAAAATTATAATTTTTTAATTATCAAAAATATAATAAAAGAATTTGTAGTAAGTTTTTTTTAGATCATCATAGTTGACTCCAATCTTCTGAAGTTTTCTGTAAATTGTTTTAGCTCCCGGAAGGTTTTTCAAGCTATCTAGAAGATTGTTGAATTCCTTTGAATGTAAATTTTTAACAGCTTCTCTCAAATATTCATCTTTAGAATATTTTTCATTGAATGATTCTTCTAATTTATCAAATGGAACAAGATCCAATATATCTAAAAGCATTCCAACAAGTCCAGGACGGTTTCGAATATATCTGGATTGAGGAAATTCAGCAAAATCAGAAGGGGTAATATAATCCAAAATACCAGAAGCATTCACAAAAAGTTTTGCACAGGAAAATTTCACCAAATCTTGAAATTCTTGACTTTCAGCGATTCCCGAAATAGCCTCGGAGTATTCTTTTGTTAGAAAATAATCAATAATAGCTTGAACTTGTGGATCTGATGATGTAGCCTTAACGACGATATCAGCAAACTTGTCGTCCGGAATACTAGCTTGAAATTCGTGTAGCACACTGGTAAGTCCGCCACCATTAGGAGCCAAACAACTTTCTGTTAAAAGAAATTCTTTAATTTTTAATCTTAAAATAATAAAATAGAACTTACTTCGAAGTTGTGGAATAGCGGAGTATGCTCCACAAATTGACAGACCAACCAAACAAAGTGTTAACAATTTCATTTTGCAATGTTATAATGTTAGATACTTTGAAAACTGGTCTCTTTATATACTGTTTATTTTGATACCATATACACCTTTTATCTTATCAGAATTTTTTGAAACTTATTTAATTTGTGATTTCAATCAGTCTTCATTGTTTCATCAACAGATCTGATAGATACGAATATGGTTTCACTTGGAAAAAAGTACATTCGTGTGTACATTGGTTGATTTGGTTTAATGTGAAATTGGATAAGATTCTATAATTAGTAGCTGTTTTGCCTTCATCATTTTTTTTTTTAGAAAACTAAAAACTGATTATAATAAATTTTTCGATACTGTCGGACAATTTTTCACCACTGATATTATATTGCGAATATGATTCAACTGGCGTATTCTTAATAAACATTGTTATTATCTCTTATCAAAAGTACTTTGTTATTATAAACTCTATATACCCGAATCTGTTGTCTACTGTGAGTCTGCGACTGTCTAGTGGCTAATACATTGTTTTTAGGAATTGGGAATGAAAAAATGTTCATATCGGTTTTTATGAACATAAACTTTGGTGATATTCTAATGGAAAAAAGAACTGTCATTTAATGCAGCAGAGAAATGGTATCAAAGGGACACGTCATATAAGAGACATAAAAATTATTAGAAAGATGAAACATATGGGAAAAGCAAAATTACTTCAGTTTTGTGATGCACTAAGGTATCATCAGTCTCAATTAATTCAATTTAGAAAAATTAAAATACTCTTGTTATGTTCTAAAAATTCCAATGCCGGATTAAGTGTTCCTTTCATGCCATCTCTCTACTATGTACTTTTCCTATCTAAATATTTTTCTGTAGCTTTTCAATTCAAATATTATCGACACACTTTTCGAGACAGAAATAAGTTCTGAATTCTGTTTTCTAAGAAAATAGTATTCATAGAAATTTGTGTATAATAAAGTTGGGAAGTTTCCATACCAAGTATTTTCAATTAGAAATTTCGTCGAATTCTAAATTTGATCTAAACGAAATGATGAACATGATAAAACATTAAATGAGCTTTTAGAAAAAAGAAAAATCAATAATAATAATTTAAAAACCTTGTGGTATCAATTCTGTGAACTCCTTTTCACAGTATTATCACATTTTTTTTCAAAATATGAATTCTACACTTTTCAGAAATTCTTCTAACTTGTTCAAGTTTTTTTTTTCCAGAGAATTGTTATTGATGTTTTACGTGATGTTTTATCTTTTCAAACAAATTGTTTACGTCATGTTTGTTTAACGGTAAAATGAAATCCCAAACGAAATTTTTCCATCCAGTAAAAGTTTTTACAGAAACTTCACGAAATGTAGGATAGCCTGGGTATAGTCGGAACGTCAAGGAAACAAAGTAAAATGTCTCGTTTTATTTATTATGTATATACTTTGATTGTTATTATTTTTTCGTATTCTTCTACTTCATCCTCTAAATAGTGTTGTGTAATATTTTGTCGAAATGACTCTGGCAACGTCAACTCCCGAATCACTATTAATATGGCTGGTTTTGAAATAAAAACACTTCCTTTCACTTAATTATTTTCACCAATATTTATTAATTTCAAATCTTAACTTTAATTCTTAACTTTCTACAATACTTTTTAAATTAAACTTTTTTCAACAATACTTTCTTTTATTCAACTCGTTTCAACAATACTTTTTATATTCAACTTTTTTCAACAATACTTTCTTTTATTCAACTCGTTTCAACAATACTTTTTAAATTAAACTTTTTTCAACAATACTTTCTTTTATTCAACTCGTTTCAACAATACTTTTTAAATTAAACTTTTTTCAACAATACTTTCTTTTATTCAACTCGTTTCAACAATACTTTTTATATTCAACTTTTTTCAACAATACTTTCTTTTATTCAACTCGTTTCAACAATACTTTTTAAATTAAACTTTTTTTCAACAATACTTTCTTTTATTCAACTCGTTTCAACAATACTTTTTAAATTAAACTTTTTTCAACAATACTTTCTTTTATTCAACTCGTTTCAACAATACTTTTTATATTCAACTTTTTTCAACAATACTTTTTAAATTAGACTCTCTAGTCGAGCTTGACTCTGTTGTTGAACTGATTTGATGAACTGCTTCTATCAACTCTATCTATGAACTGCTTACATCAACTGAATCGATGGACTGATTTCATCAACTGAATCGATGGACTGATTACTTATCTCACTACGTTGCTTGGCTTTTATAGGAACAAAATCCTTACGGGTGCAGAATGCATTCCGGATATTCAAATTTCAAAATGCTTTGCTTTGAATTTGAAACTTTTGTTTGTCCATTTTCAAAGTTGACTAATCAGCATTTTGTCCACTATATTTTCCCGTGGGACAATTTTCATTGTACTCGGATTTCCATGTAGACGAATTTTGTCTTAGGAATGTTCTCGAGTTTCTCTGTTATCAACTTTGAATTTGAAACCGTTGTTTTTCCATTTTCGAATTCGCGCTAATTAAGCATTTTGTCCATGCTATTTTCCCGTGGGACAATTTTCATTGTACTCGGATTTCCATGAAGACGAATTTTGTCTTAGGAATGTTCTCGAGTTTCTTTGAATACCTTCGAATTTGACACCGTTGTTTTTCCGAAATCGCGATTAAGCACTTTATCTACAATATTTTCCCGTGAGAATTGTTCCGACGAAAAGCCATTTTTGCCTACTTAGCTTAAAACCTACTTATATCTAGGGGGCGATCGGCATGACATTACATTACATTCCTTCATACCCCAACAAAAAAATTGTATGTGCTTTTCAACAACAAAAAGGATGGTTGTTAAAAAGCATATATAATTTTTTTCAATTAATTATTTCTAAATGTCCGTTTTTCATCTTACAATATAATGTTTTGAATATATATCTTATTTTAACAATATATATATATATTTATTCATAATTAATACCAACATGCATTAGTTTTATTCAATTAATTAATTTAATTGATTATTTAACTTTTGAATTCAATTTGTATTCAAATTCATTTTCCTATTATTTTTGTTTTTCTTTACTGCATTCGCATTTGGGATAAGTTAAACAAAAATTCTTATTCACGAAAATAAATGTGCGATTGAATTACAATTTAGTAACTTAAATCCGAAAGGAAGAAAAAAAAAAAAAAAATAATAAAGTTGGGCGAAAAATTTTAATAAAGACATTACAATAAGTAAGATTCTTATTACGTTTTCGAAATATGAGATTCAAGTTTTGAAAAATTTACATGAACACTTCTTAGAATTATTGTATATTGTATTTTAATATGTCTAAAAATGTTAAACTATTTTTGTATCGTCAGCAGAAAATTTCATATACAAAAAGAAATTTTTAAGCTTTCTTTATGTTCGGGGGTTACTCGCAAAATTTTATTTGCTTATTCTTAATTATTTTGTATATAGTATGTTTTCTCTTCTTTATTATAGGGAAAGTAAAAATGAAATTATGATAAAAATTTATTGAGAGGAGAAAAAGAAAATTTAAAAAAATGAATGAAAGTAAATTAGTTACTATATGTTCTGGTGATTTTTATATATAGGTAAAAAATTATTATCTATGCAATATATGTATTGTATTTTTTTTGGTAAATATTGTTTCATCGAAGAATTTTAATCTTTTCTCTATTTATTTTGTTATTGTAAGTTAAGTTTTCGGGTAGCAAATTTTCGCGGTGGGTTTTTTGTGTTTTTCTTTTATATTTATAATTTCTTTTTTCCAGTGTTGCGTTTTCGTCTAATTTCAAATATTGTTTAAGTTCTTCTATTCTGTTTTTACCCATTTGATTCTGGTTTATACTGAATAAATATTTTATAGTTTCTTCGGAAGATTCTTCGCTTTTTTGTCTTAAATTTATAACGTCATATTGATCTAGGGGGTGGGTGTTAAAGCTAAATGGTTTAATTCTCTTGTTTGTTAATTGCGTATTGAGGATACAAATGACAATTTTCCCGTCAATAGGCCGGACCAGACAACCTCCAAGATAAACTCCTTCGCTTATTTCTTTCGATAAGCAGAGTTTTTCCTGTTTGAATGTCACTTTTATCTGCACCAATCTTCTTGAGCGCGCCGGAATAGAAATTTCTCTCTGAGTCTTCACTTTATACTCCGAGTCGTTCAAGTTGGATTTTGGGTGCAGCATTCTTTTTCCTATCCATGGGCCACTTACAATTTTAGCTTCAGGTACAGATGATTCAACCTGTGCCTGTGCGACATCTATATGGACCATCTTCATGGGGTTTTTGGATACACTGTTAAAAAATGGCATTCCGAAGTTGTGTTCGTCAAGTTTTACTTCGGGGAAAACTAATCGTTTATTTGGACCCTCAATGTTGCAATTTTGAGACAAGAAATCAAAGCCTAGTATACCATCACCGGGAATTGGGGTTGCTTTTTCCACCACATGGAATTTGCAGTTTTTTGATACGGGGGGTGGAAATTGTGTTAAGCATGTACCTAAAGTTTGTCCTTTGCCGAATGCCGTTTGTATTTTGGTTTTTTCGTCTTTATTAATATTTATGTTTTTCTTTAATGATGATTGTTTGATTATGCTTATGTCTGACCCTGTGTCTATTAACAATTCGGCCGGACATTTTGATACTATTGACAATGGTACTTTGATTATACATTTATTTTGTTTGGAATGGAGTGTTTCGGGCTGACACCTTGTCTCAATTGTTTTGGGTCTAGAATGACAGCCCTGCTTTAGTTTTCCGATGGATTAGTGGGGCATGGATTATTTTGCTCCCATTGTTTCTTAGCGAAACACATTTCCATAGAGTGCCCAGGTTGTAGGCAAAAATTACACGTATTTGGCGTTTCTTTCGATTTGCTGTTTTCGATATTTTTATTTGATATCATGTTTATTTGATGAGTAGCATTTGATTGTGGGTGAAAATTGCACGTATTGTTGTTATGTCCATAAACCCGGCATCGGTTGCAATAGGGTGTGTTCATACGAGTTCTACACTCGGCATAAACATGACCTAATCTATTGCAGAAACCGCATTGCGTTCTTTGGTTTGGAGGGGGATTATTATTATATTTATTAGAATTTCTATTATTAAAATTTTGGGTAGTATTGTTATTATTACCATATTGAGTACCCCTATTATTGTTATTATTGTTGTTTTCCCTATTTCTGCTATTGTCATTATAATTATTACTGTAATTTTTGTTAGTATGGTTGTCATTGTTATAGTTGTTGTTCCTACTATTATTGTAAATATTGTTATTTCGATTCCTACTGTTGTTAAAATTATTGTTGTTATTAACTCTGTTATTGTAACTAAAGTTACCATTTTGATTGGTGTAGTTGTTGTTATAATTCCGGTTATTGTTATTCCTATTGTTATTGGGATAATTGTTTTGGGGTGTTACTTCGGCTGAAAAATTGAACTGTTGGTTTGGTTGTACGTGTGGTATGAGGGTGTTAGGAGTTGCTAAACTGAATTGTTTCTCCGCCTGCTCAAGAAATTCAGCTTTAGAGACCAGGGCATTAAAGTCCCGGTAGTCCTCATGAAGAAAAAATAACCGATGATTTGGATTTAACATACCCGCTTTAAAAGCGAACATAGCGGTTTCCTCCAAATCTTTTGTTACCGATTCATATCCCTGTGGATGTCTTTGAATTGCATTATTTATACACTCTTTTAACAAGGTTTTCATTCGCCCCGCAAATCCTGTGAGTGTTTCTCCAGGCAATTGGCTGGAGTTTTGCAATTCATGGAACATTGTAGCATATGGCCTTCGGGGAACTAGTTTTGCTAATATTGCAGCCAGAATGCTAGTAAAGGTATCGGTAGGTATGTTTGTTAGAGTGCTGGCGGCTCTACCTCGAAACCTGGTGGGAATTAGGGGTAAGAACACTACGCGTTCCTCCTCGGAAAGAATATTATAGACAGCTTTACAACAATCTATGAATACTGTGATTTCTTCCGTTAATTTAGGACCGATTTCCGCGCTTAGTATAGGGATTGAATTGAATACAAATTGGCTCACTTTATTTATATCTACAGACATATTTGCTTTTGCCATTTTTTCGGTACTTAAATTACTGGGTATAAAAAGTTGCCTTTTTGGGCCGATCTTACCTTCAAATGGTTGTTCTGGTGGTGTACTGGATTCTGATTTGGTGTACTGCGGTCCGCTTCGTAGATGTCCTGGTTTCACGTTTGCTGGTGGTGTGGTTGTTGGCCTAAACGTATTTTGTTCAGGACTGGTGTCGTCAATCGAAGCGTTGTCTAGTTGTTGGAAAGTGCTGTTAAGGATGTCACTTATGATGTCGGAAGTAGATGTTGTTTGATTCATTCGATGACTTATCACACTGTTGTTTTGTAGATTCGATGGATCCAAGTTTTTCAAGTTATAAAAATTTTTGTTGTCCTCTTTTTTTTAACTTCTAGGATCCTACCGGCTGCGCCAATTATGTTGTGTAATATTTTATCGGAATGCCTCTGGCAACGTCAACTCCCGAATCACTATTAATATGGCTGGTTTTGAAATAAAAACACTTCCTTTCACTTAATTATTTTCACCAATATTTATTAATTTCAAATCTTAACTTTAATTCTTAACTTTCTACAATACTTTTTAAATTAAACTTTTTTCAACAATACTTTCTTTTATTCAACTCGTTTCAACAATACTTTTTATATTCAACTTTTTTCAACAATACTTTCTTTTATTCAACTCGTTTCAACAATACTTTTTAAATTAAACTTTTTTCAACAATACTTTCTTTTATTCAACTCGTTTCAACAATACTTTTTAAATTAAACTTTTTTCAACAATACTTTCTTTTATTCAACTCGTTTCAACAATACTTTTTATATTCAACTTTTTTCAACAATACTTTCTTTTATTCAACTCGTTTCAACAATACTTTTTAAATTAAACTTTTTTTCAACAATACTTTCTTTTATTCAACTCGTTTCAACAATACTTTTTAAATTAAACTTTTTTCAACAATACTTTCTTTTATTCAACTCGTTTCAACAATACTTTTTATATTCAACTTTTTTCAACAATACTTTTTAAATTAGACTCTCTAGTCGAGCTTGACTCTGTTGTTGAACTGATTTGATGAACTGCTTCTATCAACTCTATCTATGAACTGCTTACATCAACTGAATCGATGGACTGATTTCATCAACTGAATCGATGGACTGATTACTTATCTCACTACGTTGCTTGGCTTTTATAGGAACAAAATCCTTACGGGTGCAGAATGCATTCCGGATATTCAAATTTCAAAATGCTTTGCTTTGAATTTGAAACTTTTGTTTGTCCATTTTCAAAGTTGACTAATCAGCATTTTGTCCACTATATTTTCCCGTGGGACAATTTTCATTGTACTCGGATTTCCATGTAGACGAATTTTGTCTTAGGAATGTTCTCGAGTTTCTCTGTTATCAACTTTGAATTTGAAACCGTTGTTTTTCCATTTTCGAATTCGCGCTAATTAAGCATTTTGTCCATGCTATTTTCCCGTGGGACAATTTTCATTGTACTCGGATTTCCATGAAGACGAATTTTGTCTTAGGAATGTTCTCGAGTTTCTTTGAATACCTTCGAATTTGACACCGTTGTTTTTCCGAAATCGCGATTAAGCACTTTATCTACAATATTTTCCCGTGAGAATTGTTCCGACGAAAAGCCATTTTTGCCTACTTAGCTTAAAACCTACTTATATCTAGGGGGCGATCGGCATGACATTACATTACAATAGGAATAGGAAAATTTTCTAAAAACTCTATTTTGAACATCTTTCAACAATACTCATGTTCACATTTCCTGTATCTCGAAGCGATTCAAATGCTCATTAGCATATTTTCATTTAGAACAAATTGCAAAACTTGGGGAAAATTTTAAAAGAACGTGAAGGACATTATTTTGTGTGTAGTTACAAAGTGTAATGTTTTATTTTACATTATGATAATGGAAATCACAACCACCTTTAAAGCAAGGATGCCATCCATAGTCGTGAGTTGTTTTTTTATTTGTCGCATCCTTAGTTTTTATACATTTATATAGTTGAAACTTGTAAACAATTGAATGGGCTTTTTCAAATAATACAACCTTAACGTATATTTTATATTACCCATTCCCATATTAATATTATAGAGTGTAATTGAAGAGTACTTAACATTCGCGAGGTTGTTGCGCTTAATATACATATATATATGAAGAAAAATGAAAATGAAATGAAAATATAGAGAAAACAAAAATCGGCTTATACCAAAATAATACACATTTATATGAATTCCAAGTTTTAATGAAACTTCTCGATGTCCATTGTATCTACTTCAGGAAAGCTTGAAACACCAATTTCTATTAGTCCGAGCAGTTTTTTCTCAATAATTTCACTAAATCTGATTTGATTGTGCTTTTAATTTAATATCGGAAATAAGATATTTTTATAACAGTTACAATAATTTAGAAATGTGTCTCATACATTTGGTAGCTAAAACAATAAAAGTTAATATTTAGATCTGTAATTTGATCAAACATAGAAAGAATATCTATAGACCAAGTTAACTAAAAATATTAACCGGATCTCGAACTTTTTTCTTTGAGTGATTTCAACGTGCACACAGCCCTTCCTTGGAGTTCTTGTTTGATTTATTGGTAAGTCTTATAAATGTAACATAATAATGTTTAGTATTCTATATACCAGCATTTTCCAACTATCAAAATTAATATCTAGTCGACCTAATTAATGATTTATTTAATTATGGACAAATTTAACAGCGTGTCAAAACTAGGTATTCTTTTTTTACTTCCTTTTGAATACAACAACTTATATATGCGATGCAACAATTTCCACATTATTCTGCAACCAAATCAAAGTGTAGGAACAGATTCGACGTTACACCATATTATGGAGTCCAGATACAGAATAACAAGATTGCTTCGTTCAAATTTCTGGATTTGTGAAGTCTTCTGTCATAGGAAAAGTTTGGAAAATGCTGCTATATAGTATATAAATACCGGGTCCGGTAATTAAAGTGTCCGTATTAACGCTGTAATTTTTTTGTTTATTGGTTTTTTTAAAAGTTATTGAAATGATATTTTATAATACATCGTTAATTTTACTATTATTCGAATGGTATGCAATCGCCTTTTGCCTTAACCACCAGCTTTAATCTTTTTTTAAACTATGCACACGAAGCTCGCACGATGTCTTGGCTTAAACGGTTCCAATCACGAGTCAAACCTTTTTCTAAACCGGCCAAAGTTGTGTCCTTTTTTTTGTAAAATTCTCCAAATGGAATAATCCAACGGGTTCAGATCTGCTGAATACGGTGAATTTGGATGTTTGACTTTCCAATCAAATGAAGCGCAACAATTGAATTTCGTTTAAGGTCCATTCTACAAAAAAAAGAACGCGTTTTTCACCAACAAATAATTTTTGCTACTGACAGACAATATGTCAAACAACTTTCATGTCAAATCTTAGTATTACATTTCACAGCGATTTGAATTAGACGGATACTTCAATTGCCGGACCCGGTATGTTGTAACATTTTCCTATTCCTATACACAACGGTTTTTAATAACACTTCTTCATTTTTATTATATTGTAAATATGAAAAATGTTTCACCTTAAATGAAAATGAGAAAAAATAAGCTTTAATATTGAATTTTTCTTTAAATTTATTTCAACTTTTCATTACATATAAATATATTTTATATATAAAGGAATATAATTATGATCTTTAGAAAGTTTTTCTTTTTTTTTGTGGGCCTTATTATAATTTTTTTAATTACATGAAATTTTTAAACGTGTTTTCGCCTTGATCCTATATAGTCACCAACCACTAAGTGACTTATTAAAAATTTCCCTAAAATAAGATAATTCTATTTTGCTAATTATTATTTAAGGAATTACTAACTTAGGCAAGAAAATTAGTATGTATATACTTGTACTTTGTATAATTTTTGACTTCATTTTAATAAAATTACAATAAATTTTGTATTATTCAAATTTACGATAGTATTTTAATGAAATCATATTAACTCAATTTGTAACAATATGAGGTCTTCTAAATGCTATTCAATAAAAATTCTTTACATATTACTAAAAACAAGAAATTCTTATCGTTAAAAATGTTGAGTTCAATTTGATCTTATTCTATATCCTCAGATAAACCGAAAAAATATTCGATTTAACTTGTTCTAGGATAAAATCGTCTCATGGGATACGAAAGAAATGAAAATCAATTTGATCCTATGTAAGTCCTTAGAAGAGAATTTATGAAATTTCTTAGTATTACCCAGTATTTAGTTTGAATAAGTAGTAAGACTTTATACGCTAAACTCTTCGAAAAAACACAATCTTTTATTGGACATTTTTTCGTACATTTTAATACTAAAACATGTCAGAACCGGGAAAATCACTGAAACCATTTAATTTTTGTAAAATGTAATGGAACTTTATATATTGATTATATAACAAACCTCTGTCGATATTGTGGAGACATAGGAGTGGCTGAAGACATCAAGCACATTTGATGCAAATGCTCAGCTCTCTCTCGAGCTCGTAACACCTTTTTGGACAACCATTTCTTCGGGAATTTAGGGATGCTTCAAGCGACTGACATGAGCAGTCTAATGAAGTTTTGTAGAAAAAAAAATGCTGTGAAGAGGAATAGGTTTCCCAATACGGTAACTCTTAGTCTCGTAGGGATCACAATGGGCCTATGAGGTGCCTGGTGTCGTACGCAGTACCCTTACTCTACCTACCTACCTACCTTATATGTATATTGATTTTAATGTACCTTTAGATGCATTTAAATTAATTCCACTGAAGTCATCCTAGTTAAAATCGTGTACCAAATAAATTTCCCCTTCATCACGATTTGCTTTTTGTCAACTACAAATTTGAGAAATTAACAAATCCGGAGACTATAGAAAATACAACTTGTTGATGAAAATAAGTAAAAAAATCTTGTTTTCATTGTTTTCCTACAAAAGTTCAAATGAATTTTAAGAGATTAGTTGTGAAGCTCTACAATGAACAAGAATGAAAAATAAAGATTTTTCCCTAAAATTGTTTAACAAATAGTAAAATTGTTCATTAATTAGTCGTACTTTACAGACAACACAAATGTGACAAAGTAAATCTCTTCGAATTGTTTTTATTTCGCTACAAAAGCAATTTATACTTGAATAAAACGAAATAGAGTACAAGAAATTTTTCGGAGTGAACTAATTAATTTTGATGAATTAAACAGAATTAAGTACCAACCGTTTAGTTTGGTATGAATTCGATTAATAATCATACATAAGGATAAAAGTAAATTGACACACTAAACTGAAACAATACAAAATAATATGAATCAAATCTTTGTCAGGATTTCGTGGCACATTATAAATTGAGTGTTCATTTGATTATGAATTATGAATCTGCCTGTTCTAAATCATTATAAGGTAAAAATGATTAATATTTTTAAGTGTTATTTTCTTATAAAGCGAAAGCCGCCTAAGACCAAATCTGAATAAGACGAAAGCCTTTCTAAGAACGCATACTTCACGGATATATTGTTCTTAAGTTTACGCAAGTTCCATTTTAGATGAAAGTACTGTAATCGATATATGGTAACATATTTTTTGGCACCAATGTAACTAACACGAACACGAATTCGCTGCCAATACGACGGCCGAAAATCGCTTCCAAATCGAAAACGGATCTGATTTTAAATCGGAATAAAAGTCATTACCGATTCCGAATTAGAATCGAATACATTATGGATTTTCCCAACTCTGCTTTATAATTGATAGAACTAAAAAAAAATTAATTTATTATTTATGTAGTTAACCTATATAATTAATTTATACAAAATTGATTCACAAATTTTGCAATTATATCCTAAAAACCATAAACAAAAAAACGACAAAACTTTCTGGTCACCGTGGTTTTTGCTTAATAACTTACCTCCCTCCCGCCGATTTTTCTGAAATGCAATACCAAATCCAGTTAAGGAATAACCAACTCACATTCTAAATTTCAACGAAATTGGATAACGCTTATTTTGTATACGGACGGACGGTCGGACGGACATGCATAAATCAATATAACTTTTGATTCCCGACACAGTCATACCCTTAAAACCTTTCTACGACGATTATTTCGATGTGTTACAAATGGAGTGACCAAACTAATAATACCCTCTGGTAGTACCTGCCATAGGGCATAAAAATAAAATATTTTTAATCAAAAGAGATTTTTGCGCTCTCATGAATCTGTCATAAATTGCGAAAATTTGATTAGTTTATTTCAATATTACAATAAATTACTTTATGAACTCATAATTATTATTACTTTACAAATTGAACTTCTACTCTCATTAATTTATAACTTGCATGAAATATATTTTTTTTTTTAATTTATGAAGTTTCTATGAAAACTTTTAGTTAATAATGAATTTTCTAGTTGCTATTTCGTATTAATTTTATAGCTCAAAAGTTATTATGAGGTAATTACAATATTCTCGAAAACTTTCTCATTTATCAAGCAAATAATTTATATTACAATTTTCAGAAAGAAATCGAAAAATTTCTCTTTGTGTCTATTTCCTTTGTATTTCCAGGCACTGAGTTGAAATTGTTAAAAAAAACTTGTATTTTCTCATTTAAGGAAAACTTTGTGAATTTGAAAAGGTAAGAAAAAAAAATCCTTTCCAAAACATTAATCCTTTACAATAGACTACATCTGATCGTCATGGGAAGAGTTTTGTTAAACATGTTGTGTTGCGTTTGCTTTTAACAACATTTTGTTATAAGTTTAACTTTCGTAATAAATGTTAATCAATTTTATTGAAAATCTATATTCACTAAATACTGGATGAAACTTGTAATTATATCTACTATGCCAAAAGTTTTTAACATACAAAAAAGTATTAAACAATTTCGCCAGCTTCTATGAATGTAGTATAATAATTCAATGTTGTTTATATCCTAGAAACATTTACTAATGGATCCTATTTAAATAAATTAAATGTCAGTAAACGATTCTTTTGGTTTAAGAAGAATATACTCTTTGGCTATTATTATGTCGGGTCCAAGTCAAGCATATAAAAAAATACTGAAGCAATTATATTTCTTATTGTTATGTAGTTTACTTGTTAGTTATTCTAATCGCAATAATACTATATCTATATTAAAATAGATATGGATATTAACTTAAGTATGTTTTATACGCAAAAAGTAAAATTTGTAACGTAATAAATTACCAAAAAGCCACAAAAATAGTCGACAGCCCCAAGAATTATCAGAAGAATGAGAGATACAAACCCAAAAGATGGCCATAGAGATTGAAATTTATTGCTTTGCGTAATTTGTGGTTTCACCAGCCAAATATTCTATCCATTGTAGGATATTCCGAATATCAAGATTATTTCTAAATTGTTATACAGAAAATATCTTACATGAAATCATCTCATACTCTTCTATGGCACGAAGGATTAAGAAATTTCTTGGATTAGACGGTTAATTCCTTTTGTCAGAAGGCAACAAGATAAATGAAGAAGACTTATCCGATTTTATGGCATTCATTTTTTGCTTTTCTTTATTTTTTTTTGTGTGTTTGAAATTCTTTTAGTTCTAAACCAAAACATATAAAGTTAATTTTCTTTAATGGAATAAACTTAATATTACATTTTTATATAAATTGTGTAGAAACTCAATTGTTAGTATATTCATTTCCTAGATAGAAGCTTAAGAAATTTTTTTAATAAATTTACTAGCTTTATTTTGCTCAGATACGTATTATCAAAAGGAATTCAATGCACTACAGTGCCAAACTTGTATTCTCATAGGAAGCAGATTTTTTTTACCCTTAAATATAATTCTTAGGTTAGACGAAATAATAAGAAAAAAACAAGTTTATCACAAAGGACGCTAGAACAATCTCGCGTGAGATTGTTCTAGCGTCCTTTGCACTTAACTAATATCAAAAAACAATCAAAAGAAGCATCTTTTCTCTGTGATAATTTACATATAGTTAATTTCGGATAACTTGGAAAGAAAGGTAGTTCCAAACTATTTGCAGCTATGAACTTAACGAGTTATTTTGAAATTAAAATAAAATATTGATTAAAACAGAAATAGTTTCAATTTCCGTATATATAAGCGAATTAAACGATATATAAATGTATATATGTGTATGTATATATACAATAGTATAGTACTTTCTTTTAAAACAATTTAATAGTCAATTATCTATCGTAAAAATCCGATTTGGGAAGAATTTTGCAAGTATGCTTATAACTCTAATTCAAAACAAGGTATAGTGCGCAAACCCATATGGGAACTTCTATACCTATCGATCAAATTATTTCATACAACAATTTATGATTTATTTTGTACAAATATTTCGAAGTTTTATTCGAGCAACCAAAGTTATGCTCCAAATTTCATACAAAAAAATTCGAATTTTGTTCGGCAGCTATCCAAAGTTGTAATCGGATTCAATTGATTTTTGAACACAAATGTTCTTTCATTGAATAAGTGTCTCATGCGAAATTTCATTGAAATCGGTCCATAAATAACGTTACAATACCCTGTAATGTAAAAATACAAAAGACCGAACTTTTGTTCGGCGGCTACCCGAAGTTTTAGTCCGATCAAACCCAAATTCCGATGGAGTGGTTCTCATGAGGAAAAAACCACTCTTACCAATTTTCATGGAAATTGCTTTAAAAATAGGGCCGCAATCTTGTACACGGCAGACAGACAGACTTCGTATAGAAGTTAAAAATTGATGTAAGCCGCTTTTAAAAATAAACAGCTCAATGTAGTTTTCCACTGCAAATTTAAAATATCTATTGTGAATCCCCCATTCGCTGTTACTGTTACTAAAGTAACTAAAGAATTTTTCCATTACAAAGGTACTAATCAAATTTCAAAGAAATAAACATTTCAATTGTTCTTAAATATTTATATTTAAAAGAATCTAAGTAATAATCATATTACATATCATATTTTCAGATTCAATTTAAATTTACTGAAACATGAAATCTTTTAAGCCGTCATTAAAATGAAAAAGTATGAAATGATGAAAATCTCTCTAAATTGAATATCATCAATTTTTATTTAGTATTTATTATCGTTATAAAATTTCCTAGATTTTTTACACCACACGTGGGAATCATTATAGAAACTTAATGGATCATATGTACCACCAATAAGACAAGTGCTTTAAATTCATCCAACAATAAGATAATATCGTTATAGAAAATAGGTTTTTATATGAGAAGAAAAATTCAATTATATTACATATCTATGAGTGAAAATATAATTTGTAGAAATTCGTTTGAATGTAAATTTCTTAATAACTAAAATGTATTTCTTACTTTTTATGTGGTTTTAGAATGTTTCATTTAAAATATTATGCTTTTTCTTTTGAGGTCATAGAATATAATTTTTTTTTTACAATCACTTCTTGTTTGATCTAACCCCATATTCATCTAAGTGTATTTGTATGAAACTTGAACAATCCATTATTTTGCCTCCAGTAAGTTTCTTCTCGTATTTTGAAATGAGCAAAAGTATATTATAGAATGAAGCTGGTTTGAAAAAAAAAGAAATATATAATCTCCTATTTTACTATGGGCAGATTTTACAGAAATTGTATATATATGTACATATCAGCTACGCAGCCTCCTTAAAATAGAAAATAACGAAAAACCTTAAGGATATAACTTTCCATATATCCTCTAATCTTTCTGATATTCATATGGTGTTTTTTTTTCCTTTTTTTTTGAGTAAATCTAGAAATGGAGTCAAATGAAAAGAAGATAAAAAATATAACTTTCAACATATATAGTACATAATTTCTGATAAAAATATTGCCCTCTGGCTATTCTAACTGAAGCGAACTGACCTTTGACGTTCCTTATATGCATTACGATTATAGTGAACGAATCGTATCCAAGTAAATATAAAATGTTATAAGATATAGTCTTTGCTGTCAAGAATTGCATACATACGAATGTCTACATATAAAGGGAACATTTCATGTTTATGACGGTTACTCTTTTACGAAATGAAAGTTGCAAGCTTTGAGGGAATTTACATGATATTTTATAAAAATGTAAAGAATGAAATTTATACAGACAAAAGACTAGAACCAATGATGATCTTACTGAGGTGAGAGATGGTTTTTATATTATGCTTTCGCCTTGTAGCATAATCTTAATACTTTAACTGGGTCTGTTTTATCACCACCCACGAAAATATTATCCCTCCGTAGATATATATGTATATAAATATTTCCCATTATATACATATTATGTATATTGTTCTACAATTTTTTTTCTAGTCCTCTGATGACTGTCAGGGTAGGCTTTTGTTACATCATCTCAAACAGAAACTTGGGGAAAAAAAATGATTCAAATCCTTTCTCATCTACATTTTGTAGTCATCAACATTTTTTCTTTCATATCTAGTTTTTTTTATTTCCTACTTTGTGAAATCACTATTATTTTTAAGTTATGGACAAACATTTTTCCACTATCAAATAATGAAGATTTTAAATCTCTTCCAGGTTATAAAGAAAAATCTAGAAAAATATTCTACAACATTTTACATAAAATTTTCTTGATTCAAAGATAGTATACGGAAAATGAAAATGAAACTATACATAATAAATATGTAGTGTGTATATAAATTCCGTCTTTTTACACCCCCATATTTTTATTGTACCATCTTTTATCAAACCACATTTTCATCTTCTAATGTTTTTGTCAGAATTCATTCTTTTATGGAACTCCACTAGCCCTCAAACCATTTGTAACTCCTTCTGATGTAGACATGTCGAAATCAAAAACTTTTTTCATAAACTATATATCTACAAAATAAAGTTCCCATAGTAATACGTCGACGTTCATCTAAAAATGAATAAGCCAACGAAAACAAAAATCCTTTTTATTTGTCTGATGAGAATGGTGTTTGGGTTCTATTATCATACTAGTAGAATTGCAAAGAATAATAATGAAAGAAACTTATAGGGAAAGACGCAATTTTCGCCATAATTTTATTTCAAAAGTTTTTTAAAATTTCAATGTGAAAACTTTTTCAATTTACATTTATGAAATGATTTTAATAGTGAAAATGGTGAAAAACTAAAAATTTTTATGGAATCCGAAGTGTGATGAACACTCTTCTAGTACGTTTAAATTTGAAATTTATTATTAATGTATTAAATTGAAGAATGTAAATATGTTTAGAAAGAAATTATGTATGCGGTAATCTGGATAAAATTTCTTAAACAAATATTTCTAATTACTTTTAGAGTTTATAACATTTCAAACACCTTTAACTAAACAATATAATATTACTAAAGTTGTATTATATATTCTCATAAAATTCTAAAACTCAAAATTCTTAGAAAGTATTTCAATGATTTACGAAATAATAATATAAATATACCTTAGGAACCATACATAATTTGGTTATTCAAGTATGATAAAAAAACAACGACAAAGCTTCGCGGTCATTTTGATGTTCGCTTTATAACTTTCTTCCATCTTGGCCGATTGATTTTACCGAAACATAATAGCAAAGTAACTTAATGAAATACCAACCTGTATTCCAAATTTTTTTCAAATCAGACAACGCGCTTTTGTTTTTGAGTTATCGTATAGACGAACGGACATGCATAATCGGCATATCTTTTGATTCCCTGGAAACCTTTTCCCGATAATTATTTTTGCGGATATGTGATAAAACTAATACAAAGTCTGATAGTACCTACCATAGGGGATACAAATTAATGGAAAAATAAAAACATATATATTTTTTTAAATATTTTTATAATGAAAAAATTTTGTAAATCCTTTTTTTTTTAAGGATTAAAGCGTACTACACGATCAACCCAACCATTCCAGACAAAGTGCATGTGAACACGAAATAACACAGAAGCTGTCAACTGAACGTCATTAAAAATTTCCTCCGTAGAAATTAAATGAAAATAAAATAACCATCATGTTAAAAATGGATCGATGAAATATATCGAGATACATACAAGTATATAGGGACGCTGTTTTTCTATTAAAAAATGCTTTCGAAATAAAACTGTACCTATGATGTTAAGGTGTAAGTGTAAAAGTCAAAAAATTGGGTTTAAGATCATTTCGGAATACTTAAGACCAGACATTTCGTAGGATCCTAGAACTATATCCCAAATCGCACTCGTTTATTCTTTTTACGCTAAAAATATAATTAGTTTTCATCTTTATAAAACTTTAAATTGCCTTTTTGACTTATATAGTATGCTTACGCCCTAAAACCATACAAATAATTTTAGTGTAAGAAATTTTAATCCTGCCACCACCCACATTAAAAAATCTCATACCTACTTGAAATTTTGAATGAAAATATTACAACTAATATTGTTGCAATTTTGTCGCAATAAAATCAACTTTTAAACAGGCATCTGCCATCAGGCTATTAAGTTCGAAAAACATGATACCGTCATGCTACACTCTATAACTGTATTACCATATATATACTAGGTATACCTGGAGAACTTTTAATTACCTACCAAAATTGCAATTCCAACGGTGTACTGTAGAAATATTTCATAAAGGACCACAAAACATTTTCATTTGTATAAAACTTTCATTAATGTTTGTAAATATACAATATACAATATTTTCAGGATTTCTCCTATGGATGGGAATATATTGATTGGTAAATACTAGCTATCTGTCTAGTCTCTGGGTAAATATAAATTATCGTAAGGTAGGTCTACTGTTTAATAGATGATATTTTTGCCACAATATAAATGTATTGAAATGCAATTCAATGACCTTTTGGATGAGGAATAAACTTTTCAGGAAATTTAAAAAAATTATTTAAAATAAAAATATTATTCATGAGAAATATATTTGAATACATTTTTTAATTCATTTTTAAAAGAACTCATATTCAATTTTATTCCAAAAATTACGCAAACAATCAAAGATTGATTTTATATTGATCAAAATATAACCCCTCTAAATAGAAGAACATTACTCAGTGAAATAAGGAAAAACCTCTTTCGAAAAGCTACCCATCGCTGAAATACAAATTTTACCCCACAAATAAAAAATACCATTCAACCCTTCAAGTGTTAAAGCAAACCAGAACAACCGAAGACAAGAACAAGGACAGCATTGAAAGAAAAGAAGGACAAAATTTTCAATTGAAATCCTTCTTCAAAGGGTTCAACCTTTTTCAAATCTCGATTTTTGAATTTATCCAGAATTTTTCTTTTCTTCAATATTTTTTGTTCAAAAGAGAACAAAAAAGAAGCAAATTTTTAAAAGCGGTGAAACTAACATTCTTATTGAATCCTTTTGTCATTCGGATTTTCTTCTGTGCTGAAACACCTTGTAACCTTCTGAAATTCAAATAATGCAAAAGTTTTTAAGATGTAAGAAAAAAAAAAAAAAAAAACGGATTCAAAAAAGTTCACAAGGAAATGGAAAATATGAAAACAGAAATGAATACGAAAATCTATACATTCATATTTTCATCCATCTCTAGAGATCTCTCTTAAATGGAGTTCAAAAAGGATTTCATTAATTTCTACTCACTTATAGCAGTCACATAATGCATATTTATATGACTTTTGTTTTTCCACTCCAAAGATATTATCTCAATGCCATTTGGCATCATATAATCTCTGGCCCAGGTTTGGATTTGCTTGTGAAAGCTCTTGAACAGTTTCTGCATGATAGAAAAAAAAGAAGGTTTACAAATTCATGCTTGTTGTTTCCGTTTAATGTACAGAAGAAAACGCATCTTTATGGATGAGAACTTAGTAAACGAAGGCAAAACCATAATTCTGTACCGACAGAATTCATATTGAAAGGATTTAGATTCAGTTCCGCCAACAAATAATATATGAGTGCATTGACATTAACGTGAATAATTTATTACGACTGAAAAAATAGGGAAAATTTCTAAATGGTTACTATTTAATTAATATTAAATGAATATCAAATATTTACTAAGATTTTTATTTCAAATTAAAAATGTCATTCGAATAGGATTAGGGTTGTATTTTAAAATCGATTTTATTTTCTTTTTTTTTTTGTCTTTTTAGATTAACAAATAATTTTGTTCCCTGGAAGAAATCTTTTGGAATTCAATAATTCCGTATTCTTTTGCGATAATTCCTGTTAAGATACGGGGAATCTTGATAAGTACGCAGCCCGGTGGCTAGAACTGTCTCTTCTTCAAAAACATGGTTTTCAGTATGCCTGTTACACAGCGTCCTTGGTATGGCAATAATCAGAAAGACTCAATCCTAAGAAAATAGAATATGAAAGATGAATGGGTAAATATTTTCGGAATTTTCGAATTACTATAATTTTCTTTCATTACATTTTATTACATGTTTAAATTATAATTAATTGTGGATTATTGCGGAATATTGTTATCTTAAAATTCATACTTTGGGTCCAAGCTATAGAACAGATAAATAACTTGCTGATTTTACGATACACATCCAGGCACCCACAAGTGGCCGGCCTGATGGTAAATGTATAATTGTGAAGCATCTCTTTTTGATATACTACTCGTGTATACAGGATGATTTTTTTTTTAACATTGCTTAATGCAAGCAACAGTCATTGTATAGGAGGTCTTTCAAATGTCTTTTGCTCAATCAAACACCTTAGCGTTATCATGAGCTGATCTTAGCATTCGGGAAACTGGTTCGTTTCTACCGTACTCAGTTTTATGGTGACTAATTTGTATGATTTCCACGGACCTTAAGGACCGTGTATTAATGTTAAGAAGCATTTTGTCCAACAGAAAGGGGAAGTCAATTAATGGTCATTAATGGTGCTAATGGTTCTCTTTGCTTCATATTCAATTCAGTTAATGTTTCTTATAATGTTAACACATTTTCCCTTTCATAATCATTAAATAAGATTCAGTTTGGATCACAATGAACTGGTACCATGAAAAACCTGTCATAAGGTTTCTTTTTAAACGAACATACTTTTAGGTCTAACAGAGCAAGTTGAAAAGTTAAAATCATAATTACCGAAACAAAAAAATAATATTCTAAACACGAACTTTCTTTCAGTGTATTTGTATTAATAGCGAAATTAATTTAAATATAATTTCCAATTATTTATTAAACAAAATGTTTTATGTCAAATTAAAGTAATTTTATTTATGTATGAAAGTTAGTGTTCAATCTTAAAATTGTTCTGCCAAGATCTGACCGAATATTTATTATATTTTAAATTATTTGGTTTCATATTTTTATGTACATATTTTTATATCATAAAATGTTTCCAAAAAATAAAAATTATGCACATATTTTATGTTGTTTAAATGCCGTCCTTTTTTTTAAGTCCCATAAAACCTTTCGTGGTAAATTATTACACGGAAATTTTCCCAACGAAAAGCAAGTAATAAAAAGGAAATAGTAGTATTTTTAATAAAATATTGTATTTAATAATAAAAAACCGAGTATTTGGAAAGAACTGTTAATTGTGCTTAAATTAAAACTCCATGTACTTAACTCAATCGAGTTTCAGTGTATGAATTAAATTTCAAGTGCATTTTAAATTAAACCCTTAATTTTATTTATTTATTTATTTTTTTCTAAAGGGAAATTTATCCTATACAAAACACGTACAAAAGCTTTTGCACCCTTTTGAAATTTAATATAATAAAAATTGAGTTATCCATAAGTAAGTGGTTGGCTTTAAATGATGTAAAAATATATTGACTCAATGGACCTTCTTTCAAAGATGAGTTCCTTTCATCAATTTCATAAAATTTATGTTTATTTATAAGAATATAAAATATTACGTTTTCTACCATTTCGGTCATATGAATTTCCCTATATAATATAAAAATTGGAATACCATAAAGTCGGTATAAGTACACATATGTATATATTTTTTGGCAACAGGAAGGCCGAAAGAAAAAAATATTCCCAGAAAAAAAAAATGTTGTATCGAATAATTGGAAACCATAAAAGTAAATTTATGTTGAAAAGGTTTGCTTACGTAACAAACGACACCGTGGTGCCCGTCGATAAAATTCAATACAGTGGAACTTAGGCGGGCGTATAGTCATATATATATATATATATAGGCTTCAACATATACGAATGGAATGTGATTTTCATGTTACATCAGTAAGAAATATGTGTAATTGGAATCTGGTAATAAATTTTCCATTGAAAACATAAAGGAAAACATTGTTTTTCCATTTTATTTTTCCCAATAATTTTATCAAATGTTATAAACCTGTAATAATTCGATCCAATAATTTTATTTAATAAGGCAATTTGAATTTAAGTCATGTCGTTGTTTATAGAAAATAGAAAATTCTGAATTTCCTATAATCACATACTAATTTATTATTGTTTTGTGCAAGATTCTAAATAGCATAGTAATTTCGATTCGATAAATATTTTAATAGAGAATACTAGTTCTATACAAAACTCACGGGAATAGAGTTTTGTATAGAACTAGTATTAATCGGAATATTTTTATTAATTTTATAATTACTTTAAATAATAATTCTATTCATCAATATAAGTATAACATGAATTATTTTATATATACTAGGCTAGTCAAAAAGTTATCGGCCTCGATAAGAAAAACACCATTTTATGGTTCGAAGTGTACTTTATTATTCAATATCTTAGTGAACCTCAATGCACTTGTTACAACGATTCTCCAATTTAGGGATTCCATTCCTGAAGTGAAAATCCGGTAGGCCTCCAAAGGCGCCTCTACAGCTGCTATGACCTCTTTTAGCTTCTAGTTTCGATCCAGGATCACGGTGATGGTCCCAAGTCTCATCCATTGTGATGAGTCGATGTACGAAATTCATTTTATTCTTCTTAAATCGGTCCAAATGTTCTTGAAAAAGTCGCATTCGAAGGTGTTTTTGTTCCATTTTTGGCGAATGCGGCACGAAGCCCTTTTAAACCAAAAACTTCATGTACAATCTTATATGTTCATCCATGCGAGGTCCCAATGGCCTCAGCTATCTAATCCACAGTCACTCGTATATCTGCCAAAACCATATCTTGTATTTTTTGTATGTTTTCTGTTGTTGATACACTTTTTGGACGTCCTTGACGTGGATCGTCTTCTAGCCTAGTACGATCAGATTTAAAAAGGGCAGCCCATTTTTTAACGATGGATTTCGAAGGTGAAGAGTCCTTATACACTTTTAATAATCGTTCATAAATTTCCTTTGCTTCTAAACCTTACAAAACAAAGAATTTCTTCACTGCACGATATTAAATTTTTTCCATTTTAAAAAATACTGTGTGACATCTACACTAAACGGTTTGTAAACACAGAATGAATTGGCAGACCGAAATGAAACTTTATACACGTTCTTTTGAAGGATATACCAACAATGAAAACAGTTTGTCAATGGTTCGTTACGCTTGTTGGATAATTCTTGTCCAACTTCAAATCAAAGACGGTTATCTATTAGAAAAATATCCAAATCTGAGCTTCCTCGGTTAAACGTTGCTATTCTACCTGTTAATGGAGGTTCCATTATACATAATAAGTAATGAATGTTTACAAACGGACTTAATCATTGGTCGCGACATTTTAAAAAACCCCACCTAAGAAATAATCATTGATAATTGTGGAGGTAATTTACGACAAAAATCAACTAAACTTTGATTAAATTTGTCAACTGGAATATTTACTAGAAAATCCATGAAAATACCATTTAGTCCGTCGCCAATAGGTGATTTACAATTTCCTATTGATCAAAATAAATATTAAAATTTGTTTAAAATATTAAAAAGAAAACTGACTTCGAAAATGTGGAACAGCAGAATACACTCTACAAATTGAAACAACGACCAAAATTTGTATAAAGAGTTTCATTTTGTAATGAAGTTCAAATTTGACTAAAATACTTTCAGAACTTCCATCGCAATTTTATAGCAAAACATTTTGAGATAGCGTACGTATCTTATCTTAAAGAAAATCACCTTTTTCACTTATGAATCAATTTTTATGATTGCGATTCCAAGAAATAGAAGCGTTCAAAATAAACAAATTTTGTTTTTGAATATTAACCATTTTTTCACAAATATTAATTCTTAAAATATGTAAATAACTTGTTTATAAATCCCATTGCAATATCCTTATTTTATGTTTAATGGATCCCCATGAAATTTATCGTCTTTACTATCTTCATATTTATTGAAGTTGTCATTCTTTTTTCTAAACCACTTACCGTTCATTTGGCCCAAAAATATTAAATATCTTTTCATCCCAGAAGAGGACGTCCTTGTCATAGTTAAATCAAAGACAGTAAATAATGATAAGATGTGTAAAATTGGGTTTGCCCACAAATTTCGACTTAAAAAACTAAATGAAATATAAGGAAAAAATATACGAGGAGAATTCTTTCTTATTTTTACATTTCGTTCTTGAGCTTTGGTTTTTGTACTGGATTGATTAGTATAGAAAACTTTTTTCAAATCATTTAAGGAAATTAAGCTTTGAATTCATTCATTTTATAAATCCCGTAGTGTAGTATATTTTGCTCTTGGTTTTTTTTTTTTCTAATTTTAAAATTAAAGTGTTTGATGGCAGAGAAACTTGTGTTCTATTCATGCGCGCATACAAGCAATTTGTGGCTTTGAATATATCTTATAAATATGAATGGTATGGATTGATATATTTGGTGTAGGTTTTTTGCTGGCCTGATCTTAGAATTCAAATGTACTTTTAGAAATATTTTTTATGCTCGATTGTGTGTGTAACAAGTTAATGTCGATTGTATTATATGTATTTTTTTTAAAAAAATTTTTCTCAGAGTTTCTCGTGTACTTTTAGATAATGCTAAATAAAGAATTTAAAGTCTTTCGAACTTGGGCCAGGAATTGAATTGAATTTTGTTTTAAGTAATCGACATATTCATTTCTTTTTTAAAAATTATATAGTAGAATATTGATATTTTATGGTCAACTAAGGATTATTGGATTTCCGTAAATTTGAAATTGTCTATATTATATATAAAGATTATTATATAATATATTGTGCCATGATAATGAATAAAGACGAATGTGATTTTCTTTTACCGTCGGAAAAACTTATTAAACACAAAAATTTCGACAAAACTACTGAAAGGACTTTTCTACAAAATCCTTCCGATCTTTTTTTCGAAATTTGCAAATTGCATTTTCAAATATATGAAACTTTTTTTGATAATTATTTGCATTTTACCAACTCAAAAGCAAAAATTATCGAGGAATGCATTCAAAGAACTAATGAATTTTACCCCAGTTGGTTTGCTGAGAACCAATGTTTAGAACATCGAAAGGAAGTTCTAAATTTTTTAATTCTGGTTCTATTAAAAAAGAATTGTTCTTGGGTCAAATGGGTTAAATGAATAAATAATCCTGATATATATTTTCAAACCTTCTAACACGACATTATGAAATCAGTTATTTGGTTATTCAAAGCATTCCTGAAACAAATTATGTCAACATTCGATGTTAAAATTGTAGGAAAAGGTATGTTGCCAAATATCATCACATATTAACTGTCGAAAGTACTTAAAATGAGTTAGACAAAATTCTTCCAAATAAACATATTATATAATAATCTTTATATATAATATATATAATTTAAAATTTACGGAAATCCAATAATCCTTAGTTGACCATAAAATATCAATATATCTATAATTTTTAAAAAAGCAATCAGATACATGCATATGTCCATTACTTAAAACAAAATTCAATTCAATTCTTGGCCCAAGTTCGAAAGATTTTAAATTCTTTATTTAACATTATTTAACAGTACACGAGAAATTCTGAGAAAAAAATTTGTTCAAAAAATACATATAATACAATCGACATTATCTTGTTACACACACAATCGAACATACAAAATATTTCTAAAAGTACGTTTGAATTCTAAAATCAGTGTAGGAAAAAACCGACACCAAATATATCAATCATATTTCTCTATAAGATATATTCAAAGCCACAAATTGTTTGTATGCGCACATTAATAGAATAAGTTTCTCTACTATCAAACACTTTAATTCTAAAATGAGAAAGAAAAAAAAAACCAAGAACAAAATATACTCATCTACGGGATTTATAAAATGAATGAATTCAAAGCTTAATTTCTTTAAATGATTTGAAAAAAGTTATCAATCCAGTACAAAAACCAAAGCTCAAAAACGAAATGTAAAAATAAGAAAGAATTCTCCTCGTATATTATTTCCTTATATTTCATTTAGTTTTTTAAGTCGAAATTTGTGGGCAAACCCAATTTTACACATCTTATCATAATTTACTGTCTTTGGTTAAATATCACAAATTTCAGTTTACTATACATACTTAGAACTAATAGAAGATGTTCTACTATTTCGGCAGAATCGTTTTCCTTTTCTCGCAAATTAACAATGATTAAAATAAAATTCCGAATTTATATTTTTACCACAAATTTTGTTTAATATTTTATTTAAAATTATAATTTCTTAATTATCAAAAATATAATAGAAGAATTTGTAGTAAGTTTTTTTTAGGTCATCAAAGTTGACTCCAATCTTCTGAAGTTTTCTGTAAATTGCTTTAGCTTCGGGAAGGCTTTCCATGTTATGTACAAGACCCTTGAATTCCTCTGAATCTAAATTTTTAACAGCTTCTCTCAAATATTCATCTTTAGAATATTTTTCATTGAATGATTCTTCTAATTTATCAAATGGAACAAGATCCAATATATCTAAAAGCATTCCAACAAGTCCAGGACGGTTTCGAATATATCTGGCTTGAGGAAATTCAGCAAAATCAGAAGGGGAAATATAATCCAAAATACCAGAAGCATTCACAAAAAGTCTTGCACAGGAAAATTTCACCAAATCTTGAAATTCTTGACTTTCAACGATTCCCGAAATAGCCTCGGAGTATTCTTTTGTTAGAAAATAATCAATAATAGCTTTAACTTGTGGATCTGATGATGTAGCCTTAACGACGATATCAGCAAACTTGTCGTCCGGAATACTAGCTTGAAATTCGTGTAGCACACTGGTAAGTCCGCCACCATTAGGAGCCAAACAACTTTCTGTTAAAAGAAATTCTTTAATTTTTAATCTTAAAATAATAAAATAGAACTTACTTCGAAGTTGTGGAATAGCGGAGTATGCTCCACAAATTGACAGACCAACCAAACAAAGTGTTAACAATTTCATTTTGCAATGTTATAATGTTAGATACTTTGAAAACTGGTCTCTTTATATACTGTTTATTTTGATACCATATACACCTTTTATCTTATCGGAATTTTTTGAAACTTATTTAATTTGTGATTTCAATCAGTCTTCACTGTTTCATCAACAGATCTGATAGATACGAATATAGTTTTACTTGGAAAAAAGTACACTCGTGTGTACATTCGTAATTTGGTTTAATTTAAAATTTAAAATTTGATAAGATTCTATAATTAGTAGTTATTTTGCCTTTATCATTTTTTATAGAAAACTAAAAACTGATTATAATAAATTTTTCGATACTCTCGGGCAATTTTTCCCCACTGATATTATATTGCGAATATGATTCAACTGTCGTATTCCTAATAAACATTGTTATTATCTATTATCAAATTACTTTGTTATTATAAACTCTATATACCCGAATCTGTTGTCTACTGTGAGTCTAGCAGTACTGTGTGTAGTGGCTAATACATTGTTTTTAGGAATTGGGAATGAAAAAATTTTCATATCGGTTTTTATGAACATAAAGCTTGGTGATACTCTAATGAAAGAAAGAACTGTCATTTAATGCAGCAGAGAAATGGTATCAAAGGGACACGTAATATAAGAGACATAAAAATTGTTAGAAAGATGAAACATATGGGAAAAGCAAAATTACTTCAGTTTTGTGATGCACTAAGGTATCATCAACATCAGTTAATTTAATTTAGAAAAAATGTTGTAAATATCTCTTATAACTATATCTGGTATGTTTGAAATAAATTTATGCACCAAATTTCATTCAAATCGTTGTATTTCATACAAAAATTATCACAGATTAAAACAATTTCTTTAAAAATTAAAATTTTTTATGAATTTCGTAGTTTTAAATTTGAATCAAAATATTTGGATAATAATCAGATATCTATTGAAATCAGTTCTTACAATTTAAATTCTAATTGGATATAATTTCATAACTTTGTAGAATTTGACTACAATTGAGAATTTACTCTTTCGAAAATAATAACTTAAAAGTTACTAGCGAAGACTTTCTACACTTCCAATTTGTCTGCATTCATTTCATATGTTATATGTTACGTGCTTTATCAAATTTAATGCAATTTATTTTTTGTAAAAGAAAACTTTGTCTATAAGAAGAGAGAGAAAATCAATCACGAACATACATTTTCCTTAAGAAAATCAAACTCTTGACATCTTCGGTCTAACTTCTTGTACGAACTTCAATTTCATTTCAGATTTCTTGTATAGTTACCATCTGATTTTCCATTTGGACAGAAAGAAAAAATGTTTTTTTTTTTTTTCAAACGTTTTACGACTCCTAAAAGATCACCATCACCATTCCAACAATTCTGTACCATCACCATATTACACTTATTGAAATCCCGGAAGCCAGTTTAGGTAGATTTTTTCTGTACCCCAAGGAAATCAACGGGAGAAGCAGTATTCTACTACATCAGGAATACCAATGAAGTTTGCAATTTTCGTTTTTATTTTTCAGAGAGTATATGGTGAAGTGGCCTTTTATGTTGTTTTTAGTTTGGAATTCATGACGACTTCTATACTTTTAGGAATTTGAAATGACAAAACGACACTCATTTTTTCTTTTCTTTTTGTTTCTTCCATCGTTTCTTTTTTTTTAAGGAAAATCCAAAGGAAGAAAAATGAAAACTTTGAGATAATATTTAGTTCGTTTTACTTCTGGTTTTCATGCCTAAAAAAGTATTCATTTTAATTTTTTATTTCACTTTCTTACGTTTATAACGTTAATTTTTAATTATCAAAAACTCACCGTTTTTCATTTCAATTCACTTTAATTCATAATTTATGAAAAATTCATGCAACCATTTTTAAAATAAAAAGAAAACCAATTCAACAAAAGAACATTTGGTATTGCCTATCTATAGGATAAAAATTTAATTTTATTTTCTCTTTAATTATGATTTCTTTGGTTGTTGTATGGGGAAATGGATTAAATGAAAATCTTCTTTTCTTACAGTCCATAAGACGTAGTTATTAATTAATATACTTTTCTATAATATGCGCGTTTTATTTACAACTTTTTCTGGAGCAAACAATGAAAATAGCAACAATTGGGGGAGCACCACGATCCTGCGGATGTCAGATTTGTTTTAGATTTATGTTTTTTTACCCACATAGAGAGTGTGGTTTGCTTTTAGATTCTTTGTATTTTTTTGCCCTATGGTAGGTACTACAAGAGGATATACATATTACATTTGTCACTCCATTTGTAACACATCGAAATAATCGTCGTAGAAAGGTTTTAAGGGTATGGTTGTGTCGGGAATCAAAAGTTATATCGATTTATGCATGTCCATCCGTCCGTCTGTCTGTCCGTATACAAGATAACTCAAAAACCCGATATCCGATTTTGATGAAATTTACAATGTGAGTTGCTTATTCCATTAACTTGGTTTTTTATTGCCTTTCGGCAAAATTGATCCAGGGGGAGCAACGTTATAAAGGAAAAACCTGGGTGACCAGAAAGTTTTGTCGTTTTTCTGTTTATGGTTTTTCATATTTAATTGGAAAATTTGTGAACCAATTTTGTTTAAATTAATTATGTAGGTTAAATGCACATCTTAAATTTCAGTCAAATCGGTCTAAAGATAGTGGAGTAAGAAAGAATCCTAAGAGGAAATAACCCTCTTCATATAGTTTTTTGGATGTACTTTAAAAACTAATGCACCGATTTAAATAAAATTTACAGATTAGACTTTTTTCTATCAGGGTCTAGGATACCTGAATAAAAGAAACAAAGTTATCAGGAAAAAACCTTGAAATAATGTCAGTTTTGACAGTTTTTCTGTCCCATTTATACCATAGGGCATCGAAAAATCGGCTATAGGCCGATTTTAAGTTACTATATGTCAAATGAAGGCATACATTAGTATCTATTAGATATTAACCGTGAATAATCCAAAAAGTAAACTTAAAACGAATTATCAAAATATTTTTCAAAGAATTTTTATTTTGTCTATGCCTAACCTGATCAAAATTCACTATATACAAACATCATCGAATTTACATTATATTGCTTAAAACTTTAAAAATTGCTCTGGATAAAACCGTGCAACAATGTCCTTTGTTTTTGATTTTCATAACATTTCTACTTGAAATTTATCAATTTTGTTTTATACGCGCATCTTGAATGTTTGTTTTTAATAAAAATTATCATCAATTGAATTGAAATGTTTTATCTTTTTATCAGCATCAGCAAACATCCTTCAAACAAATTGAAATTTCCTTTATAATACGTATAATACGTTTCATATACATCGTTTACATAAGATTTCGATTAAACCCGGCTTCAACGAAAAAGAAGATGTCCCAAACTTTTCCTTTTAAATTTCAAAATAATACGATGATCGTGCTAAATGAAACTTTATATAATGTTTTGTTGGAATACTATATAGTGATAGGAAAGTAACCCATAAATAACTTGAACAAGTATATTTCAGTTAAAATATAGCACAATATGTACATTGTTGAATGCATAAGTTTATCCACTATTCACTTTGTAGAAAATTTCTATTTACTCGAAGTTTTTGTTCAACACCATGAAAATCTTTCTTTACATTTTTGATGTAAATAAATTGTCACGTGAAATCTTCCTTTAGATAGAGTGTAACACAACTGAAATGCAAAAGTAGAATTCTTTTTAGAAGGAAATTTGTTTTTGATGAGATCTATATATTTCTCAACGCACGAACGATTTGTAAAGTATTCGAAAGTTGTTAGGGTTTAGTGTACCTAAAAAATCAGCTTAAGGAAATTTTATGCAGAAAAGAATGGAAAAAAAACAAAAAAATAATAATCCTAAGCATGCATTATATACAAAAGAAGAAAAACAAAAAATAAAAAAAAAAGAAGAAAAGAATATCATAAACAGGGTTTTGGTTGAAGGACCTCCACTTAACATTCAACCCTATCGTGTTAACTTCGAAGTTGAAGAACAATAAAAGAAGCTCTTGAGCGTGTTTCCTATGAATGAAACTCATTCCACTTGCAAAATCTTATTGAAATGAAACCAGTAAAATTAAGGGTAGATATATTGTCCAAGGCTCTTTGTTGTCCTTTGGATATATAAAACAATGATTATGATTGTGGTGGGTGCAATTTACACCAAACACATTCAGTTACGAAGAAGTTTCCCAGAATACAATACAACAGAGTATAGGCATATACAAAATGTTCACATTGTATTGCCATAATGTATATAAAATAGGTGGATAGGGAATATTATAATGAAAGAGAATAGGTCTTCAGATATGTATGTACTATATATATCTATATTTTTGTTATCAGTTATAGTGATTTTGTTAGAAAATTTTGCATGTTGGGACAGGTGGTAGAAGCCACGCGCATGTAGGTCATTGTTCTTGTAAACACATTGTACTTTTATCTCTTCCTTAATGTACACGGAAAAAATGCCAATGGATTTTCAAAAATTAATTTCGGTCCATACATGCTTTTACTAAATTTTAATAATTTTTACCTCAAAATATTGAATACAGCTCTCCCTTCCGAGTTTCGAGAAATTTTTCTTTCACTACTTCTTCACAACACTAAATGATGATGAATATATTAGTGTTCACAAGAAATTCTTTTAATACTGCTCAGATATCAGGTCCTAGAATGGGTGAGAGACAGAAATCTGTAAACAGAGAAAAGAATCAGTTTTTAAAAAAAACCACCCCCATTGACTCCATGATACTTGTAAGAAAAATAGTAGAACCTTCAAAAATTATAAATGTTGATATGTAACTATTCAAGATATCGGACAAATATTCTGTTATTTTATTAGCCCCAACCCTTCCTTTCAGTGTAAGTACGTGTGTACTTATGGTTATGTGCATTGGACATTTTCCTGAATAAACATTATACATGAAATCATATATGAGGATTTTGCATAAATTTCGGACAGATGAACAATAGATTTAGATTTATATTCAAATAGCTGGAATTCGCGTCCTTGATCGCCTAATTCTTGGAACACGATTGACCGAATTAGGGACGGTTTCATATTTTGAAAAAAACTTGAGAAAAATTATGGAAAAACTTTACCAAAATTATTAAAAATTATTGAAAATTATTTAACATATTTGAAAATTGTTGAAAACTTTTCAAAATTATTGAAAATTATTTGAATTATTTAAATTATTGAGCAAATTGAAAATATTGGAAAATTTTTTCAAATTTTGAAAATTTTTGAAAATATTAGAAAATTATTGAAAATGTTGGAAAATTATTGAAAACTTTACAAAATTTTTGAAAATTGTTGAAAACTATTATAGAGAATTGTGGAGAATTATAGAGAATTATATATAGTTATAGAATATAGTCTCAAAATTGGGGTATGGTTTTAATTAGCCGGATACGTCGTCATAATCATCCAGATGCGTCTTCAAAATTGCCAGAGTGTGTCTTCAAAACTCAGTTAGTTCAGATTTAGTTATTTGATTTGTTTTTTGCATTTAGCTATTTTATTCGGTTATTTTATTTAGTTATGTGACCTCAATACCAAAATTAACCTTTAATAAATCTGTTTAGAATTTGTATTTGTAGGTCTGGTCTGTTCTAAAGGTTATAAATTTCTAATATAAACTAAAACTTTACAGAATCCTTAATTTTTCAAATATTTGTATAATACCGGTAATTTACCGCAATCTCAATGAGCATTTAGTTATAGTGCAAGAGTCACCATACTCAACCCAATCTTGCAAGAATATCAAAAATCGTTATCATGATTGACCCTGCTCTAGTAGTAACGCTTATTTTCCTGGAATTTTATTCTCTCTCCCAGTCCATATATGTAAAGTTTCATTTTCCTTCTTTACACTTATTTCCATCACTCAGATATTCTTTCCATATACATTTGACAATCGTTATTTTCTTACGCATTAATGATTGAGTTTGAATCCGGTACAGTGAACAAAAAAAAATTATTTTCAGCATTTTCCATTTCTCATTTAAAAACAATAATATGAAATGAGGCAAAATGGAAAGGAAAAAAAAATAATGGCAGACAAGTGTACAAGTATGAAAATCTGAATGTGGGTGCCCTTCTAATAATCAGCATCATCATCATCATCATCTTTACTATCATCATCAACATCGTATAGCATGTATTAGTACTACAAAATAGTATAGAATAGAGTAGGATAAAGGTTCATCATATATGAATCAAAAAAGAGTTTTTACGAAAAGAAAAATTATACCTATTTGAAAAAAAAAGAATATGAGCAGATATCGTACCATAATACTTTTCATTTCGTTACCAAGCAACATAAAACATGAATTAGCCTACGGCAACATATGAAATATACTTCATATGACATTGCCACGGAAACTGTTGAGAGCAGATGCGAACATATCGATATAGAAAATTTTACTGGCATTCTGATTTGTATAAAATACATTAAAATACATTCATAGAAAAATAATATGGAAAATTATTCCTGGAGCATTTGTGAGATCTCCAGAAAAAAAAAATAAATTCGAGCTACATAAAAAAGAAAGGAAAACATTTTGAACAGAAAAATTTCTTTTCAATCCTTTTTTTTTTCTGTTTTTCATTACTATTCAACATAGAAAAATTTGTTTACATCTATCCTGTTGAATTGAAAAAATAAAGGATTCTGTTCCATGTTGTAAATTTTGTAAAGAATTACAATAACAGGAATTGAATCAGATTATGTTTAGACAAAAACCGAAGATTTTAAATTTCATTTATCTTTACAGGATGTCTCAAGCTGAAGTATATTCATTTTTAACCAATTTCAATATATACCAAACTTTAGAGTAACTCTAGAAAAGAAACTCATGGTAAACAACTTTTGGTCTTTTTTCTGGGTATTAAAAAACGCAACCAAATGCAAGTGAATTTTTTTTCATTTCGGAGATTTCCTTTTTTATTTAGTTTTGTTTTTAAACCAAGGCAAAGGCACTCCAAAAACTTTGCCAAACTTTAAACTGCGCGTCCAAAAGTTGAAACATTTTAATCCTTTTCCAATCAGTCTATGAGATTTCGTCCGACAAACTGGCCCATAGACGAACCAATTTTAATATGAGCCTAACAAGTTTGACAAACTAATTGGAGTGTCTATACCTTGCTTAAATCTACAATATATTTGGGTTTGAAAATTGTGTCATTAGGTCTGTTTTATTTGCCATACCCTACACCGGAGCAGGGTAAGTGGCAAATAAAACGAGCAGGAGTAGAAAAAAGCTTTAATTCAAATGTTTGAAGCGCTGCTTAGCAACCATATTGGGAAATTTTTAGCTAATACAGTTTTTATGGTAGAAAACTGAACTAATTTCGGTGTGAGAGCTACCCCTGGTCTGAAAGTAGTGTAGGATTTGCACTTTTGTTGTTTTTGTTTTCAATGTAAAAATTTGCTCTACCCCAGAGCAAGTGGCAAATAAAACAGACCTATTAAATATGTTTACGGTTTCATATTTAACCTAATTTAAATGTCAGTTTAAAAACGAATGAACTACTCAATTATTTGATTAAAATAATTCTTTCCAAAATGCATCGATGAATGCATTAATGCTAGCCTCCGATTAATATTTAGGAAGATGCTTGTATATTGTTTTTTCTGACATCTCGTTTTAATCTCAATTGAAAATTATTTTTCAAAAATTCGACCTAGAAATTACTGAAATCCTTCTGTTTTCGAATTTAATCATTCAATTGCCCGAAGAATATCTATGAAAATTATTATCAATTTTTTTCCAAAAAATTGTGGAGATCTTCAATTAGAATATAATGAAAAAAAATTCAGCAGATAATTTAAATGAAAAATAACATATAGCATAGTCGGCCTAGAGCCAATTTATTTTCTCCCAGGATTATGTCTTTCTCCACTATCTTTGGACCGATTTGACTGAAATTTAACATGGCATCATGTAGTACACATACATAATTAATTTAAATAAGCTGAAATGCATTGTAAATTTCATCAAAATCGCATAACGCATTTTTGAGTTATCTTGTATACGGAGAGACGGGCGGATGGACGGACGGACGGACATGCATAAATCGATAAAACTTTTGATTCCCTACATAACCATACCCTTGCAACTTCTCTACGACAATTATTTCGATGTGTTACAAATGGAGTGACAAAATTAATATATCCTCTGGTAGTAGCTGCCATATGGCATAACAACAATAATAAGTGTATTTATTATGACATAACAAGCTGACAATTATTCCATCGCACTTATATAGAAGGAATATAGATATTTAAAATAAAATCTAATTCAAGACGATACTTTATCGGATATATTATTTTACTAGTATAAATTACCTATTTTGAATATTTGTCTATATTAAAATGTAACTAACGAAGTATTCTGTTTTGCGAACGAAAAAGAAAGCTTTTTTTTACGAGGAATCTTTTTCTAATGTTAATCTCGATTTATAGTATATATTTTTTTTTATTTTTTTTTTTTTCGTTGATCTTGACAACTATTGAAATTCATTTGAAATGAATTTATTTCAGATTGGAACATTTTATATTTCGAGAAAGTATGGAAAATCTGAATAATATTAAATATATTCTGGGGACCAAATTGAATGATCTAATTAAATTACCATATTTCAGATATGACCAGAAAGGATGCGGATAACATACTTTAAATACATGCAAGCCCACATTGTGTATCAGTCGAGCTCCATGATTTCTATCCCTCAGTTTAAATGAAATAACTACAATACCTTCAAAATATTCCACAATATCGAAATTTTATGAAGTTAACGCTATGTTAGGCGTACTACTGAAAGCAGTCAGCATTTAAGATTTTCTTTATTTTATATAAGATTTTTTTTTTCTTTAAAATATTTATATCTTTATATTCAGATTAAATCTTTTTTAAAAAAATCGATTATATTCGTTATTTATTCATTTTATACAAAAGGAAAAAGAGGAAATTCTAAGAAATTCGAATAATAGTGATAAACGATTAAAATTTTCTTTCATAAAACTTAAATAGAAAGAAAAACTTCTTTTTATGAGAAATTCTATGAGATTTCACTATTTAATTTGATTTATAGGTGCCTTTTCGGACATACTCTGAGTATATAAAAATGAGATAAAAATCAGCTCCGAAAAGGTTTTTTTTATATAATAAAATATTATATAAGATATTTGTATTGTGAAGATCTAACTTTTCCCTTTTTTTTTTAAAAAGAAAACTGATTTATGATTAAATCATTTACTATTAATAAAATACCTTTCAACAAACAAAAATTAATTCTTATTTCAAAAGCAGTCATTTTTCCTGGGTGAAAAATCTGCAATATCATCTTCTCTTTTTCTGAAAAAGTATATTAATCATTGTATTAATTAATTAAATCAATATCAATATTAATTTCAAGTGAAATATATTTCTTTCAATTCTAATTGAACACGAAGAAGGTTTTGAACCATAAAACCATCCTAAAACGCGAATCATTGGTGATTTCAGCAGAAAAAGAAGTTTAAATTTATAAAAAATATTGTACAGACTTAAACGCAACATATTTCCCATATACAACATAAGTATATAATTATAGCGCATGATTTTTTTACTTTGTTTCATCATCAAATCGTTAACATCAGATTACATAGTTCCAATTCAGTTATCAGATTAATTTGATGAATATAAAAGGACTCAAACCCAGAGAATATTTTTAAATTTTTTTTAAATATTGTACCAATTAGTAATCGTTATATAATCATGTTCATACCTTAAACCCAACTATTAGTAAAATAATAGTAAAGCAATTACAGGAAGTAATGGTGCCTGTTCTGATATCCGACGTTACGTTAGTTTTATTCGATATTACTCACTTGCTGCTCGATATTACATTTTTGGTGTTCTGGAATACGCAACGTTTCATTTCATTTCAACGCGTAGCAACGGATTCGTTTTTGATGTTCTGATATTCGCCGGGAACTCGATTTTCAGGTTAAATTACTCACTTCAGTTTTCGCGCGTTCGAATGAATATTTTTGTATGAATTTCCTTTATTTCTAAACCCACCCACACTATGCACCATAATATCAATTTTAATCAATTTTAATCAATTCTAATCTCATTTTGGGCCTGAAAATGGCTTTTATGAAGGATATATTCATAAAAAAAAATCTTTTTTTTTCATTTTTAAATTTTTTAATGATTAGTGAATGGAAAAAATGTTACAAAAATATATAATTTATATTTTGAAATAAACATTGCTGAAAAATATATGAAATTTATTTTAATAAGGACAAGAACTTTATTTTGTAAAACATTTATTGATGAAATGACTTACAAAAAACACAACCAGCTGATTTTTGACATGCGATGATTGCCGTTTTTTTAAATGGGAAACGTAGTTTTCCAGAACACTGATCGCGTTAGAAATCGAATCGAACGCGTTACGTTTACTCACCTAACGCCGTAAAACAGAACAAGGGTGAATATCTTGGAACATATTCATCTTATAAATTTATGCTAATAAATTTAGGAATTAAAATTATGGCCTTCTAAATTATTTTATGTAGGAACTCCTACATAGGCATTTTGGTTTAAATAGTTAACACAAATAATTGGCATTAAAATTGAAAGGTTATAAAATAATTATAATATTCACTTTTCTATTGTTTCAATAATATTTAGAATTTATGGAATAGGTAAATTGAACACATTTATAAGTACAGTGTGGAAAAATCGAGTTGGTTTAGACCTCATTTCTAGAAACTGGTGAGACTTTGGTACAAATCCAGATCTCGATTTTTCATAATTTTTTTTTCCTTTTCCTACATTCATGAATTGACTTTTAAGTTTATTATGAAATTAAAGAAAAATTTGTATGTACCACGGGAAGCCCATATCATACTTCAGAAATGTTTACATTTTGCAAAGAAACCATACCGACACCCGAAAACTTTAGGTATGTTTTTAAAAAACCATGAACCATACCATAGTAAAATGTTCAATGATTTACGTCCCTAATTCTAATTCGTTTAACAATGACAATATGAAACCATAATCTTAATTAAATTATAAAATTATTATCCTTTAATAAAGTGTAATCAAGTCGAGAAAATTTAAATTCAATATAACGCATGATTTTCCAACAATAATTTCATTAATTTCAATTAACCCAGATACACATATTTTTCGGTGTCATACATGTTATTATCAAAGATTTAAGGATATAATTTAAATTTATGAAATCTTCAATAGTTACGGATACAGGGTGTATCCGGGTTGACGTAATAATATTACCATGAACATTCTATATAAACATTATAAGCTTGATTTTGTATAAGTTATTGGAGTAAAAAGTACCCACTACAAACAGATGTGTATCAAGAAATTTGGGTTTTTCAAAGTTGATATCAACCACGGTAATGAAATAATAATTGCAATATTCGAGCAATTACTCAAAATAATTGATTACAGTTTAATTACCCAGAAATATGTAATCCTTCAATATAAATATAATATACATACATATATATACAAATGTATATATATAATATACATTATGTTGCAGTAAGTTTTACTCATATAACATAAATAATATTGCCAAGGGCCTTTAATATCAAGTTTATTAAGGGGTTAGGGGTAGTCAGAATTTTCAAAAAATCAATTTTTGGTTTTTTGCATTTTCGTTAAGTATAATATCTTAAAATTATTCTCTGAAAATTTCAAGTTGATCCGATCATTAGTTTTTGAGTTATTCGACAAATAACAAAGAGATCTCTGGCACTTCAAAGCGCTCGGTAGCAGGTACGTAAATCTAGTGTGAAACTTTAAACGCGTTTTTCTCAAAACTATGTTTTTTAAACTGGTGACAACTGTAACTCGAAAACCGCTCAGTAGATTTTAATGAAATTTATACAGCTTTTAGAATACATAATAAACTCGGGCCTGATCCGAAGGATTTTTTTTTTTTCAAAAATTTCGATTTTTTTAGACCAATTTACTGTTGATTTTTTCCTAAAAATCTAGACAAAAATTTCCTGAGGCCGCCATTTTGTTAATTTTTGAAAAAAACAAAAATCCTTCGGATCAGGCCCAGGATTATCTATTTATAAAACTAATTTCTTTTATCCGATTGATTTTAGATGAATCTCCAAGGACTTATGATTGTCACCGCAAAGACCTTTTTTTGAAACTGGGTCAACACAGACAGCTATAACTTTGGAAATAAAATTTTTTTTTTTTTGAATTTTTCGTGACTTCAAGTCAAAACATTGTATAATAATGCCATATTACTACTTTTGTAAAATAACACGATTTAATAGCAAAAAAAAAGTACTGAAAATTCTCATTTTTTCGTGCCTCTGACTACCCCTAACCCCTTAAGTTCTAGTCATCAATTATCAATTAAATGAAAATATAGAGGCAGTCGTTATATATAGAAATAATAAATTTTATTGAAAAAGATTAAATTTTGTAAAGTATTAATAGATTATTTTGGTACACCCTTTTCATTGGAACTCTGTAAAAGAATATTATTTCCACAAGATTTTCCAAGAAAGTCAGTTTAAAACGTAATATCGTTCGTAATATATCAAAATTCTTTTTAAAAGCACTTCTTTTCATACGAAAATTTTTCACGGAAAACACTAAAGTTTTTGACACGTTAATGACTTCTAGAAAAATATGTTATCATCAAGAAATATAAAAATATATGCACGTCCATATTTCAGAATATGGTAAATCTCTAAATGATGAGACCACAAACAAAAAGTATGTTGATGATTTCTTGTATATGCACAACAAATTTCCTGAATCGACCAAGTTGGTTCTTATCCATCTTATCATAATTTTCTTCCTTTTCTTCAACAAATTGGCAGGTCGTTGTTCTCCTCTATATAAAGATAGCAAATAAAGATACATATATATATATATATAGTAAATGCTCTTCATAAGAATAAAAAATCACATCGAGGATATTTTTCATACCTCAAAGCTTTCAGATTTTTCATGAAAAAAGACTGACAGTCTTTTACAATATGCACATAACATATATATATATGTATATACATACACACATTTATATATATATATATATATATCCATATATAATCGTTCGTATAATCCTTACAGGATACACTTTTAAAACTGTGTAAAATGTGCATTTTTTTGTACTCAACTCCTCACTTTTAGCATAACATATCATAAAATTGTATGTCTACAAAATTAAGGTAAAAATTCACTGGTATATTCCATATAGAACATCATCTCATCCATCTAGAAAATGTTGTTGCATTGTAAACATTGAAAACTTTTTACGTTTTACTATCACTTACGAGTATTTATCTACATCACTACTTCACAATACTTTACTCGTTTCTTGCATTGCCATTGTGCAGCATGGTAATAGTACTATCCATCTAGCTATGTAGTATCTATATTATCTTAATTTCAGGCTCAGACTGGCGAAATCTGAATATATATGTATGTCTAAATGACGATGGAATGCATGATACCATAAAATCACAACGATATATGTAACATAATATACCTTATATTGTGAGAGCTTATATACATACCATTGCTGCATAGAATGACAGTGCTTTACAGATGTTAAAATTTAAGAAAAGATTTTCTTTTTAAAAAATTTCCTTTTTTTTATATATTCTTTTCATATCTTTAAGGATGTGATTTTTAAGTCGTTACTTGAGAATTAGGTGTGCTTTATACACCTGTTAAAATCAGAACATTGAGGTTTATATGACACGTTTCAAATATTCCAGAAAAATCTTAGAAAGTAAAACCAAAAGAAAATTTTGAAATTTAAATATGATGGGTGTGCTTTAGAAATGCATCTAAACTATTAACGTTGTACATGAACATTTCAAATGAAAATAAAATAGCATATAAATTGTCGAATTAAAATTTTTAAAGGCCTTTAAATTCTGAGAAAATTAATAAAACAAAGATATTCCAAATTGATGAAAGTTCTTTTGACAATAAAGGTAGAACTTGCCAATTAAGCCATAATACACCCAACATAAAATTTGTTGAAAATAATTATCATAATTATCATAATTATTTTTATTTAATTACCATGAAAATTGAAATGGTAGAATTTTCAAAAATTTCTTTCCCATAAAATTTGAAACTTTCTCAAAAGAAATATTTTCATCAATAATTTTTCGCATATTTTAAAGCTCATTTTCATTTCGATTAACCATTAACTTAATATTTTCTTCAAACGTAATTACTGTCAAAAAAGTTGGCAAAGTAAATATCTCATGTCAATCAAAAAAAAAAACTCGGGGAAAAACTTTGTCAAATACAAATCTACGAAATAGTATATAATATTAGTATATATAGAAATATTAAATTTGAATTGTCACCAAAAACTTTTCCATCACCATCATAACAACTACTACAATAAAAAACGAAGAAATCAAATATAACATCTTCATCATCATCTCATTTTCACTATAGAACTTTGATGAAGAAAAGTCAAGTTATAATACTTAAAATATATCCGAAACAAACGCAAGATCGAAATGATTAAAGTTGAGAAAAGAAAACTAAAGAGATTTCGAATTCTTATGCGAGCCCATATTATATTTTAATCGAAATAAGAAAAGAAAAGAAAAAAATTCTTCTTATGGAAAAAAAAACAAAACCACAAACATATGAAAATCAAGAAATTCAAAGTTCAAAAAAAGAAAATCCCTCAAAGATATGAAAAATTTCTTGACATAAAATTTGCATAACAAGGAAAACTTCATCGTATGTAAGTGCTTGAATTGTTTCTTAACGTTTTTTCTTTCTTTTTCCTGCTTTTCTTCGGTTTTCATATTCTTACCAGCAGAAATTTTCCCGCCTTATTATCCAGACAGGAAAAAAGAATCACTTTCATATTGTAATATCAAAGAATTCTTAACAGGAATGCAAAAATGTACACACTTCTTTCAAGACAATATAATTGTATACATAAGTACTTATAATACATATACTATATATATGGTATAAAGACGTTTCGATTTTCATTCAAGAAAAGCACTTGATGATGATCCATTTCCAATAAACACATGAAACTCATGAAACTCATATCATATCGAAATAAGAAGGATTTTTTTAAGAAAATATATTTCAAGAAATATTTGACATTCAAATTCCCCATATTTAAGTATATCCCATGGTACTCTATGCACATTCCCAACATTGCGTGAAAATTCACAACATTTGTCCGGAAAATTTGTTATTCTTTCATGGAGCCGGTATTTCTATGTATATTATAAAATCACGTAACCCCAATAATTATTTTGTTTTCATAAAAAAAAAAATTCTCTTCATATATTTAAAATTATGTTGAGTTTGCGTACAAATCATTTTTGTAATAATGTTGAATTTGGTTTTTCCTTTCGAGAAACATTTTCCATTTTCAGAGTGAAATTAAAATTCAGTTGTAGAGTAAACTTTGGGGTGTGCGTACGGAAATGTTACGACGGTCTTGAAAACGGTGGATTTGGGTGTTGCTTTTAAAAAAAAAAAAAAAAAAAAAATACATATAACATTGTATTTAAATATAAAAGCCCATCATTTAACATCAGTTATTTGAGCCACCCACAAAAGAAAGTTATTTTTTTAATAATTCTTTAGAAAACATAGAAAGAACAACAGACCTGTTTTTGTTTTTATCAAAAAGGACACAACGAGTTTTAAAGTGAAAACGAAATAACCGCCAAAGATTTACGTTCTTTTTCTTGTTGTTTTTAAGAAATTGAAAAGAATTTATTTTTAAGAAAATTCAAAATATTTAAGAAAAAAAAAAAAGAAAGAATAAAGTGAATTTTGAAAATAGTTTAAAATAATGTTATTATTTCGAAAGTGTTCGTATTTATATAGTTTTTTTAACAAAAAAAAATTTTTATAAATTAATTTTATATTATAAAAATGTGTGATGATAAATTATTAGAAATTAAATAAAGTGTAAGAAGTTAGTGCGAGAAAGAAAAATATTTAAAAATAAATTTCAAAAAGATATAAAAAGTTAAAAGAGGATTAATTTTTTTTGAGAAAATTTTATATAAAAATTTTATTTTTATGGTGATTTTTATTCACCGAAGTTCTTCAATAATTGTGATTTCATGTGCTCAGAATAGTGCCAAAAAAGAAACAAAATTCAAATTTTAACTTCTTTATTCATCAATCATAAAACATGTGGATTAGCTGTCATGTAGCTACTGTAATCATTTTGTTAAACATCGGTATGTGCATCCTTCTTCATAAATATCATTAATTCTATTCTATTCTATTCCTCACATTATATATGCAAATTTTATTGGTTATCATTTAATCTTATGGATATTTCAACATTATCCAAAAATTGTCTCCTTTTTGTACTTGTATGAACAATTTAGTTAATATTTATGAAACGAAATATTTGTTGTGCAATGTGGTCAAACTCATATAAAATATATTAGATAACATAACCAGGGTTAATGACCAAAATGCCTTTAATGTGAATGCCCTTTTCAATCCAAATGGTTTCTGTGTCTAAGGAATTATTGTGCAGTTTTCGTACAGAGTACAGATTTTATATCACGATATAAAATGAAAGATTATTGGTGACTGTCGTTTTGTTCCATCAAAATAATGTGAAAATGAAGGCCTTTTATCTTTCTGAAATATGTGGGTTGTTGGACAGAAGATATGGCTTTTAGATATAAATTTAATATGTCGTTTTTTGACATTTTATGAATAATTTTAATTATGATATGGAAATTTTCGGTTCTTAAGCGAATTTTTTTATATTTTTCAATGGTGGAAATTTATTTTTTTCGGAAAAAGAAATTTTGAATTTCAAACGCAATATCTTCAGTCTAGTAACACCAATAGTAAAAAATGTTATACGACAATAATGTTTGAATTTGGTCAATTTTTCACTTGTATTTAATTAACGAAAATAGTGTCTGTTTTGTCAAACGCTTAAATATTTCTTCAAGCGAACTTACTTTATTATTTCAGTTTCAACCAAAAATGGACCTACTCAACTTATACCGACGATAGTCAAATATTCAAAATAATGCTTTATTATGTTTTGAATGAAAAATATAGTACAAATCAATTTCTTTGTTTTCTTTTTAGTATTTTGTACCAAATAGTGTGAAATTAATATAAAATTATTGAATATTATTTACATTGTATTAGAAAATTTCAACAATTTTATACCAACTTAAAATCAACTATAGAAAATATTTTAATGACTAAATGTTTTTCGCGTTGTACTTCTTTAAAACTCTATGACTAGGTATTGCACAATAATGTTTATGTGAGACATATTTTCATTCTTACCACTTTTCTTTCTATAAAAGTCATATGTCTTTACTATATAGTATCACAGAAAAAGGAAACAGAGAATTCAAAGAATTTTAGCACCATAAATACATGCATTTTTATATCACACAGAGTTTTTTTTTTCTTTTTTAACAAATACTATTAATAAGGTGGCATCTGCAAATGTGACCAAATCAGAATTCAAGTTGAGAATTCGATTTATTATATGCTTCTTGATAGTATCCAATATACTATTAATTTTTGAAAAGGATCCTAACAGGCTTTGAATTCAGTTAAAAGCTTATTTATGTCAAGCCATTTATATCCTTTCTATATAAAATATTTTTTTTCTCTCACGTAAATCCAGTTTAATAAAGAATAGAGAATAAATAATGACACATTTATTATTTTTCTTCAAAATTTAACAACAATGAAGACTAAATTCTATGGAATGTGAATAAAGTTAAATTTCTTCGAGCATAAATTCTTATGTAGCAAAATAAAAACTAAGCAAGCAACTATAAAAAAATTAATTTCAATATTTCTTAACCAAACCAATTTAATGTAAGTCAACTTGACATATTTATTCAGTTCAAACGTGTTAATCCAATTGTATTCTCACTAAAACTCCTGTGAGTTAAATCTTAATTTAAATCCAGATCAATACAAAAATATTATTTCTATAAATATTGTAATTGCGAAGTCCTTTTATATTAGTGTATTTTTTTTTGTGCTCACAGTAAGTCCGGAATTTACTGACTGATATTCATATATAATTTTGTTTAGATGAAAGGATATGGTGAAGCCTCAATCTTAAATCTGGGTAATTCCGCACTAGAGCAAAAAGATAAGATCTCTTATATCGACAATTCAAATATTCTTAGATTTTCATGTATTTCCACATGTTGTTAATAACTTTAGTATCAAAAAATAGTTGTTTCGATGATGAAAATCATAAAACTAATCAAGAAGAGCATCCGCCCGTCATGTTGATGTTTTTCATCTTTTTTTTTGAACTAAAGTCTTTCTTCCAAAACCAAATATTCTATTTTGTTTGAAAATTAAATTTTGCCAAAATACAAAAGAATTGAATGAGCGTAAATAAACTTCCTGAAAAATACTGATTTCCGTTAAATTTGTCTACTTCCGATTATTTATTTGAAAATAAAGTGAAAAAGTTTGAAAATAAAAAGGAAAAGGATTTATTTAGTACTATTTTTTTTTTTGCTTATTGGTTTTAAAAGAATCTATTCACTATATGTGTGATTATTAAAACCATTTTTTAAATAACTTGTATTCCAAAAAAACAATTATTTTAAACAATTTATTAACAAATAATAAAAGTTGTTAAAATGAAATTTTCCATAAATTTGTTTTTATAATTTATATAATTTCTCTCTAAAACTTAAAATCACCTTTTTAAAGCTTCAAATAATAATTTAAGTATATTTTATATTTTCATAAAATTACTAAATACCATATTTCCGGAATGAAATTGTAAAATTTACAACATGAAAATGTGTTTCCGACAAGAACGACGTGCATTTTGGACAACATTAAAAAGTCTTTAAGACATGTACATATAATATACTAAATATTCTTGAACGGATAAAGATATCTTCTTTTAATTTCTACGATAATAATATTCTGAACCTTGTCGTTTTGGTCGTTACTTCGTCTATATAAGAAATTATTAATTTGTTCAACATTCTGTCTTAAACAGAAACGACACAATATTACCAGCAGGATACCAGGATACCAGGCTAAAATGACGGTCATTTATATTAATATTATGAAAATATAATTTGGAGAAAAACATAGAATGAACCATATTTACATATAAAACGATGGATAAACATTGAACACATTTTAACGATACAACGTCTTCTTATACAATAATCTCGTTGCGAATATTGTTATTATTTTTGTTGTTAGAGCTTAAGTATGTGTATACTATATATGTATATTGTATTTGAAAATTCTAGTCGAAAAAAATATATGTTATATGGAAAATACGCGTACATCTTGTAACAGTTTTCCCTGAAGCATCTATGAACGACAAATATTGTATTATCCAGTTTGTGGCACAATTCCTACTCCTTAAAAACAAAAAAAACAAAAAAAAAAGGATCTCACTTTCACTTATACGTCTCTCTATATTATACTACTCAATGAAATGAAAAGTTTTCTTTCGGTTTTTTCTTTTTGTTACTTCGTATGAAAATTAGCTTTTACGAGCAAATAAACCGGGAGCCCTCATATTAAAATTGTCGATCCCTTGAGAAATTATACGAAATATTATGTGAAGGATTATAAAAACCCGTCTACCTGTCAGGTATTAAGTTTCAACTTCATCTTTATATACATATAAATAGATATAAATATATATAAAAACTGTATTTTAAGGATCTCCTAGAAAAGGACGGTTCATCCAATAACATATATCCAATGTAATTTAATATTTCTACATCATAGTGTGTATTCATGTTGAAATCGGTGTGCTGTGTTTCATGATGGGTTCAAATTTGGCTCTCATATTTATATTCAAAAAGGAAAAAAAAAAAGAGATATGAAAAGAAAATTTCCTGCCGAAATGAAACCCATCGAAAATGGTTATTCTCAAGGACATTCTTATCCCTTATAGATAGATAGTATATCAGTGTACATGCTTATAGCATGTCGTAATTCGATCAAAATCAGATAGATTGAAGTTAAAAATGGTATCAGACACATCAGAATTATTTGTGCGGGGTAATTTTATTAAGATTTATTGAACTTCATGATAAAATCTACTTTTTTTTCTATTTAGTTTACATTAAGATGATCAATCAATTTCCTCCAAATTATATTAACAGTCATTAAGGTAAAATATTAGAATTAAAGTTAAAGAAATTTGTTATAAGATTTATGGAAAAATTGTTTTAATGTTGATGTATTTTCATTAGAGGAGTTATACCTCTACGAACCTTCATCATAATAATAGATATTTAGTCCATTAAAAGAATAGCGAAGTAAAATCACAAAGTAATTACAAGACATATTTGAATTCTTATAAAATAAGTTCATTCAAAAAGTTCCCATCTTTTCATAACACTTGTTTACAAAGAGTTTTCAACTTCAGATCCGAACAGTATAGGAATTCTGTTAAGACGGCAATCGTTTGCCAATCTTTATTTGGTAACGCAGTTTGTCGATTGAAAGTGATAGAAATGACGCAACAGCTATTGAGTTGTCACTTTCAAATATTGATATTTTAAGTAATAGCCTTACTTTGATACAATATTTCGAACTTACTTCTCTGAAATTTTAATGAAGTTACAGCCTTTATCAAGACAATGAAATTTAATCATTCTACTCCTAAAATTGATCCATTGATCTTCCTCACTAGTGCGTAGCAAATTAAAGATTATTTGCCCATGTCCGAGACCTATGGAAACATCTTTTTGCTTACTTCCTCAAGTTTTAGGAATAAAGCTAACTTAAAATTTTAGGAATACCCATCTCATTAAATTTTGGCTGAATCTAGTTAGTTACAGTATGCGGCAAAAAAGTACAGATGTACTACTTGGATACTGAAGTAATATATGAGAAAAATTTATTTATTCTAATAAATATATAAACCAACTTGTTGCCAAAATATAAATCTTCTAAACTCTTTAATTTCGAACAGAAAACATTTAAAATAATTCTCACACATTACGGAGTATATTTGTAATCCTAATCATGGTTTAAATTTCATCTCATAAAAATTTCATCTTGAACACTTGAAAACATTGAAATATGTTCTTTAATCTAGGAGAAAAACTAAAAAGGAACTCTTTCAAAATAATTCCGATCCTTTTGCATAAATTAAACCCATGAGGTCCCTTAAAAACCTCAATAAAGCTATAGGGTCATTGAGCGAGAACATAAAAGTTTATCTCAAATTACATCAGATGAAGAAAAGCTTTTTGCAATGAAAGGGAAGGACCCATTAAAGAAACACAGAAGGAAACTGTTGTCATACTATCTGTATTTTTTTTTATCTTTTATTTTTTATTATATACCTACCTCCTTCGTATAAAGTGTTACACCAATCTCCATCGTTTTGAATACGTTGGGTTCTCTGCTTAGAAAACTAAACCTTATTCATTTTCTTATCATGAAGACGATTTTTCGTCATGATGCCAGCTGATATGGTTTAAGAATTGAACAGAACAAAATGCCTTGGGGACATTTTGTGGTGTATCAAAAGAATATCATGCAGAACTTCTTAAAGGCAACGAGCAGATATAAAAAAAACAAACAATCTCAAGTTACAGAAAGAATGACTTTTTGAAAAATTGGCGGTAGTTCTTTTGTTTTCTATGAAAAGAAATATACTGTTTCTTTAAAACCGCACCGATCATAATCAACATACAAACATTCGCCCTATTCCTGTTAGAATCATAAATACGGAACATTTAGATATACATATGATTATTGAAAGTACCTACTACCTACATAAAACACTTTTGAAGCAAAAAAAATTTCTAGAACATAAAAGAGAAATGCGGCCACGTAATGTATTTAAAGTAAGAGAAAATACATATTTTGAATAATGCTGCATGTTGAATTTATGCTTTCATTCTTCGAATTCTAATTTCAAAGAAATATTGTTCTTTGAAGTATTTAGAAAGCTTTATTTATTAATTTTTCATTGTTCTTGGAATGTAAAAGCATACAAGTTAAAATGTATCTTAATCCGAGTATTTTTTTTTCCTTTCGAAAAATGTAATTCTTTAGCTTTTATAAAGAATTACATTTTTCAAAAGATTTCTCATACAATTTCTTAGAGTACCTTCACTAAGTGGTAACGTTTCTACAAGATCTGAATTAGCTATGCTTAAAACAACTTAGAACGAAATTATCAAGTTGACATATGTACATGAAAATTTGCAAAATTTGTATATTATGGATTCCGGGTTGACCGCTAATACAACTTTGGTTGTATCATAGGAAATATGATTGATCAAATAAACGGATATATGGAGAGCTTAATTTAAATTAAATTTCTACTATATTATTGAGAATCAATGAAGCAAAATATTGTTGCGTGGTACCCCTCTGGTTTGAATGTTATAGAATGGTAACACTTTTTACTAGGTGGAGTGAAAAGTAACCTCCTTGACCGCCAGAATGCGCTGCTACTGCCTTGAAGTCCGTTCATATTTAGGCAGACATGCCAAATTGTAGTGCGATACTGTCTTTAGTTTTGTTTTGACAGCCGATTGTTGTTGACGTGTTTGGCATCATGTGGAGTATGGACAAAAACGATTTTCGTTCTCTCATAAAACATTATTTTTTGAGAGGCAAAACGGCGAAGGAAACAAAAGAAAAGTTGGATAAATATTATGGGGCTAATGCTCCGTCAGATTACACCATCAAATATTGGTTTCGAGAGTTTCGTGGTGGCCGCAACTCCACTACCGATCAAGTCCGCGGCGGCAGGCCCTCCGATGCGGTTACAGAGGAGAATATCAACAAAATACATGAAATGGTGTTGGCTGACCGGAAAGTGAAGGTGCGCGAGCTAGCAGATACCACAAAGATTAGTACTGAGCGCACACGCCATATTTTGGGCAATATTCTGCATATGAAAAAGTTATCCTGCCGCTGCGTGCCGCGCATGCTCACTCCTGACCAAAAACACGAACGCGAGAACACTTCGAAGGAGTGTTTGGACTTGCTGATGCGTCGATTAGTAACTGTTTATGAAAGCTGGATCCACTATTACACACCAGAGAACAGAATGAGTGCCCGGCAATGGACTGAAGCCGGCACGAAGCTCGATGGGTCGGAAAGGTTATGGCGTCGGTTTTCTGGGATTGTCATGGCATACTCTTCGTGGACTACCTCGAAAAAGGAAAAACCATCAACAGCGAGTATTACTGTGCATTATTGGAGCGATTGAAGGCCGAAATCGCTGCAAAACGGCCTCCCAAGGAGGTTACTTTTCACTCCACCTAGTATTTATGTGAATTTAGTGTATAAACTGTATTTACAATTATTTCTGCGTTAACAATTAGTCTTAAAATCATTTGTCTATCAATTATTATTATAAGATTAATTTATCCACAATTTATTTACAATGGAAAAACACTATTAATTACTTATTATTTTAATACTTCACTGATGTAAACCCTTTCGCTGCTTGATTTCAACTGTTGTCATCACTTTCCGAAATCTCTTTGATCATCACTTGGTCAAGTTCTGAATTGAACTGTGTATTGTTCTATCGGTGTCTCCACCTTATATACTTTTTGAGTTCAACTTCTAGAATGTTCATGCAAACGTGTTTTCTACGAATTTGTGAAAACGTCAAAACGACATATAATTTTGTGTTCCAGAATGTTTTCGTGATTTTGTAGAATATTTTATGGTTTCGAGAACCATCAAATATTCTAATTTATTCCCTTTTTGTTCTATTTAATTACGCCTTAGTGAAATATAATGCAATATGTACATATACGTAAACTTAGTTTCACAAGTACAAGAATCGTTTATGCGAACATATAAGTTTTACTGTCTTTTTTATTGATTTCAAAATTATAACATTAATGATCAATAAATTATTAAATTTCGAACATGACATAATTATTCATATAATTCCAATCATAATGACAAATAATACCTAATTAATCCATGAAATTTATGTACAATACATCTTCATCAAAACTGCATCCGAAATATATGAAAAATAAATTACTAATTCAACATTCTACGACCAGAATTCGAAATCAATTGCAAACCATTAAATTAAAAATTTACAAATACTGATTAAATACAAATTCCATTTCAGTCATCGATCATTGGTTAACCAACAAACTGAGAATGGTCAGTTTTCATATGATATCAATCAGAATAATTTTCAGTCGTATTATGTAATATTTGCGTTCGTCTATATTCCAACTGATGTTTGGTTCTAGAGCTACAATGGATATCTATTTAAACTGAACGGAATTGAACTACATATATATTATCATGTTGATACATATATTATGGTATCCTATTAACTCCTACTCAAAAACGAAAAAAAAAGGATACACGTCTGGCTGGGCATCTCATTAAAAGAGAAAAGGGATTTCTACTCATAAATGTTAAATTTTTTCATTTCCACTTAAAATACCAGCAATCCTCAATTATATATAGAAAGATCCGTATATGGGGAAAAATGCTTGTGGATATATTATGGAAAACGAAAAACAGCTCTTCAAAAATATTTTGCCACGAAATTATTTATATGACTTATCTTGATTTTCATGTTCCATACAACATACATATATATTACGTATTGTAGAGAATATTTGCAGATAGACTTTTCATATAATATTCGCCTTTAAGCAAGTTATATCTGATAAAAATCGGACATTTTCTACCAATTTTTTATTTTGAATATTTTCATATCCATATATTTTCTTTTCTTCTTCAAAATATTTGTCTACATCAAATGAAAATTGTAATAGAACTGGTAAAAATTCTATTTAGAAACTGGTTAGGGGCAAAAACATATATGTATGTACGGATTTCGAGAACCATTTCGGAAAAACGTTTATATTTAGAGGAAACATTTCAAAAATTGTATGGTAAAGAGTCTTTTATAAAACATATTAAATGTAAATGACCTGTTAAGGTTCTTCTAAAAATAATCCACGTTCAAACAAAAAACAAAGGTAAAATGCTCTCAAAAAACAAAGATGATATCTTTCAATATTTTGATTTTGATTTCCTGAACAGAACGAAATAACTACTATATTGTATAAATGTAAATAAAATTCACAATTATCTAAATTGTTGAACAATCATGAATTTTGATGTTCATTAAAATCTTAATATAGTACATTTGGAAAGTGTAGAAAGGAAAGAATGGCGCAATTTTAACGCAATTGCGAAGCAGCAAGCTTAGCTGGAATAAGTTCTGCTATAGTTGTTGAGAATGGGACATAATTTGATAGCATATGCATTAGAACTAAAGTACATATGACTCTGATCGCTAAAGGCTGACTCAAAATAGAAAATGAAGGCGCCAATATAGGAAAGCTTAGTTACTTTTTCTTAAACTTTTGGACTTTATTACTTTTCCATTAGCAATAAAAACTGTTAAATATTTTCAAATAGGAGTTTAAGAACGTAAATACATTCATATGTGGAATAATGTACTATATTTTCATGGACACGATCTGTTTGTATTGCGAACTTCAAAATTATAAAAATGGACTTTTAGAGTTCTAATATTGATACTTCCAAATGAGCACGCAAAACCTACAAAAACACTTATAAACTATCGAGACACTCCGTATAATTATATTTCTAAGAAACAGCGAATGAATTCATAACGTTTTTAATATTAGGAGGTAACATATGTCTTAAGGAATTTTTTTCATGAAAACAACACTTTTTTTAAATGAAAGTTGTATTTTATTTTAATCAAAATATTTTCCATCATTAGTTGTGACTTTTGTCCATCTTTCAAGCACGGCATGGATCCGCGCTGAAAGAATTGTTCACCCTTCGAGGAAATCCAGTCATCGGGCCATTTTCGCAATTCTTCAAGATTGAGCATGTGTGTATCAGCAATGCAGCAACCGAAACAAATGGTAATCAGAGGGAGCAATGTCTGGTGAATACGGCGAGTTGTAGAACTTCCAAGCGAAGCACTTCCAACATTTCCTGCGTTATTATGCTGCAATATCACTTTACCGTTTCTACTACCCTATTCTAGTCGTTTTTCCTTCAAAGTGCGATTCATTTCGATCCATTATTGTCTGTAATGATCAGCATTGACTGTTTCATGCGTTTTCATAAGTTCATGGTAGATCAGGCCAAATGCAAAGCTTCGCAGACGATTTTGATGGCTGCCCGGTATCGCACCAAAATTTTTGACGTTTGGGATTAGCATAAAGAATCCATTTCTCATAACCACTAAGAATTCGTTGCAAAAATAATTGTCTTTTGAACTTGTCAATGACGTGGTCAAACGCCTTCCAATGTGTCTTTCTTTGAGTTCGTATGTGGCCCACTTTTCTTCCTTTTGAATCTTCCCCATGGCATTCAAACATATTGAAGTAATCATCCGACTAACGTTTAATGCTATTGCGAGTTGTTTTTGCATTTGACATGCGTCTTGATCCAACAATTCCTGCAATTCTTCACCTTTAAACTTCTTTCCCGTCCCGTCCATATCAAAATTGCCATCTTTGAAACGTCTAAACCAAATTTCACGAGTTGAAATTGATGGAACATGTTTACCATAAACTTTTTCCACCCATACATTCGTTTTAGCTGCATTTTCCTTCAAGTTAAACTAAAAAAATAAAACTTTCCACGAACGCTGTTTAGATAGCTCGTAAGTCGACATTCTGAGCGCATTAAAAACTTGTTTGTTTTTATTTAAATTTTATATGACTTATAGCCAGTTTTTGAGTGAACATTTAAACTCCTAAAGACGATTAACTTTGGGATTAAAATATATTGGATTTTACAGTTCGAGTTTAACCTGTGTAACCCGATTAAAATGAGGTTTAAACGATTCCTTTAAGTCATATGTTACCTCTTAATCTACAATATTGATGTACAGACTATATAATAGAAATTCTTATTATGATTTTTGCCTGAGTGTATTATTTTCAATTATTTTTAGGTTATCTATATTTTTCTCTAGATTTTATATTTTCGAAAAACAAAATTACACTATGAATCAATTTTCTAAATGACAAAATAAATTTCTTATGTCGCCTATATTTATTGACAAAAAGCCTCAATAAATAAACATTTTAATTTCTGATCCTTTTATCGAAACTCAATAATAATAATATCGGTTAGAACCCTTAAAACCCTTTTCTTAATGTGATTTCTAAATACTACTTAAAACTAAATACGTGGTTATGATAAAAATAATTCTTTTAGAATTTTCGATTAATGATTCCCGAAGGTACTGTCCCTTTGCCGGGATATTGTCAAAGACCAACGAATTGAAGATATCACGTTGGGAAATAATATAAATAAATGATCTCATGAGCATATTCGACCACTTTTCGGTTACAATTTGGACAACCAAATTTGTTATGTTAACTTTTATTTAATCGTATTCATGTATTTTCGAATTGAAAAAATTTTTCAATTAAATATTTAAAGGGAAGTTATTTAAATATAGTAAAATGGGAAAATACACTTCTTTTTTCATTAAAATTTAATGAATTTTTTATTTTTTTTTAAATAAAAATATTACTAATTTTTTGTTTAAAGAAAAATTTCATCGAATTTTGCCAAGAAATTTTTGATTTTGTATCAGGAATTTAATTATATCTGAAATTTTGTTCGAAATTCATTAAATTTCCTTCCTTTATGAAATTTTTCATATTAAAATAATAGCATCTGTTTATATTGCCGAAAAATAATTAATTAATTTTATAAATTATTAAAATATGCTTTAATATATATATATATAGGGTGTCTCCATAATAGGCGCAAATTTAAATGTCGTGCTATTTTCGTTTCATTCAGTTTACAGTACTGAAATATTCACATCTGTCATATGCCATTGTTGCGGTTAATAGTCATGGAACTCTGCACGAAGGAACGACATTATTATTGACAGTTTGTCAAGTTTCGAGCGCCTACTGTAATGAAAAAGACAATTCCACAAATTTCAAAACGTACGTTTCTTTCGGAGCAGTCTTTATTCAATTAATTATTAAATTCCCCGTCGAATGAGGTATGGATCATACCTGTAGGACCCGGAATACCTGAGATATACGTATACCTTGATACTAGAGAATTTTTAGATTTCCTGTCCTAGAAGGAATATTTTTGAAAACCGCGAATGGCATTTAATTCCTTATTAAATTGATCGTCGAATGAGGTATGGATCGTATCTATAGGATGCAGAATACCCCAGATATACACAAACTATGTTACGTAAATTAAATTTTGCACTTCTTATTGGGACACCCTTTATATATGATCAATAATAAAAATTTTTTCGATTTCAAGTTACGAGCAGATTTACAAATTGTTTCCCATACAAATTTCATTAGCCAACTAAAATTAATTTCATTTTTTCGGCCATTTTGTAGTTGATAACTGACTATTAAATAATTTCAGAATAGAATACTATATATTTATGTATATACAACTATAACGTGCTTAACCCATTTTTGTAAAAATTTGGCTTATGCCACTTTTAAAGTAAACGGCTCAATAATACAATATATAAATATGTATATAAGTTAAATAGGATAAAAAAGAGTATTTTTGTTCATATAGAAAGCAATGATGTCCTGTCCCAATGCCTTCTAGATATCTCATCAGGCCAGCATGTTGACAACAATGACGTCTTAACTTCAAGTGTGTGAAAAAGAAAAATAATTGTGAAGCACGAAGGTTAAAATAAAGAAGCACGTTACTAATGTAATTTGCATTAGAAGTTTGTTTCTCTCCTTTTATCTTCGTGCTTAATAATTATTTATCTTTCCCACATACTTGAAGTTAAGACGTCATTGTCGTCTACATTCTGGCTTGATGAGATATCTAGAAGGCATTGACTGTCCCTAAATCACCAGATTTTAAAATTCACTTAATTGAATAGCATTCTGCCTTCCTGCACTTTCTCCATTTTATTTTAATAAACGAAATCACATTAGTGAAAATTCTGAAATATAGCTAAACAGACCAAGGGATATTTTCCGAACTCAGAAAATCTCAAAATATGAAAAATCTTAGATTGAGTTTTATATATTTTGCATACATATTTAAGTTAAAACATGTACTACCATATATGTAGGTATAAGCGTAAGCCAAACTTTCATCTTATGGATTTCAAAAACATATACGAAATATGTTTAACCATATAATGAATTTCTCACATAACACAGCTATGAGTAATATGTCAATATTGAACCGAATTTCTAACATATTCCTTTCATCTTAAAGTGCCTATCATTTTACTATATAATATTACAGTAAGTTATTATTCATCCACATAAATGTTGAGCTCCAAAATGAAGAATACCTTCTTAACATCTTCAGAGGATACTGACACATACGTGGACAGTTAGTTTAAATCCTGTAAATCCTATTTGCACTCATAAAACCGTTACAATGATGAATTTACAATTTTTACTAAATTTTGTATCCAGTACATAAATTCCAATTGTCATAAAGTGAATAAAAGCGCCATTTATAGTGGCCTGCCTTTAGAAAATTTGAGTGTATATTTTCTTACTGGTAATTGTTAGGACAAACGTTCCCTCTAATTTTTTCAAAACATGTGTAGACGTAAATACGGTCCGCACAAAATTCTTAAGTTCAAAAATGTTTGATCAAAATTCAACGAGAAAATGCTTGTACAAGTACGCTATATTTATTAAAGGTGCCTTCGGACTGCCTTTCTTGTCATATGTATGTTTTCGTACACGTTTTGTCAAAAATGTCAACTCAGATACTGTGAGCTCAGCCAACACGTTGGTACAAAAATATGTGACAAAGTTTATACGTTTTTTGACATTGGAAACATTTAGGGACACTTTTTATGTCTGATGTTGAGAAGAATTATGGGAAGACATTTAGCAAAATCGATTGTCTAAAGGTACCTTAAATAAATAATAAATAAGATAAATAAATAATTTTTAAGTAAATGAAGCCGAAATAAAACAATACACTTTGTTCAAGCAGCACGATTAATAATGAAACAATTATGTAAATAAAAATATTTTAATGCGCCCTGAAAGTATGCAATTCTTCAATTTTGTTATAGGAATTAATGTAGAGTTTCTGAAATTTGTTGGTGTACCTCTACATGATCGGATTGAAGTCGACTTCAAATCGACTTGAATCGAGTTGTTTGGCAGCGTCTATGAAATTGACATTGATTTGAAGTCGATTTCAGGTCAATCTTTTAATCCGGTAAAGATAAAAAACTCGGGTTGAATTTCAAGTCGATCTCAAGTCAAATGAAATCGCCATGTAAACGAAGTAATTGTGGCCGTAGAAAATTTCCTAATGCTTTCAGCACTAGTATTAAAAAGAAATGCAACTGTTTTGCAGTGATTTTCTTAATCACTTGTTTTCAAATTTTCATCTTCTCACCCGTCATTGGACAGTGTATTTTACTAGTTTATTAATAACATTTAACTTTAAAATTTTCACGTCACGTCATATTTGGAAATAATATTTCTAACCATTTCTATCAACTTCATCACACAATCTTCTCCAAAGTAAAAATCATTTGAATTTTTTATAGCATTTTGATCAAATGCTTACCAATCGATAACGCCTTCTTCTGGAAGCCTATTCTTTAAATATTTACATAACAGTTTTAAAATATCACGGGCAGATATAAATTATGACTAGGCAGAAGGAAATTTTTTGGTATGAATCTGCCCAGTTATTCTGCTTTGAGGGAACGTTGGCTACGACAGTAAAAATGCAGGCACCGTCATTGTTTATGTTTATGTGAAAGCCAATGTGTTTCCAGAGTATATGGAAAATTTGCATAACTATTCACTATTCATTATGGTATTCATTACCATAAATACACTTAAAAATAAAAAAATTCCGTTGTTATCACTGACAATGAAATTCGTCCCTGAAGAGGTTAAGTAAGCAATGATAGTTACAAAATATGGAATACTCATAATATCGTCTACATATATGTATATACAATATACGATACACCAAACAATGAATTCACAAACCGTATAAATCTCCATATAAATATATTAATGGAATGTTTAGGCATGCACATGTTTACTTAAATTACATGTGGTTTAGGATAGGTGACGCAACAACAGCAGAAGATTTTTATATCATACCATTTTATATAATATTTCTTCACAATATCGTCTTCATCATTATCATCATCATCATCGTAATGTGCACGTTATTCTGTGATGTTACTATGCGCGTTTCTATAAAACCGCTCTTTTTTTTTTATTCTGTCTATCTGCTAGGATATATATTATACTATATAGTATGTTGGTTAAATTTACGAAAAAAAAAACAAATTCATCATTATATAGCGAAATTTTCCTTTGACGATTTCGTTATTTGGAAGGCAAAAGGAAAAAATATTGTATGTGTATATCCTATGAAACTCATTCTCGAATAGCAGATTATAATGAGTCTCGTCTCGTAATTAATTTTCGTCAGTAAAAATATATTATACTATGTCATCAAAATAGAGGAGAAATCATCAAGTAGGCATTTCTACAAAATTAGCACGTACGAAAAATATTAAAAAGATTTTTTTTTTATATAATACTGTGCAGTAACTTAAGCGTTCGATAATTAAGATCTTATATATGTATATTGGGTCTATTCTGCATTCATATTTTATGTTATGATACATTAAATTTCACATAAAATACTATTTTACGTTAAATTAGTAACAAGGCAATTTTAGCACGTGTTTATTAACTCTATTAACTTTCTTGTTTGTTTGTTTGTCCAAATCGATTTTTAACTAACTTCCTGACTAGCTAGACATATGAAACTTTTAGAATAGTTCAGAACACGATGACAATGCATTATTTTAATACTTTTAGCTATCTTTAAGCAAAATTGAATTCATTTTTAGTAAATTTTGTTTTGTATGGAAAGTTAGTTCGGAAAAAAAAATTTTAAAAAGTATTTATTAATACATAGAATTGTCAAGTTTATATGATTCAACAGAAAATTTAAAAACGGGGTATATAAAAAGTTTTTTATATCATGTAATTATTCTGTTATGTTTTGTTATTTTCATACGTTACACAGAGGAAAATTAAAAGGATCTAAATAGGTATTGTTAGAAAATTTTTATGAACAATTGAAGAACATTTTTCAAAATTTTGACCGAGCATTACCTAAAAAGAGACATATGTTATTTGGAATTTTCTATCATTTGAATTGACTTTAATTCTTGATTGGGATGACATTTCTTTTAAAAGAAAAATGTTGATTGATAAATATCGTGGCAAATCTGTTACGAATTTGTCTTTTTATGTAGAATAAAAAAATAAAAAAATAAAAACTTTTTAAGCAAAGATCACGTGATAACAATTTCAAATTTTTAATTTCAATGTACTAGAAATTGAAGTAATTCTATTAGGTTTTCGAAACGTAAAATACACCTTAAAGCCAATCTCCGCACAGCCGACATCCTATTTTGACGGGAAAAATCAGAAAACTAGAAAGAGACGGGCTTTTGCAATTTTCTCTAGGCTTAATCGAATAAAAACATCAGAGTCTCCCCGCACAATTTAGAAAAATTGGTAGTGTGCGACGGTATCGTGTGTGATTATTACGAGAGTATGCACCCGCAGATGAAGTGCCATTTATCATCTGCAGATCGAAAATCAGTTGGGGAAATCAGAAATGCAGAAGCCGACAAAATTTGTAGGATGATTGTTTTCTGCCTGTCTGTTTAAGCACTCTTTGTATAGTATTATCCCATATTTGCATCAGAAATAGGATGTCGGCTGTGTGGAGATTGGCCTTAAAAAGGATTTTTCCAGAATACGAAATTTGAAAAAATGTTATGAACAATTTTATAAATAACGACAAAGTAACATTACATAAAATAACATAGAAAATCATAGAATAGACCCCATTATTTATATTTATAACTGTCCTTTTTTTCTTACAACGAATTATATAATGATTTTAAATATGTCACGAACATATTCAAATGCTGTTTTTTTCTATATTTTAATAATACTCATTTTATATCAACAAATTTAATCTTATCATTTTCATTCATATGTATATATACCATATATATGAGTAAATTTAAATTATTACGGTTTATTGTAGTAAAAAACCTACTTATTGAACGACATTCTTTACAAGTACTTGGTGAACTTTTCACACCCAAAACACTATAAAATATTAAGAAAAATAAAATATTTACACTTTAACCACTTTCAGTAAAGTTGAGTGATTAAACTCACTGTTAAAATGAGGTGCGATAAATAAATTTATCCATTACATTTACACCTCTACTAAAGTTATTTCGGAAATCGTACGTGTATGTATGTAATTTGTTCTTATACCATGTTATATGGAGTACTGTTGAATAATTGTATGTTGTAAGCAATCTTACGATATACTTACATATTTCAAACTTTGATGCTTGAAGGAAAAAACATTTTTATTTTGGTTTTTCATTCGAATTATTCACATGTATTTTCACTTGAAATTAATCTCGAACTCATTTATGGTTTTTCTTTTTTTCTTTCTTCTTTCTGACAATATCAGATGTACAGAAAATAATGTAAATTATGTCTTAAAGAACTGCTTGCAATTTTTCAATATTTTAAGAAATTGGAAGTTTTTCAACAAAAAAAAGTACACCACGTTAGGAAAATATACAATATGGTGAATAAAATTCTCCTAAATTTCTTATAAGTTCGCCTTGCATTTAAATCTAGATAACCATTCTCGATCTCAATCGAGTTTACTGGTATACGGAAATATGCTAAATTAATTCGAGTTTTACAACATCGGTATTCTGGTCATCTGTATGCAAGTGAATTCGTTTCACTATGGAGACTATTCAACTGAGCTTAACCAGCCGAAAATGAATTCTTGGCTATGGAAATGTGTTTTTTACAATATTTTTGATCGGACAAACTAAAAATTTTATATTTCTTTATGAATTTTGTACTTTCCATAAGGTTTGTTACGTCATAAGTTTCCAAAAGTAACTAATTACATATAAACCCTAAAAAAAAATTTAAAAAAATATTTTAATTTAGTTTTGAATTTATTTCCGTGATTCCAAGAAATTGTTTCCCTACAAGTTGGATATTTAGAATGGTAACATTTTTTGTTTACTTATATACTCACATAAAACCTTAAAACATCAAGGATTTAACAACCGCAAAAAAGTTTACATATTCATCAAGTTAACATATTCATCATAGTCGAGTTTCATGATGTTATACTTACCTCTTTCGTATACGAAACTGTTGGTACGAGAATTCGACATATTAAACTGGTACGAGTAAACTTGATACTTGTTCGACTCGTATACTAGTTACCTCGATTAGGTTCGAGAATAGGCCTGTTGTCAACCTTTTACTCTATTTATTCTTCTTAGAATGAATCAGCAATACATATTTTTTATTTCGCATAATAAATTGTATAAGCATTTACATCTGACACCAAAATTTGGAAGAAATTTTGTAAGTTTAGCATTTACACTGGGACACAGTGATATTTATTCACCCACTGAATAAGAATCAGTCGAAAATATCGATAATCTAGCCTTTAGAACTAAAGAAAGGGTTTAAATCTGAATTTGAGACCAGACATACTAAAGAGTATACGAGTATTATTCGAAATATGAGTATATAAGAATGGAAATGGGATTAATTCCTTTTTGAAGTTTTTAAGAAAATAATATGATTCTTTTTTTTGGAATGTGATTTTGGGCCAATGTGGATTTGTATATAATTTTCATATGAATAAAATAAATAATTTCAGATAGTCATTAAAATTTTGTAATTATTTAAAATTTAGAAAATACCATACCTAGAGTGAATTTTTAAACAAATTTTGAATTTTAGATCTCTGATCCAAAAATTTTATTTGTGTTAAAATATTTTAGATTTCGGATATTCATAATTGATATCGATATTGATTAAATATCTAAGAATTCTAATTATGCATTATTAAAGTTTTCGTAGACATAAAAAAAAATTTGAAACTATTTCAAAAAAAATGTTTTTAATTTTTTTCCATATTTTTGATAAGGAATTTAACAAAAATTATTTTTATAAAAGCACCAATATTTTTTCTTATTTTTTAACCGGTAAATATCCAGATAAATTTTATTACCAATTTTTTATAAACATATTGGAAATAACCAATAATTAAATTCCAAATGTTTAAAATAAGAAACTTCTCATAAATAGCAAGGAATTCCAAAGAATTTTCATTCCTTAATCTAAGTACCACTCTCTAATATGCATGTGCACTTGTTTTTACTGCAACATACTAAACAAATCTAGCTAGCAAATAAAAGTTGCTTTTATTACACTTATTTTTTAACTCAATATACATATAAACGCGAATTGCAATACACTAAAATGTTTTCTGAAATCGAATAATTCATCTTTGAATAAAATAAAGCAGAATATGTATAATTAGAGTAAAATGCCGGACCCATTTACATATGGACATATTTTGAATATATTTATTGCCAAAATTTTGTAGATCGAAATTTTGACTGCCAGCACAAATTCTTTTAAAGGGATACAAACCCCCAAGATAGGTTAAGGTTGCTTGATGTGAAATCTTTGGAGGAACGGCGTCGGGTGACTGATTTTATTTTTATCCACTATTTGTTCAATGGCGCTATCGACCCCCCTTTCCTGCTGGAGAAAATATCATTAAACTTTAATCTGCGCTCATTGAGGTCTGTGGAATTATTTACAACATTTCACCACAGAACGGATTATAGTAAAAATTAACCGATTTCCCGAATGCTTAGGGCAGTAAACGCCAATCCTGAAGCGTTTGATTTTAATATCATCAAAATTGGTCTAAAGAAATGTTTATACAATTCGGGTTGATGCTTGTAAAAAAGGATCAAATATTCCTTTAATATTGCTTACCATAGGTTATTTTCATTTCCTCCCTAAAAGTTATGATAGCAATAACACTTTATACTATAATACATTCGACGCTCGATTTAGTTATTATAAACGATATTGTGTTATGATTCCATTAACAGAATGATGAGAATAGTCTTTCAGTTTCTAGTGCTATCATATCAACCCATCCGATAATCAAGTCAGTTCAATTCCTGTTTATGCTGTTAAAAGTTCATTCACTTTTAGACAAAAAAAAATAGTGCACTACCAATCGATCATCGATATAAATAACATTAAAATCAAACAAAAGTTGTTAAATATTTTATGGTTAGGAATTTATGTAAAAACGTAGGCATAAATTGTATGAAGAATGCTGAAAGCAATCTTGTCTATGTAGATATGCACTTTGATGTGCAGTAAAATTGTAATTTCCTAATTACATTTCTTGCCAATAATCCAATCGATAGCAGATATGTTCTACTTGAATGTAAAATTGTCGGTCTAACATAAATATTTCTGAAAATACATACTAACCAAAAGCTAACAAGTATTGCTGTGGATATCAAAAATTTTGAAAACCTTAATTGGAAATTTGAAATTTTTAGATTTGGATTTTTTATTGCTTACGTGGCCAGTCCTACTCTAAATACTATATGTATTTAAAAATCCACCCCTCTATAATAATGTTTGATCCATTTACGAAGGCAAATAGTCGATAATACCGAGTTTCTTTGAAATGAAATTTCAAAGCGTTAATCTTGAAGTTTTTCCCTTGAACACTTACGCATATGTCCATTAAAAGCACGCCTCTGTAATATACCATACTAGTTTTTTTTTTTCTTACGATATTAAAACAAACGTATATAAGGGACAATGCCATCATTTATCTTGGTTTATTAGAGAACTGGTTGCAATTATCCAATGATGGAAACAGTTGTAAGATGGAAAAAAATTCCAACAAAACAAAAACAAATATATAAAAAATAAAGTATTAAAATCTGACGAATAAAGGGACCCAAAATGTACATGAAACGATTAAGAACAATCGTACGGGCGCAATCATTATTCTGCCTCTATATGAAATGAACGAGAGTCATATAATAGGAAAGTTAAAGCTGCAGGATATGGTTTCACATAAAAACTCTGAAGAGTATATTCCCATAAAATGAACGACAAAAGAAAAGAGTGGGCGTCGAGTACAACAGACCGTACAGTACTATATATAATATCGTATAGTATAGTGTAAGTTAAAATTATGTCTATCGTATATAGTACTATAATATATCGTATTTATACTATACGAACAGTCGTATATTTCCATATATAAAATACAAACTGTAAGAATAATTGCTTTTATGGGATGAGAAAGGATTCTCCAGAGTGGATAATTGCTACCGAAAAGTACTTGTGTGTATAATTTGGTACAATCAATGGAAACATGCTTGTTTATTTTTCATATACTTTTTTTCTTTATAATACATTTTTCTTCATTTATACACTTGAGAACAAAAAATAAAATACTTAAATTCCATTTTTCGGTTTTCTCCGTTCAGAGATTATAAACTGATTTTCTACTATATTTATTTGGATTTTTTTCCTGTCGCGAAAAACGTCGAAACACCTTAACTAAGTTATGCAAGAAGAACGAACAAATTCATTGAATTGTCGATAATTTAAAATCAATTTTATTTCATTCATAATTTCGTTTTAAATACATGCAAGCAAATAAAATAATAATAATAATAAGATTCTTTTTTTTTAGGTATAATTTGCTCAGAAGTATTTGAGGCGCACTTACGTGGACCAGGTTTTGTTATGGAACCACCACCAAGATTGGAATTCTCAAATTCTTCTGGTGGATGGTTAGATTGTTCAGCATCTGGTAGTCCACAACCAACTATTGATTGGTTATCGGTTGATGGTACATCAGTTGGTGATGTTGGTGGTGTACGGAGAGTTTTAAGGAATGGAACATTAGTATTATTACCATTTCCGGCAGCTGCATATCGTCAAGATATTCATAATACAGTCTATAGATGTGTCGCTTCGAATAGTGTCGGCCGTGTGATATCTAGGGATGTTCAAGTTAGAGCTGGTAAGTTTTACTGTATTAAAAATCAAAATAATAAAGTATTTGAAATATTTCAACAACAAAAATTCTATCGTGTGAGTTTTAGGCATTTAATAAAAATAATTAGCAAATTTAGAAAATTATAAATAATAATTGTATAATTAGGCAAATTAACAATTCAAGTACAGTGCTTTATTAACTGATCGCTGGTCTCGGCTCTCCACAAGTATAAATTCTCTATTACCTACATTATTAAAGTTTTTTATTAGTCCAATTTAAATGCTAAAAAAAAAATCTAGAAAACGTTCAAAAAGTAAGAAAACTTTTTCGTGGTTTCAATTACAATAAAACCTTATGAAAGAACTAATTTTCCCGATAGCTTTTAATAGAAGAAAAAAAACATACAACACATATAAAAGTATATCCTTATATCCTTTATATTCTAGATAGTAAAACCGTTCTCGACTTACATATTAAAATTTTTGTTTTGTTTCTATTCACTGTGCTTTTAAAACTTTTCAAAAAAAAAAAGAAAAAATAATAATAATAATAATGCTCAACATGTCCTAGTTTGTATTTATTCTAATTTCAAAACTTCAAGACATGAACTTCTTCTTATGGTTAAGTTAAAATCTGATCTAGTGCATAAAAACGACGAAGGACGTCAATATACCCAGAGATAAAATTCATATGGGTATGTCTATTATATATCAGAAAAGTTTACATACAATACCAATACGTGTATATACATTCAATTCGAGAAATCCTTTCTCCTAGTTTCGTATGAATGGATTTTAAAATCTGTGAAGGATCTAGTATAAAACTTTTGAAACAAACGATGAAAATTATCTGTGGTATCCCATATATAAGAAAAATAAAAAAGTAAAATAAATGATATATCAAATTCCAGTTTTTTAAGACATATTATAGTATATATAAGTAGTTTGCTAAAACAAACATATTCTTACTAATATCTAGATTTAGAAGTGCATATTTGCAACTATACAAAACATATTCGTTTGGATGGTAGTTATTATGTATCTCTATTAAAAATCTAGTTTTACTAGTTCACCACTTAAATCTGCACCAAAAGCGTTTATATTATAAAATAAACTTCGATATAGAGTAAACTTTTTTTTTACAAAATGAAGAGAAAATGTAAAGAAAAATCTTTTCAAACAATGGTAAATTTTCCACTGGGAGATTTTTTTCGTTTCTCTTTACTTTTCAATAAAACCAAACAAGTCAAGTAGATACTTGTCTATATATACCATAAATGCGCGATATACATATATATAAAACATCTTGCTCTATATATGAAATAGAAACAGCTATAGATAAGAATTTTATAATAGAAAGCGTATAGGATAAATTTTAAAATCGTTGTAATATAAAAATATAAAAGTTTAATAACAGGGAAAATTAAATTGAAAAATTTTCTTATTCATTATTCGGTATTCTATTAAATCAATGTATGGAAAAATTGTTAAACAACTTTTTAATAACGATAAAATATTGCCTGCTAATTCATATTTTGATAAGAAATATAATTTATATAATAATAATTTTGATATATGAAATCACGATAAAATAGCTCACGATAATAATCTAGGTATATATAAACAACAAACATAAAAGGAAGATACTTGATATACCCACTTATAAATATAAAATTATTAATTAATCATGAATAATCTTTGTTTTCTTGTGATATATAGTTGTGGCACAAGCATATAAAGTGGACGTCGAAGTATTAGCTGCCTCAAGAGGTTGTACTGCAATACTACGATGTGTTGTACCAACCTTTGTAAAGGAATTAGTTCGAGTGGTCTCTTGGGTACAGGAGCCGGCATTCTATATATATCCATCGTTACAAGGAGGTTTGTATGATTTTCTATTGACTATAAGATGATTGTTTTTTTTTATTCTTCTTATATTAAATATTGGTTAAATATACATATACTATTCGTCGATATATTGTCGAAATTGACCAAATCTCTTTACGTACAAGAGAAATATGTATGTAAATTGCAAATTTGGAAAAAAAAATCATGCCTAAAAAATACCTATGTCGAATTGATCTCTTTATCTTTGATGTATAAAATTGATTCCATATTAACCGAAAAAAATCACGAAATTTGAAACAATTAATGAGAATTTTTACTTTGAAATTGTCAAAGCGCATTGTAAAGGGTCTTTCATTAAGGACATAACGATTGTAACGTGTGCTGTGTGGCTTGTATCGTCGTCTTGTTGAAACCACATATAGGCGATATCAATTTCATCTAATTCTGGCCAAAAATAATCCTCCAACATGGCACGGTAGCGCTCTCCATTGACGGTAACATGGCGATCGTTCGCATCAACGAAAAAATATGGACTAATCACGCCTCCGGCATGTAAACCGCACCATACAGTGATTTTTTGTGGATGCAATGGTGTGTCTTGAAGCACATGAGGGTTTGTTGCTGTCCAATAACGCATATTTTGCTTGTTAATAAATCCGTTTAGCTCTTAAAGTTGCGGCGACCGACTCGGAATTTCGGTAGTAATTTTTAATAATTTCCAAGCGTTGCTCGATTGTGAAGTTTACCATGATGAAAATGTTGACTTTAATCTACGTTTTGACATTGACAGGTCGTTATTAATGTTTAAGGGTGCGTTCATATAAAGATACAAAATTGTTATGTCCCTATTAAAAGACACTATATATAGAGACAACATCTAGTGCCTGAAAATTTTTATATGATTGTGTGTTAAATGTTCAATTCTGTTTAATTGGACTAATTTACATATTATATAAGTTAGATCAAGTACAATATGATGTAAATTTTCTATTTAAGCACTTCAATAAACCTTTCAAATAACTCGTCTCCACAAAAAAAAATGAAAACAAACATTTGAAATTTTTTAAATACACTAAAAAGCGGATAATTACCCGATAATTGTCCTGTTGATGAAAAGGCATTTTGCTTTAACTGCCGAAAAATGTAATAATTTGCAGTAAAGTATATGAAGTCATGAAAATTATATGACACTTACAAAATTTCGAATTTCGGCCTATAGCCGATTTTTTGTTGCCCTATGGTAGAAATGGGACAGAAAAATTGTCAAAACTAACATTATTTCAAGGCTTTTTCTTCATAACTTTGTTACTTCTTCTCAAAATTACTTCCAATTTTCAGGTAATCTAGACCCTGATAGCATGAGTCTAATCTGTAAATTTTATTCAAATCGGTGTATTAGTTTTTAAAGTACATCAAAAATACTTTATAAAAAGGGTTAATTTCTCCTAGGATTATTTCTTTCTCCGATTTGACTGAAACTTAACATGATATCGTCTATTTATGTAGTTAACCTATATTAAATTAATTAATTTAAACAAAATTGATTCAGAAATTTCTAATTAAATCCAAAAAACCATAAACAAAAAAAACGACAAAACTTTTTGGTCACTCTGGTTTTTCCGTTATAACTTTGCTCCCCTCGATCGATTTTGCTCAAATGCAATACCAAACCAAGTTAAGGGATAAGTAACTCACATTGTTAAAATCAGATAACGCGTTTTTGAGTTATCTTGTATACGGACGGACGGACGGACGGACGGACGGACGGACGGACGGACGGACGGACGGACGGACGGACATGCATAACTCGATATAACTTTTGATTCCCCGACACAACCATACCCTTAAAACCTTTCTACGATGATTTTTTCAATGTGTTACAAATGGAGTGACAAAACTAATAAACGCTCTGGTAACCACAAAAAATACTCATCGATGCCTTTCATATTTTTCCATAAGATGTATTCAAAGCCACAAATTCGTTCATATGCGTTCATATGAATTGGAAAAAATTGTCTACTATCAATGCAGTAAAGAAAAAAGCTCAAAGAACTAATGTAAAAATAAGAACAAAAAAGCTTTCCCTGAATAATTCTCTAAAGCAATAAAAAGAAAGAGCAAATATAGCGTCGTATATTCTTTCCTAATATTTCATCTAGTTTCTTAATTTAAAATTTTAGGCAAAAGCAATTTAATATATCTTTATTTACTTATAGCTTTGGTTTTACTCCCATCACATTTCGAGTCCATGAAAACTAATTCGAATATTTTTCTGTCATACTATAAACTAGACTAGAATTGTCAATACTATATATTGACTCATTTAACCTAAACTTTTCTTATAATATTATAACTAGAATGACGTAAAATAAAAACCAATTGTATGTCATATGCTATGTTATTATATTTGCATGATTACTACAGCAATTTACATCGCCGCTACGTCTCTGCTACTAATACGGACATTAAAATGTTAGTTGAGATGTGTGGTTATTATTTAACTATTAATTTATATCATAGTTTATTTACTTTCATCATTACTAAATATTTCATTAGAATTTTCAGCAATCGACAATTAAAATAAGAATAAAGAAAATTTAAAACAAAAAAATAGTCTACATTTGATTATAATGATATGAAAATAAAATAAATAAAATTGTATATTTTTCCAGATGGAAAATTCCATTTATTGCCCACCGGTGAATTACTAATTCACAATCTTGAATACAACGACAGATTTCCATCCTACCGATGCCGTACAATGCATCGTCTCACCCGTCAAGTAGTTGTCAGTTCTTCTGCAAAAGTCAGGATCAACGGTGAGTTTTACCTTTATATACCTTAACATCCACATCAAATATATATTTTGTTATATTTAGTTGAAAGCTTTTTTGTAATAGTCTCGACTTTTTTTCATTGTTTCCAAGCAAATGTTGATTTACTAGAAAAATTTTTTTTAATAAATAAATTTCATACCAAAAGACGGCTACAAAACTTACAATAGTCTCACTCCTATTTTGGGTGGCCATCATTATCACGTATATATGTTATTATATATATATATATATATATGTATATAGTTATTTTGAAACATATTATTCACTTTCAGAATCCATTCATTTATTCCCATTGAGCATAAATGCGAATATCATCCACACTAAAACTCTAACCCATTCATGTCCTTTTTAATTCCCTAACTTTCTACCTTCGACTCATCAGTCGTTTGTAAAATCTTTTTATTACCCTAAAGCAATGTAAAAACAAAACGACTTTATTTATAAACATATATATATATATATATATATACAGATGTACTCGCAGTTAGTTATGTCGGTTTACAACAAAAAAACTTATGAAATGATATAAAATACAATGGAAAAATAAAAACAGAGCTTTAGAGCTTTAAGGGATTTTTGATATTAACCGTATTATAGAATTTTTATCTTGTTCTTTTTTTTCAGATCATCGGGGAATCGTCTCGCCGAGTGTAGTTGAACATACATCGCATGTCTCTGTTGCACAAGATGAAGGAGCAGTTCTTTTATGTGTTGCACAAGGATGTCCTTCTCCAGAATACCGGTAAATTAAATCAATGTTTTCCTACATACATACATAGTATAATCAAAGAAAGATATAAAATTGCATTGTCTCTTTTAAGGATCTATGTATTTGATTGTATGAAAATTAATTTAAAGATAAATTTTTAAGACAATCTTCAATCTTTTATGTATTAAATTAGACAACTTTATCGTTAACAGAAAACTAAAAATAAAACAAATACTTTTTTGATCTGCTTCATTAGTTAAGATCATATATTGAGCGGAAGAAATTATAAAATGACTTTTTTAAATATTGCCAGTGCACAATTTTACCATTGTAGCTAGTTCCTTACTGTTATACAAATCCTTGTATCGCTACATCGTTGATGATGAAAAAATTATTTAAAAAGGAATGAAAATTGTATTTCTTTGAATTAGAGAATAGATTCCTAGTATCATTTTTGGTAGCTGGCACGTTTCTGCCGCTAGTGGTGATATGTGAATAAGTAGCTGGCACGTAGCGCATACTGAAAATCTTACTTGAGATAGCTAATCTTTGGTTTACAGGAGTCACATTTTCATTTACCAAGAATCACTATCAAAATAAAAAATTTACGCCCATAAAAATGTATCCAAGAAATTGTTTAATTATTTAACGCTCTATTAAAACAATTAAACAATTAAAATAAATAAATCTTTAAAAAAGAAGAAAAACCAAAAGTTTGGGAACAAAATCGAATTTTAGTTTATATATGGGGTGTCCCAAATAAAAGTGCAAGATTTGATTTGCGTAACTGAAGTTTGTGTATGTCTCGGGTATTCTGCATCTTATAAAGATGACCCATACCTCATTCGACGATCAATTTAATAAGGAATTAAATGCCACCGTTTTCAAAAATATTCCTTTTTAGGACAGGAAACACAAGAATTCTCTTGTTTGAAGGTATACGTATATGTCAGGTATTCTGGGTCCTACAGGTATGAATTATACCTCATTCGATAGGGAATTTAATAATTAATTAAATAAAGAATGCTCCGAAAGAAACGCACAATTTGAATTTTGTGGAATTGTCTTTTTGACAACAATAGGGGCTCGAAACTTGACAAACTGTCAATAATAATGTCGTTCCTTCCTGCAGAGTTCCATGACTATTAATAGCAACAATGGTAGATGACAGATGTGAAGATTTCAGTACTGTAAACTTAATGAAAGGAAACATTTAAATCTGGCGCCATTATGGAGACACTCTTTACATATAATTAATTACTTTTTACCAAGAATCTAAAAACTATTTAGTAAATAAATTTCTCAAAGAAGTAAGGAAAAATGGTAAAATATCGAGTTTTCCAAAACAAAAAAAAAAAATTTAACCATTAACTGTTCCCATTTTATTGTAATTTGTTTCGGATTTATACAATGTTACAATTTTACAGTGTAAAAGCAATACTTAATACATGAGTGAACTGTGAACTGGATTAAACTCCGGTTTTGATAATTCAACTATCGTCGTACAAGTAATAATTAAACTGTAAGATTTTATACTTAAATTTGTCCATTTTCTTGTTTTCTTACACGAATAGTAAAATAAAGATAGAGTCATTTTAAAATCGCATAAGCGTTTCACTGCTAACAACTTCAGTACAATTACAATCAGCGTGGGCCCTAGGACGCATAAATTACTTTTATTTTAATTCCTTTCTAATTTTCGAGTTTTGACTACTTTCTTTTCCTAAAATTGATTACTTTTTTTCCAAAGAATTTTAATTCTTGCCTAGGCACAAGTTTGGCTAGTCCCGCAGCTGGATCCAATATACAATATATACATTTAATGTCTACTATATAAGAGGAAGTGATTATCTACAATTAACATTTACGAATTGCATAAAACCCATTAAGAGTAAAATCATAATATATCCGAATTGACTAAATATGTAAATCCAGCTAGTAACTATACTTTTTCAAGTTCAAATTGGTAATAATTAATTTTAAGTATTAGTCAGCAGTGGCAATGGTAATAAACAATGCTCCATGTTTATGATTCGATTGAGGAAATGTTTTAGGAAAAAGAATTTAATAAGATTTTCTCAATATTATCTAGTGTTAAACCCTATTGAAGTTACTTGGTCACGACTAAAACCCTGCGTTAAACATAAGATATAGATATTCAAATGTCACAAATTGAAGCTGGTGATAATAGTGGAAATATTACGAAAATCAAGAATCATTTTCAACGGCTAGACAATTAATATTACAAAAAAAACTTACAGGTAATAATTGTACCAAATGTGTCGCTCATCATTTAAGGATTTATACCTAATGTATTAAATATGGAGGATATAATTTTTTAATTTTGCAATAAATAATATTATTACCAATTTGAAAAGATTTTTTGTCAATTTGAAGTTGCAAAGTTATTATTTCTAAATTAAATTAATTCATAAGAACTTATTTCGAATTCGATTATCTGAATTGAAAATAACCGAATATAAAATTTGTAAATTTACATATCAATTCTAATCTGGAAATTCTAAATAGTTATTTTTTATAAAAATCATGATAAAACATATAGTAACTGATTTTTGATGCCCTATGGCAAAAATGGGACTAAAGAACTGCCAAGGCTTTTTCTGCATAATATTTTTTCTTCTTTCTCAAATTAGCTCTAATTTGCATGTAGCCTGGGATCTATTAGCACAAATATCTTCTACAAATTTGATTCAAATAGGTATATTAGTTTTTAAACTACATCAAAAAAAACCTTATAATCAGGCTTATTTTCTCATACGACTATTTCTTTCTCCACGATCCTTGGAACAATCTTACTGGAATTTAATATATTATCTCCTACTTATATAGTCAACACATCAGGCCCGTAACTAGCATAGGGTCGTTTACGGGCCGCCAAGAAATTTGAAGAATATTTCGATATGTCTGGAAATTTATAACATATATGTATATATTAATGATACGAACCCTGATATTCAGTTTCGGTTAGGGGCCTACATCACATGGAAATAATTTAAATAAAATTGCTTTACAAATTTTCCAATTAAATCTAAAAAACCAGAAAAAAAAAACGACAAAACTTCCTGGTTATTCTCTTCGCTTCGCCTTGGTCGAATTTGCTGAAATTCAACACCAAATGGAGTAAAAGAAGAACCAACTCACCTTGTAAATTTAATCAAAATCGGATACCGCAATTTTGAGCTATCGTGTGCACGGATGCACGGATGGACGGACGGACGAACGAAAGGAAATGCATAAATCGATATAACTTTGGATTCTCTACACATCCATATCCTTGGAATCCTTCTCTGATGAATATTTCTATGTGTTACGAATGTAGTGACAAAACTAATATACGCTCTGGTAGTATTGAAAATATTTTTATATAAAAAGGAAAATAATCGGTAAATACCCATTAAAAACTGAAAATAGTGTTCATCCATTAAAGTGATGATTGAAATCAACAAAAGATGCACACATCTTCCAAAACCACAGAAGAAAAAAAAAACGCGGATCAAAAAGTTATGAATATAATAAAGCTGATTTTATTGATCCATCAAATTTCTAGAGATGAACAAAAAAATCTGTTCTCTATGAAAATTACGGATTTGGGATGGCGTACACTATATAAAATTTATTATACAAGAACGTCAGGATGCCATCCACAATACAAAATATTCTGTCATGTGCAGTTGAGAAGCAATGGATTTTCAACAACAAAAAAACTTGTAAACGTGGCAAAAAACGCTTGAGTGCATTCGAATGCAGCAGAAAAACCAAAATGACAAATAAAAAAAAAATCATAAACATATTTTTATGCACATATATGATTCATGAATGGATTCCACAAAAAGAAAATATTACGTGCTGATGCTTAATTTTATTCTATGAGAACATATCACAAAGAATAATGAATTTTTTTTTTATTTTTTTTATTTTATTTTTCATTATACTCTTTTGGGAAAATTGCAAAAAGAAAGAAACTTAGTAAGTGTACAGGAAAATCGCGTCCTAGGAGTTATGTATTTTTTATTAAAAACCAATAATAACTGACAGCATAAATTTAAACAAAAGCTAAAAAAAAAAAAAATATATTTTCTTTTTCCTCGACGATTTTTTACTTTTAGGTAAACCAAACCCACAAAGACATTATAATTTTCCTCCTACAATTTTCCCAACATGAATTTTAATGTATAGCAAAATATTTAGACCTAAATATGGATCGGATAAAGTAGTTAGCTTGCTTTTGGATGCTCATGGAAAAACAATTTTGTTGAAGGAAAAACTTGCATCCAGAAAACATAAATTTTGCAAAATATTCCAGGAAAAAGCCCAAATAAAAAACCATCCAATTGAAATAATGAATTATTTCCACTATTTTGAATATTATAAAATCAAAAAAGGAAAAATTTCGCTAAAATGTTTATAACTTTTGCTAAAATGGTGTAAAAAAAAAAAATATACATTATAATGTGTTATTTTGAAAGTGTACTTTTAATTATACACCATAGTACACCATAGCCTGCTTTATTTCTATCCAATAAATACAAGAATTTCTAGGATTTTATTAAATTTAAATATTTCTCCTTCATTTTCAGATGGTATTCACAAAATGGTCAAGAACCATTACCAGTACTTAGTGGACCACGTATACGACTTCTTGGTCCAGTATTAGCAATTGAAGCTGTTACTGGAGAAGATTCTGGTACATATAAATGTTCAGCATCGAATGCTGGCGGAGAAGCAAGCGCCGAATTAAGATTATCAGTAGCAACACCAGTTCAAGTTGAAATATCACCAAATCTACTTAGTGTTCATATGGGTGGTACAGCTGAATATCGTTGTATTGTAACAAGTAACGGTTCACCGGTTGGACCGCAACATATAACATGGTATAAAGATGGTCGCCAATTACCTAGTGCTGGACGTATTGGTGATTCATTAATTGTGACTGGTGTTGGACGTGAAAATAAAGGAATGTATCAATGTGTAGTTCGACGTCCCGAAGGTGATACATTTCAAGCATCCGCTGAACTTCAATTGGGTGGTAAGCAATAAAAACGAAAACAAAAACCAGAACAAAAAAAAGAAAACACGTAATTTTATTGATTATTATATTATATGATTCAATTTTATTATCTCAGATTTAAGAATATGAAATAATGAAGTTATCCACCCACATACATATATACATTATTTATATAGGATAATGATATTTTAGTATCATCGTAATAAATTACAGCAATAATGAAAAATGAAAAATGTCATCTGGCAATTTATTCCAAATCCCAAAATAATAAAGCCTGTCATATCAAATGATTTTTTTCATTTATCATATCCCGAATGATATTTCAAATATTTTATATTACATGGAATTTTTACTGAATACAAGAAACATATATGAAATATAAATATGTAAAAAAAAAGAAAAAGGAAACATAATATTTAATTTTCCCATGGTTTCGGGAAAATATATGACTAAATGCAACCCATAACAAATAATATTAATAATATTTTAATACATGTACTGCGGTGTAATTTCGTTGGGATTTTACAATAAACGCATACGTTTTATGGTAGTATTTTCGTTATGACACCCAGTTTTTTTATAATTCATGTTCATCATACTCGTAATATATAAAAATTTAATTTCAACTTTTTTATATATTCTTGAAATATTATATTCAGATTCATAAAATCGTTGACATGTATTAAAATTTAATAAAACTCCTTCCTACTTTCGGAACTGATTTATTATGAAGGATTTACGAAAATTTTGCAAGAAACATTTTATCGAAATTAATAAATATTGTATTACACCGAATATGAAAGTACCATTATACATATTTGATATAATCTAGTGTCATTACACGTAATGCATAATAACTACAAGAGGTAAGCATTTTCATAATTTATTATTCAGCATCTGAACATTTCATAATAAATGGTTCAGGGAATAATAAAATAAAGTAATCTCAAATGTGAATAGAAGAGTCACTAGTTCTCTCCAATTCTAACCAAAAAACTTGTAAATTTCTACAACAAATATACATACTTAAAATTCATTTAATAAATAAAAAACTAATTATTATTAAATATTTCCATTTTTTTTTTCTTATACTAAATTTTGTTAATAACTTCCAGATGCTCCACCTGTACTACTTTATAGTTTCATAGAGCAAACTATACAGCCAGGTCCAGCGGTCAGTCTTAAATGTTCAGCTGCGGGAAATCCCACGCCACAAGTATCATGGAGTTTGGATGGTTTTCCATTGCCATCAAATGGAAGGTAAATTAAATCGTAAATATATATAATCACTTCGAAGATTCTATATACTAAAATGTAGGCAACCGAAAAACTAATTTCAACTATAATTATTGTTGTTATATAAACGTTTATGTTGGATCGTTTTTTTTTTTTTGTATGATATTTTTCCATATTCACAATATACGGATGAATAATTTTAATTAAAATTACCCCAAGTGCGAGTTAACGAGGAAATTAAAAATTATACTGTTTCGGCCTGTGGCAATGTTTCCACCTCAATACGTACACGTATACATACATAATTTGGGCAACATATTTATATTTTTTTAAATTCGGCCGCCAGAAATAGATACCTATTGAAACGTAACAGCTTTTAATAATGTTTATCAATGAAATTTCCATCCATTACCATTACGGTAATGTTTTTAATTGAACCATTTAATGGATTTAAATTAGATATATATTTTTGCTTGCACTGTTTTTACTGATAATATTTTTATATTTATTCGATTTTATACATAAAGCTCTAGAATTATTGTTCCTATAAAAAAAAAAAAAACAGAAACAAGAAAACCGAAATATTTAAATTTCTACTGATAACTTTTCTTTACTATGCTACTATCTCAAATTTTTTTTTCTGCTCCCATATTTTTTCGAAACAGATTTATGATCGGGCAGTACGTCACTGTTCATGGGGATGTAATTAGCCACGTCAATATTAGCCACGTTATGGTCGAGGATGGTGGTGAATATTCCTGTATTGCAGAAAATCGGGCTGGAAAAGTGTCTCATTCTGCAAGGCTGAATATTTATGGTATGTAATTTTAGTTCTAAATTTCTCTTTGCTATTTTGTGTTATACATTTTTTATTTTATTTTCTGTATGTTATTTTTGTTTTTGGCATTTGCTTTAGTATCCCATAGACATAACCGTGACATAATAAAGTATACATATATTTTCATATACATATACTATACGAAACATAGTAGAAATTCATAAAACCCCACAATGCAACTCTATCCTGCTGCATATAGCGATTATAATATTTTGGATATGTTGTACAATAAGTGAACGAACTGGTCATGTTTAAAGGCTTGGACGATGCAGCCAGCATTCAACTATTCTATAGATGACCCAGAAATAAACAAAACAGTTCCGAACTATAAGAACACATATCACAGGATATACTTGCTTATATGGGAGGCATGAATAACAAATAGAGAAATAAAAACAATCGAAATTTAAATTTTTTGCTTCTAACAAAATTAAAAAAACGAGAAAATATAGTATATCCATGTTTTTTTTTTTGCTTTCCATTGCAAATGTACATTTGACACTATTTTATTGTTTTACTGGTATACCTACATCCATATATCTTGTCCGTATTATCTTATATTCATGTTATGATTTGTCGTTGTTTTCATAAAATAAAATAAAAATATGTTTTTTTCTTTTTTTTAATGAAAATTCCCAGGGCTACCCTATATTCGGTTAATCCCGAAAGTTACTGCAGTGGCTGGAGAGACATTAAATTTAAAATGTCCTGTGGCCGGATACCCCATCGAGGAAATTCATTGGGAACGTGGTGGACGAGAATTACCAGATGATATACGACAGAAAGTGCAACCGGATGGATCTTTGGTCATAAGTCCAGTACAAAAGAATGCTGATTCAGGCGTTTATACATGCTGGGCACGTAATAAACAGGGACATAGTGCTCGTCGCAGCGGAGAAGTTACTGTGATAGGTTGGTTATATTTTTATTTTTTTTTACTTATTTCTTCTCTTAGATATCATACTAAAGAAAAATTTATTACAATGGCTTTAATATTTTCATAATAATAAAGATTCTTGAGGAATTTAAATTAGAACAGTGGACATGCTGAACAATAAGAATAATGAAAAGTTATTATTAAAGAAAATATGCTTTAGAACAAATTTATTATTAATTAATTAGAATTTAAGATGAAAAAATTATTCATAATAATTTTGGAAATTGTTAAATAAATGAATTTTTAATAATATTTCGAAATAAAATATGAAAATATGTATTTAAATTAAGTAAACTAAACGTTTTTGGAATAACTAATATTGATTTGATATTTCTAAATACAATCTAAAGATTGCTTAACCACTTAAGTACATTTGACGTTAGAAATTATGTTGTTCAATTAGTAAAGCTGTATATAGCTTCCATTTTTTATATTAAAAACAAATTAAATGTTAACCCTTTGCCATTATTGGTCGCTCAGGCGTGGATACAAACATCACGGACTGTACATCCAATTACAACTTGATCTGTAATCAAATCGATGATTGCCATACTCAGCTAAATGAAAAGTTGCCGGTTAGCATGCCGGCGCTTTGCTTGCAATCACCGCGAAAAAGTATTAAACTCAATTAAAGGTCAAGTTAAAAGGAAAAGTATTTACTTACAATTATATTAAATATTTGTAAATTTTCAAACATCGGTGTATGAAAATTTCTCAGCCTAAAAGTAATGAATCAAAGCTATACATAATTTTCGAAATATTACTTAAAAATACATTTATTTGCTTTGATTAAAATGAAAATTCATTTTAGATTATCAGAAATGTAGTAGAAATTTCTATAAATTTCAAATTATCTTCATTTTAAAATTTTTCTTCATAATAATTGGAATTTTTAAGGACTTGTAAAAAAAATTTTGAACAAAAAAAAAAACTTGAGAAAACTTAAGAAATGAAAGCTAAAAGAAGAAATTCCAACCTACAGAAAAAAAAAACCTGAAAAGTCCAAGTCCCAACTAAAAAGAAAAGAAAAAAAAATTGTCAAAAAATTGTCGCAAAAAATTATTAAACCCAGACACAATAAAAATGAAGTATTTGACCAACAAAACTTGAAATAATGAAAACTCAAGAAACTAACCAAAATCAAAAGATAACAGATCTTAAGAATTATGGTGGTCATGGAAACCTTTGAATAGTTAACCAAGAGACTAGGCACGGACGGAAACAATAAAACAAATGAAAACGTATAAACAAGCACAAAAATTAATTACACATCGCAAATAATTTAAAAAGGAATTTATACTATGCAAAAGCAAAAAAAAAATAGAAAGAAAACTAAACGAATGAACGTTCATTGCCGTCGTGCATACTTTGGGAAAAAGGAAAAAGTTTATTTGCAAACATTTAATTAATTAAAAAAATATATATATATATGCTACGAATAAAAACTAAAACTATAAAAAAGTACTATATTAGTACACTAAGTACACTATATATAGCTTTAAGCTTTTGCACAACTATACGAGGTTTACTATATGTGCATAGACTTCATATATAGTATGTACACAGGAGAAAGCCAGGTGACTGAACTAAAAGTGGATTAGAAGGATTAGACAATTCGTCAGCTCTATATAGAAATTAATTTTCTATTTTTTTTTTTTTTTTTTGCTTATGGTTGTAAAAGTACATACTACATGCGGCATTATTGTTTCTGCTTAGTTTTTCAGAATAAAAATTTAGAAGAAAAAAAATTCATTTGCAGAAATAATGCATTTTTTTTTTTTATTCAAGATATTTTTTTCGTTTTTACTGAATTAGAATTTTAACAAATTGTAAAATGACTTGAATTTGAATACTTCCAATTTTCCAGTATGATAATTATAATTGATGAAATTCCATTGATTCTATAAACCAAATTGGCAATTTGCATTGTGGTTTATGTACACACACACAGAAAAATCACAAAGCTTTTTGGTAGTTCTAACAACTGAATTTTAATTCTGAGATATGTATGAAAACTCAGCTGTGATAACTGAATTGTAGAGTTTCCAGTTTTCATAATTGCGTTTTCAATTCTCACAACTAAAATTCAGTTATTATAGCATAAAGGTTATAAAGTTATAACAACAAAAATTTCAGAGGTAGCAAAAGCTTTGTGATTTTTCTGAGTGTAGTTTTTCTAAAATATTGACATTAAAGCATCTAAAGCAAGGGAGTCCAACCTTTTTGTTTCCTTGGGCCACATGGTGTTTTGGACCACAAGTATATTACTATAGCTGACGAGCGAAAAAAAAATGTTTTCATGTTTAAGTAATTTAAAATTTATTAGTTTATGAATTTTTTCATTATAAACCCAAAACATGAAATTCATTTAACATTGTTTTATACATTTTATGTATAAATCCATATCATAAAATTAATGTGATACTTGGCATTGAAGTTGAGAAACTAAAGCGTCAATATCTGGTTCGATTGATGTGGTTGCAATTCTCAGACAGTTCTCAAGGTGTTCATCCAACATGTTGGTTCTAATTTTACACTTAGTATTTTTCATTCTTCTCTTAAGCCACCAGGTGATAAATAACAGAAAAGTGTAGCTGAGCGAGCAACGCAAACAGAAAGAGAATTTGCTATAGAAGGAAAGAGTTTTCTGTTCTGTTCCTGTTTCTGTTGTTTGTCACTTGGCAGCTTTAGCACGAGAGGGCACACAACACACAAATCATTCCTCAGAAAAATAGACATGCTTCAGTAACTTTGAATATTTTCGGGCCATATTAATACTTGCCTTGGGCCGCATGCGGGTTGGACAGCCTTGCTCTAAAGATTTCAAATGTTCAAAAATATACTTAACTCGCTTATTTCAATTTCAATTACGATAAAATAAACCATATACTTTAAAATAGTGTCTACCCCACACATCGGGGCAAAATCGGCCGCTTTTTTTTTGGCCTGAACTTTGAACTTTATTTAAATTCTTTTGAAAAAATCTTTTTTACTCGAAACTTTGATATTTCTTTTATAAAAGGATGTGTTTAACACCACGAAAACTTGGTTACTTCTATGATATTGGATAAAGTTTCGTGTCCCGTTCAAACCGCTAAACCTGCTAAACTACCGGGTCAAATGGGCCAAGGTGTGGATTTAAATAGCCCTATGATTTTATATGCAAATCCAAAAGATAGAATGGCTCGAATGTACCGAAAACTTTCATCACGAATATCTTTTTAGTCCCTTACTTTATTTTGATATGTCCCAGACCGCCCCCGTATGGTTATCCTATTTAACTCCACAATGACTTCCTTTCTTTTGACTTTTTGACTTTCTAATAATCCTGAGTACTCAATACTTGCTATTAAAGTATTCAGAATTAAAAATTAAAAAAGCAAGTATTGAGTACTCATGATTACTAGAAAGCATTAACTTTGTACATACATCTGTAATTCTATTAATGAAAGTCATTTATACATATGTATATACATATATTTTCAATTGAGAAATGTATATTCATGTTCCGTAAATCTCAATAAACATGTTTTTTTAAAAATTTGTATGTTTATTGTATGTTTAAATTAAAAGCAGAATCTAAATTCTTTAAACAATTTCAGCCCTACTTAAATTCTTACCTTTCAAAATACTTAAGCAGGTCAATAAACTATGTGGCATCGCTATGGACCCAATGTGGGCTGTGTGAGGCCTAACGGCCGCCATCATAACCATTGAAAGTTTAAGTTAAAAATAATATTCAGATAGTTTCTTATAAGGAATTGTACGTGGTTTCTATATTACACTCTTTCCAACCTTATCGTCAAGCAAAATCTATCGAAGAAAATATTTGACAAAAATATATGTGAGAAGAAAGTTCTCGCATAGTTTCTTTCAAAGAATTTATCAAAACTGCTTTTATAAAGAAATATCTTTCTCTTGTATCAACAATATTTACAAAAGTGAACGAATTTGTGCGAGATTTGTGTGAGATTTCTGAGACATTTGGGTGTTCATAAAAAAATTTCATCAATTATAATTCTGAAAAAAATGTCCTAGCAATTAATTAATTTAGTTATTAAATTAAAATATATAAATTATTTCTTTAGAACAGATTTAGGAAAGAAAGAAAAAAAAGAACGGATCTAGCGCTACAAATCAAAAATAAATGCAGTGGGGATCTTTTTCTGTTGGAATTATTTTTTTTTTATAGTTTTAATATTTAAAAAAAAGAAACACAAAACAAATATCCGTGATATATTTTTAACATAATAATAATAATCCTATAATTTCCACAAAAAATTCTACTATATACATTACAGTACCACCAAAATTAAGCCCATTTCAATCATCAGTACTACAATTAAATATGGGCGATCGTGCATCATTAACGTGTTCGGTTGTTAAAGGTGATTTACCATTAACAATTAGTTGGCGTAAAGATGGCCGCCCAATTGATCCATCACAACAAATGACCGTTAAACAAGTCGATCAATATAATAATATTTTAGTGATCGAAAATTTAGGATCCGATCATACTGGAAATTATTCGTGTGTTGTACGTAATTTGGCGGCTGAAGTGGAAAATACACAATCGTTATTGGTTAATGGTAACCCATACTTGGAATTCGATAATTTAGATTTTATATATATATATATAAAAAAAAGCAATTAAACAAAACATTTTCTTTTTTATTTTTAATTATATTTTTCACATGATTTTTTAAATTATTTCTTTAGAACAGAGAATGCCAATTAATTTAGTTTTTTTCAAATATTTGTTTTTGCATTTTTTTTTTTTTTTTTCGTTTTTCTTAAATACTAAATTACTAATTATATATTAAATATGGAATATATTATTATATTAATAATATTAAGTATACTCGATATTATAATATTCTTTTAATTTTTTTTTTCAATCTAGAAGTTTTTTAAACCATAAAATATAATCTAAAAAATCTGAAAAGAAACAAATACCATAAAACTTTGGTATTCGACTGTTGTTGAGTGTTGTAAAATTTCATTTCTTTATCATTAATTTTATATATCTTATAAAAAAAAGTATTATTAATATTTATTGTAATAATTTTTTTTTTGTTGGGGTATTTACTATTCTATAAAATACCGATACATAATTTTCTTAGTAAATTACTTTATGTTTGGTTTTTTTTCATTTACGGTTTTTCTCTCGTTTTTTTCTATTTTATTCTTAAATATTCCAGTACCTCCCATTATTGAGCCTTTCTCCTTCCAAGATGGACTGGCTGAGGGTATGCGAACACGTACTGTATGTGGGGTATCTAGTGGTGATCCTCCATTAACTTTACGTTGGCTCAAGGATGGTGAGCCGTTGCCCATACTATTGGGCGCAAATGTTACATTATTAGATCAATATTCCTCACTCCTTAGTATTCCTTCCTTATCTGCAACACACTCCGGTGACTATACATGTGTGGCGAGTAATCCTGCATCAGAAACTAAATACACAGCTACTCTACAGGTCAAAGGTATAGTATAAAAAAAAAAGTATTTTATATAAGAAAAAAAAAGAAATAAAAATATATATATATGCTAATATCTCATACACCAAACACTAAAAGAAAACAAGAAAATGTTTAACAATTAAATTAATATTAAAAATTTTTATTTTTTATTTTTGCAAAATTCATCTTTCGAATTAATTTCAATTTCTTACGGTTTTAATTTGTACATTTTTAACTTTTTACTTTGCTGTAATTGTATTATACTTAAAAAAAAAAAGAGCCCTCAAGTTTTCATTTTCATTTTTTATTTATTATTACTATACATATACATATTATATATATATTGATACCATCCGCGAGTTGCGTTCACATGTGTCTTCCCCTCCCAGTTGCTTTGGCACGCAGTGGGTTTGCGGCAGATCACCAGGTAACCATATTGCACCGTGTTTCTTTTCTAACTCTATTTTTAATATTTGTTTCTTTTTAATTTAATTAATATATGTAATATTTATTTATTTTTTTTTTCAGTTATTTTACACAAAATATTTTTGATGTCATATTGGTAGAAATGATTTTAGGAACTTTTAAACATTTAATTATCTCAATTTTCCTGAACAAACCGAATTTCTCTAGGTACAAATAAATACTTTAAAAATCTTGTTTTAACTTCAAAACTAATATGCATTAATTACAGCATCATTTGCTAAACTCATTATTTCCTTGCTCCAGACATTTAGTATGAACAAATATTTCCTATAAATACCAGGAAATAATTCTAAACAGTCAAAAATTCAGCGTTATTTTTAAATGAAAATCAAACAAGCATATTTTAGGGCAGATGAATTTCCGATACAAGAATTCCGGACAACATTCTTTATTTACATACTTTTGTATACGTGGTGCATCGTTGCATGGTTGTATGATTCAATATTTTTCTATACAAAAACAGCAACGATACAACGATACATCAGGAATTACAATCGTAACGCAATAGGCCTATTATGTAATTTAAGAAATTCTAAATTCATGGATAAAATCCGAAGAGATATATGGAATTGTTTGAAGGCATGATCGATACGAATACTAACCTATCGAGTATAATTTATTCTAAGTACATTAAAAATACAGTACCTGATCTTTAGACTATTATAGATTTGTATAGACCCAAAAGTTTTCAAGAACATTTAAAAACGAGAAATCATATTGAAGGTAAGACTGGGCTGATTGTAACAACTAAGTTATGCTTCCAAGGAGATAAAAATGATTTTCTAAATATATAGTAACTCAAAATTGACCTATAACCGATTTTTTGATGCCTTATGGTAGAAATGGGACAGAAAAACTGTCAAAACTGACATTATTTCAAGGTTATTTCTTCATAACTTTGTTTCCTCTTTTCAAAATTTCCTCTAATTTTTAAGTAACCCAGACCCTAACAGCATAAACCGAATCTGCAAATTGTATTCAAATCCGTGCATTAGTTTTTAAAGTACATCAAGAAAACTTTATGAACAGACTTATTTTCTCCTAGGATTATTTCTTTCTCCACTATCCTTGGACCGATTTGACTGGAATTTAACACGGTATCGTCTATTTATGTAGTTAACCAACATAATTAATTTAAACAAAATTGGTTCACAAATTTTCAATAAAATCCGAGAACCATATAAAAAAAACGACAAAACTTTCTGATCTTTCTGATCACACTGGTTTTTCCTTAATAACTTTGCTCCCTTGGATCGATTTTGGTGAAATGCAGTACTAAACCAAGTTAGGGAATAAGCAACTCATATTGTAAATTTAATCAAAATCGGATAACGTGTTTTTGAGTTACTTTGTATATGGACGGATGGACGGACATGCATAAATCGATATAACTTTTGATTCTCTACACAACCATACCCTTGAAACCTTTCCACGATGATTATTTCTATACGTTACACACTTAGTAACAAAACTAATATACCCTCTGGTAGTACCTACTATAGGAAATAAAAATGGGATTTTGTACTATATACGAGTATAGTATATGAATTAAAAATTTAATCATGACTGAAAGGGAAAAGAGGCTAATGAACCAAAAACAATTTAAATAGATTTTAAATATATTATTCAATTGTACAAATGTTTTAAACCAACTCTGGTATATGTATTTTATTAATTTAATTAATTAATTTTTAAATGACATCATTAATATTTTATTGTGTTGGGAAAAAATTAAATTTTTGTTGAAATAGTTTTTTTTTTTATTTTTTGATTTAAGATCTTCTTCCCTCCCAAAAAAAAAGAATTCTTTCAACAAAAAATTAATTTTTTCTTATTTTTTTCTTAAGTTTTTAATTACAAATTTTCATTCAAACTTTTTTAATTCCTTTCTATCTGTCACGCACTTCTAAGTAGTGTTCGCATGCGTAATTTTATATTCTAGTATTTTAAAATATTTTGCATGTGCTCGTTTTTTTTTTCTAGCATGTTTTCGAAATATTTTTGTATTTTATTCGAAAAAAGAAAAAACATAAAAAACTTTTTTTAATATTCATAATTAATTAAAAATTATTTATCGTTCTTTATTAATATTTTTCATTCATAAATTCTTTAATTATATTTATGTGTAAGAATTAATGTGCGAAGTACCGGAGTAGATATCCCTTTCGAAATATACACAAAATCCCCCCTCGCCTATAATAATTAACAATAAAATGCAAGAATATCCAAAAAAAAAGCTTATTGCTTTTTAAGAAGCGTTTATTAATCTAACAAATATTATTTTCCTTCAAAAATTGTGTTTAAAAAAAAAACAATATTTTTTTTTTTTATATATGTGAATTTTTGAAAAATTTTGATTTTTGAATTATTTTCTTCGTGTAGAGATTATCCGTGTTTTAAGAATTCACTTTACCCGAAATGACCAAAAAAAAAAAAACAAATCAAATCCATCCAATTTTATCAGATATGAAAACCATTATTTGTATACAAAAAAAAAAAAATTATAATCATTATTATTATGAAGCTTTCGCAATCCCCCGCCAGTATATTTAATAATTTTATTATTATTTTTTTTTTACAATATTATTGATTAAATATTGATGATAAAAAAAAAAACGAAATGTAGAAAACCAATAATTAAACCCATTTTTTTTAGCTTTTATGTTAATTTTTACTGGCTTGTTCCATATTTTCTAATTATGTGAAATAATATATAAATTTCCAATTATTTTTGATTATTTTGTATTTATTTTCAACATTTTTGTTTTTTACATAAATGAAACGAATTAATTGAAAAACAATGTTTTTTATTTTTTGTTTTTATGTTGTTTTTTTTTTTGTTTTGTTTTGTTTAAAAAGAAAATCATTATTGAAATAAAATTTCTAATTAACGAAACAAAAAATTTTTGGCCCAACGTAGACCCACGGCGTGGTGTGCATAAACAATATTTTTTAATTAATAAAAAGTAATAAAATATTTCTTTTTAGTTTTTTGTATTTTGAAAAAAAAAAAAAAAAAAAAAAGTTTTATTCATGCTTTAAGCTTTATCCCCAATTAAAAACTTGAACAACATTTTGTGAATGAAAATCGGCTTTCAAAGTTAATTAATTTGCATATTACATGCTAGTTATTAAAAAAAAAAAAGGAAATAAAATTAATAAAAAAAAATAAACACAAGAATAAAGGTAAACATAAAAAGTTATGTAATTTGTTGTCAAAAAGCTTTTGTTTTGTACGCTTCTGTATACTATCCAACCTTTATGACTATATTATTAACAATTATATAATGATATTTTTACAGTGGTGATCAAATATATAATATTGCCTCGCTTATATGCTTTTGCATGCCTCCGAAGTAAATAACTATATACAAAAAAAAAGAAGCTTATAAGTCAACTTTATTAATTTTTCTTTTTTTTTTTGCTTTCATATCCCCGTGTAAGTTTAAAGTCGAATTTTTTTAGTAATTTTCTATCCTCATATATTGTTCTTATTGTACACTTTATAACATCTTTTAGGAGCTTTAAACCAGTTCGAAACAATAAATAACTAAATATTTTCTTTTTTTTTATGACAAGTTTTCTCCAGCAACTTTTACAATTCAAATTCAGAAAAAATCAATTGTAATTTAAACAGCATACATTTTAATTTAGAAATCAAATGGTAGATTACTTGTTTCAGATAACACGTCTAGTTATCCTAATTTGGAAACAGCCAATGCATCCCTGTTGCATTTCTGTTGCGGCTAGGACCCTACTCCCCAATGTTAAATCCCATTGACAATATGTATTTGGAGTAAAAAAAAGGCCGAAGCCAAAAACAATATTCGAGTCCCCAACGCTATAGGGCCTGGTTTTATGGAACAAAGACTTGTCTACTTAGAAGATATTCGAAATAACACCAAAGACATCGTAAATGGAGTTGATCGTGCTCGCGCCGTCCAACATTGCACAAATTGGCAACAGCCTTAGCTGACATGTGGTGGCTAAATTATGAAAAATTGAAGAGAAATGTATAAAAAAATTATTTGCTAAAAATTCCGTCTTTTTTGTGATTGGCTGATTTACGTAGCGTCCACCAAATTTTGACTAGTTTCTGAATAATATTTGATGCTTTCTGAATTTGAATTCCCTAATCTGAATTACAATTGATGTTTTCTGAATTACAATTGGGAAAGGTGTAGTTTTTATAGAAATTGAAAAATTTCACATTTACTGAAAACAACTACTAAGGTCATTTAAGTTTTAATTCTACAAGTTCGTTATTATAGCGAATCATTTTGTTCTGTACTAATCGTTCTGATCGTACAACACATGCGTTCTTTATATAAAACTGGTTGATTGGATGATAAAATATTTTTTCAATTTCATTTAATTTTGTCGATAATTTTGAGTTTCTAACAACTTTTATTGTTTCCCATCATCCTTAATTTGCGATGTTAATTTCTTTAAACCATTTTACCGAGTTCAATTTCACTAAACCTAAGTATTATAGCTAAATATCTTACCAATCAAATTTCATACCTATTTAAGATTTAATTTTCATTTCTTATTCTTGAATCTTATTATTATGAGTATCAAAATGAAAATATCCTTACGAGGAATTATGCTCTTTGGAGTAATGGCTGAGGTGTATTAAGACGGGATTTACCTATGTGTTAAATAACGTAAACCAATTAACATCGATTTGATTATTTTTTTCCTAAAATGAGAAATTAAAATAATAACTAATTAAAATTTATTTTCCAAAACCGTCTTTCATTCTTTTGAAAATGAAAATTATTATATGAATAATTATACCCTTGAAAGAAATTTAAATTAATTTTTAATTACAGATCCTTAAGAAGTTCTTAAATATAGCTGAAGAATGCTAACGGTTTTATAAATTTGATCTTAGTTGAGAGTGTACTCGACCAGCTAAATCCCTTTTGAATTATCACTACTGCAATAATAATTCGATTTAAAAATATACGCCTATATCTCTTATCTATTACAATTTCTTATATACTATACTATACACTAAAAAATCAACTTAAGTTTCGCTTAACATAAACAAAAATTCAGTACTCATGTTATATTAACCGTCTTAGTACGTTAGGGACGATATATCGGCTCTGCAATTTCTCGAGAAATACCCATCTTATGACGTTTTAATTTTATAAAATGAAGTTAGGAAATAATTCCACTGAAGTGTGAAGTTATCTTTATTTTGAACATAAATATGTTAACTTATTATAAATGTCTTCAAAAATGCATATTTTCCAAGATAGATTTGGTACATTTATTTTCACTATAAAACTACTACTATAACTATATAACTATATACTACTATAAATAAAATGTTGGTCCAAATCATGATCAAATTTATTCAAATTAATATTTTCTCCTCCGTTTAATTAAGTTTATTAAGATTTCTTTAAGTTTGATTTGTATGAAATATCCTTTATAGTAATAAAAGCAATTCTATTAAATTTATAATGTTTAAAATAAACGTTGTGCCTCAACCTGTTCTGGCTTCCCCAACACATTAGTTTAATTTCACGATAAGCCACTACGAATTTTGTACATTTCAATATTACATTCGAATTAAATTGAGTAATACCAAATTCTCGTTGTCATATTATACTAGTGCTGCTATTTTATCCCGAAATTTCTTACACATATTGAAATAACCACCTAAGTTACCTTTTATAAAATGAAGTAAAATAAATAATTCTAAAAATTTGGGAAATATTATTCATAATCAATTGTTTTCTCATTTTTTTTTTTTAATTGAAATTAAATTTTTAGATAAATTAAAAATAAATTAAACTTAAGAACTGTAGAATATCAGATCAGGTACCTTGATTTGTTTCACCACTGTATAACCCCAATAAATCATTCCTCCGAAGGGCTTTTTAATAATTTATTGTAATTATTATTATCTAATTTAAAAAAAAAAAAGCTTGTTTAATTAAAGCTTGACAAGATTCTGCACACTGCTCAAAAACTATGCTTGGCCAAATATGATTTGTTTATGAGAAAAAAAATTTGCTTATACAAATTACTGTATTGACAATAATTTAGAAAGATAAAAAGAAACGAAATATTAATTTTTTTTTTTTTACTAAATTTGAACTCGAAAAAATCCAAAAGAACTTACATATAAATTTTATTTTTACAAACAAAATCACAATAGTTCCACCACGTTGGATTGTGGAACCGACCGATGTAAGCGTTGAAAGAAATCGTCATGTTACACTTCATTGTCAAGCACAAGGTGTTCCGACTCCGACTGTCCTATGGAAAAAGGCCACAGGTTTTTCATTTTAACTATTATTATCCCTTCCATAAAATTTCAGTTGTATACAATTTTAATTTAATCTTTAAAGTTTTTGTTTAATGCTTTTTTTTTAAACTTAACCATTCTTTTTTTTATTATAGGGAGTAAATCTGGTGATTATGAAGAAGTTCGTGAACGACCTTATACAAAATTACTATCAAATGGTTCTTTATTATTACAACATGTTAAGGAAGATCGTGAAGGTTTTTATTTATGTCAAGCACACAATGGAATTGGTACGGGAATTGGAAAAGTGATTCAATTAAAAGTCAACTGTAAATAAAAACATTTTAAGAAAATTCTAAATCCAATATAATTAAATATATTAATTTAGCATCCCCATATTTTTCGGCACCATCACGTTCTGTGACGGTTAAAAAAGGAGACATTGCAATCCTGCAATGTGAAGTGAATGGTGATAAACCAATAAATGTTGCATGGTTAAAAGCTGGTAAACATCAATTAAATCCATCAACTAATTACAAGTATGCGAAGTATTTAATTAAATTTAATAAATATTAAATTGATATTGCTTTAGAGTATCAATTAAACAAGATGCAACACCAGAAGGCGTATCTGCAGAAGTACAAATAAGTAATGTTGAAAGTAGTGACAGTGGTCCATACTTCTGCCAAGCTAGTAATTTATATGGTCGAGATCAGCAACTTGTTCAACTTCAAGTTCAAGAACCTCCTCAAGCTCCATCAGCATTAGAAGCTGCAATGGTATCAAGTAGATCTGTCAATTTGAAGTGGCAACCACGTAGTGGAGATTCAGCAGAAGTGACGAAATACATAGTTGAATATAAAGAATTAGATCGTAATATATTTATATTTTCAATATAAAATCGCAATATATTTCGACCCCAAATTTAATTTGCAGCATTACTTTTAAGTCAATGGCATCAGATCGAAATATCAGATCCACCACAATATACAACTCTAATTGAGAATCTAAAACCAGCTACTCGATATGCCATTAGGGTTATAGCAGAAGGTACTGCTGGTCAAAGTACACCTAGTCAGGAATTGAATATCAAAACAGAACCACAACGACCAGCTGGTCCACCATTAAGTCTAACGGTTAGACCACTGTCGTCAACAGAATTACAAATTACTTGGATGGCGCCACTATCAGAGCTGCGACATGGCGATATTCAAGGATATAATATAGGATATAAGGTCTCTACGTCAGGTAGTACAACTTATAATTTCACATCAGTTTCTGGCGATGGAGAAGGCGGATCCAGCGAATTATTATTGGGTGGTTTACAAAAATATGCTCGATACACTATAGTTGCGCAAGCTTTTAATCAAATCGGTCCTGGCCCTCTGTCTGAACCGGTATCATCGCAAACTATGGAGGATGGTAATACACTTTAGTTAAGTTTCTGTTTCATAACTTACATTTTATTCTACAAAAAGTTCCCAGTAGATCACCAGAAGATATTCGGTGTGCTGCATTGTCTTCACAATCGTTACAAGTATCATGGCAGCCACCACCAGTTCATCACACAAACGGCCTTCTTCAGGGATATAAACTTACTTACGAACCAATTTTGGAAGATTTTCTCAGTGCCAATGATGAAATCGAAACACGAAAATCGATTGCCCTAACAACCATATTGAATGGTCTAAAAAAATTTACAAATTATAGTGTTCAAGTTTTAGCATATACTAGAATGGGTGACGGAGTTATTTCTAACCCAACGTACTGTCATACTGAGGAAGATGCACCCGAGGCACCGGCCGATATTAAAGTGGTTGTAAGTTCGCCACAATCACTTTACGTCTCTTGGCTCGCACCAAATGAACCAAATGGTGTTATTACAAAATATAATCTCTATACACGTGTGGTCAACGGACGAGAAGAATTAAATCACGAGAAAAGAAATTTACCCTCGCAACAGTTGTATTTTGAGGCGAAAAGTTTACAAGCGCATATTGAATACCAATTTTGGGTAACAGCTTCAACACGAGTCGGTGAAGGTAAAAGTTCTCGTGTTGCATCGCAAATTACAACAAATCGAGTTCCTGCTCGAATAGTTTCATTTGGTGGACCAGTTGTGCGCCCATGGCGTTCAACGGTTTCTTTGTCGTGTACAGCTGTGGGTAAACCCCGAAGGGAATGGTATAAAGGCGATACGTCTCTACGTCAAGGCGGTTTACACAATGCTCAATTATTAGAATCTGGAGATTTAATTATATCTAGTCTTCAGATCACGGATAGTGGAAATTATAGCTGCCAAGTTGATAATGGTGTCGGTACTGATCGCTTAACACATATTCTAATAGTTCAAGTTCCTCCAGGAGCACCAGTATTATACGTAACTAGCGCAACTTCTAGTAGCATACTGATGCATTGGAAAGGTGGTTCAACGGGAAACGCACCAGTAACAGGATACACATTGCATTATAGGCGTGCTCATGGCAATCTGGATGAAATGTTTTTATCAAGGCATGCATCTAGCCATGAATTGAAAGGTCTTTTATGCGGCAGTACATATCAGATATATTTAACTGCTCATAACAAAATTGGAACATCACCTGCTAGCACTACATTACATGTAAGAACTCAGGGTCAATCACCTGGTATACCATCAACAGCAAATCTAGTGGCTCCAAATTCAACGTCAGCCATAATAAAACTCCATGCATGGCCTGATAATGGATGTCCTATTTTATATTTTGTTTTACAATACCGGGCTATATCTGAAAGTGGAGACAAAGAATGGATTTTAGGTGAATTAATTATTTTAGAGCACCATTTTGAATTAGCTAAATACTCTCGTTGTAGTTTCAAATGCTCTAAAACCACAACGACGATTCACTATTCCTGGCTTAACTCCATCAACTTTATATCAATTGAAAATGGAAGCTCATAATGTTGCTGGAGTATCAAGTGCTGAATTTAGTTATGTGACTCTAACAAAAGATGGAGAGCCACCACCACCAGAAGTTGTTCAAAGAGGACATCGGGCAAATGTTTTTTATGCAGATGTAAATCTTTTGATACCAGCAATTGTAACATTTTCAGGAATCATATGCATGATAGCTATATCCTTTATGTGCTATAAATATAGTAAGGAAAATTTATATAATTTTTCCAAACGTTTATTTTTAATTCACATAATTTAAGGACAAAGTAATCGTATCCAAAAGGAAACAATGGAAAATCGGCAAAACAATGAAACACAACGTGAAAGATATTATGCGACAATTCATAAAGTTTCATTGCAAAACAGTGATAAAATTCCTGGTAATAATTTCTTATTTAATATTATCAAATCAAACTGAAATTTCCTACATGTTCGCAGAAACGTCAGAGGACATATCTCCATATGCAACATTTCAATTGTCCGAAGCAAGTACGCTGGCACAACCGCATCATACTGGTCCTGCAAATACATTATTACATTCGTTCATGTATCATGAACGTGCATTAACTGAAGGATGTGCATCACCACCACCACCCGCGGTACTTAGACAAGCGCAAAATCCATCACCATATTATAATATTGTGCGTTTTATGTTATTTATATTGGCTTTAAATCAAGAAATATTTTAATTTATTGTTATAATTTAAATTTATTTTTAAATTTCAAAATTTCATTCATTTATTTTATTAATTTTTCTTATAATGATCTTAAAAATTTAGGCAACACAAAAAAAACGAATTAATTCTTCATCGTAATTACCAGTGAGTTTTTCGTATTAATTTCATTTCAGACATCTAAAAATCGTCGAAGACATTCACGTAAGACTGAACCAGAAAGTGAAGAATCCGATTCAGATCCAGATCAACTTACCTCGAGCCGAACAGAATCATCAAATCAATTGGATGCCAAAATTAAACATAGTATATTTTCATTTGCATTAATATTTTTGTTTTGTTTTTGTAATATATATTTGTCTATTTTTTTTTTATTAGGTATAATATATCATGGTACACAATCGAGTACATCATCAGATTTATCACCAATGTCTGAGCAAAAATCATTACCACGCCGTGGCAGATTAAGGTACCATCAACAACATCACTATTCAACAAACACAACACCAAGACACACAAAATCCTCTAATTTGAATGCAAATAATATAACCACGCTATTAGTAACATCCCCACGTAGTAACAATAATCATAATAAAAATCTTAATAGCAAATCAATAATTCAATCACAATCACAAAATACAATACAATGTTGTAGTACCACACCAACAACAACCACCATAACATCATCATTATGTGGTACACCGTCAATAATTAGTAAAAATGCCCGCATGCCGTCCCAATTTCGTCCTATACCGCAAAAAACAATGCCACCAACAGACACACCATCAATAATATCACCAACAAATCCAACAATGACTAAATTATTAACATCGACATTACGTAAAGGTCAATAGCATGTTTCTTCTTTTTAAAACAAAAACAAAAATTAATTTTTTTTAATATTTAAATCATTTTCTTTCTTCTTCAATGTAATAAAATATTTCAACAAAAAAAAAATCTATTTAGATAAAAAGCTTACTATATATCTGTCTTCAAAATGAATCTTATTCTCTTCATCTAAATTCTTTCACTTAAAAATTTGCTTAAGTTTAAATTTATTGATTATTGATTTTCTCTCTAACCACATGTCCTCTCTTATATTTATAAATCCGCCTTAAAAATCAAAAACCTTTCTTATCAAAATTATCCCGGTGTGTGTTTACGTTGTTTGCAAATTATATAAAAATAAAAAAATGAAAATTATATACAAAAACAAAATCAAACAAAATGATAGTGATTAGTGTGATATGATATCAGACGAATTATCCTGAACAGGGGTACTATGAGAACATTACTGCCACTGCAATTACCAGACAATACGACCGATAGCTTTCATCAGGTACCAATCGAAGGTGATACACCAGATAGGCCAGAATTATCAGAAGCTGAATGCGATATTGATACGTTAAAGAAATTAAAATTAGGAATGCGGTCATCACTGTGGTCGAGACCAACCGGAAGTGGTAAGAACAATCAACAGTCGCCACAACAACAAACATCACATCCATCAGACTATTCGATTGCTGTTTAAAAATATATATATTTATATAAATATTTAACAAAGAAATTATAATCAAAAATAATTTTTTTTTTATACAGAATTATTCTTAAATACGTATCTAATATGAAATTGGAGATGATTCTGAGAGTAAGAAAATGATTTTAAAAAAAAACACTGATATAATATTTTGACGAAAAATTCGCGACAAAATTTGGTCAATCCTTCTTCTTGTTACAGTTAAAAACAAATCTATTTTTAAAAGCTAAATAACCTTCCACTAAATGTATCTTTTCATCCAACAAGCCTGAATGGAAAGTAATCTTCAGAAGCTGAAAAAAATGGTAGCTTGAAAGCAAAGCGAACCGTAAACTCAACTCAAAACGATAATTCTAACAATTTATCTAAATTTCAAACTTGTCAATCTTGGAATTAAGTACTTTTAAGAAATATTTGATACAGACACTAAATTAGAAATGTCTGTCTAAAAACAAAAATGAAGTAACATTATATATTCTCCACTTTGTCCAAATATCCGAATAAGTACAAGTTGCTCGTACTTTCTTACTGTCTAGGATAGTATATCATTTCCAATGGTGCTACACCACATATTGAGCCTAGGCCTCTTATCTCATTGCTTTTTTTTCTAGCAACCTAACTAGTTTGTCAAACTTGTTGGACCGTCTATACTTAACTTCATGGACAGTTCTTATAAACTCCACAGGAACTGCTACAAATACAAAATTGTGGGAAAAGATTTAAATGAATATTTTTTTTATAATATCTGTAATAAGGAGTCGTACACTTTTGATGAGTACTGATTTAAAACTCACCCTGTATAATAATTACTAATACATTATATATTTTAATTAAAAACTATAATAAAAAAAAATAAAAAAAATTCGATAATTTTATGTTAAATAATTATAAAATAAAGAAAGAAAACATATTTTTCAACGTTTCGGAAACAAGGTGCCAAAATTCAAAAAATAACAAATTAGTTTTATTTTTATCAAAAAAAAAAAAAAATATATATATATATATATATATATTCATATATATAATAATAAAATGTTCACAAAAATGATATTTATTGTAAAATGTATAAAAAACCAAAAAGGAAGAAAAGCCGTTCACATGAAAAGGGATACTTTTTTATATTTCTATTAATATTAAAAAAAATTTAAGAAAACAAAACTAAACAAAAGCTGTTTTCTAATTTTACTTGATAATCACAATAAATTAAATCAAAAAGAAAAATAGAAATATTTCAAAATAAAATTCATAATTAAAAAATTGAAATTAAAAACAAAAAAATAATTAATGGGGAAAAAAATTAATTTTTTTTTTTTCAAAAAATTATCAATATTAGTAAAACAAAAAAAATCAAAATTTTTATTAATAAACAAAAAAAAAAAAATTTGTACAATCAAAATTTAAATAATTAAAAATTATAGTAAAATGAAAGAGTTCTTTTTTTTGTGCCAAATTTGTGTTAATTAAAAATTTTTAAAATGTAATTTAATTACAAGATCTAAAATTTTATAATTTTTGTTTTGAATTTGATTTATTTAAAACAAAAATTTTAAATTCTTTAAAAATAAAATCCAACTCGACACTTTTTTTTTGGTAAAAAAGAAATTTTAATATTTTTAAGTAAAATTTTAAAAAAATGGTTCAAAAACATTTGTCGTGTTTTTATTAAATTGTTGTTATTTTTGAACGTTAAGAAAATTTTAAAAAAGGATTAGATTAATTCATTTTAAATTTAAAAATTAATTCATTTTATTTGATAAAATGTTAAATTTTTGTGATTACCCTATTTTCGTTGGCCCAACAGCCAAAGTCGAGCCGACGCCTTTCAAAGACGTTTCATTCAAATTATTTTTACAAAATTAAAATTTTTTTTAAAATAAAAAAAAACGATTTTTAAAATATCTCTGAACCATTTTCCATTAAAATAAAATAATAAAAAGATAAAAATAAAGAAAAAAAAACCTAAAATAAATGAGAAATCTATCAAAAAAAGTGATTTTTTTATAAACTTTTTCTATTTTCGTGCCAAAAAAATTTATACTTCATAGATTTAAAACTAACTTCTTTGAAAACATTAAAATTATAACTAAAACACAAATGCAGTATTAAAAAAAAAAACGCCGCAGGAAGAAGCTTCGATATTCAAAAAATACAAACAAAATAAACAATTTTTTATACTTAATTTAAAAACAAACAAAAAACAAAACTGATTAACTTTATATAAATATTACAAAATCAATTTCATTTTTTTATTTTTTATTTCAAAACGCAAACAGTATCAACATAAACAAAAAAATTACTATTAAATTATAAAATATCCGAAAAAGAAAAGGTTTTTTTTAAACAAAATGTATATTATTATAAAGACTGACTTTTTTAATTATTATTAAAAAGAAAATTTTATTATATATAGATGAATAAAAAAAAAAAAAATTATGTACATTTTATTATTATTATTCTTAATATTTGTAAAACAAAGTTATAAACTAATTTTTAGCTGCAATGAAGAAAAAAACACCTAAAATCATTTAAAAAATTTAAGAAAATATTTAATTCAATTTCGAAATATTAAATAAGTTATTAGAGATCTTATTTAACAAATAATAATTAATATCTATATTAACAAGATTCCCTAAAATTTACGTAAATTAATATTATTTATAATGAAAATCAAACTAAATAAATGTAAAACCACAAAATAGCCAGGAATTTCATTAGGGTAAACCGGGGCTAAATGGGCCATCTTTTTTTTTGTTTTGGCCATAACCCCTTATTTTATTACAATCTTTTGAAAAAATCTTTTTTACTCGAAACTTTGATATTTCCTTTATAAAAGGATATGTTTAACACCACGGAAAACGTGGTTGTTTGTGTGATATTGGACAAAACTTCCTGTCTCGTTTCACCCGCATAAACCCGCTAAACTGCGGGATCAAATGGGCCAAGGTGTATATATGTCCCAGATAACCCCACTATGGTTGTCCCATTTAATCACACAATGACTTTCTTTCTTTTCATTTTGATTATTTCAAAACCGTGAAATATATTTAAAAAATTTCAATACCAATACCCAAATAGCTGTTGAATACTCGATTACAAACAGAAGTTCGAACTCAAATTTTTACAAACGAGAAAACGAAAAATTCCACAGAAAACAAAAGTTCGTAAAATCTGAAATTTTCATTTTTTTGATAATAACTTTTGACAGCTTAAATATGCATACCAAAATTTTTTGTGGCAAAAACAGCTGTAAAAATCGATCTAAACTCTCAAAGAACGATCACCACAACGGATATAGTTTTCGAACTATACGCAACGTCCTATTTAACCCCGTTCTACCCTATTATTTAACTAAAAAAAAGTAATAATTTTTAAAAATAAAAATCAAAGTCAAAAAATGATTAGAGTCTAAAAAAAAACATAAAAAAACCAGAGAAGAAGGCATATTTCAAAAAACACTAAATTTTTAAAAAGACTTCATTAATAATATTTAATTATCAACAAATAATAAAAAAAAAAATTGTTATTTATGTAATTTAGAAAATATAGTTATTTATTTTTAACAAGAAAAAGAAAAAATAAAAATAAAAATGATTTACAACAAAACTGATAGCAAATATTTAACATCAAAACATCGAACAGAACGAATTTATGAAATAAAATCAAAAAAAAAATAAAAACTAAAAAAAAAATCAATCAAAAAACAACTTTTTTTTATTTTTAAATAATTAAAATAATATCTGTTTTAATTTCCTTAAACAATAACTTCATAAATATTATGCAAAAAAATGTAGATTTATAAAAAAACAAAAGAAAAGAAAAGAAATTAACCGAAAAATGATTAAAAATAAAAACAAACATATTAAACAGAGTAGATTTATGTATTTTATTAATTAATTGATTATTCTAATAGCTAGTTTTTCAATGAACGTTTAAAGTATAACGAACGTTTAACTTTAGGATTAAAAAATTTTGGATTTTACAGTTCAAGTTTAATCTGTGTAGCCCGGTTAAAATTCAGTTTAACTTAATCGGCCGATTTACACAGTTTAAACGAATTTTTTTCGGTTAACCAATCAAAATACAGGAGAATAAAATGTCAAAAATCATTCGAATGTAAATGGATTGAAATTTAGATTTTAAAAAGAAGAGTTTTTAATATTTATTTCTTATTTAGAACGTATTTTTTTCTAAAATTCAACATTCAACAAATTAGGGAAAAAATTTAATATTCTAAAATGAACGTGGAACAATTATGGCAACCTCTTGAAGAAAACACATCAATACGATAATCAATTTTTCGATAATATTTATGCTAGAAGAAAACATGCTTATTACATTTTTTTCGATTATAAATTATTTTCCTTTTTAACTTTGATTTTAATTAATAATTCCTTGAAATATTCAATTTTTATTTGGTGTCAAAATTTTCAATCACAATAGTAAGTCAAAGCAAATTATTCACAATACCTTGGCATTTTCAGATTAGGTAAACGAAAAATAAAACTGAACTGCAAAACACATTCGAGTTAACTTACGAATTTAATCGGGGTACTTGGGTTAAGTAAACCTATAAATTTAAACGTTGACTGAAAAACTAGCCATAAAAGTTCGATAAAAATATTAAACCAAATTCTATGTAATCAATTTTGAAAATCTAACTTTTAAAATAATCAATTAATTATTTTCTTTTGATATTTTTACGTAGTGAAATATTTCCAAAAAAAGGAAACAATAAAAAAAAATACATACCAAAAAAAAATTAATTAAAATTAAATTTTCAAAATACAATAATTTAAACGAAATATTAATGTACATTAAAAAAAGAAAATCCAGAGTTGTGATACATGTAACACAATATAAATTAAAAAATTTAAATTCATCTGTATTTAATTGTAATTAAAATAAAATAATATTATTAAAAAAAAAAAATAAATAAAAAATAGGTCATAAAAACTAAAAAGACAAAAAAAAAATCAAAATTCAAATATAATAAAAATAATTTAGAACACAAGAAAAAAAAAGTCATAATAAAAACAACAAAATCAACTATTTTATATTTTAATTTATATAATCCAAAAAGTTTAGATAAAATAAAAATAAGATAAAAACAAAAACGATTTAAGTCAGTACACTAAAACAAAACAGAAAAATTTGTAATTTACCTAATCAAATTCTATAATAATTTATAAAATATTTAAAAACTAAAAATAAAAACAGTCTTTTTAAAAGAAAACAAAAATAATAGAAGAAAAAAACTGAAACATTAATTTCTGTTATTTGTTAAAAACAAAAAAAATTAATTAATAAATTAATTAATAATAAACGATTCCAAATTTGAATACAAAATTCAAAATTCATAAATTCAAAATTAAATTAAATATTCGAAAGGTTCTATCAGACTGGACGAAGTTTTGTCGTTCAAAAATGTTGGCTGACACTACTTAATTACAAATCGTGTATCAACATTGTTGGACGACAAAATAAATCTTAAATTTTGTAAATAAAAATGATTTTAAATTATTTTGATTTTATTTGTTTTTAATTTAAAATATGAAATGGAAAAAATGAATACGATTTTAAATTGTACTTAATTCATAGAGTTTAAAAAAAAAACGTGGATCTTCACACAACACTTTCTCAAAGAGAAACAAGAAAAAAGAAGAAAAAATAAGATATATTAAATATTTTAAAAAAATCCAAAAAACATAAATAAAACTAATTTTAAAAAATTATATAGATTACTAAAAAATAAAAATATTGTTGTATCTATTATTTATCATTATGGAAAAATATAGCCAAAGAAGTAGTCATTTCGATATAAAAGTTTTTATTTATTAAAAATGCATTTTAATTTTTCTCGAAACGAAACCCTAAAACACGATTGAGTATTATTTCAGAGATTTTCTTTTAGTTTTATTTAAGTAGTTTATATAATAATTATTATGCCCTATGGTAGGTATACTACCAGAGGGTATATTAGTTTTGTCACTAAGTGTGTAAAGCCCCTTACAGACTAGATACATGTCGATCGACATATCTGCCATCTGAAACCCACAGACTGACTACATGTCAATCGACATGTATATGAACATCATTTTAGAAAAATCACCAGTCCGACAAAGTGCTCTGTCGATGATTTTTCAGATTTAATTTTGCTTGAATCACTCACACTTTATATGGATGTGAACACTACAACACCGTCTTTCACAATGATGTTTGCAACCAATTCCTACATACACACTTTAAACAAGCCTACAGACTTAAAGCCACGCCTCTTGAACATTAAAAAATTTTGATTTTCTCGACATGTCGATCAACTGTTTGTCAACCAGCCTACAGACGCTTAAAATTGAGTTTTTTTTCAACCTGATTGACGGACATGTAGCCGTGTCTTTACTATTCTTAAGGGGCTTAACACATCGCAATAATCATGGTAGAAAGGTTTCAAGACTCTGGTTTTGTAGGGAATCAAAAGTTATATCGATTTATGTATGTACGTCCATATACAAGATAACTCAAAAACGCGTCGTCCGATTTGGTTGAAATTTAAGATGTGAGTTGGTTATTCCTTAACTGGATTTAGTATTGCGCATTTCATCAAAATTGTCCGCTTTGAATGGGGCGAAGTTATTTAGCAAAAACCAGGATGACCGAAAGTTTTGTCGTTTTTTTTATATGATTTTCTGGATTTAATTGGAAAATTTGTGAACTAATTTTGTTTAAATTAATTATATTGGTTAAATACGTAAATAGACGATACCATGTTAAATTTCAGTAACATCCGTCCAAGTATAATGGAGAAAGAAATAATCCTAGGAGAAAATAAACCTGTTCATAAAATTTTTTTGATGTACTTTAAAAGAAAACTAACGCATCGATTTGAATAAAAATTTGCATATTAGACTTATGCTATCAGGGTCTGCAAATTAGAATTAGAAATTAGAATTTTGAAAAAGTGGAAACAAAGTTATGAAGAAAAAACCTAGAAATATTGTTAATCTTGACAGTTTTTCTCTGCTATTTCTACCATAGTGCATCAAAAAATCGACTATAGGCCGATTTTCAGTTACTATATGTTTTTTTTAAATTCAAATGATTCTAAATCATCGGTTCTATGGGTCGCGACCTTAAATGGGGTCGGCAAGGGAAATGCTGGGGTAGCGAAAATCGTGAAAATTAAAGCCAAATACTCGCGAAAAATCTAGCGATGAAAAATGGGTTCATGAATTAAAAATGTTTAAGAACCGATGTTCTAAATAGACCAGAAATATAGAAAATAGAATAGGTATTAAGAGAATGTTATACCAAAAAGCATACACTAGAAAGTTTCCATCCAACTTGCATCCTGATTTGGGCACGTCTGCACAAGTAATCTCGTTAAAAGCCCTTCTTAAAATTACTGTGTTATATAAAAATGCAGCATTTAGTCTTTTTTACAAATACTATTAAAAAGAAACCGCACTTTTCAGCAGTGGAATGGTCGCAAACATTTATACACAAAATATTACACGTGCTAATACATAATGAAAAACATATAGTAATAACTAAAAATCGTCCTATAGCCGATGTTTTGATGCCCTATGGTAGAAATGGGACAGAAAAACTGTCAAAACTAACATTATTTCAAGGTTTTCCTCCATAACCTTGTTTCCTCTTTTCAAAATTTCTTCTAATTTGCAGCTAATCCAGACCCTGTTAGCATAAGTCTAATCTACCAAATTTATTCAAATCGGTGTATTAGTTTTTAAAGTACATCAAAAAAACTATAAGAAGAGAGATTTTTCTCCTTGGATTATTTCTTTCTCCACTATCCTTATACCGATTTGACTAAAATTTAACACGTCTATTTGTGTAGTTAACCTATAACATCTATTTAAACAAAATTGGCTCACAAATTTTCCAATTAAATCCTAAAAACCATAAACAAAAAAACGACAAAACTTTCTGGTCACCCTGGTTTTTCCTTTATAAAATTGTGCCAAAAAGTTAATACAAGTTGACAATTCTATTATACATCTTGTATGTTTCTTATTCTATTATATATTAACAATATCCTCTTCCCATTGTAGATTGTTCTGTATCGTAGTATAATTGTATAGTTTTCTTACGATACACCATAATTTACAATGATCAAGGAATACCGATATTTGTGAGTATTGCAATACAATTTTCTGAATCTGTTTACCTAATGCGATATTGTATTAAAAGGGGAACTCTTCCAAAGAAACAGAGCATCACAGGTACTTTACACATACAAATATATAAAACACGAATAACAATAAACCGGTATTCAATTGTATTAGGGTTATTAGGTATTTTGAAATTTAGTTGAAATACTTAATGAAGAGCGGTAATTAAGTTTATCACTGGAAACGATACTGATTTTGTCATTAACATTTGGTGTCGCTACTTTTTCAGGTGAAAGTAGCATATTGCTACCCTGTAAGTAAAGGAACGAAACATTTTCATGCTGTTAATGTCCAATCAATAATTTCAAAACGAAACTACCAGTATAGGATTACCATAAATTATCCAGAATTCTTCCATAGATACCAGATAGCTTAAACTAATTCCATTATTATCTTCATTCAAAAGTGACTATCATAGAAAAGGAGTCTTCTTTTAAAAATAAAACTCAAATACAATATTATGTTCAAAATTTTAAACTTGAAAAAATTTGTGGATCCCATAAGTTTTCATACTTCTGCGGGTATATTACGAGAATATTCTGAGCTTTTATCCTTCTATACCCTACGCGAAACAAGAATTGAAACATAAAATTCACGAAAATACATTAAAAACAATTAGATAAGATAAAATTTTTTATTAGATTTTATTTTAAAAATTGTATTTAAAAAGTTTAATTTATACTAAACAAAGATCTCATTGAAATCACAATGAATTCTTTCTTTCGTTTTTCTCTATCATTGTTTTATTTTTATTTACTTTCACAATCACGTTAAAATTATCAAATTTAATGAAAATATTCATTCTGTAATTTTTTGTCTACTTCCATTATTCTATTGATTTTGTTCTATTATGTATAAAACATAGTTTTATCAAAAATTGGATAAATTTAAAGTGATGCATAATAGTTTTTATTACCCATTTTTAATTTTCTTATATTTTAGCTCCTTCAAAATACTATTTTTAATTTACATTCGTTTTTCGTTTTGAACTCGTTTTGATTAATTTCATGATGATTTTTACTATTACGCTTGATCATCTACTAATAACATTATTTGTTGTGTTCCTTCGTTTGGATCTCTAGTGCATTCAACTTGATGTGAATTCCAATCTTTTCGTTGACAAAATGTCGAACAGTATGGCGTTCGTCGGCAAAGTGAACATTCTGCTAAAGCCTCTCGATTACAATTTGCACACTAAAAATTTATATAATTTATAATTGATTGTACGGAAAATAATATTTTGTATACTTTTTTTGTAGCTACTAATTCATTTCCAGATATTTGCCCACCAATATTGGGATCATCAATATCCCCATGGACTCTTGCAGCTATAAGTGCTGCATCTCGTTCTCTTTGTAATCGTTCAACTTGCCTTGTGTACACATCTTTTATTTCTAGGTATAATCGTTTAAAATCATTGGTTGCTTTAACCATGGTAGTATAAACGGTTTCTAGGCGCTTAAATGGTAAATGACTATCAATAACTAAAATATACATATGAAAATGTTAATATTTGTTTTTCTAAATAAACATATATAACTAAGACAAAGATATACTTACTTGATTGCGATGATTGGTCCAAAAACTCTGATGCTCCATCAATTCCATCAGTCAATGTTTGCCAGGTATCATCCTTAGAAACTAAATTTTGGTCTGAAAGTATAACTTCTTCGGTTTTAATAGGATTTACTATCCGTTTCTTTTTGGCTGCATGTGATTCTAATAATTCTTGGTCTACTTGATTGCGTCTCCTTCGTTTGTATGGTGTGAATAGTCGTACTGGTCCCGATGCACCTGTAGAATAGAAATTAATAATATAGAATTTTAAATTTAACCAATGAGAATGATTTAATTATAAGAATTCTTACTTACTTGAATCATCATCACAACAGGCAGTACATGTACAACTTGTGGCATGCGGTGTAAGAATTCCTTCATCTATTAGTGCCTGCAAGCTTCTACCACCATACCGAATTGAACGTTTCCAATCTTTACTAGAACCTCGTCCACATAAATTTTCAAATTCACTAGGTGTGAACCATTGATCCTTATATTTGATACATCTCCCTCGTCCACCAGAACCTAATTTATTTTTATATAATTCAGCCGTTGTTGTTTTACAACGTACCGGAAACATATCTAAATGTGCTGTATCAGCCCAATTCACATTTGACTGTGTTACTTGCCCAGAATGTTCGTTCATATTATCCTGACTGTTGTTGCCCATATCACCCGGATTTGATGGTTGCTGGATCACAATGTGCGTAGCTTTAAGATCACCCCCAACATCTCCTACAACTGCACTACCTGATATGAAACCGTTATTATCTACACACAACATCTGTTTGAAATGCGGTAATTGGTCAGGTGTTATAACATTGAATGCTGTTCCCGCTATGAGAGAACCAACTGGTAATGATACGGGTACTGAAACCACTGTGCCTCCGTCAGATGTGACCACACGCGTTCGGACTTGTGTCTTTAAGGAAAATATAATAAAAATTATAATAATAATTTTGTAATTTTATAATTTTGTATTTTTTTTTTCTTTATATGATGGTATGGCAATAGAAAAGTTGACAGACTTTCTGAACGCGGTTGTATTACTGGGAAACTCCCAGTAACCCCAACATTTAAATTCTACAAAAACATTATGTAATTCTTGTTATTAAAATTTCTTTCAAGATAGTCTTAAATAAACAATAAGTCGGAAATGTGAATGAAAAAGTCTTGAGCTGAATATTAATGATTAAATCACGAGTGCATTATCAAACGTTGCAATAATGACAACTGGACTGGAATGTCAAAAAATAAAACGTATGCGCTTTTTGTAATTTCCACAAAGACACAATTTCGTTTAACGAGTTTTAGATAAAAATTTTTAGAACAATTAAATACTTAATTCATATGAATTAAGGAATTTGAATTCTATTTAAATAAACTTTCAAATTTACATCACCTTTGCAGTGAACGTTTTATGCAGCTTCACCTTCACCTATTATTTACTGAATTAATAATATGAAATTATCCAGAAAAAAAAAATAAAAATTTTGAAAATTTTTCCAGCTTATAGTACACACTCTGAGAAAAAAATAAACTTTCAATAAATCTACGTCCAATGTTTTATTTTCCAAAATTGTTTTGCAATCGTGTCAATTGATAAAAAAAAAGAAAAACTTTGTTTGTATATTGGTTTTTAGAGGTTATGGTTAATTTGAATGACATTTACAAGAAAACCCTTCACCCTTGAAGTGGTATATAGGTTGTTGGTATATTCATCAAATTGTAAAACATCAATACAACACACTGCACACAAAAAAAACTACACTTTTCTTCTGGGTAATCGCTCGAAAGGTATTTATTTCCATTACCTGAACCTGATCGCCATTTTCATGCTCTTGTTCGACAACTTCGTTCACAGTTAATTCGGCTTCGGCTTCGGTAATGTCTGTCAATGCGAGATCCGATTGTGATTCTTCCATGATCGGGATCACCCGTCGTCGTCCACTACCCGATTGCGATTATAAAGAAAAGGTCGTGTATGATTTTTTACTTCGTGCCTTTGGGAGCCCCAAAACTTGCGCGCGATTAGGCAAGTGCCACCAATCTTGATTACGAGGTCACTTTTTAATGGGCGCCCACAAAGCTTTTTTTTTCTTATTGGCACAAAATTCGATTTTACAGTAGAATTCTACACAAATACTAAGCTGAGTGTATGACACTTCATTGCATAGAAAAAAAATCCTATCTATAATTTCTGTTATTAACAATAGATGGCACTAGTGAAGGTTATCTACGCATGCCCTTGCCAAAATTTTTTAAGCGGTTTCGTTTTAGAAATCAAATTTATATTTATATATAAACAATATTTTGAATTGGAGCTCAATATTCTTATTAATAAAATGTTTAGTATATTGCCAATTCGTTTGTTAAAGAGCTCTTACAGTCAGACGTGATTATAAATTAGTGCCATTAAATTCTACATGAATCCAACATCTTCGAAAGTCCCTCCTAATTCTTCATGGCCCACTGGATCATACTACTAACATAATTTCCATCTTAAATTTAAAATAAATATAACACAAGAATGTTTGTAAAAAGTATTTTTATTGAATATTTTTTATTTAATAACAATTCCCCAAAGCAATTTAATTGTATAAAAAGCATGAAAAGGATAATAAATCAAATTAAAGATTAGCAGATTTGAAAATTTTGAGTGCTTCAGCAAGTTGTTTGCCGAAATCAGGACTGACTTGAGAGAAGTTCTTTACAGCTCGTTCTTGAATAAAACCGCTTGCATTCTTTAAGTGACCGGCAATATTAGAAACCAATCGTTTACGTGCATCTTTATTAAGTACATTATTCCAGAAATCAGCACCTTGTTTGAAGTTATCTTCCGAGTCACCACTAGGATAACGATCAACATCACCACTAGCTGAGAACGGAATGTTAAGGTTTTTAGCGCGTGGGTCTTCTTCTGGTCCACTGAATGAATTTGGGAAATAATTTGGTGCACCTGCTTGATTATCTGTAAAGGTCATTGGACCATCACGTTGATAATTCTTAGTTGAAACTCTGTAAGGACAGTTGACTGGCAACTGTAAATAGTTTGGACCCAATCGATGACGATGAGTATCAGAATACGAAAATAATCTTCCCTGTAACATTTTATCGGGTGATGGCTCAATTCCAGGAATCATATGTGCTGGACTGAATGCTATTTGTTCAATTTCAGCGAAATAATTGCTTGGATTACGATCAAGAACCAATTTTCCTACTGGAATTAATGGGTATTCTTTGTGAGACCAAACCTTAGTTAAATCAAATGGATTATATTTGAATGTTTTTGCTTGATCGAAGGTCATAACTTGAATGTACATAGTCCAACTTGGAAAACGTTTTTCAGCGATAGCATTGTACAAATCACGAATACTATAATCAGGATCTGATCCAGATAACTCATTAGCTTTATCAACATCCAAATTACGAATTCCTTGATCAGTTTTATAGTGAAATTTGCAATATATAGGTTCTTGTTTTGCATTAACAAGTTTGAAAGTATGCGATCCATAACCGTTCATATGTCGAAAACCATCTGGAATTCCACGATCTCCAAAGAGGAACATTACCTAAAAAATAAAAAAAAATAAAAAGTTAATATATTATGACAAAAAATATTTTATTTAAAATCATTTTACCTGATGAGTTGTTTCTGGTCGTAATGTTATAAAATCCCAAAACATATCTGGGTCTTTAAGATGAGTGGCTGGATTACGTTTTTGTGTATGAATAAAACTTGGGAAAAGTATCGGATCACGAATAAAGAAAATCGGTGTATTATTTCCAACTAAATCCCAAATTCCATCGTCCGTATAGAATTTAACAGCAAAACCACGCGGATCACGTGCCGTATCAGCTGATCCACTTTCACCGCCGACCGTTGACATTCGAGCTGCAATTGGTGTACGTTTTCCAATTTTTTCGAAAACTTTAGCTGCACAATATTTTGTTATATCATGAGTTACTTCGAAATAACCAAATGCACCACCGCCCTTGGCATGAACAACACGTTCGGGAATTCTTTCACGATCAAAATGTGATAGTTCATCTAAAAAGTTAACATCTTGTAAAACTACTGGACCATTTGGACCAACAGTTGCAGTTGCATCTTTAACACCAACGGGACCACCATGTCCAGTTCGGATAACGGAAGGTTCACCCTGTAATTAAAAATATTCATGAGTTTTTTTTATCACATAAAAATATTTCTATTTATCTATAATTTTGGTGTTAAAGATTAAAAAGATAAATATTTAAGATAAGAGACTATTCAGCAAAAAAACAAAAAACTTGATAAAAATTTCATGGTTAATTTTTCTAGAATTGGAAAAATTATATTTTTCTATAATTTAAAAAATTATATAATTGACTTGGATCGATTGACAGGTTCTTACGTTAATTATAAAACTGAAAATAACGTAAATCATGAAAGACGAAAAAAAATTACGTAACAAATTTTGTTCTATGTTGGAAGGTTTTTATGGCCTATGGTAGACACTACCAGAGGGTATATTAGTTTTGTGACTCCATTTGTAACAAATCGAAATAATCGTCGTAGAAAGGTTTTAAGGGTATGGTTGTGTAGGGAATCAGAAGTTATATCGATTTATGCATGTCCGTCCGTCAGTCCGTCCATATACAAGATAACTCAAAAACACGTTATTCGATTTTGTTGAAATTTAGAATGTAAGTTGGTTATTCCTTAACTGGATTTGGTATTGCATTTCAGCAAAATCGACGTGAGGAGAGAGAAGTTATTAAGCAAAAAGCAGGGTGACCAGAAAGTTTTGTAGTTTTTTTATATGGTTTTTCGGATTTAATTCGAAAATGTATCCATCAATTTTGTTTGAATTAATTATGTTGGTTAAATACGTAAATAGACGATACCATGTTAAATTTGAGCAAAATCGGTTAAAGCATAGTGAAGAAAGAAATAATCCTAGGAGAAAATAAATCTGTCCATAAAGTTTTTTTTTATGTACTCGGCTATAGGCCGATTTTAAGTTACTTAATGTTTTTTTTAAAAGATTTATAATTAACGATCGAATAGAAAATTATTTTTTTAGTCTTCATAAAATCCTTCTATATTTAAATATTTATTATTTCGTCCTTTCTATGGAATTTTAAAATCGATATAGAAATTAATATTTAATGAGAGAATTTTGTTTTAAATGTTATTTTTAAAGTAAAAATCAATAAAAGAAAAAAACATTTAATTTATTCTATTAGCAACTTTGTAAGAATACGTTTTTTTGCCTCCTTTTTGTTTTTTCCATCGAAATTGATATTCAAAATATCCAAATGCATACAAAAATAGGTATTTTTATTATATAAAAAAAAAATGGGTTTCAAATCATTGGAACCGGTTTCTATTCTATACAAAAGAAAAAAATTAAGAAAATAAACAAGTAATATAAAGTAACGAAGAAATTAAATAAGAGACCCAATTCATGATAAGCAATCAAAATACAGGTTTGCGTGTGCTATTTAAAGGTTCACACAGAAGACGTTAAGACATTTTATTTCATGTAAAAAAATAATTAACAGAAAAAAAATATTATTTTATCCACAATTAAGAGTTTGTCCAAAAGGTTCATTGATCCGACACAATTTTCTTTCTGCTTTTACCAAAAAAAAAAAAAAAAAAGTCTCGTTGCTAAGAAAAACATAAATTTTGATATGACATACTAATTACCGAACATACTGGACAAATACTAAAATAACTCTTAAATGCTTTTGTTTTAATTAGTTTCTATGTAACTTTGGGTCATTTGATTACTTCTACGTGGTGAAAAAAAATAAACTTCGAACTTACGAATAAATATCAAGAAAAAAAACATATTTTAAAAAATAGAAATTAAATCCTCAGAATATTATATATTTATTCTTTAAACTCGAGTTTTAAACTCGAATCTGAATAAAGTCATCGAACTAAAAATTAATACAAGAAAAACTGGATATATCGATAAGAGTCTTTTATCCTAGAAATAAAAAAAAAGAAATATATTTATATAAAAATAATCCAAGAAAACAAGCTATAATGCAAAAATTCGATTGTAACTTCTATACAGCTATGAATATATAATCAATATTATATATTTTATTTCTTAAATAACGTCGCAATATTATATTTTGAATGGAAATTCCGAATTTTTCTTCAAACAAGCATCCAACATTGTATTTTGTTAAATTTCAATTTTGAGTGACACGGCCGTATTTGGAACCTGTAGACCACTAGACTGAACCTACCGCCATACCGCAAGGAATCGAATTCTTCGTTTTCTACTATCTCGTGAATATTCTGGTCATTTTTAGACTAATTTTGTTATATTATTTATACGCTAATAATTATAATTAATTGACAATTTAGAAATTTGATGCTTAAGCGATCATTTTGTGGTAAATGCAATAACTTTCTTAATCAGTAAGTTTTTGGTTTGACTTCTAGTGGTCACCATACCCATTACGGCTTGTTCTTTTTATTTCAGTCTATATTCAAAATGAAAATTTTCAAACAGTTTTTGTGCTGCGAGCTGACGCCAATGTTGCCTGTGATAAATACGACTCTGGCTGGTATAATGAATGATCATAACATCCAGAAAAAAATTCTCCAAATTCAAATTTTGTTGAAATTCATTTAAAAGTACACCACAATACGGTTTCGCTCTAACACGATAAGAAAAATTTCGGGAACTTTTGTTACCGTTTTCCTTTTCGTAGGCACCTATCAACCGTGTTATAGGACGGTTGGGTTATAATACAAAACATATAACACCTTAAGTATGGCATATAGATGATTTTTTGATGCCCTATGATAGAAATGGGGCTCCGTAGCTAACAAAAAAAAACGTTAAAACTGCATAACTGTTTTTTTCTTTTTCAAATTTGCTCTAATTCACAGGTAGCTTGGCCGCATAGATCTATTCTGTAAATTTTATTCAAATTGGAATATTAAGTTTTTAAAGTACAGCAAAAGAAAAAACTTAATAAACCGGCTAATTTTTCTCTACAACTTTTTCTTTCTCCACACTATCCTTGAACCGATTTTACAAGAATTTAATATAGTATCGCCTATTTATGGTAGTATGTACCTACCTAACATGGAAGGGGGCATACAAATTCAAATTGTTGGGCCGATCAAACACACCTTCTGAATATACAATTGTTCTCATATACTATATAGTAAAAATTCCTCTTACCCAATCTTTGTTCAATTCATTTCGCGTGTATTTACAATATTCATTTCATTTATTAAGAGATGTGAATTCTATAATTTTGTTTAGATAAGTAATTACTTAAAACTATATAACATAAATCTAACTAATTTGACTTATAGCCAAGTTTTAAGTTATTAAAAATTAAGGTAAAATCAACTAAAATTTATGTTAGTTCCAGTATAGAAAGTTTAATTATGAAAAGCAAATTTTCACAGTATGTACTTATTTATTATTTTGAAATTTTTCATGACCTTCAAGAAGTATGTTTAATTTTTTTAATTAATCGATTTAAGTAAAGGCGTAATAAACTAACGATATTATGCTGGACGAATAGATGGGAGTTTCTAATTGACTAATCTTCAGGTAAGTAATACTTTTTTCAATAGAACTCCTCTCCATATAGTTTCTAAGATAGGCATTGTTAACTATATGATAATTTCTTAAATCTAATTACCTCATTATAAAGGCAAGAAAGAAAAAAAAAATTATTATTATTCGAATAATTACTTTAAGTGGTTGGAATTATCAATTGTTTCATAATCAATGAAAGAGAAACCGGACTATTGAAGCGGAGCTGTAAATATGATATTATCATTATCGAAGCATAAAAGTGTGTGATGATATCGTTTTCCTAATATTCTTTCAATAATTTTTTTGAAAACTTATTTTAACATTTTATGATACGATTTAAATGATATTTATTAATCATAAATAATGTTTTTCTTTTTCTTCTTTTTTTTTTTTGCTTCATCATTTTTTGACGAAACTTTGATTATTGAATTTAGAAAGTTTATTGCTAAAAAAAGAAAAAACAAACAAAAAAAAACCTTTTTTTTATATAAAAAAAAATGATTGTTTTTCTTGTTTTTTTCAAAATTTTGTCCGTCTGACCTTTTATATAATAGAAAAAAAAAATATTTCTTTGCACAAAATATGATAAAAAATATCAACAAGAAATTAATCTTATTTATTTCACAACAAAAAAAAAAAAAAATTATCTCGAATGTTTTAATTTTTGTAATTTTTTTTTTTTTTTATATATAATTTTATTCATAATTGTATTGGATTTTTTTTTTCTGGTATTTTAATAAGTTTCAAAGTACTTGAAAAATGATTAGTACAGGTAACCCCCGAAGAACACGATTAATTCCATGTTCTTTGAAACCGTGTTGTGCGAGACTACAAAAAAAACGGGATTCCGTTTCAAGTGTGAAAATAAAAAATTACATACTTACATATGCATTTGTAACTAATGTGTACGCCTTCCTATATTTCAAATTGGTTTTTTCTGCGCACCTACGTCACAGGGGACGTGAAATACATTGTTTATGTGCAAAATTATGATTATTTATTTGAAAGAAAATCACATGTGATGTCAAAAAAATATCAAAATAAATATTTAAAATGGCCGAGATGCGCATTGCGTAATTTGTATATTCTTTCATTCATGTATGTACTGTGTATTTATTTCAATTAAAATTGGAATGGAATTGAGATTTCTAATTTCGTGATAAATGTTATATGGTAATTTCCTTATAATTCTGAACAATTTTACCTTTGATCATAACTCTCTATTTTATCAAGCAAATGACATATTTAGAAATAGTTTTATATCAAATAATATATGTATGTATTTTATTCTCTTTCAAAAGAATTACTCGAAAATCGCGTAGTTTGAAACCGTGTAATTCGGGAAAAGGTATACATATGTGTTCTTTGAAACTCGTATTCTTCAAGTACCGTGTTCTTCGGGGGTTACCTGTATTTTAAATTAAACACAATGTCTCATTGAAACGCATAAAAATCGTTGAAGTTACCAAGTCAAATTATTTACCTAAGTAAATATTTAATTTTTTAAAAATATATTAAAATTGTTTGTTTTTTTTTTTTTTAAATCGTATGTCATTTTCTCGTAGCCGGAATATAATTATGATTTTGTTTTTTTTTTTAAATCATGTTTTTTAATTAATTAATATATCAGTTATTGTTATTGGAAAATGTTATACGTGAAGAAAAATCATATTTAACGTTTATTTTTATGTATTAAGAATCACGTACCGATTGTTTTCTAATACAATTTATGATACTGAAATGTTAATTGTTAGAAATAATAAAAATAAACATAATTAGCTGAAATATGTAAAAAAAATTTTTACGAAAAAGTATGGTTAATTGGTTTTTTTTTTTTTTTTTGTTGATAACGAAATGAAACAATTTAATTATAATTGCAAATTTTTGTATAACCAGAAAATTAATTCATTGAAATTTTTAAATAAAATAATGAACTAATTTCTATTTGTTATGAAATGAAATAAAAATTTTCGAATTGAAATTATAAAATCTGCGACAGTTTCAAGTGAAAAAACATATAGTAACTGAAAATCGACCTATAGTCGATTTTTTGATGCCCTATGGTAGAAATGGGACAGAAAAACTGTCAAAACTAATATTATTTCAAGGTTCTTTCTTCATAACTTTTCAAAATTTCCTCTAATTTGCAGGTAACCCAGACCATAATAACATAAGTCTAATCTGTAAATTTTATTCAAATCAGTGTATTAGTTTTTAAAGTACAAAAAAAACTTTATAAAAAGGGTTAATTTCTCCTAGGATTATTTCTTTCTCCACTATCCTTGGAGCAATTTGACTGAAATTTAACATGATATCGCCTATTTATGCAGTTAACCTATATAATTAATTTAAACAGAATTGATTCACAATTAAATCCGAAAAACCATAAACAAAGAAACGACAAAACTTTCTAGTCACCCTGGTTTTTCCTTTATAACTTTGCTGGATCGATTTTGCTCAAATGCAATACCAACCCAAGTTAAGGAATCACATTGTAAATTTCATCATAATCGGACAACGCGTTTTTGAGTGAATTATCTTGTATACGGACGGACGGACGGACATGCATAAATCGATATAACTTTTGATTCCCGAAACAATCATACCCTTAAAACCTTTCTACGACTATTATTTCGATGTGTTACAAATGGAGTGACAAAACTTATACACCCTCTGGTAGTACCTACCATAGGGCATAATAAAACTTGAAGCGCAACTTCAAATCAGTCAATCCTGGGTCTGGTTGGAACGAGTCGAGAAACCAAATACGGGCTCAGAGCTTGTAGTTTCTTGAATGAATAACTAATACAATTTCCTGTTGGATTTTTTCTTTTTGTAACTTAAAGTTATGAATTTTTAAAAGTTAAAAATTGCGCTTTCTCAGTAAATTTTTGAAAAGAAAACTAACTTTAAATTGAGTGCAGATATAAAAACAAAAACAGAAAAACAATGAATTCAATCGATTGAAAACTCCTATGTTTTGGCATTGTTTCTTTTGAAAATTTAAAAAAAAAAAAAAAAAAAACTTATAATTAGGCGATTTCTAAGTTGTTGTTTTTTTTAGGTTGACTTAAATTAGAAAAATAAGATTCGATGAAATTAAATAAGTTTTTATTGTTTTATCAAATTATTTTTAATTATTTTTGAAAAAAACAAAAAACTTTTTTAATTCATCTTCTTTTTTTTTATTAAATTGATGTAATTACAAAAAAAAAAAAAAAAACATTTGGAAATACTCTTTTTTTTTTACAAATATTCAAGTTTTTTATAATATTTTAATTGGTTCTGAATTCTAGTTCATAATTTATAAAACTTGTATGTCACAAATCAACGTCGAGTTGTGCTTAATGAATAATAAATAAATGGCAATACCTACTTAAAATGTTAACCGCTTAACCCGCCATAGCATGCCACTGCTTTCGAAAATAACAAATTCAACTACGCAATTTTTTCATATACTTTACAACGAATCGAATGCAATAAAAATTTCCAAAAATTTTCCACGATTTTTTTATGCTAAATTTTGTTAGCATTTTTCTTTTATTATAATTAACAAATATAATTAAATAATATTAAAACACGAAATAAATGAAATTAACAAATCTAACGAAAACTGGTCAACAACACACCCAATTTGATAAAATTTGTAATAAGTTTACACAGTTAACGCGTATATAAAACAACAATAAAGAAATTTGCAAGTAATGTTTATGTTTAAAAAATATGTAAATATTAGAGTGCAAACCTTTAACCCTTTCTTGTAACTATTAAGTTGATCATCTGCGGGTTGACGTCCTGACATCTTGGTTTTTTATTTTTGTTTTTTTTTTTCTTTTAAATCGAATTCCAAATGAAACAATTAAATATGTGTACTAGAACTTTATTCAAAAATAGATCGTAAAAATGATATTCTTTAAGAAACTAAATGCCCACCTTGCTTGAAATGCAATAAAGAACGAACCTTTCGCCGGCATTTGCAAGTTCTTTTATAACTTTGTTTTCGTCATCCTCACTCAATAAACTAAACTTTGAATATGGAATGAGACTGTCACTATAATTCACCTCATGGTAAAAATAATTTTAAATTAAATTAAAATGTTTCAATTAAGAAAAAATGATTACTATTATTAATTTTCTAGTTAAAATAATATTTATTATATTATATATTTATTTATATATTTAGGAAGAAACAACTTTTTGTCTTAATATTTTCTAAAAATCATTCACCATATGTTCCACAGCCCACCATGTGCAAAGTATGCAATTTGACAAGAAACTCAATAAAACAAAAATTTTTGCTGTAATAAAAAGTTAATTTTCAAATATATTATAAAATATGATTTTAAAAGCATTTAGAGGTATTAGAAATCATTGGAAGAAGTCATTATTTGCTGCTGGCTTAATATCATATGGAGTTTCATATGCAAATGAGAAATATGAGTAAAAATTTGTCCCCACATATGAGTTTACAATTAAATTTTGATATTTTCTTCTTTTTTTTTTAGGACTTCAATAATTATGCGGAGTTATTGTGAAGAAGCATCGAAATATGGAGATGTTTTACAAAATGTAATGACTCCACCGAAAAGAGTTGTGGTCATTTTAAATCCAGCGGCAAATAAGAGATCGGCTGAGAAAACGGTATAGAACTATTTAAAAAAAAAAATCCCATTCAAAATAATTCCACAATATTTTAGTTCGAAAAATATTGTGAACCAATACTTCAGCTAGCAGGAATTATAGTAGATGTAGTAAAAACTGATTCCGAAGGACATGCAAGACGTTACATTGAAGAATTAAATAAACTTCCTGATGCAATATTAGTCGCTGGCGGTGATGGCACAATATCCGAAACGATAACCGGTTTAATGAGAAGAGAATCAAATGACAAATGTCCAATTGGTGTGCTTCCATTAGGAAGAACAAACAAAATTGCTAATAATTTATATGGATTCCCATATAAACCAACTAATTTAGAACAAATTCGAGGATTTGCTGAATCAGCAATTTCAGTTGTACGTGGAAAAACCAAAGATCAAGATATAATGAAAATTCAAGTGTTAACAAATAAAGATGAGAAAACAGAAAGTCCACCGAAACCAATTTTTGCAATGGGTTCCGTACAATGGGGTGCATTTCGTGATGTTGAAACATTAAAAGACAAGTATTGGTATGTTGGACCGTTACGAGAATACGTTGCATCACTATTAAATGCATTTAATGATGACTTAACATGGAATTGTGATGCCCAATTATTGTATACACCTCCATGTTCGGGCTGTAATAATTGTTTTACAAAAGAAATTGAAAAACAACAAATCTATGCTGGACGTTGGTGGTCACGTTTCATACCAAAATTTAAATTAGGGCAACAAGCCGTTTATAAAGAAGATTACTCAAAGGTTAGAAATGACAATTGTACAAAACTAAATTCCATGCAAATAAATCCAACAGAAATTTTATTAACAGCAAATGATAAGAATACGACAGAAATTCCAGATTTAAAACTTAAAATAAGTGGATTATATGATTCCGGATTTGATTTCATTTCAGAAAATTGGAATAGAATAAGTACAAATAATTGTAAAGTCAATCAAGAGTTCTCTGTTCGAACGGTGGAACTTCTACCGGAAAAGATTAGTACAGAAGAAGATACAAAATTCTATTCAATTGATAGCGAGGCATACGAAGTACGACCAATTAGAATAAGTTTAGTTCCGAAAGCCATAAATATGTATTCTTTGTAAAGCAATAAATAATTATTTGCATAAAATTTTAGTGCTTCAAATATTTACAATCTTCTGAAATTTATAGATTAGTAAAATACAAAGTTCATGTTAACAAATATTTATTTTGAATTGTATTTAAATTGACAAAATATTAAAAACAATAATAATACAAACAATCTTAGGCAGACTCTGGTCCACCGGGAACATAATCTTCTGAGATCAATGTCATAAGCCACTTTGATGCTCTTGGTCCCAGCCATAGAACACTTAAAACTAAAGCTTCGAAAAGACCCAAAAGAATTCCTGCACAAACATCCAAGATATGATGTCTATAAATCAAAAGTCTAGAGAAAGTGACACTGAATGCCCATGCAAACAACGGTGGCCAAACAAACCATGGTAATGGATATAAAATTGTGAAAAATGCTAATATGTAAAATGAACGTGATGCATGGCCCGAAGGAAAACTAAATTTGTCGGGTCCAATTGAAAAAATATCATCATTAATAGTTGGTCGTCGACGACGTGTTGCTGCCTTTATTATCGCCACAAATATTATATCAAGTAGAAGTCCAAACAACATATTAATTTGCATTTGATATAAATCTCGACTGTCCGCAAACCAGCAGAATGCAAGCCATCCTGCAAACCAAAAAACTCCGTGACACGAAATTTCTAGGAATTTACAATGAGTTTTAAGAGAACGAATTGGTACAAAATTTAACATAAACGAAACAAAAGTTTTGGTTATTTTAACATCAAATTCTAAAACTTTTCGTAACCAAGGTGGAATTGCGCGCTTCTCGTCATCTAGTCTTGTCTTTGGATCCATCTGGAAAATAAAATAAGAAATAACGAAATTTTTTATAATACGGAATATTTCTAATAAAAATTACGGTATCCATTTTCCTTGCTCGATTTGGTGACGAATAACACAAATATAAAAATATCTTTGCCCAGAAAATAAGAAAAAAAAGACCTACTAGAACAGAACACAATTTGACAAATCGGCACTGCACAAATCACGAATTGAACAGCTGTTTTTTTTTTTTGACAGTTGGAGTTTTATGCGAAAGCAGGTTCGTTTACAAAAGAAGTTTTTAACAAACTGTTTTTATTTTCAAAACAAAATTTCATTTTTAATTTCTATACAAAATATCAAAGTTATTGATCATAACATAAAAAAAATTAACAAAAAATGTATTAAATGTCTGTCTGTCTGTCCGTCTGTGATAGGTAAAATTGCGTCCGTATTTTTGAGGCGATTTGAGTGAAAAATTGGTATCATCGGTTTTTTCCACATGAGAATCATTCTATCAGACGTTGGGTTCGATCGGACTTAAACTTCGGGGAGCTGCCGTATAAAAGTCTGGTTTTTTTGTGATTTTAAATTACATGGTGTTGTAACGTTATCTATGATTCGATTTCAATTAAATTTGGTACAAGATACTTTCTCAATGAAAGAACAATTGTGTCAATTGAATCTGACTACAACTTCGGATAGCCATCAAACAAAATTATATGAAATGAAACGATTTCTGAAGTTTCCTTCCATATTATCTTCATAAATTGTAGATAGGGTAACTGGCAAACGTGTTTCTGGAATTAAACATTATATAAAGGAATGAAAAAGACTGAAACTGAATCCCCATAATTTTATAGTTCTTTTTAGATAGATTTTTGGAAAGTAAAATGTTTAGAACATATGTATTGAAGTTTCAATAATAGTTTAGCTTATTTTTATTTGGTTTTAATAAAATTAAAAATACGAAGATTCTTCACAAAGCTTTGCAAGTAAGCCTGTAAGTTGTAATAATGAATTTATACCATCGACAATTTTTAAATGCGTCAATCCAATTTCACGAATAAATATTAATTTTAATTTTTCATCCATCGACATTCTTTTACAAACACGAAAAATATTTGTAATAATATCTTCGGCAGCATATCCTAAACGCCACAGTTTTGCCAATATTTTATAAGCTTTATGAATATCATTTTGAGCACAATACTTTAACATATCCTGGATCAGCATAGGATGTGGCTCATCACAAACCTTGAATACATTCTCTCCACTTATGTGACCGAAACCGTTCGCAGTTGATTGTAAATTGTTTAAAGCTTGTCTCAAATCACCTTGAGCAGTAAAAACGACTGCTTCCAAACCATTTTCTTCATAACTCAAATTTTCGGCTTGACAAATTTCTAATAATTTTCCTAGAATTTGAGCATCCGATAATCTTGAGAAACGAAGCATTGCGCAACGAGATTGAATTGGTTCAACAATTTTTTCACTTGTATTACAAGCCAATGCAAAACGTGTTGTATTACTATAAATTTCCATTGTGCGCCGTAAAGCTTGTTGAGCCCCTTCAGTCATACTATCAGCTTCATCTAATATAACAATCTTATGACGCCCATGCGGTAAAGTAACTTTCTGTTGTGCAAACATTTTTATTTTATTCCGGACAACATCAATACCACGTTCATTAGATGCATTCAATTCTAACACCGCTTCTTTATAATGACTACCCAAAAGAATTCGTGCAAGACATTGTATTGTTGTTGTTTTTCCTATTCCAGGCGGTCCCTAAAAGTTATCAATTTTTTTGTTAATGGAAAAAACATTGGAAAAAAATATTTAATTTACAGCAATTATAATATTTGGAGCATTGCCTTGAGTCGCAAATACCGATAATCTACTAACGGTATCTTCATTTCCAACAATTTCTTCAAATTTCGTAGGACGATATTTTTCTATCCTACAAAAAAAAATCATCAAAATGTAAGTACAAAGATATATTTTTATTGCTTTTACCATGGTAGATGCTTCTTTTTTAAAGAAGGTTCAGCTGTTGATGATGGACCAGGTTGATCTCTATCTACTTCTGGCATTTTTTTTTCTAATTTATTTAATTTTTACTAAATTGTTTACGAATTCTCGCGCGCAATCTTTATTGAACTGTCAAAACAATTACAGTGAAGTTCGTCGCGTTTTTTTTTATCGATATCCAATCTGTTTTCGTTTTGTTTTTAAAAATGTAAAATATTAATTTCAAATTACATTTCTTTTTTTATGTATTATCAAATTAATATAATAAAATATATTGTGATATTATACGTATTTGAATTTATAAACTCAGAAATCGTTTTTACTTATTTTAGATTACAATTTTTAATCGTTGAAATGACGACCTGAATCACTTAAAATTGGTAACAGTCAGTTTAAAAAATGAAATAAATAAGTAAAATCTTATTAAGAACAAATTATAATCCGGAATAATAATATTGAAAAAACTAGAAATTACATTTTGTTGTAATTTGTCTGCTCTATCTATGGCAAGTACTAGGAGGATCCATGTGCCGTATACAAGATAACTCAAAAACGATTTATCTAACTTTGATGAAATTGACAACGTGAGTTGGTTTTTCCTTTATTTGATTTGGTAATTCATTTCAGGAAAATCCGCCCAGGGGGAACGAAATTATGAAGCAAAATCCAGGGTGTCCAGAAAGTTTTAACGAATTTTTTTTATCGTTTTTCGAAATTAATTTGAAAATTTGTTCAAATTATTTACATACATAATATGTTAAATTTTCGTAAAATTGGTCTAAGGATAGTGAAGAAAGGAATAGTTGTAGGAAAAAATAAGACTGTTTACAAAGTTTTCTCAATTTATTTAAAAAACTAATATACCGATTTGAATAAAATGTGTAGAAGATTTGCACTATATTTCTGGGAAAGACTACGATTTTCTTGATAAAAGAAAGATCGGGAACTTTCCTTATAAACACAAAAAAACAGACATTAATTTAATTACATATGGCAAAAGAGTTAAATTAGTATTTCGTGATTCTGGAAACCACGAAATATTCTAAGAAAAGACAACTAACCACTGGTATTCATTGACATTTCTTGCGAATTTTAGAAGTACGTTTCCATGTATGAATCAAGATTCTAGAGTTTCCCCGATGAATATATAAGGTGGAAACACCGCAGGAACAAAACAGTTGAAGTCAAACTTCGAAAGTGATTGTATCAAAGAGATTGTGAATAGTTGTTTTTTGTGGTGGGTTCACTCCAAGGTATATCAATCCTACATATATTGTAGCTTGGTTTCTCTTTCACTCATTGTGACGTTGGTCGTATGGTGATCAATCCTATTTGATTAATATATATTGGAGATGAAGTTTTTTTTGACATTTGAAAGGGCGCAAATCGAAGTTCCGAAAATCAAAACTATAGTTTCATATTTCGTGGTTTATTTGTTTTAAATATAATAATTGTAATGAATTAATGAAATAATGGTTATTTGTGCGGTTTGTAATTGCATAAGCGACAATGATAAACGCTTAAAAAGGAACAGAAGAATGAGTCAACTCGGGAAGTGGTGAAATTCTTTCGATTTCTGATAGATGAAATTATGGCCAAAATAGGGATTCACAAAACGGGCGGAAGTGATAAATTTAACATTAAAATGTCGTTCATTTGCTCGAAACATTTTTTACCTGAACATTATCTTCGGAATTTACAACCCAAACTTTTAAATTATTCGCCCTAAAGCTCAAAAAAAAATATGCAGTACCAATCGAAAATTTACCAAGTTCAAAAGCATGGAAAGGTTTCACAGAACGAGTCGCCAGACAAGAAAAACGGAATTTTAAGCGGGATGTTTAAAATACTTTGTAAGTTTTTTTTCCAAACAAAATTCAATTCAATTCTTGGCCCAAGTTCTAAAGATTTCAAATTGTTTATTTAGCATTATCTAAAAGTACACGAAAAACTGGCAGAAAAAATACATATAATACATTCGACATTATCTAGTTACCCACCTAATCGAACATACAAAATATTTCTAAAAATACATTTTAATTCTAAAATCAGAATAGCAAATATTCAAAGCCACAAATTCCTTATATTCGCATAGGATTTAAAAAAATGTTCTGTACTATCAATATATTTTAATTATAATATTATAATATTCCTTATTATAACCTCTGTTAAGATTTCAAATGGCTAAAATTGTAAACTAAAGATTGTAATTTTGAAAAGACTCTTTTGTTCATTTTACTTGTTCTTAATATTATTTTTAAAACTTAGCCTACTGCTAAGTTTTTCAATTTGTTTTGTTTTTTCTTGATTCAAATTATAATTGTATAATTCGTCAAACAATTCGGTTTGTCACACAGACAATTCGGTCTGAATCGGACATTTTATTAATATTATCTCAAACAATTCGGCAATTTACTGCTATCCCTTTTTTATTCGTTTTTCGCCCATTCCTTTCTCGCTAACATATAATCTTCAAAAAAGCTTGAAGATTCAACAACCTCCATAATATTGCTGCACATTGTAATCGTCTAAGACATCCATATAAAAAGATATTTTGTAAAGTGACGTTTCGTCACAGAAAATCGTAACATAATTTTTGCTAATCGCTCCCATAGAAGTGTTTCACTTCAAAAACGACCAACAACAAAATATACTCATCGACGGCATTCATAAGATGAATAATTCAAAGCTTAAATTCCTTATGTGATTGGAAAAAAATTGTCTCTACTATCAATACAGTACAGAAACCAAAGCTTAAGAACTTAATGTAAAAATATGAACGAATTCCCCTCGTATATTTTTTCCTCATATTTCATCTAGTTTTTTAAGTGAAAATTTGTGGGCAAAAGCAATTTTACACATCTTATATTATTTATGGCTTTGGCTAATGATTTTAGATTATAAAATACTAATTTTTCTAATGTTTTTGCGCGACATGCAGTAATAACGAAATAAATATACTCAGCAAAAATATTAACATATCGGTTGAACCAGGATGCGTTAGATTTTTTTTTTGGAGTCACGCGTGTCAAGGGATGACTTTTCGACCACACAATCGCTTTACAATACAAATATCGCTTAAAGGCCAATCTCCACACAGCCGACATCCTATTCTGACGAGAAAAATCAGAAAAGTAGAAAGAGATGGACTTTTGCAATTTACGCTAGGATTGATCGAATAAAAACATCAGGGTCTCTCCCCACACAATTTATAATATTATGGAAAATTTAAGAACATTCCCTTCCATTTTATAGGAAAATGTAGTACCAAATTGTGTTTTCAGACTTTATCATAAGGCTTCAGTTCCTATCACATCTAAAAACAAGCTGTAATGCGAAACGGCGAGACTTCTATACGTATGTTCAAATCAAGTTACCTTCCGAAAGCCTTTCTAAAAGAAAGCTATATGAACTAAATTTTGCATGAGTGCATCCCTTACTTTTATCAGAATAGGATGTCGGCTGTGTGAAGATTGGCCTTTAGAAGCTATATATTAGGGAAAAACGAAAGTATCACATCCGAATACGGCAATATAGAGTGTGATGAAACTGAACAAACGAAAATGAACATTGATGTGGCATATAGACAAGCATTCCAAACGAACAAGTGGAAACATCTAAAGCGTCAGAATTGATGTCAATGGATATTTCGTTATTAGAATTTGACAATGACGAAATTCCGGAAACAGACAGTTCGAATCAAATTCTTACATCCACTTTATTGGCACATCTGACAATTGAAAACACAGAATCAGCCTTGCCGGAGATGGATATTAGTGATTTGATGTACATAACGGAGAGAAATTAAAGTGTAGCACCAAGTACATTCAAAACTTAATTTCCATGGCTGAAAATATAAATTTAGATTACTAGGAATCTCCGTCCCCTGCTCGCTTCGTGTGTATAAACAACAACCAAAATACTAAACCAATTAAAAATATTTATCAAAGACACTATTCAATAAGCTTTTGTTTTCCATTTTTTTTATTTTAGCGGTAGAATAAGATTCTCTTTTTCTTTTTCTCTCCGTCTCAATTTTTCAAGATGCTATTTTTTCTATTCTTCGTTTTGAATTTGTGAGTTATATTCATTTGTAAAATATTTCCTTGAATACATTCGCCTAAAAGTATGCATACAATTAATTCTTTCGCTTGCGGAGAAAAACTATTTTATATAATAGAAGGATTAAATTAAATGATTGTTTTGCGGCGCAAAATGTCTTTTAAAATAAGAGTTCTAAATGCAGAACTCCGTGAAAATCAGAATTGGAAGAAATAAGAAATACATAAAACTATAAATTGACACAATAAAATAATATTAATTTAAAATTCAAAAAATTTGGTATTTAATTTTTAATTTTTATTCCATGAGATACTTTCTTTAAAGAAAGATAGCTGGGACTGACGATAATAATGGTTTGGTCTGTATGAAACAAATATTTTATTAATAATTATTATTTTACGTATAAGTATGTTACATATAGTATAAATCAATATTATTACTACTTTAAATATTGTATATTAGTTGTATTTTAGTATAAAAAGCAAAAAAAATTTAAAGTTATGTGATTAATTCCACCATACACTTGACGGTACATGCACAAAACAAGTCAAAATGAAACGCCGGAATATACTACCCTGTAGGATTGATATACCTTGGGTTCACACAGTGAAATATTAAAGAGATTTGATAGAAATAAGTAAATTCATTAGTAGACAAAGATCTTTAAGAGTAATTGTTAACGCAGAAATATTGTAAATAAAGTTTACACATCGAAATTCGGTGTAAAATTATAAAAATTTGCCTTTTATATATTTTATTATTGATATTGGTTCGAAATACCACCCCATATGTGCAATTATTTACACAAATATCCAGAAAATATAGAAAATTTTCTTTTATTACTTAATTCAATAAAATAAGAATTAGAAATATTGAAGAATAATCTTAAATTCGAATTTTTTATTATTAGTATTTTGTATTGTGAAAAACTCTTCATTGATAAGATAATGTTATCACAACATTTCTAGAAAGTGCACCATCTTACTAAGGTTATTACTTTCCCTAAGAAAAAAAAATCAATTAATCATAAAATCACTTGGAATTGTCTTTTGGTAACCATATGGTAACACCATATGGGAATGACGATAGATATCTTGAAGCGTCTCGAAACTAAAAAAAAACCATGGCCATGTATTCTCAAGTGTTCATACGTTCTACGAGATTTGTACACTATCAAACGAGGGAAATTTACATCTAGTTAACAAATGGTTCATCACAAACTTTGAATACATTCTCTTCACTTATGTGAGCGAAATCATTCGCAGTTAATTCCAAATTGTTTAAAGCTTGTCTCAAATCACCTTGAGCAGTAAAAACGACTGATTCCAAACCATTTTCTTCATAACTCAAATTTTCGGCTTGACAAATTTCTAATAATTTTCCTAGAATTTGAGCATCCGATAATCTTGAGAAACGAAACATTGTGCAAAGAGATTGAATTGGTTCAACAATTTTTTCACTCATATTACAAGCCAATACAAAACGTATTGTATTACTATAAATTTCCATTGTTTGCAGTAAAGCTTGTTGAGCCCATTTAGTTATACTATCAGCTTCATCTAATATAACAATCTTATGACGTCCTTGCGGTAAAGTAACTTTCTCTTGTGCAAACATTTTTATTTTATTCCGGACAACATCAATACCACCTTCATTAGGTGCACTCAATTCTAACGCCGCTTCTTTATAATGACTACCCAAAAGAATTCGTGTAAGACATTGTATAGTTGCTGTTTTTCCTACTCCGGGCGGTCCCTAGAAATATTTGTTTTTTGTTAATGGAAAAAAATTGGAAAAAAACATTTAATTTACAGCTATTATAATATTTGGAGCATTGCCTTGAGTCGCAAATACCGATAATCTACTAACGGTATCTTCATTTCCAACAATTTCTTCAAATTTCGTAGGACGATATTTTTCTATCCTACAAAAAAAAAATCATCAAAATGTAAGTACAAAGATATATTTTTATTGTTTTTACCATGGTAGATGCTTCTTTTTTAAAGAAGGTTCAGCTATTGATGATGGACCAGGTTGATCTCTATCTACTTCTGGCATTTTTTTTTCTAATTTATTTAATTTTTACTGAATTGTTTACGAATTCTCAGGCGTAATCTTAGTTGAACTGTCAAAAGAATTCCAATGAAGTTCGTCGCGTTTTTTTTTATCGATATCCAATTTGTTTTGTTTTTGGTTACTTCGTTTTATTTTTTAAAAATGTTAAATATTAATTTCAAATTACATTTCTTTTTCTATGTATTATCAAATTAATATAATAAAATATATTGTGATATTATACATATTTGAATTTATAAACTCAGAAATCGTTTTTACTTATTTTAGATTACAATTTTTAATCGTTGAAATGACGACCTGAATCACTTAAAATTGGTAACAGTCAGTTTAAAAAATGAAATAAATAAGTAAAATCTTATTAAGAACAAATTATAATCCGGAATAATAATATTGAAAAAACTAGAAATTACATTTTGTTGTAATTTGTCTGCTCTATCTATGGCAAGTACTAGGAGGGTCCATGTGCCGTATACAAGATAACTCAAAAACGATTTATCCAACTTTGATGAAATTGACAACGTGAGTTGGTTTTTCCTTTATTTGATTTGGTAATTCATTTCAGGAAAATCTGCCAAGGTGGAGCAAAATTATGAAGCAAAATGCAGGGTGTCCAGAAAGCTTTAACGAATTTTTTTTATCGTTTTTCGAATTTAATTTGAAAATTTGTGGAGTAATTTTGTTCAAATTATTTACATACATAATATGTGAAATTTTAGTAAAATTGGTCTAAGGATAGAGAAGAAAGGAATAGTTGTAGGAAAAAATAAGACTGTTTATAAAGTTTTTTCGATTTATTTTAAAAACTAATTCACCGAATTGAATAAAACTTGTAGATTAGATTTATGCTAGTAGGCCCCAGCCTACCTGTAGATTAGAGCGAAGAAGACGAACCAAAGTTATAGAGAGAAAACTTTGAAAACTTAGTAGGTTTGGTTCTTTTATCCAGTGGCGTGCAGTGGGTTATAAGGCAGGGTGTACAGAGAATAATAATAAAATAAAACGAACGTCTAGAATTTCTCCTGCACATCTTGAGGATTATAGTGATTTTTTGTAAAAAAAAAAAAAAAAAACTGGTCATATGGTTTTACAGGTTAATTTCTATACTCTTTGTAAGACTCATTTAAAGTTAAAATTTCAAAACTATTTTTGCAGTAACTTATAATACATATCTCCTTTTTGGTTGATAGTAGAGCGATGTGTTTAAGATAGGCTAGGATGTAGTATTATTAATTTTTCTACTACTGTTAGCTGAAATTGTTCTGTTGAAATTCGTTTACTCTTTGTCTGACACAACCAAATTGTATTTCAGCCTATTATTTCGAACATCATCAGTGGCGGCTCGTGACTATCTGCGGAGGTGGGGCTAATTCAATATTTGCCTAAAAAAGGTCATTCCATATTCTAATATTGTAAACAAATTTATGGAAGTTTCTACTTCATCCTAGAGGTATTGCAATTGAAGTGGTCACCGAGTTTTATCTGATTGGTTTCCCAAAAGTCTATAATGACAGACATACGTTAACGAATATTCGAAATCGATTACGACATATTTATGTAGGTAACCAATATAATTAATATAAACGAAATTGCTTTACAAATTTTCCAATTAAATCCGAAAAACCATATAAAAAAAACGACAAACTTTCTGATTACCCTGGTTTTTGCTTAATAACTTCCTTCCCCTTCGGTCAATTTTGCTGAAATGCAATACCAAATCCTGTTAAGGATTAACTAAATAACATTCTAAATTTAAAAGAAACCGGATAACGCATTTTTGAGTTATCTTGTGTACATGGACTGTAGGATGGACATGCATAACTCGATATAACTTTTGATTCTCTACACAACCATACCCTTGAAACCTTTCTACGATGATTATTCCGATGTGTTAAACTATAGGGGATAAATAGCCAAAAAACTTGTAATAATATTTCAAAATTTTTCTGTATAACTTTTTCAAATTTACTCTAAATCACAGCCTGGCTGGTCCCTGAAGACATAAATTTATTCTGAAAATTTTATTCTAATCGGTAAATTCGTTTTAAAGGTACATCAAAAAGCTTTATGAACAGGCTTTTTTTCCTACGATTATATCTTTCTCCACAATCCTAGATGGATTTTACTGAAATTTTCTGTTGCAATGCAATACCAAATTGAGGAATAAGAAACTCACATTGATATTTTAATTTTCAGAGGAATAAAAAAATGTATTAATTATTGAGCTTCCAAATAATTTTAGTAAATAATTTAAAATACTTCACCGGAAATTTTAATAAATAATTGAAAATTTCAAAATCTTAATTCTATATGAAAATTTTAATTAAATTCATTAAAATTTATTAAATAATTTACATTTTTTTATACCTATGCTTTCATTATAAAGTAAGGTATCAAATAAATTACGATTTTTTTATCTAAAGTATTCAAAATTATTTAAAAAATTATTAATTTCATTCAAAAATGGCAAAATCTCGGTTTTGATAATAGAGTTTGAAATATTATATCATCTGTGTAAAAATTGAGAGTTAAATTTCCAAACAGAGAGAATAAAGAGAGATATAAATATGAAGATATGCATTAAAATGGTCAAAACTTGAACTGAATACTTACTTACGCGAACAATACTTCCACTAATCCTCTCTTTGGGGCTGATTTAAATTAGCCCAAAATGTATGAAATTTTAATACACAGAAACAAGAAGAAGAAAAAAAAATGTGTGGTGTGTAATGATTTTGTTGTTGGATTGGGACTACATTTGTTTTAGCCCTTTTTCGTATGATTTTCTTCTGTTCAAGCTCATACAAATATTCGATTCTGATGGTTTTTTTGTGTTTACGCTAGCGAGATTTTTTTTCGGTTTTTTTAAAATAAGAAAATAAAACAAAGGTTTTCATTTCATTTATTTTTGTATTTAAGTTAATTTAATATATATATATATCTATATAAATAAAATCGTAAATGTTCGTTTGTTCCTAACCGGTAATCTCCGAAACTTCTTGACCAATTGCTTTGAAACTTTCACAGAATGTCCTATGTGATTATGACCATGTTTATATGTACTTTTTATTTACCTAGGCTATACCTGAGCCAGGTAATAAGTGATTTAAAAAAATCATTAACTAACACATAGCCACAAGCATCTTTCAAATCAAAATCTTCAACCGAGAAAACGTGATTTTTCTTACTCATACGCGCATACATCAGTAAGCTTTTATTATAACAATACAGATGAGCGTAGTGGCGGCGTTAAAAATATTAATTCGGAGGGGCAACACTTTAAATGGGCTTAATGCTTATGTATTCTGGAACATCAGAATTGCGAAAAATGTTTGCGTTATTTATTCCAAAAAACAAGTTTCTCTTAAGCGTACAAAATTAAATTATTCGCTTTAGATCCTGTTTATTGAAATGTAACGAGCAAATTATATCTCTACTAAATGGCGTAAAATTTTGTAAGCCCATAACCGAAAGCCATTTCATTTCTCATTTTTTGGAAAGCTTAAAGCCAAAAAAAGGTATTTATAATTGACAAGGCTGAATTTTCAAAATCTTCGACGAATTTTAAGAATTGCTCAAAAAAATTACTGTCACTGATAGTTTTAATTAAAAACAAAAACGAGGGATTTTTAGATTTGGATTCAAAGTTGATTAAAACAAACGAATGTTTTACTAAATTATGAATTAACATTATTTCTGTTTGATTAATTATTATATATGTAAAAGGCTAATCCTTCTTTCTTTCCTTCTGTCCGTCCTATATTGTCCGGAAAGAAAATTCGTTGTGCGAAAAAGAAACACTTTTTGATATGTTGTAGAGAATTACTTGAAACGTGGAGAAATTTTGTTTCCGGGGAGATTGGGGGTCGGAGGGGTTCCAAAGGGGGACTTGAAAGCTTATTTCGGAAAGCCTCATTTATAATCTGAAATATACATCGGACATGATTCTGACCTGAGGCAATCTTATTAAGATTTTTATGCCGGACATTCTAACGTACACGGCAAAGTTCCATTTCCCACCGCTTTGGCGCTGGAGGCAATACAAATTTACGAACTTTTTATATAGAAGTCACACGCAATAACAATGTGCAGCAAAGTTATGGAGGTTTTCATGGGGATTATTTCCGTCGAAGACCAAACAGTTCTATCTCCCATCACTTTGGCGCTGGAATCAACACAAATTTTGGAACTTGGTATGCAGACGTCACACACGATTACAATGTTCGGCAAAGTTCTCCAGGTTTTCATGGGGATTATATCTGTCGAAGGGCAAATAGTTCTACCTCTCACCACTTTGGCGCTGGAGTCAATAAAATTGTGGAACTTCGTATTTAGAAGTCACACGCGATTACGATGTTCGGCAAAGTTATGGAGGTTTTCATTGGGATTTTTTCTGTCGCAGACCATATAGTTCCAGCTCTCACCGCTTTGGCGCTGAAGGCAATACAAATTTTTGAAGTTTGTATTTAGAGGTCACACACGATTGGAATATGCAGCAAAGTTGTGGAGGTTTTCATGGGGACTATTTCTGTGGAAGACCATATAGTTCTATCTCTCACCGCTTTGGCGCTGCAGTCAATGCAAACTTTTGAACTTCGTATATATGCGTCATACACGAGTACAATGCTCGGCAAAGTTATGCAGGTTTCCATGGGAATTATTTCCGTCGAAGATCAAACAGTTCTATCTCTTACCGCTTTGGCGCTGGAGTCAATACAATTTTGGAACTTGGTATGTAGACGTCACACACGATTACAGTGTTCGGCAAAGTTTCGGAGGTTTTCATGGGGATTTTTTCTGTCGAAGATAAAATAGTTCTATCTCTCACCACTTTGGCGCGGCGGTTGTTTAGGCCGCTACTCAATAGAGGTTTTTGCCTTTACGTAATATATGTTTGACGGGAGCTATTTTACCAACCGGAGAAATGGGATTAATTTAATATCTTCGCTCGGGGTGTTGCGGGGTAAATAATGTGCATTCTGAATAGATCGACTTAAGACATGAAATATATCACCAATGGTGCTACGAGAACCGGGTAAAAGATTTATTATATTCCGAACTAAGATGCTACGCTTGAATACATTTTGTTAATTTACAGCGATTTGTGAACCGAAATTTTTAGGAAGCCGTCTTAGGACGGGTTACAACCTAGCAATTAAATAAAGCCTATAAAAGCATTTTTTTCTACAGCCATAATGAAAATTCGCCAATTTTAAAAATTATAATACGAGCTAAACAAGATATCGTAAAAATAGGGTTTATGCCAAAAATCAAGTTTGTTTAAACATACAAAATTAAACTTTAAAATTATAATCTACTCTACTAATTGGCGTAACATTTTGAAAACCCAAAGCCGAAAGACATTTAATACGAAGAGTCTCATTTGTTGGAAACCCTAAAACCAAAAAGGCATTTATAAAAGAAAATGCTGAATTTAACAGAATCTTAGATGAAATTTCCAGCTTGGGACGATTTACAATACAAAAGCTCTGACTTCCTGGCCAATCGCCGGTGGATAGGCATGACATTGCGGCACGTGTTTTTAAACAGAAGCTGAAATCCCTGATGGAATTCATGGTAAAACATGAAGTGTTTGGGTTTGTGCGCTGCTGGATGTACTCAGTGGAATGGTAAAAGAGGGGATTCAAAAATGGTGGAAGAACGGCTCATTCCACTTTGAAATTGCCATTAAACCATAGAGTTATATTAACTAGACACTAGAGATATTAATTTTCTGTCTCATGTGGGCCGACAGAGGAGAATATGAAACTTGGGTTTATTTGTATGGAAAATAAAAAGAACGCGAATTTTATATGCTAATTGAGGGGAAACCAAGTTAAATTATTATATCGTTATCACCGAAACTTGGAAAACTTGGGCTTCTATCGTTTGGAGTAAGCGAGCGAGAAGATAAAATAGTGACCATTTCTCCTCCATAATTTTGTATGAAAACGAGAGAAATGAAATCGCCAGTTAATGTAACTCTATGCATTAAACATTCAATTCATTGAAAGTCCCACATGCAGCATTTCCAAAGCATCCGGCATGGGAAAAGTATTGCAGAAATGCAAACTTATTGTTTGGGATGAATGCACAATGGCGCACAAAAAATCGCTCGAGGCCCTTGATCGATCATTGCAAGACTTACGTGCAAATATCAGACCATTTGGGAACGCATTAATATTGCTTGCAGGCGATTTCAGGCAAATATTACCTGTAATTCCTCGATCGACACCAGCGGACGAAATAATTGCTTGCCTGAAATACTCTACTTTGCGGCGAAGCGTAAAAGACGTTAAAATTAACTACAATATGCGACTACAGCTGCAAAACGATCGGTCAGCAGAGATATTCTCACATCAATTGCTGGAAATTAGGAACGGAAAGATGCCGGTTGATCTGACGTCAGGACGAATTTCATTGCCTCATAACTTCTGCAATTTAATGACGTCAAAAGAAGAATTGGTTGAAAAAGTATTTCCCAATAATCAAACCAATTACAAGAATCAAGATTGGCTAAGTGAACGAACTATTCTTGCGGCCAAGAACAAAGACGTCTACGAACTTAACAATATTATTCAGTCTAACATTCAAAGCGAGGTGGTTACATACAAGTCCGTCAACACTGTTGTGGAAGCAGATAAAGCGGTTATCAACAAGACTCAGAGCCAATCTTTAAAATTGTGCGGTTTAGATCTAGACAGGGATTGCTTCTCACACGGACAATTATATGTTGCGTGTTCTAGAGTCAGCAAACCAGAAAATCTCTATATCTGCACAGAAAATGGAACAACAAAAAATGTTGTATAACCATAAGCATTGTGAAATTAAATACACGAGAAACGTGCGCTTTCTCTTTTCTTTTCCATTTAACCAGACTGAGCCACAGCAACGCGTGGCCGGGTACAGCTAGTATATATATATAAATATATACACAATATATAGCTTTTCGTTTATGTTTGAATTTTCTAATGTTGTATATTTTTAAAATAAATTTTAACTGAAAAATTTCAGTTGTTCGGTAGATTTGCTAGGTCGGGCTCAGCCCCATTAGCCCCTAAGGTAGAGCCGCGCCTGAACATCATCATAAAACATCATCAAAGCTAGTCACAAAGATATTACACTTTCATGGATATTTCTACGCGCTACGAGGTGCAGAACGTAAGACAGCACGCACTGCAGGAATACAGTCAAGCGAACCGGCACAATATCTGAATGTGTTGAATTATTTGGTTATATAGCGTGATTCATTCTTTACTTTTTTTTAAAAATAAAAATAATACACTTAGAATTGAATGCAAATATCAAATCTTTATTATCAACTTTAAGCACATAGTATGGCAATTAATGTTTGAAAATAATTTCCTTCAAATGTTGGCCGGCACTACGTTTCAGCTCGGCCAGTCTGGCGGTCCAATTTTCAATCACTCTCTCAAGCATTTCGACCGGAATCTCATGAATGGCACGTGTAATGTTCGCTTCCAATGCTTCAATTGTCACTGGTTTATCGGCAAAGACTTTTGATTTTACATAGCCCCAAAGAAAAAAGTCCAAAGGTGTGATATCGCACGATCTTGGTGGCCAATTCACTGGGCCAAAACGTGAAATTAATTGCTCACCGAAATGATTTTGCAATAAATCCATTGTAACACGGGCTGTATGGCTCGTAGCACCGTCTTGTTGAAACCAAATATTGTCGAGACCACGGGCTTCAATTTCAGGTACCAAAAAGTCCGTTATCGTGACACGATAGCGCTCACCATTGACGGTAACGTGGCCGCCGGCCGCATTTTTGAAGAAATACGGACCGATGATGCCCCTGGCCCATAAACCACACCAAACTGTTGTTTTCAATGGATGTAATGGTAGCTCTTGAAACTCTTGTGGATGCTCATCATCCCAAATACGGCAAGTTTGCTTATTAACGTAGCCATTAAGCCAAAAATGAGCCTCATCACTGAACAAAATTTGGCTTGAAAATTCCGGATTTTATAAAGATACATACTTGTAGGTGCAGATAATTATTGTCTCTCACAATTTTTGCAGGGTGTGCAAGGTGTGACCACACGCCAATGCTTTTATCTCAGGGTTAATTCTTTGAACTATATATTTGTTAACTACGAGTCGTATTTCTACCATAGGGCATCAAAAAATCGGCTATATGCCGATTTTCAGTTACTATATGTTGGATATTACAATACACCCAATTCTGTTTTTACACGGTCTTTTTTTACACGGTTTTGATTTAACACGGTCTAGAAAAAAAATTGATTCCGTTTTTACACGATTTCATTCGATTTAGCACGATTAAAAAAAGCCATTTGATTGAAATTTTAAAGAAAAATATTTTTATTAACCGTAATCTTTTAGGTGAACTGCTATAATTTTATATTTATGTTACTTTTACTTAAAGATTTTTTAACGGGTTGAAGGATATGGAACTAATCCCCTTTTTTTCTATGTATGTACTTCATGTCTTTTCTTACACGGTTTTTTTACACGGTTTTGTCTGGAACGTATCTACCGTGTAAAAACAGAATTAGGTGTACTAGTAAAAACTAAATCGGAAGAAAGCAAAATTTGAAATTTAAAATTATAAAAATTTGCCCTTTACATATTTTATTATTGATACATATTAGTTCAAAGTACCACACTGTATACTCGATTATTTACACAAAATCTAGAAAATGTAGATAATTTTCTTTTATTACTTAATTCAATAAAATAAGAATTACAAATATTAAAGAATAATCTTAAACTCGAATGTTTTATTATTAGTATTTTGTATTGCGAAAAATTCTTCATTGATAAGATAATATTATCACAACATTTCTAGAAAGTGCACCATTTTACTAAGGTTATTGCTTTCCCTAAGAAAAAAAATCCAATTAATCATAAAATCACTTAGAATTGTCTTTTAAAAATAGCATGGTAACACCATATGGGAATGACGATAAATTACTTGAAGCGTCTCGAAACTAAAAACAAACCATGGTCATGTATTCTCAAGTGCGCATACGTACTCTCGAAAGAGATTTGTACACTATCAAACGGGGGCACTTTGCATCTAGTTCACATATAATTCATATACATAGTATATATGCATGTACCTAGTACAATGTTGATCGTGTTGAGATAGAAATTCATATAAAGTAATCTATTCTCTTTTAAGTTCTTTTTTATTATTTTGTATTCGGCTTTTATCAATGCAAGATATTTTTCATCTATTCATATTTTTCTCTTATCCCTTAACAACCGGTATTTTGTAACAGACCACATTTTCACGGGCATATTACTTAGGCTCAAATAGTCAAATGTAGGTACATAAATTTGTATCTACACTGCGAACGTGACTATTGAACATTTTAATCAGAGAATCGAACCGGAACTGAACCGAAAACCGAAATTAATCGAAACAAAACTGTAACCGAAATTGAACCGAAATATTTGTAAAATCAATAACCGGAATTGGAACGAAATTTTCACTTCGGTTTATTTTATTTTTTTTTTCACAAAATTTTTTACTATTTTATTCTTATTTTATCGTAATACTTTCATTTCTTTATCAACACAACATACAACATACAATTCAAAAGAGAATATTGCTTGATCACATTTTATTTCTGCAAAGAAATTTAGCTCATTTTTATGCGGGGAACAGAATGGCGGATTCACGGTTTTCGGTTTTCAGATTGTATTAAAAATAGGCCGTCGTGGATCCGACGCGTTCTGTGTAGTCTAATTGAAAACATATATACAAAATTTGAATAAGTCGTAAATCCATTATGGATCTGTCATTCTGTTTGGACCTTTAGTATTTCTAATTTCGATTTTAAAATCGAACCGTAACCATAACCATATCCACTGCTGACATAGATGGAGCTCCAAATTTTACGTATGAGTGATAAATTTTACAAATTCAAATTAAAACACAAATACATACAGTACGCACATACCAAGGTTTGGACTGGCCCACCGGGACGCCGTTAAGTTTCTCTGTGGGCCGGTCGTATAACAGGATAGTGGGCCAGTGAACAGTCTACCGTTGAAAAAAGATTAGAATCGAAATAAATTTGAAAAACAAAGTTCACTTTGGAAATACTTAGTGCTAAAAAACCAAATCATAAAAGTGTTAACAAGTTATTATGCCAGGTTTCCACCAAATGGACAAAACAAGAAACTGAAACAAAAGCTTTTCTCACAGAAACAAAAGCTTTTCTCAATAAATAGGGCAAGATGTGATTTTGCATAAGCATTGCATTCTTTTCTTTTTGCCTTTTTTTCAGAGAAATTGGACAGGTATTCCCGTTGCAATTTGCATAGCCAGTCCAACCCTGTATACCAGAAAAGCGGTAAGCGGAATGTGCTTTTTAAAAAAAATTTCATTCTCCCTCTTCCTGATAGATTTTGCGTTTGAAAACTGCCCGTGCTCTTTCGCACTTATTGCAACATGTTTTTTTTGTTTTCTAGTTTTGCACATTAATCTGGTTGCTTCGTTAGCTTTGGGTACTTTATAATTACTTCTACTTCAACGGGAACGAAAAAAATTTCGGTTCGACTCTCTGATTCCAACATATGATCAAATTCCTATCGAAGAAATTTGACTGTACGCAAGTCAAAGAAAAAAAAAAAAAGAAAAGATTATTGTTTTTTTTTCTTTTTTGTTTTTCTTAACAAGTTTAATATACATGATTTTCATTCATATAAAATAAAAAATCAAAAAGAGTATAACGAAGAGAATATTTAGTGATAAGATATTTTAAAAATTCTACTAAAACAGAGAGTTTGGTAGATTTTCAGGCGAACTCAAGTCACAAGAAGTATTCTAGTCTCAAACTAAGACAGTCTACAGGAAAATCTTTAAGCAATCAAAATAATATAAATCTTCCACAAAACGGTTCATAGTTAACAAAAAAAAAAAAAAATTTGCATGTAAACCTAATTAAAAGAAATTTTCACATAATCAACGTACCGGTATTTTTTTTTTACTTTACAAACGCTGTTATCTCTTTTGTTTTTATTTTCGATAATACGACATTTTTTTTTCTTCTGTCTTATTACTCTTATTTACTTAACTCACAGCCAATATATTCTCGAATATCGGAGAAAATAAAATTTTTCTAAGATATAAAAACTAATATTTTTTTTCTGTTTTTGAGAATCGAAATAAATAAAAACACAAATAAATATAACGACATAATATTATATTCGAAATTTCAGTATAAAGTTGCAATCGGTTTTATTTGGTTGGTGTGTGCTGTTTTGTTGTAATTTTTTCGTGAAATCAATGAAAATTCGCTCTTCGAAAACTGTGGCCCCCGGTTAAATTGGAAAAGTGTTTTCTAGGTTTTTCGACAGTTTATTCTCGTTGTTGGATCCAATCCGTTAAAATAATTGGAAACAAATACAACTTGTCATATTTTTTTTCACGTTTATATAAAAATAAAACAGTTTTCTTTCTTATTTTTAAACTAAAAAAAAAATTCACTTTTACTCTTTCTTTTTTTTCGGTATTGGAACGACCTTGTATTGTCCTTGATTTGACACTTGCAATGTGGAAGAACATAAAAATAATATACAAAATAATTTGAAATTTAAAAAATTCAAATAATTAGTAAAAATTAAATAAATATTAAAAAAAAAAAAAGAAATAAATAAATAATGCGGTTTCGAAAAAAACCCAAACAAAATAATTAAAATTATAATTCAAATTAATCATTAATTAATCAAAGAATGTGACTACGAATACATATTTGGTTTTTTTTTTTGTTAATTTTTATAATTAAGAATATTTTTTATAATTTTTTTTTTGTCAAAATAAAATTAAATTAAAAAGAAAAAGTGTATAAACAATATGATGAGTGAAACACTAAAGAGCCGAAAAATTTAATTACAATTTCAAAAAAAAGAGGAAAAAAAAATCGTTAATTTTTCGTTAAAAATAAGTGATACAATAACGACTTTAATTCCAAATAATTTAAATTTAAAAGGATTAAAAATATAAAGACACGAAAAAAGTAAAATATTTTTACTATTATTTCTATTAAAATACTAAAAACAAAGTTTAAATAAAAATGAGTTCAAATTTTTGCAATAAAAAAAAAAAAAAATATTTTTGCTTTTAAAAATAAAATATTTTATTAAATTTTAAAATTAAATATTTTATTTATTTTGGCTATTTTTTGCATCTGTTTTATTTTTATTGCTTATGTTTGAGTGTTTATTTGGCTTTTATTTTTCTGTTTTTTTTTTTATATATTTAAATTTAACTTTAACGCATCATCATTTGAAATTTTTTGCGTTCGTTGGAAATTTGAAATGAACGAATTTTCTCTATTTTCTTTTTCAAGCTCGAAATTATTTTCATATGAAAATTATTTCAACGAAATTTTATTGCTTGTTTTTATTTATAAACAAAAATGGATTTATTTTTTTTTTTTTTTAATTTCAAAATTATGAAAATAATTTGTTTTTGACTAAATAATTTTTAGAATTCAAATATTTCCAATTATTCTACATGAAAATTTTTTTTTTTAATTTATATTTTTATTAGTGAAAGTAATTTAATAATTGAAATTAAATAAAAGAAATTTCGTATAAAACAGTTTGCGCCTACATGATTTTTAAATTTTTGGGATAATTTTCTCAATCAAAATTTTTACGGGTATGTAAAGTTAAGAAAAAAAAATACTTAAAACTTAATCTTTAAAAACAATAAACTTTTTATGAACTTTTTCTCATCACAAACACAACTCAAGCAAGTGATTTTTGCACTTATTTTATGATAAGAAATTAGCTATTATCTACTAATTAGTTAAAATCATGTTGACTTTAAAGAGTTGAACGAATCTTACTCAAGCGTTTATTTATTTTGTAATTAAATAAGATTTAGAAAGGAAACAAAAAAAATAATGGTCTTAGAAGAATATTAATAAATTCATCTCGTTTTTTCTCAATTTTCCAAATCCTTAATTCAAAATTTTCTTACAAAACTCGAAAATGAATACTTTTAATAAAACTTAATTGATTTGTTTATTCAGTTTGCAAAAATATATTTTTATAATTTTTATAACACTTTCGAAACAAGGTCGTCCATTGACCGGTCGGTCGGGAAAATAAAAAATGGAACAGAAAATTGTTTATTCTTTTTCCTGAAAAGAATAATAAAATATCATTTTTAATTCATAAATGCGCAGTTTTTACTTTTCTTTTTCCAAACAAACAGAAATTCAGAAAAAATATTTTTTCTACAGTTACACTTATGTTATATAAATGACCTGGCTACCCTTATAGACCGACTGAAACCGTATAAAAAGGACAGCTAAGTATTTGAATTATGAAAATATTGAAATATTGGCTAATGTAGACCCTGTGTTACCAGAAAAATTGGTATACCAGGAGGGTCTACACTAGCTTTTTAGCAACCAATTTTGCTGGTATACCAGAAATATTGACTAATGTAGACTCTGTGTAAGTTGAGTCAAGGTATTAGAACCTTTAACTCGAGTTGAAGAGTTGAAAATTTATCTGAATCTGAAAATCTTCAGTATTTAAGAAGATATGGTCCAATTAAGTTGAAAGTAACAAACTCCAAATCCGAAAATTTCCCTTTTTATTTCATTCTTCTATTGGGTATTTCTGACGAGAGAATTTTCTTAAATGTTTGGCTAGTTTTAAGATTTGAAAATTCGAAATAATTCTTATTTTAGAATTTCATGATTTTTATTATGGTTGTCAAAAAGTTTCCGAAAATGAGAGATTGTAATCTTTGTGGTGTGTTTTTTTTTGTAATTTTGCCGGTAGTAAAAATTATCAGCTGTGAACTACTGAGCAGAAATTTATTTTATGTATTTAGGGTTCTGAAGTGTATGCAATTTTGTGTTTGAAAGATTTTCTTTTTGCATTTTTAATATTCGGAAACTTTTTGAGAATACCTTTTAGTAGTGTATGTATAAATTTTTTGAATATTCTAAACTATTATCTCAAAAGCCAAATACAACGTAAAATTCCAAAAAGAAACGCCCAAAGAGTTTGAAACAATTTTTGACATCCTGTCGGATGCTTTAACCCTGCCCGATAGTTATTGATTTTCGCAATTAAAATAGCTGCACGATTGTGAAAAGGTCCAAGTCAAGTATGTCAAGATAAGAAAAAGATAATTTTCTTAATACAATAAATTATATGTTAGGGCATATCAGTACGTGATCTTACGAGATCTGGTACTCTGCCAGTATATTATCATAGGAGTCGATTTTTTGTGTCTTTACCAAGAGAATACAATATTAAATCTAAATACTATTCTAAATATCTATAAGCAATATATAGTCTTACCTTCGGTAATTTAAAAAAACTCTTAAAATAATAACACCCAAAATTTGTTTATCATCATATATTGAAGATATTTTATAATTCTCATTTTATGATAGTAAATTTGTTATCGTTCTGTTATCATTGTTTTTAATAAGATTAGACAAGAAATGATTCATTTTCGATCAATCTTCTTTTCTGTCAATTTTCATAACAAAATCTACTTAAAAATAAAACTCATGTTTATGACATTATTCAAAATTATCTAACAGATATTTTTAAGATTTTATTTTAACAACAATATTCATGTTTTTCTTATATTTTGTTGTTCATCATGTAATATTTGTCATTATAAACTGATATACAAAAAATCTTATGTAATCTTTTCGAAATATAATATTTTCATACAAATATGCGAGAGAGAACATATACGCAAATTTAATACAACTTAAAAATCATATTAGGTACTTTAGGTCAATTTAAATTTGTTTAGCAACTATAGAACATTTTTGACCAAGCCATAATAATTTCAATAAAACTACCATCTTTTCAATTACACTCAATTTATCATGAATTGAAGACGCCAACAATGTTGCTGGTCCGTCTCCCGATATTATATTTTAAACTTTCGTTTTCAATCATTCAATTAAATATGATTTCCATTATAATTGTTTTAAATTCTTTTTGATAATATGCCTCAGAATATTCCGTATTTTCGGGACGTCATATATAGTTTAGGAATAAAGAACAGTTCAAGAGTGTAAAAATTAAATTTATAGTTTTTGATTTGAGATGATAAATTTTTATAGTGACGCATTTGTTTGTGTCATGTGGTTGTCATACCATTTAACCGTTTGCCAAAATATCAATTGACAAAAAAAATATCGAGATACACGATTTTTTATTTTTTTTTTGTAATTACATTCAATTGATTGGACCTTAGCCAATATATATATATACAAGAAACATGCATATTTATTTTGTTATACTGCTTTTAATATATTTGTCCTCCGAAAATATGCATAGACTTATTAGTTTTGTAAAAAAAAAAGTATAAGAATTTTGACAAAGTCACGCGAAAATTCATGAACACCCAAAAATGGAAATTCAATATCTTTTGAAGATCTTAAATTTTATGATCAAAAATAACTAAATTACAAAATATTGAAATAATTATTGCTTTTAATAAAAACAAAAAAATATTAATTTTTTGGAAAAACAAAAGTTTTACCCAGGAATTTATTTATAAATACGAATTCGGTACAGTAAATATCTAAAGCTCAAGAAACTAGGATTTTAAAAAGAAATTATACAAAAACTTACGTTTACTTTGGGCCAAAGCAGACCCCAAAAGGCAAGAGAAACTTTTAAAAAATTAGAAAGCATAGGAGTTTAGTGATTACAATTGATCTACAATTATTACAAATAACTGTTGTAGTTATTGTGTGAATCATAAGAACAGTGTCACTGATGTGAATCTAGTCCGAATCCCGATTCTCAATGCTTCACTTAAACTTTGCGCGATAGGAATTCGCGTAAAAAAACCTACTGAACCCGGTCGTGTTAAAGTGAGTAAAAATCGTGTATGAAAAAAATTATTTTTCATATTCTAATTCGAATAACTCCAAATTCGCGTGATTTGAATTCGCGCAAAAAGAGGTTTAAGTTTATTTATTTTTCATTGCCAATAAAAGCTTGTTAGAAACTGTTTCATCGTAAACTCTATTTATATTGGATACACTTGAAAAAAAAAATAATTCGCTTAAAATTCAGTTTACTTTTGCCAAATTTGCGTGCTTTGGGATCAACCATAATCTGAATATACTAGTTAGGGATTAAATTAACAAACTGTTTGTTAACTTCTAATATTAATTTGAATAGGATATGCAAAAATATTCAAATCTGACTTGTCAAATGCTTATTTTTTCGAAATATTTCATCCAAAAATAATAAATATTTCTAAATTATGCTAGGTCTAAATCAATTTTGGTTTCTTCTCAAACTTGGCCGTGGGCTGGTCAAGAAAACATTTGTCGTTGACGTTTTCTAATTTAATATAAATTGAAAAAGTTACAGACATCACTGGAACAGTTTCTTCTTCAAAGTTCTTCTAGAAAATCGATATAAAAAAATATGGTCTCCAAATTATAACAATTTAATTCAGACATAGTCTCAATCACCCAAATGTGAAAATTGTTTTTCTTCCTCCTAACCGCACTTCATTGATACAGCCGCTAGACCAAGGAATCATTCAAACTTTTAAAATGCATTACATACGCCAATTTCTTCAAACCATTTTCAACAGATTAGACAATGATGAAGGTAAAACTCTTCTTCAAGTTTGGAAAGAGTTTTCTATTTTAGATTGCATTCGAACTGTCTTATCAGCTTGTGCAGAAATTAAACCGTCAACACTTAATGCATGTTGGAGGCTTCTTTTACCTAAAATGGTTCAAAAGGAAAATGATATTACAGCCCCACTTACAGAAATAGTAAACATTGCTTCTGCTTTGAGCAGCGAAGGATTTGCAGATATAAACCATGAAAATATAAAAGAACTACTTCGGGAAGAAATTTTAAATGAGGAGGAATTGGTGGAATTAATTGGTGAATTTACCTCAAATGCATTTGTGGAAGAAACCACGGATAACTTGATACTTTGAGAATGCGATACGAATTCATTTAATTTGTATTAATTCTAACTTTCTTATAACGCGGTAACCATAGAACGCGGTAGTGGTTTGCATATAAATTTGATTTGTCTTATTTTTATGTTTCCCATAACGTGATTTCTATAGAACGCATTTCCTGATTTGAATTAATTTTGAGTTTATTATAACACGGTTTCCATATAACACGGTACGAAAAATCGCGTTATAGGAGACTTGCCTGTACTACTTAATTCTTAACTACAAGAGAATATGAGACTGGTGCAAAAGTTAAAAAATCAACCCGTCGTAACAATTGTTTTTTTTTTGTTTTCATATTATTTATTCTGCGAATTTATAATGTTGACTTGAATTATTCTAAATTGACATCCAAACGTGAAGACTACACACAAAATGTTATGTCTATATTCTTACAGATTAATTGTTTTGAAAGATATTCTAAAAATAATTTTCTGATGACCTTTCGTTCTTTCAATATACTCCTATTAACAATTATAATTTCTGATAATTAATAAATTAAAATACGTACAAAAATAAATCCATAAAAACAGAAAATTGATAAAAGGAGAAAAAAAAATGCCTTCTATTGAATTTGTCCGACAAGAAATTCAACTTAAAATGTTTTAAAATTAATCATTGTTTATATTTTAGCATAAACAAATTTTTGTTCATTTAGTTAAACATTTTAGAAATCAAGAAAAATTTCTCTATTATTGTTTAATAAACAAAATTTTGGTTTTAAAAGTAAATATTTAATTCCAAAAATAATTAAAATAAAAATGCATAATTTCGAAAAATGGTTTCTATCTGCAGAAAATTTTGTAGTTCGAGTCAATAAGTAAATTACTTTATTTTTATTTGAACTTATATGTAAATAAGTGTTAAACATGATAACATTATTAATGGAGATAAATACGAGATTTTTTTTTTTTTTAGTTTCTTCTCTTATCATAATTGATTTGACTATAAAATGTTATTAAAAATTCTAAGAAATTAACTGACCGCGCTAATAAAAAGCTCTCTAAACAATCAGAGGAATCGTTTTAATTAGTTTTCAGTTTGGTTCATCAACCGTTTATGTGCTCAGTGCCCCGCAACCAATGTGCTGCGATACATTAGTGTTGCGGGGACGATATTAGGTGTATCGTGGTTGAATTTTTTTGTTTGATGGTAAAAGTAAACAAATATTCTAGATTCCATATCAGCAGTCCTACTAGAAATTCAAGAGGAATTTGTGGAATTAAAGACTAACATGACTCTAAAACTAAAATTTAACGAAGTTCCATTAGATGTTTTCTGAATTTCAATAAGGAAGGAATATTTGAAGAGTTCTGACCAGGCTATTGTAGTTCTTCTCCCATTTTCTAAAACATTTCTATGTGAATTAAGATTTTCATCTCTAGTTTTAATAAAATATGATAAGCGATCATGCTTAAGGGCCCTTGACCACGAACTTCGGGTCGCACTGTCAAGTATCGTGCCATTTATAAACTATTTGTGTTCACTGAAACAAGCCCAGGTATATCACATTAGCTATTTAGTAATAGTTTTGTACGTTATTTACGTATAAATGTAATTTCATTATAAATTTTTTATAGAGATTTTTTTTTTATATTTTCTATTGTGGTGTGCCCCAGATTTTCAGAAAAAAATTAGTGTGCCGTATGTGAATAAAGGTTGCGGAGCACTGGTTTATATTATGATTGTTGTTACGAGTATTTATTAGCGGTTGACCTTGACTTAATATTGATAAATCAAAGGCAACAAACGAAAAAAAAACCTCTACCTATTTTTAGATAGAATATTTTTAGTACATACTAATTTTTAGATAATTTCTTATATTTCAATAAAACTCTGATAATTAGATTCGTTTGATAACACCATAAAATCAATCTTAGGTTCATGGAGGACATATTTATCAATCAAATTGTTAATTTATTTTCTGATTGAACCTTCTCCAATACGATTCATGTTAAATGTTCAATCATCTTTTTCTTGTGTTCCTTCTTAGAAATACAGATAAGTATTTTCTTATTTTAAAAATAGAATCCCTAGCATTGGTTACAGAATAAAATGTTTCTCATCAAAAGATTTTCTTTTCTTTTTTTTTGTAATGAATTTATTCGCTCTCATATCTTGTTGTATTCGCGATGATAAGGTCAACGTTTTTTTTCGGCATTTAATTTGTTATTTAATAAACATAGAGATTACAATAATATATTATAGTATTAAACTGAACAAGTTATTTAATATTGAGATTCAAAAATGAATAACTTAAGACACATACTTGGTTTACATGGCGACTTCAGAATTGACTTGAGGTCGACTTGAAACTTAACCTGCGTTTTTTAGCTTTACTGGATTGAAAGGTTGACTTGAATTTTTATTTTATAAATTATGTTTCCCCTCTTTTCATACTCCATACATGCAAATTTCAAGTCGATCAGAAAAAATTTTGTGATCGGATCGACTCAAGCCGGATTGAAATCGATCCGGGTTTACATGGACGATTTTCGGATTGAAGTCGATTTCAAGTAGATCATGTAAACGTAGTAACAGTTTATACTAAATGTTTTTAATGTTAATCTTAATCACCCCGGCCGGGCGGGGTGGCTAAATCTGCTTCAGGATGACGCCTGCAAGTCAGGCGTTCAAACGCTTCCACAAATCTTGGGTGGGTAGCACATACATGGATGTCACGCAGTTTACCCACCCTTGTATATTTGAATTTCAGCTAGAAAAAAGAAAAGAATTAGTATATTGTATGTACATTTTAGACTTCATTGTACTTACTCTTTCACGAACAGATTTTACCCTTCCCAGTCTTTGCCTTGCTCCAGTTTTGTCAAACTGGTCGCCCTGCGCCGATCTGGGATTTATCAAATAAGTCTGGAAAATAAAAGCAATTAGTTGTGCGAACATTTTAAACTTAATTCTACTTACTGTGATTTGGTAGAACTGAAATTTGTTGTATGTTGAAATAATTTTATGTTGAAATTCACCTGGAAATATTCAATTGTGTTATATAAGTATAACACTTTAAAAAATTTGAAAAAAATTAAGTGCTTTCTAAAAAGCCTAATCAATAAGATATTTAAAAAAAAAATCATGTAATAACGTTATAATAATTTAACTTGGTTTCCCCTGAATTAGCATTTAAAATTGGCTTTTTTGTTTTTATTTTCCGTATAAATAAACCCAAGTTTCATATTCCCCTCTGTCGGCCCGCATGAGAAAGAAATTTAATATCTCTATGATTTGAATCTTCTTAAATGATATAGTAAAGCTCGATTCAGACAGTTCACTGGCACAAACAATAAATGAGCTATATCTCGAGAATGATGGAGAATCGAATAAACGTTTATATAAGATTTACTATTGTGTACAAATGGGGCTCGTTCATCTGGTAACGTTATGCAGGCGCTGCAACTGAATCACCCGGTATATTTTATATAAAATGATTCCAGAAGATATTCCTGGAAAAGACTCAATAAAATGTGTATATTAAGTAATTAATTCAATTTAAATTGAATCAAATAATTGATTAGATTTCATCATTTATGTCAACAAGTATTTGCTTCAATTGTGTTTTCCTGTTTTGTTTGATCTGTATATATTTGATCACGCTTTCGATAAGTCAATATTGATTCAATAAAAATCGGGTAGCGATCACATTTAATCGATATTTGTAAGAAATCAAATTTAGAATATTAAAATAACGATCAACTCAAAGCATAATATGATCAGTTTGATCGTTAAGTTATTTTTGGATATACATAAGTGTGTTGTTCTTTTTACATCCCTGTTATTTACTACAATTCAGTGTTCCATAGTTTTGTGTCACGATCGTTGCCGTTGGTCTCTATTAGTTTCGATTTAGTGATTGTAGAGAAAGTTTTTAAAATTTAATCAAACTCAATTCGACTTTCAAATTTATTCATAATAACGGTTTTTTTAATTTCGAGTTTCTAACAATAAGAATACAATTTCTAGTTTTAATCATAATTCCAAGGATATTATTTATTGTAGACTGGACAGTGTTAAAATCCAAACAAAAAGAAGGTGAACTCTTAGAACTTTTGCCATTTCCAGTAGTTCAAATTAATCATGAAAATTTTATACAAAATTTTATTTAATAACAAATTTTAAATTCATTAAATCAACATCTTTATTTTACAAGGAAAACCCATAATATTTTTTACCGTGAATTATTTCATATTCTTTAAAGTATTCATTTGGGGAACATTCTAAATACATGCCACCACATTTATAGGGTATAATAACATTTGGTGTTTATAATTCATAAACCGTGTAATTTTTTTTTCATTCCAAAACTTTCATAATTTTCAACTGAATTAAAAAAAAAAAATGTCCAGAATAAAATTTCAAACAATCGATGGAACATATCAAAGCTCATTCTTTCAAAATACCTCGCCCATAAGAAAGTTATCATTATTTTTCGAAATTTTATATTCCGTGAGCATTTAAGATTAACGCGAAATAGGCTTAACTCGTGCGAAAAATACAGAAGCAACAACCGCATAGCATAGTAGATAAATAATAATTAAATTGGATATTATTATCTTTTTTGTTGATCAATATATCCTGAAAAATAAAATGAGATTAACTTTTCCCCAAGTTAAAATCCCTTTTCAGAAACTTTTAATACAATTTATCAAAAAATGTTGGTTTTTATTGATTCTTTAATTTGATTTTTCACAATTTTAATCAATCTTTTAGTTGAAATAGATTTATTTTAATTAATGTTTATATTAATAAATTAACAAAAAAAAAAAAGTATTATGAAGCTTAGCTTTACTTCTATATAGAAATGGAAATGTTTCCTTATGGCTCTTTGTGTGATTTCTTTAAGAAACATTTTTAATTCTTAAAATTATAATCAAATTTAAATAAAATACGTTTTCCTATATGTGTATTTTGTTTTGATTTTTTCTGTTATTAAAAGCCGCAAAAAAAGGAACATTTTTTCTAAAAATTTTGGCAAAGATCTTATTGCGTGTCATATTTGTGGAAAGTGTATAAAACTTTCATTTTATAAAATATAAATATTTGATTTTCTTTTTTTTTGTGAAAACAAAATTTCTTCTTCTAAAAATATATTCATATTAACTTTTTAAATTTAAAGAATCATGTGATAGATTTTTTTTTTTGGAAATCTTGTTCATTGACTTTTTATTTTTTTCTAAAAATTGGACTCCTATTTCTTTATTTATTTTCGGAAATCATAAATTTTCTAAAGGACATTTTCAAGTATTTATCGATATTTTTCATATAAAACATATTCTATTCTAATTTTTGTCAAATTAGTCCAAAAATGACCAGAATATTCGCCAGATAGTAGAAAGTGTTTCCTTTTGGTAGGGCACGCATCACAAGTTCAGCCTAGGGGTCTACAGATCCTAAATACGGCCCTGCATAAGTTGCAGCTTGCGACGACTTTCCACACTGCACATTATTGGTGCCTACTTTTTGCAATGAATTTAAGAAGAATTTGCGTTTTTGTAGATTTTCTTGGTTAAAAGACCCATATTTTTTCTTTTTTTTTCATAAGAAATTACATAATAAATTTTATACTAATTAATTAATATTTATTGAGAATTTTTGCAATTCCATATTAAGAATTATAAAACTGCAACTTTTTGTATGTTATAAAATATCTGTTAAGATTATTTTTGTCGTGTGCAAAGCAAATATTAACATTACAGACGGATTATTTTAAGCCAAGGAATGGCCAATAGCCAATGAGAATTATTTATTTATAGAAATCAATTTTTTTTTTTTTTAATGAACTGATAAGAAATCAAGTTTATCATTTCTTTGAAATCGAAATCTGCACAAACACTTAATGAACTATAAATAAAAATAAAAAAATTAAATATATTTGAAATATTGAATAAGGAAATTTTCTAATTTCTTATTTAGTATATGAAAATCGAATAAGGCTAATGTTTGTCTTAAAATTTGTTTTAGTAAAAACGGTTTAGAAATTAATTAATATTGATATTTTAAAAGGTTACGAAAAATTAGGACTATAACTTTTCATTCAACATCGATTTTTTGTGCTAGAATATATCGCGTGAAATTTAATAATTAAAATATCAAAGATTAATTAACACGCCTCTGAAACTCTGTAGTTGTTTTTATTTTAATAAATTTCTGTCGAAAATGATCACAATACGACTTCATTTTTATTTTGTATGAAACACAATAAATCTACTTCCTTTATCCTTAAAAATATAATATTCTAATGTTAAATAATGCTAACCAACATTACTATTGCCTAACCAAATTTTGGGATAAACTTTTTAGATTAAATTATAATTTTTCCAAATTTAATAAAGAGTACACAACTAGAAGTGTATAGAAAAAATAAAATATTAAATTAACAAGTGATAAAAGTCTTAAATCTCTATTTTGGGGGGGAAAAGTATCTTATGAAGTTATTAGTACTTGAAATTTTTTCATTATTCAAGCGTTTGGTGGTTGAATTAAATTTCAAATTTAAATAAATTTAAAGCAAAAAATTGTTCATCCAAATTTATAGAATAAGTTGTCGCTTTTATTGAATTAGTCTGTAATATGACCAAGGATCATATTCAATTATTCGCAAATATAATATAAACAAAAATAATATTTATTTAAATTGAAATTGAAATTTCATTTGGCTTGGAAATCTAGGTGTACTAAAGTAACTAAGAATTTAGTTCTTTAAAAATCAAATTTTTCTTTCACTGTAACTTTTCGCATAGAAACAAATTATCTCTAATAATATTTGACTTCATATAATCCATTTTCCACAAAAGACGTATTACTAAATTTTTGTAGTTAGCAAATTTGATTAGAAAGAGTAAAAACAGCTAGTATAACAGGTCAGTTACACTAAAATCTGGTCGGCTATTTTAAATAAATACGCGCTCGACTACAGCATTTGAATAAAATTCCGATACTCGGATCTGGACAATTTTAATTTGTCAAATTATTAGAGTATTGTTTTCTTATACTTTAATAATAATTATTTAATTTTACTTAAATAAAATCATATTTTAAGAAAACTATAAATTGTATTTTAAAATAAACAATTTCAACCAGATGATAACTTTCTTAGAAAATAAAAATAGATTTAGTATACATAAGTATGTGAGCAATAGAACTACATATATTGGCGGGTGCCATCGATAATTTAGGGATTGTGCTGACGAAAATAAGTTTCATATGGGATCATTTGATTAGCGCGTGATGATATCGAACGTCTGCCTGCCATTTGTGGTCATAGTTTTCGAACTTTCATTTTTGTGTAATTTTCATTTAATGAATTTTCTCATACCATTTAAAATTTTCTAATCACAAATATTTTTTCATACATGACCAACTTTAATCTTTTCTCTTTCAAAAACAGGAAAATTTCTAGCCAAATTTAAAAATATATATTCCAGTTGATTAAATTGAAATTCTGTAAATAAATATTTTCAATTGTGTATTATTATTTTTATCAATTAAAATTAATTGAAATATTTTTAATTATTTAATTAAAATTGTTTATTTCCAAAAAAAGGGGGGAAATTTTTACATTTTGCATTTAATTTTAAATTATTGAAACAAGACGACAATTACGGAATGTGTAGTGATTATCGTTTAATTAAATATTTATAATAACAAATTATAAATTTTCTTGTCGTTTTGGGCTAAAGGTTAAAATATTGAAATTTATACTCATTTATAATTACTTCCAATGCAAGTAAATAAGTATTTTAATCATAAAAAGCCCTATAACCGATTTTTAATGGAAATATTAAGATTAAAAAATCCGAATCATCTATTTTATTAGTTCTAATGATGTGTATCCGCCTGCTTTAGACATGATATCTTGGAAATGCGTTGACCGACCTTTATAAAATTTAATATAGAGGTCTACTGTAATAGTTAATAGTTGATAGTTAATGGAAATTGCAAGTTTATAAAAAAATTTGCCTTTCTAAATCATTTCTAAAAGGTTATTGTGTCTTAAATTTAAAAAAAATATATATATAAATTACCAATAACATAAATGATATTACAAATCTATATAAATAAAAATTAAATGCTGTTCGTTGGTAAGCCCATCACTTGAGAACGGCTGAACCGATTTCGCTCATTTTTTTTATTAAATGTTCGTAGTAGTCCGAATAAGGTTCTTACGGAAGGAAAAATGGGAAAATTTGCCAGGAAAATTGGAAAATTCGAGTAAAACTGAAAGAGCTTTTCTTCAATGGGATTTTGTAGCAGAAATACGTTTTTTCTCATTTTTACATTGGTTACATATTTTCAATAGCTTTTTACAAATCCACAAAACGATCGCAAACAAATTTATTGAAATTTGGACAGGACAACGTCTGTCGGGTCAGCTAGTTATTAATAATTATTTTATGAATTCTATATTTGTTTTATTCTTAATTTACCCATAATTTCCAATGGCCAATTTTTGAAAAAATAAAAAATAAATATTTCCTTATAAATGACGGTTTGATTTTTACGACATTTTTGTTTCCAGAAACTAGGCTAAATTTTATCGTCATTGTTAAGAACGACATTGTATGATTATCATATTTACGAAAGAAATCACTTTTAGGAAAATCTTATATTAAAATAGACAACGTAATCAAAGATGAGAATATTTTCTTGAACAACTGTTAGCTCGAATAGTTAGTTATGATCGGCTATTACCGGCATAAAGTTTTCATTTTTTTTTTTTTAATATTGCCAGTTGCACTGGAACAGAGGCTTCTACTTGTGTTGTTATTGAACTAATATTAGATTTTCCTGTAAGATTATTTTTAAAAATTCTAATCTATAAGTTAATAGCACTGGAATTTTGTATAAACAAATATTGAACTCTGGTTTCAAAAACATGAAAATACTTTGATAAACAATATAAAATAAAATTTTTCAATGTCAAGGATTAAGAATCTTAACTTAAACTTCTATAAAAAAAAAAAGAAAAAAAAACAAGAAAAATGACTGACTATAATTAATCTTAGATATTTTTCAGTTCAAAAAATAATTTCTGTTCGGGGAAAAATAGTCTTTTTTAAAATATTTTAACAAAGAACAATAAAAATAAAATAAACTCCTACGATTTTATTTAAAAAAAAAAAAAAATTCTTTTTTCATAAAATCTATTTTCAAATTTTGCATGAAAATTTCCGTATAGGAAAACCTTCAAGGAATTTTTTCACTTTTTTGACTTTTTTTCTGTTAGTAGTAGGTCTATTGTAAAGAACACTTTTGAAACACTACTCTTCAATACACGTTTATAAGAAATTCCACTCGGAACGGAGACATCTCTTCAAATTTCCAAATAATTCACAAAAAGGTCACATTTATTTCTAAAATAATACTGGCTTGATTATAAAACTACTTGTTTGGATCTCGTGATATTTTTATGATCAAACACGTGCGAAGAATTTGAAGATCAACTTTTTGGTAGGGCAACTAAAATGATCTAAAATTTAGTTATTTATATTTCACGACAGATAATTTTAACAAAAAATATTTATGAAAAATCAATGAAATTTGACTACAAATTAGGCAAATAGACTTTTATTGTTATTTTGATAGTTCCCCGAAACAAGAAGAATATAGACATAGTGTCTTTTTTTTAGATTACATAACAACTACCAATTCAGAAATATATGAAATCAAGAACTTTTTTAGTTCAAGATATTGATATTCTCTATCTTATATGAAATTCTATCCTCCAATAAAAACATGAGTAGTATTATCTAAACTAAAAGGATTATATTAATCAATAACATCCTTAAAAAAACTTTTTTTTTATCAATTTATCAAAGAAAAACAAAAATGTTGACAGAAATTAATTAGAAATTGAAATAAAATGCATTTTTAGTTACATTTTTTTTTAATTAAATTTAAATATAGTTGTAACATGATGGTCCCTAGTGTATTTTTATGCCAAAAGTTTTATTCGAGATTTTTAGGTAAATTGTCGATAATTGATGCCAATTTTAAAAGTGATTTCAATGTTTTCCTTTTAGTATTTCTATAATTAAAATATCAATTATGCGACAAGAGTTCAAATTCATCAGGAAGAACATTGAACGACAAATTGCATAAAACTCAATGAAATTTGAAATCCTTCAAATATGAAATCTTTGAAATTTTTACTAATCTTAATAAAGAAGTTACGCACACTTTATTGAAAATGTTAGATTTAATAAAATAATTATTTATAATTAATTAATTTAAATGATTTTTAAAAAGAAAAATAAATTTTAGTTTTCCAAAAATTTGTTTCAAAACTCTGAATTTGAGTTATGTAATTTGGTTTAAATTTAATTGGGATAAAAACAACTCAATCCATCGAATGTTCGTTCTCTTCAAGCCATGTGCAAAACTCATCAAAATATCTTGATACTTTTAAAAACCATCAGAAATGAATCACTTCTCAAGATTAAAATAGATTTTTAAATTTATATTCTTGCCATCGAATTTTTTATACCTTATGGTTTGGGGTTTTTTAATTTAAAATTATTTTTTATTATTTTTTTTTTTTTTCTGTTTCAAAATCATATTTATATAAACTTTGTTTTTTCCAATTCATTTTCAGATCATCAGTGTTAAATACTATTGGAATTGTAGATGAACGGACCAGGAGATATCCCAACGACAAACGGTACTACGATAGAAAAACCTTGTGGTATTACATCAATAATACCATCATTCGGCATGTCCTGCCGAGGACGAGCTGAAGCGTTTGCACGTCGTTTACAATCAAGACTACGAACGCTCGGATCACAAGTATGAATAATTTTATTTTTAAATATTAGTATACAAAAATACTAATTAATATTTTTCTATTCTAGACAGAAGATTCACCAACAAGTGAAGAAAATCCAATCATAAACAGTGGAGAACATAATACATGGATAACACAAGATGGACAACAACAGGTTACAAGTCTTCAGCCGTTACGGCATGGAAGCAATGAGGCTGATTCATTTTTTGATTTTGATTGTGAACCTGAAAGTCCTGGAAGTCCGGCTGATGAATGTGAATATTCGCGGCTTATTGAAACAGCATCGACAACACCACAAAATGATTGTGCTCCAGAATCTGGTTATATATGTGCCTCGCCTATTACGACTGAAAATGGTAGTCTAGAAAGTCAAAGTTCTTCAGATGGTGTTTATTTTGATCCAGAAAGTTCTGAAGGTGATCAACGTTCATTACCAACTGATTACTATGATTGTGATGAATCGAAACGTGAAAATAAAGAAACAATTCTATTGAACGGTCATTGTAATGAAATGGAGGCAAATTCTGAAATTGATATTGAATCAGATATTCACATAGCAGATAATGATAATAGTGAAAGTCTTACAGAATCGTTGCCACCATCACAGGAGAGTACCCCAACAAATGCTACATCAACAACACATTCTAGTTCAACATTCACGGGTATTAGCTCCATGTCAAATAATACTTTACAAGATGTTGTCTTAGCTGAACTTCAACAAACTAATAATGTTACACTCAAACTTGCCAATGGACATCATGATGAAAATGGTATCGAAAATATTGAAGATATTGAAGAAACTAGTTCTGCTACTGATCAGGAGAACATAACAAATGGATGTGTAGATAATTTAATAGTAAAAGATCAAAATATACCAGAACAAATATTGATAAGAGCCACTCCAGAACTTGAATCTCAAGATACTGAAAATAAAGAAAAAAATGATAATGACAATATAAAGCATTTATCCGTTTGTGATACAGATGATGATGATGACTGCCGACCACAGCGTGTAAGAAGATGTTCATCTTTAAAAACTGGAAAAACTCCACCAGGAACACCAGGAAGAAAAAAAATCGTACGTTTTGCTGATGTTCTAGGTTTAGATTTGGCAGATGTTAAAACTTTTCTGGATGAAATTCCTACTATACCGAAATCAGCCTATGAAGATTTGGAAATTATCGAAAATACAGAACCAGTAGTACAATTGGGCCCACGAGCTGATAAAATCTTAATGCCACTATTCCAACAACCTGGCGGTTTACCATCATTTCTTGATGTGGTTCGTGAAAAACAAGTTTCATTGGAAAATGCAGCAGTTATCGATCCAATTAATTTAACAATAACTGGATCTGTACGTGTACGTAATTTAGATTTTCATAAATCAGTACATATCCGTTATACATTGGATAGTTGGCGTAGTTATGCTGATTTAAAAGCAAATTATGTTCAAAACTCATGTGATGGTTTTTCAGATAAATTTAGTTTTACATTATTTGGTAATTCAATGAATGTTGGACAACGTATGGAAATTGCTGTACGATTTCAATGTAGAGGCGAACAATTCTGGGATAATAATTATGGATCAAATTATTGTTTCCAATGTTTACCAGCAAGTAATCCAGTTAATAAAAGGCCGATAATACCTCATCATCATGCCAGTGCAATATTAAGTCCACATGATTGGTGTGGTTCATTTTATTAAATGTTTATATATATAATGGATATTAACAATAAAAACATATTATTATATAAATAAAACTAAAGTTAAAAAAAAAGAAAAAAAAGAAAATATTAAAAATGTATGAACTGATGTAATTGTAGTATTTTAAAACAGATTTATTATATATATTGTAAAATGTTATATTTTTTATTAATAATAATAGCTTCCTTGTAGATTTTAAATTTAATTATTGTAAAATATTATGCTTGTTTTTAATTGTAATATATTTTTGTATTTAGTAAATAATCAACTGAGAAAAAATATATTGCAATTAGGTTTTTTTTTTCTTCTTCTTTTTTTTATTTTGACCCGTCCTGTTATTAAAACAAAAAACAAATACATATATATTTACGCAAATGATTCTACAATATGAATATTTTTTGTTTTGTTTTATTATTTCAATTAATTTAAGGGAAGGCCTTTGAAAATTGTTACGCGATTTTTTTTTGTACCGCGACAGAGAACTACAAATTGCAATCTATCAAACTACCTCAATGGTTTTCGTCGCCACAGCCACAGTCACACAACACAAGCTGCTGTGCAAAACAAATTAAATTAATATTATTTTATTAAAATTAGTAACCCATTTCTATGGAAATATATAAATTTAATATAATAGAAAATCTGGTTAGGTATTCTGTACGGCAACAGGCGATTATCGCTCGTTTCTTTCATATGATTTTAGAAGTTGATGTTTATGTTTTTGTCAATTTTTCATTTTACTTTATTCTTACTTCTTTTTTAATGTAAGAAAATTTAATTTTTTTTTTTTTTTTTTTTGAGTAATATCGCCTGTCGCTGTACAGAATGCCAGTCCTGGAATGGAATCGTGTAATTCGATTGAAACCAAATCGAACCGAAAATATATTGCAATTGTTGTGCTTTTTCGATACGATTTGAATCGAAACAAATTACACGATTCCTCCACTCCTGGAAGATAACTAAAACTATATTTTTGAGTTTTTTGAAGATGATCCAAAATTAGTAGATCGAAATTTTAAGACTTCGAAATTTTCAAAAAAAACCCCACAAAATCTTAATTTAATATTTTGAATTTAAATAAATTTTAATTTACAATGAAAAAAAAAGAAGAGTAGAGAAAAAAAGTATAATTCGAAACAAAAAAAGCATAATTGTGATGGAAAACTAAAAACATATTAAATATTTCATTCTAAACGATTTTATTGTTCATATTTAATCTTAATTTCTTACAAAAATATATTTTAATTTCAATTACTCGGATATTGGCTTCATATATGAACAGGGAGTGGAATCGTGTAATTCGATTGATAGTAATTCGTATCGAAAATACATTGCAATTGCTATGATTTTTCGATACGATTTGATCGAAATCAAGTTAACTTTCGTTGTAAACTGCTGGAAAGGCTTGTAAAAAATGTGGAACTATTCCAAATCAAGAAATAGCAGCAAGTTCATCTTCAAAAGTTGTTTCACCACAACAGAAGGAAACTCCAACGGAAATTGAAAAGGGCGAAAATAAAAAAAAGGAAATACCAGCAAGTTCGGCTTCATCTTCAAAATCCAAACTTTCATTGGCGTATGTTTCACCACAACGGAAGAAAACAGTTGTTCCACCACAAGTTAAGAAAACAGTTGTGGTGGAACTAAACAATTGGAGTGATGACGACGATTTTGAACCACTTTCCAAAGCGAAAATAAAAAAAGACAAATAATTCAATAAAATAAAATTGTGAATTATTTTAAAATTGGCTAATTGCAGGATTCCACCCGATTGTTGTACGACAGATTATTTGCGATAATATCGCGTTTGAATTATAAAAGTCCTTTATTCTCATATTTTTGTTGTTGTTTTGTTTATGATTTGGTTGCTTATGAATTACCATTAAAAATAAAATGTTAGACACAATATTGTGGTACCAATTGTTCTCTTTTACCCAATTTTTGATTATACTTTGAGCAACAATATTTTATATGATCATTAGGAGCCTACACACGTTCAATGTTACTTGAATGACTCATGTTTCAAGTAACATTGATCGTTTGGATGCTCTTCCATGCTCTTGTGTGGAGGCAATTTTCATCAATAATACTTGCCAAATAGCATTGAACGTAGTGTGTAGGCTCCTATTATCATATTTCAATCAATATTTAAGTCAAGCAAATTATTTATGTATATTGAAAAACTTAAAATGATATTATGCATATTTTGACTATAAAAATAAATCAATATAGAAATCAAAAATATATATATATATAGGGTGTTTAATAAATCTTATTAAAATTGTACTCAGAAAAGGCACAGAAAAATTCTATGCAATCGTTGGCTTTAAGAAATTGGCTACCTAAAAAGCAGAAATTCAAAATAAAACAAAATGTTTTAAAATTATATTAAGAAATATATTAAATTCCTATTCACATTTAGTCATATAGAAATTTTGTAATAAAATTAAATTAAAAGAAAAGCACCATAAATATTTCAATTAGAAAAATTCGTGTACAATTTCTTAAATCTCCTGAATTCGTCCAAAAAAAAGAAAAAAAAAGTAAAATTTGTATACAAAAGAAATTGCATGACAAAATAAGAATTTTAAAAACACTTTCAGAAAGTTTGGAAAAAAAGCCCCCGATTCCTTTTATATCAGGGCTCGTCACGCGTTAGTTCGCAAACTTGCGAAATTATTTGATTATTTTTGACAATTCGTTGAACCAATCAAAATGGTTTTCGCAGATTTGCGAAGCTTATATCAAAAATATACATGCCCTGGAACTGATTATTTTCGCAAACTTGCGAAGATGAATTTTTCATTTTTGACAGTTGCAATTTTGAATTTATTTTAACGGGTTTTTCTTTTGGAAATGAATATCAAAAATTATTAAATTGTATAAAATGTCAGGAAAAATAGAATTAGAAGAATTTTTATTTTATATTCAAAATAACTTATTGCCTAATGTCATTTATGAAAAATTATATTTGCGAAACGTTGTCACGGGTGCAGATTATTTTAAGTTTTCCCTGACCAATCAGAATGAGCTGTCAAACTTGCGAAAAATCTTCGAGAAAATAATCAAGTGGCGTGACAAGCCGTATCAAAATAAGTTTTTGGGAATTATTCTTCTTTTTCAATTGTTATATATTTTTATTCAAATTACGGATTACGAACTAAAATCAATTATTTTGACAAGAATAAAATTTAGGAAAATATATTTACCCTACCTCAAAAAATATGCTGCCATTTTAATTTTTAACAAAAATTTTTCGAAAACGAAAAGAAATCCCCAGAAAAAAAATTAATTCATCAAAATTGGTAAACTAATTATAAAAAAATATAATAAAATTATAAAAACAAAAATACTATATTTATGTATATAAAAATTACAAAGTAAATTGAAAAAAACTAATAAAAATATTTACAAAATAAATGAAAATAAAATATTAATTTTGATAGAAATTGAAAGTTTATTTAATTAAAGATTAATTAAGGAGTGAAAAAAGGAAAGGCTAGTAATTACTATTTTATATCTTAATCCTAATATCTGCATTAATTTGCATTACTAGAATTTGTTAGAAGAATATTACAAATCACAAATGTTTAAGAATGAAATTCATTAAAAAATCATTGGAAAAACAAAAAAAAAACAAAACAAATCTGCAATAAATATTGTATTTGGTTCGAAATATCTTTTATTAATTTGATTTTTGTTTAGGTAGTAGAAGTTTTAGTCAATTGTACAAGTAATTAGAATTTGTATGATTTGAATAACTAAATTCAATAAATATAATCGGGCAAATGAAACGACAAAATATGGTGAAAGTTCGTTAATTCGATTTATTAAGAACTCTCACGTTTAGGGTTTCTGGAAACGTTTTTAGGACTCGGCGAGTACAAGTCCCAAAAATTTTGAAAACTCGTCGAGTCCGAGTAGTCTGAATCTAAATCTAAACTCAAATCAACAAACGAAAACGTTTAATATTTTGGAGTTCAATAAGGATTCTCAGAGCTAAAGTTTTTGTAACAAAAAAAAAATTACTAAAATTTATTAAAATTAGAATTATTTATTACATTACAAGATTTTCAACTGAAATTTGTAGTCGTGCTAAGAAATTAAAAATAAAATGTACTCAAATTTATTTAATAACCGATTTATTTTGTTTTCAAAAATTAAACTTTAAAACTAGATATAACTATTTGAGCATTTATTTGATTCAATTTAATTGCTTTTTTTTGTCTTAAGGTAGAAATATTTGAGAAATACTAACGAATTAAGAGACTTGTCAGCAAGTCTCGATCTGATTGTAGTGCAGAAGTTGCAACTTATCAAAAATGTTCTTTCATTAGAAGTAGAGGTCATCAAGATTACTTGTTCGTTTTCTAATATTTAATATTCTTATTTAAGTTTGCTATAAATCTCGGACTCGGACTCGTCGGGTATTAGAGTTGAGTCCCGAATCCGAGTAACTACCCAAATACTCAACGAGTCCGAGTGGAGTCGAATCGAATACAGAAATCCTACGTCACGTTTCTAGTATAATTAAAAAGGCTGAGACTCACAATCGCAGGGCCTTGTTGCGTTCACATTTGCCTATGTTAAATTTATTTCAATTTAAGAAAAAACAAAAGAATTAATAAAAGAAAAATCATCCACCAAATTAAATGCAATTTAAAATAAATATTCAATGTAAGTTCCTAAATATTAAGTAAAATAAAAATATTAATAATAATTATTGAACATTGAATATATAAAAATCTATTATTTTTTTTACACCAAAAAAAAACAATATAAAATAATCGTTACAAATTCAAAAAAAAAATCAAATTGCCTTAATTTTTTGAATTTTCATTTTAATATTATAAATTATATCAGCGCATCTAATTTAGATGCAATTCGAGTACGAAAATTCATTATTCAAAATGTATATTAAATTTTTAATAATAATATAAATTTGATAATTTTATTTCATTGTAAATAGTTTTTTTTTTAACAAAAACGATCTTAGTTTTCATTCTATTTTTATATTTTTGTAAAATTATAAAATTTAAAATAAATTTTAATAATTCAATGTTCAAATAACGGGTGATTCATCGTGAGGTTCAGGAAAATATTTTGAGATAAAACATATGAAACTGATTGCGATAGTGAAAACTTTATTAAGAACTAACAGAACAATCGATACGATTTAGTTTTTGAAGATTATGTCATTCAAATGTTGGCCGCACCTACGCTTTAGGTGATCCATTCTATAGGCTCAATTTTCAACCACTTGTTCGAGCATTACAATTGGAATCTGGCCAATAGCACGAGTAATATTTGTTTCTAAGGCATGAACCGTAACTGGCTTATCCGCGTAAACTTTAGACTTCACGTAACCCCAAAAGAAAATAATCCAGAAGTGTGATATCACACGATCTAGGCAGCTAATTCACCGGTCCAAAACGTGAAATCAGCTGCTCACCGAAATAATTTCCATTGTTTCACGCACTGTATGGCTAGTACCGCCGTTTTGTTGAAACCAGATATCACCGGCATTACGGGCTTGAATTTCAGGTAGCAAATACTCCGTTATCATAGCGCGATAGCGGGTTCTATTGACGCTTATGTTACGGCCATCCTCTTTTGTGTGAACAAATATGGACCGATGATTCCGCCAGCCCATAAACCATACCAAACCGTGCATTTCTCTGGATGTAAAAATAGCTCTTCGGGTTATTCATCAGCTCAAATACGGCAATTTTATTTATTGACTTATCCATTTAGCCAGAAATGGATCTCATCGCTAAACAAAATTCTAGCAGCGCGGATCATCATTAAGTTGTTCAAGAGTCCATTCATTGTGTCACGGTGTAAGTCTTTCCATGATGAAATGTTATTCACTACTGAGTCAAACTGCAATGATAGCTTTACACTATTCATGCATTATGTTTAAAAAAAATCCCGATTAAAAAAAGTACCAAACGATGAATCACCCTAGGTTTAATTTAACAAAAGCAAATATAATATTAGAAACATTTTGAAATGTTGCAAAAGATATCTTCCGAAAAATTGTTAATAAAAAATAAAAAAAACTAGAACTATCCAACAAACTAAACTAATGTGCGTCTTCAGCTGGCTATCCACCAAACGTGCAAAATGTTTTTGCTCGCATGGGTAAAAGAGAAAGAAATGTTAAAACATGAATAATAAAAAGAGAGAAACCAGGTTTCATGTAATTTGTATGAAATACATGTTTCTCTCATTTTAATACTCTGGTTTAATAATTATTTCTCTTTTATGCAACGCGTGCAAAAACATTTTGCGCGTTTGATGGATACGCAGTTTATGATATATAAAAAAAAAATATGTTAAAATACTATATTCAGCACATTTTGTTTGAAACATTATAATAAAAAACAAAATATTGTTATATTCAAATACACCATGTTTTTTTATTTTAGAATCCTTTATAACAGAATTCTTTTATCCTTAATATGTATATGATTAACATTTTATTTGATTGAAGATCAATTTACATCACCGAAGTATGCAAAATTTACTAGCGACGTGAATGAGATAGTTTAATTTAAATTTATGTGCGACAAAAGTAATACACGTATATCTCACACATATGAGCCCCACTCATTGTTAGGTACTACCAGAGAATATATAAGTTTTGTCACTCCATTTGTAACACATCGAAATAATCGTCGTAGAAAGGTTTTAAGGGTATGGTTGTGTCGGGAATCAAAAGTTATATCGATTTATGCATGTCCGTCCGTCCGTCCGTATACAAGATAACTCAAAAACGCCTTATCCGATTTTGATGAAATTTACAATGTGAGTTGCTTATTGCATTTCAGCACAAATCAATCCAGGGGGAGGAAAGTTATAAAGGAAAAACCAGGGTGACCAGAAAGTTTTGTCGTTTTTTTGTTTATGGTTTTTAGGATTTAATTGGAAAATTTGTGAATCAATTTTCTTTAAATTAATTATGTAGGTTAACTACACAAATAGACGATACCATGTTAAATTTCAGCCAAATCGGACTAAGGATAGTGGAGAAAGAAATAATCGTATAAGAAAACAACCCTCTTCATATAGTTTTTTTGAAGTACTTTAAAAACTAATACGCCGATTTGAATAAAATTTGCAGATTAAACTTATGCTATGTCTGGGTTATCTGCAAATTATGAGGAAAAAACCTTGAAATAATGTTAGTTTTGACAGTTTTTTTGTCTCATTTCTACCATAGGGCATTAAAAAATGGGCTATAGACCGATTTTCAGTTACTATATATGTATGGTTAATTTAAGTGGTACTGTTTTTAAATTTAGAATATATATTTGATACATTTGAGTGTGTGCGAAAAAATACTAAGATTTTTTGAAAATGTTACTATAAAAGTTCTCTACGAAACAAATTTTTATAGTAACATTTTTAGAATTATAATAACATTTCGCACACACTCATAAAATATCTTGGGGGAAATTCTGACTTTAATGTTTGCCGTACTCTTTATACTAATTGATTTCTGCACAAAAGATCATTTATCTCACTCACATTTTTAGTATTTTTTGCATGTTTCGGGGGTGATTGGGTTAGTCAACGTGGTCTTTAGTAACATACATAAAAAACAACTACATTTATGTATCTAATTATTTCTTTTTTTCGATTTTGATCATCATAGAAATAGAAGACTTCCCAAAATTTCAATTAAAAACTGGATTATCACACTAGCAATAAATCACTATTATTTGAAATATTTATAGCGTTTACGTGACTCGCAGTTTATCACACGAATGACAGCCTGCACCTTTGTAACTTGGAACATGTATCTTGTAACTTACAAAAAGTATGTTTATCATTTTATGATTATGTTTCCTATAACTTTTCAGTTTATATTTCTGATCCACAGATTTTCGCATACATAATAGCAAGTTACTATTCGAGCATGTATGTTATCTTGACTTTTCAATTTATCCATTTTAACCCTTTTTTCAATCGGTATTATAGAATTTTATTTGTATTATAAATTTGTAAGCAAAAATGACTAAATAAAAGAGCATCTGTTTGGATTTCTTTTTGATTTGACATGCAAAAGCCTCTGGGTTCATAACATCCTTTTTATAATACTCAACGCTTTATAGTTATCTAAAAATCAGAGATGCAAACCAAGACTTTTTTACAGTTGGTTCGGTTTTGGTTTAAGCATAAACCTTCTTTTTGGTTTTTGGTTTGGTTTTGGTTTCTAAATATTTCAAAATTTGGTTTTGGTTTGGTTCTGGTTTAAAGACTACATAATTTTTGGTTTTGGTTTTGGTTTGGTTTTGGTTTTGGTTCTGAACTAATATGTCTTTTTTCTTAGTTGTTGTGACAGAAACGAAGGAAGCCAATGTAGATTTGCTTGGTAAATTTTTTTCAGCTGTTTTTTTTCTTCGCTTCGTGTCAATTATGTCATAGGATTCGGAGTGCTTTTTTTAAGATGCCGCATTAAATTTTCTGGGTGATTATTTGTCATAACAATGCAGCATTCATTGTACTTACTGCTATTTGTTATTGAATCACAAACAAATTTTTCAAAAACCGGATAATTTTTATCTTTGTTGCCTGACATTTTCCTTTAGGAAATACTAAAAAAATTATTATTAAACTCAAAAATATACAGACTTGCTTACATTTGTCATTTAGATATGAATTTTATATCTTTTAATTTTAAGTATATTCTTCCTTCTTGTGTTTGTTTCTGTTTTTATTTTAATTATGATTTCACTAAATGAAAAACTATGTCGTGTTTGATTACTCGTTAAAAACAAATTTGAAAACTGGCAAACTGTTGAATGTTGATTAACCATCGTTTTGATAAGAAAATGTAGTAGACTTTTTTAGTTTTTTTAAAAGGAAAATGTAAATTATAAGACAATTTTTTCTGTTGAACCGAACCATAAACCAATAGAAAAATTTCGGTTTATGGTTCGGTTCAAGTATTAATTTTAAAAGTGGTTTGGTTTTGGTTTGGTTCGACCGAATCATTTTAAAAGTGGTTTGGTTTTGGTTTTGGTTTTTGTTCGGAAAATTTCGATGGTTCAGTGGTTTTGGTTCGGTTCAGAGTGGTTCAAAGAAACCGGTTTGCATCTCTGCTAAAAATGATACATACAAGCCTATTCAAAAATTTGTAATTAATTATTTTTCTATGTATACATATCTATATACATAACTCTTTGATTTAAAATATTATATCAATAAAATTTGCGCGCAAACTCTCAAGTTAACAATTTCATTAGTACACGGAAAGAAATAGTTTGATATAATCAAGGAAATCATTTACTAACTGCCATTTACTGCAAGCAAGTAAACTGTGTTCGAATTCATCATTCGTTTTATTAAATATAGGAACCTTTTCTGTATATAAGTAAAATGTTCGAACTGATTTTCAGTGAATAAGGACTAATCTCTAAACCAATAATTCCATGCTATTTTTACTTTATTCAATTCAAGGCGCACTTAGTAAATAACAGTTAAAGTTAAAAAAAACTTTCCTAGAAATCAGTAAATGGTATACATTTTATAAAATCTCATACGAAATTTGTTGGATAAAATTGTATAAACTTTTTCAAAAAAAAAAAAAAAACAAATGATGCAACCAAGGGGAATCGTACCAGATATCCCTCGATTGCTAGTACCCAACTGTAACGCTGAACATTTTGTAAACCTCCTCCAATAAGCGTGTTTCGAGTGATCATAAGGCAAGGGATTCGTACTATCACTAGTCGCGTGTTCGAATCTCTGTGGGGGCCGGGCAAGAATTTTTTTTTTTTTTAGAGAAAAGAATTCCAGAAAATTTCCAATTTCGGATTTCTGGGAAAAAACTTCAGGAAAAATGAATTTTTACAATATTTTAAAAATTTACTGTCTTCATTCCAAATTTGATAGAATTCAGTTTTTTTTTACTGGAATGTAGAACAGCTTTCCTAGATACAGACAAATACTTACCAAATTTTAATCTTAAAACGCAACTAATAACAATAAATGTTTATTTAATCAAGAAAAAGTACATATATCAATCCAGTTAACCATTACTTAATAACAGAAAATAAGAAATCGGTTAACTGTTCAAATTAAATGATGCAATTGTGCTCTCAAATCAAGTAAACTTTTGGACTGGCGCAAAATGATTCCTAAATTTACTTTGGTTGATTATAATAAATTTTTTCTTTCTGTGTATATCTTGTGTTTTAAGATAAACTTCATTTGTCAAAAGTAGCAATAAGAAATTCAATGCTTCTCTATTAAAATTAATAAATCATATTTAAAAGTAAAAATGTTAACTTCTTTAAATAATACTAGAAGGCGAAAATTTCATAGACTTCATAAAATAATTCTCCTCATGTCTTCTATATTATGTGGTTCCATTTTTCTATTATCATATTTTCATTTAGAATTTTGTTTTAAAATTTTAACTCAAAATAGTTTAAATAATATGGTAAAAAAAAATATTTTCAATAAATTTATTTAATTTTATAAGAATTTTAATTGTTTGTCCATTTCTAGTGCAATAGATATCAACGGAATGAGTACAGCGGAACACTTTGCCATGAACTTTGTGTAGAAAAGTCTTTCAAAAATTTTAAATGTCCAGAAAAATTTAATTCAGCATATTTTACTGCTGTTCAAAATTATAATACATACGCAATTAAGGTGTTTTTTGCTTTTTTTGGGGAACAATTCCTAATAAATTAATTAATTTATTAAATAATTTTTTTGCTTTTAGATTGCAAAAGATAATAATGATTATGTTAATTGGAAGGATAAGAAAGGTTATAAACAATATCCTAAAATACAAGATTTTCAAAATATTGTTAAACAATATTTTACAATTTCATATAATTTAACAATGAATGAAGATGCGGTAAATAAATTGATTTCAAATATAAATATTTAATATTTTATAAAAGATTTATTTTCTAGATAAATGATTTATTTAATCAGGAAATCGATTTAAAGAGTCCCGAGCAACTGAAAAGTATTTGGCGAATTTACAAAGATAATAATTATATGATGGGAAAATTATATGAAAAACAATCGATTTTTCCAAGAATTATTGGAAATTGCGGACCATTTTATAGTACAGAATATTTAAATCCGATATCATTGAGCTTAAGTGGTATCCGACAATTTATGTAAGATTTGTAAAAGAAAAACTTGAATTGAATTAACATAATTAATTTTAAATTTATAGCACAACTGATTGGATTGGAAGACTTAGATTTGCTATGATTATTTTAGAATATTTATATAAATTAAATGAAATCAAACCGGAACAATTAACAATATGTAAAATTAAAACTAAAAATTTTGGTATTACAATGGATAAAAGGTAGATTTTAATAAATAAATTATTATAATATTAAAAATAATATTTGCAGATTAAAATATCAAAATGCTTATTACATCTTCCCACAAAGTCATCTGGATAAAATGTTATCGGATGGGTCTTATTGTACGACTGATAAAAATTGCATATACGAAAGTTGTATTGGAAAATGTGATTTAACACAAAATACTTGTACTGGGATACAACAAAATAATAATTATCAAATAGTTTGTCAAGAAGTAGAGAAATTTAAATTTAGAATATTTCAATTTAACGAACTGAATGAATTTCTTTTTTCTATTTATAGATTTTTAGAGGATATCGATATTTTCCAGGACTATTATCGACGAATAAAACACCTCCAACTCTCTTTAATTTAATCGATATTTGTATAGATCCATCGAAAAATTCTAAACATCATGTTTTAAATAGAACGTTGGCACCTTCTGAAGAAATTACACAACAACTATATAATGAAATTCGTCGAATTTATAATGAAGAGACCTTTTATGAATAAAATGTGTAATACCGAATTTTTTTTTTAGACAAAAATACCTCAATTTTTAATTAATTTAATAATACAAATACAGAAAAAAAAAGAAAATACTTTACTACGTTTAATTAATATTAAATTTAGAATATTATTTTTTTATTATTATTAATTTTATTTGTTCTTATTCTATAATAAATCACTATCATTAATATATAATGTTATTGAATTATTTTGAATTAAAATCTTTGCTCGTTCATTAAATTGAGATGTCCAGAATTTCTGTAGAATATCTTTTTCCTCGGTAATGTTTTCATCATTCGACGAAAGAGTAATGTATTCCGGAAATTTATTATTATCAATATTAAAATGAATTGTATTTAATTGATTGTAAAAAATATTTTTACATTGTTGTAAAAATAGTTTTCTTGTATGTGATATGTTTTGTAAAATATATTGTAATGATAAAATTGTAATTTTTGAATTATGTGACAAATTAAATTGTATTAATTCATTTGCTTTAGATAAATTTTGTGTAATACTATAAATATCTGAATCTGTCAATTGGCAACCGGCCAATTCAATGTGTTTAAAATGTTCACATGTACCATTTTCTAAAAATTCAATGAATTTTGAACCGAAACCAATAAAATCAATTGAAGAAAAATTCAAATTTATATATTCCAATCTGCATGAATTTAGTTTCGTTAATAGAAATTTAATTGACTCAATACTTAAAAAATTAAAACTTATATCAAATTCTATTAATTCATAATAAAACAAATCAAAATTATATAAATATGTAATATGACACGATGATAAATATAGTTTTTTTAATTTTGGAAATTTTTTACATAATTTCTCCAAAATCGATAAACTTTTATTTCCAATCGGATTAAAACTTAAACATAATTCTTCTAGGAACAATTCTGTAGAATTATTTATTAAAGATGTGTATAAATAATTTATTCCGTTCGCTGTAATACAATTTCCTTTTAAATTAAGAGTTTTAAGCTGACCTAATGTTGTTAATGATTTTCCCAAATATTTGCAACCTTCATCTTGTATAAAATTATTAGAAATGTTCAATATTGTTAATGTAGATTGATGAAATAAGGCTTTAAGAATGGGCTGAGACATGAACGAAGTTAGGAAATAATCACAAAGAGTTAAATTATTTGTTGTTTCGCTTCTTTCTAATTCAATCTTTATCGATGAATCAAGATCTATATAATAATGGAATATTTTTGTATATATTTCTAAAACCTTTTCTTTTTATATAATATTTACCTAAATTTAACTGAGAACATATTTCAACATAACGTTGTGCTAATGGAGAAATTTTCCATTCTAAAACTTTAGATGAAATCATTGTTTCATTGAGTGCAACACTTATTAAATCAGTCTCTTCAAAAGCAAATCCATCTGCAGTCATTAGTCGTAGAATTGGTCGTAAACCAATTAAACTATTATCAGATGATTATTTTCTAATAAAATAAAATAATTCAAATTACCACTTACTTGTAATATCTTCGAGATGCTTCTTCAGCCAACCATCGAATATTAGCCTCGTTAATTTTTTTACTATCAACAGGAACCAAAAGTAATTCATTTTCTACTTTTATTTTAAATGAAACTGTAGCAATAGGTGAAGCAACTTTAGTTTGAGAATTCTCAGAATTATTGTGCTTCGGCGTAACATTCGCATTACTATTTAATACTGTATGAGATGTCGTAGAATCGGGTTCAGTAGTTTTCGGTTCATTTGAATCTTCTCCCGATAAAGAGGGACTACTAAATCGACTAAAACCACTGTCCAATAATGATGATTGCTGTTTCGATCGCATTTGCCTATTTGAAGATGATGAATTTGATCTGCACGAAGATCTCTTTTTGGACATAGAATTTGTTGATTTTCTTGATTCAAGAAGAATTTGAAAAGCATCTTGTGAATCATCACTAAAATTAAAATCATTGATAACATTTTCTTTTGTAGAATGATCCGAGTTATTTGTTTCAGATATTCTTCCACTTTTTTCATTTTGATCAAATATTAAGCGATCAGTTAAATATTTTCTTTTCTTTTTATCTTGGATTATATCATTTTCAAGCCAATCATCATCAACTTCTTCAGGCTGGAGAAATGCAGATCTTCTTTTATTTTTGGAGTCATTACTGATTATATTATGTATACGGTTAGGATGTTTAACATTTTCCATAACATCTTTATAAATTTGTCTTGGATTTACTTTTGAGTTCACATTTTGATCTGTGACCATATTAAAAGATGTAGTAGATTCATCTATACAAATATTATTGGATCTACTTCTATTTATCGGATTTGTTATTTCATCACGTGAGGAAGTATCCGAATGGGATGCATTAATAAATTTTCTTAAGTGCTTTGTTGGACTTACATTTGAATTTTCTGTTATTGGATTGCTTGACTCCGAAACTCCAGTTTTACTAAGTTGTTCAACAAGTTTCGATCTAATATTCTCATATTGGGCTTGTTCAAATACATCTAAATCAACAGAATTTCTCCATTTATCTAAGGCATTTAAAGGAATATCACCGAAATCAGTTCGCAAAGTTGCATTTGCACCACGTTCTAAAAGAAGTTCTACAACATCTAGAAAACCATTTGAACAAGCATCATACAATGGAGTTATTCCATCACAACTAGTCCCACCTTTATCATTTATCGTAGAAAATGCACCTTTATTCAATAATAATTCTACAATATCTCGATGACCATGATTACAAGCTTCATGGAGTGGCAACCAACCGGCATGATCACGAACGTTAACCGTATGACCTTGATCTATTAAACGACGAACCAATGTAAGATTACCTGATATACACGCTTGATGTAACTGAGTTTCTCCTTTATTATTTCTTTTAATGGTCAAACAAGTTCCCCTTTTTCGTGCTGATCGAGGTCTTTCTGTATCTTCTGATTCACTATCTGAATCTAATTTGAGAAAAAAAAAATAATAGAAATAAATTTTAAATATTTACACAATATTTTCAATTTTACCTGTTAAATCTTCTAAACAGATATCATCACCAATATTTGGAGTGTTTTGGTCAGAGTTAACCGTATTCGTTTCCGTATCACTATCATCGTCCAGCTCATCTAATTCAATTCCTATGAAAACGTTTTTGTGTGAACACAATTAAATATTTTATTACAATTCAAAATTACCATCTTTGTTTGCATTTTCCTTTAATTCATCAGCAAGAGTGTTCATATTGAACTTTTGTTGTAATCTATATAAACGTACAAGTGCAATCTTTTCTAATTTAATTCGTTTTATTTTCTTAGCTTCTGCCAAAGCTTTAGAATACACATCTTGAATTGTCCAAAAAGGTTTCATGAGTAACTCGCAAACTTCACCAATATTACATAATGTATTAAATGCCTCAAGTGGTTCATTTTTATTTATTTCAAATTCTTTCCAAAGGTATTCAAGTGCCAAATCATATTGTTTGTTATCCTTGTATGTTTGATATAAACTGACATAAATCGTTGCTAAATCTTTTGATGTACTTGATGTTAGTTCTGCACATTCTAACATTTTTAAATAATAATCTATAGCTTTAGAATAATTATGCAGCATACAACAACCATCACCCATTTTCTCATATAATTTCTTTTTATTATCATAATCTGTAGAATCGGATACAATTAGAGAATCTAATGTATAACAAAGTGCTGCAACTATAAACGAATTTATTAATAATATCTTTTAAATCTTCTAAATATAATTTACCAATTTTTAATGATTTTTCAATTATTTTTTGATCATTTAAATCGGGCGATTTCAGTTTGTATGCCTTTTGCAGGACTTGTTTTGCACTTGGAAAATCGCCAATTTTTATCATAATTTCGGATTTTGTAATAAGCGTTTCGCATTGTTTTTTACTTTTGTTTGGTAAACGTTCTGCAACTTCCAATGCAAGATTACAAAACCGCAGAGCAGCGGTTGTATCATTCTTCTTATAATGATAAAGTAAACTAACGGACATATAACACAGATGTAAGAGTTCGAAGAGATCATTAATCTTACTTATTGTTATAGCCTTTTCCATATATTTAATTGATTCTTCAAATTTTTCCATATGTTCTTTTACAACTCCTATATTCAAATATAATCGAGCTTGCATATCAAGAATTTCAATTTTACTTATAGAACCTGAAAGTCTTAATGTAAAATTTTACTAAAAATTCTTATTAAATACAAATTATTATTACTCTTTGCATATTAGTAGACTTTGTATGAACGCTTTCTCAGCATTTTTAAGTGGTCTCATTGCATCAGATAGTTCATTTAAACTTTGACCATGCAACAAGTGGCTCCTTCCAATCGTAGCATATGCTCGTTGTTCTTCTAATTTATTACCCAAATCCTTCACGGTTTCTAAAAAAATAAAATAAATTTGTATATTAAATTTACGCCATTTTCACAATATATATGAAACTTACTTAAGTAAATATTTACATGCTTTAATGCATTATCAAATTCACTTAGAAGCATATACATTTCAGCAATCATTCTATGAGCTTTTGCCATTTCCAAACGATTACATAACATTTTATAGATTTCTGCTTCCTCTTGGTATTCAATCACAGCCTGCTCAAATCTTCCTTGTTGATTGTAGAAGTCCCCTAAATCGTTACAAGCTACTGCAAGAAGCGTTCGATTACCATCTTCCAATGCCTTTGTCTTCTTCTTTTTCAATCCTTTAAGAAATAAGAAATATTTTAAATAATACGAATTTATAAAATTTTTTAATGTTTTACTTTTTTCTTCCATTTCTTTAAATTAAAATTATAAATAAATAAAAATTGAATCAACCAAAGAACCGCCTGACACGGATACAAGATTCAATTGTGTTTTCCCGCCTTTGGTTTTTTCTTATAACGTCAAATCAACAATAGAACAGCTGTTTTTGACACTTTTAAAGCATGGTACTGGAATACCGGGTTGATTTGTTTTGAATTGTTTCTTTTCTAAAATAAAGTTTTTAATATTTGTATTAATTTTAAAATGGCATCGAGGCTATTTTATAAAACTATTTCAAGTGCGACAGTTAGAAGTTTACAATTACGATCGTTAGAAAAAAGCCGAATATCAATTGGTTCAAATGTTCTTTATTCTACAAATTACGACTTAGGCAATGTTCACAATCCTTTTAATAAACGACCTCATATAAATCACAAGATTGAAGAAATCGAAATTCCAGAAGAAAAAAATACATTATATGCAAAGGATGATCCTGATGTGTTTGGAACCATTGATATAAGTGAAAATGAAATAGCAAAAGACGAAGGTGATATTGTGGAAGAAAATTTCCTTCAAAATCCACCAAAACGTTCTCAAAAACTAAGCACAAAACAGTATGCCGATATGATTAAGGAACATTTGCAATACAATAGAATAAAAGAAGCAATAGATGTGGTTGAGATTCGAATGATTAAAGAAGATCGTGTAAAACCCGAAAATTATATTTATAACCTTTTAGTCGGAGGGTGTGCTAGAGCAGGATACTCAAAGAAAGCCTTTCAATTATATAATAAAATGAAACAGAGAAATCTAAAAATAACGGGAGGAACATATACGAGTCTCTTCAATGCATGTTCTAATACACCTTGGCTTGAAGATGGTTTAAACAAAGCGAATAGATTAAGAGAAATTATGTTAGAAAAGGGCTACACACCGAATGTAACTAATTACAATGCTATGATAAAAGCGTATGGTCGATGTAAAGATGTAGAAACGGCTTTCCTTTTAGCCGATGAAATGATTGAAAAAGATTTGAATATTAATGTTGATACATTTAATTTTTTAATTCAGGCTTGTGCTTCAGATAAAGATTTTGGATTTCGTCATGTTTTATTAATATGGCAGAAAATGTTAAACCGTGGAATTTCTCCAGACATATATTCATTTAACAATTTGCTAAGATGTGTACGGGATTGTTCAATAGGAGATATAGAAACCACAGAAAAAGTTATAGCACAAATATTAAAAAATAGTCGCAGAAATCAGTTAAAAAATAATGAAACAATAAAATTACAATTGGATTCTAGTCAAGATACGAATACTGTTCAATCAGTAGATTCCAAAAATACGAATATGTCGGCAGATCTTTCATCTGATGACTCTAAAATGGTTAAGGAAGAATATGAAAAATCTCTTTTAATCACACCTAAAAATGGCAATTCAGCAGAAAACATTACAGATGAGACACCAAATTTATTATCTCGAAATCCACATTTAGGAAGTCTTATAGCAATTAGTGAAATAACGAAAGCAGAAGATCGACTTTTGTTGTTAGGTGGAATGAAAGGTTTTCTAGATGAAATGAAAACATCAAAAATAACACCAGGTATTGAAACATTTACTCTTCTGTTAGATGTGGTACCATCAACAACAGTAGCAGAAAAACAAATTATATCGTTCATACGTAAAATTGGTCTTAAGGCTGATATAGATTTTTTCAACGTGTTAATTAAAAAACGCAGTATGAGATTTGATTATCAAGGAGCAAAAGAAGTTCTGACAATGATTAAAACAGCCAAGCTACAACCGAATTTAATTACATATGGTGTTTTAGCTCTTGGTTGCCAAACTCCAGAAGAAGCAAATGAATTCCTTCAAAAAATGCATGAAAAGGGAATTCGGTAAGAGTTTTAATTATATCATTTTAAAATTTTATTTAACTATTGGAGATTGCAGGGTAAATATACAAATTCTTGGCGCTATGCTACGGCAAGGATCTGCCCAAAGGAATTTTGCTTATGTATATGAGATTATGGAAATTACTTTAAACGAACAAATAAAACCAAACGAAGAATTCCTCCGGCATTTATACAATTTTGAAAAATATTGTAAAATTTTAATAATTCAACGGGTTAGTAGACAAATCATTGTGAATTTTAAAACATATTGTTGATTATTATATTATTTCAGCATCCATTATCGAAGGCAAAGTATTTTAAACAAAACTTCAAAAACTTCCAACAAAAATTGAAACAGTGGTATCAGGAATTTGGTATTGAGAATTTAAAATTAGAAGATGCTATAAAGAAAATCAAGGAAAGTCCAAATAATCAATTTAAAGAAGAACGTCCAGTTGGATTTGAAGATATCAAAAATGAAAAATTACAGCGTAAGTCCAAACAAAGGAAATATATCAAAAAAATAAAACCAGAACAATTGAATGACGATCGTACAGAAAGTAGACGAATAGAATAAAACAATTTGTTAATTTCAAAAATAAATAAAAGTAAACATATTTAAAAATATTGTAATTGTTTTCTATTTCTTTGTAGAAGTTTCTTTATTATATAACATTTTAGAATTTCCCAGGCAGATAACTCCATTTTTTTGTAATTTGGAATATTTTTATTTTAATACTAGATAAATTAGATGAGAGCAAAATTCGTTATTATAAGCATTTAGATCAAGGCTGTCCAACCCGCGGTCCGCGGGCCGCATGCGGCCCAAGGCAAGTATCAATGCGGTCCGAAAATATTCAAAGTTACTGAAGCATGTTCATTTTTCTGAGAAATGATTTGTGTGTTTGCGCTCTCGTGCTAAAGCTGCCAAGTGACAAACAACAGAAACAGGACCAGAACGGAAAGCTCTTTCGTTATGTAATAAATTCTTTCTGTTTGCGTTGCTCGCTCAGCTACACTGTTTTGTTGTTTATCACGTGGTGGTTTAAGTGAAGAATGAAACGTACTAAGTGTAAAATTAGAACCAATATGTTGGATGAACACCTTGAGAATTGCAACCACGTCAATCGAACCAGATATTGACGGTTTAGTTTCTCAACTTCAATGCCAAGTATCACATTCATTTTATGATATGGATTTATACATAGTAATATACTTGTGGCCCAAAACACCATGTCTTCTTCCAATGCGGCCCAGGGAAACGAAAAGGTTGGATACCCTTGATTTAGATGGAAATACATTTTTACATTATTAAAATTCGAATTTAATTTGACATACATGAAACACTACGGGTGTGTTTTTATAAACAACCAAAAACAAAATTATATATATTGCTAATCGAACACGAGTTTATCCAAATAAGGTTATGTTAGTACAGTATATTTAAATCTTGTCTTCTCGAAAAGATTCAATCGAAATATTTGTGTTTATTATGTCCACTGAAATATTTAAAGAAGATGCTGAAGCTAAAATTATTATTGGGGACATATAATGGACAAGAATGTCTAATAAAGAAGAGATTTGTTAGAAAATATCGTCATCGAATATTAGATTCACAAATCACGAAAAAACTTATGAAGCAACATCACGACATTTACAGGCAGGAATTCGAACTCCAAAAATATTGAAAATGGATTTAGATAACAGAGAAATATATTTGAAATTTGTATTTTAAGTATGCTGGAAGTGAAAATGATGACTATCAAAATAAAATCACTAATTTATGTACAACTATTGGAGATATTTTAAGTAAAATGCATAATAATATTATTCACGGTGATCTTACTACATCAAATATGCTAATAGATCCAAAATTGCCAAATTTCGATGAATATGAACTGATTCTTATAGATTTTGCATTGGCTCAAGGCGTAGATTTATGTTTTAGAAAGGGCACTACTGAGCCACCAATAGTGATGTACCAAAATTATTTTCAATTATTTTGGGTGCATGTAAAAAGAGTAATAAGAAATCTACAGAGATTATTACCAAATTCGAAGAGATTCGTGCTAGAGGTAGAAAGCGAACTATGGTTGGTTGAAAATAAAAGCATTTTATTAAACAAAATATTTTTAGTTTTATTTATATAACAATAAACAATAATACCTCTAGAATGAAGTAGAAACTTGCATAAATTAGAATGGAATGACTATCTTTTAGACAAATATTGAATTAGTCTCACCTTCGCAGATAGTCATCGAGCCGCCACTGAAAAACGCCATCAATAATTAATTAATGATTTTTATACTTATATTTTAATTAGTAAAGTTCATTTTAAAATCTTTAGTCCGAAACGAAAAATATGTTTTTCCAAATATTTTGTTCTTTTCAAAACCAGCATAATTATAGATTTTACAGTTTAATTAGCAGATCAAATTTAACCCTCAGCATGAAGTAAAAATAGGCCTAAATAATTTTTAAAATCAATATTTTTAATTGAATCATCCAAAGAAAAAAACGTCCATTCAAGAAAGAAGACATTTTATGTTTTGAAAAAAAAGGGAAATTAATTAGTTACGTTTTTTTTTACAAAATGCAAAAAAAATAATATTTACTCTTCTATATCACAAAACAAAATACTACCTCATGATATTATATAAAAAAAGAATTCACGATTTTTCACAAATCATTGCTAATAGTTTAATTAAATACAATAATTTGAATATCAGATGATTTGAATATTTCAGAAAATTTTATTCAGTATTGTTTCGACTATTTCTTTAAACTATTCTTTACAAATTAAATTAAAATTATAATAAAAATTCATTTATACAAACTATACAAGCAATTAAATGACTGCTAAAGTGAAAGTATTTGAAAAACCTAATTTTAATAATGAATTAGTGCTTTACTTCCATCCATATAATTTCTATTCACAAAAGGTGTATATCATGTGATCATATTAGTTTTTTTCTTTATTTTTACTAAAAGAATATTATTTTTTTTACAGATTTTAATAATATTATATGAAAAACAAATAGATTTTACACCATATATTGTTGATTTATCAAATGGGGAACAATATTCCGATTGGTTTCTTAATTTGAATCCAAAAGGAGATGTACCCGTTTTACAAGATGGTTGTTTTATTATTCCAGATTCTTCACAAATAATCTCTTATTTAGAAGGGAAATATAAGAGTTAGTCAATACAATTCGTATGCCTATATTTTAGTTTTGATTTTTTTTAAATATTTCAGTCATCAAGGAATTAATATATCCACAAAATTCGACACCTAAACAAATTGATAAATTAAAATATATTCAAAACGTAATCAATCGTTTACCGATTGGTGCAATTACACTTGGTTCATTTATACATACTGATTTGAAATTGAATCCGAAACCACCATTTATTGGACCAGTAAGGAAATCTTTTCTAAGTAATAATTATATAAGTAATAAATAAAATATATAAATCATAATTATTTATAGGAACTAATGAAAAAGTCAATGAAATTCTAAAACATTCGGCTAATGATGATAAATACCATTCTATTTCATTAATGAAGAAGATGGAATTTCAAGAACACCGTAGACAAATTGTTTATTCACGTGATGATTTCCAAAAACTTTTGAATGCTGTTGAAGCTGTTTTAAAATACGTTGAGAACGAGATCAAATCAAATAAAACTGGCAATTGGATATCAACAGAAGAAATTACTGTAACGGACATATCATTTGGACTTTTGTTGTATCGGCTTTATGTTTTAGGATTTAAGAATTATTTCTGGGCAAATGGAAAGATGCCAAACGTGGAGAAGTTTTTATTGAATTTTAAAACACGAGAATCTCTTCAAAAATCTTTACCATCATCGTTGGCAATTTTAAAAGAAATATGGTCAAAAACACCTTCCAATTATAAAATAAGCGCTGGAGTTCTTGGCATGGCAATGTTTGCTGCATCGACGCTTGCACATAAAGTTGGTTAATAATTGTTACTGAATTTCAAAAATAATGTTATATGCAGTTAGCCAGCTCATTGATTTTTACAAATATATTATTTAACAAACAAAAACAAAAAAAATAAACATAAATTGATTAAATTTTAGAAAAATAGTTTTATTAAACTTTCCACCTTTTCAGGATATTTTTTGAACACTTAACAACTGTAAAAATTAGGTAACAATTACAAAGTTTGTAAAAGCTATACAAAAAAAATTAATGAAAAAAAAACAAAAAAAACAAGCACATTGGACCACTTTAATATAAAACAAACCAAGGAAAAAGTATAAATTTATTAAATAAATAATCGAAACTAAACAAAATATTTATTTATTCAACAAGTCATGATTCTAGCTCTGATGAAAAGTTCACATTTGTTGACGGTTGCGGCCGATTATTCGGATATATTGGCATACCCATAAATTTGGGTATTTGATTAGTTGGTACTGTATTATTCTTAGGTGGATTCGGGATGGTAAGGCTTGGTTTACGGCGTAAAGTAAATGCTTCCCGCTTTCCATTTTGGTAGAAAAAATTACCATGGCCGGCTGGGTCAGGAAGTAATGATGTTGATGGATACCAAGCTCGATAGGTGAAAAACCAAGTTAAAATAGCAATTGCACCGCTTACAACTTTCTCGATCATTCTATGATAATATAACATTGTACCAACTAACATCACATCCCATAGAAGTTGCAAAGCCGTCATTCCTATGAAAAGGGTTCGAATAGCTGGCGTAAAACGTTCATATAAATATTTTAAAACTTTAATTTGATCGTCTGATAAATTTCTTAATGGATTACTGGTCGAATGCTCCGAAACACTACGATTATATAACTCGTTTCTTATATGTTCTCTTATAGTTTCCCATTTTATAATTGGTTTAGCTTCTTCAATTAGAACTAAACTAGAATAGATTAAGATGAATGCGTGTCCTGATATATCAAATCCATGCCAAAAATGGCCAGCTTTTAAACAACTCGATTTTGAATCAAAATTTTTCACATTGCATCTACCATATGCTGATTCAATCATATTAAATAATTTTGTCCAAATAAACCAGAAACTTGTAGCTATTATAATTCGTGGTAAATGATGTTTTACAAATTTGTTTATATCACCGCAACACAGTGTATATGATGTCATAAAAATGAACGGAGTGCTCATAATCAAAGTCCAAAACCAACCAAGTTTTACAAAATACACATTGAATAAGTTATCTGAACGTGAAAAATAAGTCTTAGGGAACGGCGCAAAATCTCCTATCAGTGATATTAGGAATAGACTACCTAAATACAGAGCTACTTTCAGATTGGTATCGAAGAATATAGTTTTCTTACAAACATGCATCACCATCATGACAAGCACTTCCTTAACAGATGTTGGTTTTGCCGTTGGTCTAGTGCCTCTTGCTTCAGTCCTCGGTATTTCGGGCCCACCAGGGCGGAAATTCATATTAGTTTGGCTATGCAAAGGTCGCCTTCTAGTTGCCATTATGAAATTTTTTATAATGGAAACTTTCACTTCATTCAAATTTCACCACAAAAAATCAGATTAATGACAGTAGCATATAATTTCGTTTGATACTTAAGTACAACTGTTCATTCATTATACGTAAGAGGATGAAAATTATTCGTCACAATCTAGAAGGAGTAAATATTTATTTAAAACTAATTTTTAATTCAGAAAAAAAACCTTTGGTCATCAAAATCCGTATTCCATTGGAATCGTTTGCCCCTCCAATTCTTCTAAAAATGTACAAAATTTTTAGTTGACGTTTCTAGATTTGCTCGGAACTTAACAAAACAGTATTGCCAGGTTATGTTAAATAACTGTTGAGATTACATTAAGTTTTAGATTATTTATTTGAAATTTATGTATTTGCATATAATTTAAAACAAATATGTTTAATTTGTTCAATAAATACCAGAAAAAAATTTATTAAAAACAATTTCGAAATAAAAATTCTAATTTTTTTAATGAAACGGAAGTATACGTGGTGTAAAATAGCGGCAAATTTGCAATTTCACCTCGCAGCGAATTATAGAATTTGACAGTCTCTGCAAACGCTTTTGTTCCTTTTCGTATTGAATACGTGCGTTTGCCAATAGTTCGCGACTGAAAATTAAATTATTTTTAAAGGTATTTGCATCTAAACATGTATCGTAACGAGGAATACAATCAGGTTAATATTTTTAATATAACAAAAAAATATTACATATTTTTAGATTGAAAGTTAGAAATAAATTCAAATATAACCTCAAATTCTTAATTTCTTCTCTTTTTTTTTTTTGTACTGTTTAAGGAGTACTATGAAGATTATGAACATACAGGCGATCCACAATTGGATTTAGAATATGAAAGATGTCCCGGCGTATTTGAAGATGTCAAAATATTCTTGGTGAATTTTCGTGCTGCTATTAAACAAGGTGCGATCTTTGACATTCAAACCATGTACGAGAGCACTTTTCCAGCGTTGAGTGACAAATATTATTTCAACACTGAGTGGCCAAATGAAACTGAAATCGCTCCTTTATTAGAAGGCGATCCTGTATTCAAGATTCTTTATAAAGAACTTTATTATCGGCACATTCATGCTAGATTACAGGGTGGACCAACATCTGATCATCGTTTCAATTCGTTCTTCAATTATTGCGATCTCTTCAATCTTATCTTAACACCAAACGAACCGTTCTTATTGAAACTTCCCGATATTTGGTTATGGGAGTTGATTGACGAATTTGTTTATCAATTCCAAAACTTTGCTCTTTACCGTGCACGTTTATTGGATAATGATAAAGACATGGAAGTACTATCCAGCAGTAATAATAATGTTTGGAGCATTTTATGTGTTCTTAATGTCTTACATTCGTTAGTTGAAATATCTCATATTAAAGAACAATTGGAGGTAGCCTCACAGGGCGGTGACGCTCATACTGTTGCTGGAGAATTTGGTGAACATTCACTATACAAAATGTTGGGATTCTTTTCCCTTATTGGTTTGCTTCGTTTACATTCAATACTTGGGGATTACTATCAAGCTATTAAAGTTTTAGAACCAATCGAAATTCACAATAAGTCGCAGAATTCGCCCATTTCAGCTTGTCAAATTTCAACATCTTATTATGTTGGTTTTGCGTACATGATGATGCGTCGTTATACTGATGCTATTCGTACATTTTCTTCAATATTGCTTCACATTCAAAGAACTAAGCAATTGTATAGTACAAAATCTTATCAGAATGATCAAATCAATAAGCAATCTGATCAAATGTACCATCTTTTGGCTATTTGTTTAGTTCTTCATCCTCAATGCATTGATGAATCAATTCAGCAAGTTCTTAGAGAAAAGAATTATAACGAAAATATGTGCAAAATGCAATGCGGTGAAATGGAAGCTTTTAAAAATTTCTTTACATTTGCTTGTCCAAAATTCGTTAGCCCGTGTCCTCGAACTAGAGAAAGTAAAGACGATAAAGATGATGATGAATCTATTAAAGATCCATTTGAACATCAATTAGAAATTTTTATGGAAGAAGTTCGTCAACAAATTAAACTACCGACTATTCGATCCTATCTCAAACTTTATACAACTTTACCTATTGAGAAGTTAGCATCTTTCATGGATTTAAGTTCGGAGGAATCTAAATTATTGATCAATCTTTTATGTTTCAAACATAAAATGAAGAATATGGTCTGGACAAAAGGTTCCAGTGGTCTTCAAGGAATTTTCCAATCAGGATCTGAAGTATTATATTTGTTAAATATTAGTATTTGTTTTATTAAATGTTCAAAATTGTTTACAGCTGGATTTCTATATTGACAATGACATGGTTCATATTGCCGATACGAAAGTTGCCCATCGTTATGGAGATTTCTTTATAAGGAAAATCCTGAAATTTGAAGATCTTAATCGACGATTACATAATATTAAAATGAAGTAAATTAATTACATTATTTCCCAGTCGATTTTATGTATTTTGTATTGTATTTTATTGGTAATACGAAAACTAAAAATGCTTAGGCAAAAAAAAACTTTTGTTTTCTTGAACTCCTTCAACTTTTTTTAACATCGAAATTTGATTTTGTTGCAAAAAAATCGGAATTATCAATGATTTACTTTATTCTCTTAAAATTTTTTAAATTTGCAGTTTGTAGGTAAAAGAAACGAATAATTCCGAACGACTTTCCGGGGCGGAGAATTGGAGAAATCTTATATAATCACCCATGTTCTGCATTTCACTTTTTATGAAATGGAATGGTGAAAAGGAAAAGCGGTGTTCTGAAATTCGATCGGAGTGAAAAACGAAAATTCTGTGAATTGAAATTTCGAAAATGAAATTTTGGTGTTCTGAAATTCGTTTTACTCGAAATGGTAATCGAAACGAATTCACTGTTAGTTGGTGCCGTGAAATTGATGTGAATTGTTACATAACGAGGCAAAATATTTAAAATAAATTTAAGTTTTCTTCACCCATTAGACATTTTGAATATTTTTTTATAACTCTAAAATTTTCTCATCAAAAAAATTATTTTGAAATAAATGTTCAAAATTTTTAAAATATCGATTGTTTCCAGCATTGTAATTAGTAGCAACCGAAATCGAGGTATTAAAAATTTCTTAGAAAAATGCATTACGCTAATGTAATTACAGGGTTTTTCGAAAATCTACTTCAATAAAATGTCATTAAAAATATTTCTAATATTATTGTCATAAAACGATATGAATTTATTTTTAAATGAAATACGCTAAATTTAATGCATTTTATTGGTGTCATTATAAAGGTGCCAAATTATTCTTTAAAAAAAAAAAAATGCCTGGAAAATAAGAATATTTCAAATATTGGAAGATCTAAAGGGGCTCATAGACGACAGACATTGTTGTCAACCTTGTTGTCAACTTGCCGTGTTGTTGACGATGTTGGACGTCTGTGGGCATGCTGGTGGTTGGTATCTCATGTTGTCAACAATGTTGGATGTTTTAAAAAAATTTGGAAAACATCGGATATTCGGTAGGCGGAGTCTGATGTTGGCGATCATGTTGTATCATCTGTAGAGATGTTGACAACATGGTTGTCAACATTAGTTATAAATTGAATTGTGCGCTGTGAACTTACTGACGATAAAAAATACCTCGGAAGTGATGTTGATAACTTGGTTGCCAAGATTTCGTTTCGTCTGTGGCAAAACCTGACAACCAGGTTGACAACAATGTCTATCGTCTATGGGCCCCTTTAAGATTTTTTTTCTAATTCTTTCTTTTTTATTTTGTTCTCTTTTTTCATTTTCCATTGCAATTACAAAATTTTCACAATATTTTTTGATGTAAATAAAATAATAAAATGATCACCTGATACTTTTGACATTTCGAAAATGGATTTGAAATTAATTCGAAAAAAATGAAATCGAGTGAAATTCAGAAAGACCAAATTACATTTCGAATGAATTTGAAATTCATAGTGAATTCATTTTCATGTGAATAAATCTAACTATTTTGTTTGTATGTTTGTTCCCTATAGACTCAAAAACTACTGAACCGATTTTAATAAAATTTGGTACACGTGTTGATGTCTTTCCGACTTAGAGTATAGGGTACTTGGATTTTCGATGGGGATTACAGGGGAGGGGGAAGGGTATAAAAACTGCCCTAATTCGTTCAATAATAGGGAGGTTTTCATGAAACTTGGAATATATATTCTGGATAGGCCAACCGAAGATGGAATATCTCTCCATTTGGGTAGGAGGGTTCCGGAGGACAAAATAGAAAAACGTCAATAATTCGGTCAAATTGAAATTACTTTCACAATCTTGAAATAAAGCGAGCAAAATCGCGGGTACCTGCTAGTATGTAATAATTTGAAAGAAAGCAACATTTTCTTCTAATACTATATTCATTTTTCATATTTATTTTTATATTAAATATACATAAAATTTGTAAATACATTTTATTTCTTAAAAGAAAAAAAAAGGGAGAGGAAACAGATAATTATTATGCCAAAGACTTTTTTCGTTTTTACTATAGTTAACATGTGTTCCAACAAAAATTGTGCAAATAAAGCAAAATATTTTAAAAATAAAGTTTTCTTTTTGTTTCTGTAAAATGGAAAAACAATTTGTAACAAACAAAATGCATGCAAAAATTCCTTAATTATTTAGTATTTAAATATTTTTTAAAAAATACCTATTTTAAAATTTTATTTTTTTATAAATTTTCACAATCATTTTTCAAACATATTGACATGTTTTTTTTTTTCTTCTTCTACTTCTTTTTTTTCCATATAAATACATTTTTAAAAAATCATAAAATGTTTAACATTTAAATGTAATATTATGCCGTAGTGTTTTTTTCTTTTAATATATATTTTTAAATAGTTTTAATTTTTTCTTTTTATAAATATTATAATATATTCCTAAAATTCTATTTTAAATTTTTTTTTTTTGATGTATTTTAATTAAAAAATGGACTGTGATTGGGCACTTAAATCAATTTTAACGACAAAATATTTTAGGGTTTTTCCATTTTTTTCTTTTAAGAAGATATATTTTTCTCTTCTCATACAAATTTTCTTATGCGTATAAATTGATATGGTTGGTTTTTTTTTTTTTTTCTTATACGTTCATTGTAATAATATTTAGACACGATTATTTTAATAAAAATTTTCTTCTATAAATTAATATATAAAGTGCGTTGATTAAGTCTTTTTCAATTGATTTTTTTCTTTTTTTTTTTTTTTTTTACGTACAAAATGAAATTAAGGCTGAATTTCGCTGAATAAGAATGTAACCAAAATAAAAAAAAAAAAAAAAAGAAATCAGTTGTTCGTTTTTTTCTTTGTATTATTTTCAATATAAATTTTAAGTAACTAGAAAATATTTCACAGGTAAAAAATATTCTTATAATAGGAAAAAAAAAAAATATAATAATAAAGAAAATTATTTACATTTAAAAGGAATACAAAATTAAAACAAAAATATATATTTATATGAATAGAAAATAAATGTTTCTTTGGTAAAATTTTATATTACAAAAGAATGAATAAAATAAATTTTTTTTATAAAATATGTTCACAACAAAGAATAATAAAAAAATACAAAAAATAAGTAGAAAAACAAAAAGAAAATTTACAAAAGCCGGGGTTAATCAATTGGATCTTTTTTATTTATATCGACTATATAGATGTCTTTATGATTTTGAAGAATGAAATCAATGAACGAATTGATAGGTGCTATCTCTTCAAATGACATCTGATTATGACGAGCCCATACCAAATTTGGACCGAAAACTATTGCCAAATTTGATGAAGTCATTTTATTTAAATCCTCACAATCCATTACCTGAATATAAAGAACAAAAAAAAATATATACATTTATCATAAATATTTCGAGTTTTACAAAAATTATGTTATTAGGTGTGTGAATTAGTTTTTCATTTTTTTTTTTTTTGATAAAAATACAGAATGCAGAATACTTCGATTTCATTCAAAGTATGCTTCATCGGAATCTACAACTTTCACCCATCTTTCAGGTAATTTACAGATTCCGCGCAGCAAGAATTGTTCGTCCTTCGAGGCAATCCAATCATCGAGCCATTTTCGAACTTCTTCAAGATTGAGCATGTGTATATCAGCATCGACCGAAACAAATGGTAATCGAAGGAGGGGTAGCATTTTCCAGCCAATCGCATCCAAAGTTTCCTAGATCAGTTTAGCATACTGTCACCTAGCGTTAGCATGCTACAAAATCACTTTACCGTGTTTACGAGCACATTCTGGTCGTTTTTCCTTTAAAAGAGCGATTCAATTTGATCAGTTATTGTCTGTAACGGCCAGCAGAGACTGTTTCAACCGTTTTCAAAAATTCATAGTAGACCACACCCTTCTGGCCCCACCAAATACAAAGCATAACTTTATCTGAATGAATGTTTTTTTTGGCGTTGATAGGACTGGTTGACCAGCTTATATTTTTGCTTTTCTGAGTTTAAGATTTTCGAAATAGATCCATTTTCCATTTCCACCCTTTCTTTGTTGTCTTTGAAGCAGTAAAGTAAAACTTCCCGAAAATGTTGTTTATTTGGCACGGAACTATCCATTTTCAATCGAATAAAAAATAATGATCTCTCGACTTTAGCTAAATGTCATACAGTACATTTTGAAGCTTTTCTTAAAACCTTTTATGTTATTACATGTAATGCCGGTTCACACGTATTACATATAGTATGATTTACGTAATTTAATGTAAAATCGAAAAAAAACTTTTTCACAGACCTAATAATACTTCATAAATACCTTTACTAAGAATTCTACTAGATATTTAAATAATTCATAATTTTCAACCGGTAATTTCTCTCGTAACATTTGTTTAACATTACGTGATCGTTCTTCTTTTGACCATTCTATAAGAAATTATATAAAATATAATATAAAAATATTTCAATTCATATATAATTAAATATTACCAAGAAAATTAATAATTTCATCATATAAATCGAAAGTTAGAAGTGGTTCACTTAAATCTCTTAAAAATGATTTAAGTAAACCGGCAATTACATGAACATCGACATCTTTTAAGTCAACCTCTTCACCACGATTAACTTTTTGTTTTAATTCATTAATTTTTGCATAATTTCCAGATCTACGAAATATACCTTCCGTATCAATAACACCAGTTATTGAAAGTGAATCAACACATTTCCTAACAATTGGCGGTATATAATTTAAGCATGGACTATTTTGTGTGATAAATTTCAATGAAACACCAAATTGTGCAGTTTTACTAAATGTTTCATTTGTTGATGTTGAATCATTAATTGTTTTTCGACCAATATTAAATTTTTCATCAAAATCACGAATACTATCTGGTAATAGTTTTAATGTAACACCTAATGCTTGACGTAATTCATCCAAACTTGAAATATAGATTAATTTCTTTTTAAATTTCTCACTAATAAATGGTCGAAAAAAATTCCAAACAACTCGTATAAACCATGTTGGATGTACAACGTAAAGATTTTTTAAATTCTTACGAAAACTACGATCTAACTCTTTATAAGAATTCCATAGAAACTGTATGGATGGTTTATTATCCTCTTTAAGTCCTTGATGAAAATACACCATTATATAATCATTTTGTACGTATGGTTCCATTTGTTTTATAATTTCTCTAAAAAATATGGAAATTGTACTAATTATATTAGAATTATTACTGTACAAAATTTTTTATAGAAAATTAATTTATACTTTATGAAATCTTTAAGATCTTTCTTCGCTGGAAGTAAACATGCATATATTGCGTAAATATGACGACCTTGTTTATCGGTTCCCAAAAAATCAATAAAATTTAATTTTAACGATGTCATTTCATTTGGCTAAAAGAAATTTAATATAAATTATATAATTAGAAAATATTGATTTATTTGTTGTTTTTTTTTTTACATCTCTAAGTTGGGCCTCATAATTATCTTCTACTAGAGGATCACCAATATCAGAATCTTCAATATCTAAAAAATAATATTAAAATTTATTATACATATTTGATTATGATGAGAAATTTGGCCCAACCTGGTAATACATATCCTTCAACAATATCTCCTTCGTCTTCACCTAAAAAATCAAAACCTTTTATTTTAAAGAATATTAAACCCCATCAATATATTAAATTACTTGGAACTTTTGCATGCGATAATTCGGTATCATCGAATTCTAATTTTGGTTCATAATCATGTAAATCTGAAAGACTTGGAAGTTGATCATCGGAATTCTCTACAACTGGATTTATTGCAGGACCTAAAAAGATTTTAAAAAGAAAAATTTAATCATCTTTTTTATTTAAAAATCATATTTTCTTGATATCTCAATTAAAAAAAAAAAAAAAAAACATGCAAAATATTATTTTGTAATTTGTATGTCACCGTTTTCAAAAATATTCCTTTTTAGAACAGGAAACACAAGAATTCTCTTGTATATGTATATGTCAGGTATTCTGGGTCCTACAGGTATGAATTATACCTCATTCGATAGGGAATTTAATAATTAATTGAATAAAGAATGCTCCGAAAGAAACGCACAATTTGAATTTTGTGGAATTGTCTTTTTGACAACAGTAGGCGCTCGAAACTCGACAAACTGTCAATAATAATGTCGTTCCTTCCTGCAAAGTTCCATGACTATTAATAGCAACAATGGTAGATAACAGATGTGAAGATTTCAGTACTGTAAACTTAATGAAACGAAAATAGCACGACATTTAAATCTGGTGCTATTATGGAGACACCCTTTATATATAAATAAGTGATATTGTGCTAAATTTCACTCAAATCAGTCCAAGGACAGTGGAGAAAGAAATAGTCGTAAGAGAAAATTGGCCTGTTTATAAAGCTTTTTAGATGTACTTTAAAAACTAATATGCCAATTTGAATAGATTTATGCTATTAGGGCTTAGGCTACCTGCGATTTAAGAGCAGATTTGAAGAAAAAAAGAAACAAAGTTATGCAAAATAGAAAATCTTGAAATAGTATTAATTTTGGTTATTTTGCTGTCTCATTTCTGCTATAGGGCATCAAAAAATCGGCTATATGCAGATTTTCAGTTACTATAGGTTTAATTTTAACTTTCGTTTTTTTTTTTTTTGTTCGATTAATCAATAAAAATAACAAAAAAAAACACAATTTTGTTTTTTTTTCTTTTATTTAAAAATCAAAGAACAAAGTCAGCAATTAGTTACACTTTCATTCGTTGAAAATTTTCAAGTATGGAAAAATAAATAATTTTTTACGAATTCATGATTTTAACTTAAAGATTGCGTACTTTAAAAAGAAATAAGAAAAAAAAACAAAAAAAAAAACTTATATGTTTATGAACTTCATAATTACACGAAAAATAAAAATTGATTTATTTTCTTCGATTTCGATATAGTTATTGAGTCATTTCGACATTTTATAACAGAAAGAAAAAAAGTGATTTTTAAGAAACGCAATTCAAAGAAAAATGAAACACCTCAAATTTGTTTCATTATTTGTAAACGAATTATTACAAAAAGAAACTAAATTCCAAGAATTTGTGGCCCTTATCGAATTATTTAATCCAAAAATAAATGCATATAAACAAAAAACAACCATAAAACGATATTTTGAAATCAATAAAACTGATAAAAGTAATTCTATGGAAAAAAAAATATTTTTGTTATTTTTAGCATTTTTTGATTATTTAGGATTTTGTAATTTAAAATTAATAATAATTTTAATATGCTTTTTTTTGTGTTTCATATTTTCAGGAAGGTGAAAACATAATCTTATGAAACAGTAATTATTTAAACTTATTACACGTTTTTTCGGTAATAGTATCGGGTTTTTCAATAAGAACATTTTTTTTTTGATTTGAAATTAAACACACATTTTTGGATGAAAGTTCTGAATTTCTTTATTCAAATATGTATGTATAAATTCTACAAATTTATGATTGAAAATGAAAAACAATAAATGTTCGCTATGACTACGTTTGTAGACGTCGATTCTTTTGACAACATTCTTGATCATATTCCTACATAATTGTGGCTCTATCACAAGAATAATGGTCCAATGATGAAGTCAGCCCACCAAAGCACACCAAACAGTGATACGAGATCAATGTAATGATTCAAATGAGCTTCGTCAGAAAAGATGATTTTTTTTTTTTAAGAAATCCATTTTTATAATGGATTTGAATTATTTTTATGCAATTTTCGAGCGACATTAAATTCATTATAATAAAATAGAAAACCTTCTACTGCAATTATGTCGAAAAACTGAATGTCGACAACAACTGTCATCTCATAAGCAAATATAATCCTATTGAAAATCAAAGTTCTTATTGAAAGACCTTATATAAGAAATAAGAAAAATTTTCCATTACTTCAAATTTCTTTATATAACATCGTCCAATAATGCGTTTTTTACGATGTTATACAAATTTTTCAGTTATTTATTACAATTTTTCTAATTATACATCGCCCAATGATTTTCTTTTCGATGTTTTTTTTTACCTTAATAATAATTGTTCTTGTTTTGTTTTGTCTTTTCTCAAATGAATTAATGTTTCTTTTTTTCTTTTCTTTTAATTGTATTGAAGGTAGTCGGTACGTGTGACGATAGATAGCTTAAAAGTTGAGACTAGAACATTTTATCTAAATTGTGACGTCAAACATATTTACAAATATATTTGAATTTATTTAAGGCCTAGCTTAAATCAAGTTCATGTGACTAGATTATATTCGTTTATATATAAATATGCGAATTATTATTTTGACGTTCAAAGAAAAGACATTGATTGTGTCTTAATTACACATTCCTTTAAGAATTTTATTTTATGAATGATTTTCAGATTCTTTGTAAAAATTTATTAAATAGAATTAAAATTTATGTTTTGTGTCTAATAATTCTGTTCCATTTGTTTTTTAGGGTAAATCTTGTTCACGACAGACTAAAATTTAAATCTAATTTGATGTCACTATCTGGAAAAAATATTCTAATATTTTAATCGAAAACTGATTTTATCCCGATTCAAAAAGTATATAAAAATCTTCAGGTCAAGAGCGTAGGCCCTTACTAATTCAATAATAATAATAACAATAATAGTATAGCAAAAGTCTAGTAGAATTCTAAAAATAAAACCGTTAAAGAAACAGAAAAACAAATGTTTATTATTTAAATTTTTCTATATTCTGCAATGTTAATAAAGTGATCTGATCTAAAAGAGAATAATGTAAATCTTGAAAATTGTAATTAGAAGCACTAAAATATGAATATTTAACATCTGTATATTATCATTATCAAAATAAACCGATCTCGTGGCAAAATTTTTATGTTTTCCTTTTTTTTCTTTTTCTTTCGTATATAATAAGAATTTTAAAAGTAATTGAAATTAACGCAAAAATGATTACATATCAAAAAAAAAAAAAAAAAAAAAAATTACTTCAAGTACAAAAAAAAAAAACAAAAAAAATACACAAAGTACAAATAAAAATGGAAGTAAAAAATTAACTTACCTGGCAATTTTGAAGAAAAATTTGCTTTTCCAGTGGTTTCCATTTTTGTGATTTTATTTAAAATGCGTTTTCTTTAAACTTATTATGATAGGTACTTAATTATTTTTTTTTTCTTAATACTTAATTAACTTTTGATTTTCGATTTTTTTCTTTTTTAAATTGACCTCAGACATGACAAATTTTAAGACAGTTTTCTCTTCGATTTTTTTTTTGGTGGAAAAATGGTATTTTCAAGTATTTGCAAATTAAAACCACAAATAAAAAAAATAAATTATGAAATCCAGGGAAAAATTTTGTTAGGATTAGAAGAAAACTCGGTACTTTATAACAAAAAAATTAAAAAAAAAAAATTTCCTAGCCGAACAAAATAACTTTTTTACGTCATTTTTTATGCGATCGAAATTGTTATTAAGAATGAGCAACACTACACATTTGGATGTGTTTTCGTGTTTTTACACATTTAATTTTTTTAATATATATATACTTCTTTTTTGTTTAGAGATAAACAAAATTATTGTTTTTTTTTTTTAACCACGCCTTTTAATTTTTTAATGGTTTTGTTATTATTTTATTGATATGTATCAGTTTATACTTTTGTTTACACAATTATAATTACTAATTAATAATTTGCAGGATGAATTTTATTAAAATAATTTGTTTTATTTAATTAAAAAAAAAAAAAATCTTGTTTTCAATTGATCGCCGTTTGAAGTTTAGTTTATGCTGTTTCGTCTTTTATTCAATCTGTCATCAGGATTGCGATTACAACTGCCTTTCGTCGACGATATTTGCTTACCTTCTTTTTTTGAAAAATTTCTCTAATTTTTATAAAGGTATTGCCACTTTATAAAATTCAATTTTGAACAGGAAATTATTTTCGACGATGGGAAGTTTTGTTGACAATTTTTTTGGCGTCCTCTCGAGCTAGTCATTATTTTTCCGTTAGTAAATTGTATGAAGGATTTCGTTAATTTAAAATTAAAATTTTTTGTTTCTAAATTCTCAATTTTCAATTTCACTTTAGAACTATTTAGCGCTAAACTCAATAAAATAATTTCTTTTATGAAAACTAATTATTTTGATGAAGAACAGAAATTTTTTGATTAAGTAAACAAAACATGAGAGCGTAATCTACGAATAATGAAAATATGTGTTTTGAACTCAATGACTAAACACATGTTTAGTTGCACCCATACTAATATTTTGATAGTTTTATAGATGCCATGCGTGGTGACTTTGAATGCCGAGTTCGAACGTCTAGAAAATGCAGTTGTAATCGCAGTCCCGAGAGCAAAAGCTACAGGAGCATAAATAATGAAAAAGGAGCAACTGAAAATTCATTTTTATTTTGTCTATATTAAATTTAAAATATAATCATTTTGTTTGCAATTTATTTATTTACTTTCGCCACAATTACGTAAAGAATATTTTTTAGCGACCACTTAATATTTGATTTCATTGCATTTTTGGAGCGTTATTTTATAGTGTTGCCAGATATTACCGGCTGCGAGTATCGACAAAAATGTGAAATAGAATAGTTTTTAATTTTTCTTGTTTTTTTAAATAGAACTCGTCACGAGATACTTTGCACATTTCCGAAATTACTTTAATTATTTTTGACATCATTTTCGTAAACTTGCGAAGTATTGTATTGTTTTTATTGAGGCTTAACAAATACATATATGTTTTACAAACGTATTTTTTTTTGGCTTTAATTTGCCTAGCTTACAACTTAATATATTTAAATATACATGTTAATACATAAATCGGTCTTATATTATTTTTTTTTTTGAAGGAAAGAACAGTTAGAGTACTTGCTCTCGGCGATATATTCTGACCTTATTTAGAGAAATTTATATATTTAATGTCAAATTTATTAATGGGGTTCCAACTTTATTATTAAATAATAATTTTTATAATACATGTATATACATATAACCAATAAAACTGCTTGTTTCACTAATTGTAGGCATTAAGGCACATATCACATAGATATATTTATCGAAAAGATTAAGAAGGTGGAATGCAAGAAAAGATAATGATTTTACTTTACATAGTACCTTCACGGCTCAAAATAATTATTCAGTTAGGCCTAAGTTATACGACGATCATTGTAATGAAGGAAATAATTTTAGAATGGAAAATTAACCTATTACAAAGATTATTTCTTTAAAAACAAATAATGCAAAATATGGGAAAAAGTTTAGTAAATAGATTTTAAGTAAAAAATCTTAGGATTATCACGTAATTTGTTTTTTATAATTACTTTTATAATTTGAATGACGAAACATGTTTTAATCGATCAGCTGTTTTGTGGATTGCGTTTCAATTTCATTTGATTCCACTGGAGAACTGCCAAGTTGATTCCTTCATTAGGAATTTTTCGTCGATATTCTAACCTCAAACTTCAGCGTCCCAATAAGAAAATAATAGTATATAAAAAAAATGGATAAAACTTGTGACTCATCGGTAAAAAAAGGAAAGGGAAGAAATAATCAAATTGGATTCGATAAAAAAAACCATTACACGACTTAGTTATGAACGAGAATCTGACTGCAAGTTTCTCTGACATTCGTAAAAGAGGTATAACCACCTTTCATCGAAAATCAAAGAAAAACGTTCGGTTTTCATTATTTTCACAATTTCCTTCATTACAATGATCGTCGTATAACTTAGGCTTTAATTGTTTCTGTTTCAATAACATATTGTTATGCGTTATAGATTAAAGTGAATAAAGAGTTGAAGAGGTTCACATAAGCGAAGTATGAGTAATTATAAAGTACCCCAAGCTAGCGAGCAAACTTCGGTCAAAACAAATAGTACAAAAAAAAAAAAAAAAAATTCACGCTGCAATACGTGCAAAGGAGCATGAATAGTTTTCAAACTGAAAATGTATTAGAAAGAGAAGGAATGAAATTTTTAAAAAAAAGGACGTGTATGACGTCATAAGACCTTAAATCTTTTATTTTTTCTAGCATTTGTTTGCTACAATTTTATATTGTAAAATTAAACAATGTTTCTCTTTCACCTAAAACATCGTCATGGCAGAAATAGGACATAATTATATAAGTTAAATAGTGTCTCTGTAAACTTAGAAGTAGAAGTATTTTATGTAAAATTTCAATGTGTGCATAACATTGGGCATCAAGTTGACTGTCTATATTTCTCAGAAAAATGTTTTAACCATGGGGTTAGAATGGTCTTTTAATCTATTAAACCTTATTGAGGCTAAATGTAGCATGTACTGTATTATGGACGTTACTCCCGATTGAGTATATAAAGTATATCGTTGGGAAATCATTTTTCGTCCGGCGTCTTCTATATTTTGAGAGGCAGTATCTGAATATTTCACGTTCAAATACTTACGAAGTATGATTTTTTAAAGGAAACATCAAAAATTATTGCATTAGAATATTTTTATTGTCATTCCTGACAAAATGAAAAAATTCAAAATTATATTTGCGAAACGCAATCACAGTCACAGATTATTTTCATTTTCTCCGATCAATCAGAATGGCATGTCAAACTTCCGAAAAAATTGCGCAAACATAATGAAAACTTGCGGTGAACGCTAATAATTTAATTTGAATAAAAAAATTATTATGTTTGATAAAAACAACACTACAAAATGGGAATAACTCTAAACATTTTCATCTCATACTTTACATTAGATTTGTGGAACGAGTTTAGTTTAATAAGTTCCTTTCCATTTTGTTGAAAACGACATCAATGTTAACGAGTGAACACAACCCTAAAGTTCGGATTTGACCTGAAATACTGAATCGTTTCAGACGGTTCTTTTCAGAGATTTAGCTCTTTGAACCGGATCAAATCTGAAGTGCCCATCTCTAGTGTGGGTTTGTTTTGTGCTGTCAAAAATTGAAAATGGTTGGTTGGAGTTGCCTTTCACGTTCGTCGGCCAATTTTGGCCAAATAAAAGGACTTTTGAAATCTCCTACGGTTTCAAAAATCACTCAAAATGGTATGGTAAATGATAAATGATATAATTGTTATACAAAAGTTTCTATTATATATTGGAAAAAATTGTTTATTTTGTTATGCAACATTTAACCTCTGATTTTAAGAAATTCACTAAACAAAATTTTTTTAGCTATACAAGCTAGACAAATGAGTGGACACGGTCATCAAACGTTTCCTCTTCAACCATCAAGATTCCAATGGAATAAATTTAAGGATATGCTTCATTTTTATGTAATGCTCGGTTTGATACCAGTTACTGGTGTTGTACTTTATTGTAATATATTCATTGGGCCAGCTACACTTACTGAAATACCCGAAAATTACAAGCCAAAACATTGGGAATACCATAAAGTAAATAAAAATTTCAATTGAAATATTTTTAAATATTCATTGATTTTTCATAGCATCCAATTTCGCGTTTTTTGGCTCGATACATTGTGCCATCTCCCCAACAAGAATATGAGAAAATGCTGCATAGCATTTATGAGGAGAATGAAAAAGCTAAATTAAGGTTTGTACAAAACATAATAAGTGTTTAGGTCGATACATATAATTCGTATATTCTAGAAAATTAGAAAAAGAAATTCGTTTAAAGATGTCTGAGCGTAACGATTATCAAGCTTATTATTATCGTCCTGCTATTGCTAAATATCATAGAATTTCAAAGGAAGCAGCTGATTATTTAGAATCAATTCGTGGGGATTAAATGATTTTAACAATGAGAAGTGGTAATAACTTGTAATATTAGTTCTATTTACAATAAAAAAAAAAAACGAAGAAAACATCTTTTTTCTGTTTTTAAATCTTTACTTTAAAAAATCATAAATAAATACAAATCACAAGTTTTAAATAAAATCAATTTTACAATAAACATTTAACCCCACGCCTGACTTTTGCAATAATATAGAACAAGTTTTCCATTCGTTCCATGGCACTCATATAAGTTTTTAACTATCTGATCAGGCGAGGGTGCAAAGGTTTGATTCACATATAGAAACTGAAAATGAAATTATTTTTAATCAAGAACATTGAAAATGTTATTATCCTCACCAATTTATCTTCCGGATCGAGTTTTAAATATTTATGAACAAATTTCATAATCCAACTAATTGGTTTCTCTTGATCTACTGCCCATCTTCGTTTTTTCATAATTGGTACATTCCCAGTCGCATTCAAAAGGATATCGACTGAAATAATATATAAAATATATTTTTTGCTTGAAATTTATGAACTCGAGTTTTGTACCTTTTGTAGATTCGGTACCTTTTTCAGGATTTAAAGAAATAGGTTCTTCTACAGTTGGCGTTGAGTCTTTTTCACTTGAAGACATTATTTTATCTTATTAGAATATTTCAAATCTGAAAATTTTATCTGAAACTCGAACAAATAGCAAGTTGGAAATTCCGAGTGATTTATGTGACGTTTAGCTTGTGAAATGACGTTTCTGAAAAACAAACCCTACTTTACCATCATATATCCGTAAGTACATTTTATACCAAATCCACAATGGCAAAAGTAACGTAGCTCAGAAAGTGTGCAGCGCAAAGCAGAAAAGTTGTAGAAAAGATAAAAATTATTTAAAATAACCTAACCAATATTATTATTATTTTTTTTTTTCATATTTAAATTCTGAAAAATATTTTTTTTATAAAGAATGTAATAAAATTCATTTTTAATTAAATATTTGTAAACAAAAAAAAAAAAGAAAAAAGGTAGCATTACTATTCTGTACGTCACGTATTGTGGATTCAATAATAAAAAAGTAAACCTTGATTTATAACTATGGTAAGAAAAGTAAGAAAATTGGTCCGTTTATATTGAAAGTGGGGCAAGTCCATTTTTCAGCATCCGCTACGTGCCAGTTACATGAGACATGTGCTAGCTGACTATAGTCATATATATATATACATTTTTATGCCCTATAGGTATTACCAGAGGGTATATTAGTTTTGTCACTAAGTGTGTAACGCATAGAAAGAATCATCGCAGAAAAATTTCAAGGGTATGGTTGTGCAGGGAATCAAAAGTTATATCGATTTATGCATGCCCGTCCGTCCGTCCGTCTGTGGACAAGATAACTCAAAAACGCGTTATCCGATTTTGTTTAAATTTAGAATGTAAGTTGCTTATTCCTTAACTGCGTTTGGTATTGCATTTCAGCAAAATCGACCGAAGGGGAGGGAAGTTATTAAGCAAAACCAGGGTGACAAGAAAGTTTTGTCGTTTTTTTTATATAGTTTTTCGAATTTAACTGGAAAATTTGTCAATCAATTTTGTTTAAATTAATTATATTGGTTAAATACGTAAATAGACGATACCAAGTTAAATTTCAGCAAAATCGGTCCGAGGATAGTGGAGAAAGAAATAATCCTAGGAGAAAATAAGTTTGTCCATAAAGTTTTTTTGATGTACTTTAAAAACTTGAAATACTGTTAGATTTCATTGTTTTTCTGCCCCATTTCTACCATAGGGCATCAAAAAATCAGCTTTAGGCCGATTTTAAGTTACTATATGTTTTATATAGGACTTTCTTTCAAAATAATTTAATAGTCAGTTATTTTTAGCAAAAATACAATAAAAACGAAATAAATTTGAACTGTCTAGTGTAATTTGTATTTTCAAAATTGCTTATAACTCGAAATCAAACAAAAATGGAGTTGCTTCACTTTCAAAATGAATGGCTCAATTATTGATTTGTACTTTAGGTCTAGGCCAAAATTATTTGTCCTTCTAATATATGCTTAAAAAATTATTTATATATTTGTTTTATGTAAACATTAGAAACGAAAATTTTTAAATTTTCTCCAATTTACCCAAAAATTATTCACTTCCGGTTTAAAAAAAAACTTATCAGATCATTGTTTTGAATCCAATTTCATAAAAATTGGGTTTGGCTTAAGTAATAATTTTCAATAAATTTTAAGTTTTGCGATTTCTTCCTAGTAACTACAGTATAGATATTAAAAGGGAATAAAGTAGTATAGTAGTAGTAGTTGGCAAAGTAAAATAAATAATTGTAAAGAACTGAACAGGAATTGAATCAGACTATTGTTAACATTCTTATGTTAACGTCACTTTTTTATACACTTTAATTAGACGACACTGTTTTCCACACGCACCTAATCCTGTTGCTGTGTTGTTAGAATCACCAACTGGATCCCACCTTGACGGTGAGCTGTCTCAAGTGTTGTCCGAAAAGTTTAATTTTCAAACTATTAAAATGCGACCAATTGAAAAAGTTCTCTAAAAGTTGGAATCTCTGATTTATAATGTATCAGCTGAATCGTTCGGCGTTGATCGGGGGTCCGCGGATTCTACATGTCACTTGATGATTAAAAATTGTTGACATTCTAATATTTTGGTCCCCCCGCAACTCCCCACCTAGTGGAGGCATACTTTATCTTTCAGTGGACCTATCTCGAATGTACATTCAAAGTTTCATGAAAATCCGACTACTATTGGTCGAATTAAGGAAATTTTTATATTCACCCTTCGCAACCTCCATCAAAAATCCATGTACCCTATACCCTAAGTTAGAAAAACGTCTGCACATATGTATACCAAATGTTATTAAAATTGATTGAGTAGTTTTCGAGCCTATAAGGGATAAACAAACAAACAAATAAACACAATTTCAGTTCTATAGATACAGAAGAAGAAGAAGATTATTATTAAGATTATAATAGATTAATAATCAACGTAAATTTGGCAAAAATTCGTAAACAAATTTACTATAAACTTTCAAAATACCACCAATTTTATTTCTACTTAGTAAGTATAGATTTTTAAAATAATTTTTTAATCATGTTTTCACTGAAAAAAAATTTCTTTCATTATTACTTTATATTTTTAAAAAAAAGTTGCGAAAATTGGTATTCTGCGGGAAGAAACTAATATTAGTTCGAACGAAAAAGGCGGAAAAGGTGGAAAGAACAAAACCAAGAAAACTATTAAATATAACACTTACCGTGCCGGGATTAAAACAAGAAATCCTTTTCTTTTAACTTCATGCGCGTATATAGGTTCGCGCAATACGGTTTATCCGCAACACAAATTTCTATTGAGGGTGCAAAGGTTTGGAACAAGATGGAAGAAACGGAAAAATACAAATATCGCATAGAAGCTATCAGCGCAAATTGGCAAACAAATTTGAATAATTATTGCTAATTTTTATAAAAAGAGTTTATGCTGGATTTTCAATTAGGTTTTTAACGTTTAACGTTTAAAAACCAGTAATTTATATTTGTTAATGTGTAGAAATTACAAATGCCAAACAGAAATCTTAAAATTGTTTCAAAAATATAATTTATTTTCAAATTTTCTAATTGTTTTATAATTTTAAATTTATTTTGATTTTTGTTTAAAATTTTTCTTCGCATTACTTTGATGACCTAATTTTTGTAAAAAATTTTGTTTTTTATGGTATTTCTTCGGATTAATACCATACGCTTGTAGTCTTTCATCGGTCAATTGTGTTTCGGAATTTTTATCATTTTTAAACTTCTTCTTAAATGGATTATTATTTTTAATCTTCATGATATCTGACTTCGTTCTATCAGTTCCCTTTTTATCATTTCTATTTTTATTTTTAATATTCAATTCCAGTTTTGTTTTATTTTCAACTTTTTTTGGAGTTGCCTTCTCTAAATTTGGTTCTAATTTTTTACTTTCACATGTAGAACTTTTCTTTTCCTTTTTCTTCGTTTTATCATCTTTCTCTGGAATTCCATTTGAGCGTATGTTTGTATTTTGATTATCTTGCTTTGGGGTTGTTTCTTTACAAGTTATAACAGTTTCTGTATTCTTTATATCATTTTGCAAGACACCTTTTTTCTTTTTCTTTTTTTTCTTTTTATTTTGTTTATTTGTTTCCACTTGTACTTCATTTTCTGGTTTCGATTTATCAGGATTAATGACATTCACTTCATTTTCATCATCAGATCTAAAATAAACACAAAAATAAAACTAAGAAAAAAATTGCAATTTTAAATACTCACTCAGGGCCATAAAGACTGACAAATATTTTCCGTTTGAGAGCTTCATTTTTTGCTTTCATTTTATACATGTTGACCTCACGACGTTCTACATGGTCAGGTCTGAATTGAACAGCTTTTTTTAAACTCGCCCATTGATTAAGTTCCTTATTTTTTGCTAATAGAATCTGAAATGATCAACAAAAATAAAAATAAAATTAATGCAAACTCTATTTAATTCACTTACCTCTTCAATTGTGAGTCCAAAATCATTTGGAACTGTCTCAACGTATTTGAAACGGCATGGAATATCATCAATCATATCTTCATAATCCATTTTATAATATTCATCAATATATTCTCCGTAAGTTTTTTCATCCTCCGGATCGAATACAGGTTTTTCCGTTTTAATCATTTCCATAAACTTATTTTTCCTGTTACGACGTTTACGTTTATCTTTAGTATTATCGATCATTTCATCCTGTAGAGATTGTTTTGCATTGGGATCATAATCACAATCCATATTGAAATCATCATCTTCGCAATAAGGATCAGCTAAAATCTCTTCGGTTTCATCAACATTTTGTGGATCGAAATTATCCCAATCTTCAACTTTCAACTCTTCAATATCTGGACAATCTGGTTTCTCTTCACCTTCATCAACTTTATAATAATTTTCATTGAATATTTCCTGCATTCGTCTATCATGTGCACCAGGATCGAAGTCTTCTTCTAAATCGTCATTAGCAAATGGAAGTTCATCGTTTCCAGTGACTTCTTTTAGTTTTTGAATTTTTTCTTCAATTTCTTTCTTCTTTAAAGCTTTTAACATTTGTAATTCTTGATATTTTTGTTGTTTTTCTTTTAGTTTTCTATCTTTAACTTCTTGACGTTTTAGTTTTCTACGATCATCAATTTTCCGCACAGAAGCTTCAATTGTACGTGGATATCGTTTTATAAAATCTTTATCAGGTTCTTCATATCGAAAATTGTATTTCTGCTCGAATTCAGCTTGCTTTTCTAGTTCTTTTTCGTCATCAGAAAGTTCCTCCGGCCCAACAATATCTTCATATGTCGGTATTTCTTCAGTGTCTTTATTGGCATATCTATGAAATTATAATACAATGTTTATGTAGGAAATCATTTCATATCATAAATTAAATGATTTACCCATTGGCTAAAATATAATCTCTCAAAAATTTCTCTTGTTTCGAAAGTCTCGGATTTGACCAATATTGTTTTAAGGGATCTAATTGTTTTCCGGCTTCGCCTATGTCTTCTTTTTCGCCTAACAGCCATTGACTGTATTGTTCATCTTCCTTTTGCTGTAATAATTTTTTTTTCAAAATAAATTTTGTCTAATAAAGATTATTATTTATTTCGTACTTGATCCTCTTTATTTTTCTTTCTCCTTTTAAATATTCCACCGAATTCCCCATCCGATTCATCATCACTCTGTAAAACTTTTTTGAATTCTTCTTTTAAAGCCCTTTCTTCTTGAATAATGGTTGGTGATGGTACGCGGAAGTTATCACCATCAACTTCGGAGTCTATATATAAAAAAGAAAAATTAGAAAATATTTCCTATATTTTAATATGAATTTAAATACCGTCATCCTCATAAACTCCTTGTTTTTCCAAAATTACTTGTCGTTCGTAATCCTTAATTGTTAATGGTTTTTTCTTTTTTGAACTATTTTCATTTGTTTTCTTCAATTTATCAGTGTTTTCAAAAAAGGTGGTATTTTTATCATAAATTTTTGGATCTTTACTTTTTAAAGACGACAATGTTTTGAAAAATTCTTCATCAAATTTTGGATTATTGACAATTTCATCTTCCGAGCTATCACTTTCACTAGATGAACCTGATATAGAATAATTTCCTTCGCGATCTTTAACTAAAATTTGAATAAAAATTCTAAATAGAAAATATATCAATCAAAATGAAAATAGTACATTTTTTTAGAAGCTCCTTTTCTCGGAATTTGTTATAAGATTTTGCATATTCTTTATTTGTTTTAAGTTCAATTTCTTCTTCCTCTGAATCGGAGTTTCCATCGAATAAATTTATATTTTTATTCATTTTATATTAAATATATAGCGAAACTTTAATGAAATTAAAAACGTAATAATTTAAAAACGCACGTGTGATATTTAGATATTTGACAGCATAATGTCATTACCAAACCAGCTGTTATCAATTTTTAACGATAAATGAAATTCAACGAAAAATTCAGTAATGGCAACACTTAAAATTATGATACCATTGAAAAAAGTGACAGCTGATTAAAAGAGAACATTTTTTTCCAAACAAATGTATTTTATTTATTTTTTTCATTCTTGCGTTTCCAAATGATACTTTGATATAAAATTTTTAAAATTATACTAATAGTGTCGGATGAATTCCTTGCGGGAGAGTTTAGCTAGCATCCCTGGCACATTATCCAGTTTTATCACTGAAAATCAAATGTCCTACATGAACAACAGTCTGTCGACATCTTCACTTTCTGGTGATGATGGCTCAGAAAGAGGCTCACAGGCTATACCTAATTCATTAATAACGGAGCAATGGCAACTAATCTTGGGACAAGAGGCTTCCATTCCTGATTTAAAAGCAGCTGTTGATCATTGTAAAGAGCTTGTATTGAATACTGATGAATGCAGTACAGAACGAAAATGGTTGGTTCGACACTTAGTAGAACTACGATTTCGACTGAAAGAACTAGAAGAATCAATTGAAGATCCAAATGCTGATGGTCCAAGTGCAAAAGTCATTTTGGGGCATCATTTCATTACACGGCATATACGAAATTTGCCATCATCCAGACAGTACTGTGACCATTGTACTGGTATCATTTGGAGTATTGTTCAAGCGTCGTACATTTGTTCAGATTGTAGTTTTGTTGTGCATTATAAATGTTTTCAAAATGTGATACGTGTTTGCGCTCATGTTGTTGCATCGGAACGAAAATTTCCAATAAGTGAAATTTGTCCGGAAATAGGACTTGCTGCCCAATCCTATAAATGTGCGGAATGTCAAGCACCATTAAATTTTAGTAAGTAGCTTCCATTTACAAGTCTTGCAATTCCCAATTTTGCTCGTAAAAAAAAGTACAGTGTACGTGCAAGAAGGATTTGCAGTACTTGTAAAGAAACAAACTATTTCAAGTATTCTAAAGATGCGCTTGCATGATACATATTAAATTTCCTTTTCCAAGATACACCCAAAACATTGTTTTGTGTTGGAAGGCAATTTAAAGGTAGTCAAAAATATAAATTAAATGGAAACTAATAAATTAACATACAATTATTTCTATTTATAATTTCATTTTATATATTTTAAAAGAGGGGAGCTGGACAGAACCTCGACTCTGTGATTATTCCGGTTTATACTATTGCCCAACGTGTCACTGGAATGATTTAACTGTTATACCTGCTAGAGTTTTACATAACTGGGATTTTACATCACGAAAAGTTTGTCGAGCATCTTTACAAGAAATCAATCTTCTTTTAGAGAAACCTGTAATAAATTTGGAAAGTAGAAATCAAAAATTATTTACATTTCTTCAAGCTCTTAATAATGTGAAAAAAATTCGTGAAGATTTATCGCATATGAGGAAATATCTTTCAGAATGTCGAAAAGCATGTGAAGTAAAACTAATCGAATCGCAAATAGGTAATATAAATAAATTATAGAATACATTTAAATTCGTTCAGGTATACAAAATAATCAATTAATTTAAGGCACAAAACGACATTTAATACAAACCGCCGATATTTATAGTATATCAGATTTAATGCAAGTAGAATCTGGTGTAATATTGGATTACTTAAATAAAATTCATGAAGTTTTTAGTAAACATATTAGAAATTGTGAAATCTGCACTGGAAAAGGTTATATTTGTGAAATATGTGGCAATCGCGAAATTATTTATCCATTTGATGATGGCTGTTTACCTTGTGATAAATGTAATACAATTTACCATCGTGCTTGTTGGGTAAGAAAAAATATGATATGCCCGAAGTGTATTCGACTGAAAGAACGAAAATTACAAACTGAACAAGTAATACGAGACGCATCTAATGGCAATTAGAAAAAATCCGTACATCTAACAAGTTTTTTGTTCGCTATTTTTAAGTGAATGGTGCTAGATTTTTGAATAAATATATGGTATAATATTTAATTAACTTCTTCTTTTTCAATGACGTAATTTAAATGTAAGAAAAATATGTTTATTTGTAATATTCTTATGTTTTGTTTTATAAATCTCATGCTTTTTCAAGCTTGAATAAGGATTTTAAAATGGTTTTTTTCTTTTTTTTTTTTTGCACTAATACAAACATTAATTGAAATTTTAATAGTTCTATATATATTTTTTGTTATTTGTAATTATATTTTACTAATAAATCAATTTGTAATAAGTTTTGAAATTAAGATCTCAGATTAAAGAATGAATACCATTTTCGGAAAACATCTTTACAAAAGAAAAGTTCTCTCATGTCACTAATTGGCGAATCATTCCCAATAAATTGATTTGAATAATTGGATGTCTAAAATAGAGCAATTCCTTAGTTTGAAAGAACTAAACAAATGAAAAATGCCTAAACTTTAAATTTTCAAGTTAAATTGATCCATTTTAAAACAGAAAACTTTTTTTTTAAAAACTTGTAATTTGAAAAAAGAAAGTTCAATTCAATGAATGAAGCTAATTTCATATGGCAACCCCAAATGAAAAATTTATAGTAACTTAAAATCGGCCTATAGCCGATTTTTAATGCCCTATGGTAGAAATGGGACAAAAACTATCAAAACTTTATTTCGAGGTTTTTTCTTTATAACTTTGTTTCCTCTTTTCAAAATTTCTTCTAATTTGCAGCTAATCCAGACCCTGTTAGCGTAAGTCTAATCTGCAAATTTTATTCAAATTGGTGTATCAGTTTTTAAAGTAGATCAAAAAAACTATAAGAAAATGGTTATTTTCTCCTAGGATTATTTATTTCTCCACTATCCTTGGACCGATTTGACTGAAATTTAACATGGTATCGTCTATTTATGTAGTTAAATTATATAATTAATCTAACAAAATTGATTCACAAATCTTCCAATTAAATCCTAAAAACCATAAACAAAAAAACTACAAAACTTTCCGGTCACCCTGATTCCTGACACAACCATACCCTTAAAACCTTTCTACGATGATTATTTCGATGTGTTACAAATGGAGTGACGAAACTAATATACCCTCTGGTAGTACCTACCATAGGGCATAATAACAAGTACTCAATGGCAGTTTTGAGATTTTTCGACAACTCTGCGTAAAAAGATGTGAAAACAATCTATATCAATTAATTTTTCTGCGAATCACTTTTTTTTTTAGATCGAGGATTTCCGCAACTCCGGTTTTAGGTCGAATAAACAACAGATGGAACGTTTACGTAAATAAGCTAAATTTTATAAAAAAAATAAATGAAAATTTGAAGATGAGATCACAAAGAAATAAAAACAAATTTGGGGTGTCGACTATTTAACTAAGATAAATCTACGACAATGGTGTTCCCTTGCCTAGGGTCTGCTTTAACAATTTGATTAGGCAAACGATTACATCTGGTAAGAATTGTTTTAAAAAAATTCTAGTTGTTCGATACTCGAAAATAACTATTAGTCATCTGTCATGGAGTGACTGAGAGCTAATAATCCTTTTAAGAAGTTTATTGAAAATTTAAACAAAATAAAATTTCACAATTAATTAAGAAGTGTAATTAAATTAAAAATATTTAAAATTATCAATATAATTGTATAGCAAAAATGATGTCAAATTCTGAAGAAAGCCAAATTGTTAAATTGCTCGGGAAGGTAAATATTTTTACGACTTAATTTTAATCGTTTTGTTTAATGTAGTTTTCTGTTTCTTCATTTCATCGATTTTAGTATAAAAATATTTCGACAACAAAAAAAGATGTTCTCGATGCTTTAGATTGTTATAGGAGTCTTTCTTATAATTTGGATAAATTTAGTATGTTTTTCTAAATTGTCAGAATTTTTTTTTCTTTTGGTTTATCGTATTTTAATGAATTTCAGTATTCAACGATGGAAACGGCAGAGATTTATTCAAGATACAAGGAACTATACCCGTTGTCTATAAAGGTGATATACTAATTTATAAATGTAAAATTGTTTTTCATCAAATTTTTTAGGTAGTACGTATCACATTCCAATATGTATCTGGTTAATGGATACTCATCCAAATAATGCTCCAATGTGTTTTGTTAAACCAACCTCCTCTATGCAAATTAAAGTCTCCATGTATGTTGATTATAATGGAAAAATATATTTACCATATTTGCATGATTGGCAACCGGTAAGGTATATTGTTTTTTATTAATGGAAATAAATTAATAACATTTTCTTTAGCAAACATCTGATTTACTTGGTCTAATACAAGTGATGATAGTAACGTTTGGCGAATGTCCACCAGTTTATTCTAAACCAAAAGAAACTGCCGCTGCTCCATATCCATCACATCGTAAATGAAATTAATTAATTATAATTCTGTTAACAATTTTGTAAATTTTTAGAATTTATGCCTCAACCTGGTGCATCTGGAAATTCATATTTGCCATATCCAACAGCTGGAGGTGGTTTTCCGCCTTATCCACAAACTGGAAATTTTTTTCCTCCCTATCCAGGAAATCCAGCTGGATCAAATTTGCCACAAGCCGGAACTGGAGGAAATGCTTATTCGTATATGCAAAATTATCCATCAGGTCCTGGATACAATGCAAATTTCGTAATTATATTTACAAAATATGCAAGATTTGTGATAACTTATTATTTATTTAGAATTCAACGCCTTCAAATCAAACCGGTACGATCACCGAAGAACATATAAAAGCATCACTAATAAGTGCTGTTGAGGATAAACTAAGAAGACGTATTGAAGAGAAATTTAATCAATGTCAGGCTGAGATACAAACATTAAAACGAACAAAACAGGAACTAATTGAAGGAAGAACAAAAATTGATTCAATCATTTTAAGATTACAACGTGATGAGGTTAGTTTTGATAAAAATTAGAGTTCAATTAATATGATTGAAATAATGATTTAGGTGGAGCTGAAAAAGAATATATCAGTTTTACAAGATAAAGAGCAAGAATTAGAGAAATCTTTAGAATCATTAGAAAAAATGGATGGTATTGATGTAGACGAGGCAGTTGTTACAACTGCTCCATTATATAGGCAGTAAGTGAAGAAAAAACTTACTAGCAAATGTTTGGATGTTGCAAACATTTTTTCCATTGTTCTACTAACAAAATCATCAATATTTTATTTCAGATTATTAAATACCTATGGAGAAGAAGCGGCTGCTGAAGATGCAATTTATTATTTAGGAGAGGCCTTGAGAGGTGGCGTAATCGATTTGGAGGTGTTTCTTAAACACGTTCGTCAGCTATCAAGAAAACAATTCATGTTGCGGGTTATTATGCAAAAGTGTAGACAAAAGGCTGGTTTAGCGGGTTAAAACGAATTTGTGTCTAAAATCAAAATTTTCACAAATATTCTTTATTACGTATAAATTAAAATGTAATGTTCTTGCAAAAAAAACAAAAAAAATACATTTTTATAAATAAAACGTTGAGATTTACTGGACAAATATATCTAAATTGCAATTATTGTTCATATTGTTTATTTTTTAATTGAGATAGAAAATAGGATGTGAAAAAATACATTGTTACCAATTTATTAAACATAAATTCCAACTGACAACGATAAGAACAATACACCAAAACCAAGGAAGATTGCAGCAAACAAACTTATCAAGAGTTCCTTAAAAATTGTAGTATCTTTGGAATTATTTCTTGGCCGGGAAACTTCAAATACGAAAAACCATGCTGTAAAAAATGTTCCAATCGCTAGAAGAACTGTCGCCAAAAGCGGAAAAACAGCGGGGTTTATTGGTGAAACATAACGGTTCATTGATTCCATCTTCTTTTCAATTCTATAAAATTAAGTTCATAATTTTCATCTCTTTAAAATAAATTCTAAAATTTACCTTTAAATTACACTTTGAATAAAACGTAAACTCCCTTCTTTTCACTATCAAAAAGCCGCTAGTTTCACAAAATACATTTACGTGGCCCGTTGTTTGACAAATCTAATTCCAATGAAGTTAGTTACAATTAATTAAAATAGTTGAAAATTTTAAAAAATATATATAATTTTTAAATTTAATCATTATATTATTATTTATTACGATTTTATATATTTCTTATTTTGAGACTATACTAAGTAATAGTTACAAAATTAAAATCAATACAAAAAGATTCTAAATTCATATTTGATAAAAATTGTTTTATTGTAACGTGATGAATGTATCCTTTCTAGATGGCGTGGCGAGTGTTTAAATTTCATTTGTTTTTGACATTTCATTATTATGGTTTTTATTATTTTTTTTTTTCGGTGTTGTAAAGAAGATATCCTAATATTTGCAATTAAAAATCAATAAAAACTGTTTATTAATTTTCTAAAATATTTAAAACTTATAAATTGTGTAAAATTATATAAGTTCTATCATATTCTCCAAAGTGAAGTGATATTTATTCAAAAAGAAGTAAATTCTTTTTTCAAAAATGTCAGTTTTATTCTCAAAAGTCTTAAAACAAGCGCTTACGACATTCGATCGTAAGAATACTCCAATGTTCAAATCAAATTTTAACGTTTTGAAACAATTAATGGATCAACTGACGGCTGGAGATCTTAACCTTGATACAAAACTAATGTCGGAAGACGCATTTAATCAGGTAAACAAGGCACCTTGTACATTTGTTCATATATTTCAAAATGAGGATGTTGCAATGAGCGTATTCATATTACGCGGTGATTACACTATGCCATTACATGATCATCCAATGATGCATGGAATTTTAAAAGCATTATCTGGAAACATACTTATCAAGAGTTATACGAAAATATTTTATACCGGAAAAGAGGAGGAAGCATATCCAGTAAATCTAAAAGAATTTGATACAATTGCAGAGATACCAAAATTAATTGCAAACAATACAGAAAGTGCAATTTTAACACCGTTTGAACGTAACTATCATGAAATCACGGCTGTAGGTGATGTTGCTGCATTTTTTGATATACTTAGTCCTCCATACGAATCAGATATTCCAATATATGGACGAAGAAAATGCAGTTTTTATAGGAAAAAGATAAGAAACGATTCAAACGAACAAATTCTCCTTGAGCGAATACCAGCTCCGATTTCCTATTACTGTGATACTGGAGATTATGATCCGCCAAATTTTCTTATTGAAAATCGTAATTAACCAAATTTAATATTATATTTCTTTCATTGACTAAAAGAATGATATTAATTTCCTTTATTATTTTAACATTTGTTAAAAATCGGACTAAATTTTAATTTCGGATTAAGATAAGTTAATTTATTTGTTATAATTGTACTTGATTGGTTGTTAAAATTAGTAAATAAAAAAAAACACCATATTCGGTGTACTTAATGTTTTATTTATTTAATTTTGGGTTTTTTTTTTCTTGATACATTTTTTTATTTAATTTTTTTGTACTCTTTTTTTCTTCTTTATTTACAATTTTTGTATTAAACAAAATTATTAAGTTTCTTAAACATACTTTTATACATCATGATCATTATTTGCATAAATTTCTTGATTTCTTCTAATCAATTTTTTTTTACTTGAATTAACTGAAGACTCATCACTTGTTGTGCTATCAACGCTTGTTTCTTGAGTGGTTTTCAAACTTTCATTTTCTTCTGGTATTTCTATGATAATTGGATCTTCATCTAAATAAATCTCTTCTGAATTATCAATTTTCGTCAATTTTGGCGGTGGAAGAGTTGAATTTAGTGACGTTCTTTTAACAGGACTTGTTTCAATATAACTCAAATTAAGACTTTCTTCACTTTCAATATTTTCACTTGTATCAGTATCTGTTTCATCAAATGTACTGGAATAACTTAAATCATGCCCGCTAAGCATCATCGCAAGACTTAAAGGATCATCGATTAGAAGTTTATCACAAAACTTCGTTGTTTGAGGATTTAGTATTGATAATGGTTGTTGTGGATTTGTTACAATTTCATTTTCATTAAATGGTTCAACGGTACGACAAAAATTATCAGGTATACGAAGATCATACGAAAATTTCTCTTGTATTTCAATTTTTTCTTCATCTGTTGGAGAGAAATTATGCCGACCAGATCCATTTGGTCCTGGCATATATCCTGGAGCATTTCTAGTACTTATTAAATGATTTGTTTGAAATAGAATCGTTAACCATTCCAAATCATATTCAAAGCGGATTTCACCATCATCAGTGTATTCGGATTCAAATTCTAGAATTTGCAAGAATCGCCTTTTAGGTAAACATTTATCCAGCGCTAAAAATTTTGTCGATTTTTCGGAATTTTCATGCGGTACAAGGGCAGCAAATTTACAATGTAAATGTGCTGCAAACCAAAATGATGGTTTCAAGCATTTTAATAAATCTTCACACGGCGGACTGCCCAGATTATTATTTTGAATCTCATCTCTGAAATAAATCGGAATTTACATGGAATATTCGCGAATATATATATTTATATTTTTACTTACTTAAAATACGGTTTGAAGCGAGTTAATTGTTCATAATTTCCATAATTATAAATTCCTTGAGGCCAATCGTGAGATAAAAATATATCAATATCTCCAGTTAATTGTTTTAAACGAAAAACTTCCAGATTTCTCACATGATATACACTTCGGCGTGTAAAATCATCGTACGGTGAATACTCATGATGACCTCTAAAGAAATCACGACTCTTATAAATACCTGAAAAATTTTCATTAAATTTTATTGTATAAGATTCCAAGAATATTAATTACCGGAAATTCCACCTATTCGAATCCCATTAACTTTTACGACACCTGCATATCCCATGTAGTAGATTTTCGGCGCCACCCATCCTCCATAAGGTAATTCTTGTAAGTAATTAGAAGCCTCATGATTCCCACCGATGAAGATTGTTAATATTGGTGCAACTTTTTCACCACTATAATATCTAGTAAAAGGCAAAAATTACTGAAAATGTTTAGATTGAAATAATGAAATATTACTTGTAAAATGAGCACATGTCCCGATATTTCGGAGGCACCGCCATTGTTTGTAGATCTCCCAGATTTCGTGTAGCTTGAAAATCTCCACAACATATTAATAAATCAATCTTACAACTTTCTTGTTTTTCAATATTTTCTATTGTCTCGTAGATTTTTTCTAACTCGCCGTGAGCACATCCCTCCACTGCGATTTTCATCTTTGTTTATTTTAAATACAATTTTAAATGATAAAACCAAAACTAATTTTTATAAAAGAAAAAAAAAAGAAAACTATGCTTTAAACTATGTAAAACTAATTCTGTATACAAAAAATTGTAACTACTTCACTTAATAAAACCACGATCTAATGATGCAAAACAAAGTTTGACATGTTATGTATAATTATGTATATTTACATGGATAATGCAGTTCGCCGGCTAGGTTGGACAACTTAAGAATAAAAACAATGAATGCTTCGGTTCCATTTTAAATAAATTATTAATACAAATTTTTGTTAATTGAAAAATGATTTTGGTTTTGATATCTGCAAAATGATATAAAAGGATTTTCAAGAGACAATTAAACTTTACCGATTATAGATCCAATTGATTTAAATTGCTGAATAACGGATTTCCAAAATCTACCTTACCACCGCTATAATCTAAACTTAAAGGTTCAATTATAATAGGAAGAACCAAGCATAGCAAGAGAGAAAAAAACTCAACGAATGCTAGCTTCTTATGCATGTCAAATCCGTGTGCATAAGAATTATGCTGGAAACACATGTGCAGATATTCTGCATGCAGCGCTGCACGAATATCTGCACATATCGGCTTCTTTTGTTGTACAAAAAATTATTATTTTTCACAAATTCTATTAAATGTTCTTCCATGAAGTTGTTGTCAAATATCAAACTTTTTTTTCTAGAACGAATTTTTGCTTTCGTGAGTTGGGAACACTTTTTCTGCAACTTGCTGCATGCAGAATTTACATGTGTTCGGCCTCATATAAACCTGTCTATTATAATTTCGCTGCAGGCAAAACTCTGCACATGTGTTTCCGGCATAAGAATAAAGGCTCAAATATAATGTGCTCTGCATGGCATAGGAAAAGACAAAAAAACTGAACGAATGCAAACTTATGCCAGCTTATGCATGTCAAATCCGTGAAGCGACTTTGTTCATGTTTTTATGATAAACACGTTTTCGTTAATTTTGATAATTTTTTACATTTGATGCAATTTTTCAGAACTTTTCAATTAAATAATTAAAAATTTGTCAATTTGCATTGATACATTATTTTATTATGAGCACATAGGATCCAAAAAATTTTAATTATTCAAGCTATAATTCATTTAAAATTCTTTAGACCGAATTTCCATACAAAGTTAAGATTTCCATATTTTCAAATATTTTTATTTTTTCAAGGATTTATTAAAATTATTTATAACTTGAATAATTTCGAAAATTGAGTTAAAGTGAAAAAAATTTAAATATATTGGTATATACAATTTTCATTTAGAATTTATTTTTAATTAAAAATGATTTTTGTAAAAATACTGTAGATTTAAAAAAAAACTACTGAACGCTACCTTTTTATTCAGCCATCATAGTAGGCAAAATGACGTCATTAATTGATTTCAATTGCTGAATAGTAGATTTGCAAATTAACCATCCCGGTTGCTATTCAGCGTCATTTCGATTGTCATTTATTTTCTTTCTTGCCGCTTACAGTCGAGGAGGAGCTGCACGTGCATTTATTGCGATTAAAATATATATTTTCACATTAATTAATAAAATTTTGTAATTGTTTAACAAAGAAGAATCACAATGAATCCAGAGAAATTGAAAAAGCTACAAGCACAGGTGCGAATTGGTGGAAAAGGTACCCCAAGGCGTAAGAAGAAGATTGTTCATCAAACAGCCGGGACAGATGATAAGAAATTACAAGGTGTACTCAAAAAAATTAATGTGAATGCAATTCCCGGCATTGAAGAGGCAAACATGATTAAAAATGATGGAACTGTGATTCATTTCAATAATCCCAAAGTTCAGGCTTCATTGGCAACAAACACATTCGCCATAACCGGGCATGGAGAAACAAAAAGAGTATGTTAAAAATTTTTAATATATATATATATATTTTTTATTTTTTAAATAAATCTGATTGTTTTATGTTTTTAAATCTATTTGCATAGATTGCTGATTTGTTGCCGGGAATTTTAACTCAACTTGGTGGTTCCACAAATTTAAGTTGGGGTCGTTTGGCAAGCGAATTGGCAGCCAAAACAAAATTAGCTGCAAGTGAAGATGACGACGTTCCAGATTTGGTTGAGAATTTTGAAGAAGTTGCCAAAAAAGATGAGCTTGAAACGATTATTAAGAAAACGGAAGATATTGCTGTCTCGTAACTATATTTCGAATAATTCCAAACAGAATTCATACATTTCCATTGAATTATTCCTTTTAAAAGAAAAAAAAAATAAAAAATAAAATATCTTATTATTCATATATGTATATGTATATATATAATCCATGTTATTGGTTTAATTTGAAAATTAAATGAACAAAAATTTATGAAGTCTTGTTTTATTTTGGTTTTGAGATTTATCTTATCAATGCAAACAAAAATGGAAGTTTGTGGTTTTTCAAGTAAATAAAAAGTAAAATCACATTCTTTAAAAAGAACAAATTCTCTGCCCAGTAAAACAAATTCTTTATCCCAATAAAACAAATTCTATAGTTTTTAGTGAATTTATAAAGTAGGGTTATCTCATTTCGACATTTTCTTCCATGTTTCATTTTAGTTTACAGCCGCATACATAATTTTGATAAATTTTAGAAACTAATTAAGAAAAAAGAGTTTTGTAAATTGAAAATTTCGGTTTTTCTAGTTTTTAATTGAATAAAAAGACAAAAAAATAAATAAAGAATCTCAAATTTCTTTGCGTCCATGGCAACACTAAAGTGTTCAAAACTGGTTAATCTTCTGAGCAAGATTACGAAAACCATATTTCTCCAAAATCTAGTTTCTATATTGATAGGACTACGTGTATATATATAAAAGTAGAGTGTCGATTTAGGATAACCGAATTATTATTACTGCTCAATGGCGGCTTGTCAATGAAAACTTGTGATTTTGTACGATAAACTGGATTTAAGTTTATAAACCCGATTATACTAAGTGAATTTAATATTTTTTTTTTTTTTTTTTTTGTAAATTATAATTTATATTTTGGATATTGTATTTTTTTTATCAAATAGTATTTCCACATATAAGTTAATATAAAAATGGAAAAAGAAATACGAAAAAATCGTGCCGAATGGACGGAACGAGAAACAGAAATGCTTTTCAATGTTTGGGAGAAAAAAGCGTTTGATTTACAAAAAGTAAAAAGAACTACAAAAGTATTTAAAGCTATCAAATCTGATCTAGAATTATTAAATGTAAAAAAGGGAATACAAGAAATACGGAATAAAGTTAAGAACTTAACAAGCAAATACCGGTATTTTAGTCGTTTAATTTTTAAATCTCGAAGAATTATTGTTTTTTTCTTGTTTCTTTTAAATAGTGCAGAAACAAAATTGATGGCAAAAATAGGAGCAATTAATTCGGCTTGGAAGCATTATGACACAATACATCATATACTTGGTGATTTAATGAATAAATCTGATCCACTTTCAAATGAAAACGATATGTTTGGTGAACTCTGTAAGTGGCTAAATAGAAAATTGATTTAGAATATTTATTTGGGATTTATTTACAGCTTCCGGTGATGAATCAAAATGTTCAAATACAAATGTAAATGTTCTTTAGAATTGAATATGATTTGCATTTAATTACGGTTTAAAATTTTAGGAAATTTCTCAACATTCCCCATTGCCAATTGAAGTTGAGGCGCATGATAGTAATTCAACATTTTCAACAGTTCATCTTCCGTCCGATTCGAAGATATTGGAACGACGTGCTAAAAAGAGAAAATTAGCAATTGTACATGAAGACATCCTAATGGAAATAAAACGAGCAAATAAAATATCCGAGGAGCATTTAAAAACTACAAATTCAATATTAAATAATATCAATCAAGTAATGCAAAGGGGTATTGAATTGCAGGAAAAGCTGTTATCATCTTTAAAAATAATAAAACGAAAAAAATGAATTCAATTTTACTAGACAAATGTTGTATTTATGAAGTTGATGAACCATATGAACATAAACTTCATAAATATAATATAAATATTCCAAATTTAAGGAAAAATGTATATTCAAAACAATTTTAATTTATTCACGTTTCATACGCTTGATTAACTAAAATAAACGTTTAACTTTAATATGGTCTTATTTTCGATTGTGTAGCATGAGTTAAAATCCATGATTTCTTTTCTTTTGCTTTCATTGCCATCTGTTTATGCCTTGGATGAGTTTTACATATGACATAGAGCCTTTCTTGGCGCATCACAAAATAACAATCTTTACATCTTCTTTTCAAACTTCCTTTCACTTTAAATCCAGCCAATTGGGTTTTAAATATATTTGGAGTCGGCCGAAGGAATTCGACTAGTTTTAAAGAGTTTTGAAGAAGATTAGAACCGGGAGTTATTGGTTTTGTTGCAATTAAATGATAACTTCTATGTGCCAAGTGTCCACATATTTGGGACGCGTTGCGTAATCCATTCAATAAATTTGGTAACAAAAGTCTTTTGGATAATTGAAACATCTAGAATGAATGTTTAAAATAATTAAAATAAAATTAATATTTGAAGTATACCTTCGATTGTCAATTTCCTAACCTTAAAATAAAGACAATAAATACAATTCCTAGGAAAGGTAAACTTCACCAATTGTAATACTTTTCTTTTGTTTTGTTTTGAAATTATGAATTTAAACAATTTTGCTTAATATATAAAACAAGATTTAAACAATATTTGTGTAAAATTTTTTTCACTTTTTCTATATTATTTCGAAATATTTCTGAACGCACTCCATTAGATTTTGACATTTGCACCGCTAGTAAAACTTTTGTTTATAATTATTTGATAGCCAATGCTGGCGCTGTTCTATTTTACGTCGATTGTCAATTGTTTAAAAAAATAAGCTTTAAAATTTTGAATGGAATGTAAAGAAGTACTCCAGAAGCACCTGAATTCGGAAATAATATATATTTTTTTTAATTTTAGGTATTCACAATGGGTGTTAGAAAGGGTGGCCATTGGGGAGGTGTATAGATTAGTTGAAGGAACAACTATGGTTGGCAGAGTGCCAACAGCGGGCATACGGCTTCGATCTGTGCATTGTTCGAGAAGACACTGTGAATTTCATGTATCTAATAATACCGTTACAGTTGAAGATTATGTAATTTCAAACCGAGCTCAGTTATAAAAAAATATTAATATTTAATTTTGTTTGTAGAGTACAAATGGGACATTTGTAAATCGAGAACAGTATATACATGCAGTAGGTTCTCTACTAGAAAATGACAGAATAGGTATAGGTTGCATAGCGTCAGATGAGGAATGCGCGAAAGGGACTTTTCCCATCTTTTATTTGCGAAAACAACCTATACAAGTGGTACCAAGAAATGAACCGGATGAAGATATACAAGTGGTAAATAATTTGGAACCAAGAAATGAAGAAGCGAATGAAGATATACAAGTGGTAAATAATTTGGAACCAAGAAATGAAAAACCGGATGAAGATATACAAGTGGTAAATAATTTGGAACCAAGAAATGAAGAAGCGAATAAAGATATACAAGTGATAAATAATTTGGAACCAAGAAATGAAGAAGCGAATGAAGATATACAAGTGGTAAATAATTTGGAACCAAGAAATGAAGAAGCGAATGAAGATATACAAGTGGTAAATAATTTGGAACCAAGAAATGAAGAAGCGAATGAAGATATACAAGCGGTAAATAATTTGGAACCAAGAAATGAAGAAGCGAATGAAGATATACAAATGGTAAATAATTTGGAACCAAAAAATGAAGAAGCGAATGAAGATATACAAGTGGGAAACAATTTAGAATCAAGAAATGAAGAGGCGGATGAAGTTATAGAAGTGGTAAGCGATTCTGAATTGAGAAATGAAGAGCCGGATGAAGTTATAAAAGTAAAAAATGAAACAAGAAATAAAGAGCCAAACGAAGTTATTGACATTTTTGATAGTGATGATGAAACATCAACGCCGTCTATCAAAGGTAACGCGAAATTGGAAGATGATGAAATTTATGAAATTTCAGATTGCGATGATCCAGACATTTCTTATATTGCACTGGAAAAATCTGAAAAAATAGGTGAAGCAAAGGAATCGGGAGATCGGGGTTCCAGCAGGACTTCCGTAGATAAGCAATTAACGGAATCGCATACTGTGGAAAATATTGGTACAATTATAATTCCTAAAATAAAAACTGAAAATGAAATTGCTGATGAAGAGGATGAATTAATGAATATACACTTATCCCAATCTGTAATGCGCGATATAAAGCAAGAAATTTACGGTTTTGAACTTGAAGAAAGTTTTGAAACAAAACCTTTCATTGACCTTGATGACTTTTCTAAATTTGAGTATGAATCTGAAGAACATAAGGAAATAAAACCACCAAGTCCAATGTTTAATTTAGATCACGATGATGAATATGATAATAATGAGATTGTATCTAAGTGGGCTGCCAAATTATCTCAAACATTTGTACAAGAAATTAATGAAACTAAAACTGATACGGCAAAAAGAAAACTACCCCAAATTATTCAACCTCCATCACTACCAACAAAAAAAGGAAAACACAGAGGTAATGTAAAGTTTAATTTAGTTAATTAAACAATATTATCAAATGGCAAATATTTATTATTATTTTTAAGGAGTTTCAGCGAATTTATCATCTGGAAAACATAATATTGTTTCAAGCCGAAAAAATGATAAAAAAGCGGGTTGGAAGCAAAATCCAAATTTGGAAAAACAAAAAGAAAAAGTGAAATCGGAACAATTGAAGGAAGAAAGAAAACAAAAATTAAAAGAAATTGGTAATGTAGAGGCGTCCAAACGAAAATTAAAGGATGATGATGAAGTAAAAGTTATGAAGAAAGTAAAAGTAAAGATTACAACTAGGAATCGAGGTGCATTTCTTGCAGAATTTGACAAACCTAAATCTTTTGCAACCAAATCAAATATCAAAAATGATAAAAAGCCTATTGATAACGAAATTCAGGCTTCTACATCGAATTCAATTCCTCATTACAACATATCAACACGATCGAAATCGCTGACAAGTGATCCCGAAGACATTTCATTAAACAAAAAATTGCAAAAAACCTCTATAGGAGAGGTAATTGAGAGAAGAAAATCTGCTATAGAGCCTAAGAAATTTCCGAATTTAAATACATCTACCATTAAAACTAAAGCATGCCGATCAATTTTTAAGCCTCCTGGTTCAGCTAAAATCAAAGTTAGAAAAGTCCGGTTCAATGATACGCCTATCATACATACCTATGAAAGAGATATTAATAATGTACTTAATCGTAAAGTAGACAAAAAGGATGCATCTATTGATATGTCATCATTTGTCCAAAAAACTCTTCAAATTGATTATACCGAACATACTTTGTCAAATATATTATCATGGGATCCAAAATGGTTGGAAACAAAAAAAGAAGAAGTTAATGGATCGAATCATATACTGTTACCAATGTTCCATCAATTTCAAAATATGGATGATTTCACAAGGTTTGATTATAATGAACATATTAAGAAAATAATTAATCTAATAACATATATGTTTCAGAATTTTATTTCCACTTATGAAATTAGAGCTTTGGGCTTCTTTTGAACAGGAAGTAGCACATAATAATTTTTTTAGTAATTTCATACCAATTAAATTGAAGAATTATTATTTTGAGCAGAGAAGATTTGGTAACAGAATCGTCCATTCTTGTGAAGGTATGAAATTAATTATGCACATTTAAAATCTATTGAAAAAAAATATACAAATATTCTCAATTTTAGTTATAGGTCAATCAAATCAGCGTAGTCAAAGTTATTTTTGTCCCGGAGATATTTCCATTTTGGAAATAAATAAAATTACAAAACATTTTGCATTTATAAAATCTGTAAAAATTTCAGGTATAATTTCTATTTTGATTTTGATATCAATAATTTTATTGATTCGTCTTATATTTTTAAGATTACCAAAATAAATCACATTATGAAGTCATTTTTGAAACAAGTTTGTATCCTAATTATAAAGAAATTTTGGAAATGATACAAGATTTTAAATTGAAATCTATAACACAAATTCGTGTTGATTTAGGAGCATTTAATGCTGTACATAACCTTAAATTTTCACCACTTCATCCTTATATACTTAATCCTTATAAAATAGTTCATAGAGACAAATGTTCAACGGAAAAATTATGCTATAAGGGTTATGATGAACTTAATGATAACCAAAAGAGAAGTTTACTTGAAGCATACTATTATAGTATTGATTCAAAGAAGCCAAATATATCAATGATTGAAGGTCCACCTGGAACTGGAAAATCACGTCTTATAGCAAATTTAACGATCCAATTAATTAATGGAAATGAAATATCACGCTTAAATAAAAAAATTTTAATTTGTTCTCAAAGTAATACGGCAATAGATGTAATTGCATTGAAACTCTTAGAAATTCGTTCACGTGTTCCAAATAAATTTAGATTAGTTAGATTTGGTATTTTAGAAAAAATACATCCATATGTAAGATGTGTGTCAGTACAAAAATTAATAATTGCAAATATGAAAGCTAAACGGACTGATATAAATTGGGCGGCACTGAAACAGGAGGTAACTAAACGACCATCATAAAATATAGAAATAATATTTGTTTACTTATAATTTTAATATATTTAGAGAATACAACTAGAGACTCGAATATTTACATTGTCCAAACATAAAAACGATGATAATGTATTATCAGATGAATTACGAAACTTAAAAAAAAGTTTAGAAAAACTTCAAACACTTGAAAAGCAATTAATACACCCCGATGCGGAAAATAATATGTATATCCAATATTTAAATGGAGCTCAAATTGTCTGCACAACCCTTTCAAGTTGCATAAAATTATTACAGTAAAACAATTAATTAAAACATTTTGTTAGCCATATTTTTATGTTAATATTTTAGATATACAAAACATTTTGATATATGTATTATTGATGAATCGACACAATGCCAAGAACCATGGACTTTAATACCATTACAATTTGGTATATCATCTTTAATATTGGTAGGGGATACGCAACAATTGCCAGCAACAGTGTTATCTCGAGTATAAGAAGCGCTTGAAAGTCAATAAAAATTGTATTATTAATTTCTTATAAATTTTAGGAAACGAAAGAGTGTGGTCTCGGAAAATCTCTATTCACTCGAATGCAAAAATGTTTCGATGACACCAAAACTAATCCAATACTGTCTTTGAATACTCAATATCGAATGCATCCAGATATTTGTCAATGGCCTAATACATATTTTTATAAAAACAGATTAATGAATGATTCTTCGACGAATTTGTTACAATCCCTTATAAAGCCATATACTATATTAAGTTTAGATTTTGATCAGAATAATAATGATGTGAGAGGACAAATTTCAAATGACTTAGAGGGAAAATTTATAATTGATTTAATAACAAATATATCAGAATTGATTCCGCCCAAGTACTTTACATATGGTATTATTACACCATATGCAGAACATCGTGATATGCTTAGTAAATTAATTGAGTTAGTATTCGTAAAATAAATAAATGAAAATCAATTTTATGTTAAAAAATCATAATATTTATTTTATAGAAAAGCTGGTATTAAGTATGTTACGGTAAATACAATCGATTCGTATCAAGGAAAAGAAAAGGACGTTATTATTATATCGAATGCTAGAACTAAAGGGGTTGGATTCTTAAGTAATTACCAAAGATTAAATGTAGCTATGACACGAGCGAGAAAGTGCCTTGTTTTATGTGGCAATTTTTCTAGTTTAGAGGTATTTAATTATTATATATTCATTATAAATTTAATTTATTTTCTTTTTACTTGTTTCAGAAAGTACCTGTTTGGAAATCACTTTTGTCGAATGCAAAGGAACGGAAACTATTTTATCATATAACAAAATCTGATGCTTTAAATGTTCCTGAAAACGTGATGTCTCATCTAAAATTAAAATAATTAATAGAAAAAAAAAAAAAAAAGATAAAGTTTTGAGATTAATTCTTAAAGCTCAAGTTTACCTGAACTTTAGTTTGTAAAAAAATATACTCTTATTACAAAATTAAGGTAATTTTAATAAAAGTATATTTTTTGGTTAAAATTTCCATTTCTTTTGTTTTTCACTATTTCTGAATTATATTTTTACCATATTCTAAAGAAATACATTCCTTTTCTTTTAAACATTTTTCTAGTTTTACTATAAAACTTTTCCAAATCCCCCACGACTTATCAATTTTAATTTCGAAGAGATTTGAGCAAATTTTAAAAAAGGCCTGAGTACACTGATAACCGTAAATATATTTCATAATTTCCATTGAGTGCGCAACTCATACTACAGTCGGTATCTCTTGAAGACATTGTCTTGGTCAATTTTCCGCATAAATTTCTCTAATGGGAAAATAAGCTTTCCAATTCCATTCATAGTTTTTTCCCCTTTTTTTTAAAAAAAAAGAAAAAAAAAAATGATCAAAGAATTTTACTCATTTCTCGGAAGTTTTCATTGTATTCAAATCGTAAATTTTCTAATTAAATTTCGTAGTGTAGAAAATCTATGAATATGATGTCATTAATTAATGAATTCTCTTAGTATATGCATATGTTATTCGGTTCGGAATCATTTTATATAGTATTTTTATAGGTCAGATTTCTTGTATCACGGAAAAACAGTGGTTTATAGTCATTACAAAAATGACTTCATTAATCAGCTGAATATGAATTTGAGCACAAAGGGAGTAGACCTACGTATTATAAAGAAAAAATAAAAATTTTCCAGAATGAACACAATGGAAATTCGGCACATGTGCTTTTTGTTTTGTAGGAATTTTCTCATTATGGAAAAAAAAGGAAAAAAGAAAATTAATTCAAAATTACAGTGACGTATGCTTCTACTATTTCAATATTTTGCAAATATACAAAATGGTTTAAAGTTTGAAATTTTTCTGTTTTAGTCCTAAATAAATTTCGTTACTTTTGTAAAGTTGAATATGATTAAATTTTTAATTTTACGGAATATTTAATCTCAATTTACCTGACAACATTTTATTCCTAAATACTATATTATTACTTATTATTTATTTATTCTTGGTAAAAGGATATGCACACAGATTTTTACTGTCACTAGAAAAGCTCGGAAAAAGTACAAAAATCATGTCTGGTCTTCTTTTTAAAGGTGTTATAAATATTTCATGGAAATTCTTTTGGAAACTTTAAAATTACTGATATTTATTATATACAAATAAATGGTTTGATTTTGTTCTTACATAGCTTTTGCTTGGGACTTGGGGTGAATTTCCATTAAAAAACGTAAGATTTTTTGAATAATTTTTTTTTGTGAAAGTTTTATAAGTTTGATAAAAAAAAATCATAAACATTCATTTGCAATATTCCAAAATAATTTTGTTGAAATTTAATAAATATTTATATATTTTTTTTCTTTTATTTAAATATGAACATTTTGTTATCACACAATTTTTTGTTACTACTTCACTGTATTTTAATTTACTGTACATTGCTTTTCTTTCTTTCCTTTTTTTTATCGCAACAGAATTTTCCACATTCTCTTGTTTCTCATTTTCTTAAAATTTTCTCAAATATTATTACTCATTTTCCAATTCATTTTATTTTCATTTGAAATGAGTTGATTGAGAAAAAATGAAAATTTTTCATTCAGTGGAGTGTCGGCCATCGTTTCAATCGTTTGATGGAGATTTTTATTTTCGTCTAAATAAAAAAAAAAGAAAAAGAAATTACATTTAAAAAAAAAAAACTAAAAAAAGAAAATAATAAATAAAATAAATAAATAACAACAATAAAGAATAGAATCACCACTATAATAGTTTTATCAGTGGGTTGTTTTTTCTATTCCGGACGGATTTTCCTTTTTTTTTTGTTTTTCTTTTCTTTTTTTTTGTTTTTTCTTTTTTTTTTGTCAAATTATTTAAAAAAAAGTGTGAACAAAAATTTAAGAACGAAATTATTTGAATCATAAAAAATGTCGAGTAAAAAATTATTTCTATTTCAATTTCGCATTTTATTAACGGCCATAATTAAAATAATTAATTTTAATTTTATTTCCCCCAAAATTAATAAAATAATTCATTTCTAATATAAACAAATTTTTTATTATTTACAAAATTCATAGAGATTTTTTTATTTACCTGAAATCGAATCGTGTAACTCGATTTGGTTTCAATCGAATTACAGGATCTCAATCCTGTTCTTTTAAGTTTTTATTTTCTTTTTTTAATTCATTAAATTTATATATATAAAAATATATTTTTATTTTCATTTTAGTTAAATAATATATTATTATTTAAGACTATTTCTAAATTCGTAACAATGTCGGCGACGAAAAAAAGCTTTTCTTTCGGTCTTGCCCATTGTTTTTCCTATTATTCCGATTGTATTTTATTTTATTTGATAATTTTTTTTATTTATTTATTTTTTTTGTATGATTTGCTATTTTCTTTATTGAAAAATTAGTTTTCATATTTTAATTTAGAAAGGTACTGCCTTAATCCGCTAAAAAGAAAACATCCGTAATATTTTCTTTTTCTTCGTTCGTTGATATTGGATAGTGAAAATTGAAAAAGAAAAAAATATATATTTAAAAAATTAAGAAAATTTGTGTTTGTGTGCATTATTTGTATAATTTTGTTTATTATTATTTTTTTTAAATGTATGAAAATAAACAAATAGGAAAAATCAGAAATTTTTTTTTTATATTTTGTTTTCCCCCACACCCGCCCACTATCATTCAGAAAATTTTGAAACATTTTCTAAACAACAAAACAAACAAAAAAAAAAAGAAGAAAATTTAGTTTCTTTAGTGAAAATACAAAAAAAAATAATACTAAAGTGTTAAATTCAAAAATTTTGATTTTCATTTTCAAATATTAAATTGGGAAATATATTAATTAGGAAAATTTAGAATTTCATTCGAAAAAGTGTAATATTGGAGACAATAAGAAAAAAAAGAAACAAAACAAAAAATCATTTTTCTTCCAGTTTTTCTTCAATTCGATGGACACACACAAAAAATTAAAAGCCTGAAAGGAAAATTTTCAAAGAAAAATTTATTTATAAAAACGGGATTAAAAAAATCCTCATACAAACACATTTATACAATAAAAAAAAAAAAAACGAGAAATTAAACATATTAATTTTCGGTCGATTATTTTTCTGCAGTGTGCGAAAAATTTGAGTTTTCATATTTTCATAATCGTTATCAAAAAAAAAGAAAAAAAGAAGAAACATTTTGTTTTTAAAACCTTTTCATAAACTATCCTGTTTTTTTTTTTTTTTTAAAGATGCTCCTTTTTTTCATATTTTCTATTAATTTTCTTTTTGTTTTTTACAGAAATTAAATTCTTCGTTTTACCTTTTTTATCTTTTTTTTTGAATTTTTCTTTGTTTATAGTATACAAAATTTTGAGTACATTTGTACTGATGATTTTTTGACTAAAAAACAAAACCGAATCTTTAATTTTATTTCTTTTAGTGCTTCAAAACATCAAACGGATTAAAAATACAAAAATAATTTTCGAATTGAACAAAATATAATTAAATTAAGAATAATTTTAGATAAAAAGTAAAAAAAAATGTGAATTTAATTATTTTATTTTTGTTTTTATTTCAATTATTAAATTTTTAAACAAAAAAACTCGAATGATAAAAAATCGAAACGAAAAATTTGAAAGTTGTGGGTTTTTAATTTTTTTAATTTTTTTTTTTTTGGCTTTTTAACTCTTTTTTTTGAATTTTAAAAAAGTGACCTAATAAAATATTAATTAAGAATAATAAATATTAGGAATAAGAAAAAAAAAAGAAAAAATTTGGATAAAATTTGAATTCGATTAAAACGAATTAATTAAGTGTAAACAAAAGTGCAGTTCGAATTAAATTACAGTGCATAAATCTTTTTTTTTTTTAATTTATCGAAGTTTGGATGAACTTGAGAAACATTTTGTTACATTAATTTCACTGGTATAACTTTCGAGGTGAGTGAAAAATTTTTCTTAATTATAAATTTTGTTTAATTTTTTTTTTTGTTTTAAATTTGTTCTATGTGGAATTGAACACGAAGAAAAACTAGAACATATTCTATTCCCAAATGGAAAAACACATTTGTTTCATTAGAAAAGAAAGAACGTATAAAAACGCTCTGTTTTAACAATTAAATTGTTCGAATTTTTACTTTAACAAATTATAATAATTAATTAATTAGTCTATTGTGTTTAGTTTAAATTTTATAGTCTCATTATTATGATACATTTTTTTTATACATTGAATATACAATATTTGAATGTTTTTTTTTTATATTTCATTTGAAACTTTTACCCCCGAACATATTAGAAATATTTTCCTTTTTAAATTATTATATAAGCACCAAATTTCCTTGTTTTTGAATCATTCCAAGTGCATGGACGTTTGGAAAGATTTGGCTTATCGAACATCTAATGCATTTGCCAATTCTTGACAAGGATCTTCATCCAAAAATGTTTTCAATTTGTTTGATGGTTTTTCACGCTTTTTGTCTTCTACATAGAATTAATCATTTTTGAAATGTTTGTAAGATGTTTTCGATGGAACATGTTCACCGTAAATTTTCACGAGTAAACGATACTTTTCCGCGGCAGATTTTTTTGCAATAAAATAATGAAGTCAAAATTTCTGCAAATGCGGTTTTTTTAAAAATAAAATAAAGTAGTTGTTTACACTTCAAAAAAATGCTTGAAAGTTTACATATATGTAGTACTATCAAGTATATGTTTGTATGGACAGTCTAAACTGACTCTAAATAGTTTGACTAAGGCCATCTTTTATAAAAGGGCGGATTCATATACAATAGCCAAATAACAAAAAACAAACTTCATAAAAAAAATTAGTAACTGAAAATCGGCCTATAGCCGATTTGTTGATGCCCTATGGTAGAAATGGGACAGAAAACTGACAAAACTAACATTATTTCAAGGTTTTTTCTTCATGACTTTGTTTCCTCTTTTCAAAATTTCTTCTAATTTGTAGGTAATCTAGACCCTAATAGCATAAGTCTAATCTACAAATTTTATTCAAATCGGTGTATTAGTTTTTAAAGTACATCAAAAAAACTATATGAAGAGAGTTATTTTCTCCCAGGATTATTTCTTTCTCCTCTATCCTTAGACCGATTTGACTGAAATTTAACATAGTATCGTTTATTTGTGTAGTTAACCAATATAATTATTTTAAACAAAATTGGTTCACAAATTTTTCAATTAAATCCTAAAAACCATATAAAAAAAAGACAAAACTTTCTGGTCACCTTGGTTTTTCCTTTATAACTTTGCTCCCCTGGATTGATTTTGCTGAAATGCAATACCAAACCAAGTTAAGGAATAAGCAACTCACATCATAAATTTCATCAAAATCGGACGCGTTTTCGAGTTAACTTGTATACGGACGGACGGTCGGACTGACGGACATGCATAAATCGATATAACTTTTGATTCCCGACACAACCATACCCTTAAAACCTTTCTAGGACGATTATTTCGATGTGTTACAAATGGAGTGACGAAACTAATACACCCTCTGATAGTACTTACCATAAGGGATAGGGTATAAATATTCTTAAATTAAAAAAGCAATTCTTTAATATTTTTTTCTCTATACAATTTTTTTCTTTATGAAAAACTATAAAAACAGGAACATTAAAAGCATTTTTATTGTTTATGATCAAAATTTTAAATTTACGAATTTAATATACCTTATAAACAAATTTTAAATATTTTTATTCGTAATTAATTTCCTTTTTTCTGGTTGCCTTTATATTAGGTCCTTAGTAAATCACTTCAATGATCCTTCTCGTTGAAATCTTTGAAGAAGTCCCCTCAAAAGAGTCGTTCTCATAAGTCCAATTATCAATTTATTATTAATTTCATATTAAATTTCTAGTAAACTATTTCAGTAATAAATTTTAGTGGAAAATTTCGTAAAAATATAAATATTTTTGTGTTTGTATTTTGTTTTTCTGAAATTTTTATATGAAAAATATACATGCATGTTGAAAGGTAGTAAGCGAAAAAAAAAAAATTGTGAAAATTCCACCCAAAGGAAAAACATTTCGAGCCAAAAAAGAAAAAAAAGGTGTGATTTAAAGAATATAGTATAATTCGATTCCAGAATACATGAATTTTCGAATACACAATATATAATACTGTCTGCGAGTTGTGTTCATAGTGCGTGTGTGGAAAATATATATATTATAATTTTCTTTTTTGTTTTTATACATAATATGTGAAAAAGAGCTTACAATTCACATAAAAAATACTTTGGGTTCAACACAAAATCGGAGAAATAAAGAAATGTTTCTAAGAAAGTTTTTATTTATTTATTTTCCAAGATGTTGAGGTAAAATGAACAGCCTGTTTCCTATTGAATAGGGATTTTCTTGCTTGTTTTTCTTTTCGAATGGAAAGAGTTCTATGTGTTTTTGTGTTTATTTTCATAGAAAATGGAAAAATAAGGAAAAATTTAATGAAAACAAAAAAAAAAAAAACTTTTTTCATTTTTTGTAGTTTATTAATTAAAACTTAAAAATAAAATAAAGTAAAAATACTAAAAAAAAAAAAAATAAAAAAAAATAATAATAAACATTCTTTAAACAATTAGAATCAATAAATATTTCTTTTTATTTAATTACTTCTTGTAATTATCCCCAATGGCATAATGGGGTATAATTAAATACAAATAGGATATATTTATTTTGTTTACTATGTTTGTAACGTATAGAAATTATCATTGCAGAACGGTCTCAAGGCACTAAGATGTGTCGAGAATCAAAAGTTATTGCGAACTTTGCATGTCAGCTCGCGTACATAGTAACCTCAAAACACAATCACTAATTTTAATGAAATTTAAAATATTGCTTGGTCATTCTCTAACTCGATTTATAATTGTATTTGATCAAAATCGGAAAGGAAAAACCAGTACGACACAAAGTTTGGTCATTTTTGAAAACCTCTTCTCATTTTCATTTATTATATACAGTGGTTCAAACAAATAATGGAACACCTCATTAATAATATATTAAGTAAGGAAAAATCATAGATATAATTGCTTGATTTCAACAAAACATAATTCATTTAATAGCTATATGATTCAACATTCTTAATTCAATGAAAAATAAAACAAAATTTTCATTTATGGGAATAAAAATACCACAACTAAAGAATTCATTGTCAAACAAATAATGGAACATTTCAGTTTTCGTTTAAAAAACTAAGGAAAACAAAAAAAAATCTATTTTTAATATTTAGCCGGGTACACCCATTAGAGTTTAGTACTGCTTTCAATCGGTTCGACATCGAATTTGCTAAATTTTGGCAATATTCTGGAGGGATCTTTTCCCATTCCTCAGATAATGCTCGTTTTAACGCTTCTTTTGTAGAAAAGGTTCTATTGTACACCCGTTTTGCCAGTTCGCTCCACAAATTCTCAATAACATTCAAATCTGGGGACTCCGCAGGTGTTTTGATAAGTTTTGGGCAATTAAAAATAAGCCACATTCATATAGTAGCTGCTGCGTGTTTTGGATCATTGTCTTGATAATAAGCAAAATTACTTTCAATCCCCATTTTGGCGGCGCTTTGAACTACATTTTCCTTCAAAATGTTGAGGTACATAAACTGATCCATTTTACCATCAATAAAATACAATTATCCCACACCGGCTGCTGACATACACCCCCAAACCATCATGGAATATCCTCGATGTTTCACCGTAGCTCTTGTATTATTAATGTGAAATGCCGTATTTGGTTTTCTCCATACATATGCCCTTCCGTCGGACCCATGGAGATTAAATTTACTTGCATCCGAAAATAAAACCTTAAAACAATTAAATTTCATCATAAAACAACAATAAAAAAGAAATAAAATGCCTTTTACCGTGTTCCAGAATGCGCTATCTTTGAGTAAATATTCTTTGCAAAAACTCTTTGTTATTATTCTATTTTTGGAGCTAATAAATGGCTTTTTTCTGATCATTCGACCGTTATAGTTATTTTTACGTACTGTTTCACCACGGACTTTGTTACCAATATCCTGTTCGACCAAGTTGCGCAGTTACCTGGCGTTTTGTAATGGATTCTTTTTCACTTCCTTTATGAAACGGCCTTCTTCATGATAATTTAAAATGCGCCCTTGACCTTGATGGCTTTTATTTTCCAGTCTGCATTCATCCCTGCATCGCCTTATAATCCCATGTATGGTAGCAGGGCTTCTATCCACTAGTTTTCCTATATCCTTAATGGATTTTCAATCCAAATTTAACTTTATGACTAATTGGCGCACTTCAGTAGGGGTTTGCTTTCCTTTGGGGGCCATTTTTTAATTCAATGATTTGATCACCACAAAAACTGATTGCAGACTAACAACGACACTTGAAGGCAACAAAAAAAATGGATCTAGTACCGTTATTTCCTGGAATTTGTTCAAACTACTTTGCTGTTCCATTATGTGTTTGACAATGAATTCTTGCCTTGTGTAATTTTTTTATTATTTTTATGCTTATAAGTTAAAAATTTGTTTTGTTTTTTATTGAATTAAGAATGTTGAATTATGTAGCTATTAAATGAATCATATTTTGTTGAAATCAAACAATTATATCTATGATTTTTCCTTACTTAAAAAATTTTTAATGAGGTGTTCCATTATTCGTTTGAACCACTGTATGTTGTGTATAGAAATTATTACACGATATCCTATTGAATTTGAATAAAATCGATCCAAATAAACGGTTGTACAGAAAAATTGATCTGTTTAAACAATTTCATCATATTGTTGGTTTGTTTCTCAGTTTTAGTTTAGAAATTAATAAATTGATTTTAATAAAATTGTGAGAATAGATTTCACGTTATCAGAGACCGGTATATCTTTTAATTATAAGAAAAGAAGAAGTTGAAATTTTTGTGAAAAGATTTAGCAATAATTAAAATATAGGATATTAAATATTTAGTAAATAATAATAGGTACATGTTTTACTTATGATTGGGTTTCGTATATAGTATATTTCAGTGCTGTTATGATATTGATGATGAAAAATTTCATGTACAACAAACTTTTCTTTTAAATGAATACGAAAACAGTGGAAGTATTGTAATTCAATGAAAATTCTATTTAAGAGAAAAAGAAAATCTGTATCCTCAACCCTTTATCTTTTGAAATCACTGTAATAAAATTTTGTTTAGGTATACACAAGATAAGTACTTTGACCTTTTATTTTAAAGGTTGGATGCCAGAAGACTATCGTTCTTCATTCTATACCTTGAAACTGATACACGTAGATTTGTTATTTATGAAAAAATTATAATTTGTATAAATTTTTCGCGAAAATCATGAATATAATAAAGATTCTTATCCAATCAAAAAAAAATTCTTATCAAAAGTTAAAGGTTAATTGAATACTAAAAGATTTTCTCATTCTAAAAAAAAAAATATTGCAGGATGTAAAATTTGAGCCACAATCAGAACCGTCTTAAGAAATGTTGGGGCACTTGCGATTCGATTTATTAAAATATTTATTTTATAGTAATATAATTTAACTCCGAAATCCTGGCTGACTTCACTGTAATTCGGTATAAGTTTGATTTTAATTTTTTAAGTAAAATCAGTATATGTATATAAGGAAAATTATATTGTAAATAAAATAATTTATTTTTCTTACATAGCTGAAAAGCGTTTAAATAACCAAAAGGAAAAGCCAGGTTTTAGAAAGAAAAAAGATAACCTTAGATCTAACAAGTTATGAAAAAGTAAAAGTAGAGAAATAGTGAAATTTTTTGGAAATTATCTTCAAGATTTCAAGAAATTTTGCGAAATCAAATCGAATTGTTTTTTTTTTTTAGTTTCTGTATGGGTGGGTATCCCTTAGAAACGAGAACTAGAAACTATTAAGCCTTTTTCCAAAATTCATTTTCTGATTAGTTGTTTTTTTCTGATGTTTTTCGTGGGCATCACTGTTTTAGAAGCTTAAAACAAAAATCCTCTGATTATTTATAATTTATGATAAGATAAATGAGTTATTGTTTGATAAAATTTATTAAAATTAAATGCTTTGAAATCTTATCTCGCATCAGTGGCAGATTAAGATATCTAAAGACTATATACTGTAAAGCCTTCGGAGACAAGTTAAATAAATTTCAATAAACAATTTTAAAGAAAAAAAAAATTTATTCCATTTTATTTAGTTGTAAGGATTAAACTATTTTCTAAAAAGCTTTGAAATTTTAATATTTTCAGTGAATTTTTCAACTATTTCATATAACAATAACAATTGAATCACCAAATTCGAAAAGGGCTCAGTTTTTCCAAATTGTTCTGGAGATACAAAAAAACTGAATTTCTGCCAAACTGTATAGAAGGTCTCATCTCCAGAATGACATGCATTTTTTTCCACTTTGGAAAACAGATGTGAGTCCCTTTTGCTCATGGAACATGCGTCTATACGTGAAGATAAAAAAACGGCGAAAAAGTACATTTTGAAAAGAAACCGACATGAGCCCTTTCCAAATTTCGTGACTCAATTATTATTTAGTATCCAAGTTAATTTCCACCCTGTTTTTTTCATAAATTTTCTAACACAAAATATTATAATTATTTCATTATAATTTCGATATTTACATATAATCTTATATGCGGAGAGACATAAAATTATATTGAATAAGATATCATATATTATTATTCCTATTTAATATAAGTATAATTTTCATTTTTATAAAAAGAAAAATTACTTATATTTGTCATATATTTTTGATACCATAAATCTGTAACCAAACATTTTCTGTGGATTTTTACAAGCCTACATAATCTTAAGATATGATATGAATTGGACTACTTATATGGTATGCTTATCTTCGAAGAAATATCATTTTCAATATTTAGGAAAAGAAAAAAATCAAAGGAAAATATATCTAAGATATAATACGAGTTCAGAAAGTTCATACTAACGAAATATCGAAATTATCTTTAACTCTTTGGCACTGAGCCGGTTATTGATTTTAGTTTTTTTTTTCCTTGAACATCTTTCTCTGAAAAATAGGGACATGTTCTTACTATACGAGTAGCACATTAGACAGGCTTCTTCCTTATTTTCTGCGAAACTTTTCGAATTTTTTATTTTACTATATATAATACTAAATATTGTCGTTCACAAAATATGCATCATGCATTTTTGTGTACATGATTTTTGTCTAGACACAATTTTAAATGAATTCCCTTAATTTGATATAGTATTGTAGCGTAGGCAACTTTTTTAGATGAACAGAAAACTTCCAAAACTAAATTTGATATACATAACATATATGTACCTATTTTTTTTGCTTTAGAAAAATTTGGTTTGGATCTATAGAATTTTTGATATATGTCTTTTCGGTAAGATGAAATATGTTCACCCACGAAATTATTATAAAGAATTATAATATAAAAAAAAAATACAATATATATAGTACGAGTATATGTATTGAAAATATTAAAATTAGGAATTTTAAATTAACTTTTATAAGAATTGTCATATGGATGAAGATGTGTTCAAGGAAGGTATATTAAGGATATTCCTGCTGATTTTTGGATCAATAACTGCTTCTTTTGACTTTAAAGTCAAATTTTAGCAAAAATGTTATATCTCTGTAACAGAATGGAAGGCATGGTTTAGAAGAGAACAGAAAAAGGTTTAAAATGATTTAAAGGAGCTTCAGAGAGTTTATATAAATGGAGTTTATAAAAATGTTACCTCAAATGATTGTTCGGCCAATAAGTAATTACTTTTCACGTGGAATGGGTGATAAGATTCTTACATTCTATGTTTATCACCAACAAAATGGGATACAAAATCTGTTTTTGAAAAGCTCCCAATCAAAAAACTATCATTCGTAAAATTTCTTTCAAACAATATCTAAAATATTGTATTTACTATGTGCATAGATTTGTCTTGAAAATTCCTTGTCAATTTTTTGAGAAATCTAGTGCTGGTTTCTTAACAATTTGAAGAATAAAATAAATTGAAACTTGTCTAGTGTCTAGTTAAAGGGCGCCTGAAGAAAATATTTTACTGAAGAAACTGAACTTTTTCGAAGTTTATTTCATACAAAAAATTCAAAATTTTGTATTTTAGCTTATTCGAAGTTGTAATCGAATTCAGTTCAATTTCAGACATAAACCTTAATCCCTTTATTAAAAGATTACCACGTACCAAATTTGATTGTAATAGTTTCATAAACAACGTTACAGTATCCTACAGTATCCAGGTACTTGAAGCTTTAAGCCGATCGAACACAACTTCTGATAGAATGGTTTTCATGTGCAAAAAGCTTTTTTTTACCAATTTTCGTTCAAATCGCCAAAACGCAATTTCGCATACAAACGCATTGGTAGACAAATAGACAGACAGACAGGCAAAAAGAATTTTGTAATTTGACATATGTATGTATGCAGTTTGTTAAGTTTTTAATTATGCATTTTAGAAAGCAATTTAAAATAGATTTTAATAAACAGTTCCAGGCTTTGTCAAAATTTGATGGGTTTTGATTTAATTCAAAATTGATATTGGTACATTTTTTGTGGGTGAATGCTAATAATTGTGACTTAAATTTGTGCCCGTAGAAATACCGATACTAATAATGGTAATTGAAACGAGATATCAACTTTGGTACCGTCGCTGTTTTTAATACCAGAGACTTTACATCTTTAGTGAGTCCATCGTGGATGCAACCATTGTACAACCAATTGTATGATAAGTATGAAATTTAGGCTCAAATTCCCATCCAATGATATGTTTTGATTACTGGTGTGTAATTTTGTTAATTTTTGTAAATTATGCTATGCCAAAGAAAGAGATATTTATTGAATGAGGAATGATTGCTGGCAGTGTTACAATAGGGAAGATAAAAAGAAACAATGTGTAATATTTGCTGCAAACTGTTATCATGCATAGGCTCTTCGACAACAGGTTTGACTGGGCAGAGGCATGTTATTGTAACATAAGGCCCCAGGCAATTTATATATAATTTTTTAAAGTCGAGAAAACCCTGTACTTGCATTTCATTGTACTCCTTTTTCATTTTTGGAAGTTGGTACGTGCCCTCTGTGTCCCCCGAAACACGGACGAGAGACTCAAATCAGAAATCTACTTTCAAATTCGTCAAGGCTATGATCCCAGATTTTGTAGTTCAATGAGATAAGATCCCGAAAATTTATATATTTAGGCTTATTTTTTTTTATTTTAAAATTTATAATGCGGTTTAAAAACGTGGAATTTTGTACTTTTTGTTTAAGTTACACAAATTTTACCCATTTAGAATGTTTTAAATGTATGAGGAGGGACAGAATTGTTATTTAAAAATTGCCAGAAAACTAATAAATTATGTAAATATTTTCAAATTTTTCAAAATTTGCTTTACATTGTGTTTAATTTTTTCTTAGATATCTGCTTGGTAGTAATAATGATTTTGTAAATTTAATGCCCCCTAAAATTGAATGTCCTAGCCAATTGGCTTATTTGCCTATTATGTAATACGTCGTTTTGCATGGATAATTCTTGAGACTGGCAAAACCATTCTCTATTTACCGAATTTTAATTAATTTCCCAAAAAAAAATGCGACAATCAACTAAGATGGTTCTATTTTATATTAAATAAAAATCAAATTTTTATTTTGGTGGAAACAATCTTAGTAAATAGAGATCCAACAGTATCGCATCCAGTTAGTAAAATTAGTTTATGTAATTCAACACCGAACAAGTCTCATTGCTTTCATATTGAATAGATTTGAAAATCAGGAAATTAAAAAATCACTTCTGTCGATATCATATGCCCACATATGAGTTATCAGTTAACTCTAAAAAAAAAAAAAATTTTCGCCAATATGAGGGATAAATTTCAGATATTTACAATAGGAAATTCTTTTTCTATAGATATCTAAAAGGACAACAAATATATTCACATATAAAATTCTGTTCTATATTCTAAGTAATGATTTAATTGACCTAAAATGAAAAATTATTCAAGACTTTAATCAAGTAATTAGTCTGATTATGGGTTTCATTGGAAGATGTGTCGTATTTAAACAATTATAGTATATAAGATGATAATAAATATGGTCAAATGTGAGTACTTGAAGTTTTTTTTAAATCAGTTTGACTTTAATTTATCATGTGTAAACTTTTATCCACTTGTCGTATAAAAGAAAAACCAGATTAAGATAAATGAAAATATTTATAGAATATTTTCTGCTTTTCTTTCTATATCGTAATGTATGAGAATTTATTTAAGGGAATTTTTACATCTAGTGTTTTTCTTTTTCAAATCCGAACTACTCGTATAAGGACGTAAAGTCTACAATAATAGCATTTTGCAGAATTTCATATTTTTCTTACCAATTTTTATAATATTGATAGAACTTTTTTTTCTTTTATTTTTGTTCAGGATAAATATTGATTTTTTCCATATCGATATATAGTCTAAGTAGATGGTGGGTGTTGGGTGTTATTTTCTTTTTGTAAAATATTTTTTTTTTACCTTTATAAAAGAAAAGAAAAATATTTAATAATAAATTATATCATAAAAAAAATTTCTTGCATAAAGAATAAGAAATCTCTTCACATTTCTGTTTTATTGATTATACGATCGAAAACTGAAAAGTTCAAGTGTCGCTAAAGAAAATACTCTTATAGCTTAAGAAGTTTTCGTTAATCTTAAGAATTGAGTACTATCCACCTTGTACGTAAGTTAGATTTGCTTTTTTTCGTTGATTATGATGAGTTAAAGAAAGAAGCATATTTTGAGAAGAATTTTATAGAAAAGAACCACCAGAATATAAAAAAAATAAAAAAAATGTGTAGAAAATGAATACTATAGGGTCTTTGGATTATATTTTGAAGGGTGCATCAAGGAAAAGTCTTTTATTTTATTTTTAGACTGTGTTATATGAATTAAATCCTTTGAAACCCTGGCACGATTTTTTTTTGTTAGTCCTAAATTATATTAATTGGAATATTTTACATAAATTTTATAGAAGAAAAAATTCAATATAATACTATAAATAGAGAAAATGTGAAAAGAAAACTTTATTGTCCTTTTTCTTTTTAAGTATATTAAAGCATTTTTTTTTACGATATTAATAATTTAATTTAATGTTATTTATATTTATAGAAATATGAAATTGTTCACGTAGATATTATTTTAATCATAACCATAAATATATCTTATCTTAATCTGTTGTGTATTATATCAATACTACATTATTGTATGGAATTTTGTCATTACATTTGATAATAGGCTAGGGATAATTACTTGTCTGTTCTTATAATAGTTTCTTCTTTTTCTTTTTTTGATAACGTGAATATTTTGGACAAATCTATTGTTTACTTCCCCATAAAAAATTATGGTTATTGGTGTATCCACTGTAGCGTCGGCATCTATAAAAAGGAATATAATCTATATGAAATATGGCCCATATTAGTTGATGCCAGTAATGATATAAAAATGGGAAATTTCTATTGATTTTCTGAAATTACAAAATATTTTATGCATAATGATTCGACAATTGATATCGATTTTGTATATCCAATCAAATATTATGGTTTTATATATTTAATGAATCTACATATTTTAATTTTAATAAATATTAAACAATTTTCAAATACAGTGTAACCTCTATTTTTTTTTCAATTAATAAAAACCCAGGAACGTTTACATCAGTTTTGTCTATAACTTTGTTCAACTATTTAATCGGAGTTTAAAAAATTCTAAAATCTTCTTGAATACTTAAAATATTTATAAACACTATTATATAACCATAGAAAATATTAGAATCTGCTTTAAAGCTTCTGACGATTTCAAAGGCACGTTTAAAATTCCATAAAATAATTACAAAAAAAAAAAAAATGGTGAAAATGTAATTTAAATAAAGTGTAAGTTTTTCACATTTGCTGTTAAAAGAATTACATTTGCTGCAGTGGAAACTTCATAATTCAATTGACTCTATATTGTTGGGAAAATGCACAGCTATGAAATATTCGATATGATTAAGTTTCAATCGAATTATACGACATCGCTCCAGCATTTTTTTGTTGACTTTATATTCTCTTCTTTATGGTATATCAATGTTCCATAATTTTCGTAATTAATTTAGAGTACAATAATTGATGTTATACTGTAACTATTTAAAATGACTACACGTTTAGAAATTTGCGTTTACTTTTTAATTAAAATTGTATTTTATATAGATGCAGTAAAAAAAGGTTTACTTTTTAAACTGCCATTCGGTTTAGTTTAATTTAAACCAAGAATAGTATCAATTTTGAATTCAATTTATACCCTAATTAAAAATCGGTTTAATATTTATTGGAAATATTTATGAAAATATTAATATCTCTTTTTATATACAAAATTTACGAGTGTGTGCGTAATAAATCTACAAAACTAAAAAAGTATCATATCATTTTATTAATAATAGGAAATTCTCTAGACTTCAAAAATTTTTGGTTTAGAATTTATATTTAATTTATAGTATCATTTTAATTACATGAGTCTAAATTTTTAATTAAAGTTTAAAAATGGATTAAATTTTGTTTATATTATTTTTAACTTGTCATATTGTTGCGTGCTACCTCTCTGGTTCGAATGTTATAAAATTATAACACTTTTTATTTATGTGAATTTAGTGTATAAACTTTATTTACAATTATTTCTGCGTTAACAATTAGTCTTAAAAATATTTGTCTACCAATAATTAATTATTGCAAAATTATTTTATCACAATTTATTCACAATCGAAAACACTATTAATCACTTATTAATCAAATCACTTTTATATTCCTTTTGTAAATCAACCACCAATAATCATGTTTCAAATCTCTTTTTGATTCAATCACTTTCGAAGTTTGACTTCAACTATGTATTGTAGATTCCTACGATGTCTCCACCTTATATACTCATCGTTCAAACTCCGCAATGTTCTTCTATATGTGTGGAAACGTACTTCCAGAAATGTCAAGAAAGTTTTTTTCTAAAATTCGCAGGAAACGTCAAAACAACAGTGATCATTTGTGGTGTGATTTCTTTCGTAATTTTTCAGGATCTTTCTCTTTAGAAAAATCATGAAACCTTTTCTTTTTTTTTATTAATTTAATGTACCAAAATGTAGTATAGTGTTTTGTGCTTTTAAGGAAAGTTCACGACTTTTCTTTTATCAAGAAAAGTCGTGGACTCTTTCCTGGAAATATAGTGCAATATGTTTAATTAATATTCGGAAATGGTATGGTGCAAAGTTCAAAAGGCGCCAAAATTGAGAGTTTTTTAAATATTATCGCGCGGGGTTTTTCATCTTGCTTTATACTTGTAGTATATTAAATTGTGTGGAAAATTAGAAAAGGTACTACATTTTTTCTTTGATTATATTCTATACAATATAATTTAGTATTGAAGGCTCCATTTCCCTAATCTGCACCCGGCGCTGAAATAGCTTGATCCGGTGTTGGGAAGTGGTTTGAAATATTAGTAAATCATAATCAAGGTTTGAAATATTAAAAAATATTCCCATATTTCTAACCGTGTAGTAAATAAGTAATACTCTCGCACAATGCAATTAATATTCGATTGAAACAAATAAAATACAATTTAGGAATAAGTTGAAATATAACAGAGGAAATCTGTATCCGATTTGTTTATCCTAATAATAATGGAGAAACTATTTCAAAATGCTTCTATGGAAATTTGTATTTATTGAGGTCAAAATCAGAAATTCGATTTGCATAATCTAAATTAAATTTTAATCATAATATTGTATTTTCTATTCTATTCTCTTTTCTCCTTATTTTATCATATTGAATTATAATTATAATAAATAATAATTAAATGTATTTTTTTATATTATAAATTTATTTTATTAAAGTATTCTGATATCAAAATTGCATATCGTATATACTATAAAATTCGTTTTATATTTATGGTAACAAAAAAAAAGGAAAAAGGAAAACAGAAACAATGTTAAGCTTATGCATTACAAAATGGAATTGCTGTTACTATTGGTTAGGTATCACTTTTCATACATTCTTTAGTAGGTAAAACACGGAAGGTACAACATATAAAGTGCATGTCTTATAAGTTTATTTATGAAAAATTTAAATTATGGATATGTACTATATAGTATAGTAACATTTTATAAATGTAAAAGCAAACAGTTGCTTTTTTCTCTACGCTTTTAGTTTTAATGTATATTATATTACATTATATTAAAGAAGGTATCCTTTATGTACTATGAACTACTCATATGTACATATTCAGATGCAGCGCAAGCACAAAATGCAAAAGACTCCATTGGATGTATATATATATAGGTACATTAATTTTTGTTCCTCTGGTGTATTCTAGTAACTCACAGACTTATCTGGTATGTATATGAATGCCCTATATTATTCTGTACCAACAATTCCTAGCTATTATCGCCAACGTCATGTCATCATCCACTACCATAATGTTAGGTCTACTTGTTACCTTCATCTAAGATAGAACGTCAAGTGGAAAATAGTTTTGAAAGAAGAAGATGTATACATGTATGTACAATAATTCAGATAACGAAGAAGTAAATTAAGAAACATGATATAGTCTTTATCTTTGTAAATATTATATACTAGTTCCCTGTTTTCTGGTTTTTGCAAATTTTAAAGTTTATTATTTCATTCAAATTATTTTTTTTTTCACTTCGAAATTTGAAAATCTTAATGAACATTGTCCACGTACTAAATTGATTCTCGGACATAATAGAAGACTATGTTATGATTTTAAAATGCAGAAAATTTACTTCACTTGAATAAAATAATAAAGACTGTAAAACAATAATTTTACAATAATTTTTACATATTTTACATCATTTTAGAAAAAAAAAAACGAGATTTTAAGAAAATTTTAAAGAGCTTAATATGAGAAGTGACAAATTAAAGTACATTAACAGCTCTAGTCTAGGAATATAGTCATAACAAACATAATTGAAGTCAGTCACAATTTATTTTTGGGACAAGTTCAAATTTTGATGTGGTCACAACTTATTACAGTCATATTTTGATGACATATTTTTTACTATCTTGTCATAATATGTGACTGCAAATCAATCATATCTTCTGAATAATAAATAATTTTGAAATACCATAATAAGATCTAAGAAGAACCTTTTCATTATAAAAGATTCTATTTAAGTTAAGAGAAAATATTAGAAAAATCCACAGTGATTTCCAAAATAGAAGCCTTCAAAATAAGGCTATTACTTAAAATATTGCTTAAACATTATATTTAAAAGTGGCAAAACAAAAGCTGTCGTTTCAATTTCATTACTTTCAAGTGACAAATTATCTCGCGTAGTGTATGGAAGCGTCAATTTGATTGTCACTTTCACTTTACAGAATTCCACTGCTGGATTCGAATTTAAGAATCCTCAACTTCTAGCAATACTGGTCGTAAGAAACCTGAACCAACGACACCCATTGTTAGATCTGCTTTTGATTTACACGATAAACTTTTTATTGTTATTAATTAAACAATACAATTTATAATTGAATTTTTGAAACTATTCAAAGCAAATTATTTGCATACAAACGCCTAAAACTCCTACACTATTTACACGCAATAATTTACTATTCACCCAATTTGGGAGAGAAAAAAAGATAGGCATCGGCAATTTATGGAAATTATAGTATACGCGACTGGAGCATACTTTTACATAAAGTTTAATGGAAAATTGTATTTCAAAATTATTTTTATATTGGCATGTACTTTAGCAAACACTTTTTTGCCTACGGACATGGTTTTTGTTAAACTAATTAACAAATTGTTGTTCAATTCTGGTTGATTTGATAAATTATGCATTCGTACATATTTCGATTTTATTTAGAGATAATCATAATTTCGTTTTGATTGTAATTTTGTATCCATTCCATTTCTGTCAATGGAAAATGCTTGGATTTAATACTTGATAGAGAAGTGTGTTAATAAATGTGCTGTGAAATTTTATGAGAGAAAAATCGATTATTTTTTTTTAATTTTAGGAAAGTAATTTGTACTTTTTTTTATAAAAGTATGGATTAATACTTTAATGTAATGTAGTGTAAGAGTTCTAGGCGTCTGTATGCAAATATTTATCCCTCGAATGGTTTATAAAAACAATCAAGCATTGTTTAGTTAATAGAATTTTTTTTATAAGCCAAATAAAAACATAATGATTTTTTTGGGTCTATGTTGTTAAGGAGTCATATTGTTAGCAATTGAGAGGTCTCTATTAGTCACGATTTCAACGATTTTCAAAATTTTCCAGTTGTTCAATCTAGAATTAGTAAATAAGATGATTGTGTAACAGGTTATATGTTTTTATTCAATATAATTGGCTAAAATATCCCCCATATCCTTTATGGATGATTCTTTACTAAAGCCTGTATTTTTTGTACGGGTTTCAACAGTATAGACTAATTTCACTTCAATTATATGTTATAGCAATTCATAGAAGAATTCTAAGCTGTTTATTTAGTATTGATAGACAATCGATATGAGTTATCGCGCTATGTTATCATAATTTAAAATCTCAGAAATACAGATATTGAATGTATGTATTCCTGTATATAATTTCCACAGGCAAATAGTTTATTGCATTGTTTGAATTCTAATTTACAAAAGCGGAATGTTATTATGCAGTTCTGCATTGTTGAATTTGCTGCCAGTTATAATACATAATTATAAACTTTATGTGTCTTTCCTACACACAATAGAAGATGGTTATTTCGTTTATATTTCTGGATTAATGGATTAATGAAGTTATTATTTACATTTTATCTTACGGTCGAAAAGAAATATTAACATGTTCGCGGACAGTAAAAAGCTCTTCTCATTTGGGATCATAGTAAAAAAATGAATAGCATTCACGTCCGCGAACGTGTTAAGCGTCAAAATTTGATAAATACCCATCAGTTCGACACGTATGCCTCAGAAATCTACTAACTTTTTATACATTTAATAATAATAATAATAATAATAATAATAATAAAAATAATAATAATACTAATAGTTGTCTGTTCTTTTTTTCAATTTCCAAGCTAAGTAGGAAAAAAACTCCAATTAAGTAAATAAAGTTAAAATTTTTTAATTATTTATTACAGTTTTCATACAGAATGGGAAAATGAATTAAGAATCCAAAAATTCTAAAATTTTTTTTTTTTTTTAGAAAGTAAACGCTGTTAAAGTCGATCATTCAAATTCTGGTTCTTGTTCTTTGATTGGCCAGAAAAAAACATTCCATTGTGGTCCATACGGAAATCACATCGAAATTAGTATGAAAAGAACGCGTACAAAAATGAAAGTCATTTCTGAAAAAAAACTCTATTCTAAATTATCTGAGCTAAATTTTATTCAGTTTCTATTTTGATAGTAGGCGAAATTAATTGAATTTTGCTAAGTTCAGAGTGCCTAAAAAGTCTGTAGGCACTGAATTTTTGAATAATTAATTTGTATTTCCAACTCCAATATAAATACCAATATGTATAGTACATATATAGATCATAGTTTAGTCTTTCCAAAAAGTCTACTTTTATAGTATATGAAATTGCCAAAGAAATTTGCACCTTTTTATCGAAACACAAGGTTTTTATCAAACATTTCGTTAGCGGAACATAATCAATGCGTAACAAGGGTGTGCAATAAAAATATACGATGGCAATCGGAATATTTTTAAGTGCAAAAATATAATAAATTAAAATTTTACTTTCTCTTGAATACTTTCATAACCTTGCTATAACGCATTATCAACACGATCAAATTAGAATGTTATGAAGATGCTGTTTTTATTTTTAGTTCTCAAAACCACCTGTCTTTATTCAGTCTCTTTATTTAGAATTTCTAAATATATTTCGAATACCAGAATGAAAACAGCGATTCAAATACATTGACTACTATATTATAGTTCTAAGAGCAGAATACTAAAAATATTGGTACTTTAAATGTTACATATTAATTGTTTGATTACGTTTTGATATAATGTAGTCTTTATAAATGATAGGCAATAATTTTGTTGATGACATATTATCTTTTAATAATAAACAAATTGTTATTCAAACTAAATTTTCCTTTTGAGATTCTAGTAAAGTTCAAGTCAAATTAATTTTAATTCGAAACATTTTTCTTTAAAAAATGCGAAAAAATTTGTTACTATGTGTTTTTTATGATGCTTTTCATAAATCTTTGCGGTGTGTTACTATTTCTAAAGTTTATTTTGAAGGCGGCTTCTGCTGCCAATAGTAATCAAAATTGGTTCTCTGGCTGTGGCTCGGTTTATCGAAGAACGGTGCTGACATGTGAAACTCACATAAGTTTATTTTATGCAATTATAACTGGGACCGGATTTTAAACCACAAAATTTTACACGAAAAGTATATAACACATTTTTTTTTTGATTATTTTGTGAAAAACAATTTTCACATTTTCGATAAAATAAGAAAAAGTTTTGGGAAAAAATTTAAGAGAATAAATTAGTGAAAAAATAATTTTCTTAAGAATTTTTGTTGTTTACAAACAAAAAAAAGCGGAAAATTTGTTGGTGTTTTTAATTTTTTTTTTTTTTTTTGTAAATACTATTAAAACAAAAATTTTGGTAAAAGTGGATGATTTTTGAACTTCGAGAAAACTTATTTCGATCATTTATGATTTATTGTAAATTTTAATTAAATGTTTTTCAGGAAATTGTTTTTTTTTCTATGTTTGTTTATAATTGCTTCAGTTAATTTTTTCTCCCGGAAAATTATATTTTTCAGTATTATTATTTGCTATTTGGGAAATTTTTTTGTATAGAGAAGTTTAAAACTTGGAATTTTCCACTTAAAAATTAATTCGATTTTAGATATTATGGATTTTTTTTTTTTTTTATTTGAATTCTTTATAAATTTTCTTTACTAAGGATAAATCAATCAATGTTAACTATAACACCTCAAATAATATCCCGATAATCTGGTTAATGTCTTTTTGAAAAAGAAAAAAAAACTTTTCCTAGACTTTTTTAAATGTGGAAAAGATTAAGAATATTTCTTTCGAATTTTAAAATAGCATACAGAATTAAATTTATTAAAATGTTCTTCATACTTTTTCACATTTTTTCAAAGGCATACAACTATCGTGGACTTGTGAATTAATATACCGGTACAGTGAAACCCGTATGTAATTCGGCAGTTGAGAACAAAGAACGTATGGTTCAATTGTCAATCGATTAGTAAAGTTTATAATTTATTGTACTCGTATAAATATAGTTTAAGCTCAATAATTCTTAACGTGTATAATACTTAATTGCACAAAATAGTTGGAAGTCCGTTAGAAACCCCAACAAATATGGTGGTTATGAAAGTAAATTAAGTCAAATTTCCAAAAACATTTGGGTAAATATCTTGTATTCATATAGAACTTAGTTTTGAAACAATATAATAGTCAGTTATCTATCGTAAAAATGCAATTTATGGGGAAAGTATTTTGCAAATTTGCTCATAACTCGAAATGAAAAGAAATGTCCTGACTGAATCGATCTAATTATAAGGTGATATAAATATTAGGTTTTTCTGTATATTATGATTTCTTTCAGGTGAAACTTTTTAAACTTTCTAGACTCTAGAGAGGTTCTACGAATTAGAAGCAAATCTTAATCTACTTTGAACCATACATTTTCCAAATTTTAATGTATACAAAATTGCAATGTGAAATGGAAAATGCACAGCTATGAAATATTCGATATGATTAAGTTTCAATCGAATTATACGACATCGCTCCAGCATTTTTTTGTTGACTTTATATTCTCTTCTTTATGGTATATCAATGTTCCATAATTTTCGTAATTAATTTAGAGTACAATAATTGATGTTATACTGTAACTATTTAAAATGACTACACGTTTAGAAATTTGCGTTTACTTTTTAATTAAAATTGTATTTTATATAGATGCAGTAAAAAAAGGTTTACTTTTTAAACTGCCATTCGGTTTAGTTTAATTTAAACCAAGAATAGTATCAATTTTGAATTCAATTTATACCCTAATTAAAAATCGGTTTAATATTTATTGGAAATATTTATGAAAATATTAATATCTCTTTTTATATACAAAATTTACGAGTGTGTGCGTAATAAATCTACAAAACTAAAAAAGTATCATATCATTTTATTAATAATAGGAAATTCTCTAGACTTCAAAAATTTTTGGTTTAGAATTTATATTTAATTTATAGTATCATTAATTACATGAGTCTAAATTTTTAATTAAAGTTTAAAAATGGATTAAATTTTGTTTATATTATTTTTAACTTGTCATATTGTTGCGTGCTACCTCTCTGGTTCGAATGTTATAAAATTATAACACTTTTTATTTATGTGAATTTAGTGTATAAACTTTATTTACAATTATTTCTGCGTTAACAATTAGTCTTAAAAATATTTGTCTACCAATAATTAATTATTGCAAAATTATTTTATCACAATTTATTCACAATCGAAAACACTATTAATCACTTATTAATCAAATCACTTTTATATTCCTTTTGTAAATCAACCACCAATAATCATGTTTCAAATCTCTTTTTGATTCAATCACTTTCGAAGTTTGACTTCAACTATGTATTGTAGATTCCTACGATGTCTCCACCTTATATACTCATCGTTCAAACTCCGCAATGTTCTTCTATATGTGTGGAAACGTACTTCCAGAAATGTCAAGAAAGTTTTTTTCTAAAATTCGCAGGAAACGTCAAAACAACAGTGATCATTTGTGGTGTGATTTCTTTCGTAATTTTTCAGGATCTTTCTCTTTAGAAAAATCATGAAACATTTTCTTTTTTTTATTAATTTAATGTACCATAATGTAGTATAGTGTTTTGTGCTTTTAAGGAAAGTTCACGACTTTTCTTTTATCAAGAAAAGTCGTGGATTCTTTCCTAGAAATATAGTGCAATATGTTTAATTAATATTCGGAAATGGCATGGTGCAAAGTTCAAAAGGCGCCAAAATTGAGAGTTTTTTAAATAATATCGCGCGGGGTTTTTCATCTTGCTTTATAGTATATTAAATTGTGTGGAAAATTAGAAAAGGTACTACATTTTTTCTTTGATTATATTCTATACAATATAATTTAGTATTGAAGGCTCCATTTCCCTAATCTGCACCCGGCGCTGAAATAGCTTGATCCGGTGTTTTGAAGTGGTTTGAAATATTAGTAAACCATAATCAAGGTTTAAAATATTAAAAAATATTCCCATATTTCTAACCGTGTAGTAAATAAGTAATACTCTCGCACAATGCAATTAATATTCGATTGAAATTTATTAAAATGTTCTTCATACTTTTTCACATTTTTTCAAAGGCATACAACTATCGTGGACTTGTGAATTAATATACCGGTACAGTGAAACCCGTATGTAATTCGGCAGTTGAGAACAAAGAACGTATGGTTCAATTGTCAATCGATTAGTAAAGTTTATAATTTATTGTACTCGTATAAATATAGTTTAAGCTCAATAATTCTTAACGTGTATAATACTTAATTGCACAAAATGGTTGGAAGTCCGTTAGAAACCCCAACAAATATGGTGGTTATGAAAGTAAATTAAGTCAAATTTCCAAAAACATTTGGGTAAATATCTTGTATTCATATAGAACTTAGTTTTGAAACAATATAATAGTCAGTTATCTATCGTAAAAATGCAATTTATGGGGAAAGTATTTTGCAAATTTGCTCATAACTCGAAATGAAAAGAAATGTCCTGACTGAATCGATCTAATTATAAGGTGATATAAATATTAGGTTTTTCTGTATATTATGATTTCTTTCAGGTGAAACTTTTTAAACTTTCTAGACTCTAGAGAGGTTCTACGAATTAGAAGCAAATCTTAATCTACTTTGAACCATACATTTTCCAAATTTTAATGTATACAAAATTGCAATGTGAATGATGGATGTATTTTTTTTTTTTTGGTTTTTTTTTAAAAGGATCCCATTTGATATTTTTTTTGACCTACATATTTGCTATTTTAGAATCAATTTAAAATCATACAAAAATAAAATATATACTATAAAGTCGCTTGCCTGCAGACGAATTATAATTTGAATAGTTGAACACAATGCAAATTTTAATAGCATATTAAAGGTTTGTTTGGTTTTGGGGATTCTTTTTTTATTTTGGGTAAAAAAGAAACTAGGGAAATTCAGGCCATAATATTTACTGACCCACTGACCTCTTCTAATTGGATCGTATAAAACTCTTTCATTTACTGAATAAATGATATGGCATAGTATACAATGAAATATGCTTGCGTTAAAAATCAAAAAAAAAAAAAAAAAAATGTATAAATTTTAATTTTCTTAAAAGGATTTTTCAATTTCAGTTTTTCCATTTTTCTTTTGGGTGGACCTTTTTATTATGTTCGTAAATTTGTTCAGTGTGCATTGATGCTTTTGAATTAATATGCAAAATATGGATGAATTATAAATTATAATTATGACTTCCGAGTACTGTTTTTGAAATACACCCAACCCTGGTAGAGATAGGTTCCTACTACGGAATCTTTCGTGTTAGAGCGAAACCGTATTGTAGAAAACCAAGGAGGATTGGGTATAATCAAAAATTTTACTTTAAAAACGTGAAAATTTCGAAAACCTATAAAAATCTGTTTTTGTATTCTTTTTATATCTTTTTTATTTTATATTTATATTTAATTATAACATAATCTTATTAATATTATTTGCCTTCTTTTCACCTTGATTTTGATATCATTTTCAAATAGTTTTTATACATTTTCATGAAAAGTCAATATGAAAATCAAATTTCCACAAAACGATTTAGTTAATTTGTTAAAATTTCTGGATAGTAGAATATATTATGTATACATATTTCTATAGACTATAGCGTGACTCTATATAATATCAAGTATAAAAAGCTTAAAATCAGTTTTCTTCATTTTGTATTTCCCAAAATAGAAACATTGATCATTCATCTAATTTTGTATAGTTTTGAAATTTCTGTATTTGTATACATATATGCATATTGTACAATATATTTAGGCTGTGTTTTAAGATTGTACTGTGATATATTATTGGAACGTACTTTTTCGATCATCGCAGTTAATGCAATCAACATTGAAGTGTAGTATAAATTTTCAATATTACATAGAAATCTATTTATGAGATGATCATGAGCCCATTACTTGAACTTAACCTTTATTGTATATATGTTGATGTCATTTCATTTGAAGTATACAATTTATGAATAAATATTTTTCTCAATTTATTTCATGGACATTTTTGTAGAAAAAAGAAGAAATAAAATGATTGCGTGCTGAGATACGACGAAAAATAAAAAAAATACAAGAATATGTACCAATTTCAATATCAACAACGTAATTATTGCATTTAAGATTAAAATATTTGGAATAACAAGCTGTACTCGACGACTTTCTTATACATATAAGAATTTTTCAAGTTTAATTTTCTCATAAAGAAGGCATAAAAAAATATTTTATTTTTTTTGGGTCGAATAGTAGAAAAGAAAATCTGGATGAAAAAGAATAAGTTTACCTAAAAATTAATTCACTTTAGAATTATTATTTTTTCTCACGAATTTCACTAACATCGGTTAAAACATTCTTAACACTTTTATGTCAACAGAAAAGTTACCACAGTCGAAGAGATTGTCACAAGCATCATAAATCCAAGAAAAGGTTGAAATTTGAATTTTTCTAAAGTTTATATAATTTTAGTTACCTAAAACTGTATTCTAATAAAATATTATTAGAAAATAAATTAATATAATGTATTAGAAAATTACATTTTCCATCACACAAAAAATTTTCAGAATCATTCAATCGTAACATTTTCAATTCTTATTACATTGAAAAAAATTTCTTGGCATATTCTAGAATTGAGAATTCAAGAATTTCCACATTCAGTTACTCTATAAAAACAATATCCAAGTACCAATATTACGAAAGTGCTGGTAATCTCTAAGAAAATCGATGTTCATATGCGGTTTCCGATAGCTGCATATTCCCGTACATATAACAATAGTACAATAGATCTTTAAATCCTGCAATGCATTTTTCATGGGACATTTGGTTTCCTACGAAGAATAACAATATCCTTTATAATTTGATACATCCCTTTTCGTATATGTAACCTTCTTAACATTTTGAATGCCCTTCAATATATTACACAGTATAAATCTTCATCCTATATATAGAAGGATAATGTTATGGAAATATACTGAAATTAGTTTTATAACCATAGTAACTACTGCTGAGTTGCTTCATATGTTTGTAATTTTTTTTCTTTTTATATCTTTGTCCAGTCATGTTATGCGACCTACTATAGTCAAATCTCACTAGGAATTCTTTTTTTCATATATATATATGAATGGATGATGTAAGGTAAAATTAATGTTGAGCCAAATAGAATTTCGTTCCTATTGTTGGGCATCACTCATCCAAAAATTTTCGTATACTCATAGAAGAAAAAAAGAAAATAATTTGGTCGTGAGTTTTGATGGGGATAAAATATAAAAAAAAAATATATATAAATGAACTGCCAGGAGGATATCATGCTGATTTTCCATATAAAAAAAAGCTTCTGTTGAGTTTTAATGTTTCAGCGACAATTAAATGTATATGTTTTCAAGGATATCAAACATAATTTTAAAATTTATGAGAAGTTGTAATGGGAATAACATCTTAAAACTGGAAAATATACATTATTTTATGTAATAATGTCAGGCCAAAAGGAAAAGTTTAATGAAATATCATTTCAAACTTCTTCTTATTCATGTCTAAATTGTTTTTTTTTTTTTTTTGTATCTAGATTTGATTTTCTTCTTGATATTTGTATATAAATTTATTTGATTGAATCAGTTTCAGTCATCTCATTATTAATTAATATAATCTGTAACTAAAAGTTACTACTTTGAGTAGCTTAATTTTTCATATTTAAAGAAAACAAAAATCTAAGGCGGAGCCATAATTATGTATTAAATCTTTACATTCAGACATTTCTTTGTATAGTCACTATTTATGAATAATATATTTTACTATATATTTCAAATGACTGTGATTTTTCTCAAACATAACAAAGGATATATATATATCTTTTTTCGTATATAACAAGTATCATTAAATAAAATATAGTATTCAACTTTGATTGATCGATTACTTTCGGTCTTCATAAAGAAGTAATTGAACTGATGTGGAATGAATTTTCACATCCCATTTATATGATCTGTCATGATTTTCTTTAGATTACTCATTGAATCAGAATTTATTCAAAGTTGCCAAATAATATACACCAACAAGAAATTGATATTAAAAATCATATTTTTAAAATAAACAAACTTCTATTATTGTTATTTTGAGAATTATTATAGTTTGAGAAATACCAGAAAATATACGGATGAAAGTGTACACGACCTGGCGATGCTATTTTCCAACAAACATTTTCGTCTATATTCTATTAGTATACTATATAAATATGTATATAAAGTGGACACGATATATTATCATAATTTACATTTATCGTACACAATTTTAAATGTTATGACAGGATGCCATTTATCGGTTGAATTTATTTGAAATGGAACTCATTTGGAATTGATTTAAATGATGTCATTTAATACTAACTAATATCGAAAGATATGAAAAATAATATTTACCAAATTCTATATTTAAAATTGTATTTAATAAAAAATATGTGAACTTGTTTTTTTTTATAAATATCAAGAAGCTGCTATGGCAGTGCAACTAACACTGATTGAGTTTCAATATTCCAGTTTAGCATTATCTATATTTTGTATTTAGATGAATTGGTTTTTGGACATATCTGCAAAGAATATTAGTCTTATAATTCACAAGCGTTTGCTGAGTTGGAGTAAGTTTGAGACTTAGACCTCTTCAAAAATACTTCTATTTTGTATCTACGATATTTAGAAGTGGTCAAATATTATTAGCAAGCCATTTTCTATACAACAGTCTTCGATAATTGGAATTAATGTATAAAAAGTGGGTTTATTGAAAAATTTCAAAATCTTTATGGGAAAACTGATGTAGCTAATTATGAATTCTTGAGTATTGTCATTTTTAAGATGACTATTTTATGCCAAATATTGGTTATGGAATCTAAACGAAAGCACGTTCGACACAAAAAATTCATTGTACAAGTATATTTGTGTATTAGAAGTGTTTATTATATACAAAATTGTGTATATTGTTGTTAAATCTAAGAAGGCTATTGCTTAAAATGTGGAAAACACTTTTCTATATGTTTGCAGGAAAATCAGAAAACAAATTCATGTTTTAAAACCGATACAAATATTAAATTTAATGAAAACAAGACCCGAGTAAAATTATTATGCTCATAAAACTATTAAAAGAATTAAATTAAAGTTTTTCTTTAAACTTCATAAAATTATTTGGCATTGATGTGAACAAAAATTAATTACCTTATTTATATGTTAATTTTATTTTGTTATGATTTTTTACCGTAAATTTATATTTTTGGAAAATATAAATTAAAATATTAATGTTCTCTGAAATATTTGTTTTCGGAAAACATTGGAATTTTTGTTTTGTTTTTTAAAAACAAAATTTAAGAATCGTAAACCGATTAAATAGCTTTTCTTTGTTTTTAAATTTAAACAGTAACAACAAGTGAAAATGAGCTATTACTACAATAAAAAATTTTTAGAAGAAAAATAATCGAATAGTGCCGAAAGCAAATTAAACCGAGAAAATATCGAAATGAACTATGGCAGTTTAATTTTATCGAATGTAAAAACATTTAATTACTCAATAACTTATTTAATTACTATATTTCAGACTTGACTTGTTTATAAATCTATTAAATACAAAACCTAATAAACTTGGATATAAATTTCTAGACTTTGTACAACGAGTATTATTGGTATTATTTTCTAAATTTCTCACAAGTTTATAATTTTCATTTCGAATTCTTATAATACAAGAAGCCGCTGTGCCAGTACACCTGGCAATTTTTCATTTTCACATTACTCATATTGAAGCAGGATATTTTATGCTAGTTTAAAAAAAAAAAAAATCCTTTAGAAACTGGGTTAACTTTCACTAGTTCATGGCTGACTACAAATTTAACATTAGTCTTTTACATTGAACTAGTTCAATGAGGCTGGTCTGTCGTAATTTTCACATTCTTTAAGATTTGGATTTCAAGATGATTGGATTTTTTTGCATACAGCACCTGGTGTAAAACTAATTTTGATTAAAGGTTTGGGAAGGTATTAATTATTTTCAGGAAGTTTTGGGCGCAAAATATTAATTTTCTTTTGTATCAGTCATTTTAATATCTTATTTTTAATAATTAGCATACTAATTTAGGAGAATTTGGCAGGACCCGATGAAAGTTCTTCATTAGAAGCCATGTGTTATTTATCTATTATAAAATATGAAAACAAATTGATTAGAAACTTTGTTGATTTACACAAATTGAAAAAATACCTTCTACTCAGAAACTCAATTGCACCAGTTTTAAAGAGAATGTGAAGTTTCTGAAAAATAGCAAGCGGTTTTGTGTTAAAAAAAAGAAAAACTGATTCTAAAAAGAGGTCTTCCATTTTTAGAACCAGATAATCACATTCGCCTGAACGGTATTATTCTAAAAAATTGTTAAATATGGTTACTGGACTTTCTTAAATGATTCTGAAAAATGTTTTTTTCTTCCTTTAAAATTTCAAATAGCCTAAACTGGTGAAAATCTTGTGTATTTTAATATAAGTAGATTGTGGCAAATCGTAGTATGTATGTATGTTCTAAATCGAGTCTAGCCTAGATGAACGAATGGAACCATATGTCTTTTCATGAGAAAACAATCAATATTGAGTGTATTTATAAAGAGTAGTAAGATTGAAAACTAATTAAATTTACAGAAAAAAAAGTATATCGAAGGAATTTCTCGATCTCTCTTGGATATTTTCAATTATTTTAGTTAGCTTGATTATATGAACTCAATAATTGCAAATTTTTCAATATTATTGTTTTATATTCCGCCTCCGATTTTAAATTTTGCGTTGTTTTTTATTTTGTTAATTTCTGATTATCCAAAATCTATAGGGAATGTTCACCAGCAGTGGGGTCTTGTATTATTGGAAATAATACCACACAACTAAATTAGTATATTTTATTACATTTTTTTACATTAAATCTATAGATTTACCATTATGTTTCAGTATTTCATTTGCAACTATCATAATTATTAAATTTTCTGGAAGAAAAAACTCCTGAAATTACTAGAAAAATTTAGCATAACGTATGAATCTGCTAAAGCTAAAGAAACAAAATCTGGCCAAGTAATTAATATGTATTAAAAAGGCAAAGTATTTGTTTTTTGTTTTGCTTGTTTTTTCTTTCCAAAATTCTCAATCCGACAATATAGATTTTAGACAATTAAAAATCGATCATTGATCTTATTTTATAATCGATTTTTAACTACATATATATTTATTTTCGAATTAATTTTTGTAATTGATGAATTTCAGTCGGTCAAGTCACCTGATGTTCTTAATTATGCTAAGTTAAACTTGTACGTATGCTGAGAAAAACTTAAAGGGTCAAATATATGTGGACTTACCCTATTTTGATGAAAATCCACTGAGTATCATTCAGCAGGTTTATGTGCAGACCGAACCGTTACGTTTGGACCAAAAAAATCTGCGCATAAACTTGGACCGTACCGGACCAATTTGGTCCATTAGTTTGGTACGAACCAAATGCAACCGAACTGGTATGGTGTTGGTGCATATACTGCTTTGGATCAAAACAAAGCCGAAACATAACCTAACGTTTTATTATAAATGGAAAAATCTTACTGATGCGATTTATAAGTTTTTAATAACAAAGTGCCTTAAATTATAATAAAAATTGAGGTTAAAATAAACCAGTCCACGCGTACCGGTTCGGTCTGCACATAAACGTGGTGATTGACATTTTCGCGGCGAATCTTTTCTTTTTTTTTTGTTTCAAGAATCTTAGTGGTAATTACTTTTGATACAAATGAATTGTGTGTCACTGCCAAGTAAAATTACGAATACAAAAATTACTTAAAACTATTCGGCCAAGATAATATTAAAAAATATCAAATAAAAATGTAAGTAACTAAATATTTGCAAAATCAAAATACGTACTTGATCCAAATAATGTAAAGTGAACATTAAAATGATATTTTATCGAATTGTTTGAGGAATGTTAAATTTCAATAAAAGAAAAAGAAAAATTTTTTCTTTTCTTCTATTTAAAAATAGTTACATGTAACCTTAATGCATTTGTTGGATACGTAAATAATACTTATAGACTAAGTGGAATAGTAAAACACTTGCTACATTGCTATTTTCTATAATATTACAATGCTATACGCGAATATGATGAATTTATTAGAGTTAATTATATATTTTATTTATTTTAGGTTTTCGTTTTCAAATTCATTTCAAATACTTAAGTATTGTAACCAAAATTGTATGCACTGAGTGCGATGGTAATTAAAAGAAATGTATTTTATTTTTGAAAATTTTTAAGTAAAATTTTCAATTAAATTTATTTCATGTATCATGTTTATTTTAAATAGCATAACTTTTATGACTTTAGAAATCCATTTTCGTTTATATAGTAATTTTATTTTTTTTTCTGATTTTAAATTTTTGAAATATAGTTGATTTCCAAATTGATTTTCCCAACTTTGCAACTTATTGATATTTATTTGTAGGAATTATTTGAATGGAAAATCAGAAAATAGTTATTTTTTGCAATTAGTTTATTTTCTTGGAAAAATCTTTTACTATCGAGAGAAAAGATTTCGATAGTATTACAATATTGATGCGATTCATGCTCGTTCGTGTAGTATTTCATTTGAATTCAAAATCTTCCAAGTTAGAAAATGCACTTTCATAAAAACTACTTATTCATTGAGTTATAAATTGTTTATTTGGTTCAATAGTTTGATTTTCAGACTACAAAATATTAAATTAGCATTTTTATTTTGGTTTTCAATTAAAAAACTCTTTTTTTAAACTAAAGTTCGCATACCAGGAAAAGCTTAATCCCGAGCGTCACTGTCAATCGCTAATATAAACTATATGTTTATTAGTTTTCGCGTTTCCATAAAGTTGAGACCAAAAATCAATAGTCCAAGTAACTAGTTTTCAAAAATTTCCACTTACAAATTCAATGAATGGATAATAATAATCCTTGCTTTATTTGGATTTGCAGAGTTTTTAAAAGCATATTGAAATATTTATGAGTTGAAAATGTTAAAATACAAAATCTAAGATTTCAATAAAATCAATCAAATGAGAATTTAATTTTTTTCTTAAAATAATGATTTTATAAATTTCGTATATTCAGAGTAAATATTTAATATTTTAAAATGTTGGTCCTTAAAATATTATCTAAGAAAATATTTTCAAAAGTTTTTCGTCTTTAATATAAGATCGGGTGGGGTTTTTTTTTTGTTTTGTTTTCAGTTTCGTTTAGTTCATGCTTTTCGTAAAGTTCACTATTCCCTTGTACACATTGATATTTTCCATTCGCACGACTCTACAAATGCATGTATCATATCATGCAGGACTGTGTTAACATTTCTCTCTACATATTTGACGGAAACGGAAATGCGCAAAATCCGGTTTTATATGGATGCTAAATACAAACTTGAGAAAATATGTTTTTCTTTATTTTCGTTTTTTTTTTCGTACACAATTATGAAAATATCGGTGATATATATACATAGTATCTTCAAATATAGATATACTATATTTTATTATTTTTCTACTTTATTTAATATGAATTTCATACTGCCTATCCTACCCATATTGATAAAAATGGTTTCGAACAAACCTCATTTTCACCCATCTTCTTATATCCTCACATCGATACTCAGTTAGCGAATTTTCATATGCGGTCTTTTCTTATCTAGGAAGGAAGGTTGTCGTCGAAAAAGAAAAAAATCACTTATTTGTTTCGTTAAAAAGAAAATATCAATAGTGACGTCATCAATGACGTCCTAGATACGCCTCGTGATAGAAAATTTTTCTTCAATATCATTTCCCGGTTTTGTTGAAAAACCTTTTATACAGTTTTACTCTTATTTATGTATTTATATTTGTGAATATATATATATATATATTTATAGTTGTTTTTTTTTTTTTTAGTTTCTTCTTAAAATTACGTCATTACTTGATTAGTTCAAATACCCCTGAAAAATTATGAAATTTTGAGATTTTCATATAACTATATAAATCTTCTTTATTTTTAAACAAAATTTATGAAATTTATGTTAAAATTAAATTTAAGATTGTATTATCGTAGAAAACGTCATCATTTTATAAGTGTACTTTATTGTACATGAAGGTGTAATGCTAAATCACTGAACTCTTTAAAGTTGTAATTCTAATAATCATCTCGAACACCATTAGAGAAAACCAGGGTATCTAGTGGGTACGGACAAAGACTAAGTTTTTAGACTTACTTATTTCATATGATGTCATGACAAAATATATTGTAGTTGAACCAAGGGACAAAGACAATTTGGGATATCACAGATTTATTAGAAGTATAATATTTTTGGTCAAATGAATTTTAATTCTGGTTCAAAATGTTATTAACTAACAATTAAATGATCACAATTTTGTCATACCTGCTCTTGGAGTTGATATTGTCGCTTTTTGGTATTCACGATGGCATATAATTGTGGATTTTTACGTTTGATATTGGAGGGTAACAGTTTTTAGCTGGAATAGGTTTAAGTCATCTGAATCCTGTCATATGTTTTGTTTGTTATATAGAAATATATTTTCTAACTAGATTATGTTTTTTGGTCATAATACTATGGTTATCATATAAGTACAGTAGATCATAGTTGTGAATACAGAATAATTAATAATAGTATATCTGCTCTCTGTTCACCATGAAGATCTAGCCATTTATTCTATCTATTTTCATTAAAAGTTTATAGACCTATCATCCGATATACAAAGGAGCTATTGCTATAGAGTGTGAATAACCTCAATATTTACTATAAACAAAATTATTATAATAAAAATACTGCAATCAATAAAATCATATTCAATTAGTTAACTAAAATTATATTTTTTATTGATCAATAATTTTTGGAATAAATAATAATCTTGTGACCGCAAACAAAACATAATATAATAGAATAGAAGAAATCTAAATAATCCATTCAATATGATCAATTAACTTCAAAGACTGTGTATTAATAATTTTATATCTTCTATAAAATTAATCCTTAAGTATTAATTAGTAGGATTTCTAGACGAAAACATTGCCAGCCCCACTTGTTTTGTGTATATAGTCTGGTCAAATATAAAATTAGATACATACATGTGTTTATTTTTCATATTTTATTTGGTTAAATTTATTGATTTTCTAGGATTTATTTTTGAAGAAATTTATATATGCAATATATTTCGGAACAACGTAAAAACACATCGATTTCTAAATATTTTTTGTTCAACTTTTTTTTGACACAAGATTAGCACTCAAAAAAATCATATTTAAAAACTTAAATTATTCGTTTTAAGTACTTATAAAAATTTTGTGACTAAAATTAATAATAAAAATAAATTTAGAACAACTTTTGTTGCGTTTTTTTTCGGTTCTTACTAAATTGGGGAAAATTAAAAACTTAAAGAATTTCCAAAATATGCAATAATTTTCATATGTATTCTTCGGTTTTCTTTTCTTTTTTTTTCACTCTACGCAGCATTAGGTCAGTGTTTCATCTTGTTTATTATAATTTTTTATATATATTTATTTATATTACAAATTTTGTATTCTCGCGTGGCTATCTTTAGACGCCATGGTCTGACAAACAAAAACGGTTTTTATTTTCTTGCTGTCCATTCTACTATTTATAAAATTGTATAGAAATTATATGATTAACAATATTTTTTTGGCGCTAGTATGCTAAACATAGAACATGTGAAAATGCGTTGAGTTTTCTGAGTTACACACTATTTAGGTACATCATAAGTTCTTGTGTTCTTGAAGAGTACAAATTATTATGAAAATACTGTTTCCTTTTTGTCGTTTTTCCTATTCTTCTGGAGGGTATTTTCTACTTATACCAGTGAATTGTTTCCATATGACGTCATAACGAAAAATTTGGCTTTGCAAAAAAAAAGAAAAAAAGAATACATTGATATTGATGTCGTGATAGTTGTTACATATACAAAAAAAGATAAATAGAAAAAGTAGAAGAGACACGAATAGATATCTACTCTTGAACATTTAGAATATGTATAAAAATACTGTTCTTGTTACTCGTAAAAATGCTATTTTGAGTACCTCCTTCTACATGATGTGGTGATGTTATACGTAATGAGTGCCAATAAAGTAGAGGTGCTTCTTCTATTCCCGCTGTTTACTTCTACACCACAAAACAAGATTGATCGAAAACTCGCAAATATTTACTTAAAATATATATATATATTTTTTATTTTTCTTGATATTTTCTTTTTTTTCTTTTTCTTCTTCTTCTTCTTCTTTTCAGTTTAAGGTTTTCTTTTTATATACATCTTGTTTTTCCGTTTAATAAGCAAAGAGAATAATTTTAAAGTGGAACTTGTGGGTGGATGGATACTTTTCGATAAGATTTCTTTTTATCACTTTCATTGGAAAATATTAATTAAACGTGAATGAAATAATAATTAGTAATGGTTAAGATTGTAAACTGAGATATTTGTTTCATTTTGTTTTTTTCATTCGAAATTTAATGATTTTTTGGCTTGATTGCAACCGTGTTTAGGTAGTTTCATTTGATTGAAAATTATCGAATATGGAAATACAATATAAAAAAACCTTGGAGGTTGTACAATTCATTTATTGAACACGTGTAGGACATACGTATGTATATTCCTGAAGCAGATCTTCTGCATAACGTACACCACTAGAATCTCTAGATTTGACTATCCATTTTTTTTATTATATCTATAATATGTATATTGATTATTTTAGACAGAATGCCACGTATGAATAAAATTCTCAAATTTGTATAAAAATATTGTGAACTTCTCGGTTCTTTTGTTTATTGTATATGGAGTAAAAAAAATCATATGTTTTCAATAGAAAATGAAAGCTGAACTTTTAACTATCACCTAAAATTTAAGTCATATTGGAAAATCTTCTTTGGTTTTAAGAGTATAGTCTGTTATTTTTCTTTTTAACTAGAGTTTTCAAATTTACCATTTCCATAGTGAATATCAAGCTATCCGATATTATAATGGTCACATTAAGGTGATTTTACTGTACGTGGACATAAATTATTATAATGAAAGAAGGTTCGCAATGTAATGATTTTTAAATTTTTTTTTATTAAACATTATTTAGATGACAACTTTTGCATATTTTAATAGAAGTTTGTCTAATCTCGAACATCTTTTCAGTTTGAAACATAAACTTTTCCTGAAGGACATTTTTACGGTTAAATAGATTTAGATTTTTGGTTGGAAATGCCTTCATATAAGAAATAACACATAATATATTTTATTTTCCAATGTTTGTTCAAATATTGTATTTTACAATTGTACTATTTGATACCGCATGGCTGCTCTGGTTTTTTTTTTTTTTTATATATATACGATGACGAAGATGAAATGGATAAAAACAAAATTTGGCCCATTATGGAGACTTCCGAAGACACAAAAAGCATAGTACATACCACTTCTATAACACCGCATAAGCTCTCTATGCTAGGAAAATGTGCGCATGGATTCTCATCTGGAAGCCTATTAAGGACTTTCCCAAGATAAGATTTTGTATGCCAACAATAAAAAAAAATTATGTTTTTTTTTTTTGTTCAGAGAACATTCTAAAATTGATAGATGAATAATTTTCTTTGCTTGCCAGCTAAAACTAGAGTAAAAAAAAAAAACATGGAAAAAGATGAGAAAATATTTTTGGGATAATTCTACTTTAGTTGGAAACTTTTCTTTAAGAAAATATTTAAAACGAATATTTGAAACCATAAAAGGAAGAAGAAGTTTTTATATTCAAAACTGTATGAAATGCAAAGAATTGAAATATGATATTGATTCATGCAGAAAAATTAATAGGCAAACAATTTATGAAAATCTTGTATTATTATCTAAAAATGTCTTCTTTTTTTTTTAGAGTGATACATTTTTTTTTTTTGAATTAATTCATATCATTTCTTACATTAGACATCGTTCAATTGGTTCTCGTTTTGAACTAATTTTTATAATGCTTGTAGTTATGTTCCTATATTGAGAACGAAAGAAAAAAAATTAGAACTTAATTTTAATTTGTTGTTTAGTTTGTTAAACAGTTACACGCATTGCGCTGGGTTCCAGCATATTGCGGAATCGATAGCAACGATGCGGCAGACAGGCCAGCAAAGGAAAGAGCAGACGGTTCAGAAAACGAAATCACTGACGTACTGCCTCCCCTTTCCGCGTATAAAGCACGAATCAAGGATAAAATTCTCATGGAAGCAAATACACGCTGGTGCAATCTAAGAGGGCACGTGTGTTAAAAAGCTTGTGGCCGAAGCTGAATTAGAAGAAGTCGATACTCATAATAGACTGGAACAGGAATTATATACGCAGAATCATTGGGATATTAACGGGACATTGTTTGTTAAGAAAGCACGCTAAAAGGCTGGAATTGGTGCAAATAGATCTCTGTCGGTACTGTGGAGACATAGGAGTGGCTGAAAACATAAAACACATTCTATGTGAATGCTCAGCTCTCTCTGGAGCTCGTAATAACTTTTTGGGCAGCCATTTCCTCGAAAATCTAGGGATGCTTCAAGCGACTGACATGGGTAGTCTATTAAAATTTTGTAGGAAAATCAAATGCTTCGAAGAGGAATAGTTACCCCAAACGGGTAACTCTTGGTCTCGTAGGGATCACAATGGGCCCAAAAGGTGCTTGGTGTTGCACGCAGTACCCCTACTTTACCTAACCTAAGCTAACCAACACGCATTACGAATATACTTGTAATACTGTGTTCAAAAAGTATTGGTACTTCTTAAACTTATCAAACACAAACTTTTATTTATTTCTCCAACTTTATTTTGTCGCTCTTAAAGTAATCCCTTTAAAATATAAAATAAAATTTTATCAAAGTTTTTCCATTTGCAGTCTTTGAAGTACGCGCTAGAAGTTGATTTGTGGCGTGGCATTCCTTCACCGCTTTTATTGCTTCTTGGTAACCACGCTATGATTTTTTACTTTACTAAAACAAAACAAAGTTAAATGGTGCCTTGTTAGTGCCTGTGGAATTATACATATAAGCATTAATTTTTGTGCAGTAGGATTATCGTAGTGCTCAAGCCGCGAATTGATTTTGTCATAATTCTGGTTGATTTCTACGAATTGTTTTTGGTAAAGGATGGTATAGCACTTAAATAATATTTTTTATGTATAATTTGAGAAGTTGGAAGAAATTTCTGATGCACAACAGCACAAAGAAAACCGCGTTCCAATGATTTTTGAATGAATTAGTATTAGCTGCTTCCTTCGCACTGAAAAAAGTATAATAAATCTTAAATTCAAAAACTAATTTTTTAAGTTAAATTGGAGAAATTTTCTTAAAATAAAATATGCTTAAATTTATAAAGAAATAAATAAGGTGGCAACATAAAATAAATGCAATTTTTATAAACAAACCGTTAGCATGTAAACATAATCAGATGTTTTGCGTGATAAATATATGAATCGTGACGAACACAATATTTCGTTTATCATGCAATAATTCATTACAAACAAAAACTGAATAAACTATGTGAGTGTTAGAAAAAGAAAATTGGCTAATATACATTTCTGTTTTGTTTTTGGCAGTATTGTATTTGCTATCATACTCGTATCCGATATTATATTGGATACAAAAAGTAAATAATCCTGTATTTTCTTTGATCACATAATTATATTGTATATAGTCAAAAATCAATTTTGTAACAATCAAAAACTTCAGGTCTTTACATTTCAATTGATTTGAAAGAAATATTTTTGCAAAAACATAAACATTAGGTAAAAGCCTGTCAATAATGACGAGGAAAAATAAAAAGTACAATTATATAGGTTTAAGACTAGGATTCGAGGTAGCTACAGATACAAAAGCTTTGGAAATATATGAATTTTCATGAAGAAACTGTAAATCCTCTATTCCTAGGCGTCCATGAAAATGAGACAAATGTTCAGAACAAGGAAATTATTATGTTTGACGTACTGGAAAAGTTAGATATACCAAAAAAGATCGTTAAAGGTATCTCTTTTCGTATGTTCTAATTCTTGTGAATATAACATTTGTAAATAACACAACATAAGTGACAGACCAAACTACGATATATTGAAGCAGTTTTTGATTATTGGGTTTAAATTTAAAAAAAATCCAGAATCTGCTCATAATTTAGAGCTTCCTCGATATCACTATATTGCTTCAGCACTGTATTTGAGCTGTTCATTTGCCTTTCTATAAAATCAACATTAATACAACATAATACAATTATTATTTGTAAACTATTCAATACTATTTTTTTTTGTATGAAAAGTCTAAAATTACTGCACACTTTTAATTAAACACTTTAAATTTTGATTAAATTACAAAAAAAAAATTAAATGTTTCTTTTAATATTATAAATGTAAACGAAACATCACTATAAGTAGAACGAACAATGTATTTTAATAGTGTAATCATACAATCATCATTAACATTATCCGCTAATTTTTACTGCAACAAGTTAGTACATGTACTAAGTTTTGTATGTTTTTTTTTTCTGCTGTTCAATTGAATTTCCCACAGGAAATATCCTTCGTAATTATATAATGGGTTGTTTAATGCATGCAATACAAATTAAAGGCGACAGAAAAAAAAAATCATTATAAAAAGGATAAAAACAAAACATCGTTTAAAGATGGAAAACAACAAAACGATGACAGTATAATGTAACAGACTACACCCATTCAACCTACTTATGTATATGGGATATTAATATAAAATCATCATAATTGTATATCATATGATAATGCTGATGCTGATGCTATGTTTTATGTATTCTAACTAATAGGTTCATAAATATGAGAACATCAGCAGAAATTTTTTCAGTTGTCTCTACAAGTACGCACTCGGAACACATTTAATTTTTTTTCTTCATATTCAAAACAAACCACATTCCTTTGACTTGGTTTTATAGTTACTTTTTTTTTTCTTTTATTTTTTTGTTTTACAAATATTTTATATAGATACACGTATTATCATTATAATGAAAGTATAAAGCTTTTGTACACTTATTTCTAAAGAAAAAAATACAGACTTTTATATCCATTTTTCATGATAGTCGTTGCTTTAATATAACGATTGTATTTTCCATGGATATTATAAGAGTTAGTAAGATGCTTTATATGAATAGTTTTTTGTACATAGTATTCACGAAAGGAGATCACAAAAAATATCGAAACTTTAGTTGAATACAACAAGTACTTTTTGGTACATGCTTTAATACAGTATAAACCGAGTTCTTTTGAGAAATTGTATACATGAATTATACGTCAGCTATTCCGGAACCATTATTCAGATGTCTTTTGTCCATTTTGGCAAATATGCAAATAAGTCAAGTCCTTAAAGTACAGAAAAATGATTGTAATTTTCAAAAAAAAAAAGAAAAAATTTTAAAAACTTTAATGAACATTTAAAAATTTAATATACATATTTTAAATGGAAACTAAATTACGTTTTTTTAGAGGTTTTCTTCACCTGGTGTTTTGTAAATATATAAAGTTACAGTATAATCACGATTCTTGAAACTAATGCAAACTACTCCCGATATTTATGTGTTCAAGACACGTATATAGATATATGTATGATAAAAACAAAATAAAAGCTATATTCTCTGAAAAGAAAAAGAAAAAAGAAATAATATGAAAAATTTATTAATTCACAAAAAAATAATGGTTCACTTTGTAGTTTGTACACGTATCGTAAGAAATCAATACCCAAGCTAAAAGTATGTTGTAAGTTTTTTTTTCGGTGCATTTTAAAAGAAAATTTATATGGACGAAAAGTGTTTATGAAAATTGCCTTAATCAAAATTAATCTTCAAAGATATTTATATTTTTTCAAGGTGGTACCACACAACATATACCATTTATATGACTAACATAAATTTTAATTATCGATGTTAATTTGATATCCTGTAAAGTTCGTAATAGGATACAAATTCAAGTCAATTAGATTATTCACTGTTTCAGTATGATGTATATCTTAACTGGAAACTAAGCCATGGTTCATAGTTGACTTCTTTCTTTAATTTTTATCCTTTGTGATCGTCTTGACTTGAGATATTCGATTTTAATTCCTAATAAATTCACCAAATAATCGATTTTATATTTATTCAATTTTTCTAATGCGACTAATTTTCTTGGTAATACATTTTTCATTGTCAAAATATCAATAATTATTATTTATTTTTCTTCTTTTTTTCTTCGTACTACTTGTATATCCGATAAAATATAGCGGCGTCAAAACATTCGACCATTCCATCCAATCCATTATTATTATAACGATAACGACATAAATAATTCAATATCAAATCGAATCGATAAAATTCGTTGTATCTTTTTAGTTCAAAAACCCTAAAGTTTTTTAATAATTTACTCGTTTCGATGGTGGAGGATTATATATTTTTTTACGTTTCTTGAAATTCGAATGAAATTCCTTAATTTATACACCTGAAAAAAATCATTATTAATTTATTTTTTTTTTAGTTTTTCAAACATATTTGTTTTAATATTATTTTAATCTTTCAACTTTTCTTATTTTCTTTGTTTTGATTTTATATACAATTACTAAATAATAGCAGTAAAAGTAATTTTTGATTAAAGTGTTTTATGATTCCCAGTGAATGAAAAATATTCGAAAAATCCGAAAATATTATATTAAAAATGTGTTAAATATTTAAAGAAAATTAGATTATTTAATTTCATATTACTTACGAAATCATTTTTTAACTTGTTTCAATAATACAAGTACAAGTATAATCAATCAAATTTCACTTTATTTTTCAGGCAACTTAACGATTATATTCGTTTGAATGTCCAACTTCAATTTCCAGTCTGGTATGTACTTTTGTATTCAATCCTTATTGTTACTAAAACAATATAAATTACAGAATCTATAAACCAATGAGTACTACTAAAAAGAGACTATTTTGTATAAAATAGAAAGAAAAAAAAAATAGCAAATCAATTCGCGATCACCATTTACTTGGGAACAGAAAATATTGAATAGTTTTACGGTAATTACACAGATAGCTGCCAGCTTTTCAATGAAAATCCAAACGTTGTCAATTTTTATTTCCGTTTTTCAGGAATCGATTTATAAATTCTAGAGGACATGTGGTTTTTCATTTTCAATTATAATTTCGTTATGTTGTTGGTTTATGGAACATTTCATAAAATTATTTAGAAACTTTTTGTTATTGTTGGAATTTTCATCTCTTTGAAAGAGGTTTCCGTTTTATAAAGTTTAAATCAATTTCAATTATAGAATGAATTGAATTCTGAATGGGGATATAAAAACTGTTTTTGATTGATTATTATTTTATTATTGTTCGTGTATTTTGAAAAAAAAAAAAAAAAAAAAAAAATTAAATAAAAGTAAAAGAAAAGTTTATTGGCTTCCGTCTCAATCAGTATCTATTTTCTATCGTATATTGGAAGACGTAATCGTAGTCTTTTATATGAGTTCTTATGGTAATTGAAAAGTAAAAAATAAGTAAATAAATTTTACAATTTTACCAAAGAAAACATATTCATTCAAATTGTGGGCAATCGAAAAATAAATTATTATGAAAAACCGAGAATAGGAATTGAAGCCGATACTTGTCAGTTACTAGCAACGAGATCTGTTTCAAACACGTGCTTATTAAGCTATTAATTTGCCTTCCTATAAACTCAATATTATTGAAACAATGCCACAGTTTTTTTGTATTAATTGTAAACAATTTAATTACAATTACAATTTCATTACGTCTAAAACTCCTGCAGTTATATAGTTTTCACCTTTCTAGACTTAAGCAAAATAACTTTTAAACGAGATTTTATCATAATTCTAATTCGTTAAGAAGTAATAAACTGTAGGTACTAAAATATTCAGACATGGATATTTACATTTACCATTTTACATTCAGTTATCCAGTGTTTTCGATATAAAATTGTGCATACAGAATATCTAGTTTTCTTTTGACAAATATAAATAATTTTCTGAATTCCCGAATTAATCTTCTGATTCTTCTTTAAATTGCATTAGTTAGTAACTCTCTTTCTTTAGGATTATCTGAGTTCGAATATATATATGGAAGGAAAAATTTAATTTAACTATATTTTTATAGTAAGCTTATTTTTAGGTGTAATAAAAATTTTGTATTTGTTGTTGCGAGTTTTCAAAAATCTTATATAAGGGGCCTGCTCACCGTATTACATGACTTTTTCCTTTGAACAGAAAGATTTTTGATGTCCATATGAGTATGTAAATGAATGAAACAGTTTAAAAGGCAATATGATTCAAAAGATGAAGAAATAATATATTTTTTAATTTTATTCAAATCCAAATCTTAGGAAGTGATCTGATGAAGTTCTGTGGCAATATATTCCAAATTATACAGTGTGTATATATTGGATATCGCCAGAGATTTGTTCAAAATGCAACAAACAATTTTTCTCTCATAAAATGCCTTGTTGACCAAACTTGAGACTGAAAATGCACCTGAAATGGAAAATTTATGGAAAAATAAAAAAATTCCTACATACATATATGGTAGTACATATGAAAAAAGCACAATCAAAATTTATAAATATTCACCTAGGCATGAAAAGAATCTTTTCCTGTTTAATTTCATTTTCAAAAGGATAAACGCAAGAGAAAAAGGAAATTCAACTAGTACAGCAAAAAAAGAAAAAAAAAACGGAATCCTGAATTTCATTTCCTGCTGAAGGATGCAATTCTATATGATGATGCAGTTGCAAAAAAAAAAAAAAATAATGCAAAAAAAAAGAATTAAAGAAAAAGAGATTACACGAGTGTGCAGATATAGAAAAAAAAGTCCTTCAAGCAAAATGGATAAGAAACTTTTCACGGAAATTTCTTATATATAGTAAAATGAGAATTGCGCAACAAGTAAAAATTTTTTTCTACTAAGCAATTCCATTTATATATTTTCTTTTTTCCTATAAAAAGGAAATTACAAAAACCATTCTTTTAATGGCATGATAGTAAATGAAGCTTTCATTGTCACATTTTCCTTGTAACTCTAATGTTTTTTTGTGTCTATAGAAACATATTATTTTTTTTTTTTGCTAGAAAATCACAAACATACTTTTCTATGAATATGTTCGTGTCAATCGGAAAAGTTAGAATAATCCTTTAATATCAATCGTAAATTATAAGAGAAAGAAAATTATTGTTCAAGTTTGTCCATTTTTAAAGACATTTACTTCAAGCTTCATCGGACCTAGTGTTTCCTTTTAGATTTTGTTGAATTTCTAAGTGGACGATGGTTGTCACGTGAACTCATAAATAAGTAATTAGGTGGGTGGACGTTGGCTGGATATTGATTTTTTTTTTGTGTATAGCAAGTTAAAAAATAAAGTTAGTCGTTATACAATTAGACCCGGGTAACACATTCTTCACTCAATGATTTTTCAAATGAACAATTTCATTTATTTTTGTATTATAATTAGGGGGTTTCGACCATTGCAGCGCTTTACGCTGTCAACCCCTATTGAGACAGGGAATCGAACTTTCAATTAATTACTTCTATACACATGTTGAAATCATTTTACTTTCCATAAAACAAATAAATCGAAAAACATGAAATCCCTCAAATTTTATTTTACAGAAAATTAAATTTAGATGTTTTGGGAATAAGAATGAATCATTATTAATCCAACAATTTATTAGAATTTTTCTTTATATTTTAGCTGCCTCTTTATACTATATTTTATATAAGTACGAAATGAAGTATTTGCAAAGCGTTACCGGAGAGAACATTTTTTTATCAAGTATATAGATAGATAACGTTTTCTTCATATGTTTATTTAACAGTTAACACATACTGTCGTTAAAATGCTTTTTGGCATTTGCTGCATTTAAAGGGTCTTTTATTTAAATAAACAACATTATGGGCACCTGTTTAGAGAATATGGAAACTTTGCATGGAGATTGCACATTCTGAAAACAAGAAAATACAAAAATTATAAATAAGAAAATCATGCACTTTTCTTTTTAACATACTCACCAGTTTTTCACCTACAGTTGAAAGATCAGATTGATGCTTGACGTTGTTTGTTGATTCAATGATAATAAATTTGGAAAGAAAATATCGATAATTATCGATATTTTAGAGCTTTTATCGATAAATATCATATATATACATACATATATACTTATATACAAATCCATGACGTTTTGTATACATACATATGTCAATTTTTCGTTAACATAATGCAAAACATTTTACTACATAATTGTTCGATTATATAATTGAGTAGATATTTTCCAAATTGACTTGTTTAAAAAGGAATTATTGGTAGACTCCTATTATTTCGAAAAGCTAAGATTTATTTGGAAAAATATAAAGTTTTAATTAATTTCGAAAATAATTAGTTATGTTTGGAATGTATACATCCGTTATCTTTAAATATAATATGCAAGATCAACGTAAATATTTTTGGAAAACTATGGGTTTATTTACATCTAATATTGGTATAGTATATTAGGGTATCCTATAATTTCTCAGCCTCGACAAGACCACACCTTGCTAACAGGTCAATTTTTTTGTCTTATATTGGTACAACCTTCATATGAACACGTGTCAAGTTTCACGTCGGTAAGTCATTTCAGTCTTTGTTTAAAAGCTATTTGAAGTTGACGTGTCATTGAATTTTTTTAACATGGAAAAAATTGAATATCGTGCAATGATTAAATTCGTTGTTTTGGATGGTTTGCCACCTACACAAATTCATACAAAATTTTTAGAACTATATAAGGATGCATCACCTTTACTTTCCACTGTGAAATAATCGGCTGCCCTTTTTAAATCTTGTCGTACAAGCCTCGAAGATGATCCACTCGAAGGTCGTCCAAAAAGTATATCAACAGCAGAAAACACACAAAAAATACAGGATATTGTTTTGGAAGATCGACGAGTGACTGTAGATGAGATAGCTGACATCATAGGCATCTCACATAGATCAGTACATCACATCTTTGCTAAAGTTTTAGGTTTCAAAAAGCTTTGTGCAAAATGGGTGCTGCATTGGCTAACAATGGAACAAAAATATCTTCGAATACGACTTTCTCAACAACATTTGCACGGTTATAAGAAGGATAAAATGGATTTTGTACGTCGATTCATCGTTATGGATGATACTTGGGTCCACCACAATGGTCTTGAATCGAAAAAAAGAAGCTAAAAGAGGTCATAGCAGCTGTAGGAGGCATATTTTGGAGGCCTACCGGATTTTCATTTCAAGTATGGAATCCTTAAATTGGAGAATCGTTGGAACAAGTTCAGGAATATTATACTGAATAATAAAATATATTTCATTTTCAAAAGCAGTATTCTTCTTGTCGAGGCTGAGAAATTATTGGACACCCTACATATAACATATTAACATGAATGCACGGGCTTATTTTTGAACTTAACAGTAAAATCGATCCACGTATATCGCGGGAAGATATACATAGTTACAGAGTAAAATTGGCCTAAACTTGAGAAATTTAGGTAGTTTTTTTTGCAGGACTAATACATTGGATTCCAAATTATTTTCAACCATAAGTTATCAAAAAATAGGCAGATTTAAAGCATAAAAGTTTTCGTGTATAAAAAAGTACTTAGACTATTTAAAATTATAAAATTATTTTACATTTTGTTTATAATAATTAACAAATGTTTTATAACCAATTTCTCCAGGATTTTATTTAAAAAAATTAAAAAATTTTTTTTTATTGGAAAAATCATAAAAAAGTAACGTCTACAAGTTGACCTTAGAATAAATTTTATGGTTTTTATTTTATAATCAAAGTAGGTGGGTGTGAAAGGCGTGTTAGTCCAGTCGTCGAATAATTTCATGAGCCCAATTTGATTTTCTTTGGAGACGTTAGACCTTGACTGCTGCAGTTAGTTGAGGTTTTAGTGTTGTTTTGGTTATTCAAGTTTTCTTTTTTTTTACTTCTTTATTCTTTTAGAGATTGACATTATGATAATAACATTTGAATATTTAATTTGGTAGTTGAGCAAAAAAATGCTTTCTTTAAAATAATAATCAGAATCATTTATATTAAATTTGATCAGATATGAAAATCAATGAAAATCGGAGACCACTAAACGACAACTCAAAATCATGTTCAGTAAATTGCTTAAAATCAATTTTAAAAACCACAAAACTCCAAAAACTATAGAAAATATTTATGTTCGAAATGAAATTTTACAAGTTTTCACAAAATTTTTTTTTGTAAGGACGACATTCTAGATTTTCTATAGATTCAGCTTTTATCACTAACCATACTACCTACTAATCATACTACCTACTACTACTTTTTGTATGCATAAAATCAAAAACTTATAACATATATAAACATGCTTACATATAGTTATCGATATTATGTATTTATACATATACGATTATTGTATACTCTCTGGGTCACTTGGTTGGATGTTTGCCAAAAAGATTTTTGAAGGAAGTAAGATTCCTGCACGCGACTATCGGCGCCAAAATTTTGTTCATTCATCAGGCCTTATTACGGTGCTGGAGAATGGTATATAATTTTTCTATCAGTCGATTTACATGTGAAATAGTTATTATTTTTCTTGTTTCTTTTTGTTCTGTTGTGTAGTTTTCAAATACATATGTAGTTAGAAGAAAATCAGGTTAAAAGAATTTTTGCAAGAATCATTCTCAGGTAATTGTAGATAAATACACATTTAAACTTGAATAAGTCAAATTCTTTACAAATTACTTTATTTTCTTTTCGTTTCTCATAATTAATCAACTATTTTAGTATTTAGATAAGCCAAATAAAATAAGCAGGTATATTCGGTATATATTTTTTTTTTACGATAATCAGAATTTACAACAATTATAATCATTTTCATTTTATAAATTCAACTGAAGAAATGCAATATTTAATAATCAATGGCTAATAATTTGATTATTATTAGTGATATGAAATATTTTATGTGATTATTATAAATATGAAGAATTTTTTTTAGTCTAAATATTTCTAAATTCATTCCACTGCTGTTCCTACGACTCACTTTACGTTGTATACTCCGTGAAGTAATTTGAAATACTCGCATTTAATTCGTGACACTATACGCTATTTATTATATTGTATTTCATTTGTGGTCTAACGGATAAGTCACAGAAAGGCCAATGTTTTTAATAAATATCAAGCATATTTGTCGCGACTAAAATAAAAATTAAATTGAAGAAATGATTTTTATTTAAATCCAAAAAATTAAACCAAAGTAAATTTCAAAATATAAATCGTTTTAAAAGTAAAATTTATTATTTTCATTACAGTTAAAGTGCTCCGCTTTTTTAATGATGCAAGATTTTCATCAAAAAACATTAAAATATAAATTCGCCTTACTTTTTTAAGAAATTTAATTTCCACCGCGAAGACGTAAAACCAAGTGAAGTGTAGATTCTTTTTGGATGTTATAATCAGACAATGTTCGTTCGTCTTCCGATTGTCGTCCAGCAAAGATTAAATGCTATTGCTCTGGTGGAATTCCTTCCTTGTCTTGAATTTTAGCTTTAACGTTCTCAATAGTATCAGAAGGCTCCACCTCCAAAGTGATTGTTTTGCCAGTCAAAGTTTTCACAAAAATCTGGATTCTGTTTGCTTTCCTTTAATTAGAATCCTTGAAATTTTTTTAATTAATACTAGAGGGCTCCGGACCCTGCTCGCTTCGCTCACCAACCCCCGCCCCACTTTCGCGAGTGTGTATTCGGTAGAGGACAATGTAATTTTCTTAGGAACTTATACACATTTTATATTTTCTCCCAATGATTCGAGAAAATAAAAACATTTATCAAGGACACTATTCTTTTGTTTTTTTAATTTCTTTAGCGGTAGAAATAAGATTCTATTTTTCTTTTTCTTTAAATATCTAAATAAAGTATGCAAACTTTATTTAGACATTATCGAATCTGAATTACTTCAAGCTTTCAAGTCAATAGCTTGGTGAGGAAGCGCGTTATTTAGTAAAAGCAACTGTGGATGAGTTCGAACCCGGGTCGTAGGCGAATATTTTTTCAGTTATAAATTCTTTATTCAGTTTTTTTCTAGTACAAAATTTATAAATGATTTGCGGAGAAAACTTTTTTATATAATAGATAGATAGATAGATTTCATAATTCTCATTTTCTTTCAATTTTTTAAATTTTCCACGATCTTCGAAACATTTTACACGAATATTCCTTATACCTATTTAATTTAGTTCGCACAAGAAAAAGGCTGAAGTAGAATATGTTTGGTTTCAGATACGAAGATCTGATTAAAAGATATGATTTTAATAAATCACACTTTAAATCACTTTTAGATAAAAGTTCTTTTATAACGTAACTAGAAACTTAAGGTCAGTTATTATTCCATAAATCGAATTATTATATAGTACTATCCTCATATATTGCATTTAGAAGAGCTGTCAATAAAAATTTCATATTTCAAAATAACAGAACCAATACGAAAACACATAAATAAGCGGGTTTATTTTATTGACTTTATGTTGTTTCATAAATACGTATTAAGTTTTATATAATTTTCAATAAATATGTTCAGATTATATTGTTCATATTTCCAGACGGACTTTTACTTGCAATAAAAGAACATTGAAAGAAACATTGAGAGAAACATTGAAGAATATTATTGAGTATAACAAAAAAAATATTAACTTATATTTAGTTTTGATTTGAGTGATTAAAACAAAATCCTTTTCCTTTTTATTTGAGTTTTAATTTAATTTGCGTGGTTTTCTTTTAGGTGAGATATATTATTAATTTAATTTAAGTAAATAAATTTCCCGTTTTAATAGTATTTTATCATTTCATCTACAAAATGTCGAAACACCAATTTTCTTCTTAACCACTGTGAAATATTATATTCGCTTTAAAATAGCGTGACTTTAAGTTATTTAAAAAGTAAATTTCCGTGATAATTGAAAACTGTTGAATTTAAAATAGAGAAGACCTATAACAAAATGATAATTCTAATAAAAAATTATGAATTGCTTCATTTAAAAGCATTTTAAATAGACTATTTTTGTTTTTTTTTTTTGAAAAGCATAATTTTTTGAATAAAATTTAAGCAACTTTTTAAACAAAATTTAATTATAATATAATGAAAATTTTGAATACTAATTTTACTTTAATTATTGAAAAACTTTATTTTCGTGTTTACAAAAACTTTAAAAAAAATTCTGCATATTTAAAATTATTTAACAATTTCACAATAATTTAATAATAAACTAAATCAAAAGGGCTTCTAGCATATACGTAAATGTGTTGGAAAGTTTTTCTTTTATGAATTTGTAAACATTTCTCATTGAAGAGTTTATGTCAATTAATGTAATAAGCGTATTTTAAAATACCTTGAAAAAAATTATCTAATTTAACGATTCTATATATAAAGAAATTAGCATATACAAAGTGTACAAGTTGACAATGGTTTTTAAATAAACATTTCCGATCTGGCTTGTGAAGTTAATCTCAACTAAATAAAAAATCGTTTAGGAAAGACTAAACTATCCCTACGTATATAGTATCGGTTTATTGGGGGTATTTATTTTTTTACATCTACCTGAATCTATCAAAACAAACTAGATAATATGTACTCTAAACACGGAAAATCCTTTAGTACATAAAATCGGCTTTGAAGAATTTCGAACCGTTACTGCTATTACGTATATATGTAAGTACATAATATGCACTTATATACGTATATATTATATTTGTTTGTAATACTTTTTTTATATGAACAACATTTCTACATCGAAAGATTTTACTGTATCCTGTTCTTATTAACTTTTTTATACAAGTTTTTAATAATTTTTCATAAATTTTATTAGAAAATAATAATAAATAATATTATTTAAAGAAGAATTTGCAATTAAAATAATGAAATAACTTTACATATGGTTTACTTTTCATGTAATCTCCCTAAATTCAATTTGTAATCGGAAAAAAGCTTGTAAGCTTTTTTTTTACCGTAGAAAAGCGCTTGCGTATTTTTACGTTCAATTAAAACGCACACTTTTACAATAACATACAAAAAAAAAGTAGATCAATAAAAGGACTATATTTTTTCATGTGAATTGCATCTTAAGCAAGTGTATAGATACAAAAATTGCAGTATTTTTTGTTTTTTTGGACCTAAGTTCTAAGTTCTAAATAACATTTCCTTTTTCGTTGAATCAAAATTTTTCAACTTATAAACTACATATATGTAAATGTATATCATCGAGAAATATTGAAGCTACTCAAAAGATAGGAAAGAAAAGTAAGAAGAAAAAAAAAAGATAAAATGAAAATAAGATCTAAGTGAAATGCAACAATGAACGGAAATTGGCAATATACCAAAAGGATTTCTTGTTGTTTAACACTATTTTTTGTTCCTTTAAAAGACTAAAACTTGGAAAGCTCCCTCACGTCGACAAATTGTCTATACTCATATTTTAAATGGGTGAAAAACTTAAGTAGAATATACTTCTAAGGATTTGTGTACGCCTATATATAAATAGAATAGAGACGATGAAGATTTCTCTACCAAATAGGTCTCGTTTTTTTTTTTTTACAATGAAAAACTGAAAAGATCTCGAAGACAATATGACGACAATGAAAACTTATACTACATATATACTATTGGATATTTTTAAAGCTGATTAATTTCCGTTATAATTTCTTTATTACGTAATTATATAATCTGCAATTTTCGGATGTATCACGTTCCTCGAACGCCGTCCACTTGTACTTTATATGAAAATTTCCAAACTTAATTTTATCTCTGAAATACTTTGAAAACGCAAAACTGTGTGACTTTTACTCATTCTTATAAAAAATATTTACTTTTCCCATTGTAAGACATTTTTCTATTTTTTTTTTTTTTATGGAAAACACAACAACTTAATGGATAGAAAAAGGGACCGCCACACGCATTGGGAGAACAATTTTATTTATTATACGCGTATTATATAAACTTTATTATATATTTATTATAGAATTTAGACCAGTGCTTTACAACATTTTTTATATTAATAAAAAATATTGTCATATTTTCAATGAAAATATGATGAATACAAAAATACGATACTACAAAATAACAAAGTGTCGGGAACTTTTCAACATTTTCATAATAATAATGCATAAAATTGAAATTTCATTCTGATTAATTTGTATTTAATTTAAGATTCCAGAGAATTGCTCGCGGAGTCGCGTTTTCCATTTTTGAACAGTAGTCGAGAAACAAAACTAATTTAGAGGCACAGTAAGTTGTAAGTTGATTGTAAACTTTACTGTTGCGTATTTTATAAATTAGAAATTAGACGATCGATAAAGTAATTAAAACTTGACTTGACATCACATTTACTCGAAATTTATCGACAGAAAAATACACAAAATTCGAAACAAACGTAAAAATACATTTTCTGGTCTAAAAGTTAAATAATTTTACCACACCTTTTGAAAACCAGGAAAAAAAAACACGGCCCAGAAATTTGTCTCACACTAGAAAAAGGTGAACATTTTTTTTTTTTTTAAACATTAAATTGTTTTGAAGGTTTTGGGAAAATCTTTGAGAAAAACAAAACAAAAAAAAGAAAATGTTATTTTTAATATATAGAAAAATTTCGAGATTTAAAAGAAAAAATTTTTGACTTTCAAAATAAATTTTTCTATTATTTAATTTTATAAAAATTAGTTTTTGATTGATAGCATTTTCGAAAGATTAAAGCCCAAATCAAAAGGTGAAATTATGTAGATTTATATAAAATTAGATATTAGAGATATTTTGCGTGGAACATTGTCAAGGTTTATATTTTTAGTTAAGAAAATAAAAGAAGACGAAAAAAAAAATGTAATTAATCAAGAAGTTTTGAAGTTTTCGTAACGGATGCCGGAATTTATGTTAATTATGTTTTATAAAGTTGTCATGGGTTGTTATCTTTTAGATTTTCTTTTAATTACTTTTTTTTCTCATCTAAGGAAAATGGAAAGAAGACGAGGAAATATGAACAAACACCATCGAATCCTCTAAGAGGGTATTTTGAATTAAATTTTCTATAAGAAAGAAAAAAAATAATCAAAAAATTTGGAAGAAAAATTCGATTTTTTTAAATTTAAATGATGTTAATAATAAAATCAATATTAAATATCGTGTAGGTTTCTATTAGACAAAAATAATTGATCCATTTGAATGGTAACAATTTTAATCAATTAAATTTTGGCAAAGATTAAGTTTTTTCTTTTTTCAAATACACTCAACTTTTTTTTACACCGTTCCTTAGAAATCCGTGCAAAAAAAAATCATGCAAAAAAATACATGCCACATATGGCAAATTTTGGGATATGTTCCACAACTTTAAAAAATCGTGTAAAATGAAAAACTATAAATATTTTCCTTAAAAACCGTGCAAAAAAGTAATAATGAAATCCATATTACATATATATAAAACAAAAACCATTCATTTTTGTTATAAAAAAAAATTAAAATTAGTGTACAGTGAAAATTCAGTCCATAAATACAAAAATTTAAATTTAAATTAGGAATAAAAATCAATTTCATAACTATTCATCGCTACTTGATAACAAGCGTGCACGTTTATTACGGACTGGACCAAAAATGCTATCATCAGTAGATACATATGTCAGATATGTCTAGCACAACTGTCCTTCCTTACCTTCTTAAACAATTTAAAATTAATATGGGTAATTTAACAAAGTTATAGACATTTTTGCATTTTAAGAAAATTTTTTTTTTTTTGGAAATTTTTATAATTTTTGGTTATGAAAAAAAAAAAAAAAACGTTAGTTTTAATCTCAAAATTGATTACTGACTACCGAATTTTTGGGGAATCGATGAAACATTTTAATTTAATGGTTGGATTTCCATGTCCAATTCTCAGTCAAATTTAATTTTGAAGAAAAAACATCTGATACTTTGGATATTCCAAAATATGGTATTATTATATTTCAGTCCTTTTATTTTTCCCACAAGAACATTGATAGGAAATATCTGATACGAATATTATGTTTGGAGTATAAATGCACTAGAATTCATGTTATGCTATTGTTCTGGATAATGCATAAGTGTACTATATTACACCTATGGCAGGAAATTGAGATTTATCAATGCATAAATTAAATTTTATAGAATTTGTTCGAAGTTTTAACGAAAATATTGTTTAATATACAAAAAATCACGATTATTGAATAATCTTTTATTGTCCTCAATATACTTTTTACTATATAATATAAACGAAAACAATAATATACGTATATGCATATAATATAATACTAATAATTAAAAATTTTTTAAAATTTCTTTATAATAAGGTTTTATTCATATTCGAATTATGGTGTAATACATAGTTTTATGCATATTTACGCACGAATTTGCTCAACACTATATGCATACCATATATATGAAATAATAAACCGATTATCAACTCAAGTGAGTTGAAATTTAATGAATCATGCTGATTTCACAATTATAAATGCATTGATTTTCATACAAAATTGAAGAATCGTTTTAAATTTAATAATAATTTAATAAAAATTAATAATTTAATAATTTTAGATTTCGATTAATTATAGCTAGCTAACTTTGAATAATGTTCTCGATAGTGATGTATGGGCTATTAGGTGAGCGAAATAGTCGAGTAAATTACATATGTACTTTCTTTTCACAATTATATTTATTCTTCTTTTGGGTGGCAAATTTTGCACAATTTTTGAAAATTCCAAAAGAATACAAATGTCCTGGGCAGGAAAATTTGAAACTAAAGTGGCAATAAGCTTCTTTCTTCGCGTCAGTTGCTACGCACGTAGAAACAAACATATTATAATGCTAAATTTAATTATTGCATGGTAACCTAATATGAAAATGAAATCCTACAGAGAGGCTGGATATATAGGTAAATTATAAATATTCAGCACACTCGAAAAGTTAAAAAACCTATTGTAAATACAGTTCTGTATTTAAGTCTCTATAATCCATTATCGCTGCTCTAGAAACGTCATCCGCTCCCCATAGTATAGGTAAATTCATTTTATCGTAATTTTTTGATAACTTAAATAGTTTTCAGCCAACCCACTTTTCAGTTTTTAAATTATCAACGCACAACATGAAAACCTTCTATAGGGTATTTTCTGCAAGAATTCCGTGCAATATTCTAATTTTTAACATCAATTTGTGAATGTTTTTTTTCCATTTCAACCATTAAATTGCATAAATTCAAATTCTAATAATAGACTCATACGGAAATAATTTGTACGTATAACTACAGTAAATACCATATACTATAAGTAATGGAAGAATAGAATTTAAATTAGGTTGGAATTTTTTGCTTGTAACGTTCAAAAATGGAAGGACACTTTTATCAAGTAAAGGGAAAAATGCAGTTGTTTTATTTACTCGAAAGCATTTAAATATTTATTTGCAAAAATTATCATAAATTCTTTTCAATTTCTTTCAAGTATAAAACAACCGCTTTCATTTCCCATTTTTCCATAATTTTATGTTCTTCAACACACATTCTGAATACTCACAATATCTGAATGTTTCTTTAAAAAATATAGAAAATCACTTAATCTATTGCGTAAAAAATAAATAAATACAATGTTTTAGTTTTCAAGAAAATTCATTTTGAAAACAATTTAAAAATAAAGGTTTAGTATGTTACCACCTTCCTAATTTTCCTATTTCGAACGAACATAGTAAATACTTTCAAAACAAGATTTATTCCTTTTTATATGGATTTTAAGCGTATATTTTTATATCTACTGAAATAGTGGATTAAAATGTTAAAAGACGCGACACCGTTTCATACATAGGGGAGACTTGGCCAATCGCATATTAGTGCCATGTAAAAATCTGATTTTCAAAATTATATAAAAGGAATTTCTTGTAAGCTACTTTTAAAATAAGAATACACGGTATTGGCGAGTTAATCTCATCAGCGTTATTGCCTTTTTCTATTTAAAATTTGTACGTGGAATTTCTTACGCGGAATTCTGTACTAAACGTTAGGTTTCCCATCTGCAAATTGTCACTAATAATATTTATGAGGAAGAACAGGTCTATTATAAATCATTTTCCAGGAAACTAGAGTTTCTCTAAAATACATGGTTTAAATTATTTACAAATAAACCCAATAATGCAAAATTTGCATTGCAAACTCTATTGATGTAGAAATCAACATTAGACTTTTTTTTATCAAGACACATTGGTTTTTAAAAATCGAACGTAAGCAGAACACAACCTAGGCGCAGTAATACTACAAAATTAGCTTTACATTAAATTTTGTTTGTTTCTAGAATATTTGTTAGATTTGATGCCCCTAAAATAGGGAGCCCTATTTGCGTTGCTGCTTCGTTTGCGATTAGAATCAACAAAATGGAAAATTTTCAAGAAATTTTTACAATTTTTCCAGTACTTCTTTTATGGCAAAAAAATAAATAAAAAAATGCTTCAAATTTTTTACTAACTAACAATTTGCAAGCGTTTAGGATACTCTTTGTGTAGTGATAGCAAAGTAAACAAACCAAAAAATTTTCCACTAACCTTTTAGAAAGAAGCTCTTCTAAGAAAAAGAAATGATCTTAATTATTACAAAAAGATTTAATTGAATTAAAACAAATTTATTTACCACTCCTTTTGATGTTGGTGAACGATGACGTTTCTACTTCTTTTTTTGCACTGGCGTGTATTCAGAAAAACGTATCATGAAGGTCGTAAAAACAAACAAAACGAGAGCAAATCGCCTTCATATCAAAATAAATATTCAGTATAAGAATTCATACCCAGAGGAGACCACATAAAAGATACTCCAAGTTTGATGATTTTTATTTTTCTGGATACAACCAGGGTTATGAAACCCTTTGCTATTTTGAGGTTCGGTTCTCTGTTGAACCAGAATCGGACCGAACCGAAACCGAATCGAAACCAAAACGAACCGAATAGGACAGATTTGGAACCAAACTATATTTCATATTCACTTCAGTTTTTTTTTCCAACTAGCCAAAACCTGAAATTGTGTTATTATGAAATTAACTGCACGAAATTCATAATTAAGTTTTATCTCGGAGGATTAAGGAAGTAAAATATTTAGTTAATTAAAATCATGAGTTAATATAGACGAATCTTGTGCATATTCGCATCTTATTACACAGTCAAGTATCTTTTAATAATTAAATTAGCCGAGTTTCCCTTATGTATAAATTTGGGTGTTTCCTATCACACTCGTGTGATGGGTGTGATTTGTGATCCTTTATGATTTATGGGAACTAAAAGGGGGGCTGATATAATTAAAGCCCATATATGTCGTGCGGTGTGGTATTAAGTTACCCTGTTATTTTTCGAAGACACATCAAAACCACATTTTTTCTCCTATTACTATAATCTAGCGCCTATTTAACATTTCCGAGAATCATTTTGTTGGCTAGTTTAGAAATTTATACTATGTATCTTTTTTTTTTTCATTTGGTGTTGTTTTTTTTTTAATGGCGAAAAGCGATTAGATCAATTTCTCTATTTTAGGATATTCAAATGAAAATTAAACAAATTTTTATATGAAAATGAAAAATCCCATAATCATACTAATATAATAAAGAGGAAAGGTTTGTATGGATGTTTGACACGAATAAACTCAAAAACTACTGGACCGATTTCAAAAATTCTTTCACCATTAGAATGCTACATTATCCCTGAGTAACATAGGCTATATTTATCGCTAGAAAAAATTAGGGATCCCTGCTAAAACTTAAATAATTTGTATTTTTATATGTTTATAACGAATAAACTCAAGAACTACTGGACCGATTTCAAAAATTCTTTCAACATTAGAATACTACATTATCCCTGAGTAACATAGGCTATATTTATTACTAAAAAAAATTAGGGATCCCTACTTAAACTTAAATAATATAATCTATAGAAATATTATAAAGAGGAAAGATTTGTTCCGCATACATCTGTATCTAATGATCCTCATATTCACGTCAGTCGCGTCTAATATTCTCTGTAGTCTAACTTCATGCACAAAGACCCTTCTAATGTTTAAAAAATAAATCTCCACCCGTGCGAAGCCGGGACGGGCCGCTAGTAATCAGATATAAAAAATGTGGCAAATTAGAATGACTTTTAAAAAATTCGAAGTCTTCAATATTAATTTCGAAACAGGAAACCAACATATTTAAAATATCAAAACAAGCCATAAACAATATTTGCAATTATTTATTTCTTGCAATTTTATATGGAATTTATTTATTAGCCCAGTACGAGTATGTACAAAAGGCGGTTCAAGGTGGTACATCGATCCATATGGAAAGTATCAGTTAATAGATTTTGATGATATTTTTATCGATACTATATCCGGATAAAATAGATCCATAAATAGATTCGACAATAATGTGTAAAATAAAAGACTGATAATTGCATTATCGTGTAAATATTTATTTCATCACAAAAAAGCGAGAAAACGTTGAATTGATCACATAAATTTAAATTCAATTTTTCTTTTTTTTTTTTTAAAAAGCAATTTCAATTAAATTAAATTATTGAAATTGTATTAAACGGAATTTATATAGAATTTATTATAATTCAAAGGTTTTATGGTTTTTTTTGAAGATTTTCAAAAGGAATAATTGAAAAGATTTGTGTATTTATTTCACTTTTATTTTAAAACTTTTCTTTTGATTTTCCAAGAAAAATTGAAATGATTTCCATTGTTTAAATAAATAAACTTAAATTTATGATAAAGCTTATTTCATATGGGCTGATCACATTTAGCCTGTATGGAATTAAAATAAACTACAAAAAACCATTCAAATTAAAAACTATAGGATCTTTGCTATTACCTTTTGAACTTTTGGGTGATAAACAACCAAAATAGTCATAGCTCTCCATAGTTTAGTTTGTCCACTATAATGGTCAATAATTCGGGTCAATTTCATGTTTTATTGTAGAAAACGTTTCGTTTAACTGACATAAAATTTACGTGGAATAAAATCATTTGGAAAATTTTGATGATTAGATAGTAAACTTTTAGTTGAAGGTTTGTTCAGGAAAATATTTATAACTGAAGTAAAATATTCGTAGAATATTCGTCTAGGAAACACTATAGATTAAGAGAATAATTGAATTGTCAGGTCTTTTTGATAGAAAATTATTTATCAAATCTCAAAGAATGAAAATTTTTAAAAGAAGTCAGATATTTTCGAAAATATTTTCTTAATTAATATGAAAACCTTTCATATGAGAGGTTACTCGACCGCTTATGTTTACAAGAAATTGCCACGGTCTTGGACCTGTACTCAAACGAAGCTTAAATAAGTTGTGAAAACCTGTGATCAGGGGTCGTACCTAACTCTCAATCAGTTACTAGCGAGGTCTAAATAATTACAATCACGATAGCACAAAATGCGTCAACATTGAAATGTGTCATCATTACTGGAAAAACGACATAATCGTATTCTAGAAAATTTATTGCTCTACAAAATTATGAATAATTATTTTGTGATAGAAGATAAACACTATATATTAAAGAAAACGGAATTTAGAACATTTTCCAGACCTTTCCGATACCTTAATCCCAAGGTAGTAATCGATTCTGTTTCCGGTGGGACATTTATCTTCACATACGAATTGATTATTCACAAAAACATTTTCTTCAAATATTATTGGATATTATTTATTTTATCATACATTATTAATACGTAAACAACATATCTAAACTATTAATATTCTAACCAAGGCAAGTCTGGGAACACCCTAAATCAAAACATTTTATTCTAGTTTCATCGATAATGTACATACTTATTTCGAAATATAACTTTTGCACTTTATATGAACGTGAACCTGTCTTTAGATATTTTTGCCTCTCATATTAATGGGTAAAATGTTCGCATGATATATCGAAATTAACCTTAAGACCATATAATTTTGTATGTTTCAAGTTGTAAGGGTATTTGTTCGGTGTTCGAGGCACTGGATTAAAAAAATATGTAAGTAATACGAAAATATTGTTTCTCCTTAACTATTTTAGACATTTTATGTGAACCACTATGTACGGAAAATATTAGCATTAGACACATTTTCTATTAAAGTAAACGTATTCTTGTAATTCAAGATGTAGGGCTCCTTCTGTCTATGTGTGGCAATATCCTTACAAACATGCTATAATATTTAATTGAACTAAAACAAAAAAAAAAACCCAGATAACAGAATATGCACATCAGTTACTTCATTACTGTTGTTATTTTTATATTTTATACATTCGTATAGAAATGTGAAAATGGGTTTGGTTACGTTTAGTAAAAATAAAATTGAAATGAAAAACATTAATTAACTAAGAAGGATTTTCTATAGAAATATTATGCATAGAAATTTAATTAATTTAAATAATATAAAATAAGTGTTTAAAAAAAAAATTAGTAATTTTACAATTTTATTTGTTTTAAAGTTTAATTCAAATTTTTATTTAATTGATTTGCCAAACTTAAAAAAGCACATAAACTTTTTAGTTCCGCATATTTAACATTTTTCGGCTTATTCAGTCAGGACATTATTTTGATATACATATTCACTGGAAAATCGCTTCAATTTGATAAGCAAAACTGTTATGGATGTATTCACCTTCAAAGGAAGTTCAAATATTACGGATTGCCAAATGATGGCGATTTATACTTAGACACTATTTTAAAATATTGTAATACCATTCAACAATTTAGCTAAGATTTTAGAGCTCAGCAGTGAGTATTGGATGGTTGGGCAGTATGGATGGACAGTTTATATGATTTCGATAATCGAGCAGCTAATCGCTTCTATGTAAATCATGAATAATTTTGCCAATATAGTCCTTGGTAATGAACCATAATCGAGTGTTAGATAATTTCCATTTTCATCCAACAAATCAAACAAAATGTATATATTAACTGTAAAATTATAACTCTTGGACTATCATTTATGAATCAGCATGGTTTAAATTTAAATATTATATTTTATTATAAATTATAAATTTATTGACTGATTTAATATAAATTCTCAATAATTTTGTGAAATACTATTTTACACTATTTTTCCTTTTATTATTACAGATCGAAAACGCGAGTAAGATTCAATTAAAAAATATGGGTTAATCGGTTAGATATAAAAGCAACAAGTTCCAGCCATTTTCAACAGTCCCAAGAAGCAATGACGAGTTGGTGGCTGCACAATTGCTGTGGCGGCAATCATCGAATAAAAAGGACTGAGTTGAGTGGAATTGAAGTAATCTTCAATTTGAAAAAAATTTCATTTGCAATAATACAATCGAACGAGACATCAACGAAAACGATAGTAAGGAGCTGAATAAGAGGGATGAGTGATTTTATGTAGCGGTAATAATTTTAAATTTGAAAAATCTCCAAAAAATAATAATAATTAGAATAAATTTTATTGGTGACAATGAGTGATTTTTTTTCTTTAAATATAATATTGTGTTCCGTAGGATATGTGCAATTTTGTAATAATTTATTTATTATCATTTTTAATTATTATAAAATAGTAACGGCCCTATGGTGGGCGAACGCGACAGAGACCGTGAAGCGGTGCGCTGGGAACTGGGCGATTCAACACCGCCCTCTTTTAAAAATGGAGGACCACAACAATTACAACAGCAATTACAGCAACAATTACAGCAATTACAATCAACAACAAATTGGGTTGAAGAAGGTACAATCGGCGGGGGAAATCAACAAACGAACTATGGATGTGGTGGTGATATTAATTGGAATCGAGGTATTACAGGTAGTGTTGGGGGCGGTGCTAACGGTAGCGGTACCGTTGGTGGATGTAGTGGAACCGGTGGTATGGCATATGGTACAGCGAATACCAGTGGTACAGTGGCTACCGGAAAAGAAGTTCGTTATGCTCCGTTTCCGGTTACATCACCTACACATTCAAATCCGATTGCTTCCCAGCAACAGGCACCATTACAACGGGCACATTCCAGATCAATGTCCTCCATACCACCAGAACCATTTATGATAGCAAGATCAAAAGCAATGAATCGTCGTGTATCGATTAATGTTGGCGGTGTTAAACATGAAGTATTATGGCGTACACTAGAACGGTTACCACATACTAGACTTGGGCGGTTACGCGAGTGTACAACACATGAAGCTATATCAGAATTATGCGATGATTATTCCTTAGTTGATAACGAATACTTTTTTGATAGACATCCGAAAAGTTTTAGTTCAATTCTAAACTTTTATCGTACCGGAAAATTACATTTAGTCGATGAAATGTGTGTATTAGCATTTAGTGATGATTTAGAATATTGGGGTGTTGATGAACTATATTTGGAATCATGTTGCCAACATAAATATCATCAACGTAAAGAACATGTTCATGAGGAGATGCGTAAAGAGGCGGAAAGTTTACGGCAACGTGAAGAAGAGGAATTCGGTGAGGGTAAATGTGCACAATATCAAAAATATTTATGGGAATTACTTGAAAAGCCAAACACAAGTTTAGCAGCGAGGGTGAGTTTTTTTTTCTGAATATATTATTTGATTTAAATCAATAACTTTTTTTTTTTTTTTTACAAATTCCAATAAAATATATTTCTTAAAAAAAGAGAGAAAAATATTTAACTATGAACTATTTTATTATTTTCATTATCTATTAGTTTGTCTTTAACTAATTATAATATATATATATATATTTAATTTCTTTCTACAGTCTTTTACTTAATTGAATTAATTTACTTTACTTAAAAATAAACCTTTACGATTTAGGATTAGTTAAACTAGATAATAAATAAATATATTTTCTAGTTTAAAGATGAGTAGTATAATAATGCTTTAATTTTCTTAATTTAAAATCATTTTTGCAGTAGTTGAACCTTTTATTTAAATATAGTATGTCTTTTTTTTTGTTTCTTAAGTTTTATCGTTTATCGAATATGATTTATTCCATTTCATATAATCATAAAACTTTTCGAATAATTATTTTAAATATAATTAATATAAATTTTTGTTTTTTTTTTTTTGAAGCGATTTTATATTTATTCAATTTACAAAATAGTATATTTTTGTTAATTACAATACAATCAATGAACAAATTTACATATTACATATTCATTCATTTGTTTCTGTTTTTTAATTTGAATACAATTTATCATAAATTACAGAAAATGATGAATAAGAATTTCAATGACAACAGTTTTTTTATTTTATATATCAAATTTGCAAATTTGCAAAGCTGAAAAATCGTTGTATGACTTTAAAGTGGCAATTTTATATCGTACATAAAAAATCGATGGGTTTTATTATGCTTTTATTGGAAAGCCAACGGAAAGCTTATATTATGCTTGCAATATGCTCTTGATTTTCATTGTTTTATTATTTTTATATGAGTTTCATTTTTTCTGGTATTTTTATTTTGTTGTTGATCAGATTTATATCAATGTTAATGATTTTTTATTGAAATATTGTTTTCCAAAAGATTTTGACCGTATTTTCCTGAATTCTTTTCTCCAAAACAATATCATGCTTTATTGAAAAAGAAAACAAATAATAATTTCGAATAATCAAACATTCTTTACCGATCCCCAGATCAAGTTATGTGAACTTTTTCGAAATATTGGTCCTGCTCTCAGTTTTACTATTATTCATATTTTTATGGCAATGATTATGTTTGTTTTTTTGTATTTAATATGAATGAACTTCAAACATGAATATTTTACCTGAAAAAACATTTTTAATATAACAACTTAATTTTCCATTTCCAAAGGTTTTCATTTATCATAACTATTTTGGTTATATCTTTTTGTTTAAAAAGTAAAAATGGAAGCCTCTTTATGTCAACACTATAGAAATTTCGGATTGGTCAAAATATCCTTTATACTATATAGCTTCATATATGTTAAATGAATTAAAAATAAACGAAAGTTGAATATCAATAATTAAACTTGTACCTTTTTTCTTTATTTTAACTAATGGCAAGTTCAATTATCACATTAATTGCCCCACAATGTACAAAAATAGAAAATTTCGGGTATTCTAGATCAAAAAATCTTCTCATTTGCAATTAATTTAATATTAAAAATATACTTCGTTTTATTTACCGGCAGCTAAAATAAATTTCTGAACTATATTACTATAGTCACCAAAAAAAAATATCTCTTATGACTTACAAATGCTGTGCAAGTGGTCAATATTTTAGCTATTCTCTTTCTATATGAATTTCGAAATAGACCTTCGCTGCCTGTCCTTTATGGCGAAGCTGATGTTTTCTCGCAACCAGGATATAATCTTTATTAATCAGGACTTCAATTGTTTTCTGGAAATGTACTGTAAGCAAAGAAAAATAAATTATGAAGAACTGAGCTCTGGATTTGAACCAGAGCCTCATCAGCTCTAGAAACGAGGTCTTAACCAACTTGACCATTCTTTATTAATCTGTTCGATTTGGCTTTCTCTAAACGTTAGTCAAACATATCAATTGTTATTCGAAATACAATTATTCTATAACCTTTCAATTTTCTATGCCAATTATTTGTATCAATTATGGTATTTATTCAAAACCTAAACTAAACCAAAACACCTATACTCAGTCACGATATCCAAGGCACATACTGGGCTGAGTAAATTCTGCAATATTTTAAATCAATTAATTTAAATTAATTTTTAATACTTTTTAAAAAAATTACTCATTAATGGATAATCATTTCCTAAACCAAATTCTTTCCTTTCAAATAATATTTCTTTATACAGTCATATGAAATACTATATATTTTCCTTCGAATTATATTTTTAATTTTTTTTTAAATTTTTATTAATTTTCTCTCCACTTAAAGTCATTCAATGTTAAAAACTGCATTCTATTAAAAGGGAATTTTTTTGTACACTTGTTATTAGCTTCAAAATGCAATCAATATTTTGTTAAATGTTCTAAAAACATATTTTTTATACATTAATAATTTTTACTAAATACAAAAGCTTTCTGTAAATTTTTGCAGCAAAGATATACAAACATGAGATTTTTTTTTCTTAATATTTTTTATTTTTTTAAAATTTAATTGAAATTAAACAGGAATTCCTAAACAAAAAATTACAAGACCCACCTTTTTAATTTTCATATTATTTCTTATTACTTGTATAAGTTGTTTTTTTAAATTATTTAATTTTATACAAAATTTAAATAATTTTTTAAAGCACAATTATTATTTTTTCCTAAATTAATTGAGCGAGTCAGTAATAATTGGATTTTAAATGTTTTTTTTTTCTAAATCTTTATTAATTTTTTTTCTAATTATTAATTTTTCTTAATTTCGAAGAGGATTTCGACACAATTTATATAAATTGCTTAGAAATATAACAAAGTGAAGCAAACAAATACTTCACGCACAAATTTGAACACCTACCAAAATTTCGTTATTCATGAAAAAAACATTCAACATTACATAATCAAATATCGCACTTCTAATAACACAATTATTTTTGTTGTATGTAATAGTTTTTTTTAATTAAATAAATTTTCATTTTTATGAATGTTTAAAACACACATATTTCATATTTTTGGTTTTACTGTAATAATTGTTTATTTATTTTTGTTTTTGTTTTTTTAAATTGAAATGTTATGTTTTTTAAATGGCTTTTGTTGCACCAAATTTTTAAGTTTTCATTTTAATTGAGCTTTTTAATATCACATAAATGTTTAGAAAATTTTAATTAAATTCTTCTAATAACCAATGTCGGATGTGGGTGTTTTACGTCAGCGGTAATTTTGGAAAAGTTCAAACATGCAAAAATATTATTTGGTATTCTGACGCGTTTTTAAATTAATAACTGTCATAAAAAAGTATCATAAGTTCTGACCGAAAATATTTTACATCATAACGGAATTTTATATGCATTCTCGGAGTGATTCAATTTATAAATATGGAATAATTTCCACCATTTTTTAAACATACAAATAATTGTATACCTATAGAAAAATGTCAAACCTATACAAACACTTTCGAAAGTATTTCTCAAATAACCATGACAACTTGCTCGAATTATAACAGTTTAAACTGTTATAAATTCATATTTTGGAGAATAATTATGACTCGTTCGCTAGAATATAATAATATATATATAATAATATATATATATATATATATATATATATATATAATAATTTCAGTCAAAATATTATTATCATAAATATTTATGACAGCAAAACTGTCACAGTGCCAGAATAGAGGGGTTAGTCACATGGAGTTTGACTGGTCACAGCTACCGAAAACTACTGTCAAGTTTGGATTATATTGAAAATTTTATGTATACACATTTTTTATGTTGTGTTGAAATAGGAAAAAAATAATCAATCAATCAGTTAACATGTTTAAATCTATGCCGCTAAACGTCAAGCAATACAAGGTTTAGCATATACCGTTGCTAAAAAAAACAAAAACTTCAACTGTTATCAGTTGCATAATTCCATGATGATCTTAACTCTTTTTGAACTGATACGAAAAAGTAACATCAAAAGTTTGTTGAGATGGTCTGAAAACTTAATTTTGCATACATCCCTTTTGTCTATCAATTTGGAAATCTGATACTTAGATCTATTGTGAGAGTCACATCATTTCATTTGACTAGTGACTTTCATCATAATCTTAATTTGTGATTTAATATTTTTATTAAAAAGCTCAATTCACATCGAATTTTAATTTTTTTCTATTTTTTTTTTACATCATTCTCATTTATAAATCCTCATTAATTCATTCAATCATATTTAAGTTTTAATTCAAAAGTTTTTAATTGTTTTTATTATGTGATGTTTGAATATAATAACTTGATAAATATATAAATAAATTTATATGTCGTCAAAAGGTGTTCGTGGCTGTTCCATACTCTACGAGCTGAGTTAAAAAAAAAAAAATGAAAACTTAAGTATTATTTATTAAATCAAAAAAAAGCATATATAAAAAATTACACCGGATCAAATTTTTATTTTTTATTTTTTATATAGATGTAAATTTATTAATATTAAATATTGAATTAAATAATAATTATTGTAATATTATTTTTATTTTTTTTTTTAATTTTTTTGTTTTAAATTGCTTTTATTCTTTCGTTTATACTTTTCTTTTGTTTGTTGTATTAAAATTAACTTTTAGTATTTTTAACTTTTAAAAGAAAATTATATATATATATATTTCTATTTCTTTCTTCCATTCCTACTAACTTTTAGTGTACTTCATAGATATATAACAAATAATAAAAAAAAAATGAGAAACTTATTAAAAAGAAAAAATAACTTAAATAAATACGAAATCAATAACCAGAAAGCTTATTTTTTTGAGACTTAATTTCCAATCAAAATTTTAAAATAATTTTTCAAAAAACCAAAAAAAAATAAATAACATGGAAAATATAATTTAATTTGGGAATAGGCATTAAGCGATATGACCAAGCGGCAGGTGTGTTGTAGAAATCCTCGAACAAAAATTTTTAACCACAAAAAGGACTCCGGGGATAAGCGGCCAAAATTATGATGTAGTTTAATTTTTTGAACCAAAAAAAAAAAAAATTATATATTAATATTATTAATTATTTTGTGTTTGTTTGTTGTTATTTTTTTTTTGTTTTTTATTTTTAAAAACGAAAAAAAGTAAATTACAACATTTTTGGGTGCTTGTCTCGAAATTTTTCGCTCGTATTTTTATATAAAGAAAAATTTAATTTAATAAAATCACTTTTTTGTTTGTTTTTAATTTTAATTTTATTGAATTTTTTTATTTTTCTTATTATAATATTGAAAAATATTCGGAGTTCTTAAAGAAGACTTTAAGTTTTATTTTAAATAAATTTTTTTTTGTTTTTAAATTTTTAATTTTAATGAAAATATTAAAATTTTAATTTTTCGTATATAACCGCCGACACATCCTTTTATAATATATGAGAACAAAAAAAATAAAATATATATACTAAAATATATTTATATGAAATGAAGATTCTTTCAGTTTTCTTCTTCTTCTTTTTTTTTCGTTAATTTTAGCAATTTTTTTATTAGTATTTATTTTAATTAATTATTTATTATTTTGTTTTTTTTTTTTTTTTAATTTCTTTAAAATTTTTAATTTCTTTTAAATTGAAATTATGGAAACAAAAACCTTCCTACTCTAATCTGTATATCTTTAATATCCTTTCCCAAAAAAAACTTTCTTCCTTCTTTTCTTTTGTTTGTGATTTGAATGTGTATTATTATTATTTTTCTTTCTTTTTTGTTGTTGTCTGTGATATATAAGTAAAAGTATTAAAGTATTTCTAATAATTCAATTCGAATTGCTGTAATAATGCAAACATTTATTTAATATATTTTTTTTATCTTGTTGTTGATTATATGTAATATTTTAATGTAAATATGTAAATGTCTTTTATATGGGATTACAAAACGATAAAAAGATTATTTAAAAAAAAAAACAAAAAAATTAAGAACCCAAAAGAATTTATTGAAAAATTCATCAAAAATATTGAAAACATAATGTTTTGTAATCCATTTTTAATGAATGTTTGAATTCTGTTTTTTTGTTTTTGTATTCGCAATTAGTATAATTGTATCTATGTCATGCAAAGTTTTTCTTCAACTTGATCCATCAATTTTATGATTAATGAAATCCATTATAATAAGTTTTATAATTCTTTAAAAATAGACAATAATTTTAATTTATAAGAGTATCTATAGTTTAGACAGGAAAGGATTTTTATAATTTGTCCTATTTGGAACTGACCACCAACGTTTCCTCTAAGCTGGGCGCGCGAGCTTTCGCCTAGGTATAAATTGACATTAGCCCAGTCATCATTTTTATTCACCGATAAGAAATATTGCAAAAACTTCTTTTTTTGCGAAAATAGTTTGAAAATTTGTCACCATTTTCATTGCGTTAACGCACGTATTTTATAAATACGTGTAGATTTCCACACTGGAGCCATATTCATGGCTATATATGCTGTAGTTCAAGGGTGTCCAACCTTTTTGTTTCCCTGGGCCGCATTGGAAGAAGACATGGTGTTTTGGGCCACAAGTATATTACTATGTATAAATCCATATCATAAAATGAATGTGATACTTGGTGTTGAAAATGAGAAACTAAACGGTCAATATCTGGTTCGATTGACGTGCTTGCAATTCTCAGGCAGTCCTCAAGGTGTTCATCCAACATGTTGGTTCTAATTTTACACTTAGTATGTTTCATTCTTCACTTAAGCCACCAGGTGACAAACAACAGAACAGTGTAGCTGAGCAAGCAACGCAAACAGAAAAAGAATTTACTACATAACTAAAGAGCTTTCTGTTCTGGTCCTGTTTCTGTTGTTTGTCACTTGGCAGCAAACACACAAATCATTCCTCAGAAAAATGGACATGCTTCAGTAACTTTGAATATTTTCGGGCCGCATTGATACTTGCCTTGGGCTGCGGGTTGGACAGCCTTGCTGCAGTTAGTAACATTGAAATTAAATGTCAATTACCACTTCTTTGGATTGCTTTTTTTTTGTTAAATTTTGTCCCGACTTTTTTTTAATTTAAAAGGGTTGCCCACATGGAATTTTATACCGCCCATGGATTAGAGGGAATTAGAGGGAACGTTGCTGACCACTATGACAAGTTCCCCCGCCAAATGTTAGAAAACCCTGACTAATATTTTAATATTTAAATTAATATAATAAAAAATGAACTAAACTTAAAACTGAAAATGGAAAATGTTGTTACTTTTAAAGTTACTGTAATAAGAAATATGTTATCAATTTCTATTAAAAAAAAAGAAGAAACGTTGTGAAGAAAACTTAACAAATGAGTTGAGTTCCAGATTTTTACTTTTTTGAATACACAAATTGCGAGCATTTATAAACATATTCTATTTATCGTTTTCGTCTAATAATTGCTGAAATCAGAGTACATCTGGAATCCCAACTGTCCAAAAGTTGCCATAGTATTACTTCACAATTTTTTCTCATACAATTTGTGTATAATTGTTGCAAATTGATCATTTCCGAGCGACAAATTACCTTACGTAAGGCATGAAAATGACAATGAATTATCGTTTATCGTTTTATAGAATCGATATTCAATATGTGAAAAATAATTTGTTTTCCATTATGTTTTCAATTCTAGTTTAGCGTACAACTAGATAATAACATTTCCATTTTGTTTGGTGTTTCGTAAAAATCATATAATGTACTTAAAATGTATGAATTTTTCAGACAGGCGAACATCCTACATATTTAGACCCGATTGTCTTTGTCTGTTCTAATATAGTAAGGTTTTTTTTTTTGGTTCGTTTTCTCCGGAGGAAATTGAAATATATGAATTTTGAAAAATATTTTGCACTAAAATGCACTTTCATGTGATTATATTAAAGCACCAAATGCAATTAAGGTAAATATTAATATTTTCAAAAAAAAAAAAATTTTTTTTTCATTTTATTTCCATGAAAATCTACAAAATAATTTTTCATTGAAAAATAAATGGTCTTTTGAAACAACACCATGATTGTAGGACTCGCTCAAAATTTAATGTAAAATTGTAATTAAAATACGAATATGTCTGTTTTGTATTTCAAACAATTTATGTAAATATGTTCCTGGTTCATATACATAGGTTTACATAGGTTTACATAGGTTTATATAGGAAAAAATATCTTTACAACCCAGTAATTTACAGTACAATCGTGGTTATTTCAGGAATCTATAGTTTTGTTAAATAGTTTGTAGTATCAAGAAGTAATATGAAAAACTGATACCTTTTCAATGTAAAGCTACCTGTACCTACCTGTGTTGTGCCCCTCTTGGCCTCTTTTGTTGATGGTGAAATTGGATATGACTGTCAGCATATACCTTCAACTTCACTTCATATCTATCCGAATTTTACGTGGAATAAAGATATCTAAAAGTTTTTTTTTTAAAAAATAAATAATAAAAACATTTCGATGAGAATAAAGATAATATACCTAACTTATAAAATTTATTAAAAATAATTAAATTATATCTATACCATTTGTTAATCGACTTGGTGTCGAAAGTTTTATCTTCTTCTGTATATGAGCTTTTCTCGTCTTGGAGCGGCTTTGAATATGTAGGAAATTGGCAAAATTTTAATATTGTCGAAGACCGAGCTCGGAGATGAACTCCGTATGTCTCAACTGCTAGTACTTAAATTACATGTACTAATTTGTTTAGTATGATATTCTCGTTCAATTTCATATCATAAACTTTCTATTGTTTATATGATAACAATAAAATTGCTATTTTATATTTATTTTTATTCTAAACCATTCAAAGCCAATTATTTCTAATAACTGCTTAGACAAACGCTTAAAAATCCTTCAAATACAATCTCTTTATATCGTTCAACGGGCCATTATAATACTCATAAACAAATTCCAAGTTATTATAACGGATAGTTCAATAAGGGCACTGCAAATATTTTTTTTACAAAAATCCAGTCGTTAAACCCCATTTTCGACCACTCTTTCGTATAAATCGGCCGATATTGCAGCAATTTCGTGTTCAATATTTGCTCTGAGCTCTTCTAACGTCGCCGGCTTATTGGTATATGCTAGACCAATGACTTCACGTGAACCCAAAGAAAATAGTCGGAGAGGCGTCAAATCGCGTGAACGAGACGCCCAATTGACGGGTCCATTTCTGGAAATAACGCGCTCACCAAACTTACTTTTCAATAAATCGATTGTAACGTTTGCGGTGTGGCACCGTCCTGTTGAAACCACATATTGTCCAAGTCCATATAACGCAATTCATTCCAAAAATAATCAGTTAGCATGGTACGATAGCGATTTACATTAACTGTAACGTGGCGGTGCGGCATCAACGACAAAATATGGTCCAATGACACCTCCAGCATGTAATCCACACCACACAGTTATTTTTTGGGGATGCAATGGTGTCTCTTGAAGAATGTGTGGGTTGCGGCCTGCCCAATAACGCATATCGTCCATAACACATGTCGTCCATAAATTGGTTGTAATGATCTTATAGTTGCGGCGACCGACTCAGAATTTCGGTAATATATTTTAATAATTTGTAAACATTGTTTAAGTGTGTACTGCTCCATAATGAAATGGCAACTATTCACGAGCATAAATGTCAAAAGAACCAAAAAAAATATTGCGTGGTTCGGCGCCCCTATTACAAAGCATTTGTAGTGTCCTATTTGAACTACCCTATACATGAAAAGTAACACGATCTTTGATTTCATCGAATTGTCAGTTGAATAGCCGGTATTGTACTTTAAAAAATTTTACTATGTAATTTTTTGATTGCATTTCGAGAGAGTACCATGTATTCTACTAAGGTATTCCTTATGACATGTTAGTTTTCAATTATTACCTGTAAATTTACACATATTGATATTACCTTTGTATGCCTGTTAGAACAAATTCTGTGACCAACTTTTTCAATTTTTCTTGAGAAATGTAATTTTGAAAGTAGTGATGTACTCTCACCTAAATCATATATGCAGTTGCCATTGTTCCCATTCAAGATACCGATGTCGTTATCATTCTTCTGTCCGACATTCAAATTTTGTATATTCTGTTCAAATTATCCATTATTGATTATTTCTAAATCTTATAAATAAATTGTATATATAACTTTTATTCAAAAATCTCTGTAAATAAATATTACAAACTTATGCTAATTATGCTAAGCGCAATCACAATGTTTTTTGTTTTCAATTTTATTTTAATATAAAACTACAATCATTGTAGTTTTATATGCAATTTAATTTATTTGTATTAAAACTTTTATTAATAATTAAAGTCATTCAATTTAAAAATCGATTAACAAAAATAAATATTTTTATATCAATCAAAAATTCTGATATTTAATAAAATCAATTTAGTTCGGATGAAGAAAAAAAAATATATAAACAAAAACGTAATTAACAAATTTTATTTCGAGATTTGAAAAAAGAAAACAATTGATTAATTATAATTAAATAAGAAAAACAAAAATATACTAAAAATATTTTATATGAAATTAAAAGATCAAAAATAATCGGTATAAGATTTACAACATTGCAGTAGAGTCTCAGAAAAATGATTCATCATGTTAACTTTTGTACGTTGAAAATCTAGTTTAGTTTAATTCGAAGATTTCGAATTCATAATTCTATTCTATTTTCATCAAAAATATGACATTTTTTTGTAATTTAGTAGCAAATTCTAATAACAGATTCTGGTAATTTGTTTAGAAGTTATCGTTTTCTTCTGGCCACAATTGCATAAGTCGAGTACTTCAAGTTTTCACAACAAATTTGGATTCACTCCTCCTATAAATTTCTATTTAATTTTTGAATTTAGGATTTCCATTGTGAATTTGCAAGTGCATATTAAAATGCGTCATGACTAAAATCTCTAAGGGAAAATACTTTTGCAAATAAATTTTTCATATGAATTCTGATGAATTATTTTAGCCTACATATAGAACTCAAACTCTAGGAAAAAGGGAAAAATGTAAAATAAAAACTACAAGGCAGTAACTTGACTTCATTCAACTAATTTGATTATCAATGCGTATTTTTAATGAAGTTGTCTTTATATAACTTAATTATTAACAGTTGCCACTTAGATCAATATTTCATTCCTAGGGCTTGACACGCGTTACTTCGCAAACTTGCGAAATTATTTAATTATTTTTGACAATTCGTTGAACAAATCAAAATGGTTAAAAGATTTTGCAAATTTGCAAAGCTTATGTTAAAAATATACATGCCCTGGAGCTGATTATTTTCGCAATCTTGCGAAGATGAATTTTTCAATTTTGACATTTGCAATTTCGAATTTATTTGAACGGGTTTTTCTTTTGGAACTGAATACAAAAAACTATTAAATTGTATAAAATGTCAGGAAAAAGGGAATTATTAGAATTTTTAATTGAAAATGCTTTTTATATTCAAAATAACTGACTGCCTAATGCCATTCATTATATCATTTCTGCTAAAATGAAAAAAATCATAAATTATGTTTGCAAAATGTAGTCACGGGTGCAGATTATTTTAAGTTTTCCCTGACCAATCAGAATGAGGTGTCAAACTTGCGAAAAATATTCGCAAAAATAATCAAGTCGCGTGACAAGCCCTTGTTTGTTTCTGTTTATTGTTCTTTGGTTTGGTTTATAAATTTTTCTAATAAGAAAATAAAACAGCTTATTAAAACCTTTTATTTTAGGTTTTAATAAAATCGGAGCCATCTTTTGAGCGGTAATTTGTGACTGCTAATATTTGCTTATGAAACTTTGGTAGAACAAATATGAGTAAACCTTTTGGTTAGGCAGTATAACAGTATAAAAGTTAGCTTGTAAACTTATTGTAAGTTAATATATTCGAGACTCTACTGTGTTTTGAAGGGTTTTAAAAAAAAGAAATTAACTAATTATATTTAAACTTAAAGCCCTGTTAGAACGTGAACGCGTAAAAAAAATTGTTTAATGAAAAAGTGAAATTAATTTAGATTTTATTAGTTTTTTGTTTTTTTTTCTTATAATTCTTAAGTAGAAAATGTGTCTTAGTAATTAGTTTAAACCGATAGTTATTATGAATTATTGATAGACCTTTTAATTGCATATTACACAAAATTTTGTTTTTGTTTTTAATAAATTCTTATCCCTTTTTTTAAACTATATATACCTTACCTATTTATTTAAAATTTTTATCTTAGATTAGTGGACCCACCCAAAAATTTTCATATACAATATAGTCACGATAATTTCGAGTAGCTTAAATCAAATTGTCAACAATTTGAAAGCATCAAACATTGAAACTATTGCGATTATACTGTATTTATTTTAAAATATTTAACTTCACTTAATATTATTTAATTATTTTATTTGATTATAAATTAGTATTATTTGTTTTTTCTTTTTTTATATCTTTGTTTTCTCTTTTTCTCAGTTTATGTTTAAATATTAATTTTAAATATTTTAATTTTTAATTTTTTTTTTTAAATTGTTATCCGTCCATTGTCTTCATGGAATTACAAAGTAATTTAGAGACCTACGCTATAACCAATTTGCCATTCACATAACCATGCCAGACTGCGTGCAAAGCTCAAGATGATCAAAATAAAAAAAAAATTTTCATAATTAAAAATATTAATATTAAAGTTAAGATTAAAGAAAAGATTTACGGAGTAAAAAAAAAAAATTCAAATTTTTAAAGTTCGAAAAAATTATGATGACAATGATTTTATGAAATCAATTAATATATGAAAATATTGTATATTTAATTAAAGTGTAAATTAGTAAATCTTTTCTTTATGTTCTTTAACTTTAAGTTAGTATTAATAAGAAAAAATTTTAATTTTAATTGTAATTTACATAAAGGTGAAAGTGCTATTTTGTTTTTAGTCTAAGCACTTTTTATTTGAAAAAAACTATAAAAAAGAATACTGTCGACTGCAGACCCGAGTGTTATGTTATTTTTTTCAATTATTTTTTATTAATAATCCCCCAAAAAATATATCAAAGAGAAATATCAAAAAACAAAATGTTTAATTAGTCACATTTTTAAGAAAGATTTCATTTATTTCAGAAAAATGCATCAAAATGAATTATTTTTTTTATATTGAATGCGAATTTTCTGATTTTAATATTAATGTAACATATTAATAATATATCTGATAGTGATAACACCCACAAGGCAATTGCCATGAATTCAAAATATTTATTATTTATATGAATTTTAAGCGAGAAATAAACTTAAAAGGATTATGAAATTAAATTCTCTGTTTTCGACTAAATAAGTTTCAACAAAAAGCTTTAGGCTTTCAGGACCATAACAATCGAACCAATTTTAAATTAAATTAATATACAAAACTTTAATTAAATTTTAATCAAAAATATATTTGGTGAATGATCTCGTTTTGAAGTATTTTAGACAAAACTATGAGTTTGACAAGAGAATCCATTGGCATCCGTAACATTCCAATCAATTTCATAGAAATATGTTTTAATTAACAAAATAGTGGAAGTTTATAGAAATTGTATACCTTCAATAATACAATATAATTTTCAAATAAACATTAAAGGAAACCAATGAATATCGAAATTTTTGGGTTAATTTGTTGTAATATGGGGAAGCCCTAGAAACATATTACAAAAGCTTCATTCATTTCAAGTGTACTATGAAATAATACTTTTAAATAAATCAGGAAATTCAATATTCTTTGTAATATTGAAATCTAAGAATTTCACTGAAATGACATGAAAAAACTCGAGATTAATCCAAGGTAGCTTTCTCCCATCTCTGGTAATCCCGAATTACGACATTTTAATGCATTTTAATTTGTAATACTGGTATAACCATTTTATTTGGTATAAATACAATTCTTGAAGGTATCTGAAATATAAACGAAAATCAATTTGTTGAAGAAAGTGAGCAAAGTCGATCGGAGGCCAAATGAAAACAATGATCAACTAATAATAAATGACGAATTCGATTTCTTTGGAAAATTATTTTGAAGCAAATATATGTATGTTATAAATCTAAGAGGAAATACGAAATATAGCTGAAATCTATGATCTGAAATAAAAAGGTTATATCCGTGATAGCAAACTCTAAATGTAAAAATATGATTTCTAGTAATTATGCGAATAAGTAATTGCTTTGCAAGCTGCACAGCGGTATTTCTAAATTCTAATGAAATAGTTATTACTGATCACCAACTAAACATACTATCGGGTTTTTCAATAAGGGCACTACAAATATTTTATTTAAATAAAACAAAAACGGGTTGATATATTAATGAATATTTTATTTCATGTTAAAGCACATTCTATGCCATTATGTACGGAATTCAATTTCCTTCGCATGACCACCACGGGCACGTTTGCAAAAGTCCAGTCGTTGAACCCAATTTTCGACCACTTTTTCGCATAAATTGGACGATATTGCAGCAATTTAGCGTTCAATATTTGCTCTGAGCTCTTTTGACGTCGCCGGCTTATTGGTATAGACCAATGATTTCACGTGACCCCAAAGCAAATAGTCGGGAGGCGTCAAATCGCATAAACGAGGCGGCCAACTGACGGGTCCATTTCTGGAAATAACACGCTCACCTAACTTACTTTTCAATAAATTGATTGTAACGTTTGCTATGTGGCAAGTGGCACCGTCCTGTTGAAACCACATATTGTCCAAATCCATATCACGCTATTCATTCACAAAATTCGACCCAATGACGTCACAGAGATTCCCAATTCTTGAGAATGGCGTGTAAGCGAACGATTTGGGTCTTCTTGAATTGAAGCATCAGCGGCCGCGATATTTTCTTCAATGCGTGCACTTCTTTATCTCACTGGTACTATAACATTGTGTAGCGAGTATATCGATTCAAATTTTCGGACTAAATTTTCAATTGTCGAAGGGGCAGGTCGGTGATGTTGTCCACAAATTGGTCGTAATGCCTTAAAGTTGCGGCGACCGACTCAGAATTTCGGTAATAAATTTTAATAATTTGTAAACGTTGTTCACGTGTGTACTGCTTCATTAGTAACTATTCATTAGCATAAATGTCGAAAGAACAAAAAAAAATATTGCGTGGTTCGCCGTCCTTATTGGAAAACATTTGTAGTATCCCAATTGAAAAATCCTTTATATAAGATAAATACGACTTGTGATCTTTACTTTAACAATACATACTTTCTATTGTAAGGAGAAGTGCGAAACAGTATAACGTCGAATTTTGATTTTTTGTCATTGGTTAATGCCACAATAGCCCGTCTACATTATTTTACAATAATTTATAGTATAAAATAATTAATGTACGAGCCTTTGAAGTCATGTCAAAATCACCAAATTTGTTCATTTTATACACCACCAGCAATATGTTGTTCGATAACTAAGCAATCATTTATTCTTATTGTTTGAAGTGTAATTTTCATAACTGGAAAATTTTATACATATATACTTTTGTTATATATGTATTTTATCACATCAGATTTCAAAATAAATATTATTAGTATTTTACAATAAATTTCTCTTGAATAATCATTTTTTTGCATTCTTCTGAAAATCTTTCTTAGAAATTCAACTAAACGAACTAACATAAACCTTTCCTCTCTCCAATAATATGTTTTAAGAAATATTAACAAATATATTATGTATTAGCCAATTTAAACAACATTTAGAGATATCTTTTTTTCTGTTACCTAAACAAAAACTACAAGCAAACATAAATAATATATTTTTCAATTTCTTTACTCTTTTTTTTATTATCTCCAAATTTAGTTCAAATTCTGTTTAATATGGAAACATATAAATTAAAATCTTAGTAATTTAGGACTGTGTTCGTATTTTAATATTGCTTTTATAGTCACTCATGTTTGTTTCGTTTATTGTTCTGTATTAATTTTATTAAACAAAAAAAAAACAAACAAAACAAGACAAACATTAACAGAAAAAACATAAACATAAAAAATTAATCAATATTGGAATTATTTATTTTAAATTGAAATAGAAATTTTTATTATATTTAATTACATGAATTTGCACTGACACAATATCGACTCTTAAAAGTATTTTTTGATATCATTTTTTTGGTTTTTATTTTTCAAATTAAAAGAAGTTAAAATTGAAATTCAAAATTACAAAAATACAAAAATACAAAAATACAAGAATACAAGAATACTAAAAAAAAGCACACAAATATTCATTTCAAGCCAAACTTTTCCTAGAATTTTTTAATGAATAATTAATTAATTAATTTTAATCTATAATTACAATTCAATGTTCAATATTTATAGAATAGAAAGTAATTTTCTTTAAATTTGAATCAAAGAAAACATTGTTATCGAAAGGAGTCCAATTCGTACCAATATTTTCCATACAATTATCATTTTCAATCAAATTCTCAATTTACTACTATTTGATCAAAAGTTAAATTTTTGAATTTAATTTTAAATCTAGTAATTCATTTGATATTGATAAGCTAGAACTAGCTCAGTTTGATCAGTTCCCTTTTATATGACACTAAAAACCTGCAGTCGAATTCTGAAATTGTGACAATGATTAAAGTAAGGCTAATACCGTAGACATTCTACACGCTTTAATCCAGTCCATTATTTTTAATCTAGATCATGCGACACATTCCATTTTTCTGGATTAAAAGTCATTCTCAATTATTTTTCGACATTTCTTAAAACTTTCTATAAATTTTTTTTTGGTTAGAAAATTTTGGAAGTAAAAAAAAAAATTAGTTATGAATATGCAAACATCTAAACTCTAAAAGAAAAAATGTAAAAGTATTATATTTAAAAAAAAAAATCATTTCCTTCATAAAACCCAAAAAATTTGGAGCCGCCAAATTCAAATCTGTTATTTTGTTCTACGGCTTCTTCTTACTTTTTCTTCTTTGAAGGTTTATATCTATAAATATGAGCGGCATTACCAGATGAAAAAAGCTAAATTTCACAATCAGAGAGCGAAAAGTTCTCAATTATTCAATAATTGAGCTGAAAATACTCGGTTAACTATCCTCAATAATTGAGAAAATCTGGTCCATTATCGAATTTTAATCGCGAATTGTGAGCTCTAGATTATCGCTGCTAATATATCTTTAGTATTAGACTTTGAAAATTGACTAAACATTATTTGAAAGTGACTGCCCGCTCAAGTCATGTGACAAATTACCTAATGAAATCTATGAAAACGACAATAAATTGTCGTTTGTTATTTTACATAATTCCACTGCAGGACACGTTCAGCGGTCATTTCAAGCGTCTAGTATTTCTGAGGATTATTATCGGACTCGGAACTTTCTATTTTCGATGATTTCCTTCATCAATCATCATCAGATGAATCAGATTAGTTTGACTTTAATTTTTAATACTTCTAATCTTGATCCTTAGCCGCTTCAAATGCTATACGATGACCAATAATTTTCTCAATTTCATATTTTCCATCTTTGTTAAAACTTTCAATTTCTTCACCTTCGTCAACACATTCAAATTCTACCTAGAGTAAATTTACCAAATTGAAGACACTCTGTCAATTTATAAAAACTAAAGATTACTTGCATCCTGTGATCTTTCACATGAGCTGCGATAACCTTTTGTGAAAATGGACAGATCTTATGGTGTGAAACACGAAAAAATTACTCACATGAGAATTCAATTTTTAGAAACAGTTACGTACACGACAATTCCTTTCGATAATAATTATATTGTAAATTAATTAAGTTCAATTTTTAACTTCTTTTGTAGGAAAAGCATTATTAAATAATCAGACAGTTTTATTTTAACTTTAACTTAAGTTTTTTTTTTTATATATTTTTATTTGTTGAGGTTAGATCAAGAACCCAATGTTTCAAGGAAATAAAAACAAATACCTCTTCTCTTCTCTCTAAAATAACTAAAAAAAACGAAATTATTTTTTCATAAATACAAAAAACATTTTATACCAATTAATAAAAAATAAAATAAAAATTACGAAAAAAAAACCAAAACAAAACAATTACCATTACAGGTAATAGCGGTGATATCCATCCTGTTCATAGTCCTGTCTACCATAGCCCTGACGTTGAACACCTTACCACAACTACAATCCAATGATCATGGTACTCCTCAGGATAATCCGCAATTGGCTATGGTTGAGGCCGTCTGTATATCTTGGTTTACATTAGAATATGTACTAAGATTTAGTGCATCACCAGATAAATGGAAATTTTTTAAAGGCGGCCTTAACATAATAGACCTATTGGCAATACTCCCATATTTTGTTTCACTATTTTTATTGGAGACAAATAAAAACGCTACGGACCAGTTCCAGGATGTGCGCCGGGTGGTGCAAGTCTTTCGCATCATGCGCATCCTGCGAATCCTAAAGCTGGCCCGTCATTCAACGGGCCTGCAGTCGTTAGGCTTTACGCTACGTAATTCATATAAGGAACTTGGTCTACTTATGTTGTTCCTGGCAATGGGCGTTCTCATATTTTCTTCGTTAGCATATTTTGCTGAAAAGGATGAACCACATACAAAATTTGTTTCAATACCGGAAACATTTTGGTGGGCGGGTATTACAATGACTACGGTTGGCTACGGGGACATCTATCCCACTACTGCACTGGGAAAGGTTATTGGTTCTGTGTGTTGCATATGCGGTGTACTGGTAATCGCTTTGCCTATTCCCATCATCGTTAACAATTTTGCCGAATTTTATAAAAATCAGATGCGTAGAGAAAAAGCACTTAAACGTAGGGAAGCACTAGATCGAGCCAAACGTGAAGGTAGCATTGTATCATTCCATCATATCAATTTACGTGATGCATTTGCCAAAAGTATGGATCTCATCGATGTCATTGTTGATACAGGTGAGTCGAAATTATTATTACAATTTTATATAAATACTTTTTAAGATAAATAAAAAAAAGGAAAAAGAAAAAAATCATATTTATACAAAATCTAAAAAGATATTCTAAGTTTTTACACAAATAATCATTTTATTTAATTTTTATGTTTTATTATTTTCTTTTATTTTTAACAATTTTGATTTATTTGTGTTTAATCTTTTTTTATCCAAAAATATTAAACTTAGTGAAAAATAATAATAATAAACTTTTTAATATAAATAATATATAAATATTTGCATGTCCTGTCTTTTGAACTGTCTCGTCTCTTTTTCGGTGTAAAAATATCGACTTGCTTACCCTTTAGATGTATTTTCTGTACTCAATAAATATATTAAAATGAAACTATAATTATATGTCTGTAAAGAGTGTACTTTAAATGCTTAATTAACGTTCTTAATTGTATATTTTAAGTATTTGATTATATTTTATATTTAATTCAATATTTCGATTTCAAACTAAATAACTTAATTGTTTTTATTAACTTTTATTAAAATCTCAATTAAGTTTCTTACGGTTTATAGTTTTGTATAATTTATTAATCACAGGGTGATTCTTAAATGACATATTTTAACTAGACTATCTACATCTAGATTTTGCGTAAAAAAATCAAATTCCTCCCTAATTAGGGTTTCTGTACTCGATTCGACTCGACTCGGACTCGTCAAGTATTTGGTTAGTTACTCGGAGATTCGACTCTAATACTCGACGAGTCAAAAAAATTAATTGATTAATAAATAAATTTGATTACATTTACTTTTTAATTTCTTAGCACGACTACGAATTTTGGGTTGAAAATCTTGTATTGTAATAATTCTAATTTTAACAAATTTTAGTAATTTTTTTTGTTACAAAAACTTGTGCTACAAGAATCGTTATTGAACTCCAAAATATTACAGGTTTTCGCTTATTGATTTGAGTTTAAATTTTTATCCAGACTCGACTCGGACTCGACGAATTTTCAAAATTTGGGACTCGTACTCGCCGAGTCCTAAAAACCCTAGTTTCCAGAAACCCTATCCCTAATAATTATCATAATCACATATCGAACAATCGACTAACTTATTATTTTGGCATCGATAATATTTCAATTGAATAATTTTTGACAGCTTGAGCTGAACTCGTATCAAGAGTGTTGATAAGGGTCGCTCTTAAAATGTTATTTTCACTCATTTCAAATTTTATAGTAAATATATATGTTAATACTTGAAAAGAACATATGTTTATTGTCTTTTGGAATGGAAAAAAAAACGCGCACTGAAAATACCTCTCAAAGTACTGATTAAAAGGAAAACCAGCAGTTTTTCGCAATTCTAATGCAAATTTTTCAACAGAGTGTGCATGTTTAAAAATATTTCCACAGGAAGTTTAAACTCCTTTATTACAATGCGGCCCGAATCAGTTCTTATTTCTTGTTTTAATTTGAGTGAACTAACGAACGAGAATATTTTTCAGTGAAAATCATATAAAGTTGGTATAATTGGGCTTGTTGCGCGTTAGTTCGTAAACTTGCGAAATTATTTGATTTTTTTTGACAATTCGTTGAACCAATCAAAATGGTTAAAAGATTTCGCAGATTTGCGAAGCTTATTTCAAAAATAAACATGCCTTGGAGCTGATTATCTCGCAAACTCGCCAAGATGAATTTTTCATTTTTGACAGATACAATTTCGAATCTATTTTAACGAGTTTTTCTTTTGGAAGTAAATATCAAAAACTATGAAATTGTATAAAATGCCAGGAAAAAAAGGGATTTAGCGGAATTTTTAATTGAAAATGCTTTGTTTTAAAATGCTAAAATGAAATAAAGAAAAATTTTATTTGCGAAACGATGTCACGGGTGCAGATTATTTTAAGTTTTCCCTGACCAATCAAAATGAACTGTCAAACTTGCGAAAAATCTTCGCAAAAATAATCAAGACGCGTGACAAGCCCTAATGTTCTTCGAAATTCGTTCCATTCTTTTCAAGTTTTTCTTAATTGTTTATTCATTTGTGAATCACCCTGTATAATACAAAAGAATAATATAAAATTTATTACTATTTTTGTTATTAATTTCTTAATTTTTTTTCTATTTTTATATTTGATATTTGAACTTTAAAATAATAATATTTACAAATTAGTTGGCAAATATTTTGTAGAGTTTCTTTATTCCAATTTAAAAAAAGAAACTTTTTAATATTTAATTCAATTTGCATGAAAAGAAAACAGCAATTTAAAATTGTTCTGCGAAAGAAAAGAAACAAAAAAATAGGGAACTTTGGTGAAAAACTCCATTTTATTTTTGAAGAAATTTTTTCAAAATATTTATATTTTTCATTTATTTTTTAATAATAGTATATTTTTCTTATTAAATTTAAAAAAAAAAGAAACTAAAATTATTTTATGAATTTTTGCTTTTTTTTTCAAATTATTATCACTTTTGAGTGAGGTTGTTTTAAAAAAATTTTTAAATTAAGATATAAAAACATTTTATATATAAAAAAAACTTAATTTTATTTATTTTTCAACTTTTCTTTTTCTAAATAATTTTAACAAAATTTATTTTAGAAATGAAAATAATATTTATAAATGAACTAAAAACCTATATAATTAAATAATTTGAAAATAGGTAATTTCAATAAATTTCATTCGTTCGTTGCTTCAATATTTTAATAAATTATTTGTGTAATTTGAGTATTTATAGAAAAATCAATTAAATTGTTTATATTTTAGTATAAATTAAAACAAGAAAAAATATATCATTGCTAAATTTCTGTCATTCAAAAGAATTAGATTTGTTTAACTTAATTAGTCAATTTTTGATCGTTTAAATTATTTTGATTATGGTTTTAAAATCGAAGAAATTTAATAAATATACCCAAATCGAAAAAAAAATCATATCTTAATTCTTGAATTTATCATGTACAACACTAACCCTTAACCACTATGGATTTGCGGGACTGTTCCAGAAGTTTGTACTTCTAATCGGATGTGACCGTACCGGAGCTAATGTGGGCTTGTGATTCTCCTTTAAAAAATTATCTTTAATAAATTATACCTTTAGCTTTCTTTTAATGATTACAAAAGGAAATAGATGGCTCTTTCCAAAATGTTTTCCACTAGTTGGTGGGCTCTCAAATGACGTCTAGGTGACCACCGCTGTAATAAAAGAATCTTTGTGTCTTCATTTACTATGATTTTGAAAGTTTAAAATTTTATAAATTAAAAAATGTACGGAAATAAATATTTATTTACTTATCTTAATTGGCACCACAAGAAGGAAACTGGGAGACTGCATATTTGCATTGTTTATGTGAGAAAATATTATGCCATTAGTTCGAAGTTAAATGTAGATTTTAATTTTTTATTAAAATGCATAAAAAACTTTCCCGAGAAAATGATCGATAATTAAAATATCCAAATTAAATTCATTTAAATAGAATTGAAAATATAATTTAGCTAGAAATAAAAAAAATCTGATTAAAATTAAATGAAACTACACAAAAACAAGTTTCTCTTGGTCTGCCCAGTAATTGGAGAGCCGCATCAAAATTTTCAATTTACTAAAATATTGCATATTGATTGATGATTTTCTAATACAAGTCACATAAATTTTACATTTATATTAAAATGTCATAATTTCCATTTTATATAATGGAAAATATCGTATATTTTAGTTTCAAAACGTAACCCAGATATTATAGCAAGGATAAAATATTAAAATCATGAATATGAAATTTTGGCGATATAACAAAATTTATTCGAAAGATCATGGATGACAGTGTCTTTGAAAAGCCACAGAAACAATATAAATTTATTCGATTTAAATTTGTTTATACATTAAAATAGAATGAAAACTTTATGTTTATGATGAAAATTATTTAACTTTTTTAATTGGTATTTTTGTTTCGCAACAAAACATAAGCAAAAAATAAACAAGAATTGCAAATCCTATTGCAATTTGTGTACGAAAACTCATTAGAGCTGCATATTCTAATTAATTATTAAATTCTCCATATACTACTGCGTTCAAAAGTTATTGGAATTGATTTAATGAAACCCATTAACCCAGTTTATCGCATGGACTTGACTCCACGGATTACGAAAACAATGAGACTAGGAGAGCGATGGCGAATCTTTTTGAGAAGTGGGTCAAATTTTGTTAATTTTTTTTTTAGTACTAGCTCGTGGGTCACTAAGTCAGTGACGTCACTTGGAAAGGGGGAGAGAAGGATGGTTAAAAACTACTTTTTGGTTCTCATTTTTACAATCCTCTTAAAAGTTCACGTTTCCTTTTTGTTTTACAAGTGAAATGCAAAAATAAGGGAATAAAGAAAATCACATATATATTATGAAATATTATTTATGATATAAAAATAAGTTTATAAAAATCAACGCGTGGGTCATTTAAAAAGCCTGCTTGGGTCACTGTCTGACCCGCGGGTCAAAGGTTCGCCATTGCTGGACTAGAATAAGATATTACCGAATTACCTTGCGTATTCTCGCACGCTTACTGCGTATAATGCTGGTGGAATTGTATTTGTTGAGTTTTGGACCAAAAATAAAAAATAAACGAAAAAACAAACAAGCCTAGACTTTTGAGGAGAAGCATTATTGTGGTGCAAAATCCATAAATTCTATTCGCCATAATTCCAGCTGTTTTCTATAAATTGCTTCACACATAACAAGAAATAATATTGTTTATTAAACTGGTAAAATTGTTATCACGGCAATCGGAGACATGAGTGTCGTTCCCATACTTTTTGAATACAGTAATAACAAGTAACTAAATTTTTATCTTGTCCCATGGCAAAAATTCATTGGAGCTTTCAAACTTCTATATATATGTATATAATATTTATACTTGTTTCGTTGAAAGATCTATATTCGCGATGCAAGGCAAAGTCCTGTTTTCGTATTCATTTAAATTTATGTCTTCGTTTTGCCTGATCTTTTATTTTTCACCTACTAAAATAGGAAAATTTATATTCACCCTGCAGAAGGAAGTTGAAATATATATAAAAAAAATATAGGTAATTTATTTGAAATGTGTATTCTCATGATATAGAGAACTTTAATTTTCTTCTTAATGAATAACGTTCAACTCTTATCAGTTGAAACATGTAAATTGTAAAATGTTTCGAAAATAACAAATTTTATAAATAGGAAAATGAAAATCACCTGAAATTTATTAAAGGGCGTATAGAATATATTTATATATTGAATCCGGCCCTTTATCGTTTCGGTCTTGTACAAGGCTTCATATAATAAATGAAATTCGATAAACGTTTTCTTTTTCATATTTAATCGCACTTTCTAAAATTAGAGCATTTCTTATAAGGATTTTAAGTCAAGGCTAATTGAATGAAAACATGAAAACATATTCTATATATGCATTTTCTTTGCATATAAAATTTCCATAGAATTTCCATTTGACTCTCTTGGCCAGTTAAGTAATAGACAAGGGAAATACGAAATATTTCAAGGAATGAATTTATTGCCAGGAAATGAATTCAAAATTATTATAATTGAAATAGTTTAATTTTCCACTTTTTCTATTCAAATTGATTTATTGAAATTGTCGCAATACTATTAAATTGGATCAAATACAAGAAATTATTCCAATATTGGGAAATTTCGAAGCAATAGAAAAGAGTTGAAAATCAATAACGAATTGGTCACTAAGTGCTTTCATTTCAATTAGAAATATAAATTTTTAAGCTCAAATTATACAAAAAAAAAATAATCCTTCCATATTTTAAAGTAATCATCAATTTCAAACGCAAATTCTATGAAAAAATATTTGCAAAGTTTATTTAAAAACAATTGTATATTAGAGGCCAAGGCTGCCTTTGTAGCTATGTAGTTTCGCAAAAATGCAATTTCAAACAGCAAAATAATCAAAACATGGGTATAATTTTTCAATACTGAGAATTAAGTTACTTTCCAGTATTTCTTGGTACATATACTTGAAGATGTTAACGGTACCATTTATAAACTGTATATTTCCCAAACATTTTGCGAATGTACAGCGCCTCAAATCTAAAACCACGGAAGGTAATTGGACAGTACTTTTAAGGTAGTCTGAATGCAAGACTTCATTTTTGTTTCTAATCACTCTTTTTTAATTATCTCCTACATACACATCAAATTTGGACTCGTCACTAAAAATAATAGAATTCCATTGCTCCTGTGTCCATTCTCTCTCCTCTTTAAATCAAACGAAGGCACTGAGCCAGTAATGGGTTTTCTTCTACCTGAGATGTGACCACTTTATGCAAGTTTTCCTGGAAATGGTTGATCTTGTAGCTTCATTCTACTCGGCTGTTAGTTCTCTTAAAAAAATTCTTTCGGTTTTTTGCATGTTTCAACTAATGTTGATTCGTATCTAAACATGAACGTCCTGAGCTTTTCACCTGAATATCGGTATTACCGTTATCACCATGTGATTCTATTATTAACCATTCGATTTCGATTATTTACCAATTCTCTTGTAATTTGCATTATTAAATCTATCGCGTTTTTTTGAGATGTGGAACACCTCGAATCAAACTGTTCATACAAATTTATTACGATATTTCTTGCAAAGCTATCTTGTTTGCGAAACCTTAAAATAGCATTCGCCATCTACATTTTCATTAAGCAGTGAGTATATTTAAAACACTCATGGTTTCTGCCGAACATTATATTATCAGCTATTATAATTATTACTTTAATAAAATAATTATTTGACAACCAAAAATGCCGATAAAAAACGAAATTATAATAGGCAGAGCCAAGAATAGGAAATACACATCCTTTTGACCGACTATAAGGTTCATAAGTAGGAATAAGTATTTAGCAGTATGCCGTCCACAAATTCTTGTTTTGGTAATTTAAAATTGATTTAAAAAAATTGAGAATCGTTTCGTAAAACTAATTTTCATAAGAAACCAAAGCATCGAGCTGTGTAGTTTATGAAAAAAATATTTGAAATTCAACTGTCAAAATTTCCCTACGCTACGGAATGTTCGTTGATGCATTCATTGTTGATTTCTATTCCTGAAACATAACGAAATGGGAATCAAATTTAACGAAAGCACGTGTATGCATATTATAATGACACCATACGATTCATGAAGATTAGAACATTTCCGTAAGTTCGTCTATGCTTAGCTCTTCCTATTATAATTGAATTATATAATTACAATTTTTTTTTGCACAAATAAATTATTAATTGGATATTATTAAATCATATCCACATATGTTTAAAATGCTCTTCAAATTGGTTCAACGATAATTTTAGTAATTTAAGTTTTTATAAATATTTGCATTACAATAGAAGAAAAAGGATCTTGTCAATCCAAAAACCTAAATATGGCCATAAGGAAGTACTCTCATGCTTTTCATATTCATTTTTAAATAGTTGTGGTAGCAGATAAATACAAGTTTTGAATAACATATGTATAAACAGTCTGACATGAGATTATCTGTGTATTTTTATTTTTCCAACTCATAATCTAATTAAATATCGCGTATACACATTTCCTTAACTTAATTACAAATTGGAATGATGGAATGAAGAAAAAAATTCAATTAAGCCTTTCAATCAGAAACACTTGATTTTATAATTTCCAATATAAACAATTTGTAATTTAATCTGCACTTTGGGTACGTTAAAACCTCCCAAATCCCATATTAGAAAGATCATCAAAAGTGTTTATAAGTGTCACAATAATCTGATTACAAAATGAAAATCGATTTGTTCCGATATTGCCATTAGAAGTTAATTAAAATGAAAAGTAAATGGCTTTCTAGAATCAAGCTGAGTTTGGATGGCATTGGATGAATTAGTTTCCGGTATTTATGGTAATATTTTTATGGATTCGGTTTATGGTTTTTTGTATAGTAAGTACATTTTTTTTTTGTTAATTGAAACGGGTTACAAAATGAAAATGTTGTGACGAAAAATTGATTTTCTCTCAAACTAATTTTTATAAGTTTTTTTGGGGTGGAACCGAGGAACTTTGGTTTTTCAATTCACCAATTCAATTTTTGTTATAAGGACTTGATAGTCACTTGAGAAAAAAGCCATATTCCCAGTATCCTCATTGGTGATTTGTCTTTAACTTCTTTTTTGGAAATATATGGGAGAAGAAATTAACTAAAATTCCGAATTTTCTTTTAGGTAGAAAATTAAAAAATTTCGTCGTAATCTCAAAGATTTTATTTTGACGCTTATGCTTTTCATTCTTAGGATAGCCGTTAACACTGGGAACGTATTATTAAATTTGAAAAATCTGTTTTCAACTTTTTTTTTTATACATATCGAGTTTTTCAATAAGAATTGTTTTTTTTTTTTAATTTAAATTAAACACACAATTTGGATGAAAGTTCTTAATTTCTTTATTGAAATATGTTGTATAGACTCTACAACAATATCTGGTAAATGTCCGCCACCACAACGTTTGCAGACATCGATTCTTTTAACAAAATTTTCGATCAGATTTCTGCATAATTGTATCTCTATCTCACGAATTACGGTCCAATGATAGTCAGCCCACAACGTACACCAAACAGTGATATTAGATGAATGTAATGATTGTTCAACAGTTAGGACCGCCGCACACTTGAACTAAACTAAGCGGGCGAGCCTCGCTGTAGTTACATAGCTTAGGTGGGCTCGCTAATCCCGTTGCACACTTGAACTAAGCTACACGATGATATTTTTGGTAAATTCATGCCATCACTTCCATTTGAGCCGTCAGAGAGATAAATGTACGAGTACAGTATCGATGAATTATTACTAGACCTTTTCCACTTGACATTTACACATTTATGTTGAGAAGATATTACCACAAAATAAAGAAGACATACTACACTTTTGCAAGCATCGATTCTGCACTGTATAATCGCGAAAGTACGTATAAATTAGTGTTAGCGATGCCAACGAAGTTCGATCGCGTAGTTGAGGCCTGAATTTGACAATTTTGCTTATTAACGTACCCATTCAAATGAAAATAAGCTTTGTCAGAAAAGATGATTTTTCTGTGAAATGTGGTTTTCAAAAATCGCCCATTTTCATAATGGATTTAAATAATTTTTATGCCTTTTCCAAGCGAAATTGAATTCATTGTAATACTATAAAATATAGAACTTCTACTGCAATTATGTCAAAAAACTGCCACCATAAGGAAATACAATCCTTTTGAAAAATAAAAGTTATTATTGAAAAATCCTATATAAAATAAACTTTAAAATTTTTAAAACAAACATTTTCAATGAAAAATATTTAATAAAATTAAATAAAAAGTCCGATCAATATATAGAAATAACTAACTTTGGAAAGGTGACCCTGTACTCTCCGTTTTACTTTCTATAAAATTTAGGATAGTGCTAAGAGCTTTCTATAACATTCATTCCACATATGAGGTTATTTGTAGGTTGGCTCCTTAAAGTCCTTTCAAATTTTTGAATTGTTTGGCTAATGCATAATATCGATTTTTAGGTATATAGTAGAAAAGTTTTTTTTAAGGAGTGTTCTGCACATCACACATTTATTTTAAGAAATTGCACAATTTCGGCTGGGATTTTACACGAAAATACACACCGAAATAAAATTCACAAACAAAATGTATTTTCAAAACATAAAACCTATTAAAAAATGTGTTGAAAAATGTAGATATAAAATATTTTTGAAAAGCTTTTATATGACAATTAGTGGTTAAGGTCCCAGAAATGTTGAATTCTCATGAAAGAATTGTTTTATTTTCGATAATATAATCATTAAATAGTTTTTATTTATTTGATATTTAATTGATGATGATAAAAAAAAACTGGGATCCGTTAAAAACTAAATTAATTTATAAAAAAAATTATGAACTTAATTTATCGCAACGCATTTAAAGTGCTGAACCAATAATTTTAATTTAATTTCTTTTTGATTTTGATTTTTCAAAAAATATCATTTTATGATTTTTATATTTTGAGAAAAAAAACAACAACATATACTATATAGTTTATTATAAGTGCATTTTTTTAGATAATAAAAGCATATAGCATGTGAATTAAGATATGAGTACAGTAGAATCAAAAACGGGTCTTTTCCATTTTTCATCTTTTTAAGAAAATAAGAAAAAAAAAACATTTGAAGGTTTGGAAGATTTTGGGGTGACAATGTAAAGTTTTAAACAATTTTTATGTGAACAATTTTTTTAATTAAGAGGAATTTTCAAAAAAAAAAAAATAATAATACTAAAAAAATAGGTAAGATCCGCTTTGGATCTACTATACTCAAATATTCATTATAATCATGAGTCCCCAAATATTATATATATAAAAAATTAAAATACAATAGGAGATAATCCAAATTTATAGTATTTATAGTATTTTTACGAAATCATTTAATTATTTATAGTAATTCATATAGTAATTTTCAAAATTTAATTATTAAAAATTTGAAAACTAAAACACATCTTCATTTTAGATGAATATTCATAAATTCTAGTAAGGTTATCGTTTTTTTTAGTTTTTATTTTTAATTTTTAATAAAACCAGGTGACAAGTGTGTATTAATAGAGACGCCAACAACATCCCAACCATCATCTGGTTCACCAAGGAGACGTGCACTCTCCGCTCGGATCCATGAACTCAATAAGACCATCCTTGATGAACATGAAGATCGGAACAATCCTAACGATGATAGTTAATCTTTAAAATTGAAACAAAAACAATCGAAAAACATTTATATAATACAAAAAAAAAAAAAAAATTAAAACGAAATTTATAGGAATAATTTCAAAAATAATTTTTAAATAAGTGTAATAAGAACAGTTAATATATATAGAATTATACATAAATACCAGCCAAGTAATTATTATCGTCGTCCTTTAGTTAAGATGAAGATTATATACATAAAAATTCCATTTAATAATAATATTATTAGTCTTAAGAATATTATAAAATAAAACTTAAATGAATGCTAAAATGTTAAAAATTTATAAAAAATTTTTTTGTTTTGTTTTTATATATAAAAAAAAAGTTATTAAAATATTAAAATTAATATTATCTATTTAATTTATACTGTTCAAAATTGTTTTAAAAGTAAATTAAAGATTTTTTTGAAAAAAAAAAACTCAAAACAAAAAGAACACGACTAAATTAGAGTAAAATGCGCTTTTTTTTATAAACTTATATAAAAACTAAACTAAATATTTTTGTTGTTTAAAAAAGAAAAAAAAAATACAGGAAAATATAAAAGCAATCAAAACAGGGATCGAAACTTTTATTGAATTTTTTCGATAAGTTCCTTTTTAAAAACGTCAAAAGAACTTTTTTCAGAAAAGTGACAACAATATTAAACTTCCATGGAAAGTTTTTAATGATAATTTTTTTAAATTATTTGAGTTTTCTTTAATTCATTTATACTTAGAATAAAAGTTTAGATTAAACTTAAAATTTCATATCTCACATAGGATATTAGAAAAGTTCTAATCAACAAATATTCGTCTTTTTTTAATTATGTGTATGGGTTTGCCAGTGAGCAACGGCTGCACCCATTGAACTACATAGTCAAGTGGGCGCATCCAGCAGTCCTAAGTGCTTAAAGAGCTTTACAGCGCTTAAATCTAGCAAGACGACTGGATGCAATTTTAATTTTAATTAATTTAAGCGCTTAGTGAAATTCTAGCATACAATGCTAATTCAAACAGCGTATTTAAGGTTGTTGCTCATGCTAAGAAATGATTTGTGTAAAGGATTAATTGAGAGAAATTATTGAAAATTGCTTCTGGATTATTCAATTTTAATTGAAATGAGTTTGATAAAAATTTTCCACTTTCCTATACAATTTTTTATTTCATTTTATTTTCAATTTTTAATTACTCTCAACACTTATTTCGTTTAAAAAAAATATATATTTTTAAAAGTTATTCAAATAAAACTAATTTGACGTTTAGGCCAGATAACTACCATTCGCTTGATTCAAGCAACGTATCCAGGAGTACAAAAAATTCTAACTGCTTAGATTAAGAATTTTGAAAAAGCGCTTAGGAGTGCTGGATGCAACCAGTAATCGTCGGTTCACGAATCCTAGTCGAGAGAGCTTTATAACATAAACATAGAAATAAAAATTTAATTCCAACATAAATAAAGTCATTTGTGTCAAAAAGTTTTCATAAGAGTTTTCGATCCCTAAAATCAAACAAATAAAATAATATAACAAATATAAATATATATATTTAAAATTTACAATGATTTGTAATGTAAATTTTTTTAATTTTTTATTTTTTTTGAGGACTTTTTAAATAAGAAAGTTTTGCAGCTAAATTTTTCAATTTTAACAATTTAACACATACATTTTATTTATTAGCAATGTTTTCATTTATTTATGAGATTTTTTATTTCATTTTTTTCATTTTAATTTAATTACAATTATTTTTTATTTTTGGTTTTGGTCCAGCACTTAAAAATGCTTCAATAAATTGAAATTAATGAAATCGGTTCATATATACTTCTCTCGGCCGATCAAAAAAACTATATATTTCAATTCAGAATTATGGAAAATTCGTTAGCTTTGAATGCATGGAAATGATTTAAAAAATTTCTTATGTTTTTAAAATTTTTTAATATCGTTTTCTTTCGGGCTTTCGGAGAGTATTTTTGCACTTAAAATTCAATGTAAAAACTAGGCGTTGGAGTTTAAATAATATTTAATTATTCGTCCTTAAGCTGCCTTTCTTTTGGTCATAATAAATATAGCGTGTGGCGTCTTCCAATCTTAAAGATATAATTGACACTTTTTGCTAGGCAATAATCTGGAATATTTCTAAAAATCAAATGCTAGTAGAAAATGGTATTAAAGGTATTAAAATCATTTTTAAGTAGCTAATATTTACACATAGTTTTTAATTGGCTAAATTTCTAGATGGAAACTTTTTTTCTTTATATATTAGAAAAGTTTTGTCGAGAATTCCTAGCTTTATTTAGGTTGTGATTTAATTACAATAATAAATGCATTAAAATGAATAAAAATTGACTAAAATTCTAATAAATTGGATTATTTCTTGTTATTTTTTTTTCTTTTTACTTTGCTTTTCTTCTAAAAAATGCTTTATTTCTAATTATTCTTATATTCTATTATTAAATACTTTTTCTTTGAATGTTCTTTTTTTTCAAAATTTCTATTTTTTTTAAACATACTCAAAAAGAAAAGCTGCAAATCTTTCAAACTAACAAAAAACACTTTTATACATTAGATTTTCTCTTTTATTTTTGTGGCATAAAAAATCAAATGGTTATTTCTTTATATTTCAAAAAACCAATATTTTAATTAAAATGATAATCAAATAAGCTAAGAACCCTGAAAACAATTTTTGAATATAAAAACCAACGCATGCCTTTTTTTTAATGCGAAGTAATATATACGTTTTTTTTAAGTACGTAATTTTTTGTATTTTTAAAATTAATCGTAATTTTATTGGCTAGTGCAAATTTTACAGCAGAAAAAAAAATATTATTAGAATCCTGTTTGTTTTTTCCATAAACATAAATTTTAAAAGCAATAATTAAAAAATATTGGAAAATATTGGAAAATATTACATATATTTTCTTTTTCGAGAGGCCGCATACCACCAATCCCAAGTAAATTTTTTCCATATTTTTTTGTCAGAAAATGCTATTACGCTTAGTAACTGTTACTGGTCTATTAGGAATTATTTTACAATATTACTTATAAGTATTTCAATGTTACTTGGGAAGAAACTTATTATTGAAAAATACAATGAATATAAAGGGCAGTAGAGGCGTTGCAGTCTCTAATCTTTAAATTTATTAAATAAACTTGAATAAATATATAATGAATAAAATTGTATTGGACTAACGCCGCTTAGCAGTTTCGAATTATAAAAATCTTGTATGGTTTTGTTATAATTAACAATGGAAGATAACTTCAAATTTTTGCCATTTTTGGCAGATTCACGAATGTTATATAAACTTCACTTTACAATCTTATTAGTCTTATTCTGAGCCCAGTCATAATATGATGTCACTGTCATAACTTTTTTTTAAAGACTATTTCTTATTCTGACGTGCTCATAACTTACAACTGCCATAAAAAAATATCACAAGTTCTGTATCACAACGAAATTTTAGGTGTTTTTTGAGTGATATGGAAAAATTTCTACCATTTTTATAATCACACAAAAAATTGTACACCTATATAAAAATTTTAGACCTATACAAACATTTTCGAGAGTATTTCTCAAATAACCATGACAAGTCGCTAGAATTATAAAAGTGTAAACTGTTATAAATTCATATTTTGAACATAATTATGACTTGTCTGCCAGAATAAGAATTTTCTCAGCTGTTATAATATTTCTAGTAACAAATTTGTTATGACTAAAAATTTGTCAGAACGCCAGAATATACTTGTTAGTCTCAAACTTCCAATCATATAAACTTCCGAAAAACAAAATGTAATAATATAAGTTTATAATATTCCATGAGAATGTTGACTTTTTCGTGGTTAAATATCATACATACATAAGTAATGGTCAAAAATAAATTCAGGTTTTTCTTTGCATTATATTATATTAGAATTAGAAATTAGTGTAATCAATCAAAAGTTACTTCCAGCTTTGTAGGCTGAACACAAGAAATCTAATCAAATACACTTTTGTATCTTATAGAACGCTATTCCAATAATAGTGTTGAGTCAATTTTAGTTAGAAACAATTAAACCTAACACCAGTGAGTAGAGAACATAAATTATATTTGAATAAAGTATAATACTAATCATGCCTGTTTTTATTCATATTCATATAAAAATTTGTATTCGAACATTTAATGCTTTTTAATGTTTTATCTTCGAAAGGCATTCAAATTATATATTTTCCGTTGTTTCCTTTGTATACGGCCTTCTCTGCGAATTTGTATAAATACTTAGTTTTTATTTGTATACATTTTGTGCAAAAGAAATTTTTTCTCTTTTTTCTTTTAAAAAATTTTCTTTTTTAATTTCAAAATTAGAAAAAAAAGAAAAAACAAAAATTGTTCTCAAAAGTAAAACAAAACTTAAAATATTATTAAAATTTGTATAAAAAAAAGAAAAAAATTAGAAAATTAGAAAACAAACGATAATTTAAAAATAAAAAAAAAATTTAATTAAAAACCAAAAAAAAAAATAAATAAACTGCTGTGTGTTCTCTGCCTTAATTCTGTCCGATGAAATATTTATAAAATAATTAAAAAAATTAAACGAAAATAATAAAATACAAAAGGAAAAAATACTCTTGTATAAAAACTAATATTAATTAATTTCGATAAAGATTAAAAAAAAAACATGATTTAAAGCAAATATTTGATTTTAAATTGTTTATATATAAAAAAAAAAATATAATTAATAAGAAAAATATATTATAAAAATAAAAGTTTAAATTAAAAATTAAATTAAGAAAGAAAAAAAAAAAAAACTTAACGAAATGAATATTATTATTATTATTATTATTAAAAAAAATATTGAATTTTCTATATGCACTTTTCTAATCCCTGAACTTGAACAAAATTTTCTTTTGTTTTGTTTTATAATTTTCCGTGGATTTTCTTTAATGTCTTTTTGGTGTTAATTGTTTTCTTGTTTTTTTTTTTTTTTAAATTCGTTTTAATATGTTTTTTCTATTTATTTACTCTTCTTAAATGTTTTGGAAAACAAGATTAATACAAGAGTGTGTGAGTGCATTGTGTGCATGAAATATTTTCGAAAAAAAACTGATTTTCAAAATTAAATTGCATGAACACAATTTTTCGAACGTTTTTTTTTCTTTTCTTTTTCAAAATATTCTAATTTTAATTTTTGTTTATTTTTATTTAAAATATTAACAAATGAAATTGATCTTAAAAAATCTCGGATTTTGTCTCATGGAATTCGGGAGTGTTAATCCCTCTTCTCTGTCATGATTTCAAAATTTCTAAAAATCAGTTTTTTCAAAATATTTTATTCACATTATTTACACTTTCTCCAACGAATATTTTGCTTTGCTTTATTTGTTCGTTATTTTTTAATTTCTTTTTTTTTAATTTACTAAATCCGTGATTAATATTGTAAAACAAATCAATGTTGTGTTTTGCTATTCGTATACTCGTCTAAAAACAAATTCATTAAAATTAAATTTATAACAAGAAAAGAAAAACAATTTGGTTTTTATTTGATTATAATTTTTTTATTTACTATAATTTTGTGCTTCTATGCACTTTAAATGTATGATATTTTATAATTTTATTTTAAAAATCATTGTTTAATTGGTGTTATTTGCCGTATTTGTAGATACAGTTTTTTTCCTTCATATATCAACGAAATGTGAGAATTTGAATGATATCGGGAAAATTTATTCAAGCAAATTTTTTTATCTTTTTTTGTATAATTTTTGCCTTTTTTCCTTTATTTTAGCATAATTAAACTTTTTCTTATTAAAGTTTATACTACAATGGACAAAAAGTAATGAGATTGTATTTTTAAAAATACGCGCCCAATGAATATCAATGTGTATATTTATTTGATAGATTGTGATTATGACTGTTGTGAACAGCTAATAGAAATTTCATGATGTTTGCTTTGTTAGTTTAAAAATTTCAGCGTCTTTTGTAATTGTGAAAAATTTGTTGAGACTATTTTTAAATATGGATAAATGTATTGAACAAATTTTAATATCTGATTTTGTGTCCTTTCAATAAATTTTTATAATAATTTTTTTATTTAGTTGGAATTAGGACCTTGAACAAAGAATTAACATTTTATGTAAAAAACGAAATTTCTTGTAGAAAAATGTTACATTGATCAGAGTTTATCAGGATCAGAAGTTTATAAGTGGTACAAATCATTTGGTGAGGGTCGTGAAGAAGTCGAAGACGAACCTCGTTCAGGAAGGCCACCAACCTAAACTACTGATAAAAACATCGGCAAAATCAAGGAGCTTGTACTTTCCAATCATCGATTAACTCAAAGAGACCTTGTAGACATTGTATGTCATTTCGCAAGCACCGTATTCGCCAGATATGGATCCGTGTGATTTTTTTCTTTTTTCTCGATTGAAATTACTACTTCGTGTACATCGTTTTGAGTCAGCAGAAGTCATCCAGGAGAATTCGCTGACCTCTCTTTTTCACAATTACAAAAGACGCTGTAATTTTTCAACTTACAAAGCAAACATCACAACAGTCATACGAATCTATCAAATAAATATACAAATTGATATTCATTCTACTTTTTTTCCATAGTAGTAAATATGCTAATAATTTCTTTAAAAGCTCGAATGGTACAGAAAGTGAAAATCAAAAAAAAAGAAAAACTAAATTGAAAACACATTTTCGATTTTTTAAAATTCTATATAATAAAAATATATGTTAATTATTTCTTATTTTAGAATAATCCAAAAAAAAAGAAATTCTGGAAATAAAAAACCAAAATTCTGATTCATTCAAATCGCTCACAAAATGTTTCACTTGTATAAAAATAAATTCAAAATGAAAAACAAAAATGTTATAAATATGTAAATTATCCAAAAAAAAAGAAAAAATCACCGAAAATTTCAATAGAAATACACCAATAAGTAATTGTAATCATTTTTACATTACGTGTGGAGTCCTTTTTCCTCATCACGACAAGTGCTTTTTATTGAGTGTAAAATAAATCAAAAATATAAAATACTATAATCTCCTCATATGTGTAAAAAGTCAAATAAAAAAAAAAAAACAAAAATTAATCAATTTTTAATTAATTTCATATGTTTTCTTCTTTTCTTGCAAAATTCCGAAAATCGTCTAAAATTATTAAACCAAAAAAAAAAAAAAAATTAATATGAAAATTAATTTGAATTGGATGAAAAAAAATAAACAAAATTAATTCATAAAAAAAACAATCTACAAATCGGCAAATTTTAAATGAAAATTGAATTTGGGAAAATTTTCACCAATGGAAAAAATTATAACAAAAAAAATTTTATTTGGAAATAAAAATCATCACAAAATTTTTTGCATACATTTCGAACTAAACAAAAACTCAAAACATTAACATTGATAAAACATGCACGAACATAATACACGCCCCCTACATAAATTGCATTCAAAATTAATCAAAATCGAACACAAACACAAAAAACAAAAAACAAAAAAATCCAAAACAAAAACACTTAGAAAAGCGTGAAAAACGCTTAAAAACGATTTCAAATTGGAAACGGTTGACTCACGCGATACGGCGATTACCCACAGGACATAACTTATCACAGGCCGATGGCAACAGCACTGAAGGTGAATCAACAACTGGCCGGAATCCCTCCAATACTGGTACTGGATGCTATAAGAATTTTGATCACATCTCGACACATCAAAATGGAAGCATGTCACAGGTGAGTTTCGTATATGGAATAAGAAAATTGTATACGTGAAGAAAAGAAAAGCATAAAATGAAATGGGTTAGACTCTCGGCTAAAATCAATTTCATTGCTGTTATTTTAGAGAAGAGTAGAAAATCTGGAAAAGCGCGGTGTCTTGGTAATGAAACTGATGAGAAGCAAAAATATAGAAATGTCTTTTATCAACTGATTTATAGAGAATGACAAAACTAATTACGTTTTTTTTTTGATGAAATTTGGAAGCACTTATTCCAATTTAACAAAATAAATGTCTGTGCTTCTGGAACCCAATATATTCGTTATAATTTTAGATTTTTCTCCGCGTATTTTCAAAGTTACCATTTTTGTGGCAAATACCTGACTTTTCAAATATCTCCATAGAAAAGTTGAGATAATGAAAGATCTGGCGATCTTTGCTGACATGATAAAGTGATTCTATCCAGCAAAACGTCCGTTTTGGTATGCGCAGGCAAGATTGAAAAAAGTTTGTAAGTAAATTTAGTCCTCTCTACACACTCAGTCTTTTTACTTAACAATTTACGCAATAAGTTTTTTCGTAAACCTTTCGTTTCGTCTCCAGTTCCATTTTACGCTCCCGCATATGTGTAGGATCACTTTTAGAAATGTGATACAATGTGACTTGGGGTATCAGCATGTCAGTGATTTTACACTTCTTGTTTTAAGTTTTCCGATATACTACAAGTCAAATTAACTAAAGTTGAAACGATTTACGGTTTGGTCGAATCAAAAGTATAAAACAATTTACGAGCTTGCACCCCTGGATATAATTGGAGCAATTCTAACTTCTCTTTACTTGACACTTTCTAGAATTTTTTAAAAAATAAAAAATCTTAAAATGTTTAAAAAAAAAAACTATTAAGATATAAAACTAGCACATTGATTATGAAAACTTTTACCCAATCAAATACAGTATAACCAATTTTACTCGGCTTGTATCCTATTACTATTTAATCCTAATAATTTTTGTAAAACTTTATTTTTTTTTTTTCATAAAAAAGAATTTTCACCTTTTAATTACATAATAATTTTTCTTCATTACAGCAAGTTGTACCAGTCCCCGACCAAGAAGCTGTTCCACCATACAGTCCTGAAGTAAATAATCAACAAGCTATTATGATGATAGATTCATATCGTGATCCGGATATCGAAGAGAATCAGCCATTAACAGGACAACAAGAGGTACTCTCCCACCTACAAAATCAAATGATGGCTACACCAGCGGTATGTAAATTTACATCTATCTTTATTTGTTTTTTCTCTTAAAATACAATTTTTTGATGTATTTCACTAAAAACAAAAAATATATTTAATATATTAAAAAAAAAGAAGCTATTTAAAAATAAAAGAAATGAAAACTATCTTATCAACAAAAATTCCCAAAGAAAAAGTAATATTTTTAATTATTATTAAGAAAATCACCGGAGTTCTTGTTTTACATTTTCATTTTCCTATTATAATTTTTATTTTTAATAATTCATAATTATTGTAGCTTTGATGTTGTTTTATGTTGTAATACACTTTTTTCAAAAAAAAAAAAAAAAATATATATATATATTATTTTAATTACAAATTAAGAACAACAAAATATATTTAGTATAATTTTTTGTTTGTAAAATTTTTATTTTCGGATTATTTAAATTTAAATTATAAATTTACCCCTTTTTTTAGTCGTTACATGTGTAATAAAATGAAACTTGAGTATTTTTATGGAATTGGTAGACAAGTTTTATATGTTTATAAATATTATTGAAATTCAATTAATTATATTCTCTTGTTATTATTAATATTATTATTATTATTGTTATTTCACGAAGAAATACTAGAAAATTGATCTACGCCAAAATTCTTCTTTCACAGACAAAATTTCAAAAGAAAATCTATGAGAAATTTATGATATTTAAATATTTTAAATAAATTATATTGCTACAATTTTTTCTATTGGCAGCAACATATCACATTGCCATCTATGTATATCTCTGAAAATAAAGTATCAGATAAGTCAAAAAAACATATAGTAACTGAAAATCGGCCTATAGTCGATTTTTTGATGCCCTGTGCTAGAAATGGGACAGAAAAACTGTAACAACTAACATTATTTCAAGGCATTTTCTTCATAACTTTGTTTCCTCTTTTCAAAATTTCTTCTGCACGTAACCTAGACCCTGATAGCATAAGTCTAATCTGTAAATTTTATTCAAATCGGTGTATTAGTTTTTAAAGTACATCAAAAAACTTTAAAAAGAGGGTTATTTTCTCCTAGGACTACTTCCTTCTCCACTATCCTTGGGCCGATGTGTTTGAAATTTGGAATGCCACCGCATATTTATATATTTAACCTATATAATTAATTTAAACTAAATTAATTTACAAATTTTCCAATTAAATCCGAAAAACCATAAATAAAAAAACGACAAAACTTTCTGGCCACCCTGGTTTTTCCTTTATAACTTTGCTCTCCCTGGATCGATTGATTGTTGAAATACAATACCAAATGCAGTTAAGGAATAACTAACTTACATTTTAAATTTTAACAAAATCGGATGACGCGTTTTTGAGTTATCTTGTGTTGAGTTATCTTCCCTACACAACCATACCATTGAAACCATTCTACGACGATTATTTCGATGTGTTACAAATGAAGTGACAAAACTAATATACCTTCTGGGTAGTACCACAGAGTATATAAACAGAGGAATTTTTATATATAAAATTTATGTACGCTGTGTTTTCCTATCCGTGTGTAAAAAAAATCCCTAAAGTTAACATAGTAGAACGCGTGATTTTTATTGGAGGAATGGGACGCGATCTTCATTGTGATTTATTCCCCCAAAAAATTTCTGAAACATTTGGAAGCACCAATTAACTACAAAAGAGCATGGCTGGTTTTCAAAATCAAATAAAATATGGTCTTATACAGGGTGACACAAAATGAACGTTTTGTATTATTTAGGAGCAATTAAGTCCCTTGCAGTATGCGCTGTTGTTTCATCATGTTGGAACCAAATCGTGGTTTTCCACAGCTGGCCTAAAAATTTTCCAACATCTTCCGATATTGAGCACTATTAATGGAAATTGCAACACCGTCTTCATTTTCGAAGAAATTTGAACCAGTGATCCTCCCAGACGATACACCGCACCAAACAGTACACATAAGTGGGTGTAACTGTCGTTGATGAAATGCTCTTGGATTCTCTGTAGCCCATATCCTGCAGTTCTGCTTGTTTATGAAACCGTTTAATTGGAAATGGGCTTCAATGCTCATTATCAAATTGTTAAAACAATGGACCGTTCATGTTCAAAATAAAGTTGGATGATTTTGGTTCGTTGCTCGATTATGTATTGTTCCATTTGACATTCCCCATTACAAAATCCTGTAATAACATTTTTAAAAAAATTGAACAAAAAATTATCAATAATTCACTCTACAACATTTTGCGCCACCCTGTCTTTCCTTTTATTTGATCTATATTTCACAACGTTGGCGGAGGCAGGTGTTTGATTTTTTGGCAATATGAAAATATTTTTGGTGATTTGATTCCATGAAAAATATATTTCAATATAATTTCTGGTCGAGTTTCTGGACAAGTGGTGTTTTAAGGCAGAGGGGAACACATTTTTTAGAAATACTCTTTTTGTGTTGTATTATCACAGATTGTGTGGTTTTTTTTAAAGAAATTTTAAAATCAATGTGCCGATCTGTGAATACATTTTCTATAAAACAAAATTATGAAAGGTCAGTTTTTTAAGCGATTTTATGATTTTTGTTTTTTTTGCTAGCTAAAAATTTTTTTAGGGAATGCATATAAATTGCAATATCGGGAAATATATAGTAAATATTTTTCTTAGGGCTTATGAGGAAAATCTCTCTCAAAAATGGATTGATTATGTTTTCAGTTTTTTTAATTTGTTTTGAGAAGATTTACTTGAAGACTTTTTTGAATTATTCATTTTAAAGGAACAGTGCTTTCTGAGGAGAACTAAGATCATGTAACTAAGCACTTTTTTTCTATGATCAAAACACGGGTTTTCTTCACAGAACCAATGCCCGTATAAAGAATGGCGCATGGAGGCAATAATACACACCCATCCTTATTTGAATTTAATTTCATTATTGCCAAAATAATGGCTATGAAATTGGTGTATTCGTCCAACGCTACCAATTGCGAAGCAGATGACGACGATTTTCTAAGTTTGGATTGGAAGGCAATATTGAATTCAGAAGAATCTTATATTACCCAAGACACAACTGGATCAGATTTAACTTCTCGCACCTTTTTTCCGTTAGACGACCCGGAAATTGAACACGAAGATTTTAAAATTTTTGATAGCCCTAATGACACAGGTGCTCAACGCTTTTTTTCTGGTTTTATTTTATTTAAAGTTCTTGCGAAATTGAAATGTCAAGACTGTTGCGCATGCATGATTAAGTCAGAATCTTCAATGACAAAAGCTTCCGAAGCCTTAATTTTTTTCAAAAATTTTAGCCAAAATTCTGATTTTGGCAAATTAATTAATCCGACTGATATGTGTGCCGAGATTTTTAATCTACATTTCAATGTTTTTAATATCATTTTTGAAGAAAGCCCGGAGGTTAAAAACATTAAAAAAATTATAGAAGCTAAATGTTTTGAAGAAACCAATTCTTTATACGGGCATTGGCTCTGTGAAGAAAACCCGTGTTTTGATCATAGAAAAAAAGTGCTTAGTTACATGATCTTAGTTCTCCTCAGAAAGCACTGTTCCTTTAAAATGAATAATTCAAAAAAGTCTTCAAGTAAATCTTCTCAAAACAAATTAAAAAACTGAAAACATAATCAATCCATTTTTGAGAGAGATTTTCCTCATAAGCCCTAAGAAAAATATTTACTATATATTTCCCGATATTGCAATTTATATGCATTCCCTAAAAAAATTTTTAGCTAGCAAAAAAACAAAAATCATAAAATCGCTTAAAAAACTGACCTTTCATAATTTTGTTTTATAGAAAATGTATTCACAGATCGGCACATTGATTTTAAAATTTCTTTAAAAAAAACCACACAATCTGTGATAATACAACACAAAAAGAGTATTTCTAAAAAATGTGTTCCCCTCTGCCTTAAAACACCACTTGTCCAGAAACTCGACCAGAAATTATATTGAAATATATTTTTCATGGAATCAAATCACCAAAAATATTTTCATATTGCCAAAAAATCAAACACCTGCCTCCGCCAACGTTGTGAAATATAGATCAAATAAAAGGAAAGACAGGGTGGCGCAAAATGTTGTAGAGTGAATTATTGATAATTTTTTGTTCAATTTTTTTAAAAATGTTATTACAGGATTTTGTAATGGGGAATGTCAAATGGAACAATACATAATCGAGCAACGAACCAAAATCATCCAACTTTATTTTGAACATGAACGGTCCATTGTTTTAACAATTTGATAATGAGCATTGAAGCCCATTTCCAATTAAACGGTTTCATAAACAAGCAGAACTGCAGGATATGGGCTACAGAGAATCCAAGAGCATTTCATCAACGACAGTTACACCCACTTATGTGTACTGTTTGGTGCGGTGTATCGTCTGAGAGGATCACTGGTCCAAATTCCTTCGAAAATAAAGACGGTGTTGCAGTTTCCATTAATAGTGCTCAATATCGGAAGATGTTGGGAAATTTTTAGGCCAGCTGTGGAAAACCACGATTTGGTTCCAACAAGATGAAACAACAGCGCATACTGCAAGCGACTTAATGGCTCCTAAATAATACAAAACGTTCATTTTGTGTCACCCTGTATAAGACCATATTTTATAAATAAATTTTTTTTTCCTTTTGAAAACCAGCCATGCCCTTTTCTGAATAAGTAAAATATTTTTTTTTTAATCTCTGTTTTGATTCGTCCTTCATAATTATTTAGAAATTTTTTGGGAGAATATCAGAATAAAAATGGCGTCCCATTTAATCATTTTATTCAAATTATTTTGAAGAGGTGGTAATGCGATAAATCACACACACACTCTCAATTTTGACCGTTCAATACTAATGAAACTTTCGGGGCAAACTGTTCCCATACTGATATCGGATTTGGATCTTCTATGACTTCCATCTTTTTTGGTAGTACCTACCATAGGTCATAAAAAGCTGATGATATATTGGGGTCTATTCTACGATCTTCTATGCTATTTTATGTTATACTTTGACGTTATTTAAAAAAAATTTCTAACATTTTTACAAATTTCGTATTTTCGAAAAATCCTTTTATTTTATATTGAGAAAACGTAACAGAATTTCTTTAATTTCTAGTACATAAAATTTGAATTAAATTTCAATGGCTCTCTTTTTTAGTCTATTCTCGCTCAAATTTCTGAAAAATCTTCTCAAATTTTCCATGAAATATTGTAATAGCCCTTATTTACATTAAGTATATCGTTTTAATTTTGCTCTGTATAAAGTAAGAAATTAATACGACATAACATAAAATTGCCTTGTAGAATACCAATTTAACGAAAAATATTATTTCATGTGAAATTTAACTTAACATAACATAAAATGTAAATGCATAAGATCCCATTTTATATTAATTTAACAGCTATTTTATTTTTAGGACCGGAGCTCCGACTAAGAATTATAAATTCTTATTCTTTAATTATTTTCATAAGAATATAATACTTGAAAAAGACTTAATATCTAAAAGGTTCGATTCAAAACGACAAAATCAATCAATTTTCATTACCCCACGACTCCATTGGACTTATTTCAAGACTTATTTTCAGTCGGACTGACAAAAAAATCCAATTTTTAGAGTCTCCGCAAGACTTTTTTTCAGTCCGACTGAAAATAAGTCTTGATATAAGTCGTGTGGAGTCGTGTGGTTACTGTAAGAAAACAAAAAAAAAAACGTAAGATCAGTAGTAAAATTCTCAGTCCAGCCCTTATGAATAAAATAGAGAAATTGATTTAAAGTTTTTACAAATTGAAGAAGATCTAGTAATGCCAACGATATTAAAATAAAATAAAAGTATTTATACTTAAAATACCCAAAATAGATTTATTAAAGATTTTTTCAAACTGTCTCTTTTAGAACTTATCCTATTTTTCACTGACTGGAAAAGATTATAATGTCTTTTACAGCGATTTATGATTATTTGAAATTTCATAGACGATATTCTCTAAAGTAGTTTCATCCGACGTTTCCAATTTTCTTTGCACAAGGTTTTTTGAAACTATCTCAACATTACGAGAGAATTCAATCCGCATTGTCTTCAAAATTTAAAAGGATTAGCCTGACATTTGTGTACTATGAGAAAGCCTTTTTCATCTCACTTTTTAAACTCATGACAGGATCAGGTCAGAATTATTTCAAAATTATTTCAACATTTATAAATTTCCACAGAACTTAACACGTTCGCGGACAAGAATGCTATAACATTTCATTTTCACTGTGACGCCAAATGAGATGAGCTTTTTACTGTCCGCGAACGTGTTATCAACTTATGCGAAAGTCTGTTACAGCGATTATGAAGTTTGCTCGCGAAAGGTTGCTTTTCTAGTATTTCTCTTCGTTTCTTTTTTCTCTTTTCAAGATTTTAAATTTGAATATCTTATGTTTTGTTATTTGTTAATATGTATTAAACTATCACCTTTCTACAAAAAAATTCTATTAATTTTTAATGTATTACATGTCTCTCGTATTTTTCTCTTCCTTCGTTTTATTTTAGAACTTACAGCTGAGGAGCAATGAGGTATCTGATGTAATAATTTCATTTTTTTTCTTCTTCTTTAAAATTTTAATTTTTAATTAATCTCCAAATGGTTATTAAGAAAAAAAATTTTTTTTACATAAATTTATGTTAGTTAGAATATAAACGACACGATCTTCTATTTTATTACAGAAAAATCGAAAAATTTCTAGAATTGTTTATTTTTTCTGATTTTTTGTTTTCCTTTTTTTTCTTAGAAATTGGTATAAAAATTGAAAATTAGGAATAAATTTCGAAGATGTGTCAAAAGTAATTATTTTTTTTCTTAGTTGATGTGCAATTATTTTGTTTAAAAAAAACAACTTCATATAGAAACCAGCTTAGAAATGATAATTTTCTTAGAATTACTGCATTTGAAATTTATTATTTTAATTATGAATTATTCAGAATTTATTTTTTTATACGATGAGATTAAACCTAAATCATCAAGCCGTATATGATCAAATAACTGATGTTTTATAAAAAACATACTACTATGGACAACAACAAATTTTTCACAATTACAAAATACGCTGAAATTTTTAAACTAACAAAGCAAACATCATGAGATTTCTATTAGCTGTTCACAACAGTCATAATCACAATCTATCAAATAAATATACACATTGATATTCATTGGGCGCGTATTTTTTAAAAATACAGTCTCATTACTTTTTGTCCATAGTATTATACTAACTGAAAATCGGCCTATAGCCAAAAACTTCTGCATAACTTAGTTGTTCCTTCTTTAAACTTGCTCTAATTTGCAGGTAGCCTCAAGCTGAATATCATAAATATCTTCTATAAATTCAAATATTCAAATCGTCATATTTCTTTTTAAAGTACATAAAAAAAAACTTTCTAAACAGGCCTGTTTTCTCCTAAGACTATTTCTTTCTCCGCTATTCTTGAACCGATTTGACTTAAATTTAACACATTATCGCCTACTTATGTAATCAACGTACGTAAATAATTTAAGCAAAATTGTTTCACAAATTATCCGATTAAATCTGAAAAACGAGGAAAAAACGACAAAACTTTCGGATACCCCTTGTTTGGTTTTGCTGAAGTGCAATTCCAAATCGAGTTAAGGAATAACCAATTTACATTGTAAAACCGGATAATGCGTTTTTGAGTTATTTTGTACACGGATGGATGTACGAACGGACGGACATACAATCGATATATCTTTTGCTTCTGTACACATCCATAGCCGTAAAACCCTTTTCCGATGATTATTTCTATGTGTTACAAATGTGATGACAAAACTTATATACCCTCTGGTAGTACCTTAAGGAGAGAGTTGGAAATAGGACATAGTATGCTCAATACATATGCTCACCAAGAAAATCTGCAGAAAAGTTATCTGGTTAAAAATGCATTCAAATTGTAAATAGTATGCAAAGTACGGCACAATGTGTAGTACGAATTTTATACATGCTAAGGTCGAATATATTGCAGGAAGAACGTCAAACCATTGTTTGAGAAAAATGTCTACTGAAGATAGTAAACTGTACCATATAATGGTATATAAAATACAGATCACCGAAAAGTTATCTGGTAAAGTTGGAGAAATTACATACCAAAAATCGAAGAGGTCACATAAAAGCTATATTAATGGATTTGATTGGTCCAAATACTACTACGCGGCCTCTAATTGCACACCCACGCATATTTCGAATAATGCAGTAAAAGTTTTACAGTTGCGCGTTTTTTTTTGTTGAAATTCTTGTCATAAGTCATCTATCTATATTTATGCGTGTATAGGAAAGAAGGCTTTACAGTGCGGGGTTTCATTCTGCGAGCTATTTTTTCAAAATTCAGAGAATACTATTTAGTATTTTTAACTTTTCCAATTTGACCGAAAATGTCCCAATTTTTATAATTTAATAATCCATGTTGAAACCCACAGGATGATAAGTAACAAAAATTCTAGAAAATTCCCTTGACCATGTCCATACAACTATTGCCAGTCCCAGCATTCTCTATGCAATTTGTCGTGCATGTCGGATAATTAATGGAGTCGAGGTTATTCCATGAAATTCTTAACTAAACTTTTATTTGTATTTCCTAAAAGGATGATTTTACTTCACACTTAATAATAATTTACAAATTATTTTAATTACGTACTTTTGTTTATTTTTTTTTAAATACAACTAATTTGTGTTCAATTATTTTACATATGGAAATATTGTTTTTGGTTTTTGAAAATTTTAATTGATTTTAATCAAAACTTTTGACACATTCCAATTAAAAGAATTTTTTAATTAATAATTTTATTTAAATATGATAAATAATATTTTAGATATACAAAGACAGAGTGCAGGTATATTTATTATAAAATACGTTATTTTCTAATTATGTTTTTTTTTTAATTATATTAATTAATAAGATATAATTTCGCTTAAATTTTGCTTTAAATAATAGCTTTTAATATGTAATGATGCCAAATATTTAGAATGCTTTTTTTTTCGCCGAAAATAAAATATTTTATTCTTAAATTTTAATTTTTTTAGTAAATATGAATTAAATGTTAGAATTTTATTGATCCATGAAACGTTTAAAATCATTTTTAAATATTCTAAAAACATAAAATTTATTTAAAGAAAACTATTCAGGTGAATTTCTATTGTTTTAAGCTCGAACCAAATTATCATTTTATTTTTCCACAATAATTTACCAATAAAATGTGAACTATTTTCGAAAGAAAAACCTAATTAGAAATGAGCAACAACTTGATTTTCCATGTCTCTAATCAAAAACTAAGTGCAATTAAAATATTTTCTCCTTGAATGTTTACCACACTATATAATTTTCTTCATAACTTGTTCACTTAGTTTTCTCTGAGTTTTCATTTTTATTCTTTTTATTCTTGTATAAAGAAAAATCTACATATTATAAAATTGAAGAGAATGAAAGTATGTGGTAGTTTAAGCAAAACGAATTTTCCGAAACAAAAAAAAAGAAAAAAAAATAGAAAAACAAACAACAATTTCAAAAGAATGAACATTTTTGTAGAAAAAGATATTAAAACAAATTAGAATTGCATGTGAAACGAAAGCTCTTGAGCTTTTCTATTTTATTTTCTTCGTTTTATAAATATTTCCCTTTTCTTAGACTTTTTTTTTTGTTATTTTCTTTTTATTTTTATACAAAATTGTTTTTAATATTGCTTTTGTAAACATTCCTTTTAAAACTCCCAACTAAATATGTTTTTATATAAAATCATTCAACCTTTCTTTTAACACTCACCCACTTTTCTATCTATTTTCATATTTTTTATCCTATTGTGTGTAATTGAAAGAATTTTCCATCTTTTGTATTTTGAATTAAGTACATCCTTTTGGCACGCGTAAGAATATTTCTTTTTTTTCATTTTAAATACAATTCTTTAAATAATTATGAAAAGAAGAAAAGTTAATAAAATTCTCGACGGCAGAATACCTTGTTTTTCCTATATATTTTGAAGTTTAAAAGTTTCACGTCATTTCCACTATATAAAGTTGAATACAAATTTTAAATCTTTAATAAATAGTATTTTCTTTTCTGGGTTCCTAGAAAAACATTTCCATTTGTATAAAGAACCTTGTCAAAACCTTATGGGAGAGATCATATAATGCGGAAGAATTTTCTTTTTTTTTTTAATTCAAGGAAAATCGCCAATATTTATGAATCCAATTTATGACAGAGCAGTTCGTTTTAACATTTAAACCTTTATTAAAGATTTAAAAATATCATCATTAGTCTTATAAACAAATTCAGGCACACTATTTTGTCACTATTTTGAACATGCTTACTCACGTCAATAGCCTAATCGTAAGGCACTAGCTTTCAAATCATGAGATCAATCTGATCCTGGCCAACTAAGCAACACTAAGAATCGATTCTCATCGGATATAACAGTGAAATTGTAAAGAAGAAAATATTGAAACCGGACAACATTTCATATGTATTTAGTTTAGAAATATCTACCTCTCCTTGGCGTAGGGATGCCGGTCTCAGATCGATATTTTCAATATTCCGTTTTTGTTGGGAAGAAAATATCGATTTTTAATCGATTTTACAATACCCCGTTTTTTAGAAAACTGATTCTTTTTGTAGAAATCGAACCCTAAATAATGGAAAACTTACTTTTTTGTTCATCTAATAATCTAAAATACAAACATTAAGTTTCTAAAGTTATTTTTGTAGCGAACTTGTAATTATTAATTTTACAAACCTATTTAAAAAGCACATATTTATAGTATTTATCCGATTTTTGGCAATTCAATTCGATGGCTTACCGTATTTCTGCTCAAAGCTTAACTTCCTACAGAAATCCTTACGGGGAAAATGACAGATCGGGTGGGGTTTTGATCTGAACTTCTTTCTTTGTTTGATTGACTGAAAATTTTCATGAAATGAGAAGGTAAATGCTGTAAATTCCTAGTTTCAAGATCTTCACAAATTCATTAATAAAAGGGCCAAAATGCATTGGCAACATCACTGAATTAAATATATTTCGTTTCATTTTTAAACAATTAAGTAATTATTTATACTAGTACCGCCCATTGGTCGAAATTCGACCTAATAAAATGAAATTTAAAATATCGATTGCAATAATTAAAAGTTGAACTTGTGAATTTCAATATGATATTATAATTTTCACACTTATTTATTTACAAATCCAAACATCAATGCTTTTTTCAATTGTTTTCTTGAATTTGGTCCAGAAAAATAAACAGCTGTTTTCTATATAATTCTGAATCAAAAACCTTCTAAAACATTTCAGTTATTTCCATTCCTTCATTACACAAATTCGTAAAGCGCACAAAAGCTCTGTGTGCCATATATTTTGTTGTTGTTCCCATATAAATATATGGGAAACTTTCACCTGTTCAACCTGGCTCAACGACCATATATGTCAACATACTTTTTGTGTTTAAACACTTCTCCTCGTCAATAGCTTTCGATTGATATATATATATATATTAAGCCACATCTTTTTGTTAGAATACGAATAAAAGGGAGGTAAATTTTTGTGTTTGCCTATTTATATATAGATGCTAGGTCAGGAACTTTTCGAATCATCCCCTTTCTTACCATACTTATAAATCCTAAGAATTAATTCCTAAAATAATGTTAAAAAAATTCATATAAATCGATTTCTTGGAATCGATCTTTTTATTCCGATCTTTTGGTGGATCAATCTTTTACTATCCGATTCAAAATGATTCTAGTATATCAATACTTCTGTGAAAATCAGCACTCCTACATGTTTTCCTATATGTTTTCTTTATTTTATTTTTTTTTTAGTACATGCTTAAGCCTCTGTACTTGATTGTACTTTCAACTTACGGGTAGATGAAAAGTTATGAGAAACATTTTAGAATTCACTTAATTTTCATTGAAATTACATTTAATTCATATTTTTCAAAAATTCAACTTCTTATTTTTTTAATGCAACAATCTTATAATCCTTCTTTTTTTTATATATCTATATAAAGTGGAAACTCTTTTGTTTTATAACATTTAACATTAAACAGCAAGAAAAACATGCTTTTCAAATATTTATTTTTAGTGATAATTTTCAATTAAGATATTTAATACTAAAAAAAAAGAGATTTCAATTTATCCTGTTTTTATAAAAAAAAATTATTTTAATAATTTGTCGCTAATAATTGTGCTTTTGTACTTTTTTTCTGGAACATAAAATTGGCATAGCAACAATTTTAGAACCAATAAGCGTAAATTGTTCGTTATTTTTTTTTTTGTTTTTCTGTGGTTATGTATTAATTTCCATTTAATCAGGCTTTAATTTTAGGAACGAATAAAAAAAAAACTGTTAAATTACTAATTATTTTTTTTTCTAATAATTTCTAATTATATATTTGAAATCATTTAAAAAAAAAAAAAAAATGTTTGAAAATTGTAAAACAAAAAACAAACAAACTACCCCAACCCCATTTCTAGGAAGTCGCTGAACTACGACGACAAATTGCATTAGAAGAGATGCAAAATTCAAACATGAAGAATAAATTGGATAAACTGGATAAATTGGATTCAGACGTACCAACGGAGTTTGAATGTTGCTTTTGTACGACGAAGGTATTTTCTTTTTTGTTTTTTTGTTGGTTTTTTCCACCCTTTTATTTGGCTTGTTTTTTCTAAAAATTCTTTTTGTTAAAAAATTAAGATTTAAATTTAATTAGTAAATTAAATTTTGCAACTTAAATCATTTTCTTTTTATACTAATTTTTTGTGGCTTTTCTTTTTGTGTTTTTGTTTTCTTAATGCAAGTTTCATGAATGAATGTTTTTTGTGCGTTTTTGCTTTTATATTATTTAATCGAATATAAAAAATCATTTTCATTAATAATATTCGAAAAATTAAAAATCAAATTAAAAAAATGTTTCTTCAATAAAAAAAACAACACACAAGAAAATTTCTAGAAAATCGCATGTAAAATTAAAATATTAATTAAAATTGAACGTGGTTAAAAATATAATTTTAAAATATATTGTTTTCATAAATAAATGCAATGTTAATTAAAGATTTATGAATATTTTGCGTGTGTTGCTTTTACTTTGTAAATGTTTTTTTTAATTTTTTTCTACAAATTCCAACAAAAATAGTAAAATAGTTGCACTTTGTTAAAAAGTTTTATCAGATTCAATAAATAAAATAAAACAAAAAAGTGAAATATAGTGAATAATTGAAACAGCTAAATTAGTAGTATTTAAAATGTCATTAAAAACACGTAAAAACTTACGTTAAATATTGTTTTAACCGCACAAACAATTTTCTCATGTAGGAATTCGTTTAATTTTCTTAAAAAAAAACAAATTTTCCATTTAAATTTTTTTGTTTAGAATTTATATAGTAATTATTTCCGAGCTAAATATAGTTTAGAAATTTAATTAGCTTGATTTAGACAAATTCTTAGCAATGCTGAAACTGTTCAATCTTGTATTTGATACTAATAGAATACTTATTTTTCTTTTCATCTTTCTAAAAAAAAACGTCTAGTATAGTCTTATTTATTATTTATTATTATTTTTTTTTATAACTTAATTATATTATTATTTGTTTTATTCTTCTCGTTTAACAAAGCTCCTCGCTGATTTATTTTATAGACTCTTTTTATCTTTTGGACCTTCTAAAAATTGTTATCCAATTGATTTGCTTGCCTACAGCTTTTTTGCTTCGTTCTAATGGTAATTTTAACTGCAAGTTATTTGTTTATAATAAATATATATAAATATATTATAAATATATATAAATCTATATAAATCTATATATATATATATACACATATATATAATATTTAAAATAGTAATAAGAAAAGAAATTATATATAATTAAGAAATTTGAATGAAAATTAAGGAAGAAAACAACTTTGCCCTCAAAAACAACAGACATACCTTCTTGGAATTATAATTTAAGTATATATAGGTATTATTTATTTAATATTAAATTGTATCGTATCTGAAATCCACGAACGTTTATCCCTAATCTGTATTTTTGGAACAAAAATATTTTCCTTTATTTTTTAAGTACTTCTACTTAACAGTTTATAATTGCTAGAACTTTTATAGAATCATACCTTGAAGATCTTTTAGAATGTTTCCATACTACTCGTAATATTCTGTATGCCGAAATAACTATTCAAAATATTAATTCATTATAATGGACAGTATGAAAGAAATGTGGAACTTGCAAATTTTAATCAATTACTTCAAAACTGACTGGAGATGAAATTGAAACTCAATCCTGGTTTTTTAGCTTTATCAGATTAAAAGATTGACTTGAAATTGACTTGAAATCAGCTTCAAATTGACAGACAAACAATTTTTTTTATTTTCTAGGTAAGGTTTCGCCTCTGTTCATATTCCAATTTAAATTTTCAACTCGATTTGAAGGCGATCTGTGTTTTCATGCAAAATTCAAGTCGACTAGCAAAATGTTCATGTCTCAAACCGAATTCAAGTCGATTCGGATTGATATGCACGATTTTTGGATTGAAATCGACTTCAAGAAGATCTTGTAAACGAAATAATTGGCATATTGCTTTCTTCCTTTATACAGTAATGGGAAACCTTCAAATTTTGTAGGCCCCCTGAATTAAAAAAATATATTTTCAGAAAATATCTGTTCGTGTAAAGTAAATTGGACAGATTGACAAATGACTGTCTAATTTACTTTACACGATATCCAATTCAATATAATGGAAATTTGAAGAATTGATCGGTTCTTAGAAGGAATAGATCCCTATTTTCAGTAATAGTTTGCAAACAAAATCAGATGCTTAAGAATGATTTATGAAATCTGTGACTTATTTCTATCTTAGAAACTTCTTAACAGGTTATAATGAAATTTCAAATATTGACTCCTTAAAAAAGTTTGTTGAAGCAGATTTAATTTGGTGAGAAAAACGGATGAAAAGTGGATAATTTCGACTGCAATTAATCAATATGAGTCTTGGTACTTTTTTGAATTTAAATAAAATAAAGAATTATTTCAGTGTATATTTTGGCAATGTAATTTTATTTGAAATTTTTCTCTTTTCTTGTTCTTCATAAAATCGCGGCAGTATCCAATACGAATATGTTTTCGAAAATTAAATAGTTCTCAAAATAAAGAAAATGTGGTACACAAAATTGATCATGAGCCTTGAACAATAATTATTGCACTTTATTGAAATTATTGGAACATTAAACTATGGCCGCCATCAAAGCTTTATGGACGTTTTTACAATTAGGAAGAAAATTTAATTTTTCTAGAAAAAATTGTGCTATTTATTAGAAATGTTTAACGTTTTCAAAATGACAGGCCAGAACTGGACTATCCCAATTAAATAGATTGTCATTGATTCAATTAACTGTATTACGTAATTACATCCAATGATTTTGTTTGCAGTTAATCGATGTTGCCAATTCTCTCCTTTAGGAAGTTTTCTAAATACATATATTTATCAACAAAAAAAAATCCAAACACCGAATCGATTTTATTTTTGTAGACAAATTTCTACACAAGTAATATTTTATCAAATTTTTTAAAAACGCTATTAAAGCTTAGTAGCAATTAGTGTGCTGTGATTTAGCTATTACTTAGAAATAATGCTTCTAAGCATTTCAATGTCCCTTGGGTAGTTGCTACGTATAGTAGAAACAAGATGTGTGTGCCCAACAATTTCTATTGGCTAATGATTGATGTTTTACAAATGAAATGTTCTATCTTTTTTGACAATACTATTTTTACACCAATTTAAAACATCTTATAGAAAACTTGTACATATAAAAAAATATCCAATTGTTTATAATATATTAATTTGTATTATAAAAACAAAACCTAATAATAATAATGTTTAGTTTTAGTGATAACATTTCTTTTGGTAAAAAATGCCATATTTTTCATATTATAAATAATGTATATAAAATATAGTTTGTAATAATATCAATATGAATTTTGCAAACAATCGGCTTGATTGAAGTGTTTTAGATTTATGCCAATTAGCCCAGCAATAATAAAGCAGTTGTTCTTATTCAAAAGCACAAAAATATTGAATTTCACTTAGAAAGCTCAGATAGAATGTCATTAACACAAAAACAAAAAAATCTTGTATAGTTATTATATTTCTAAACGTGTAAGCTACTACAAAACCAAACAAATTAAGCTTTTCTTAATCATTATGTTTCAATAATTGGTGTAAATAATTACAATACTGAAGAACAATTTCATATTTATTATGTTACGTGTCCTCAATTACAGGGTGCAACAGTCAAAATAGATGGTCGCACCTTTACACTGGTCGAACTAATGCAGTAATTGTGCGTATATTTTTCTATCCGTATGATGTCCATAGAAAAAACATTATAATAATAATTGATATATTATCATAATAATGTTATATAATGGCAATAAAAACAGTTTTATAAGTGTTTTAATTTTTAGAAAAAAAAAAATAAAAAATAAAGTAAAGTAAATATAAAACAAATTCAAGACTATAATATTATATCATCAGTTTTTTAGGTAAGCACCTTAATAGCTTAATTTAAAAGGAAACCTAAAATAAACAATTATGTTTAGGAAACATATTAATGAATATTTTACTTCTAAAATTTAAATTATTTCATAAAATTCATATATCGACATAATAAGATCTTAAATTTCTTTAATACTTCTTCTTCTTTATATACAATATATTGATATGTATGTATATATAAATTCCGCGAGAAATTGAGAAATCTCCTCTAATTATAAATATTGGCCGATTTAAAATTTATTACTAAGAAAGTTATACATTCGCAGACCTGCCTTGAAAAAATTACTGCAAACTCAATGTACAATATATGTAGTTGATAATATTATAGGCGACAAAAACTATGAATAGGGACACATAATTCCATAATTTGTAAAAATATTTTTCTATTTAATTGACTATTTGTACAAAATGTATGCCCGTAAATCTAAAAATCCTATGAACGTCTCGGTGTTACCTGCGACTTACATTCTATATCAGAAAAAAAATTCTAGAATTTATATGAAAATGAACGAACTAAGAACATTGAATGATTTTATTATAAATTATGTAATAGTAATTATATTATTATAATTAAAACTAAATATTTTAAAAGGTAAATAAAGGATGGATAATATTCTATTTTACTTTCAATTAGTACAAAATTGTTCACTTGGGTCTGCGAAGAAATAAAAGCGACTATAAGATTCGTTAGAAACTGATTTACGTGATAACCGTTAAAGAAATGTTTATGCTACATTGTATAAGAATAGTTCGATATAATATATTGCTATAAAAGAGGTTCTAGGTCCATTTGGCTTATATGCTGTATTATATAATAGAAGTTTTCGTGTACGAAATCAAAAGTGTAACCAAAACGATATTGGATCTGTTGAATATACTTACGATGGTTACTGATGATAGCTACTGATAAAGTGGTTTGGATTCTAACTAACTGAAGCTGATGCTTGTGGAATTTTAAACGCAAAATAGTTACATCGTCTATTTATGTAGTTAACTAACAAAATTAACTAAAATTGGTTTGTAAATTTTCCAATTAAATCCGAAAAACCACAAAAAAAACGACAAAACTTTCCGGTCACCTTGGTTATTGCTTAATAACTTCGCTCCCCTGGATGGCTTTTGCTAAAACTCAATACCAAATCCAGTTAAACAAAAATCGACTTACATTCTAAGTTTCATCAAAATCAGTAGTACCTACCATAGGGCATAAAAATGCAAAACCATGACAATCATGAATCATGGCTGACAACAAGGTTTTTAATACGGCACCAAAAAAAATTTCAAAACGAGACACTCACAATGCGTAATTTTGTAATTTTCGATTCATGATTGTTATGTTACTCTGGATGATAAATATCAAATGGCGGCACTTATACTTGACACGGCTCTGAGTACACTAAATTAGTTAATTTCATTATTCGAAAACTAATTGAAACCCTTTCACAATACACATTCATACGCAAGTTTTCAAAAGTAATCTCGATTGCCTATACATATTTGTAACGGAAAAAATAACTATCGTTAGATCTTGCAGATTCAATAGTTACAATTTAAATTTGTACAAATGGCAATCTTGAATGTAATATTCTAGACAGCTCTCTGATTTTAAGAAGGTATTATTGCCCAATCGGTCATTAAAACTCGATAATGACCTTTATTTACGTAATAATGATCAATATTAAGTATCTACTTCAAGCATAATTATTTTTCTTTCATTTTCAAATGAAATTGTGAAGAGGTTCTGAATTTTTTCCTCACATTGTTTACAGGGCCATCTACAATTGAATATTTTAAAAATTTTATCTGGTTTTGATATGTTTTCTTCTTTCACATAAACTGAAAAGGAGGAAAAATGATTATTATTCTAAAAATTCCTTACAATTTACTAAAATACAATTTAAAAAGATTAATTTTATTGAATCAAAATGAATAAACATTCTATTCTGAAAATTATAAACAAAAAAGTAATTTGATGAACCTTTTGGAATAACAAGAATAATAATCATTGTGAAGAAGATGTGAAGATGTGTCACGGGTCATCCAGAAGTATCATTAAAAAATAAATATTGTAATTAAAATCGGAAATCTGTCTAGAGCATTATCTTTGAACGCAAATTTGTTCACAATTCTAACAATTGGTAACTATCGTAATTATTTTGAACAGACCCATTATTGTGTTTAATAAAAATTTTAAAAAATGGATCTAGTTGCATAAATCATAAATCATGATAATTCTTAAAATATAATCAAACTTCTAATTAAACTTATATATTTTGTATATTTTGATAATTTCAGATATTTAAATATAATTTAATTCGACATTATTATTCTGTTTTGAAATATTCTAAGTTTAATTTGATATGAAATTTTTGTTTTATAGTCAAATGAGGTGATTTAACACATTTTATATAATAATTTTTTTATTTATTTATTAAGAAATTTTTTATTTTTAAATTATTACTAAATCTAATTATGTTCAAATTATTTTTATGAATTATATAGAAATGTTTTTTCTAAATATATTTCTAATGTTATTTATTTATTTATTTATTTATTTACTTATTTTCTTATCTTATCTATTTACAAGTGAAAAACTAGAAAACAAATACAGATTGCATACGCATCCAAAAGAAAAACAAATCTTTAATTTCATATTTCTTAATAAATCTATTTATCTTCTATGCAATTAATTAATATAAGTTTATTTGAACTAATTTTCTAAGTTTGTTTATTTAATAAAACACATTTATATTAATTTTTCCCCTCGTTATGAATTTCTATGAGTTCATTATTATTTCACTCCTTAAAAAACACAAAACTAGAACAATACAAATTTATATTCGGCTGCGTAGAATCCAAAAAGTCCACCAAAAATATATAATATTTCAGGCAAATCAGTATAAATACAACTCATTTAATAAATTCTGACCAACAAATTTGATAATGCAAATTAAGTACATTACATTTCCAGTTTTATGTAAATTACTGATAATGACGAAAGACACGATTATTATGAATAATTCCAAAATTATGCCTAATTTTTTTTTTGATATTATAAAAGTTAACTTGATAAAACCAAATTCTTATTATTGGTTAACTAACACAAAAAAAAACCACAACATTTTGATAATTTTCCAAAATAATTAGTTTTGTTTCTATTTTTTTTCTCAGTTATTTTTAGCTATTTAAAAGTTTTGGCAGAAAACAAAAAAAAAAAACTGGAAAAAATATGCCAGAAAATTCTTATCAAAATAATTAACCAACAATTAAAACGATTTGGCATGAAAATTTAAAAACTCATTTAAAAGTTCCATAAAATAAAATCACAACTATCGCGCGAAATGAATTTTTTTTTGTGTACAATGAAAATTGTCAGCAATATTAAAACTCTTTCTTGATTTTTAATAGTTATTTATGTAATTCCAAAAATTTACTAAGGCGATCATTAAATTATGATTGAAATAAGTATGTACTTTGTGGAAATTTCAAGTATCCACTCGCGGAAAACCATGTTTTTCTTATGTACATATATACATGAATTAGATGTAAGACTACATATACTTATCTTATATAGTGATTAAAGTTTTCCTTAAGAAGAGAAGGACGAGAGAATAATGCTTCATACTATAAGTATTTTTCAAAAACATATCCTCTTGAAAATTTTACGAAGCATACCAAATTATGATGTAGCTCTATGATCTGCAGTTCATAAATTAAAGTTAATGACTTATGAAATCTTATAATGTCGCAATGTTCCAAGAAAGCAAAAAGGAAAACATAAAGTAGTAACGAAGAATAGGAAAAAAGTTATTTTTAAATATTATTTAAGTTTTATGTACAAAAAAAAGAAAAAAATTCGTCCAAGTTTTCTTAGAATTTTCCGAATTAAATAAAGTTTGAGTTGTTTTTCATGAAAATTCTTGATTTACATATTTTCATTAAAAGTTATTTTAATTAAGATGACGAAATAAAACATATTTTTGCTTTTTTTTTGAATAATTTCTATTCTTAAAAATTACTTAGGCTTGGGCTAATCACAAATTTTAGGACGTAAATCCTGTAAAAATTGTCGGTTAGGAGAAAATCTCACTTAATCCAATTTTTTTAATTTTAAATTACATATTTCTATTATTAATAATTTATATAATATTTTTGCAATAAAGCACTGGGCCTAAAGTGTTTATTGTTGCTACATATTTTTGCATAGAAATATAGTTTTGAGTTTATCCTATTTTTGCGTATTTATTATATAAGATTTTTATTTTATTTTTGTTGCAAAAATGAATACATACAATATTATTTTGTACAAATATTGGATATTTTGTTTTTTGCTTCCATGTTTTTTTTTACTGTTTTGAATTTTGTTAATAGTACTGTTTTTGCTCAAAATTATAAATGATTAGAAATATCGCGGGGTTAAAAAATCAATGGCCTTTTTGTGAAATTAAAAAAATCATTTATTTTATTTTTTTTTCGTGGAAAAAAAGAGTTTGTATTAACTTCTATTGAAAAACTCGGCTGCCAACCCAGCAAAAAGAGATAGAAAGAACTGCTAGCTCTCTGTAAAGAAAAAATTCAGCCCGTTGAAAGTGTCCTAACTGGGCACTGCCGACTTAATTATCACTTAGCGTCTATGACTCTGATAGATGATTCTTTCTGCGATTCCTGCGCTGCAGAGGAAGAGACAGCGGAGCACTTTCTCTGTCACTGTCCAGCTTTTCAAAACCGCAGACTCAATACTTTCGGCAACCGGTTTATCGAACCAAATGCCATCAATGGTATATCCAGCTTCATTGCAGGCTCCGGGAGGCTGGCCAATCTCACAATCTAAGGACTCATTCTACAGTGTGCACAAGGACCCAATTCGTGGTGTTCCGGGAATGCCAATAGGCATTACTCCCAACATTATCAATCAATCAACTTCTATTGAGGTTCGGTTCTTAAAGAAACATATTTCAAATATGCTAGAAAATTTTTATCATAATAGGGTGTTCCTTTTTTTACTAGTTGTTCTGAAACATAACCAAATATTCACATTGAAAATAGCAGAAAGGAGAAATAACTTGTTCTGATTTGTTGTTGCAAAAACGTTGGTTCTGTTCCAGAACAACTAGTGAAACGTACACATAAGAATTCCAAAACTCATTTCGAAAAATAATATTTTGCTTCTCTAGTCTTCTTAAGGAAGAATGCAGAATTGAATTTGTGCTTCATTTTTTCTTTTAAGTTGAAAGAAACTTATAAGAACTTTAACTTAACTTCAATTTTATCTCAATGCAATTATTGAACTCAATCTTATTTTAATTTAACTTATTTTTCAAATTAAATTGATTTGAAATTAACACCGAAGATACAAAAAATTATTGGATGTTCTGAATATCGTATATTGAAATTTGAGGCTCCACTAAATAAATCCATCTAAACACTAAACATAGGATGTGCTTTAAAAGTGGAAAGAAGAAATACTTTCAGATCTTTTTGGGTTAAGAGTCTGTAAATTTGGCAACGTAAAAATCCTTTTTTTTTTTCTATTCCGAAGAACGCTTTTTCTTACATCCTCTGCACAGAATCTTGAAATAATTTTGCAGTAAAAACAGACTTTGTTTATATATTTTTTATCGGGATTTTAAACGATTTTTAGTGAATGTTTGAACTATCTTAATTCGTAAAATAAACATCTTCTGCTTAACTCAATCAAGTAAAGATCAATAAAACTATATGGAAATCATTTATAATAAAAGTGTCTAAAAACAGTGTCCCTTCGATGCAGTTTTCTTTTTCTTATTTATTATCTAATTTTTATATTTTTCTCAATAATACATAAAAATACGAAATTTTCATCTCAATCATATTCTAAAGACCGTTTTCTTTTTTTCGTTTTGTTTTTTGTTTTTCTTTTTAAATAACATAAATAAAACATAATTTTATTTAATATTAATTTTTTTAGTGATTTAAAAAAAGAAAAACAAAAACAAATCTTATTTAATAATTTATTTTTGTTTTTTGTGTTATTTTTTTCGTTTTTTATTTTTTATTTTTATGATTATTATTTTCTTTTTTTATTTTAAGGAATGTGACGGATGCCAGTGTCAAGGAGAATGTATGCCCCTGCGATCAAACAGTTTCTAAATTTCCAATTTTAATTAAAAACAAGAGGCAAAAAAAAAGAAAACAATAAAAACATTTTCCTAAAAAAATATAAGTTTTTATATAGATAGTAATTATTTTTATTTAAAATATATTATAAAAATTATCACTAAACGAGGATCACACAAAAGCAACGTAACTTTTTTTTTATCACATATCAAAAATGGATAATCTTCTATAATATAAAATTATAATAATGAATTATTTACGAAAAAAAAAAAATAAAAACATAGAAATCGTATACGTAAACCTAATCCTGATCAATATATTTTCCAATATATTGTTTTGATTAAAACACAGGTGAGTTTACATACCATAAATTTCAACTGAAAATAAAAATATGAAACCAAATTGTATCGAAATGTGCGTGTAAAATAGTATAAGAAAAAGTGTTTCTAATATTTTTAAACAACATAATCATAAATATCTGTTGTAAATAATATCGCTTTACATATAAAGATGCTAATTTTCTATGTGCTCTATCTTTTGTAATAACTTTACTTGGAAAAGAAAATTCCTCTAACCGAAAATTCGATTCTTTAATATTAAGTAATCACTTCCAATTAGGGCATGGAAAAAATAATTCATTTTAGATGTAAGTAAACAAGAGTTATTTGAAAAATTATTTAAACAATTCGTTCCTATGTAAATGCCCAGAATTTAACTAAAAACTACTGCTAACAAAGAGAAGTAAATCTTTATATGGACGAAAATAAAAAAATGCAATGAAAAGAAAAGAGTAAATATTCTCTTAAAAATGCATATGATTTAAATTCCATTCTCATTAGCTATCTATCATTTTTTTCAGATTTCATTATGTTAGTACAACAGTGATAAAACAACATTTAGAGATAAAACTAAATTTACACTTCTATATATAAGTAATAAGAATGCTTATTCATACAGGAACTAACACTTAAAATATTTGTAATATGTATAACAAAAAATCTCTTCTACTCGTTTTGGCGCCTCAAAGTATAAAGAAACATGTGGTTTTTTTTCCAAAAATTGAGTTTAAAAAATTGCTATTGCTTTCCTTGTTTCATTTTTTCTTTAGTCCAAAATCCATAAGACTGTTAATGCTCTCACTTACTACAGTTATCGTATAGGAAGCACGATGTAAAATAGAATATATTTGATTTATAGGTTACTTCATTCTTTCTAATGAAAAATTTGTAATTTTCTTTCCTTATTTTGTGCGGAATTTTTTGTTTCTATCATTTTCATTAAAGGTATTGGGAAGATCGCGTCTGATTTATTTTTTTCAAATTTATTTTGCTTTGTTTCTCTTAAATGAAAGAATTATTTCATTTCTGTTTGAACAGTGAAAAAATAGAATATGCTCTGTTTGCTCAAGTATTCAATTATTCGAACTATGGCCTTCCAATTTATTTATATAAATATTAATTTAATACTTGATCCGCCAATTACAAAGTGTTACATAATACAAATCTAATATTTTTTATGAATAATTTTTAAAGAATATACTGCAAATTCATTTTTAAACAAAACAATTTAATTGAAGCTTTCGAAAAAAGGTATTTCTTTCGATTCTGAGATAAGCGCACTTTTTAACAAGTTCAAACTTTCAAAACCCCGTTTTTCCTAAATACACCATAATGAAGAAATCCAGTAGTATCAGACCCATTAAAATATGAAGAAATGAAAGTTTAGGGAGTATTGTTTTGAGGCCATAACCTGCATACTTCTTGCTTTCTGCCGCTGCTGGTGCATCTGAATGAAATATAGTACATATGTTGTTGACTTTCAATTTTTTGTGGTGGTCATCACAACATTAAAGTTTTTATAGAAAAAATGTACAATTGATCTATCCTTTGACTATCATTTTATTTATATATGTCTGCTTCAGTCCAATTGTTTTTTTCGCTCAAATGTTAAATATTGCTCTTTTCATACAACATTTACTACGTTTACATGGTGACTTAAAAATCGACTTGAGATCGACTTGAAATTCAATTTGTGTTTTTTAGCTTTACCAGATTGACTCGAAATTGACTTCAAATCAGTTCAAAATTTATACACGCTTGCAAACAAGTTTTTTTATGTTCTAGATTAGGTTTCGCCTCTGTTCATACTTCATTTTATATTTTCAAATCGATCTAAAAAGTCTGAGTTTACTTGCAAAATTTCAAGTCGATCAGAAAAATTTTTGTGATTGCCGATCGACTTGAATTCAATTTGGGTCGATCCAAGATATATGCATGATTTTTGGACTGAAGTCGAGTTCAAGTAGATCATGTAAACAAAGTAATTGTCTTATTTATCAGTATTCTTCTAATGCTTGCAATTCATATGCCTTTTACTCAATCTTCCTGTACTCTGACGAACCGACTTACCATCATATTTTTTTGTGTTTTTATAATAGAGCCAGTTTTCCCTGGAGTGGTATCATTTAACTCGATTGAAACTGAACTAGTATCGAAAAAAACAGCCATTTCTATACTTTTTTGATATGTAACTCTCCTTTTAAGCTTTCTATCAGCAACTATATATAAATTTTTGATATCTATCATGTATTCCAATGACAAACAAAACCTTCCAAACAGATAGTTCACATTGTCTGTTATTTGGTGGACCCTGTATTTATTGAAAAATTATTTTAAAAATCATGACAATTTTCCGTATGATTAAATTCAGGACATAAGATAAGATTCATTCGGTTTTTCTTTTGAGAAATGAAATATTTCAAATTCGTTATTATTTTCTGAAATTAGACTTTGTCAAGGGAATTTTTAATATATTTTTTTATCTTCTCATAATAAAAAGCAATCGACAGAAAAAGTGGTCCAAATTTATAAATTTTTGTTTGGATCTTCTCCAAAATATGCTTTTAACTAACTTTTACTAAGTTTTATTTAACCCAAATAAATTTAGCAACTTTTCAAATGCTCACAAAAACATATATTTTATTTTAAATATTTACACAATTTTTGACTAAGTTGTTTTAAATAATAAATTTTCAACTAAAATCTTTCCATTTACGTAAAGGACATTATATATTTTCTCAAAAGAGCGAAATTATAGTTAATTTAATTTCTGTTTCGATTTTCCTTTTTAAAGAAAAAGAAAACAGAATATTTGCATATCTAATCAATATTTACAAATTGCCAATGTCAATAGACTTGAAACGAGAACGAAGATAGTACACAACTTCTTCCTTATTCGTGTTAAATGGACCGTTTAATTAGGAAAAAAGAAAACTATATAAAAAAAAAGAAAAATAACAAATTTTCGATACGAAAAAGGACATTATTTTAAAATTACTTGACGTAATAGCATTAACACACCTGAAATTATCTTCAAAATTTTATGTTCCATAATTTATTGAAGCTCATTTTGCGTTATTAATTTGGATCTTTTTTAGCACATATTCTTGTACAGTTATTAATAATCAGAAATTTAATAATTTAGGATGTTAATGTAAATTTGGTATTTAATTTAGCATACGAAATTAGTATACTAAATTGTTGTTATTTAATATCATTGGAAATGGTGTTCCGCATTGTTTTTGACATGGAATCAATGTCAATTGAAAAAAATAATTGAGACCATTATATGACCAAAATGCCATTTGTAAATATCTAGAAGTTCACATAGTCTTAAATGTAATTAATGAAATTGCATTTAATAGCAATTATTTTACCACGTTTTTATTAACTCGCTTTCTTCTTTGTTTGTTTGTTTGTCCAAATCTTGCAATCGATTTTTAACTAACTTTCTGACTAGCTAGACATTTGAAACTTTTATAATTGCTCAGAACACGATGACAATGCATTCTTTTAATACTTTTAGCCATCTTTAGGCAAAATTGAATTCATTTTCAGTAAATTTTGTTTTGTATTGAAAGTTAGGTTGGAAAAAATTTTTTAAAGAAAATACTTATTAATTCATAGAATTGTCAAGTTTAACATATATGATTCAACAGAAAATTTAAAAACGTGGCTTTTTGATACTGGTTTATGTCATTTTGAGTTTATTTAATAAATAAAAATTTTATTCGATGTTGTCTCTGCTATCGAATTATCATATAAAATTCTCGAACGTGTCGTATTCCATTTATTAATCTTTTTTTTAACTTTTGGTCTAAGGATCACGTTACTCTAGAGAGCCGGCTTACCACCAAAGCTGGGCTAGAGAGTTACTTGGCCAAAGTCGGTACTATCAATAGCCAGCTTTCTAAATTACGACAATTATCTGTTTCTTTTTCTTTTTTCTTTGTTCGTTATTATGAGCCTGCAGCTTTTAGGTGTGGATTCTTCAGAGGCCAACTGCAAACTGCTTTTAATACTTTATTTCATGATTTTGCATCTACTGAAAATAATTTTCTTATACGTCCGTTCATTCTATTATGGCAATGAAATAGTATGAAATGAAAATAAATCGATAAAAAAAGTCTATGTAAAATTTCTTCTCATAATGAATTTGTCTTTGATTTCTTCTTTTTTTTATTATTTTGATTTCAATATAATTTCTTAATTTTAATCGATTTTTAGACAATTTTCGTTTTATCAGTTTTCTTCCAGTTTTAAAAGTACACAAAAAGAAATATAACTGAAACCACAAAGTAAAAAGGGTCTTAGACTTAATTGAAAGGATTTTATCAGACAAATATTTTTATTATTATAAAATAACAAAAGAAGAACATTTTTTTTTGTATTTATTTATCCTACTTATTTGAATAACGACAATGATTTAATAGAAGGATTAAATTTTTTTACAAAATTTGATATTATTTCAAAATTTGTATGCAAAATAAATAGAATTTTAAGTTTATTTTTATATTAAAATGTGTATACTGAGTTCTTGAAATGTAAATCGAAATTAATCCAGATTATAAAAAGGGATATTAGAAAACGAAAACAAAAAAAAAAAAGAAGAAAACATTCTAGAATATAATATTTTGTATGAGAAGAAATGATACGAACTTTAATATTGGGATTTAATATGATTACCGGATATAATTGAAAATAAACTTAACTATAGAAGCTTTTATAAAAATAATACCAGTATGTGTACGGAACTACGTAGTGGCTTTTTTTTTAGAAAATATTAGATTTAAGATTTTATCAACATGATTTTTAATTAGAAAACAAAAATCTTAAATCAATTTTCAATGTGCTTAAGTAAAAAAAAAGTCCTTCATTTTCTCTCCGACACATTCGACTACCATGAGTAAAATTCTTCTATCATATATGCGATATCATACCGGATGCCTTTGTACCATATATTGTTTGTAATTGTACGTTTTAATAAAATTATTTTTATATTTAAATATGAACTTAAATAGAAAAAACTACTTACAAAAAAATTCAATTAATTTCTTTTGTTCTTCTTCAATATTATAAATTCATATTTATCATTTTTATTTTTAAAAACAAAACGATAACAAAATTTGAACTAATATTGTTTTTCCCTTTAATATCTTCATGAAACTTTAAAATAACGTATATTATGTAAGTTATGAAATCCGAACAAATCAAAAGAAAATTTACCGAGGTCTAACCATTAATACAAATCTAATCAAAAATTGACCAAATAACGAATAGCGGTACTGCAACGACAAAAGTGCTAATACGGAAATTTTGGTCGAGGAAAATCCGAATAAACATAACTTGTGGGATTCAAACAATCTGTTATATATAATAACACTCTTCCAGTATATAAAAAAGAAAGATTAAGGAAATGCAAATATATTGAAAACTGAAATTGCGAGGCGTAGTGGAAAATCGTATCGTAAATTGGTAATAATACTTGTAAAAAAAAAATTTGGTGAACATGAACATACAAAGATTAGCTAAAATATTTAAACAACGGAATCTGTAATAAATTTATTTTTCTGTAAATTTGCATTACAAATATGTGATGGATAAATTCCCCGCTTAAGTTTGGGTTTAGCTGACCATGAATGGAAATTGTATAAGTAAATCCGTTGTTTTCGAAGGAAAGTTGGCGGTAAATAATGAAATTTTATAAATTCATTACAATCTATTTGAAAGATAAAAACAAATCTCTGATATTACTAGATTCCCAATAGACATGAAAGAAATTCCAATGAAACTAATAAAGTCAAACTAAATAATATTAAAGTACCGTATTAGGGCTAAATAATAATGGGAAGAGGCAAGCATAACCGGACTTAAGGAAATGTACTAATCATGAATCGTACGTATACTGTAATTATAATGTGGTATAGCCGAGCTTTCGTTACATTTGAATTCCGTTTCGTTATGTTTAAGGAATAGAAATCAACAATGAACGAATCAACGATCATCCCGTTCGGAAATTTGGACAGTTGAATTACAAAAAACAATTTATAAAACACAAAATTCTTAGGTTGCGAACTGTTAAATGGTTATTCGTGCTTATTCATATTATAATCGGTTAAATGGATTTGACATGCATAAGCTAGCATTCGTTCAGTTTTTTTTTTGTATTATCCTTACTTGGCTGTTCCCATTATAATTGAGCCTTTAGAGTTTCCATATAATTAATAAAAATCATTTGCAAAAACGTAGTAACTTTTATATTTCCAAATACTCTCTCGTATTCAGATTTCATAAACTCAGGATAACATTCATTTTATTTATATTGCTTACATAAATCCTAACGAAATTCTTAAATTTACCTTAAACCAAAATGCCGATTTAAAACGAAAACGAAACCTAACTACAAAACCTACCAAAATATTAAACACCATTTTGAATTTACGAATTTACCCAAATTCATAATAAACTGTCTAACGTAATATAATTCAATTTTTTAAAAATATTTTGAGTATTATTAATAAATTGAATTATTGTAATTATATTTCGAATTTTCAAAGTTATTCAATTGATTAATGTCAAACAAATAAATTTACGTAATATTATGTAAACTTGCATCGTTTTTTTTACCTAAATTTCAACTATCTAAACTAAATATTGCTAGTTAAATAGGTTCTAGGTAAGCCACGTGAAAACATACTGACTGTTTTTTCAATGTTTTTCAATTTTTCTTATTTAGTTTCAAATTGTTGTTTTGTTGTTTTTCCTTTTTTCTGCCACCAAAAAGAAAAACACAAGGAAAACTAACATTTCAATAATATTGTCAAACTAAAAATGTATATTCTTCTTCATATAAAAAGCGAATAATCAACATTGTTGTCGTTCTTGAAAATACATTATTATAAAAACAGCACACCACCACGAGGCAAAAATCAATAAAGTTTAACTCGTCCAAACCCAAAAAGAAAGAAATGAATTAGTATTATAGGCACGTCCTTTGATGAAAGACACATTAAAACTAAATATCCATATTGATGTATTTTAAATTCCTTTTGAACAATGTTTATATTAAATTTTATGTTTAAGAAAAGAAAAAAAAGGCTTTAAATGAGAAAAGACTTCTTGGAAGATTCATCTTTAAGTTTTCAATATTATTATTTTAAAAAGAAACTTTTTTCAAAAAAAAAAATGCTTTCAACTCTTTTATAAAATTCTTATTTAAATTTTTATTTTAATTATTATTTTAAATAACTTCATATAGTTTCTTCTTGTAGTCCGTTTTTTTTTTTTTTGCATGATCGAAATTTTGTTCGCACTTTTCAAAAAAAAATTATGTTCAACGTTCTTTTGCTATTTGTTGCGCACTTTTAAATACTATTTTATGTTAAATATCTGCAAAAAAAAATGAAAAAACATTATTATTTTTTAATCTTAATATTTAACTTCATAAATTTTTCCAGGATTTTAAGGAATTTACAGATGCCGAAGGACTAATGCCACTTCCAACATCGGACTTCCATAAACCAGTCTGTTTAGAGATGCGTTCATTAAAAAATGCCCAAAATTCGTTTGTTGGATTATTACCACAACCACCACCAACATCATTATTATCATATGGGCCAAGTAGTACAATCACATTACCATTAGAAACACCATTACGTTATACATCGTTTAGTAATATTAATAATAATAATTCAAATAATAATAATATTTATAATAATTACAATAATTCTGGAATATACGGTAATAATATTGCTGGTAATAATTATAATAATCATAATAATAATGGTGATCTAGCCAGTATAGATAGTTCTGATACATATGCTAGTTGTCAAACGCATCCATTCCTATCGCAGGGTGATCTAACATCCGATGTAGCGGATGAAGCATGCGCATTAGATATTGATATGAATAATTTGTATATAAATCCATTAGAAAAAGATACAGGCACAGGAACATCATCACAAAATATTACTGGTGCATTGGCAACAACAGTTTCGGGTTTTATAATACCAACATCGACAACAATGATCCGGTCACAAGTTAAAAAGAGTGCATCTGGTGATACAGCATTACGGAGTTTAGGTACTAGTCCGATGGAAGAAGATTTTCAAAATTTCGATGTAGCCGAACGTGGTAGTCGTGTCAGTTTAAATGAAACACCAGTGCCAAAACATCGTAAAACAAGATTTCAACAACAGATCAGTATTAAGCCGCGTGCTAGATTTGAAGATTCAAAACAATCACAGGAAAGTTTAGGCGAAGGTAAGAAAAGACGAGCTTCCTTTATGCCAGCTAAAAGTTTAGCTTCAGCAACAAAATTAATTAATCAACATTTGTTCGGTATACAAAATATGGCATCAAGAGGTAATGGAACTTATTATTACGTTTTTTTTTTTATACATATTGTGTATAAATTAATAAAAAAAAGCAATATATTAGTTTTCGTTTTAGAATTATTTTAGTTTGTTCCGTTTTAATTATATTAAATTTTGTAGCAAAATTTGAAAGTAAACATTCATCATCGATTGATTCAATTGATGCATCACCAAATTTGGAACAGCACCGTCGTTCAAAATCGATTCTTAAAAATAAATCCGATACTGCAAAAATGTTAGCAGATCCAGAAAGCGAAAGACTTTTATCTGATAATATGTCTGGTTCTGGTATATCCGACAATGGAACTGTTATGGTAAATAATTGAATAATTCATTTTTAAATTATTCCTATAGTATAGTCCTTAGTTAAAACAGTGTTCGTATTTCATTAAATGTAAAGTTTTCGAATTAGACTAAAATAACATGTAATTAAGTAGACTTATGCAAATACATAAACAGAATTTAGAATTTGTTGTAGTTTCAGTACAGTAAGAATAAGAATTTACTAGATTTGGTTTTATAAATTCTTAATCAATTAGGAAAAGTATTTTATTTAAACTAGAGTCCTTTATAACAATTGTGAAACAAATGCAATACAATTAAAGAATATACATTCGTAATTTAAAGTTTTAAAGTTGGAACTCCATTAAAAATTCAATTCATTTTAAAAGGAATAGAATAGAATTTGACCACTTGCAGGAAAAATTTTACTTAAACAAATTCCTTAGTAAATTGTTTCTGTTTTTTTATTTTATATAATTTTTAATATATAGATACATAAATTTGCATTCAACTTTCTTATGTTTGAGTCGTGTTCTGTTAAATAACATATAAACAGAAAAATTAAAATATTATCACAATTTTTTTTTCAAATTTAATAGCAACGAAATTCTGGGCGTCTTTCACTGAAACCAGTCCGTTGTTGAATTATAAACACGTAAGCAAAACTTAATCGTACCAAACTCGATTCCATCTACATATTATGAAATAACTTAAATAGGATATCAGGAATAAATATACCTTTTCTGTTACATTTTTCTTTTCTAAATAATACCAGAAATCATTTATATCTAAACAAATCTATAATTATCATTTTCTAATACATTTATATATATATATATATACATATATATATAGGGTGATACCGGAAGTGCCTACTCACCGAATAAGATACCTCACACAATTATTGCAAAATCTATATCTCCACCGCCGCTTAGACATCGAACATTGATACAACAACGTTCGGGGCCAGCATTGTTACAATCAAAACCAACAAAATTTCAAATACAACGTTTTCCTGAGGAACAAATATTACGTCAAAGTAAGCCACCATTATCACGAACATCTGGTAATAGTCATGTTGATCACTTAACTGGTGATACACGATTGGATTCCGTTACTAGAGACAGTAGTTTAGGTAAAAGTTTATGAAAATACTATAGTTTATTAAAATATATAATTACATTTATTTGTTAAGAATCAGAAACTGCATTTACATCAAATGTTCGAGATGATGGTGAAGGTTCTAGCGATGAGAATAGATCACTTTTACATCGTGGAAGTTCATATGAAAGATCAGAATCGGGAACAGCTTCGTAGCACTTGTGTAAGATTATAAACTATATTAATTGGAAAAAAAATTTAAATATTATTGATTTTGTCTTTTATTTTTTGCAGGTCATCAAAACGAATCCATAATTTATAAAAACATAATGGATTGTATTCAAATTTTATCATCAATGTTTTTTTTTTTTTTTTGAAAAGTCCGCTCCAAAATTTCATCGAAATAATTCCATCACATGTAATATCGTGAAACTATCTCTAAAACCTTATTAATAATTATAAATAACTGAAAATATTAAAATCAATCAAGTGTTGTGTCCAAAATTAACAATGAAAGTAAAAAGAAAATATGAAAACCCAACAAATAAAAACTCTTAAACGAAAAACTGAAAATCTAGATATAAAATTAAAAAAAAGAAAACTTAAAAATATATAAATAATATTAAAAATAAAACAAACAAAAAAACAAGAAATGTTTATAATTTTACAATGAAGTAATATAAATAAATAAAAATTATTAAATATATATTTTTTGTTTTGCATTAAAAGTCCACATTTTCGCGCTATTTTATGAACAAATAAGAAAATATTTGTAAATTTTAATAAATAAGTGAAATCAAAAAAAGTAAAAAACATTTAAAAAGTTTAATGAAAACTAAAAAACTAAAAAACTAAAAAAAAAAAAAATACAATCTAGCGAACGAATAAAAATACTAATTCTCGAAAATAAAATTTAATAAAAAAAGAAAACAAATTATAAATATTTATTAAGTTTTAGAAAAATTAATTTAGAATTTATTTATTTATTTTTGTTTCTTATTTTTAATTTTTGATATTTAATAATGAAAAAACAAAGAAAGAAAAACCAAAAAAAAAAAACAGAAACAATTTATGTACGCAAAAATATTATAAAAACTAAAAAAAGAAAAAAAAAAGAGTGCTTAAAATTTATATAAAAAATTCAATATTTGTAAAACACTATTAAATTATTAAAAATATATTACATCTAAATTATGAATTAAGTAAATTAGAAAAATAAGGAAAATCAATAAAGAACTATTTCTAGAAAATTATATTACAAAAAGAAAAGTCAATAGTAAAACCAATATTTGTAATTTATTTTCGTTTATTTTTTTTTTCTTTTTAAAAATATTAAAGCAATAAAATAAAATCATTAAAAATAATTGTGAAACAATTTTCCAGCATATTCAAAATTATAAAATTTAAAAAAAAAATAACTAAAAAAAAATCTTAATTTACAAACACAAACAAAACAAGGAACTAAATCCTTTATAAATATTTAAAACAAAAAAAAAATAATAAAATATTTATTAAAAATTTCTAATATTTAATTTTTTCTTTTTTTTAATTTAAATTTTATTTTTCAATATTCGAGATTTTGTATATAATTTTTCAAAATTTTTAAATTTTTGTATATAAATTTCAGTTTTTGTATTTTTTTATTTGTTTTTTTTTTTTTTTTTTTTATTTTAATTTCGTAAAATTTTTGGTTTCTTAATTTTTTTTAAATTAGATACTATTTAAATTTACTCATAAAAAAAACAAAGTAAGACCTGTTAGAAAAAATATTTTCAATGATTAGTACTTGTGTGCTTTTTCGCAAATGTTAAAAATATTTTGTTTGGTATTTTTCTCATTCTTAAAAACTTAAAAACTTTAAAACAAAAAAAAATGATATTTCATTTCGTTTAAATAAAAATGTGTTTTTTAATTATGAAAAAGAAAAGATATATATAAATATATTTAATAATATTAAAGAAAACAATCCGTACTCTAAATAAAAAAAAATAAAAAACCGTCCAAACTTACTTTTTAATGGAAATTTTAATAATGGAAATTTTTTTAAAAATATTGGTAAAAGAAAAAAAAAACGAAATGATTTTTAGCTATTTTCTATGCATTAAAATTTATATACACGGCGATGATCTCTAGTCTAGTGATAAGACAAGCACAGGTCCTTTGATTCAATTCCTGCCTTCGCCAAAATAATAAAGTTCATTCAACTCCTTTAATTAGAAACTAAATAAGATGAAAAATCAAAAAAAAACAGTCCAAAACAGTCGAACTTAACAAAAAAAAAAAACTAAAAAAAACTCTCTGTAAGTCGATTCCTTTGTAAAACATTTCGTTATAAAAATCAATTTGTCCATAATTTTTCATCAATTGAAAAAAAAAATACTTGTTCGACTTTATAGAGAGAAATAAATTGACTGTAAATTAAAATTTCTTTTTAATATTAATACGAATTTAAGGAAAATCTACAAAAGCTGATTTTACGCAATCTTTTCAATCCAATTTTTAAATAAAAAAAACAAAAACAAAATGAAAAATACAATCCTTTTATAGTTAACAAATCTTCTCAAGTACATTCATTGAGAATATTTAACAAACTTGGATCCGTTTTCAAGAGCATTACTAATTTTGAGTGCTAAAATTTAAATAAATAAATATAAATTAAATTTTTTCATCTTTAATTGTTCTTTTCATAAAAATTAAGGAATATTGAAGAAAAAAAAAAAAATTGAAAATCAATGAAAATGTAAAGAAAAACAACAGAAATTCGTTAAAGAAGAAAAAAGAAAAACAAATATTTATAATTATGAGAATGAATTGTTTAATAAAAAAAAATTTAGCAAATGAAAAACAAAAGAAAAAATTATTGATTTAAAAAAAGAATACATTTAGAATTTACAAAGTTTAATATTTTTTAAATATAAAAGTAAGATTTGATGGCTTTTATCTGTGATTAAAAAAAAAATAATAAAAAAATAAAAAAATTAATTTAAAAAATATGAACAAAAGAAAAAAAAAAGGAGTGATGAAGAAAATGTTATTTAAAAAAAAAAAAAACTGTAAAGGAATAAAATATATTTAAAAAGCAAAATATTTATAAATATTAATTTAGTAGAAAGTATATTTAATTGAAAAGTTGTTAAAATCAGATTTTATTTTAATTTATTATTTTTTCAATAAAAAAAAAGGAAAACAAATTTTTTTTTTTATTATTATTTAAATTTTTTCTCATTTTTTTTGTTTTATTTAATAACACAATAGTTTTAAGTATTATTATTTTGAAAAAAGAAAAAAATTTTAATTAACATAACATCAAACAATTTCTTTTGAAATTGCATTTGAATCTCGCTAAAAGTTGGAGATACGAATTTTCAAGAATGTTACGTAAAGGCCCAAACAGATTGGTCAAATTCGCAACGGTTTCGAAACGTATCAAATGTCAAATGTCGGACTACGAATACACACTGCAAAAACACGATCTCAGTAGTCGCCTGTATTACTCGCTGTGCACGATAAGTCGTGTGACACGAATGTCACCAAAACCGAAATTACGTACAAATTTGACAGATTTGTTTGATCTTCGGTTTGATCGTTTGCGCTGTTGTTTCATGAAAACGTGAAGTTTAACGAACAAATTTGTCGAACAAATTTGATCGTTTACAAGGCCCTTTAGTGTAACCTGAATTTAAAAGAGAACAGAGAACTTTCTTCTGTCAAACTCTCAAAATGGCGAAAAGTCTCCTAAATGAAATAAATTCACGACAAGAGAGTTTTTGATCGGGAGACTTATTATTTCCAGCTGGAATACTAAACTTACATAGTAAACAGAAATTTATGATTTTATTAAAATGTTTTAATTTCTTTCCATTTTACCCCATGAAAAATTGGACAACTTTATTCACAAAATATTTTATACGATTTAAAGTCTCTGGAAATCGAACACTTTTAATTAATATGTTCACAGACTAGAGACTTTTTGAAGAGAACATCTATTTTGATGATAGAAGACCTAAGACTGAAGACTGTCTCTGGAGACGTAAAATCTGATGAGACTTTTCGAGTCTCCGATATGAATGCACGTTCTTTTATGGATCTCCCGTCAAAAAATGGTGTCCAGATACTAAAAGTTCTGTTCGTTTATATTTACTTTTAGGTTTTTAATATTCAATAAACCAATCTGTCGTGCTTCATGTAATGTGTGCATTCCAATGGAAAACGTATAACATTTAATATTGATTAGAAATTTCATCCGTTTTGAATCCGTCGTGGATCTGTCTTTCTGTTAAATCAGTAAAGTAAAAAATTAAAAGAATTCTTGAACTAAAGAAGCATGCAAGCGAGACACAGCAATTTGTAAGGCTCAATTTTATGTGCTTAAAAACAAAACGATCCGTTCTATTCAAAGTTTTATTAAATTTTAGTAAAAATTAATTTCGAAAATAGAAATTAAATAATTAAAAATTTCCCATTTTGTAAGTTGAAGTACTTTGTTTTAATTGAATTACGTTGAAAACCATTTATAACGAAATTGCCTCTGTCAATCTTATCCAATTTTTATCGTTTTATAGAAAATTAATTTGGTATGTGAAAAGATTTATCTTTCGTTTATATCAAATTTATCGAAATCGATTTTTCTTCTATTTTATAAAATATCTTGAATACGGGAAAATCCTACGATATGCCGCAATGCGTTATAATGAAGTTTAACTAAGTTAAAATTTAGGAGTGTTGGCCAATTAAGTTAAAAAATTTGGTAATTTTAAATTAAGGAAATCATTAAAATAAACATTCTAATCTCCGAAATGAATATTGCTAAATCATTCAAAACGAGGTGCTTTAACTTACAGAACTGTTACCAGTTTAATAAATATTTCTTAATTCTCGTCAGTAATTTATAATTAAAAAGAGGGCCTATTTCTTTTCCTTTTTTAAAAAAAAAAAAAACAACCAAAAATCTAATAAAAATCAATTTTATTTCATATTAAAAAGAATTTAAAAGAGTGTGAATTTTGAAGTCCATTTTCACTTCAAATTTATTTTGCTTTTGTTTTTTTTTTTTTTTTTTTAGTTTATGAAATTAATTAATTAATAATTTTGTTCTTTCATTTATTTGCAAATAATTTCCCAAAAATAAGTTTTACTTCCTTTCTAAAAATAATTTTAATTTTCGCAAAATCCAAAACAAAAACCAAAAAAAAAAAAAAAACAACTCGCTGTGATAAAATATTTTAATTAATTTATTAAAATTTTATAATTAATTTTTAAATTTAAAATATGAAAAATATGAAAATGGACTATCAATGAGCGAAAGGACGAATGAAAACTGAATGAAAAACCAAAAAAAAAAAAAAATAAAAAACCCAATGTTAACATTTTTACTCTTAAAACGAAAAAAAAAAAAATTTTAAAATAAAAATAACTTAACTTTTATTTTAAAATTTAATTAAAAGTAAAAATAATTTTTAGAATAAACCAAAGATTTGTTGTTTACTGAAAAATATTTGGCTAAAGTTAAAAAAATAAAAATTATTTAAAAAAAAAAAAAAATAAGTAAATTAGTAAAAAAAAAAACCTACCTAAAAATGGAAAGAGCGCGGTTTAGTATTTTCCTAATTTTAAAGTGAGAAAGAAAAAAACATAAATTTCCAAAAAATAAAAAAAAATTTAAAATTAAAACAAAAAAAAATAAGACACAATTTTTTTTTTTTTAGAAATTGTATTTTCGCAAAAATAAAATCATTTTGAAGAAAATTTAAAAATAAATTTTTAACAAAAATAAAATAAACAAACGCTAAAAGAAAAGAATTACAAATTAAAAATTTAGTACAATTTTATTTGAGGAATTTGTTTAAAAAATGATAATAATTTAGCAACATTTAAAAATTGTTTTCGTTTTTTAAAATAATTTAAATTCATGAATACGTATTAAAACAATCTTGAGATAGAAATGAACTCCGCCCCGAACCGACATATAGAATTTCTTCAAATCGAAAATCAAAAATGAATATTAATAATTTATATTTAAAACTAATTAAATTATTATTTAATGTTTTCGTAAACTCAAAATTTAATTAGGTTCATAAATTTTCAGAAGTTTTTAGTAATTTCAGACACTTTTTACTTTCCCGTAATTAAATGAAATCCCTGATCCCGGATTTGAAAAAGAAGTATACTCTACGAGTAACAGGCAAGGAAAATCTTTGCAATAAACAGTTTGGATGATATTTCTTTTAAAAATTCAATTTGTTATTCCCGTATTCACATAGTTAAACCAGTTTTATTCCAGTTTGATTCATAGAATACGTAATTAAACTGCATGCCTCTAAATTGAGAGCAACCCCGTATCTTTTATGGAATTTTTGTTGCATTATTGGTACAAATTTGTTTTTTTTTGTATATAAAATTAATAAAGATCAGGAATTATACGACATTGTTGAAAGCATCTCACGATTTGTTGGCTAAAAATATTACTTACTTTAAGTTCCAATATAAATATACATATTTTCAATTTCGGTACTCCAATAATAATAAGACTAATAAAAGTCCTGTGAAAATTGCAAATATTTACATGAAACATTGTTTTTTATACTTATATGAAATCTTATGTCCAATTAGAACCATAATGAATATTTGATCGTTTTTTTGTTTATATCATCTGAAAATACATTTTACTGCTGAAATCGGATATAATTAATGATGGGATCGAGAGTCTGAAATGTTATGAGATGAAGAATAAATCATCTGGAGTGGAATCTTGTAACTCGATTTGGGACAAAACCGTATCCATAATGGCAATGCTTTTTCGATTCGATTTAATCACAATCGAATTATACGATTTCACTCTTGTATTTTTTATTTTCGGGGAATTGTTAACCCCATTTAAACGCCATACAAAAAAAAAAAAAAAACTAAGTAAAGGATTGAATTTAAAAGAAAAGTGTTAATTTGTGATATTTTAATGTACATGTGTTTTTCATGTATATTTCGTGTCCAGTCCAAATGTTCATAATACTAAAAAGAAATTTTTTAAATTATGAAAAATAATTGCTTTTAAATCATCCAAATTTTTGAAAATTAACAAAATTATGCATTCAAGAAAACACAACGACTTAATAGTTTTTCTCCTTTAAAATTCTCACCATAACCTAATTTTGTTTGTTCTCTTTTCCCTAACATAAATTTAACAAAAATTAAATTACGAAAAATAAAAATGATTTTTTACTATATAAAAACTACATAACTCCTTAAAGAAAAATCTGATTTCATATTTCCAAAAAAAAAAAAAAAATTAATACACAAAATAAAAATAATTAAAGACAAAAAATATAGGCAAAACGGACATCTTTAAAAGACTGCACTCTAGAAAAATAATTAAAAAAATAAAAAAAATCAAAGAATTATTAAAATTTTAAATCAAATTATTATAAAATTACCTACCTTTGTACAGTTTATACAAAAGTACACATAATAAAAATAAAATTCAAATTAAAAATAAAAATACATAAAAGCTTCAACAACCAAAACTATTACAAAACACAAAAAAAAATACTTCTTGCTTTAAAAAAATATTTAAAATAGAAAAATTGCTGACAAGACAACCAAAAAACTTTATGAAATAATTTTTAATTTTACATAAAAATTTAATTAAAACTAATTTTTTTGTACAATACAATGCTAAAAGGAAAACAAAAAGTAAGAAATAAAACTAGAATTTCAAAAAAAAAAGAAAAGAAAAACATAATAGAATAAATGTTTAAGAAAAATAAAAAGTAAAAAGTAATAGATAGCCTATTAGAGACATATCAGAAAATATTTATATTTATAAAAAAAAAGAAAAAAAAATTACAAAATATTAATAAAACATTAATTATAAATAATATCGTTAAATATAAAAATTATTTAGAATAATCTTATTTGTGCTAAATTATTAAAACAACAAAATCCCATTAAAATTATTAGAAAATTCATAAACAGGAAAAAAAATGGAGAAGTAATTCAAGAAAATTGTATAGAAACAGAAAAACTAATCGGAATTTTGTTTATTTATTTTGTTATAAAATATCGTTAAATAAATTACATAAATATGTGTAGACAAAAAAAAATAGAAGAAATAATAATTACAATAAAATAATACAAGCAAATCAAAACATAAATAATAATCAAAAGAAAAAATAACTCTAAATTAATTTATGAAAAACAGAAAATATTCAAAATTTATGAAGAGAAAAACAAAAATATACAATAATTAATAATTAAATAAACGCAAATATATATATATATAGATATATATATATATATATAATATTATATTGATAGTGTTCTGCGAAATAAAAATTAAATATTAACGGCTAAAAAATTAAAAATTATTTAAAATTAAATAAAACAAAAATGAAAAACCATTAAAAATAATATTTCGAAATATGAATTTAGTTTCATTTTGAACATTAATGAAGTTTCCTAATTAATTTAAAAAATAAATTTTCTCAAATTTTACTTAAATTTCTTTTTTTTTCTTTGGTATTTTTCGACGAAATTTGGTGTTTTTTTTTTATTAAATTTGATTTTTGTTGGTTTTATTAAAAAAAAAAAAAAGATAACAAAATATATCATTTTTGGTTTTAAATAAAATTAAAAAAAAATTTTTGTTTTAATCCTCCTTTTTTTCTGTTTTGTTATAAGATTTCCATTAATAGAGTTTTCAAATAGAGAGACTGGATCTACGAACAAAAGGTGAATTTTACCGTATCTGATTTTTTGGAAACAAAAACTTCTAAGGCTGAGAAACACACTAAATCAGACAAAACAGCCAAAAACAAATATATCGAATTTATCGAAACGAATTTGGCTTAATCTAACGCACATTAATAAAACAAAACTAATCAGTGTGGGCGATTTCCTAAAACGGGACTGGCGATTATCGCTTGTGACTAATTGAAAAGTGATCATTGCATATTTCGGCATTACGTAGGACGATCACTTTCGTTCTTGCCTCAACTTAATTTTTTCGTCCACTGTAGCTGTCAGTTTTGAAAATGTTCTGTGAAAAGCAAAAAACTGTTGTTCGTTAAAAAAAAAATGTATTTATTAATAGTTCCTTTTTAATAAAAAATAAAAGTGTTATGATAATAGATGCATTAAAAAACTTTACTTTTCCCTGCATAGTCAAAGAACATTAACACTTAAAATATTATTAAGAAAAGAAAAAAACAAAAATTTTTAATGTTTTAAATAATATTATTAAATTAATTTACTTACACTTAAAAAGAAAAGAAATAAAAATAAAACAAAAATAAAAAATTGACAAAACATAGACATCAACTTATAAAATTATATGAAAACGACAGGGTTTGAGCTGTTGCTTCAAATTCATCAATATGCGGCGATATTGACGGCGATATCACCTTACGGAATGCCGAAAAGCAACAAGTGACGACATTCTCCTATCGCCGTACAGAATGCCTACCCAGAATTAATTAAAATTAAAATTTCAAATTTAGATGGATATATGAGCCGTTTATTTTGAAAGTGGCCTAATTCCACTTTATAATAAAAACTAATTGAGCGCACTATAGTCATATAGATATATGGTACCTGCTTTTAAAATAGTTTAATAGTCAGTTATCTATCGCAAAAACACCGAAAAAATTAATTATGTTTGAACTGTGTAGCACAATTTGTATTGCAATCATTTTACAAAAGTGCTCATAACTCGAAATCAAAAAAGTGGAGTTAGGCCACTATCAAAATAAACGGCTCAATATCATTCCCATTATATGAGATGTTTCGTGAGGTTTGACTGATTTGATTGCGTACTATATTCATATGTCAAAACATTCGAGAAAACATTTTGTTTTTACTGTGGCGTCATCAACTATTCCCACACAGCATAAGATTTATTCACTTAGTTATTATTGGCCTACTTTATTATATATACCCGTCCTAAGACGGCCTCCTAGAAATTTCAGTTTACAGATCACTGTAAATTAACTAAATTTATTCGAGCGTAGCATCTCAATTCGCAACATTATAGATCTTTTACCTGTTCCCGTAACACCACTGGAGATATATATCATATCTTAGGTCGACCTATTCAGAAAGCACATTATTTGCGACGCAACACCTCAAGTGGAGATATTAAATTGATCCAATTTCCCCGATTGGTAAAATAGCTCCCGTCAAACATATATTACGTAAAGGCAAAAACCTCAACAACCGCAGTGCCAAAGTGGTGCGAGATAGAACTACTTTATCTTCGACAGAAAAAATCCCCGTGAAAACCTCCACAACTTAGCTGAACATTGTAATCGCGTGTGACCTCTATATAAAAATTTCAAAAGTTTCTATTGACACCAGCGCCAAAGCGGTGATAGATAGAACTATATGGTCTTCGGCAGAAATAGTGCCAAAGGAAAACTTCCACAACTTTGCTGAGCATTGTAATCGCGGTTACCCCATATCAAACGATCCAAAGATTTTATTGACTCCAGCGCCAAAACGGTGACTGATAGAACTATCTGGTCTTCGAAAGATATAATCCCCATGAAGACCTTCGAAACTTTGCTGAACATTGTAATCGTGTGTGACCTCTAAATACGAAGTTCCACAATTTTATTAACTCCAGCGCCAAAACGGTGAGAGATAGAACTATATGGTTTTCGAAAGAAATAGTCGCCATGAAATGCTCCATAACTTTGCTGAACATTGTAATTGCGTGTGACCTCTATATAAAAAATATCGTAAATTTGTATTTCCTCCAGCGCTAAAGCGGTGGAAAATGGAACTTTGCGCTGTACGTCAGAATGTCGGGCATAAAAATCTTAATAAGATTGCCTCAGATCAGAATCATGTCCGATGTATATTTCAGATTATAAATGAGGTTTTCCGAAATAAGCTTTCAAGCTCCCCTTTGTAACTCCTCCGACCCCCAACCTCCCCGGAAACAAAATTTCTCCACGTTTCAAGTAATTCTCTAAAACATATCAAAAAATGTTTTTTTTTTTGCTCAACGAATTTTCTTTCCGGACAATATAGGACGGACAGAAAGAAAGAAAGAAAGAAATAAAGAAGGGTTAGCCTTTTATATATATTAGTACCGCCTATTGGTCGAATTTCGACCTAATAAAATTGAAATTAAAAAAAAAAACCTTCTAAAACCTTCAGTTATTTCCATTCCTTCATTACACAAATTCGTAAAGCACACAACTGTGATCCATATATTTTGTTGTTGTTCCCATATATTTTGTTGTTGTTCCCATATAAAACTTTTACCTGTCTAAAATGGCTCAACAACCAGATATCAACATTCTTTCTGTGCTTAAACACTTCTCCTCATCAATAGTTTTCGATTGATATATATATTAAGCCACATCTATTGTTAGAATACGAATAAAAGGGGGCAAAGTTTTGTGTTTGCCTATTTATATATAGATAACTAGGAAAAACCTATTTTTCAGGTCCAGCGTTGTAAATACTTTAGCATTATATGCTGTATTTCATTGGAATTCTATCGGTGCTTACCATGCATTTATATGTTTTTAATTAGCGCCGGATAAAATTGGGCGCTAAATTAGCGATCGATAGAAAATATGTATTAAGCGACATCTGCCAGATGGTAGATGACGTAAATCAAAACTTTGTTTTTTATAAATTGGCGGCCTTGCATGTTTTTTAATAAAAACAAAATAAATGTCAAATTTATTTACACAAAAAATACAACAAATTTTTTTTTAAATTTAATTAAATTAAATGTGAGTTTGAAATGGAACCGGAGTATAGAAGAACGTATTATTTGTCGTTTACAAACAAAATTTTTTTTATTTGTTTAAATTCAACTGCTATCAAATAATATCAGTAGTACCAACATCCGAAATTAAATGTTATAAGAACATTGATTTAAAAAAATCGTTCTTTTGATAAAGTAAATTAGCGCCCGATAGAATTCCCAATAAAATACAGCAATAAATTCTTAATTTCGAATATTCGAACCACTGAAATAATTTGAAGAAATTTATGGTTGCGTACCCTACTAGGGTAATTTTTTTGAGGTTAAACAAATTAAAAATTCTTTTTTTAGACAAATAATGAAATCAAAACAAATAATATTTCGCGAGAAGACTATTTAAAGTATTCTTTTAACTAAATAAAACAAAAAGCAAAAAAAATAATAGAAAAAAAACTGATCCAAAAGAGGTACGATTCAAGATTCAAACCAATTTTCTGTTATTTTTAAATATTCTAATGAAAAAAACCCTTTGTTTCGCGCCATCTACCATCTGGTAGATATTAATATTCATCCTGCCATCCATGCCTACTATCCATCGCTAATTAGCGCCCAATATTATACGTCGGTAATTAAGAAGCGCGGATAGAATTCCCAATAAAATACAGCAATAAAGACCTTCCAAAACTTCTTCTATTATCGGCGATCTTTTATTATTTTAGCATTTAGCTTTCTGTAATCGATATAAAGGCATGGCGAACCATCTGCTTTCCTAACCAAAACTACGGGGCTAGCGAAGTCAGAACTACCCGCTTGGATTATATTCTCCATAAGCCACTGTTTAACTTTATCATTACCGACTTTTCTTTCAACTGGTGGAATACGTCTAGATTTCTGATAGACGGGAGATTCATTCTCTAGATGGATGTGCATTTGAGTGAGGGATTTTTCGGATTTACGAGGCAAGTAATTTTTTATTAGTTCTTCAATTTTTCTTCGCATAGTCTTATTTGCAACTTCTTCTACTGGTGACAACTTTTCTTCAACGGTAAGTGATTCAACATCAATTTTCCAATAAAATTTTCTTCAGTTTCAATTTCTTTATTTTTCTTCGTAATGATAGCAGCACCATCCGAATCTATTGTTAACGCAGCATTTCTTAAAATATCTCTTCCAAATAGTATGTCGTAATTCAGGCATTTGTTTGGGATTAATTGTGCTACAATGGTAAAATCATTTTTATCTATTTTCAAATTTAGTGAAATGGAACGTAGCGACTTCTGTGAATTTTTCCCTAAGCGAAGAAGAGTAACTCCTAGACCTTCATTACTAACATTTGTTTTAGTATTCTTGTAAACTAATTCTTTTATTAACGTGACATCACTACCAGTGTCAACCATTCCTCGAAATTCTTGGCCACCCACACAGACTGGAATAATTGGAGGAGGCACAGCAACAATGTTGACCGAAAACTTATTACTTTCATTATTTTTCCTTTTATTTTCAGTTTGTGAGCATTTAGATGAGATATGTCCAAACTCGTTACATTTAAAGCATCTGGGACCTTTATTTTTATGTGGATATTCAGTGGCGTTATGTGAAAAAGCTCCACATGAAAATCATCTTTTCTGGTTCTTGGGAGGCTCTTCTTTAGGATTTTGTTTACTACTTGTATTTGGTTTAACTATTCTTTGACTCCGCATAAGTTCATAAGTTCATAAGCTATTAATTTCGTTTCCAGGGTATCTATAATTTATGATTCGTACAGCATAGCTTTATTTGGAGGGTCGTCAGGTATACCTTGAATTATATACGCAACAATCGACTCCTCGTGAAATTTTCCATTGCTTGCTATAAGTTTTACACAATAAACATACTCTAAATAAGATTCATTAGGTAATTTCTTTCGATTTTCTAAGGCTTTGTGCAAATCTAATACTAATCTATCGAGGGCAAATTCACTTTTAAGAATATCTTTCAACTGAACCCAACCAGTACAATTTTCATTACTTTCCACCACAAGTCTTGCAGCTCCCTTTAAAAGACGCCGTGCATATAAATACTTTTGTATGTCATTCCATTTGCACATATTACCTATTTGATCAAATTCTTTTAGCCAACTCGTAACATCCCGTTTCGCCATTAAAAGTTACCAACGATTCCTCAATATCACGAAAAGAGAAATTGTTAGCTTCCGCGGACATTTTTTCTGTAGGATTTTGAATTGGATTAGCTTTCTCTAAATTATTACTTTTTTTTTCACTTCTATCAACCGTTTCTAAACTAAAGCTTTTTTCTTTATTTGAGTCGTCTTCTTCGTTTCTATTCTTATTTATTTGATTGTTATCAGAAAGTTCTTGATCTTGATTATTTGCAATTTCTGCACCGCTATCTACGCTATTAATTAAAGGAGATTCTAACTTATTGATATTCATCAAATTTTTAGAACTATTAATCGTTTCATCTTCTGATTTATCGTAATCACTATTATCTGATTCACCTCGACTTTTTAAAGCAGCTAGCATTCTAGTAACTAGGTCCTTTTTTCTTTGATAATAAATAGAAAATAACTTTTTTTTGTTATTTTCACCCTTTTTTTATAGAAAAATTCTATTTCTTTATTGTTTCGTATCTATCTTATCTATTGATTTTTAATTTCAAATTCTTCTTTACCTTGGCTGAAATGTTTTTACTTATCTTTTGACTTCCTCCTTTCTTCTAACTAGTTCCGCTTTTCGCATACTTTTCTTCTTTTATTGTCGTTACTTTCTCAGCTTTTCTTCCAATCGTTTCCAGCTTAACTTCACTCTTTCTTCGCTAAAATTTTCTATACTTCGTATTTCACCAAATCAGTCAAAATTTCTTGAAACTTTCTTTAAATTTCGTTTTAGTGTTTTGTTTTTATTTTTATTTTATTTATAAAGTTAAATGGATGAACGGCTTCCACATTTTAAAATGAGTACTGCCCAACGTACAATTTACAAATTTCCGACATAAAAAATGGATACATAATTAGTACATTTTATGCGACCCTACGTTTTTTGAAGGACAAATTTCGTATAAAAGGCAGAACAAAATTGGGAATTATTTACACCTCATCCTTCTTATATCAAATTTTTTAAAAAACCGTCAATTTTCAATAGTAAACCAAAATTCCCTTTCAAATATCATAAAAATGCCTGCTGGTGTTCCCCAAGGAGCAATAATTTCACCATCATTATTTAATATATACACAGCAGACATTCCGACATCACATACACCCATCCACAATAACATCAATACTAATCCTATAAATACCATAAGTTTTACAGATGACCTAATCATATTCTCAGCTTCCCGGTCAATCAACCAAGCCACGAAAAAACAAACAATTGAACTACGGAAACTTTACAACTACTTAACAAAATGGAAACTTAGAATAAACACAGACAAATGCGAGACAATTCACTTTACCGGACCAAAATGTAAGTACAAAAAGAAACTAAAGAAAGCAAAATCGATTGATGTATTAATTAACAAAATTAAAATAAAACACGTGAACACCGTCAAATATTTAGGGTACCACCTTCAGCCAAACTTAAATTGTAACGCACATATAAGGGTAGCAATAAATAAAGCTAACACAGCACACGCCATTCTCTTCCCATTTATGAACAGACATAGCCCGCTACAAAAAGACATAAAACTCCTTTTGTACAAGCAAATTATTCGACCCACACTCACTTATGCAGCGCACATTTGGTCTAACAAAATATCCGAAACTCAATGGAAAAAAATATCCACACAAGAACGTAAATGGTTGAGAAATTCACTGGGTGTAACATAAAAAAGAAAAGGCAAACATGAAAAATACGACAATACAATCACTAATGACGAACTCTACAAAATGGCTGACATAAAACCCATCAAGGACTTTTTAACAAACGTGACGAACAATTATATTAAAAAATCAAGAAACCACGAAAACGAGCTTCTCCAAAACTCTATGCGAATAGACGAAACAATACAGCAAATTTACGAGAACTTTATTTTTAAGCCAATTGGGTGGCCAATTTAAAAAAGGCAGCCCCCTTGTTCATGAGCACACTAACTCATTAAACTCAGCGCAAACGCGCCTTCTCAACGAGGTTAGAACTAGCCGTAAATCCAGGTTAAATTTTGTTTTTTATTTTTATTTTTCAAAATACTATTACTTAAAATTCTAGATATAAGCACAGAGTATATAAACAGAGGAACTTTTATATATAAAATTTGTGTACGCTGTGTTTTCCTATCCGTGTGTAAAAAAAATCCCTAAAGTTAACATAGTAGAACGCGTGATTTTTATTGGAGGAATGGGACGCGATCTTCATTGTGATTTATTCCCCCAAAAAATTTCTGAAACATTTTGAAGCACCAATTAACTACAAAAGAGCATGGCTGGTTTTCAAAAGCAAAAAAAATATGGTCTTATACAGGGTGACACAAAATGAACGTTTTGTATTATTTAGGAGCCATTAAGTCCCTTGCAGTATGCGCTGTTGTTTCATCTTGTTGGAACCAAATCGTGGTTTTCCACAGCTGGCCTAAAAATTTCCCAACATCTTCCGATATTGAGCACTATTAATGGAAACTGCAACACCGTCTTTATTTTCGAAGGAATTTGGACCAGTGATCCTCTCAGACGATACACCGCACCAAACAGTACACATAAGTGGGTGTAACTGTCGTTGATGAAATGCTCTTAGATTCTCTGTAGCCCATATCCTGCAGTTCTGCTTGTTTATGAAACCGTTTAATTGGAAATGGGCTTCAATGCTCATTATCAAATTGTTAAAACAATGGACCGTTCATGTTCAAAATAAAGTTGGATGATTTTGGTTCGTTGCTCGATTATGTATTGTTCCATTTCACATTCCCCATTACAAAATCCTGTAATAACATTTTTAAAAAAATTGAACAAAAAATTATCAATAATTCACTCTACAACATTTTGCGCCACCCTGTCTTTCCTCTAATTTGTACATATAATTATCGAGAAAAAAAATATAAGTTTGAATCCTATTATTGATTCTAAGCTACATAGTTTCTACGGTTCAAACACAAATGATTTTTTTCCTTTTATTTGATCTATATTTTTTTACATGCAATCTCAAAGACGAGGGGGACAACATTTGCGGAGACAGGTGTTTGATTTTTTGGCAATATGAAAATATTTTTGGTGATTTGATTCCATGAAAAATATATTTCAATATAATTTCTGGTAGAGTTTCTGGACAAGTGATGTTTTAAGGCAGAGGGGAACACATTTATTAGAAATACTCTTTTTGTGTTGTATTATCACAGATTGTGTGGTTTTTTTTAAAGAAATTTTAAAATCAATGTGCCGATCTGTGAATACATTTTCTATAAAACAAAATTATGAAAGGTCAGTTTTTTAAGCGATTTTATGTTTTTTGTTTTTTTTGCTAGCTAAAAATTTTTTTAGGGAATGCATATAAATTGCAATATCGGTAAATATATAGTAAATATTTTTCTTAAGGCTTATGAGGAAAATCTCTCTTAGTCAACAATTAAAACTGGAATAGGTCAATAAAAAAATTATTGTACTTCAAACAGATGTAATTGCAGTTCAGCAAGGGCACGTTAAGCCGAGAGAATTCTTGCCAGGAAAGGAAGGGGTAGGATATGTTAGTGGGTTATTTGTGGATTTAGAAAACAGCTAAATAAACTACATACATACGCATACATAAAGCAACAAAAAATAAATAACATAAATAATTCATACGTAGTTTAAAGCAAAATTAAAATTAAAAAATAAATAGTTTGCATTCTATAAAAAAACTGAAACAAGGTATTCTATTAAACATACAAGATTCTAAAAAATAAAAGCAAAGCATTCAATTTCTGCATAAAATATTGCACATTAAAGGTATGGAAAACGCGTACGTGTACAAAAATGGATTGATTATGTTTTCAGTTTTTTTAATTTGTTTTGAGAAGATTTACTTGAAGACTTTTTTGAATTATTCATTTTAAAGGAACAGTGCTTTCTGAGGAGAACTAAGATCATGTAACTAAGCACTTTTTTTCTATGATCAAAACACGGGTTTTCTTCACAGAACCAATGCCCGTATAAAGAATTGGTTTCTTCAAAACATTTAGCTTCTATAATTTTTTTAATGTTTTTAACCTCCGGGCTTTCTTCAAAAATGATATTAAAAACATTGAAATGTAGATTAAAAATCTCGGCACACATATCAGTCGGATTAATTAATTTGCCAAAATCAGAATTTTGGCTAAAATTTTTGAAAAAAATTAAGGCTTCGGAAGCTTTTGTCATTGAAGATTCTGACTTAATCATGCATGCGCAACAGTCTAGACATTTCAATTTCGCAAGAACTTTAAATAAAATAAAACCAGAAAAAAAGCGTTGAGCACCTGTGTCATTAGGGCTATCAAAAATTTTAAAATCTTCGTGTTCAATTTCCGGGTCGTCTAACGGAGAAAAGGTGCGAGAAGTTAAATCTGATCCAGTTGTGTCTTGGGTAATATAAGATTCTTCTGAATTCAATATTGCCTTCCAATCCAAATTTAGAAAATCGTCGTCATCTGCTTCGCAATTGGTAGCGTTGGACGAATACACCAATTTCATAGCCATTATTTTGGCAATAATGAAATTAAATTCAAATAAGGATGGGTGTGTATTATTGCCTCCATGCGCCCTTATCTGACCGAATAAGTTTTCTATTATATCTTGGTTAAACCTGGATGTAAACAAGAACTTAATGTCTAAATTATCCACGCACTCGTCTAGCAAACATAAAATGCCGTTAATGGTTTGCAATAAACCTGATTTCCAATGAATGTGACCCGGAATATATACATTGGAAATATAATCCTTCATTTCTTCTAAAAATATACGAGGTGGATTGTCTTTCTGGAGCGCTGAGTTGAAAACATTACGATTAGAAAGAAATTTACTATTTAGACAATCGAAAAGCTTATTCATTTTTCCTATAAATTCAGCTGTAGGGAGGGCCTTTTCTTTAATATCACCGCTAAATTTATTTATATGATAGAAATATCGAATCCCTGCCGATACACTGTGGCTAAAGACTTGCGTAGCCAATTTAACAGACATTTTTTGAAAGCTATTGGGATTCACGTGGGCTTCTGTAAGTTTAGGGCAGGCTTTGACAACCGCAAACTTCTCCTGCAGATATAAATCAGTAATTACTGACCAACTTGCAACGACGGTTCTATCGGGATTTTCTGAGCCGGAATTATAAAAATCTGTATTCATTAGCTTTGTTCGTGCGGATTTGAAAATATGGGGTATGTCATAAAACCCATATATTTTTTCCCCCGAATAGCTAAAGGAAGGATTATTTTCCGAAATTTTTTTATTGACCTATTCCAGTTTTAATTGTTGACTAAGAGAGATTTTCCTCATAAGCCTTAAGAAAAATATTTACTATATATTTCCCGATATTGCAATTTATATGCATTCCCTAAAAAAATTTTTAGCTAGCAAAAAAAACAAAAAACATAAAATCGCTTAAAAAACTGACCTTTCATAATTTTGTTTTATAGAAAATGTATTCACAGATCGGCACATTGATTTTAAAATTTCTTTAAAAAAAACCACACAATCTGTGATAATACAACACAAAAAGAGTATTTCTAATAAATGTGTTCCCCTCTGCCTTAAAACATCACTTGTCCAGAAACTCTACCAGAAATTATATTGAAATATATTTTTCATGGAATCAAATCACCAAAAATATTTTCATATTGCCAAAAAATCAAACACCTGTCTCCGCAAACGTTGTCCCCCTCGTCTTTGAGATTGCATGTAAAAAAAATATAGATCAAATAAAAGGAAAAAAATCATTTGTGTTTGAACCGTAGAAACTATGTAGCTTAGAATCAATTATAGGATTCAAACTTATATTTTTTTTCTCGATAATTATATGTACATATTAGAGGAAAGACAGGGTGGCGCAAAATGTTGTAGAGTGAATTATTGATAATTTTTTGTTCAATTTTTTTAAAAATGTTATTACAGGATTTTGTAATGGGGAATGTGAAATGGAACAATACATAATCGAGCAACGAACCAAAATCATCCAACTTTATTTTGAACATGAACGGTCCATTGTTTTAACAATTTGATAATGAGCATTGAAGCCCATTTCCAATTAAACGGTTTCATAAACAAGCAGAACTGCAGGATATGGGCTACAGAGAATCCAAGAGCATTTCATCAACGACAGTTACACCCACTTATGTGTACTGTTTGGTGCGGTGTATCGTCTGAGAGGATCACTGGTCCAAATTCCTTCGAAAATAAAGACGGTGTTGCAGTTTCCATTAATAGTGCTCAATATCGGAAGATGTTGGGAAATTTTTAGGCCAGCTGTGGAAAACCACGATTTGGTTCCAACAAGATGAAACAACAGCGCATACTGCAAGGGACTTAATGTCTCCTATATAATACAAAACGTTCATTTTGTGTCACCCTGTATAAGACCATATTTTTTTTGCTTTTGAAAACCAGCCATGCTCTTTTGTAGTTAATTGGTGCTTCAAAATGTTTCAGAAATTTTTTGGGGGAATAAATCACAATGAAGATCGCGTCCCATTCCTCCAATAAAAATCACGCGTTCTACTATGTTAACTTTAGGGATTTTTTTTACACACGGATAGGAAAACACAGCGTACACAAATTTTATATATAAAAGTTCCTCTGTTTATATACTCTGTGATATAAGTCAATGAATTTAAATAAGAATCAATTATACCTGAGATAAGTTAGAATAAGTTTTAGGCGTTAAGGTAACTAGGATAAGCATTATAAAATTTTCATTTAGTTTTAAGTTCACAACTGTGATGTATGAATTAAAAAAAAAAAAAAAAAAAAAAAAAAAAAATGAATTTAAAAGAAAGAAGGAATTAGTCACTTCTTCTGATTATCCAGCAGCAACAAGCCAATTGGATAAGATTAAAATCACTCAAGAAATTGTGGTAAGATTTTAATTGTTCCAATTGGAAACATTGGGTTATGGTGCAGCAACGGCGATTGGGTTTGGTTTCAAAAGGAGACAAATAATATTATACTTTTTTTTTTCAGTTTCATTATTTTTAGTTCATACAAAATTCGTTTTCGTTGATTTTTTTTAATTATTAATTTTCTTCATAACAAAAATTTTTTAATATCATTCGTTTTTTTCCTTTTTACTTTTATTTTTTTTTTATTTTTATTTTCCATAATTGCTAAATCTAATTTTTAAGAACGGAATTATTAAATTTAAGTGTATATTTTTAAGAACGTATTTTTTTCAATAAAAAAGAATTGAAACGTAAATCGGACAAGTTTCTTTTTTTTTCTCGTTTGTTTCTCCAACAAACAGTTAGTGATGCATTTTATAATGGCAATTTTTACCTGGCACAGGTGTGACATAGATATATAAAAAGTATATAAAAGCCCGCTCGTAGTCGAAGGTAAAGTTCTGTAAAAATTTCAAAGCAATCGGTGAAGAACTTACGATTTTATTTATATAAGATATATATATTTACTATACTATATTTATATATACTACATATAATATATAATTAATATTTGATTGCATTTCTTTTGTACACGCTGCACCTTTATTGAAACTGCCTTCTTTTTCTATCACTTTATGAAAAATTCCTTCTTCGACTCAATATTCTTCAAAATTTGGAAAAGCAAGGATTTCCAACTTTTGAAGCAAATCGCTGGCAATATCATGAACGACATTATTTTCACACATTAAAACGATAATGTTAAATTTTTTTAATAACTTTAGATCAGGGTTCCGTTCACTCGATCACACCGGTGTGAAAAAAAGTCGGTGTCGAAAAATGGAAGTTGTTTGCGAGTGAACGGTCGTAGTCGTAGTCGTAGTCAATTAGTGTTATTTCGAAATGTCAATTGCAGAAAATACGCATTTATAGGTTAATTAATGTACTGTAATTATTAAAATTACTTTCATGAAATCTGTTTATGTTTAATATATAATTTAGTAACAAATTTTTATATAAAAAATAGATTTTATGATTTTACTTTTTTTTATAAATTTAAGATTTAAAATTTTTTTCGAATATATTTCAACGAATTGACTATAAGCTTATTACTAAAACTATAATTTTTCTATAAATTTGCCAAAGTACCGGGGACCGAGCTTTGCTCGGTAAGGCAAAGTTAAAGTATGCCGAAAAATTACGAAAAATTTAAAATATAGAAATGTGAAAGTTCCTACATATCCATATGTTTCAATTTTCGGCAATTTTTCAACAAATTTTCGGTAACCTTGATTTCGGATATTCTTTCTTTACTTCTGGTCTTAGCAGCACGGCTAGGTTGAGTTGAAGTAGTCGACTGCTCATCAAAATGTAATGGGTCGAGTAATACGTAAGAGTGCAAAGGCTCCGGTCGCGATGAAACTGGCAAGCTATACCGGAGACAATTTGAAATAGTAATTACAATTGGCCATGAATTGTAATTCCTAATGCAGTCTGTCTCTGAGTAATTGAATCCGATTGTAATTGCAACCTCATTCGTATAATGAGGTTCAGGGAACTTGATGGTTTTGTAGTTGCTATTTATTGCTGCCGATCGATATCTAAAAAGTGATATTTTTATGCATATCGAAAAACCTTACTCCCTAGCAATATTGCAAATTTTCAATGAGATCCCTTCACGTAATTCGAAGACACCAAGCGAGGGGTATCGAAGGGAGGGGAAAAGTGAAGTTTGTAGTGGGAAAATTGAAAGCCCTTAGGCCCCTTAGTAATACTGTAAAGCTTCATTAAAATCGGATCACCCAATTCGAAGCCACCAGGCGAGGGGTATCGGCGGAGAGGAAAAGTGAGTTTTGTAGAAGGAAAATCGAAATCCCTTAGCCCCCTTAGTAATACTGTAATGTTTCATTAAGATCGGACCACCCAATTCGAAAATACCAAGCGAGGGGTATCGAGGGGAGCGTAAAACGAATTTTTCAGAGGTGAGACCTATCTAGATCAATCGTAGTCAAAAAAAGTTGACCAGTGAACGCAAAAGTGTAACTTTTAGTGGCTTTTAGTTACTTTTAGTTGGTGAGTGAACGCAGCCCAGATGAAGTTTTCCATGGTTTTGGCACAATTTTAAAATATTAAAACATAGAAATGGCTACGATAATCAGGTCGACTGATCAACTTGTTGTAAGCTGCAAATGTATATTTATCAATTTTTGCGATTTGTCCTTCAAATTTTTCCCAATAATTTCCTTGATATTCGTACAATTGATAAATTGTTCATATGTCATATAAAGGCAATCCGAGATTGCTTTATCATTTATTTTTCGTTCGATACGGGGTTTTATCCATGAATCCAAAGTACTTTGTTTTAACATATTTGAACCAATCAAAATGCTTAAAAGATTTCACAGATTTGCGAAGCTTATGTCAAAAATAAACATGCCATGGAGCTGATTATCTTCGCCAACTTGCGCATTTTTGACAGATGCGATTTTGAATTTATTTTAACGAGTTTTTCTTTTGGAAGTGAATACCAATAAACTATGAAATTGTATAAAATGCCAGAAAAAAGGGAATTAATGGAATTTTTAATTAAAAATGCTTTATTTTAAAATGAAAAAAAGCAAAACTATATCTGCGGAAGGTGGTCAGGGACGCAGACTATTTTAAGTTTTCCCTGATCAATCAGAATGAGCTGTCAGACTTGCAAAAAATCTTCCCAAAAATAATAAAGTTGTGTTGTGTAATATTTTGTCGGAATGCCTCTGGCAACGTCAACTCCCGAATCACTATTAATATGGCTGGTTTTGAAATAAAAACACTTCCTTTCACTTAATTATTTTCACCAATATTTATTAATTTCAAATCTTAACTTTAATTCTTAACTTTCTACAATACTTTTTAAATTAAACTTTTTTCAACAATACTTTCTTTTATTCAACTCGTTTCAACAATACTTTTTATATTCAACTTTTTTCAAAAATACTTTCTTTTATTCAACTCGTTTCAACAATACTTTTTATATTCAACTTTTTTCAACAATACCTTCTTTTATTCAACTCGTTTCAACAATACTTTTTAAATTAAACTTTTTTCAACAATACTTTCTTTTATTCAACTCGTTTCAACAATACTTTTTAAATTAAACTTTTTTCAACAATACTTTCTTTTATTCAGCTCGTTTCAGCAATACTTTTTAAATTAAACTTTTTTCAACAATACTTTCTTTTATTCAACTCGTTTCAACAATACTTTTTATATTCAACTTTTTTCAACAATACTTTCTTTTATTCAACTCGTTTCAACAATACTTCTTAAATTAAACTTTTTTCAACAATACTTTCTTTTATTCAACTCGTTTCAACAATACTTTTTAAATTAAACTTTTTTCAACAATACTTTCTTTTATTCAACTCGTTTCAACAATACTTTTTAAATCAAACTTTTTTCAACAATACTTTCTTTTTAATTCAATTCGTTTCAACAATACTTTTCATATTCAACTTTTTTCGATAATACTTTCTTTTTAATTCAATTCGTTTCAACAATACTTTTAAATTGGACTTTCTAGTCGAGCTTGACTCTGTTGTTGAACTGATTCGATGAACTGCTTCTATCAACTCTCTCTATGAACTGCTTCTATCAACTGAATCGATGGACTGATTACTTATCTCACTACGTTGCTTGGCTTTTATAGGAACAAAATCCTTACGGGTGCAGAATGCATTCCGGATATTCAAATTTCAAAATGCTTTGCTTTGAATTTGATACTTTTGTTTGTCCATTTTCAAAGTTGACTAATCAGCATTTTGTCCACTATATTTTCCCGTGGGACAATTTTCACTGTACTCGGATTTCCATGAAGACGAATTTTGCCTTAGGAATGTTCTCGAGTTTCTCTGTTATCAACTTTGAATTTGAAACCGTTGTTTTTCGAATTCGCGCTTATTAAGCATTTTGTCCATGCTATTTTCCCGTGGGACAATTTTCATTGTACTCGGATTTCCATGAAGACGAATTTTGTCTTAGGAATGTTCTCGAGTTTCTTTGAATACCTTCGAATTTGACACCGTTGTTTTTCCGAAATCGCGATTAAGCACTTTATCCACAATATTTTCCCGTGAGAATTGTTCCGACGAAAAGCCATTTTTGCCTACTTAGCTTAAAACCTACTTATATCTAGGGGCGATCGGCATGACATTACATTACAGTTGCGTTACAGGCCCCAATGAAAAAAAATACCTGGTAAGATTCCAAAATTAAACAAATTTTCTGTGAATTTAAAATTGTACAGTAAAAAAATTATTACTTCGATTTGTGCCATCTATATTTTCAATATAACAATATTAAGGCTATTAAAAATAAATAAATATGTTAATAATATAGATTTGAAAATTATGACCAACTTGCTCTATGCTACAGTTTGGATTTGAAAATTCTGCATCACTGATAAATTTGAGATCTAATGGTCATTCCTCTTGTTTCTGATAAATGTCCCTGTAATAGCGACCTCTGTATCTATTAGGGTTTGGCAAATACTGTTCATAAGCGTAAGGATATGTTTTTTTAGATTCCTTCTAATAATTTCATCCACATTAGTAAGTGTGATGAAGTCTTTAAAATTTTATTTAGAATTTTTAATATTTTGTACTGAATCTTAGGAAAAATGAAAATATTTTATTAATTTACTAAAACCTTTGAAGGCATACTTTTCTTGAATGAATCTATATTTGACACCCTCATTTCGGATTCTTGCTGCAATTCTATTAATCGATTCTCGTTTCGGTCTCTTATAAAGGCTGATTTTTTTAGAGGTTTGTTTTTCGAATTGCCCAGACTTTTTCCAGCGGTATCCAATTTGACGGCTGTTAGATAATTTATGCTCAGTTTGGTTGCCATTTCACTATGAATAAACTCATGGTTAAGAAACGATCAAGACTTATGGTACAAATTTACTTTGAAAATCGGTCCCGTTATTTTATCGCGAAATTGTGTTCAGGCTCATTCTTGGCTCAATGGGTTTATTAATAAGCAAAATTATCTCTCGGAGTGGAACCAACCTAGAAGAGATTCTAGAGATCCCAATATATCCAAAAAAAGGAAGTGTGCTCTTGACCACACTGTAGAAGTGAAATAGAAGCTTTCCTTTACGGTTTGTCAGCGAGTTGCATTTGTTCCGTTTGTTGAGCAAGTTGCCTAGCCGTGCATGCCCGCATCCGTTCTGCAGCAGTCATATCCGTACTCGTCGAAGCCTTGTGAGCGGGTTGAATTTGTTCCACTTGTTGAGCAAGATGCCCAGCCCTACATGCCCGCAGCCGTTCTGCACCAGTCATAGCCGTACCCGTCGAAGCCTTTTCAGGGAACTGGTTTTGTTCCGCTTGTTGAGCAAGTTGCCTAGCCCTACATGCTCGCATCCGTTCTGCGCCAGTCAGATCCGTACTCGTCGAAGCCTTGTCAGTCAGTTGTTTTTGTTCCGCTTGTTGCGCAAGTTGCCTAAGCCCACATGCCCGCATCCGTTCTGCACCAATCATAGCCGTACTCGTCGAAGCCTTGTCAGCCAGTTGTTTTTGTTCCGCTTGTTGAGCAAGTCGCCTAGCCCTACATGCTCGCATCCGTTCTGCACCAGTCACATCCGTACTCGTTGAAGCCTTGTCAGCGAGTTGGATTTGTTCCGCTTGTTTAGCAAGTTGCCTAGCCCTACAGGCGCGCATCCGTTCTGCATCAGTCATAGCCGTACTCGTCGAAGCCTTGTCAGCGAAGTCCTTTGTTCCGCTTGTTGAGCAAGTTGCCTAGCTCTACAGGCCCGCATCCGTTCTGCATCAGTCATAGCCGTACTCGTCGAAGCCTTGTCAGCGAGTTCCTTTGTTCAGCTTGTTGAGCAAGTTGCCTAGCCCTACATGCCGCGTCCGTTCTGCACCAGTCATAGCCGTACTCGTCGAAGCCTTGTCAGCGGGTTGCTTTTGTTCCCCTTGTTGTTGCCTAGCCCTATGTGCCCGCGTCTGTTCTGCAATAGTCATAGGCGTTCTCGTGGAAGCATTGTCAGCGTGTTGTGATTGAGCAAAATTGTCGACTCGCAAACATTTCTTACCGGAGTCATTGTAGCCGTAGTAAGAAGCAATGCCCGTTAATGTATGTAAGATGCGCTGACCGCTTTCCGCTATGCAATATTCGTATGCGCCAGCCTTATGCACAGAAACGACGCGATTGTTAGTCAGCTTACACTGATGTGACATGTGACGCTGCGTTACAAAGTTAGCGTTCCATGATTTTTTCCATATAAAAAGTTAAACAAATTTTATCGACCACAGCGCTAATAACGTGGCAGATAGAACTATTTGACCTTCAACGAAAATATTCCTCATTATAACTTCCATAATATTGCCGAACATTGTAATCGTCTAGGACGTCCATATAATAAGATATTTTGTAATATACCGTTTCGTCAAATTGTTATTGAATACAGCGCCGAACTGTTGGGAGATAGAACTAATGTGTCTTCGACGGAAGTAATCCTCATAAAAACCTCCACAACTTTGCCGAACATTTCAATCGTGTACGACCTCTATATAAAAAGTTCAGAAAAAAATTCAAAAATTTATATCGACTACAGCGCCAATATGGTGGCAGATAGAACTATTTGGTCTGTGACGGAAATATTACTCATTATAACCTCCACAATAATGCCGAACATTGTAATCGTCTAGGACATCCATATAATGAGATATTTTGTAATGTAACGTTTCGTTACACAAAATTGTGACATATTTTTTGCTAAACGCCCCCATAGAAGTGTTTCACTTCTGAAAATTCTCTAACAAGAAGCACTCGACCCGTAGCAAAATGTATAAAGAAAAAAACCACAAATTTAAACTTCAAAAATTTTAATTTATTAATTTAATTTGCAGTTCGACCTGCTCAATTCACGATCTTAATCAAATCTAACTTAATTTTAAAAATTCACAAACATTACTTATTTTAATAAAAAAAATGTGAATTCAGTATTTTTCCTTTTATTAATTATTTGCGGATGCGATTGTAAATTCAAGCTAAACTTTGAATATTACATTGAACCTAAGTTCACCTGTAAAATTCAAATCAGCAATTTTATCAGTCAATAAATTTTCCAATTATTCGCAAATTAATTAACAAAAAAAAAACATGCTGAATTTAAGGTTTTTTAAATATGTTCGATTGAACATTCTGGCCGCCTTGAAATATTATATTTCAACTGAAATGACAAAAAAATGTTAGAGTTGGTATAACATCGGTCTCACTGCGGCATTTCCTCCGTGCAGATAAGATCCGATGGTCTGGAACAATGGAGTTATTTAGAAAGGCGCTCCGACTCGCCTTGCATTAAAGATTTTGGATTTGGGATTTAGGGATTAAATAGAAAGGATGTAATAAAGTGATTAACTAATTGAGTGCATATCAGGATACAAAGTTGCGTTGTTGCGTAGCGTGTTCAGATTTATGTCTGAGTGATTTGGCACTGGTCTCTGGTGATTGTTATGTTCAGATATCGATGCTTCAATCTGCTCCTGACTAACAACCGATGTTAAATGAGTTTCGTTCTCTTTTTGTTGATGTTTGTGTAATAAAAATGTCGTCATAGAATTCCAAAATGCACCTAACATCCACCAACCAGCTCCATGAGTTGATTTGATGATACGGAAATTGATGATAACGTCGATACATTTCTTAATAATTCTTAGTGCTAGAATTATTCCAAAAATAGCAGCACTAATGTTTCCAAATTGAGTAAAAGCCGACCACAATCTTGTTTTAATTGAATCTGCTAATTCAGATAAATGGTGAGATGAAAAAAGCTGCAACATATTTATGTCTTGATGATCGATGTTGTGACCCATTAAAGATTGAGATAAAACATTGGTTACCGCATGTCGTTCTGAAGAGAACATAATCTGACGCCGTAACTTATCCATGGAATCAAGAGAATAAATGCCAGATTTTATTAAATCTGCCGGGTCTTCGTATTTCCACTCTAAATCACTCGACGGTTTTAATGATTGCGGTGTTTTTAAACGGTGGATTTGTGGATCTAGACCATACCATTCACCATGTAAGAAATAACCAGGACTCATCATAGATGAGCATGGAATTTCTGTTCCAAACTGTTGTAATAGGTGAGTGGTGGGAGTCATAAAAAAAGTCTGGTTAGCGTAAGTAACTGGCAATTCTATGTAACATCGATCGCTTTTTCTAACGGATGCTTCTACTGGTTGGCATTTGATAAGATATATTATCTCTCCTCGTGGAACAGCAGTGTACCCAGGTTCCTTTAACCGCATTAATGCAAATTCGGAAGGATGATAATGTGCTATTGTTAATTGGGTTTGTAAAACCTCTCTTTCAAGTTCGCAACGTCTTTTAAATAAATAAGTGTATAGGTTTTCTATCTGTTCCTTGACATGCCTTTCTACGTAAATAAATTTTGAATTTACATAAGTAAATAGATCCAAATTTTTAGTCATAATTGGTCTTCTCTTGAACCAATAATCTTCACCGGTCTTCTCAACAATTATTAAACGTGGATGCTCTGTTTGAAAACCCTTAAAACGGCAAACGGATACCGGTTTTATAATCCGTAATGAAAATACCACTTCTTCAGATTGAACCACATACATTATGTTGGGTATTTTATCCTTATAAGCATTTAATTTTGTAATCTTTGTTGCCATCCCTTGGAATAATACGTCATATTTGAGAACTTCACACGAAGTATCAGGAATCATGTCCCAAAATGTCATCCCAAATTCGGGGTCAGTACAATATCCTTTCAGATACGGACACAAAATGTTGTTACGCAAAATCACATTGTTATCTTCGAGACGTACTTCAGGTTGGTAGTCCATTATTGTTAATTCCAACGCATGCATGATGACAACTTCGTCCCATGAGTTGGACCCGTAAGTATAAGGTACGCCTTGGCAATAACCGTCAGATTCCAAAGAGCCTGCTATCACCTCCGAAAATCTGCTTGAGGAATTCGTTTTGATAGCTGAAAGTGTGCGACCATTCTCCAACTTGTAAATACCGAATTGTTGAATTTGCATACATTTTTCTCTGGAAATATCGGCAATAAATGTGCTAAAGCCACCAGGTACTAATGATAAATGACTGAACATTCCACACCGGAAAATAGATTGTAAAACATTAATCTTACATTGACTAACATGAATTGCAGTCACTTCGGTCAGTTGTAGGAGTTGAATATCATCATTTTCATGTTGGACCTTAGCTTCTTGAATATTACATTGGTCAATTGTTAATAGAGAAAGTGTTGTCATATTCATTCTTTCATGTCCGCAGTCATATGCTATGAGTGCCAGCGTTATCGGAATGGTGAAAATAACAAAGAATAACATGTTCCAAGCCATTGCTAAGTGAGAAAAAAAAGTTCTGTTTGAAGATAAAAACGATATTAGGAAGAATTGATAAATTATACGAACTGATAATAATAGTATTGAGATCAATTTTGATTGTGCTCACTTTCTACCTTCTGGAAAGGTAACTGGCAAATTTTAGAAATTGGCCTTTTTAAAAGAGCTGTTGCGGTTTTTACCAAAACAACTCTAGTCAGGCCGTCATCCCCAGGGAATTTTTCAACAATTCGAGCTAATTTCCATAGCGATGGGGGCAAATTATCTTATTTTAAGATCACCAGCTGGCCAACGTTTATGTCTTTCTGGCTGGTTTTCCACTTGGGTCTGGTTTGAAGTCGATGTAAATAAATGTAAATAATTTTTTTTTATCAGTCAATAAATTTTCCAATTATTCGCAAATTAATTAACAAAAAAAAAACATGCTGAATTTAAGGTTTTTAAATATGTTCGATTGAACAACTTCAAAAAAAAAATGAGGTTTACATGCTGGGGGATTGTTGGTCCTTATTTATTTAAAAATAAGGCGGGAGGTCTTGTTATGGTCAATCAGAGAGTTACCGGACCATCATGAATGAATATTGGTTCGAAAATATGAATGACCTTAATCCTGCTGAAATGTGGTTTAAACAGGAAGGTGCTACGTGCCATACATCGACAGAAACTATCGATTTATTGAAATCACGATTTAGCTATAATGTGATTTTGAGAAATATCCCTGTAAATTAACCTCCACAGTGGTGTGATATGACATCTCTCAAACATTTTCTATCGATTTTTGCGTAGTCATTGGTTTGGGCTGATAAACCAGCAAAAATTGGTCAGCATTACTCGTGTTATTAGCGAAATACCAGCAGAAATGCTCGAAAAGGTTCTTCAAAATTGGACTTCTCGAATGGACCACTTACAACGTAGTCGTGGTCAACATTTACATGAAATAATCTTTAGAAAGTAAATGGGAAGAATTGATTTACCGATTTAAATAAAAATTTCATATACTTTTTACATTTTTCTGTATTTTTTTATAAATTAAAAACCAAACGCATAAAAAATCACCCTTTATCTAACTATGGCACGAGTGCGATCGGTCGAGAATTTAAACCTCCAAATAGTGCCAAAAAGGTGCAGAACTCTGAATGTAGTGTTCAAGGAGTTGCTATAAAGTCCAAGACCAAACGTACACTAATACTAGGGCATGGTTTGAACAAGTAATTAATTCCGCAAGCAAAAAAAATAATCTTCAATCGCCTCACCTACCTTTCTTAATCTTGTCATTAACTGAAGATGAATATCTGATTCGCATACATAGGTAGAAAAGTCTTCCACCAACTTCGAATTAAAAACAAACCAGTCCACCAAATCTTTTTGTTTAACTTCAAGCCAATACTTTGCCGAATTCTTGAATCTTAGTGTTGCTGCATACAAAACCAAGTCGTCACTCCAACCAAAAACATTTTTCATGAATTCGAGTGTCCAATAATAAATTTATTATTGGAGTCAATCGGCCAAATGAGTATTAACATTGTTCGAATGACATTAATGGCTATAAATATGTTTAACAATCCAATGGAATTCCTCGAATTCTATAAGAAAGAATTTGATTTTTCTATTTTCGATTTGAAAAATCCAAATAGAAAGCATATTTACAAAATACTACAAAATTGTTTTGATATTGATAAAGAAAAAATTGAATTTGATGATATTTTGTATGCTTCAATAACAGTTGCGTGTGCCAAAAGATTCCTCTTCACTAAAACGAACATCAAAGAAAAACTTTTATATCACGAAGAACTTCAAAAATCTTTTGGTGGTATTTTACTTCATAATTTTTTGTTGTGTCCAAAAATTACGATAACCGAAGAACCTATAGAGTCCCTTAATATGGAAATTTTTCCTTTAAATAGCCTTTTATATCCTTCGTGTAAATCGAATGTTGATCATACTGCAAGTTCGAAGAGAGCAATACTATTCGTAACCCAAACAATTGCAGCAAACGGATATCTAATTTCAAATTTTAATACGATGTTATCCGTAACCAAGGAAGCACGCCAAAGAAATTGGCAACGCTACTATCAGTGGAATTGCGAATGTGATTTTTGTGTACATGATAAGCGGCTAGTTAGATATGACGCACCTCTACCTCCTTTGTATACATCGTCTTATTTGACTGGTTTAAGAGTAGAAGAACTTCGAAAAATCTTCAAAAATACTTCTAAATTTTTAAAGGAAAATGAAAAATTTCATCCATGTTTTCAAACAGTTAATTGTTCAACAATTATGAAAAATATAATTGAAATTCTTTCAATTAAATTTGATTTTAAATTTAATTTTTAATTTAAATGGACAAAATGTGTATTTTGGAATTTAACTGATATCTGAACTTTTTTTTATATGTATTAATTTTGTTTCATAAAATGTTACTAAAAAGGATTTAATAAACAAGTTTGAATTAAATTGGGATAAAGCTGAAGTACTACAATTCTTGAAAAGAGTTTATCATCCATTAAATATCAGTCATTTTGGTGTTGACGAAGAAATCTAGAACGGTTTCATCGTCAGATTTTTTGCAAAAAGGTTGAAGAAAAACAAAGAAGAAATTTGGAATACAACAAATCGAGATAATGCTGTCCTATGGTTATGGTCAACCCATAATGAAGTTAACAGTCGTTTAGCAGGTGATGAAACCGAGGATCCATTATTTCCGAAAGTTCCATATCCAACAGCAGTAAATTGCCCAACATGTATAGGAAATAATGTTGGATCCAGTTCACCAGCATCATCGATTGGTTTAAATTGGTATGAAAAACCTGAAATACTTGAATTCTTGAAAAGAGTTTATCATCCATTAAATATCAGCCATTTTGGTGTTAACAATGAAACTTAGAACGGTTTCATCGTCAGATTTTTTGCAAAAAGGTTGAAGAAAATCAAAGGAGAAGAAGAAATTTTACAAATAGTATTAGAGTATTAGAGAGAACGGTTTCAACGTCAACACCAGGAGCAATGGAGAAAATTCGCACAAAACGAATGATTATCGCTAATGTTTTTTCCGATATTGACATGAGAATGGGAATTCTACTTTATGTGTTTTGTATTGGAATGATGTGTGTTGCTGTGAAATTATTTTTACGAAAAGGATATCGTAAAAAAATCTATGCTCATGATTTTCTTGGAAAAGTATAAAACTTATTTAATTTTGATTTTGTTTCAAATTCATTTTCCAAAAAAAGTTAATGTAAATTAAAATGTGATTAAAAGACGTGCGATTTTGTTTTTGTTTGTTTAGTTTTTAAGATTATTTTAAAATTTTAATAATTATTGATAAAATGTAAATAATTCTAGAGAAAAATTCTAAAATACTTTTCCCATGCCGGACGCTTTAGAAATGTTGCACGTGGGAGTTTTAATGAATTAATATTCAATTTTAATGAATTAATATTCAATTTCAAAGCGGAATGGGCAGTTCTTACACCTAGTAGCAATGTCGCAGCTATTCTGGACGACGCAACAGCTAAGGTTATGTCATTTTGGAATCGCATTGCTGCCAGAATCAATCTAATTAGGAACGGTTTACCAGTTCCTCCTGGCGCAAGATTTTACCAACCACGTTATTGACAGTTTGCATTATTTGATAGTAAATGCCTTTTGCTGAAACGTTAGCTTAGGAATATTTGATTGCACATACGGCAAGAGATCGCCCGTGTTGTAACTTTGTTCATGACGGAATTCTATATCGAACGAAGCAGCAGTAGATCGATTAGGTGATGGCATCCCCAATTGATTGAGAGCTTTGTTCGCGATTTCTAAGCATAAATCTACATTCATTATCAACACTTCGTTGTAGATTTCTGCTGTGAAATCGCTGGTCATATTTGAATTTTCCTTGCGTATTCGACGGAAAATATCTTCAGCTATGTGTTTTAAATTTCTCCATAACTCTGTTATCTTGATTGGGATGCACCGTGTAGTCTGTCTATCGTAGCTTTTTGAATATGCTAGGTTATCCGTCGACTCGTTCTCCTCGTTTGCGTCATTCGAAAGATTTTCTTCTCCCATTCCATGTACAATACATAGGCACTTCCAAATACAGCAGTGTTTCCGCAAATGCGTCATTTTTACATAACGTGAAGAAAGCAGTAAACGTTGTAGCCGGTGGATTCAGGGCTATTTTTTACGCATTTGTAGCTGTGAAATAAACGCGCTGTCCATTTTCTAGATGTACCAGTAAGTGAACCATAGCTGTACTTCGTTCATGTATGGGAAATAAAAGAACTCCCCATACAACTCCATTGCTGTTTTTGCGGGTTTGCTGTTTCTCGTTGACGTCTTTCAGCCACTCTCAGCCCGTCGCGTTATTTCTGTTGAGAACGAAGCAGATCTGAAGCTGCAGAACGCGATCGCTAGGCTCACAACGAGGCATTCTCAAGTCTGGCAGCATGCCGCCCTACTGCTTCCTCAGCACGTATTTGAGTGATTCTTTGTCTGTTTTGTTCGTTCGCCAATCCCCGCTCTTCCTGAGTTTGATTTGCCGCACTGCTTCCGTTATGCGAGGACGACGACCTAAGTTCCATCTTCTGCGAAGCAGATTGCACCGATTCCAACGATGCTACGAAAAAGCGAAGAGAAAACGTGATTTCCTAACAATGTTATGAAAAATTAAGAAAAATTTTATTTTCGAACGATGCTACGAAAAACGAAGAAATAAAGATAATTTCCAATGATGCTACGAAAAAACGGAGGAAACGTAATTTCCCAACGTTGCTACGAAAAACGAAAAAAAAATCTTATTTTCCAACGATTCTACGAAAAATGAAGAAAAATCGATATTTTTCAACGACGCTATCAGAGGCAAAGAAAGAAAATGAAAAGTGTTAGGGCCACTGAGTCTCATGATTTTTCAGGTCATAAGAGCTTACCAGCATTGTCGCTGTCATAGAAAATTCTTTGAGCGCCAAATTTCCAACGATGATAATGAAAGCGAAGAAATGAAAGGAATTTTCAAATCAACGATGCCAACAAAATTGAAGAAAAAGCGTTAAACGCAGAAAAAATGTCTTTTTCCAACAATGGTAATGAAATGAAAAAACAAAAACGTCGAAGAAAGAAAATCGTTAATTCTGTCCAACGAATACATATATACTGTAACTTCACTACTCTAAAATGTGCATTTTTAATTTGTTATTAACAGCAGCATGCAGACAAATAATTATAATTAATTAATATTTTTGTGAAATCGTGTTTTTTTTCATTTAATTGAAATTTTATACGAAACAAAAAAAATCATCAGAAAATTAATTTAATTAATTATTATTTTAAAAGTCATTCTTCTTATTCCACAAAATTAAAAAAAAAAATCATGTGTGCTGTGCACAAGCGGTAGAAGCGAAACCTTCGGAAAACTAAACAGCCAGAGAATGAGACAAATACAGTATCAGGAGTGGGATAGTTATACAGGGTCTACATTAGCCAATATTTCTGGTATACCAATTGGCTTACAGAAATAAAATACTACCAGTTTTTTTTTTACGTGGGCCAATACTGGTATGCCAATTCAGTATCTGACATGCCGTTGAACCGAGAACAGGAAATAAAAATAGCCAAAATATTGGCTTTAAAGTGTCGAATTCAATTCAGTGGCAATATCTTCCCATGCCCCCTTTTTTTAAATCAATCCTTCTATACTTTTCTTCTTTTTCTCGAACATAGTTATCAATTTGATAATTTCACTTCGCAAAAATTTAGTTTCCGCCATTTTATTAAATGCAAATGTCAAAAATTGGTATACCAGCGCTGTCTCCGAAAATGGTATGCCAGAATTGTCATACCAGAAAAATTGGTATACTAGCAGAGTCTACAATAGCTTTTTAGCAACCAATTTTGCTGGTATACCCGAAATATTGGCTAATGTAGACCCTGTGTTATAAGGTTTATTTATTAAAATATTGGTACCAAGTTTAAAAGTTATTTTACATTTTATTATTCACACTCTTTGCTTTCAATTTCAATAAACGACACCAGTGGCGTATGATAACTAAAGTGTGAAATGAAGGCTTTGGTTTGGATTTGATCAATATAACTTTGAAATACAGCGTCAATTATTGTTTTCGATCTTGTTGTCGATTCAGTGCAACTACTGCACATTTTTAAATTTAATTTGGTGTTGAGGAACTCAATCAAAGGGATCGCTGTATCGAATGCAAAATTAACATTAAAATCCCCACTTGAAATCATCGGAATTTTATAGTAATCTTTTTCAAGAATCCGCGATATTTCCGGTGTGTACTTCAGCAAATTCTCGTGGATGAAATCAATAATTGTATTTATTGATTGGTTGGGAGAAATGTAAATTGCCACAATTATAACTGATTTATTTTGATCCGATCTGCTCTCACAAGCAGATATTTTGCCCACTTGAGAAAGCTGAACAGACGATGATTCTAGTTATTGTACATTGAGATCTATTTGTGGAGTAACAACACGGGTTGTCATTTATATAATTATGGTATATTTCAACTCGCCCTCCCTCATATATTTTCTTTTATATTGAACAACAATATCAAAATTTGGAATGTCTACAATAAGTTAATTTTTCATCCACGTCTCGGTAAGAATTAGAAAATTCGACGACCATGCTATTCTGTCTAATTGAAGATCCTGTACATGAGCTCGTAAATTTTTTGTGGCATTAGTTTTCGGCATACTTGGAAAATGTTTTATTAAGAGCCGTGCAAACGCACAGTTTTTTACTCAGTTTTGCATGCGCGAATCAGATTTGCGCAGGCAAAACTGAGCGTCTAGACAAGTCACAGGTCGCTTGCGCAGGCAAAAGTGCGGCCTGTGCGATTTCAGATCGTGTCTGAAAAATAACTAATAACTAAGGAGCTCCAAACAAAACTGCGTAAAAAAACATGGAAAAGACGGTGGATACAAAATTGGCGCAGGCTTTCCCACAGAAAAACTCCGCAAACTACGACTGAGCAAAAAGACTGAGCGTCTGGACCTTTAAAACGATAAAATATTCACAAAACGATACACGTGAACAATTCACGATGCTAGCTATGAAACATGAAATGAATGCTTTGGCCTGTATATGATCAAAATATTTTTACGAAGGAAGGAACAAAGAGGAGACGAAAATAATAGGAATCACGGCGCTCAGAAATCAGAATAATAAGAGAAAATTTCAGAACAAATTATTTTTCTGAAATAACTGGCCATATTTCTCTGCAAAATTTTTGTATGCAAAATGGTTGCTGTTATGAATTCTGATCGACTGGTATTTTATCTTGGCAAAAAGTGTCATTTTTTAGCGTTTCATCGAGTTTCAAATCACTCCCAACGCGGCTAAAGAAGTTTTCACTTCAAAAAAATATTGAAAGAAACAAAACAAAACAAAAAATGTTAGTAAACCAACCAAAAAAAAAAATAAATAAAATTAGTAAAACAAAATATCTGTTAATAAAAGCAATGTCAAACGTTAACCAGTATGCGTTTTTGATTCAGCGTGAGCGGCAAGATCCAGGAACTCGGTAACAAAATTTTATTTTTTTTTTTTGTATCCAAAAATTTAATTATTTAAACTTTCTTCATCGTTGGATAAATTTTAAAAAGGCGAAGCGTAAAATGGATTCTGGTGGTCAAGGAAAACCACGAGGACGCGGGCGTCCTACTAATAGAACTGGCGGAAGTCGTGGGGAGACCCGACAAAGCCAACAACCTGCTTGGGGACAGCAACCCAGAGGTCAAGGTAGTAGTAGTGGAAGTGTTGTCAGTAGTGGCGGAAATGGTAAACCACGTGTCGCCGGCACTACTCCATCTGGACCAAGACATAGTGCACCGTTACCCGTCCAAGGTCAAGGAAGAGCTAGTTTACACGAAGTAACGAAATCCGGTGATACTGAAGGAGCTGCTGTTAGAGTCGTAGAAGCTACCGTGTTGCGATTCGAGTTGACGGCGAGAAATAATTCCAAAGATAAATTTCGTGAAAGTACTGAAATTTCAGGAAATTTTTTTGACATTTGTGAATTCAAGATGGCGGAACACAAGTTTAGTCGGCAAGACATTGCAAAATTAATTGCATTTTATAGAGAAAATGAGTGTTTGTGGAACCTAAACAGCAAATGTTATAAGTATCTACATGCAAAAAACAAGGCCTGGTTGGAGATAGCTAAAGAGTTTAATACTTCTGTGGATACGATCAAAAAAATTAGGAATTTACGGTGCACATATGTGGCGGAGAAAAGAAAAATCGAAGGCTCCAAAAAATCAGGTGCGATGGTAGCGATGACATTTATCAATCTGGATTATTTTATTTCGACGAATTTGAATTTCTGGATGGCACTGTCTCGGTTCGCAATACTACATGTAATGCAAACGTTGTAAGTAATTCTTAAATTTGTTAACGAAGCTAAAATGTATTCAAATTATGTTAATATTTAGGAACAAAATGTATCTGATGCTGAAGAAGTTCTTGAAGACAGTAATTTCCAATTTGAAAACAAGGAAAATGTGTCCACGGACGAAAACTGCTTTGATGTCAGTTTCAGTGATTCTAACGTATCATCAGAACCAAATTCGGGCGAAGTTCTTCAATTGCGGCATTTTCCAAACAGAAACGAAAGAAAAAATTTTGTGTATCGTCAGGAACATCAGATGAAAAATATCAAAATGCTCTGGAACGAATGTTGAATGCATCAATGAATCAGGAAGAGGAAGAAGACATGTTTTCGACATTTGCTAAAAGCATGACCCTCCAAATGAGAAGTTTGCCAAAATTAAAAGCAGTAGAAACAATGCAGGAAATCCAAACAGTGCTTCTTAAGCACACGCGTGATGCAGAATTGGCTTCAAAAGGCGTTTGCATTATTGAAAACAGAATTTTGAAACCAGCAACCTTGCCAGCTACACCATCAACGTCATCTTCAGACTCCTTTTCAATGCCACCAATGCTAAGTCTAATGAAAATGATATTTTAAAAATTGCAATGTTTAATTCGAATGTCAATTATGAAAATGACAATTTTATTTGAAAAATTAAAAAACATTTATTTAATGTATATTAGATTTATTTATTTTTATCCGGTGGTAAGATCTCCATATTGGAAGTATTGGTTTGTGTCATGTTTGTTGGATTCGCTTCTGGACGCGCAGAATTCCGGACTGGAGACCAAGGAATGGAAGGTCCTTTCCAGCAGGAATGAAGCAAGCGGTGCTTAAGATTGGGGTGGACCAAAAATCTGTAGACTCGATCGTCAAAGGGACACACACCATTTGTTACAGATTCGGCAAAGTTGAGGTCCATGGACTCAAGAAAAAGTGCCAAAGAGAAGATCCTCCTGTCCGCAGGGGAGCAGAGGATGCAACATCGGCTGAGGAGGGCGTCACTCCAAAGATCGATGATATGGTACGGCCGGAAATGAAGCTGGAGGAGGAAGACTTTGAGCTAACTCCTCTATACTTCCTTTCATTGGCAGAGCCGATGACGCCAGAAAAAGAGGGTGCGTTGCTGGAGGATGCTGTTCCACCCTGCAGTGCGGAGAACCCTAGATAAGAGGCAAAGAGGGAAGCACTAGGGTGGCCCAAGTGAATGTCCATCACGCCAGGGCTACATCTTCAGTCATAGCTCGGACATTCACGAGACGACAACTTGGGCTAGTGCTTATCCAAGAACCCTGGGTCTATAGGGGACAGATCAATGGACTGTCAAGCAGCAACGCAGAGGTAATTTATGATGTAAAGCAGGAGAAACCAAGAGCCTGCATTCTCATAAAGAAAAATATTATTTTTTACTCACAGAATATATGACCAGAGACCTGGTCCCAATTAAGATCTCGGTGGACCTAGGCAACAACAAACAGCGAGACTTCATCGTTGTATCTGCCTACTTCGAGGGGGAAGGAAATCATCCGCCACCAGAAGAGGTTCAGAAACTGGTAAGATACTGCCGGAATAAGCAAACACCCATAGTCATAGGATGCGATGCGAATGCGCACAACCGTGCATGGGGACGCAGAGATACCAACAACAGAGGTAAGTGTTTATTAAAATTCCTAATAAAAGAAAACTTAAAATTATTTAATGTGGGGAGTACACCCACTTTTATCAAGAAGATCCGAGAAGTCCTGGACATTACCTTCGGAAGTCCAGAGGTTAAAAAGTTTGTGACAAAATGGAATCTCTAGTGAACCCTCATTATCAGATCACAGGATAATCATGTTTGATCTGAAGAACAAGGGAGAGTGAAAAGGTGGCGAAAAATCATCTCGGTCTCGAACTTGCAGTAGAAGAACTAAATGGAGCGCTTACAAACGCTTTTGAAGAGAGCCGCCCTCTAAAAGAGAAACAAACAAGCGTTGATGCTCCATGGTGGAATAGGCATCTATCAGAATTAAGAAGCAGCGTAAGAAAGCTATTCAATACGAATATGCAGTGCGCGCTGGTAAAAGCAGACGGCAGTTACATGCAAATTGAGGAAGAGAGGATGCTTCTGCTTCTAGAAACTCACTTTCCGAACTGCCATCTAATCACAGAAGATGACAACAGTGAGAACATCACGAGACCAACCCCGACTGATTGGAACCAGGCCACAGCCATCTGCTCTGAGCAGAGAATAAGCTGGGCAATGGACAGCTTCCAACAATACAAATAAGCTGGGGTTGACCAGATAGTCCCAGCCTTACTGCAAAAAGGGAAGAGGGTAATATTACCACACTTAAAAAGAATATTTAGGAGCAGCCTAGCACTCGGGTATATACCGAAGCTATGGAGAAGGGCCAAGGTGGTATGAAATTGTACTGATTTGTTTTTCCAAGTACTGAATGTACTGATTATTTGATAATACTGTGAAATTTCGTTCATTTCGTTCAACGGAAATTCCAATTAAATATTTATTTTTAATTATTTATGAATTTGAGTTGAAATCCCAAAATGACTGTAACGATCTTCCGGAATAAATTCGTACTATTTGTGAGATGTACTCTGTGTATTAGGGGTTTTTCAATTTCTAATGCAGGAAGAAGCGATATTTTGAAACATAAAACTTTTAAGACTTCGGTTATCGAATCAGACAAAGTAACAAAGTATTTCGGAAGTACTTCGTTAGGAGTTAAAGAGAAAGAATTATCTCTAGCCGAAGCGTTTCACTGCTATTATGTGGCCAACCACAATCAACCGCTTCGATCCATGGATTGTTTGACAAATATAATCCAGAAATGTTTCGAACCAAAGTTTTAGCTATTATAAAGAATGTTTTATCAAAACATGTAATGAATATTTTAAAATCGGATATAGAAACAGCAAAGTTTATAAATATTATGACGGGTGCTTCAAACCATAAAAATATTAAAATTTCCCCAACAGTTGTTCGATTCGAAAGCTTTCTAAAGAAAATGTGATTTTTTTAAATAAATAAAATGTTTTTGCTACTAATTTCTCAAGGTTTTTTTATTTCATTAATGTCTATAAAGGTTTAAGCCTTTGCAGTCTACATGAAAAGTTACAAATTTTTTTGTAATGAATTCACCGCTGAAATATATGGTCACCCTAATCTAAGTCCATAAAGTTTCTCAAAGAATCTAATACGAAATCACTAATACGATTTTTTGTTGCAACCTGATGCGAACAAAAAATATTCTAATTGAGCAAATGAAATTGATTGTCTACTAAAGTCACTTTTCAAAACAAAAATTCACATATGTTTAAACTTAGCTTGATATGTGAGAATCCGGCTCGAAGGGCAAAAATGTGTGTAGATATGGGAAGAAAAGAGCTCGAAGGACCAATAATTGTTTTCTGGTAAAAAATTTAAAGTGGATTCGGCATTTCGTGATTCCAATAAAAACGACTGTATTGTTCGATGGTAAAAATACAAGTAAAATTTATTTGTGCTGTACAGGAGTACAACTCTTTCATTATATAAAATTAACAGTTGTTAAACATAAAAATTAAAGGGAGTTTTAATTCATTTAATTTAAGATAACATTATAAAGAGATATACCAAAAAACTGTGAATGTAGATTATACAAAAATGAGGACGTTGCCAATTTTATACACTATGTGTCAATTTATATGTATGATTTAGTGTGTATTTTGCTTTGCTACCGTCTCCATTTAAAATTATTATGTACTTTTGTTTAGTTGAAGTCTTATGTTATTATATGTAATACTAGCTGTACCCGGCCACGCGTTGCTGCGGCTCAGTCTGGTTAAATGGAAAAGAAAAAAAAAAGCACGCTTCTCGTATAATTAAATTCACAATGCTTGTGGTTATACAACATTTTTTGTTGTTCCATTTTCTGTGCAGATATAGAGATTTTCTGGTTTGCCGACTCTAGATCACGCAACATATAATTGTCCATGTGAGAAGCAATCCGTGTCTAGATCTAAACCGCACAATCTTAAAAATTGGCCCTGAGCCTTGTTGACGGTGATTGCAAACGCCAATCGAATCGGGAATTGCAATCTCTTAAATTGAAATGGCATATCCGTTGGAATCATAGGGATGCGAGGAATCAGCACATCTTCACCTTTAAAAGGTCCTGTCAAGATTGTTACTTCTACGATGTCGCTCATTAATTTTTTTCCTGCAAGCCACTTGCCGTTGCAAAGCTTTGACTGGTTGACATTTCGCAACATGATAATTGGCATACCGACTTTCAATTGCAGTACGTGCGGTGGCATCCCTGGCAGATCGAGTGAATTCAAAAATTCTGTTGGATAATTAACCGCTTCATCTGCTTCTACAACAGTGTCGACGGACTTGTATGTGACCACCTCGCTTTGAATGTTAGACTGAATAATATTGTTAAGTTCGTAGACGTCTTTGTTCTTGGCCGCAAGAATAGCTCGTTCACTTAGCCAATCGTGATTCTTGTAATTGGTTTGAATTTTGGGAAATACTTTTTCAACCAATTCTTCTTTTGACGTAACTAAATTGCAGAAGTTATGAGGCAATAAAATTCGTCCTGACGTCAGATCAACCGGCACCTTTCCGTTCCCAATTTTCAGCAATTGATGTGAGAATATCTCTGCTGACCGATCGTTTTGCAGCTGGACTCGCATATTTGTAGTTAATTTTAACGTCTTTACGCGTCGCCACAAAGTAGAGTATTTCAGGCAAGCATTTATTTCGTCCGCTGGTGGCGATCGAGGAATTACAGGTAATGTTTGCCTAAAATCTCCTACAAGCAATATTAATGTGTTCCCAAATGGACTGATATTTGCACGTAAGTCTTGCAATGATCGATCAATGGCCTCGAGCGATTTTTTCTGCACCATTGTGCATATATCCCAAACAATAAGTTTGCATTTCTGCAATATTTTTCCCATTCCGGATGCTTTGGAAATGTTGCACGTGGGATTTTCAATGAATTGAATGTTTAATGGCAATTTCAAAGCGGAATGAGCCGTTCTTCCACCTGGTAGCAATGTCGCAACTTTTCCGGATGACGTAAGAGTTAAGGCTATCTCATTTTGGGATCGAATTGTGGCCAGAATCAATCTAATTAGGAACGTTTTACCAGCTCCTCCTGGCGCATCTAAAAAGAATATTTCTCCAACTCCGTTATTCTCAGTTTGCATTATTTGATCGTAAATGACCTTTTGCTCAAACGTTAGCTTAGGAATATTTGTTTGCACATAGGACAAAAGATCACCCGTGTTGTAATTTTGTTCACGACCCAATTCTACATCAAACAAAGCAGCAGCAGATCGATTCGGTGATGGCATTCCCAATTAATTGAGAACTTTGTTCCCGATTTCTAAACACAAATCTTCAATCATTATCAACACTTCGTTGTAGATTTCTGCTGTGAAATCCATATTCATATTTGAATTTTCCTTGCATATTCGACGGAAAATATCTTCAGCCATGTGGTTTTTAAATTTCTCCTATAATTCTGTTGTAGATGTAGGAGAGCAGGCGGTCAATATAATTGCAAACAATGCACAAATTTGATGTGGATGTGACGTGTTGCACGCGTCATTAATGCATACATCCCAGTGTCGGTCGTTCTGCAATAAATTCAGAGCTTGACATGCGCTCCGGAAAGTGACATGTGTAACACCTTTCACAATTCTCAATTGGTGGAAAGACGTTGGACCGGCCACATTTATCAACAGCGTGCGAAGAAAGAAGCATTCATCTTGATTGGGATGCACGGTGTAGAGTTTGCCTATCGTAGTTTCATTGAATATGCTAGGGGTTGCTAATTTACCGCCATCTTCTGCTGACCTTCTTCTGTATAAAGGATATCCATCGTTTCCTATAACTGTGTTGGATACTATCATGCATGGTGAATTTGGATTCAGTGTACCGCAGGGTCCATGTATTATATTTTTCGTCACAACTTTATGCAAATCCTTATCGACATCGGTATTTCAGCGCATATTACATCGTCGATTTCGTTTGAAGTGATTTTGTTATAGAGCCAGATTAGTATATGTACGTTTGGGAATACTCTCTTTTGCCATTCCACTGCGTATGTCCAGCAGCGCACAGACTCAAACACTTAATGTTTTATCATGAAATCCATCAGCGATTTCAGCTTCTGTCTGAAAACAAGTGCTGTGATGTCATGCCTATCCAGCGGCGATTGCCCAGGAAGTAAGAGCTTTTGTATTGTAAATCGTCCCAAGTTGGAAATTTCATCTAAGATTTTGTTAAATTCAGCATTTTCATTTTTAAATGCCTTTTTTGGTTTTAGGGTTTCCAAAAAATGAGAGTCTACGTATTAATTGTCTTTCGGCTTTGGGTTTTCAAAATTTTACGCAAAATAGTAGAGAGTAGATTATAATTTTATAATTTCATTTTGTATGTTTTAAACAAACTTGATTTTTGAAATAAAAAACGCAAACATTTTTTCAATTCGAATGTTCCCCAACACATGAGCATACAACCCATTTAGAGTGTTCCGCCTCCGAAAAACTTTAGAAAAAAAAAAAAAAAACTTTCAAGATTCTGATCCAAAAAATATTAAAAATATTAGAACACCGCAAAGAGTGTCAAGGAAATAGTGGTTTACAATAATACAACAAGATACTACGAATAATCGAGGCCAAAGTAAATTTGCGGGTGAAACTTGAAGTGCAGTGTTGTCCATTTCCCAACTCGAGCGGTGCGCAAAAACTTTGGTGTTTCAAATTGTGGTCTAAGCTCACAGCGGACGAAATAGCTCAAGTAAGTTCTTTTTATTCTCATTCGAAATTTATAGCTTGGGCGGAAAGCAACAGTAAAGGGGAAAAAAGAGGGAAATTAAACAATGGAGGGCAATGAAATTTTGCGAGCCCCAACAAGAAAAACCGGAGGAACAATGCAAAGAAACAAAGCAAAGCAAATAGATCTGGATAAAGGGAATCCGGATAAAACTGGGGTGAAGGGGACAAAAAAATTAGTTAGAAGAGAGGAACAACCTATAATACCAACCAGCCAAAAATACATACAAATTTTGGAAAAAAAGAAATACTCATCAACGGAAATAGCCCTCTACAATGAATGTAATTCAGGGCCATTCACCGTATATGTCGACAAAAATGAACCCGAGGCAAATGGAAGGAGATACATCAACGAATTAAAAATATGCAAAGTATTAAATGATAAAAAGGTAAAAGACATCATTTCGGTAAAAAAAAATCGGGCAAGGTCATCTTTAACGACCTAAACACAGCAAACAATTTAGTATTAAATAAGTCTCTGAGCGAAATGGGGTATACCGCATATATTCCACACCACCTCATCAACACAATAGGCACGATTAACGGCATACCAACCGATACGGATCTAACAATGCTAAAAAAATGAAATCGTATCACCAATCGAAATCGAAAAAATAATAAGGTTCAACAAAAGAACCAAAAAAGAGGACAACTCATACGAATGGTCTCCTACAGGTAGAGTAATAATATATTTCAAGGGAAATGAAATCCCTAGGGAAATCAAAATTATGTACTCAAATTACAAAGTCGACTACTTTGTAAAGAAAGTAAAACAGTGCTTCAACTGTTTTAGATTTGGGCACATTTCAAGAATCTGTAAGCAGGCAGTCAAAACGTGCTATAAATGTGGTTCGAAGCATGAAAAGGAATGTGACAAAACAGACTACCAATGCGCAAATTGCTATGACAACCAAAGATCTACCGATCCAATATGCCCAGCTCGTGTAAAGGCGGAAGCCATCAACAAAATGATGGCAATCGAAAACATCTCCAAAAAAGAGGCCGAAATTAAGATAAAATATGGAAAAATCAATGGGGCCCTAGAAATAAACAACCCAGATGAATTCCCCGAATTAGGATATAAATCAAATAACAACAACAAAAAGAAAATAATAATTGATGTCAAAAACCACATCAATGAAGCAAACAAGATCCGATCAAACTTCAACTCCTTCAGCAGCATAGCAGCTAAGTCCATGAACGTAAAGGAGCTGAACAAGACAAGTAATACAAGCGCTCTCACAAACAAATTTGAGAAAAAGGAAAAGGAAAGAGAAGTAATAGAACACAATTATAATAATACAAAAAGCAAATAAATAAAGGATTAATAGAGGGATTCTCAGCAAATGACAAAAATGAATTACAGAAATTTAAAGACGAAGTGAATGCATGGCGCACGGTAAACGACTTAAACAAAATCTATTTAAGGAAACTGAATGAAACTGGGACTGTTTAATATTCAGAGCATACATAAATCCACAAATATTGAAACCCTCGAGCTATTCATCAGGAAAAACAATATCGATATAATGGCCCTCACGGAAACGTGGGAAAAAGCCAACGAAAGAAAAGTATATATTAAAAATTTTAATTACATCAGCAACCCCCGACCGACCCTGGGCGGAGAAGTAGGTCTCATTATAAGGAAAAACATAATCTTCAAACAGTTAAAGATAGACACAAACAAACCTGGAGCTCTTAGCTATAAAAACATTAAATCTAAGATATAATATATCAATCATAAATATATACTTGAGCCCTAAGAAAGATGAACACTTCATAGTCACCGAACTAAATAAATTATATCAACAAGTTAAAGACATGAAAAACATTTTAATTATTGGGGATTTCAATGCCAAATCGACCACCTGGGGAAGCAAAAGTGATAACACCAGAGGTATCATCATAGAACATTTCATGTCAAGCATAAATTGCATTTGCCTAAACAACGATCAACACACCTTCCAACGAAAACACGCCAAGTCAACACTGGACATTGGATTCTCCAACTGCAAAAATTTGTTCAAATGGACCGTAGACCAATATAAGTTAACGGGCAGCAATCACTTCCCAATCATAATTGAGCAAAAAAATGACCCGCACCTCTGGATATAAATTCATATCCTTCAACATGCTAAACAAAATCAATGCTGGTACAATAAATAAAAATATGAAGGATAACATCGAGAAAACACTCCCAGCCAACATTGAAAAATGCACTCAAATATTGGACGAACATCAGAACAAATTCAGACCTAAAAAATGGTGGAACAAAACGATCCACAAAATATATAGGGACAAAAGAATCGCCCAAAGAGATTTCAACAGAACAAAAAACCCCGTAACAGGAAGAAAAATTATGGCAATTATGAAAAGATTGAGCAAAGAAATAGAAATAGCAAAAAAAAATGAGCAAAGCAAGCCATAGTAGTGAATTTACATTTTCTCTATATCGGCCGGACTACTATGGAACTTTCCCGATAATGTCATCAAATATTCATTTCAGTTCTCTTATTCTAAATGTACATTCCAAGTTTCATGAAAATGTGACTAGTATTGGCCGAATTATAAGTGTTTTTTTATTCTGCATTCCCGTAACCCCCACAGAGGGGAGTTGCATTCTATCTTTTCAGTTGGCCTATTCAGAATGTATACACTAAGTTTTAAGAAAATTTGCCCATTATTGAGTGAATTCTTGAAGTTTTTCTATTTCAGCCCCCACAGCCCCGCTCGAGGGGAGACATTTTATCTTTTCAGTTTGCTCATCCCAAATGTACATTTCAAGTTTCATTCAAATCCGCCGGTTATTGACCGAATTGTTAAGGTTTTTTTATTCCACCCTCCCGCAACCCCCACCGAGGGGAGACGCATTCTATCTTTTCACTTGCTCTATCCAGAATGTACACACCAAGTTTAAAGAAAATCTGCCTATTATTGAGTGAATTATTGAAGTTTTTCATATTTAGCCCTCCACAACCCCCACCGCGGGAAGACATATTTTATTTTTCCAGTTGGTCCATCGCAAACATACGTTCGGAGTTTCATTAAAATCCGACTATTATTAACCGAATTAGGGAAATTTCTATATTTCCACCACAACATTTTAAAAAAAAAAGGAAGTGTACTTTTGACCACACTGTAGAAGTGAAATAGAAGGTTTTCTTTATGGTTTGTCAGCGAGTTGCATTTGTTCCGTTTGTTTAGCAAGTTGCCTAGCCCTACATGCCCGCGTCCGTTCTGCACCAGTCATAGCCGTACCCGTCGAAGCCTTGTCAGCGAATTGCATTTGTTCCGCTTGTTGTCGCCTAGCCCTACGTGCCCGCGTCCGTTCTGCACCAGTCATAGCCGTACCCGTCGAAGCCTTGTCAGCGAATTGCATTTGTTCCGCTTGTTGTCGCCTAGCCCTACGTGCCCGCGTCCGTTCTGTAATAGCACAGAGTATATAAACAGAGGAACTTTTATATATAAAATTTGAGTACGCTGTGTTTTCCTATCCGTGTGTAAAAAAAATCCCTAAAGTTAACATAGTAGAACGCGTGATTTTTATTGGAGGAATGGGACGCGATCTTCATTGTGATTTATTCCCCCAAAAAATTTCTGAAACATTTTGAAGCACCAATTAACTACAAAAGAGCATGGCTGGTTTTCAAAAGCAAAAAAAATATGGTCTTATACAGGGTGACACAAAATGAACGTTTTGTATTATATAGGAGCCATTAAGTCCCTTGCAGTATGCGCTGTTGTTTCATCTTGTTGGAACCAAATCGTGGTTTTCCACAGCTGGCCTAAAAATTTCCCAACATCTTCCGATATTGAGCACTATTAATGGAAACTGCAACACCGTCTTTATTTTCGAAGGAATTTGGACCAGTGATCCTCTCAGACGATACACCGCACCAAACAGTACACATAAGTGGGTGTAACTGTCGTTGATGAAATGCTCTTGGATTCTCTGTAGCCCATATCCTGCAGTTCTGCTTGTTTATGAAACCGTTTAATTGGAAATGGGCTTCAATGCTCATTATCAAATTGTTAAAACAATGGACCGTTCATGTTCAAAATAAAGTTGGATGATTTTGGTTCGTTGCTCGATTATGTATTGTTCCATTTCACATTCCCCATTACAAAATCCTGTAATAACATTTTTAAAAAAATTGAACAAAAAATTATCAATAATTCACTCTACAACATTTTGCGCCACCCTGTCTTTCCTCTAATATGTACATATAATTATCGAGAAAAAAAATATAAGTTTGAATCCTATTATTGATTCTAAGCTACATAGTTTCTACGGTTCAAACACAAATGATTTTTTTCCTTTTATTTGATCTATATTTTTTTTACATGCAATCTCAAAGACGAGGGGGACAACGTTTGCGGAGACAGGTGTTTGATTTTTTGGCAATATGAAAATATTTTTGGTGATTTGATTCCATGAAAAATATATTTCAATATAATTTCTGGTAGAGTTTCTGGACAAGTGATGTTTTAAGGCAGAGGGGAACACATTTATTAGAAATACTCTTTTTGTGTTGTATTATCACAGATTGTGTGGTTTTTTTTAAAGAAATTTTAAAATCAATGTGCCGATCTGTGAATACATTTTCTATAAAACAAAATTATGAAAGGTCAGTTTTTTAAGCGATTTTATGTTTTTTGTTTTTTTTGCTAGCTAAAAATTTTTTTAGGGAATGCATATAAATTGCAATATCGGGAAATATATAGTAAATATTTTTCTTAAGGCTTATGAGGAAAATCTCTCTTAGTCAACAATTAAAACTGGAATAGGTCAATAAAAAAATTTCGGAAAATAATCCTTCCTTTAGCTATTCGGGGGAAAAAATATATGGGTTTTATGACATACCCCATATTTTCAAATCCGCACGAACAAAGCTAATGAATACAGATTTTTATAATTCCGGCTCAGAAAATCCCGATAGAACCGTCGTTGCAAGTTGGTCAGTAATTACTGATTTATATCTGCAGGAGAAGTTTGCGGTTGTCAAAGCCTGCCCTAAACTTACAGAAGCCCACGTGAATCCCAATAGCTTTCAAAAAATGTCTGTTAAATTGGCTACGCAAGTCTTTAGCCACAGTGTATCGGCAGGGATTCGATATTTCTATCATATAAATAAATTTAGCGGTGATATTAAAGAAAAGGCCCTCCCTACAGCTGAATTTATAGGAAAAATGAATAAGCTTTTCGATTGTCTAAATAGTAAATTTCTTTCTAATCGTAATGTTTTCAACTCAGCGCTCCAGAAAGACAATCCACCTCGTATATTTTTAGAAGAAATGAAGGATTATATTTCCAATGTATATATTCCGGGTCACATTCATTGGAAATCAGGTTTATTGCAAACCATTAACGGCATTTTATGTTTGCTAGACGAGTGCGTGGATAATTTAGACATTAAGTTCTTGTTTACATCCAGGTTTAACCAAGATATAATAGAAAACTTATTCGGTCAGATAAGGGCGCATGGAGGCAATAATACACACCCATCCTTATTTGAATTTAATTTCATTATTGCCAAAATAATGGCTATGAAATTGGTGTATTCGTCCAACGCTACCAATTGCGAAGCAGATGACGACGATTTTCTAAATTTGGATTGGAAGGCAATATTGAATTCAGAAGAATCTTATATTACCCAAGACACAACTGGATCAGATTTAACTTCTCGCACCTTTTCTCCGTTAGACGACCCGGAAATTGAACACGAAGATTTTAAAATTTTTGATAGCCCTAATGACACAGGTGCTCAACGCTTTTTTTCTGGTTTTATTTTATTTAAAGTTCTTGCGAAATTGAAATGTCTAGACTGTTGGGCATGCATGATTAAGTCAGAATCTTCAATGACAAAAGCTTCCGAAGCCTTAATTTTTTTCAAAAATTTTAGCCAAAATTCTGATTTTGGCAAATTAATTAATCCGACTGATATGTGTGCCGAGATTTTTAATCTACATTTCAATGTTTTTAATATCATTTTTGAAGAAAGCCCGGAGGTTAAAAACATTAAAAAAATTATAGAAGCTAAATGTTTTGAAGAAACCAATTCTTTATACGGGCATTGGTTCTGTGAAGAAAACCCGTGTTTTGATCATAGAAAAAAAGTGCTTAGTTACATGATCTTAGTTCTCCTCAGAAAGCACTGTTCCTTTAAAATGAATAATTCAAAAAAGTCTTCAAGTAAATCTTCTCAAAACAAATTAAAAAAACTGAAAACATAATCAATCCATTTTTGTACACGTACGCGTTTTCCATACCTTTAATGTGCAATATTTTATGCAGAAATTGAATGCTTTGCTTTTATTTTTTAGAATCTTGTATGTTTAATAGAATACCTTGTTTCAGTTTTTTTATAGAATGCAAACTATTTATTTTTTAATTTTAATTTTGCTTTAAACTAAGTATGAATTATTTATGTTATTTATTTTTTGTTGCTTTATGTATGCGTATGTGTGTAGTTTATTTAGCTGTTTTCTAAATCCACAAATAACCCACTAACATATCCTACCCCTTCCTTTCCTGGCAAGAATTCTCTCGGCTTAACGTGCCCTTGCTGAACTGCAATTACATCTGTTTGAAGTACAATAATTTTTTTATTGACCTATTCCAGTTTTAATTGTTGACTAAGAGAGATTTTCCTCATAAGCCTTAAGAAAAATATTTACTATATATTTCCCGATATTGCAATTTATATGCATTCCCTAAAAAAATTTTTAGCTAGCAAAAAAAACAAAAAACATAAAATCGCTTAAAAAACTGACCTTTCATAATTTTGTTTTATAGAAAATGTATTCACAGATCGGCACATTGATTTTAAAATTTCTTTAAAAAAAACCACACAATCTGTGATAATACAACACAAAAAGAGTATTTCTAATAAATGTGTTCCCCTCTGCCTTAAAACATCACTTGTCCAGAAACTCTACCAGAAATTATATTGAAATATATTTTTCATGGAATCAAATCACCAAAAATATTTTCATATTGCCAAAAAATCAAACACCTGTCTCCGCAAACGTTGTCCCCCTCGTCTTTGAGATTGCATGTAAAAAAAATATAGATCAAATAAAAGGAAAAAAATCATTTGTGTTTGAACCGTAGAAACTATGTAGCTTAGAATCAATAATAGGATTCAAACTTATATTTTTTTTCTCGATAATTATATGTACATATTAGAGGAAAGACAGGGTGGCGCAAAATGTTGTAGAGTGAATTATTGATAATTTTTTGTTCAATTTTTTTAAAAATGTTATTACAGGATTTTGTAATGGGGAATGTGAAATGGAACAATACATAATCGAGCAACGAACCAAAATCATCCAACTTTATTTTGAACATGAACGGTCCATTGTTTTAACAATTTGATAATGAGCATTGAAGCCCATTTCCAATTAAACGGTTTCATAAACAAGCAGAACTGCAGGATATGGGCTACAGAGAATCCAAGAGCATTTCATCAACGACAGTTACACCCACTTATGTGTACTGTTTGGTGCGGTGTATCGTCTGAGAGGATCACTGGTCCAAATTCCTTCGAAAATAAAGACGGTGTTGCAGTTTCCATTAATAGTGCTCAATATCGGAAGATGTTTGGAAATTTTTAGGCCAGCTGTGGAAAACCACGATTTGGTTCCAACAAGATGAAACAACAGCGCATACTGCAAGGGACTTAATGGCTCCTAAATAATACAAAACGTTCATTTTGTGTCACCCTGTATAAGACCATATTTTATAAATAAATTTTTTTTTCCTTTTGAAAACCAGCCATGCCCTTTTCTGAATAAGTAAAATATTTTTTTTTTAATCTCTGTTTTGATTCGTCCTTCATAATTATTTAGAAATTTTTTGGGAGAATATCAGAATAAAAATGGCGTCCCATTTAATCATTTTATTCAAATTATTTTGAAGAGGTGGTAATGCGATAAATCACACACACACTCTCAATTTTGACCGTTCAATACTAATGAAACTCCCGGGGCAAACTGTTCCCATACTGATATCGGATTTGGATCTTCTATGACTTCCATCTTTTTTGGTAATAGTCATAGGCGTTCGCGTGGAAGCCTTGTCAGCGAGTTGCATTTGTTCCGCTCGTTGAGTAAGTTGCCTAACCCTAAATGCCCGCGTCCGCTCTGTACCAGTCATAGCTGTAGCGGTCGAAGACCTACTCGTCGAAACCTTGCCAACGAGTTGCTTTTGTTCCACTTGTTAAGCAAGTTGCCTAGCCCTATATGCCCGCATTCGTTCTGCACCAGTCATATCCTTAGTCGTCGAAGCCTTGTCAGTGAGTTGCTTGTGTTCCACTTGTTGAGCAAGTTGCCTAGCCCTACATGCCCGCATCCGATCTGCACCAGTCATAGCCGTACCCATCCAAGCCTTGTCAGCGAGTTGGTTTTGTTCCGCTTGTTGAGCAAGTTGCCCAGCCCTACATGCCCGCGTCCGTTCTGCACCAATCATAGCCGTACTCGTCGAACCCTTGTCAGTGAGTTGCTTGTGTTCAACTTTTTCAGCAAGTTGCCTAGCCCTATATGCCCGCATTCGTTCTGCACCAGTCATATCTGTAGTCGTCGAAGCCTTGTCAGTGAGTTGCTTGTGTTCCACTTGTTAAGCAAGTTGCCTAGCCCTATATGCCCGCATTCGTTCTGCACCAGTCATATTCGTAGTCGTCGAAGCCTTGTCAGTGAGTTGCTTGTGTTCCACTTGTTGAGCAAGTTGCCTAGCCCCACATGCCCGCATCCGATCTGCACCAGTCATAACCGTACCCATCGAAGCCTTGTCAGCGAGTTGGTTTTGTTCCGCTTGTTGAGCAAGTTGCCCAGCCCTACATGCCCGCGTCCGTTCTGCAACAATCATAGCCGTGCTCGTCGAAACCTTGTCAGTGAGTTGCTTTTGTTCCGCTTGTTGTTGCCCAGCCCCACGTGCCCGCGTCCGTTCTGCAATAGTCATAGGCGTTCGCGTGGAAGCCTTGTCAGCGAGTTGCATTTGTTTCGCTCGTTGAGTAAGTTGCATAACCCTAAATGCCCGCGTCCGCTCTGTACCAGTCATAGCCATAGCTGTCGAAGACCTACTCGTCGAAGCCTTGTCAACGAGTTGCTTTTGTTCCACTCGTTAAGCAAGTTGCCTAGCCCTATATGCCCGCATTCGTTCTGCACCAGTCATATCCGTAGTCATCGAAGCCTTGTCAACGAGTTGCATTTGTTCCGCTTGTTGAGCAAGTTGCCTAGCCCTACATGCCCGCGTCCGTTCTGCAATAGTCATAGGCGTTCGCGTGGAAGCATTGTCAGCGTGTTGTGATTGAGCAGAATTGTCGACTCGCAAACGTTTCTTACCCGGAGTCATTGTAGCCGTAGCAAGAAGCAATGCCCGTTAATGTATGTAAGATGCGCTGACCGCTTTCCGCGCCAGCCATATGCACACGCGATTGTTAGTCAGCTTACACTGATGTGACATGTGACGCTGCGTTAAAAGTTAGCGTTCCATGATTTTTTCCAAACAAAAAGTTAAAAAATTTGTATCGACCACAGCGCCAATACGGCGGCAGATAGAACTATTTGGTCTTCGACGGAAATATTCCTCATTATAACCTCCACAGTAATGCCGAACATTGTAATCGTCTAGGACATCCATATAATGAGATATTTTCTAATGTAACGTTTCGTCAAATTGTTATTGAATACAGCGCCGAAGTGGTGAGGGATAGAACTATTTGGTCTGTGACGGAAATATTACTCATTATAACCTCGACAATGATGCCGAACATTGTAATCGTCTAGGACGTCCATATAATAAGATATTTTGTAAGGTAAATGTTTCGTCAAAGTTCAAAAATTGTTATTGAATACAGCGCCGAAGTGGTGGGAGATAGAACTATTGTGTCTTCGACGGAATTAATCGCCATAAAAACCTCTACAACTTTGCCGAACATTTCAATCGTGTACGACCTCTGTATAAAAAGTTCAAAAAAAATTTCAAAAATTTATATCGACTACAGCGCCAATATGGTGGCAGATAGAACTATTTGGTCTGTGACGGAAATATTACTCATTATAACCTCCACAATATGCCGAACATTGTAATCGTCTAGGACATCCATATAATGAGATATTTTGTAATGTAACGTTTCGTCACACAAAATCGTTACATACTTTTTGCAAAACGCCCCCATAGAAGTATTTCACTTCAAAAAGTTTTCCGCATTAGTGTTGCCAGATGTAAATTCCGTTGAAAAGTTAATATGTCCTGATTTCGAATATAGTACACAAACTGTGCAAATCTCATCAAAATTGGACAAGCAGTTTCGGTTTTACAACAAGTGTTATTTGGATAAAATGTATTTTTAGACAGTGTTGCCATATTCGAATATGGCCCAAAAACTAATCAGATCTAAGTTAGGATCAAATACGTGAACTGTGTAAATTTTATCGAAATTGGCCCAAGAGTTTAGTCTGAACCGTGCGGACAAAATTTTGTCGTTTTTAGACAAAAAAAGCGTTACCAAATAGTGTTGCCATATATTAATTTCGCCCAGAATCTAACACCATCTGACATTTGATGCAGCACCAAAATGGTGAAAGTTTCATGGAAATCGGACCATCCATTCAGATTTTATTAACGATTTAAAAAAGCGGACGGACGGACATGGGGCTAATTATTTTTGACGAAACGGATTTTGCACTTATTTTCATCTTCCTAGCCCTTCTAGATCAAAAGTTAGGTTTCGCACGATTATAGTACTTTCCTATAAACATTCGTTTATCGGGAAAGTAAAAATAGAATGGGATGAATTTCTAACAAACCTAAATTTAGAAAACAATAACAGCAGGAACTTCTGGAACAAAGTAAATAGGCTAAAAAAATATAAAATATCCGATCACGACAGAAAGGAGTAGAATAAAGAGGATGAGGATGGGTTCTTAGACAAAATCACCAAATATAACAGTAAAGTCCCGGGCAGCCCCCCATATCCTACGATGAATGCAATTAAACCCACTCTCACCTTTAACAATTATCTGGACATCATTCAATCCAAAAGCAACTACTCTTCCCCAGGCATTGATTGCATATCCTTCAAGGTAATCAAAGCACTAAAGATAAATCAACAACAAATATTTTTCAACTACATCAACTCGGCTTGGGAGAAAAATGAAATCAAGGAAGAATGGAGAGAAGTCAGGATAATCCCCATCCCTAAAAATCACACGGAGAGGAACGGAATAGATAATTTCAGACCCATAAGCCTAATCTCGTGCACATACAAAATATTGGATGCGCTACTCAAAAGGGAAATGGACCATCACATTGATGAAAAGAATACTCTAAACGCCAGATGCTATGGCTTCAGAAAGCATGTATCAGCCTCAATATGTATTAATGATATGATAAATACCATCACCTCTTTAAAACAAAAAGGTCAACACGTAATTGGAGCAACGATCGATATTGATAAAGCATATGATGGAGTAGACCTGGAGATATTAAAAAAAGAAATGAAGGAAGCCGATATAAATCCACACATCATAAACTGGATAATTGAGTTCTCTCGACACAGGAGGGTGAAAATGACAAGGACGGAAAAAATCTGCAATGCAGGCCTAATGCAAGGAAATGGGTCAAGTCCAACACTGTTCAATATTTATTCCAGGAAACTACACAATGTAAACAACGACAACACAATCGTATTTCAATTTGCGGACGACTTCTTCATAATATAATTTAATAAATCACGAACGAAATTAAATTCCTATGCAGAAAAATAGATCACAACAGAAACAGTATCAAACACAAACAGTATCAAACACACTGACTTAATGTTAGCCAAAGTAAATGATGAATGTAAGTTCATGAACATTATAAATGGATGCAGATTTGGGGTGAATCCCCACATCGGAATAAACCTATTCAAAGCTTTTGCAAGATCCCGCATGGAATACGCTATAACTACGGTAGGCTCAAAATCAAGTCTCAAAAAAATGGAAGTCATAAGCAATGGATATATGAGAAAGGCGCTTGAGTTAATAAAGGGAACTCCAAACCATGTAACATATGCGATAGGTGGCGAACATCCGACGGAGTTCAGAAATCAACTATTGGTAGCTAAAAAAATAATAAAAGTCATTTAGCTAGGGCTACATTTCTTCAATCAGGTTCGTCAAGGGAAATTAAACACAGCATACAACAAAACGTACGTCAAATTTAAAGATATCTTCGACAACATTGGGGAAAGAAGAGTGATAAACAACATAAATCATAAGGAAATAAAATGTTATCCTGAATTTTTTGAAAATAATGCAAATAAAAAACAAGCAACCACATAGTCATCCGGAAAATAACTCAAGAAAAAATACACCACTTTAAAAAAAAGAACTGCGAACTGATCTTCACAGACGGATCGGAAAAAGATAACAGAGCGGCCGCGGCAATCTATCACCAGAAGTCAGCGGAGCATAGGAAATATAAACTTGAGTGTAAAGTTTCATCAATAACCACAGAACTAATCGCAATACGACAAACATTACTATTTGCTAAAGAAAGAAAATTCGAAAAAATTGCAATATTAACCGACTCCAAATCAGGAATCTATGCCATCAAAAACAACAAGTTGGAAAACAACATTGTTACACAAATTCTGGAATTAACAAATGGAATGGAGGTACATATATGTCACATACCTGCGCACAGCGGCATAAGAGACAATGAAATAGTGGACATGCTAGCCAAGGATGCAATCATAAACGGGGAAACATTAACAGAACCTCTAACAGGAGAGGCCTGGAACCAGATCAAAGATAGAATATGGGATGAATGGAAAAACAAGTTCAAGACATTATCAACAATGAAAGGTAAAGAATATGCAAAAATTAATGAGACACCTACTCAAAAAAAATGGTTCAAACATGTTCAAATGAAACCAACCGAAATTAAGTTAATAAACAGAATTAGCTCCAATCGATCCATATTTGAAAATCCAGATTCAAAGTAACGTCTTTTAAATGGTATTTTAATTGTGTCTTCCTTAACAAGACGTTCAAACTTCTCTTCATTCTTACGATCTATATGTGAATACATTTTTTTTTTTTTTTAATTTAGTGCCCTTGTACCCAAAAAATTTATTGTAATCTCTTTCGGCTGACAATCCTTTTTTCATTTCACGATTTATACTCAACAATAAAGTGTTTTTTTGCTCGGGTGAAAAAACTTCATTAAATCTTCCAGTTTTCCAATTTCATTTTGGACTCGATTAGAATTTTGCTGATGTGGCTTTTACCTAAATTTTCAAAATATTTAGTACGTGTACGTTGAATTTCATTCGGCCTACTCGTGCCAATTCTTCCGGATTATTTTCTTCCAATTCCACTTCTTGTGACCAACTTAATCTGAAGTATGGTTTTATAGTATTTACTGTTGATTTTTTTTCACACATCATAACAGAATATTCTAAAAATTGTATTAAAATAAATAAAAATTCGGAATCTTTGAAATCAATTATACTGGATCCAAGTTTTAAAAATATGTTTTGTTCCTAAACGATTATATGAACACCAAATTCACAAATTGCACCCTTTTCATATGACATTGTTTTGGATTGCCATATCAAAAAAAAAAGTTTATAAAAGTTTGGCAAGGGATCAAAATCAGATTTTGATACCATTTTGGGGGCTCGTCCGTCGCGCGTTAAAATAAAATATTTTTCATCAATTCGGTAGATTTTAATTACTTGCATTGTATGTAAAAACAAAAAGTTAAGAACTTGTGAAGAAAAGACAGGAACAGAAAAGCAAATTGTGAAGTTTAGAAATTTTATAATAGTTAATATGTTAAATCGTGATAAGAAAATTTATAAAAATTCGATGAAATTACAGTAACGGATAACGGTAACTAATGAATCTAAATGAAAAAACTGTAAAAGAACTACAATCAATTTTAAAAAGTCGTGGACTACCGGTACATTATAGACATAAATCAAATCTTGTGAAAAGGTTGCTCGAAAATTTAGGAAAAAGTGATCCTCTAGAGACAATTGACGAAAGTTTTGAAGAAGAAAATTCAGAAGAAGAAGAACAGAACGAGAAAAATTCAAAATTATCGAAAAGCTCCAGTGAATTATCACCAGATAATTTTCAAAATATCAAAAATAATAAAATTTCAATTATTTCAAAAAATTCTAATATGTTTTCTTTTAGAGACCTTGAAGAATCATTAGAATCTTTCGATGGAGAACCTAATTCAGATGTTCACAAATGGTTAGAAAATTTCGAAAGTACTGCAAGTTTATGTGAATGGACAGAAGTACAAATATTCATTTACGGAAGACGTCTTTTGACGGGTGCTGCAAAATTATTTTTAGAAAGCTCGTCTGATATTAAAAATTGGAAGTCGTTAAAATCTGAATTAGAACGAGAATTTCGTTCCACTCCAACTAGTATTTCTTTGCATAATACTCTAAGTTCCGAAAAGAAGAAACAAAATGAAACGTATCAACAATATCTTTATAGAATGGTTCAAATTGCTAAGCGCGGAAACACCCTACTCGATGAAGAATCTATAGTTGCTTATATTATAAATGGCATTTCTGATGGAGCGCATAACAAATCTGTTCTATATGATGCTCGAACTATATCTGAATTAAAAAATAAATTAAAGACATACGAATTAATAAAAGCAAGTGCCAAATCTCAAGAATTTAAAAGACAGCCAGCAAATAACAATTTTGTTTCAAAAAATACCGAAAGAAACCAAGCTACATCAAGCAAGAAAGATCGATGTACAATTTGTGGAGCTTTCCAGCATACCACAGAAAACTGCCCACACAAAGGAAAAGGATATCGTTGCTTTAAATGCAGTAATTTCGGTCATAAAGCTAGAGATTGTCAAAAGTTAAGCGAGGTTAACAAAATATCTACAAGTAATGAAATATTGAACTATCCAGAAAGAGAAAATTTACCTAAGAAGCATGTCACTGTAAGTATTGATAATTTTGATGTAAAAGCTTTGGTCGACACAGGTAGTGATGTTACGTTAATGAAATGATCGACATATACAAATTTTTGCAAGAAATATTCTCTTAATGGGTTAGGAATTCCACTAACTGGATTTGGAAATGCATTACGCCACACTTTCGGGTCATTCAAAGCAACATTCGTAATTGATAAAAATAATTTTGAAGTAAATTGTCATGTTGTTCCAGATGATTGGCTTTCCACTGATATGCTAATTGGGAAAAATCTATTAAATAATTCTAATGTTATGATTGCAGAAGGAAATGTTCTTATTAGAAATACAAAACACAATAAATGTAATGGTGAAGAAGATCCCTTTGCTATGATGGATGTTACAGAACTGGCAAAACCATGTAATAATATGGTTATGATCGAATCTAGGCATGATAAGTATACAATTACTAAAGTACTCGACTTAATAAATAAATACAAACCTGAGAAACAACCAAAATCCCGTATTGAAATGAAAATTTTTCTACATGATGAACAACCAATTTATTTACCACCACGAAGACTTTCACCGCTCGAAAAAGGTATACTTAACACACAAATTGATGAATGGCTTCAAGAAGGTGTAATTACACAAAGTACATCAGATTTTGCTAGTCCAATTGTAATAGTCAAAAAGAAAGATGGAAGCAGTCGTATATGTGTTGACTATAGGAAGCTCAACGCTAAAATAATAAAAGATAGGTATCCGTTACCACTAATAGAAGAAGTTCTCGATACGCTTTATGATGGTCAAGTATTTACAAGTCTCGACTTAAAAAATGGATTTTTTCATGTTGACATTTCACCTGAGTCACGCAAATATACTGCCTTTATTACACCAACAGGTCACTATGAATTTTTGAAAGCGCCTTTTGGACTATGTAACTCACCAGCAACTTTCCAGCGATATATTAATACCATTTTTCATGAATTAATACGAGATGGAACAATGTTAGTCTATATGGATGATATTATCGTACACGCTAAGAATATAGACGAAAATCTTGAAAAAGTACAAAAAGTTTTACAATGCGCATCTATGAATGGAATAATATTTAAGTGGAGTAAATGCCATTTTTTTAAAAAAGAAATATGTTTTCTTGGTCATATAATAGGAAATGGCTCAATTAGACCATCAATGGAGAAAACAAAAGCTGTAAGACAATTTCCAATACCAAACAATTTAAAACATATACAAAGTTTTCTCGGATTAACGGGCTTTTTTAGAAAGTTTATCCCCAATTACTCAATTATTGCTAAACCATTGAGCGATATGACAAAGAAAGGAAAGAAATTTATTTTTAGTAAAGAACAAGAAATAGCTTTTGAAACTTTAAAAGAAATATTATGCAAAGAACCAGTACTGAAACTTTTTGATCCAAAACTTGAGACACAACTACACACAGATGCATCTCAACAAGGTGGTGCTGCGGTACTTTTACAAAAATGTAACGATGATCAACAATTTCATCCAACTTTTTACATAAGTTTCAAAACAAGCGATGCGGAATCAAAATACTCAAGCTATGAACTTGAAGTTTTAGCAATTATACGATCTCTGAAAAGATTAAGAAGTTATTTGCTAGGTTTAAACTTTAAGATCTTTACAGATTGTAAAGCGTTTCATTTAACAATGAAGAAAAAAGAGCTTTCAGCTCGAATTGCAAAGTGGGCCTTAATAATTGAAGAATTTGGTTGTTCAGTACAACATCGACCTGGAAAGCTAATGCAACATGTAGACGCATTAAGCAGATTTCCAATAACTATGCTAATTGAAGATGGCATCTTAGAAAGAATACGCAAAGCTCAAACAGAAGATGAAAAATGTCAGGCCATAATTAAGATTACGAAAAAAGAATGCTACAAAGATTACGTTCTTCGTAGAGACCTTTTATATGTCTTTAAAGACGGAAATTATCTTCTAGTTTTACCTAAACAAATGCAACGTGAAGTCATAACGAAAGTACATGCAAACGGGCACATAAATGCAAGGAAAGTCGCTATAGAGATAGAAAAAGATTATTTTATAAAAAATTTGAATAATAAAATAAAGTCTATTGTAGACAATTGCATTGAGTGCATATTAGCAGCCCGGAAATCCGGAAAAATTGAAGGACTGCTGAACGCTATAGAAAAGTTTTTTTTTGGTTTAGTTCGACTATAAGGTTTATGTAAAGAAAGAACTAAGTCATAATAAAAGAGAAAATGCAGCAACAGTTTTTCAGATTTGGGAGAAACTTGAATACTTTAAACAACCACGGAACAATGCGTTTCTGGTATTTAACAAACACAATGTTTTGGCATTAGACGAAATGTCCAATGTCCAGTGATATTGAAGTTAATGAATCTCAACATGGAACTAATGATCACGTAGAAATATCAGATTCAGATACTTCAATGCTATCAATTGATGGTGCATTAAAAATAGAACCCACCCCTCTAAAAAGTTCTATACCTGCCAAAACGAAAAGAAACCATTTATATATTTCTATGGAGTTTAATAATCAGCAACAAAAATTCAAGAAATTCCTGAGAACACACAAAAAAATATGTAGGACAATAATAATGTAAACAGTGTGAAGCAAAAATTTGGGACCTCTTCACTATCTCATTTAATAATTAAAACAATAATGATGCTTGAAATAGATACTTAAAATTGATCATTATTACGTAAATAAAGGTCATTACCGAGTTTTAACGACCGATTGGGCAATAATGAGCATTAAAATCGGAGATCTGTCTAAGATATTAAAAACCAGAAATTGCATGCGAAGAAGAATAATAATGAATGAGCATCCAAAATCTGGATACTCGATGTCTAAATCGCGTTGTTACACTTTTTATACCCTTGGTAGGATATATTAGTTGACAAAACTATATTTGTAACGCATCGAAATAATCCTCGTAGAAAGATTTTCAAGGGTATGGTAGAAAATTAAAAGTTATGTCGATTTCCGCATGTCCGTTCGTCCGTATACAAAATGACTCAACGAGTTATCAGGTTTTGATAAAATTTACAATAAGTGTTGGTTCTTCACTAATTTGGTTTGGTATTGCATTTCAGTAAAAGTGGTCCAGGGGGAACATAGTGACATATAAAGAAAAAACCATGATGACCAGAAAGTTTGGTCATTTTTTATATGGTTTTTTGGATTTAATTTGAAAATTTTTAGAGCAATTTTGTTTAAATTATTTACATGCGTTGATTACATAAATAGACGATATTGTGATAAATTCCATTAACATAGGTCCCAGGATAGTGGAGAAAGAAATAGTAGTAGGGGAAAATAGGCTTGTTTACAAAGTTTTTCCGATGTATTTTAAAAGGTAATACATCAATTTCAATAAAATTTACAAAAGATATTTCCCAGCCTACTTGTGAATTAGAGTGAATTTGAAAAATACGAAAGAAAGTTATGGAGAAAGAACTTTGAAATATTAGTAATTTTGTTAACTACGGATCCCATGTCTACCATAGGACAACAGAAAGTTGGCTATAAGCCGACTTTCAGTTACTTTATGTGTATACTATGTGTCAGTGTATTATTTTATTTTCGGACAATAATTTTAACATAAATTTTTTAATTTATTTTTCAGTTCAAGAACTCAAAATAAAAAAATGTTTATTAGACTCCATGTTAATTACCGTAATTGTCGTTACCACCTTTTTATGATAATTAATTAAAACTCAAAATTATTTTAAGAACTCTTTAAGCTCGATACATTTAAAATTTTAAAAACAACCTAAGATTAAAACCAAGAAATTTACTATCCATAATAAACTTTTTTACTAACTCACCGATAGATGGGCTTCATTTCGCTGTTTTGATTGCTTTTATAGTTTTCGGCGCGATTTCGTTTGTTTTTTTTTTATTTCGGCTTATCTGGAATTGTCGTTAGGACTACTTGTTCTAAAACTAATTCCATCCTTTTCTTTTAGAACAACATTTATGGATAAGAAAAGTGGGCATTCATTCTATTTAGTTTTGAATGCATTTTATGCGCGTGTGTTTTATTTCATTTCAAATAATTTCTGAAAACAAACGTCAGAAGGAAGGAAGGTAAATTTTCTTTTTGAATAATTGTAGATTTTTGGGTATTATTTTGTTAATTTTTTTTAATTAAATTCTAACAAAAACTGTGGATGTTTCGTAATTGTAATCAAAGACAATTTTTTTCAACAATTTGGAATATAAAAATTTTCCAACAAAATTCTGCCGCGAGGCATTTTTGGAGAAATATGGACATCATTGATTTACATCCACCTGGTGAAGTTCGTGGGATGACTATATTAAATCGTGATGTTTTTCAGAAAATTGTAAAAATTCCAACGTTAAAAGTGCCAGAAGAAAATTTAAATAAAATTCTTCCATTTATTAAGAAATTACTTCTTAAAATGGAGCGCTTGAAACCGATCAAAACAGTATCAAATAAAAATGGCAGATGTGAAAAAGAAATTTTACTGCATCCCTTGGCTGTGAAAAATTGGAATTGTTTACCGAAAGAACTTTCTAATTTCAATGTGAGCGAATCCAATTTTAGTTATGAAAATTTTAAACTAAATTATGAAAATTGGAGGGCCGATGAAATTCTGAAATATATTCTTCCATCCGATCAGGAAGCCTTAACTTCATTCTCAAGAGTTGGCCATATTGTTCATATAAATCTTCGTGATCATTTATTACCATACAAACAAATAATTGGTGAAATTCTAAAAGATAAAACTGTTGGTTGTCGTTCTGTTGTGAACAAAATCCAATCTATCGATAACACTTATCGTAATTTTCAATTAGAGCTCATATGTGGTGATCCGGATTATAAAGTTGAGGTTAAAGAGAACGGCGTCATTTTCGAGTTTAATTTCGATAAAGTTTACTGGAATCCACGTTTATCAACTGAACACGAAAAAATTGTAAAACTTCTAGAAACTTCCGATGTTCTTTATGATGTATTTGCGGGTGTTGGTCCATTCAGTATTCCGGCAGCATGTAAGAAAAAATGCCATGTATTCGCCAATGATTTAAATCCGGAAAGTTTTAAATGGTTAAATGTAAATGCAAAAAGAAATAAATGTGAGAACCGTATAAAAACTTTCAATAAAGATGGTCGAGATTTTATTTTGGAAGATATTAAAAATGATCTATTAAAGCAATGGAAGGAAAATGATAATAAAAATCGGAAAATTCATATCACAATGAATTTACCGGCGATGGCAACCGAATTTCTGGATGCATTTAAAAACCTCATCAAGGAAGACAATGATATTAAATTTGAAAATATAATTTATCCTTTGATACATGTCTATTGCTTTGTTAAAGGTGAAGATTTTGAGGTGATGATTCGACAGTTAATTGAACCGAGAATAGGTACGAAGCTCGCAGATAATTTAGTAGGAATATATTTTGTTCGAAACGTTGCGCCCAATAAGGACATGTATCGAGCGTCCTTTTATCTAACTGATGAAATATTATTTTGTAATAAGAAAAAGCGTACAATTTCTAATCAAGAAATTAATTGTAAAAAAATATGTATTTAGTTTGCTTGTTTTTTTTTTTTTTGTATTTTGTTTCTTACTTAAAAATAAATTTTATAAAATTTAAACGTTTTGTTTTTCATGGGCAACAGTGAATAATTATTTTAAGGCAAGACAATTTAAACAGAGAAACACAAAATGGCTCGAAAAAATAGGAGCAGCCGTTCTGCTCAAGCTGCTAAAAAGAAGGCTGGCACCGACAATGCAGGAACTGGAAAATCAATGAACAGATCTAAAAAAGATAAAAATGTATTTAAAGTAGCAGACACAAAAACTAAGAATAGACCAAGAGAAGTTCAAGTCAAATTAAAGAAGGTAATTGAATCCTAAATCGAAATAAACGTTCAAAATAATATTTAATATTAATTTACTTATTTTCTAGATGAAAAATACAATTCAAAATAAACGAGAAAAAATTGATAAGAACCTAAAACAGCTCCATGAAGATATGGTTGTTAAGAAAGTCAATCCGGTTAGACAAGCCCCAAAGAGAAATATTAAAAAGGCTCCGGCTAACGCGAAAAATGTTGAAGCCAAATTAAACGAAATGAAAGTTTAATACAAAAAAAAAAAAAGTAAATCAATAATTATATTTTTGATTTCACATGTTATATTGAAAACGTTTTATTATAAGTTTCTTCACAAATGAATTGTAGACTAGAAGAAACAGAATTATCATTTATTATTATTTTTTTTTTTAATTCTTAATATTCGGTTCGATCGATACGAACATAATTAATGTATGGATTTTGATTCTTTTTTATTTTAGTAAAACATATGATTTTGAATTCTAATTCTATTAATTTATCTTGTGTTTTTGTTTTATTCTTCCAATTTATGTACGATGTGTATTTGAAAGTATAAAAATACGAAATGGAAAACTCATAACTAAGTTTTTATGTACAATCGATTAAATAAATAAATACCCAAGTACAAAAATCTGTTTTATATTATTTATTTAGGAAAGTTATCATCCAATTAATTCATTAATCCATGTTTTTTAAAGGAGCGCGTAACTCTTAAAAATCTCATATTCGTATCCGTATTTGGTTTCTCGACTCGATTGATTGGATCGAAAAAAAGAGAAACTAAATACGGGCTCTGGAATATAAAAAACATTCCTAATATCTGTTCTACTAAACAAGATGTAACTTTTGTCAAATTATATTGATTAAATAATTTTTCATAAATTTTTTGTATAAAATTTAAACCAAGAGAATTAATTTCATTTGAATTGGATATTTTTTATGTGCATTTTGATCCTTTTTTAATAAGTACTTCTTCCGCGATTCTCGCCAAATTGAATTGTTTCAATTATCTAAGAAATTAATGTTCTATTACTACAATCATGTTAAAAAATTTCTAAGATAAAAGTCTCAGATTTTGTTAATCAATTTGTTTCACAACCGATCAAATGAATTCCATACTTGCATTGATATCCAGAACAGACTTTATTTTAATTGATGAAATGTTTTTGAATTGATCCTGACTAGCAACAATTTCTATTATAGTTGAAAATTTTATTTAACACCGACTCAAAATTAGTAATCTTTTTCTAGTACGGAGAACAGAGAAAATTATCATTTAAGATAAACCTTAGCTATCAATATTGTATGCCGTCGATGGCATAAAGTAGAGATGGCACATTCAAAAAAAAGCAGAACGCTTCTGGAAACAGGGTAAATCTTTCCACAATCACTTCGTTATTTGTGCTCGGTAAGATTGTGTATAGTATGATGACTAACTTAGGAATTATTTGTAACCACGAGTTTGACTTTGAATTTCGTCTCTGCGGTAAATTAAACATTGATCTATATTAAGAGATCGAAAGAATTCTCTGCCCTATATGTTGCAAAAACACTGTAAGATAAAAGATTTGCTTTCGAAATTGCACTAGATTTCACTTTACTAACCTACTATTTCGTTTTACCTTTAAGATTGCATGAAAAGAAAGGATGTGGCTGTGTCCTCCTTACTGCTAACATACCCCATTTGCTTTCTTCCCTTCATGGCACTAAACTATATACATAGTAAAAAGGAATTTTCAATTTTTTTGGCTTTCTTCAAATATACCTGATAGTGTCAATATAACAAATTTAAAGAAGTCCATGATAAGTTTGACTTCTTATTATTATATGCGCCCAATTCTCAATAGAATATAGAATATAGAAAATATTAGTATTGATAACAATCAATATTCCCAAATATTAATTAATAGATTCTTAAAACAGATTTGACGAAAGCTATACATTTTTATCATACTCTCAAACAAATCGAATTCAATTGCTAAGGTTTGATTTACCCTGAATAGTCGAAAATACACAGTATCTGACCATGAACTAAATATTCAAAGTAGAATCACATTGTCCCTAATTTAAATTAAATATTCAACATATATCGTGTGTAATATAAATTGCGTTGTTGCATTCATGAATGGGTTTGTTGAAGCATACTTAGGCTAATGAGAAACAAAATACGAAAAAATCAAAGTTAAACTGGAGAAACAACAAAAATTAACGAATTAATGCAAAAGAATACCATCTAATTCGATTACAAATTGTAAATCAAACATATTTAATCCTTAGATAAACATGTAAATTATATGTTCTGATACAAATACAATAAATTAAAATAAATGAATATAAAAATATAAAAAAAAGAGCAATTAGACATAAGTTTTAATTAATTTGTAAAACAATTTATGTGAAGCGGTGTAAGAATATAAAAAGGCGATGCATCTTTAACATAGAAGTCTCTTCGTACAAGACTTCTCAAACAGATCAACACGCCCAATACGATTTTTTATTTTATTCAATTTTATTTTATTTTATTATAATGGAACCATATCATGTTCCATATGGAAATTTATCAGTTTTACAAGCAGAAGCACGGTAAAAAAAAAAACAGAAAACATTGCATTTTTGCCATCGAAAAAGTGTAATTTATAAGTGTTTTTTTTTTATTATTTTGATTTTTTTTGTGATTCTATAGAACATCTCCCGAAATACGATTATTAGGATGGAATGTTCCACCAAATGAATTACGACACATACCAGAATATTGGTTATCATATCCGGAACCACCAGCATCAATGCATTATCTTCTTGGACTTCTTTATGTCGGATTCGCGTTTGCAGCATTAATTGGAAACGGTCTAGTGCTATGGGTTTTTGTAAGGTCAGTGAATAAATAACGTGTGCATAAAAACTGGGATAATATCTTTTTCTAATGTTATCCATTTTACATAGTGCAAAATCTCTTCGTACACCATCGAATGTTTTTGTTGTTAATTTAGCAATATGCGATTTTATGATGATGACAAAAACACCAATTTTTATATACAATTCATTTAATCGTGGATTTGCATTAGGTCATAGTGCATGCCAAGCGTTTGCATTTATTGGATCGTTATCTGGAATTGGAGCTGGTATGACGAATGCCTTTATAGCACAAGATCGTTATAATGTTATTGCTAGACCAATGGATGGAAAATTAACACACACAAAAGCATTTCTTTTGATTGCACTAATTTGGGTATATACGATACCATGGGCAGCTTTGCCGTTAACGGAATTTTGGGGTCGTTTTGTACCAGGTAAATAAGATAAAAGAATTTGAATGAATACCCGTTTTTTCTTTGTGTAGGAGAAGTGTTAAAAATATGAATGATATTTTTTTTTAATTTCTTGTGCTAACTTTAATTTGGACTTATTTACTATTTGTCTATTATAATATTCTTATAAAAGATAGCATGTTTGACTGCAAATTGAAAAATTCTGTTTATCTCATATGCCGAATGAAATTCTTGTTTAATATACATAATTTTTTTTACCACATTCAATTATCTTTTGGAATAATAAATTGTATTTTTAAACAAAAAATTAAATTTATTATTTATTTCCAGAAAAATAATGATTTTTGTTTTTAAATATAAACGCTTTTTAGTAACAAATATTTCATAGTAAAAGTAAGGTAAAGCTTATCGGAGTGATTAAGCTGAAAAATTTTACGAAGTTATTTTCCTTCACGAATTTTTTTCAATCCTCCCGCACCAAGAATTTTAAATATGCTGGAAAAAAAAGAAAAAAATAACAATTAATTATAAAGAAAAGTCTTAAAAAACAGTTTTTTCTCTAACATCATTCTAATGCTGGGAAAATACAATGAAATATAAATTAAAATGGAAACTGGAAACAGTCCAACCCACGAAAGCATAAGTTTATTAGCCAAAGCAACCGCAAACAAATCACCACATCGTTGGGCAGTCATTCTACGATCATTTCTTGTCACTGCTTCACCATATTTCTACAAAATTTGTTTCATATTAGAATGTAATATTCTTTAACTTTTTTTTCAATAAAAACCTGATTTGCTTTATTTGTGAAACTTTCTTCTAAAAAGTTTGTCGAAACTGGTCCCGGACAAAATACTGTAACATCAATATTCGGTTCTTCTACTTTTAAACTAGCAAAATATCCCTGTTTGAGAAGGTGTTTTATAATAATTAAAAGTCAATAAAAAGAAAATAATTTCTATGCATTTACATGAAGAGCAAATTTAGCTCCCGAATAGCTTGCCGAAAATGGTACAGCAGTTAAACCAGCTCCACTTGATGTTACAGCTAAATGACCATTTTGGCCACATAACTTAAAATATTGTACAGCAATTCGAGATAAATGTATAACGGAGAAAACATCTAATTCAAAAAGTTCTCTATCAACTTCAATTTCGATAGAATCCCAACAAGCTCGTTGTGAACGACCAGCGTTATTAACCAAAATATCTAGTTTTCCAAAATGATCGATAACTTGATCGAAACATTCTTTATGCTGCTGTAATTCAAGCATATCCATTGGAAGAACAAGAATATCATCGTTTGCTAATAGACCATTGGATTTTTCTAAATAGTAAATATTAATTTATGAAGTAAACGCATAAATTTCTACAAATTGAAATATGCGCAAATTATTTCATTATGAATAAAATGTTTTACCTAAAGCTTGTTGTTTAACAATTTCAAGTTCCTTTTCTCGTCGTGACGATAGAACCAATTTAACACCATATTTAGCTAATGTAAACGCCAGTGCTTTACCAATTCCGCTTGATGATCCGGTAATCCATACAACTTTACCTCGTAAAGAAGCTGAACAAATAAAATATGAAATTTAAAAGAATTTTGATCTGACATTAAGGATCACTTACATATTGGTTGTCCAAATCTTTCTTTAAACGCTAATTCAATATTTGAATCCAGAACAATCCAAAGTATCACTTGAATAAGATAATAAAAAAGCACAAAAATGCCGAGTGCCTCAAAGAATCCCATCGTAATAATTCAGTCTTCTTAAAATAAATTTCTAAAATTCATTTATTTGGAAAATCCTTTGTTCGGGATTTTAGTAAAATTATTTATGATTTGGAACGCACTTTGCAAATATTTTATATCGAGTTGAATTTTTTTTATAATTTATATTGTAAATAAGCTAAATAAGTAAATGTTTTGATAAGAGAAGATTGAATTCGCTGCTGTCACCGCGTACATAGGGTGTTCCCGCAATGATCCAATCACTTGATGGGAGCATGCAATATTGTTTAGTTAAAGTCTGGTTTGAATCACTTACATAAATTTAATTAATAAAACTTCTTTTGCCAAACAAAATCTTAAAGAAATTATTATTTTTTGAACTTGATAAAAACATAATAAATACTAAGTAGGCAAAAAGTGCGAAAATACCTGTCCGCTTTCTTAATATTTTAATTATTTCTATATTTCTATGTGCTATGGGTAAAGTGACCAGATTTTTTTAGGAAAAATTCAGTACATTTTTTATTTTGGGCTATTAAGGAAATAAAACAACAAAATTAAATTATTTAATATATTTATATTAATTATTCCATATTAAATTAAAAAAATAATTTAAAGAACTAAAAAAGTATCAAGTTCTAATACCAATCAGCAAGTCTACCCTACCAACATTTATATGAGAATATTTTACGATATAAGAAATGCAGATCAGATTTTGTAGCACACATTGTCTATGTTTAGATTAGTGTTAAAACACCGTGCTGCCATTCAAGCAGCGTGTCTACATTCGAATTTTTTACATACCATATGTACATAACTCAACTCCATGCATTTTAGCGTTAAATTGACAGAATTTCAATATCATATTTAGAAATATTTTCAAAATCAGTACAATATTCAATACAAATTTTAAATCAGTACATAGCCATGAAAATCAGTACCTGCACTGAATAGACCAGTACGTCTGGCCACTTTAGCTATGGTGATAGTATACAAACGGTATAAAGGTTATTTTTGTCACTACATTTGTACCTTACAGAAATAGGATCAAAATGTACTGTGAACTATAGATAATCAAAAGTTATAGTTAGTTTTCTACATTTATTATAATTAAAAAATGTGTTATCTGATTTTAATGAAACTTGATTTATTCATTGGTCCATTCTTTTATTCGATTTGATAATACATATTATTATTTAAGCAAAATTTGATAAAAGAAAATAAAGGTATGAAAAAGATTATAAAATTTTATATACAAGGCCTGTTCTCAGAGGACCAACTGCTAAAATAAAGTCAAATCTAAGAGGGCGAAACAAAATTATACGGAAACAAAAATATCATTATTATGTTCGATTTTTTACGGGTTAATCTCATAGAATATCTTGAATCCCTATTTATTCTGATTCTAAAAATTCTTTCGAAGGTCATTAAATAAATCTGTGTAAATTCCATTAATTAGCATTAAATTCACATTTAAATTTTTTTGTGGGACATCATGAAAAAGACACCAGACACCTTTCAAGTGTAATCTGGAATTAATTTAACATATTCAGCAAATCAAAACTTTCTATAAAATCCAATTCATTCACAAACTATTCTGTGGTTTTTTTATTTTTTTTTTTTACTCTTTTGTAATTTAATAAAAATTCTAACTAAATCTTTATATAATTTCTTTTATTTTAAATAAATTCTATCACACAAACGTAATTTTAAACCGTATTAAATCCCTTATAAAAATATACATATTTGAAATAACACAAGAAAAAAGTAAAGAAAAAACGTATTTTATTAAAGAAGACAAGGAATATTTTGATGGACATGGAGGAGTCTTTAAATTATTTATGTAAAGAATTGAATTACATGACACTTTTCCAATATAAAATATATCACAAATTTACAACAAGAAAATGCATACGAATTTTGTACTAATAGTTTTCTTTTTTTTATGTAATCCATTTCACAGTCAGGATTTTCTATATTTTCCATTCTTCAAGTATGAGTAATTTAACATTATTTTATAAATAAATTTACTAATTTGTGATTTGATTTATGGTAAATCAAAACCGCAAACATGGATAGTAAATTGACCTGAAAGAAAATTCTATATAAAGCGGTATAATGATTGAAAATTTTTTATAAATAAACGAAATGTAATCATTGAAATACGAAAATTTTGAAAATTTCTTGATTAAAGATAAAAGTTAAATCATGAATTTAAATAATTTATCATATATTCGACCAGAAGCACGGTAAACAATAAATATTTAAGAAAATAAATAAATAAATAAATAAAATGTGAATAAAGTGAAATTAAAAAAATAAATAAATAAAAAATAAATATTATTAAAATATAATATAGAATATCGTCGGATGTGAAATTTCTTGGATGGAATGTTCCTCCGCATGAGTTACAACATATTCCGGAATACTGGCTATCACAACCAGAACCTGATCATTTTCTGCATTTTCTTTTAGCGATCATATATATTGGATTTACAGTGGTGGCGCTAATTGGTAACGGTCTTGTAATTTGGATATTTATTGGGTTTGTGATATTTATATTGGATTAAAGTGCGATAAGAAAAAAAAATGAATAGTGCTTTCTTCTCATATATGTACATCCAACTCTTTTTGTTTTTACACAAATTTGAAGTTACACGGAATTTTTTTGATCTAATACGATTTCTAAGTCCATTGTCTTATAATTATGTACTTGACCATGAGCGGTCTTTGGTACCTATGTATCAAAAAAATTCACATTTTTACCACACTTCAAAAATTAGGCAGCAAACCGCACTGCTATATATATAGATAGTCGTAGTCGGTAGTCGTTCCTGGGGAACCACCCTTTTCGATAGCTCTTACCTACCCATTTCGTAGCACATTTACATAACATATTGATAATGATTTAAGTTTATTAGCTCACAATATCTAATCAATTGTTTCTGTTATCAATCATACATAGTGCTATCAATTATATTTGAATATTTCTGACCTTAAGAAGTGAAAAAAAGGTATTTTTATCTTCAAATTTAAAGTTTTCAGCATTAAACTAAAATATAGTTTTTTATTTCATCTTACACGATTTTCGGGCATAGAACGTATCACTAATATTATCATAGGAATCTTATCTGGTTTTACATGATTTTCTGAGGAACGTATCTACCGTGTAAAATAAGAGTTGGCTGTATTGATATATTCGGATAAAACCATATAGTGTTAATATAAAAAGAAACCTTAACATTTGAAAATAATGATGTCTAAACAAATTGAATATGTTTTACTTTCTTAGAGAAAAATCTACATATTTTATGATAGAAAATTCCTGGAAAAACCAATTTACTCCATGTACCATATTCAAATTCTTCAGTTAAATCGATACAAAATAATAATTATCATTATATGACTTATGCTATATAGGCAAACAATAATAATAAGTCACGAACTTACCATTATTTTTTTATTTTATCTATTCGGTTGTACTTGGTAGTTTTCGTCGATTTACTAACTCTCTAGAACTACTTTCATTACTTTGAATTTTGTAGCAATATTAAATAATTTTAATTAGAGTGTAGTTGTGTTATTTCGATTGAGACTAAATCGTATCGTAAAAGCATTGCAATTTGATCCAATCAAGGGACCGTATTTAGTTTCTCGACTCGTTACTACTTCTATATTAAACACTAGTATACTCGTCCCATTTTGACTTTAATAAGGTCATAGAACTTTTCGAAAAAATTTGTTTTATTAAAACTTCAAGTTTCTATTTAACTATAATTTCCTTTATGAACAACATTGGTTAAGGCCAGCAAATTAGATCCGAAAAAAAAGTTTCCACTAATTAACATTTACAGAAATAACAAAACTTTCTAACGAAAATAGTATGGGAAGAAAGCATAACTACTGAAAATCAATAGAATAATTTATATTTTGATAAGTTTCCATTTATTTTATTTTATTCTCAGTGCAAAATCTCTTCGAACACCATCCAATATTTTCGTAGTAAATTTAGCAATTTGTGATTTTTTAATGATGATCAAAACACCGATATTTATTTATAATTCATTAAATTATGGTTTTGCACTTGGTAATTTGGGATGCCAAATATTTGCAACAATTGGTTCTGTTTCTGGTATCGGTGCCGGTATGACGAACGCTTTTATAGGATACGATCGTTATAATGTTATCGCAAGACCAATGGATGGAAAATTAACATACAAGAAAGCAATATTTATGATGATACTCGTATGGATATATTGTTTACCGTGGGCAATATTGCCATTATTGAAAATTTGGGGAAGATTTGTACCAGGTGGGTTTAAAAATATAAAGATTTTTCATTAATATTCTAAACAAATCCAATATTGATGATGGATGGAAATTACATGAATACATAATTAATATAAAAATCCAGAAATAAAACGTCTTCAAATGTTTTGATGTTTTCTTAGTAATTAATTTATTCTTTTTTTTTATTCCTTTTTTTCAAATATGTAATTAAATATTACAGTCAGGAGAAAATACGTTTTGTTTTTCTTTTTTGAAATTATCGTGAAGTAATTTCATTATTTCCCTCGAAAATATTTTTGTTTCTTATATTTTTACAAATTTTTTTTTCTTTTTTTTTTTACAATTAATTATATCAAAATAAAAAAGGAAAAAATTATTAAAATTATAATGGAAATAAAATGAAGAGAGAAAAACTTATAGTAGTTGCGTTTCGTGTCGTTCTATTAGAGAACAGCTTTAGGAAAACTCGATCGAAATGTTTTCATATCTTGGATTCAGAATGGAAATCTAAAAACTATTAACAAAATAATAAAAATGGTTTTCAATAATTTGAAATTTGTATCCAAAAAATATTATGTATTTGTTGTGATCGAAATAGAACCGACTAAATAAAGGGTTTTTTTCAATAAGAACTTTTTTTTTTCAATAGGGTTATATTTGATTATGATGGCAGTTGTGCTATTCAGTTTTTTTAACATAATTCTAGTAGGTCTACATTTTATATTATAACGAATTCATTTTTGCTCGAAAATCGCAAAAAAAATAATTCAAATCCATTATGAAACATATAGTAACTTAAAATCGGCCTATAGCAGAAATTTTCCAATTAAATCCGAAAAACCATAAACAAAAAAAACGACAAAACTTTCTGGTGAATATAATCGTACATCCAAGCCTGCAATTAAGAATTTCAGTACATAATTTTGCAACAACAACACGTACTCATTTTTTCTGACGAAACTCATTTTCATTTGAAATGGGGCTACGTTAAAATGCAAAATTATCGCATTTGGGCTTTTGAAAGAGCAATTGTTGAACAATCAATACATTGATCTCGGCTCATTGTTTGTTGTGGTTTATAGGCTGGCGGGATCATTGGACATTGAAAATGTCATCGAAATGCGCTGCAGACACATGATAACCAATTTTGTATGGCCGTTTTTTTTTTTTTTTGATTATATGGATGTCGACGACTTGTGGTTTCAACAAGACAGTGCAATATCCCGCAAAGCTCAAGAAACAATTGATTTATTGAAAATCAAATTTAATGTACATCTAATTTCGTGTAGAGGTGATGTCCATTGGCCACCAAGACCTTGTGACTTTTTTTACGCTACGTAAAAGATGAGGTTTATAAGAATAATCCAAAGAACAATTGCAGAATTCAAAACAAATATCGAACGGAAATTCTTGAGATAGTCACAATTATGCAGAAATTTGATTGAACATTTTATCAAAAGAATCGATGTCTGCAAACGTAGTTGTGATGGACATTTACCAGATACTGTTTTCCATTCATAAATAAAGAAAATTAAAACTTTCATCCAAAATGTATGTTTAACTTGAAATTAAAAAAAAGTTCTTATTAAAAAAGCGTCGGGTATAACACAACTAATATTGAAAAGTTAATAGATTGCGATAAAAATTTTGGTTTTTTGCAAATAGAATTATATAATATAAAACAAGAGACTAAAGACAAAGAACCAAAATCTATGAATACAAATAATTCCATAAATTAAAATTAAGGCAAACAGCTTACAACTATTATCATCAATTATGTATAATTATTAATAATTGTTATATTAAACAATGGAAATTGTGACGTTGATTCCAAGATTGCCATTATCAGCAAACAATTGGGCAATAGATGTATCAAAAACTAAACAGTCTGAATTTAGGATAGCACTAGCAACACCTTCATGTATTGATCGGGGCATTGCTTCCCATGTTAATCGTCTACGATTTCCATTCAATTCAAGCCGATATGCAAAGTTTTCAGCTTCTTTACGTGAACCAATTAATTGAACAATCGCAAAAAATTGTTGATGTCCATCGAATTTTTCTTGTTTTTCAAGAACTAACATAAAATGATGTCCGAAACATGATTGCATCATAACCCAATCGACTGCACCAGGTAAATTGATATCAGTTGCTAAAAATACGATGTCTTCACCTTGTAATGTTGTTATACTTTTATGTGACATCATAAGATGTGACATGACTAGCTCCAATGGCCCTTGCCATTTACATGATGCACCTGGACATGGACATAAATATGGTCTATATTCGCATGTCTCTTCGTGTTCTGTTTTTTCAGTGTATATCAATGATGCTGTACAACCATAACTTGAATGTTTACATGGAAATTTAACATTTGATGCGACTTTCTCCATTGCCAAATTTCTGATATTACCCAATGAACCTCGACATGTTGGGCAGCATGTTAATTTCGAACGACAAGATGAACATACCAAATGGCCACTTTGGCATTGTAATATTGGTGGTAGAACATAATCAAAACAAACTGGACACTCAAATAATGATGCCAAATCAGCTGACATCCCGACATCACCACCGCCCGCTGATGATAATGATGAGCTCGAAGATGATGAAGCGTTTGGTGCATCACGACGTTTTGGATTAATTTTATTTGACATGATTCGCAATAAATAACAAATAAATGCACGAAAATAAATTAATCAGCTAGCCAGCATAAGCAATATATATTAAAAATTATATTCTTTATTATTGATAATCTAAAACACATTTGAAATTTTAGATTTGAACACAAAAGAAAAGGTGTCTTATTCTAAGAACTTCCGAAGGTATAATTCGTGTAACACAAACAAATTTAATAAAATAACTTTTGAACTTTTTGCCGAAAACTAATCACTAGTCAATTTGGCTATCAGGTTGTTCGAAAGATTAAAATTTAATTTTTGCTGTCACCACAAAAAAGGCTTCCAAGAAAAATTACACATCAAAACATTTGCTTGTGTACTTTTGCTTGTTGTAATTAAATGAACGCGAAGCGAAGCAGTCGCATAGCCACAAAATGACAGAATCAATTGCATTTTAGTTGCTACGTAGTGTGGCCAGATTTCATATATTTTTTTTTTGTAAAAATCAAAGAATATACGCCGCAGGTGAGGTGAATAGGAATTAAAAACTAAAATGTTCAAATAAATTCTCACTATTGTAATTTTAATTGCGATTTATTCATAGTCCAGCTATATATGTATCAAAAGAAATTTTAATACTTTAATTTTATTCCAAATTATATTGATAATTAATAGAATTACGGCTGGAGAATTAAATACAAAATTTGAAAAATATATTTGTTTTTTCAGCATCACGAAATTAACTATAAAGAGTAAATAATAAAAATCAAATCTTTTTACTTTTGTTTTCATTTAACAAGAGGTTTCTAATTTAATCTTCTTTTCTTTTTTTGTTTTGCAGAAGGTTATTTAACATCATGTTCTTTCGACTATATGACTGATAATTTTGATACGAAATTGTTCGTTGGAGTAATATTCTTCACCAGTTATGTGGTGCCGATGTCTATGATAATAATTTATTATAGTCATATCGTAAGTCATGTTTTCCAGCATGAAAAAACATTACGAGAACAAGCGAAGAAAATGAATGTCGAATCATTACGATCAAATGTAGATAAATCTAAGGATTCCGCTGAAATTCGAATTGCAAAGGCGGCTATAACAATATGTTTTTTATTTGTTGCTGCTTGGACACCATACGGTGTTATGGCATTGATTGGAGCATTCGGGGATCGAAGTCTATTAACGCCAGGCGTTACAATGATTCCAGCATGCGCTTGTAAATTAGTTGCATGCATAGATCCATATGTTTACGCTATAAGTCATCCAAGATATCGATTGGAACTACAAAAGAAATTACCGTGGTTGGCAATCAATGAAAAACAACCTGAAACAGCTTCAACTGGAACTACAACTGAAAATGCTTCGCCAGCTCCAGCTCCAGCGTAAACCAGCAAAATAATTTTGATTTATTTTGCCGTATAAAATAATTATGTAACTAAATTTTATAGAATTTATTTTATCTTAATTTAGAAATTAGAAATATCATAGTTTACGAAACACACAACGACAACCACAGCAAATACTCGAAGGATTATGCAAAATCAGAACCGAAAATGAAATGGACACAAAAACAAAAAAGAAAAGATTTTTATTTATTTGTAGTCATTTTAATTTATGTAAAATTATAATAAAATTAGTCATTTTACAGCAATAACTTTCCTTGTTTTATATTTCGTAATAAATTGACCATGAATGGAATTGTATGAAACTCGATTTGGCCCAAATAGTGTATGGAAAAGCATATAATTTGAAATGCTACGATTTATTAGTCTCAATCGAAATACACAATACCACTCCAGAAAGAAATCTATTTGTCGATTCTGTTTTTCGAATTGTGATTGCCATTAAACAGTCGATTAAATTTAAAATTGATAGTTGAATTTAAATAAATAAAACAATAATTGAATCGTTCAGAAACTAATGCGATTAAAGTATATTTCTTAAAAGTTTCGGAAGTACTCTCGATTTTGGTAAATTATAAAAAATTAAATATTTTTTTTAGTAAACAAAAAGATTTATTCAATCATTTGTCTTTTCTTCGTCAGACAGTCTCCCCAGCTTTTTTTCTTTTTTTGAAATGACGTTTTGAAATTGTACGCTTTTTCGTCTTAGCTTTACATTTTTCTACAGCCTCACCGCGTAACATAAATGGAGGTAAAATATTTTCATTAATATCATCCTTTTCCGTATCTGTTGAATCATCATCATCATTCGGTTCAGATCCTTTATTACTACCAGATGCTTTACGTTTTCTTAATTTTTTCAATTTCGGCACAAATTCAACATCTTCATCATTTTCAGAATTTGAAGATATTTCATTGATATTCGATTGTTTAGTTTTTCCTTTGTTATATATGCTTTCAGGCATATCAGAGCTTTCACTTTCATAAATATCAACAGCTCTAAAATTTGACTGAGTTACTTGATAATTAGGTGTAGTAATTTTTGTTGGTTTGTTTCCTTTATTTTTATTTGAACTTCTAATTGTAGTTTCATTTTCTGAAACAGAAACTGTTTCTTGAACACATTGAAGGTCTTGATCATCGACAATATTTGATTCTTCTAGAAGTCGTGACCTATCAGAATGACCGATAAAATCATCAGATATTATTGAACTAGGACTTGCACATCTGGAAATGTTTTGTCCATGATCCCCCGGTTTAACGCAGAATGGTTTTACAAATGATTCAGATGAATTCTCAACGTCAATATCGGAATCTTCTGAACTGTAAATTGTAACCAATGGGGGCGATGTTACAGGAACTTCAATTACATAACAATCTTCCTCAGAAGAGTCCAACACAATTGTTTCAACATTACGTCTTTGCCTTTCGCGTGATTCTTTGGCTTTAACTTCTTTATCTTCGTACATTTTCGCTCTATTTAATTTTAATATATTTTGTATAAATGGTCCAATAATTTTCAAATTTCTACTATCTTGTGAATTATTCTTTGTGTTAGTATTTTTTATTAGTTTTGATTTAGAATCCAGTTGGTTTCCGTTTGTTTCTGGATTACCCTTGGAAGCCGATGGGGTAATCCCAATATTTGATATATATGATTCATATGGTTTGAAGGGTTTCGGCGGAACAAATGGTTTAACATGAGATTCAATAATATTTTCTAGATTTCGGTCAACCGTCTGTCCTTGAATGACGTTTCCAACAGGTCCCAAATGTTTTCTATCCTCTGCTTTTGGAAGGTTGTTCCAATACCGCGCATTTGAAGCATTGCGGGACGGGGGGTTATTGATAACACTAGTATTTGTCATTATGCGAGCAGATTGCTGTCCAGAATCATTTATCGGCATAGAAGTAATACCTCCATTCTCATTATCCTCGTGATGAACCTGCGAATATAATTCTGTTTCAAATTCGCTTGAATCGTCCGAATACTCATCATCCATCTGAAAAATGACAATTGATTAAATTCAATTTTTTTTTTCATATTTAGGATATTAGATACACACTTTAAAATAATTCTTAAGTTGTGAATGCAGTAAGAAATTCTTATAATACTTACAATCTTTGAAATCCAATTAATTTAATATTGTTAATACAATATCAAGCACGACGCATTAATCACACGAAAAATGTTAACGAGATTAAATTCCCTTAATAAATGGATCTGGCCAATGCCTACTGATTCAGTAGGAATTTATCTGGCGAAACACTTTACTTCACTACTTATTTAATTTAGGCCTTGTAGAAATAAGTAAAAAAAATTTTTCTTTTTTCCATTGTGTGTAATTTTTGTAACTGGCAAATAAAAATCGAAGATTATTTAAATACACCTTGTAATGTCGTTATACTCTTATGTGACATCATAAGATGTGACATGCATGACTAGCTCCAATGGCCCTTGCCATTTACATGATGCACCTGGGCATGGACATAAATATGGTCTATATTCGCATGCCTCTTCGTGTTCTGTTTTTTCAGTGTATATCAATGATGCTGTACAACCATAACTTGAATGTTTACATGGAAATTTAACATTTGATGCGACTTTCTCCATTGCCAAATTTCTGATATTACCCAATGAACCTCGACATGTTGGGCAGCATGTTAATTTCGAACGACAAGATGAACATACCAAATGGCCACTTTGGTATTGTAATATTGGTGGTAGAACATAATCAAAACAAACTGGACACTCAAATGATGCCAAATCAGCTGACATCCCGACATCACCACCGCCCGCTGATGATAATGATGAGCTCGAAGATGATGAAGGGTTATGTACATCACGACGTTTTGGATTAATTTTATTTGACATGATTCCCAATAAATAACAAATAAATGCACGAAAATAAATTAATTAGCTAGCCAGCATAAGCAATATATATTAAAAATTATATTCTTTATTATTGATAATCTTAAACACATTTGAAATTTTAGATTTGAACACAAAAGAAAAGGTGTCTTATTCTAAGAACTTCCGAAGGTATAATTCGTGTAACACAAACAAATTTAATAAAATAACTTTTGAACTTTTTGCCGAAAACTAATCACTAATCAATTTGGCTATCAGGTTGTTCGAAAGATTAAAATTTAATTTTTGCTGTCACCACAAAAAAGGCTTCCAAGAAAAATTACACATCAAAACATTTGCTTGTGTACTTTTGCTTGTTGTAATTAAATGAACGCGAAGCGAAGCAGTCGCATAGCCACAAAATGACAGATCAATTGCATTTTAGTTGCTACGTAGTGTGGCCAGATTTCATATATTTTTTTTTTGTATAAATCAAGAATATACGCCGCCGGTGAGGTGAATAGGAATTAAAAACTAAAATGTTCAAATAAATTCTCACTATTGTAATTTTAATTGCGATTTATTCATAGTCCAGCTATATATGTATCAAAAGAAATTTTAATACTTTAATTTTATTCCAAATTATATTGATAATTAATAGAATTACGGCTGGAGAATTAAATACAAAATTTGAAAAATATATTTGTTTTTTCAGCATCACGAAATTAACTATAAAGAGTAAATAATAAAAATCAAATCTTTTTACTTTTGTTTTCATTTAACAAGAGGTTTCTAATTTAATCTTCTTTTCTTTTTTTGTTTTGCAGAAGGTTATTTAACATCATGTTCTTTCGACTATATGACTGATAATTTTGATACGAAATTGTTCGTTGGAGTAATATTCTTCACCAGTTATGTGGTGCCGATGTCTATGATAATAATTTATTATAGTCATATCGTAAGTCATGTTTTCCAGCATGAAAAAACATTACGAGAACAAGCGAAGAAAATAAATGTCGAATCATTACGATCAAATGTAGATAAATCTAAGGATTCCGCTGAAATTCGAATTGCAAAGGCGGCTATAACAATATGTTTTTTATTTGTTGCTGCTTGGACACCATACGGTGTTATGGCATTGATTGGAGCATTCGGGGATCGAAGTCTATTAACGCCAGGCGTTACAATGATTCCAGCATGCGCTTGTAAATTAGTTGCATGCATAGATCCATATGTTTACGCTATAAGTCATCCAAGATATCGATTGGAACTACAAAAGAAATTACCGTGGTTGGCAATCAATGAAAAACAACCTGAAACAGCTTCAACTGGAACTACAACTGAAAATGCTTCGCCAGCTCCAGCTCCAGCGTAAACCAGCAAAATAATTTTGATTTATTTTGCCGTATAAAATAATTATGTAACTAAATTTTATAGAATTTATTTTATCTTAATTTAGAAATTAGAAATATCATAGTTTACGAAACACACAACGACAACCACAGCAAATACTCGAAGGATTATGCAAAATCAGAACCGAAAATGAAATGGACACAAAAACAAAAAAGAAAAGATTTTTATTTATTTGTAGTCATTTTAATTTATGTAAAATTATAATAAAATTAGTCATTTTACAGCAATAACTTTCCTTGTTTTATATTTCGTAATAAATTGACCATGAATGGAATTGTATGAAACTCGATTTGGCCCAAATAGTGTATGGAAAAGCATATAATTTGAAATGCTACGATTTATTAGTCTCAATCGAAATACACAATACCACTCCAGAAAGAAATCTATTTGTCGATTCTGTTTTTCGAATTGTGATTGCCATTAAACAGTCGATTAAATTTAAAATTGATAGTTGAATTTAAATAAATAAAACAATAATTGAATCGTTCAGAAACTAATGCGATTAAAGTATATTTCTTAAAAGTTTCGGAAGTACTCTCGATTTTGGTAAATTATAAAAAATTAAATATTTTTTTTAGTAAACAAAAAGATTTATTCAATCATTTGTCTTTTCTTCGTCAGACAGTCTCCCCAGCTTTTTTTCTTTTTTTGAAATGACGTTTTGAAATTGTACGCTTTTTCGTCTTAGCTTTACATTTTTCTACAGCCTCACCGCGTAACATAAATGGAGGTAAAATATTTTCATTAATATCATCCTTTTCCGTATCTGTTGAATCATCATCATCATTCGGTTCAGATCCTTTATTACTACCAGATGCTTTACGTTTTCTTAATTTTTTCAATTTCGGCACAAATTCAACATCTTCATCATTTTCAGAATTTGAAGATATTTCATTGATATTCGATTGTTTAGTTTTTCCTTTGTTATATATGCTTTCAGGCATATCAGAGCTTTCACTTTCATAAATATCAACAGCTCTAAAATTTGACTGAGTTACTTGATAATTAGGTGTAGTAATTTTTGTTGGTTTGTTTCCTTTATTTTTATTTGAACTTCTAATTGTAGTTTCATTTTCTGAAACAGAAACTGTTTCTTGAACACATTGAAGGTCTTGATCATCGACAATATTTGATTCTTCTAGAAGTCGTGACCTATCAGAATGACCGATAAAATCATCAGATATTATTGAACTAGGACTTGCACATCTGGAAATGTTTTGTCCATGATCCCCCGGTTTAACGCAGAATGGTTTTACAAATGATTCAGATGAATTCTCAACGTCAATATCGGAATCTTCTGAACTGTAAATTGTAACCAATGGGGGCGATGTTACAGGAACTTCAATTACATAACAATCTTCCTCAGAAGAGTCCAACACAATTGTTTCAACATTACGTCTTTGCCTTTCGCGTGATTCTTTGGCTTTAACTTCTTTATCTTCGTACATTTTCGCTCTATTTAATTTTAAAATATTTTGTATAAATGGTCCAATAATTTTCAAATTTCTACTATCTTGTGAATTATTCTTTGTGTTAGTATTTTTTATTAGTTTTGATTTAGAATCCAGTTGGTTTCCGTTTGTTTCTGGATTACCCTTGGAAGCCGATGGGGTAATCCCAATATTTGATATATATGATTCATATGGTTTGAAGGGTTTCGGCGGAACAAATGGTTTAACATGAGATTCAATAATATTTTCTAGATTTCGGTCAACCGTCTGTCCTTGAATGACGTTTCCAACAGGTCCCAAATGTTTTCTATCCTCTGCTTTTGGAAGGTTGTTCCAATACCGCGCATTTGAAGCATTGCGGGACGGGGGGTTATTGATAACACTAGTATTTGTCATTATGCGAGCAGATTGCTGTCCAGAATCATTTATCGGCATAGAAGTAATACCTCCATTCTCATTATCCTCGTGATGAACCTGCGAATATAATTCTGTTTCAAATTCGCTTGAATCGTCCGAATACTCATCATCCATCTGAAAAATGACAATTGATTAAATTCAATTTTTTTTTTCATATTTAGGATATTAGATACACACTTTAAAATAATTCTTAAGTTGTGAATGCAGTAAGAAATTCTTATAATACTTACAATCTTTGAAATCCAATTAATTTAATATTGTTAATACAATATCAAGCACGACGCATTAATCACACGAAAAATGTTAACGAGATTAAATTCCCTTAATAAATGGATCTGGCCAATGCCTACTGATTCAGTAGGAATTTATCTGGCGAAACACTTTACTTCACTACTTATTTAATTTAGGCCTTGTAGAAATAAGTAAAAAAAATTTTTCTTTTTTCCATTGTGTGTAATTTTTGTAACTGGCAAATAAAAATCGAAGATTATTTAAATACACCTTGTAATGTCGTTATACTCTTATGTGACATCATAAGATGTGACATGCATGACTAGCTCCAATGGCCCTTGCCATTTACATGATGCACCTGGGCATGGACATAAATATGGTCTATATTCGCATGCCTCTTCGTGTTCTGTTTTTTCAGTGTATATCAATGATGCTGTACAACCATAACTTGAATGTTTACATGGAAATTTAACATTTGATGCGACTTTCTCCATTGCCAAATTTCTGATATTACCCAATGAACCTCGACATGTTGGGCAGCATGTTAATTTCGAACGACAAGATGAACATACCAAATGGCCACTTTGGTATTGTAATATTGGTGGTAGAACATAATCAAAACAAACTGGACACTCAAATGATGCCAAATCAGCTGACATCCCGACATCACCACCGCCCGCTGATGATAATGATGAGCTCGAAGATGATGAAGGGTTATGTACATCACGACGTTTTGGATTAATTTTATTTGACATGATTCCCAATAAATAACAAATAAATGCACGAAAATAAATTAATTAGCTAGCCAGCATAAGCAATATATATTAAAAATTATATTCTTTATTATTGATAATCTTAAACACATTTGAAATTTTAGATTTGAACACAAAAGAAAAGGTGTCTTATTCTAAGAACTTCCGAAGGTATAATTCGTGTAACACAAACAAATTTAATAAAATAACTTTTGAACTTTTTGCCGAAAACTAATCACTAATCAATTTGGCTATCAGGTTGTTCGAAAGATTAAAATTTAATTTTTGCTGTCACCACAAAAAAGGCTTCCAAGAAAAATTACACATCAAAACATTTGCTTGTGTACTTTTGCTTGTTGTAATTAAATGAACGCGAAGCGAAGCAGTCGCATAGCCACAAAATGACAGATCAATTGCATTTTAGTTGCTACGTAGTGTGGCCAGATTTCATATATTTTTTTTTTGTATAAATCAAGAATATACGCCGCCGGTGAGGTGAATAGGAATTAAAAACTAAAATGTTCAAATAAATTCTCACTATTGTAATTTTAATTGCGATTTATTCATAGTCCAGCTATATATGTATCAAAAGAAATTTTAATACTTTAATTTTATTCCAAATTATATTGATAATTAATAGAATTACGGCTGGAGAATTAAATACAAAATTTGAAAAATATATTTGTTTTTTCAGCATCACGAAATTAACTATAAAGAGTAAATAATAAAAATCAAATCTTTTTACTTTTGTTTTCATTTAACAAGAGGTTTCTAATTTAATCTTCTTTTCTTTTTTTGTTTTGCAGAAGGTTATTTAACATCATGTTCTTTCGACTATATGACTGATAATTTTGATACGAAATTGTTCGTTGGAGTAATATTCTTCACCAGTTATGTGGTGCCGATGTCTATGATAATAATTTATTATAGTCATATCGTAAGTCATGTTTTCCAGCATGAAAAAACATTACGAGAACAAGCGAAGAAAATAAATGTCGAATCATTACGATCAAATGTAGATAAATCTAAGGATTCCGCTGAAATTCGAATTGCAAAGGCGGCTATAACAATATGTTTTTTATTTGTTGCTGCTTGGACACCATACGGTGTTATGGCATTGATTGGAGCATTCGGGGATCGAAGTCTATTAACGCCAGGCGTTACAATGATTCCAGCATGCGCTTGTAAATTAGTTGCATGCATAGATCCATATGTTTACGCTATAAGTCATCCAAGATATCGATTGGAACTACAAAAGAAATTACCGTGGTTGGCAATCAATGAAAAACAACCTGAAACAGCTTCAACTGGAACTACAACTGAAAATGCTTCGCCAGCTCCAGCTCCAGCGTAAACCAGCAAAATAATTTTGATTTATTTTGCCGTATAAAATAATTATGTAACTAAATTTTATAGAATTTATTTTATCTTAATTTAGAAATTAGAAATATCATAGTTTACGAAACACACAACGACAACCACAGCAAATACTCGAAGGATTATGCAAAATCAGAACCGAAAATGAAATGGACACAAAAACAAAAAAGAAAAGATTTTTATTTATTTGTAGTCATTTTAATTTATGTAAAATTATAATAAAATTAGTCATTTTACAGCAATAACTTTCCTTGTTTTATATTTCGTAATAAATTGACCATGAATGGAATTGTATGAAACTCGATTTGGCCCAAATAGTGTATGGAAAAGCATATAATTTGAAATGCTACGATTTATTAGTCTCAATCGAAATACACAATACCACTCCAGAAAGAAATCTATTTGTCGATTCTGTTTTTCGAATTGTGATTGCCATTAAACAGTCGATTAAATTTAAAATTGATAGTTGAATTTAATTAAATAAAACAATAATTGAATCGTTCAGAAACTAATGCGATTAAAGTATATTTCTTAAAAGTTTCGGAAGTACTCTCGATTTTGGTAAATTATAAAAAATTAAATATTTTTTTTAGTAAACAAAAAGATTTATTCAATCATTTGTCTTTTCTTCGTCAGACAGTCTTCCCAGCTTTTTTTCTTTTTTTGAAATGACGTTTTGAAATTGTACGCTTTTTCGTCTTAGCTTTACATTTTTCTACAGCCTCACCGCGTAACATAAATGGAGGTAAAATATTTTCATTAATATCATCCTTTTCCGTATCTGTTGAATCATCATCATCATTCGGTTCAGATCCTTTATTACTACCAGATGCTTTACGTTTTCTTAATTTTTTCAATTTCGGCACAAATTCAACATCTTCATCATTTTCAGAATTTGAAGATATTTCATTGATATTCGATTGTTTAGTTTTTCCTTTGTTATATATGCTTTCAGGCATATCAGAGCTTTCACTTTCATAAATATCAACAGCTCTAAAATTTGACTGAGTTACTTGATAATTAGGTGTAGTAATTTTTGTTGGTTTGTTTCCTTTATTTTTATTTGAACTTCTAATTGTAGTTTCATTTTCTGAAACAGAAACTGTTTCTTGAACACATTGAAGGTCTTGATCATCGACAATATTTGATTCTTCTAGAAGTCGTGACCTATCAGAATGACCGATAAAATCATCAGATATTATTGAACTAGGACTTGCACATCTGGAAATGTTTTGTCCATGATCCCCCGGTTTAACGCAGAATGGTTTTACAAATGATTCAGATGAATTCTCAACGTCAATATCGGAATCTTCTGAACTGTAAATTGTAACCAATGGGGGCGATGGTACAGGAACTTCAATTACATAACAATCTTCCTCAGAAGAGTCCAACGCAATTGTTTCAACATTACGTCTTTGCCTTTCGCGTGATTCTTTGGCTTTAACTTCTTTATCTTCGTACATTTTCGCTCTATTTAATTTTAAAATATTTTGTATAAATGGTCCAATAATTTTCAAATTTCTACTATCTTGTGAATTATTCTTTGTGTTAGTATTTTTTATTAGTTTTGATTTAGAATCCAGTTGGTTTCCGTTTGTTTCTGGATTACCCTTGGAAGCCGATGGGATAATCCCAATATTTGATATATATGATTCATATGGTTTGAAGGGTTTCGGCGGAACAAATGGTTTAACATGAGATTCAATAATATTTTCTAGATTTCGGTCAACCGTCTGTCCTTGAATGACGTTTCCAACAGGTCCCAAATGTTTTCTATCCTCTGCTTTTGGAAGGTTGTTCCAATACCGCGCATTTGAAGCATTGCGGGACGGGGGGTTATTGATAACACTAGTATTTGTCATTATGCGAGCAGATTGCTGTCCAGAATCATTTATCGGCATAGAAGTAATACCTCCATTCTCATTATCCTCGTGATGAACCTGCGAATATAATTCTGTTTCAAATTCGCTTGAATCGTCCGAATACTCATCATCCATCTGAAAAATGACAATTGATTAAATTCAATTTTTTTTTTCATATTTAGGATATTAGATACACACTTTAAAATAATTCTTAAGTTGTGAATGCAGTAAGAAATTCTTATAATACTTACAATCTTTGAAATCCAATTAATTTAATATTGTTAATACAATATCAAGCACGACGCATTAATCACACGAAAAATGTTAACGAGATTAAATTCCCTTAATAAATGGATCTGGCCAATGCCTACTGATTCAGTAGGAATTTATCTGGCGAAACACTTTACTTCACTACTTATTTAATTTAGGCCTTGTAGAAATAAGTAAAAAAAATTTTTCTTTTTTCCATTGTGTGTAATTTTTGTAACTGGCAAATAAAAATCGAAGATTATTTAAATACACCTTGTAATGTCGTTATACTCTTATGTGACATCATAAGATGTGACATGCATGACTAGCTCCAATGGCCCTTGCCATTTACATGATGCACCTGGGCATGGACATAAATATGGTCTATATTCGCATGCCTCTTCGTGTTCTGTTTTTTCAGTGTATATCAATGATGCTGTACAACCATAACTTGAATGTTTACATGGAAATTTAACATTTGATGCGACTTTCTCCATTGCCAAATTTCTGATATTACCCAATGAACCTCGACATGTTGGGCAGCATGTTAATTTCGAACGACAAGATGAACATACCAAATGGCCACTTTGGTATTGTAATATTGGTGGTAGAACATAATCAAAACAAACTGGACACTCAAATGATGCCAAATCAGCTGACATCCCGACATCACCACCGCCCGCTGATGATAATGATGAGCTCGAAGATGATGAAGCGTTATGTACATCACGACGTTTTGGATTAATTTTATTTGACATGATTCCCAATAAATAACAAATAAATGCACGAAAATAAATTAATCAGCTAGCCAGCATAAGCAATATATATTAAAAATTATATTCTTTATTATTGATAATCTTAAACACATTTGAAATTTTAGATTTGAACACAAAAGAAAAGGTGTCTTATTCTAAGAACTTCCGAAGGTATAATTCGTGTAACACAAACAAATTTAATAAAATAACTTTTGAACTTTTTGCCGAAAACTAATCACTAATCAATTTGGCTATCAGGTTGTTCGAAAGATTAAAATTTAATTTTTGCTGTCACCACAAAAAAGGCTTCCAAGAAAAATTACACATCAAAACATTTGCTTGTGTACTTTTGCTTGTTGTAATTAAATGAACGCGAAGCGAAGCAGTCGCATAGCCACAAAATGACAGAATCAATTGCATTTTAGTTGCTACGTAGTGTGGCCAGATTTCATATATTTTTTTTTTGTATAAATCAAGAATATACGCCGCCGGTGAGGTGAATAGGAATTAAAAACTAAAATGTTCAAATAAATTCTCACTATTGTAATTTTAATTGCGATTTATTCATAGTCCAGCTATATATGTATCAAAAGAAATTTTAATACTTTAATTTTATTCCAAATTATATTGATAATTAATAGAATTACGGCTGGAGAATTAAATACAAAATTTGAAAAATATATTTGCTTTTTCAGTATCACGAAATTAACTATAAAGAGTAAATAATAAAAATCAAATCTTTTTACTTTTGTTTTCATTTAACAAGAGGTTTCTAATTTAATCTTCTTTTCTTTTTTTGTTTTGCAGAAGGTTATTTAACATTATGTTCTTTCGACTATATGACTGATAATTTTGATACGAAATTGTTCGTTGGAGTAATATTCTTCACCAGTTATGTGGTGCCGATGTCTATGATAATAATTTATTATAGTCATATCGTAAGTCATGTTTTCCAGCATGAAAAAACATTACGAGAACAAGCGAAGAAAATGAATGTCGAATCATTACGATCAAATGTAGATAAATCTAAGGATTCCGCTGAAATTCGAATTGCAAAGGCGGCTATAACAATATGTTTTTTATTTGTTGCTGCTTGGACACCATACGGTGTTATGGCATTGATTGGAGCATTCGGGGATCGAAGTCTATTAACGCCAGGCGTTACAATGATTCCAGCATGCGCTTGTAAATTAGTTGCATGCATAGATCCATATGTTTACGCTATAAGTCATCCAAGATATCGATTGGAACTACAAAAGAAATTACCGTGGTTGGCAATCAATGAAAAACAACCTGAAACAGCTTCAACTGGAACTACAACTGAAAATGCTTCGCCAGCTCCAGCTCCAGCGTAAACCAGCAAAATAATTTTGATTTATTTTGCCGTATAAAATAATTATGTAACTAAATTTTATAGAATTTATTTTATCTTAATTTAGAAATTAGAAATATCATAGTTTACGAAACACACAACGACAACCACAGCAAATACTCGAAGGATTATGCAAAATCAGAACCGAAAATGAAATGGACACAAAAACAAAAAAGAAAAGATTTTTATTTATTTGTAGTCATTTTAATTTATGTAAAATTATAATAAAATTAGTCATTTTACAGCAATAACTTTCCTTGTTTTATATTTCGTAATAAATTGACCATGAATGGAATTGTATGAAACTCGATTTGGCCCAAATAGTGTATGGAAAAGCATATAATTTGAAATGCTACGATTTATTAGTCTCAATCGAAATACACAATACCACTCCAGAAAGAAATCTATTTGTCGATTCTGTTTTTCGAATTGTGATTGCCATTAAACAGTCGATTAAATTTAAAATTGATAGTTGAATTTAAATAAATAAAACAATAATTGAATCGTTCAGAAACTAATGCGATTAAAGTATATTTCTTAAAAGTTTCGGAAGTACTCTCGATTTTGGTAAATTATAAAAAATTAAATATTTTTTTTAGTAAACAAAAAGATTTATTCAATCATTTGTCTTTTCTTCGTCAGACAGTCTCCCCAGCTTTTTTTCTTTTTTTGAAATGACGTTTTGAAATTGTACGCTTTTTCGTCTTAGCTTTACATTTTTCTACAGCCTCACCGCGTAACATAAATGGAGGTAAAATATTTTCATTAATATCATCCTTTTCCGTATCTGTTGAATCATCATCATCATTCGGTTCAGATCCTTTATTACTACCAGATGCTTTACGTTTTCTTAATTTTTTCAATTTCGGCACAAATTCAACATCTTCATCATTTTCAGAATTTGAAGATATTTCATTGATATTCGATTGTTTAGTTTTTCCTTTGTTATATATGCTTTCAGGCATATCAGAGCTTTCACTTTCATAAATATCAACAGCTCTAAAATTTGACTGAGTTACTTGATAATTAGGTGTAGTAATTTTTGTTGGTTTGTTTCCTTTATTTTTATTTGAACTTCTAATTGTAGTTTCATTTTCTGAAACAGAAACTGTTTCTTGAACACATTGAAGGTCTTGATCATCGACAATATTTGATTCTTCTAGAAGTCGTGACCTATCAGAATGACCGATAAAATCATCAGATATTATTGAACTAGGACTTGCACATCTGGAAATGTTTTGTCCATGATCCCCCGGTTTAACGCAGAATGGTTTTACAAATGATTCAGATGAATTCTCAACGTCAATATCGGAATCTTCTGAACTGTAAATTGTAACCAATGGGGGCGATGGTACAGGAACTTCAATTACATAACAATCTTCCTCAGAAGAGTCCAACGCAATTGTTTCAACATTACGTCTTTGCCTTTCGCGTGATTCTTTGGCTTTAACTTCTTTATCTTCGTACATTTTCGCTCTATTTAATTTTAAAATATTTTGTATAAATGGTCCAATAATTTTCAAATTTCTACTATCTTGTGAATTATTCTTTGTGTTAGTATTTTTTATTAGTTTTGATTTAGAATCCAGTTGGTTTCCGTTTGTTTCTGGATTACCCTTGGAAGCCGATGGGATAATCCCAATATTTGATATATATGATTCATATGGTTTGAAGGGTTTCGGCGGAACAAATGGTTTAACATGAGATTCAATAATATTTTCTAGATTTCGGTCAACCGTCTGTCCTTGAATGACGTTTCCAACAGGTCCCAAATGTTTTCTATCCTCTGCTTTTGGAAGGTTGTTCCAATACCGCGCATTTGAAGCATTGCGGGACGGGGGGTTATTGATAACACTAGTATTTGTCATTATGCGAGCAGATTGCTGTCCAGAATCATTTATCGGCATAGAAGTAATACCTCCATTCTCATTATCCTCGTGATGAACCTGCGAATATAATTCTGTTTCAAATTCGCTTGAATCGTCCGAATACTCATCATCCATCTGAAAAATGACAATTGATTAAATTCAATTTTTTTTTTCATATTTAGGATATTAGATACACACTTTAAAATAATTCTTAAGTTGTGAATGCAGTAAGAAATTCTTATAATACTTACAATCTTTGAAATCCAATTAATTTAATATTGTTAATACAATATCAAGCACGACGCATTAATCACACGAAAAATGTTAACGAGATTAAATTCCCTTAATAAATGGATCTGGCCAATGCCTACTGATTCAGTAGGAATTTATCTGGCGAAACACTTTACTTCACTACTTATTTAATTTAGGCCTTGTAGAAATAAGTAAAAAAAATTTTTCTTTTTTCCATTGTGTGTAATTTTTGTAACTGGCAAATAAAAATCGAAGATTATTTAAATACACCTTGTAATGTCGTTATACTCTTATGTGACATCATAAGATGTGACATGCATGACTAGCTCCAATGGCCCTTGCCATTTACATGATGCACCTGGGCATGGACATAAATATGGTCTATATTCGCATGCCTCTTCGTGTTCTGTTTTTTCAGTGTATATCAATGATGCTGTACAACCATAACTTGAATGTTTACATGGAAATTTAACATTTGATGCGACTTTCTCCATTGCCAAATTTCTGATATTACCCAATGAACCTCGACATGTTGGGCAGCATGTTAATTTCGAACGACAAGATGAACATACCAAATGGCCACTTTGGTATTGTAATATTGGTGGTAGAACATAATCAAAACAAACTGGACACTCAAATGATGCCAAATCAGCTGACATCCCGACATCACCACCGCCCGCTGATGATAATGATGAGCTCGAAGATGATGAAGCGTTATGTACATCACGACGTTTTGGATTAATTTTATTTGACATGATTCCCAATAAATAACAAATAAATGCACGAAAATAAATTAATCAGCTAGCCAGCATAAGCAATATATATTAAAAATTATATTCTTTATTATTGATAATCTTAAACACATTTGAAATTTTAGATTTGAACACAAAAGAAAAGGTGTCTTATTCTAAGAACTTCCGAAGGTATAATTCGTGTAACACAAACAAATTTAATAAAATAACTTTTGAACTTTTTGCCGAAAACTAATCACTAATCAATTTGGCTATCAGGTTGTTCGAAAGATTAAAATTTAATTTTTGCTGTCACCACAAAAAAGGCTTCCAAGAAAAATTACACATCAAAACATTTGCTTGTGTACTTTTGCTTGTTGTAATTAAATGAACGCGAAGCGAAGCAGTCGCATAGCCACAAAATGACAGAATCAATTGCATTTTAGTTGCTACGTAGTGTGGCCAGATTTCATATATTTTTTTTTTGTATAAATCAAGAATATACGCCGCCGGTGAGGTGAATAGGAATTAAAAACTAAAATGTTCAAATAAATTCTCACTATTGTAATTTTAATTGCGATTTATTCATAGTCCAGCTATATATGTATCAAAAGAAATTTTAATACTTTAATTTTATTCCAAATTATATTGATAATTAATAGAATTACGGCTGGAGAATTAAATACAAAATTTGAAAAATATATTTGCTTTTTCAGTATCACGAAATTAACTATAAAGAGTAAATAATAAAAATCAAATCTTTTTACTTTTGTTTTCATTTAACAAGAGGTTTCTAATTTAATCTTCTTTTCTTTTTTTGTTTTGCAGAAGGTTATTTAACATTATGTTCTTTCGACTATATGACTGATAATTTTGATACGAAATTGTTCGTTGGAGTAATATTCTTCACCAGTTATGTGGTGCCGATGTCTATGATAATAATTTATTATAGTCATATCGTAAGTCATGTTTTCCAGCATGAAAAAACATTACGAGAACAAGCGAAGAAAATGAATGTCGAATCATTACGATCAAATGTAGATAAATCTAAGGATTCCGCTGAAATTCGAATTGCAAAGGCGGCTATAACAATATGTTTTTTATTTGTTGCTGCTTGGACACCATACGGTGTTATGGCATTGATTGGAGCATTCGGGGATCGAAGTCTATTAACGCCAGGCGTTACAATGATTCCAGCATGCGCTTGTAAATTAGTTGCATGCATAGATCCATATGTTTACGCTATAAGTCATCCAAGATATCGATTGGAACTACAAAAGAAATTACCGTGGTTGGCAATCAATGAAAAACAACCTGAAACAGCTTCAACTGGAACTACAACTGAAAATGCTTCGCCAGCTCCAGCTCCAGCGTAAACCAGCAAAATAATTTTGATTTATTTTGCCGTATAAAATAATTATGTAACTAAATTTTATAGAATTTATTTTATCTTAATTTAGAAATTAGAAATATCATAGTTTACGAAACACACAACGACAACCACAGCAAATACTCGAAGGATTATGCAAAATCAGAACCGAAAATGAAATGGACACAAAAACAAAAAAGAAAAGATTTTTATTTATTTGTAGTCATTTTAATTTATGTAAAATTATAATAAAATTAGTCATTTTACAGCAATAACTTTCCTTGTTTTATATTTCGTAATAAATTGACCATGAATGGAATTGTATGAAACTCGATTTGGCCCAAATAGTGTATGGAAAAGCATATAATTTGAAATGCTACGATTTATTAGTCTCAATCGAAATACACAATACCACTCCAGAAAGAAATCTATTTGTCGATTCTGTTTTTCGAATTGTGATTGCCATTAAACAGTCGATTAAATTTAAAATTGATAGTTGAATTTAAATAAATAAAACAATAATTGAATCGTTCAGAAACTAATGCGATTAAAGTATATTTCTTAAAAGTTTCGGAAGTACTCTCGATTTTGGTAAATTATAAAAAATTAAATATTTTTTTTAGTAAACAAAAAGATTTATTCAATCATTTGTCTTTTCTTCGTCAGACAGTCTCCCCAGCTTTTTTTCTTTTTTTGAAATGACGTTTTGAAATTGTACGCTTTTTCGTCTTAGCTTTACATTTTTCTACAGCCTCACCGCGTAACATAAATGGAGGTAAAATATTTTCATTAATATCATCCTTTTCCGTATCTGTTGAATCATCATCATCATTCGGTTCAGATCCTTTATTACTACCAGATGCTTTACGTTTTCTTAATTTTTTCAATTTCGGCACAAATTCAACATCTTCATCATTTTCAGAATTTGAAGATATTTCATTGATATTCGATTGTTTAGTTTTTCCTTTGTTATATATGCTTTCAGGCATATCAGAGCTTTCACTTTCATAAATATCAACAGCTCTAAAATTTGACTGAGTTACTTGATAATTAGGTGTAGTAATTTTTGTTGGTTTGTTTCCTTTATTTTTATTTGAACTTCTAATTGTAGTTTCATTTTCTGAAACAGAAACTGTTTCTTGAACACATTGAAGGTCTTGATCATCGACAATATTTGATTCTTCTAGAAGTCGTGACCTATCAGAATGACCGATAAAATCATCAGATATTATTGAACTAGGACTTGCACATCTGGAAATGTTTTGTCCATGATCCCCCGGTTTAACGCAGAATGGTTTTACAAATGATTCAGATGAATTCTCAACGTCAATATCGGAATCTTCTGAACTGTAAATTGTAACCAATGGGGGCGATGTTACAGGAACTTCAATTACATAACAATCTTCCTCAGAAGAGTCCAACACAATTGTTTCAACATTACGTCTTTGCCTTTCGCGTGATTCTTTGGCTTTAACTTCTTTATCTTCGTACATTTTCGCTCTATTTAATTTTAAAATATTTTGTATAAATGGTCCAATAATTTTCAAATTTCTACTATCTTGTGAATTATTCTTTGTGTTAGTATTTTTTATTAGTTTTGATTTAGAATCCAGTTGGTTTCCGTTTGTTTCTGGATTACCCTTGGAAGCCGATGGGGTAATCCCAATATTTGATATATATGATTCATATGGTTTGAAGGGTTTCGGCGGAACAAATGGTTTAACATGAGATTCAATAATATTTTCTAGATTTCGGTCAACCGTCTGTCCTTGAATGACGTTTCCAACAGGTCCCAAATGTTTTCTATCCTCTGCTTTTGGAAGGTTGTTCCAATACCGCGCATTTGAAGCATTGCGGGACGGGGGGTTATTGATAACACTAGTATTTGTCATTATGCGAGCAGATTGCTGTCCAGAATCATTTATCGGCATAGAAGTAATACCTCCATTCTCATTATCCTCGTGATGAACCTGCGAATATAATTCTGTTTCAAATTCGCTTGAATCGTCCGAATACTCATCATCCATCTGAAAAATGACAATTGATTAAATTCAATTTTTTTTTTCATATTTAGGATATTAGATACACACTTTAAAATAATTCTTAAGTTGTGAATGCAGTAAGAAATTCTTATAATACTTACAATCTTTGAAATCCAATTAATTTAATATTGTTAATACAATATCAAGCACGACGCATTAATCACACGAAAAATGTTAACGAGATTAAATTCCCTTAATAAATGGATCTGGCCAATGCCTACTGATTCAGTAGGAATTTATCTGGCGAAACACTTTACTTCACTACTTATTTAATTTAGGCCTTGTAGAAATAAGTAAAAAAAATTTTTCTTTTTTCCATTGTGTGTAATTTTTGTAACTGGCAAATAAAAATCGAAGATTATTTAAATACACCTTGTAATGTCGTTATACTCTTATGTGACATCATAAGATGTGACATGCATGACTAGCTCCAATGGCCCTTGCCATTTACATGATGCACCTGGGCATGGACATAAATATGGTCTATATTCGCATGCCTCTTCGTGTTCTGTTTTTTCAGTGTATATCAATGATGCTGTACAACCATAACTTGAATGTTTACATGGAAATTTAACATTTGATGCGACTTTCTCCATTGCCAAATTTCTGATATTACCCAATGAACCTCGACATGTTGGGCAGCATGTTAATTTCGAACGACAAGATGAACATACCAAATGGCCACTTTGGTATTGTAATATTGGTGGTAGAACATAATCAAAACAAACTGGACACTCAAATGATGCCAAATCAGCTGACATCCCGACATCACCACCGCCCGCTGATGATAATGATGAGCTCGAAGATGATGAAGGGTTATGTACATCACGACGTTTTGGATTAATTTTATTTGACATGATTCCCAATAAATAACAAATAAATGCACGAAAATAAATTAATTAGCTAGCCAGCATAAGCAATATATATTAAAAATTATATTCTTTATTATTGATAATCTTAAACACATTTGAAATTTTAGATTTGAACACAAAAGAAAAGGTGTCTTATTCTAAGAACTTCCGAAGGTATAATTCGTGTAACACAAACAAATTTAATAAAATAACTTTTGAACTTTTTGCCGAAAACTAATCACTAATCAATTTGGCTATCAGGTTGTTCGAAAGATTAAAATTTAATTTTTGCTGTCACCACAAAAAAGGCTTCCAAGAAAAATTACACATCAAAACATTTGCTTGTGTACTTTTGCTTGTTGTAATTAAATGAACGCGAAGCGAAGCAGTCGCATAGCCACAAAATGACAGATCAATTGCATTTTAGTTGCTACGTAGTGTGGCCAGATTTCATATATTTTTTTTTTGTATAAATCAAGAATATACGCCGCCGGTGAGGTGAATAGGAATTAAAAACTAAAATGTTCAAATAAATTCTCACTATTGTAATTTTAATTGCGATTTATTCATAGTCCAGCTATATATGTATCAAAAGAAATTTTAATACTTTAATTTTATTCCAAATTATATTGATAATTAATAGAATTACGGCTGGAGAATTAAATACAAAATTTGAAAAATATATTTGTTTTTTCAGCATCACGAAATTAACTATAAAGAGTAAATAATAAAAATCAAATCTTTTTACTTTTGTTTTCATTTAACAAGAGGTTTCTAATTTAATCTTCTTTTCTTTTTTTGTTTTGCAGAAGGTTATTTAACATCATGTTCTTTCGACTATATGACTGATAATTTTGATACGAAATTGTTCGTTGGAGTAATATTCTTCACCAGTTATGTGGTGCCGATGTCTATGATAATAATTTATTATAGTCATATCGTAAGTCATGTTTTCCAGCATGAAAAAACATTACGAGAACAAGCGAAGAAAATAAATGTCGAATCATTACGATCAAATGTAGATAAATCTAAGGATTCCGCTGAAATTCGAATTGCAAAGGCGGCTATAACAATATGTTTTTTATTTGTTGCTGCTTGGACACCATACGGTGTTATGGCATTGATTGGAGCATTCGGGGATCGAAGTCTATTAACGCCAGGCGTTACAATGATTCCAGCATGCGCTTGTAAATTAGTTGCATGCATAGATCCATATGTTTACGCTATAAGTCATCCAAGATATCGATTGGAACTACAAAAGAAATTACCGTGGTTGGCAATCAATGAAAAACAACCTGAAACAGCTTCAACTGGAACTACAACTGAAAATGCTTCGCCAGCTCCAGCTCCAGCGTAAACCAGCAAAATAATTTTGATTTATTTTGCCGTATAAAATAATTATGTAACTAAATTTTATAGAATTTATTTTATCTTAATTTAGAAATTAGAAATATCATAGTTTACGAAACACACAACGACAACCACAGCAAATACTCGAAGGATTATGCAAAATCAGAACCGAAAATGAAATGGACACAAAAACAAAAAAGAAAAGATTTTTATTTATTTGTAGTCATTTTAATTTATGTAAAATTATAATAAAATTAGTCATTTTACAGCAATAACTTTCCTTGTTTTATATTTCGTAATAAATTGACCATGAATGGAATTGTATGAAACTCGATTTGGCCCAAATAGTGTATGGAAAAGCATATAATTTGAAATGCTACGATTTATTAGTCTCAATCGAAATACACAATACCACTCCAGAAAGAAATCTATTTGTCGATTCTGTTTTTCGAATTGTGATTGCCATTAAACAGTCGATTAAATTTAAAATTGATAGTTGAATTTAATTAAATAAAACAATAATTGAATCGTTCAGAAACTAATGCGATTAAAGTATATTTCTTAAAAGTTTCGGAAGTACTCTCGATTTTGGTAAATTATAAAAAATTAAATATTTTTTTTAGTAAACAAAAAGATTTATTCAATCATTTGTCTTTTCTTCGTCAGACAGTCTTCCCAGCTTTTTTTCTTTTTTTGAAATGACGTTTTGAAATTGTACGCTTTTTCGTCTTAGCTTTACATTTTTCTACAGCCTCACCGCGTAACATAAATGGAGGTAAAATATTTTCATTAATATCATCCTTTTCCGTATCTGTTGAATCATCATCATCATTCGGTTCAGATCCTTTATTACTACCAGATGCTTTACGTTTTCTTAATTTTTTCAATTTCGGCACAAATTCAACATCTTCATCATTTTCAGAATTTGAAGATATTTCATTGATATTCGATTGTTTAGTTTTTCCTTTGTTATATATGCTTTCAGGCATATCAGAGCTTTCACTTTCATAAATATCAACAGCTCTAAAATTTGACTGAGTTACTTGATAATTAGGTGTAGTAATTTTTGTTGGTTTGTTTCCTTTATTTTTATTTGAACTTCTAATTGTAGTTTCATTTTCTGAAACAGAAACTGTTTCTTGAACACATTGAAGGTCTTGATCATCGACAATATTTGATTCTTCTAGAAGTCGTGACCTATCAGAATGACCGATAAAATCATCAGATATTATTGAACTAGGACTTGCACATCTGGAAATGTTTTGTCCATGATCCCCCGGTTTAACGCAGAATGGTTTTACAAATGATTCAGATGAATTCTCAACGTCAATATCGGAATCTTCTGAACTGTAAATTGTAACCAATGGGGGCGATGGTACAGGAACTTCAATTACATAACAATCTTCCTCAGAAGAGTCCAACGCAATTGTTTCAACATTACGTCTTTGCCTTTCGCGTGATTCTTTGGCTTTAACTTCTTTATCTTCGTACATTTTCGCTCTATTTAATTTTAAAATATTTTGTATAAATGGTCCAATAATTTTCAAATTTCTACTATCTTGTGAATTATTCTTTGTGTTAGTATTTTTTATTAGTTTTGATTTAGAATCCAGTTGGTTTCCGTTTGTTTCTGGATTACCCTTGGAAGCCGATGGGATAATCCCAATATTTGATATATATGATTCATATGGTTTGAAGGGTTTCGGCGGAACAAATGGTTTAACATGAGATTCAATAATATTTTCTAGATTTCGGTCAACCGTCTGTCCTTGAATGACGTTTCCAACAGGTCCCAAATGTTTTCTATCCTCTGCTTTTGGAAGGTTGTTCCAATACCGCGCATTTGAAGCATTGCGGGACGGGGGGTTATTGATAACACTAGTATTTGTCATTATGCGAGCAGATTGCTGTCCAGAATCATTTATCGGCATAGAAGTAATACCTCCATTCTCATTATCCTCGTGATGAACCTGCGAATATAATTCTGTTTCAAATTCGCTTGAATCGTCCGAATACTCATCATCCATCTGAAAAATGACAATTGATTAAATTCAATTTTTTTTTTCATATTTAGGATATTAGATACACACTTTAAAATAATTCTTAAGTTGTGAATGCAGTAAGAAATTCTTATAATACTTACAATCTTTGAAATCCAATTAATTTAATATTGTTAATACAATATCAAGCACGACGCATTAATCACACGAAAAATGTTAACGAGATTAAATTCCCTTAATAAATGGATCTGGCCAATGCCTACTGATTCAGTAGGAATTTATCTGGCGAAACACTTTACTTCACTACTTATTTAATTTAGGCCTTGTAGAAATAAGTAAAAAAAATTTTTCTTTTTTCCATTGTGTGTAATTTTTGTAACTGGCAAATAAAAATCGAAGATTATTTAAATACACCTTGTAATGTCGTTATACTCTTATGTGACATCATAAGATGTGACATGCATGACTAGCTCCAATGGCCCTTGCCATTTACATGATGCACCTGGGCATGGACATAAATATGGTCTATATTCGCATGCCTCTTCGTGTTCTGTTTTTTCAGTGTATATCAATGATGCTGTACAACCATAACTTGAATGTTTACATGGAAATTTAACATTTGATGCGACTTTCTCCATTGCCAAATTTCTGATATTACCCAATGAACCTCGACATGTTGGGCAGCATGTTAATTTCGAACGACAAGATGAACATACCAAATGGCCACTTTGGTATTGTAATATTGGTGGTAGAACATAATCAAAACAAACTGGACACTCAAATGATGCCAAATCAGCTGACATCCCGACATCACCACCGCCCGCTGATGATAATGATGAGCTCGAAGATGATGAAGCGTTATGTACATCACGACGTTTTGGATTAATTTTATTTGACATGATTCCCAATAAATAACAAATAAATGCACGAAAATAAATTAATCAGCTAGCCAGCATAAGCAATATATATTAAAAATTATATTCTTTATTATTGATAATCTTAAACACATTTGAAATTTTAGATTTGAACACAAAAGAAAAGGTGTCTTATTCTAAGAACTTCCGAAGGTATAATTCGTGTAACACAAACAAATTTAATAAAATAACTTTTGAACTTTTTGCCGAAAACTAATCACTAATCAATTTGGCTATCAGGTTGTTCGAAAGATTAAAATTTAATTTTTGCTGTCACCACAAAAAAGGCTTCCAAGAAAAATTACACATCAAAACATTTGCTTGTGTACTTTTGCTTGTTGTAATTAAATGAACGCGAAGCGAAGCAGTCGCATAGCCACAAAATGACAGAATCAATTGCATTTTAGTTGCTACGTAGTGTGGCCAGATTTCATATATTTTTTTTTTGTATAAATCAAGAATATACGCCGCCGGTGAGGTGAATAGGAATTAAAAACTAAAATGTTCAAATAAATTCTCACTATTGTAATTTTAATTGCGATTTATTCATAGTCCAGCTATATATGTATCAAAAGAAATTTTAATACTTTAATTTTATTCCAAATTATATTGATAATTAATAGAATTACGGCTGGAGAATTAAATACAAAATTTGAAAAATATATTTGCTTTTTCAGTATCACGAAATTAACTATAAAGAGTAAATAATAAAAATCAAATCTTTTTACTTTTGTTTTCATTTAACAAGAGGTTTCTAATTTAATCTTCTTTTCTTTTTTTGTTTTGCAGAAGGTTATTTAACATTATGTTCTTTCGACTATATGACTGATAATTTTGATACGAAATTGTTCGTTGGAGTAATATTCTTCACCAGTTATGTGGTGCCGATGTCTATGATAATAATTTATTATAGTCATATCGTAAGTCATGTTTTCCAGCATGAAAAAACATTACGAGAACAAGCGAAGAAAATGAATGTCGAATCATTACGATCAAATGTAGATAAATCTAAGGATTCCGCTGAAATTCGAATTGCAAAGGCGGCTATAACAATATGTTTTTTATTTGTTGCTGCTTGGACACCATACGGTGTTATGGCATTGATTGGAGCATTCGGGGATCGAAGTCTATTAACGCCAGGCGTTACAATGATTCCAGCATGCGCTTGTAAATTAGTTGCATGCATAGATCCATATGTTTACGCTATAAGTCATCCAAGATATCGATTGGAACTACAAAAGAAATTACCGTGGTTGGCAATCAATGAAAAACAACCTGAAACAGCTTCAACTGGAACTACAACTGAAAATGCTTCGCCAGCTCCAGCTCCAGCGTAAACCAGCAAAATAATTTTGATTTATTTTGCCGTATAAAATAATTATGTAACTAAATTTTATAGAATTTATTTTATCTTAATTTAGAAATTAGAAATATCATAGTTTACGAAACACACAACGACAACCACAGCAAATACTCGAAGGATTATGCAAAATCAGAACCGAAAATGAAATGGACACAAAAACAAAAAAGAAAAGATTTTTATTTATTTGTAGTCATTTTAATTTATGTAAAATTATAATAAAATTAGTCATTTTACAGCAATAACTTTCCTTGTTTTATATTTCGTAATAAATTGACCATGAATGGAATTGTATGAAACTCGATTTGGCCCAAATAGTGTATGGAAAAGCATATAATTTGAAATGCTACGATTTATTAGTCTCAATCGAAATACACAATACCACTCCAGAAAGAAATCTATTTGTCGATTCTGTTTTTCGAATTGTGATTGCCATTAAACAGTCGATTAAATTTAAAATTGATAGTTGAATTTAAATAAATAAAACAATAATTGAATCGTTCAGAAACTAATGCGATTAAAGTATATTTCTTAAAAGTTTCGGAAGTACTCTCGATTTTGGTAAATTATAAAAAATTAAATATTTTTTTTAGTAAACAAAAAGATTTATTCAATCATTTGTCTTTTCTTCGTCAGACAGTCTCCCCAGCTTTTTTTCTTTTTTTGAAATGACGTTTTGAAATTGTACGCTTTTTCGTCTTAGCTTTACATTTTTCTACAGCCTCACCGCGTAACATAAATGGAGGTAAAATATTTTCATTAATATCATCCTTTTCCGTATCTGTTGAATCATCATCATCATTCGGTTCAGATCCTTTATTACTACCAGATGCTTTACGTTTTCTTAATTTTTTCAATTTCGGCACAAATTCAACATCTTCATCATTTTCAGAATTTGAAGATATTTCATTGATATTCGATTGTTTAGTTTTTCCTTTGTTATATATGCTTTCAGGCATATCAGAGCTTTCACTTTCATAAATATCAACAGCTCTAAAATTTGACTGAGTTACTTGATAATTAGGTGTAGTAATTTTTGTTGGTTTGTTTCCTTTATTTTTATTTGAACTTCTAATTGTAGTTTCATTTTCTGAAACAGAAACTGTTTCTTGAACACATTGAAGGTCTTGATCATCGACAATATTTGATTCTTCTAGAAGTCGTGACCTATCAGAATGACCGATAAAATCATCAGATATTATTGAACTAGGACTTGCACATCTGGAAATGTTTTGTCCATGATCCCCCGGTTTAACGCAGAATGGTTTTACAAATGATTCAGATGAATTCTCAACGTCAATATCGGAATCTTCTGAACTGTAAATTGTAACCAATGGGGGCGATGGTACAGGAACTTCAATTACATAACAATCTTCCTCAGAAGAGTCCAACACAATTGTTTCAACATTACGTCTTTGCCTTTCGCGTGATTCTTTGGCTTTAACTTCTTTATCTTCGTACATTTTCGCTCTATTTAATTTTAAAATATTTTGTATAAATGGTCCAATAATTTTCAAATTTCTACTATCTTGTGAATTATTCTTTGTGTTAGTATTTTTTATTAGTTTTGATTTAGAATCCAGTTGGTTTCCGTTTGTTTCTGGATTACCCTTGGAAGCCGATGGGGTAATCCCAATATTTGATATATATGATTCATATGGTTTGAAGGGTTTCGGCGGAACAAATGGTTTAACATGAGATTCAATAATATTTTCTAGATTTCGGTCAACCGTCTGTCCTTGAATGACGTTTCCAACAGGTCCCAAATGTTTTCTATCCTCTGCTTTTGGAAGGTTGTTCCAATACCGCGCATTTGAAGCATTGCGGGACGGGGGGTTATTGATAACACTAGTATTTGTCATTATGCGAGCAGATTGCTGTCCAGAATCATTTATCGGCATAGAAGTAATACCTCCATTCTCATTATCCTCGTGATGAACCTGCGAATATAATTCTGTTTCAAATTCGCTTGAATCGTCCGAATACTCATCATCCATCTGAAAAATGACAATTGATTAAATTCAATTTTTTTTTTCATATTTAGGATATTAGATACACACTTTAAAATAATTCTTAAGTTGTGAATGCAGTAAGAAATTCTTATAATACTTACAATCTTTGAAATCCAATTAATTTAATATTGTTAATACAATATCAAGCACGACGCATTAATCACACGAAAAATGTTAACGAGATTAAATTCCCTTAATAAATGGATCTGGCCAATGCCTACTGATTCAGTAGGAATTTATCTGGCGAAACACTTTACTTCACTACTTATTTAATTTAGGCCTTGTAGAAATAAGTAAAAAAAATTTTTCTTTTTTCCATTGTGTGTAATTTTTGTAACTGGCAAATAAAAATCGAAGATTATTTAAATACACCTTGTAATGTCGTTATACTCTTATGTGACATCATAAGATGTGACATGCATGACTAGCTCCAATGGCCCTTGCCATTTACATGATGCACCTGGGCATGGACATAAATATGGTCTATATTCGCATGCCTCTTCGTGTTCTGTTTTTTCAGTGTATATCAATGATGCTGTACAACCATAACTTGAATGTTTACATGGAAATTTAACATTTGATGCGACTTTCTCCATTGCCAAATTTCTGATATTACCCAATGAACCTCGACATGTTGGGCAGCATGTTAATTTCGAACGACAAGATGAACATACCAAATGGCCACTTTGGTATTGTAATATTGGTGGTAGAACATAATCAAAACAAACTGGACACTCAAATGATGCCAAATCAGCTGACATCCCGACATCACCACCGCCCGCTGATGATAATGATGAGCTCGAAGATGATGAAGCGTTATGTACATCACGACGTTTTGGATTAATTTTATTTGACATGATTCCCAATAAATAACAAATAAATGCACGAAAATAAATTAATCAGCTAGCCAGCATAAGCAATATATATTAAAAATTATATTCTTTATTATTGATAATCTTAAACACATTTGAAATTTTAGATTTGAACACAAAAGAAAAGGTGTCTTATTCTAAGAACTTCCGAAGGTATAATTCGTGTAACACAAACAAATTTAATAAAATAACTTTTGAACTTTTTGCCGAAAACTAATCACTAATCAATTTGGCTATCAGGTTGTTCGAAAGATTAAAATTTAATTTTTGCTGTTTGGACACCATACGGTGTTATGGCATTGATTGGAGCATTCGGGGATCGAAGTCTATTAACGCCAGGCGTTACAATGATTCCAGCATGCGCTTGTAAATTAGTTGCATGCATAGATCCATATGTTTACGCTATAAGTCATCCAAGATATCGATTGGAACTACAAAAGAAATTACCGTGGTTGGCAATCAATGAAAAACAACCTGAAACAGCTTCAACTGGAACTACAACTGAAAATGCTTCGCCAGCTCCAGCTCCAGCGTAAACCAGCAAAATAATTTTGATTTATTTTGCCGTATAAAATAATTATGTAACTAAATTTTATAGAATTTATTTTATCTTAATTTAGAAATTAGAAATATCATAGTTTACGAAACACACAACGACAACCACAGCAAATACTCGAAGGATTATGCAAAATCAGAACCGAAAATGAAATGGACACAAAAACAAAAAAGAAAAGATTTTTATTTATTTGTAGTCATTTTAATTTATGTAAAATTATAATAAAATTAGTCATTTTACAGCAATAACTTTCCTTGTTTTATATTTCGTAATAAATTGACCATGAATGGAATTGTATGAAACTCGATTTGGCCCAAATAGTGTATGGAAAAGCATATAATTTGAAATGCTACGATTTATTAGTCTCAATCGAAATACACAATACCACTCCAGAAAGAAATCTATTTGTCGATTCTGTTTTTCGAATTGTGATTGCCATTAAACAGTCCAGGATTAAATTTAAAATTGATAGTTGAATTTAAATAAATAAAACAATAATTGAATCGTTCAGAAACTAATGCGATTAAAGTATATTTCTTAAAAGTTTCGGAAGTACTCTCGATTTTGGTAAATTATAAAAAATTAAATATTTTTTTTAGTAAACAAAAAGATTTATTCAATCATTTGTCTTTTCTTCGTCAGACAGTCTCCCCAGCTTTTTTTCTTTTTTAAATAGACTTCGCCATCATTTCACAAATATCAGATTTTTCTGGTATATTATCGCTAATTTTAAACTGATCAATTTCAACTTTTTTATTTGCATTTTTATCTTTATTATCATGCGACACATTGATTTGTTCCTCCGTATACGTTACGTTTGGATTACTTCTCTGTTGATCAATTTGTTCTTCATTATTTTCTTCAATTTGGTCTTCATTATTTTGCTCAATTTGTTCTTCATTATTTTGCTCAATTTCTTCATTATTTTTCTCAATATTTTCTCCAAATATTGGAAAACTCGTACATTTTACATTTTTGGGTAATTGATTAATTTTAGGCGATTGCAATTTATGGATTTCATTTCCACTAGTTGAAAAATTTAATTCTAATTGATCGTCTTTTGTAATTTCTTGCAAATTTGCCATCTCCCGAACAAAACTAAAATCATGTCTCGAAGTAATTGTTTCAATCTTTTCATTGTTTTTTTTTGCAAAAGGATTTATTACGAAATTTTTTCTTCGTCTTATTTCCTCTTCCTTTTGCCTTTCGGCCAATTTCTGTTTTCGTTCAGATGGTGTTTCAAGTCCTACTGCAGATAAGACTCTACTATAAAATTGTTGATCTGTTAAATCCTTTGTGAATGAAAATTCAAAGTTCTTATTTGGTTTATATAATAAATTATAACCGATATAATCGGAATCAAATCGCGTTTTATCTACTACATCTTTATATGCTTTTGCATGAGATTTTATCTCAGATATTGGTGGTGGAAAATCTAAAAATTTGATTGAAGCGCGACAATGTTCTGGTAAATGACCGGATTTAGCACAAATACAACAATGTTTAATAGGGTTATACTCGACTTTATCATTTAATAATTCATTTGGTTCCAACTGTAAAACAAAAATTTTTTTTATTTAAAATTTTGAAAGAAATTAAAATATTATATTCAAACATACAGTTGAATGATAACGTCTCCATTTATCTGGACAATATTCAAGTGTATGACCACGAATTCTACAAGTTGGGCATATTGAAAATTTTTGCTTTGCACAGAAATTACAAAATCTCATAAAATTACTAGTTTTTTTACCGCACTAGAAAAAAGAATTAGTTATTCAAATTTTATAAAAATAATAAACAAACGATTGTGGTAAATTTTTAATATATTATAGTGTTAATTGAAGAATGTCTCAAAATTACAATTTTCATCTTCCTTTATATTAAAAACTATAAAATACATGAACGAACAAATTAAATAAATCATATAATTTTTTTTTTTTTTTTACCCGTAAGCAAATAGTATTTGGACATCGAGGTTCAAGATGTCCAGTTTGGCTGCACATATAGCAAATCAATGGTTTTCTTGGTTTTGGACATTTTGCTCGCATGTGACCGAATTCCGAACAGTTATTACATTTTATATTCGAATACCTACGATATGAGGGATATTTATCTTTAGTAGAAATGTCCCACCTTGCTTGTCCTATAAATAAATGTATTTTTTAATAATGAAATAAAATTATTCCTAGAACTTACTATCATTTCTCATATCTCTATGGATACTAGCAACATTAAAATTTTCGCCATGCCACGACTTTTGATAGAATCGTATCATTTCTTCATTCCATCCTATAAATTTTTTTGGATTAGCATGAACGACGGTCATTAAATCATTCTTTGAGTCATTTTTAGAAAATGGAACTTTAAATTGCGGCTGATCTTGTTCATCTGCATTTTTTTCATTCTCATATTCTTCTTCATCATATTCATCTGTTTTTTTAGTGTCAGATTCATAATCTACGGGCATTTCATCAATTTGAGTTAAAACTTGATCTAAGCCTACTAATATATTTTCTGGAACAGCAACATGTGATTTTTTCAAATTTTCTACTTCAGACACTTTTTCAGAATCTTGTTTTTTCTTTCGCTTTTGCAAAACACCTTCAACTAATTCTCTAGCTGTTACGTTTTCTATACTGTCAGAGTCTTCACTAACATCACTATTATCGACATTATTGTTCCCTTGAACTATTGCCGATAATTGATTAATAAATTCATTGTCTGATGAGTTTACATCGAGACGTTTTGAAATTGTACGCTTTTTTGTCTTAGCTTTACATTTTTCTACAGCCTCACCGCGTAACATAAATGGAGGTAAAATATTTTCATTAATATCATCCTTTTCCGTATCTGTTGAATCATCATCATCATTCGGTTCAGATCCTTTATTACTACCAGATGCTTTACGTTTTCTTAATTTTTTCAATTTCGGCACAAATTCAACATCTTCATCATTTTCAGAATTTGAAGATATTTCATTGATATTCGATTGTTTAGTTTTTCCTTTGTTATATATGCTTTCAGGCACATCAGAGCTTTCACTTTCATAAATATCAACAGCTCTAAAATTTGACTGAGTTACTTGATAATTAGGTGTAGTAATTTTTGTTGGTTTGTTTCCTTTATTTTTATTTGAACTTCTAATTGTAGTTTCATTTTCTGAAACAGAAACTGTTTCTTGAACACATTGAAGGTCTTGATCATCGACAATATTTGATTCTTCTAGAAGTCGTGACCTATCAGAATGACCGATAAAATCATCAGATATTATTGAACTAGGACTTGCACATCTGGAAATGTTTTGTCCATGATCCCCCGGTTTAACGCAGAATGGTTTTACAAATGATTCAGATGAATTCTCAACGTCAATATCGGAATCTTCTGAACTGTAAATTGTAACCAATGGGGGCGATGGTACAGGAACTTCAATTACATAACAATCTTCCTCAGAAGAGTCCAACACAATTGTTTCAACATTACGTCTTTGCCTTTCGCGTGATTCTTTGGCTTTAACTTCTTTATCTTCGTACATTTTCGCTCTATTTAATTTTAAAATATTTTGTATAAATGGTCCAATAATTTTCAAATTTCTACTATCTTGTGAATTATTCTTTGTGTTAGTATTTTTTATTAGTTTTGATTTAGAATCCAGTTGGTTTCCGTTTGTTTCTGGATTACCCTTGGAAGCCGATGGGGTAATCCCAATATTTGATATATATGATTCATATGGTTTGAAGGGTTTCGGCGGAACAAATGGTTTAACATGAGATTCAATAATATTTTCTAGATTTCGGTCAACCGTCTGTCCTTGAATGACGTTTCCAACAGGTCCCAAATGTTTTCTATCCTCTGCTTTTGGAAGGTTGTTCCAATACCGCGCATTTGAAGCATTGCGGGACGGGGGGTTATTGATAACACTAGTATTTGTCATTATGCGAGCAGATTGCTGTCCAGAATCATTTATCGGCATAGAAGTAATACCTCCATTCTCATTATCCTCGTGATGAACCTGCGAATATAATTCTGTTTCAAATTCGCTTGAATCGTCCGAATACTCATCATCCATCTGAAAAATGACAATTGATTAAATTCAATTTTTTTTTTCATATTTAGGATATTAGATACACACTTTAAAATAATTCTTAAGTTGTGAATGCAGTAAGAAATTCTTATAATACTTACAATCTTTGAAATCCAATTAATTTAATATTGTTAATACAATATCAAGCACGACGCATTAATCACACGAAAAATGTTAACGAGATTAAATTCCCTTAATAAATGGATCTGGCCAATGCCTACTGATTCAGTAGGAATTTATCTGGCGAAACACTTTACTTCACTACTTATTTAATTTAGGCCTTGTAGAAATAAGTAAAAAAAATTTTTCTTTTTTCCATTGTGTGTAATTTTTGTAACTGGCAAATAAAAATCGAAGATTATTTAAATACACCTTGTAATGTCGTTATACTCTTATGTGACATCATAAGATGTGACATGCATGACTAGCTCCAATGGCCCTTGCCATTTACATGATGCACCTGGGCATGGACATAAATATGGTCTATATTCGCATGCCTCTTCGTGTTCTGTTTTTTCAGTGTATATCAATGATGCTGTACAACCATAACTTGAATGTTTACATGGAAATTTAACATTTGATGCGACTTTCTCCATTGCCAAATTTCTGATATTACCCAATGAACCTCGACATGTTGGGCAGCATGTTAATTTCGAACGACAAGATGAACATACCAAATGGCCACTTTGGTATTGTAATATTGGTGGTAGAACATAATCAAAACAAACTGGACACTCAAATGATGCCAAATCAGCTGACATCCCGACATCACCACCGCCCGCTGATGATAATGATGAGCTCGAAGATGATGAAGCGTTATGTACATCACGACGTTTTGGATTAATTTTATTTGACATGATTCCCAATAAATAACAAATAAATGCACGAAAATAAATTAATCAGCTAGCCAGCATAAGCAATATATATTAAAAATTATATTCTTTATTATTGATAATCTTAAACACATTTGAAATTTTAGATTTGAACACAAAAGAAAAGGTGTCTTATTCTAAGAACTTCCGAAGGTATAATTCGTGTAACACAAACAAATTTAATAAAATAACTTTTGAACTTTTTGCCGAAAACTAATCACTAATCAATTTGGCTATCAGGTTGTTCGAAAGATTAAAATTTAATTTTTGCTGTCACCACAAAAAAGGCTTCCAAGAAAAATTACACATCAAAACATTTGCTTGTGTACTTTTGCTTGTTGTAATTAAATGAACGCGAAGCGAAGCAGTCGCATAGCCACAAAATGACAGAATCAATTGCATTTTAGTTGCTACGTAGTGTGGCCAGATTTCATATATTTTTTTTTTGTATAAATCAAGAATATACGCCGCCGGTGAGGTGAATAGGAATTAAAAACTAAAATGTTCAAATAAATTCTCACTATTGTAATTTTAATTGCGATTTATTCATAGTCCAGCTATATATGTATCAAAAGAAATTTTAATACTTTAATTTTATTCCAAATTATATTGATAATTAATAGAATTACGGCTGGAGAATTAAATACAAAATTTGAAAAATATATTTGCTTTTTCAGTATCACGAAATTAACTATAAAGAGTAAATAATAAAAATCAAATCTTTTTACTTTTGTTTTCATTTAACAAGAGGTTTCTAATTTAATCTTCTTTTCTTTTTTTGTTTTGCAGAAGGTTATTTAACATCATGTTCTTTCGACTATATGACTGATAATTTTGATACGAAATTGTTCGTTGGAGTAATATTCTTCACCAGTTATGTGGTGCCGATGTCTATGATAATAATTTATTATAGTCATATCGTAAGTCATGTTTTCCAGCATGAAAAAACATTACGAGAACAAGCGAAGAAAATGAATGTCGAATCATTACGATCAAATGTAGATAAATCTAAGGATTCCGCTGAAATTCGAATTGCAAAGGCGGCTATAACAATATGTTTTTTATTTGTTGCTGCTTGGACACCATACGGTGTTATGGCATTGATTGGAGCATTCGGGGATCGAAGTCTATTAACGCCAGGCGTTACAATGATTCCAGCATGCGCTTGTAAATTAGTTGCATGCATAGATCCATATGTTTACGCTATAAGTCATCCAAGATATCGATTGGAACTACAAAAGAAATTACCGTGGTTGGCAATCAATGAAAAACAACCTGAAACAGCTTCAACTGGAACTACAACTGAAAATGCTTCGCCAGCTCCAGCTCCAGCGTAAACCAGCAAAATAATTTTGATTTATTTTGCCGTATAAAATAATTATGTAACTAAATTTTATAGAATTTATTTTATCTTAATTTAGAAATTAGAAATATCATAGTTTACGAAACACACAACGACAACCACAGCAAATACTCGAAGGATTATGCAAAATCAGAACCGAAAATGAAATGGACACAAAAACAAAAAAGAAAAGATTTTTATTTATTTGTAGTCATTTTAATTTATGTAAAATTATAATAAAATTAGTCATTTTACAGCAATAACTTTCCTTGTTTTATATTTCGTAATAAATTGACCATGAATGGAATTGTATGAAACTCGATTTGGCCCAAATAGTGTATGGAAAAGCATATAATTTGAAATGCTACGATTTATTAGTCTCAATCGAAATACACAATACCACTCCAGAAAGAAATCTATTTGTCGATTCTGTTTTTCGAATTGTGATTGCCATTAAACAGTCCAGGATTAAATTTAAAATTGATAGTTGAATTTAAATAAATAAAACAATAATTGAATCGTTCAGAAACTAATGCGATTAAAGTATATTTCTTAAAAGTTTCGGAAGTACTCTCGATTTTGGTAAATTATAAAAAATTAAATATTTTTTTTAGTAAACAAAAAGATTTATTCAATCATTTGTCTTTTCTTCGTCAGACAGTCTTCCCAGCTTTTTTTCTTTTTTTGAAATGACGTTTTGAAATTGTACGCTTTTTCGTCTTAGCTTTACATTTTTCTACAGCCTCACCGCGTAACATAAATGGAGGTAAAATATTTTCATTAATATCATCCTTTTCCGTATCTGTTGAATCATCATCATCATTCGGTTCAGATCCTTTATTACTACCAGATGCTTTACGTTTTCTTAATTTTTTCAATTTCGGCACAAATTCAACATCTTCATCATTTTCAGAATTTGAAGATATTTCATTGATATTCGATTGTTTAGTTTTTCCTTTGTTATATATGCTTTCAGGCATATCAGAGCTTTCACTTTCATAAATATCAACAGCTCTAAAATTTGACTGAGTTACTTGATAATTAGGTGTAGTAATTTTTGTTGGTTTGTTTCCTTTATTTTTATTTGAACTTCTAATTGTAGTTTCATTTTCTGAAACAGAAACTGTTTCTTGAACACATTGAAGGTCTTGATCATCGACAATATTTGATTCTTCTAGAAGTCGTGACCTATCAGAATGACCGATAAAATCATCAGATATTATTGAACTAGGACTTGCACATCTGGAAATGTTTTGTCCATGATCCCCCGGTTTAACGCAGAATGGTTTTACAAATGATTCAGATGAATTCTCAACGTCAATATCGGAATCTTCTGAACTGTAAATTGTAACCAATGGGGGCGATGGTACAGGAACTTCAATTACATAACAATCTTCCTCAGAAGAGTCCAACACAATTGTTTCAACATTACGTCTTTGCCTTTCGCGTGATTCTTTGGCTTTAACTTCTTTATCTTCGTACATTTTCGCTCTATTTAATTTTAAAATATTTTGTATAAATGGTCCAATAATTTTCAAATTTCTACTATCTTGTGAATTATTCTTTGTGTTAGTATTTTTTATTAGTTTTGATTTAGAATCCAGTTGGTTTCCGTTTGTTTCTGGATTACCCTTGGAAGCCGATGGGGTAATCCCAATATTTGATATATATGATTCATATGGTTTGAAGGGTTTCGGCGGAACAAATGGTTTAACATGAGATTCAATAATATTTTCTAGATTTCGGTCAACCGTCTGTCCTTGAATGACGTTTCCAACAGGTCCCAAATGTTTTCTATCCTCTGCTTTTGGAAGGTTGTTCCAATACCGCGCATTTGAAGCATTGCGGGACGGGGGGTTATTGATAACACTAGTATTTGTCATTATGCGAGCAGATTGCTGTCCAGAATCATTTATCGGCATAGAAGTAATACCTCCATTCTCATTATCCTCGTGATGAACCTGCGAATATAATTCTGTTTCAAATTCGCTTGAATCGTCCGAATACTCATCATCCATCTGAAAAATGACAATTGATTAAATTCAATTTTTTTTTTCATATTTAGGATATTAGATACACACTTTAAAATAATTCTTAAGTTGTGAATGCAGTAAGAAATTCTTATAATACTTACAATCTTTGAAATCCAATTAATTTAATATTGTTAATACAATATCAAGCACGACGCATTAATCACACGAAAAATGTTAACGAGATTAAATTCCCTTAATAAATGGATCTGGCCAATGCCTACTGATTCAGTAGGAATTTATCTGGCGAAACACTTTACTTCACTACTTATTTAATTTAGGCCTTGTAGAAATAAGTAAAAAAAATTTTTCTTTTTTCCATTGTGTGTAATTTTTGTAACTGGCAAATAAAAATCGAAGATTATTTAAATACACCTTGTAATGTCGTTATACTCTTATGTGACATCATAAGATGTGACATGCATGACTAGCTCCAATGGCCCTTGCCATTTACATGATGCACCTGGGCATGGACATAAATATGGTCTATATTCGCATGCCTCTTCGTGTTCTGTTTTTTCAGTGTATATCAATGATGCTGTACAACCATAACTTGAATGTTTACATGGAAATTTAACATTTGATGCGACTTTCTCCATTGCCAAATTTCTGATATTACCCAATGAACCTCGACATGTTGGGCAGCATGTTAATTTCGAACGACAAGATGAACATACCAAATGGCCACTTTGGTATTGTAATATTGGTGGTAGAACATAATCAAAACAAACTGGACACTCAAATGATGCCAAATCAGCTGACATCCCGACATCACCACCGCCCGCTGATGATAATGATGAGCTCGAAGATGATGAAGCGTTATGTACATCACGACGTTTTGGATTAATTTTATTTGACATGATTCCCAATAAATAACAAATAAATGCACGAAAATAAATTAATCAGCTAGCCAGCATAAGCAATATATATTAAAAATTATATTCTTTATTATTGATAATCTTAAACACATTTGAAATTTTAGATTTGAACACAAAAGAAAAGGTGTCTTATTCTAAGAACTTCCGAAGGTATAATTCGTGTAACACAAACAAATTTAATAAAATAACTTTTGAACTTTTTGCCGAAAACTAATCACTAATCAATTTGGCTATCAGGTTGTTCGAAAGATTAAAATTTAATTTTTGCTGTTTGGACACCATACGGTGTTATGGCATTGATTGGAGCATTCGGGGATCGAAGTCTATTAACGCCAGGCGTTACAATGATTCCAGCATGCGCTTGTAAATTAGTTGCATGCATAGATCCATATGTTTACGCTATAAGTCATCCAAGATATCGATTGGAACTACAAAAGAAATTACCGTGGTTGGCAATCAATGAAAAACAACCTGAAACAGCTTCAACTGGAACTACAACTGAAAATGCTTCGCCAGCTCCAGCTCCAGCGTAAACCAGCAAAATAATTTTGATTTATTTTGCCGTATAAAATAATTATGTAACTAAATTTTATAGAATTTATTTTATCTTAATTTAGAAATTAGAAATATCATAGTTTACGAAACACACAACGACAACCACAGCAAATACTCGAAGGATTATGCAAAATCAGAACCGAAAATGAAATGGACACAAAAACAAAAAAGAAAAGATTTTTATTTATTTGTAGTCATTTTAATTTATGTAAAATTATAATAAAATTAGTCATTTTACAGCAATAACTTTCCTTGTTTTATATTTCGTAATAAATTGACCATGAATGGAATTGTATGAAACTCGATTTGGCCCAAATAGTGTATGGAAAAGCATATAATTTGAAATGCTACGATTTATTAGTCTCAATCGAAATACACAATACCACTCCAGAAAGAAATCTATTTGTCGATTCTGTTTTTCGAATTGTGATTGCCATTAAACAGTCCAGGATTAAATTTAAAATTGATAGTTGAATTTAAATAAATAAAACAATAATTGAATCGTTCAGAAACTAATGCGATTAAAGTATATTTCTTAAAAGTTTCGGAAGTACTCTCGATTTTGGTAAATTATAAAAAATTAAATATTTTTTTTAGTAAACAAAAAGATTTATTCAATCATTTGTCTTTTCTTCGTCAGACAGTCTCCCCAGCTTTTTTTCTTTTTTAAATAGACTTCGCCATCATTTCACAAATATCAGATTTTTCTGGTATATTATCGCTAATTTTAAACTGATCAATTTCAACTTTTTTATTTGCATTTTTATCTTTATTATCATGCGACACATTGATTTGTTCCTCCGTATACGTTACGTTTGGATTACTTCTCTGTTGATCAATTTGTTCTTCATTATTTTCTTCAATTTGGTCTTCATTATTTTGCTCAATTTGTTCTTCATTATTTTGCTCAATTTCTTCATTATTTTTCTCAATATTTTCTCCAAATATTGGAAAACTCGTACATTTTACATTTTTGGGTAATTGATTAATTTTAGGCGATTGAAATTTATGGATTTCATTTCCACTAGTTGAAAAATTTAATTCTAATTGATCGTCTTTTGTAATTTCTTGCAAATTTGCCATCTCCCGAACAAAACTAAAATCATGTCTCGAAGTAATTGTTTCAATCTTTTCATTGTTTTTTTTTGCAAAAGGATTTATTACGAAATTTTTTCTTCGTCTTATTTCCTCTTCCTTTTGCCTTTCGGCCAATTTCTGTTTTCGTTCAGATGGTGTTTCAAGTCCTACTGCAGATAAGACTCTACTATAAAATTGTTGATCTGTTAAATCCTTTGTGAATGAAAATTCAAAGTTCTTATTTGGTTTATATAATAAATTATAACCGATATAATCGGAATCAAATCGCGTTTTATCTACTACATCTTTATATGCTTTTGCATGAGATTTTATCTCAGATATTGGTGGTGGAAAATCTAAAAATTTGATTGAAGCGCGACAATGTTCTGGTAAATGACCGGATTTAGCACAAATACAACAATGTTTAATAGGGTTATACTCGACTTTATCATTTAATAATTCATTTGGTTCCAACTGTAAAACAAAAATTTTTTTTATTTAAAATTTTGAAAGAAATTAAAATATTATATTCAAACATACAGTTGAATGATAACGTCTCCATTTATCTGGACAATATTCAAGTGTATGACCACGAATTCTACAAGTTGGGCATATTGAAAATTTTTGCTTTGCACAGAAATTACAAAATCTCATAAAATTACTAGTTTTTTTACCGCACTAGAAAAAAGAATTAGTTATTCAAATTTTATAAAAATAATAAACAAACGATTGTGGTAAATTTTTAATATATTATAGTGTTAATTGAAGAATGTCTCAAAATTACAATTTTCATCTTCCTTTATATTAAAAACTATAAAATACATGAACGAACAAATTAAATAAATCATATAATTTTTTTTTTTTTTTTACCCGTAAGCAAATAGTATTTGGACATCGAGGTTCAAGATGTCCAGTTTGGCTGCACATATAGCAAATCAATGGTTTTCTTGGTTTTGGACATTTTGCTCGCATGTGACCGAATTCCGAACAGTTATTACATTTTATATTCGAATACCTACGATATGAGGGATATTTATCTTTAGTAGAAATGTCCCACCTTGCTTGTCCTATAAATAAATGTATTTTTTAATAATGAAATAAAATTATTCCTAGAACTTACTATCATTTCTCATATCTCTATGGATACTAGCAACATTAAAATTTTCGCCATGCCACGACTTTTGATAGAATCGTATCATTTCTTCATTCCATCCTATAAATTTTTTTGGATTAGCATGAACGACGGTCATTAAATCATTCTTTGAGTCATTTTTAGAAAATGGAACTTTAAATTGCGGCTGATCTTGTTCATCTGCATTTTTTTCATTCTCATATTCTTCTTCATCATATTCATCTGTTTTTTTAGTGTCAGATTCATAATCTACGGGCATTTCATCAATTTGAGTTAAAACTTGATCTAAGCCTACTAATATATTTTCTGGAACAGCAACATGTGATTTTTTCAAATTTTCTACTTCAGACACTTTTTCAGAATCTTGTTTTTTCTTTCGCTTTTGCAAAACACCTTCAACTAATTCTCTAGCTGTTACGTTTTCTATACTGTCAGAGTCTTCACTAACATCACTATTATCGACATTATTGTTCCCTTGAACTATTGCCGATAATTGATTAATAAATTCATTGTCTGATGAGTTTACATCGAGACGTTTTGAAATTGTACGCTTTTTTGTCTTAGCTTTACATTTTTCTACAGCCTCACCGCGTAACATAAATGGAGGTAAAATATTTTCATTAATATCATCCTTTTCCGTATCTGTTGAATCATCATCATCATTCGGTTCAGATCCTTTATTACTACCAGATGCTTTACGTTTTCTTAATTTTTTCAATTTCGGCACAAATTCAACATCTTCATCATTTTCAGAATTTGAAGATATTTCATTGATATTCGATTGTTTAGTTTTTCCTTTGTTATATATGCTTTCAGGCACATCAGAGCTTTCACTTTCATAAATATCAACAGCTCTAAAATTTGACTGAGTTACTTGATAATTAGGTGTAGTAATTTTTGTTGGTTTGTTTCCTTTATTTTTATTTGAACTTCTAATTGTAGTTTCATTTTCTGAAACAGAAACTGTTTCTTGAACACATTGAAGGTCTTGATCATCGACAATATTTGATTCTTCTAGAAGTCGTGACCTATCAGAATGACCGATAAAATCATCAGATATTATTGAACTAGGACTTGCACATCTGGAAATGTTTTGTCCATGATCCCCCGGTTTAACGCAGAATGGTTTTACAAATGATTCAGATGAATTCTCAACGTCAATATCGGAATCTTCTGAACTGTAAATTGTAACCAATGGGGGCGATGGTACAGGAACTTCAATTACATAACAATCTTCCTCAGAAGAGTCCAACACAATTGTTTCAACATTACGTCTTTGCCTTTCGCGTGATTCTTTGGCTTTAACTTCTTTATCTTCGTACATTTTCGCTCTATTTAATTTTAAAATATTTTGTATAAATGGTCCAATAATTTTCAAATTTCTACTATCTTGTGAATTATTCTTTGTGTTAGTATTTTTTATTAGTTTTGATTTAGAATCCAGTTGGTTTCCGTTTGTTTCTGGATTACCCTTGGAAGCCGATGGGGTAATCCCAATATTTGATATATATGATTCATATGGTTTGAAGGGTTTCGGCGGAACAAATGGTTTAACATGAGATTCAATAATATTTTCTAGATTTCGGTCAACCGTCTGTCCTTGAATGACGTTTCCAACAGGTCCCAAATGTTTTCTATCCTCTGCTTTTGGAAGGTTGTTCCAATACCGCGCATTTGAAGCATTGCGGGACGGGGGGTTATTGATAACACTAGTATTTGTCATTATGCGAGCAGATTGCTGTCCAGAATCATTTATCGGCATAGAAGTAATACCTCCATTCTCATTATCCTCGTGATGAACCTGCGAATATAATTCTGTTTCAAATTCGCTTGAATCGTCCGAATACTCATCATCCATCTGAAAAATGACAATTGATTAAATTCAATTTTTTTTTTCATATTTAGGATATTAGATACACACTTTAAAATAATTCTTAAGTTGTGAATGCAGTAAGAAATTCTTATAATACTTACAATCTTTGAAATCCAATTAATTTAATATTGTTAATACAATATCAAGCACGACGCATTAATCACACGAAAAATGTTAACGAGATTAAATTCCCTTAATAAATGGATCTGGCCAATGCCTACTGATTCAGTAGGAATTTATCTGGCGAAACACTTTACTTCACTACTTATTTAATTTAGGCCTTGTAGAAATAAGTAAAAAAAATTTTTCTTTTTTCCATTGTGTGTAATTTTTGTAACTGGCAAATAAAAATCGAAGATTATTTAAATACACCTTGTAATGTCGTTATACTCTTATGTGACATCATAAGATGTGACATGCATGACTAGCTCCAATGGCCCTTGCCATTTACATGATGCACCTGGGCATGGACATAAATATGGTCTATATTCGCATGCCTCTTCGTGTTCTGTTTTTTCAGTGTATATCAATGATGCTGTACAACCATAACTTGAATGTTTACATGGAAATTTAACATTTGATGCGACTTTCTCCATTGCCAAATTTCTGATATTACCCAATGAACCTCGACATGTTGGGCAGCATGTTAATTTCGAACGACAAGATGAACATACCAAATGGCCACTTTGGTATTGTAATATTGGTGGTAGAACATAATCAAAACAAACTGGACACTCAAATGATGCCAAATCAGCTGACATCCCGACATCACCACCGCCCGCTGATGATAATGATGAGCTCGAAGATGATGAAGCGTTATGTACATCACGACGTTTTGGATTAATTTTATTAAAAATCATGTCTCGAAGTAATTGTTTCAATCTTTTCATTGTTTTTTTTTGCAAAAGGATTTATTACGAAATTTTTTCTTCGTCTTATTTCCTCTTCCTTTTGCCTTTCGGCCAATTTCTGTTTTCGTTCAGATGGTGTTTCAAGTCCTACTGCAGATAAGACTCTACTATAAAATTGTTGATCTGTTAAATCCTTTGTGAATGAAAATTCAAAGTTCTTATTTGGTTTATATAATAAATTATAACCGATATAATCGGAATCAAATCGCGTTTTATCTACTACATCTTTATATGCTTTTGCATGAGATTTTATCTCAGATATTGGTGGTGGAAAATCTAAAAATTTGATTGAAGCGCGACAATGTTCTGGTAAATGACCGGATTTAGCACAAATACAACAATGTTTAATAGGGTTATACTCGACTTTATCATTTAATAATTCATTTGGTTCCAACTGTAAAACAAAAATTTTTTTTATTTAAAATTTTGAAAGAAATTAAAATATTATATTCAAACATACAGTTGAATGATAACGTCTCCATTTATCTGGACAATATTCAAGTGTATGACCACGAATTCTACAAGTTGGGCATATTGAAAATTTTTGCTTTGCACAGAAATTACAAAATCTCATAAAATTACTAGTTTTTTTACCGCACTAGAAAAAAGAATTAGTTATTCAAATTTTATAAAAATAATAAACAAACGATTGTGGTAAATTTTTAATATATTATAGTGTTAATTGAAGAATGTCTCAAAATTACAATTTTCATCTTCCTTTATATTAAAAACTATAAAATACATGAACGAACAAATTAAATAAATCATATAATTTTTTTTTTTTTTTTACCCGTAAGCAAATAGTATTTGGACATCGAGGTTCAAGATGTCCAGTTTGGCTGCACATATAGCAAATCAATGGTTTTCTTGGTTTTGGACATTTTGCTCGCATGTGACCGAATTCCGAACAGTTATTACATTTTATATTCGAATACCTACGATATGAGGGATATTTATCTTTAGTAGAAATGTCCCACCTTGCTTGTCCTATAAATAAATGTATTTTTTAATAATGAAATAAAATTATTCCTAGAACTTACTATCATTTCTCATATCTCTATGGATACTAGCAACATTAAAATTTTCGCCATGCCACGACTTTTGATAGAATCGTATCATTTCTTCATTCCATCCTATAAATTTTTTTGGATTAGCATGAACGACGGTCATTAAATCATTCTTTGAGTCATTTTTAGAAAATGGAACTTTAAATTGCGGCTGATCTTGTTCATCTGCATTTTTTTCATTCTCATATTCTTCTTCATCATATTCATCTGTTTTTTTAGTGTCAGATTCATAATCTACGGGCATTTCATCAATTTGAGTTAAAACTTGATCTAAGCCTACTAATATATTTTCTGGAACAGCAACATGTGATTTTTTCAAATTTTCTACTTCAGACACTTTTTCAGAATCTTGTTTTTTCTTTCGCTTTTGCAAAACACCTTCAACTAATTCTCTAGCTGTTACGTTTTCTATACTGTCAGAGTCTTCACTAACATCACTATTATCGACATTATTGTTCCCTTGAACTATTGCCGATAATTGATTAATAAATTCATTGTCTGATGAGTTTACATCGAGACGTTTTGAAATTGTACGCTTTTTTGTCTTAGCTTTACATTTTTCTACAGCCTCACCGCGTAACATAAATGGAGGTAAAATATTTTCATTAATATCATCCTTTTCCGTATCTGTTGAATCATCATCATCATTCGGTTCAGATCCTTTATTACTACCAGATGCTTTACGTTTTCTTAATTTTTTCAATTTCGGCACAAATTCAACATCTTCATCATTTTCAGAATTTGAAGATATTTCATTGATATTCGATTGTTTAGTTTTTCCTTTGTTATATATGCTTTCAGGCACATCAGAGCTTTCACTTTCATAAATATCAACAGCTCTAAAATTTGACTGAGTTACTTGATAATTAGGTGTAGTAATTTTTGTTGGTTTGTTTCCTTTATTTTTATTTGAACTTCTAATTGTAGTTTCATTTTCTGAAACAGAAACTGTTTCTTGAACACATTGAAGGTCTTGATCATCGACAATATTTGATTCTTCTAGAAGTCGTGACCTATCAGAATGACCGATAAAATCATCAGATATTATTGAACTAGGACTTGCACATCTGGAAATGTTTTGTCCATGATCCCCCGGTTTAACGCAGAATGGTTTTACAAATGATTCAGATGAATTCTCAACGTCAATATCGGAATCTTCTGAACTGTAAATTGTAACCAATGGGGGCGATGGTACAGGAACTTCAATTACATAACAATCTTCCTCAGAAGAGTCCAACACAATTGTTTCAACATTACGTCTTTGCCTTTCGCGTGATTCTTTGGCTTTAACTTCTTTATCTTCGTACATTTTCGCTCTATTTAATTTTAAAATATTTTGTATAAATGGTCCAATAATTTTCAAATTTCTACTATCTTGTGAATTATTCTTTGTGTTAGTATTTTTTATTAGTTTTGATTTAGAATCCAGTTGGTTTCCGTTTGTTTCTGGATTACCCTTGGAAGCCGATGGGGTAATCCCAATATTTGATATATATGATTCATATGGTTTGAAGGGTTTCGGCGGAACAAATGGTTTAACATGAGATTCAATAATATTTTCTAGATTTCGGTCAACCGTCTGTCCTTGAATGACGTTTCCAACAGGTCCCAAATGTTTTCTATCCTCTGCTTTTGGAAGGTTGTTCCAATACCGCGCATTTGAAGCATTGCGGGACGGGGGGTTATTGATAACACTAGTATTTGTCATTATGCGAGCAGATTGCTGTCCAGAATCATTTATCGGCATAGAAGTAATACCTCCATTCTCATTATCCTCGTGATGAACCTGCGAATATAATTCTGTTTCAAATTCGCTTGAATCGTCCGAATACTCATCATCCATCTGAAAAATGACAATTGATTAAATTCAATTTTTTTTTTCATATTTAGGATATTAGATACACACTTTAAAATAATTCTTAAGTTGTGAATGCAGTAAGAAATTCTTATAATACTTACAATCTTTGAAATCCAATTAATTTAATATTGTTAATACAATATCAAGCACGACGCATTAATCACACGAAAAATGTTAACGAGATTAAATTCCCTTAATAAATGGATCTGGCCAATGCCTACTGATTCAGTAGGAATTTATCTGGCGAAACACTTTACTTCACTACTTATTTAATTTAGGCCTTGTAGAAATAAGTAAAAAAAATTTTTCTTTTTTCCATTGTGTGTAATTTTTGTAACTGGCAAATAAAAATCGAAGATTATTTAAATACACCTTGTAATGTCGTTATACTCTTATGTGACATCATAAGATGTGACATGCATGACTAGCTCCAATGGCCCTTGCCATTTACATGATGCACCTGGGCATGGACATAAATATGGTCTATATTCGCATGCCTCTTCGTGTTCTGTTTTTTCAGTGTATATCAATGATGCTGTACAACCATAACTTGAATGTTTACATGGAAATTTAACATTTGATGCGACTTTCTCCATTGCCAAATTTCTGATATTACCCAATGAACCTCGACATGTTGGGCAGCATGTTAATTTCGAACGACAAGATGAACATACCAAATGGCCACTTTGGTATTGTAATATTGGTGGTAGAACATAATCAAAACAAACTGGACACTCAAATGATGCCAAATCAGCTGACATCCCGACATCACCACCGCCCGCTGATGATAATGATGAGCTCGAAGATGATGAAGCGTTATGTACATCACGACGTTTTGGATTAATTTTATTTGACATGATTCCCAATAAATAACAAATAAATGCACGAAAATAAATTAATCAGCTAGCCAGCATAAGCAATATATATTAAAAATTATATTCTTTATTATTGATAATCTTAAACACATTTGAAATTTTAGATTTGAACACAAAAGAAAAGGTGTCTTATTCTAAGAACTTCCGAAGGTATAATTCGTGTAACACAAACAAATTTAATAAAATAACTTTTGAACTTTTTGCCGAAAACTAATCACTAATCAATTTGGCTATCAGGTTGTTCGAAAGATTAAAATTTAATTTTTGCTGTCACCACAAAAAAGGCTTCCAAGAAAAATTACACATCAAAACATTTGCTTGTGTACTTTTGCTTGTTGTAATTAAATGAACGCGAAGCGAAGCAGTCGCATAGCCACAAAATGACAGAATCAATTGCATTTTAGTTGCTACGTAGTGTGGCCAGATTTCATATATTTTTTTTTTGTATAAATCAAGAATATACGCCGCCGGTGAGGTGAATAGGAATTAAAAACTAAAATGTTCAAATAAATTCTCACTATTGTAATTTTAATTGCGATTTATTCATAGTCCAGCTATATATGTATCAAAAGAAATTTTAATACTTTAATTTTATTCCAAATTATATTGATAATTAATAGAATTACGGCTGGAGAATTAAATACAAAATTTGAAAAATATATTTGCTTTTTCAGTATCACGAAATTAACTATAAAGAGTAAATAATAAAAATCAAATCTTTTTACTTTTGTTTTCATTTAACAAGAGGTTTCTAATTTAATCTTCTTTTCTTTTTTTGTTTTGCAGAAGGTTATTTAACATCATGTTCTTTCGACTATATGACTGATAATTTTGATACGAAATTGTTCGTTGGAGTAATATTCTTCACCAGTTATGTGGTGCCGATGTCTATGATAATAATTTATTATAGTCATATCGTAAGTCATGTTTTCCAGCATGAAAAAACATTACGAGAACAAGCGAAGAAAATGAATGTCGAATCATTACGATCAAATGTAGATAAATCTAAGGATTCCGCTGAAATTCGAATTGCAAAGGCGGCTATAACAATATGTTTTTTATTTGTTGCTGCTTGGACACCACACGGTGTTATGGCATTGATTGGAGCATTCGGGGATCGAAGTCTATTAACGCCAGGCGTTACAATGATTCCAGCATGCGCTTGTAAATTAGTTGCATGCATAGATCCATATGTTTACGCTATAAGTCATCCAAGATATCGATTGGAACTACAAAAGAAATTACCGTGGTTGGCAATCAATGAAAAACAACCTGAAACAGCTTCAACTGGAACTACAACTGAAAATGCTTCGCCAGCTCCAGCTCCAGCGTAAACCAGCAAAATAATTTTGATTTATTTTGCCGTATAAAATAATTATGTAACTAAATTTTATAGAATTTATTTTATCTTAATTTAGAAATTAGAAATATCATAGTTTACGAAACACACAACGACAACCACAGCAAATACTCGAAGGATTATGCAAAATCAGAACCGAAAATGAAATGGACACAAAAACAAAAAAGAAAAGATTTTTATTTATTTGTAGTCATTTTAATTTATGTAAAATTATAATAAAATTAGTCATTTTACAGCAATAACTTTCCTTGTTTTATATTTCGTAATAAATTGACCATGAATGGAATTGTATGAAACTCGATTTGGCCCAAATAGTGTATGGAAAAGCATATAATTTGAAATGCTACGATTTATTAGTCTCAATCGAAATACACAATACCACTCCAGAAAGAAATCTATTTGTCGATTCTGTTTTTCGAATTGTGATTGCCATTAAACAGTCCAGGATTAAATTTAAAATTGATAGTTGAATTTAAATAAATAAAACAATAATTGAATCGTTCAGAAACTAATGCGATTAAAGTCTATTTCTTAAAAGTTTCGGAAGTACTCTCGATTTTGGTAAATTATAATAAAATAAATATTTTTTTAGTAAACAAAAGGATTTACTCAATCATTAGTCTTTTCTTCGTCAGACAGTCTCTCCAGCTTTTTTCTTTTTTAAATAGACTTCGCATTGGTTCCTAAACGCCTCAATTATCCCTAATATTAAGCATATTTTTTATTTCACATTTCAAATACATGTTTAATTAAAAATAGCTTTATTAATGAAAGAAATTATATTATAAAAGGAAGATTTCTTTCTTTCAATAAACCTTCCCTTTGATATTCATAAAAATTTTCGACAAAACCTTGTGATCGTTAAAAGACAATAATCCCTTTTCAGCTTTCTCCATAACCTTATTCAATTTACCAACAATTTCCGTATGATCACTACCCATTTTCAAGCACATTTCGATCTTTTTAATACATTCTCGTGACCAGAATATGGAAGGATTCTTTTCTGTTTTGGTATTATCTTGATCATTGGAATTGATTTCATTAAATAAATTATCACATTTTTTCTCCCAGTTTTTATCATTTTGGCATTGAAGTATTTTTTCAGAAATACATAAATTACTTCTTTTTCCCGAAGTCGATGGTTCATTATTTTCAGGTATTGGTTGTATCTTTGTTGGATCATTATCATTTTTGAAATTATTTGAAACCACTGTCTTTTGTAAGGACATAGGATTTAAAACCATTTTTGTTTTAACATAATCCTTTGGACCTTCATCAATGATTATTTGTGGCTTAATATTTTTTGGTTTTTCAAGCTTTTCTTTTTGCTCTTTCGTTAAACTAACATCTAGAAATCGTTTACCTAAAATTTTATAATTCAATATCAATTTTGGAAGTTCATTGTTTTTTTTCATTTCATTATATTGTTGTATCATTTCTTCGTAATTTTCATGTTGGTATGATGTAAAAATATACTTCCAATGTTCATCAATTTTGGAACGAAATTCATTCGAAATAATTTGAGATTTATCTTCTAGTAAATCTTTTAAATTATTTTGTAAACTTTCCATATGTACTTTGCCGTTTTTAAGTCCAGTTTGTCCAATTAATATCATATTTAAATTTTTTCTTGCTTTTTCAGCTTGTCTCCAACGGATTTTCGATACTTGATTTTGGGATGATTGTAAACGTTTGAAAAGTTCATTTACATTACCTAAATTATCTTCCAATTGTAAAATATTTGTTTGTAAATGTTTTATAAGTAAATCACGTCGCCGTGGTACTTTTTGGGATCTCTCTAGTTCTTGCCGATTCATTTTATCTGAATGTTTTCGAAATATTTCTAATAAGTCTTTATGGAATTTATCTTGATTCTGTGGTAATCCATTAATAATTATCATACTACCAACTGATGACGAACTTATTTGCGTTTTTACATTGTATTTCTTTGAACTTTCAATTAAAAATGAATTACCATCCGGTGATAATAAATATCGGTGGTAAAATGCTGTTAAATATACTTTTGCTTCGCATGGTGTATCTGTATCAGTTTTTGATTTTTCAAAATTATCATCACAATTTAATTGCGAGACATGTTTATATGAAATTCCATCATTAGTCAACTTTGTATCATCTTCATTGTCATCTGACAAGGTTAATGGTATGTAATCTGGCATTGGTGTCACCTCATGTACATTTTCTTTTCTTATTGAACTTCCAAATGCTTCTGAAAAACTATAATTTGAATCCGAATCAGCTGCAACATCGAGATTTTCATTTGGCACGCTTTCAGTAGGCGACATCATTTCACAAATATCAGATTTTTCTGGTATATTATCGCTAATTTTAAACTGATCAATTTCAACTTTTTTATTTGCATTTTTATCTTTATTATCATGCGACACATTGATTTGTTCCTCCGTATACGTTACGTTTGGATTACTTCTCTGTTGATCAATTTGTTCTTCATTATTTTCTTCAATTTGGTCTTCATTATTTTGCTCAATTTGTTCTTCATTATTTTGCTCAATTTCTTCATTATTTTTCTCAATATTTTCTCCAAATATTGGAAAACTCGTACATTTTACATTTTTGGGTAATTGATTAATTTTAGGCGATTGAAATTTATGGATTTCATTTCCACTAGTTGAAAAATTTAATTCTAATTGATCGTCTTTTGTAATTTCTTGCAAATTTGCCATCTCCCGAACAAAACTAAAATCATGTCTCGAAGTAATTGTTTCAATCTTTTCATTGTTTTTTTTTGCAAAAGGATTTATTACGAAATTTTTTCTTCGTCTTATTTCCTCTTCCTTTTGCCTTTCGGCCAATTTCTGTTTTCGTTCAGATGGTGTTTCAAGTCCTACTGCAGATAAGACTCTACTATAAAATTGTTGATCTGTTAAATCCTTTGTGAATGAAAATTCAAAGTTCTTATTTGGTTTATATAATAAATTATAACCGATATAATCGGAATCAAATCGCGTTTTATCTACTACATCTTTATATGCTTTTGCATGAGATTTTATCTCAGATATTGGTGGTGGAAAATCTAAAAATTTGATTGAAGCGCGACAATGTTCTGGTAAATGACCGGATTTAGCACAAATACAACAATGTTTAATAGGGTTATACTCGACTTTATCATTTAATAATTCATTTGGTTCCAACTGTAAAACAAAAATTTTTTTTATTTAAAATTTTGAAAGAAATTAAAATATTATATTCAAACATACAGTTGAATGATAACGTCTCCATTTATCTGGACAATATTCAAGTGTATGACCACGAATTCTACAAGTTGGGCATATTGAAAATTTTTGCTTTGCACAGAAATTACAAAATCTCATAAAATTACTAGTTTTTTTACCGCACTAGAAAAAAGAATTAGTTATTCAAATTTTATAAAAATAATAAACAAACGATTGTGGTAAATTTTTAATATATTATAGTGTTAATTGAAGAATGTCTCAAAATTACAATTTTCATCTTCCTTTATATTAAAAACTATAAAATACATGAACGAACAAATTAAATAAATCATATAATTTTTTTTTTTTTTTTACCCGTAAGCAAATAGTATTTGGACATCGAGGTTCAAGATGTCCAGTTTGGCTGCACATATAGCAAATCAATGGTTTTCTTGGTTTTGGACATTTTGCTCGCATGTGACCGAATTCCGAACAGTTATTACATTTTATATTCGAATACCTACGATATGAGGGATATTTATCTTTAGTAGAAATGTCCCACCTTGCTTGTCCTATAAATAAATGTATTTTTTAATAATGAAATAAAATTATTCCTAGAACTTACTATCATTTCTCATATCTCTATGGATACTAGCAACATTAAAATTTTCGCCATGCCACGACTTTTGATAGAATCGTATCATTTCTTCATTCCATCCTATAAATTTTTTTGGATTAGCATGAACGACGGTCATTAAATCATTCTTTGAGTCATTTTTAGAAAATGGAACTTTAAATTGCGGCTGATCTTGTTCATCTGCATTTTTTTCATTCTCATATTCTTCTTCATCATATTCATCTGTTTTTTTAGTGTCAGATTCATAATCTACGGGCATTTCATCAATTTGAGTTAAAACTTGATCTAAGCCTACTAATATATTTTCTGGAACAGCAACATGTGATTTTTTCAAATTTTCTACTTCAGACACTTTTTCAGAATCTTGTTTTTTCTTTCGCTTTTGCAAAACACCTTCAACTAATTCTCTAGCTGTTACGTTTTCTATACTGTCAGAGTCTTCACTAACATCACTATTATCGACATTATTGTTCCCTTGAACTATTGCCGATAATTGATTAATAAATTCATTGTCTGATGAGTTTACATCGAGACGTTTTGAAATTGTACGCTTTTTTGTCTTAGCTTTACATTTTTCTACAGCCTCACCGCGTAACATAAATGGAGGTAAAATATTTTCATTAATATCATCCTTTTCCGTATCTGTTGAATCATCATCATCATTCGGTTCAGATCCTTTATTACTACCAGATGCTTTACGTTTTCTTAATTTTTTCAATTTCGGCACAAATTCAACATCTTCATCATTTTCAGAATTTGAAGATATTTCATTGATATTCGATTGTTTAGTTTTTCCTTTGTTATATATGCTTTCAGGCACATCAGAGCTTTCACTTTCATAAATATCAACAGCTCTAAAATTTGACTGAGTTACTTGATAATTAGGTGTAGTAATTTTTGTTGGTTTGTTTCCTTTATTTTTATTTGAACTTCTAATTGTAGTTTCATTTTCTGAAACAGAAACTGTTTCTTGAACACATTGAAGGTCTTGATCATCGACAATATTTGATTCTTCTAGAAGTCGTGACCTATCAGAATGACCGATAAAATCATCAGATATTATTGAACTAGGACTTGCACATCTGGAAATGTTTTGTCCATGATCCCCCGGTTTAACGCAGAATGGTTTTACAAATGATTCAGATGAATTCTCAACGTCAATATCGGAATCTTCTGAACTGTAAATTGTAACCAATGGGGGCGATGGTACAGGAACTTCAATTACATAACAATCTTCCTCAGAAGAGTCCAACACAATTGTTTCAACATTACGTCTTTGCCTTTCGCGTGATTCTTTGGCTTTAACTTCTTTATCTTCGTACATTTTCGCTCTATTTAATTTTAAAATATTTTGTATAAATGGTCCAATAATTTTCAAATTTCTACTATCTTGTGAATTATTCTTTGTGTTAGTATTTTTTATTAGTTTTGATTTAGAATCCAGTTGGTTTCCGTTTGTTTCTGGATTACCCTTGGAAGCCGATGGGGTAATCCCAATATTTGATATATATGATTCATATGGTTTGAAGGGTTTCGGCGGAACAAATGGTTTAACATGAGATTCAATAATATTTTCTAGATTTCGGTCAACCGTCTGTCCTTGAATGACGTTTCCAACAGGTCCCAAATGTTTTCTATCCTCTGCTTTTGGAAGGTTGTTCCAATACCGCGCATTTGAAGCATTGCGGGACGGGGGGTTATTGATAACACTAGTATTTGTCATTATGCGAGCAGATTGCTGTCCAGAATCATTTATCGGCATAGAAGTAATACTTCCATTCTCATTATCCTCGTGATGAACCTGCGAATATAATTCTGTTTCAAATTCGCTTGAATCGTCCGAATACTCATCATCCATCTGAAAAATGACAATTGATTAAATTCAATTTTTTTTTTCATATTTAGGATATTAGATACACACTTTAAAATAATTCTTAAGTTGTGAATGCAGTAAGAAATTCTTATAATACTTACAATCTTTGAAATCCAATTAATTTAATATTGTTAATACAATATCAAGCACGACGCATTAATCACACGAAAAATGTTAACGAGATTAAATTCCCTTAATAAATGGATCTGGCCAATGCCTACTGATTCAGTAGGAATTTATCTGGCGAAACACTTTACTTCACTACTTATTTAATTTAGGCCTTGTAGAAATAAGTAAAAAAAATTTTTCTTTTTTCCATTGTGTGTAATTTTTGTAACTGGCAAATAAAAATCGAAGATTATTTAAATACACCTTGTAATGTCGTTATACTCTTATGTGACATCATAAGATGTGACATGCATGACTAGCTCCAATGGCCCTTGCCATTTACATGATGCACCTGGGCATGGACATAAATATGGTCTATATTCGCATGCCTCTTCGTGTTCTGTTTTTTCAGTGTATATCAATGATGCTGTACAACCATAACTTGAATGTTTACATGGAAATTTAACATTTGATGCGACTTTCTCCATTGCCAAATTTCTGATATTACCCAATGAACCTCGACATGTTGGGCAGCATGTTAATTTCGAACGACAAGATGAACATACCAAATGGCCACTTTGGTATTGTAATATTGGTGGTAGAACATAATCAAAACAAACTGGACACTCAAATGATGCCAAATCAGCTGACATCCCGACATCACCACCGCCCGCTGATGATAATGATGAGCTCGAAGATGATGAAGCGTTATGTACATCACGACGTTTTGGATTAATTTTATTTGACATGATTCCCAATAAATAACAAATAAATGCACGAAAATAAATTAATCAGCTAGCCAGCATAAGCAATATATATTAAAAATTATATTCTTTATTATTGATAATCTTAAACACATTTGAAATTTTAGATTTGAACACAAAAGAAAAGGTGTCTTATTCTAAGAACTTCCGAAGGTATAATTCGTGTAACACAAACAAATTTAATAAAATAACTTTTGAACTTTTTGCCGAAAACTAATCACTAATCAATTTGGCTATCAGGTTGTTCGAAAGATTAAAATTTAATTTTTGCTGTCACCACAAAAAAGGCTTCCAAGAAAAATTACACATCAAAACATTTGCTTGTGTACTTTTGCTTGTTGTAATTAAATGAACGCGAAGCGAAGCAGTCGCATAGCCACAAAATGACAGAATCAATTGCATTTTAGTTGCTACGTAGTGTGGCCAGATTTCATATATTTTTTTTTTGTATAAATCAAGAATATACGCCGCCGGTGAGGTGAATAGGAATTAAAAACTAAAATGTTCAAATAAATTCTCACTATTGTAATTTTAATTGCGATTTATTCATAGTCCAGCTATATATGTATCAAAAGAAATTTTAATACTTTAATTTTATTCCAAATTATATTGATAATTAATAGAATTACGGCTGGAGAATTAAATACAAAATTTGAAAAATATATTTGCTTTTTCAGTATCACGAAATTAACTATAAAGAGTAAATAATAAAAATCAAATCTTTTTACTTTTGTTTTCATTTAACAAGAGGTTTCTAATTTAATCTTCTTTTCTTTTTTTGTTTTGCAGAAGGTTATTTAACATCATGTTCTTTCGACTATATGACTGATAATTTTGATACGAAATTGTTCGTTGGAGTAATATTCTTCACCAGTTATGTGGTGCCGATGTCTATGATAATAATTTATTATAGTCATATCGTAAGTCATGTTTTCCAGCATGAAAAAACATTACGAGAACAAGCGAAGAAAATGAATGTCGAATCATTACGATCAAATGTAGATAAATCTAAGGATTCCGCTGAAATTCGAATTGCAAAGGCGGCTATAACAATATGTTTTTTATTTGTTGCTGCTTGGACACCACACGGTGTTATGGCATTGATTGGAGCATTCGGGGATCGAAGTCTATTAACGCCAGGCGTTACAATGATTCCAGCATGCGCTTGTAAATTAGTTGCATGCATAGATCCATATGTTTACGCTATAAGTCATCCAAGATATCGATTGGAACTACAAAAGAAATTACCGTGGTTGGCAATCAATGAAAAACAACCTGAAACAGCTTCAACTGGAACTACAACTGAAAATGCTTCGCCAGCTCCAGCTCCAGCGTAAACCAGCAAAATAATTTTGATTTATTTTGCCGTATAAAATAATTATGTAACTAAATTTTATAGAATTTATTTTATCTTAATTTAGAAATTAGAAATATCATAGTTTACGAAACACACAACGACAACCACAGCAAATACTCGAAGGATTATGCAAAATCAGAACCGAAAATGAAATGGACACAAAAACAAAAAAGAAAAGATTTTTATTTATTTGTAGTCATTTTAATTTATGTAAAATTATAATAAAATTAGTCATTTTACAGCAATAACTTTCCTTGTTTTATATTTCGTAATAAATTGACCATGAATGGAATTGTATGAAACTCGATTTGGCCCAAATAGTGTATGGAAAAGCATATAATTTGAAATGCTACGATTTATTAGTCTCAATCGAAATACACAATACCACTCCAGAAAGAAATCTATTTGTCGATTCTGTTTTTCGAATTGTGATTGCCATTAAACAGTCCAGGATTAAATTTAAAATTGATAGTTGAATTTAAATAAATAAAACAATAATTGAATCGTTCAGAAACTAATGCGATTAAAGTCTATTTCTTAAAAGTTTCGGAAGTACTCTCGATTTTGGTAAATTATAATAAAATAAATATTTTTTTAGTAAACAAAAGGATTTACTCAATCATTAGTCTTTTCTTCGTCAGACAGTCTCTCCAGCTTTTTTCTTTTTTAAATAGACTTCGCATTGGTTCCTAAACGCCTCAATTATCCCTAATATTAAGCATATTTTTTATTTCACATTTCAAATACATGTTTAATTAAAAATAGCTTTATTAATGAAAGAAATTATATTATAAAAGGAAGATTTCTTTCTTTCAATAAACCTTCCCTTTGATATTCATAAAAATTTTCGACAAAACCTTGTGATCGTTAAAAGACAATAATCCCTTTTCAGCTTTCTCCATAACCTTATTCAATTTACCAACAATTTCCGTATGATCACTACCCATTTTCAAGCACATTTCGATCTTTTTAATACATTCTCGTGACCAGAATATGGAAGGATTCTTTTCTGTTTTGGTATTATCTTGATCATTGGAATTGATTTCATTAAATAAATTATCACATTTTTTCTCCCAGTTTTTATCATTTTGGCATTGAAGTATTTTTTCAGAAATACATAAATTACTTCTTTTTCCCGAAGTCGATGGTTCATTATTTTCAGGTATTGGTTGTATCTTTGTTGGATCATTATCATTTTTGAAATTATTTGAAACCACTGTCTTTTGTAAGGACATAGGATTTAAAACCATTTTTGTTTTAACATAATCCTTTGGACCTTCATCAATGATTATTTGTGGCTTAATATTTTTTGGTTTTTCAAGCTTTTCTTTTTGCTCTTTCGTTAAACTAACATCTAGAAATCGTTTACCTAAAATTTTATAATTCAATATCAATTTTGGAAGTTCATTGTTTTTTTTCATTTCATTATATTGTTGTATCATTTCTTCGTAATTTTCATGTTGGTATGATGTAAAAATATACTTCCAATGTTCATCAATTTTGGAACGAAATTCATTCGAAATAATTTGAGATTTATCTTCTAGTAAATCTTTTAAATTATTTTGTAAACTTTCCATATGTACTTTGCCGTTTTTAAGTCCAGTTTGTCCAATTAATATCATATTTAAATTTTTTCTTGCTTTTTCAGCTTGTCTCCAACGGATTTTCGATACTTGATTTTGGGATGATTGTAAACGTTTGAAAAGTTCATTTACATTACCTAAATTATCTTCCAATTGTAAAATATTTGTTTGTAAATGTTTTATAAGTAAATCACGTCGCCGTGGTACTTTTTGGGATCTCTCTAGTTCTTGCCGATTCATTTTATCTGAATGTTTTCGAAATATTTCTAATAAGTCTTTATGGAATTTATCTTGATTCTGTGGTAATCCATTAATAATTATCATACTACCAACTGATGACGAACTTATTTGCGTTTTTACATTGTATTTCTTTGAACTTTCAATTAAAAATGAATTACCATCCGGTGATAATAAATATCGGTGGTAAAATGCTGTTAAATATACTTTTGCTTCGCATGGTGTATCTGTATCAGTTTTTGATTTTTCAAAATTATCATCACAATTTAATTGCGAGACATGTTTATATGAAATTCCATCATTAGTCAACTTTGTATCATCTTCATTGTCATCTGACAAGGTTAATGGTATGTAATCTGGCATTGGTGTCACCTCATGTACATTTTCTTTTCTTATTGAACTTCCAAATGCTTCTGAAAAACTATAATTTGAATCCGAATCAGCTGCAACATCGAGATTTTCATTTGGCACGCTTTCAGTAGGCGACATCATTTCACAAATATCAGATTTTTCTGGTATATTATCGCTAATTTTAAACTGATCAATTTCAACTTTTTTATTTGCATTTTTATCTTTATTATCATGCGACACATTGATTTGTTCCTCCGTATACGTTACGTTTGGATTACTTCTCTGTTGATCAATTTGTTCTTCATTATTTTCTTCAATTTGGTCTTCATTATTTTGCTCAATTTGTTCTTCATTATTTTGCTCAATTTCTTCATTATTTTTCTCAATATTTTCTCCAAATATTGGAAAACTCGTACATTTTACATTTTTGGGTAATTGATTAATTTTAGGCGATTGAAATTTATGGATTTCATTTCCACTAGTTGAAAAATTTAATTCTAATTGATCGTCTTTTGTAATTTCTTGCAAATTTGCCATCTCCCGAACAAAACTAAAATCATGTCTCGAAGTAATTGTTTCAATCTTTTCATTGTTTTTTTTTGCAAAAGGATTTATTACGAAATTTTTTCTTCGTCTTATTTCCTCTTCCTTTTGCCTTTCGGCCAATTTCTGTTTTCGTTCAGATGGTGTTTCAAGTCCTACTGCAGATAAGACTCTACTATAAAATTGTTGATCTGTTAAATCCTTTGTGAATGAAAATTCAAAGTTCTTATTTGGTTTATATAATAAATTATAACCGATATAATCGGAATCAAATCGCGTTTTATCTACTACATCTTTATATGCTTTTGCATGAGATTTTATCTCAGATATTGGTGGTGGAAAATCTAAAAATTTGATTGAAGCGCGACAATGTTCTGGTAAATGACCGGATTTAGCACAAATACAACAATGTTTAATAGGGTTATACTCGACTTTATCATTTAATAATTCATTTGGTTCCAACTGTAAAACAAAAATTTTTTTTATTTAAAATTTTGAAAGAAATTAAAATATTATATTCAAACATACAGTTGAATGATAACGTCTCCATTTATCTGGACAATATTCAAGTGTATGACCACGAATTCTACAAATTGGGCATATTAAAAATTTTTGCTTTGCACAGAAATTACAAAATCTCATAAAATTACTAGTTTTTTTACCGCACTAGAAAAAAGAATTAGTTATTCAAATTTTATAAAAATAATAAACAAACGATTGTGGTAAATTTTTAATATATTATAGTGTTAATTGAAGAATGTCTCAAAATTACAATTTTCATCTTCCTTTATATTAAAAACTATAAAATACATGAACGAACAAATTAAATAAATCATATAATTTTTTTTTTTTTTTTACCCGTAAGCAAATAGTATTTGGACATCGAGGTTCAAGATGTCCAGTTTGGCTGCACATATAGCAAATCAATGGTTTTCTTGGTTTTGGACATTTTGCTCGCATGTGACCGAATTCCGAACAGTTATTACATTTTATATTCGAATACCTACGATATGAGGGATATTTATCTTTAGTAGAAATGTCCCACCTTGCTTGTCCTATAAATAAATGTATTTTTTAATAATGAAATAAAATTATTCCTAGAACTTACTATCATTTCTCATTGCTCTATGGATACTAGCAACATTAAAATTTTCGCCATGCCACGACTTTTGATAGAATCGTATCATTTCTTCATTCCATCCTATAAATTTTTTTGGATTAGCATGAACGACGGTCATTAAATCATTCTTTGAGTCATTTTTAGAAAATGGAACTTTAAATTGCGGCTGATCTTGTTCATCTGCATTTTTTTCATTCTCATATTCTTCTTCATCATATTCATCTGTTTTTTTAGTGTCAGATTCATAATCTACGGGCATTTCATCAATTTGAGTTAAAACTTGATCTAAGCCTACTAATATATTTTCTGGAACAGCAACATGTGATTTTTTCAAATTTTCTACTTCAGACACTTTTTCAGAATCTTGTTTTTTCTTTCGCTTTTGCAAAACACCTTCAACTAATTCTCTAGCTGTTACGTTTTCTATACTGTCAGAGTCTTCACTAACATCACTATTATCGACATTATTGTTCCCTTGAACTATTGCCGATAATTGATTAATAAATTCATTGTCTGATGAGTTTACATCGAGACGTTTTGAAATTGTACGCTTTTTCGTCTTAGCTTTACATTTTTCTACAGCCTCACCGCGTAACATAAATGGAGGTAAAATATTTTCATTAATATCATCCTTTTCCGTATCTGTTGAATCATCATCATCATTCGGTTCAGATCCTTTATTACTACCAGATGCTTTACGTTTTCTTAATTTTTTCAATTTCGGCACAAATTCAACATCTTCATCATTTTCAGAATTTGAAGATATTTCATTGATATTCGATTGTTTAGTTTTTCCTTTGTTATATATGCTTTCAGGCATATCAGAGCTTTCACTTTCATAAATATCAACAGCTCTAAAATTTGGCTGAGTTACTTGATAATTAGGTGTAGTAATTTTTGTTGGTTTGTTTCCTTTATTTTTATTTGAACTTCTAATTGTAGTTTCATTTTCTGAAACAGAAATTTTATTTTCAGTTTGTTTTCTATTCATAACACTATCAACTGTTTCTTGAACACATTGAAGGTCTTGATCATCGACAATATTTGATTCTTCTAGAAGTCGTGACCTATCAGAATGACCGATAAAATCATCAGATATTATTGAACTAGGACTTGCACATTTGGAATTGATTTGTCCATGATCCCCCGGATTAACGCAGAATGGTTTTACAGATGATTCAGATATATTCTCAACGTCAACATCGGAATCTTCTGAACTGTAAATTGTAACCAATGGGGGCGGTGGTACAGGAACTTCAATTACATCACAATCTTCCTCAGAGGAGTCCAACACAATTGTTTCAACATTACGTCTTTGCTTTTGCTTTTCGCGTGATTGTTTGGCTTTAGCTTTTTTATCTTCGAAAATTTTCGCTCTATTTAATTTAAAAAGATTTTGTACAAATGGTCCAATATTTTTCAAATTTCTACTATCTTGTGGATTATTCTTTGTGTTAGTATTTTTTATTAGTTTTGGTTTAGGATTCAGTTGGCTTCCGTTTGTTTCGGGATTACCCTTGGAAGCCGATGGGGTAATCCCAATATTTGATATATATGATTCATATGGTTTGAAGGGTTTCGGCGGAACAAATGGTTTAACATCAGATTCAATGCTGTTTTCTAGATTTCGGCCAACCGTCTGTGCTTGAATGACTTTTCCAACAGGTCCCAAATGTTTTCTAACCCCTGCTTTTGGAAGTTTGTTCCAATACCGCGCATTTGATACATTGCGGGACGGGTTATTGATAACACTAGTATTTGTCACTATGCGAGCAGATTGCTGTCCATAATCATTTATCGGCATAGAAGTAATACCTCTATTCTCATTATCCTCGTGATGAACCTGCGAATATAATTCTGTTTCTAATTCGCTTAAATCGTCCGAATACTCAACATCCATCTGAAAAATGACAATTGATTAAAATCAATTTTTTTTTTCATATTTAGGATATTAGATACATACTTAATAATAATAAATAATTCTTAAGTTGTGAATGCAGTAAGAAATTCTTACAATATTTACAATCTTTGAAATGCAATTAATTTAATATTCTTAATACAATATCATGCACGACGCGTCAGTCAGTACAACACGAAAAATGTAAGAACACGAGGTTAAATTGCTTTATAAATGGATCACTGTAGGAATTAATCTGGCGATAACACTTTACTTCAGAAGTTATTCTGAATTCTGGTAGAGGGATACTTATTTAATTTAGGCCTTGTAGAAATAAGTAAAAAAAAATGTTTTTTTTTTCCACTATGTGTAATTTTTATAACTGGCAAATAAAAACGGAAGATTATTTAAATACAAATTTAATTTCTAAATTTCCAAATAATTTTATTCCTTTTTTAACATTAAATAATTTGTTATTAGTGACTGCAAAACCAGAACGTATTTCACGCGTTACTTCGCAGAATGGGAAAAATGCAATTTTTTCCCCTCCAAAATTTGACAGTGCGGCTTGAAAATCGCTGCTTCAGACACAGATATCGTAAAAACGAGTTAATGCCTACGCTTGGTGAAGACGAATGAATTTTTCATTTTTGACACTTTGTAGTTTTGAAAAATATGCAACTGTTTTTTTTAAAATTGAACATCAAAAATTTATAATTTGCATGAAATTTTGGAAAAAGTAGTTTTTCAGTGTAAAAATTGAAAAATTTTGTATTCCCAATCTCATTTCTGATAAAGTTTAGAAAATGAAAAATTATATTTGCGAAACATTGTCGGGTACAGATTTAACAAAGCTTAATTACGTTACTATTCGCACACACCTAGACTGACTGTGACGCGGTTTATTTCCAACAGATGTCGTACGGAAAGTGCACTCGAGGCGAAGATTTATGTATATTTATTTATTTATTTTTATATACAATTTACAACCAATGAGGCGTTTTGCCTCTTACCACATGACTCCATTGGACTTATTTCAAGACATAATTTCAGTCGGACTGAAAAAAAGTCTAATGGAGACTGGAAAATTTGGACTTTTTTGTCAGTCCGACTGAAATTATGTCTTGAAATAAGTCAAATGGAGTCTTGGGGTTACGACTGCAGACAAAACAGGTACAGATTCAAAAATAAAACAAATTATAATAATAAAAAAAGTGTATATTTCAGGCACAGTATTAATATACAGTAAGAAATCAGGGAAGCAAGATGTGAAACTGACGAGTGACCTTGTCTTCTACCTTGCTTTTATTTTTAGGATTATTCGCCCAATTTTGCCACCCATAATTCTTATTATACCGAGTTTCAGGCTTTAAAAATTTATTAAGGCTTGTCATGCGTCACTTCGCAAACTTGCGAAGATGAATTTTTCATTTTTGACAGCTGCAATTTTGAATTTATTTTAACGGATTTTTCTTTTGGAAATAAATACCAAAACCTATTAAATTGTATAACATGTCAGGAATTAGTAGAATTTTTAATTGAAAATGCTAAAATAAAAAATTTGCGAAACATTGTCACGGGTGCAGATTATTTTAAGTTTTCCCTGACCAATCAGAATGACCTGTCAAACTTTTTTCGCAAAACAATCAAGCCGCGTAACAAGCCCTTATATTTATTAAAAACTTTATTTTAATAAGAAAAAAGTAGAGACCCTAAATATATGAATTGCTTAGGGTCGAAGATGAGTAATGATAGTTACTTATTCTTTGGTAAGATGACCAATTAACCGAGAATTTTACCAGTACTTCAAAAATATTCCTTTGCAATTTTTCGTACTCCTTCACTGAACTAAATTGCTTGAAATGAACTATTTTAAAAGGCAAAATTGAATGGGAATATGTTTTACAATTAGAGTCGTATTTGTAATGAAAGAATTGAAAGATGTTATTGATGAAAATTTTCTGTTCAAAGAAGTTCGCAGAGTAAATATGTATTTAAATGAAGAAGGACTGAAGAAGTGGATAGACGAAGAAAGTGAGCTTAGATAGGAAATGGGTAGAAATACTTTCGCATTTTAAAAAAGAATATATCCCTCACGAAAATTTAAAATTATTCATTTAATGTACACTATGTTGCCCTGGCACTAATTCTGTGCTATAGAGATGGTATTTTCGCTTGGTAATGATTATTGGAACAGTCAAAAATCGACAATATCCATAAGAGGGTGGAAGTTGTTCTAACATGTGTGCGCTATTGGAGGAAAATTCAGAATTATCAAAAAAAAAAAAAAATAAATAAATTCATATAACACAAAAATATGATTTCAAGAATTAAAAGTTAGTACCGGGGGACCAAGCTTTGCTCGGTAAGGCAAAGTTAAAGTATGCCGAAAAATTGCGAAAAATTTAAAATATAGAAATGTGAAAGTTCCTACATATCCATATGTTTCAATTTTCGGCAATTTTTCAACAAATTTTCGGTAACCTTGATTTCTGATATTCTTTCTTTACTTCTGGTCTTAGCAGCACGGCTAGGTTGAGTTGAAGTAGTCGACTGCTCATCAAAATGTAATGGGTCCAGCAATACGTCAGAGTGCAAAGACCCCAGTCGCGATGAAACTGGCAAGTTATACTGGAGACAGTTTGAAATAGTAATTACAATTGGCCATGAATTGTAAAATTGTTTAAAATACCAAGCGAGGGGTATCGATGAGGGGAGTGAGTTTTGTAGTGGAAAACTCGAAAGTCCTTAGGCCCCTTAGTAATACTGTAAAGTTTCATTAAGATCGGATCACCCAATTCGAAGCCACCAGGCGAAGGGTATCGGGGGAGAGGAAAAGTGAGTTTTGTAGTGGTAAAGTCGAAAGCCCTTAGTCTCCTTAGTAATACCAAAGTGTAACCAAAGACAGTAAATTATGATAAGATGTGTAAAATTGGGTTTGCCCACAAATTTCGACTTAAAAAACTAAATGAAATATAAGGAAATAATATACGAGGAGAATTCTTTCTTATTTTTACATTTCGTTTTTGAGCTTTGGTTTTTGTACTGGATTGATAACTTTTTTCAAATCATTTAAAGAAATTAAGCTTTGAATTCATTCATTTTATAAATCCCGTAGATGAGTATATTTTGTTCTTGGTTTTTTTTTTCTTTCTCATTTTAGAATTAAAGTGTTTGATAGTAGAGAAACTTTTATTCTATTAATGTGCGCATACAAATAATTTGTGGCTTTGAATATATCTTATAGAGAAATATGATTGATATATTTGGTGTCGGTTTTTTCCTACACTGATTTTAGAATTCAAACGTACTTTTAGAAATATTTTGTATGTTCGATTGTGTGTGTAACAAGATAATGTCGATTGTATTATATGTATTTTTTGAACAAATTTTTTTCTCAGAATTTCTCGTGTACTGTTAAATAATGTTAAATAAAGAATTTAAAATCTTTCGAACTTGGGCCAAGAATTGAATTGAATTTTGTTTTAAGTAATGGACATATGCATGTATCTGATTGCTTTTTTAAAAATTATAGATATATTGATATTTTATGGTCAACTAAGGATTATTGGATTTCCGTAAATTTTAAATTATATATATTATGTATAAAGATTATTATATAATATATTTATTTGGAAGAATTTTGTCTAACTCATTTTAAGTACGTTCGACAGTTAATATGTGATGATATTTGCCAACATACGTTTTCCTACAATTTTAACATCGAATGTTGACATAATTTTTTTCTGGAATGCTTTGAATAACCAAATAACTGATTTCATAATGTCGTGTTAGAAGGTTTGAAAATATATATCAGGATTATTTATTCATTTAAAATTTTTAAGCGTGGGTGTTTTGTAAAACTATTGGGTAAACTATTTCCATTTTTTTTGACCCAAGAACAATTCTTTTTTAATAGAACCAGAATTAAAAAATTTAGAACTTCCTTTCGATGTTCTAAACATTGGTTCTCAGCAAACCAACTGGGGTAAAATTCATTAGTTCTTTGAATGCATTCCTCGATAATTTTTGCTTTTAAGTTGGTAAAATGCAAATAATTATCAAAAAAAGTTTCATATATTTGAAAATGCAATTTGCAAATTTCGAAAAAAAGATGGGAAGGATTTTGTAGAAAAGTCCTTTCAGTAGTTTTGTCGAAATTTTTGTGTTTAATAAGTTTTTCCGACGGTAAAAGAAAATCACATCCGTCTTTATTCATTATCATGGCACAATTTTGACAGTTTATTTTTTTCAAAATAATTTTTAAAATTCCATAGCCGACAATATATCTTTTTGCTGGGTCTGCGACGTCGGAATTACTCTTGGAGTTTAAGGTTTCATTTATTTTCGCATCTTTTTCTATATCATCCAAAACAATTTCAGAACTTTCTGCCAATAATCTGGATGTAATTTCATTAGAATTATCAATATAAGTATCTTCTAATGGGTTATCCCAATTAAGTAAAATGTCTTCATCAGTTTCACAATTCTTATTTGCATATGAGAACGTTATAATTCTCATTGACATTATGCGCGCAACTATTCCATTGAACTCGTGGACACTAGGATTTTTGTTATTACCGCCCTTTGCCCGAATTTGCGCAAACATATTCTCTAATGGATCCTGATTTAGTCGAGATGTTAATATAAAGTTAATTTTTAAATATTTGTCCGAAAATATATCTGTACTTAAATTTAAAATACCATTAATTGTAAGATATAATCCGTCAAAATAATAGTTTTTTTTTTTGCAGGGAGACCCAATTTTGTAAGATATTCTTTGAATTCATTTAAATAATTAAATTGAGCACAATTTTTTGTTAATGGCTTCCGATATGGATTTTTTTCCGCACAATTACGACTATTTAGGCAGTCAAAAACTTTGTCAAAACTACGAGTGAATTTACTCGTCGCTGCTGCATATAATTTAATCGTTTGTGGAAAGGAGTTATTTTCTAATAATGCATCTATTGCGTCAGCCATACTATTGCTCAGGACTTGCACTGCAAGTCTGACATTCATTTTATCAAAAACCCCTGGTTCAATATGTTTTTTTGTTATCTTTGGACACAACCTATATTTTTTGGATTTTTCGTCTATCCTATAAACACTTTTTATAACTTCCCAACTCGCAGGTCCGTCAGGAGTCTCAATAGTGCAATCTTTGAGTGTATTTCTTATATTTTTTAATAAATGAGGAGGATCATATAATGCAATTATTTTATTCTGATTATAATAGAAATATGGCTTCTCTTTATTAATATCTAACAGCCTATAGCATTTTTGATTATTCATACCTTGATCGCACACTATAGCTCTAACCGTAAGCCCTATTTCGAAGCATATTTTTACATTAGCCTCCAATTTTTGTTTTAAAATGGCACCATCAATGCTGTTCTCAGAAACAAAATAACTAATTATATATTTCCAATTAGAAAACAAGCCCCTGATCATGAAAACGCATATTTGTTTTCCTAGTAATAATTTACTATCATTTTCATCTAAATGCACTAACCCATCTACGAGATCATGAGATGTATTATAAACTAAATCTCTTCTGATTGATATTTCATCAAATAATAACACTGCCTGCTTACACTGCTTGTCCATTTTATTAACTAATTGTACCAAATTTTTTATTAAAACATCATCAAAACCTGGTTGAATTCGTTTCACAGGACTCCACTTATATATAGCTGACTGACTAGGTAAGTGAAGCCCTAAATCATCACGCAAGAAATTATAACAAGATGCAGACTTATAATTGACATTTTGAGACAAATATTTTTGGATATCATTATAGCTATTCTTTTCAGCTAAAATCATTTTACAAAATTCTTTGCTATTTAAGTTTAGGCTAGGTAACGAATCGATATGAGCATCAATGGACTTGTTTTCTTTCAATTGTTTTATTTTTTCAAGAGTAAAAAATGTTTCTAAAAGTACATTTGAATTCTAAAATCAGCTAGCAAAAATACACCAAATATATCAACCCATACCATTAAAATTTCTCCATAAGATATATTCAAAGCCACAAATTGCTTGTAAGCGCACATGAATAGAACAAAAGTTTCTCTACCATCAAACACTTTAATTCTAAAATTAAAAAAAAAAAAAAACCAAGAACAAAATATACTACACTACGAGATTCATAATATGAATGAATTCAAAGCTTAATTTCTTTAAATGATTTGAAAAAAGTTATCAATCCAGTACAAAAACCAAAGCTCAAAAACGAAATGTAAAAATAAGAAAGAATTCTCCTCGTATATTATTTCCTTATATTTCATTTAGTTTTTTAAGTCGAAATTTGTGGGCAAACCCAATTTTACACATCTTATCATAATTTACTGTCTTTGGTAATACTGTAAAGTTTCATTCATCGGACCACCCAATTCGAAAATACCAAGCGAGAGGTATCGAGGGGAGGGGTAAACGAATTTTCTCAGAGCTGAGACCTATCTAGATCCCCGAAAACTCTTACCTCCCAAGTTTCGTGAAAATCGTTAGACGGGTTTTTGAGATCGTTGTGCAAACATTCCTCGTATTATATAAGTAATAATAGGCAATTTCAGATTTCAGACCAATTACCATACTACCATCACTCTCCAAAGTCTGTGAAGTCTTAATTAAAAAACAGATTGATGCATTTCTTATGTCTAAGAATCTTCTTTCTCCCAACCAGTCGGGTTTCAGAAAACACCATAGTACAATTACGGCAATGCTAGGCGTTACGGAAACAGACGAAATTTGGATAATAAGCGACCCACTGTACTTGCTCTATTAGATTTCTCGAAAGCTTTTGAGACAATAGACCACGCTTTACTCTGTGCTAAACTTAAATCCCAGTTTTCTTTCTCCAGTGTATCCTGCAATTTGATATATTCTTACCTTTCTGGCAGGTCTCAGTGCGTTTCACTAGGTGGAACCATGTCCGCTTTTCGGGCTCTAGACAGAGGAGTCCCACAGGGATCTATTCTTGGACCTCTTCTGTTTAGTTTGCTCATCAATGATCTACCTTTGGTGGTACGTAGTTCAGTTGTGCATTTATTTGCGGATGATGTACAGGTACTCCATTCTTCGGCGTTGGATTATCTTCCTCAATGCATTGATGAACTTAACTCGGATTTGGAGTCTATCTCTCGCTGGGCTAGTACAAACAAACTTATTCTTAACCTGCTTAAATCTCAAGCAATCGTCTTCTGGAAAGTGCCAATAGCCAGTAACCTTAATCAATTAATAGTTAATAACTCAGCTATTGAATGGGTCAAAAATGTCAAAAGCCTGGGAATTACCCTGTCCCTGTTGGGACAACCACTTTGCCACTATCTCTAAGAAAGTCTTTTTTGGCCTCCGAAAGCTTAATTCTATTAATGATCCATTGCCTTCTCAGTTAAAGCTTAAGCTCGCTCGTGCCCTAATAATATCACATTTTCTCTACGACAGTGAAATTTTTTCTGGTTGTACGATAGCATCTTTTAACAAACTTCGTCTCTGTTTTAATGCCATGATCAGATTTGTGTATCACCTGCCGTGGCGGGCGCATGTTTCCAGTCATGTTACAGAATTCATTGGTTGCAGTCTTGCAGGGTGGTTTCATTTTCGTAGTTTTCCTATTATTTAAAATCATTCGTTTCCAAACTCCGTCTTACTTGCACTCGCATTTAAAGTTTTGCCAGTCCATAAGGGTCAGAAACTTGGTTTTACCGCTATTTCGTACCCGCATCGGGGAACTCTCATTTTTTGTACGGTCTAGACGGATTTGGAACCGACTTCCCGTTAGTGTGACTTCAACACGTACTATTTATGAATTTAAGTCCATTTGTTTCGAGTTTGTAAGGTCTAACGATCAGACTTAGATTTAGATTTTATTATTTGAGACTTTTTTTGAACATAAGTTTATGTAATACATATGTATATCAATACAATTATTATTAAAAATATAATTTGCTGGCTTATGATATGCCTAGCTTATAGCGTTAAGTAATTTATAGAAAACAAATAAAGTTTAGACAATTAAATTCTTTTTTATAGTATTAAAAACAATTATACTTGTAATTGGTGCTTGCTCCCGGCACTACCTTTTGTAGATAAGCTTAAAATTAATTGAACAACTTAGAACTAGACAGAGAAAACAAAACAAATAAACCAGTTCAATGGCTTATAATTTAACTATGATTTAAAGATAAAGAAAATAACAATAATAATATTAAATACAAATTAATAATTACTCTTTCTCTTTATTTAGTCAAAGATTTAAAATGCAGGTGGGATGCAAAGCGATAACTGAATCCATCACCAGGTTTATTGCTTAGTTAGTTATATTCGGATTTTCCCAGAGAACTAGAGAGGCAAATTAGGGTTAACCCCTATAGACTTCAGGTGTACTCTTGCTATAGAATTTTAAAGTGTGCATATTCTCACCAATGGGGCTCATTAAGTCCGCGCAGCTTACATAACGATCAGACTCTTTACACCTTTTTCCTGAGCTGAAGATTTTCTATTTTTCTATTTTGCCTTTTATTATATATATTTTTTTTCTTTTTCTTTTTGTTTGCTTCCCTGCCCACCAACAATACAGGTGTTTTACCTTCATTCTATTCCTTTCTGTTATATTAGGGGTCGACGACGTTTTAAAGGGTTGTATAATGTTGTTCCTAGTTACGTAGTCTTCTTTTTCTATTTATTTTTTTTTTTGTCCTTAGCATATGCAGGCACCATAAAATGGATTTTAGTTGTAAGAAAAATGAATTTTTAGATTTAAGTTTATAGCTACTATTCTAGCATGATGCTTTTGTAATGTGTACTTGCCTATAAGGGTTAACCTTGGGCTTTGATAGTTAAATGAATAAATAAATAATATAAATTTAAAATATTAGAATTACTATTAATTTTTTTAAAATATCATGAAAATATATAGTCGAATGGAGAAGGCTCAGTTTTCTTTTTTTAAAACCTGAATCAGCATATTCAATGAAATTCCATTCGTACTCCTTTTGTACAATAAATAGTTATTGGTCATCTTACTTATGCTATCTATAACGCTATATTGGTGGAGTAGAATCGTGTATTTCGATTGAGAACTGAATCGTATCGAAAAATCATAGGAATTGCAATGTTTTTCGATACGATTTAGTTCTCAATCGAAATGCACGATTCCATTTCCTGGTCGAGAATCCAAATATCAAAAAAAGAAAAAACCCATTAAAATGATAAAACTGAAAACTTGGTAAATTTAAAATTTTTTTTATTCAAACGAATACAGAAGAAATTATGCAATAAAATGAAAATAAAAAATTGGTTTTATTTTACTTGTAAGTTTCATGAGTTAATATAATCATGCTTTAATTTATAATAAATATAATTTAATTTCTTCGTTTCAATTACTTTTGGATATCCAGTTGTTTTTTTTTTAGCTGATAATTATTTATTATTACAAATATTTTTGATTTATCCAAATTAAAATAGAACAATTCGATATTATAATTTCATAATTAAAATGTATACACAATACAAAATTTTAATTTAAATAAAGAAAGGAAAACAAATTTTTATTCAATTTTAATATATATAATTTTTTTTTTTTTTAAATAAGAGAATAAACAAATTATTACGTATTTTGCATTAAGAACCAAATTTAAATGATGAGGGAACTGTTTGTTGTGGAAATGCAAAACCTCCACTTTTTTCTATTAATTTTGATTCACGCTGTGCCTTTTTCTGATCAGCAGTAACCATTATTTCTTGTAAAGATTTTTGATGTTCAGGTGATAAGGTACTAGTTAAAAGAGCGTACCAGGCTTGATCCTGTGCCGATATAACTGAATTTTATTTAGAAAACAGAAAACAAAATATTATTTAAATGAATAAATATATTTTTCTAGTTATAAAATATTACCTGCAATAACTTGTTTAAATGTGATATATTCATCAATGGCGGTTTCAGTTTCTTCTTCATCAATTGGTGTATTGTAACTTTCTAATGCCGTTTCATTTAAATCATCGTCGGATTCATCATCAGGGTCTGAATCTTCATCTTCGTCGTCTTCGCTTTGCTATATGGATTTTGTTATGTGGATTAGTTTTTTTTTTTTTAATACAATTATGATTTATCGTTTAAACAAAAATACCTTAATATCGGTTTTCATCTCAAAACCTTCTTGACCACTTTTTTGTTTTGAAAACTCCGCAATTTGTTCCAAATAATTTGGTGCAAATTCATCGATCTCATCTTCATCGCTTGATAATGCTTCTACAAAAAATTTATCGATTTTATTATTGATTTTCCATCAATTTGAGAATTATTAATACAACCTTCACAGTCATCATCTTCATCTTCACTTTCTTCTTCTTCTTCTTCTTGGGCTCTTGCTTGATAAGCACGATTAAGGCCGTCAAACAATAATATTAATGATGGAATAATTTTGCTAGCCACCTCACTTAAAACTGGAGGTTTAGCATCACCTAATGATATAAGCGTACACAAACCAAGTACACATAATTTTCTATCATGAACTCTATACAAAAAAAAAATATATATATATATAATATGTTAAATTAATTATATATATTGAGTAATATTAATACCCTAAGAAACAATCCGTATCAAGTATCCATTGTTTAATGAAATGTGCACTAATTGGCTCAGGACTTGGCTGAGGCATTTGTATTTGCATTTTATCCAATATTGACAAAAGTAATTGTGGATTATAGTAAAGTGCAGCTATAACAACCTGTTTAATATTATCGTTTTTAAAATATAATAATTTAAAAATATTTTTATTAACTCACTTGCAAACACATGGTTCGTAATTCTGATGATTTTACTTCCCTTGTTAATCTAGACAAAACTAATTCTACAAACATCGGAATAACTGAATCTATTTGTCCTTTGCATTGTAAAATTATAACTTCTAATAATTTTGCGGCATGACATTCAGGATCTTCACCAGGATCACTAGTTAACATCTATGTTAAATGGAATATTTATTATTTTACAATTTCTATTTTAATTTTCTATAATCTTACAGTTTTACACATATCAAACATAGCAAGAAGGCGATTAGGATTTGATAAAAATGCTGGTGTATCTATTGTTACGTAATTATGTAGTGCTGGCATAATGTCAATAAAATAATCGACACCATCCTTTTTAAATACTTGATAAATTAATTCTAACATTTGCCACATTTCTGGTGATATTATTTTTGCTGTTAAATCATAAACTAAGGAAAATGTCTCTTCATAAAATTCTGTAGAAAAGAAATAAATAAATTTTATTAAAAATATTATAATTTCAAATTATATATTTAAAATCTAACCGATAATGTTTTGTTGAAAAATATGACCGACAACATTAATAACAATTGGATGTAAATTAGCCATAATATCTGGATGATCTTCCATTACAGTTAATAAAGTTTCTATTGTATTTAATAAACCCATAGCCGTAATTGCTTTTTCATCTGATCCTTCTTCAGATTCCAATACTTGACTGAATGTCGTAGCCAAATGCGAACATATTTCAATAGCAACCGGTGATAATTGTTCCGAAAATGTACAAACGATCTTTTGCATAACATTTGTTAGATCCTCATTTTCAGTTTCACGGATAATTGTTAAAAGTTCCTTAGTGATTTCAGTAATTTGTGGTTCAATGTATGGTGACGCTTTATCATCTTGTGATGATAAAAACATTTGTAATGCAATTGCAGCTTCTACTTTAACCGGCAATTCTTTATCATTTAGTAAAGCGTTTGCTGTTAAACGCATTATTTCAGCTAAGATTTGTGGATTTTTTAGTTGAATATCACTAAAGTAATGAAGAACCCAGCAAGCACGTGCTCTCATATGACCATGCGGATTATTAAATTCAGGAAAAACATATGTGGTTAACATGGATTCTAATTGTTCTCGATATAATTTTTTCTTCATCAAAACATCTGCCAATGTTCCAATCATATGTAAAGCTCCATCTTTTTGTTTATTATCAGCATTCGGTGAAGTTATAACCTAATTGATTTTTAATGAATTTTATAAGATTTTTTTTTTTGTTTTTAAAAATTATATTAACTTACTTGCATAATAATTTGCATTGTTTTCGGTAGGATACCTTTTCGTTTTTTGCTACAAGAATGTAATAATGTTTGAGCAGCCGGTACAGGAGTCGCATAGTCTTCAAAAATATCTATGGGAAAATATTTTCAAAATTAAAATAATGTTATTCAAAATATTTATAAAATTCATTTACCAAATTTAAGGCGAATATATTCGTGCGGATCACTATCCCATAGTTCTTGATCGGATTCAGTAAATGACATAATTGGAAATAGAACATCTTGGATTATTGCAATCATATGTGGTTTGATTAATTTCCAAGAGTACGAATGGCTTACGCTTTAAAATTAATGTATTTTTCATTATTATATAAAAATAAATCTCACTTTTATATAAAATACTTACGCAATTTTAAGATAGGCCAAAATATCAGTTAAAACTCTTGGTGAAACATAAACTTTATTGCGGTATTGATCTAAAACTTTAAGTAAAACGCCTAAAACTCCAGTAGTAAATGTGGGTAAATACCATTCAGCAAATTTTTGGTATTCTTTGCCGATAACATTCTTTGGACTACCATATCTAAATAAATACCAAAGAAATATTAGTAGTAAAACATATATATTTATTTTTTTTTTATTTTATAAAAACAAAAATTTTTAATTTACCTTTCAAACATTCGCACCATAATATGTAATGCCCATTTTTTTGCTTTCCACCATGGTAATTCGGGTTTTTCATCCTCTTCAATATGCGGTGAATCTGGAACGGGACGGTCAACAATTTGTCTACAAATTTCCATCCATTGTGAAAACATCTCTTTAGTAATAAGGTCAAGCGGTAGCGAGTACTAAATATTATAAAATTTTAATAGAAAACAAGAAGTAAAAAAACTTTTTCTCATATTTTAATTACCTGTGTCAAGGCGTAATATATTTTCAAGATTTGTTTTTGCAACAAAACACTTTGATCTGATGGATCATTCATTAAATTTATAATTAAATTATAAATCAATGGTAAAAGAAGATTCATAGCTTCAGTTAATGGTGTACGTTCATCAGCTTTTTTATATTCATAATTTTTTACTAATTGGTACATTGTTATTAAGGCTCCATTCCATCCGTTTGCATCTAAAGAATTTTTTATTTAATAATTATATATTTTAAATACAATTCTTATAATAACTTACCAGGATTCTGTAAATAAATACTAATTTTATCGACAACCTGTGTCCATCTTCCTGGGAAATCATACTTAATGATATAATTAACACAAATTGATAATTGTATTCTAGAAAAAAGAAAAAACAAATATATATATATATATATATATATAAAAATTGGTAAGAGATTCAAGAATTAATTTAATTTTTACCTAATTAAATCGGGTGCATGAACTATGGCATCCACAATACTAGCACGAATCATCGCACGATCTTGTTCATGAATTGAATATATCATTGGTTCGCCGGATGCTTTTTCGCGATCTTGCCAATTTTGTGTTACTAAATTTTTGAGGTAAATCGCTCCAGCTTGACGTATTGGTAGATCCAAATCATTTTGCATAACAAGCTGCAAAAGTGTTGGAACAAAACCAATAATTTTTTGAACCTAAATTAAAAAATAAAATATATATATATATATATAAAAATTATGAATCATTTGAACGATCTATAATACAGTTAAGTATCTTAATTAAATTTCATGTAACATATATTGGTCATTTTGTCTTTTGGAGTTTTCTTCATTTCTAAGTTTTTTTTTTTTTTTTTTTTCATCCATAAAAATTGGACGACAAAACATATTTTGTTACATAAAATCTGATTTTTTTAAATTTTGATATTCAATATTTTTCGTTTCTAACTAAATTTATCCAAAATAATATTACAATGAAATATTTCATAAATTTATATTTAGAATATGGATGAATTTATTTTGTATACGAAAAAGAAATTCCATCACGAAAGAAAATAAGTATTATTTTCGGAAGTCTTCTATTTCGGCTTTGTTCGAAAAGAATATTTTATTTAAACGAGGAGGGGTTGGTTGCTGGTTAAATAATAAATGATTGGAAAAAAAAAGTGGAATTGAATGATTCGATTTGTAATCAAAAAAAAAAAAAAAAACAAATCAAATAAAGAATACAATTGAACCTTGCTTGATACCTAAAAATCCATCATTTATATTGCAAGGAACCGCTTTGAAAATTTTTTTTGGCCATGACATGTAAATAAAATAAAAATTAGTTTTTCTTTTTCAAAAAAAAAAAAAAAAAAAAAAAGGAAAAAAAAAGAAAAGAATTTTGCAATATGAAAAATTCTAACTTTTCTTTTTTTGTTTGTTTGTTCGTGTGAGTGGTTAAAATTTCTCTTGTATATTTCTATAGGAACAAGAAAATGTCATTTATGCAAGCCGCTGTCAAATTTATAAGAATGTGTTAGTGTATAGATGCGTTGGAAAATAAGAAATTTTGAGAAAAAAAAAAAATTCAAGTACACGCGGTACACGCGCTTATACATATCCATCCAAATCATTTTTTTTTCTTTCGAGCCATTATATACACATTAAAACATGATGAATAATAAAAAAAAAAAAAAAATGAAAATAATTTTTTTTTGTATTTAGGCGTTGTAATTTACACACTTTCTTGATGAATTTATTCATCAATTAGTTAAGTTCCACATGAAATTATTAACTGTAAAATCTGGTTACATATTTCACTTTGCCGAATGAAAATTTTTGGAAAAAAAGACTTGACATCTGAAATTGAAAGCACATGGTTGCACACGGAAGAATTACATGAACAAAATGATCAATTAATAAAAAAAATATAAAAATATACATATATTGAAAATCATATTATATTTTATTTCCTTATGTTTGCGCACAGTAAATTTTCATCTTTCCTTTTTTTCTGATTGTGAAAATTCTAACCTGAGCTAATTGTTCTTCGGCCTGTTTTCGTTGTTCTAGAACAGGTTGAATTGTTGCGCGCAAAAGTTCCGTCAATTTTCGAGGATCCATTTTAATTTTAATATAATTCGATTTGATATTCTTTTTTTAGGTTTTTTAATTATTTATAAAAAAATTAAATTTAACACATAAATGTTAGCACTTCAATTAAAAACAAAAAAAAAAACTGGCGAAACCGCGACGGTCCACGCTTTTGACTGAAATTTTTCAGCCAAAGAGCTTTCCTATGCTTTGCCAGTTGGATATGTTTTTATGGCAAAAATATTGTACAATATGAGTCCCATAAAGAGAACAGAACTATAATGTAAAAGAAAGTGATAAACATGTTAAAAGAGATACGAATGAAAAAGACGACTAGAGATTTTATGTCACTTTAATGAATGATTTTCGAATTCTAATATGAATTGCCAGATTAGATTATCTAATTTCGAAGTTCGAATTATGGAATAGAGGAAATGCAAAGTTTATGGCGCCAACAAAATTTTTTTCTTTTTTTATTATTAATTTATAATGAACTAATTGATAATTGAATTTATGATTATGAATATCATTAAAAAGATTTCAAAATAAATATAAACTGAAAAAAAAACACGGCCATATATTAACTTCTGCAATAAATTTTCGAATTTTTGTAATTATATAAATAAATTTAATCAATCAAATAAAAACGAAACGGTATTTTTCTTGTCAATGTAAGTAAATAAAAGTATAATGAGTACTATTTATTGAGGAAAGTGTTCCCCCCTTCAACTTATTTTCTTATATTGATTAAAATTTATAAACAACTTTTTTAGGCAAGACACGTTTTGGAACAGTAACATTGGATAAAAAAGTCAACTTTAAAACATTTGTTGCAATGTATTCATTTGATGGAAAAAGATTGGATTTGTATAAGGCAAAACTGTGCATTTTTGTAATTCTTGTAGAAACGACCGTTAATTTTAATAGAATTTTCTGGAGAGGGTAAGTTTTGGGAAGTATACTGGATGTGATTAAGCCATAAATTCAGTGCAAGGTCAAGCAAATGTTTTTTTTTAATTTTTTTTTTTAAATGGACAAGGTAACTGTTACAAAGAAGTGCATGCCTAAAAATTATTGTTGTTTTTACATTTTCTTAATCGAATAAGTTTATTTCCGTATCTCTAAGCACTGTATAGAAATAAAAAAAAAAACACATTTACAACTCTTTCTATTGCTGTTATCAAAATCTAAATTCCTGGGGGGTCAAGTAAATTTAAAAACAATAGATTTTCAGGCCATGAATAGGGCCTTACCCAAAGTTTAGATAATGTTATAATAATTTGAAATTTATTGCTTTTCGGCTATCGCAATTTTGCTACAAATAATATGAAAAATACATCATTAATGCTAGTCAACGGTTGTTTAGATTCTTGACCTGAAATGATTATTTAACTAATGGCTTAAAAACAGAGGTAAAAATATTTTAAAGGAACAATTTTCGTTTAGTCGAGCTGAAGTCAGCTTAGTGAAATGATGTCGTTTTTAATATTTTTAACAATACTATTTACTGTTTTAAATTTCATAACTGATTCTCAAGCGCAAGGTAGCTATGGTAAGAAAACAGTTAAAATTGAAATTTAAAAGAAAAATATTTCATATTTTTCAGGTAATTATCATCCTTTGCCATCGTTATATAATTCAGAAAAAGAATATACCAGATCCGAAAAATGGTTTTTCCCCTGGAATGAAGAAACAAGTGCATTTTATTGGCGTATGCAAGGACAATTAAAACTTCGCGATCAGCTATTAAAGACACGCAATACAAATGAGGCAAAAAATGTTATATTTTTCCTCGGAGATGGAATGTCGATTCCAACATTAGTAGCAAGTCGAATTTACAAAGGACAATTAAGTGGAAAACGTGGTGAAGAATCTGAACTTTCGTTCGAAACATTTCCATATACTGGTCTTTCAAAAGTAAGTTTTTTTTTTTTAAATTGAAATATGAAGAAGAAAAGTAATTAATTTTTTTTTCTTACTTTAAGACATATTGCGTAGATAAACAAGTCGCAGATTCTGCATGTTCCGCCACAGCTTATCTATGTGGTGTTAAAGCAAATTCTGGGACGATCGGTGTAACAGCACGTGTAACTTTTGACGACTGTGAATCTGGCCAAAATACATTCAATCATGTCAGTTCTTTGGCAACTTGGGCCCAAAAAGCTGGTAAAGGTACTGGTATAGTGACAACAACTAGAGTAACACATGCAAGTCCCGCTGGAACTTATGCCCATGTGGCCAACAGAAATTATGAAAGTGATTTAGATGTTGAACAAACTGGTCATTCATCAACTGCTTGTATAGATATTGCCCGGCAATTAATACTTAGCACGCCAGGAACTAAATTTAAAGTAATTATGGGCGGTGGAAGAAAGAAATTCTTACCGAATACAGAAATAGATGAAGATGGTTATGCAGGTGAGAGACGTGATGGTCTCAATTTAATAAATACTTGGAAAAAACAAAAAAATGGCAACGCACAATATATAACGAATCGAAAAAGTTTAAAAAATTTAAATTTTGATAAAACAGATTATCTAATGGGATTATTCGATTCGGATAATATGCAATATCATTTGGATGCGGATCCTGACAAACAGCCAACTTTAGCTGAAATGGTCGAAGGTGCAATAAAAATGCTACAAAATGAAGAAAATGGGTATTTTTTGTTTGTTGAAGGTGGACGTATTGATCATGGACATCATGAAAGTAAAGCCAGAAAATCATTAGATGAAACTGTTGAATTCTCGAAGGCTATTGAGTTGGCTATGAAGTTGACATCAACCGACGATACGTTAATTGTTGTTACATCAGACCATGCTCATACTATGTCAGTTTCTGGTTATCCAAATCGTGGAAATGATATTTTAGGTTTGAATACCAACATAAGTCCTATCGATGGACTTCCATATACAACAATTTCATATGCTAATGGTCCGGGTTATGTCAGTCACGTAAATGGGTCTCGACCAAATTTAAATGAAACTGATTTATGTAATTATGATATATTAAAAATAATACGATAATTAATATGTATAATTTTTTTTAGCCGATAAAGATTTCATGTATCCTGGATTAGTGCCCTTACAATCTGAAACCCATGGTGGTGATGACGTTGGTGTTTTTGCATTAGGTTTTTACTATAATACATATTTATAATAAATTTAATATTATTTTTTTTTTTTTAAATAATGTTTAGGTCCTTGGTCTCATTTATTTTCAGGGGTTTATGAACAAAATGTTATTCCACACATTGTTGCATTTGCCTCGTGTACTGGAGATGGACTGACAACATGTTTAAGAAAACTAAATACATAAAAATTCATATATTTTTGTTTTAATGATTGATATATTTGTATTTATTATTTACAATATTTAAATTTTGTAATAAAATGTTATTTTATTGAAATGTGATTTTTTTTTCTTTAATTATTTCAAACTAAATAACTGTTATAATTATTACATTTTCATAGAAAAAAAATTAGAAAAACCATTTAAATTTTTAAGTAAACTACCTAAGTTCATCTTCGGTTTTCCAGCGAGTTAGTTGTTTTTTTTTTTTACATATACAGTATGCTTTTATCTACGGACAAACATGAAGGAAACATTTTTAAATTATAAAACTAATTGAAAATTATAAGCGTTCCAATTTGATGTGTGTAAATAAAACTTTAACGCCTAATTTTGAACAAAATATTAAACAATGTAAACGCAGCTTATACAGTTTCATGATGTTTTCGATTTAAATTTCATTTCACTAAGATGGCTATTTTATATTAAATGATTACATAGAGTTTGTCCTTTTCCTATACAGCTAGTATAAGCCATAATATGCGGTATTAAATTCTGTTCCATAACACCACTGAAAAGATGTGCTTGTGGTCCCTTTGCAAATATAGCAACATCATCACCTGCATGAGTTTCCATCGAATTTGGAACTGTTCCAGGGTATTGAAAATTCGAATCAATTTTATCGGTTAAATCTTCACGTTTGCCATCCGGTTTTAAATGTTGCTGTGGACCATTGGCATAACTTAATGTGGTATAAGGTAAACCATCAATATCAGATTTTACTGAATTTAAACCAAGTATATCATTTCCACGATAAGGATAACCAGATATAGAAAGTGTATGTGCATGATCGGAAGTTACAACTATTAAAGTTTCATCTGCATTTGTTAAACTCATAGCCTTTTCGACCGCTTTAGCCATTTCTACAGTTTCATCAAGAGCTATATTAGCTCTGGTTAAATGATTACCATAATCTATTAAACCACCTTCAACAAACAAGAAGAAACCATTCTTATCTTTTTTCAAAACTTTAATTGCAGCTTCAGTCATATCTGCCAATGAAGGTTGGATAGTTTTATTCGATTCAGAATAAAATTTCAAATTTCCAGTTTCAAATAATCCAAGAATATTGTTTGTACGTGCATAATCAATATTTTTTAATTGATCCCGATTTGATACATATGAACCGCGTGGATGCATTAATTTCCATTCATTAATTAAATTAGTACCATCCAAACGTTGACCTGGTTTACCAGTTTCATCAGTAAATGTTTTCGGTAAGAATTTCTGTCGTCCTCCACCAAGAATAACATTGAAATTTTTCCCTGGATTATTATGAATTAATTGACTGGCTATATCCTGACATGTGCTTGGATCAATTCCTGATAATTGAGCTACATCATCATCACATTCCCACATACGGTTGGCTACATGAGCGTACGCAGCTGACGGACTAGCATGTGTTACGGTAGTTGTAGTTACTATTCCAGTAGCTTTATTAGCTTTTTGTGCCCATTGTGCTATCGAATCAACTTGATATTTCGGATCTTGACTTTGAGTACAATTATCCACAGTTACTTGAGCATTTACACCGTTTGTAAAGAAATTCGTTTTTACCCCACATAAATAAGCAGTACCAGTACAGGATGAATCCGCTACTTGTCGATTAACACAATATGTCTGAAAATAAATTAAAATTTAATTTTATAAAAACTTCTTTTTTTTCCAAAATTTAAGATAAGAATATTATAATATTTGAACAAAAAATCGTTTTAAAAAAGTTGGTCAAGTACACGCATTTCAAGGGTGTTCTTCAAACTTAATTCAACAGAATATGCGTGAAACACACCTTATACAATATCTATTGAAGAAAATTAATAGCTACACTAATTATATTCTTTACCTTACTTAATCCAACATATGGAAATTTCTCAAAGGATAATTGTTGTTCTTCACCAGTTTTATTTTCTAATTGTCCTTTATAAATTCGAGCTGCCGTTACAGTTGAAATGGACATACCATCACCGAGGAATAAAATTATATTTTTAGCTTTCCCTTGAATTGATCTTTGACGAACACGTTCCTTAAGACTGTTTTGAGCTTTCCTAATCCAATACTCAGTTGAACGTTCTTCTTCTGGTCCTAAACCTCCGCTGTAATCGAATCTTGCATTTCGATTTAAATCTTGTGGAAATGAATGAATGTTATCTGGAAATTTTAAAATTATAATTTAATTAATATTTTTCATTTTGTGAAAATTATTAATAACATACCAAATGCGTAGATAAAATTGATGCAAACAATTAAAATTAAAACATATAGTTGGAATGCCATCTTGGAATCTAATGTAGAAATTTTCAGAATTTCTCAGACTTTTTATAATAAAATTAAGAAATTTTTTTTGTTCATTCAAGTAAATAAAATAATTTTTTTGTCATTTAGAAAAAAAAAGATAAATTATCAAATAAGATTATATTATTTTAATTAGGATTAGAGAAATAGCCACACAAAATGTTTATTAACCTCGTAGTAAAAGATTGGTTTAAGAAAACATGTTAATTACTCGTATTAAATATTTATTTGTGAACATACATAATTTAAATTTATTTTATGAGATTGTCTACATCTCATAGTAACAATAATTTTTGTGCCTAATATATGCTAATTCTATAATAAAATGGAATTAATGTTTAATTATAGATAAAGATAGAATAGAGAGTGTAAAAGAAAGGATATATCAGAATATATAATTTTGTTTTTTTTTTTTTTTTAAAGAAATTTAAATACAAGCGTTCATTTACCCAATTGATTTGTTAACTCAAATTATCAAATTTTACTTCTTGCTCATCAAAGCAAACTTTTAAGAAATGAATTTTGGTTAAAATTATATTTAATATTTATATAAGACATCGAAACAAGTTATAAAATAAAAAACTAGATACCTTTGTTGGCTTGTCCATCCATTTGTATAATATTGATAAACCATTTTCACTCATTTGATTAAAATTTGGTGTACAAGTTTTATGATATAAGGTCTGTTTTATTTGCCATACCCTACACCGTAGCAGGGTAAGTGGCAAATAAAACGAGCAGGAGTAGGGAAAAGCTTTAATTCAAATGTTTGTAGCGCTGCTTAGCAACCATATTGTAATTTAAAGAAAAACTTTTAGCTAATATATTTTTTATGGTAGAAAACTGAACTAATTTCGGTGTGAGAGCTGCCCCTGGTCTGAAAATAGTGTAGGATTTGCACTTTTGTTGTTTTTGTTTTCAATGTAAAAATTTGCTCTATCCCAGAGCAAGTGGCAAATAAAACAGACCTACTATTACCGTCGTCAAACAGTTAAATCTATACATCGTTGTTCCGCTTTTGTTTGATAACAAATTAGTTCAATATGATATCAAAATTGACTATAAGACGATTTTAGTTTTTTGTACTACTATGTTCAAATATACAGTTTTGCCGAAATTAGGCTTAAATTAATGAACATTTTTCGTCCCTTTTAAACTTCAAAATTTGGGAATGAGTATGAATTAAATTTCCCTGACATTCGTTCAAAATAGCGAAAGCTTGTCTTTTTTTTCTATTGTGAGCAAAAATTTTGGGAAAAATTTATATTTTAATTTGTGTGATATAAGAAAAAAAAAAAAAATACGAAAAAGAATTAGACATTCGATATATTTGTTTATTTGAATATAGGTTTTCTGTAATAGAATAACAATTATATTCGGCGTTTACATTTTTTCTTTTAAAGAAAGAAAGAATTTCAGAAACGTGTTTGACTCGTTTGACAAAAAACAATGAACAACGAATTTAGTACAGACGAAGAAGACTCTCGTGGGCCAAACTATCAAATTTGTTGTCTAATTGATGATGGTGATCGATGTAGAAATTCTGCAGGAAATGCGGCTTACGGTAAACGTATACAAAAAACTGTGGTACAGCAAAGCCTGAAATTAAGTGTTGATCAAAATGCACATCATATATACATTTGTGACTTTCATAAAAATAGAATTCAATGTGCTCGAACAAAATGTAGACAAAGGGATTCTGATGATGATAGTAGTGAAACCGATACTGATCCTCCGAAAGTTGATCTTCATCAATTGAAAGTGAAAACATTAAACCGATATAAACGTCACTATAAAATATCGACTCGTCCCGGAATGAATAAAGTTCAGCTAGCCGATAAAATAACGGAACATTTTAAAACAATACCAGTTAATGAGAAAGAAGTTATAACCTATTTTATGTATATGGTTAAATCTAATACGAATAAATTGGATGAAAAGAATGATTCAACGTAAAAATTTGATTGATTTTGTAAAGTTAGATTTAGAAGTAAATTTCCGACAAATTTTTATTCAATCCTAAAAAAATTAAACATAAAATTATTTATCTATGTAAAAAATTAAAGAATATACACCTAATTCTATTTTTACACGGTAGATATGTTCCAGACAAAACCGTGTAAAAAAAAAGACATGAAGTACATACATAGAAAAAAAGGAGATTAGTTCCATATCCTTTAACCCTGTAAAAATGTTTAAAGTAAAAATAACATAAATATAAAATTATAGCAGTTCACCTAAAAGATTACGGTTAATAAAAATATTTTTCTTTAAAATTTCAATCAAATAGCTTTTTTTAATCGTGCTAAATCGAATGAAATCATGTAAAAACGGAATCAATTTTTTTTTTCTAGACCGTGTAGAAACAGAATTAATAAGTGTATTTAATGTCTTTATTATTTCAAAATCATTGTTGTATCTTCTTTTCACTGTCGCTTGAGGTTTCTTTAAATAAAAATAAAACGAATTTCAATTATGAAAATCAGAAAAATAGGAAAAAAATTAAAATTTTTTATAATTTACATCAAAATTGATCGTTTCTCAAAATTCCTGCATCCGGAATATGTTTTTAAAATGAGTTTTAACTGAAAAATATGAAAAAAAACATTAAAATTATGATTTTGAAATAAAACACGCATAAAATATTAAATTGTAAAATAAATTATATATTTATTTAATATATTTTTTGTTTTATTATGTATAATTGCATATGTATAACTATTTTTTTTTTTTTTGTTTGTTTTTAATATATTTGAATGTTTAATCTTTGCATTTTGTTATCCTTTTACTTTTCACCATTAATTAAAAAACTATTTATATAAAATCAAAAGAAATTTTAATAATAAATTATGTTTTTTTGTTTTTTAAAAAAGAACAAAAAAAAAATTACAATGCTTTTCTTTTTGCTTTTATCATTGATTTTTGTTGTAATAAAAATTCTTCAAACTCGTATAATACAAAATTCTCAATAATCGGGGTTGACTGAAAATAATTTCTTCAAAAAATAATGTTGTTTAAATAAAAAAAACTTTAAATGAAAACAATAATAAACTTTAAAGCTTTTAGTAAAAAGATTTACAAAATATCAACTAATTTTGGATTTCTTGGTTTTTTTTTTTTTTTTTTAAAACTTTTTTCTTAAAAAAAATGTTCTTTTAAAATCTTTTTTCTTAATATTTTATAATTTTTTTTTTTTCCTTCTTTTAAAAATATATAATTTTATTGTTTTTTATTTATATAAATATTAAATTTTAATGTAATAAAATATATTATTTTTTTTGTTCAATTTTAAATTTTTTCTTTTAATTTTCTTAATGTGTAAAAAAAAAGAAAAGAAGAAAAAGGAAATCAAATTAATTAATATTATTTTTACTCAATCTTAATTGTTTTTTTTTTTTTTGTTTTTTACTTAATCAAAAATGTTTTTTTAATCTCTGATTATGATTTTTAAAATATAAAATTTTCTTTTTTCTTTTACATGTTTGAAAATAATAAAAAATAAAATGTAAATGTAAATGTTTTATGTTTTTAAAAATAGAAAATAAATTTTTATATTGTGTAAAAAATGATGTTTTTATTTTATTTTTTTTTTTATTTTATGCTGGATTTTCACGGTTTGAGGAGAAAGTGCATTATTTGCATTTAATATTCGTTAGTTTTTAGTTTTCTGGATGTGCATTAAAATTTCTGTAAATAAAAAAGTATAAAGAAAATAAAACAAACAAAAAAATGAAACGAAAAATAATAAAATAAAATAAATTATATAAAAAATGTCTACTATTCTGAAAAGAAGAAAAAATGTTATTTACTTAAATTAAAAAAAAAAAAAAAAAAAAAAAATTAATTTTTTGATTTATGTTTTTTTTTTATTAGGCATGTTTTAATGTAATTCTGTGTGTATCTTTTTATTGTTTTATGAAAACTTTTTATTATATGTATAAGATTAATTATCAAAGACAGAAAGTTCTTAAAAATGTTTGACCTTTGCGAAATCTCAAAGAACACCTCACGGGATCCAGCCAGATTAAGAATCACTTATCAAAGAGATTACATACTGAATATTATACAAATGAAAATTTTATGTTTAAACACAAGCTAGTTTATTTTTTATCTGGAATTCTAGTGTCAATAATAGTATATCACTTCAAGGCTTCAAAAGTTTAATAAAAAAAAAAAAAGGTTTGTAAAGTAATTTAAGGATTTTGAAAAATTCCCTAAAAAACTTTCTCAACCCTTTCTTCAGTAAAAATATTGTTTTTTTGTTTGTTTGTTGTTATTTGTCTTATTTATAAATTTCAAATCTTATGCTTTTAGGCCTCAAAGACTATTAATGCTCTTAAAACAGCAACATCCAAAGTTTTAGAAGAAAAATAATAAGACACAACGAAAATATGTGTAAGTTAATTTTTGTACCACAGAGAATTCTTCGTGTATACATTTTTGGCACCATTGCAGTGCTACAAAGCATGCATCGTTTATAAAATCTGTAAAAAAATGGCTAAATACGGTATATGCATTTTTATATTATACAGAGTTTTGTTTTTAATAAAAACAATTAATGAGGTGGCATGTTTTGCAGACTGCAAATGTGACCATATCAGAAATCCAAGAGTTGAGGACTCCATTTATTGTATACTTTTTGATTTTACATACTTTAAAAAAATCTTCGTTCTTGTCTCAGTATGTAACCTCACCCCTCTATATATATATACATGTGGGAAAGAAAAAGAAAATTTCAAAAAAGAGCAAAACATATGAGAGGCATTTTTCAAGTTAAGCTTAAACCCCAGAGTTCAATAAGCGCCACGCGTTTTTGATGCGCCGCTAAATCAATACAAATCAATGCGCTCCAATTGATCTAAATACAATGATAGCAGCACCACTTTGTAAGTGGTGCAAATTTTGATGAAACTTTAAACTTTGTGGCGCGCTGTTTCAAATTCTGTCTTTCTTGATAAAATGTTCCCACCTAACATTTCCTTTTCTTAATTATCTTTTTATTAACCATTTTAAATCGTCTACCAACTTCAGACTTTCTATGACAAATGCCAAAACCAATCGTGTGGCGCTCATTGTATCTCGGATGCCACAAAGTAGCGCCACAGAAAAAACTCGTGGCTCTCATTGGACTCAGGGCTTTATTCTTGCGAAGCTGGTTGACACGTTAAGATTAACGATTTCTTTCTCGTGATAATGAGTTTACATTAGAATTATTAATCATTTTTTAAGTGTGAATTTTTATAAACTCATGTTTGCAGTTTGCAGCTGGACCCTGAACAATCCATACACATTTAAGAGCTGTAGACTGGTTTTGCAGTTGGTGAGGGCAAAAGTTACAAACTCATATCAGTGTTAAAAAAGAAATCTTTGAAAAATGGCGAATTAAAGCATTGCTTTAACCAAGTAAATCTCTAGCCCTTTTTCGACCTTGCGTGCATAATCGTAAATTGGCTCTAGAGTACCAACTAGTTAGAAAATTAGAATTCAAAAAAAAGGTCATGTTTGTTTAATGTTGTAAAACCATAATTGTCTAACAATAAATAATAAGTTGTAAAATAATAAAATACTACATATATATATATTACTTGTATTTTTTAAATAATTTTGTTTAGAAAAAAAAGTAAAAATTTTAATTGTATTACAATTAAATGTATTGAAATTAATCAAAATGACCGATAATTTCGTTCTTTCAATAATTTTGTATACAAAAAAACATTCAAAGTTTTTCATTAAAAACAATTTCTAAAAAATCAATTCGTGCTCTTCAAATAAAACAACGAGTGTTAAATTTAGCCATAAAATTCGCGTTCTTTTTGGGAATAATTTCGAATAACATGGAAATATAATTTTTTTTTCTACATAACTTTATTTCGCCTTTTTAGATTTTACTATAATTTAAGAGTAATTTGGTCTCTGAATGATGTAAGTCTATTTTGAAAATTTCATTCAAATCAGTCAACTAGTTTTTGATTGAAATTTGAAAAAGTAAACAAAAAAACCGACCAAGCTTTATTGTCAAGCCAATTTTGCTCTATAACTATTCCTATTTGCATTATTCCTAGATCGATTTTATTGAAATTCAATGTATAATAAATTTAAATGAAATTTCCTGTGAAAACTTGACTTAAATTCGTAAAACGACAAAATTTTGTGATTATGCTTGTTTTTTTTATAACATTGTTCACTTGCGGTGGTAAAAAAAAACAATACCAAATTAAGTTAATATCGACCAACATACAATATATTCAAAATTTGACTAACAAATTCGCAGCATTGCAAAAATCGGTATAACTTTTGATTCTCAAAAAATCTAGTGGCTTTGAGACCACTTTTGCAATGAGTATTTTTGTCTACGTTACAAATGTAGTGAAAAATCTAAGTTACCTTTACGACACACATAGGATATACAAATGAATATAGCAGGATTACAATACATTTTATACACGTTTATTTAAGCAATGTTATTTATGGGGGTCTAATTTTAACAACTGTTATTTAGTACCATATTGAAGATATAGATGGCACAAATCGAAACTTTCATTTTTTTATTGCAGTATTTGAAATTAATAGAAAATTTGTTTACATTTTGAATCTTACCAGATTTCGGTCATATTTGTAATTTTTTTCTAGTAATTATAAATTTTTTTTTTTAAAGAGGTGGGTAATGCCTGTACAATGGGTCGCAGGGTCTACCTGCGACCCATTGCACCCTCGGGCAAGACTAAACGTAGTTGTCTCCGAGTCGTACAGGTTGAGATCTAATAATCCTGTCGGGAAAAACTAATAACCTAGTGATCTGTCTAAATTCGAATGACAGGCTGTTCCAACTCTCTGGGAACAGTGTTGTCTTCTTCAGGTAATCAGATTTCACTTTCAAATTTCGGGCATCCGATAAAGTCAAGAATGGTTTACCGAAAGGCAGGCCAGCTAAGGCATCACATAAACATAGAACATGTAATAACGATTCACTGGCGACTTTAAACTTGCGGCAAGTGAGATCAGATACGATACGATGGTGTGAAGGTGTTTGTAGAGGTAGCAAATATACATAGATTACAAAAAAATTGTTTTTTTTTTTTTAGAAAGTGAAATAGTTGTCGATACAAATTCCCAAAAAAACACACCTTATGAAACACTAAGGATAAAATATAGAAATTCCATTAATTTTAAAAAGACTTAATAAATAATAGAATAAAATAGACAAATAAAGTTAAGAAGTTGTTACTCTATTTGTCGAATTTTATTGTTTTCTGGTTTTTTTTTTTCGTTTTAAAAATTTTGCAAAAAAGCTTTTGATTTTCAGACTTTCTTTTTCGATTTTATTTTTTTATTTAATGTTTTGTTTTTGTTTTTAAAGCAAGCGAAAAATTACAAATATGCGAAAAAAACAAATGTATTTACAATTAATTAAGTTCTTTCTTATTTCTTACGATTATTTTCTTTTTTTCTTTATTAATATTAATTATTATTATGAAATATAAAAAATTCTTGTATTTTAATTTTATTTAATATTAAATAAGGCATTTTATATGTAGTTAATAACATTTAGGGTTAATTAATAATAATGTTAGCCAAAAATAATATTGATTGGAATAAAAAATTTGAAATTATTGTTTCAAGCAATTAAGACGAGAGCACAATACTCGCGAGTTACAATAAAATTAATTTTAAAAGTAGTTTGTTCAAGTAATTTGGATTTTAAAACGAATCAAATAGTTTCCAGTTTAATAAAGATTTTAGATTTGGACTCTATAAAGAGTTGACTATTGTAAGTCAAGGGTTTTGAGTAAAATATATTGTGAAAACAAAAATAGTCAAAATACGGCGAAATGAATTCTTGTTTGGAATTTTTAAAAACAAACACTTTTTATGCAGTTATATACTACATATAGGTGGAGAGTCGAAAGATCGAAGAGTCGGGATTGAGTCGAAATTTGAATTCTCATATATGTATATTGTAGAAACAGAAAATTGAAATAACGAGTCCAAATCATATCAAAATATAGTGGAGAACATAGAAAATTTAAATTTTTTACCCATAAAATGATAATACAGACACATCCGCCAAAACTAAGTAAATTCAGTCTCGACCATAAATGCACCCAGTTTCAACCTCGCATATATAACGTAGCGTAGCTCGAAAACACCTCTCTGATGTGAACGTACACTTAGAAAATCTTATACGATCTCATATGCATTTCTATTACTTCCATTATTTTACATGCGTATTTTACATCAATTTGAAATGAGATCGATTTAACTTGATCGTAAAATTTTTTCGGATCGATTTTAAATGACATTGAATTTGAGGATGTAAACGCAGATTGTACAAGGCTATGCACTCAGTCAAATTTAGCATCCGTTTTTGGAATGTCAAACTAGATTGAATGAAAAGTTTGATCATATGTACGCAGAAACTAAAACGAAAACTTTGTTACTTTTCATCCAAACTAGTTTGTCATTCCAAAAAAACGGATGCTAAATTTGGCCGTCTGTATAGGCTTTAAGATCGCAAATTTAGTAGTTGGAGACATTAAAAAAAAAAACACAAAGGATTTTCTCATTGTGTTGATGGATTCATTTGTATCCTCTCAATTAGGTGTGGGGTTTTTGATTTTTTCCATCATAAAAATTAAAATTTTAAAACTGACAAAATACATGAAAATAAGTTATATCAATCTCATTTCAGTTCTATCTTTCAAATAAGCATGAAAACGACTATATGGATCAATATATATGATACAATTATTGACAAAAATGCAATATGCTTAAACGTGATTTTACTGTACTGAATAACTTTTCAATATAAATACACATTACTTGAACATGAGCTACAAATAAAAACATATATAAAATTGCAATCCTCCGAATTCGAGTTATACAAAAAAATTTTTAAGTTTGTGCACTTTTTTATAGTGGTATACGAAGAATAAATGAGCTAACATAATCCTATGATCCTATCACAAAGGGAAAGAAATTAAATCGATTAAAAGATTTTCGAGGGACTTGGATATGGATTATGTTGAAAAATTACACTTAAAGCTAGGCTAGGATCATTCCAACAAGTTTGCTAAACTAAAAATTACACTTCCAAAAAGTTGAAAGATTTTTTAATCTTTTTCAAAACTAATTTGTGAGATTTGATCTGACAAACTGGGCTATAGACAGTCCTAACAAGTTTGACAAACTTGTTGGGGTGTCTATACCCAGGTTTAAGTGTATAACATTAAATATGTCATCGATTGGATTTCATATTAAATATAACTGGAAATAATTATTAATTTTCCATATATACACGAGTGCAGTGGAACAGATCTAATTTAACCCACTTATTCTGGCATTGTGACAGTTTTGCTGTCATAAATATTTATGATAATAATATTCTGACTGAAATTATGATTTCTGCTAAAATTCGTGTTCTGGTAGACGGATCATACTTATGTGCAAAATATGAATTTATAAGTCTAAACTGTTATAATTCTTTTTTTTTTTTTTTTGAAATTGCTTACTTCAAGCGTTAGAATTATATAAGAGTTTCTTTAAATTGATTTTGCTAAGGCAGAAATCGAAACTACAAGCATTTATATTAATTGCATGTAGCATTCGGGAAATTGGTTCGTTTTTCCCGTAATCCTTTCTGTGGTACATAACTTTAAATAAGTCAACTGATCTTAAGGAACGTACATTTATATTAAGCGGCATCCTTTCTAATAGTATAGGAGCATCGATAGCGCCATTGAAAATTTGATGGACAAAAATAATATCAGCCACCTGACGACGCTTTTCTAAGGATTGCAGGTTAATCAGTTTTAACCTATCATAGTACGGGGGCAGTTGGAAAGGGTCATTCCAGGGAAGATCTTTTAATGCAAAACGTATGGATCTACGTTGTACAGACTCCAATCTATTAATTAGACTTTTATGGTAGGGAGACCATACTTGACTGGCATATTCCAAAATAGGTCTAACCAAGGTAATGAAGAGTGCTTTAGTTATATGAGGATCCGAGAACTCCTTAGACCATCTTTTAATAAAGCCTAAAGTAGAGTTAGCTCTATGAACGAGTGAGTCAATATGTAGCTTGAAGTTAAGTTCACTGTCACAAATCACTCCCAAATTTCTAATGCTAGTCACTCTACGTAGAGGCACATCGCCAATATTATATATACATGGACAATTTTCACATTTCTGGAGAATGTGATAACCTCACATTTGTCGCTGTTGAGCGCCAAATTATTTTTACAACACCAGATTACAAAATTATCTAAATCGCTCTGGAGATACAGAGGGTCATTTAAGTTACTTATTTCTTTATAGATTGTCATATCATCCACAAAGTTACAAATTTTCCATGGAGCACGTCGAAAAAGAAACGAGTTCAACTAAGCTAGTGATCGTAGACCTACCCTTTAAAAAACCGTGTTGATTCCTGGAAATAAAAGGTTTACAACCAAAGCACACAAACTGCTGAATGATGCATTCAAACAGATTTGGAGTGCAAGATAATTTAGCAATTGGTCTGTAATTTCCGATATCACCTCTACTGCCTTTTTTGTGGGTCGGAATAATATAAGAGACTTTCCAGAGCTTAGGAAATATTCCCGTCTCGAGATATTTCTGGAAAAGAGCCGAAAGAGGACGTGCAAGGATGTTATTGCATTTTTTTAAGATGATGGCAGGAACACCGTCAAAGCCAGGTGAGTAATCATCGTCTAAACTGTTAATATTATCAGTTACTAAGGATACTTCGATATCAATATTAGTGAGGGAAGACTTGAGGTACTCATTCAAATGCTCAAAGTATTTCGTATCCGGTACAAAATTGTCTTCGTTAAAAGCTTCCACAAAAAAATTAGCAAAGAGATTAGCAATAATTGATGGATCATTGGATGAACTATCCAAATAATTTAGCGAAGACGGATTTCCATCTGTTTTATTTTTACTATTAACGAATTTCTAGAAGCAGTGAGGGTCCATGGAAAAACTGGATCTCATCTTGTCAATGTGGGAATTATACAGCTCCATAGAAAGTACTTTGAATTCATTGAGCAAGGCAGAGTAGGTGGAAAAGTCTCTATTTTAACGTGATATTAAGTATTTGTGCCAGGCTTTATTCCTTCTATTGCGTAAAGACCGTAAGTCCTTATTAAACCAAGGTGGGGAAGATGAATTTTTGTGGCAGGTATAAGGAACGGCTAAAACAAAGATCTCGAAAATTTTTTTGTAGAAATCGGCGATGCACATTTCAATATTCGCCTTGCAAATAACACTATCAAAATTAACCTGCTTGAAAAGGTTGTTGAGCAGCTCAAAATTAGTTTTCCGAAAGTTGAAATAGAACGCATCTTCGGTGTTAGTATCATCCATTTCACCTTCTTGAGAGAATAATACCTTTAGTGGGGGGTGATAGTCATCAATTCTGCAAAGATTATCAGCGCTCTGCTGAATAACACAATTAGCGGAGTCGGAAGTAAAAATTAAGTCTAGTTGTCTCTTTAGCGAATTTTGGACACCGCTGACTTGCTGCAGGCATCAAGTTGTCAAGAAGCAGTCTCGGATTCGGAATTTGCGTTCTGAGCAACGAAAAACACTTCTTCGCTCGGGCAAGACCAATGCACATCCGGAAGATTAAAATCTCCAAGGAGTATGATGTCATCTGTAGGCTCTATGATATCGGCAATCGATGCAATCGCGTTAGCTAGTAATTGGTACTTCACCACAGTACTATTGGGTTGAATATAGCAATTCACGACATAAATGCTTTTTTGTGCCAATTTTATTTTAACGCCGATTAATTCCAGATCATCACAATTTGGAAAACTAATCAAATAACTTTCAAAGTTAGTACGGACAGCTATTAGAACACCTCCTCCAAGCGTCTTCAAATCAATTGTAAAGCGATCCTTACGAAAAACGTCATAGCTGGAGGAGTGAGTTGTCATGGTTTTTGGGAAATACTCTGGAAAATGTTTGTATGGGTTTGAAATTTTTCTATAGGTGTAAAATTATTTGTGTGTTTAAAAGAATGGTGGAAATTATTCCATATTTATCAATTGAATCACTCACAGAGAACAAATATAAAATTCCGTTATGATGTAAAATATTTTCGGTCAGAACTTATAATACTTTTTTATGACAGTTATTAGTTATGACGGCGTCAGAATACCAAAATACCAAATAGTTTTTAAAAAAAGTTATGACGTCATGTTATGACAGTCAGAACTTGTTATGACTGCGCTCAGAATAGAAGGGTTAGTTCTTTCCTCAGTTTTTCTTCTTTTATTCAAAAAAAAAAAAAAACGAAACTATTTCGCCTTATTTCGACTTAGACCAACTTAAAAATAGATGCTGCCTATTTTTTCTGCAGTATAGTGTCTTTTAATAGGGACATAACAATTTTGTATCTTTATATGAACGCACCCTTAAACAATAATGACCTGTCAATGTCGAGCAACGCTTGGAAATTAATAAAAATTACTACCGAAATTCCGAGTCGGTCGCCGCAACTTTAAGAGCGAAAAATCATCCTCAGCGATGGGCTCAATTTTGGCTAAACGGATTTGTCAAGAAGCAAAATATGCGTTATTGGACAGCAACAAACCCACATGTGCTTCAAGAGACACCATTGCATCCACAAAAAAACACTGTATGATGCGGTTTACATGCCGGAGGCGTGATTGGGCCGTATTTTTTCGTTGATGCGAACGATCGCCATGTTACCGTCAATGGAGAGCGTTACCGTACCATGTTGGAGAATTTTTTTTGGCCAGAATTAGATGAAATTGATATCGGAGATATGTGGTTTAAACAAGACGGCGCTACAAGCCACACAGTACACGTTACAATCGTTATGTTATGTCCTTAATAAAAGACCCTTTATATTACCACAAAAAACTTATTATCTAAATATGTTCCCTGTGATATTACCAAGCGAATTAAAACAATAATAATAGATGTACTCGTTTGGATATAAAATTTTGATTTCAAATTTGTTTTTTTCTTTTTAAAAATTAGAAAAAAACAAAAAATTAGGATTTAAAATCGAAATTATAAAATTTCAATTGATTTGCATAAATTGTCTTCGTTATTTTTCATTATTTCTATTTAGTTGTTTTTTTTTTTTAAATGTATAAAAGCATTAAAAAAAGTTACTTTTCATCAATTTTTTTTCTTATATAATAAATCATCATCAGAAAAGTTATATTTTAATAAATTATTGTTTAATTATTACCGTATTTTCGTCCTCTTTTGGTTTTTCCTCTCTATTTAGTTAATGAAATGTATTCCTCCCGCGCACACATTAAATATATATATATATATATATAAATGTTTTTAGTTTTTACTTTTTTATATATATATTTTTTTTTTTAAGATTATCTATGATAAAAATGGATTTGAGGCTGCAGCTTCTGGTTTTATCCAAGGCATGTTGTTGTTCTAATTTAAAAAAGAATAAAAAAGAAATATGATTTTCATTAAATATTTTGATATAAAATATATTTGAAATCCAATAATTTCTAGATGAAAATTTACTATCATGCAGTGATTTTTTCTTCTTTTTTTGGTTAGAAAAGCAAGGTGAGAAAAATAAAAATAAAAATAACGATTCCTTAAAAAAGAAAAACTAATTTTGTGGGATTAGTTCTAGATACAAAAAAAAAAAACATACATATTTGAAGAAAACTCCTTCAAAACTAATTTCAAATTTAAGGTATTTATTTTAACATGCATAAAATTAATTAGTTAGAATATTTTTTTTGTTTGTTACCCATTATTTAAGCGTCCAAGCTTCCATTGACGGCTACAAGAATAATACGTGGAAAAATTTTATTTATAAAAATACCGAAAATAACAAAAAAAAAAAAAAAATTAATTAACAAAACCCAAAAAAAATGGATATTTTAATGATTAAATAATTACATGAAATTTATTATTTTGAATTTTGATAATGAATTAAAAAATAGCAAATAAATAAATATCATTTAGGATTTAAGATGTTTATAATACCAAAATATTAACGATAATCAATGTTTGAAATTCGATTTTGAAATTTCTATCTAAATATAAAGGGAACAAAATCCGAGATGGTGTTTTTTTTTTTTTTTAGATTCTATTATTTCTATTTACTCACATCCATATAAGTATTATCAAAATAAATTAAGCTACTATAGCTATTATTATAATCATAGCCATTGAAGAAATTGTTGTTCATGCTGGTATAATTATTATTTACGTTGTTATTAAAGTAATCGTTGTAATTATTATTAATACTATTATTATTATTATTATTGTTATTATTAAATTGATTATAATTAATATTGCTGGTACAAACGGTTATTTGATCAGAATCATAATCTATTAAGTATTCGTCGAACTGCATGCAAGCAGAAGAAATTTTGGTTAGAATACTAAATATTTTTCTCAACAGTTATTTATAAATTTATTTCATTGCGTAAAAAATTCACGCAAATTTTCGCAAATCAGTTCAAATCAAAAATATAATTATAAATATTTCTAGACGAAGAAGCTTTATACTTTTAGTATCAAAATAGTATCGGATTTAAATTTGTGCCGTACCTGTGAAGGCTCAGGATTTATTGTTGTTCTCAAACAAAGTTTGTTAGCAAAAAAAATCTTCAACAAATTGTCAAATTTTTTGTAAAAATTTGTGACAAAAGTTAAGTCCAATTCAAATTTTTCTGAAAGTCTAAGTTCTTGTAAAATTCTTAATATATGACTTTATATTTGCTTGAACATTTTCCGCCCTAAAATTTTATATCCCAAGCTTATGTGTACCATCCGGCATTGAATATCATTTAGAACACCTTAAAACTCATCGTGCTACCAAAAAAAAAACCATCATTTTGATGTCTTTTATTCTTAATTGAGATGAGAGACAATCTTTGGGGTACATGAATATAGAGAAGTGAGATCAATGTTGACTCTTATGACGATTATTAACGTGTAAAACTTATCAAAATTATTATATTGAAGGATAATGATCGGAAAATAACTTTGTAAATAATTAATATTGGTTTTTGATACTAAAAGTATTTTTATTTTTTTTAAAAAAAATGTATATTTTATTTTTTTTTTTTTTTTTTTTAATGTTTACTTACTTGTGTTGCTGTACTATTTCCACTCACTGGAGCCCATGGATCTTGGTTCAAATTAACTGGGAAAGGTTGTTGTTTCAATTGATTAATGGACGGAACCTTTTAATTATGAAAAAAAAGAAATGAAATAAAATAACTCGATTTAAAAAAATTTCTTTGAATAAAACATACAGTTGGTGCTTGCTGTTGAAATAGATTTGTTTTCGGTTGTGCAATTGGTGCTGGTGTAACAACTGCATCACTAAATGGATTGTATGCTGCCGGTCCAACATTATTTTGAACAATGGGTTTTATCAAATTGTCCAAATTAACTAATCCAGAGTTTTCGCCTAAAAATGATTGCGGGGTTTTGCTTTGCTTCTTCGTTGATAAAGGATCCATGTCGTCTAGCAAAGAGGCTAAAATTTTATGTAAATTTAAAGTAAATATAATTTGAGAAAATTAATTTATTACAATTGTTGTTAATAGAGCCACTTGTTGAATTATTTAATTGTCCAGTCTTATTACGATTTGTTATCACATCAAATTCATCCAAGTCCGATATCGGTGAAGTAATTGCCCCAACTGGTGATGGTCTTGACTGAAATTATAAATAAATTAAGCAAATTAAGCTTAATGTAAAAATACACAGATTTATAATTACTTCAAGATTATTTGTCCAGGGATCAGCATTATGCGCTTTCGGTTGCCAAGGATCATCTGGTTTTTCTAATTCTTTAGTGGGACTAAGCCATGGATCAGTTTGTGGTGGACCAGATAAACCTTTCGGTAACCAAGGATCTGATATTCCAGAACTTGTTATGTTGCCATTCAAGGCACTTGTTGGTGTAGAGTTATTTTGTAACCATCCTTCGTTAGATGAACCAGATGCCACCGATGGTGATTGCGTACGCTGTGAACCCCATTTATCGGATACCAATGGCATTGCGGCTGCTCCCACTAAAACAGGAGGACGAGTTGAAGATTGCCAAGGATCAATTGGTGGTGAAGATGTACCAGACCATGGATCAGATTGCTGTATTGCAAAATAATAGTGAAGATTTTAAACATTTTTGTTTCAGAAAAATATATAGTATTACCTGACTAGCAGCTCTTCCAGGCGCACCCCATGGATCTGATATCCCAGCTGCACCTGCTGGTGGACTTGATAAACTAGTTGCTCCCAACGAAATATCAAGCAAATCCATCAAGTGACTTTGTTTAGATTTTTCATCACCTTTCATATCATTTCGTCTAGTTGTGGTAGAAGAAACGCTAAGAATCAAAATGTTACTTTTTATGTATAATATAAATCAAAATTTACTTGAAATCTTGTTCGCTTTGACTTAAGGCTAGCTGCAAACGAACATCATCACTACGGCGTTTAGCTTCTTCTTGTTCCGCCTCTTCACGTGACATCGCCATAGCCAATTGTAATTGAAGTTCTTCTTCACCAGCCGTTTGTGGTCGTACAAATTCAATTTCTGCAGCACTTTTCGGTTCGGAATCTTGCCAACCGGGTGGTGTTTCACGATTTGTTGGACCACCGATATAACCATCACTACCAAAACCACTTGCATGTTGTGCAAAACGTTCTTTAGCTTTTAACGCTTTTATTCTTTCATTTTTGAGACGTTCATCATCACGTAACAATGATACTAATTGTTTTGCCTTTTCACGTACATGTAAACCTTGATCTTTACCTTCTTCAAAATAAACAAATTCTCGTAATGTTTGTATTGCGAAAATGTTCTCTTTACATTGTTGTGCAACTTTTTCTGTACCAGTTTTAATTAAGTACTCTAACAATATTAACGCTTTATAAACATGTCGCCAATTTTTACCATGATCATTTAAACGTTTCCATATCATTTGCATGATTTCAGAAAAGGCAACTACATTGTATGTTAAATCGGCAACTTCTGCCATTATCGTTGCTGACGGTCCCCATGGATCATTTGATGTGGCTTCTCTTACTTTTATCTTGAATTAAAATTTGAAAAAAAAAAAAAAAATCATATAAATTTTCATAAATATTTTTATAATTAGTTATACAATACCTGAGCATCAGAATAATTGTGCGCCAAATTTTTAATATTTCTTCGAATTCCCGCCACGTTAACTTGCATATCGTCCTTTTGCCGTTTCACTTAAATAATAAAAAGAATATTATTATATAAAAAAAAACAAGAACATTAATATTTTAATCGATATTCAAAAATTTTATTTATATAAAAAATAAAATACATTATTTAATCCACAAAGAAAAAAAAAAAAAAATTGTATTTATTTCAAATAAATTTTGAAATAAATGTTAATATATTTTGTTTTAGTAAAATAAAAATAAAAAAAAACATATAAAACTTAACATTTAAACACATTAAAATTCATTTTTATTTTATTTACATTAATTTAAAACAAAAATAAAAAAAAATATTACATTTTTTTTTAATTTGGTGCAGCAGTTTTCTTTGCGAGGTTATTTTAAATAATAAGAAAAGATAAATAAAAAATTTGTCTGCCACAACAAAAAATGTGTTTTTTGCAAATTAAAAATAAAATAATATAATGATAAAAATTAATTTAATTAAAAATGAAAAAACAAAAAGAAATTATAATAAAAAAAAAGCTAAAAAGTTATTGTGAAACTTACTTTCAAAATATTTAGTTTTTATATTTTAATGAAATTTTTTATTGGCTTTTTTTTTTAATTGTTGTATGTGTGCTCCAAAAGCAAGCTACAAATAAGTACAATGAAATATGAGAAATACATTTTTTTGTTTTGTTTTGTTTTATCAAAATTTAGTGATATTAAAATTTTCTGGTTTTTATATTAAATATTAATAATAATAATCAGGTCTATCGCCAAGAAACGATTATAATATCGTAAATGTATAGGATTTCCATTGAACTTACGATATTATACCATTTATGATATCATTTTTTTGTGATAGATCTTATTTCTTAAATATTATTGTTTAAATATGATCATTTTTTAATAATGTTTATACAACAATAAAGTAAAAAAAAAACAATACGATAAAACACAATTTGCAATCAATATAAACATTTTTTATGCATGAATTTACCTAAAAGCGGATAGCATTTGTTTTTCTTGATAGTAACAAAATAAAAAATACAGATAAAAAAAACACATTCGATAAAAATTTATTAAATAAATAATTGCAGTAAATGATAATTAAATATAACAAAAAAAAAAAAATACAACGAAAATTGTAGGCGGACTTTTTCAAAATGCATTCAATATTAATATAATATTATTGATTGCATTTCTTTGGTTTGAAAATGATTGCATTTATTATTGGATTAATTGATTCCAATCGATTTAATGATTTTAATATAAAATACTTCTTTCAAAATTGGATATTATTAACACTCAACTGTTTTCTTTTTTTTTCTTTGGCTTCAACGATTGACTTTGAACTGTTCTTCAAAAAAAAAAGACGTTATTTTGTTTACTTTTTTAAATGATTTCACAATGACAAATTCTGACAAAAAAAAAAATTATATACAGGTAACCCCCGAAGAACTTGAAGAACACGGATACCTTTCCCCGAATTACACGGTTTCAAACTACACGATTTTCGAGTAATTCTTTTGAAAAAGAATAAAATACATAAAATTATTTCCAAATATGTCATTTGTTTGATAAAATAGAGAGTTATTATCAAAGGCAAAATTGTTCCGAATTATAAGGGAATTACCATATAACTTTTATCACGAAATTTGAAAAATCTAGTCTAGGATTTTTCAATTGCATTCCATTTTAATTGAAATAAATACACATTGAATACACATTACTTACAAATGGTTATCTAAGTATGTATGTTTTTATTTTCACACTTGAAACGGAATCCTGTTTTTTGTAGTCTCGAACAACACGGTTTAAAGAACACGGAACCAATTAATCGTGTTCTTCGGGGTTGCCTGTATTAGGTATTGCAGAAAATAAGCAATTATTTGTAAATAAATCGAAATAAATAATATGAAAATGTTTGACTATGCATGATTTTGATGGGAGTAAATGCCTATTGGCACTCCCGGCACTTAGACCACGAATTGAGTAAATTGTGCACACCGCAGATTGAGTCCTTAAATTGTGGTCAGCCTCCCCCGAGCCTACAATGAAGCTAGCTATCCAGCTGGCGTGGATCCCCCCATTGATGGGATTTGGTTCCACAAATCGGTCACTGAAAGTTTCTATGATTTTGAAAAGCTGAGACAGTGGCATTGCATTGAAGGATTTGCAGGAAGTATCATCTACTAAAGTCATAGACGCTAAGTAATAATTAAGTTGACAGTGTCCAGTTAGAACACTTACAACGGGCTGAATTTTGTCTTTACTAAGAACTAGCAACTCTTTCGATCTGATTTTGTTGGATTGACAGATTGTTGGCTATAGTTTGGATACAAGAGGACAGAACAAAATTGAAAAATAGATAATTCAAGGAAGCGAGAAATTTGGATGTTCTGACAATTTCCTTCTAACACACATCATCTAACAAACTTGTTAGCAGAACTCTGGTTTACTATTTAAGTAATTAGGCAAATTTTTTGATTATCAATTTCTAATTTTATCGAAAAAATAAGCAAATTCAAAATCAAAATTTAGTTACGACAGATTTCAAACAAAATAAGTAATATAAGAGAAAAATGTTTTATCAAATCTTTTTCACTATTCGATTTTTGGAAAATTCAAATATTGGTACTTATACCTTTGGTTGGAACTGTTTAAAAAAAAATTAAAAAAACAACAAATAATTCTTTCTGATATTCCAAAGAATACGAATGTATTTTATTTTATGTGAAGGTACTTTTAAGAATTGTTAATCATTAAAAATAGTAAATGCAACAACTACTTTTTTTTTCATAACTTCAGTTTTTACTTAAAAACAACTCAAGCTTATTTATTGTAAGTAAAATTTCATCATTTGAATAAACAAATTAAATGTGCATACCAAATTTCATTGGAATTAAACAAAATATTGTTTGAAATATGAATTTTTAGTTCAAGAACACAAGAAAATTATTGAATTCACTAATTTCATAAGAATTTAATTAAATGAAAGTTTTAAAATCATTTAAAACTAGTTATTAGTTTGTTTAAAATTGTATTTATTTACTTATATTATTTTGTTTGATTTCAATAATAAAAAAAAAACTGAGAAACGTTTTATCAATTCGACTTCTATGAAAAAACTGAATATAAAAAAAAAAATATGTGAAAATTCTTGAAAAGTTTGAATTTCAGTGTGAAGGAAGAAAATCACTAGATTTTTCATTGTCGAGGAAAAATAATATATAATTCAATTTATTGATGGAAGCCAGAAAAATGTTCCAGTGAAAAATCTACGTAATTTCTGGTTTAATTTTGTTGCCTAGAGGTTTATAGGGTTTATAGTAGAGAAACCCTCATTTTAAAAATATTAAAAAATAAATTTTTTATTTAACAAAAATGTATTTATGAAGATTTTGATATTAAACCCTTTTTTATTTTAAATGAATTAATCCGATAGATCTATGAGTCTTTTGGGAAATAATTTTACTCTTAATTTGTAAAATTTTTGATAGAAAATTGATTTTTTTCTTAAATATTTATTTGTTATTAAAAATAACGTTTTGTTTCTCATTTTCTTTCGACGAAAATTACTAATATAGTATAACCATGGACATTAAAATAATTAGATTAAATTGGAAAATATTTCATAACATTTTGCTGCGTTTTTTTCTTTTTTTTTTTTTTTGTTTGTAAGACGTAAATCTTGAATATGAGAAGTTATTCAATAACTTTTAATTACAGGGCTTGGGTTTTGATTAAAAACATATAATAAGGTAATTTCTTTAGTTTCTGGCCTATGAACGAATTTTTTTCTTCTAGTAAAATAATATTCTAGTATTACTTATTTTTCTTTTTAGTTAAAAAAATTATTTTCAAATTATCTTTTTACAAATATTAATTTTAGCATACTTGTATTTAATGAGAATACAGGAAAATCCAGAAATCTCTAATTTTTGATCATCCTTGCCCAATTACCGGTCAAGTAGACCAATTGAAGAAACGCTTACATAAAACTAAATTTTTTTCAATGAACTTTTTATTGTTAAAAAAAAACACATTTAAAATAAAAAAAGATAGTAAATTCGATCAATAAATATATTGGGTGAAGGAAACAGTTCGTGGCGACCAAAATTCAAACACATTTTTATTACATTTTAAATGAATTTTTTTGAAACCAAATATGTGCCGTTTTGATCGATAATCTTTTGTCATTTTTCTGGTAAAAACCATTATGCCATCACTGTAGAATTTCTGGGATTTCTGGGCGAAAAAGTGAACCAAGTGAGGCCAGCTTTACACTATTAAAGGAATTCTGCAGAGACTGAAACAAATGGTAGCCGAACGGAGCAAGGTCTGAACTATATGGTGGATGCATCAAAACTTCCCAGCCAAACTCTCCCAATTTTTGCCTAGTCATTAAAAATGTTTGTGGTCTGGAATTGTCGTGATGGAAGAAAATACCTTTCCTATTGATCGATTGTGGCTGCTTAACCCCAATTGCGTGTTTCAATCGCATTAGTTGGCTAGGTTGGAGCAGTTCATGATGCATGACTCCCTTCCAATCCCACCAAACACAAACCATTATCTTACTCGGCGTTAGTCCTGGCTTTGCCACCGTCTGTGCAGTTTCAATCTTCTTGGAGCACGGCCTTTTCCGCACATTATTGTCGTATGTGATCCACTTTTCATAACCTGTTATCAATCTTTTCAAAAATGGGTCGATTTCGTTTCGTTTCAGAAGTGATTCGCAGATGGAAATTCGGTCCATTAAATTTTTCACTGTTAAGTCATGTAGAACCTAAATATCGAGCTTCTTTTTGTATCCAGCCTTACGCAAATGCTTCAAAACTGTTTTTTGGTCAATCTTTAGTTCCTCAACAATGTCATAAGATGAAATGTGCCGGTCTTCCTCAATTTTTTGGAGGATTTAATTGACTTTTACAATGATTGGTCTACCAGAGCGCGGCGTTCATTTTCAAAACTCAATTACCACAATTAGTTCTGACTGAATTTCACAATTTTCAATTTTTATTTAATTAATATTCTATGAAATGTCACCTTTCAAGCGCGCTATAATAGGGTTAGAACGAGTTAAGTTATGCGACTCTAAAGCCTTCTATTGGAAAAAACGCCATGAACTTTTTCTGTTACCCAATATTAAAGTATTTAAATAATAATATGGTGTAATACCGATCCTTAATACAATAGGATTTATTATCAAATAACCATGAAATTATCAATATTGTAAATATTTTTTCTAAGTCTTAAAATAAGTATACTTTAAGTGGAACCATTGGGTGGAGCTGCAAACAATTTTTAAGTATTTCTTCAATATGTCCCATCCTGTTCCTAAACGACGTCAAAGGAACCAATTTGGTGAAAATATTAAAAATGTTTGTGGGGTCTTCCAATTATTAGTCTTAAGATATTCTTTTAACTTCTAAAACCATTTCTCTATTGATTCTTTTAATTTAGATATATTTATACCTTTCGGAATATATTGGCACAGTTCGATATTTCTTTTAGCAAAGAATTCGAATCATGAAAAATTCATTACAATTTATATCCGCAAGATCTATAATCTTCGACTAATGCAGTTCTATTTTACAATTTGTATACGTTTTCTTTTTCACATTAATTAGAAAGAATGAACATATTAAATTTATGCAAAACTTTCAGAACTTTCCTGAATATGCGTTTTTTAAGACAATTTTCAATAAAACTGTGCGATAATTGAAAACTGACCGGAAACTAAAGAAACTATCCTATTTGGTTACCCTTTCAAAAAAAAAAAAAAAAAAACAGATAACCAAGAATTTGTCTGTTTTAAAATATTTGTAGAGTTTAAAAAAAAAGAACTCATTTCATAACACTTCTTGTATTGTATTGTATTGGAAGAGCCCGCACAGTTGTGAGCCTTAACATTTCTTACAAATCCAACTATTTAAGATAATTCCTAATTTTTCAATTGAATGGTTACTTTTATTATACCTATAGTCGTTTTCTCGTGTTACTAATTTTTATATATTATAACATTGAAATAATTTAATTTCATAAAATGGTAACACAAATGAATTACCTAATCTCTTCTTATCAATTTATTTGATAAGAAATATTTTCTAGTAAAAATGAGTACTTTTTTTTATAAAGAATTTTTTTAAATAAAATAATAATGTTATCTTTTCTTTTTTGTGATAATGAACGATAAGGTAGTATTTTTTATTTAATTGTGTTAACTTTAAACAAAAAAGAAGCACAAATTAATAAATTTTTAATAACTAAAAATAAAAAAAAAAAATACAAATAAATATACAATCCCCGAATTCTACATAATGAGTTAAGAGCCCTTATGCTGTTCACTGCCAATAATTAGATTTTAATAGATTTCGATATTCTATAGAGCTATCACATCTTGATTTTTAAGCAAAGAATGTTATGCTCGTCTCTTTTAATTAAAATAATCACACAAAAAACTCAAGTAAAAAGTAGGATTTAGCTAAAAACTTAGTTTAAACGTACGTTTTATTAAGCGTGTCTAGCCACGTTTAACCATGCGATGAGGTCATATAATTTTTACTTGTTTTGGATATATGTATATATAATTTCTGCTAATTTTGTTGACTCATCCAAGGTGCGATTTAATCAACTGTTAGAAATAATTTTCAAATTTCTAAGAAGGTTATATTCAACAAAACGTTTTTATAACAGTTCAAATGTACGCCGAAGAATACAAATATTTATTTTATTCCTTTCGTGAGCCATTGTATATATTTATGATTTAAGCTAGCTATAAACACTCCCAACAAATTTGTTAAACTTGTTAGATTGATATAAAATTTGGACCATCTATGAGCCAGTTTATGGACGAAATTGGTTATCAGACCAAAATCTCAAAAACTGGTTAGAAAAGAACTAACATGTATTAAGGTTTTGGAGGCATAACTTTAAGTTTGAGAAACTTGTTTGAATGTTTAGCTATATTTAGTTTTTTTATAAATTCATCTTTATTCATGTTTATTTATGTTTTAAAATAAGAATTAATTTATTTACGATGTAATCTATGCTTTTTTTTAAAATAATTAAAATCAAAATTCAGTACAATTAATAAAGGAAAATAGCTAGAATTCGTTCTCATAAAGTATTCAAGGGAAACATGGACATAGCTAAAAGCAACAATTTGTTCCCTTTCCTTCAAAAAATAATTTCATATATAGGCGATGAATATCTGTGCTATTACTTTACTAAATCTACTTTTGACACTTTTTTTTTTTATTAAGAATTTCTGAAAAATATTGATATATTTCGTATCGGAATAAGAACTCGTCCTTATCGATTAATCTACATTTCATCCCGATCCGACTGTTTTGAAACAATTCAAGATATTGAAGACATTTTATTGTTAACAATAAAACTGAAGGAAGAAAAGAAATTTTAATTTCTTTAATGAAATAGCTATTAACGTAGTTTTGTGGAAGGATAATGCTAAAAAAATTTTCTTTTAAGCACACAAATTATAGGAAATTTCATTTCAATTTTCTCCAAATTTTCAGAAGATAATTTGGTAAACATTTTTGATCTTCGGGGGCAGAAAAAAATTATAGTTTTATTTTTTATTGACTAAAAGTGTTATCTGAACTTTCGAGTAATCCTATTGTATGGAATAGGATTAGAAAACATAAAAACTGTTCTAGCAAAATTAAAAAAAAATATTACAATCATTTACAATTGAAACTGCATATGTCCACACTTTGACAAAATATCATATACTTTCAATTTTAAACTTATTCAATTGATAAATTGAATATTTCCAAAATAAATTGATTGTCTATATTAAAGTAGACAACGTCAACGTCAACGTGAACGTTAACTAAAAAATAAAACAACTATGTACTTTCTTGACTGGCGATAGCTTCGTTAGTTAAGACTATTGACTGAAGAAGAATTTGGATTCAAAACCCTCCTTTTTCGTATTCGGAAAAACTTTTTGGCCGAAAGAAAAAATATATATATTTTTGACCAAAAATGTTACCAAATTTGATTTCTAGTCCATACACAATTTCCTGAGGGTCGGAAAATACTCTTTTCCATAAAAGGACGATTCATCTTATTGCATAGAATACGATTCGAATATAAAAAACTCTTATGCAAATATGTAAATCCTTTTATTTTATTACAAAAGAATATTACAATGGTTTAGAATTGAAACTGCATATGTCCACACTCTGACAAAATATCATATACTGTCAATTCTAAATTTATTTAATTTTTGACATAAATATTTTCTTATTAGGTTCGAAATTCTTGAAACAAGCTTATCCAGCTCAATACGCAACATGTCTATATAAAATCTTTTAACCAGAATAGCAGTTTCTGCAATATGTTCTTATTGTAAAAAATTAAAAGGTTAACAGGTCTCTTGTTATGTAGAATCGAGAGTAAATTTAATTAAAATGGGTTTGTTCACACTGAACGCGATCTATCTACTGTGCGAAATTATAATTAATTATAATTCTTTTGTATTAAAGTTTATCATACAATAAAAAAATACTTTAATAAGTAATTAAACTTAGTTTTTCATTTCGAGTAATTAGGCAAAAAATTTAAAGCTTGTATTTAAATATTCTAGTTCCAGACATATTCAATTACTGAAATATTTCCCAAATATCCATGCGTGACACTAAATAAGTATTATACAAAGTGTTTGTAATCTCTTATTGGCTTGATATAAGCGAATATCTATTATAAACTAATATTATAAAGAGGAAAGATTTGTATTTTTGTATGTTTGTAACGAATAAACTCAAAAACTACTGAACCGATTTCAAAAATTCTTTCACCATTAGAATGCTATGTTATCCCTGAGTAACATAGGCTATATTTATTACTAGAAAAAATTAGGGATCCCTACTAAAACTTAAATAATGTAATTCCGCATACATCTGTATCCAATAATCCTCACATTCATGTCTGTCGCGTCTAATATTCTCTGTAGTCTGACTTCATGCACAAAGACCCTAATTGAGATTTTACGACTATCGCTTTCAATCACCCGATATTCAGTGTCAATAGCGACGGCTGGGGTCTCATTGATCCATTATAGGGCCTCTATAGTCTCCAGACTGGCACTCGGACCCTCAGCGGACTGGCCGGTGGGACCCCAGACTACCCTATCTCTATATCTCCGTAAATTTCCACAAAATTCTACAGAATTAAATTACTTAAGCCATAAAATAAAAATGTACAAAAATGTAAATAAAGTCCTGCAAAAAGATACATTTACTCTACGTTTATCCCAAAATGCTTGTGGGCGAAGCCGGTACGGGCCGCTAGTTATAAATAAATACGTTTATAAGAAATTCAAATATTTCATTAAATAGCAGGAAATATTTTAAAATATTTATGTATAAACAATTGGTAATTGAATAATTTCACCGCATGATAGAAATTCTTATCGATTTGGAAACTTGAATCAACATTTTTAGCTATAGTTTCGTTTTGATAACCTAAAAAACTAAAGAAGAATATGAAAAAAAGTTTAATTTGAAATACATATTTAAAGGTCTTCCTATCGATCACGAACACAACAATTACGTGGAAATTACCTTTGATATTTTTTTCTTTCATTTATTTAGATAACAATTTATATTCAAGACAAAAATTGGTGGTCATATGATCTTTCTTAATCGAAAGATAATAGTTTTTGTGTTTTTTTTTCTTTAAGAATTTTATTGTATTCGAATCTTTGTTTACGCCTAAAAACTACTTAAAAGGAAATTTAAGTTTAAATTAAAAAAAAAAAAGAATAAAAGAAAAATGCTTTAATTCAATTTTTTTTTTTAAGACAAACAAAAAATATTTAAGCTAAAATGAAAAAAAATTTAAAAATAACAAAAAGCTTTGGCGATTTTTTTTAGCGATTTTTTTTAGTTAATTTTCTGTGACGAACTTTTCAGAAGTCATTCGCTTGGATATCATTTTTGGCACCGACGTATTTTTTTGGTTCTTTCTTTTTTTTTTTGTTTTGTTTTCTGGATTTTATGATAAACAAGGAAATTTGAAATGAAAAAAGAAAACAATATTTTCACACAATGATACATTTTTTTTTTGAATGAAAATAATTAATCAACAATAAATTTTTGATGATGAGATATAATAAAAACAACATTAAAAAAAAAACCGGGGAAAATTCCATTTTTGCTAAGCGTTTTTGTTGTATTTTGTACTTGAAGCTATTAAATTAAAAATATATAGTTTTTTGTTTTAAATGCGCCAAAAAGTATTTTCTATGTTGGAAGAAAAAAAATTGCAAAATTCTAATTAGAAAACATGCACAATTAACGTAAAAACTCGGAAATCTCTTCTTGTTTTTATATATATTTTTTTTTTCTATTTTTTTTTTATCAGTACGTCAACTTGGAAAAGTTCGAAGCAGCTCACCTGATTACACGATTTATTTAATTTAATTAAATTCTATAAAATATATATATTCTTTTTTTTTTGCTTTTTTTATGATTTAAGAAAACAATGAAATAATACAAAAAAAAAGACACTTGGACCAAAAAGAAACTAGAATAATTTTAATAACATAAATTCGCTGAAATAAACGCTTTTTACATTAAAAAAAAAAAAAAAGTAAAAAGAAATTAACAAAAAAAAAAAATAATTTTCTTTTGCGTAAAAAAAAATAAAAATGAATTTCTCTTTTTTCCTTTTTGGAAATGTGTTTTAATTACAAATATTATTGTTTTTTTTCTTATTTCACTGGCACTGTAAAATTTATATAAAATTTTTAATTTTTTTTTTTATATACTTTTTCTATTTCTTTCGTTTTGGGGCGGCAGGGAGGATGTTAACTTTTATTGGTTCCTGTTTTTTTTTTCCTCTTATTTGCTTTCAATAATTGCACATTTATTTCACACGAAATGAAACTTTCATTTAAAAATTAAACTATAAAAATATATATATTCAATAAAATCTTCCACAAATTCACAAAAACTTTTTGTTGATTCTTGTCGAAATAAAATATAAAAAAAAAATGAGACTATTTTTCTTGTGCTGGAAATTTTTTGTTACTTGAAATTGAATGACATATCGTAATTTACGTATGTAGAGAGATGATTAATTAAAATTGATATTGGTATAAAATTTTTTCATTCCAGTACTACCAGACTAACATAAATTTGGTATAATGAACAAAAAAAAAAAACTTTTGAGGTGAATAACAAAAATTTTGAAAATGATTTTAAATATTTATTTTTTTAAAATATTCAATTGAAAATTTAAATTTAAATTTTTCAAAAAAGAAATTAATATTCTTGCAATTAGGATTAGAATTCTAATCATATTCATACCATATAAAGGTATTAAAAGTATTCTAAAAAATTGAGAAATGAAAAAAAGAAAAAAATATATATATTAATTTTTAAGAAACACTCGAAGTTTTAAATAATAAAATGCATATATTCTTTTTTTACTTGATAAAATAAACAACAAAAATTTAAATAAAATATAAAAAGAATTCTTGTAAAATTTCTTTGAACGACGTCCATGTTTCTCACACGTGTTGTTTTGATATCAGTTCTTTTTTTTTTTGTTTTATCTAAAATTTGTTATGTATTTTTTCTTGAATTTTTACATAAATTTAGGTCTGAATATGTTTCCTTTCTTTGGAATATTTCCATCTAGTTTTGACTTTAATATTTCCAATGTTTCCTGTCTGCTCTTTTACAGAAAAAAAAATTAACACATACAATTTGTGGTTTTTATCTTTTAGGATGTTGGCCGATCGTCGTCGCCTGGCCCGCGTTTCCATTGTTAATCCGATTTCTTTTCTGGACTCTGAAACTTTTATTTTAATTTTTCTTAAATAAAACATTTTATTTTTAGAATAATTACTTTACTTGTTGTTCTTCAATTCTTGAGTATAGTATAAGTTGCTAGTCTCCGACTCGAATGGAATTGTAATTTGAATTTTTTTCTGATTAATGAATTCATTTTAAATAAATATATAAATTTTATGAAAGTAATTCGATATTCATTTTGTGAAAGGGTAAATTTATTTCATTTAATATTTTGAAATTAAATTTTAAAAATGCAAGTTACTCGTTGGAATCGGAAACGAGTTGTTGGTGTTGGAATTTTTTTATTCGTTTTATATGCTTTTATTTCGAGTGGATATAATACATATCAAATCGATGGAATTATTAGGAAAACATCACCGGAAGATGTTTGGGAATTTATTGCTGATTTTAGTAAAATGAAGGATTTGAATCCAACAATGTAAGTAATAATATTTTTTTACAGTAATTAAAAAAGTATCAAGACTAGACAGAGTCTATAAATATAAATTACCTGTAATTTAGTTTAGTTAATTGCATTCTAATGGCCTTCATTAACTTCTTAAAATATTTGGTATTTTTTTTTTTTAAATTTTAGATCAGATTTTAAAATTACATCTGATACAGGAGATATACGTCACTGGAAATACTCGGTACTTTATAAAGAGAAATTATCTCATTGGCCATACTGGGAGAATTGGTCAAATGCTGATTATTCAGTCCGGAAACAATCACCGGAAGAAGGAGGAAAATATTTAGTTGAATCTAAACATAAAACATGCTTTTTTGGTGGCCTATATTGTTGTAAGAACTCGATTAAAAAAGAAAAAATACGATAAATATTTGAATAAACAAGATTTTTTCCTTCGTTCTAGTGAAATCCGAAGGTGAATTCAAATTATCAGGTATTGGTCCGGACACGTATTGTATTGAAACTGTTTATTATCAGTGTCCGATGTTTCTTGGAATTTTTTGTCGACGAGAAGTTGAATATCAACGACATGCTATTATGGCCAATTTAACAACACATTTCAGGCATAAATAAAAGAAAAGCATAAATGATCAAAATCAAATTTTATATTTTATATATATTTTTTTTTTACTATGATAAAATTATAATCGAAATTATATGTTTCGAAAAATACAAAAAGAAACAATTTTATTTTCTTAACTTTTAAAGAATAATTCTAAACGTTTACGTTTTGTTGAAGTTTTTGATAAATCCGATTTTATCAACCATTTCGTAAGGCTATTCGGTGTTGTATCAATTGTTATTCGACGGGATGTACTTGCTTTTGGTGATTTTTTTATTGATTTTTGAAAACCTGGTGGTTTTTTTGGTGTTCTTGGATAAGTATTGTAAGGCTTTTTACAATCAATTAACAATACTTTTGGCGTAGAATCCGTAGATGCCGAACTTGAGAGCTCATCACCAACAAAATATTTTGTAATCTTATTCGTTTTCATATCATTTGTTCGATTTTTTAACGGAGATATTGTTTGTGAATCAATTTCGATGATTTCACTCGTTTTTGATGTTACTTCATAATGTGAAACTTGTTTTTCTAAAACTGTTACTTCAGTACAAGAGGAATAATAATTCATTTTTTGAGAATATGTTAAATTACGTTCTTCCAAAGAATTGAAAATATCTGGTGAAACTCGGAAACTTCGAGATGATTGTGTTGAATTATTATTATTATTATTAGATTCTTCACTTGAGCTTGTTAATCTTAATTCCATAGATTTGAGGCTACTACAATCATTGATTTCATTTTGTAAATTGCTTTTCTGCTTGGAATTTGAATTCTCCTCTGTACTTACATTTTTTAATGTATTCTTCTCCTCAAAATGCGTTTGTTTCTTGGCACGTTTTAACATCATTTTTGGATGTTCATTTTTCTTTCGTTTGGTCAACTGATTAAGAAGTTCAACAGATTGTGAAACATTAAAAACGATATTACAATTTTTTTTTGATTTTGAACGTGTTATACGACCACCAAATTTACAATCATTTAATTTATTTAATTCACATGTACGATATCGCCTTTTCTTAATGGTCATATTTTTTTTGTCATCTTTCGAATTATAAGAAATCTCGTGTAATCTCTCAACTTGTAATTCTTCTTGAGGACTATCTTCTTGAACACTATCTTCAGATTCCGATTCGTAAAATACAAGCGGAGACATTTCTTTTTCGGTTTCATTTTTTGATTGACCAATTTCTGTAATTTTACGAACCTCTTCATCTACATCTTTATCATTATTCATTGTAAAATATGTTTTTAATAATTCTTCTGCATCCTTTTCGGATGAAGAACTAATTATATTAACGCTTGAGCTGGTAGATGATTGTAAGAATGTATTTTCTGACCAATTACGATAATGTTTTTTATATTCTTCGATACTAACCAATGGAAGTTCTGACTCGAATTGATGACGATAACGACGTAAACGAAATTCTCTAAAAATTCAATTGAATAATTTCCAAAATACACACATTTTTTATTTTAAAAATAAAATACCTGCAATAATTGTTGATTTTTTCTCTTTGTTGAAAATACTTTTCCAATATATTTTTACTTTCTAAGTGTCCGGTTATTTTTGGTAAACAAAATTGTTCTTGAAATACACTTAATAGTTTGTATTTTCTTTCCAAATGATTACATAATCTTAATAAACCATGCAATTGTATAAGATCCAACTGTAAATAAAAGAAATTATAAAGAATTAAAAGAATTTCATAGATTTCCAGTCATTTACAGTAACATCAGCACTGGCGACAATCAATGAGATCTTATTTTCATAATGTTGTAGCAAATAATTTAAGAATATCCGATTGTACGTTATATTCTCTCGATCATCCAATATAATGCAGTTAAATGATTTGTAGGTTAAATTTAAAGAATTTCGAAGTACATCCCATTTAACTAGATATATACATTCGGATCCCAGATCTGGAAAAGAAAATTTATGAAAATTTTATTCTTCAAGTGAAATTCGTGCAAACCCTTTTCTGATGTTAGAAATTTTGATTTAGATTTTACTAAAATATCCAAATGATATTTCCAACTTTGAAGTCGTTCGTCTGTACGCGCAATTATTAGACATTTTATAGATGTGTCTTGTGGTAAAATTGTTTGCAGGAAAGCGGCCACTAAGGGTGTTTTACCGAGGTTCTTTTCGTCATTCAAAATGCATGCTTGTTTTTTTTCATAATTCTTATACAAAAACCGTAAACCATCAACTTGAAAATTTGTAAAATATTTTGCCACATGGCCTGATAATTTATGTTTTTCACTAAATATTAAGTCTTCAGCTGGACGAATTTGTGTAAAATGATAAAATTTCGATGACATTTTTACTTTTTCTTTTTTTTTTTTTTGCTTATCTAATTTTAAATAATTTCAATATTATTATTAACACGATTCAATGTAAAACAAATTATAACCATAACGTAAAATAATTTCAAATAAAAAAAGACTACGAACATTAAAAATGAATTTGAATTTGTTGGTGAATCAAAATTTTCCCGAATTGTTCCGTTTGTAAACAATAAACAAGAAAGACTAAGCATTATTAGTAGAATTTTCTACGCATTGCATTTAATCTTTTACATCATATTCTAATAATATAAAAATTTGGTAATATTGCACTTTTTAATCACCTTTACTTCGCGCCTCTACGGGAGATAATAACTAAAAACAAAATGAAGTGGTTTGACATCTCCGAATGCAATTTTGGCATAGAGATGTAATAATGGAGCTATCATCGATCCCATAAGAAAAAAACAAATTTTATATAAATTGATCAAAATTTATTGAATAATTAAAAATTTTTCATTCCTATGTTTTCGTTATAAAATAGGATGGCAAAATTAATTTAAATTAAAAAATTTTTTTACAATGTTCTGAATAATTGGAACAAAATGGAAAATCATAAATTTCATAAATAGCATAAAATGGAGAATTTTTTTGGAAAAATAAAATAATTTAGTTAAATAGCTTCAAAAATTATAAACATTAAATAATCGTAATTGTAATAAATCTATCTTTTTTTTCTTAAAAAATAAAATTTTATCAGAAAGAAATTGTGAGGATTTAACAAATTTGGTAGAAATTGTGGTAGATTTATATATATGTGGTAAGATGGTATAAACAGAAATTCCAAATAGTTTATACCAATAATTTTCTAATTTTCATTTTGAACTGTTTATTAACCTGTTTGTGTTTGTAAAGTCAAATTAACAAAGTAACCTAAAAAGTTAGTATCTTTTGTTATTATTTTTTGTGAATTTAAAAAACAAAATCAAAAATGGATTTCGATGAATTATTATTGGAAATATTAAAAAAGAAAAAAAATGTTGTTGGATTTTTAGAAACTGTTTTTGATTTCTTATCAAGAAGGTATTAAAATTTCTTTGTAAAAAGTGTCCATTTCTAATTTGACCATTTCAGAACTGACTTTTTTATCGAAATGCAAGATGAAAGTGAGGGAATGGGATTTCCACCAGGAATGAAAGAAAATATTGTTTTAGATGTAATGTGATTTTATTATTAAATTGAAATTTCTTTAATTATATATTTCATGAATAAGGTTTTACATAAATTGGATCAGAAAAATAAACAAATGGATTCTTTGCCAATTGTGAATGAAATAGAAATTAGTACCAGTACTAATATTGACGAAAATATCGAGAAATCTAAACCAGAAATTATAAAATCCAAAGACACACAAAATGTTATCAAATCAAATAAAGAATTTCAATCGAACGAATTCTATAATGGAGCGGCATTTGAAAATTATTCTTGGTCACAAACAATATCAGATGTTGAACTTAATATTCGTTTGCCAACACATTTGAAAACGTCTAAACAAATTTCAGTTAAAATAGAAAAAGACTTCATCGAAATAAATGATAAAATTGATGGTAAAACGGTTTTTGGTGGAAAGATTTGTTCAAAAATAAAAAATCACGAAGCGGTTTGGAGTTTATCAAGTGGACAACTTCATATAACGATAGGTATTACTTTTGGGGAAATTCAAATAATCAAGAACTATTTTGAAAATATTCGTTTTTATAGATAAAATTCAGGTTGGATGGTGGAAACGATTTCTGGAAACCGAACCTGAAATTGATTTAGGTAAAATGGATTGTTCGCGACCTCTTGAAGAACTTCCTCAGGAATCTCAAGTTGCTGTGGAGAAGTTAAGATGGGATGCGAAACAGAAAGCTCTTGGACTTCCAACTTCAGAACAAATTAAAAATAGAGAACTATTACGAACAGCTTGGGATTTAGAAGGTTCACCATTCAAAGGACAACCATTTGACCCAACGGCTGTTGAGTTTAATTGAATACTACAATAACACGTTTTAAACATTTTATATTTATTTCGTTAATATATTAAAACACGAACGTTATGTTATTTAATTAGTACAAGTAGTTTTACTTATGTTATATATAAAAATATTATAATTGAAATTTTAAATTTAGATTTGTACAACTGAAATTGAATCATGTAACTCCATTTGGACCAAATCGTGTCGAGAAAGCAATGCTTTTTATGCCCTATGGTAGGTACTACCAGAGGATATATTAGTTTTGTCACTCAATTTGTAACACATCGCAATAATCGTCGTAGAAAGGTTTTAAGGGTATGGTTGTGTAGGGAATCAAAAGTTATGTCGATTTATGCATATCCGTCCGTCCGTCCGTATACAAGATAACTCAAAAACGCGTTATCCGATTTTGATGAAATTTGCAGTGTGAGTTGCTTATTCCTTAACTTGGTTTGGTATGGCATTTCAGCAAAATCGATCCAGGGGGAGCAAAGTTATAAAGGAAAAACCAGGGTGACCAGTTATAGTTTTTCGGATTTAATTGGAAAATTTGTGAATCGCTTTTGTTTAAATTAATTATATAGGTTAACTATATAAATCGACGACACTATGTTAAATTTCAATCAAATCGGTCTAAGGATAGTGGAGAAAAAAATAAGCCTAGGAGAAAATAACCCTCTTTAGAAAGTTTTTTTGATGTATTTTAAGAACTAATCTACCGATTTGAATAAAATTTGCAGATTAGACTTATGCTATCAGGGTCTGCAAATTAGAAGAAATTTTTAAAAGAGGAAACAAAGTTATGAAGAAAAAACCTTGAAATAATGTTAGTTTTGACAGTTTTTCTGTCCCATTTCTACTATAGGGCATCAAAAAATCAGCTATAGGCCGATTTTCAGTTACTATATGTTTTTTTGTTGATTTAATCTTAATAGAATTACAAGATTACATTCCTGAACACATTCTTAAATCCAATGGACGGGAAACTCTCAATGAATCCTTTTCAATTCCTCTCTTTTCTTACGTAATTGAAATTTATGATAAAGCACATCATTTGGATCTGTAGACCAAGCGATGTACATGTAGAGTGTCAACATTGTTGCGAGTAATAAACGATCTAATGTCATGATATTAGTCACCCATAGAACGATAGTTAATCCTGTAAACGACGGATGTCTAACATGACTATAAAGACTACGTAATTCAAAAGATTTATATGCCATTGGTGAGATATAATCTTTCATGTCGTAATAAACCTAATTTCAAATTAAAATTTTTTACTAATACATCGCAAAAAATGAAATCAAAATTATCAACCTGCTTAATTCCAATAATTTCTGGTAAATCCATAATGACACTTCCTCCATAAATGATGATCCAAGCAAACACATGAATCAGTACGAATGTCCACCAAAGTGGAGAACTGTTTGAGACATCAATTTGCCAAAGAACTAAAGTTGGTGCCGATTTCCAATTGTTTATCAAATACTAAAATTCAATTTAAGTAAGAAGAAATCTTTGACTAGAGAACAAATTTTTGTGTTTTTACCCATAAGCTGATAGATGATGTCAGACAATAAATTCCGCGTTCTGCAAGATCCAAACCGACTGTGTTTAAAATATTTCTTACAATTTGAGAATTCATAAGGCTGTGTTGTAAAATAAATCCAATAATCCAAAGCATATCAAAAACAATCGGAGGAAAAGCAGCATCAAAACGTGATTTATTATCTAACATATTTATAATCCAGGTGTACTCCATATGAATTTGCCGCGGAATTGATAGAAATATCATGAATTTTCCAACAGCATAAAATGTCCAAACAAATGCTAATAACGATATTATTAATGATATTATTTGTTTTATGGATGCCATTTCTATTCAATATTTAAATAAATTGAAATGATTTTCACACAAAATACTTGTTTATATTTTCTTTTTATATCTAATAAGTTTTTTCGTTATACAATTGGTAGAACTGAAATTTACTGTAAATATGGAGTGGTGAATTGTGAGGTCACAGAATAAATATAGAATGAAAAAAAAAATAATATTTGTACTAGAAGAAATGTGACGTCATTTTGGTGATTTTATACTGAATGTACTAAATGAAAGAATTGAATTCCTTCCCATACGGGATTTCTACTTCTGATGTTTTGTTATCCAATTTATTCCATACTACTTGTATAAGAGATAAGAGATCCCAAATGTTTGTTTGATATTGTATGTGTTCCGCTTTTTTTTCATACGCCTGAAAATAGGTAATTAATTAAATTGTTGGGGGAAAAACCACTTACTTGTTTTCATTAATATTACATAGGTAGAATAATCATCGCTAGATGGCGTTGCATGTATCATTTTGAACTTTTCTTCAAAATATTATTTTAAAGAAAAGTTGGCATCCTGAATCGCGTAAAGGCCAATCTCCACAGAGCCGACATCCTATTCTGCTATTCTGACGAGAAAAATCAGAAAACTAGAACGAGATGAACTTTTGCAATTTCCGCAAGGATTGATCGAATAAAAACATCAGAATCTCCCCACACAATTTAGAAAAATTGGTAGTATGCGACGGTATCGTGTGTGATTATTGTTAGACTATGCAATCGCAGATGAAGAGCCATAATTCTGATAAACAAGTTCTTCTGCTTTTGAGGGGAATTGTCTGGCAGATCAAGAATCAGATGGGGAAATGAGAAATGCAGAAGCCGACAAAATTAGTAGGATGATTGTTTCTCCCTTTCTGTTTAACCAAACTTTGCATAAGTGTATCCCATACTTTCATCAGAATAGGATGTCGGCTGTGTGGAGATTGGCCTTAAGTTTCAACTTTTTTGTAAGTTTCAACTTTTTTGTTCTCCAACTTACACCATACAGGATGTCAACTCCGCTTAAAGAAAATTTATATTGTGACGTGTTAGTCTTTCGTTTCGATGTTATTAGAATGATAACACTTTTTATTTATATGAATTTAGTGTATAAACTTTATTTGTACTTATTTCTGCTTAACAATTAGTCTTAAAAATATTTGTCTTTCAATAATTTAATTATTATTACAATTACTTATCACAGTTTTAGAGCTTCACTATTTTAATTACTTTTAAGATCAAAGCTTTAGTTTTACTCCGAATATTTCAAGTTCACAGTTCGGCTTTCTAATTTGAATTGATCCTCTACTTGAATCCCGGCGGCTATTTATATAAGTCAGAGTATTTCGGGATTCTACTAGAAAAATCCTATTATTTAATTACTATTGTTTGATTCTTGTTGCTTTTAATGCTATGTGGTAACACTTCTCGAATAGTCTTGAGTTATAAATATTGCGTTTGACATTTCGCGGAAATCGTTTTGTTTGTTTACAAATAAATTATTCTCGTGTTTTCTGGGTTTTTTTCTTTTATTAAGAAAAACTCAGAAAAGTAATAAATTTGTGTAGTGATTTTTATAGTGCACTACCCCCTCCTTAAATCTGTTCGTCCCGAACAGATACTTCTGAAGTCGTCCCGTGATACTTTGCTAGCCGATTTAGATGAACCACTTTCATTTTAGCCCTTGGAGATCTTCGGATGCGATATACGACGTCATTTATCCTTTTTATGACAGTATATGGACCTTCCCATTTCGGCATAAATTTAGGTGACATTCCCTTTTTTCGTTGTGGATTGTAAAGCCATACCAAGTCACCATCCTGGAATCCACAGCTGTTCGTAGCAATGTCATATCTTATTTTCATCCGGTCGCTAGCAATTTTTATCCGATCCCTTGTTATGTGATGTATCTCGTCTAGACGATCCCTCAGTTTATCGGTGTAGTCACTAACTTCCATTTTCTCACATTCGGGTCTACCAAACATTATATCCACAGGAAGCCGTATATTGCGTCCAAACAATATTTCCGATGGAGTATGTTTCGTGCTATCGTGGTCTGCAGTTCTATATGCCATTAGGAACAATGGAATGTGTTTGTCCCATTCACTTTGGTCTGATGTTATCACCTTTGATAAATGTTCCTCCAGGGTTCGGTTGAAACGTTCCACCATACCATCAGATTGCGGGTGCAGGGGTGTTGTTCTGGTTTTATGTATTCCCAGTAATTGGCATACTTCCTGGAATACCGCTGACTCGAAGTTCCGCCCTTGATCCGAGTGTAGTTCTAGTGGAACCCCGTATCGACTTATCCAATTTTCAATTATTACTCCTGCCACTGTGGTAGCTTCTTGATTCGGAATGGCGTACACTTCCGGCCATTTGCTGAAATAGTCGATGACAACCAACACGTATCGGTTCCCTTGTTTAGACTGAGGAAATGGTCCAGCTACATCAATTGCGATTCGTTCAAATGGTGCGCCAACGTTATATTGCTTCATTGCTGCCCTAGTTCGTCTCTGTGGTCCTTTGCTCGCTGCACATGTGTCACATTTTCGACACCAACTTTCAACATCAGCTCGGCAATTTACCTAATAAAATCGTTCTCGTACTTTTTCTAATGTTTTGTTGACTCCCAGATGTCCCCCTGAAGTCCCACCATGTACTTCACCAAGTACCTCATGTACTTTGGACTTAGGCACAATCAACTGCATTAGTGTATCTCTACCATCAAAAGATTCCCATCTTCTATTGAGAACGCCATTTTCTATTTCCAGCGAGTCCCACTGAGCCCAATAACTCTTTGTTGTACTACTATAAGCTGCAATATCGCTCCGTCCCGGACGCTGATCTTGTTCCTTCCACTCAAGGATTGGTCCAATATCTTTGTCCTTTAGCTGTTCATTTCTGATACTAGTCTCGTCATCATTACCTATTCTTGCTGTCTTGACCATGACTATTTCCTTCTCATCTAGCCTACCACAGTGCTTACAATTCTCACCACATGGTCTTCTAGATAAGGCGTCAGCATTACCATGCGATGTCCCCTTTCTATGTTCTGTCTTGAAGTGGTACCCTTGTAGTCGCTCAATCCATCTTGCCACTTGACCTTCTGGGTTTTTAAATTGTAGCAACCATTTAAGTGCCGCATGGTCGGTTCGAAGTAGGAACTCCTGCCCGTAGAGGTATTTGTTGAAATGCCTAACAGTTTCAACTACTGCCAAGAGTTCTTTCCGGGTGACGCAGTAGTTTACCTCTTGTTTGGAAAGTTTCCTACTGAAGTATGCGATCACTTTTTCTTCACCTTCGATCTGTTGAGAGAGTACCCCTCCAATTCCGATATTGCTGGCATCCGTATCCACTATAAATCTTTCTCCAAATTTTGGATACGCCAATATCGGAGCAGAACATAGTCTATGTTTCAACTCCTCGAAAGCTGACTGGCATTCTTCGGTCCACTCGTATGGTTTTCCCTTATCCGTTAGCTTGTGTAAACAACCGGCTATATTAGCAAAATTCTTTATGAAACGTCGGTAGTAAGTACACAAGCCTAAGTATGACCGGATTTCATGCTTATCTTTTGGTACTGGCCATTGTTGAACTGCTTTTATCTTGTCTTCATCGGTGGCAATTCCTTCTGCAGACACAACATGTCCTAAGTATTTCACCTCATGTTGAAATAGTTCGCACTTCTTCGGACTTAACTTCAAATTAGCTGCACGAAGACGTCCAAATACTTCTCGTAATCGCTGGAGATGTTCATCAAAAGTTTTCCCGATTACGATGATATCGTCCAAGTATACCAGGCACGTCTTCCATGTTAAGCCCCGTAGGACATGTTCCATCAGTCGCTCGAATGTTGCCGGTGCATTACATAATCCAAATGGCATCACTGTGAATTGCCATAAGCCTGTTCCTACTGTGAACGCTGTCTTTTCTCTGTCTTCCGGTTCAATTCCAACTTGCCAATAGCCACTTTTTAGATCAAGTGTTGAAAACCAAGTTGCTCCTGAGAGTGTATCTAACGTGTCGTCTATGCGGGGAAGAGGGTAACTGTCCTTCTTAGTTACGTCATTCAGTCTTCGGTAATCTACGCAAAATCTTGTAGTCCCATCCTTTTTCCGTACTAGGACTACCGGAGATGCCCATGGACTGTTTGATGGTTCAATTACTCCCTCCTGATGTATTTCCTCGATCATGTCAGCAACCTCTGTTTGTTTGGCTAATGGTAGTCTCCTTGGTGGTTGACGAATAGGATCTGCATTGCCGGTATTAATTCTATGTTTCACTTGGTCCGTTCGTCCAAAGTCCCCTTTACTGCATACAAAGACATCTTCAAACTCCTTCAATAAACCTGTAGCCCTAACTGCTTCCGACTCTGATACTCTTTTAGTGATATCAGAGACAAGTGGTTTCAAGGCTTCCGGAAGAACCCGTTCCTTCCGTTGAGTTTCTTTGTATCTGCAGTCCTCGTTTGTTATTGACGAAACCCCTTCAGCACTGCCGACAATGGTTCCCTTTTTCAATTTCTTGTTAATTTTTGAAAAGTTCGCCACTCTGACTGGAATTGTCCCTTTTTCGTTCACTTTCACTATTGTTCGCGCTATCATCAGTCCATCCTTTAAGTTTTGTCTGTCAGGTTCAATAATTTGTATTGCTGGCCTCCCAGTACCATCGACCAATCTCGCCTCTACAACAGCTTCAGTATGTGCCGCAATTGTTTGGTCTTGTAGAATTTCTACTTTGGCACTGGAACCTGCTTCCTCCAACGTTAGCGAGAAATCAATATTTCCACATCGCAGAACTTCCTCTTCAACATTCACACTCACTCCATTCTTTTTCATGAAGTCCAGGCCCATGATACAATCGTCCATTATATCAGCCACCAAAAATGTATGTCGGAACATATACCCATCTAGCTCCAATGCTAGATCGACTTCCCCAAGAATCGGAGATGATTCACCCGTAACGGTTTGAAGCACCCTGTTACTGCTTTCACTGATGTGTTTATGATTGATTAGTCTCTTGTTAATGATGGATTTACTTGCGCCCGTATCTATGATAATTCTGCACTGATGACCAGCAATTACACCCTGTACCGTTAGACTGTTGTTGTTGTGTTGCATAAGCAAGACAGATACAACGATGCTGGGGGCATTATTCTTTTGAGCTAACTTGTCCCCCTTTAAGTTAGCTCCGTTTCGTTTCCCGAACCTTTTTGTCTTGTTGTTTGGTTCGGGCACTTATGCTGTACATGTCCCTCTTTTCCGCAGCCCCAGCATGTGATTTTCCTGCGCGTATTTCTGTCCCCTTCTTTCTGGATTGACCGCAGTACTTCCTTTATCTGCTGCCTGAGGTCTTTGATATCCAGTTGCGGTGACCCTTCAGTAACTGTAGCAGTCCTGATCCGTGGGACTGATCTTGTAGCTTTCTTTGCACCTTCTAATGTCAAAGCGAACGCCAATACTTCTTGTAGCGTTCGCTTTCCGCTAACTCGGACGCTATTTTGTATGTCCGTATCCCGTATGGCGCTTACGAATCTTTCCCCCGCCATCTCGCACCGCATCTCCACAGGGTAATCGGGATAGGACATGTATACTAGACGTTCGATCTCCGCCGCTAATTCTTGAAGCGTTTCCGCAGATTTCTGCGTTCTGTTGATGAGTTCGATCCGGTATACATCCTTCATGTGGTTGTCCCCAAATCGATTGTCCAATTGCGTTACAATGTAATTGTAATTTTTCTCATTTTCCGGTGAGATTGTCCGCAATAAATCGGCTGAGTTACCCCGTAGAGCCAGAATTAATGCTGTGGCTTTTTCTTTGTCGGACCAGTCGTTCGCACCAGCAGCCGCTTCAAACTGTCGTTTATATACAGGCCATGAAGTTTTGCCGTCAAATATTGGTGGCTTCATCCTTTTACCTGATGACTCAATATTTGGTTTATTTTCTTTGATATCAGCCATTTTTGCTTCTATTTCTGCTACTTTTTGTTCCAATTTCTGGTCCAATTTTTGTTCTATGTTGCTTACTTCCGCGCGAACTGTTGTAACTTCTGTAGTTATTTTGTCTTCCAATTTCTGTTCAACTTTACTTACTTCTGTACGAACTGTAGAGACTTCTGTAGTAATTTTGTCTTCTAAGTTCGCAACACTGGATTCAACTTGAGATTTTAATTCACCCATACTAGACTCCATTTTGGTTTCTAGTCCAGAAACGCTCGACTTAATTTCACTTTCAAGACTAGATTTCATTTCATTCTGCATATCAGATACATTCGTAATTTTACTTTCAAGACTTGCAGAAGTCGAATCTATTTTACTCTGTAAACTCGAAGCAGTTGAATCCATTTTGGTTTGAAGACTAGAAGCATTTGTTTTCATTTCGCCTTGTAAACTGGAAGCATTTGTTTTCATTTCGCCTTGTAAACTGGAAGCATTTGTTTTCATTTCGCCTTGCAAAGAATCCATTTTATTCATCAGCAGGGTCATAAACTTCTCGAACTTATCACTTTCCGCTGATTTTGCACCCTCTTCACTGAAATCGAACTTGTCATTGTCCTCGTTCGTGTTTTCTTCTTGTTTTTCCTCTTTCAGAATTTCACTAAAGTCGAATGTGCTAATGTCTAGTTCTCTTATTGCACATTCAGCGATTACTCTTTTCTTCTTTTCTGTTTTAGTTCCCGTGGAAACTGACTTCCACACACGCAGAACTGTGGATAGTTCTGATGTACTCAAGCTGTCTAATAGTTTACTTTCCATTGTTCAAATATTTTTAATTGCTCACGAAATTCTTATGTTCTATAGAAACTTCTCGCACAGTATCTAAATACTACGAAATTTCCTAGTATAATCTTAATTTCCACGAAATTTCTCGTACAATTGAAATTTTCACACGATACACGACGTATAGTCTCAAATTTCGCACAATCGAAATTTTTATACAACTCACAAAATTTCTTGTACGCCCCTGAAATTTCTCACACCGTGAAATTATTATACCCTTAATTTTCTTAATAACGAATTTCTTCGAAATTTTTCCCACAGAAGTTTCTAGTTTAATTTCGAATTTTCTTGCAGCAAATTTAGCACAATTGTCTTTCCTGCACTGATTCACAATAAATAATCTCACTTCTGACACCAATGTGACGTGTTAGTCTTTCGGTTCGATGTTATTAGAATGATAACACTTTTTATTTATATGAATTTAGTGTATAAACTTTATTTGTACTTATTTCTGCTTAACAATTAGTCTTAAAAATATTTGTCTTTCAATAATTTAATTATTATTACAATTACTTATCACAGTTTTAGAGCTTCACTATTTTAATTACTTTTAAGATCAAAGCTTTAGTTTTACTCCGAATATTTCAAGTTCACAGTTCGGCTTTCTAATTTGAATTGATCCTCTACTTGAATCCCGGCGGCTATTTATATAAGTCAGAGTATTTCGGGATTCTACTAGAAAAATCCTATTATTTAATTACTATTGTTTGATTCTTGTTGCTTTTAATGCTATGTGGTAACACTTCTCGAATAGTCTTGAGTTATAAATATTGCGTTTGACATTTCGCGGAAATCGTTTTGTTTGTTTACAAATAAATTATTCTCGTGTTTTCTGGGTTTTTTTCTTTTATTAAGAAAACTCAGAAAAGTAATAAATTTGTGTAGTGATTTTTATAGTGCAATATTATAGACAGGAGACAATTTGCAAGCACTGTGGAAGTTATTACCAGAGAGTATGTTAGTTTTGTCACTACATTTATAACGCATAGATATAATCATCGGAGAAAGGTTTGAAGGCTATAGATGTGTACGTGTATAGAAATCTGTCTGTCCGTCCGGTTTTTCTTTCTTTACGGATTGAATTTGTTTGAATTAATTATGTACGTTGCTTACATAGATGATACTATGTTCAATTTTAGTAAAATATATTCAAGGATAGCGGAGAACGAAATAGTTGTAAGAAAAAAAATCCGATCCATATAGTATTTTCAGAAAAGATTTTTGGTATTAGAGCCCAGATTGCCTTTCGATTGGAGTAAATTTGAAAATGAGGAAACAAATATTTCTCCCAAAAAGAACATTTTCAAACAAAAAAGTTTCTTTCATTTAATTCGACACTGAAGTCCGGGTTGAATGAAGTATAATTTATTGGTAAAAATTTTCGATTTCGTCAAAATGTTCTAGCTATATTTCATTTCATACAAAAAATCTGAACTTTGTTCGGTATCTTCCCGAAGTTTTAATCGGAATCAATTGATTTTCGAACACAATTGTTCTTTCATTGGGAAATTGTCGAGCTTTTGTTCGGTAGCTACACAAAGTTTTAGTCCGATCAAAACCAACTTCTGAAAGAATAGTTCTCATATCGAAAAAATCCCTTCTACCAATTTTCATTCAAATCGGTCGCAATTTTGCCTACCACAGACGGATGGACAGACCGACAGACAGACAAACAGACAGACAGACATTGGATCCAAATGACTGTAAACGATTTAAGGGGCCCATAGACGACAGATATTGTTGTCAACTTTAATGTCAACTTGCCGTGTTGGTGTCAATGTTGGACGTCTGTGGGCATGTTGGTGGTTTGTATCTCATGTTTTCAACAATGTTGGATGTTTTGAAAAACTTTGGGAAACATCGGATATTCGGCGGGCGGAGTCTGATGTTGTATCGTCTGTAGAGAAGTTGACAACATCAGTTGTAAATTGAATTGTGCGTTGTGAACTTACTGACAATAAAAATACCTCGGAAGTAATGTTGACAACTTGGTTGCCAACATTTCGTTTCGTCTGTGGCAAAACCTG